>CM055976.1:55000-2732500 GCA_029531755.1 Holothuria leucospilota | reverse complement strand
CCCTTATCCTTAAACCTGGTAAAGATAGTACTTTGCTGAAAAAAATACCGTCCTATTACCCTCCTTAACACGGATTATAAAATTGGTTCTAAGGCCATCGCAGCCAGGTTAAAAGAGTGATTCCTGATTTAATTTGTAGTAATCAAACAGGTTTTCTTCAAGGTAGATTTATTGGGGAAAATGTTAGATTCGTCTTAGATTTGATTGATTACTCCATTTCCAATAATATTTCGGGCTTTATGTTATTAGTCGATTTCGAAAAAGCCTTTGATAAATTAGAATGGAGTTCCTTTATAGAACACTTAATTTTTTCAACTTTGGTTCCAGTTTTATAAACTGGATTCATACATTGTACTCGAATAGTATGGCTTGCGTTTGCAACAATGGCTTTTCTACAGGTTTCTTTCATGTTCGAAGAGGCGTGCGACAAGGCTGCCCTTTGAGCCCTCACTTGTTTTTACTTTGTGTGGAAATTCTAAACTTATACACAAACAACAGTAGGAATTTGAAAGGTTTTGTTATTGATGGCAAAGAAACTAGGCTTATTCAGTATGCAGATGACACTACGTTCATTGTAGATGGGAATAAAGATTCATTAGATGAAGTGCTTAGGATTTTACATGTTTTCAAAGTTTCTTCAGGTCTAACAGTTAATTATGAGAAGTGTAATCTTTTTCCTCTCGGCCCCTATATTAAAAAAAAAACCAGATTTTACAAACGATTTTGTTTTTAATGTAACTCTTGGCCCTGTGACAATGTTAGGTATCACCTTTACTAATGATGGGGATGATCTTTTCTGGTTAAATTTTATTCCTAAGTTATCACGTCTAAAAAGTCGCCTTAGAGTTTGGTCTTCTCGGGACCTCACTCCAGTAGGTCGTAGTGTCATTGTGAAAACACTTGCCCTTTCTCAGCTGGTTTATCTTTTCTTGGTCCTTCCAAACCCACCCCAGAGTTTTATAAAAGAAGTCGAAAGTGTTGTAGCTGACTTTATATGGTCTGGTAACCCAGATAAAATTAAGCGTACTACTTTATTTAATACTTTTGATGATGGTGGGTTAAAGGTTAAAGATGTCAAGAGTTTTATTGATAGCTTAAAATGTACGTGGTTTCGTCGGTATTATGATGATACGAAGGGGCTTTGGAAAGTTTTCTTTGATATGAATTTGGAAAATTACGGTAAAGATATAATTGTTAATTGTAATTGCAAAGAAGAGGATCTCTTTGGTATATCCAATCTTTTTGTAAGGCAAGTGTTTGGTGCCTGGGTTAAAGCCTCATTTAATACTCCAACAGAGAATTTTGGAAATCAGATTATATGGAATAATCATCATATTCGTATCAACAGAAATATTTTATATTATAATTTTATGTACGTTAAAGGTGTTAAATATGTGTCAGATCTGTTTAATGAAAGAGGTAATCCACTTTCATATGATTCTTTTAAACAGAAATTTAATTTAAATTCGTTTCCCTTTACAGTTTACTGGGGTTTGGTAAATAGTATTCCTAGAGGTTGGAGAGACGTTGGTTGTACATTATGTGATTGTCCGAACAGCAATATCATATGGGTTAAAAAAAGCTCTCCAAGCCACATCATTGTCTCAATATGTTTATAGTACATATATCAAGAAAGTAGCCACTGAGCCTACGGCTCTCAAAAAGTGGAGCGAGTTTGTAAACTGTAATTGGAAAAATATTTGGAGTATGCCTTGGTCTTCTGTAAGGGAAACAAAGCTTTCTTATTTTCAATTTAGATTTTTACATAGAATTCTCCCAACGAATAGATTACTTGCCCTTATGGGTAAAACCGAGTCTAATATGTGTTCGTTTTGTAAAACTGATGAGGAAACCCTTGATCATTTGTTTTGGGGTTGTTATCATACCTCACAATTTATCCTGGATGTAGAATTAAAACTTTCAAATAGACAATTTGTGTTCTCCAGGGAGGACATCTTTTTTGGTTTCCGTAATAGTAAGTGTCACCCATATAACTTTCTTATCCTACACCTTAAGTATTACATTTTTAGTAAAAAGAGACAAAAAGATCTTGCATAACGAGAGTACCAGTGTAAATACACTAATGTAGATATTGTATATAACTATTTTATTGAATTACCGTTAAAAACGGGAGAAATCAAAAAACCAGAATAAACGGAGAAAAATAATAATAATAATAATAATAATAATAATAATAATAATAATAATAATAATAATAATAATAATAATGATAATGATAATGATAATGATAATGATAATGATAATGATAATGATAATGATAATGATAATGATAATGATAATGATAATGATAATGATAATGATAATGATAATGATAATGATAATGATAATGATAATGATAATGATAATGATAATGATAATGATAATGATAATGATAATGATAATGATAATGATAATGATAATGATAATGATAATGATAATGATACTGATACTGATACTGATACTGATACTGATACTGATACTGATACTGATACTGATACTGATACTGATACTGATACTGATACTGATACTGATAATGATAATGATAATGATAATGATAATGATAATGATAATGATAATGATAATGATAATGATAATGATAATGATAATGATAATGATAATGATAATGATAATGATAATGATAATAATAATAATAATAATAATAATAATAATAATAATAATAATAATAATAATAATAATAATAATAATAATAATAATAATAAGAACGACGACGACGACGACGACGACGACGACGACGACGATGATGATGATGATGAATATTTTTCCATCGTTTATTTAAATCACAACAACAAGATCATGTCGCTAAAAACGTACAAATCATCTCAGGAGTAACTTTGAAGTATAAACAAAACACTTATTTATTTTCCAAATTTATTCTGTATGTCAGGTAATTGTAAATTTCGTTATACTTATTTACACGTTTTCGAGATGTATCTTCTTTCGAACAAATATATTTCTCTACTTTTAAAATAAATTTTATTTTTTTTTTAAACTGAAATACGTCAGACTTGTGATTTTCAAGCCGGCAACCAAAAAGATAATATTTACAATGAAGAAGAATGGAATTCATTGGATGGTTGGTAAGTAAATTGTAACCGAAAAAGAAATCCTTCTTTGAAAGAATAAATTGCCAGTTCCAAAAAGAAATTGTTCTGTATCTAAAAGAAACGATGATGTAAAAGGACAGTTCCAACTAGATGGTCTAAAGTTTGAAATTCGGTTTCACAAAAGTTACACAAAGAGCTGTTAACTTTTTTCATCAAATATAAAAGCTTATTTGTTCCTTTAATGCTATGAATAAAACGAAATTGGAAGAAAATAATCTTAGTTTCCGAGAGTGTTGACGAAGGAATCTTAAAATTCACTTTCCAATCTTCATCTGTAATATTGAATTCCGCATTCCATTTTATTAGAGATCGTGGGGGTAACACAACATCCGAAACCATTTTAATGTATGCTAACTTTGAACTGAGAGTCCTCGACCTGTCTTCTTGGACATTTTCTCCACCATCAACGAATAAATTATTCTAGGAATTGCAGATATTAACCCAAAATAATCCGTGAAGGGGAGACTTTTAATATGATACTTTTGACAAAATGATTGAAACGTGAGTGGTTCGTTATTATTCATCAAAATATCTCTAACGTAAATCACCCCTGCCTTAAACAGAATCTTTTAAAAAAGGATCGTCTTATTGATGTTAATTTGAATATTATTCCACAAAATTTGAGAATCAAAATTATCATGAGGATGATGAAAATTCATAGTCCCCCAGGCACAGCAAACGTTCCTGATAAAAATATTTTTTTTTATACCGATCACATACTGGGAACTAAAGTTATAATCAAATAAAAATTGACCTCCGTAGCAAGGTAGATAATAGTAAAAAAATCCAAATTCTGTCACCTTCATTCCTATATCTTTTAACCCAGGTGATTTTAAGAGCGGATGTAAAACTTCTAATGTGTGTTACTTTCAATTCCTCCACTTTCAATAGAATTATACATAGTAATTTTCCTAACTTTGTCCGGGTAACCAGACCAAATAAAATAAAAAATGCAACCCTGGATATCTTTAATAAAATAATCAGTCGGGTCTGGCAAAACTTGAAAAATAAAATACAAGTTGCGAAAGTGCAAAGGATTTTACAATGATATTTTTTCCCTATAGGAGTTAAATCCCTCATCGACAAAGCATGAAGAATACTCTAAAGCCTTGAAAGCTTCTGAAGGTTATTTAATCTAAAAAGATTGCCACCGTTGTGGTTAAAAGAATCCCAAGAAATTTAATTGGACCAAACGAAGGGGTAGTGCCAAAATCACAGTGATACTCAGGCTGATTCGAAATTAAAAGACTCAAAGGAAACAGATGAGATTTACCCAAATTTATCTTGAGTCAAGAGGCGTACTGAAATTCATTCAAAATAGTAAGCATTTCTAGAGTCACGACTGCCCTCAGTAAAAAAAAAGAGCAGTATCATCAGAATACTGAAGAATCTTGATTTCCGTGTTCAAAATAGTAATACTCCTAAACTTATTATTAATGAACATTTAGCACGTAAGATAAATGAGAACGGGCTTGATGGGCAAGCCTGTCGAACTCCTCTTCGTACAGGAAAAAAAAAACGAGTAGAAAAACCATTATTACACACTCATGCTGAACAACTATAGTAAAAAGTTCGAATCCAATTTTTGGAACTGTCATTAAAGTTAAAATAATCAAACGTTTCATGAATAAAATTCCAGTCTATGGAATCAAAAGTTTTCTCAAAATCAATGAAAAAAATAAATTCTGGAATATTCTTTACATTGGTATAATAAACCCGGTCTAAAACGAAGCGAATATTTTCACCAATAAACCTATTCTGGGGGAAACCTGTCTGGTTGTTAGTAATTATGTAACTTAAAATGCCCTTTTAACGGGTGGCAAGTACCTTAGCTACGATCTTGTAATCGATATTTAACAGTGAAATTGGGCGGCAATTATTAAGTGATAAAGGATCCTTATCTTGCATCAAAATTAATGTAATGATACTGCGTTGTTGCTCGTCTGATAGCTTACGATTATCGAATGCGTAGTTGAACGAAGAGACAACAAAACTCTGGATTGAGGGCAAAAAAATTTATAAAAATCTGTAGAAAACCTATCACTTGCAGGTGATTTACCATTCTCCATTGAGAAGATGACAACCCTGCATTCTTCATCTGAAAGATAACCATCACAGATGGAGAGATCTATTTCAGGGTGAAAAACAGGGAGACGATCAAAATAGGCTGTAAAACTACAAGGACGGGAACAGTATAGAGTTATAGAAAGCTCGAATTTCATCTAAAACTTGATTAGGATCGTCCATGACAAGACCATCTTTATTCGAAACTTTATAATGGTAGGCATACGCCTATTACGTCTTTTAAGATTCACAAAGTATTTTGAATTGGACTTCCCCTCTTCAACCCACCTAGCTCTAGACCTAACCACAGCCCCTTCTACTTTATGTTTATATAAAATATGTAATCCATCATCCAAGTCTCTATGACAATCAACTCCTCTAAAATGATCAGCTTCAAGCTGGCAAATTCGAGAAATAAGAATACGCTCATAATTACTAAATTGAGTGGCTTGGCGCTTAATATACAAAATGGTTTTCTCACGAATCTTGAATTTCAGATTTTCTCACAAAAGAGAGGGATTCAAATGTAAATTTAATGGATCTTGCATATAAGATTCAATTAAAGCATTAACTGAGTCAGCATAATCATAGTCGGACAAAAGTGAATTATTAAATTTCCAGTATCCCTTTCCCCGGGGTTTATCAGTAGGATCACTATATAAAACAATCATGCAAGGATCAGTTTGCAAAGTGGGCTGGAAGTAACCATCCGATATTTTCAAAGACAGATGACGAAAAATAATGAAAAAAATCCAACCTACAGTGAGTATCGGAGAAGTTTGAATTCCAAGTAAAATGTTTAATTAAAAGATTCCTTTTTCTCCAGATATCAGTAGATCATGGGTATCCATGAGTTTGAGACAGTCGGACCTAGCATTAAAATTTGTTCTTCTAACATCCCTTTTTTTGTCTAGATCCAAATTAAAAACAAAATTAAAATCGCCGCCAAAAATAATATTCACATCGGAAATCGAAAAGATGTGTAGATATGTTACCGAAAAAGTTTGCATTGTCAATATTTGGTGCATAAACGCAGACAAGGGTCAGGATACAACCACTACAATTAATGTCAACTATAATAAATCTACCATGATCATTACAATATGCACGCAAAATATCCAAGGAGAAATCAGGTCTAAAAACAATCGCCACCCCTCTACTTGAAGTAGTGCCGTGGGAGTAAATAATTTTTCCTCCCCACTCATTAGCCCAGTAACGGTAATCGGTAAAACAACTATGAGTTTCCTGAATAAAAATAATATCTAAATGATGCCTATGGAGGTAGGCAAATTGCTGCCTTCTAATGTTGGCATGTCTAAGGCCTCTAGCATTAAAATTACCAATTTTGATTCCCGCCATGCTAAGGAGTTAAATTACCCAACAAATTGAAACCATGATCCAAGGACGACCCTAGCAGGAGAGTGTGGGGCTGTGTGACACCCCCCAAGGTCCACGCAGTCGGCCAAATCCTGCACTAATCGGATAAATGAAGGAAAAAGGGAAGTACAAACAGAGGAAAGTTAGAGGAAAGAAGAAAGGGAGGAAAAAAGGAGTGAAAAGAGGAGAGAGAAGAAGGCCAAGAAAAGACCGAGCGAACAGAGAAAAGAACAGGGGAGGGAGGGACAAAGCAGGGCAAGAGAAAGGGGCTGGTGCAGACGGCGGAAAGGAGATTGGAATGTATTTGTAGACAACGTTTATTACAATATTTTCAAAGCCCGTAAGCAACACTTTTTGAAAATTAAAACATATTCTGTCGGTAAAAAGCTACATAGGGCTTTTTAGTATAATTGTATACTAAAGGAGTTCATCGCTCATGTGGTTTTTGGCACTGAGTCCGTAAATTCTGCACCAGTCGGCAAAATGAAGGAAACATGAGGAAAAGAAAGAGGAAAAGAAGTGAAAGAAAGAAGACAATTTCTGTAATCAGAACCCAAAATTTTCGACGCACTACGCGCGCTGTAATGTCACTCCAGTTTCTTCAGTAGTTCCATTCCACATAGCTAGATAGCATAAGTCCTGTCAACCTTACAAACCAACATGTAGGCAGGGTACACAGGTTATGTAGAGGTCGTAAATTTCATCCCATATCGCAAAGCCCAGTTGCCGTTCTCTATAGTGTGTCATGCGGTACGGTCAGTTGGTGAGCGACTCACGGAGCAAAGTTTGGCTATTTCATCGGGAGTTCAGGTTGTTTCGACACAATGTATGTTGTCCCCGATACAGTCTACAACCCTTACAGTTTTTATGTTTTTCTTTTTGTTCTTAATGATAACATGTTTTTTTTTTGTGTCAGCCTACCAAAAATTTTCGCGCTCTTTGCAATTTTACGATTCAGACTCAAAAGAACGTATCAAGGCGTAACTCGGCTTTTGACATATTAGTGATATAATGCTAAATGTCCGGTACTCTGCAATGGCATGGGATAGTTAGGCTCCTTCATATCCCTTTTTCACCCCCTCGACATGCTGTCGGAACTTGGGGTCGGTGGCATGGCTTGGCCACCTGTCGGGAAAATTCTGTCGCTACCCCTCCCCTTAGACCCTTCCCCCAGGCCACAGATCGGTGGATGTCGCACTGAGAAAACGTCCAGCCTAAAACACTGGGGACCTCTTCAAACCAACCGCTTAAAACTATATCGGCCTGACGAGAGGGATAGCCTAATACATTAAATTTCGTGGAAATCTTTGCATTTGATGATGCATTATGCCGGTTAACCAAATAATATCCATCCTGAGACTTAATTTTTCACCCAGAGATATACTTAAACCTCAGAGCTTCGGGGGGTGCGCCCCCTGGACCCACCAGGGGTCCTTAGGCGGGGCCCTGGACCCCATCCGCTAAAGCTCGTTTTCGCACTAGGCATTACCAGATCCGTCGGCAAAACATAATCTCCACCCCCCCCCCTTCGCTAAGCTCCTGGTAATCTGTTTTATCAAATTATTAATTCGATTTATCAGATCAGTAATTTGATAAATTAAATTAAACAATTTGTTTAATCAAATTAGTAATTTGATTAAACAGATTAATAATTTGATTAATCAAATTACTTAATTTGATTAATCAAATTAGTAATTTGATTTGACAAATTGTGAATTCGAATTATCAAATTAACAATTTGATTAATCAGATTAATAATTTGATTAAACAGATTAATAAATTGAGTAATCAAATTAGGTAATTTGTTTAATCAAATTAATAATTTGATAAAACAAATTTATAATTTGATTTAACAAATTAATTATTTGATTAATCAAATTTAGAGAAAAAATATGGAGGGCCCTAATGGGTTTTTGTACAAATCGGAAATTCGGAATGATAAAAGCAACTTCGGACGAAGTAATAGTACATCAGTCATGAACATAATCTGTTGTGAAAACGCAACAACCATTATCTGTTGGAAAGCAAACAAGCCACACAAAGTTATGCGCAGTGATGTAAAGTTCTTTGGAGGAAAATGTCCATAGGCTATAGACTAACTAAAGTACGGTTCACTTGTCGCTTGACCACAGGGTGCAATCAGCCAAGAGCATTACTATATTATCAAGAACTTAACTTGAAACTGTGACTTTTTTCAAAAGAAACGTGTTTTATGGAAAAGAGCAAAGTATAACTTTCGTTTAACAGTAAGTACGCTTTTGCTGGTGCAGGGTAACATGTCTTAACCAAAATGGTTTTCTTGAAGTTCTTTTGAGGACCAAACAAGCTTAATCTTAAACAAACTTAACGCAGTTTATGACATATCCATTCCACCAACCGCAAATATACAAGGTTTACCTATAGCGCTTACTCACAGTAAATTGCTTTGCTAAAGCATAAAAGGGGAACGATCGAGTTTCAAGAAATGCCTTTTAAGTGAAACGCTATGGTGACCAAACAAGCTGAACACTGCTAGATATTGAAACACTTTTAATCCATTCCTTTAAATCTGTTTAATGCCCAGTCAAAGTTTATATCCACCATTAAATTTGTAATGATTGCACCAAACACGCTCAAATGATAAACGCATAAACAGACAATTTAAGTTGTTGCCATAAAGTATTGAAGCAATCGAAAAAGCCTAGAATAAGAGTTAAAAACGGATTTTTCGTTACTCTGTTCTTGTTTAGCCAAGTCTCTAATCTCCACAAATTTTCATTCAATGCTACATTGTAGACCGCTGGTGTTACGGCATGTTTGGCTAATGAAGGACAGTAGTCATATCAGAAAAAAGTAAAAATGTAGGCAATTGCTGGCTTTTTTTTATTGCTCAAATAGACACTTTTTTACGTGCAAGCAGGTTGGTCACACAATTCGAACTGTTATTATCAAAACAGCCTTTCAAGAAAATGCATATTTGTAAGAACTAAAATATGTCTCACCGACCATGCATGTAAGATTTTATCAATACCCACAAGAAAAGAAATGAACTTCTCTTTAAAGCAAAGGGCGCCATCAGTTAGTTGTGAGCATGGTAAAGGTACTGCAAGAACTGTAAGCACTGTTATCTCACCGAAGTAAACTGTACGAAGAGCAAAGTACCAAGTATTGTGTAAAGAAAAATACATTCTTTTTACTGGTACAGCCGTACAGTGTAAACTGCCTCATCGAAAAAATATCCATAAACCTCTCAAGACTGCCAAGCAAACTTGGACTGAGATAAAATTAGGAGATGTTTATGATCGCCATATTTCCTTAGATTATAAAGCAGTCTGTTTTGGATACACCGATGAGAGAAAACACCCCGTTAATCCCCTCATTGTCCATGCAAAATATTATATTTATACATGTAGACAAAATAACTCAGTGCCCGATTTCCAGGAATTCTTGTATAAATTTAAGTTTACTTTATTGGTTGGATATCATATTGATAGAAAAGACAACACAAACTATTATAATAATTTTATAAAAGAACTAAGTATACCCTAACATTAATGTATCATCACACGTATTGTTAAAGTATTGCAGTTCACATTTAACTGAGGCATATGCTTTATTATCTTGTACTGTAACATCTTCATGTTTGTTATGCATTTCTATACCATTATTGTAAATAGTTAATTCAAACTGATTAGAGATGTATGTATCATTTAACAAAGTCTGATTACAATGAAAAAACGATGGAGGAAAAAGAAAAAGATGTTTATGATCGACTACATGAGAGGTTGATTGTACAGAACTCACTGCATTTTTGGATTTGTTTACTCAAGCCTTCCCTATTCAAGGTGTGAAGATTGAACGCACTTATTTTGCTTGAGATCTCTAACCAGGCTGATCTAAATGTGTGCTGCCTACCTACAGATAACTGTTCTATTGATGTATGTGTAGCAACTGCACAGTCGGATGGCGGCTATAGAAACCGCTCACTCGCAGTTTTATTGAAAATAAGGTTTGTGCGATTTGAGAACAATCATAACACTGGTAGAAGCATCCTCTAAATGCAGTTTGCCTTCCCGTTTAGAGTTTTGAGTAAAACCGTTTGTTCTTGCTGAATGAATGAAGTTCTCCACTTTTCGTGGCACTCAAAAGAAAGGAACATTGCGGTTACCCAACAAAGGGCCGTTTATCGTCGGTCTGGCTAGTTTAACAACCTTTGTGCCTGTTGTCCATAACATGAAAGAGTTGTCAAGTGTTAAGAAAACCGGCAGTTTGCACCTTAGGTTCATCGCTGCCGAGCAAACCCGTAGCCAAAGACGAAGGGGGGGGGGGTACGATGCCTTTAAAAGAATTCGCCTCAAGCCTGAAAGCTCAAAATTACTTTTGTCGTAATGCATGAGTTTTAGCTCGCCTGTAAATCAGCACGATTTGACAGGTGGCTGGTATCTTAATTTACCCTACCATAAGTAAAAACAACACCCTTTCCTTAACTGACTCCACTCCCAGGACGACGATCCTTCTGTGTCTATGTGCCGCCCCCTTCCCCGGCTTCCCCAAACTGGTTGTTCCGTACACCCGTAACCAGACAAGGCTCTGGAGAGGGGCAAAAATAGTCTGGGGCAAAATATTTTCAGGGGTGAGAAGCATACTCAAATACATTAAGGCAGCAATGGCTCAGACCCCGAAACATTCTCAAGCCTTTTTCTGCTTACTCTTTACATGAAGATTTGATTTATACAAAGCTACACCCTAAAACGGACAAATGAGATTTTTTTAAAGATATATTTAGTGAGCCATATCCTAGGTCCTACACTATGATGCTAAGTGGAGCGCAAAGATCAGTTAACCTATACTGCAAAAGGCCGGAAGTTTTCTAGGGAAGTTTCAGACATTTCAGATAGACTGCTGATGCCCGGTTTCAGGTTTTTACCGTTGATTTTACATCGGCTATTATTGATAGCGTTTTATATTGACATGATTTAATTGCACCATTTTTGTGGTCTAGATAACACCACATATGCAATGTACATTTGTCTTACAAACGGGGTGTAGCATTCACACAGTGATGTTAGCTTTTCTAAGCAATATAAAATTCGACATCGCATTGATATTTGGTTAATCATGTGTAATCGCAGGCCACATTTTTTACTGAAGGCAAGTCAGTTTTCCGATGAGTCCTGCATTTTCCAAGTACACTCTTAAAACGAGGGTGAAATGTTTGTTAAGTGATTCACTCACCATCATACCCCAGACTCCAATTATCATGAAGAGGGACGGAACGTAATAAGGCCACGCTACTGCATATTCAAATTCCGTGCATCGATCTAAACAACAATGCGTCAAGCAGAATAGAGCATTGCATGCTTTAAGTCAGTAAACGCTGTTTGGCATTCTTTTGACCAGTTCCAGTGGATACCCTTTCTTCTCAATCTATTCAATGGTTCTACTAGCATTGCATAGCCAGGTACAAATTTTGAACATCAGCCAGTTAAGCCAAGGAATCTTTCTAGTGACTTTTTGTCTGTTGGCATAACAAACTTTTGTACCGCCTCAGATTTGGAAGGATTAAGCTGAACACCTTTCTCATTTATAACATATCCAAGAAACTTGACCTGCTTGTACAATATTAAACACTGCTGAATTTACAGTCAGGCCTGCTGTGCGGAGACACTCAAGTACTCTTTTCAAAAACCTAAAATGGGATACAATATCAGGTGTATGAACAACAATATCATCAGTATGTACATACATGTAATTGTTATAACTGGACAACTGTGAATTCAATTGTCGGAACACAACATTAATAAGGTTTTGAAAATTTTGACTTGCACTCTTTAAGCCGAATGGGAGGCGTTTCAACTCAAAAAAGCCCTCTTTACAGAAAAATGTAGTTTTATGCTGATCATCTGGATGTATTGCAGCCTGCCAAAATCCAGATTTTAAATCTAAAGTTGAGAAAACACACGAACCATGCATCGAGTAAAGTATGGAATCTATACTTGGTATTGGGTAGTTGGAGCTTTTTGGAACAACATTAAGTGCACGGTAATCGATAGCCAATCGGTAGGTACCATCAGATTTTTGCACCATGACAACTGGACTACTCCATTCTAAACTTTATGGGGTAATCAAGCCTATCTCTAACATCTCATGAATCTGTTCCTTTAAACTACTCGTTTTACTGGGCGGTTTCTATATGCCAATTTTCAGATCGGCTTAGCATCTCCTGTATCAATACGGCGATGCAGCCGATGACAAAACCCTGGGAAATCACTGAAAACATCAGAATATTCTCTAACTATTTCATGAATTACATCTTCATAACCTTCAGTTTTTCCTGACACCTTTTGTTCAACAAATTCATCCGAGCCACCTATTTGAGTAGATTGATCAGCATTTTCACTATTCTTTTTTGTCTCATTCGATCTTTCCTCATTAAACCATCTACTTATTTCCCATCATTCCATATCAATGGATATTTTACACAAGGTTTCAGTTTGCCCGACCAGTAGGCACCATCTTGCAAGTCAACAATTAAGGCAAATTTCACAATCAAATCACGACCGGAAAGCAAAGGGCAAGGTACATCTACCACTAACAATTCTATTTGCTCATCTAGGCCGGCTACAGCAAGGGAATAAAGTGCCCTACCCTGTACCATAAGTGGGGTACCATTTAACAATGAATTTTGTATGGGTGTGTCAAGAGGAATTACATTCGTACTCTGAATGAAGGATGGATTCACTAAGGACACTGCTGCCCCACTTCTCCATATGCCAATGAATGCATTCCATTTATATTCACTTCAAAATAGACTCCATCTAATGTACAAACTTCCTTTTGAGGATTTGCATGTTGAGGAACTTCAAGAAAGTGTGCATGATGGCAATCATCAGATACTCTCACAAAATTTAAGGCCTCTTTCTGGTTGCTCGGGCAATCGTAGCTGTACTGTCCCATTTCGTTGCAAGAATAACACTGAACATTTTGAGCACTTTGCTGTCTGTTTACGGAGGGACCTCTGCCTCTCTGAGCTGTAGCATGTGATTGAGATTGAGCGTCACAGCCACTGACTTACCAGTGAGAGACCTATTCCTGCTTGAGTTTCTGACAATCATTATGTTATCACTTCGATCAGTTAATTCCTCAAGGGTAGACCATTTCAACTCTAGGGGCTTAAACCGCAAAGCTTCATCATGCAGTGATGAGACCATTTAGTCAGCCACAAGCTTGTTCATTACCTTCCCAAACTCATCCATAGATACAAGATTATCGGATGGAGCTATCTACCTTCACAAGTACAAATGTAAGCGGTTCGAATCTGGTGTGAGTTTGTAAGCGTTTAATTTAGTTTGTCTCACAACTGAAAAATCTTGCTTTTCGGAATCAGTGAGAAGATGTACAGCTTTCTGTGCCTTTTCCGTCAAGTAAGACTCAAGAACTATGGAAAAATCACTCTTTGGAATTCTTTGATGAATACAGAGTCTTTCAAAACTGGCCAGGTAACATTCAATATCATCTTCTTTTAAGAGTATGGAACCCACGAAGCTAGCTTACACACTGGAGTTGAAAGCTGTTCTTGTTCTTGTTGGCTACAAGACGTAATATCTTTCAGATTAGGTATGGTCTGCAGAGCTGCAATCCTTTTTTTTTTTTTTTTTTTTTTTGTCTTTAGCTCTGACAAGTCTAATCTATAGTTTTCACAAAGTTCCTTTATGTAATCAGCCGTCATAAATTGAAGGTGCAAGTAACGCTCCTGGGCAATCTTTCCTGCCCCTTCGACTCCATCCATGTTTGTAGGAGATAAACAACAGTACTGTAGCTCAAGGGGAAAATCAACAAATTGCAGTACAGCAAGTAAACAGGCTTGGAAAATCACATACATCACAATACAGTAGTGCCAATGAAGTTTAACTGTGAACAGAAGACTGTACTGTACTGTACAGGACCAATTGTGGCTATGGATTACCACTCGCAAATAACACCCTGCCAAATACACCATTGTAGAGTCTGGAGACCAAAAGACAACTCTGCTCTCCAAGTTCTAGTGATGCTCTGTCTTTATTTTAATTCACTCACTGTGTACTGTACACAGACTAACCTTGTGTACCCCAAGGTACAAACAAGCACCCAACAATATCATTAAACTAGAACCAATTACCCAAAGAATAGGATTAAGATACTCAACAACACTGAATAGGAATTAACATACTCAATAATACTCAGGTCCCTACAGGGTGGCCTAATACAGATAGGGTTCCACCATCATTTACTGTATAAGTTTACTAGGCCTAAGTATCAGTTATATAGGCTAGAGTTTGCACAGGAGCTCACTATAGGTTTGGCCAGGACTATGTATAGTCTTGCCAAACTATATGGAGTCTAGGCCTAGAACCGGGGGCTTGTGGAGTATGTATCGACATACTGTAGGCCCTAGGTAGTCCTTAGTAAAGGCACGTGTATAGCCGGTCGCCGATAGCTCCCTATACACGGTCTTTACACCAACCCATTGAAAACCCGGGGGTTTTCGACCAGCACAGTGCTGGTCGAAATTGATTTTCTATTTATAGCAAAGCTAGGACCTAAAGTCTGAACTTACTACTTTTTCTTTTCTTTTCTAAACCTTACACTTACATTGTAGTTATTTGTTGTCACTTTAAACCACTTCTATACTGACGTAACGGTGTAGTTCATTAGCATACTGATGTAAACAAAGTTTCATATAGTTGCACAGTAAATTTTACGGGGCGGAAAAGTTGCTGATTTCATTTCACATTTTTGGCACGTTCCAGAAATTCTCAGTGATCAAAAACAGCTGCAATACTCCTGTGAGAGCTGGAGAAGAAAATTCATGGGCAGTTAATTAAAATTTTACTTGCAAAATTCGCCCTGAGAAGAGAGACAATTTCAACCATCCCATAGACGGCCAATCCCCCCGCTATTTTTCATTGGTCGGTGTAAGGACTGTGTATAGTGAGCTGTAGGCAAACGACCACAGTCCTTTTCTGAGGACTAGGCCCTAGATCAAAATACAGTATACAACACTGAAGGCTTGTAAATTGTAAAGTTAACGTTAGGGCAATGCTATGTTAGGCTTAACGTTTAAGTTTAAGTGAGGCCTCCGTTGAATTTTAATACGATGATCTTCAAAAATGAACGTTTTGGCCAACACAGTGATATTAAAAATACTCACAACATCTCATTCAAACTACACTTATGAGTGAATGAACGGAATGTCTTGTTTTAGGTCAGAATTTTATCTTCTCAGTGTAAAATGTATTCAAGCTGGCGGTGCTACTATTTGTAAACAACATACATCCGCAGCTTAAGCTGCCAGATACTGAACATATACTTGTAATAATTTTCGGTTATGAATTTCCTACTCTTGATAAAGAAAAAGATATGTCACGAAAACTTTCAATTTCTTCCATTAAATAATTAAGTAATTTTAATGATGTTTACTGTAGAATGCAAATGATGAGTAGAGGTTTAGAAGAGAACATCACCATTCGCTTCCAAAGTTTAAGACAATCACGCATATCACAGTTACCCCCACCCCCCTCCATTCTATCTTCCGAGAAAGTTTCTGTACAGTGATCAGGTGCCCAAGTATGGTTATCTATATGTTAAAAACTCTCTTTCAACGATTATTCAGTGATAAATTTTCCCTCAAAAAATATCTAGTGGTATTATAAAGTATAAAATAGACTGTGTTTACCGGGTTTACTCGGTGTCGGTGTTAAAATTTCGATCCACCTCTGAACGGAGGGTTCTGCGGTTTTAAACACCCTGTTTGTGTAATCAACCATAGATCACAGGTACAGAGCTGTGTGACAGGGTTGCATCACCCGAGTCCAGACTTGGACTCATTTCCGGACTCGAGTCCGGTTTTTCCTGGATTCGGAATTGGCCCGGAATAGGAGGTTCTGGAATCGGAATTGGCCCGGAATGGGCTGCAATTGGACTCGGAAGCGAGTCCAGCCGAGTCCACTTAAATGAAAATTTGATGCCTTCCTAGCATATTAGCTGATATTACCACTGGGCTATCAGCCTATTGTCTGGGAAAAGTGCCCCTGGGGTTGTTTGCAACTGTGGGGGCATGGGAGTTGTTTACTGAGAATCAGCTGGGGTTGAAACTTATTCAGGTTGGAATTTTGTAGGTGGGGCAAGGGCCAGGGGTACATGGGGAAATTAATTGGTCTGGTTTTGTAACCGATGAACTATTCAAGAATGTATGAAATAAGGAAGAGAAGGTTTTAACAAATATGGTCCTCTAAGTTAGTTGGAAAAGTGCTGCATGATACATGCCTGGTTGAAGCTTGTATCATGCCTAGTTCCTGTAATGGCATCAGTGGCAACCATTGTTATTACCCAGCTACAGAAATCCTTTGATTGACCACCATCCTGCAAGATGTGAATCTCTCTCTCTCTAGCTCTGTCTCTAGCTCTCTCTGTCTCTCTCTCTCTCTCTCTCTCTCTCTCTCTCTCTCTCTCTCTCTCTCTCTCTCTCTCTCTCTCTCTCTCTCTCTCTCTCTCTCTAGTAAGCACGAGCATTCTTAGCGCTTGCTACTGTACATAGATTTAATCTAAAAGTCTTTATAAAGCTTCTTACTCATACTGTGTTGATCTGCACCGTGTGTCATCCATGGGGGAGATGAGTTGTTCAGGCTGTAGTAGTACACATGATGATGGACTCAACCATACAACCATACCAGTTAAAGAACTGTTTTTCCCAGGTAAGGCTATAGTATACTACCTAAAGGTAGCAAGGAATGACTACGTTACTTATTGTAAAGCTGAACTTTCTAGCAGAACTGGTACCACATGTACAAATTTATAGTCTTGACATACTACAGGTGCATTCTAATAATACTGTGTGATACAACATTCACTGTGGTTAATACTACTTCAGATCATGTTGGTCTTTAGTGCAACTGGGGTCACATCTGAGGACTGCCTTTAATTGTAACCCAGATTTGTGATGTTGGCAATATCACATAGGTCGGCCTACAGGCCTATAGCCTACTCTCCCAGTTGATCCCAATATTCACCACCTGCTCTCATATACCCTCATCAAATTATAGTACAAAAGACATTGAACTATAATTAAGTTTACTAAATTTATGCTTCATTCATGTATATGACTGATCTGTACAGTTAGTACTTAGTGCAAAATTCATCTAAACAACAGAAGCTATTGACCTAGGCCTAGGGCTATGCTGTTATAGACAGTTTGTTTACATCTGATCTGGATAAAACTTACAAATGCAAGAATTACCCCATTTGTTGCAGTTTAATACTTAGCCTGCCTTAGTATATAGTCTATACACAGTATAGCCTTTTTGTAAAATTTGTTAAGGAGACAGGATGCAAAAAAGTATTTGAAGGAGATAATTCACCTCCTTCAGAGCCCATAATAAATTTATGGTTTGAATAGGAGGATTTTAGGAGATTCACTGACAATGTACTGCAAGGCAAGGCACAAAGCTATGTTCACTGTTTGCATTGTGCAAGTTGTGTAGGAATCAATAGGCACATATTGTACCAGTGAATGGATTAGGCTCAACTCAAGGCATTATTAGGTACCATGCAGCTAGTGTAGATTCCTTGAATCTTCCAGTGCTTTGGAGATTTGTGTAGTCTCCTCTTAAACCCTCAGACCCAGCAAATCTGACTGCTTTTGTTGTAAAAACTGTTAATTGGCTTTGATTATACTGTAATAAATAGGTAGTTGCTCCAACACATCCTTGGTTTATAGAACAAGCCCTTGTTCAAGCATTGCATGACCATCAGCCTTAAGGATGACAAGGTATGAAGTCCAAATACACAAAATGACAGTGAATTAGCTATGTGTTTATAGGCATCAGAAAATAATCAATACTGATTTGCCAAAGTTATAAGTAAGTTTTGTGTACTTGAAATCAAGTAGTGTAACGTGTATGCACTTTACTTCAAACCATAGAGATGATGACGTGTCAGTATAGGCATCAGCAGGCACAATTGTAAGGATGTAGGGACATATTTTTTGGGGGTGGGGGTTGGACTACAAAATGCAGATATAATTTGCAGCTGGGCTTTAATATGTTTTAAGCTAACATTTCTGGGGATATCTATGTCTCCACTACTAGCCTTTATGAAATTTGTGCAATTTTTGAGGGGCTAGGAAATAATTTGGGATGCCCTCAAAGAAGGGCACCTGAGTACCAGACATTGCAGTGGTTGTTTTTTAGAACTTTGCACATATTCCAGATACTGTATATGATAGCCATATAGAGTGGCTGCCAAACTCATTACTAAGTACACCTTATTATTCTTGTACTCATGATAGTAGCTGGTGGTGCCTTTAATTAGTCATGACCATGTACCTGCACCCACACCACCTGGTCAGATCCTGTACCCATGCTCATTAAATTTCTCATTAAAGTTTGAACTTTCATACCCACACTTGGGTATGAAAGCTCCTCGTGACCTGGTATCCATATTCATGTTGTGGAATCCTAGTCTGTGCTCAAGTTGATGACCCGGGACTTTCACCCATACCACCTTCTCATGACCTGGCACACGTACCATACCCAAACTCAAAACCACTTCTCATGACCCGTACCCGTGTACAGGCTCATGACCAGCTGGTACCCGTACCTGCACTCATGCTCCTGTATTCACACTACAGCGCTGCCAGTTTCCAAGGATATTACTGCAAATTTACTTATGGGATGGACTCGGGTCCTCTGGACTCGGACTCGGCTTGGACTCGGGGGTACCGGTCTCGGAATTGGCCCGGAATTGGGGTCACTGGAATCGGAATCGGCTCGGACTCGAATAAGGTGGACTCGGTTTCAGCCCTGCTGTGTGACCACCACTTCTCATCAGTGATGTACACACTAAACAGATCGCTATTGCAGTAAATAAACTACTGCTAATTGCTCCGTGGCGAAACTCGGTTGAGATTTATCACTATTTGCCTTGGAGAAGGCAAATTGTTTTTGATAGATTTTTCATAAATTTCTACCTACTACTAAATGCAGGTCCATAGCCGGACAAGGTACTGAAAAGGCGAGATAATTTCCATCCCGGGCGGCATATGTTGTAGAGGCCGAGAACTTGTGCTAAAGTTCATAATAAGGTTATGGTAATGTTTAATTTTCTAGGGGGGTGAAAATTTTTCAGAGGGGCTTCGCCCGTGTCTCTCGATCCCCCCTGGCTAAGGGCTTGTTTGAAGGATATATTTGTCAAAAGAAAAGCGTTCAAGCTCGACTTGCACTTTCGTACAGTATAGACCAACGCATATTTGTGGCATTTTACGGAATTTTTCTCATGTTTATCTCCAAATTGCTGGCGAAAGTATAGTTTAAATTATAGGTTTCAGCGGAAATCCTTACAACTTGGAAGTAAGTATCATGTAGTGGCTGACGTCCTTCGCGTTTTTCCTTTCGTTTGAAGCCGCGAATTCAAAGAAGTAACCCGAGTCGCAAAAGAAGTGCAGAGTGCATTTCATGGTAGTAGCATTGATGTTGCTTGCAAGCAAGAGCACTGGATGGAGCTGGGTACATCGACAGCAAATGAGAGCAAATTCCAGATATTGCACTTAGACTAAAGCAGCATTTTTGCAGTATAGGCTTGTACTTTGAGTTGGCATGAGTAAGTGTAGCCTTTTTTCTACCAGTCAATGGTGTTTTCTTTCCCGCTGTAGCCTGTATACAATGACTTACCTTCGTCAACAATTTGGAGATAACCCTTGCAAAAAAAGTGTGGCATGCCACATGTGAACACACGTAATCAGTGTGGCAGAGCATATGAAAATACATAAGGAAGAAAGTGTGGTTATGCGTGGTAACACATGTGGTATTGGAACCAATCTGACACACAGGGCCACGCTTTTCCCTGCATGATTGTCACACCTTGAAATCTGGGTCAAAGTGGGGAAAGTTGTGTCATGTTGACACCTGTGGCAAAGCAGGGCAAAGTGTGGCAAACAAGGCCAGTGAACGAAATCGAACTATTGAATTTACTTTACTCAGCACCACCTTTCTCCACACATCTCCACACTTTGCCTACTTTACCCCAGTTTGCCTCCAGTAACATGTGTCAAAGCGTGATTTTCGGTTTTCCACACATTGCCTCATGTTCAAACTGTGAAAATGCTGGTAAATGCATGGCACTTTGGAAAAGTGTGTCAACTGTTTATGAAATACATACATTGCCACGCAAAAATTCAAAGAAATTTCACGCCTCTCCACACCCCACCATAGGTTTGCACAGTTTGACACAGTATTCCACGTGTGGTATTGGAACTTTTGCCACACAATTTTTTTGTAAGGGAACCAAGAGAAAAATTCCCGCAACACATTTTGACTTCCGTCACAACCCAATCAACTGAACCCTGGGTACATGAGAACACACGCTAAAAATCACGGTGTTAACCTGCGGTTTCGCCTTGGTATAAATACGGGGTAACACCAGGAAACATGGGCTACGTGAAACCATGCCTCTAGTGTTACTTGAGTTAGCCTATACCCACCTCCAAATGTAGTGTGCCCTGCGTGATCGTCTTGGCATGTACTTTTGGTTCTCTAGGCAAAAGCGAAGGCCGCTGAATGTTTGTCCCTACAAACTCAAGGTAAATAAATGTTGTTATCGGTAGGGAAAATGCCCCATCGAAAGACGTCCATAGAATTCTGAAGCGAGAGAGTTTGTGACATTTACTTTTATATATATATATATACTGCCATTGTGCTTGGTACTCAGCATAAGCAATGGAGTAGAGAAAAACAAGCCAGTGAGCTACAACTGGAAAAAATGCCGTGGTCGGCCGACTCAAACCAATTGGTTAGAAACTGGGCCGTAATTCCTCATCTAAGTATAACTCACTCCATGAAAAGTCACTCGACGATCAGATACCATAACTTTTGACTTATCAGGACAAGAAAGACCATAACGTTTGAATTATCAGGGCAAGAGAGATGCCATACGTCTATGTGCTTGTATACTATGCTTTATTATTCAAACCGATTTTTTCATACCCACCAATTTTAAACTTGACCAGATTTACGTTTAAGGAGGGCTTCACTACACAGTTTTTTTTTCTCACACTAATATATGTCACTCACAAACTTCAAACTTCAAACAAACTATCACACTCTTCTATTTTAGGGGAAGTACAATGTCTCATATCCCTGTACACAGTTTGTAGGGATATAAGATTAATGAAACAAGTGCTTTATTTATAGAGCATTCTATACCGTAAGTAGAGTAATAGTTAGAGTATTATTGGCATAGTCGGAAATTTACTCCTATAACGATTGACTCAGTTCAAAATTCAACAAAATAATTTAAAATGGACTTAAGAGCCAGTCTGATGCACACCTCTTAATAACTAACAGTAAGTTGTTAAATCATAATATGAAAAAGCAAATGTTTTAAATGTTATTTGTACACGGGTTTTAGTGTGCTTTAATATCCTTTTTGGAATGGATTTTAGACAGCAAAGCTTTATTATAAAAAACTAAAATATTATATTAATCATTATGTACATTTAAATCCGGAATAAGGATTCTTAAATCTAAATATATAGTAAACGTAATTGAAATGACTGCTTATATCTTAAATCTTTAATCAAGCTTAGATTACTACAAGACAAAGAGGTCATATGGGAAATGCTCGGGTTGCCCCTAAAGTGCACTGGATGTACAGAAGTAACGCACTAGTAAAGTTACTTAACAGCAGACGTTCACTGCAATATTGTAGGCCTAGCTTTTAGTTGCATGAATTTTGATGACGGTGTCAGTTGGTTAGTTAACTGTGTTGCGAAACATTTTTAGCGCATTTTAATTTTGATTTTGCATTCATTAAGATTTAGAGTGGAGGACTTTGTAACGCAGTCACCATATATACAGAAGGAAGAGAGGACTATGGACGAAGTTAGACCCAACGTTAGAAGGCTGCGCCTACGCTAGGCCTAACAACAGTTTAAATTAAATCAAGTTCAAGGTGTAACGTTAATGTTATTGTTAATGATTCTTTTGTTGTTGTAAGTTTGTAGTAGCCTGTTGACTCCCTAGGTCAAATTTTAACGTTGGTTTAGGGTCTACCTTTGCCGGCCTCGGTCGTACAGGGTAGAGAGGCTATGTCATTGTATGTTGTAGCAGCACCCTGGATAGCCTAGCCGCAATGTAGGCCTAGGCCTACGCCATTTTAAATATAGAATGACTATTGGCTAGTGGTCAAATAAAAGTGTCATGTTTATGTTTTGTTCTCATAGAGCACCTTATAACCAAAGAAAGCTTAGTAGGACTCGGCTACATAGGCCTCGGCCTATGTGCCTGTACTTCGGACAAGACCTGGCCCTACACCCTAACTCAAAAAGACCTAGGCTAGGCTAGACGAACGTTAGACTTCATTAAAGGCCTGTGTGTGGCTATCGTGTCGCTCAAAGTTCCCAATGCATTGAGCTCAGAGTGAATGCCCACATACACAGTACTAGCATGTAGGCTAGGGGCTAGCTAGGCTAGTCTGGCCATGCACATACCAAAGCCTTGGCACATGCCCCTGGCCCTGGGTTGTGCAAGGGTGTTTGAAAAAGTTCATAGTCAGCTTTACTTCTTAGACCCAAAAGCATTTGAGCTAAAGGCTTTGTACCACTCACTGGCAATGTCCTCTGAATAATCCAGTAGGCTAATGATTTGCACATTCTAGACAATGGATTGATTTTGACTTGCTTTAGACTCTGTGGGCAATGTTGCATCTAAATGTGTATAGAGAAGGTAAGGAGGGACGATACAGTTTTCTTTGGTATCAGTTTTCTAGTACTTTGCTGTGAATTCGATTACATTAAGTGAATATATGGTGAATTCTAATAAATTTCACCGTATTTTTAAACACCTGGGGATGTTCTGTATGTAGCCGAATATGTTGTGGTACATTTTGCTGCAATCATAGAGGCGTTTGCATCTAGATATTAGGACAGGGATGTGTTAGATTGCAGTTTGAAACCCTGACACTCACTGTTCGATGTCCACAAAGTACAATGCAAGTACGAAAATACTATTGAGGGGATCAGACTTGTGCAATAGCAAAAAACTTATTTACTCCACATACGGTGTGATAAGTTTTAGCACAGATTTAATATCATTGAAGTGTAGTTCAATACTTTAATGTAATGCTCGAAGTTATTAAATACCTCAAAAATTCCAAGGGAATCCACATCCACAGTATATACCATGAAGGAAAGGCTGCGGAATCACTGCTGTATGGTCATAAGTTTTCCCACCGCTGTTCTCTGGCAGGCCTGTTGCCAGGAATTAACCTAGGAGGAGGTGAAGCCTGTAGGCAAACTTAGCAAAGGAAGTTTTGGCAGAAAAAGCCTCCCAGATAGCTGGAAATGGCACTCCCCAGGCATTGTAAGTTGCATCTAAACATTCTCTATTTTAAAGTCTCATAAGTTACTAGCGATATCATAAACTAAAGAATTTAAAAAAAATACAAAGAATATACTCGCTGTTGCCCCCATTCGCTTCCCCAGCTGTGCGCCTGTTCTTTGGCAAGGATTTAGTAGCATAAGCGTCGTGACATTTCAGATGAATGTAAATTTGTAGTCTCATGGTTGTCAGAAACCCCTAACGTGTGGGGTATCATTTTGCCAGTCTCTTCACTTACCCCCTGGAAGTGGTCAAAAGGCCAAAAGTACTCATGGCCCCAAATGTCAGGAATCACCCTGACCGTCTCTAGTAAGTAAAAGTTAAGGTTTATCAATGTCAAATTTGTCTCATAATCATTCAGTCCAAACTCACTGTGTAGAAGCATCAACAACAGTTCTTTTATTTTTGCATTCTAATTCTATACTGTGAGTTTCTCTTTGCAATCACCAGTTTCATCACACAGGTTGCAATCACATTTATTGTGAATACATCACTCATTTTATAATAGTCTCTTCTTACGGCTCTACGAACGAGTAGGAGGACCCAGTCTTCTGGTTTAATACGTATACCTGTGTAAATCTCGTGAATACCTGTGGCAAAGTGTAATCACTATAGACAACTGTGTAATTGCTTTTGAAAACAAATGCTTTCCAGCAAAAAGTAACTATTATTATTCGTGGAACATGTGACTAAGGGACAGGTCCAAAGCCAAGGCAGGGCAGCGGGTAGCTCCTCTTAGAATTTTTCCCACTAGAAAATTAAAAATTGCTATTCGCTCAATGCATGTTAGCATATTTTACCCCCAAAATATTTCGCCCAAGAAGCATCTCGCAATTAACAGCTACGGACCGGCTACTTGCAGGATTTAGAACAAAGCGAAACAGGTTTAGTTTTGTAACGGGAAGTGGGCATTTTAATATGTTGTTTATTAAATTATTCAATTCCCGGGTCTGCTTTGCCCAGAACCATTGCTCTCTCAGAATCTCATTATGAATGTCTCATAGTTAATTCCTGAAGAACAGTTTGAACTCTATTGTACCCAAAAATCTCTGCAACGGACCAACTACTATCATCATCTATCATTCCCTTCAGCTGGGGTCCTGCATCATCAAATCCATCTCTTGGTTACCCCCTTTGAGTCAGTCTGAGATTTTTCTGTCTGTTAAAGTTCTCATTTGGTCAGGTAAGGAGCAAGGTCTCATTTTAGGACCCACTACTTTTGAAATACCCCAGGAACTTCCAAGGCTCTCCCCTGGTCCCCCACTGTGACATTATCATTAACCTTCCCCCTCCATCCTAAACCTCAAGACTGTTACTTTAGGAATACAGAAATCGTTTTGAGTATGACAAAATTTACACGTAAAAGAGTTCAATGCTAGACAAGAATGAACGAAATTGTGAAAGAATTCATTCAGGTTTTACCCGATTCATTTTGGTGAAGTAAGGAAAGACAGTTGGGAAAGTAGCAGTAAGTGGACAACTTAACACCAGTTTGTCAAATTCCAAATGAAAACTCGGTAGTAACTGACTTCCTAAAATACTATCGGTTTTGTGCCAATAGAACATTGCGTTCTGGTCACGTTCCAAGTCCATCCCTGCTTTTTCGGAGTACAGTTATACTATCTTGTCCCCCAGGATGTTTCTGAAGCTTCCTATGAGGTACCAGTGAAACCTGGGTTTTATTTATCCTAACTTAATGTGCAACCTCACTTCCTACAGCTAATTTGGTCATCAAACAAATTCATGAAATAACCTGTGCAGTCTACATTACTAATATTAATTCCTGCCCAATATTTCCAAAAGTTTATCTATGTTACGAAGAAAAGTTACCCTGAAAGTTTACACTGACTGTATCAGCTTTGTTAATCATTGGTTGCATATACAGGGAAATCTCTCTCTTGGAGACAACGTCTTAGGTTACACAAACGCAGCCTCTGTAACACTGCATTACCCATAACAAGTTTCACAGTGAAAGTTTCAATGGCAGGAAATGAAAGTATGTGTCTTCGATAGTGCTACTTTGAAAAGTTTTGGAAATGTTTTAACTAGTAGGGAGGATAATTGCCATTCACGTGACTCAGAACTCTTATCTTTATCGGAAGTGATTTTTCATGCTGTATGAAAGAAACAATCTACTCAGAGACCACAGATATTTCCAACACTAAGTGTGTACTAAGTACAAAGATGTAATTCAATAACTTTTAGTATGAGATGCAACATCTAACACACCGTTTCACCGTAAATTTACAGCAAAGTATAACACAAAATAATAACTGAGGTCAGAAATAAAATAAAGGGGTGTAACAGTGGTTGACTGAAGTCTGTTGTAAACTACAGCCTTATTAATGAAACTTTACTAGGCTTGTTCGATGGTTGGTAAATAGGCCCGTTATTTCGACTTAAGCCAGGTTGGCAAGAGTAATTATTACGGTAACATGTTAGTAACATTCAAAGTTGATAGTATCTGCAGTTGAAAATGAAACAAGCTACTAGCTACCAGATGCGTACCGCACTGACTGTTCACATGACAGAATTGGCAGAAGTTTTTGTCGTGTTAAAAAAGATTTTCGTTGTCTGCTAATAACTAATAACTCACTTACGCATCTTCTACAGTGCCTGTTAACCATAAAAACATAATTCTTCTTTTTGTAGGCAACTTATTTCTGCTAATACACAACTAGTTAGTAAAGTTTTTAGTAAGGTTTCAGGAATTCAAATTTAATGGTCAACCCATCATTTGCGTCTAGGCACTATTCATTCATAAGGAGTAGTTAGCTGTGACGAGTTTGTAAAGCCTCATCACTATGATCTCTGGACTTTGATAAAGATTAGATTACACATAAGCTGGCAAAGGAGGCATGAATGCCATCACTTTAACGCCACGCCTCCTCAGTTCCCTTCAATGTTTTACTGAATAAAGCAAACTGGTGTATGAAGTATAGTTAGGTCATGGAGTTGTTACGGACAACTCCCTGGTTATACGTAGGAACCTGCTGAAGCCATAATGTCGAGGTTTTGAGCATGCTCATTGCCATGTGTATTGCTCGTCTGATAAGAATGGGATGATTACAAATTTTCCTGATTGGGTAAAACATCACATGCTCACGGTTTTCTATTTTTAATTGTCAATGAAA
Organism: Holothuria leucospilota; assembly: GCA_029531755.1. NCBI lineage: Eukaryota > Metazoa > Echinodermata > Holothuroidea > Aspidochirotida > Holothuriidae > Holothuria > Holothuria leucospilota. The sequence goes on along the minus strand of CM055976.1, from coordinate 2,705,410 downwards.
TGATTTTAGTATCTAGGGAACAATTAAGTGGTTTTAAGTGTTTATGGATTGCACTGTTTATACAAGTTGTCCGCATTTATTGCTGTGTCGAGTGTTCTCCTCCATGAAAGGTACCTCATCATTTGACTAATCAAAGGTTAGTTTTAAAAACTGCCCATGATCTTCAATAAGTGTATAAAATTGATTGTATTGTCTATAAAAATTACCCGCATTTATTGCAGTGTCGAGTAATCTCATCCATGAAGAGTGTCTCATTATTTGACGAAGCAAAGGTTAGTTTCCAAAACTGCCCATGAATTTCAATTACTGTTCAACAGTTTTAAACTTCCAGTACACAAAGCCAATGAAAAACATTCTTTCTCTTTACAAAGTAGTGCAAGGTAGGTAACGTGTTAGCTTGGTTCTTGTTGGGTGTTGCATTTTTGGAGTGGACCGGCACCACATATGAATTGGTAGTTAGACATTGTCATAAATATTTATTTAGAGAGTACAAGATGAGATTATTAACATTAGAGAGATGGTACTAGTGGTAACGTCTGATATTATGGCAACGCCTGGAGGCACGGGGGTATAAACCGACGACACTTGTAATCTGTTCTTACAACATTCTCATGTTTGGGAGAAAAGTGGCTGAGGGGAGGAGGGGAGGGGGCAAAAACTCAGTCTCCAATAATATTCAAGAAAAACATGCCAGCGATTTTAGTTTTATTGTTTACAGATTTATCTATGGTGCCTCTTTGGTGCTGACAATTATGTTAGACACAATTAGCTGCTACAAAGAAAAGACGTTTGGAGTAAATATAGGGACCATGTTGCATCTACAAATCTTCAGCTATGCACACAAAAGGGAGAGAAGACCCCAGCACTGAGCTAACCATAAATTCTTTGTGTCATCATCTTTGGAACTGGTTATCTATTCAGAGCTTAATATACGTGACTACACAGCATAATTGTTCTTGGTTCAAAGTTCATAAATGGGAAAAAATGACTTTCCACTCCACCAAAATATTGACTCCTGTACCCTTTATGCACTACTGCCACTGAACAGGGTTTAACTAGACATTGAGTTGGGTATGTCTTCTTATCTTACAACCTTAGGAGAAGTTTAACCAAATAAGGGTATAGATTCATATTTAATCATTAGTGCATATTAATATCCACACCCTCCCCGCCTAGGCCTTAAACCAGAGAGTCCGAAAATTTCTGACTGATTTCCTAAAGTAATCTTACTGACCACAAAATTCTTATTTTTGAAAAACAAAAGAGAAAGTGAATGAAATTGCTCCCTCTAAACTTGTGGCATATGAGCATAAGAAGTTCACTGCGGGGCTAGTGAAAAAGATACAAAACATGAGCGAATTATATAGAGAGCAAAGGTCAAGTTTCCTGGGGGAGTGTCTGCAGAGAAAACATTACACTTGGGAAGATCAATGTAACATATCCAGTTAGTTATTTCTGATGAGACCAAAAGGGAGTCCAGATCTACTGGAACAACAGGATGATTTGAGGAAGAGCAATAATAAGCCGAAAAACGAGTAGCTATGCGACAACCGACGATTTATGCGAGGGAAGCTACTTTGAAAAGACATTTTAGTATTATGAATGCCTTTCCTAGGAATATCTTTTCTAAACTGTGCATCGTAACATTTTCCATTATATTAAATGTCGCTTTAAATTTTCTTTGTCTTACTTCCTTCCTTTTACATTTTGTGAGCCACCCATTGGGGTTCTTGAGCCAGACATTGTTCCGTGCCCAAGCATTCTTTCATCACATGTTACATTTTATAGAGAATCATGTTGCCGTGACGATCATTTACGTATAACTAAAAGAAAGTGATCACAAGCTAAGCTTAGTAGCTCCTAATGCAACTTCTCCAAAACTCTCTGTCTTTTGACATAACATAACAGGTTAAAGGGCAAAGGAGGGCCAAGGCTCCATAAGATGCCCTGAAGTCCATACAACCTTAACTGAAAACAAACAACCAACACCAAACGAGCCCAGCATAATTAGGTTCTACCACAGGTATGGAAGATCTTGTCAATATTAACCTTAAAGCAGTTCACAGATGTGGAGTTAACTACCCACTCAGGCAGACTATTCCACTCGTTGACAACTCTATGAGAGAAGCTGAACATCCTAATATCAAGCCTAGCAAAACAATTTACTAGCTTCTTACAATGGCCTCGAACCGAAAATTACTTTGAACCTTTAAATAACTACAAGATGACAAAGGATTCCTTTCAGAGAGAAATTTGTACACCTGAAGCATGTCCTCCCTAATCCTTCTCAACTCCAGGATGGTAAGCCTAAGATGCTTAAGTCTAACAAGGATAAGGTAGATGTCTCACCTCGGGTATAAGGCGAATGGCTCTCCTCTAAACTTCCTCTAAAAGAAACTTGTCCTTTTCATAGAAGGGGCTGCATAGTCGAGGTGGGGTCTTGCCAACTGCATATACAGATTTAGTACAATTTCTTTACTGAAACTATTAAAATTCCTCTTGATCAATCCAAGCACCCTATTGGCCCTAAAAGCAGCTGCTGCACACTGTCTAGATGGTTTTAAATCGCCTGTAATAACTACGCCCAGATCTTTCTCAATAGTTACATCACTCAGAATACTACCATTTATGTAACAATCATAGCTAAAATTGTTGGGACTAAAGTGAAGGACTTAGTACTTATCTGCATTAAAAACGTTTGAGACAATGAAAACAATCTATCCAAGTCTTTTTGCAGTAAGGAGGTATCATCCTTATCAATGACCTTCCTATAGAGCTTAGTATCAATAGCAAACTTACTAATACTAGATGTGAGAGAGCTATCAATATCATTGATGAAAATTAAGAAAAGAAGTGTTCCAGGAACAGAACCCTGTGGAACTCCACTTGTGACTTCTTTTCAAGAAGAAAAATAACCATTAACAACAACTCTCTGAGATCTACCATTGAGCCATGAATTTATTCAGTCAGCACAATTAACAACTGCCTTTGCTGCCTAACCTATGCAGTTTAACCATAAGTCTACCTAATGGAACTTTATCAAAGGCTTTTGAAAATCAAGGTATATGACATCAACACTGTGACCACAAACAAGAGATGAAGAAACATCCTCAAGAAAGCTTAGTAAATTAGTAACACAAGATCAACTTGGTGAGAAACCATGCCGTCACAGATTGAGTAACCTATCATCTAAAAGATATTTAAGCAAACAATCCTTGATTACAGATTACATAACTTTGCACACAACACTGGTTAAACTGACCGGCCTGTAATTGCAAGGCAAACTCCGATCCCCCTTTTTGAAAATTGGAGTAACATTAGCTATCCTCCAGTCAGCAGGTACAAAGTTTGAATCCAGAAACTTCTGAAAAATAATGCAAAGAGGAACTGACAAACACTCGGAGCATTCATGAAGAATGGCAGGAGAGATCCCATCAGGCCCAGGGGCCTCACTAGCTTTTAAACTCTTCAATTTATTTCAAACCAACTCTTCAGAGAAGACATCATCACTAACTAAAGAAGAGTTATCCCCAAAATAGATGATTCCTTAGTAAAAACAGATACAAAATAATCATTAAATAGCCATTCCCTGAGGATCACTAACTAGTGCGCCTTGATTACCTCGGAAAGGCCTAACACCCACCTAAACTTTCTGCTTAGACCTGAAATAGGCATGAAAAGATTTTGGATTTACCTTAACCTCCTTTGCCAACTGCATTTCAAACCTAGCTTAAGTGTCAATAACCAAATTTTTAACTAAGAGTTCCCGATTCTTGAAGACTGTAAAGTCATCAGAATTCTTACTGACCCTATAACTATGCCAACATTTACGTTTTCAGTACCTCTCTATAAATCCAAATTGGCCAACTTTTAACCACAGCTTTCTTGAGTGGGATACACAACTTTGTAGTGTCAGTATCTATATTACGAATAACACTCCATGCTTCAGCAGGGCCTAAGTGAAACAAACTAGTCTATGGTAAGAAGCTCTTTAGCATGAGTAAAGTTAGCCTTATTGAAATCTAAAACAGTTTTGTCACTACCTTGAAGTTTGTTAAAACAACGTAACTCAAAGCTAATGAGGTCATGGTCACTAGATCTCATCTTACCCCTGTAACTACATTTCTAACCATGTTTTCATCAGTACTTAGCACCAAATCCAGACAATTATCCTCACGAGTGGGAAACAGAACATGCTGGGTAAAGAAACCATCAGACACTGCCTCAAGAAAATCCCTCCCATGTGACCCACTAGTACATGAATGCCAATCAATATCAGGAAAGTTGAAATCCCCAAACTCAACTGCCCTTTTCGAAGAGACTTTCCTAAAACTTTTGAGCAAACTCTGATTATTATCAGTGAAGATACATAATAACAACAACTGAAGGAGTGCCAGACTCATTGATAAAACTAAGTTCACACGACAATCAGTTAGAAAATCTAGAAGAAAACTTGTTGGTGACATCAACACAATTTATGCTATCCATAACTTACAGTAAAACCCCTCCACCTCTACCACAGACAGTATCAGCCCTATCTTGCCTGAAAATTTTGCACCCAGGAACCTGAATTTCAGAGTTGCTGATCTCGCTATGGAGCCAAGTTTCGGTAACCCCAACTATGTCTGGATTGTCTATGGAGACATGAGCAAGAAACTCATTCAACTTATTGAAAAGGCTGCGAACATTGGCAAACATGACTTTCCTTCCACAAACTGCCCTAGATAAATGCTTCTTCTTGCTACTAGCACAATCACTCTGAGCACAATAAAACTCAGAGACCCCCCCCCCATTCTTGGCTGACCTCACCCCTGACTCTAGTTTTACACCTGAGAATCAACAGCCCGAGAAACCATCCTACCCCACATGTTAGCTCCTATGCTCGACAAGTGCAACCCATCTTTAGCAAAAAGATCCCTCCTATTTACAAAACCTGCCCAGGTAGCAACAAAGAGAAAACCCTCAAGAGCACACTCATTTTTCAACCACGTATTAAATCCCAAAATTTTTCCCCAAGAGACCTTCCTATCAAACCGAGGGAGAATACCACAAACAACCCCGTACGTGTCGACGTTAGCCTACAAACCAGTTCCTTATATTGTGACCTAAGTGAAATTTGATTGTCCCGACCGAGATTATTAGTGGCCACCTGCACAGCTACAACTTCCTCGTCCCCAACAATTTTGCTAACTCTAGCTGAGATGTCCTCAATTCTTGCACCAGGGAGACAAATCCTTACCCTCTTCCTTCGGTCCCTCTTACAAAATTCCCTATCTGTATACCGAATAATGGTGAAAGTACAATTTAGGCCCAAATTAACAAACTCAGCCCACGTACCACAATCTTCACAACAAATAAGTTGGTCTTCAGCCATAGCCTAGGTAAACTACACGAAGATACAGTACAAGAACAGGCAACAATACAATATAATTAAAAATGTAAGGTATAAAAGGACGGTAAGAGCTACAGTAGCTAACCTATCTAGGCCTTTAAGCTAAAGCCTCAAGTAGGCTAGGCCTAATATAAATAAAACTAGACCCCTAGTAAGTAGTAAGTTAACTTGGTGATAGCAAGCCTAACGTTGGGCTATAAGCCTAATGTTAATGTTAGAAAAAGAACTTACAAGCTTAGTTAGCTAGGCCTAACTTAGGCCCCTAACTAGTAGGTTTGCTGAGTAAATTAGTGAAAAGTGCAAAGGAGATGTGAAAAAAAAACAGAATAGAGAACTATAGGCTTTGTAGGCCTGGTAATGAAGATTAAATCTTACTGTTAGGCTTTACATATACGAAAAACACAAATGAACAGGTTAGGTTAGGCTCACACAAACACTAGAACACACAATATGTTAGGATAGTAACAACAACAACAAATACCTGACAAGAGACGCCGGAAAAAAAAATGAGGAAAAGCCACCAAAAAAAAAAAACAGCAGACACCAAAAACTTACAAATAAGGAACAAAAGCAACAAATAAGCTTTTAAAAGTCTGCCTGAATTCTTCCTTGTCTGTTCTCCTAACCATCTTTTTCAATTCTCCCTTTGCTTTTCTGACACCCCCAATTACCTTTCTTTGCCGCCTCCTTTTGCAAACTATGCATACCTTCTTCCCTCATCCTCCGTCATATCGAGATTTTCAAAAGGCAGAACAAACCCTTTAGTTTTGGTTAGTTTCTAACCAATTGGTTGAAGTCGGGCCGGCCACGGCTTTTCTCCAGTTGTGGCTCACTGGCTTGTTTCCCTACTCCATTGCTTATGCTGAGCACCAAGCACAATTGCAGTAGGTTCCATTTTTAAAGTCTTTGGTATGATCCGGCCAGGAGTCAAAAGCAGGACCTTCCGGCTGCAAGTCGGATGCAAAAAACCGCCATGGAAAAAATGGTTGAAACCCTACAGAGGGCGCTTTTCCAACTCGAAAAAATCCTATAAACTACACGATATTGCAATAACAAAATGACGTCATTGTACCGTACTGATCTAGACGGATTCAAGAGTGTGACCTTTTAGACCAGGGAGCTGTTACGGAAGGAAACAAAGAACCCAATCTAATTTCATCTATCAGACAATACGTATTGAGAGTACTTTAATCCTTTTTATGGGAAAAGACAGGTTTGACAGGTCCTTTAGTTCCTCTTCGAAGTTTGTTTGACTCTAACTTCCTAATGAGAATTTGATCCTTTCATGATATTAACGTTATCCTCAAACAAAGACTTGATAGTGACAATGCTTTGACGTGATCTGCGATCGACTATAAATAACCTTTTTAGTGATCAAATTCCTTTAAAATGTTTTTCCCAGTAGCTGGCATCATCTGTTTTCAGCAATTAATACAAGTCTATAACTTTTGCTCATGAACTTGTAAAGGTACTGGATTGCTTCTGAAATAGCAAAACATGTGTCCATGTTTGATAAGTTTATTAAAAGTAGACCTAAAGTCTAGAGTTACAAGAATATATATTTTAGAGGTTGGAAAGTGAATTACATTCATCCATCTCCTATTTTCATAGCTTACTCCGTTGCTGAGATATAGGTTGTTAAAATTTATTCACTTAATTTGAAACAGTCGATTGCGCAATAATTTGTGATGTCCTTCTTGTACAACTACACTGTTTTAAAAAAAAAATGGTGTGGACGTTAAACTAGTCATTAACTCATTGGAGGATGTTTCTAAACTTGGATGGGACGAAACAAAATTGAAAGAACTTGGGCTTTACCTAACACTTTAGGACAGGGTGGTCACAGCCTGTTGGAATCACAGGAATGTTGGGGAATCTCACTTGATTGATCACTCTTATTTTACTACAAATACAAATTGTAAATCTATTTATGTACTCCGTCTGAATGTTTGTGGTCTAAAGTAAAAGTCTCAACACGGAAGCTTAGCAAAATACATCGAAGAAATTGATGTTGTTTGTTTATTGTAGACCAAATCTGATGATATTGATGTTGGTTTTTTCCCTGGATTTAATGTGTTCTTTGCAAAACGATCGACATATGGATTGTTAGGTGGTGTTCATGGATTATCTATTTTCTTTTCAAAGGATTATGATCAAAGGAACTACCACTTAGTTGAGGATTCTTGTGCTGAAACTGTGCTTTGGATATGTTTCAACCATAAGGTGTTTGGTGAATCTCTGTTACTGGGAGCTGTCTATTTTCCGCATGACGGCTCAAGATATTTTAACCAAACTCTATTTGACGATATTTACATGGCCTGTGCTCAACTGAAAGCAAAATATGATGCCCCAATCTCTTTAATTGGGGACTTTAATGGTAGAACTGGTCATCTGGATGACTTCATGCCAGAGGACAGCGCCCTCGATATAGAAGACTTCAGTGCTAAATCCCAATTACAAAGCCTTGGAATTTGCACCGAAAGGTTTAATAAAGACAATTCAACAAATAACAAAGGGTTTCACCTAATCGAACTATGCAAAGCGTTTGACGTGCACATAGGCTTCGATCCATCTCCAAAGGTGTGTGTGTGGGGAGGGGGGGGGGACTTTTCAACACTTGTGAGCCGCCGTCCTGGGAGAGGGGTCTAAGGGGAGGAGGACACAACCACCAGGTATCCTTAGACGCAATCTGATGCAATATTTGGCATCTTTTGACGTCATATTTTTCCAAGAGAAATCTTAGTTTCCAGGTAAGTAATCCAACATGTTTTTATTTTCGGGCGACTACTATTTTTTTTTTAAAAGACATTGGAAGATGTCAATGTGGCATATGGTGTCATATTTGGGCGCAATTTAGCTTTTAAATTTAGTATCAATTCGTAATCTATGTTACATTTTTAACACCCTTTAGGTAAAAAGTTTTGCCCCTGTCATCGTCATGTCCCAAACCAAAATCAGAGATGTTATCGGCTGAGGGAGGGGTTTAAGGGGAAGGGGTGACACCCCTTCCCCTTTGAAAAGAGGAAATTGCAAGGTGTCTATATGGCAAATGGTGCCATATTTAGCTTCTATAATGTGGTGACAATTCGTAATCTACGTTATATTATTTATACCTTTCACGTAAAACGTTGGGACCCTGTCACCGTCATGTCTCAATCCAAAGTCAGAGATCGTATTGGCTGATGTTCAGTAAGTATTGTCAAAACATACTATCATGAAAAATCCCATGAAAATCATCATTTTTGGCAGTGTCCAACCTAATAAATACCACGTTATTTTTTCATATGGGCTTAGATACTTCTCTGATCGAAAAACATTTGTTAATACTATCAAAATGTGCCTGAAAATATTGATTGATGAGATCATTTAGCTCCAAGCCACACGGGATGCACAGAAATGTCACACTCCGGTCCCTTCTTGCTACTCGTACTACGATCAAATCGCTCTATTTTTGTACCCTCACAGTTTTAGTTTTCATCATTTTGCAAAAGTGGGGGGGGACTTTTTGCAAATGCCCCCCCCCCTTCCAAAAAGGTGAGGGGGACCCCCATGATCCACGCCCATGGACGTGCATATTGTGAATGGCCGCTTTGGTGGAGATCTAGCGGTAGGAAATTTGACGTGTGGTGAACAAAGCGCGATTGATTATGTAATCACCTCATCTGAGTTGTCCCCAAAGATCGTGAACTTCCAAGTCAATGAATTCGACCCCTTTCTATCAGACAAGCACAATCCTATTATTTTGACTTTAAATTTTATTACCGATAAGAAGAAAGTGTCCACGTTTTAAAAGGAGCAATTGTGCTACTACTGCACAAAAGATGTTATGGGATCACGGTAAAACAGGAAAACTTTTTGATGCCTTTAAAACAATTGATATTAATAATATTATCAACGAGGTGAATGAATTAGATAGTGGATCCATTTCATAAGATTGCATTGTCAAACTCTTAGTAAAGGTGAACCAAATTTATTCTTCTGTAGCCGATGATGCTGGTGTTTCCAAGAAAATTCTTATAAGAAGGAATGCTGTTGGTAATAAATGTAGTCATAGATGGTTTGACAGAGATTGCAGGGTTGCTCGATCTAAGTATTTGAAGAGTTAAAGGTTGTACAGACATGATAGAAGTATGTCGGCAAAAGCCAAAATTACATGTCTGTAAAAAAAATATCGACACATTTTAAAAAAATCCAAATCTACATATTTTTCTAATCTTCATCAAGAACTTAAACTGTTAAAAAAACTCAGATCAGAAAGAATACTGGCGAGTTGTTAACAAGGCCTCGGGCAATGTGACTGCTAGAAATAATATTCCAATCGAAACCTTCTACAACCATTTCAAATCATTACATGAAGTCACTGGTATCACTGTTAATACAGGTCCACTTGACAGTACCTTTGTATCAGTCAACGATGACTTGAATAGACCAATCATAGTCTCTGAAGTTGAGTGGCTTGTCAGAAAACTTCGGAAAAACAAATCCCCAGGTGTTGATTTAATTGTCAATAAATTTATTAAACATTGTCACTGGAGAATGTTTCAACTTTTGACTGTGATATTTAATCTTATTCTTGACTCTGGTATTATCCCCAAAGACTGGTCAATAGGATTAATTAATCCAATTTTTAAAGGCAAAGGTTCGGTCGATGATCCTGACAATTACAGGGGTATTACGCTTTTAAGTTGCATTGATAAATTGTTTACTGCTATCCTTAGTGAAAGAATTCACAATTACTTAGAGTGGTCAGGAACCTTAGGATATAAGCAAGCCGGCTTCAGAAGTGGTTTTTCCACATTAGATCATATTTTTACACTTTATTCAATTATTGACCTGTATCTCAAGGATAAAAACGGATTTACTGTGCATTCATTGATTACAGTAAAGCTTTTGACACTGTAAATCAATGTTATCTCTGGCAGAAACTCATCGCAAGTAATATTAACGGTAAGGTCCTAAAAGTAATCCAAGGTCTCTACAGAAATGCACAATCTTTTGTTAGAAATAATGGGGTTTAATCTGATCTTTTTTGTTGCAATGTTGGGGTGAGACAGGGAGAAAATTTTGTAAGTAGTAATTGTAAAGGTTTGATTGACTTGTCTACTAGAAAACAGGGTCATTTAAGTAATGAAGATATTGAAGTCTATTTGAGGATTTTTTGTTTACTGTATGCTGACGACACAGTTGTTTTGGCCGAAAATGAAAATAATTTACAGACTGCTTTAACTTTGGTGAAAATTTATTGTAATTTATGGCACTTAGCTGTTAACACTAAGAAAACTAAAATTGTTATATTTTTCAGAGGAAAAGTGAGAAGAACACCAGTTTTTTTTATTTCGGAAAAGACAAAGTTGATGTAGTGGATGACTATACTTATTTAGGTAACATTTTCATTTTCATTTTAATAACAAGTTAAAAAAGCAAAAGCTAAGCAAATTAATCAAGCACGAGGTGCTCTTTACAGCCTTTTCTCTAAATGCTATAGTTAACATTTACCAATAGATGTACGACTCCAGCTTTTTGATCAAGTTGTTTTACCCGTTCTTATATACGATTGTTAGGGTTTGGGGTTTGAAGATACTTCGGCTTTTGAAAGTTTCTATATCAGGTTTTGTAAACAACTTCTTAAAGTAAATAAATATACCTCTAACTGTATGGTTTTGGGGGAATTGGGGAGGCCAAAATTGGCAACGTTTATTGAATTGATAATGGTTTTTGGGAGAGGGGGGGCAAGAATTCTAAGTGGTAGTCATTGTAAACTCTCCCATGTTGTATATCGATTATTGCGAATACTGTACGAAAAAAATGTTTATTGTTCCAAGTGGATTTTTAAGGTAAAAAATATTTTAAATAACGCAGGAATGTCTTTCGTTTGGACTAATGCCCAAGATCACTCTCCCCTTAATGTAACTTACTGAAACAGACACTAGATAGACTGTTAAGCGATATTAATGAACAGCAATGGCTTTGTGGTAAATAATAATTCCTGTTGTAGAAACCTGCCGTATATTTAAAACTCGCTCAGTTCTGGAAGGTTATTTTCAAAACTGAATTCCAACGACAGAAAAAATTATGTGTAGATTTCGTTGTTCAAATAGTAGGTTACCGACAGTCACTGGGAGATACGAAAATGTTGATTTTAGCCTTAGATTTTGTACTTTTTGTAATGAAGGAAAACTTGGAGATGAATTCCATTATTTATTTCAGTGTACTGCATTGACGTTAAGTAGAAAAAAATTCTTAAAATCTCATTTTCGAATTAGGTCAAACACTTTAAAAATGCGACAATTGTTCCAAAGTAAAAACAACAGTACCCTAAAAAACATCTCCAATTTTTGCAAAGAAATAATGAATTTGTTCTAAAGTAAGGCTTTCTTTTCTTAACTTAAGTGTGACGAAGTTTCGAAAACCAATATTGTTGTTTCCTTTTATCATGTATCTTTCATTCTCTAAATGATGGGCTGATGCCATTTTCTTTTTCATTCCTTTCTATTTGTTTCGCTCTCCACTTTGTACTGTTATGTTTGTTGATTTTGTTATTGACTTGTATACCTCTAAAGATGTGAAAAAGAATAAAAGAACAGAAAGAACAACTCACATTATCTGCTTTTGATTCTTTTTGAAATAAATGTTGTGTATGAAGAGAACTTATATAGCCAAGTCACCCTATAACGGTAATACAGTGATCATATTTTGGTAGAAGGTGCAGTGGCTTTCAAAGAAATCCAAACAAAGAAAAACATAGACGGTAATTTGAGTAGTACAAGAATGACGTCACAAATTATTGCGCAAATCTACCATTTTAAATTGAGTTAATACCCTTCAACATTTTATATCTCAGCTCAGGAATGTCCTGTGAAGATGGCGGTTGGACCATTTGTATGCATTTGTTAATCTTTTTAACATATATTCTTGAAATTTTAGACTTTAGGTACACTTTAATTGGAGCTGCATTGAACCCTTTCAAAAGTGAGCACTGGCGTACAATAATAATGTTTGTTTCCTTTGATGACTGGCAATATTATAGCAATGTGTGAAATCATCCCAAGAAGTGTTTAAGATCTTGTAGGAGACAAGAGGTATTGCCGTCACTTCCCAATCCCTTATAAGTGGTTCAAAGTATTTAAGAGCAACACAATCAGGAGCTTATCGTCGGCAAGTCTGGTAGTTTCAAAGGAGACGCAAGCGCTTTATCTACTTCCGTAACAGCTCCATGGTCAGACCACACTAATGGGATTGTGTACTGTGTCATCGTGGTAGCAATAAATTGGAGTATGAGGTGATGCGAAAAGGCTAAAAATTGGGTGTGAAACAAAGCATTCTTAGTTGCCCACAACTTTGTTTGGGAATTTTCCCCTATCTCTTTCCTTGGATGACAATCGACTTCATCACTCAATCCATCTTGTTCTTAACTGCTACCAGCACAAGTGTCTGTAACCTACTCAACATACAATCACACAACACAATGGAGAAGTTTGTCGTCCAGCAATTTTCCTTTCAAGTTCAACATAACAGGGCGCGGTATTAATAATCCATAGAGCAATACTGCAGATCTGTACAACGAAGGTGAGGCTACTTAGAAGCATTGTCATGTAATGATTTCCTTCAAACGCGTCACGGCCGAGCAGGATAAATGATCACTGAACCTTAAACTAGGTTGAAAAGGATGATGAAAGAGGGAGGAAGGGGTAAAGAACACTCCTAAGAAGGTGAGTGGTGGTGGAAAAAGTGTTTGTGGGAGGAAAAAGAGGCAGAGAGGAAAAGGAAGTTAGTGATGGTGAGATCCAGAGAGTGTGAAACAGTAAGGAAACTACAAACCAGCAGTTCTTTGCACAATCATTAACACTTACTGTAATAGCCCCTCGATGAGTTGAAAGGAGCCAGTTGCAATATGGTGCATTCTGTTGTGTTTTTGGTTGTTCAAATCTCAGTAACAGAGATAGAACAGAATGCCCACAATTTGACTACTACCTAGGGCTCGACCGCTCACCAGTATTTCCAATATCTCTTTTCATAGGCTAAATAGTGCAGGCACAAATTTAACTAACACACTTGAACTACCACACTACACCCCTACGGGGTTTACTGCAAAGATGGCATTGGACATTTATCAGGTAAAACTTGAAAATTGGTAGTATATGTATTATTAACGATTTCCTTAAAATGACTCCAAAGCAAACAAGCGTCCGGAAAAAGACTCCAACTGTAGGATAAGATGATTTGACGGTAATAATTGGCAAAGAAGAAAAAAAAAACTGACACAATGTCAAAAGTAGTCACAGTTTGTATTTAATGGCCAGTATGGGATGGTAAGAAACAGGGGAAAATTTTGGTGGAACATTCCAGTTCTCAACCTCTAACAGTTGCTCATTGAACCAAAGTTACCCAAAGTGGAATCTGAGTTGAATATAAAGTTTTTGAATTTACAAAACGAGAAAAAATACTAAAAATGCAATGTTTTGGACCTTTTACATTTATTATAAAATGAACACTAAACATGGTTGAAGATATATGTACATTGTTAAAATGATACTTACTTGACTTCAGTACTTTGAACAGTTGATTGTCAGTTTTGTCCTTTCTAGGTGGCTGTTTGCATTTACTATGGACAAATACCATCTTCCCTGTTAAGGTAGAGACCACACATAACCACAACCTTAGTAAATAAACATAATGAATGCATGGTGGAATTCTCGGCTGGTCGCAGAAAAGCAAGTACTGTGCAGTGCATCTCAACTATATGAATACCATGCTAGCTGTAAGTCACTTCGTCCTTCACCAGAAGTAACACATTACGGGCCAATGGGATTAGCAAAACCAGGTGGTTGTCTTGGACACAACGCAAGGATCCGGAGAATTATGAAATGGCTGTCTGTGTGGGACTATGATGTTCTTCGACATCTCCCAACAGAGAGAAGGTATGATAACAGTAATCACTGTAGATTTGGTTTGGTTAATGCCCTGCCTCTCCGCAACAAATGCAAACATTTTGTTGTGACTGAAAACATAGATTTCTGTGTTGTTGTTGAGTCATGGATAAAGGATTCTGACACTTTTGAAATGGCCAAACTTAAAACCCGAAGGTTATGGTTTCCTTAATGTTGCACGCAAAGTTTGTATCTTGTAGGTGGTATCGGGCTATTCCATAAGGACATCAAGGATAAAATCCTTGACTCTGGAGAACGTTTATCATTCAAACTTGTGGTATTTGAATTGAATATTGGTTCATTTGAGGTTGTTGTGGCTGCTGTATACAAATCTCCGTATTCGGCACATCATGCGGTGTCTGTAAATAGATCTTTATCGGAATTTAATAATTTTGTGAGAGATACCCGTCTATTTCATTACAGATGCATGTTCATGGGTGACTTTAATATCCCGTTTAACCGTGTTACCGAATCTAGCACAAATTCGTTCCTCTGTATGCTCACCACTCTGTCGCTGAACCAGTTAGTATCGGACCAGACACATGTCCTGGCAACACTCTGGGCCTAATATTAGTCCGGGAAAACAGTGACTTTTCTCTTACAGATATCATATCTGCTTTCTGATTAAAAATTCGTTTTAGCCCCATGCACTATCAACTTACCGTCCAACTTTAGTATGCAAACAAGTTCAATTCCGTTAATTAAAATGAATTGATCATGATCAGTTAGATCAGATCTTTATCATAAAATGCACGAATCTTAAGCTTTACTACTGTTGATGACTTGGTTTATGCTTAAAACGATCGCGTCAAAAACGCGAGACGATCACACATCAATTGTCTCCAAACTGGTGACAGTACGTCGTGCGTTTCTTGGTTTGACACTGTTGCTGCCAACTTGCAGACTAGAACACGGAATGCGGCACGACGATGAGTGAATTATCCAAACGCAGAAAATCATGCAACTTTGCGTTCACTCTGTAATGAGTACAAAAATTATGTTGAGTCGTGTGAAAAGGCTTTCATTTAAAACAAACTTAAACTGCGTGGTAAAGATTCGCAACCGTTGCCAACATCACTGGTTCAAATAAGGACAATCCTTTACCTGAAGGTGTGACAGATAATCAGTTAACCGGCTATTGACGTCGCCAAATTCTTCTACAGCAAAGTTGACGCTCTGCGTAGAGACCTTGAGCGTTATTCGATTTTCACCCCACCGGATGTACACGGTTTGCCTTTCGGTGCTTTTCCCGAGGTGTAATAAATCGAAGCCCACATCTTCGATTGTAGGGATTGCTTTCGTTGACATACTTTTTCGACAACTTATCCGGCTCGTTATACCTTCTCGTGCCCACACGTTCACCATGAACGTATTAGCATAGCGAACAGCTACGCAGGAGAAAGAGGGGATTTGTTGTTTTCGGCCTGCTTATGTGGCTCGGTATACGTTCTCATGCATACAAGATCAACATTAAGGTATTGGCACAGTGAACAACTACGCATGCAAAATGGCAAATTTTTCAAAAATGCATCCGTTATCAAGTATACACGTTCAACATGGACGTATCGGCATAGGAACAGATACGCATACGAAACGCATGCTGCTTACCTGTACTTCAATACCCTCTGAATTCATTGTCTTGCAGTTTGCTACACAGTGCTCGAATGGTTCACCGACTGTTACGCAGTCGTAGTGCGTAAGTCCACATGGAGACAATTGAGTTAAATTTCTACCATCTCCCTGAAAATACTTAATAGATTGTGTATTTAAATATTGACCGAGTGATTAATAATTAAAATGATGGTAAAATAATATTTAAAAAAGTTTTAAATATTTTTAAACATCAGCGATCAACCACAAAGTGCTTTTCTCTAGTCCCTGCACCCGTTGGAAACTCGTTAACGTCTAGTGATACTTACACGTAAACTTATATATGTAACAGAAGTTGTCTAGACATATGCAGGTGACATGCCCAGGTAAGGCGATAATGCAAGTGCAACGCGGTGTGTACCTCGCAACATCCCAACAAGACATTACTTCCTAGTAGTATAGTCCTACACTAAAGTCAATTAAATTAACCAAAGGTAGGCCTAATTAAAAGTTTCTCGTTCTATTAACTTCGTGTTATTTTGCTTCGTTACAGTAACAGTAGCGTCCATTTTTTGCATCGTTGGAGTTAAAGGAGCCCTAACGTTAGAGCATAACGTTAGGTTTATAAACAAACTTGTTGGGAAAGAGGCTTCCCAGTTCTTCATGTTTCGAAGCCCGGCATAGGCTTAACGTTTGGGTTTGCGTAATGGTTTTGACATAGCCTAGAAAGCAGAATAGGCCTGAAGTTACGCCGAGTTTATGGTACACTATAAACTACCATATTTTACACATTAACAGAGGTGTTTCTCAAACTAAACTTGCCCTCAATATGTTCTAGCTTAGGGTAAGCTTCCTAATCCTAGCCAACTAGTAGGCCAAGAAGTTCAGCAGTTTTCCTGGGCTTCGATATACTTGCCTGTAAGTTCAGGATTTCTGGTTGTCTGAAGTCTCTGCACTTATTAGAAATGCGAGGCCTGCAAGCTGTATTCTAGATCCCCTACCTTCATCACTTGTCCAAGCTCACTGCGATATATTTGCTGTCTTCTGTAAAAGATGGTCAACCTATCTCTATCTACCAAGGAATTTCACTCAGCCTGGAAACAGGGCTATTGTCAAGCCACTTCTCAAGAAGAGCAATCTTGAGCGCGTAAAGAACTATCTCCCTGTCAGTAACTTTTTCTTTCAGTCAAATATAATTTAAAAGGCTTCCCATATAGGTCTAATTATAGCACGGAAACTCTTTTGGTAATGGTGTATAATGATGTCCCGCGAAATATGAAGCGCCAGTTGCTAACTCCATTTGTAGTGATGGTTCTAAGTTCAGCGATTGACACTGTCAATCATGAAGTGTTATTGGACATTCTTGAAAAATACTTCGGTGTTTGCGGACATGCTTAACAATGGGTAGTATCCTATCTGTCTGATAGACCATTCAGTGTTTGTATTAACAAATCTCTTTCTCTTCCAACCAAAGTCAGCTCCTCTGTACCGCAGTTTAATATAAACGGCCCAGTATATTTCACTTGCTATCCTATTGCAATGGTCACATGTGTTAAGGATGAACAAATCTATTGCAATGGTCACATGTGTTAAGGATGAACAAACGCTTATTGGTTATGCTGATGATCATAGCATTTACCATTTACACTAGGTTAAGTGAGCTCTCAGGGCGAATAGCTATGCAGGGTCTTGCTTTCACTTTGAAAGGGGCTAAGTAGTGCCTGCAGTGCAATCGTCATAAAATGAATCATGAGAAGTCTGGATTTGTTATACTCGGTAGCAGTCGCACATTCCCGAAAAGAAGTCCAGCAACTTATACATTAGCGATATTTCTGTTAATCGCTCAGACAGCGTGAAACTGCTTGAGTATATTTGGATGAAACTTTTAATCTATAGCATCACATTCTTGCTAAAATTACAGACTGCTGCGTTGTCTTTGTTCAATCTAAAGAAGATTCGTCCCTATCTTGACAACATGTGTTAAGGTTGCCAATGCAATGATATTTTCTCATATGGATCATTGCAATGGTCTTTTTGTGAATCTCCCTGATTCAATTACCCATCCTCTGCAAAGGATTCAAAATCATACTGTTAAAGTCGTTCTAGGCAGGTTAAAAGTTAACAGTGCCAAGGAAGCCTTAAGAGACTTGCATATCCTACCTGTCCGAGCCCGTGCTGAATATAAACTTACTCTACTTGTAGTTAAATGCCTACACAACGTGGCTCCTACATACTTGGTTGAATTGTTGATCTGCAAATCCTCAAAATATTTCGCTAGATCTTCACAAGGCATACTTCTTGAAATTCCCTCTACCAGTCGTAAATAGTTTGCTGATTGATCGTTCATTTAGCGTAGCTGGTCCTAGACTGTGGGATGCTCTCCGGTCAACATTAAGCAGCTAAAGACATTACAGTCCTTTAAAGTTGTCCTAAAGACGTTTCTTTTTAAGAAAGTGTTTGCTTGACTTTTTGTTCCTTTGTAGAGGGCCTTTGAGAGTGTTTTCCCAGTGTTGTACCCTTTTTAAAGATTTTGTACCTTAAAACGTTAACCGTTACTGGTTGCCCCTACTTATATCCTGACGTTTAAGCTAGACATAATGACAGGCTAAACTCTACTGTGGTCTGGGTGCAAAATGGTGCTATTTTAGCAAAGTTTCGAATATTGATCAAATGTCGAAAAATTTTCTCACTTCAGTGAATGGTTCTTAATATTTGTTTAATGCAAGCAAAGATTGTGGAGTCAAAGTAGAAGGGTGAAACTCCTCCCCTTAAGAGTTTTTTATGTAGAGTGGCTTACATGCAAAATGGTGCTATCTTTAGCATAGCTTTGCACTAAATACTTATTAAAGTAATATTACCTGTTTAAGAAAGGGAAAAACATAACACTGCCTTGTCTAAAATGTTGGAATAACGTTTAAGCAGTCCATCCGAACAATAAAGATAAATAAAGATCCCTCACAGAAGTAGTTGTTCCAAATATTGTTTCAGTTATCATAAAAATAACGACAAAAACTATGAAAATCGAAAATGTTTGCACACAATCTTTATTCCATTCAATCCCACTCCTGGGTGAACAAACCAATGGGAGTGCTCTAATATATGAATATGCAAAAGGCAGCATAACGAAAGGTGCCCACGTATATGCCAGCGAGCGAACACTGAACACGTGATATTCACGCTATAGACTAAGTACTTGAAAGCTGTAGGCCTATAGTACCATGGAGCTGATCTGAAAGGTTTTATTGGCTCCATGACAGTAAATCGAAAGGAGAAATTTCTGTTGAAGCCCACCCGACCAATTTCGGAACAAACTACAGCCCTCGTGAGCTACTCGATAACACCACAACTTGGGACTAAGTATCAGCACTCAGGGTTGCTACCTGGAAGGGAAAGGACTAAAATTTGTGCAGTTTGTGAGCTTTCGTGATCATCGAAGAGTGTTTTTTGCATGATTCTGAAGGCAGACTCAAGAAAATACGGGTAAATCTAACTCAATTTACCCACGAGACTGGCCATCGATATAATATGTAAGTACTACCTCCGAGGAATAACAATTGGACATTTCTTGAGTCATTCAAATCCTCGATGGTCAACGATATCAGCTTGGAGTCTGACATCTAAGATGCAATACCCTCCATCGCAAGGTCATACCATGGAGCTACTACCTAGACACACTTTCCCTGTTACATTTCCCAGGTGATACGTACACAGTTGCCTTGATTCAACCAGGGAGTTTTGATTGATTGATACAACAGACACAAATTCTTTTACATGTTGGAAACTATTGGAGAAACCATCTACAACAATCGAAGTCGACCGAGCGAAATAACACATTGCTCACAGAGGAAATCGAATCGAGCCATACAATTTTACCACTATTTTGGTTTGATTGATACAACAGACACAAATTCTTTTACATGTTGGAAACTATTGGAGAAACCATCTACAACAATCGAAGTCGACCGAGAGAAATAACACATTGCTCACAGAGGAAATCGAATCGAGCCATACAATTTTACCACTATTTTGGTTCGGATTGTCATACTTCAGGTTAGTGCCCTTGTACAAACTCCACATATTTTTGGTCAATTAGTGTATCGTTGTCCAGTTTACGGTGATTATTCGATATGTAGACCTACCTGCCTGTACCGCTCAAGGACAAAGATTTGGGATGCGGGGAAAGTAAGCAAGTGTATGGGGTGTAACAACTTACCGTTACAAGCGTTAGTATACAAGTGTCTTCTTGAATACTGTAGGGGTGAAATTCACTAACACGGTTATTATGATGAAAACAGGTGCTTTTGTTTCAAAACCTCAAGTGCGCTGTGCAGTATACAACCTGTAAAATCACTCTATACCCAGCTAATGCATGAATAACCGAGGGAATATAAGCCCATATACAGTACTTCGGTACATACAGCTTACAGCTGCGTGATCATTGAATATTCATATAGTGTTGTGATAGGCGTAGTTTGAGCTTTTTGTAATGAGGACGGTTTTTTTTTTTCAAAAATAGCCCGCAGATTTTGACTGTTTTCGCACTGTTTCGTTATAGTTTGCCATTCACACTACCATTTTCAGTCACATAAACAACTCCATCCATGAATAGAATAGTTAGTGTATTGAAAAATAAAGAAAAACATTAGGCCGTATTTATTCCCCTTTTCTTGACCGGGTAATATCACTTTAAGGAATTACATAATTCAGTACTACACTCTTAAACGGTTCGGCAAATATTGTAACCAACTTTTTACCAACGTTGCGCACGTATATGTCCAAACCAATATTGGGCAAATTTTGCCCAACAACCGTTGGGTAATAGCTTTACCTAATGGTTGGGTAAAATAGTTTGACCAACAAAGCGACCCCCAAACTTACCCAACAGTTCCTTCCCGCAATATTAGTTAAAAACGTACCTTTTATTGGTAAAATTTAGTGATATTAGTTGAGCAAGCATTCTTTTAATGGGGTAATTTATGGTTGGCCATATGTAGGCCTATGCCCTTCATTTCATAAATCTCAGATCATCCTAAAGAATGAGAGATTGGAGACTCGAAGATTGTGTTGAAGTAAATATGAGCACAAGGATACACAAAACACATTGTGCTCATATTTACTCTCAAACACAATCTACAACCCCCCCCCCCCCCACCAGCATTCCTCAAGGTAATCTGAGACTTCCATCATCGAGTCTGTCGTCGTTCCATGAACTAGCTAAGACTGTGGACGTGAGATACGTAAGTTCTCGCGTAACGTTCACATGCCCATATGTTCAATGCTTTTATCACATTTACGTTTGCGGATTGCGCAAAATTTGTGCGGGAAAATTGCCCAAAGTTGGACAAACCTTTAATTCATAATTTCTCAATCCCTGTTTATTGTGTTTCGCTAAAAAAGCCTTAATGTTGGTAAAAGGAATGCCCAACACTTGTCATAAACACAAGTGCCCAACTTAAATTACCCAACTTGTTAAGATTGTATTGTTGGCTGTGATTTGGCACCCTCACCAATGTTGGTACCATGAGACCGGAGAAGGGTCTCGTGTAAACTCTGGGGCAATTGCGAAGTGGGCGCGTTCGTATAAAACTTTAAACTGATATAAAAATCACATTACACTGAGGAGAGCACACCAAAGCACTGCACGAAAATTGTAGTCTTACAATTTGAACAAGAATCCAAATGAATAGCTTCCAATGGGGAATAACCGAAAAGGCAGTAAAGGTATAGAAAAAGGGGTGAAGGGAATGATAAGCATGTTTCATAATTCTGATTCTCTGTAAAAGTATTTATTTTAATGACCTTTGAATAAACTTGTGAAATGAGTAATATACTTCAAATCATGAACATAACGCTACATATAATACATATAATATACAATTACCACGTAATCGCTTCCTGAAGCAGGCCTGGGGTTGGACTTGTACCTCTATAGTTGTCGGGAATTAGTTATTGCTAGAATAATTACTTTTGTGCCCAAATTTGGCATCAGAAACGTTAAAAATCCGACATCAGTATCTTAGACCTTCAAAATTAACTATATACTAAGGTTCATAATGTTTTCCTAATATCACTTTAACGGTCGTTTTAGTAACAACATTTTGAAAGTGGATGAGCAGTTTTTCTGTGAAAGTCTTAAAGTTTTACATGAAAAATGCCAACCATTGTTTTCTGTTTGGTCAAAAAAATCACCAAACACTGATGGTCTATCCATTGAAACTTACACAAATCTCCTGGAATGACACAGAGACACTCGTCGTTAATTTCTTCAATCACTCTTTCCAACGGGGCTATTTTTCTAATGGGATCACACTGTATCACACGTACCCCGGAAGCCCTAAAAGATCACCGATACCTAAAGAACGGGCACCCAAAGCCTTATTAATAATCCTTTATAACAGGGAGCTTTATTAGTTTTGTTGTCTTTGAGAAACTTTCACGGATCACAGAGAAAAAAACAGGAGTTTGACCTTGAAGAATAACGTTAAAAAGACTAGACAGCGTTGCGGGAGGGAGCACTCTACATCAGCATATATCGAGCAAAAACACCCTTCTCTCTTCTAGCGCGCACCAGTTAGGGGAGATCTACAAACTGCAATTCATGACTCGTCGTAAGTGAACGTAGAGCTCTGTAAATTTACCTAGATTAAAGCGGACTTTGAGCATTGGTTAAAAGCACTTACCACATTTCTGTGCATGTACTAAGGTAACGGGGTAATGGAGTCAAGGGGGTAGTATAAGGGGGTAGTATGGGAGCGCACGACCTCCGTCGATCTTCGTCCATACTTTTGATTTTTTTTTCTAAAATGAACCCAATAGGCGTTACAGTTATATATTTCTAAAGGGTTAGGTGAGTTGTGTTTCCGACTGACCTTATTTTAATCATTTTGTATCACAAAATGTTCAAAATATATCAAAATCTTGGACCCTCCGCGTACTCTAATTCCAGTGGCCACTATTCCGGGCCAATTCGAAGTCCAGTACCATTCAATTCCGAGTCAATTTCGTTTCCAGTGTCCTCGAATCTGGGTCAATTCCGTGTTCGGCCGTTTGACAATAAAACATGCATTGCTATTCTCCTAAAAAGGGGTACCATTAAACGTTTACTTAAGAGATCATTTATGGAGTCAATATCATTGTTTGGCCTACCCTGCAATAAAGTTGACTGTGTGTGATCATTCATGTATTAAACTGCGGACTAGTAATAATGTAGCATTAAGTAATATTTTGGTAACTTTCACTTTTGTTGCATCGTCTGGATTAGGCTCCGAGTCCGAGTACGAGTCCAGCTGCCCCTTATTCCGAGCAATTTCCGTTACCACCCTGCTATTTGTATAGGTGATAAATTACCGTTTTTGAAAAAAAGGAAACTTACCCTGAGGTGCAGAGATCCAATGTAGTGCTATTTCATTGTTTTCAAGTATGTTGCCATGACTTCACTTCTAGGGGGCAGAACAGTATTTTCGGCCATTTCGACTCTACAAGATGACAGCCCAGCTTCATCTTCTTTACACGAACCTCGTTGCCCTTTGATACTGAGAATTCCCTTTCCTACGCTTTTGTGACAGTCAAACTTCTTCAGGAAATCATGTCCAATTATTCCATCTCCTGCGATGCGTGCTACCCATATTTCAAGTTGACAAACGTGGCCCTGCACAGTAAGGTTAAATGTTGCTTTACCAGTAAGTAAACGGCAGTTCCGAACCATCCGCCAATGTGAGCCCCGTCGACACTCTTTGTAATGCAGGGCGAGTGTCTTCTGGAAGCTTGGAGTAGACGTCTTGACTGAGAATAGTGATGTTCGCCCTTGTATCAACCAAAAACACAAGGTTTAAACCACATACACTTCCGTCTACGTACATTCCCGACTTTCTTCCACTCTGCCCAGACATCACAAAAGGCCTTAGGGTTTCCTTTACTGTCGGCTTTTGGCCCTCAAAGTCGACACTTTCTCGTTTCCCTGCTCCGGGGTTGTTAGTTGGTTCTGGGATGATGGGGGATTACGGTCAGGACAACCCCTTGCCCTATGTCCTAGTTGTCTACATTTCCAGCAATTTCCCTTAGGTTTTCCTCGTCCCTGGATTGCTTCAATTCTGTTCGCAGTTCTTTGAATCCTTCTCGACTGGCTTCTGTGATGCTGGGTGTAGAAACAACCTGCTCTGTGTTTTGAACTGCAGCCTGCTCTGTGTTCTGAACTGAAGTTTCCTCGGCTACGACGGTACGTAGAAGCTTTCGGCTAGCCCCCTTCTTTTGTTCAGCCATTGAAAAGGCCTCCATTTCAACAGCAATGGAGCAGGCTTCTTGGAATGGCTTGAGCCTGGTCTGGAAAACACGCCATCTGATGTCGGGATCTGAAAGGGCGTCAATAAAATAGTCTTTGGCTAAAGCTTCCCTAATAGCAACTGAAACATCTGGGTATGCCCTGGCTACCTGCCTCTTTAAGTCTTGCGCCAACTCCGGAAGTGTTTCGTTCGTCCTTCTGACTCTTTTTCTGAGTAGGGCCCTATATAGCTCATTCTGACTTTCTGCTCCAAATCTCTGTTGTAAGGTTTTAACCAGAGCATAGTAATTCCTCCTCTCCTGCTCAGGAAGGTCTGCCAATAGAGCTTGAGCCTGTCCTCTCAAGTTAGCTGCCAATTGCATCGCCCGCATTGAAACATTCCATCTGTACAGCTCCGAAATTATCTCAAATTGAACGAGATAATCCTTCCAAGGGGTAGAACTATCGTAAGATAGGGGTCGAACTGTTGTTCTAGGTGGCAACCAGTCCTGACTGTGGGCTTGGTAAGGTACTTCTTCTTCCTTCACCGTCTCTGGCCTTGTAGATGGAAAGCATCCCTCGAAAGGGTTGAGCCTCTCCCGTGGTGGGCGTTGCAAATTCTCTGCCAAGAATGGGTTGGTACTGTGTCGTCCTTCCGACCCCACATCCGACTGGGCCAAGGAAGAGGGATGGTACTCGTCAAGCAGTAGCCAGTCTGCTGAACTGGAATTATCCATGGTTGGATGCCTCCCTCTGTCTGCCTGGAACAGTCCCCTCTGTCAGCGTGGAATCTTCCCGTGAGCATGAAGCCTTTCCTTCCGTCATCTAGGTTGCTCCCCTAATCGTCAGCGTGGAACCCTCCTTCTCGTCAGCCAGGAATTTGTTTCTCCGCACTAACACAGCTTCTTTGGTAGGGTTCTGCAGTTACGTCAGGGCTAGATTACCACTTGAGGCAAGCAAGCCGGCTTGGCCATGCAATCTACTTAACCTCGATCGGTAAAAAAACAATTCTGTAACAGACTTCTCTGTGTCCTTCTGTCTACCCTCTCCACTGCAAGCAAGCCGACTAAGCCATGCAATTTGCTTACAGACAATACCCTTCCAGATTAAACAGGCCGGCTAAGCCTATCATTCCGTTTGATCTAGTTGGGGACTGTTCTAAAAAGAGTGCATGAGTCAATCACACCGCTGCCACCAATTTGTAAGGTTACTCGGTGACACAGTAAATACACACATACATACATACATAATACATACATACATACACACACATACGTACGTACGTACGTACATACCCTTACCAGGGTGTGCATAGATTCCATTCGCCTTCTCCAAGGAATAAAAAAGAGTTCGTCTACTGTACTTTAGAGCGTTCTTTCTATGTTTTTAAGTTAATGAAGTCTTTTGTACTATGTTAACGTGCTCTACCATTTTGCTTCAAATCCCATGAGCTTATAATCAAAGGTCCGTCTTCCTGTAATTCCAATTTCAAAACTGAGGAAGAGGAAATTGTTGTTTTAAGGAAAAGAACTGTTCCTTTTATAGTGTCTACCGTAAATAGTTACCGACTTGGAATATGCAATAGACACTTACCTGATAATTTCTTTTCACTTTTCTTGTGTTTACAAGCCAAGCGTCACAAAGACAAATACACATCAACACACACACACGCACAATCGCTGGCGTGATTGAACAGATTTCTTTTGCCTTCGGCAAGGAATAGATAAAAGGTCTCTAGTATTACCCCAAACATATTTGAGGAATAGCCCTATCATTAATTTAAACAATACCAACACACTATTATTAGTCTGTCATTGATGACTTGTACAGAACAGCTCTCACACAGCCTGTGTGGATATAACCTTGAGCAATTTAACTCAGTACAGACTGTTGTTGCCTTGTTTGGGAGGGTATACTAACAAGTGTTCTTTTATTAAATTGGAAGAGGGACTAGAAGCTAACTTAGCTGGGAGGAATTTTGCTTTTTGGGGTGGGATCTGTCGCCTTTTAATCAAGTTTGCCTGAACTTGAAAGCCCTTTTTTAGCAAGCCACCAGATCTATTAAGATCAAGGCTAACTACAAGAGTAAAATCCTCGGCCAAATAGTAGTTTTACAATCATGACTATGAAAATAATTTCCAAGTTTGCCCCAAAATATCAATCCAATCAGGTTTATGACTGTATACTAATAACGATTACATCAGTTCCACTAAGATAAGGTTCATATCACAAAAACATTTTCCACCACCAAGATTTCTCGTGTAACCGTATTAAAAAAGTTGGCCTAGTACTCTCTACAGTCACGTGAACATTCTACATAATACCCCTCGTCATGTTTTACATTAAAAATGGAGAAAAACAGTTGTAACATGAATTATGCAGTGTTTGCCAATTAAACACACGACACTTTAAATCTGTGTCACTGTTTTATTTCTTTATGGGTAAGACCACTTCCTGTGGGATGGGCCTTTTAGTTGGTGATTTTCACTTCAAGTGCATTGCACCATATGGTGCTGGAGAGGCTACGTAATAACCTCCTGAATGCTAAAAATTATGCCAACATGATCCCACAGAATTGACGGTCGTAAGAGTTGGCAATGAACAGGGAAAGTCTGGCAACTAATTGGGATATATGTCCTTCACTGCCACTTTATTTTATGGACTTCTCAAGGTTGACTGGTACTAGATATTATATGACACAGGGTTTCCTTCAAAAGAACACCTTCGTCAATAATATTATTAAAAAATCAGATCATATGGAACGTTTACACCTTCCTCGATCTAAATTTTGTCAAATTCAATCCCCCAGAACATTAGAAATGATAGAAGAAAAGTGAGCAATAAATCACAATAACTTAACACCTGTTCGACAGCTATTAAAAATACTCCCTGCCGTCAAGAGAGTTAGCACCACATAATTCTGTTGTTGGGAACGACTTGGTAAATATTGAAAAAACGATCTGCTAAGTCAATAAAACTTACGTGAGGGAGTAAGTGCAGCTAGAGAACACCTCGTTTATGAGCTCTGCTTTATGACTAGATACATTTTAGGCCGACGGGGTATTTTATTGGTTTGTACAACTGTGTCGTCTGTGGGATCAACTTCCCAACTTCTCGTTTTCCTTGTCCAGAAAATTAAGGTTGTGCTTAAGTTGCAATGTATGGTTTTTAATAGCTTTAGACTAGGGAGGGGTGGTGATCCCCCATCATTCAAGTGTGAAGAACATAATTGCGCTAAACTCGCCTGATTATTGGGAGATATGCCAGTACAGCATCATCATTACAAAAAAAAAATCGCAGTGACAAATCCTAAACATTTGCTTATAATTGTTTAGAGTCAACACTCAAAGAAAAAAATCTGAGGATTACCTCTAACACCATTTTTTTTTATTTTTGGATTTGAATAAGCCAACATTTAGAGTTAGAAAGTCAAACACTTTTCACATTTATGTTTTCCATTTGATACTTGACAAGTTACGATGGGCAATCTCAGTAGGCCTGCGCCGATGCCCCTCTATATGCTTGGAGTGACAGGGGATGTGGAGATCATAATGTGCCCTACCTAGGTTACATTCAAGTAGACCTTACCCCATCAGCAACCAACGCAGGGACAGGAAAAACAGTGACGACCGTGACCATGGTGTTGCCTGGCAACAGTACTCTCCAGAAAGTACCTCTCTTAATAGGAAATTATAACAGTACTTTGCAACTTTCCATGTAGGATTGCCAGAGGCTGTGGAGCAACAAGTTTATTCAGAGGCTCAATGTCAACTGTCAGTGGGCTGACGCATACCAGAAGGCTGCCACATACCAGAAGGCTGCCACAAGGGCAAATTGTGGCGAGGATGGCCTACTAGGACATCTGTGACTTCACCACTTTACGGAGGTTACTGCAGGAGTGTCGAATTGGACTGCATTGTGTGGAGCCTACTAGGTGGGGGAACGACTGCATTAGTAGAGGCCCATCCTTTCCTGACATGTAGCTTAATAGTGTAACCGTTCCTCACCAAGCTCAAGCACAGAAAATTGATGACAATAAAGGTAAGAGTGTTAAATGCTTCTAGCTTGCCTGTTAAGTTGGGAGGGAGACATTTAATTGGTCTGGCCTTTCCTTCCAGCGTCAGTGGAACAAGTCAGCCATGACGACGCCCCCTCTGCTGAGGGTCTCCAATCATTTAATCTGGAGAGCTCCCCAGTTTCAGAGGAGTAGAGGCAGAGGATAATCCATGTGCTGATGAGATACCACAAGGCTTTCTCTACCAGTAACCTAGACACAGTTGCGTAGCTGCAGGGGGCGGGCGATCGCCCCCTGGCTCAAAAAATGAAAAATTAGGAAATTTACGATAAAGTATGCAGTCCCTGACGGCGACTAGTCGCCCCGACAGTTTAACCTGTTTTTTGCTCTCAAGAGGACAATTTCTCTAATATGCACCCAAAATTTTCGGCGCGCCACGCGCGCTGTACAGTTACTCCAGTTTCTTCTTTAGTTCCATTGAGCATAGCTACATAGCACAAGTACTGCCCACTTTACCAAGTAACAAGTAGGCAGAGTACACTGTTTATGTAGACATCGTAAATTTCATCCCATATCGCAAAGCCTAGTTGCTGTTCTCTTGTGTGTGTCATGCTGTACGATCAGTTGGTGAGCGACTCACGGAACAAAGTTTGGCTATTTCATCGGGTAGTCCAGGAGGCTCTGCACTGTAACACAGGGCTGTCACCTCTCACGCATTCAGCGTGTGGGTCACACAATCTCACGCTCTCACGATGAAGCATCAGTTCCTCACGCAATGTCTCAGTATGATGTAGAAATTCCCCTCACAACGCAAACGATGCGTCCGATGTCGGTGAAACGCCAATTATCACACGACCTGAGTTCCTTCTCGTCCAAATGATCATAGTCTGCAGTAAGCTGACAGTAGAGCATTATACAGTAAAATATGCCGGTAGGCCTCAGAATTACTAATTTTTCGAAGGCCCATTTTAAACGTGAACAAAACGTCTCCTTAAAATTTTCCAGGAACAAGAAACATCAGAAAACTGGCAATTATGGGCATGCAGTAATGAGGCACCGGAAGTGTCATTTCCTGCAATCTATAGGGTATCTTTGGCAAAAAGTCCCCCTGGCGGGACGCTCCGCTCGAACCAATGGTCGCGCTCCGCATCAGTAGTCTCCCAGCGAATCTCACGCTCATCATTCACTAAAAGTTTACAGCCCTGTATGACAGGCCTACATATGTGTATGTTATCCCCGATAAAGTCAACAACCCTTACATTTTTTTCTCTTTTTTTTTTCCTTTTTGTTCTTAGTGATTACATATGTTCTTTAGTGTGTAAACCTACCAAAAATTTTCCCACGCTTCGCGCGCTTTGCAGTTTCACGATTCAGATTCAAAAGAACACAGTGAGTGAACAACACTTAAGTGGCTGGTATGTTTTAAATGTACAGTAAGCCGTATGTTTGTAACCTACATTGCAGAATGCAGGACGTACCCTTAAAAAGTCTTTAAAAAAATCGGAAAATTTAGGTGCTTGCCCCACCTGGAAAAAAGTCTAGCTACGCCACTGCCTAGACATCTGTTTCACCTCCAAGGTTAAGCACAAAATCAGGTTGTCCGACGAAGCCCCATTAGGTAGAATAGCCGACGGATAGCCCCTGTCGACTTGAGGGATCAAGAAGGCATATTGCGGAATTGCTGGCGGAAAGACATCAACAGGGAGTCAACCATTCCGTAGGCCTCACCCATTGTTCTGGTAACGAAGAAGAATTGTGACATTCGCCTTACCGTATATTAAACCCCCCCCCCCCTCCCTCCAACTCCCGCACTTTAAAGACCTGTACAACATCCCCAAAATTGAAGATACCCTTCAGTGTCTGACTGGTGCCGCTTGATTATTTTGTCTTAACTTGAAATATGGGTATTAACAGGTAGAGATGGAGGATGAAGACAAACAAAATACTGCCTTTTGTGTCCCATCGGGTTTTATGAGTTCAACCACTTGCCTCAAGAAATTTGAAAAGCCCTCGCGAGCTTTCAAAGGTTGATTGAAAAGTGCATAAGGAGCATGGCCTTTTCTGATGTATTTGTGTACCTAGATGACCTCTAGGTGTTCTCATGCTAAACTCAGAAAAATGTCAATTTTTCCAGCCGTCAGTCAAGTTCCTGGGCCACGTCATCTCAGCAGAAAGAGTCCAGGTCGATCGTGAGAAGATTTCTGCTGTGGCTGACTGGCTCCCACCCCAGAATGTTAGGAAACTCAATTCGTTCTTGGATTTTGCAGGGTACCATAGACGTTTTATACAACACTGTAATAGCATTACAAGGCCCCTGAATGACTTGACCTAAATTACTAGCCCGTACATAAGAAGGGGGAAGAGAGGGCTAAGGGTTCCAACCCCTGGGGTGCGCACCACTTCAGATAATCCCTTTGGAGAAAAGTGGGACAAGCAGTGCCAAGAGGTCTTCGACACTTCGAACAGGAGACTGACGACGGCCCATACCCTCACCATTTGTTGTTCACTCGGATGCGAGTACCAGTGGATTGGGGGAGGTACTCTACCAGGAATATGAAGGGAAATGCACCCAGTTATATATACTAGTCTCGGATTAACAAAGAGCGAGTCAAATTAACTTACTACAAGTTGGAGTTATTTGCTTTGAAGTGGGTTGTCACATAAAAATTTGCTGACTATGTGTATGGGTCCCATTTCAAAGTCGTCACTGACAATAACCCTCTCGCCTTTGTTCTCTCCACAGCTAAGCTAGGTGGCCATAGGTGGTTGGCTTTACTGGCTAACATTGACTTCGATATCAAGTATGAGCCAGGCAAACAGAACCAAGATGACAATGGTGTGTCTCGTAGACCACATGACCCCTTTCCCGATGATGACGAGTACGTACAGTTCAGAGAGAAAACAGGACAAATGAGGGCAAAGTACCTCCGCATACCGATGCAGACAGTTACACTGCCCCTCAACCGTGCTAATAACACGACCACCATAGACAGAGAGATTGTGAACTGTTTATGTTCCATTCCGGGTGTAACGACCCCAGGGGCAATGTGCGCCCCACATCCCGTGTCTACCGAGAGCCAGGATGCCCATGAAGGTGAGGAATTTGCCCTTGCTGAGACGGAGAATGGCTGCCTCAGACATTTAATTGACCCTTCTCTTCCAGTTTAGAAGTCCCTGCAGGGTGTATTCCCATCACAGTGGGTTTGGCTACAAGAGGAGGACCCAAGCCTGAGTAGTTTACGGGCTGGCTGGCCCAAGGAAAGAAAGCCTTACCAAGGAGATTTAGCTGGTACACTTCTGGTCACCAGGTTACTCTTACGCCAGTGGTGTAAGCCCACACTAAGGGCTAGGGTAGTGCACCGCTTGGGGAGGAGCTCTCGCATCTTGTACTCCCAGCGAAATTCCGAACCGAGGCACTCGTGGGCTTGCATGCTAATGTAGGACACCCTTGGACTGACCGTACCCTCGAGCTGTTTCGATCAAAGTTTTATTGCCCGAAGATGCAGGCCTGCGTGGGGGACATATTTAGCGGCTGTAAGCCATGTGTGAAGCGAAAGGTTTTTGCAGTTGCGGCAGCACAACTTGTGTGTATAGAGACAACGAGGCCCTTAGATCTTATGTGCATGGATACCCTGAAGCTTGAATCAGACTCCCCTGACACAAGCAATGTACTGGTAGTAAAAGACCACTTCACCAGTTAGGCCTTTGCTATCCTCACCAGGGACCAGAAGGCAGCCATAGTGGCGAAGACCTTGTTCACCCACTATGGCTTCACAGAGCATCTGCATTCTGATCAAGGTAGAAACTTTGAGTCATGTGTCATCCTGAAGCTGTGTAAGACGCTTGGTATCAGAAAGAACAGGACGACGCCCTACCACCTCCAGGGTAACGGGCAGTCTGAGAGGTTCAACTAAACCTTTATGAACCTTCTTGGAACTCTGAAGTAGGAAAAAGAAAAACTGACGTGCCCATGTAGCACCATTCGTACATTCATACAACTTCACAAAAAATGACGCCACAAGTACACCCGCTATGTACTAATGTTTGGTAGGGAACCCCTTTTCTCTATTGCCCTGAGGTTAGGACTAGTCCCTGACTCTGAGGAACCGACGTCTCACAGTGGTTTCGTGTAAAGGTTGAAGGAAACACTCCAGAAGGCTCATCATGTAGCAGCGGAGAAGGAAGGCAAGAGAGCTGCATCCAACCAACAGAGACATGATGCCAAGGTCAGGCAGCTAGCCCTTCAGCCTGGGGACAGAGTTCTGGTGAAAAATAAAAGGCTTCAGAAAAACAGGAAGCTGGCCAGTAAGTGGGAGGACTAAGCGTTTATAGTCGTAAGTAAGCGTGACGACAATTTGCCAGTCTACATGGTTAAACTGCGGACGGTATGGGGCCCACCCGTACTGTCCACAGGGATATGTTGTTACCTCGAAGGTTTGACCCTTCACTGGTGGCCCCGAATCCACCAGTCAAGCAGAAAGAACCTCTGCACCCAAGGCATGAAGCGTCAAGGGCTGACCCTCAAGGGCTGACCCTCAGCCCTTACCTGTGACCAACTCAGACAGTGACTCACAGAGTGAATCTGTTGGGTTGATGAGATATTATGATGGAGTAAGGTGTTACCAGCCCCCCAGCAGGTGTGAGTGGCGCGGAAGGACCTAGATGCAGTGCACATTAGAACTTACTCCTGAAAAAGCACACCCACAGGAAGATGAATTCCAGAAGATTAAACCAACTTACTAGACTTTTTGCCTGAGAAACCAGAGCAGAAATTAGATGGTGGCCCACTTGTAGAACGTGAACAGTCTTAGAACCATTGTAGGCTGATCCACTCAAGCAGGAGCCGGGACCTGCAGAAGTTTCCTGTCATAGGCCAGTGAGGCAGAGACAGCCCATTAATAGGTTGAACTTCTCAACCCCAAGTAAAAAAAGCCCCAAGGTCATGGGCGGTTGTGTTGGCAGCCACCTTTCCTTCCTCTTATACCCCAGATGTAGAGTTTATTTGGAACCTTAACCAATGTCTAATGTAGTAATAATTATATTTAACCTCAAGCTGACAGACAGATGACAAGAGAACATTTGTCGATGTATTTTGTGGTAAATTGTGTACTATTTGTAAGGCCAGAATTAGCCTAGCACGAAAATTGAACTGTGTCCAGCGGCATTTTGTAGCATGGGTATTACTTTCACCTTCGAGGCTATTGGTTCAGAGTTATGAAAGCCTTTCAGAATTTTGTCTGCTTGTTGAATTCTTCCCAGAGATTTAGTGCAGATATGATTGTTTTATATATAAATCTCTAAGCTAAATTGGGTATGACATGTCACTGAATACATCCATCTGCAAGTTTGTCACTCTCTGTACTGAGTCCCTGTAAACAGGTGGCTAAATAAATGGCGAATAAATTGTTGGTCTATAGAAAGTTATATTTTAATTGAACTGTTTGAATTGAGATGTGAGGACTGCTAAAAGGTGTTAAGAATCCATTGAATCTGCTGTATATATTTTAATTTCTCTCAGTATTCGATTCATACATTATGTTACTTGAGATACTTTGTCATCTATTTTACGGCTTGATGTTGTATCGCAACTGAGAGAGAATTGATTGGTAATTAAGATTCTTAGCGATATGCATCCATTTGTTTAGTATTCAAGAATTGTCTTCAACTTTAGTTCGTACATCGTTGCATTTACGTTACTTTTATACTCTCATTTTATTATATTCTGCCCCTTGTATGTAATTTCCCCGTAAGGCAACGATATATTATTGTATCCCCATCATTAAACAGATTGATCATTTAAGACACACTCATTTGCTGACTTCATTCTGGATGTGAGCCAGTACCAACATCTTAGTAAAGTTCATGGTTTGACCAACCACTTCAGGTTACACTACTCATTAGATTGGACGCTGTTCCAGCTTCCACTTACATCATCCTTTTTTGTTTTGACGGCGGTCATACTGATAAGGTAGACGCCGATCGTAATTATTGGTGTACTTGGTGACTGTTAGATGCCGGATAGGTCCCTGTCCTAGACGTTAGGTGTGATTTCCCAGTGTTCAGTGCCTCACGCGGAGACGTCCGAAAGGGTGATCGTCACCACTGAATTTAGGGGAGTGGACGAGGGTTCCTAAACCGACGCCTTATGTGTCTTCACTACTGGGCAGAACTGAATCTTTGTTGACTGGAATATTGATATTAAGATAATAGCTGATGCGTATTATGAATGTTGTTTAGTGTTGTAATTATTCATATTCAAAGAATTTGTGGCTGATGAGAGCCTGAGTACTGAATATATTGTTTAAATTACCTTATGACTGTAGAAATTTTTCACACGCAACGAAGTCCGTCAATACGGTAACTTGGGCTTAATTCACTGATTGGTGTTCAGCGGTCCATAAAATTATAGTTTTCACCTAGATCATCTACCCCAGGGTATAAAAATGCCACTTAACTGTTCGTGCTTTGACTTGAACTAAAAATCATTTCCGACACAATAAAAAAAAATTAACTTCTGATAAGAAGGAAGAAAGTAAGGTATATAAAAGAATATGTTAACTTTAAGATTGAAAACAAAATTTCCTGTTGAAATGTTTATGAAATGGATAAATTACAATATTGTACTTTAAAATTCATTCTACCATCCGTTAGAAGTCCCCACCAAAGTAAACTCTACAACGCAATTCCCATTTGTCATCTTTGGATTCTTACGCGTTGCAGAAGTTGACCTTTAACCAGTTTATATGGCCCTCCATATCAGGATATACCCTTTCTCTTTACAGTAAACGGTGCCTTTGTGTTAAGTGGTATCATATCAGCTGGACAATGTGGAATAAAATGCTGGAGTTTTGGTTAAAGTTCATTGTTTCACTACCCCGCTATCATCCCTTACACACAAAATGTGTGGCATGCCACATGTAAACACACATAATCACATGTGACAGGCATTTGAAAATGCATAACAAAATGTGGAAATGAGTGGTAACACATGTGGAACTGGAATCAACCTGACACACAGGAACACGTTTTTCTTGCATGATTGTCACATCTGGAAATCTGGATCAAAGTTGGGAAAGCTATTGCAAGTTGACACATATGTAATCTAGGGCAAAGTGTGAAAAACAAAGCCAGTGAATAATTGAATTCACTTTACTCAACACCACACCTCTTCACACATTTTCACTTCACCTACTTTACCCCAGTTTGCCACATGTTACCTGTGTGAAAACGTTCTGTTTGGATTGCCTCATATCCAACCTGCGGAAATGCAGGCCAATGCATGGAACGTTTGAACTGTGTGTGTCAACTGTTTATTAATGACACACATTGTCATGCAAAATTCACAGACACTACACGACTCTTCATACCCCACCATAACTTTCCACAGTTTGACACAGTTTTTCAAGTGTGGTATTGGAACTTTTGCCACATCAATTTTTGGGGGTGGTATTGTTTTGTTTTGTCACACGTGAAACATACAACAAGCCTGTAGGGAATTGTCATAATTAATGAAAGTCACAGCCTCGATTGTAGGGATTGCTGCACAGGGGAAGAGTTCAAATTGAGTTGTCCTCT
This sequence comes from Holothuria leucospilota, assembly GCA_029531755.1. Lineage (NCBI taxonomy): Eukaryota > Metazoa > Echinodermata > Holothuroidea > Aspidochirotida > Holothuriidae > Holothuria > Holothuria leucospilota. The sequence continues at coordinate 2,669,654 of CM055976.1, read as the reverse complement.
CTTGCTGAAAAGGCCGGATTTAGTTGCCTTCTCTCGCTGAAAGAGTAAAAGACACGACTTCAGTAAAACAATGTACAGCGATAATTACCCCATATGCTGGCGCAGTTGCTCCAGCGTAATGCAGATCATCATTGCAATCGGTGCAGACATGTTCATTGTACTCTGATGTTGGTTCAATGGGCGATGGTATGGGAAATCAGTGTTTCCAATTATATCGGAATTGTTTAACATTCGATAACTATTCCTCTTTTTTAAAGAACAGAATCGTAATTGTGGGTAATTTAAGTTTATCTTCTTAATATTTAATTCTGAGAAAATAACAGCGACAATTAATAGTAAATAAGTGTAACATTGCAGAAAATTTTGACTGTTTCAACAAGTCTTTTGTTCAAGATGTGGAATTAGTGTGCACAGCACAGTGTGCGAAGAAAGCAGTGATAGACGACACCTTGAAACGAAGGCACATGTTAACGTAAAGAACGAAGTATTCAAGCAACAAGTTAAATGTCGACTGTTTTTAACTAAAACGTAAGGAGTTTGGAAAAAAGGAGGTCCAGGCTAGCCCAGACCGGTAACCAGGAATTCTGGTATAGGGGGCACCGACACCGCATAGAGGGGCACCGAAGAAGATTATTTTTGTAGTCAGAAGTGCCACCATATGATTACAGTTTGCGGAAAATACAGGGGTGATATCACAAGCTTATCAAAGAAAGCTTGAAGGTATCCGTTTTACTTGTGCACATACGTACGAAGCGCGCAAACATTTCACTCTTCTGATGAAAATTTCCCCTCCTTTTGCAATACAGAGACGTGGAAAGTCTCCAGAAGTGAAGGGAACAAGACTATGCTCACGATGATGCTTCTTCAGCTCCGCAAGCGCAAGTGAAGAACTGAGTAATTTGCGAACGACGAGGGGACCAGGGGTTGCCTTTAGGCAGGCTTGGTGCGGTCCAATACTATTTTGTTAGGCCCCAGAGGGAAATTCCCCGAATCAGTAACAAAATGCGAACACTAGCATGGAGCTTTGAGGAGGACTTTGAATGACAGTGAGAGCACACCAATCTCTTCAGAGTTCACAATTCAGATGGTCGTTATCGCATTTTAACTTTGAACGAAATTTTGCATGAACAGAAAAAGCAAATTTTTGAATAAATTTGTGGAACGAGTATATTTAGCTTCAAACCATACAGTCGTCGCGTTACGAATGTTACTCAAGATACTAGATTACTACATGAAAGCCCCTTGATGTCAGGCATCTAACTCTGAGCATTCACCTAGCTTTGGCTAGAATAGTTCACTTGAAGTTTTGTGCTAATAATGTTCATGGTCAATATATCTTTGCATGGGGGAATTGCGCGCAAAGCGTGCCGAAATTTTGCAGGGAAATTATGTACCATGGTAAAACCTGCATACAGACACAGTAAGGGGTGGTGGAAAGATAAGCACGATGAAGGGACCATACTCCCCTAAGGGGTCTAGCAACCCTAAGCCCCGCTAGACGCAATGGGTTACAGAAAGGATGCTGAACGCGGAATTTTGGGGGCGCGGCAAAAAAATTGAGGTTCTGTTGAAGAAAAATGGAAAATATTTGGTTCTTATTAAGGAAAGTTAAAAAATGTGAGAATCTGCCCCTCCTCGTTTTGGACAGTTCCAATTCTCCCTACTAAGTTACTCCTTCCAAAAGTTTCTTGAGCCCCTCCTTGCGAAGACACCCTTGTGCAGACCCAAACCTAGTTTATTGTTCAAAGTCATATCCTGGTGGGCACACAAGGTCATAATATGAGACCAGAATATTCTCTGCGCATGCTGTGTAATGTCAGCTACTCTGCTTCTTTTGATTTTGATGTCAATCAAAGAGCATTCACCAATGACCAATTGGGAATTTTGCTTTCTCCCAACCAAAATGTGTTTGGGGTGATGAGTGTCTGTCTTTAAGAGCAAAACCAAGACGCCGGGCGGCTTGTCTCGGGGGGATACCTCTCCAACCATCCCTGGACATTGAGACACTTAACGTTTTTTACAAAAATGGTTATCATGATGTTGAGTCTGAATTACGAATCTTCCAGATCGTAAGAGAAAGAGGATGGAACTTATCATGGATTCAATTATATGTTTTTTTTTCGGGAATAAAGCCTACATGAAAGAACAACAGCTTAATTGTGGAACTTGTACCTAGTTAATAAAATAAGTCAACATGTCTGACACGGGTGTTAAATCTATATGTAACTGAAGATGAAAGCGCGCCCAGCACGCGAAATATTCTAATTTTAAAACAGAAATGTTACAGAAAACAAAATACGTTTATTATTCAGCTCCTTTGGGATCATTTTTGGTCAAAAATCGCCTGTTGCCATACCAGGGCCACCGTTTACATGTACTAAAATTTTATTTTCGATCGATTTTCCGCATGGGGGCACAATGGTCCGCACGGGGTGGGGGCACGGCCCGGCTTGGCTACGGGCCTGTATAAGCCTGGAAAGATCATGGTCAGCTGTCGCAAAGATTTTTGCAGTAGCCTACGCTACACACTAGGCTAGGCTAAGTAAAACGTGGTAATTCGCGTGTCTGATCGTTACTCACTTGTCAGAAAGCTAAAAGTGCTACACGTGTAATCTATGTTATCTTCAAGAAGCTTCGATATGTACTTGCCTGCAAGCACAGAAATGTCTAGTTACTATAGTCATTAGACTATCCACCCTCACATGTTAATTTAGTAATTCTTAGTTTAGTTTCGAGAGACGTTAGTGTGTGAAACATGAATAGGTAGCCCGGGAAGAGGGAAGTTGGGGGGTGATTGAGCCCATAGTCAAAAATATGGGGCTAAATACCCCCACTTTGGAAAAACTACAAACCCATATATCCTTCTGCTAAATACAGCAAACTTTAATTTTTAAAATAGCTACCTTTTTCAGTAAATGTAGCTATAAATTACAAATATTGTACAATCAAATAGTTTGATTTTAGCTCAAGAAGCTCAAGTCATGATTTTCTTACATAGGCGTCAGCAGGTGGGTATGTCCCCCAATTTTGAGTCAGAATTGTTTCCGCTCTTTCCAGACCCATAAAAAATAGTGGGCATATGTTTGATTCTATAATTTACAATTTACAATATATACAATTTGCAATATATCCAGATTCAATGGAACACAACTAGAAAATGGTAAAATAGTCATTTAATGGATTAACTTCGTACGAAAATGACCGAAATTATACCTCGGATCATCTCAGTGGCCTTCAAATTTTCTATGTACCTTAAGCGAACCCCTGATCCCTAGCTTCTAGGTTTTGCTATCATATCGCTCTTGAAAAAGTTCTTGGCAAGGCCATACCCCTTGACGTTGAGAAGCTTTTGGCGCTTTTGTTATCATAAACCTTTCCATCAGGAAACATTCAGGCCATCTGATAACAGTTTCTTATGCAATAGAGAAGAATAAGTAAAACTTAGGCTAGACTAAAACAATGACTTGGAAACGGAGACACTAGTTTGTAGTGTGTTTTTTTCTCTTATTTCTTCTTTATAGTGTCTTATTCTTTTAAATGAAAGATTCACCAAAACTTGTTGACAGTTTATGCCCTCCACTTGAATCCAAGGGGTTCAACCAGTTCGGAGTAAGGCCTACCTACCCACTTGTATGTCACTTTTGACATATTAAACAAGAGGACAACCCACGGAGTTGCTTATCTCATCGCTAGTACACGCATTTAGCCATATAACTCACTTATAAGAACTTTCTCTCTTCCTTGAGGCATAAGGCATATAACTGCAGGTACCGAGGGGACGGGGGGGGGGGGCTACGGGGCTTTAGCCCCCGCACTTTTTCTGCCGTGGGCATTTTGAGTCGCCTTAAACTGCATTTTGGGCCGCATTAAACTGCATTTATTTCATATTGGGCGGCTTCGATGATTAGCTTACGCCAGTCAAAGTTGGCTCCCGGTCTCTGAATAAGTGCACTTGAATATGAACGCACAATGAGTGGTTTTAATTGAAGCTCATAGTCTAGAGACCTTGTGCATATGATGTCACAATGGAGTAAGTGCTCCCTCTTTTGGAGGAAAATGGCGGAAAAGCGAGTATCATTGCAAGTTACACCAATAAATGCAGACAGCTGATTTGTAAACCAATCGTATACGCGCGTAAGTCTACTACACGTGCGGCGAAATCCACGCCATTCGTGCACGTGTGCTTCATTGTTTTCACCCCAAATTACGTCAGTGTGATGTCAATGCATAAGGTCTATTCATATGTCAGTTTCTATGGTATCTTCAAATTACTCACTTTTATATCATTTAATTTTTCACGCGCCCACAAAGTGAAAGCAACTACCAGCGCGTTCGTCGCTGATAACTTGCAGTAATATGCGTGAAGTATTCTGGATAAAAAGACAGACCAACTATATTCTGCGCGTATATACAATGTTCACGCAAGCTGTGCTGTTCTAACAATGGTGTTTTCTGTAATGCGTGCCTATTATATGCACATTACCGAATAGAAAGGCGCGTATGTCAAATCGGCAATAAACTGCCCTGATATGTGCTCCATGCGCCTTTTTTTTGTACAAAAAAAGGACGAATTCAGTCCACTTTTCGGAAAATCTGTATGATATGCATTCTTGCGCGCTTTAGCATGTTCATTGTTGGAATGATCGAAGAGCCAGTAACAAACGCACATACAATGTGTGCTGATCACTTACGTTGCTACCATCAGTGTTAAGCAGTCATCGCGTACCGACTCTACTCAGAGTGACTAGGCTCGCAAAGGTCACGTTGATGCCTTACTACGCGCTTTCTACGGGGAAGCAATTTATTCGTTTTTTTTAACGCGCAGTATAGTTCGCGACAAGTATGTTTAAGATTCATACACAGAAAAATGTATTCTGTGTGTTTACCACGAGCAGGCTCACCAGCTATTCTTTTCCTCTGACCTTTGACCTTTACTTCCCGACTGAGTGCGGCATATTTTCGTACCCTTGGGCACCTTCCCATGGAGGTTGAAGAGAATCGGCTCAGCCGTTTCGAAGTAGTTATCAAAATAAGAAAATGTACATTTGACCCTCTGTCACATGACCTTTGACGTAAGTTGCCATGGCAACCTTGTATTTTGTTAGTACTTAATAGTTTATCAGGTTTGTGCAGTTTCGGGTAAGTGGAATATTTGCTCTTGGAATAATAGGCCTACTGGATATATTAAAAGATCTGATTTTTTCACAATATTTGACATTTGAAGTTTGACCTTCACTTCCGGGAGTCGAGGAGACAAACGTCGACACACTGGGGTACCTCCTCACCAAGTTTGAAGGGAATCGGTCCAGCAGATTAGTAGGGGTTCTCAAAATAAGAAAATGTAGTTTTGACTTTTTTCACGTGACCATTGACATGAGTTGCCATAGTAACCATATATTTTGGCAGTCTTGGGGACATTCACTAAATGTGTGAAGTTTCATGGTAGTTGGATGTTTTCATCTAGAATTAACGTTAAATTACTAAAAAGTGTGAGTTTTTACAAAATTTGACCTATAACCTTTGACTTTTTACCTTTTCTGCCGAGAGTCTGCGAGGCACAAGTTCATAAAGTGCGGTACCTACCCACCAAGTTTCAAAAGAATCTGTCGCCCTCACAAGGAGGAGTTCATGTCACAGATTTTCGCCTAAAATATGTATTTTCCCTCCCATCACGTGACCTTTGACCTTGATTGCCATGGTAACCACATATTTTCGTCGCACTAGCTACTTTTATCATGTATGTAAGTTTCATGTCAATGGGATGTTTCCTCTTGGAGTTAGTGTAAACATAGTCATTTTCACATAATTTGACCTTTGACCCCAGACATTTGACCTTTACTTCCGATAATCAGTATAGTACCGGGGTTCTACCTAGGGCATCTTGCCACCAAGTTTTAAGAAAATCGGCTGTTCCATCTAGGAGATATGAACAAAACAAAATCAGACACACACATAACAAAAGTGACAAAAATCACAATACAAGAAGGCAATCCAGGGAGTTGCTTATCTCATCGCTCGCACACGCACTGAGCCATACCAAATAAACTGAAGTAGGCAGGTCAATGTGTAATAATAGCGCAATATCCTGCTCTCGTAAGTGTGGAATATACGAAGAAACTGAAGCCGATTTGAAGGTCACGTGATGTAGGTTACCTGGGGAAATAATATAACGCTGAGGCATTGTGGGTCAGCATAGATTTCAAACTTAAAATATCGTGTTGACTTTTCATTGAGGAAAAATATCTGGGTGAAAGTGTTAATCAGAGCTCAGTCGTTTTGAAAATTAATTCACAGAACATTGTTAACCTAAGAAATATCACTTCTCAGTAAAACCCTTTACATGAAGAACTTTATCTCTTGTTCGTGGCATTACACATAAGTACACTTGAATATGAACGCAAAATTACTATTTTGAAGTTCAAAGACTATTCAAAGGTCAGTTTCTATGGTATCTTAAAACTGGGCTACGCACTTTTATATCGGCCTTTAATTTCTCACGCGCTCATAAAATGAAAGCAACTACGTTTCTTTTTCTGATAACGCAAAAGTGGGCGTCAAGTAATATATTCTGGGTATACCTGGAACTGTATTCTGTGCGTATACAATACTCACGCAATTTGCGTTGTTCTAACAATGACATTTTACGTAATGCATTCCTATGCACGTCACCGAATAGAAAGGCGCGCATATCAAGTCCACATTTCGGCACTGATATTTTTATCTGCACGAGGAGTAAATTTCGGTAACAGTGTACGTACAAGAGTTTGGTGTATATGATTATAATATCTTTGGTAATGAGCGCGCCCTACACCTGTAGATTGCCTACATATTTGCACTGAGTCTAGTACATGCAATTGCCATAGCAAATTAATGAAGTGGTTACATCACAGTATGTGGCGCAAATGACACCAATATATGACAAAAACGAAAGTACATTTCGTTGCATTTGTGTTTACAGTACAAGTCAATCTATCCCGAAAAATACGAATCTAAAACTCGATTGGCATACATACTTATGGATAGACTTATTGTAAATTCAGGCGCGGATCCAGGATTTTGAGAAAGGGAGGCGCGCACCCAGCATCGGCCAAAGGCCGACTAGCAAGCTTCGAAGGCGCAAAGCCACGGCGGGGGGTTTGGGGGTCCTCCCCAAGAAAAAATTGAATTCTAGATGCGCTTAGATGCGTTTTCCCAGCATCTGCTGGGAAGCATATTTTCCATATCTATTTGCCCGTTTTTTCGGCAAAAATAAATCATTGGTCAAAAAATCGTTGGTCATCGAAAAGGGGGGAACGTGCGCCGGGTGCGCCCCCACCTGACTCCGCGCCTGAAATTAGGGTGTCCGCTTAATGGAAAGATAACACACAATCCACCGAACACGGACATATGTATAGCAAAGATAATACAAGCATAGATTCCCAACTTAAAATGGCGTGGTGACTGGAGACCAAAATATCGGGGAGGAAATGCTGATGACAGTTCAGTCATTTGGAAAACAAACAGGCAAATGAATATCTTACAAAAGTAGCCTATTAATTACCAGCGTTTATATGAATACCGAAGTTTATCTCTTTCTAGTGGCATTACACATAAGTGCACTTCCACATGACCGCACAATGACTGGTTAAATTTTACAGACTTATCGATAGGCCAGTTATTTCTATGGCATCTTCAAGTTACCCACTTTTATATGCACGTTTAATTTCTCACACGCTCTCAACGGGAAAGCAACTAGCAGGTTCGCTCTCCGTGTTCACAGAAGTGTGCGTCAAGTATTTCGGCGGATAAAAAGAAAAACGTATACTGCGCGTATACGGAACGCGTTGAAAAAGTGCACGCACGCTAACCTCTTTAAACGATGGAATTTTCTGTGACGCGGTCTAAGTATCGTACGCAGATTGCCGATTAGAACGGCGCACATATCAAATTTACACTTCTGCTTCTTCGATATTTGCGTCTCCATGATGAGTCATTTTTCGTAACAGTTTAGGTATAGTAGTTTGGTATCTATACTTAGACTTATTACATCTTTGATGTGTAGAACCTACACATATGGATCAGTGTGACAATGTTCGAGATTTCTGCATGCGTGTTTACTTCCCAACATGCGCCCTTTTGTTGTACAAAAAGAACGCTTTCAGTGCGCTATAGAGACTAGTAACTTGACTTGTAACTTGGGAAAATTAACTGCTACCATGGCAACGGTTTCTATTTCAGCTGATATGGCCGTATATAGCTCAACAGGCAAAGTAACTACAATATTTCATCCTCCTCACGGAGCGATGAGATAACAAATAACGGCAGCACAGCGAACTAATGGTGCTCCTGTATGCACACCCTTTATTTACATTTTAGAAGAGTTAATCCCTTGGTCATGGTGTTTCAAAATGAGACCGTTTTTATATAGATGCAGCTTACAGTAACTTGGAATATGCTTTCTCGTAACGTGAAAGCCATTCTGACAAACGTTATTGAACCGGTAATATTTTTTACTACATGAAAGGGGGTTATACTTAGGTTATTTCTGAAAAAGCTTTATGAGTGTCTACTGGCCAACGAAAATGGGTCCCTATGTAAAACGGTGCCCTTGCTGCATATTTGCCATGTTCTGTGACAATTCGTTGTAAGGTAAAATGCCTAGGATATACAAAATAAGCTTCTCAAACAACCAAGAGACGACATAAGTATATTGTTCTTGCAAAAATGACCTGCATAATGTTAGTTAATGAGGGTTATTTCGCTAGGCTTTAAAAGCACTTACATATGTAGTTGAGACTAACATTCATTAATATCTAAAGAAACAGGAATTGCTCGATGTGGTTAATTATCCTGCTGTTATGGAATTTCCTTACCAGGACAAAAATTGAGTCGACTACCTCAAAAGTCCCTAGAACTATTAGAAAAGCAACCTTGCGATTGAATATTATAAATGTTAATAGGTTGGTGAGGTTGTAAAGTTTGTAACACAAAAAACATGGGATAACATAACCTGTGCATTGTAGCTTACTCTACAGATCAGAAGAAACTTTGTTCTCAGAAAGAGGCTTTCATGAGACTCAGACCTTAGCTTTTCTCCATATTGTGGCCATAGTTTAATGAAGACATCGTTTCGGACACCTTCTGAGGGATGCAATTTGAAAACAATTGGGTGAAATTTTACCCAAGTCGGGTCCGTATGCCACTTGCTAATTTGCTGGCAAAAGACACTACAATATTTGGTTGCAAAATAACCCTTTACATGGTAAGAGTTTGCACAATATGACCAACTTTGGGTAGTTTTTTATCCAACAGTTAAGGTAGTAGCATGGGGACCAACATGAACAAAAGTTTACCCAGCTGTTTTTGGAGTGTACCGCTCTGCTGTTTGCATACAAGTATGGAAACTCTATCTCCATTTGACATGGTCTCAAGGGTCACTTTGCGAAGCATTCGGGGATTCCATCACGTGTCTTAAGACTTTTCATCCGCGTTCCCAACACTGATCAGGCTTGCAAAATTTGATGGACCTTTCCAATAATTAGGAGGGGGTAGAGCTGCACGAAAACTTGTTACTGGGCTTGCTGAGGTGTTCTTTCCTGATTGGCTGACAACAAGAGTGGGCTCAAAGCTCACAGGTAAATCATACAACGATCATAAGTGAACCACTCTTGTAAAATAACTTCACTGTGGTTCACATTGTGATTCGATGTTTATTTAGTTGTTGTTTAAATATAGTAGTATTTTTTATCATCAGTCTTAAACAAGACTTAGAAATTAATATCTAGATGGTAGGTTGATTGACTGAATTTATATTTAGATGTAATAACTAAATAATACGATAGAGAGAAGGAACACAAATTCAACTAGATATAAAAACCTTGACTCTCAACGACAAATCACTTCTGCATACAGCTCCTGGCAGACAGCATCGTACTTTCCAGAAAATCTCTCTTCACTTTGAAAGTTTTTAACTAGAGGTAAGTCACTAAGATTGTTTTTAACTTAGGTTTATTTCTTATAATCTTGCTGCATTTTACTTTCGTACCTTCGCATTATGTAACGTCTTTATTAGAATGTGCGTAAGGGTTACACAGTCGTCTAACATGGTTGTTTTAACATGTAACTGCAAGAAACGTTACAAACCATTTCTTTTCCATAGCGGGTTGAGCCCACAGAATTACCTGTGGACGCATGCTGAAGTGAATCCGCTAAAGATGGTGATTTTCCAACCTCACTTTTCTATTGTCTTAGTCTGGTATATTTTTTCACCAACCCCATCGGCAGCGCGACAGTTTCCCAGAAAATGCCCCCTGGCAATTCCATGATAATTCTGTGCACATGGTGTACGGAACCAATGAGCACATGTTCAACTAAGCATTTTCTTCAGAAGTGCACAATTCATTGTAGCAACGTTTCGATACAGTTTTTCGGTTACGCTTATGATGTGTTCTGTTGTTCTTTGTGGCAGAGACCGTAGATTTTTCATTGGGCGTAAATCTGAGGCACCCTTGAGGTCACAGCTGCAGTCATGCAAGATACTATTGCTGAAAACATTTTCACAGCAATCATTTCATCATGAGGGCTAAGTCATTTATCTTGCTCATTTGGAGCTTGGTCAACCCAAGTCACTTTGAGTCTGACTGACCACAAGGTTGTAAATGCAGCTTGTGTAGCTCTTGGGCTTACTTCATACATTTACCACGTTTCATTTGAACAGGAAATAGAGATTCAGCCACTTCCCTGATAGCAAAATAGCGTTGGGCCAATGCTGGAGGAAAGTTGTAGCCCGGTTAGAAATGCATTGGAAAATGCAGTTTCAAGGTTGACTGCTTATATTGAAGACGTTGGCCCAACATGTTGGCTTATTGATGGGTCAATGATATGCCAACGTTTACCCAACATGTTGAAACAATAATGCATTAACGTTTGGCAAACGTTTATCCTGTAAGTTATTGTAATACAAGGTCATCGTTACAACAAAGTTTATCGAATAGTCGTAGTAACTATGTGTCAGAATTTCGCCAACGTCTGCACATTTATCCAGTATGCTGTAATGAAGTCTAACGTTCACCCAGCACGTTGTTGCAACAAAGGGCTTACCTAATGCCATGGCATGCTTGACACCTTGTTGTAATCACGGCCCAACATTGCACCAATCCGTACCAAAAATGCTGTAAAAGCAAGGGGACAACACAAATACAAAGAAAAAGCAAAGGCATTTCTTTCATTTGGGAACTAAATGCGACTTATTTATTTTTTTCTTACCTCGAAAAGAACGAATAATAAATATGGCATAAATACTGCATATAGTAGCAGAAAAGGTTATCATCATTTAAACTCTTAAAGTTATTCAATTCCTTCTATTCTTTCTTCCGTAATTCATGAACATGTCTTTTTGGCAATTCATGTTAGTCTAACTTTGTTTTGCGAAATTTCAAAAGAAAATAATCAGAATTGTTTCTGAAATAGTTTAAATGCTTAAAACGTAAAGTGTTATTGGTATAATGGAGTGATAATAAATCACAGCAAGTGGTACTGACCACACAGCCAAAAAATACTTTCCCTTTTGGCCGCAGCGTCAATTAAGGTAACCTCATATGGAGGTCTTAGAGTGTCAGATGAGGTTTTACGGCTCAGTTTCTAACCAATTGGTTTAAGTCGGGCCATTTTTCCAGTTATGGCTCACTGGCTTGTTTTTATCAACTCCCCTGCTTATGCTGAGTACCAAGTGCAACGGCAGTACGTTCCATTTTTAAAGTCTTTGGTATGACCCGGACAGGAGTCTAACCCCAGACCTGCCGGCTGCAAGTCGGATGCTTGAACCACTTGACTATTCTTCTAAGAGACAGACGGATTTCTATTTTTTCTTTCTAAAAAGTTCTTCCCCCTGAAATTCCTCTATCAGGATAGAACTTAAAGACCCTCTAAGCTTACCCCAGACAGTAACAATTCTCCCAACTAACCTAATTTCTAGCCCCTCTTCTAATTTAAACACAAACAACTGTTTAGTAGTAGAACACTTTCAAGACAGAGCCACAGTAGCCCGCAATGAGTATTGATTGCTCGAGGCAATATTGAAGAACAAACTTTGTGTGACGGTGAGCCTAATTAGGAGCAAACCTGACTATCCAAGTCATCATTATCAACCAGAGTGGTGCTATTATTGTTTAAATGAATACAAATCAAACTACAATCACCTGGATTTAGAACTATGGGATATGTCTAAATATATTTGGGGATACCATAGTTCATTTAAGTTTCAAGCCAATGTTCTCCATATCTTAAAACAATGCGAACACCCTGTTACAACAGAAAATGCAGTCTATTTTTTAATACTAGTAATATGTGGGCAAACTTTGGTCTTTGTCCACGCACATAAATATCTCATTACGCTATTCATTAGAAATGGACGATACATATAACATGAGTTATGGTAATTCCCTAAAGAAACATTGTAATTGCAAAGAAAAGCTATAGTCATTACAGCAGGAAAGAGTTTGGTTAGAGGGGTATAAGTGTATAGAAGTTTGTTGAGATGGATATTACTTCAAAGATGTTTTGAGCTGCATGTATATTTCACAAAAATGAGTAGACCTACTGTAAGGGATATCAGTGTTAAATTTGGCAAAGTTTTTAAGGGAATACTAGAAAGTCAATGCACTATCTTTCATTATTGGGGCCACTGTGTACACAATACTAACTGAACACTAAGAACTGAATACTTAGTGAGTGATAAATCTTCCGTTATGCTTAAAAGTCGTGATCAACTGCTCCTGGGAGTCAGTATAATGTCCAGAAGTATAGGTTCCCAGCATTCGGGTAGAGCCCCTAATTGTCGTCGCTAAGCAGGTTTCATGGATTAGGGGAAAAGGCAAAGACAATTAGGTAAATGGTAGCTTTCATAAAAACAAATCACCTACAGGGTGAATTTATCTGTTGCATCAAAATACTAAATTTGCAAAACTGGGTAAAAATAAGCTAGTATGTCTCTTATCTTTATGTAAAATAAACCTCAAATTACTCGTCGAAAGGCTTGCTATTTACCGAACAGTTTGTTGACTAGTCAGTTGACTAATTAAGATACTTTTGACTAAAGTATCCTAAGACAGGCTTTTACCTCTCCTAAAGTACCACCGACTTAAAAATAGCAGCACACTAATGTAGCTTACAAAGAACGTAAAGATGAAGATTGTCTAGTGATATGACTCAACTCTATAAGTTCAATCGATTAAAACTGTCACGGTGGTTGGGGGAAGTAAAAGTTCTAGTACTAAATAAAAGATTTGAATACACAATACACATAAAGACATACAATCAGGGCTTGAACAAGGTCAAAAATCACCAGCAACATGCCAGGATTACTGCAAAAATAGACTCCAATTTATCAGACTACAATGCTTAAATAGCTTAAGATATTCCAACCGAACAACTTCAAAAGGCTACATCCAATTGTGTATTTAGTTTCAAAATAACTCATCAACACGAATGTTGATAAACCGGATGTTTATTTCTGCTCAAGAAGAGTGGGGCATATGTTGAACCCGACCACCCCGGCTGGCCTAGCTAAATTGGTCCACTCTTTATCTTTAAAATTTCATGGAGGGTCGGGCCCAGGTAATCCTATCTCAAGTCGACTTGTAGGTTATTCCGACTCTCCAGTTAAAAACAAAGGCTACATATTACCTACGAAACAATGATTCCAAACCATACACTAGATATAAAAATACAAATAGCCGGACAGTCAACCCTGTGGTCAAAGGGAAAAATTCATGTAATTAACTGTGATAGTTGACTGCCAGAGTACATGGTTGCACTTTAGAAATGTTGATAGAGTGTACATTTTGACCTTTTAGGTGAAACAAAGCCTATTCATTAGGTTTAGAAAATCATAAAACTAATCCTTTTTGCCTAAAGTGAGTGAATCTTTTATAATTTGATATTTTTGTATAGCCTAATCCAATACAACCCAGCATAATAAAAATAAAATTTGAGTTGATCAGGATGTCCTTGTAGTCATTGTTTAAAAAAAAACTAAGGAAGAGCAATAAAAGTTTTTTATCCATTTGTGACCATTTTCTGGAGAAAAGTGTGATTTTCGTGAGTATGATGTAATTCATAGTTGTAAATATTTCTCTACCACAAAAACATGGGCTATTGTTGATTTCAGCTTAAGTTTGGTCTGTATTAGCAAAATAAAGTTACAGAAAGTTACAGGTAAAAAAGATATTCTGTAGTCAAAGATGCCCCATATCCCCAAAGAAAATTATAGTGCAACTATTCATTTTTAAATGGGAATTTTTCAGTATAAGAATAGCACACAATTTACTCAAAAATCCCCATGGCACATCGTAACACTTCCAGGCGTAAACGACACTGTTATTTGTTCACAAGAACACAAAGTTTACAACTGATGATAAAATAAAGGACTTGTAAATGTGGTAATTGCATTAATTGCCTAATCAAATAGCATTCTAAACAGTACTGTTTATGATTCAAACTTGACTTGATTTTACTTGTTTTGGAGACATTGTGATGGAAGAAAGTGTACAGAAGTGTGCCCAGGTGGGAACCGTGTAGCCTTAGCGTATACAAGAAAGTATATAGTAACTTTGTTGGACCATTAATCACCACAGATTGGGAGAATTTCTATATCACTAGTGTACACTACAACTTTTTTGGAAAGCCATTGTCTTTTGACACAATCCAGGCTGTCAGAAAAACAAAAGTTCCCTCAGAACAGCTGTTTTATTCATCTAATACATGAAACTGGGGTTGCAGCTAGGTCGATGTCAACCACCACGACCAACATCTACCTCCTCCATCCCCCTCCCGTTCCCGCCGACACCACCACAAACATCAAAAATGTCTCACGTGGTCTCGAAGAGGGACACCTGTCGGACTGCAGTCGGAACAGACAGTCCGGTCGGGAAAAAATTCGGCACACTTTCATCTGAAGCGTCTGAGCCGCAACTGATTTTCACTGCCAAGTTCCGGTGGAGTCGGTGCAGTGTGCGCTGGCTTTAACAAGCTGTTTTTCATTCATTAAAAATGTGAAGTCAGAGTGCCTTCGTGTTTTTTCGTATTACAATGTTTGCGAACGAAGCTTTCTGACTGAGCGCTATACCCTCTCTAGGAGAAACACGCAACAGCAAAAGCCATGTTACTGTCCTTTCTACTTTCAGTTCGACGTTTGTGCTGCATGTGTGCTATGTGGGTTATCAAGGGTAGAAAATCGCCAAGGCAGAGGGGATCCTGGCTCATATCAAAAACTGTGGGAGAAACTATCTTTAGCCCCTTCCCCCAAATTTAATAAACTATTACAAAATACTCGAGTTCCAGTTTTTCTAACAGAATAGACTGCTTTTGCAATGTAACATAACGAAAACCTTACTGAAATGTCTTTAAAATGTCCTTTTACGGAAAACTAAATGTCAATTTATTCATTCAAATAGTACAATCGTAAGCTGGATTTTAGTCAAAATCCGTGCAGACTCTACTGTGATCCATTTTTCAACCTTTAAACCTTCTGCATAATGAAAAAATCAACTTGCATTTAGTCCTGGCTTTTATGAACCTGTCGGTGGTTTATCGTCTGTTTGATTTTATCCTTACAAAAAACGTGTGGAATGTAAACATATTTATACAATCCCTACAAATCCTGCCCGGATCTAAACGTTTGCACCTCTTAGACACCTAAAAACCGAAGTTATATCGTGACCAAAGAGAATGACTTCGTTTTCTCATACATGCCTTTCGTCCTCTTGTTTGCAGAAAAAAGCTACATATATATGGACCAAAAAAGGTTGTACCACTTAGATACCTCAAAGACCATAGTCATAGCGTGATCAAACAACACCTCTTAATATCCGCATACACGCCTTCGGTTGTCTCTTGCGACCCAGAGCACATGCTTTAACTGAAGTCTTTTGTGTTCTTTGAAATTTTGACTAAATTTAAACAAACTCTTGGGTCCGGATCAAAACATCTTGTGGGAGCAAGCTATGCCCTTATCACTAACAATACCTCTTTCCTGTCTAGATACTTCATAAAATCAAGCTGAAAAGCTGGGGTTGAAGTCAGGTGATCCCTCAGGATATTGCAAGTTTTGTCTTCGAAAATGTCAAAATTTTTCAAACTTTTGCCAAATGCAGACCTCGTTGCAATATTCAAAGCATAAAACTCCTTCATGCTAAAGGTAGATCGATTGCTTTTTGACTTCCTCGCACGAAACTTTATACAGGTTATTATTCAAAGATGTATACTGTCCCTGACACCAAATAAAACCCAGCAAATCATCCTTGGTGTTCAGTTCTGTTGGTTTACACACAGGCGCGTAGCCAGGGTCTTCGGCCGGGGGGGGGGGGTGAAATGAAAATTTTCGTCCCGATTTCATGATTTCTCAAACTAATTGTAGAGGTGGGTCCCCCCCCCCCACCGTTTCTTTTGGGTCCAGTTTATCACCCCGGGACAAGTCCGGAAGCTTTGGAATAAAATTGGGGGCATGAGAAAAAATTATTGACTTATATTCAAATGGCCTTATCAGTATGCGAACTTATAGTCACGATGATCACAATTTAACAATTTACCATAACTCGATTTGATGAAGCCGGGGTGAACTGTCAGTGGTAAACTCGGTGTAATATCGAGGAGGAATCATTCTTGAGGGTTCAATTCCTTTCTTCAGAGAGACCCTTTGAGACTTTATCATCGCGGAGCGCCACCACCAGTTGGCGCGAAGCGTACAGGGAATATTTTGGCCAAAATGCCTTCCCAAACTACACTGAGGAAATGATCCTTCCCGGGGTGTTGTACGTTACACCAGTGGCGTGCGCAGAATTTGTGAGGTGGGAGTAGACTGTGAATTCCACCGACTGGCACAGAGAAAAGTCCAACTGGCTAGACGCAAACTATTAACAGGGGCGTAGCAAAAAAATGTCAAGGAAGTGGGAGGGACGCAGCTCACAGAAAGTCTCTCAGCGCTCCGCGCCAACCGATGGTGGCGTGGAGCGCAAGGAAATTTCGGTCCAAAATGCCTCCCAGATGGCTGGAAATGGCACTTCCCGGGCCTATTCATCGCATATAAAAAGGGGAAACACTAGCACTTTTGTAAAAAGTAAACATAATAAAATACTAAAAATAAGGTGGGCGGCTGCCCTCTTCCCCCACCCCCTGGCTTAACGCTTGCCTAATGACCAGTATAAAGGTAGTCATCTTTATAACTAGATGGTTGACCGTTCTTCAGACTGCTATTTGTTTAGTGATCATTATTATACTAGAGAGACAAAAAATTGATTGTTCGCCGTCCCGGGGGAGGGGAACTTTTGCTATTAGAAGCTCGCTGGGATGAAGAATGGTGCTATATTTGACACATTCTGAAGCATGTTAAAACACCCATAACGGGCAATTGGGGGAGGGAGAGTGCGCCTGATGCTCGGCCAGTCTCGGTCAGACTGCTTCCGATTTCCCACACAACTACTCACAACGGTGGGGGCCATGGCCCCGGCCCCCATTGCGCACGCTACTACGTTACACTCCAAAATTACTACATATTTTGGGTTTTAAGATGTTAGGAGGATTGCTGCCAAAGTCAGCCACACCAGGAGGTCCCCTGAAAACAAAATAAAATGTAAGTGCATAGAGCTAAGATTTATCACTTTATATCCAGTCAGCTGGGAAAGCAAAATATGGGTGGACCTTGCCCATGTTATATTCAAATTCATGCTTATAGTTTCTCTTGGCAATTTTTCTTGACCACTCATTAGGGTTCTGACACCAAACCCCAATAAGTAGCAACGCAACTGGATACTTTCCACTCATTGTGTGACTTTGAAAGGAAATCTGCACCGGGACATTTTTTTTAAGTATCTCTTTTTGATAGTAATTAAAAATAAAAATCGGGACGGTAGCTACTATCCCTATAGCTCCCACACTGACAGCCTTGCATTACGTCCATTTTTCTATCTCCTTACTCTGACTGCTCTGCTTCATAGTCTGTCCTTCCGGACTCACTAGTCGTCTAACGCTCTCTATTACCTTTCCTAGTTCATCTTTTCCTCTTTCTCATGCACAATCTGCCTCCCTTCATCCCTCGTCCCATTTCTGCCTTCTTAGCCCTTCTCTTTCTCATTCCCTTTGGTCTTTTCCACGGTCTCTAGCCCTACCTGTATCAGTATACTCGTCCCGTCGATATTTGAACGAGTGCTCTACCTTATCAAGCCCGTTTCCTTCTCTCCATCCTTTCCTTCCATCGATAATGATTCCTATTGTTATTATTTTATTTCCCTTTTCTCCTGTTATTTTCCCTTTTTTTTCCCTTTTCTCCCTTCTTTCCCTTTCCTCTTCCCCTTCCCTTTTCCTTCTCCCCCTTTTTCCCTTCGTTTATTTTTTTTCATTTTTCCGTCGTCCCGAGTTTACTTCGATTTTTCGCCCGGGGGCAGTCTGCCCCCCTGCCCCCCTCTGGACACACTGTACAGTGTGTAAAGATGTATGATAGCGTGCGGTTATACCGATAGCCCTGTTGTTGCATTGACAACACTCCGTATCACGTGTGTCTATGTCATGACATTCAGAAAAGAATTGTGTGCATGATTTTGGCGGAGCTGTAGAATGTGTGACCCTTGTCATTTGCATACCTGTTTGTTTATGAGTCAATAAAATTACCGAAACAGGGGCAGATCAAAACAGGGGATATCTAGGTCAAAATAAGTCCTAATGGGAAAGAAATTGGTATCAATGTAGGAAGAATAGTGTGTAAAATACCATTAAAAATGGAAAACTATTAATACCACTCCCCTTCTCTCCCTTAAATATACATAATATATAGAAACAATTATTCTAATACTTCACATTGAATACTAAACATTAATATAATAATTAGGTACTTGAAAGGGCTGGTCTGTAGAAGAGGGCTATATATTTTACAAAAACTCCCTACCGACCATGTCTCGACCAAAGAGTTCATAGATCGGAGTCGTAACATGACCAAAGATCATATCTTGGTCCTCCCTTTTATGCATTCGGCCCTCTAGTCTGTGGAAAAAAAACTGCACATTTTTCAGAAGTCTCCTTACCCGACCCTACCCCGACTTTGAAGTTTACACCACTTAGTTACCTCATAGACCTAAGTCCTAGCGTGAACAAAGACCATGGCTGAATCTTCACATACATGCCCTCCACCCTCTTGTCTGTAGAAAACAATACATACTTCTGCCTGCTTGGACCTAAAAGTTCACACCTCTTATAATACAAGTCTAAAGTCATAGCGTGACCAAGAAGCATGACTTGGACTTTGCATACATGTCTTGCGTCTTTTACTCTGTAGGAAAACGGTACATATTTTTCAAAAAAAAAAAAACTCCATAAAATTTGCACCACAAAAAGTTATACATGCCATTGGCTCTCAAGTCTGTATGAAAAAGCTTCAATTTTTTACAAAAGTAGTGGCTACCTTACATTACCCATTCCAAAATGTTCACACCACTAAGATACCTTTAGAATAAGTGATACAATGACATGAGCTTATCCTGAGTTCGGGATCCATGTGCTACAGCCGAGGGGAACAGCAGGATCAGATCCCAGCAACAAAGTCTCTCAGACTAAGGGTGGAGTCGTTATGAAGCAAACACTATCAATTGACTCACCACTAGCTGACAAGCAGACTGGGAAGGGTCTGTGTCCTGCGAGCTACAAGGTGCCTGGACAAGGGGCCAGGTCCGGCTCCGCTACCTGCAAAATTAATTTTGGCCTTAGATTGATATTGCTAAATATGGTATGTACAATGCCCTTTATACACACAAGTTAGGCTCTAAGCCTAAGTCTACCTACACCTACTGATGAGCTCACTAGTTACAGGGTGGTGACTTAAGGCCAGTTTAATTTTAAACACTGCACTACGACGTACAGAATTAATAATAAATTATACTTTAATGGAGGTGTCTCCTATAACCAGAAAACCAAAAGGCTTAGTTGTTCCTTGCCGAATGGAGATGCTTTGTTGCACTGAGGTTATCCCTCAATTTACCTCTCTTGACTACCGTATATTCTCTAATAAACGCTCCCCTCTAATAAACGCTCCCTGTAAATTTTTGAAAGGCGAAACAATTGGTAAGTGGTCATTTTCTTAGGGAGTAGTCAAAGATGTTTTTATTTTTTTATTAAAAGCATAGGAACTTTAACAACAACAACAACAACTGTTACAGCGAAACAGTAACACTGCAAGGAAGCCCGGGATTAGAGGTGCCCCGCAAGTTAATCTTCACCTCCACATCTAAGAAACTCGTAGCTCCTTTGAAGACACTAGTGTAGGCTCTAGCAGTAAGTAATTTTTTAATTAAAATATACCCTCCAATAAACGCCCCCTTTTCAAAAACGCAATATGCCCTGGGGCGTTTATTAGAAGATATATCATTCATATATCATTCGGTATATCATTTATGATGTTTTAATAATTTGACCTCTGTTGCCCTCACATGACCTTTGTACCCACCAAGAAAAAGGTAGTATCTTGAAAGGGATTCCACCTCCAATAGATTTTGGATCTTGAAAATTCTTGGGATATTTGGTTTTTGAACTCTGGTGACCCCAGATGACCATCTTGGGAATTCTTGGAAACTTTTGCTTTTTGACCCCTGATGACCCCATATGACGATCTTGGAAATTCTTTGGAAATTTTGCTTTTTGACCCCTGGTGACCCCAGATGACCTATGACCGCCACCAAATACAAAAGGGCTCTTTTACTGACCATAAGGCATCCACGTACCAAGTATGCAATCTATCCAAGCTTCCTGTCTAGAGATATTGTCTTAACAAGGTTTTCAGTGTTTGACCCCGGTGACCCCAGATGACCTTTGACCACCAACGAAAACAAAAGGCTTCTTCTCACAGTAACGCATCCACATACTAAGTATAGAAACATAGAGTTCCCTCTCAGTGACATGACAAAGCTACATACCAAAAATGAAAAGTGTCTGTAACTGCTATCTTGAGATATTGTGTTAACAAGCCATTTACGAGGTTTCCGCCGTTTAATCTTCGGTGACCTAAGATGACCTTTGACCACTACCAAAGACGACAGGGATCTTTCTTACATTATGAGAAATCCATATACCAAATATGAAAGTGTCCATCATTGCTATCTTGATATATAATGTTTACAAGGTTTTCGGTTTTTTACCTGTGGTGACCTCAAATGACCTTTGACCCTACTAAAACAATAGCGTTATTTTTCTCAACATGACAAATTATTATATATCAACTATGAAAAGTGTCGGTCATAGCTATCTTGAGATATCGTATTTACAAGCTAAGTGTCACATACACACACATACACAGACGACATCACCATCGCATAGATTCCTTGCCTGCCTTCGGCAAGGAATCAAAAAAGCTCTTGGTCGACCACTTGCAGCACTCCTTGTCCAGCAAACAGTGTGACTTCTTATCTCTGCAGCCATGTGTTTAAATAAGTGCAGACAATGTACATACGGAGGCATGGTTTAGGAGTGGAACATTCCAACCTGTCAATTAATGAGCAACTGCTCATCAATATTCATCATCACTCTGACTAAGGTAAATATTGATGGCATAAATGAATATTCAAACTAACAGACACTTAAAAGCAAATCACTACATACCTCATAGACTGAAGTCATTGCATTACCTAAGAACATGACTTGGTATTTGCATAAATGCTTTTGCATGCTAGGCGAAGAGGTTTTTGTAATGGAAGTGACGCAAAATGCTAACATCATCCTTGACAAGGCAATGTGCTAGGGGATAGATAAAGCTGATACATGGATGTATGAATGACTTACATTCATTTAACAGAAAATAGAAAATTTGAGCCTTACGTTGAAAATTGCTTTAGTTAAGAATGCTTGTTACAAACTGCAAGGAAGCAGTGAGAGGACATCAAAAACTACCATATATATATATATATATATATATATATATATATATATATATATATATTTCACTAATTCGGCACTTAGGGGGAAAGTTGTTGTTGAAAAGTCGACCTTAAGGGGAAAAAAATTTTCGGGTGAAATATAAGTTTCGCCTTAACGTTTCCACACACTTTTTCTATAGGAATACGTAAACTTACAAGGGCGCCCTCTTAGATTTACAAACTAGATGCCATTACTTCAAAGTTGTCAAATTTACGGACACCTAGCTGTTAACACGAACGGATGGCTGGCCATTGAAATAACGTTAATTATATGTTTAGACGTTAAGGCGAATTTATTTCTTATGTATTTTATTATTTTTTTTCGCCCTATGTACAAGCAGATATAACAATTTCCCCTTAAGGTGGGAATTAGCGTTATATATATTTATATATATATAATATATTATATATATATATATATATATATATATATATAAATATATATATATATATATATATATATATATGGCAAAAATTTATATTTGGTTATAATGATGTGCATATATGGGCCTTTACAAAATAATAAAACTCAAGCTGCTCTACAGGACGTGGACTTAATAATGCAAATTGCCAGTGATGGGTTGGCCACGGTTATTCTACAGTTTTACATATGTTGGGAAAATACCTGATTTATTCGGTGGGGGATGGGGACGACGTGATAGATAAATGTCACTCGATCGATCGCTCGATCAATTGAATAATCCTCCAAGAAAATTAAAGGACGTGAAACTTTGCATAACGAAATGGTTTCCTGGCTTGATCCAGCTCCATTGTCAATATCTTCAGAGACTTAGAGGTATTGATAGATAAACTAATTGTAGCATAGTTAAGATGAATAAGAAAAAAAATGACTTGTAAAAAGATGTAACTCTTTATCAGACACATTCCTTAATTGATCTTAACTTTTTCACGACAACTTCGGAATGAGTTATAATACGTTACCATTTGCTTCGTATCAAAGGTTCACAGTGTCCTGTTTTATTGGAAACACTAATTTCAGCATCTCTTAGTCGCAAACTTGTCAATCATTACGTCTACTTCCTCAGAAAAGTAACTGAAAATGGTGTTCAGTCCAGTAAATAGAGAAGGAGTTATGGTGTGTGGAATGTCTTGCCGGCTGCCTGGTTGTGATAACGTGAACGAGGTTTGGGACCAGCTGGTTTCCAAAGTCAACCTTGTAACAACGAACAAAAGCAGATGGGATCCAGGTGAGCAAGCTTCAATATACATAGGTAGCATATTATAGCTCTACGAAACATGTCCCCTCCCTTTCACTTTGATTTAGTTCCGACCAGGTTAAGGTATTTAACCAAAACCTGCATCATGTTACCTGATTTCTACACTAACGTTGTCCGCGAAACAGATAAAGGAGGGCCAAATGCTCACAAGTGAGAAAACAAGCTTTTCTTTGAGATAAATAGCCTCAAAGTTACCCGAATAGTATAAGTCGTGAAGCCATCATTAAAACATGTCAGTAAGGAATCTCAGTTATTCAAAATCCACAACTGGTTCATAAATACAGAAAGTCTGACTTTGTCTCCACAGCGTACCTTGGATTACCTGAAACAAGTGGAAATCTGAAGGACATTTCAAAATTTGACGCATCTTTCTTTGGTATCCTCCCTAAACAAGTAAATAAAATGGATCCTCAACTCCGCCTTCTTTTAGAGGTGTCATACGAAGCTATTGTTGACGCTGGTAAGTTTGCAAATTCGATCTGGGGATCAACATGTTTTAAAAAGAAAATTGTTTTTTATATAAGGGGAAAGTGGTATATTTAGTAAACGGTATTATTGTCGTTTCCGAATTATGAGACACTTGTACATGTCTGATGTTGGTACATGCACTTATCCAATTATTACACATGAGAAAAAAAATTCAACGAAAAATTGACTCCTTATGTCCCAACCAATGGTGACGTATTTTTTGTTCTGAAATTATCAGTGTCAGACATTTTTTTACTGTTGAATTTAATAACATCTATTAGGCAACTGGCAAATATTTAGGAAATGATCTTTTCCACAAATTTTATGGTTTTTCAGTTTTCAGAGATTATTAATTCTAAACGCAGACCCCCGTTCCACTGTGAGGTTCAAAAATTGATAAAATGGCTGTAGACTTTTGTCGAAAAACTTACGTGACGTATTAATTGACAGAACCCAGCAAAACATTACAAAGACATGAAAAACTGATACACTAATGTGTTAATGTCTGGTACCACAATGAAGTCGGCAAAAGAGCCTAGAAAATGAGATTCTTTAGGAAGACACCTTTCCATGCCATACGTAACATGTGTCATCTTGAGCTCTCGATTGTCTACCTCAAGTTACTCATCTCACTTGTTAATAGAGAGTATATTCATGTTCGCATATGTAGATTCAAACTTGTTTGTATGGATAAGATAATTGACAATAAAAGTCATCTCGTGACATTTGTTCCTGACAAATATTTCTTCATAAGTCTGAATGCTGGCAAAGCAACAGTTAGGTAAAAACTTGCTTCTCTGGCTCCTTATGAGGAGTTTCTCAGAAGGACATTCCAAAAAGTAATATGTTTTAGTAGAAATCACATTATATACAAGCATACAAATTCAATAGGAAAAGAGTTTATGGGATGATTCAAATGATAAGTTTTCCCACGCTTAATGCAGGGATATCCATTCTTTGGAAAATGCAGGGAACTCTTGTCATTTAAGTTGGTAACCAGCAAACATCGGCCGCAAAGACAGCAATTTACCCTAAAGGATTATAAAATATGGAATTGAACTGCATTACTAAATAAAAACATATAACGCCCACATGTTAAAACGTAAGGTAGACATAAGGGTTTTACAATGAAAAAATCTCTTCTAGGCAGTGTATAAGAGAGAAAATGGCAAATCTTTCAGCCGATAAAGCAACACTGTGTCCAAGTGACGTCATGGTAATCACTGGTATGTAAGAACAGTTAATTATGAGACCTTCTTGAGTGGTACACTGTCATGAAGTCAAGAACCATTCAGACCTTTTTATTTACCTAATGATGGTGTAAATGCGTTAAACTAAGAATATAGACGAGTTGGGAAATGTTTCCACGCAATGCAATATGGGAATGGGTCAAAGGTGAAGTGTACCAGGCTTACAGTGTCCCAGCGCAGATGTTGCATGATGATCGCGCAGAGCTTACCTCGTTGCCGTTGTCATGGTACACTTGACCTTGTGACCCGACCGGAACTACCGAATTTCCCAACGCGTCTACTAACCACCCATCTTCACAATAATATTTAGATAAAGATAGAAAGATAAATGTAGCAATTGACACGAGATTAATAAGTACTAAGAACTAAATCTACTTTACTTTCAGGATTTAGTCCCCACGAGTTAAAAGGATCAAATACTGGTGTTTACGTTGCATCGTCTTATGCAGAAGCCGACTTCGTTAACTGCGGAGACATGAAAGCCAAAGATGGTTATGGTGTTACTGGCAGCTTTAGAACATTTCAAGCCAACAGATTGTCATATTACTTTGATTTCAAAGGTTGGTTTTCACTATTCCCCCATTTTTTAAAACTCGGTTCGCTACTCGTTTAAATTTCATGCCTTTATGTAAGTAGAACACGTTTGGTGACCATAGCGTCACAATAGAGAGTACTGTTTTTCATTTTCATATTTCGTTACATTTCCATCCCACCTTAATTTTATGTGCAGACGTTTACTCTTGTAGTTTTCTTTGAACACACCTTTTTTTAATAAAAATGATTTTCCATAAAATTGACATCCATATTAGATATCCTCAACACGTTTCTATCCCGACGCAAGCAAACAACTTAAAAAAACAGTTCTTCATCACTACTCATTGAATGTTACTATTCTGTTCTCATTTAAGGACCGAGTTATTCACTGGATGCAGCCTGCTCATCTGGATTAGTTGCTCTACACAATGCCATGCAAGATATATTGAATGGGCAATGTGACTACGCTGTTGTGGGTGGCGTGACCGTGATTCTTAGACCACAAACTACTCATGGTCTAAATTCGCTAGGCGTCTTAGCTCGGGATGGTAAATGCAAGACGTTTGACAAATCAGGTAAGATTAACTACGCTGTAAGGTGAAAGAAAAAAGGACAATTATAGAGTAGAAGAAATAAGTTTCATGGATTGCATTAACCTTTTGCTTTTAGATGGTGTTTGATTAGCAAGAGCTCCTTTGTGGAATCTCATCATTAAGATTAAAATTTTTATGTTAGCCCATGTATTTCCCTTGACTTGTGACATATCCAAAATCATGTTAACAATTGCATGTGCTTTGCTTTTTCGTCAACCATAATTGTGGTGTATGCAACTAATGCAACATAAACTTAGACATAATGTACAAAAGTCTGTACAAATAACTATCAAGCAATACAAAAACGGATAAATGGATATATCGTAGAACTGAATAGTTTTATCAAATAGTTGACTTGGGGTTCAAACATTGCAATGCTCGAATACTTTAAGCTGTTGAGGAGCATGTTTATTGCCTTGTCATTAGCCCTGTTCACAGCCAAAAAACCTTGTCAGTCCTAACACAAAACGTACTTACAAATCATTTCATTAAATTACATTAGACAGAATTTCGGTTAACATCTACCCAATTATGTACTGTTATTCCTAGCCAATGGATTCGTTCGATCAGAGGCCATCGTAGCAGTGTTTCTTTCCAAGGAAACCTTGTGCAGAAGAGTGTACGCCCATTTGGTTAATTCTGTTACGAACCACTGCGGTTTTGTACAGCAAGGTAACTATTTAGTTAATGGGTTCGTTAATTCTATACAATCACCTGATCAAATCTTATCACAAAATGCAAGTGCAGATGATTATGTCTGCTTTAAAGGCACATTTGACTTATTTTAAGCATCTTTTTTCTTATCACAGGCATTACCTACCCCTCATATGAGGCTCAAAAAGATTTACTGAGCAGAGCATATTCTGCGCCCGGAGTCTCAAAGGATGAAGTTGAGTTTATTGAGACTCATGGCACTGGTACCGATGTGGGCGATCCAATTGAAACAAACGCTATTCACAGTATATTGTGCGACGAAAGCCGAAACCAAAATCCACTCCTGATTGGAGCTGTAAAAAGCAACATAGGCCATAATGAATGCACCGCCGGCTTAACAAGTTTATTGAAAGTTTTAATGACAATTAATAATGAAATCATCCCACCAAACTTACACTTTAAAACCCCTAACCCCAAAATTAAAGGTTTACAGGACGGTACTTTGAAGGTAGTAACCGAGCCAACCAAATTTAAGGGTGGTCTTATTGGAATAAGCTCATTTGGATTTGGTGGGACAAATGCCCATGCTGTTGTCAAACCTTACAGGCTGTCTAAACAATACATTCCATGTAATATACCAAGTGTACTGTTAAGTTCTGGAAGAACAAAACAAAGCGTTCAAGAGAACTTGACGTATATGTCAGCTTATACGCAAGATCCCGAATTTCACAGATTAGCCAACCAAGTAGCTAATACCCCAGGTGACGGAATGCCATTTCGAGGGTACAAAATACTTTCAAACCAAAATGACACTACCGAAATAAGGAAGATGGATGGTGGCGTCAGCAAACAAATATGGTGAGGTGGTCGTTGGTAACAATTATGTTACAAATATTTAGTTTTTATCCTTTTACAATGCAGATTTACAGTTTGGTAATGTCTTGTTAGACTAGTACTTTCAATTAAAACACACCTAACTTTTAATGTTTTTTGAAGCAAAGCTAAATATTTAAATAACTTTTGCTTTCGACTATTAAACTGGAAAATGTACTTTAGACCCAATGCATCTCATTCTGTTTACAAAAGTAGAGTAAAACAGCTGTTTAGTGTACATGTTAGAATAAACATTAAAGTCATTTGTGTTTACATGTATTAAAACCCTATGAAGGGACGCTTAAAATTTGTTTGAAGTTATTCTTTGAACAAGTTTCCCGACGGTTGGAAGCTTATTTATAGAATGCCTAACGTAAACTTCAAACGTCACATCATACGTTTTTTAAAGACAGATACAAATTTAAACATAGAAGGAGATACAGATTCAGTTCATGAAGAGTTCAACTCTCGTTATGTTAGCCTGCTTTAGAGTATGTTGTTTTTATGAGGGTCTCATTAAAAGTTACTGATATCAAACCCACTGTGTGGTACTAGCCTTTTCCAACACCAGTAAAGAAAAGCTCGTAAAACATTCGGCTGAAGAAATAACTGAAGAAAGTATAAGTAACCGGAAGAAGATTTCATCATCGTGTTCAATGCAATAATTTATCTTCCTTCAAAGTCTAGTTTTGCGGAAAGAAAGTGTTTTTTTCAGCTGAATGGAAAACAAGTTATCCTACTTTTATTCTTACTTGTGCTAAATAATGAACTAGTGACATTCGTTTCAGTTTCATTTCATGGTTACAGGAAACTTAGGTAACAGCCAACAGGATATGAAAAGACAATACACAATTGAAAAGTTACCCTTTACCTGATGATCAAAAGTTAAAAAATCTATGAATGTAGATATGAAACCATTTTCTTTTATTTCTCTTCTTTTCCATGTATTTTGTTACATTGTTTGCATTTTACTTAAGTTAGAATTCCAAAGAGTCCGGTTGACCTTGGATGGAGTCCCTACTGATAAAGTTTTAGATTTTGGATTAGTTGCAGCCATTCCGACTCTAAGTGTAACACCAAAGAAAATAAATAAAGTGTTAAGATTAATTTTCCCTTTTCCTGAGTATATTTAAAATTTTCGGTCTGTCTTCGACCATCATTAGAATACAACTGTTGTATTCTGAGATGATGATTTGTATGGCTGGTTGCAACTAGTTCCAAATCTAAAATTATATTATATTTTAAAAATTCAACATTTAATTTGGACTCAAGATCAATACAACGAGAACTTTAAAAGCTAAAATTGGTTAGATCTTCATTCTAACTTTTATTCTAACCTTAGCCCAAACTGTTCTGTAGTCTTGGACCAGGGAGCTGTTAGGAGCTCCCTTCTTGGACGTAACGCTTGAATGATAGAGATTATTCACGTAATTCACGTTTGAGATAAATTGATGTATGGCTCCCCCTTTTTTTTCTGGAGTCATACCATGAACAATCAACTTTTAAGTAAAAACAGGTCCCTGCACATTCATAACAGCTTGTTTGCAAATATTGAACTGTATCAAAATAGCATTTATTTAGGCCTTTTTAGTTTTGTAATGTTGTCATTATCAGTAAGTTTTGTTTTATTCTTTAGGTATATATTACCCGGGATGGGATCTGATTGGCCAGGAATGGGTAAAGATTTGATGATACTTCCAGTCTTTCAACAAACAATCAATAGATGTCATGAGTACATTGCTAATACCGATCCAGAAATTGACTTACTGGACCTCATGATGAACAGTAGCAAAGAGAAACTAGATAGAACAATGGCAAAGTTTGTCACTAATACCAGCATTCAGGTAACTGGACTTCATTTTTGCGTTGCTGCTTTCATCGGTGACGGGTGACGAGGTGGACGTCATTGTCGCATGCTTGAATAAACTGTAGAAGTCTAACTTTATCATTTAGTTTATATATTGGGTCCTATAGTTGTATGGTTACAAAAAACGTCACGATTTTCTCAAAGATGCTGCAATGGAAAACGTGGTAGTTGTGCTTCTAAATGTGCATGAGACGAAAGTGACGTGTAATTTGAGGCATAATATGCCCAGAGCCATGTTCTAATCAATTGTCGCGAACCTTTGAAAATTAATATCATGATTGCAGGCGTTATAAGATGATTTGCATGCACAAACTAACAGAAATTGCAAAGTAGTTTCCAACTTTTACTATGGTTTAGTGTAGAAGAAAGGTTCCAGTGTTGACTTACATGTGTACCAAAATGCAAGGTTACGTCCACTTTGATATGAGTGAATTATTAAGTGCGTCTAGAATAACATACTAAATAGTAACGTTAAGTGGTGAAGCATACGTAACTTACAACGTTGCATGTTAACCATGAGAAGTAAGTTTTAATGAGAAGTATGGGGCTAGTTGATGCTATTTATCCGTCGCCAAAGTCTTGTGTCCAGAGAAATATCGGCTTGATTAACAGTTGTAAGATCACTTCACAAAGTGCAGTGGTACATGTGCACTGTAAGCTTCTGTTTACTGTACTGTTTACTAGTCTGGGCTTGGCATTAACTAATAGAGAAAACATGATAAAAACGAAGGTAATGCTGGTAAAGGTGGATCTGGTGAGCATGATAAAATAAGCTTTCATTAATGATTAGTTTGTTGTAAATTTCAACAAATCAGACTTTCCTCGGACGAAAGAGTATTGCTTCTTGAGCTTTCGAGAGTTTTCTGTGATACTGTTTTTGATGCCACTTCATTGAATGCTTCACAAAAACAAGGTTTTGCTTTTTTCTAATCATAAGCCAATTTCAATGTTAAGTGAGGTTCCAAGAGCAGTTGAGAAGAAACGGAAAAATGTGGGGTCGGTGTAGGATCAGTGAGAATCACGAGCCCTTTGGAAAGAATTTTGCTATATTGCTACGGACATTAAATTCAACTTTTCAAGACAGTTTCTCAAAGAGGTTAAAGTAAATCCTATGTCTTTGCCTTTTAAGTTAGGTGCAAGCAGAAAATGAAGGAGGGTATTCGGTATGGCCAAGTGGAATCAAGTTACTTTTAGTAGTGGTCATCAGGATATAGCTGAGTTGTTTAGTGATGACTTTTTTCTTTACAAGGGAATAGTCTATTTTGGGTTCTATGGAGTATTCTGATATCTTAATTTCAATTAATGACGTCGATGCCTCAAATGAACTGGTTTTAAGGGCACAAATGAGTTTGACGCTGACTAGGCCCTTGGTCCAGATAGGGCTCAGGGGCGGATAAAGGATTTCTGAAAAGGGGGGGCCGAAGTTGTTCGACCTGTGATTGACGGCACTATAGGCCATCTAGGGAGCGTGATGCGTCCACCATCGGTTGGCGCGGAGGCGTTACAAGAAAATTTTGACAAAATAGACCTCGTCCTAGTATCGCCGAAATAGCACTTCCCTTATGTATTATTTTTGCATTTTCCTGCTTCATATATAATTTTCATGTGCTCAACTCTTAACTACTTTATTTGGTTTTTTTCCCCCCCCAACAAAGGTTTGTTATTAACAGGAAGTAACTAGTTATCATAGGCACAGTGCCTTACTACTGAATGCTTATCCTGTTCAAGAGCGGTCTGAATTCAGAGTCTTTAGTAGTCATGTTCTTACTTGGATTGAATATTGAGGGACTTCGCTTGAAGGATAATTTTTGTGACCGCATAAGGTCTTAGTATCGATTTTGATGGTATGCCAGGACCCAGGTACTCTTGACATGACATTGACATGTGGGCGTAAATGTACTGTTTTATCTTTACGTGCATATTCCCCTCTGCCTAATTTCTTGTTTGTTTGACACGTGGACATCAGTGAGAAAGTGTAAATGGAACCCAAAATGCACGAGACTTGGACAGCCCTGTCATTGTTTTGGGGTTCGTCTTCAGGTAGAGTGGATCATGGGGTTATTTGTTAGGCCTTACATAGTATCAAAACCTGAATGACCGAATTGTAATGATTCCGAACCACTATGATTTCTAAATAAAATTTTTGATTGGTGCACGTTTTGGGGGGGTGGGGAGGGGGCACTGTAGGGCTACAATCTTAACGTCCTTTTCAAGAGAAAAAAGTCGAGGGATTAATTATCTGTACAGAACAGCCTATTTTGGTCCCATTTAGTTTGATCATGTGATTATGGGTTATACTTTGTTGATTGCTGATTTTTACTTGAATTTAATAACCCCTATCACGATTTTGTCTCCTTTAGGGAATTTATTTCTGGAGGAACGTCTCCTCCTCACCGTGAAATATTTTAGGGAGGGACGTGTCCATCCCCCCCCCCCTGTTCCCGCCAGCCGCTTAACAAAATACGACCAAGCGCGCCTAGATGGCGTAGCATACCTAGATAAATTGGGTAAAGCACATCCACAGATAGCCCGAAAAGACACTTTTTTAAGGCCTTGTTAATTCGCGATGATTTTTCCATTTTAAGATTCTCTTGGCAGTGGCGTAGCTAGGATTTTTGTTTGGGGGCAGTGGCTTCGCTCGCCGTTGTACTATCTAAGCGGAGCGCCACTCATGGAGTTTGGCGCGGAGGCGTACCAAGAAATGTGAGATATATTAATACATCCCAGATTCGTTCGCCGGAAATGGCACTTTGCCAGGCTTGACAGCAGCCATCAAGAAGTGCAGATTTTTGTGACACAATGAATGTTGAAAGTTTGATATTTTATTTTTAACATTAAACATTTCCTGTGAGGAGACAGGTTTAGCTCAGCTGGTGTGACTTTTGGTCCAA
Organism: Holothuria leucospilota; assembly: GCA_029531755.1. Taxonomy (NCBI): domain Eukaryota; kingdom Metazoa; phylum Echinodermata; class Holothuroidea; order Aspidochirotida; family Holothuriidae; genus Holothuria; species Holothuria leucospilota. The sequence continues at coordinate 2,637,360 of CM055976.1, read as the reverse complement.
GGGTTTTCAAGTTTGTGATCCCTCCCGTTTTATTACTCAGTGGCGTACCCAGAGATTTTCTCAGGGATTATCTCTCACGTGGGGGGGGGGGCATGCAGCATGTTGTGGTGATTCGCCGGCCTGGGGGAGAGGGTGCTTCCCCTCCGGACTGTTGTAAAATTTTTTTGAAAAAATTAGGGTTCCTTACTATGCAATCTGGTGTAACATATGCGACCAGTTTTGAAGTTAAAATTTGTGTTAAAGTTAAAAAATTTACGTATTTTTAGGATACTAAAAAAAAATCGGCGATCATGGGGGGGGGATGGCATGGCTCCAATGGCCTCCGTCCCAGTGTATTGCCACTGGCTATTTACTATCTAAGCGGGAGCGCCACGGCATAGGTTGGCGCGGAGTCGTTTGCTAAGACAGTTTGAGGTTTTAATACAGCTCCAGATGGGCCGGAAATGACCTTGCCATGGCGCGTTTTATGACACTTGCCAGGCTTTGATAGCAGCACATCCCAACTGATGCGCTGGAGATGTCTCGTAAGGTATTTTCGATTGGCTGATGGTATTGTACCAGTATTGGTATCGTATTGATTGTATGACCCACATCAGTGGGGGTATTTATGTACAACGCTACGCCTGACGTTCATGAGTGCGTGTGAAAGTCTCCAATCTTGAATCGACGTTCAAACTTGATCTGCTGTGCGCTATGACTGGCCCATGCTTCGAGGTTGCTAGTTGCAGCTTCATTTCTGCTAATCACGTCCACTCTCTGTCCTTCTCTCTATCTCTTCTTCCTTTCCGTTTTTTGTTTCTCTGCTTTTTTCCTCTTTCATTTTTTTGTTTTGTTTTTTTTTTTTTTTGCAATACATAAAAAAGGTGGGGCGCCGACGCCGGCCAGGGGCCCCCCCGCAAGGTAAACACCCTTGATCCGCCCATGGGACTCGCGCGGCCAATATACATGAATGTCCAAAGGTTTAGTCGGTTTCTTTAACTATTAGTTTGCAAAAAGTGTTGGTCTCGCATTTGAAAATCTGTCCTTTAGTCAGATTGTCGTGTCTTCGATGATAGTAGCTTTGAGATCACATCGCAAGGTCACTTGTTAGGTTATAGGCAAGTGTATTAAGTAACATTTTCTCCAACAGTGACAAAGGTAAGTAGAGTTCTCAGGATCCGCTAAGTGTTGTGTACTTCAAGGCAGTGACAGTTTTGATGGTTGTTGGAGTTAAAGGTGGATTAAACTGCATTAATATTTCATATACCTTTTCATGGAAGATTAGTGTTTTATAACGAGCTTAATAACGAAAGAAAGTAAAGATGCCACCAACACTCCTGTTACTTGCAACGTCTGCCAAATTTTCTGAACGGCTTCGCCGGTAAATATTTTCTGCCCGTCAACTGGAGCTGCATCTACGCTTGATTAATGCCGTTATGATTCCTTTTTAATCCCCCCCCCCCTCCGTTAGACTTCTTCCAATAAGGCGTGCTGACAATACGTTCGATACGAGACATTCTAGAAATTATAAAATGTACCAAAAAAAGTAGTTGACTCGCTTACGATTCAATATCTCCGTTGTGCGGTTTAAGTGTATGATTAAGTATGAGAGTCCACTTTAGTGGACGAGCTTTTAGAATTTTAAACATTTACAAACTGTGCATGCTTTGAAATTTACATCAAATGTAAGGTGAAGGTAAGATAACACAACTTCCGTTTTCCTTACACGTTATCTTTGATAAGGTCTTCTGTTTTGGTAAGAATATAGCTTCTTGGAGGAATGGTAACATTTGTAATAATTGCAGTCACGTACCTTTTGCATACGCTATATGTGGTTGGACATCATCATGGGATAGTACATGACCCTGTTTTCATTTCTTAAATAGAAGCCAATTAAGTAGTAAACATAAAAACTAGCGTTAAATGGCTCAGAGACATATTAAAAAAAACTAATTTTGTTCCACATAAACTATCGTTGAAATGCCAAGAAACCTTGGCTCGCGGCAAGACTGATGGGGGGACAGTATAGGTAAATTAGGTTAATCATTTTTTTTCAGGAATAATGCTGTACATACGAACTGAAGGGAAAGGGTTAGGTGCTAGGTGTTAGGAGGAGGCCCACCATTCCACAGACACTTATGATTTGACGCTATATGTGTCATTTTCGCGTTCTGAACGTAACTTTACTTTTCTTTCTCTAGGAAGGTGGCTAACACAGTGACCTAAGTGATCATCTAGTAACTATTATTGGTTTGATTTGTAAGTGATGAGATATTTGCCAAATGAAGAAAAATGATGTAGATTTGAACAATGTTCAAAGCAAACGACACATCAAATTTATAGGAACACAAAGGCAGTACATTATTTCAACTTTCAAAGACAGCTAAAATCTTGATTAAAGCTTGGCCCTGTCGGTAACAAACCTTCAATCAAAGCATGGTTTTAAATTGATCACTTCAGAATTATATACGTGGGTGTGCAAGGTGCATCTCATCATTAGGAAGTTGGAAGTCAACAGGACTAAACAATAGGATCAAAGATACCTGTCAATCAAAGTTTGATAACTAAAAGGAATTAAATTAGTCTCAAGGACTTACTGTTTGACAGGTTTGGTTGTTGCCCCTCCTTCCTATCAGTTCCCTGCTCTGTCAAATTAATACAGTCCTTGGAATCTTACCGCGGCTAATGAGACCACAACGTGTCATAAAGTGTCATTATCAAACTAAACGACATGCAAATTAATTCACAGGTTGCTCTTGTGAACTGTCTGAAAGATCTTGGAATCCATCCTGATGGAATGATTGGTTTTTCAATGGGCGAGATTGCATGTGCGTATGCAGACAGTCTTTTGTCAGAAGAACAAGCAGTGATGGCAGCTTACTGGAGAGGGCGTTGCGTGTTGGATACTAGTCCACCTCCGGGATGTATGGCATCTGTGGGTAAGCTGAGCATGCGAAAGTCAAAATGTTAAGGTGAGACTAGGTAGTTAACATTGGCAGCTTCCTGGTTTGACGGATTGGACGGTATAACTTGTGGATTACTCTATCAGGGTGATTTTTGTGAGTCACGTATGACCGTAAAAAGGTAAAGAGACTTTGAAAAATAGGCAAAAAGAATATTCATGAAGAATATCCCTAGTCTACGCCCACACGACAGGAAGCAACACATTAAGTGTTCAGTAATGTGAAGTATGATTGTCTGATACTGATTATCTGTACCTTATTTTTTTATTTTTTTAATATCATTGGAAGGCTTAACGCCTTACTTTAGCTTGGAGTACTAGAAGGGGACTCCTGCAGGTAACACTGGTAATACTCATATGACTCAGGCTAATGGTGTACTCTAATACTTCAATTAGTTTTTGCTATTTTTTTCTACCGCTAAATATTCTGACATTTAAAACTAAGTTTGATCCTTTTTTTTCTAAATTAAACATTAGCGAAACATTGATAGTTAGTGTCGTAGGGAGACTCGGATTGTTAGCTTTGTTTACATCGCTCTGAAGATGACTGTGATTGGGCTGTTGGCCCTTAGATGTGAGTGCGATGGCTTGAGGGTGAGGGCACCTGCCCTCAGTATGCAATTGCAGGTAGTTAAGAATTAATGCACAAAAAGGTTTTAATGATTTTGACACATAGATCTGACCCCTCGTTGGCTTATCAATGGGCCTAAAGCTGCATTATTGTGACTAGTCAAGTTTATCATTTTAACATGTGTCTTATGTATTATGTGCCTAGGCTATGTATTATAAGCTTGGCTTTTGATCTATTTTGAGCAGAGAGACATTGATACCGTGGTGTACTGTGTGGCGCGTATTCGTATTAAAATTCTGAATGGCTTCTGGGGGGAAAAAAAAAAATGCAATGCTAGGCGGTTAGATTCGTATTGGCCTCGGTCGGAACAGCATCGTACGCATAGATACATTTCTGGGGGTCGACAATTCCTAAAGGAAGATTAATTTGAACGGGCGTAATGTGTCCCTAATATATATATATACTGTATATATACTTCAGTATAATACTGATATTATATTGTATTTGATTATATATTATAGTTATCATTATATTATATATCATATATAATATACTATATTATTATATAACTCATTAAGTAGTATTGTATTATATACGTTATTTATATATAAGGTGTATGATAAATTATTTAGTTAATCTCGTAGTTCTAAGCGGTTCACATTGGATCGGTACTGGGGTCCCAGTTTTGGATCTGTACCATCATGATACAAGATCCCCTCTTTTTTGGCTGCTAATTACACTGGGAATCTCTATGGTTCTGTTAATGTGAACTGTGAAGACACTGAGGCTTAACCACGCGTATTATATCTGCTTGTATGATATGTTTCTACTGTCTCCAATTAACAAGGTGGCGCTCAAGTATCCTTAGCAGTAGTAGACGCACTTGGCTTTCATTTGTAGGTGAAGTTACATCAGGCTTTTTCGATCGCTTTTCAGAGCGTTGTAATTGCAGGGGTGTTGGTTTTGCAGATGCAACTAAAGGTAATAGTTCAAGAGATTATATATCTTAATGAAGTGCTATACGTAATCGATAACATAGAATCTATTGGATTAAACAAATGTTTAAGACAACATGGGCTTATCGGTTTTTTCAGGGGGGAAAGTAAAGTGTTAGATTTTAAAGATACAAATTTTTCATCCCTTCGGCAAAATCCGCAAAAACATTGAGCAAATATTTTACTCTCGTTATTGTATTCCTTTTAGGCATCGGTAGATGTGATGTCATTATTTTAGTAAGCTTACAATAAAAACATGGTCAAACTATAATTTTTGTGATCTGTGGTGCCACTCAATTATGTAAAGACATTGAAATGTTCCATATTAACGACAAACGTTTGGTGAAATCTTCATTACTCCTGGGCTTCTCTTCGGGTCTTTCATCTGATCTTTGTTCCGTGATACCACAAGGCGGACAACAAGCCCAAGAGCCCTCGTTACATGTAGAGCACTTCACGCTTTCCGGCCTATTGAGCGCCATTGAGTCCTTCACGCCCTCTCCGCCCATTAAGCGTTGTGCCGTCAAGGTCCTCGTTAAATTAAACAGTCAGGCGACACCACATCTGCACTGCAAAAACAAATTGGTTGAGTGCAACCAAAAAATTGGTTAATTTCAACCAATTCAATCACTTGTTGTGAGTACCACCAATTAATTGGTTATCACAACCAACGTCAATTGGTTAAGTCATTAACCAATGAAAATTGGTTAAATTAACCAATGAAAATTGGTTAAATTAACCAATACGATTAGTTTGAGTCCACCAATTTAATTGGTTGACGTAACTAATCCTGTTCCTTAACCAATTAATTGGTTATAGATTGTTCACTCCAGTCATCTCATCGTTTATTCCAGCATCCAGCACAGCAGTGTGGGGGGGGGGGGGGGTGGGGGGGGGGGGGGGTGGGGGGGGGGGGGGGTGGGGGGGGGGGGGGGTGGGGGGGGGGGGGGGTGGGGGAATTCGATAGGATTGCTGGAAAAAGTTTCAAGTTGTGACAATTCTATAGACGGAAAATGTTACTTTATCAAAAAAAAAAAAAAATGTTAACAGCTGGCGCTTGCTGAAATAAAGGGTTCATAAAATTGGAAATGAAAAGGCAAGGATCGGCATAATGGAGTATTGTAGCCAAGACTCAGTCTGATACATAGAGTGAATAATAAAATATTAAGCATGTGGAAAATTGAAAAAAATACACATTATAGAAACTTTAAATGATCAATTTTGAAAAGAAACTTCAAAAGCAGCAAGCGTTTGAACTTGTTCTGTTTTTTGAATTGTTTTTTTCTTTTTGATTAAAGTTTTATTATAAGAATTGACATGTGACAATATGTTGAGTTCTCAGTTACAAATGTAATAACAAATGAAACGGGAACATTACAAGAACTCTAAATAATGACTGTACTGCACTACTATGACAGGAATTTTAATTATTTAAAAATGAAGCTTTGTTACAGAATATTTTGTTCTTGCATTATATAGGTTTTACACACATACTTCAGTATAACTTAATGACATTGCATGTGGAAGGGGATGTAGAAAGTGAACCTTAGGAAAGAAATGGAATAGTGTAAACTATGAAATATATATTATATATATATATATCTATATATATATATATATATATATACTATATTATATATTAATAAAAAAGTGCTGTGCGTAAGGTAAAGTTCGAAGAGTATGTTAGCAGGTCCGGGAAAGCAATATTTCCAAAAATATTTTGAGAGGAATGACGCAAGAACGCAATGTTTAAGTGGTATGCAAATGGCGGAGCATCATCATCAAAAGGGACATTTGTTCAGAAATGAAGATTTTAATTCTTAAGTACATTACAAGTGGAATCGACTTTAAAGGCCGATGTAACACACTATAGTAAAACATATTTTTTTCCAAATATTCTACATGGAGCTATACCATTCGAAGACTATGCTATCAGGTGAAAGAAATACTGCCACAAAATCTAACGGACAAAATGGTGTAAAAGCGCATTTCAAGGATTATGCAAAAGGCAAACTGATTCATTTGTAAGTATATTATTAATTCTGCAAACTGAAGTGATTTGACGCGATATGTAAAGAACTACTAAACTGAATACAAAACGCCATGTCTTTGGAAAAATGTACTACGAACGCAAGTTTTAACAGAATGTTAGTCGCCAAGAAAAGGCAATATTTCCGAAAACTCGAGCAGCAAAACATGTTCGAAAAAGCCGTTTTTGAGGAACATACAAAAAGCAGAAGCAGACGCTTTAAAAGAAATGTATTAATTAAGTCTTAAATATCTTAATTACGTCTTTAATATCAGAATACCGAACTATATATTACAAATGGAAGCGAATCTGACGCCCGGATATCACTGCTATAATGTCTTACGTTAGGTAACATTTTCCCCAAAATTGTACCAAGGAGTCAAGGAATGAAGAACAAGCATGGTTTAAGGGAAAAGCAATATTTTTGAGAAAATGAATGAAAAAATGTGGTGAAAAGCAATGGTTTTGAAGTTATGCAAATGGCAAAAGTCTTAAAGTTGCACTACATTTAAAACCGAAACGAATTTTTCTGGGGTTGTAAAATACTACTAAGGCGTTTTTAAAAACGTGACCATTTCTGAAAAATATGCCACAGGAAGCAAAGCCGTGCAGAGTGTGTAATTAGAAAAAGAAGTATTTCCAAAACCCACGCGGAAAAAGTGGGGAAACGCAGTATTTCAGGAGTATGCAAAATAAAAAGGCAAAATATGCAAATATCTTTGATACAAAAAGCAGTCTTTGGGAATACTTTAATCTTTATAGGAGTATTGAAAAGGCATTTAACGGAAAACCCTTTAATATTTAACATTATTTCAAACGGAATCGAATTTGATGTAAAACATTATTCAAGCGTTCTTACACGCTATTTTTCAAATATGCTACATGAGTCGAACTTAGAGTATGTTATTCCGAAAAGTCAACATTTCCTTAAAGTGTACAGGAAGAAATGCGATAAGAAGGTAATCTTCAGTGGCGGCACCGGGGGAGGGGGGATGGGGGTATTTGTCAGAACCTTTGCCTCTCCCAGATGCCCCCACCCAGCTCTCGAAGTAACGAATCCTCACGGGAGGAATAGCCTAATACATTTAAATTATTTGGAATCTTTGCATTGGATGATGTATTATGAACCAAAATATACCTATACTGAGCCTAATTCAGTTTTTTACCCAGAGATATTCTAAAACCTCAGAGCCTTCGGGGGCTTCGCCCTCCCCTGGACCTACACCAGTGGCCCTAAGGCGGCCCAAAGGACCCTACCCGCTTATAGGTATAGTGGCCTGACGAGAGGAATAACCTAATTCATTAAAATTATTTAGTGTCTTTGATTTGATAAGCATTATGAGCCAAAATAAATCCATCCTGAGACTTTATTTTCACCCAAAGATATGCTAAAACTCAGAGTTCCGGGGACGTCGCCCCCACTGAGGCTTTGTTCCTGGACCCTACCAGGGGCCCTCGGGCGGGCCTCTAAGCCCCACCCGCTAAAGCTTGCTCTTCGGGCTCGATTTCGCGCTACGTGCGAACATTTTTTATCAACATTTTCTTTCGACCTCCATTCCCCCCACCCCCCTCCACTTTTAAAATCCTTGTGCCGCCACTGGTAGTCTGAAATAGGCAGAAACGGCATCTTTAAATAACAACATATTCGTAATGAAAGTTTTACTGTAATTATGTTAAAAGTGTAAATAATTCGATAAAAGGAATAGTGTTATTCATTTTATTTGTGAGCGGTGAGCGGTGAAAGCGAATAACAGTGCAATAACAGCCAACTTCTAACGAATGTGTCATTTGACAAGAAAAAACAAAAAGTTTTCAAGACGTAAAGCCGAAATGTTGTCAAAACAAACGTTGCAAAGCAGTTAAATAAGGGAAAAGCAACCATTTGTTAAAATGAAGCATAAAATAAAATTTCTCAAAGAACTTTTAGTTTAAACCGCATGCTTGTTATAAGGAAAAAGTAATATTTTTTGAAAAACTGAGTGGAAAAATGTGGTAAAAAAGCAATGACTTTGGAGTATGCAAATGGCAAAAAGCGTTTTGAATATTTCAATACATTAAAAATGGAAACAAAGTTGAATGGGGTTGAAAGATACTACTAAGGTAAAACGAGATTTCTTCTGAAAAAAAAAAAATGGAAGCAAAGGCCGGCAGAGTGTATTATCAGAAAAAAAAAACAGTAGTTCCGAAAACCCAAGCGGAAAAACTCGGACACGCAGTATTTCAGGAGTATGCAAAAACATAAGGCAAAAGATTTAGACATCTATGTTACAAATAGAGAGAACTTGACGAGATAAAAGACGCTAGCTGTTAAAATGTCTTTAACACGTCACCCCTCCCCTTATCCCCGTCCCCTTCCCCTCCCCCCATAAAACTGATAAGAAAGCGAAATTTCGTTGAATATGTTATTAGCAACATTTCCAAAAACCCAAAGAAAGAAAATGTATAAGCGAAATTTTTAAGGAGAATGCAAAAGGAAAAACAAAACGCTTTTCGATTCAAATATATTTAATGGAAACTAATTTGATTGGAATCTATATAAGTAAACACTACTCAAATGTCCTTTAAGTATAATTTTCCAAAAATAAAAATGCTACTGGCAGTATTGAGCATTTTATTACAAAAAGGAGGTATTTCCGAAAATCCGAATGAAAAATAATGTTGTAAAATTACAATTTTTGGAGTATGCAAAGAGGTAAAGGCTTTAATAATAATTAACCATATAACAAAACGGAAGCAAATTTGACGAAGGATCCGTTGTAACGCTACTAAAATGTCTTTGAAAGGAGGCCATTTTCAAGGATAAAACTCCAACGAAAAGCATAGTTTTTCGTCACGAAGGCTTTAAAATTTAACAATACATCAAGTAAAAATAAATTTGGTAAAGTTATTGTTTCTAAGAATATGCGTGTGAGCAGAGAATGTGAAACTTACTGCATACAACAATTTTTTTAACATGTATGTCACCCGGAGAAAGCCAAGTCTAACCGAGTCTAAAAATGTGGATGCAAAAGTGATCTTTAAACTGGCTGGAATTATTCATAGCTGCAATGTGGCAATTCATAAAGCGTGAACAGAAAAATGAGTAACTTAAAAAAAATATATACATTGTGCTGTAAGTCTGAGCAATAGAATGAGGCTTAAAAAATGCACGCCATAAAATATCGTAGTGTAAATTTTTAATTCACCCATTTGCAGGGGAAAAATAGAACGAATGTGCTTTCTTGCGGACGCGTATCTTATTTGCCGTGATATAATTGTTTCCCTTTGGTCTTAAGTATCTCTCGGAAAAGTGTTTGGTATGCCATGACTGAATAAATCTTTCATCCTTTGGGCAACATCATACACTCCTGGGTCCTGCATGATAGATTCATGGTCACCATCGATTGTAAAGATTTTCACCTCACCGGTACAAATCTGAAAAAGTACAAGTTTTAAATTTCAGTACGATTGTAACATTAAACGCTCTTTATTTATTCTTTCATGAAATAATCTTGCTAAAAAACTGGCAATTTGTATTTCAATAAGATAAATCATGCTTTGGTGTTTCACCTGAAAATCAATATCACATTTTCATTCGAAGGTATATTATATGGAAAAACATACTTCTTTGAGAGGAACGTGCCCTCGGTTACTCCTTACTCCACTGTGAATAAATAATGCTTACATTTGTTGGTATGAAAAACAACAGTAACGAAAACCCATAGGGTGTAGACGCGTGAGTAGCCGATCGTCGTGTAAATGGTAAAACAAAGAAATTTCTGTACAATAAATGCATAGTAGGTGAGAACACCACGTTGTTGAAACCATATCGAAGTTAGCGGAACTGACATAATAGGGTGTCAAGTATGGAGTATAATCCTGCTAGATTGTTGTGCCAAAATGGATTTAATTGCTAAACTTTGTCAAAGTTAATGTGCTAAACTCACACATAATAGGAGTCGTTTGCTTAAGCACATTTTCAAGCACTATTTTTAATGTCGGGTGGTGAACTGCCTTTCTAATTTTTAGTAAGTTATGGACATGAAGGATTTTAAACTGTTTTCCATAGTTCATAGGATCAACACTAGTACCGATCAGTGTTAAAATATTTCCAAGGGAGGCTGGCGGCAAGTTTGGAATTCAAATGGTTATTACACTTCATATATTTAGTAGATACTTAAGTACAAATCTAAGTTGGGTGAATCTAACATTACGTACTTGCATATTTCCGGAAAGACAATCAATGTTATTCGCACTTATAATGCAAAAACATAGGCCATAAAGTTCAGTAAGCTCTTGAAACAATTATAGGCCAATCTTTTCCTTTAACGGCCTAAACTGGAGCAAACGATGGAGGCCATTCCGTGACAAATCAAAGGATTTCACAACGTTCTCCAGACAAACCCACGGATTTAAGTCGAACTCTTACCGAATGTTGAAAAAAAGAATGTCACCAAACGTTCTAGAAATAGATGTAACGGTCAAGAAGAAAAGTTACCCTGTAAAACTTGAGCCATTCTGTGAAAGACAGCTAAGGTGTGTAATTTTTCATGATTCTGCAATCTAATAACCTTACACAGACAAATGATGAATTGCTGAATACTTGTATGTGTAGTGTAGTGACCAGCAGTTAAATGGGCATAATCTGGGATTAACATAACAATGCATCCCTAACCTTGGAATAAAAGCTCTTTAAACAAACTCTGTAATTGTTTGGAGTCTTTTTTCTAAATTTTCTGCCAGCTGAGGTTAAAGTTTTGGAGGGTCTTTGTAATTCAGCCCTGGATAATGTAGCTGCAGGTTTGTTAGAAAGAATGAGCATAGTCACATGACCTTTCCAGTAAATGAGAGGCTACTGCTCAACGTCAGTTCTCGAAAAATCTTCCGATATAGTGTTTTGTAGAGAAGGGTGTTTGTGATGGTTTAATAAAGACATGGAAAGCAAAAAGAATATACTTTTATTCATAACTTTTATTTTCCCTCTGGTAACTGTACCAATATCTCTTCATGTCAGTTTAACTTTTCATCCCATTATTTTTAGATCTCTCCTCATAAGTGTGACTTTATAAGTGGACATAATTGCATCAAAACTCGAATGAATGAGAATAAGTGTCACAATAATGAGGTTTACAGTCACAACTATGATATCAAAAGTTAATATGCTGACTCATATAATGTCGAAGTTTTACTCGTCAAGTTTGAGAGTTTAAGTCATGTAGTTTACGCTTTGAAGCAAAATAGCGAATCTAGTGTTCAGGCAGTGATACAAAAAGCTACAATACTTTAAATTTAACTCAAGATAGTTAAAAGAAATGCAATTTTGCAGCTGAAAGTGGTAGAAAATGGCATTTTAAGTCAAAAGTATGAAACTAAAAGTTTACGAAATTTTAAGTGACTTTTACAGCCAGTACACTGATCTCTTTTTCGAAATAAAAGTCTGCATTTCATGACCAGTGTATTCAAACTTAAGATGTTGTGTAAAGATGATTGGCTTTAGAGTCAAATAATGTGACTTAACTCTCAACTTTTTACTTTAAAAGAAAACACTTATAAGTTGAATGTCAACAGGATGAAAATATGATACTGGTTTTCCACTTTTTAATTTTAAAGTAAAACTGTATAGATTTTAAGTCAAAGGTATTAGGCTAAAGGATAAAATAATCAGATTCAAGGTTGACATAACATGTATGCTTCGAAGAAAAGAGTTTAACTTTTAAGTATCTTTGATGGGGTGTAAAATCATATTCAGGAAATAAAAATCCACATTGTGACTTTTAATGCCAGGCTAATGATATTTTAGTCACAGTACGTAGATAGACACTATCATTATGGAAAAAGTAATGAAAATATATTAGGAGATTTTATTTTAATATGATAGGCAAAAGTAAAATTTGCATTAGTGGCACTGTAGAACTAACCGAAATAGGGGAATTAACTATCTTTAACTTTAAGACGATTTTAATAAGGCTATTATTTTTAATCATGAAATCAAAGTCACATATATAACTTAAAAGTTATAAGTTATCAATAAGAAAGTAATGAAATAAAACATAAAAAATAAAGTTTAATGAAAAAGGATATTAATATTAATAAGATTACACGTCCAAAGAATTCTTTTAAAGCAAATAAAAGGAAACTAAACATAAAATGACGATATCGAACTTATAATTATCAAACTGATAACTTAGAAGACAGAGTAATAAATTTTGAGTAAAATGAGTTTAACATTAAAATAACGATAAGAAAAAACTGAAAACCCTGACTTCTTACTCGAAGAAATTCTAAATGGGGCACTGAGATAGTCTGGAATCATAGTCTGATCTTGAAATACTTGCGTATTTAAAACCACCCTTTATAGAATTTCAGGACCTCAATGTTACGCTATAGTTGGCACCTATGATGAAAGGATCCAATCGGATTTTTTCGAGCTTTTCAATTTTGCCTCTCAAAGATATCATATTTAGAAGAGTAATGATTAGTATTTAAAACAAGAAAATCTTCCGTCTCAATCTATCCTAGTTTCACGGAAGCATGGTTTACCCAAGCACTGTCTGACCCCCTGTTTGAATTCCAAAATTTTGGTTTGATTCTATTTGGAAATACTTATTTTTTTGGGGGGGGGGCTTCTTGACATCACAAGGAATCAAAAGGATTGAGAGAGTAGGTCAAGTCTCACCTGACCATCTATTACCTGAAAGTTATAAAAAGTCCATAATTGTTACAATCAATTCAAAGTGGAAACTGAAGTTGACCTTACATCAGGGCATTTACATTTTTCAATTCAGCTCAACATATGTGACGAAGCTAGGCAAAAGAAAATAATCCATCTTTGTACTCAAATTAAACGGGAGCCTTATTTTGCCATCTACACTATTAGAAAAGATGATAATTATGGCATGAATAAATTACAAACCTTAGAGAGACCGTAGTCATTTGTTCTTTCTTGGTTGGGTACATTCGAGCTAGAGGATGCTTTCAAAAGCGTTATATTGCCTCGGTAGATCGATTTCGGCTTGCAGTCTTTTAACAGCCACGTACGTTTAACATAACTGTCGACTGAAAAGGACATATCTTCCTTGTCAACGTCGGGGAAATCCTTCAATAGTATTTCAGCAGCTAGGTCCAGTTGTTCTACATATGAATCTTTAGCCAGGAGTTTTTGTTTGAGCTGAAACGAAGACTGAATAAACACTTTTAAGTTAAGGAAATATCAAGATGATGATCACGGAGATACCTGCCAATAGCAAACTCTCTAAGTGACCTTTTTCCTCATTCTCTACAAAAAATATGTGCGACACTTCTACAATGCGGAAGAGCACCAATTGTGTTGCTTTCCAATATTAACGTAAACTCAGAAATGTAAACTGCAGTATTTAGTGTTTGTCCACGGAGTTAAATTTCTAGAAAATCCAGGTGCACGAATTTATAGCAATTATCATTGGTATAAAAAACAGTTAGGTAGGCTAATTGGGAGGACAGGTGAAAGCAAGGACGACGAGAGCTTAGAAAAACTGCACTAATTTCTGAATAACAAGAGCAGTCATTTTGGACATTATGCTATAATAGCGCCCATGTAATAATGTTAGATTAAGGTGCTGGGACTTTGCAACTTGATCATTGTGACTTATGGACTTGATACGTGACTTGTCAATTACCCTAGGGACTTGAAACTTTACTTGCAGCCTACCGCAAAGGACTTTACATTTGACTGAGAATGTGTCCTTAAAGATTTAGGAATTGGGTTGCATTTGAAGACTTGTAGACATATGCTCCCCTCTTCGCACACATGTGGCGTTATGATTTTTGAAGAAGTTTTTAGGTCACAAAACCAGTTTTAAGTCGCCCCCTTACGGTTCTCATTTTTCAGATAGCACCTGATGAAATTTATTTGTAGAGCAATTTCAAAGGAATCCACTTGCTGTTGCTGCAGTAATCAACAATGCTAGCAATTTATCGACAAAAATATTATATTAGTTTCATAAAATTGACCTAAACATTACCTGATACAATACATCGATATGTTCATTACTCTCTGATGTCAAATATTGACGTTTTATGTAAATGAGTTTACAGCATTACACTATACCTCATTGAGTTCCATTTGTTGGAAGCCTTGGATAAATTGTACTAAAATTTGGACGTTTGTGGCATCACGTAGGCCGAACGCTTGGATATGTTCATCTTCCATCTGTTCTTCTAACACTTTCCGAAAGCGACTTTTTACATAATCTGGTGATGCATCTATTAACATAAGATTGTGTTGCGGTGCTACGTTGTATTCATTCTGGAGATAGATAACGAGTTCCAGTGCCAAAAGTGCACCAAACGAATAACCGGCGATGTTGTACGGACCGTCAGGCTGAACCGAAAACATCTTGGATAAATAGTAAGTTGCCATTTTAAAGATGGAATCTTGTGGCACCTCCTTGTTTACAGTCAGGGCATAAACGGGATGGTCCTTTAGACTCGGTATTAGAGGTCGAAAAACGTCGATTGTGCCCTCTAATGGATGGAATAAAAACACTGTAGAGTTTTGCATCTGACCAGTGTTAAGCTGAACCAAACAGTTGGTTTCTTTGCTTGACAGTATGGGAGAAACGCGTAATGGGATTGTCATCTCCGATGTGCTATTAGAGCGATCTTCAGTCTTCCCAATATTACTAGAGCTTTCTCTGCCAAAGTGGTTTAGAAGACCACCCAGAGTTAAAGAGCGAATCTGTTTCATACTCATTATTGTAGCAAAATCTCTCTCTAGAGTTTGTTTCACCTCCACACCCATCAGAGAATCTAATCCAAGTTCAGCTAACGTAATGTTTTGGTTAAGGGATGAAAGGTCTTTGATACCAAAGAACTTAGTCACAAAATTTTGCATATCAATTTTCGAAGTGTCTTCAGATATGCTCTTTTCCCTATCAGCTGGAACAATTGTTGAAAGCACTGGGTATGGTTGCACCAGGAACAGATCCAGGGTTGATAAGCAGGATTCTATTGTTTGAGACACACATCCAGCTATTTCAGTCTCATTAACATTCATGGTATCTACAACCCTTCCCACGTCTCCAATGACACCCCATTGAATAGCAATACCTGTGACAAAATAAAAAGTTTAATAAAATCTTCAGAAGGCGCTTTAACAAATAACCAGGTTTTCTGCTTGCTGACAAAAAATGTTTAAAATTGTGTTCTTATATTATATTACTTGACATTGTCATCTTTGTGTAAACATTTGCGGACTGTTCTTAAAATTTGATCACCAAAATCAGTGATCAAATTTTCACTGCATTTCTTGTTTTTTTGTTCGTTAAATCGCCTGGTTATGACATCCCCTTATTTATGTAAACGGTCCACGTGACGCCCATGGTACATTAATTTCCATTGAGTTTTATTTATAGGGTAAATGTATTCTGCCCTCAGCTTGAACATGAAAAGTGATCTTAAGGCTCACTAAGCATTCGAAACAAGCACAACTACACGATCGCACAAAAAACGCCAAACTGCTTGAGGAAAAGTTTTTTAAGGTAAACGAGTTGTAGATATAATTCCAAAGTTATTCGTGACGTCTTAGATAGAAAAATCGAACTTCAAGTTTTTAAGATTTTGTTTAAGTAGAATATGAACATTGTGCAAATGGACATTTACATGCACGTGTCACATACAAAGTAAGAAATCATTAAAGGGGACTCAGAGCTGGTAAAAAAAAAACAAAACATTGGACAGTCAACAGGGCATCCTAAAGAGGTGGGTCTAGGGCTTAAAGTGTAAATAAAGTTTAAAATTCAAAATATATGTTACAAAGCCTTAAAAATGCATCCAAATGGTCTAACTTTCATCTTGACAGGACATTCCTGGCCTGAGATAAAAAATGTCAAAGCTTATTTAATTAATATAAAATGGTAGATTGGGCAATAATTTGCGATATCATTCTCGCACTAATCAAATAACCGTCTTTGTTTTTGTTTGTTTTTCGGAAGCCACTACACCATGTGCCAAAATTTGATCACTCTTACTTTTACAGGATGACTTGGGTATATAAGCCCACTCTGTACAGCATACTATGCTAGGAAACAGTAAATGTTTCAAGGTCTTACAAGCATCTTAATTTCAAAAGGAAACAAAAGCAGGTTATGTGACTTGTACAAGAAGGACATCACAAATGATTGTGCAATCGACTATTTCAAATTAAGTGGATAAATTTCGACACTTTATTTCTCAGCAACCGAGTAAGCTATGAAAATAGGACTTGAGTGAATGAATTTATGTTCCAACCTCAAAAATATGATTTTGTAATTCTAGACTATAGGTCTACTTTAAGGAGCTGATGCATTATTCAGACTAACGATACAAAATAACGTTGAGACTTACATGATTTGTTAAATATGAACTAAATGTGGTGTACCATTCAATGCTGAAAAATAATGGTGACAAACCCCTGCAACAGTCTCGTTCAATTCATTTATCCATTACCTATGAGTGTGTCATATCTATATATATATATATATATATATATATATATCTATTAACAAATGTGGTGTGCCATTCAATGCTCAAAAATAATGGTGACAAACCCCTGCAATAGTCTCGTTCAATTCATTCATCCATTACCTATGAGTGTGTCATATCTATTTTAATGTGGCTCATGGGCCACAATGAAGGTTTAAGGTTTATTACAAATTTGAGTATTATATATATATATATATATATAAATGTAAATGTAACTGATTGTTGACACGGCCAAACTTACAAATTAAAAACACACAACAAAATCGGGCACGGCAAAACCGCCTAGGAAAACAAACAGTGTTCAGTGGTTAACTAGGCTGACCGGCAGTTGCATTTTTGCGACCTGATGAAGGGTTTAAACCCGAAACGAATTTTTCACAAAATTTTAGCACTATTTTCTCCTTTATATATATATATATATATATATATATATATATATATATATATATATATATATATATATATATATATATATATATATATAACGTTCTTGAAGAGTTTTTAGATGATTCCTTTTCTTACAATAACAAACAGTTGCCCTTGCTTTTTGTGGTGCAGTTCACGTCATGTTCTGGCCCTACCTTATTTTTGGGAAGAAAGTTGCTCTCTTACCCGAGAGACACCTATCGAGTTAGTTAAAGAATGTCTATAATGTTGTTTATGGTTGACCTACCTTTGGCTCTAGTCTTCAGCTTATTTGGTATGACTTTCAAGTACCTGTAAACTTATTGTGTGTGATACCTTAAATGTGGCTGCATTATTAGGCAATTCTTAAGCTTGTTGTAAAGACTTGATAATACCTGGTAAATTATCCTTATTACGTTCTTCACAAATTCTTTCCATGGAGGAGTTACCAAACCCATAATTTGACTGACCAGCGTTGCCTCGTCCAGAAGTAACAGAGCTGAACATTACAAACCAATCCAGTTCATGACCACAAATTTGCCGAGTTGCTTGATCCAGATTACTTGCAATTTCAGTTTTTGGCTGACAAACGGCTTTAAAGTCGTCTGATGTTAAATTTTCAAAAAGACCATCTTTTAAGACCTGAGGAAAATGTTGAAAAGCAAAGTTTGATATCCAGTTTTTTCTCTACTAATTTAGGAATTAATATTGCACATGTTTGCAAGGTGCACATAGTATGTGCTATGAAAACATGAAGATTACACGTCGGTTTTGAGGTCATTTGCACGTGAATTTTGATTGAAACACGTAGATTTGATCTGCTCATTAAGAATGATACTAAAGACACGGACAATTACTCCGTATCTTTTATAAACATCACAAGGAAAAAATTCTTACCAGGAAGATTAAGACAACAAACAGACAATAGAAATGTGGAAATGGATGAATTGTTGTTTTGTTGTTTTGCCACCTACATTCATGTTATAAACATTTAGTAAGCGCCATGAGTTTTATCTGACGTTTGGTAACATGAAGCATGGTTGTCATCGTCTTTGTAGAAAATGTAATGTTTGCTAACAAACGGAAGTAATAGGTATCGTAATACTGTATGTTTCTTAAGCACATGGAGTTATTTAACGACTGCGTACGTTTCAATAAGAAAAGTACATAAACTTTCCATCATCAACTAGAATGTTTGTTCTTTTTGCCAAAGAAACTAAACATTTGCAGATTTTGTTAGTCTGGGACTTTGAAATAATCAAACCATTAAGACAGAGAAGTAAAGAGAGGAAATCCTGCATTTAGTTCTTAAAACGCGGTTAAAGTAATCAAACAAGCACGTATATGTCATTGAATCACTGAAAAAGAAGTGTTCAAAACGCAGGAGCGAACTTTTTACAAATGTTAACGCCCTCGAATCCCATATCCATCCCAAAGCTTATAGTCACGAGACGTCAACACCCAGCTTCTCTTGAGCCCATTCTACAAAGTGTGTAGTGAATAAAAATAAACTTAGGCTTTATGCTCTCTCAAATTGGGGTCGTATTTAATCTCAAATAGTGATGAAGTACAAATTTCCTAACTTTGAATTGAAGGGCTTATAGAAAGGGTACGTGATGGTTCAAAGAATCTTGCGTACCTTTGATAGTGTAAGATTTACATAACTTTGCCAATCAATGATGTATAGGGTAAAAACAAGAAGTCTCAATAGGTCACAGATTGTTCACACTTATATTAAACAAAATAAAAACGGCATACTTGTATTTTACAAAATAATCAAATATCACCACAAGCGATAAGTAAAATTACTAGTCTAAGGTCAAGGTGGTCACAATTAACTCCTCTAGAAATGCTAAATGCTTAAGGTTTGTTTCCTTGTTAACAAACAATTGTTGCCTGCCGGCAATGAACATGAAACAGCCACGTACAATATCCCATGTTATGTCATGTAGTCCCATTTAAAATGTCAAGTCAGTTTATGTCACGGCATGCCTTTTATGGTGATGCATTGTAATGTCATGTATCTGTAATCTCACGTTATTTCATTTCACGGCGTCTTGTCATTAAATTTCATTTGCACCTTTCGAAAGGTAAAGTATGTAACTTGGGGGGGGGGGGGGGAGGTGGATCTTGAACTAAAACATTTGTCGTTTAATGCTTGTGTTAGACGACAAAGATACTTACGAAATAGTAAATTATCAACTTGTCATACGTAATTTATCTTCCTAAGTGTACTTATCAGTCTGACACTTTGAACTTAAAAACATTGAATATCAAGAAAAGTACTTACCAATGCTAGGTTAAAAATACCTCCAATCGGTCCCATTTTTTGACAATCGAAAAGCAGCTGATAGCATGCACTTGAATCTGAAACGTCATTTCCAGATACTATCACTGTAACACCACGACCTTTCCAGCGGCTTATACATCTACTTTGGTATCCTGTTGTTATTCCCGACCTTGAAGTTAACACTAGTTTCTTACAGCCTACAATAAAATAGAGGTTCTCTGATTGGTTTTGAACAGAAAGTAGGGTATAGAACCATAGATGAACACTATAGAGGTATTTCATGTGACGTCACACGATTGGGCTTGCTCGGCGTGCCGGCCACAGCATACGCCTAGTAAACGTATTTACAACACACTCGCACGGCATAACCATAGATAGGCTACTGCTGTTACACAAAGGACGCTTGCCAGGCAAAATATCTAACAATCAAAGGGACGCGCGATCGCGTGACGTAGGTGAAGTTAGTTAGTTAGATGAGGTTTTACAGCTCAGTTTCTAACCAATTGGTTTAAGTCGGGCAGGCCACTCCTTTTTTCCAGTTGTGGCTCACTGGCTTGTTTTCCCTACTCCATTGCTTATGCTGAGCACCAAACATAATGGGGGCAGGTTCCATTTTTTAAAGTTTTTAGTATGACGTAGGTGAAACACCTATATAAAGCTTCAAATAATTGAAAAGGTATGATGTAACAAATAAATGACAGGATACCTCTTGCAACTAGCCAGTCAGCGAGTTCCAAGCCAAATCCTCCAAGACCGCCAATGATGACATAAACTTTATTTGGTTGAGGACTGCTTGTCGACTTAACAGATATAGATTTCCAGAGAGGAGTGGTTGCTGTTTCCTCTGCTTTTACCTGTCGTAACATGGAAAAACGTAAAGTTGGCTAGGCATTTTAGTAAGGTATAGATCGATATCGTGTCATCAAAGACCAGTTAAAGGCACGTCACTCTCACTACATTTTAATTAGAAACTATCAAATCGAAGTGATGGTTCGGCATAGCCCATAAGAAAACATAACAGGACTTACTCCATTAGTCATATGTAATTTATGATCCAAGTCGATAATGAGCTTTGTGTCATACGTTCAAAGAATGAATCTATTTTATCTCATCTTTTTTGTGTAGGAACATGACAACTTTCACCTAGCAGAAAATTCCCTTTCAGACCCTTTGTCCAAATTCCATTAATAAAAGGGTTTCAATGGGTTCCAAATAGTTTTAAAGGGTTTTCAAAAGGATTTGGTTTATGCAAAGGGTAATTTTGTAATACCCTTTGTGATTTGTCTAATTTCCATCAACATCCAAAGGGAGCTCTTTGAATGGAAAGGCTTTTTCCAAAGAGTTCCAAAGGGAATTTTCAGCTAGGCAAGCCGTTAAAAAGTGGACAATCATTCTGCGAAATGTTTTGTAAAACTTTAGCCTCACATATACAAATACCCGATCGTGGTAGTAACAAAGAGTACTTGCCTTGATTAATATCTTTCCTATGTGCTTCCCTTGAGACATGAACCTAAAAGCCTTTTCAGCTTCATCTGGACTGAACACTGTTCGTGATATTGGTTGGACAACACCACTTCTTATGCCCTTTTTCATTACATCAAAGACTCGTGGCCATTCAACATTACCCCTTTCCAAAAGTTGAGTGAGAACTACGCCATGGAAAGAGGTATCTTTTAAAAATATCGATCCACCTAGAATGAATTAATATTGGATATTAAAGCTGGCTAAAATCTCAATAACAAAATGCTCTTAAGATCAAACTTCTGTGTGTACATTAGAGAAATTACCCACGCAGTGAGAAAAATCATGTTTAAGTGTGTGTCACACGGAACGTCATACCCAGTATGTAACCACGGGACCAAAGCATGACTAAATGCATATTGTAACCAGGACGTCCGTGCTATAATTCCTTGCCGAAAAGTAGTCGTCATTTGTTTTTATTCTATATAGTGCCGTCAGTGTTGTTGTTACCGGATGGTGTTTGATAGTGCCGGGCTGTGCTAGGCAGTGCGGGCTGTTCATCGGTTCTATCTTGAAACATCGTGTGTACACGTTTTAAGGTTTTTGACATCTAGTAACATCAAATGAACTCTTTTACCAAAAACAACAGCACAAGGAACCTGCCTATCAATATGAGAAAAGTATATCCCAAGTATGATAAGTAACAGATGCCAAATAATAAGTGTTTCAAATAGAATTCTAATCTGGGTCTGGATAAGAAACCGAGTTTTCAACCACACCATTAAAATGGACATTGATTTGAAGGTATAATCATAGAATCCTTCACATGTGTCATAATTACTTAATTAAAGTAAGAATTACTAATTAATGGACCAAAGTGACTGTTGTGAAAAATATGTGATATTCTCTATTAATTTGTTCTTTGGAATGGTAAAAAAAACCAGCCCTCCCTTTTTGGTGGTCACAAAACGACAAATTTAGAGTTAGAGTTTAATGAGGTTTTACGGCTCAGTTTCTAACCAATTGGCTTAAGTCCGGCCAGCCTTACTCCATTGTTTATGCTGAGCACCAAATACAATGGCAGTAGGTTCCATTTGTAAAGTCTTTGGTATGACCCGGCCAAGAGTCGAACTCCAGATCTGCCGGCCGCAAGTCGGATGCCCTAACAACTTCACCATACAGTCGGTGACACAATTTGGAGGTACTGCCCACTGTCTATTCAGCTTACGAAGTTATCGTAGCTTTAGTTCTGTTGACGTCAGGCGACATTTGACCTCCTTCAAAAGCCATGGGGCTATCTCTTTCATATAACAAATCTACATACCAAATAACGAAAGTGCTCATCATCCGTCCTGTAATATCGTATTTACAAGTTTCCGGTTTTTTACCTCATATGATGTCATAGGACCTTTCACATTCGTCGAAATCCATTGGGTTTACTCTTTTATTAAGGAAAGTCTACTACACTCTTAAAATGTTGGGTAGAAATCTCACCAGCACTGGGCACGTATGTAAAATATTGAAGTTGGGTAAACTTTGCCCAATAATTGTGGTTTCTCTGGTTACCAGAGGGACTGGTTATCCAATAAAGCGGTAAATAGCCCATTTGTCGATACATTGATCAACAATTACTGATCAAACTTTACCTAATTTCAATAATTTGATATGTACCCAGTGTTGGTGAGATTCTTACCCAACTTTTTTAGAGTGCATAAGTTACTGAAAACATCGATCAACCCTGTCTTGAAATATCGCGTTTACAAGCTTTTTCGATTTTTACATCTGGTGACCTCAAATACTTTAAGTTCTGAACTTTACCAAAAATAGGGTTCTCTCTATATACGTTTAAATAATGTACCAAGTGTCCGTCATTCCTATCTTGAGATACTGTCCTTACAAACTAAGCGTCATAATCGCACACTTTCATACAACTATACACAACTATACACACCCATATAAATACACTCGCGCCTGATTTCATAGATATGGTTTGCTTTCGGCAAGGAGTCAAAAAGGATTTTACGTTATCAGGACCATCTAGCAACAATGAGTCATGAACAGTTTGAAATACGCCGCTTTCATGAACTTCTGGAAAGAGAATGTTCTATGACTCTCGCGGTATGACATCATACCATTAACCCAGTATGGAGACGAGATATCGCTAACCTTGCAGAGAGCATAATAGAGAGTATGATATGTTATGTGCAAGTGCTGTTCGAGCAACCATTCACCCATCCTTCTTTCAAAAACTGACGGTGTTTAGTCATTTTGTAAAAATAACGTCACGTAGATGTGTTATGGAAGGCTGCAATAATATCAATAATGATGAAATCAGATGCGTTATCCATTGTCAAAAGATGTTAAATAACCAATGAGTTAAGTTTGAAGTCCATGAGAAGTGAACTTTTCGAAAATATTCGTTCGATCCCTTCCATACTCCAAAAAAAGGGACAAAGGCAACCCCTGAAAAATTTCCAGCCTTAAAATACAACATTCTCTTTCAACAATGAATCTGAAGGATGCCCCACAGCAGTGGCGTAGTTACGGGGACTTGGGGCGCAAACCCCGAGCCCCCCACTGGCGATCTAGGCAAAAAATAATTCAGCCACTTTGAATAATTTTGAATATATTCGGATTGATTGTGACAAATGTATCTGTGTGTCTGAAAATAAACTGAAATCAAAATTTACATTTTCCACCAAAATTGCACATCTTGATAGCTGCTATCAAGCCTTGCATGTGCCATTTCCGTCGATCTGGGATGTATTAAAATCTCAAATTTTCCGGAAACGTTCGGCGCCAACCTATGGTGGCTCTCCGCTTAGATGGTAAACGGGATTAAAACTTGCAATCCTCGGACCCCAAGTCCGGCCAGCTGAGCTAATCCGTTCTCACGGAAATGTGTTTGAGAATAAAGTAAACTCAAAGTTTTCGATTTTCTCGCAAAATTGCACATCTTGATGGGCTGCTATCAAGCCTGGCAAGTGCCATTTCCGGCGATCTGGGATGTATTAAAACCTCAGATTTTCTTGGAACACTCCGCGCTAATCTATGGTGGTGCTCCGCCTAGATAGTTAACGCAGTGGCGTACACGAGGGGGGGGACCATTGGGCCAGTCACCCTCACTGATGTCGATTTTTTTGTTTCTAATTATACGTAAATTTTTTTACACAAATTTTACTTCAAAAGGTAGCATATGTGGCACCAGATTGCATGTAAGAACACCTAATTTTTCAAAAATTTTTACCCTTTTTTTAGACCCTTCCTCCAGGCAGGCGATCACACAACAAACTGCATGCCCCCCCCCCCCCCCCCCCCGTGAGAGAAATCCTGAGTACGCCACTGAGTAAACGGGATTCAAACTTGCAATCTTTGGACCCCAAGTCCGACTAGCTGAGCTAATCCATCCTCACAGAAATGTGTTTTGAGAATAAAATAAAATCCAACTTTTCATTTCGTTCACAAAAATTGCACTTCTTGATAGCTACTATCAAGCCTGGTAAGGCCATTTCCGGCGATCTGGAATGTATTAAAATCTCAAATGTTCTTGGTACGCTCCGTGCCAACCTATGGTGGCGATCCGCCTAGATAGTAATCGGGAGCTCCCCCACAAAAATCTCCAGCCCCCCGAGCCCCCAAACGAAAAATCCTAGCTACATCACTGCCCCCCAGTAAACTACCAGTTCTGCTACAGAAGCCAGTTGAGTACCCACAGATCAATGGTTTTGTGTTTAGCTGAGCGCTCAGTATGGGTAAATAGTAGGCTCATGGCCACAATTATTAAGTTGTTACTACCTCAATACCATCGGTTATCGATTTTGACTAATTACGACATGAAAAGCTGCAAGGAGTTTTGTTATGACGTTATGTGACTCCAAGATTACACCAAGTTTTCTGTGTAGCACGCATACACTGAAAAAGACTGTTGTTGCTCCCTGATTTGTGGAAAAAAAAACACTTGGTGGAGATGAAGTTGTTGACTATTTGTTGTCAGAATACCCTTATTTACAATGTACCAAAGGTCTGGCAGATATTAGCAGGGTTGTAACTTACTCTTTAAGCATCAACTTCAGTACAGCCAATTTTTGCCCAAAAGTAAGTTGTAATTCCAAGGCCAGATTTCAGTAGAGAAATGCGGTCACCCTGACAAACTGGCTTTAATTTTGTTTTTCTCGTCTACCACAAGGGATTTGTCAGAACAAGTACACATACCTATCTTTCTGTTCTGTGAGATGTCATACTTTCCAATTTCCAGAAAACGGCCGTGAGTTGACAAGCACCTGAGACTTGCATCAAACTTTTCTTCCGACAAAGAATTCAGTATCAGATTAACGCCTAATCCATCGGTTTGCCTCATCACGTGTTCTTCAAATGACAAGTCGTGAGAATTTGCAAAGCTACTCTCTGTTAGCTCGGGAAATTTTTTCATCAGAAAACGTCGTTTTTCGCTGGTACCTGTAAGTTCAAGAGACATCATTATTAACATAACCAGAAAACCAAAAGATTAGTGATTCCTTGCCTCTGGAATACAGTATAAAAAGTACAGTTGTTTCAAATTGGCGCAATTTCATAATGGAGTTACAAAATTACTGTGTTGAGTTTACGAGCAGAATTAAAGATCCATGGGGCAGGGATAAAACAGGGTGATATCATGAGAGTGTAGATTCAACAAAGTTACCAAGCTCTCAAATGAGATATGTTTACAACGTATTGACCTTTTGATCTCTGTGACACAAATGCCCTTTGGCTTCCAAAAACATCAAGAATAATCCACGAACCATGGTTCATCCACACGCACGCTAAGTATGATATCCTTCACTGTCAGTCTTCTTGAGATTTTGATTTTTCTTTGAGATTTGAGATTTCATTTCTAGCCCTCTTCAAGTTTTCTTATTTTGACCTCAAATGACGTTTTGCACCACAACAAACAAAAACAACCTATTATTTAATATGGGTAATCCACATATTGATCCGTCCTTGATATACGGTGCTTTCAAACTTTAAACCTCTTAACCACTGGTGACCCCAAATGGCCTTTGACCTTCACCAAAAATTTTAGGGACTATCTACTTTACATGGGTCATACACATACCAGGTATGAGATCCCTCATAGTTACCCTTCTGAATATATCTTGTTTATGACTAATTTGCAATGTTTTACCCAGGTTTGACCTCTGTTGACTGCGATTGTCCCCTGACCTCCACAAACAAAAATTAGGGATGCAGTATATGAGACATACTCATGCCAAGTATGAAGGTTGCCCTTCTTCTGATATCGCATTTATAACATTTTCCCCTTTAAAGCTTTAATGACCCCAAATGAAATTTTACCTCCATTCAGTACAATAGCTACCATCTACTCAATTTGGGTCTTGCAAATGTTCAGTATGAGATCCCCCATTGTTGATCTACTTGAGATTTTACGTTTACAAACATTTAACTGTTTGACCTCCATTGACCCCAAATAACTTTTGATCTCCACAAAATGCAATAGGGATGTAGAATTTAATATGAGACGTCTACAGGCCAAGTATGAATTTTCATCGAGGTTACTCTCCTTGAGATATGATATTCATATGGTTGTAATCTTGTGACCTCTGATGACACCAAATGACCTTTTACCACTTCAAAACAATAACTTTTACTATGGAGCACATTTATTCTAAGTATGACAGCAATCTGAGTTTTCGTTCTTGAGATTGTGTATACTAGGTGATAAGTGCTTGGTCTCTGGTGACCTCAGGTGACCTTGGACTTCTACCGAAACTAATAAGTATAAATATTGAGACCTGTCTAACTTGAGTTATTGAAATATTGTAATTACAAGGTCTTCAGTATTTGACCCCTGGTGATCTTATATGACCTCTGACCTCTACCAGAAGCAATAAGGCTCGTTGTCCTATATGATGTACTCACATATCAAGTATGACACTAATCCTAGTTTTTTCTTGAGATATTGTATCACAAACACAAATACATACTTTCACACACAATTACACCAACATACGTAAATGTCCATGAATGCATAGATTCCTTGACCACAAGGCAAGAAATGAAAGGCATCTTCTGAATTGACTTTGAGAAAACATAACTTACCAACGGTTGTGTAAATTTTACAACTGTAGCTTAATGCTACTGTAATTGCTGCTTGTCCAACTCCACCAGAACCAGAATGAATCAGAACAGTCTCTCCACGTCTTAGTTGACCTCGAACAATAAGCGCATAGTAAACAGTAGAATATATTAACGGGACTGTAGCTGCATCTTCAAGGGACCACGTGTCAGGGACATCAAAAAGGAAATGGGGCTCTGCATTGACATACGTAGCCAATCCTTTGCTGGAAACCAATCCCATAACTCTTTTTCCTGCTGGATCACGCCCAGAAAACTCATATCCAATGAGACATTCTTCATGTGCTATAAACTCTGTGAAAAAGTAGGAAAAGGATTGATAAGTTAGGTAGAACTTGGAATTTCTAGGAATTAAACAGGAAAAGCAATGGTAACCAAGGGTGCGTAATCAATTGTCATTAACATTGTTATTGTTTTTTTTAATTAGTAAGAAGGTCAAACAAGCACCAAACCTGGGACAGCATCAGCGGTTATTTTTCCTGAGGCTATCATAACGTCACGAAAATTAAGAGAGGAGTAATAGACGGTACATGGGATGTGATCAGAAGATGTGGCTTCGTTGGTAGTAGGTGATTCAATCCAACAAAGGCTACTGAGATCCCCACGCGTCAGGGTATTTAGATACACACGGGGGTTTAACGTTTCCTTGTAGATGTTATCTGCATGAAAAAGTAGGATTTCTATAAGGCAATCTTTCCACGATATTAGTTTTCTTCTCAACAGGAATGTTCAAGGCTGTGTTATTGTGTATAAGGCACATTCTGAAACTGGTTGAATAAGAAATAATATCGATAAAAGTGTTTTGAAAATCTGATATCTGACATTTATTGTTTGAAATATTCTACATTTGCTTGATTCCAGAATGTTAGGAGTTGGAGTCGTCTCTTCTTAGAAAATACCAACTACTTAATACCATATGTAACTGAATGTTACCTACAGCTCTTTTCTTTAGAGAATGCACATCTTCATTATCTTTTTTCTTTACATCATTATGTTGTTTCATTTACTATTCATGGATGAATGCAACTGTCATAACCACCATTTTGTTTCAGGTTGATTTCTCATTTGTGATTAAAATATTCAGAACCACGGAGAGAAACAATGAAAAAGTAAACCTTTACAAAAAATTGTGTGGCAAAAGTTCTGATACCATACTTGAAATACTGTGTCACACTGAGGACAACTATGGTGGGGTGTGAAGAGTCGGAAAATTTCTGTAATTTTTTGCATGACAATGCGTGTCTTTAACAAATAATTGGTACACATTTCCAAAGTGTCATGCCTTGACCTGCATTACTACAGGTTGGACAAAAAACACGTTTCGACACAGGCAAAATGTGAAAAACTAGGGTGAATTAGGTAACGTGTGGAAATATGGAGAGAGGTGTGGTGCTGAGTAACGAAAACGCAATAATTTCATTTCTTTCACTAGCATTCTTTGTCATACTTTGCCCTGTTTTCCAACATGTGTCAACTTTACACCACTCATGACTACACTTTTGTCTTATTCCATATGCCGTGAAACATGTGATTACGTGTGTTCACATGCCGTATGACACACTTTTTTTTAAGGGAAGAAATATATGTTCTGTAATTACATCTATGACATACAACTCACCGATAATACAGTCAGCAAATAACAGAAGAAGCTATGGTTAAGAGAAATGGCTAAGGTTAAGTTTTACCTTTTCGTAAGGAACAATGTCTGAAAGATCCCCATAATCCATCCTTAAAAACATTCATAACAAGGTCTTTCCGAGCAAGTTCAGCCATTAATGATGGTTCCAGTTGGACTTCTTGTAAGTCAACATTGTCACTTGCATTGAAAATGCACCTGTAACAAGAGTCAAAACAAAATAGGCGCATTTATCTTATTGAAAAGGTATATCATTACAAGAAGAAGAAGAAGAAGAAGAAGAAGAAGAAGAAGAAGAAGAAGAAGAAGAAGAAGAACAACAACAACAAGGAATACGTGCCTTATATTACTGCCTCCATCTTCCTTTCTTAAACAATTGATCATTCCCACTATGCCACTTTGGTAATCCCCATCTGCTATTAGCCAAATTTTGCGAATGGTACCATCCTTGGTTTGTTCTTCGTTCAGCGCTAACTTTAAATCGTCCACCCAGTCAAACTCTTTTCCTGTAACTGGAATAAACACGCATTTGCTGACCTTTTCAACTTTACGGCATAGAAATACAGTTGATGAAAAGCTATCACTCAACTGTTGAATAACCTCGAATCCAGAAGATTGTAACTTTTCTTCCCACTGTGAAGACATCAAATAAATACAATGTTTTCTTTCTTTTAAATCCTTTCGTGGGAAGTGATAAATGATCTCGTCCACTCCATAATAGAGTTCAAAGTTTGAAGTCACCTCATAAAGTAACAGGAAACCACCGTCGGCTAATATTGAATGGATTTTCTGCAGGGCAGATCTTATACATTCAGCTTGCTGAGCTAGTCCTCGAACGACTACAAGACCTTTACTGCTAAAAGCAATGTCGTTATCTTTATTGATATCAAACTGAGAGAGTTTGACACGAAAGGTTCGAAGCTGATCCTTCAAAGTCGAAGACATTGACGACACGTGTCTGTCAGTTGCTGTAAATTCAAGTTTATACAAGGGCTCAGACATAAAAATGGGTACAATATGAGAAAACATTCCACCATATCGTACACCGATCTCAACTGCTGTTATTTTGCTTGTAGTTGAGTTTTCCAAAATCACATCTAAGAGGTTTTTAAATGACCCATCGCATAAAAGACCAAGGAGAAGCTTATCTTGAAAAAGCTGGACAGCGTTATTATCTAAAACGTTCAAAACATCTAATATAAGATCACCACTTCCTTTGAGTTGATCAAACTGATGCAAGACCTTGATGTAGCCGCATTCATTATCATTAAGATAACGTGAAACATCATTTGCGATGTCTTTTATTTCTTCTGTTACTTGTAAGCTTTTCAATGTTATGTTCGTATACACAGATGCAATACTTTGTAGCACCCGTCCCAGATATTGTTTGCAAATTGTTCCGTAATGTGCCACATGAGCAGAAACTTTAATTTTGTTTTCCCCATAGGGTACAAACTGAACATATTCTAAAGTTGGATTTTGCTTAACTTGTCTTTTCTGCACCATGGTGGTATGTAGACGTACAATCTCTACTCCACCGCTGCGACACGATGAAACCACTCTATCATTCTTTATAGGTATCTCTGTGAAAAGAAATAAAAGAACGTTAAAACAGAAAAATCGTTGTAATATCTATCTTGAAAATGTGAGTCGTTGCCTTTTTATAATTGTTTCTTTTACCTCTTAGAGTTTTAAAGTTTTTTCGTCTCATTAAGTCGACACACCATTACTGACTAATATGTAGTTTTATCTTCAACCATATTTGTAAAAACGTAAACACAAACAAGATACCGAAAGCTTACGTCGTGGAACTGCACACAATAGCAATAATGCGCTGTAGTTATTTCGCCACCAACGCAGCATCTCAAAATAATTGTACTTAGACAAGTCCCATTTTTGGTATCTACCACAAATTACTATGACAGCAATGAGTAATGAGCAGATGGGGGAGCAAACAAAGTAGGCTACACTTCAAAACCACCATTTTGAGTGATGGGATTGGAACATTATAAAACCAGCACGTTTGTACTATGAGGCCTTGCCAAAGGGAAAGTGCATGTCAAGTTTTTTATTCTTCCAGTTGGCGGACCCTGGCGGACAGAATGCTGCCAACGGTCATTTGATGTCTACAAAGATCATACTCTTTCAAGCTTGCAAGCATAATACATCTCTTGAACTGTAATAACAAAGGGAAAGACCCTCGGCATAGGCTTATATTGTCATTAAGTACATGATGTATATTATGCTTAAAAGCTTTTAAGATAGAAAAGTAGAACCTCTGTAAACCTCAAATGAATTGTGGCAGCCACCAAATACAAAAAATATTATGTTTCAAGGCTTTCAAGATGGGATTCCATACAACTAGATAATTTTCAACAAGTACTCTGTCAAATGACTGAATAAAGCTATAATCTGACTTGGCTCTGTCTCTTTGAGACCACAACAAAAAAGCACAAACGTTTATATTTTTTGGCTTCGAGTGCACAGCTATGTGCTGCATCCCTGATTGGTCGGCCCCGGCCTGCTACTAATTTAGTTGATTGATGTGTAGCTAGAAGGCTGGTTTAGGTGGCTTGGAGTTAGGAGTTAAATAAGGTTTTACGGCTCAGTTTCTAACCAATTGGATCAAGTCGGGCCAGCCAAGGTCCTTTTCCCGTTGTGGCTCACTGGCTTGTTTTCCCTCCTCCATTGCTTATGCTGAGCACCAAGCGCAATGGCAGTGGGTTCCTTTTTTAAAGTCTTTGGTATGACGCTGCCAGGAGTGGAACCCCAGACCTTCCGGCTGAAAGTTGGATGCTTTAACCCCTTTACCATGCAGTCGGTAGGTGGCTTGGAGAGCAGAGCTGTGATGGGGTGAATATAATATATTCCATTTGTGGCTAATCTCTTGGCCATCAACTCTGTCTACTAGCCATATGACAGCACACATAGATCTGTCAACTGACCAGTCCAAGTACAGGTAATCAACCAACAAGACTGCACACCGTACCGTTACTGAACAACCAGAGATGCAGCGCATTTGAGATAAAACCTTTATAAATATAGAGGCACTTTTGTGCCTCCTTATCCTATTCTCCTGAATCAGGTAATGCCACTTCAAACGAAACTTGACAAACTCTAACCTCATTCGCCGTCCCAGACGTTGGTATTCTAGCACTGTAGAATTCTTCACCTTAAGGTGTTGCCTCAAGAAGTGAACTCATAGTTATCTTTCTTGAGATAGTATGTTTACGAGGGTGCTCAATTTGACTGCTGTTGACCTTACGTAAATGGCATACATATGGCATTTACTCTCCACAGAAATCTTTAAGTATCCTACACTTAATGTATCTCATTTTAATGCTGCATGAATAATTCCTCACAGTTACTCTTTTCTTGACTTCATGTTTAAAAAGATTTTCAAAACTTGACTTCTTACGATGTAAAATGACCTTTGACCGCCACGAGGAAGAAGAGGCTTCCTGAATCTAATTTCCAGCACCCACATACTAACTGTGAGATCATTAAAGGGTACTCTCTACCTTTTGACATTTGGTCACACTGCCTGACTTCTGACATCACTCTATATATCAAGTATGAAAAGTATCCACGACGTTTATCTTAAGATATTGTGCTTTTAAGCTATACGTAACATGTTTACACAAATGAAAAGACAAACACACATACATCCCCTTGTGTGATTGCATAGATTCCATACGCCTTCGGCAATAATTCATAAAGCCTGAAGATTTTTTGCAGAGCTATTCAAAACTATCACTAGCGGCTAGTACAGATAACCTATGACAATGGTAAGGATATTAGGGGCTATATTAATGCGAAGCTGTTATGCAATATATGTACCAACTTGCAAACTACATGTAGGATGGCCTCTTTTCCCACTTTCAGCCTCAAAATTTGTAATATTGATATTCAACAAATTGGTCTATCACGCAGAAACCTGTTATACCTGCTATTATAACTTGAACAATTCCTGAACTCTTCTATAAGCCAGTGTGTATACAATACAATACCGAAAAAGTTACCTCTGTGTTTGGTATCGATACTTGGATGCAGAAGTGGGTTGATGCGAATTGAAAGGATACGAGTTGGAAGCAGAATAGATCTGCTGGGATTGCTTCTCCCCAGTATCGAAACTTGCAGCATAGAATCTAGAAAGGTAATCCAATTACCATTCCATTCAACATATGCCTGATGTCCTACAAATGAAATGAACAAGAGGAAGTTAAATCCAGAACATTGCAGTACCACGTTTGTGAAACTAAGGGTGACGATCTGAAGAAGGGGAGGGGGTTGGGTGTTTCCCTAAAATAACGAATAAAATATGGATAGTACCCAAAAAATCAGACATAAATAAGCATTGTTAAAATAAAAATAAAAGGAAATAAGTATGAGAAACTTTCAGAATGTGAAATAAAATGAAAGAGCACAGAGTCGTTTATGATGTATAGAGCTATAATAATTGGGAGGGAAACGTAGGTAGTAATAAGCTTAGCTATGAAACTCAGCAATTGCGATCGTACACGTTGGCGAAATGTCAGTCACGTTTGGTAATGTGTTGAGTTTGCTAAATTGACTTGGATTCTTTAGCGATTTTTATGAAAGTTGGCCACTAATTGTACAATATATTTTCGCCGAGAAAATATTAATGATGAATGCATATTTTGTTGCTTTTTTAAATATTGATAATCAAGAGAGACCAGTTCCGAAATCTTAAAATGATGAAATCTCTTCACAGTTTTGCTCTAAATTTTCCTAAACATTTGCCAATTTGTAGTTTGAAGAGTGTTGAACCAACTCGAGAAAAAGTTTGATTGTGTTGAAAGGGTCCTAAAAAGTAGTTTTCAAAATGTCTTCCGGGTAACTAGTGAACATACTTCATTTTTCCATTGTCCTTTTATTGAGTAGCTAGGCAAGGTTAACATTAAAACTGTTCACAAATTTGTGCATAAATTAGTTCTCAAAACAACAGGCTGATATTGTTGTAAAACTTAAAGATATTCTTCTTGATTAGTCTGCTAGTCGTGGCTTTTCATAGTATATTGAATTTAAACTGTGAAAAAAATTTCGTGGTTTAATATTTACCCCTTATGCAAAAAAATTCAGTAATCCAAGAAAGTGACAAAATAGCATCTTCAGTTTTGGATTCGTTTATTTAGGTGCAAGCTATACATTACTTGCAGAGATATTGGTAAACAATTTGTTTTAGATGATATGTAGATGGTGCCTTTCTTAGAGTTGTTGGACATTGGTGGTCGTTGTATTTTTGTGTAGGTAAAAATTTGTAACGTTATTTAAGTATATGTTCAATAAATATTGGAATACCTTTTTACATTAAAACCTACTTATAGCAACACTCAAACTACCAAATTAGGAAAAAGTGGAAATTTTTACAGGAGTACTTTGATATTTAATAATCGGTTTACTAATTTTACTCTATGCAATATTACATAAACCGCTTATGGCGATGATACCTCATTTATCAGGGATATTTCTGTTCTCATTGAATGATGAGAAATATGTAGGAACGTTATTGAATAACGTGTAGTATTGTGTGTCACTATGGAGAAGGGAGAGAGGCGTATTACAGTGGTTGATGGTAGATGTATAGTTAGCATATTCTAAAAGAACAAATGATCAGTTGAGGAAATTCTCCTTTTGAGAGAACCTAGTTTTCCCTCGATTGGGAGAAAAATTGGTCATAGGCACCGCCATATTTTCTATTTTACCCACAATTCCACGAATTATTTGAGCACGTTTCAGTGGCGCATGGGGTTTGAAACCCGTTGCAAAAGTTGTCGGTCTTATATAATGGAATTAAATGTATATTCGGTAAGTATTGTCATAGATACAGAAATGTCACCTTCCAATTGCTGGTTGACCAGGCCATTTTTAAACAAAACTCAAGTTTTTGAGTGGTCTTTCTTCTTGCTAAAACTTGTCTCTGTTAGACTAACAAGCGTATAAAATGTGTTGAAAAACTTTCCCCTATTCAAGAAAATATGGTTTTCCCTCAGACGGGGGATCTTCAGAACTGCTAATATATAACAGTTGAAAACGGACTGTTAAGAAGTGAAAGTATTATACTATAATCATGCGGCTACACCATGCTTATTTGTAATACATGCCTTCAGTTTGCATACAAACCCGTACGACTTTCTAATATTCCCACTCACAGCCCCTTGAGACACCACACCAATTGATATTTAGCCTTACTTAAGATATTAAAGAAGTTAATATTGGTTAGTTCGTGATTCTTGCTATTTTTAAGTAGTCGCGTGTCATGTTTGAGATAGGACGGTTGCACTTCAAAGCCCACAAAATTGGAAGAACAGCATATCTCCACAGGACTTAATCCTCTCTTTGTCTACCAGGGCGTTGCTTGCAGACCCCATCAGGATGGGAGGGACTGTCTTTGGGTAATTTGAACCTTAATGTTCTCCACCTGACGAAATCCTGACTATGCTGCTGCCATGCACCCTCCCCCATTTCCAAGCATGGATTGCCGTCCTTGAAGAGTACAATGAAGAAGCAATATTCGTTTATTGTTGCAAGATTAAATTGTCTCCAAAGACTCAGAATAGAAATATTTAGTAATGACAACCCAAAGACAACCATTGTCATTGGCTGAACTATTACATTCATGCAATAAAGGAGTCTGTCTGTACCAATAAATTCGAATGTTCGACACTTGTAACTAAAAAAGCTATTACCATCTAAATGCGACCTTTTAATCCCTTGGAAGCTTGGTCCATATCTGTATCCAATCAATCGAAATTCCTTGTAGATGTCGTCTTGACGCAGCAGCATTCTGCTTTCGTCAACTTCCTGAGAAATGTCTACTGGAACGAAAGGCACTTCCGGTATATTATACTTTCCTGACATGGTTAGCTCATTATTTTCACTTATTTCGAAGAAGTTCATTGCTGGTGAAACTCGAACCTTGAAAGTTACATTTCCTGACATGAAAATAGAGAAAGTTGTGAGCCACGGTGTTTTATGGCAATTGCATTCTAAAACATGTTAGGGTGGTACATTGTAACAGCTGCTTCATCTATTTTTCACCTATTTTGAGTCAGTTTCTAACTAGCCAGCTATAAAATAGTTTCAAGATAAATAGGACCACACGCCTAGCTCAAGACCTGAAATATTGATAAATGCATTGAACATTCAGTTTTAATGTCACTCGTGCGCTCCGTAAATTTCGACCCCTGTATTTGGTGTTCTCTCTTTTCTTGAATGTAGTACCTCATCATCTAAACATAAATCCGGAATACGCTGAAAAAAGTTATACTACACAAAGCCCACCTTGGGGTCAGTTAGGTAACGTTGGCTAACAGTGTCGAAATCAGGTCAAAATTCATTTATTTCATTGATATTGCTTGAATTTTTTAAGTCTTGAGTCCATAGCATATTTTGGCTTCCATTTATAGCATTAAATCAGTTTCGTTTCTAATACTTCTTGGTTTCTTTAAAACTACATGGGTTTACTTTAGAAATTCATCTGAAAGAAACAAGTTTCAATTGGCTGGTAAAGAAATGTTTTACCCAATTCTTCTCATGTACACAGAATGAAGATAAATTTTGTTCATAGTTTGAATGCATGACAGTTAATCAGCTGCAACTTTAACATACACTCAACCATCAGAGACGGAAAACCTGGGCTATAAGGAGCATGGTTTGACTGAGTTACTATGCTAAGGGTCAATCTGGGTTGAAATTATTTTGGAATACGATTTAAAAACAAAGGAATTTGTCATTTCACCTTTACACCTATAGTTGCTTGACGTCATTTAGCTACTGATTTATACCATATTTTTCTGTGTTTAGTGCATACATTGGTAATGACTGTCACTTCTGCAAACATAATTTCAACAACGATTGAATACTAAATGTAGCTGACAGAAGATGGCCTCACTAATTTCAGGGGAGAGAAGGATATTTAATGAATAAAATGGAAGCGTGGAAAAGTTTAGGGCTTTTCATAATAGAGCCATAGCCATGATTTATAGAAGCGAAACATTTAATTTCCAGAGTTGCTCACTCGGGTTGCTGACTTAGATTCGAGTCCTACTAGAGTGGCATTTTTGCTTACTTGCGACTTTGCTCGACTTGGAAATGTTTGCCTTGGCGACATTAAATGATAATGTTAGTCGCTGAGTGAATTTTGGTTTAAGTAACACAAAATTTCCTTTGACAGAAAGGCAAATTTTGCTCGCAAGCATTCGAGATTGCATTGTGCCGCGAGGAGAAAGGCTACTGCAAGACAGGACTCTACAAAAAGGCTTGCTGTAGTTGAAGGACCGGTTGAAGCTCTCATTCTAT
This sequence comes from Holothuria leucospilota, assembly GCA_029531755.1. Lineage (NCBI taxonomy): Eukaryota > Metazoa > Echinodermata > Holothuroidea > Aspidochirotida > Holothuriidae > Holothuria > Holothuria leucospilota. Next base: position 2,600,099 of record CM055976.1, on the reverse strand, counting down.
TGTATACCTTGAAAGACTCACTTCTAACAAGTACACGTCACGTTCAATAAGTATACATCAGTGCTTATTATATAACACCTTATTAATTTCTCCACATTTAATTGAAGGATTGGTGGTCACATGCCATGGGTGATTCGACACTATCATCACGGTCGTGTGTTATACATCGTGTAATAGTCTAGTATAACACACGGGTGTGTATTATACTAGTATAAAACACGGCTTTGACGTCAGCTATCACTGCGGTACGTACAAAATATGCTGCAACTCAATAAATCAATGCAGCTTTGGGGATCGCACATTGCATATCGTACGTAATAGGCGCATAAACGAGTTGCTAGCAAACGACAAACCATGGGGTAACCACACGGACATACACGAACCATAGTAACCGCCGAAACACAATTTTAACCAACGACTAGATCAAAGTTATAAGGTGTTATATGAAACAAATAATGAATGTTTTTCATTCGTGCGATAGTATGAATAATTCATTCGTTGAAAGATTTAACGTTCTATGCAATTCGGTTTCTCCTCGTTGAATAGAACATTTAATCTTTCAACTCATGAAATAATTCATACTATCGCACTTATAAACATTCGTTATTTGTATACTAACCTTTTTCGGCTAATTGTCCCTTGCACTGATTTCTGCTGAACAGCCGCCCACTCCCCTACCTAGTCTAAACTATATGAATCGAATTATTAATACCCCATGTCTATAAAATATGAATGGCAAGAAAACGAAACCACATAGTTATAAAGATGGTATAAAATACGGTCTTGTGAATCCCGGAAATTTAAAAATATAAGGATATACTATGCGATGACGAAAGTTTTAACCATAGATCATCATCAAGGGAGAGAAGAAAAAATATGTCAATGGAACACATGCAAGTTCTTGACAAATGATAATCACGATAAGTACAAAAACAAACATTCAATGAAATCTTATATTATTTTGCGATATGACCTCTGCAATTTTGGAATAGGGTAGCAAGTAATTTTTATTCTTCAATCAAATGGCCAAGACATGGTGCTTAGATCCTCCCAGAAAACCAAAACTATCATAGACAAGGTTGGATACTATTTACTGGAATCTGGCAATTAAATAATTGAAGAATTTTGTACTGCATCTAAAAGAGGAGTAACGTTTGTTGACTACATTTTATTTCTTTGCACTGGTTGAAAGAATTCTTATCACTACATGGTGAAAACGTTTGACACATTGTGAAGGATACTCACACCATTAAAATTGTCCTGTAACGTAAAGTTTGGAGAATATCTTCCTTGTTTTAAACTTATTCAAGCTCGGTAAAGAACCTGTCCTCTTTTATTAAGCCTTGCTTAGTACGCACGAATGTTTATGTGGTCAATCGATTGTCCTAAACATTTGTTGCCTGGATTTTCGTTAGTGTGGAGATAACATTCTTGTAACAACAGTCTTGTAACCTTTCCCATACAAGTGTCTACTTGTGGTTTAAGTTCAATTTTAAAGTCTAGATCTGATGTCTATTTCAAGACTGTATCTATGAACTGCAGACTGCTGAATAGGCAACTATAATATTTTCTTTCTTAAAATGATCACTTGTTATTTGATTTGTTTTCAAGGAAATGAACTGTGACTTGAATTGATATGGAGGGAAATGATCCAAATTGAAGGTAATGACTTGTGACTTGACTTAAGTAAAAGAGGCTACATTACAACTATGTTCCTAAGCACTCCTAACATATTTTGCCTCCTTTTCATGCTTATCTACTTACGTTTTCACAACTGCTAAAATGAAAGTGTTAAGGTTTCATGAAAAGGGTGCACGTATCTTAATCTTTTTGCAGAGTTATCAGTACCAATTGTTTCTAAATTTGATTCCCACTTTTATCTCCTTTTTTAGCCTTGTGTACCTTTTTGTTCGCGTATGATGGTTGCTCGATAAATGTTTATGTCGCTGAGGTCTATGGCTAAATTTTCTGGTAGAACAGACAGCATTGAGGCAACGGCTCTCCAGGCAAGAACGATGTAACCTGTTGCTGGATACAAGATACGACCATCTACGTTGTGATCTTTGAGAAATATATCCGAGGCATTTTCAGTGATATCTATAAGAAGGACAAATAATTGAAACATAATACCAGAGAAGTTGTTTACTTGTTCTTTAAGGAATAAATCGCATTTGGAGGACTATTGTTGGTGAATAAACGGTCCAGACTCCAAATTTGGCAAAATAACAGACGAGGCGAAGCCGAGTCCGTTATTTTGCCAAATTTGGAGTAGGGACGGTTTGCGATACAATAATAATCCGACAATGTGGTTTATCCGTATTCTACCACCGAAAATGTGTGAAAAACGTCATTGCAATCAGTTTTTACGTTTACTGACCTTGTGTTGTGGAATAATAGGTCAATGTTTAACCAATCAGAATGCAGGATTCTTAATAACGGATGGCTTGGGGTAGTAGAATAGACCTTAAGGTATATACTGACTTTGCACTTCCCATATTGCTAAACCATCTAACGCTTGAAAGGTCTTCAAGCATCAGCAGAGTAACTTTTTAGTTTTTACATGCAACTATAGTATTAAAGCATTTGTCATAAATTTAGTACTATATCCTGGATTTTTCAGATGGCACTAAAAGGTAAGTTTAAAATTCGATGCAGATAGACTATATTTTAATGCAGGCCTAGGAAGTATTTTTAGTACTACTTTAGTTAATCTTTGAAACCCTATTATAATACCACAATTTACGAGAAATTCCAAAGCTATTCTTTAAAGTGACCTATTTCAAGCAACTGGGTTTTGCTGTATTCCATTGTTATTAGAACAAACTTTTGTAAAATATAATGACATAAAGTCTGCTATTTCTACACTTCTTTGTAATGTGCAAATGTGCAAATTGTCTTTCTTCTTTTAGACTACTCCCCTTGCCTGACGAGGTCACATGTGAACAGCGTGTAAAAGGAGTTCACAAAATGCAACACTGTTAAAACAGTTGTTTAAATTTTTAAACAACCACATATTAACCAGTGAATCGCTCAATGTTGTTTAAATTTCAAACACCATCAAGCTGTTTATTAAACAATTTGTTTAGTTTTGTATTAACGGTGTTTAATAAACAGCTTTGGGTTGTTTGAAATTTAAACAACATTGAGCGATTCACTGGTTAATATGTGGTTGTTTAAAAATTTAAACAACTGTTTTAACAGTGAAGTACCCTATCTTTATATTCAATTAAAATAGTAGGCCCCTAAGGAAACCATAATTCTTTCGAATGGGGGAATACTTTTGCAACACATTGTATATACTTGTTAGCGTAAAAAAAACAAGGCTAAGCAAGAACGCACCCCCCACCCCACAGAATTCGAGCTTTTCTCAAAACGGAGTGATGAACCACCGATTAAGACGTGGCATTTAGGTAGCTATGAAAGTACAGCCTACAATAGCTATGTTTAATTTCATTAAATTACATTAGATCGACAAATATTGCAAAAGGGTTTAAAAGCCATTCGCCACAGACAATGTGCAAAAAGAACGCGTTGCATTGTGGGTGAAATAAGCAATATGGCGGCGCTCATGTCCGATTTTCTTCCGATTGGCTGGAAACTAGATATTCCCTAAAGGGAAAATCTCCCAAACTAATTAAATAATGATGAAAGAAAAAAGGATTTAGCCAATAAAAATATTAGCCTGGGATTTTAAAGGAATTTGGATAACTGTTGTATGCCACATTTTGCTAAAAGATTCTTCTGAACACGTGTAGGTTGTGTGGGTCAAGTTTGCAGTTGCAATATCATGCACTAACCAACTTCGTATGAGGTCGTCGAACGATCACCACTGCCGTCCAAAACGAAGTCTTCCCATGATGGTACTGCCCATTCCGTGGAATGATCCCATTTAATTCCAGGGGACAGTGGTGAAATACCAGTTCCCACTGGGTATTCGATCGGTGGGTACAACTTGCTTGTATCTACGGAGATCCCAAATGAAAAGAGTTTTCCGACAGCTGAGAGGAAGTAATGAAGGTTATCTGGCTCTTTCATGCTCATTAAAGAAAGGTAATCACAGTCAGAGTGAAGAGTTCTCTGCAATAAAACTTTCATTGAACCATGAGGTGCTACTTCAATCACTATTGCAGATGGTGGTATTTTGCAAACTGCATCATAAAAAAGGACCGGGCTGACCAAATTGTTAACCAGATACGATGTGTTCAACATCTTAGCTTCCGGTGTTTCCCAAAGCTCCTCTGGATAGGACGTACTAAGCCAAGACTTTGATCGGAGTGCTTGGTGGGGTATAATCTGCGTGGTGGAATGTATAAACAAGTAAATGGTATTATTCGTATTTACTGCTTACCTCACGTGATGATTCGTTTATTCATTTTAAAATATACAGCTGTTTTAACACATTTTAGAGAAACTTTATGCGCTTTTTTAGATTTCGTCAGCGTATACATAAACACAAACAATAAAATGTTTAATATTTAATTATTCAAACCTTCTACGCAACTTGTTAAATGTATCTCTGTAAGATTCATAGAGCAGGAGAAGGAAAGAAATTCAGCTCAGGTGAACCGCATAAGTAAGGCTATTCAGGTAGACTATGAACCACTGTCAACATATACCGCACTTTTCGATACCCCCTAGATAGAGGTTCTGGTCTGGTGAAATGTAAAGTCTAAGTTTCCAAAACATTGGATAATACTCTTGGTTTAAAAGCCGAGAAACGATGAAAGAACTCCTTAAGAAATAGTTGTAAGCAATGTAATAAAGGTCTGGTGACATAATAATGACACAGTTGGATATTTGAGGCAAAACGCATAAAAATAGAAAGAAGCCAAGACGTCCATCATAATGATCCATCCATTTTAGACCATTTTATATGGTAATGTCTGATTTATACTTTTATCATGGATAAACATGAGCTAAAATATGCAAATTTATGACTCCTGGAGAGACACTCGTACAGTATGTGTAATGTTACTCTTTAGTTTTTGAACCCCTTTTCAAGGACAGGTGCACTGGGGAAATTTTTGAAGTCCTTTTTTATTGAAAAACATCAGTTTCACTCACCAAACTGTAAAAAATCTGTCAAGTAATTAGGATATAATTTGTGTAGAGTAAGCAAAAGAAATGCTAACATTGTGCAACACTAAACATCATTATTGTTGCGTTGGCAATTGGTTTCTTCAAGAAATATCAAACTTTCAAGAGAGCTATCTTGAGAGCGTTTAAAAAAAACGTTGTCAAAAGGCATTAAAGCAATTTTAACAAATTCTTCCTTGGGAAATCTTACTCAATAAATTCCTAGCAAAATCAAGCCTTTTTAGTGGCCATTGAAAGGTTCTCCCAAACATAGTGTGATAATTCTAGTTTTAAGTCACAGATGACACCTCATGAAAATCAAGGGAATTCCTAGAGCACCCCGTGAACATCAAGGGAATTCCTAGAGTTTGTAGTAATGATTTTGAAATATTTGTGGGTGGTTTTTCAGTTTTATAGTATGTTTTCTTTAATGAATGGCATTTATGCAATAATTCTTGCTATAACCCAGTTAATGGTCCCTTTGCATGTCACTGACCATTCTAGATACCGTGCCTCAGTAATCGTACTTATCTGATCATAGTAAGGACTCCTAAAAAATCGTTTCATCGGATAAAATACTTATTTTGTTCACAAGCGTTACAGTCATGTCCGTTTCAAGCTAAATTTGAAAATAGAGCAAGTTAAAGAGTCCCAAATTAGTATTATTCTTTTAACTTTAATGCATAAACGCAACTATGTCTGTAGTCCTAATAAGCGTTGAAAGCATGCAATCTTTGTCAATATTATGAAAACAATATGTCATGCCTCTAACATGGCAGTTGGCTTGCAATGCGCATCTTCCGTTGTGGACTTAATCACTAGCGAATGAATTTATATTCATAGTCTGGAATATATAGTTAATATATATAAACGCTTACGTTTACTATATCTCTTGTTTAGTAGTCAATTGTTTAAAGGAAATTAATAGAATAAAAATTTATCGCTTTCCACACGGTTCCAATGTTTTTACTTGAAAAAGAGAATGCTTAATAAGCAACACACGCACACACACACACACACACACATATATATATATATATATAAATGAATGGTTAACATTTGTCCCGATATATATATATATATATGCCTATTTTCTACCTTGGGGGAAAAATCGTGTGAAGAAAACCTACATTAGGGGGAAAATGTACACTCGGGGAAAAATCGTTGCCCCTTAACGTTTTCACACACTTTTTATATAGGAATACGTAAATGTATGGTAACCTGCTTTCTACCACACAATCCACATACTATTACTTCAATGTCGACGAATTTACGGACACCTGTCCGTTAACACTAACTAATGGCCAGCTATTGAAATAACGTTGACTATATTCCTAAACAGTTTATCTTACCTTAGGGGAAATACTGTATAACAACAATGCTACAGAAATGAATGGCTGGATCTCGGAAGAGATACGTAACAGCAGTAGACATGGGCGTAAATCTCGGGGGGGGGGGGATGAGGGATATATCCCCCCAACATTTGACTAGGGGGGTGGCCCATGTAATCATCCCCCCAATGTTTCAGTCTACAGATACGTGTATGATGGAAAGTATATTTTATTCCATTTTCGTAAGAAATTTTTTCAATCTCGCTTCACTTTCTGTGACAAATGTTTCTCAAACTATCAGAATTTTAGCAAATCGTTGGTAATCTATCAAAATTTTCGCGGGCTCCGCGCGCTTCCAACCTTACGTCAGTGTTACTCATATTATCAATATCTTCTGAAAGCAACTTTTGGAGAAGCACAGCAGCAAAATGTTGAAAGTTTACGAATTAACAGGTAAAAGACTGGCTTATGGCAGTGGCATGTAGGTTTGTTGGGCAATTGAAAGTGTCTCGATGTAGAGTCTGAACGCAGGTTTTGTAATGGAAATATTATTCGTCACTGTTTACACTCCATGCCATGACCATTATTAAGGTAATAATACACGAAACTGTTCTGATCACGACACTTTCTGAAGAACAGATATACATCTCCAAACATCTGTGGGGGACCTCGCACCAATATGCATGAGATCTTTCAATCTAATATATAGCATGATGTAGAAGGTTGGAAGTACGTATCTGCCATTATACATTTTTCAAAAAAATTTACCAGAGCTGCGCCAGTTCGCGCTGAGCCATTATCGGTATAGATGGTGATTGTTAATACACTTATGACGAAAACAGCACTCTGTAACGCTCTTATCAGTCCTTCACCCCTTTTACTACACCTGTCAGGGAGGTTTAATATCACCTCCCTGCACCTATACTCTCCCTCCCTCTCATTTTTCATTGCTGGCAGCTGTTCGTCTGGAGTTAAGTTCAAAAGTAGTAAAAATACGATAGTTGTAAAGTGTTCGGCGTCGTACTCTATCATTTGGATGTCAGGTAGTATACACATTATTTAATTGCCCCCCCCCCCAATTAATATGATTAATGCAGAGCTTTCAGGAGGTCCTATTCAGGTGTCTGCTAGCCTTAGATGCCCTTTCACAATGCACAATGAAGGAAAGGACATATTTCGTAATAACTCAAGAATGTTTCTGTGGACTCCACGCACATATTTTGTGTAAAAACTTTCCCGAAATAGAAGGCAATAAAATAGACAGAAGGGAGGGGGCTTCAGGAGATTTGTTGACAACGTATTTGTCTCTTAATAGACAACATATTCTCCTCTTTTACCTTACCAAAAATTAGCATTCACTAAATTATGGACACTTTCCGGCCATATATGATCAGTTCCAAAAACATCCCAAAGATAGCACCATTTTGCATCTAAAAGACCTTAAATTAATAAAAAAAAAATTCTTAAAGGGGAGGGAAACCCCTTCCCCAGGACGACACCTTTATGTAGTGAGAAACGAAAGATCAAAACTGCTGCATGCAAATGCAGGAACGCATGGAAAATAAAGGTGTAATTTTAGCAGACTTGGGGGAACTGAGGTATTATTACGACATCGTCTATGCAGTGGATCCCCAATCACAAAAAATCTGGCGACGCCACTGATCTCAAGCCAACTTGCAGGTCTTGCAGTGATCTCCGAATTCAAAATCCAGTTGTCTGGGATGCCCCTATCTGTTGATCCCTGCCTATTAAGCTTAACAGGACATTGTTGCTCTTGTACAATTTCAATCCAGTGCAGCTTATCAACGAGTTTTGTGCTCAAAATAGTAGGCTCTTTCCTAAATGCATGAATATACCAATAGCCTACCAAAGAAAATTACCACTGAAATAACCCCTTAAAACAGTCTTCCTGGATTTCTGAGACATTAAAACCCAGGAGCTTCCCGGGGCTTCGCCCCCTGGACCCCCACCGGGGCTTTGCCCCTGGACCCCACCAGGGGCCTTAAGGCGGCCCCTGGACCCCACCCGTCATAGGCTCGCGCTTCGCGCTCGTCTTGCACATATTCCACATTTGCGATAGCTCACCCCATCCCAAAAAAAGTTGAAAAGAATTCTACGCCCCCGGCAGTAGAGGCTTGGGAATTTCACCCTTCTATCAATGCTCCAATGAGAACCAACTACTTATTAAGGAAAACTATTTTATCTGTAAACACAAGCCGTCACTGAACAGATAATTCTGTTCACTGTACATAGCTAACCATTGTATTTGTCTTCTTGGAGTTCTCGTCGCTGTGCGTGATCACATTGTAAATAGCTTCTTTGCTGAGCTTTAATCCGGTAAATAGCCTCTTTGATGGGCAGAGAGCAGAGAGGCCTATAATTTAACTATTTGTTTACTTAAGTGTGTAAACACATCCGCCAATTCTAATTGGCATTTACTATTACAACCTCTTCAATTTCTTTGTATCAACTAATTTTGTACATACTCATGTCATTCACCTCTGAAGATCCCGCATGAATAGGTGAAAGCGCTTAGGATTTAATACATTTTATGATACCATTTTGTTGGTGTTTTGTGAATTTTTTTTAACTTTATATATATATATATATACATATATATATATATATATGTGTGTGTGTGTGTATAAATATGGGTAAAATGTCAATGAGAAGGTTACTGACCTATGAAATTTATTCGGTACAATTTCCGCAAAATTCACAGGGACTCAGTTTCCCGAATAAAACCTCATATTTGGCTGCATCAAACGCTTTGGACAAAAATATTATAGGAATTAAAAACCAGTCACATACCTATTACAGAAGTCACATTACCAATTTTAGTTCTAGGGTATCTAAATCGGCTTTGAACGGTAAGAAATCTTGCGAAACAAAACCAAAATGAGTACGGATATTATTTGAAAAAGAAGTTATGGAAGTCGCAAGTACTTGTAGAAAATTATGTGAGTTTTGTTTTGCCCATTGCAACACTTTTTGTCAGTTTTAAGCTATTGTTATGTGTTCAACTCAAAATATTCACATATTCGCATTATACTTAAGCATCTGGATATTTTGTGAATAAAAATTATAGAATGTAGGCAAAAAATCCACTGCAGGGTTACGAGGTTTCCATACATGTGGACCATCGTGTTTCTTGTTTTCTGTTCAGGAACTGGACCGGACCAAGGGAAACCGCTATGGAAAGACCACTGTTATAATTGTTGGTTACAAAGCATTTCAAAATTGCCTTTCCAGGGGTGGTGGTAGATTGTTTCCCCGAAAATGAGCACTAGAACGAGATGTAAGTATGGATATAATTGTAACCCTGTAATAAGCAATCCATCCCATTCCCAACTAGAGAATCCTTAACTGAAGATGAGATCTGCGCATTGTGTACAAACCTTGTTTAATTTATTTCGTAGTAGTGGAGCCACAGGAATCATGTGGGCTGAATGGTATGCCACACCATCTGTGCTAACCTTGCGTACGAATACACCTTCGGCTGCAATCTCCGACAAGAATCTATCAACGGTTTCTGCATCTCCAGATATTGTTGTATTGTTTTCAGCGTTACGACAAGCTGTCACTATTCCGGCGGGAAGTTTGGCCTTCACGTCATCCCATCCTAGCTCTGCATAACAAAGTGAAAATATAGTCATTTGGTTTTTCTTCTTCTGCCCTTTTCCGGATTATATTATCCCCTTTTTAACTTTACCCGTTCCAGATTTTCTGTGCCTGTACATATTTCAACCAACTGAGCGTGGTAACGCAAGTAAGCATGCTGCTGAACATGATAATTCTGTTGTACGTTGAACTAATTTTTTTCATTCATATGGAGACTTGAATCCCTCTTATTGACTGGAATCAATTTGTTTCACCCAAGTAGTTGTATCGACATAAGTTAGAGCCGATAGCGGTCCAGTCAAGTAACATCAGTTCCAGTTGACTCCACCCAAATCCAGGAAATTTTGGATCAGCCTCGAATCAAGTTATGTGAACAGAAAATACAAAACGAGTTAATCTAATTCCAGCCCACACTGCAAAAACAAATTGGTTAATTTTATAACCAATTCCATTGTTTGGAATGTGATTGGTTAAGCCAACCATTATATTGTATAACTGTAACCAACGTACACGCAACGTTCACCAATTAATAGGTTGTCTTTAACAGGAGAAAATGGCTAACTACACCAACAATAATTGATTGAAAGTACGTCAAAAGTACGTCATCACATGTCATGTCCGTGTCTTTGTTCTCTGCTTGGCGGGAACCTTCGCGCCTTGTGCGTTCACACTGCAATACTTTGTACTGTAGACCTTCCACAGGTACGGTATATACACGTACATACAATGATACAAATGTACGTCGTGCATGATCACAAGACGACTTCAAGAGTAACTGGTACAACGGCAAGGTGCACCAGGTAATTGATTCCGCTGATTTTAATTGACATGGACCATTACGTGAAGAGGATTCTAACAGAACGGGGACTCGAAGTGCTTCACGAAGTCTTTGAAGGTATTAGAAGATTATGAATATTGTGCAGTAGACTAATAATCAATGCACTGGTATTACAAAATCTGCTGCAGGCAAAGGTTAAACCTAACGTTAGGCGTCCTACAGTTACCAATATATGGAAATGCAATACTTAGTGGCACTGACTTAGCCACGTTAGGCCTAGGCCTAGTGTTACCACTCAATGTTAACCCTAACATAATGATAAAATAGTAGCGATGTAGGACCTACTGGGCCTACAAAGGTACAGCGTACACTAAATGCATCTTGACCTAGGCTAAGCTACTGTACTAGCCTACTAGTCTGTAGCCTTGTTTGGCATAGACTAACATCACTTGCAAGGCTTATGCTATTTTTTTTTATAATTTTGTCTCTCTGGAACTTAAAACGATATCCTGTCCACTATTATCCAGTCATAACATCCCCAGACCAAACTGTCCCTTGCTTTTTAGCAAGACTAGGCCCTAGGCCTACCAACTTTCCTGCTTTTTACCACAACGAGCTCTTAGTATTAGGCGTAGCCTATATATGGTGTACAAAAACGTCCCAGCATAGGCCTAGGCTAGGCCAAGAGAATTCAAACATAAATTAGGAAGCAATTTGAAGCTTCCAGGGAGTGTGCGGAAAACGGGGAGGAATTTGAAAAGCAAGTGGATGGATTTAGAAATACTGAATAGTCTTTTCTACTGTAACCTGTTCCTTGGATAAATTCCAGTTGTAATTAATCTGTCGATCGCAAGTGTTTGGAAGTTGATGTAAGCCTAAGTGGATTGTTATGGGATGGTCCCGTTAAGTACGGCAATTAGTTTCATCACTTACAACACGTAAATTTTTTTTCATCTATATGCAGACCCTTGCATTGCCATACATTCTCATTGAATGTTACTTGCTCATGGCTAGAGGGATTAAATAACGAAGAAAAATATAGCTTAGCACCGCCAACCATTTTGACCCTGCCCATAACCCATACGCCAATTGCCAATACCAGCATTACTGCATGCTAGGAAGGAATATTCCGTTCATAATTCCGATTCAGCATTGTGACCATTGACTTTCCTCATGGTGACAATTCACATCTATATACATGGAATAATAATTCCCAGGATGCAGTTTTAAGTGCCCTCTTTCTAATTGGCATAAGGGCTATATGGGCTGTACAGTATTGCAGCATGTACTATACTAGATACCATTCTGTACTAGATGCATGAAACACAAGCACTCATTGTGTAGCAAGCAGTGTACTGCAGTAGCATTCTTAAGCTTTCTGAAAACTATTGTGCCATATCAGTCATACCATCAGTAACATTAAATGTGTTTTATTTTATTTTGTTGTAACATGACATTAAGTAGTGAGCATGTTTAATGTTTCTAGAGTGAAGTACGTCTGTATATCACACAATTTAAAGGAAACAGTTGAAAGATGTGACAATTCTTAAAGGGCACTTTGTTCGGTGAGGGGCAGGGGAACTGTCAGGGGCACATCATGTCCCTCTTAAAATGTTTGGTGCCCCCGGGGTACCCCCTCTGCCCACCAAATGAGATTCACAGGCCAATTTTGCAAATTGATGTGTATCATATTAATGTGCCCTCCTGTAAAATACAGTTCTCTACTATTTTTGAGGATTCATGGAGTGCCACTACTGTAGGCCTACAGTACAAACTACACTTAATTTTGATTGTTCACTGTTTTTTCTATATTTTCCCCTTTAAATTGTGTGATCAATGGTATCTGCTGCAGTACAGTATTTCCCATATTTAATAAGCAACAGCAGAATGGTACGGTAGGCTTACAATTGCTCTACTGTAGCTTTATTGCTACACTTCACTGTTCTGTACATTTATTCTATTTTGGGTTAACTACAGATTGTACGTACATACTTGTGTTCTTTCCTTCTGAACAGAAAATGAAATCGACAAAGAAGCGTTGTATGGAGAAGAAGATGTGAAGGCATGGATCCCCAAAACTGGCCCTTGCTTGAAATTTTTGAAGCATTCTAACAAACCTCAAGGTGAGCCCTCTCTTTATACTGTAGTTTTGATTCTTTGATGAGGAGGCCACTACTAGTATGAATCATGGGGTACACTTGTTATTTATGGAAGCAGGATGTGCCCCTTTCAAGTTTACGGTGGGCTGGTATCTAAACGTATTGCATGGTATTAATAGTGATTCCTCAACATACATGTGTTACCAGGATGGATGTATGCAAACTTTCACAAGTTACTGGTCCTCCAGAAAACATTTGGTTAACCTGTATTCAATTAACTCTTTAGTTTAATTAATATCTGTTTGGTCTGATCTTTCTATGGGTTACAACTTTTAAACAGTTTTGTTTGAGGGAGGATAATTTTAAGCAGTAACAAAAACTATATACCATTTTATTTTTAATATATGGACATAAGTAGTTATGTTGAATTTTTGTAATAACATTCCCAGTCAGTGCCAAAATGAAGGTAAACTGTTTAAAACATTTAAAAACAAAGAATATCCCCTTTCAGAAAACTGAACAGTCCAAGTGATACAGTTATTAAAGTTTACCTTAAATTTTCCCTAGCAAAATTTGATAAATGAATGTTTTGGTTACTTTTACATAAAAATCAACTGTAATTACAGAATCTGACCAATTAATATGGAAAGTTAATAACCTACTGCTAATTTAAAATACTGTTATTTGAGGAGGAATAACAGTCACTATTTACAACACGGGTTACATTTATGACGATATATAAGCAAGACTTGTTCCCTATATGATACATGCAGTTGCTCTCGTCGAGTGGTTCATGGAGTCAAGCCGCATGCAGTCTCCATGTTTGGGGTCCATGGGCTATAAAATGTCTCCCATGTCATGGGTGTGACTTAAAACTGCTTCCCAAGTGAGGCTTCTAGAGGCACCTGCCATTCTCCCTGCAGGGATGTTACTCTTCCTGACAAATGTAAGTGGCTAATTAGTGCTGATGGTTTTACGAGCCTTTGCTAGTTGTCTCCATCGTTTGTGGCCCTTTTGCCAGTTGTGTGGTGGCTATTTGTGGTTGTTGGGGTTGACTGTTTGTTTGTGTGGTGAACCCAAAATAATGGCAAAACTTTCTCAGAAAGGAGCTCCAGAAATTCTGGAGCTCCCTCCTCACTTGGACGACAGTGTAAGACATTACTGTAAAGGTTATTTAAAAATTTACTTTATTCTGTTATGACATGTGAATAACTCAGTGTTTATACATGTATTCTTAATCAGGATTACAAGAACTGAATGATGATGAAGTAGGGGAAAGAAAGGCATGGCTTCGCCATAATCTTGCTCCGCCTGACACTGTACAGCAATATATGAGGGATACACAGACAGCACGGCTCTCGTGGATACATGGGGACGAACAACCTTCCCTGAACAAAATTTTGGAGGAATATCCAAGGTTCAAGGACCCCAATGGCCACTACTGGGTATGGAATACTGTACTGCAGTCCTATTATTTCTCTGATTGTGTTGACTTTTGCAAGAACTTCATGGCAACAGTATTTAGTTTGCACAAGTTACTTACTTCAATGCATTAAATTGTCAAATTCATAAAGTTAGCAAATCCTGAGAGAACTGTACTGATGCTGTGTGACTTTTTGCTTTATCTGGTACAACGGTCTGGAAGAAAAAGCGATAACTAGGTTGACCATTTCTTGCTTGGATTATAATGGCATCACTAGCCTAGGTGTTCTAACCATAATATAAGGAAGGTGACACAAAAGTTTGATGGTTTAAAGATGGGTCCGATCTAGTAGTGTGTACATGACTTGTAACTGTGTTGTTGTTTCGGTGTGGAATGCCAACGATTTAGATCCCTTAGGCTAGAATGGTCCTTGTGAATCCACCCACCAGTTAGTTGTGGGAAATTCTCTTCATGATACATACAGTACTTGCATAATTTCAACCAACATTACGTGATGTCGCCCTTACTCACATCTCCTTTCACTGAACAGTGGAAAACCCGACCTTCTGGGGGGACAGTCGGGATTTTACTTGATGTTCGCACCTACAGATTATAGCCTTTGGGACTCTTATCAGGTTTTATCATATTTGTATTGATTTTTCCAAGCTTTAGACTATAATATGTTGGTGCGAACATCATGTAAAATCCCGACTGTTCCCCCAGAAGGTCTGGTTTTGCACTGTTCAGTGGTGGGTGATTTGAGTAAGGGTGATATCACGTAATAAAGGTTGTATTGTTGTCCATATAACCGTCAACCAAATTTTGGTTTGCTATTTGTTTGTCTCGGAAAGATGCATAATAGAATGAGAGAGGCTAAAGGCCTAATTAAGTCTCGCTACACAAACCAAAATCCAAATGGAAATCTTCTTCCAAACAAATTCTATTTGCAAAAAAGCAGAGAAATGAAATTGTACAAGATAGTCCAATGTAATCGAAGTTTGCAAGTTCAATTTTAAGAATCCTAATTGAAATTTGTTTCAAAAAAGGAACTGTTCTTACTCTATTAATGTCTGTTTAGCATATGTGTCGTAAATATTGTTGTGATGTGCCCATACTCTTTATTTGACAAATTTGTCAGGTAAGTATGTGAAAACTCAGTAATTTTTGGGTGAAGGTTTGGTGACTTTTTCTGTTTACTTTTCATATTTAAGATTGAAGATGTAGGAACCTTTTTCGAGACAAGTAGTCGGCTGTGTTGCTCTAGACGTGAAGGATCCTGCCATAAAATGGATTTTATCACTAATGGAAAAGGAACCAGAATTACTGTACTGCAAGGTAAAGTGTGTCTTAGGTGTTTAAGGTAGAATTGTCAGTCAATTCCCTTGACTCATTATTGTAACATTCTGTGAGTGACAGGTTAGTAAGAACTAATAAGAACTTTATGTTGGTTGCTAAATGGTCAGATGACAAACACCATGAAAATCACTTGGCATATATTAAAAAAAAGAAGCGCCTAAGTGATTTGGTGAAAATTTGAGTAAATGTGGGTGTATGGGTTGAAAGTTCCTATTCCTTAAAGATTTTCAGCTTTGCCCCTTGTGAACTAGAGCAAGAAGGTATGACATAATGCTCAGTGAAACTATCATATTCCAAAAGGAACCCTTTGCACTTAATTTTAATTATCTATAATACTTTATAACATGCTTTTTATTGTGTATTTCTGCCTCATAATTCCAGGTCAAAAACTAAGGCTGTACAAAACAAGTTGTGGGAGTATTAAATTAAGGAGGTGATGTCATAAAGCTTCAAAGTCTTGTAACTGACATCAATTGTCATGTATACGTGTGCTTACCTTCCTTACCTTGTATTGAGTCAAACACGCCCAAAATTTTCTAAACAGCCGAAGTAAGTGCACTCCAATCTAGTATTTTCTTAAGAGTATTATTGCATGCTGTGGACATTAGCACTAATGCATGCAAACTTAACATTACACTCAAGTTTGAAAAAGCAAAGTTTACTGCTGTGGCATTTTTTAAAAAAAAATGTCATTTTATGGGTATACATGAAGTAATTTCATTTGAAAACATTTTGTAAATAATTGGTTGTACAGTAAATGAATAAAATTTTTCTAGAACTTTGATGCTAGAAATGTAAGTTTAGAAAAAAAAAATGATAGCATGGTTTGGTTAAAGGAAGGCTTCAAGCAAAATATTTTCATATGTGAAAGAGGAACCAAATCTACACAATGTGGTGAACTGTTCAGACATGTATTTCTCAATTTAGCAAATTAAGTTACTAGATTTGTGTTTCGAAGTGGACTGAGGGCAGCAGAGGTTACATCTCTTTCTCACATTGACAAGGAACACTTCTGTTTCTTTTTGTTTTGTCAGTCTGTTGTGTTGACCTTGAAGCTAATAGGGTTAGGACCTCCCTGTAGGGAATGTAAAGTTTTTTAAGTTCTCATGCCACTTAGTGCAATCACATGCTGATAACATGGGATTGTTGAGGAGAAAATTGGTTGTAAAGTTTAAAGAAAAACAAAAGACTGTCTATTAGAATGAGGGTATGATGTCATATGTGCTTGCTTCAAGTTCACTTTTTATTGAAAATATGACAACTTTATCTGCTCATGTCTTGAGAAACAGCACATCGGATAGAATAAGTACCCCTCTAAGATATCGAAACTATCATAGCTGCTAAGCTATAGGACATGCAGGGAGGCTGGTTTTATGGTAACCCATTTAACTACATTTTTTTATATTTTGAAATGCCCCAGAAAGTGGAATCTTTCCATTTCAGTAGTATTATGACAACGTTTTTTTTCTGATGTATCTTGCTCCCAGTTGTGAACAGCTCACTTCAGTATCCTATTTACTCATTACCTATCATTTACATTGCAGGTTGGAGCCAACTTGGAGAAATGTAAGGAAGAAGGGCACACAGAATGCCGAAAACATTCCATTACCTGGCAGCATCAGGTCATAGTAATTGGCCCTTCCATTGTGGACGTTCAGTAGGTCTTTGTATTTTTGATTGACATGATCTATTCAGTGCCCTCTGTTGTTAAGGGCATAGATGTCTGTTTCAAAACTTTCCAGGTGTTCAACATTGAATGTCCATTGGAATGTAAGTCTCCTTAGACCTTTCTGCAGAAAGGTATCTATGGCATTGAAACACCATATGATTCTATGACACCACGCGTAAGAGAACTGCTTTTGATCCTGAGACCGGACTCTGACTATACTTCTTAAGAAATTTTGTTCTTTTTCACCTTTGGTGAATATGAAGAAGGAATAGAGACATAAATTAAACAGAGACTTGAGTTGTAGCTTTTGGGGCATTTCTGCATTATTTTTTAACATTTCATGTACAGATGTGTGTGCATAGGCTTCTGCGTGATTAAAACTCGTGTAAGAGCCGGGAGATAGTAAAGATACTTCAAAGATAATCCATTTCACTTTTTGTTATTGTTTAAGAATCACTGCAGTCATATTGTATGTTACTTTATTTTGTATCACCCTGTAACTTTTGCTGAGCGGTAGACTGTAACAAAAGATTATGCTTATGTTTTGGTGTGGGTTATTGAAGTTTCATACAGTTAAAAGGCCTAAGTTGGTTTTATCTCATTAAAAACTCGTGTAATGTTGTCTGTCTATTAAGGTAGGTATATTCAAACAGCTGCAATTGATTTTCAAGTGAACCATCCTCTATTGCACCTGCAATAGTTAATAAGTTTATCAACACCCAGACAAGAAGAGTAGTGTAACTCACTGGTAACTTGTTGAAGGTTCCAAATATGTGTATAAATCAAACTTCAGGCACGAGACACTGGGCAAGAATAAGAATGAGAAGGCGATACCAAATGTTCTTGAGAAAAAGGTAGGTTGCAAAACGCCAAAAGGGCTTAAGAATTATAAGCCCGCTTATGAAACAGCCCACGCCGAATAATTTAACGTATTTTAGTACGTAGTTAAGTGGTAAGGATTTTAATATAATTATACACACTGCTGCGAAGGTGAGGAGCTAGACCTATACTTCTTCCACCGCCGTGAAGTCACTCAAGGGATTCATTTGTTCAGGGAGTTGCAACAGATCTGATTTGTTAGAGGAAAACATTGCGTTTATACAGCATCAATATCGCAGGGAGTATTCAGTATGGGCAGTACAAGAGGGATACCACCATCTATCAGACAGTCGACCACTTCATTGTTTGATTAATCCAAGAAAATAAATTTAGGGTATGATTGTGGTAGTTTGAACCACGAGATTCATTTCAACCTCTTTGATTAATATTAGGCATGGGCGTGGGCGTCACTATGGCAATAGGAACCCTTCACTCAATAGACCTCAAACTATAATAGTTTGAGTTTCAAACAAGTGACCTTCAAATGGGATCCGAATGCCATTGGCATCGAAGACCCGGCAGCCTGACTAAAGGGCGAATTTTCAAATGCACTGAAAACAGCTTTTGTCACTATTAAACCATTCAGTCTCACCTATAAACTCTGGCAATAGCTTTTGTTCCCAACACGTTACGCATTTCCAGAATTTAGAATGTCATGCAGGGGCAAATTCAGGATTTGTAAAGAGAGGGGGCATTCGAACCTACAAAAATACGGTTGTAAAAAGGGATATTCGAGGCATGAACTAGCTTTTGAAGGTGGGAGACATGTTAGGCGCAAAGGTCTTGGTTTTATTTTACTGGGGCTTTCGGACTGCAATGAACCAATGGGATGGGGGCATGCAAAAAGCTTCTTCGGCAAGGTCCAGGACCCCGCCCGGGCCACCACAAGAGCCATATGGTAACGTTTTGGTGGGGGATTAAAAAGCAAAACCCGGTAATATCAAGGATACCATTATTTTTCACGATGGGGGTAATATATTAGAGCATTTAACTATCTTAAGATTGCATTGTATGCGCAATCAGAAGATCACAAATATCTCCGTCAATTTTATCAACCTTTCATGGCATAACTAAGATGTCGATTTAACGATGCAGATCGCAAGTTTGTCGGTAAAAAGTATAAATGATGTTGGGGGTTCTAGCTGGTTCGGTACCCAAATTCCACTCAAACTGTTCTTACACGAAGTGATAGCGGTGTAATTATTAGGCTGGTATTTACGATTGGTGCAAGCAAAGCGTGCTGAAAAACACAATTTATGAAGAAATTTTAGAAATTTTATAACTGGGATCCTTCCATAAATTTCCATTTGGGGCGATTTCCCAAATGGTATTGTAAACAAAAATTAGTCAAAACGGTGTCCGAATCGACTAACTACGTTAGTCACGATATTTGACTAGTTTTTGACTAATTCCATGCTAATGGACTAATAATTGTTAGTCAAAAATTAGTAAACGAGGCTTAAAATTTGTTAGAAAATAAGTCAATTGGTCAAAAATTAGTCAAATGTTATTGACGAAAGTGATTAGCCGATTCAGACACCTTTTTGACTAATTTGTGTTTACAGTGAATACCATATTTAGACTATCTTATTGAAACACCACCATTAGTTGGCCCAAAATGCCTCCAAACTTGTTAGAAGTGGAACGTCCTCTGGACCTTGTTCATTCATCTATGCATACAGACATACTCCGCATTTTGTTGCTAACTCTGAAAGATACATAAATTAGAAAAAAAAAACATATTTCACAGTATCACGTGTAGGCTCCTTTTAATCATCGTTTAATACATTAACGTCGATATTAAAAGCAATAATATTCGCTGTGATAAACCGAAGAGAAGGATCCAGGGTTTGGATGAAGTAAGTTAGAGGGGACATTTTATGTCAGAGTGAAGCCGTTACAAAAGAGTACACAGAGGTGATGCGTTCCCAAGAATTCCCTACAAAAATTCGTGAATATAAAAAAGCGTTCATACGGTGTGTCAGGGTTTTGTTGGGTTCCGGGGCCTACAAGATAATCAAAATGATGGCAGTTTTCAACATTTTCAGCAATAAATACAGGTGCTGAGTATTTACCAGATAAGTGGGTGAATGCTCCAAAACTATTTGCAGCAATCCGAAACCCGACATAGGCGACGGGAAGGACAGCGGCAGGGATGAGGAGGGGATTGGAAAAAATCCTTCCTACAACACGGCCATGACAGGGCATATTCCCCGCAATGTACGCATATACTTAAGTGTTTTTTCTATTATTTTCACGTGCACATAGAGGGGTCAATATAACTCCTGGGACATGATGAATTGATGAAAAGACGGGGTGGTTGACCTCTATCAGAGATTAACTGCTCCAATCGTATCAACCCAACCTGCCCGATGAAATCGTCAAACCTGTAGCCTGGATTCTTCTCCACATCGTACATCGATTTACGAGAGGGCACTTATGCGATTTGATTTAAATGTTTTATAGTAGTCTACTTCATTCCGTAAGTTAGTAGGCCATGGGGAATGGATTTGTACTAGTAAGCTCTTGAAGTTCTGGTAATTTTTAATTACAAGTTTCAAATGGACACGATTCCCTTCATTATTTGTACCTAATTATATTATAGCGGTCCACAACGGTTTCTTTCTGCATCTACGATAAAGCGATACGCAATGACAGTTATGACGAGCGTCATAATTTCCTTTACTGCAGACTGAAAGAACAAGAATCCTCTCATGCTGGGGCCCTATGGGCATGGATATAACGGTCCTGGTAGGGAGCAATTCTATTTGAACTGTATGGAAGATGGAGGACACTATGGTGCGGATGGTTATCCAAGCAGCACAGGCCTATGGGCTAGGAAACTGCCCCTACAGTTGGCGAAAAAGCTCGGGCACATTACCGAAAAGTTCGGGCTAGTTTCCTTGGTAACTTTCAGGGGCGTAGAGAAGGTGTTATCTTTGGGGGGGGTGTAGAGATTATGTTTTGCAGACAGATCTGGTAATGCATAGCGCGAAAACGAACTTCAGGGGGTAGGGTCCAGGAACAATGCCCCTCTGGGGGCTTGAGGGCGAAGCCCGCAGAAGCTCTGAGGTTTAAGCGTGTGAGTGAAAAATTAAGCCTCAGGATGGATACATTTTGGTTCATAATGCATCATCAAATGCAAAGATTCCCAATAATTTTAATGTAGCCTATTAGGCTATTCCCTTTTTGCCGGGCAGCTATGGTTTTAAGCGGTTGCGATCCAGAGGCCCCCCAGTGTTTTAGCTAGGACGTTTATCAATGCGAAATTTACTAATCTGTGGCCTGGGGGAGGGGTCTAAAGTTTTGTAATTTGAAAGGTGCCTAGATCGAAAATGGTGCAATATTTGAGTGGATTTCTGCCCTAATGAGGAGCCTCAAATTTACACCCGGGTAGAATTTGCTTGTCAGATTTTTTGTGCAACATTTGTCGCCGTTTATGGGACATTGTTGCACAAACAGGGGGCTGGCGTAGACACTGGACCCGCCTTAGGGCTCCTGGTGGGGGTCCAGGGGGCTTCGCCCTCGGAAGCCCTGATGTTTTAGCATAATTTCTGGGTAAAAAATAAGTCTCATACAGGAAAGGTATATTTTGGTTCATAATACATTATCCAATGCAAAGATTCCGGATAATTTTAATGTGTTGGGCTATTCCTCCCTTCATGCCACTATACTTAAGGAGCTGAACCTGTCTTTTAGAGATGGAACACTATGCGTTCAACATTTGAACACTAGACGCGTCCGGCGTTCAAATACGGTAAGTGTTCAAATAGGCGTCTGGTGTTCAAAAAGGGAAAAAATGTTCAGAATCTTAACACAAGTGTTTAAAATATGCTTTGAACGCCAGGACGGGTTCTGTATCTGTTTCAGTTTGGTGTTCAAAAGTTAAAAGCCTGAGATTGCAGTGAAGGGAAGACACGCCCGGCAAGCATTATTTTTTCCCCAGGATGCATTTTTTCCAGGATGTTTGTGGGTAAACCGGATTCTAAGGAGTTTGCAACATGTGTTTGAAGTCAATTAGGTTAGGGTTTAGAAAACGGACTCAGGATGCCCTCTCCATGGATAATCGGTTGCTGCTCCCCATGGTGATGAAAAAAGTGAGGAATAATGTCCAGAAAGTGGTTTTTCAAGAATGTCATATGACCCAAAATAGTGCGCCTAAACGGAAGCCTTTAATTCCCTTTCTTTCCCCGGTTGCTGACAGACTCAGTCATTCGCCCAATTACACCGACGGCCGTTGATACGGCCGTATACGGCCGTCACATGCATAATCAATTTGCCGACGAGCCTTCAACTTGAATGGGCCAATTAGATGAAGAGCCGAAAATCGAAATAGCCTATAACAGACTGGCCACGCTTTCCCGTTCTCTCTTTCTCTTTCTCTTTTTTCTTTTCATTCTTTTGCGTCTTCCCTTTCACTCCCTTCCTTTCCCTTGTTCTCTATTCTTTTCCTCCTTTCCTCTTTTCCTCTCCTTTTCCATTCCCTCTCCCCTTTTTGCCGACATACCGAAATTTGCCGACGGCGACCAAAATATTGGGGGGTGACACCCCACACCCCTCCCGCTCGCTACGGCCCCGGTAGCATTTTCTTTCTTTTTTTTTTCTTTTTTTCTTTTTTTTTTCTTTTTCTTTTTTTTTTTGTTCTTTTTTAAGTGATTGACTGGTTCAATTATAGATAACCTCCTGGGTTAAAGGTAGATGATTGTTAATCTAAGAGCAACAGCAGATTTCCCCAATGATAAGCAAAAAGACTCAGCTCAGAAAATTGAAATGCATAAGGCTTTACGGGTTTCCCAGTCTTATTTGTACAATGATGTGTGGTACATACAGTCTCATAAAGCTGTCATTTGCACCCCAATTAATAATCAATAATCAAATTATTGTTTACGATAAAACATGTTTGCAACTTTAATATATCAATAAAAAGCAGTGAAAACTTGCTAGACATATTGAGGAAGGGCCCCACTTGTGTCTCTTCTCTTTTTGTCATTTGTGTCTCTTATCAAATGTCTGTCAGAAAGTGGCCCTAATATGTGTATTGAAACAGCGCCATCTATCGGCTTGCGGCCTATTGCTGCGTAGGCGTATTACCCACTTTATAGTTCCAACTACCCTAATCACACCCGAAATCATTTGCTGGCATAAAAAAAGAATAAAGTTTAATGTATTTTGTTTTAAGCAGTCGACTGTCTACTAAATTGTGCCTCTCGTACTGTTCACACTGAAAACTTTTTTTTCTTGATTTTGAAGTCAAATTGTTTCATCGCCTATTAAACAAAATACCGTTTTCTTGCCATATTGTTACGGAAGGCGTGTATACTCAGGTCACATGACAAGAAAACGGTGATCTCATTTTGAAGAATTGTCAAGGTCGTGGTTTAAAGAGAAGTAAAGAAAAAGACGATGGTGATTGTGAGGCAACCATAACACGGGAGTATAACATCCCAAAACCTTTGTGCAATGCACCATTTCAAATTGAGTGAAGAAACTTCAACATTGTATCTCAGTACCAAATTTGTCCATCTGATTTCAGATGAGTCAAAGACATTTCAACCGCTACAACATATGTGCAGACTTCAACTGAGTGGACAAGGAATTGGTAGATTCGCTCTGAGGAAGGATATCTTTCTCGGCGTTGTTTAAGGGCGTTACGAAAGGGTGAACAGGAGAATCCCGTGTGACGCGACTATACCCCCCCCCCCCTTAGTGTAGTGTAGGTGACTCAAATTCTACTTTAATTTGTCATGACATACACTCTGCGTGATGATCATGGTCTGTTTTATCTATGAAGGCAAAGTTTGAGGACGCCTCCACCCCGGGAAATAAAGGGAAAAAGAAAACAAGAAAAAAGAGCACATGGAAGGTTAAAAAGTGAAGAAAAAGGGAAAAGGGAAAATTTGTAGGAGATGCTCACACACTGAAAGAATTAACATGACCATTCATTTATTTTAACACGATGATAGTTTAAATTAAGTACATTATCTTAATTACTGGGAGGTCTTTTAAAAAAAAAATTGAAAGCTGTAGCAGAGGCCCGGCATTCCAACTTCTAAATTGCGATCGTGGTGAACTTGTTTTGCAAAAAAAAAATAATAATAATGATTAAAAAGTAATAAATAAATAGATAAATAAAAATGTAAAAAATAAATGAAGTGACCTTGTGAAGAGAGTCCATGCGATTTTTGTCATGGAAAAGGTTAATGTTTGAAAGACCGGGATGCTTCGATCCTAATCCTGTACAGTCCGCACTCCATACATGGTGACCGTCAACTACAGTAATACGCGGCAAAAATATTATTTTATATTATAATTAAAAACCTTTTACGAGCGGTAGTCAGCTAGTAATACACCTCAGATCTCCCACAACAGGGACATGATTTCAGCCTGGTACACATATAGTAAGTTGTTACACGAGCACTTTCACCTCTCAGCCTGCTTCGCGCGCAATCATTATCGCGGTAGATAGACTTTTGTTAAAAAAAAAGGGTTCAAGCATAGGTTTCTTTTAATATACAGTAATAGGGGGTATGAAATTAAGTATTACGTGTTAAAATTTGCACTCAATTTCTGTTTGTGAATGTCGTGATGGCAAATTAGGCCACTGTATTTTCAGCAATACAACCCAAAGTAAAAGGTGACAACAAACACGTGTGACATTTTGTAAGATCTCCCTTTAATCAGCAGTGTTTTCTTTTTCTTTTAACTTAAATTCTAAGTTTTTTTTTTTTTAATTGGCCATAATCTCAAGTTTTTGTATTGTGAATGCGTAAAAGCCATGAAAATGTTGCATACTTAACACTGCCCATTTGAAACTTATGTACTTGTCTATTTCAACAGTTCAAGGTAAAAGATATAGGTCTGAAAAAAGAAAACAAAGCATTACTCATCAACGTCCAGAGGAGCACTACTGCATGCTTCAATTTCAAGTAGTAACTTTATCCGCTAATATCTAGAAAACCATGCCTAAAATCGGATGAAATTTTCACCGGAATGCGTAGCTGTAATTCCACTTCCACGTATCATTTTAATGTACTTTTGCCAACCACCGTTCCATTTTTAGAGATTAACAATTCTATCTGGTCCTTTACCACTTTGGCTACACTAACTTCCCTCTTGTTCACGTTCTCCTAGTGATTTAGGGATCGTCTGAATTCTCGTTCAAGTAGACCCTTTCCCAAATAGCATGCAATTACAATGGATTATGAAATTTGATATGCGTCGTTTTTGTCCACAGTAAAATGTAATTGACAGAAACGACGGACACAGAAATCCTAATCCACAATCCTTTGTAATTTTCTATTTGGAAAAAGGTCTGTCGTGATGATTTTTGTGAAGTTCTATCATGTATGCTCACACTCAGTGTTATGGGGGTCAGCTATAACTCCATGAGAGTACCCCGTTTGTAATAACTCACAAACGTTCCCGGGGTTTCGTCCCCTCCCCAGCCTCCAACCGGGTTGCTACAGTCGGGATGCAATACTTTCGGGGAGAGTTCCGCGCATTTCACCTGCGTTCGTATTAGAGACTTTCTAGCAGGGCTTTTTTAAACGGACTTATATACGAGTGCCGGTAGCTTAACCAGTCCCTCACACGGGTCCTAGTATGTTCAGGTTACCCCCTCCCCGCCCAATTTTAGCATGTAGAACAGATGAGTGTAACATACCTAACAAAGAATGTACAGCGAAGTTAAATTTTCTACAAATGGCATCTAAAGATAAAAGTTTCACACATCCAGTAGTTGTAAGGACGGTGAAGTCAAGCGGCCATTTCTGAAAATCTCTCGAACCGTTGATGAAGGGGATCCGTTCTTTGTCAAAATCACACCCAACAACCTCCAAGTTTCGTCACCTGGTTAAAAACCTTGCATGTACACACTGTTTCACCACCCCGGCAGTCGGCTGATCCACCCAACTATCAAACTGTTTCATCTTCAACCTAAAATAAGGATAGACACTTGGAAAACGAAGCGGACCTGCGTGGGCCTGTCCTTGATTAGGTAAAATGGGAATTGATTAGGTAGGAATGGAACATCACACTGACGTCATTTTGGAGGAAACCAATGAAGCACATATGCACGAATGGCATGGATTTCGCTGCAAGTGTAGTAGACTTACGCGCGTATATTCGATTGGTTGACAAATTAGCTGTCTTCATTTATTGGTGTAACTTGCAATGATACGCACTTTTCCTCCATTTTCCTCCAAACGAGGGAGCACTTTCTCCTTTGTGACATCATATGTGTAAGGTCTATAAGGAGGTTTCACGAGTGCAAAAGTCAACCAACGCATACCACGTTCTGGAGGACAAACAAAACACGGGGACGCTAGGTCATGTACCGTACTTACTATCTATATGGTGCGTGGAGCAGTGTTCTCCAGAACAGCCTGGTGCATCCACTGAATTTGACCTTTTGACCTTTGGTGCAAGTTTCCGATAGAGCAGTGGTTTCCAACGGGGCGTTATCGCCCCCTGGGGGCATTTTCGCAACTCGTGGGGGCGATGAGCTCTAAGGGGGCGGCAGGGGGGCGTTTTGAAAAAATAAAATACTAAATTTAAAACGGGCCTTACAAGATTCCAAAAGGTTTCCCTTAGCTGAGCTCTCAAATTCGTTCCCCTAAAAAGAAGATAAATGACGTCAAAAAGTCGAATAGGTCTAACATTCACTCCTCAGGTGCACTAAATAGTTTGTGAATTATCTTTATTGCTAGATTTCACGAAATTGCATCTAACAGTGATTAATTTCAAAATTTTCTCGACGAGGACCCTCATATTCCCATTAGTGGCATCTTAGTGAAGGTGGTGAACGAAGGGCCATGGCCAGAAATTGTCCCGCCAGTTTTACTTTGAATGTAGGTTTTCCGCTGTGCTGTTCATCAACATGACAAACTGACAGAAGTGAAAATTGCAGATAATTCTAACATAATAGGAGATAACTTTTGCAATGTCCTGTGCAGTAAAACACACGTAAAACGTTAAAACATTTCTTTTTTTAAAAAATGCAATCATACTGTTTACCAATTTCAGCTTTCTCATTATTTTTGCCCGTGGGACAGAGTGAGTGGCATAAGTCTTTTAAAGCCCGATCCGACCCCTACCATCCTTCTTCCTCCTACCCACAGGAAAAGCTCCTTGCAGCATCAAAGGGAACCTTCGTTAGTAGTTCTATGGGCTATTTCTGTAATCTCCAGTGAACATTTAAGGTTATTAGATATAAGGTAATCGGAAGACAGTCAAAACACACTTACAGTTTCTCATTCTTGTGTCAACAACTTCGGTAATACCCCAGAGCTTCCGGGGGCTTCGCCCCCGGTCCCCCAGTAAGAATGCCCCTGAGCTCCATTAGGAGCCCTTGTGGGAACTGTTCACATTTCAAAATTCAAAAGTTTCTCCGTCCCTGACCCCAACTTCATGATTCACCATCACACAAGAGAGTCAGTTTTTGAATCCCGCATTAATGTTTTGCTTCCTTGTGTCGGACCCGTACGTAAAAACAATGTTTGTGTATGTCTCCCCTTTATTTCACCATGTGTTTTTATTATAATTGTCATTTCATTCATGGCAACAGTATGCTATAGACGGGGAGGGGGGACGTTTGTTCAAGACCATTCGGTGAAAGAGGGCGGTAACACTCCATGCCGTGACCATTTTTAAGGTAATAATACACCAAGCTGTTCTGATCACAACACTTTCCGAAGAACAGAGATACATCTCCCAACATCTGTGGGGACCTCCCATCAATACGGGATCTTTCAATCTATATATGTAGCATGATGTAGAAGGTTGAAAGTACGTATCTGCCATTATACATTTTTCAAAAAATTTTACCAGAGCTTCGCCAGTTCTCGCTGAGCCATTATTGGTATAGATGGTGATTTTTAATACACTTATGACTAAAACAGCACTCTGTAACGCTCTTATTAGTCTTTCACCCCTTTTGCTACACCTATCAGGGAGGTCTAATATCACCTCCCTGCACCTATACTCTCCCTCCCTCTCATTTTCCATTACTGGCAGCTGTTCGTATTTTAGTTCAAAAGTAGTAAAATACGGTAGTTGTAAAGTGTTCGGAGTCGTACTCTATATTATCATTTGGATGTCAGGTAGTATACGCATTATGTCATCCCCCCCCCCCGCCCAATTAATATGATTAATGCAGAGCTTCCAGGAGGTCCTATTCAGGTATCTGCTAGCCTTAGATGCCCTTTCATAATGCACAATGAAGGAAAGGACATATTTCGTAATAACTCAAAAATGTTTCTGTGGACTCCACGCACATATTTTTTGTAAAAACTTTCCCGAAACAGAAGGCAGTAAAATAGACAGAAGGGAGGGGGCTTCAGGAGATTTGTTGACAACGTATCTGTCTCTTAATAGACAACATATTCTCGTCTTTTACCTTACCAAAAATTAGCATTCACTAAATTATGGAAATTTTCCAGCCATATATCCAAAAACATCCCAAAGATAGCACTATTTTGCATCTAAAAGACCATAAATTAATAAAAAAATTCTTAAAGGGGAGGGGAACCCCTTCCCCAAGAAGACACCTTTATGTAGTGACAAACGAAAGATCAAAACTGCTGTATGCAAATGCAGGAACGCATGAAAAATAAAGGTGTAATTTACGCAGACATGGGGGAACTGAGGTATTATTACGACATCATCTATGGTGCCCCCAATCACAAAAAAAACCTGGCGACGCCACTGATCTCAAGCAAACTTGCAGGTCTTGCAATGATCTCCGAATTCAAAATCTAGTTGTCTAGGATGACCCTAGATGTTGACCCTGCCTTTTTAAGCTTAACAGGACATTGTTGCTCTTGTACAATTTCAATCCAGTGCACCTTATCAACGAGTTTTGTGCTCAAAATAGCATTTCCAAAATGTATAAATATACCAATAGCCTATACCAAAGAACATTACCACTGAAACTAACCCCTTAAAACAGTCTTCCTGGCACTTCTGAGACATTAAAACCCATGAGCTTCCGGGGGCTTCGCCCCCTGGACCACGCATCGCAATCTGGCTGTTAAAGCGCCCAGTACCGCAGCGGTGGCTTTTTCAAATGGCAATGAAATTTGCGATCATCGTCAGCTAAAATATTTCATTACTATTTCAAATTACACCTGAAAAACGAGGGAACCTCTCCGAGTTTTCTCCAAATTATCAGATTATAGTCAATAGGCCTATTAGCCACAAAAGATTTGTGACTTACGAAATGCTACCTGGGAGGACCCTACATCCAGCCCCTGGCTTCGTCCCTTTGGCGCCTGGTATGAAAGGCTTTGCCGACCACACATGAACTGCACAAATGGTGTCCCCGACATTTTTCTCGCCAGACGTTGTCCCTGAAATTTCCCCGTTCAGTCCCCTTGGAGGGAGTCTGAACCCTTCTGCTTAAAACGTTGGGCCATCTTGATCCCCCCCCCCCCACCTCCCCTTACTTTTGGAGGCGGATCCCGGCATAACCTTAATGCAGATTTAATGATAGTATGCTGTGTCCTCTATAAGCGTTACGTCTACAAACTGTGTTAACATGGTTTTCACTCGGAAGCAAGGATCATCAGGCACTGACAAGTGGATCATAATTTGGTGTGGTGGTTCAATGACAGAGCAGGATAGTCAACAGAGAAGAAAAAAGAAATATGCAAATTTAAACTTGGTGGTTATTTTTATTAATTCTGAAAAAGGTATGCTCGGGAGCCTAGTACAAGCCCAAGCCGAGGTAGTACTTCCATGGTCTCACTGCCACAGCAGTAAGAGTCCTCTACTCTGGGATAATTAAGCCTACGTGTTGTTAATCTGGCCATGGTTAATTAAACAGATGTTTGCTGTTCTGCAAGAGATTTGACACTCAGACTTCAACTCAGCGAAGGCCAGTTTAATGGCTCGAATAGCCTACGAAATTGTAATACTCAAAGGCCGTCACATAAGACAGTAAGAGGGAAACACAGGCCAAGCAGATACATGGAACCTTATCTTTGAATAGCTAGAACAGGGGTGGGGAATCTCCGCCCAGCGGAACCTCCGAGCCGCGGGCCGTATGCGGGGCAAGAGACCATTTTATCCGGCCCGCGAGGCCATTCATAAATGTGAATTCAGAATCACTTAAAAGGTACTTGATAATAATCTTTTAGCCCACGGTGCGTATCGTTTTTCCTGTTTTCACCACTTTTCACATATTTCACGTAAAACTGCTGCAAAACACTACCAGTTTATTACTAAAAACCTTAGTATCCACAATGTAACATCCCCACCGTTTCGTTAGACACAAACCAGGTGCAGATTCCTTTGTACATTTGGTGGTATCGGAAGTTTTGCGTGGAAGGTTAGATATATAGGAATGGACAGAAGTGCATTAACAGATGTATATATAGGCCTATCTATTACATTGAGTACTAAACTCAGTGGGCACTGTAGATTGGGTGGGGGTAAGAACTGTCCCTCCGAAGAGTGAATTAAATGTTAAAAAGTTGGTTTCAAGATACGCTTTTTTTCGGCGCACTTCGCGCGCACTTTTTGCATGTTCTCATTCATTATTACTACTAAGTCAAATAATCATATTGTGATACTTCTGGTTTGTATACCTAGCCTTTGGGATTCAATGCCATTTAAAGATAGTGGATGAACATTCTATTGCCTAAAAATTTGAACAAACTCTTGAATCCCTAGGGGCTTCGGCCCACCAGGCCTGTTAAGGGCCCTTTGGCCTGCACCCCATGGGAAAATTTTGCATCGCCCGCGGCCCGCGAGCGGCTTATGACTATCAAAACGACCCCCAGAGGAAAAAGGTTCCCCACCCTTGAGCTAGAAGAATGGTATTATGTACACTTTGCTAGTTCGTGCGTGAAATTAGTGGTTTGCGCAATTGCAGAAGTTAAAGAAATTGCGATTTGTCTCATACAACTCTAGTCTGCCGCGTGTCGTAAGGACGATATATACACTACGCAACTGAAAACTTGCCACTCAATCAGGCACTGTTGACTTTCAATAACTTTGCTTCTCCCCCTCCGGCGAATGCGTTCGGCTATTTCTGCATAAATACTGACCACACTCAAAATATACTTAAGAGGTACATTACTACATTCACATCTGCTACGAAGGTAAGGAGTTAGTTTTATTCTTCATTCTGTACGATTGAGGTCGCACACTGGATGCAATGAATTGTCATGGGGAAATATTGCGTTAATGTTGCCTATCATTGTGCATTTATAAATCATGGTGTAAACATTTTCCTTGCCACAAATGAAATATCTACTCAAAAGAAAACTTTTTCGGTAATGGTGAATTGGCTCACAATAGAGTAACAAAGGTTGGCATGTTTGTGTACCAGTGAAGATCGCGGTCAACGCAAGTACCAAACTTGAACTTTTGTCAAAATTTCCGGAGTTTTGATTGTATCTTTATTACCTGACTGTATTCTTAAAAGTCTCAAGTTCATTCTCTGAGTCATCGCGACTTCAGATTAACCTCTCTGCACGACAGCAGACCTCAGTAACCTTAACTCCCAAAGGACTGTTGTAGAGACGCACACTGTGTGCTTAGTCTAGTCATTTCTAAGTTATCCGAGTACAGAAGAGGGCGTGATCAAACAGAGTCCGTTGCCTAGTGTCCTGGACTGACAGGAACAGTTTCCAACGTCATTCACAGTTTGGGTTCCAATTTATTTGAATGCCTATCGATAGCTTCATGCAGTCTTCAAATTCATCTTTAGGCTTAAGTATCGTCTAATTTCGCTCTATGTTTTAATTATGTTGGGTGGGGGATTACAGAAGCGTTCGTTTTTTAAGAGGGGGAGGGTGGATGAAGAGAGGAAATTGAGAGGATCGGGACATCAATTCCGATATGCCATATGCACTCTTTACCCTTACTCTAGCTCCACTCTCTACCCTATAAACATAGCGCCAAAATACAAATACTCTTACTGAGCCTGAGGGTTAGGGGAATAAGTAGCAACAGCCTATATGTCCCAGTGGCGTAGCTAAGAGAGGGGGTTTGGGGGCATAAAACCCCTTAAAGTATCGCGATTCCAGGAACCCTCTACTGGAAAATTCAAGAGTGAAAACTGCAGCCAATACCGATTCCTTTCTTGAAGCCCCCACAATGAAGTGGCGGAGCCCACCCGATGAAAAGATTTCTGGCTACGCCACTGCAAGCTGCATCTTGGGTAGGGGATGCACATCGCTGAGTGCGGAACCGTCAATAGCTTCCTTAGGAGTTGTCTGCCAGTGCAATCCTCTCGATGCCGAGATTTCTGGCAAATCCCTACCTAGGCTCGCCTTTTATTCATTACACTAATATCCATTTCGTTAGGGCCGAGTCATATCTTTGAGGCCTTACTTGTACCACCAGGGTGTCTACCTCCGTCAGCATTTTGTATATTTCCATAAAAATCCAAAACATATGTTTACAATTTTCCAATTTCAGAATTTTATTTCTCCGACTTTCGCAGGGATTTTACAACCAACATGGACTAATCGCGGACGTTTCAAGGGGTAGCTGCCGGTGTGTATACAGGTTATGTGTTTCCATGGTTGCAGGCATTGTGATGATGGTATTTTATGGTTTAATGTTTCACGGAAGTGTTCCCTCAGACTAAATGAAAGACATTATAAATAAACAGGGACAGTTTTAGGGTATGCTGTTGACACAGGGAACTGCATCATACGGTAAGCCATCAGCTGCTTGTCTGTATATACGAGAAGAATAGTCGGAAAGGGGTGATTGCTTATTTTATAAATTTTACATCAACCGTCACAAAATATGAATTGCTACCATCCGCGAATTGTCCATAAAAGATCGTTAGAGGATTCCAAAACAAACTGTTAAAGACGGGCATTGTGTTTGAGCTGGTGAGAGAAACCTAGACCATGGGCCTAGGCCTACTTCCAGCCTTTATTCGTAAGCTACTCCTGCTGTGGATCATGAGCCCCCAGAACCCTCTGTAATTATCTGAGCCCATGCCATGACAGACAACAGCGTAACTGAATGGGGAGGGGGCTTCCTCTTCAGCACCAAAAAAGAAAAATGCGAAGTTCCGATGGAAATATTGAACGACTTAATCAACAATGTTTTTTGCAACGGAGTGGAGTCGATTGGGGGAAGGGGTGCCCCCTATTTTTACTTTCGTTTATGGGGGGGGGGAAGAGAAGATGTACCAATTTTTGAGTGGAACAGATAAAAAGAGCATTTCAACAACGCAACACCGAGGCTACCATAACCACACCCTCCCCTTCACAGCTTAAGCAAAGCCTGCTCATCAGAGCCAAGTCTAGTGTATATAGGGAAATGTTTTGACCATACCTTCCTTCAAATTGAAGCTTGAAATTAAAGAAGGCTAAAGCTTAAAGTTGTGGTGACATGTCACCAACAAGAGCTATTTTTCCTTGGCAGTTAAAGAATAAAATCCCTTAGGAGATATCCACTGGAATTATTTCAATATCTTTTGCAATTCTGATATTCAAACTGGTGCCTTATTAAGACTTGTCAAATGGGGCCTAACATACCTACATCCGACCTTTTGAAAAGAATATAGCCCGATAGCACAAACCTGAGGGACCGCAGTGACGTCGTCGTACTTTTCGAAGTGGAGGGGGGCACTGTGGGGCACAAAGTTCCGCCGGAAGAACACACCAAATAACATGAAGGAGGCTGAGCGGCGCTGTGAGCGTCATGCATGTGACTCGAAGGGCTCCCCTGTATGTTTTGGGGTCCAGGGGCCCACATGTAGGGCTCTTAGTGCCTAGGGACAACGCCGGGGTCTGGGGCATTTACAAAATTGTGACCCTTAGAATGAAGCATCCAACTATCTCCAGGCATGTTACTAAGGGGGACCCCCTCACATTACAACATCAAAGGTGCTTTTACGGCGGCTGATCGGGGCCTCGCCTCAAAAATATGGAAAAAAAAAGCGCTTTATGTGATTAATTGGGTTGTGGATGCCTTAAAATTATAATTATGAAAAATATATTCCCTGCATTTTCTGCTGAACAGATCAGCAACAAATGAGAAAGGGGATGGCTAGTGCCCACTGAGACCACCCCTGGTGCACGCTCGAAGCGTGCCGAAAATTCTAGTATGGTAAAGAAATTTTTGTGCAAGTTTTTATACTCCTTATGAAGGAATCACCACTGTTTGATCCCAATGTGATGCTTGACCTCGCCTCGACGAGGATACTGGAGAGCAAAGCCCCCT
Source organism: Holothuria leucospilota (assembly GCA_029531755.1). NCBI lineage: Eukaryota > Metazoa > Echinodermata > Holothuroidea > Aspidochirotida > Holothuriidae > Holothuria > Holothuria leucospilota. The sequence goes on along the minus strand of CM055976.1, from coordinate 2,565,673 downwards.
TTGCAAATTTTAAGGCAATCGTATTTAAAATAAACGAACGTTATACCCTATGAAATGATTTGGGTCCGCGTTAAAAAATAAGTCAAAAATCGCAATCTTAACAGTTTTCGAACATAAAATTGGACTAAAAGATAATAGATGAAATTGTATTTAATGTTCTGAGGACTCACGGCCGCAGTGATCCCATAGCTGTTGAAAGTAGGTGTAAAAACGGTAATTCTTGAATATACTTCCCTGTAAGGCAATGCTTCACGAAGTTCACAGAAACAGATGCACGCGATGCGAGTCGTAAAAATGTAGTTTTGAGAACATTTTTTGTAATTTTAGACCCCTGATTGGCTGATATGACAGTGGGTTCTCGTTTCCAAATTGATGTATAAACGATGTGTTTGTGAATACTTTTTTCAATATCCAAACTCTATTCGGGAACCCAAGGGGGCAAGGTAAACTTTCCTTTTTGGGGGGAGGGGTAAGTGCTACCTCCCCTATATAGTGTACTTGTGTATGCATGAGTGGGTGCAACAAGTCTACAGCCAAAACGATTCAACCATGAACTAGGTCATTGCATGAAGACTGCATGAAGACTGCATGAAGGCATTTAGGTCTACAAAACTTGATAACTTTACAGTATACGTCGACTCTCAACCGATATCTCTAATCGTGAACGATCCACGCAAGAGTACAAGACACAGTAAAAACTTCTCCATGAGAAAGTCAGTGTGCCGCTGTTATTACAACTTCTATGCTCCCAGGGACAGATAAACCGGTATAGATCCCTGATCCCTGGATTAACCAGTGACCGGGAAGAACAACTCCTGTGAACAGTACAATGACTACTTAAGGTGTTCAATTGCTTCCGACGACCTCACTTACCTCAGGTGACCGGCCTTTAATTTCAAAATATATTATGACGAGCTTTAAAACGGTTTGTAATAACCTGGAGAGAGTGAGAGTCTTTCTGCATGTCATAGTGATTGACCTGTAAGCCATAAATCAGTACAGTAAGGACAAGAACAACCTACTTCATTAATTTTATCCCTTGGGCTGCTTTAAGTACCACAGAATGACGTGTACAACTGACCCTTAGGTCTACTAAGTACGCGCTGCCCAGTCCTCGAGAGTTGTTAACCGCGCGTAATCCAGGATTTAGACCGGAAAAATGTCCATCTGCCCATTGCATACATTCCTGATAGCAATCAACTTTACCACCGACCATCACATCGGTAACGCATAGCCTATGAAGAAGAGGGGACAGCCAGATATTCAAAAGGTTTTTTACTCATAAGGTTCATTGTTCATAAGGGTCGTTATTCATAACATGATGAACGGCAAAAATAAGGTTGATTGTTCATAAGATTCGTTATTCATTACCTCTCTTAATGTAAAAGAGTGAAATTCACTCTTCGACGATTGCCTACAGTGACCACTCTTTTTTCGAGTGGAAATAGACTGAAATTCCACTCTACTCGGAGTGGTAATTAACTCTAAATGAGTGAAAATCCCACTCCGAGGAGAGTGGAATTCCACTCGAAACAGAGAGTGGTCACTGGAGTCAATCGTTTCGCTGGATTTTCACTCTTTTAATAAAATAAATGATAAAAAAGGTTCATTATTCAGAAGGTTTGCTACTCATAATCGAGAATAAAGTTCGTTGTTCATAATCGAAAAAGGGTTCAATGTTCATAATCAAAAAAGGTTTATTATTCATAATACAAACGGGTTCACTATTTCGTGACGGCACAAATTCATGGTCAAGCCAGGGAGAATTTCCACTCGGTCCAACCGCGAGCTCTTTGATAAGCGCGTGGAAGAACGACATGTACAAGGAATGTAGTTTTAGGAAATTTTTATTGCACATTATCAATTGTTATATCAGACAAAATATCATACACAACTGTATATTTTATGGAGAACAACTACAGGTCATTCCCTTGCTTCCCTTAATAGGAAGTTGAAGACAGCTGTGGGTTTCATTTCTTTATAATCAAACGTGAGCTAAGAAACGTTTCTAGATAGAAAAAATATTGCTCCACGAAGATTTGAGTCTACTAATATCCCTCCAATGAAATAAATCAAATCTATCAAGTGAAGTCTATCTAGCAAACAACAAAGGTTTGCTAAAATGTAGTCTCGAGACTAGCGCGCGGAACGAAATTCAACGAATGAAAGTTTTTCCATCAGCTCATCGATACGAACAAAAAATGGAGAAAGTAAATTTCCGATTCATGAAGTTAGAGCCAGAAACATTTCATCTGCTTCAGAAATCAAACGTAAACTTCGTTTACTTAGTGACATAACGATGTGTTGGATTCAGGCAATTAAACGCTTATAACAGGCAGGGGTGTAGCCAGAAATTTGTCAAGAGGGGAGCGAAGCCCATAGACAGACTCTCAGAGCTCCGCGCCACCATGGGTTTGCGCAAAATGCCTCCCAGATCGCTGGAAATGGCACTTCCCAGGCGTATTTACCGCATGTAAATAGGAGAAACACTAGCAATATTTTAAAAATAAACATTAAAAAACACCAAAAATATGCTCGGGGGCGGCTGCCCCCTTCACCCCGGCTACGCGCTGATTACAGGGAGCCTTACGAAGGAGCACTACGCACAGCACTGAAACTCCCTGGTACAACTTGCTGAACTTGAACTTGATATCTCACTGGTGCTCTCGGGTGCAGCACAGCTGCGAAATGGTTACAAACAGTACAAGGTTGGATCTCTGTTGTGAAAGAAATCTTTGGCTGTAGTCGACAGGCTCGGCGGGGTTGGTAGCCGCTTTAGCGGAAGCAAAGACAGCCCGCTACGCAGGTTACCTTATGGCCAAGACAGCAACTCTCTAAGTTAGTGAACTCTTGGAGGTTAAGTGTCTGAGGCACCATGTACGTACGGTGTATGCTATGTAATTACGCAATGGGTCGCTGGAGACACTCTTTCGAAGCTACTGTGTTGCGACTAAGGCCATTCGCGTGCGACTCCAAATTCCATGATTGGCTTAATGTTTGTTTTGAACTTTCTTCGTTGAAAAGCTGTTGGTTTATTAGGCTATGAGATGTTCTCAGGCACAGCTTATGATTTTTTTTTATTTGAAAAAAAAAGATAGAAAATTATTGCCAAAGATATTACAAGCATAGATTCCAAACTTAAAATGGCGCGTTGACTCCTCATGGAGGCCAAAACATCGGGGCGGAAGTGCTGATCACTGCTCAGTTGTTTTGAAAATAAACAGGCAAATGGATGTCTTACAAAAGTATTAACACTTGTTATTTCGGAATGTTGTTGATTGAAGAAGACCTACGCCTTAATAAATTCCACTTGAACAAGAATAACTTATTTCTTCAACGCGGCATTCCACGTATTTACACTTGAACATGAACGCACAATGACTGGTTTTGCAAGTTCATGGACATTCATTGGTCAGTTTCTATGGTATCTTCAAGTGACGCACTTTTATATGCGCGTTCAATTACTTACGCGCTCACAACGGGAAAGCAACTAGAGCGTTTGTTTCCAGAGCGCGCAGAACTGTGCGTCAAGTATTCCAGATAATACACAGAGAAATGTATTCTGCGCCTATAGAAGGCGTTGTAAAAGTGCACGCACTCTAGCCTCTTTTAACAATGAAATTTTCTGTAACACGTTCTTAATTTTGTACGCAGATCGCGGAACAGAACGGCGCGCATGTCAAATTAACACTTCCGCCCCGATATATGCGTCTCCATGAGGCAAGCGTGTATCATTTCAACTTACCCCTGCAAATGCAGACAGCTGATTCGTGAATCGGTCGGATACGCGCGTAGTATTCTACTGTCGCGTGCGAAGACTACGTCGTGCGTGCGCTGTGCTTCACTTTTTTGGCGCCAAAATGACGTCGCATGACGTCAATGCATAAGCTCTGTAGGAGTTTGGAATCTATGTTTATAATATCTTTGATTATTGCACGTTGCCGCGCCCCCAATGCCCGGTCGCAACGACCCTGAGATTTTTGCACAATCACGTGTACTAGTACACTAATTGCCCTCGCACTAGAGCACACAGATTGTAAAAGTTAAGAATCGATGTCCTTGAAAGTTTATATTAGTATGCTAATGACAATGTACTCGTATACTCGTATATACTAATGACAATGTAGGATTATGATATACAAGTCCTACCCGAGTGAGCCAGTGAGCCACAACTGGAAAAAAGGCCGTGGCCAGCTCGACTTGAACCAATTGGTTGGAAACTGGGCCGTTAAACCTCATCTAACTAGCTAACTAACCTACCCGTGTATTGACAGCGGCCGCATCAAAGTAAAGAAGGCAGCTGCGAACGGTAACAACATAAGGCTCACCAGTACATCGACTAACTTGAATGCTGTTAGGCATACGTGCATAGCGACTGTAGCATCTTTCGCGTAACGTAATACTGATGTACTTAGATATTTGTATTGCCCAATATTTTCATAGGCCTATAGACGGATTTCATGTGACGTCACGCGCGTTGGATTCCCAGGCACTGACGGACAAAACACACACGCAGTAAGTGTATTTACAGCACACGCGCACTGCAAAACCATATAGTACTACTGTGGCACAATGGACGCGTGCCCTTCAAAACTACTCAAGACGCGCGATCTTGCCCTTCAAAACCGAAGAGACGCGCGATCACGTGAGGCGGTGAAACCCCTCTATACGCCCAGTGTATAACAATCGTAACTAACAGTGACGGCCAGTGAGCCAAATTGAAACGCGCTGACGTCACGTGAAAAACCTCTATAGACGTGCTATCGTGCGCGCGTATCGGTAACACACCTACTACGCATGATCAGTTCCATCCAGCGAAACGCGCTGACGTAACTTGCATAAGCTCTATATGTAATTTGCTTGACAGCATATGCGTACGGAACTATGTCCACTTTGGGACTGTAGCACTTCTGTACGAAATTTGAATGCATGTTTGCCCGAAGTAGCGTACTTATGTCTCGCCCGAAAAAAGACAGTTTTCTGCTGTTATTACTCAGCCCCCTCCCCTACGGCTATATTTGGCAGTAAGCACGCCAGACGCGTAGCCAAGGGGGACGAAGGGGTCAGCCGCCCCCCTTGAGCATATTTTTGGTATTTTTAATGATTGTTTCATGATATTGCTAGTAACTCAAAATAAAAATGTCTAGATGCAACTTACAAGGCCTGGGAAGTGCCATCATTTCCAGCGATCTGGGAGATATTTTCGGTCAAATTTTCTTGTACGCTTCGCGCCAACCTATGGTGGCGCTACGCTTAGATAGTTTTCCTACAGGCTTCGCGCCGCTCCCCCCCCCCCTTGGCAAATTTCTGGCTACACGCCTGAAACACGCACTTGTAAAAAATGTCCGGTAACCCCTAAGCATATTTGACAGAAAAGGCTTCAATCGCAAACTAAACTCAAGTGCAAAATCTGTATTAGGTAACAATTTTGTGAGCGAGATAAACCGCTGTGGTATGAATTACAGTTGGCCAGCTACTCGGTATACCGTTGTTCGATTTTAGCCATACCGGCGCATCCACCACCACACGTTCTAAACAGCTTAAACTGCTAAAGTTGATTCAGCTATTAAATACCACATACTCTCTCCCATGTGGCTGTTTACATTTTGCCATCCGTAACTTAAGGCAAGTTACTTCGATGAGCCTGGACGGGTTATTTTTATATGCATTTGTGTTTCTCCAGACAACCTCTAAGTTCCCAGGGTCACAGCAATCATATTTATCTAAGCACCATCTGTTTTCATAGACAACCCTGGATGCATAATGTTATACATCAAATGCAATTTTTTCACACCGTCTACGTCAACAGTTGCTAATTTCAGAAAAATAAATTTTTGCTAAAATAAGCATTTTAAAGTTATCGATCAAGAACAAAGAGTTTCCTTCACAAAATACCACGCAAAATATGTATGGAACTATTCCGTTGATAGCTTGTTGCGATATCTAGCATTCTAGATCGAAAGTTCGGCGGAGTACATATAGGCTATCCTATCCTGCCGTCACATTTGCCATTACAGTGACAGTTACAAGATTGAACTCACCTTATAAATTATGAAAATAGACGCAACTACAATAGGCGTTGTGTTTGAGGTTTGGCTGAGGTACTTTTTACGTGAAAAAAAAAACGAAAAACATTTTTGAGGCAATGTTAACGTCAAAGGAAGGTTTGTTTTCACATTCATAAATGGCAAACTGGATGTGAGCTCCAAGTGTATGGGGTCATAACTTAGTCTGTTACTGCTACATTAAACGTAGAAGATTATGCTCTTAGCGTAGGCCTACATTTTATTCCAATAATTATTTTCGTATACATGGAAGAGAATTACAAATAATAGTAGTTAGTAAATAGGTAGTTACTAATGAACGGTAGGATATGATCTACTTCACACAAGCCCTTTTGGTATAATGAAGTGTGAAACTTGATGGAACTATTCATCACAGTTAGTCTTGTTTCTCTTTGACCATGCAGGGAGGTGTTAGGACAACTCCCTACTTTGACTATCTTTCGTTGTTTCCGACGCTCTCGAAAAAGTGCACGTGTGGTAGTGAAAAGAGGTTTAATTTGTAATGCCAATACCTCACCTAACGTGTTGGGGGAACAGCACAAACAGGGAGACAAATTTGCAAAGCACAATATTAAAGATTTTGTGTCTTTGTTAATTGTTACGTTCCTTCTTATTTAGAGGATTGTCCAATCTACCGCCCTTGGACGGGCCTAGTGCCAGTTTAGACCACTTGACAGGTTCTACACGATCCTTAACTTGATCATTGATTTGCTGATAGTTTTTTTTTTTTTCACATGGAATCTTTAGGCAAGGAGTTCATGGAGCAGTTCAACGTCACCACACCGGTAAACAGCTGAACTGTGTAGTGTTAAGAGGAAATTTTTAGTATATGCCTACTGGATAACTGTTGAAATGTGAAATGAAGTAAAGCAGTCTAATTCTAAAATGTGTTGAAAGTACATTTTTGGTGCACTTCTCTGGAACTTGCCTATCGTGGGCAGCTTATATTTATTTTCTCTACGACAGCTAATGATATTCTTTCCAAAGCCCCATGCAATCCTACCACTATTCATGATCCCCATGCACCTACAAGCCCCATCCGCATCACCAAATCGACCTGCCATTATGTGCTTTCACATCAATTCAAGTGAACCTACCCTCTGATGCCGGGGGACCCCACGCTCCGAAAGGGGGGCAGTACGATCAGGTGGCGCCTTCCACAATCATTCAATATGACCCCTCGTTTCTTTGAAAGATTGTGCACCCCCCCCGAATTACTGTATGCAGGGAGTAGCTCCGAGGCTACTAGCCCGTAAATGTGGGCCAGTCACCAGTGGCGTTCTCTCAAGACTTTTTCCCAGGTAACATTCCCATATGGGATCCACAGGGGCCCATATGGGCCAGCATATGGAGCCCATATGATTTTGTACCCAAGATTCATAAGGGGCCATATGGGCCAGCCCATATGCCCATATGGAACAGTTCTCGGACCCATGTGGGCAACTGTCCCACGTGGGCCCCAGAACTATCCCATATGGGCATATGGGCTGGCCCATATGGGCCTCTTATGAATCTTGAGTGCAAAATCAAATGGTCTCCATATGTGTTCACCAATGTGTGGCCCATAGGTTTGCTACCTGAGCTGTATGGATCAAGCAGGCCTAAAGTACGACCCCTCGGATGTATAGTGGCCTAACGTTCATCTTCCATTCATTTCATCCCATTTAGTGGTTGCTTGCCAACAGCTTTTAGTCATATCTGCTTTACTTGTAACAATTTTAAGTTGTTTTTTGAAGAATCATGGAGTATATATTGGAACATGTCTATGTCTGGATTATAATTGCCTTAGCTGCTCAGAAAATCATGACAAAGAAGGCGCGAGCCTGAGGCACCCCGAAGGCTTTTTGCTTATCCTGTGTTTGTACTTTGCCTACATACACGGTCAAGTTGATGCCGAGAAAACCGAAATATGTAAGCTGTGAGTCAAAATTCTAACCTGGTGTTTCCGAAGGACGACACCAAGTGCAAACTTGGTCACCCCGTCAGTTAGGGTATAGGAACATTGCACTTTACAACACATGTCAACATATTATCCGTCAAAATTTCTAGGTGCACGATTTAACAACCCCCAATCACTGTGCAGCGCTCTATTCAATGCCGAAACCACTATCGATAGTGTTTTCACACAAACTTTGCCATGCGTTTAATTTATTGACCCCTATCAATGGGGCAAGACTCCGTATAGATTGTGTTCAAGTTCACCGATTTTAGTATCCCTTCATTTTATGTGACGTATCTGTTGTGATATCAAGCATTGGGTATAATTATGACAACGATTTGGTTACGACATACACATGGAGGGATTCTTCACGCGGAGACCTTGCTCTCATGCACTTCTACTTGCTAATCGATCAAAGCTTATTAATATTGCCGAACGAGTTTTCAAACAGTGCAGGCGCATTTCAGACATTTTGGGAGTCTAGGTTGGGGAAGGGCCTAATAGGCATTGCTTCCAACTGAAACAGGGGCCTACACTCTCAGTATAAGGGTCGAAAAATGCTGAGTCATACAAAAATCGAAATACTAAAAGATAGGCCTACCCATTCATCTCGGATTCATTTATACGGACCAAAAATATCTCTCTCGTACGATGAAACACGTACAACACACACAACTCCATCGGGTCAAGAGGAAAAGTAGCAGTACTACTTATTTCGTCTCAAGTTCAGTCAGTCAGTTTTGCGTGAATGCTCATTTCCCAAATTCCCATCCCTGGTCTTTTACCTTCTTGTCTGCTTCAAAGTCACCACCATTAACCGAACTTTTTTCCTTTCTACAAGTTATGCGCTCTGTAAAACCACTTACTAGACTCTCAATGTCCGGTTCTGTACCAAAATTAAGATACCAGGGTGTCATTCAACTTTCACATGAGATTCTGTCAACAGTTTTAAGATTTTCTTATAGTCTAATAGCCTTGCAGTCTAAAATAGCAACCAGAAAACAGGATTTCCATTTCTCTTAAGACGAAGGGACTAATAGGTTTCTGGTTCACATTTGTCTCAGTATATAAAAACGTTACAATAAGTAGACATGCGGATCTTCAGTCGGACGAAATTTCCCTGCTTGGTAACTTGTATCAAGGAGATTTTAGTGTGAACTTTTACGACCTACAATGATCTTTAACCTCCCCAATTTGCCCGCCTTGACTCGGGTTACCCTATCGAGTCTGCAAGATTTTCATAACAACTCGAGTGACCTCCAATGCTCTTCGACATCTTCCAAACATTTAAGCTATTCAGACAGTCAGAGTAATTCAACTGAATATAGGGCATCTACATACCAGGCCGCAAGATATTCATCAAACTAAGATGTCCTTCTTGAGAATTTATTTTTACAAGCTTTTCTCACTAGGACAACTTTTGACTCCAGATAATCTTTGACCTCCACCAAACACATAAACTTACTTTGTTCTATTTGGCCCGCACCCACATGCTATGAGGATCATCAAAACTTCCTCCCTTCAGATATCAAGACACAAAGATTTCTAAATGTGACCTCTTTGATTTTGTTCATGTTGGCGCTCTTTATGCAAAATATTTTAGCAAAGGCAGCAAAGTGTATCCACTTGATCCAAAGAAGATGCTTATGCAGTTTACGACGGGCCTACAAGCTGATGCATAAATAAAGCATACCAGTATAAGAAACGAAACTGGTACCTAACAGCCTAAAGCACTCCTACTTAAAGAAACCCGTGGAATGTAATTTAAAAGGAATTAAACTCAACGTTTTATACTTTGCTGGCATTTTATTTCACGTTTGTTAACATATTCATCTCTTCTTATTCACAATTAGTCGACAAAGATTAAACACTGATACATGTAGGTACCATTTTAATAAATTATTTAATTTCATAAGCAAAACAGTCTTAACTTTGAGAGAACTCTGCTCAATAAGTGCCCCATCGGCAATACCATGTCGTTATCATGCCTGTCGTTAAACAAGGTATACTGATAGGGAGGTAGCTTCCAAGAGGTAAGGAGAAAATATTTTCCGAAGGGTGAGATGTTTTTAAAGGTAAAACGCAAATAGAAATTCAAAGTTTTCTAGAGGCAAAAAATCTTGAAGGGGCGCCGTACCTGCCCCCCCTCCCCCTTGGCTACAGGTCTGATCGTTGTATCTATTTTCAATGCATTTAAACGGATATAAAATTTCACCGTAATGAAGGATGTCTTCCCGTTACAAACTGTACAATCTATGAGCCAAATAAAGGAAATGGAAGCCTAGAATAAGTCATTTATACATTACTTGCAAAACCAAACGACTTGAAACCATTTGAAGTGTGTTTGTTTCGTTCTCTGCACAAATTACAATTACATGCATGAAATATATGTTTTCTGCGACACTTAACTTTTGCCTGATCCAGTGATTAAAATTTGCACGCCAGTAATTCGGTACACTGAGACATTCATGTTTGTTTACGGCATTACATACCAAGTGATATCAATTTCATCCGGTAACGACGTTGGTATAACGACTGCAGCCAATATAGGTGCAGGGGTAATACACGTCCGCCGGGCGGGCAACTGCACATGGTACTTCAAACCTGTTTTCTACCTCCCCCATCTCCATTTGCCGGACGAAACCCACTTACTACCTTCATCTTCCACAATTTTCACCGAGTTAGAAACCTGATATTACAATAAGTAAATAAGACAGCAGGTTGCACCATTTCTTTGGCTGCTGGAGGAAACAGACGGATACGCCACCTTCAATCGTTCCGTCGGTGACATTGAATCTGTGTCATTATAAAATAACATTTTTGAATTATTGCAGACATATGGTGAAAAGGAAATCATTGGTTTGATGATCCAAGGAGTCCCAAAGGCCTCCGAATCTTAAATAGTTTCTGTCTAAAAGATGTGATCATGGGAACCTCGAGATATACATTAAACGATCTAAAAGGTCACAGGCGGAGAATGCTTGTCACAAAGTAAGATCGTCGAAAATCCAAGGGTTATGAGAAATGTTCATCAAGATTCCTTGTTGTTTGTTGCTACAGATAACATTGATGCCATTTTTATTAGGGCACACAACTTGGGGCAAAAATTAAGGGGCAACGTGGCTTTGATCTTGCATTCTCGCTACTACCCTGGATTTGATTAAGTACACCAAGGAATACATTACACGATGCATAACGCGTGTCCCACGCTGATAATTGCAATGTTAGAATTTTTTTAAATTTCGCCAACGAAATGTTTTCAGAAGTTATATGCGACGAAAAGTGGTCAATTTGTAATATTGTAATAATAATAATAGCATGTGTTGAGCCAAATGATTAAATCCTCAGCAAACTTCTAGGCTTATAAAGTATTTCTGTATGATTAACGTCTGAGCCAAACATCAAGTAGCATACATTACAGACTTGTGAAACTTTTCCCTTATAAAAAATAGTTGTAGTTTTCAAGATGACAGTAGTGTTTACATGTTGATTTAACTAATTAGAGGGCGTGATTTAAGGAATCTCGAAAAAGGAACAAAATGGCGACCGCAGTTCTGATACCGTCTTTTACCTTACGTTAGCCGTGTGAGTAAGGACACAGAATTAAGTGGAAAAGAAGAGAAAGGAAATGCAAAATAAAAGATAAAGGTGACAACCCTCTAAAAGATATGTGAACTGTGATTCTATATTCTAGTAAAAGACGACAGAACGTCGAAATCATAAGCACACGCTTAACGTAACAATCATCGCATGGGCTAGGCTACCATTACAGTGTGAGCCTATTATGGAAATTATGCGATCTCATCGACTATATTTCGTGGAACTGATCGTGTGCAAACTGTATACTACGATATAGCGTATACGATAGTGAAACCTAAAGTGAACTCAGAAAAGCCTAATCTTAGGATAAAGATCAGGCAACAACAACAGAAAACATTAAGTGAATCAATGAAGAAGCTTTTGAAGCTCCTAGTGAGACATTAAAGCAGGATGTCGTATAGTTCGGGGTCCAGCCAGATGGCTCCATCTGATAATGGGGCCGGTGATAATGAAGGCGAAATTGGCCCAGATGACAGTGTGTCTGTAGTAAACAGAAAGTCAGGCACTAATAGGTCAAGACAAAGCACGGCAGATAGTGAGGTGTCAATAAAGACTACAGTGTCAGCACTGTTATACAGAACCCAACAGAAAGAAATAGAGTTAGTTGCAAAAGCGGCAGCTCAAAGGAAAAAGAATAAACTAGAAGAAAGAAAAAGACAAATTCAAGCAGAATTAGATCTAAATGAAGCTGAAGAAGAGCTAAGAATTGCTCAACAGAAGGCTGCAAGAGTGAGGCTCCTTAATGCAATAGAAGAGGAGAGAGCAAATATTGAAATTGAGCAGCAGGAAATTGATATGCATGCTGAATTACAGGCAGCTAAAGCTGTTTCAAAGTTATTACAGCATCATGAAGATAAGATAGAGACCAGTCATGATATCTCTTCTAAGATTGCTCTAGAAGTAGAGGAGAGCATAAAGATGAAATCACCCACATATCCAAACAAGATACATTTGTCAAAAGGGAACAACACACTATACCCAATGGTCAGTTGAACCCAGAGGCTAAAATTTTTGCGAGTAGCCAGAAGTCTGAAGCTGAGGGGAAACCCACATATGAGAAATCAAAGGTCAGTAGTCAGATGCCAGTTTACAAATCTTCACACAATAATGAAGAGCAATGGGGGGAAAAGACGAGAGAAATTAACCAGAAAAGTTTTGCAGAGGCTTGTCTACCTTCCAAGTACCCAAGTATAGCCCCAGAATCAAAAGAAAAAAATGACGGGGATAATGTGACGATGGCTACTCTTCTGACCAAAATTGTAGACCATCAAAGAGAATCTGCCTTACCATCACCTGAAATCGACAAATTTGATGGTAGTGACATCTTAGAGTTCACACCGTTTATGAGGAACTTTAAACATGTTGTGGAAGAAAAGACCCAAAACCCAGCAAGAAGATTGGAATTATTACTCAGATTCACTGAAGGAGAAGCACATACTCTCATTAGAGAGTGCACATCCATAGAACCCCCCTCTAAAGGATTTGAAAGGGCAAAATTTTTGCTAAGGAGAGATTATGGCCAACCTCAAATTTTAGCTGCTGCTTACCAGTCTAAAGCAGAAAGTTGGGAAAAGATTCCTACTGGAGACAAGGCTGCCCTGAGAAAGTTTTCCATTTTCCTTGTCAACTGTTGCAATATGAAATATGGCAATCTTGAGATGGAATGTTTGAATGGTTATGATTTCTTGAAAGTCTTAGCCAAAAAATTGCCAGTGGGAATGCAACAACAATGGATTAAGAAAATGGGCCATTTCAGGGAAACAGAAATGAGATCTCCAACACTTGAAGATTTTGAGAGTTTTGTTGGGCAACTCTCAAGAAATGAGAATGACCCTAGAGTGGCAGGACTGGGTTATCAGCACAGAAAATCAGAAGGGAAGACACTACCTTCACCGAAAAGGGCTTTTGCTGCAACGTTACATGATAAGGGTAAGAAGCAAAGCACAAATACAGCAGGAGGTAAACAATCAAAAGAAAACAAAGCTGCAGTATCACCTTGTCTTTATTGTGGCAGTGGAAGTAATCACAACTTGCTGAGTTGCAGAAAGTTTGGAAATCTCAGCCTAAAAGAGAAGTCAGATGTCTGCATGAATAAGGGACTCTGTTTTGGTTGTTTAAATCCTGGGCATCTTAAAAGAAACTGCCCAAATAAGGAATGGGCTAAATGTGAAAAATGTGACAAAGCTCATGTTACAATTTTACACGATCCTACCAGAGAAAAGGAATCAAGGAACCAGTCAGAAGACCAGATCACACCAACCGTTACCACTGGGCGTGTTGCCATAAATAAAGTAAAGCCTAAAAGAAAACAAAGAAATGAAGATACTAGTACTCTGATGGCAATAACACCAGTGCTGATCAAGCCGAAGGCGAGTAACAAATGTATAGCTACTTATGCATTTATTGATAATGGGTGTGGTGCTGTTTTCATAGATAATGTGCTTCAAAGAGCACTGCAGCTGAGGACAAGAAGGACAAAAGTCCATTTGAAAACGTTGAATTTACAGGAAGTTCTTCCCATGGATATTCTACTTGATGAACTGCAAGTTGGAAATATGGATGGAAGTGCTTTCATAGACTTGCCTTCTGTGTATGTCAAGGACAACATTCCAGCAACCATGGCTGATTCACCAACCCCGAGTGACCTGCGTGGCTGGGATCATTTACGTCACATTGATCTCCCAGCTGTACAAGGTTCTTCCAGTATTCCCCATGTGACTCTGATGATTGGAAGTAATGTACCAGGGGTCTCAATGCCACTAGAGATTTCATCAGGAAAAGTTGGTGAACCATATGCTATCAGGTCACCAATAGGATGGCTGGTGTATGGCCTTGAAGGGAAACTGACTGAAAACCCTCAAGTGAACGTCAATTTCTGCAGAATTGGCAATGGTACTGTCATGAATGGGAATGAACAGTTGGAACAACAGTTAAAGAACTACATTAATATGGATTTCACTGAACGTCTCTCTGATGAGAAAAAGGGCTTATCAGCAGAAGACAGGAAATTTATGCAAATTATGCAGGAATCAATAACAAAGGTGGAGGGCCATTATGAGACAGCCCTTCCATTGAGAAACAAAGATGTCACAATGCCTAATAACAAGGTTCAGGCACAGTTATTTTCCTTACGACTACAGAGGAGGTTAAAGCACAACCAGCAGTTAGCCAAAGAATATACAGAGTTTATGGAAACTCTAGAAAGGGAAGGGTATGCTGAACAAATCCCAGATGAGGAACTAGACAGGGGAGACGGTAAGGTTTGGTACATACCTCACCACAGTGTTTACAACCCAAGGAAACCAGACAAGGTTAGGGTGGTGTTTAATTGCCCTGTCATCTATGAGGGAATGTCCTTAAATGAACAACTGCTTCCTGGACCTGATCTTACTAATCACCTGTATGGCGTCCTCATGAGGTGGAGAAAAGAAAGTGTGGCTATAATGGCAGACATCGAAGCCATGTTTTATCAGGTTAAAGTAAGAAAGAAGGACTGTGACCTGCTAAGATATCTATGGTGGCCCAAAGGTGACTTGAATGGTGAACCGAAGGATTACAGAATGTTAGCTCATCCATTTGGTGCCGTCTCATCGCCTAGTTGTGCAAACTTTGCCTTGAAAAGAACAGCCCTTGACAACGAATGTAAATTTGGCCAAGAAGTCACATCGTCAATCCAAAATGACTTCTACGTAGATGATTTTCTAAAATCTGTGGCTACTGAAGAAGAAGGTATCCAGTTATGCCATGACTTGAAGAAAAGTATGTCAGAAGGTGGATTCAATCTGACAAAGTGGGTAAGCAACAGTAGAAAGTTGCTTGAATCTATTCCAAAAGAAGACAGGGCAAAAGATGTAAAAGACCTTAATCTACAGAATGACTCACTACCCAAAGAAAGAGTACTAGGAGTACAATGGTGTGCAGAGAAAGACCAGCTTGGATTCAGTGCAAAGGTGGTGAACAAGAAACCCACAAGGAGGAACATATTATCTGTAGTGAGTGCTGTCTATGATCCTATTGGCAATGCTGCACCATTCCTCCTGAAGGCAAAGAAAATACTGCAAGTTCTGTGCAGATTGAAATTAGATTGGGACGGTGAAATACCAAATGAGCCACAAGAACGAGAGTGGAAAGAGTGGTTAAAGGAACTCCCGGAAATAGAGAATCTCAAATTGAGACGATGTTACAAACCTAAAGAGTTTGGAAATGTGGTGAACACACAAATGCACCACTTTTCTGACGCAAGTCAAGATGGTTATGGAACAGCAACATACCTGAGGTTTACTAACGACAAAGGTGAAATTCACTGCGCCTTCGTCACCGGTAAGGCTCGTGTTGCTCCACTAAAGCCACACACCATCGTTAAAATGGAACTCACTGCTGCAACGTCGGCCGTGCGTCAAGACAGTGTGCTTAAAAGAGAACTTTCCTTGGGAGTCAACAAAACAGTTTTTTGGACGGACAGTCAAACAGTCTTAAAATACATCAGAAGTGAAAAGGCGAGGCACCCGGTATTTGTGGCAAATCGAGTTGCAGTTATTCGTGATGGCTCTGAAGTCCACCAGTGGAGATATGTGAACTCTAAACTCAATCCAGCAGACCATGCATCCCGTGGACTGAGTGCCCATGAACTAAGTAGCAAAACAGAGTGGCTGAAAGGTCCAGAGTTTCTTACAAAATCTGAGGAATTCTGGCCAAAAGAAGAAGAAAATGACAGTCAGAAAGAAAGTTCAGATGTACAAGATCTTGAATGTGAAGTAACAGTCAATTCTGTCAACGTACAGATGGGAAGTTTTGATAGTCCTGTCGACAACCTGATAAAGTATTTCTCAGAATGGAACAGGCTGAAAAGATCTGTTGCATGGTGGCTACGTTTGAAGGCCATATTGCTACAGAAAGGAGGGAAACGTGATACAAGAGAATTTTCCTCCTCTCTAGACTCTGATGAATTACAAGCTGCAGAAAATGCCATTATTATTTACATTCAGAAACAGGCATTCCCAAAAGAGATTGCTACCTTGCAAGGTGCTGATGCAAACAAATGTGATAACAATGGCAAAAGGGTTATCACTGAAGGAAGCAGTGGCAGGGAGAAAAGGTCAATTCAAGGGAGACTCACTGGCCTAGACCCTGAACTGCATGAAGGAATTCTGAGGGTCGGAGGAAGATTGAGAAATGCAAGTATTCCGTTTAATGCCAAACATCAAGTTATTCTTCCTAAGGATTGTCATGTGTCTTCACTTATTATTAGACACGTACATCATCTGGTGGGGCATCAAGGAAGAAACCACATCCTTGCAGAAATGAGGCAAAAGTATTGGATCCTCAGTGCTGGTGGAGCTGTGAAACAAATGTTAAAGAGATGTGTTACTTGCAGGAAATACCAGGCAAAAGCCAGCACTCAGAAAATGGCTGACTTACCATCTTACAGGCTTCAGTCAGACGAAGGGGCCTTCACACGATGTGGAGTGGATTATTTTGGACCTTTTGAAATCAAACATGGTCGAAGTTTGTACAAAAGGTATGGAGTGCTTTTCACTTGCTTGTCAAGTCGAGCAATACACATAGAAATTGCCCACTCTATGGACACAAGTTCCTGTATCAGTGCTCTGAGGCGTTTCATAGCCAGGAGGGGACATGTAAAAGAATTTCACTCCGACAATGGCTCAAATTTGGTGGGAGCAAAGAAGGAGTTGCAGAATGCACTGAAAGAATTTAACAGAGATGAACTGAGTGCATTTTCAAGCAATCATGGGTTCAAATGGAATTTCAATCCCCCAGCTGCTTCACACCATGGTGGAGTGTGGGAAAGGCAGATAAGAACTGTCCGTAAAATCTTGCAAGCCATTCTTACTGAACAATATCTAAAGACCTGTCAAAATGAGGAACAGTTACACACACTAATGTGTGAAGTAGAAGCCATTGTAAACAGCAGACCCTTAACCCGAGTCTCAGATGATGCAGGTGACCTAGATGTCATTACACCAAACAGCTTGCTGCTGATGAAACCACCTGTAAATATTCCTCCAGGGAAGTTCAACGAAATGGACTTGTATGCTAGACGCCGTTGGAAGCAGATGCAGTATCTGGCAGATCTCTTCTGGAAGAGATGGACCAAAGAATACTTACCAACTCTACAGAGACGTCAGAAGTGGTTGCAGCCAAAGAGATGCCTGGCAGTTGGAGACGTGGTGCTAATTGTGGATGACCAAGCTCCTAGAAATTCTTGGCTTTTGGGGGTTATCTTGGAAACATATAGGGATAAGAGGGGATTAGTAAGGAGCGCCAAAATTAAAACAAAAACTGCTAGTCTTGTCAGGCCAGTGACCAAATTGTGCTTACTTCTTGAGGAAGAAATGGGTTAGGTGGTTTAGACCAAATTTTGTGGGGCTTTACAAATTTACAGTTCAGTTGAATTTTGAACTTTCATTAATTGGGATAGTTGATTTGTTAAGTGTTAACTTTCAATTGTTTGGACTGAGACTGATTGAACATTTTTTGTTAGTTGTTCATGAATTATTTCTTGAAAACAGTAAAGGTTATTGCACTGTATCAGTGCAACTGGGGCCGGAATGTAGTTTTCAAGATGACAGTAGTGTTTACATGTTGATTTAACTAATTAGAGGGCGTGATTTAAGGAATCTGAAAAAAGGAACAAAATGGCGACCGCAGTTCTGATACCGTCTTTTACCTTACGTTAGCCGTGTGAGTAAGGACACAGAATTAAGTGGAAAAGAAGAGAAAGGAAATGCAAAATAAAAGATAAAGGTGACAACCCTCTAAAAGATATGTGAACTGTGATTCTATAATAGTGTGTCAACCTGTGTCAGTTACCACGCGTGATCACACGTGAAAAACAAAAGAAATCACGCCTGTTCCTTGGTGGCAAATCTGTGTTTTTGGAACCCTCTGGACACAGGTTTGGCACAGGTTTACACACCTTGTCTTGCTTTCAATTTTAAGCCACAGGTTTCGACTCAGAATTCTTTGCCAATACTATTTTTAATTGCCACGCGTTTTGCGTGTCAAACCTGTGGCAAACCTGTGGTTAACCTGTGGTAAAGTGTGGCAACTGGCAAACCTGTGTCGATATTGACACATTTCATGGGAAAACACAGGTTTCCCTGCAAAAAGTTGTGAAAACCCATGGCAGACACGTGAGGAAACCTGAGGATTTGGAACCAATTGACACACGTTTTTTTTTTTAATTGGGAACCCACAATGTAAACATTAATTTAGAAAAATTGTACTAAAAGCTTCACTTTATAAACACTAGCTTATATACAACAGATAGGAGTAACGGTGTACTTCAACCCTAGGTAAATTCGCTAGGACATCTTTGGGCCTCCAAAGAATTTAAGAGAATTTCCCATCCAACCATCCCTCGGTGTTATTTGAAAGTACGCAATGCGCGTTATTTTTCACCCACATGCAACCACAAAGATGCCGGAGCTGCTCCCACAGTCATTTTAAACAGGCGCAGTGCTTGGTCCTTACATTTTTGTCCAGAAGTTTATTTCGGCAAACAGTACACTTCAGCTGCCTCGATTATAGATTTCACAACTCTTACTAAGATTTAAAGACATTTTCCGAGTAATGCGTTAAATGGTGATAAAATCTTTTGCAAGCCCGAGAAAAAGATAAAGCACAACAATTAGAGAAATTCTTAATACCAATCGTAACAATAATGGTGTAAAACCTAACCTGTAAGTAACAAAGTAGTATACATTTCATATAACATGCAGCATGCCCGGTTTTAATAGAGACAATATCTTCAACTGGTTTGGGAAGCATAGGTGAGGACGTACGTTCAGATAGTCTCGTTCTAATGGTCTCATTTCGTGTTATATCATTACCCATTAATTTGTGCCACAAGTCAGGGAAAGTATGCGCGAAAGCAGTTCAAACAACATGCTCTTCTACAGTATAAAGTCATAGTTCCGAACTTTGCAGTTTATGCTCTGCAATCTGCAAAGGACTTTGCCTATCGTTCATGTCACACCACTGTGTTCAAGGTATAGCACCATTACATATTTTAAATAATACTTTTACCTATCGCTTAACTGTAGCTTAACTCAGACTCTTAAAAAATTAAGCCTGGTCAATTCTGAACCGAGTCTGATCAAGGATCAAGCTGTCATTTCCCAGGAATATGATAAATTAGGACGATTTGAAAAAAAAGTGTGGTTCGAAAATGACCAACATTCACTCATTTTGAATCGAATCTTGTCAACTATTTTACCAGATCCCGGTTCCGTGCCGGGCTGATCAGATCAGACATTGTTTTAATATAGACAGTGTATTCTTTACCAGTGGCATACAGGCCTACGCATCCGACGAACGATCATAGGTCCCAATCTGTATCGGCGTCACTAACGTAATCCTCGTCTATCGAAGTCGAATCCGTATGTTTAATGTTTAAATCTCTTAGGGTAACCGGTAAATCGGGAATGACGGGAGAAATAGGACCGCTTATTATGGGTCTACTTCGACCTCTTGTACTTGAACTTCGGCGATTTGGGATGTTCGGTTTATCTGGTCTTTCACTAACTTTAGAATTAGTCCTTTGTAGTTCCTTAAAATGCTCTTGGATTGCATCATGAGGTGTAGTACATATAAGTACAGAATGAGCGGATTCATCATCTGCTGGTATATCATCCGACTCTGGCCTCCTGGTATATCGTTGGGTATCGGTATATTGTTGACTTTGTCTTAATGAGGATCGCCTTGCTTTCAGTAAATGTAAAATGCCCACACGCCTCCTTTTGTAAAAGATCACTAAAGATATGATGATGAATAGAAGAAACAATGTTACAACAATTCCGAGAACGACTGCAGGGGTAACTGGATTTGTAGCGGTGTCAACCGGTGACAGCTTAACTACCGCTCGGTCGTCCTCAATTTCAAAAAGATATGACGATTTCCCCTCTAGTTCGATTATATTTATAACATGGCATTCAATATGAGAATGGTTATAATAACTGTTCACAGAGTACATTGTTAATTGAGTACCATCATCATTAAAAGAATATTCCCCGTTAGCAGTTAATCGCGATATTTCAGTATCGTTAAGAAACCAAGTATAATTAAGTCCCATGCTGGGCATGGCCTGGACAATGCAATGAATTGTTATGTCGTCTCCTGTTTTGGGATGTTTTGGTTTAACTTCTAGTGTAACATTCGTTGGATAATAATATGGCATAACACTGCAGCTCCTTTGCATTTCTAAGGCTGGATTGTTTTCAATACAAGTAAAAATCGCGCCGTTATGGAATTCGGTTAACCGAAATTCGTACAGCGCTTGTGGTTGACTTTCATCCAAGTATGCTCCAGGAAGTATTTCAAATTGTCTTACCCAGTCAAGGCGACTAAAAGGAGAACCGCCTTCAAGTTCCGCTACGCATTGCAGAGTAATCCAGTCTCCCGGTCCAACTTCACCACCGTAAAGATCCGGTATAATAGAACAAACTGGGAATCCTTTCTCCGGTTTCTGATAAACTTGGAGTAAGGCGTTGCGAGATGAAAGACGAAAAGATCCACCCTCAAATAGGAGGCAGGCATACATACCTGCATCTTCAAATGTCACATTGCTTATACCAAGGAAGAACTCTCCTCTTCTTTCGTCTCCACTAATGGAAAACCGTCCGTTGTCATCCGGGTACCGGTACACTTCTCGGTCTTTACTAAGGTATCTATGCTTTGCATGGTTATACCAGTGAACATTCATTGTTCCCAAATCGGACACAATACACCGTAACGTCACCCCGGTACCTTCTATCGCATTTGTATCGTCGGGTTCCTCCTCAAAAGAATACGCTGACGTTTCCACATAGAGAAAGCACAGTAGTAACACATAAATCATTTTGCCTTCACACTGGGTAACATTGCCTCACTCACCCTGCATTTCATAGTACTCCATTAGATCATGTAGGCCAGTAGCTATTCCTTTTAACTCAATGTTAGGCAATAGTGTCCACGTCGACTGAAGCGACTTGCCACTTGAGATTTTTCATACATGCCAGTACTCTCGGAATAGCGAGTCCTGATTCTAAAGGCACGATATGGTGAACGACTCTCCAAGCATTCTTTCAGTTGTTTGTACCGGCATGAAAAACGAACATGTATGAGCCAACGTGTAGACTGTAGTACACGATCACAACATAGTAACAAACAAGCCTAGTCAATAGTACGCGGTCTATTCATATTTAATTATGCATAAAGCTAACTGATAGTAGTGTTGATATAGTGAACCGACGTCCCGCGGGCTTTCAAGACCGTAACAATAGGCATAGAAGTTGTAAGAACAAGTCTGTGTTTAATCAGTAGGTAAGCCAACCATTGCCAAATATAATCTCCTTTCGAGTAGCACAAGGCTGACGAGTGAACAGTGGTCCTTATTTAAAGCTCGAATATGTCCGTCATGTGTCAGAAAAATGATTTCATTGAAAGAAGTTGATTCAAGCTGGAGAAGTTGTTATCATTTCATGACAGTTAGCCCGTAACGCTCAAGACATAGGGCAACTTTGTGGACTTATAGACAGATAGACAGACAGTCTCTTGTGATATATGCAAACATATGAGTAATAACCTCCACGGTGGAAGACATACACACAAAGGAGTTACAACTGTGGATAAGATGTGAAAACGTTTCAAAGAATAAGAGAGGCCCCAAAACACGACTCCCTGATCCTGATTGTTTAAGCTTCCGATGGATATTAATCGATGGAGATAACTAGTTCTTCTCTCAAGTCTTGCCTAGAGTAAGAGAGGATGATTCATCTCTTGAAACATCAGAAAACCTGAGGAGAAACAAATCAGATGAGGAAATATGAGACGGCGAAAAATGACAAACACTTGTCATTAAAAGAAGTAATTAATTAGCTGTTAATTATTAATGCCCGAAAAGGCTTGTATCTTTAAATTTGTTTCGTGTCCTTTTTGACAGTGTGTATTGTTTCCTCTTTCCTTCTTGATGGGAGTCCTCTTTTTATTTCCCAAGGAAGTCGACATAAATAGAGCATGTATTACATCGAGTTATTTTATGTCACTGTCTTTACTCTTAAAGTGGACCTAAAGTCTAGAATTACCAGAATATATTAGAAGCTGGGTAATAAATTTCATTCACCCAACTCACAGTTTCATAGCTTTCTCCGTTGCTGGGATATAAAATGTTGAAATTTATCCACTTAATTTTAAATAGTCGATTGCGCAATAATTGTGAAGTCCTTCTTGTACAACCTACATTACCTACTTTTGTTTCCTTTTGAAATTTAGATGTTAATATGACCTTGAAACATTTTCCCTTTTTCGAAACATTTTCCCTTTTTCGAAACATTTTCCCTTTTTCCTTCCATTTTCCCTTATATATCATACTGTACAGAGAGGATAACAGTAAGGCAGTGAACACATTTTGGCACAAGGTGCAGTGGCTTTCCAAAAAAAAGAAAAACGAAGACGGTGATTTGAATAGTGCAAGAGTGATAACACAAATTATTGCGTAATCTATCAATTTAAGTGGCCGGTCGGACAGACAGACTGATAGATAGATATCAATGATATCGCCAACATGCTTAAACTGCTCAATACCGAGTTGGCAGAGCTAGATGCACAAAATAATATATTCACGCACGCATAGTTTTCTCACCCTTCCCTTAGTTTCTCGCCCTTCCAGCGATCATTCAGGTGAGCTGACTGACTGAACCTAGAGGGGTTTCACCGACGTCATGTAATCGCCCGTCTCTTTGTTTTTGAAGGGCAAGATCGCGCATCTTTTGGGTTTGAAGGGCAAGCGTACATTGTGTCACAATTATATCTATGGTTATGCCGTGCACGTATGCTGTAAATACGATTACTGCTTGTGTGTTTTGCCCTTCAGTGCCTGGAAATTCCACTCGCGTGACGTCACATAAAATCCCTATTCACCAGTTCACTCATTTCTTCCTAGCACGACTCGGTGGTTGAGCTCTATACCTGCACTTTATAATCAGCTCAGCTCTTTTGTTCAACTAGCAGCTTTCGGTTCTGCTTCTGAGAATTTCTAGTCTTTCATCTTGGTACAGATTACAGACTCCATATCGACCAGACACCGTACCGGTATTAGATTTTCGAATAATTTTCCATGTTATTTTGTACGCAACATAGCACCCGTATTGTCATAACTCGTAATTACGATAGTCTTGTATACTACTGCCTTGGACAAGCGCGCATTTCCCTTGCAGCGGGTTATGTTTCTTTGACCCTGTAGTTACATTGCATTTGGTCTTCAGGCTCCTTCGCATTATTAATGCGGGATTTATGCGGTTTTATGACTGCCCCATGTTCGCCATGTGCAGCTATAACTTATCCTTACGCTGTTACTATTGGAAATTTTATGCAGATTACCACCCTCAGGAAAATGCTTATCCAGTGCTTTTAAGAACTTTCGCCCTAAACTGAGCCATTTTGAGGCCTATGTAACAGGAAAACTTGACTCATCAGTTTTTAAACTTGGTTGGCCGCGCTTTGTCATATAGGCCTCAATGGGATCAGTGGTCAGAGCATCCGCCTTGTATGCGAAACGTCGCTGGTTCGAATCCTGCTTGAGGCTAAGTTTTCCATTCACATATAAATATCCTCGTACAGTATAAAGGTGCGTTCACACCAAAAACGCGCGATTCCCGCAAAACAGAGGGTTCACACTGCAGCGGGAAAACGCGACGGTTCCGGCAGTCACTTGTAAAATAGCCTAAGCCGCAGATGATGTGGGGCATTTGCTGGCTCTTTTTGTACATGCACAGGCCAAAAATATATCAATAGTTAAGAAAGGGAATGAAAACTATGTTTTGGTAAACAAAATTTACAAATCAACAACTTTTTAGTGACATGGGAAGGGAAGGAGACGACATGGATGCTATTTGTAATGAAAAATGAGATAACACCTTAAGCATTTTTTAAACTGTGATTCTTTTTCGTCGCACTTCAGCCTGACACAATCTTCGACAGTACTAAGGTAATTGTTACTGTATACGCCTTTCTTCTCTTTGTACAACTTAAGTGCAATATTTATATCAAAGTATAATAAAATAACCCCAATTTTATACGTCCAAGAAGCTCGATCCAACATCATCAACAATCCAAAGTTGGCATTTGGTGGTGGTGGTGGTCGGGGTTGTTTGTTGCATAGGCCTATTTAATTATTCAAAGCCATTTTAAGATATCGAAAAACTTCATTCTAATGCTCGCAATTTTGTGAATACCCCATAGCTTATTAAAGCTTCTACCCTTAGCCCCTGTATTTGCCTCTAGATCTGTACCCATCAATGTCACTGAATCACAGCCCATGAGCAGAAACTTAAGGGTGCGACTCATTCCGTCCTGCATAAATGAAAATTATTTGATTTTCCCTCCAAAAAAGCTACCCTGCAAAAACATACAACAAATCATACGGTTTAGAAATAGAGATATTACTTTGCACTAGCCTAACCTAAAAAATCAAGATTTTTTTGGCTATTTCACTTTATATGTAATGCCTAAAAAACCATTGCGTTCCTAATTAGAACTAATTTTGTCACAAAAAAATTGGGAACTTTCTTTCATCTTCGACTTTCAAACACTTAACTCTCCAACATCCTTCTCAGGCATCATGCTCTTCAGTCTGCATAGCACAATGAAAAATCCAAACACCTGTGTGCCAAGAACCCTATTGTATGGCCAGCTACCATTGTTCTCCGAACAAAAATCGCACGATTCCCGCTTTGAATCACTCTGGGATCGATCGATGCGGGACCCGCCGCGTTTCCCGCAAAACGCTTTTCGAAACGCGATTTTGGTGTGAACGGGTCCATAGAAATACGTACAAAGTGATTTGCTTTGCGGCTCCCGCGCCGGAAAACGCAGCAGATTTCCATTTTGGTGTGAACGCACCTTTACTGTGTACGCCTTTGTTCTCTTTGGACAACTTAAGTACTGTACAACATTTAAGTCAAAGTTTAATGAAATAACCCCAATTTTATACGTCCAAGAAGTTCGATCTAACATCATCAACAATCCAAAGTTGGCATTTGTAAAAAAAGGGGGGTAAAAAGTGGGGAAATGGTGGTGGGGGGTTGTTTGTCGCATAGGCCTATTTAACTATTCAAAGCCTTTTAAGATACTGAAATACTTCATTCCAATGCTCGTAATTTTGTGAATACCCCACAGCTTCTTCAAGCTTCTACCCTTAGCCCCTGTATTCGCCTCTAGATCTGTACCCATCAATGTTATTGAATTACAGCCCATGAACAGAAACTTTAGGGTGCGACTCATTCCGTCCTGCATAAATGAAAATTATTTGATTTTCCCTCCAAAAAAGCTACACTGCAAAAACATACAACAAATCATACAGTTTAGGAATAGAGATATTACTTTGCACTAGCCTAACCTAACAAATCAAAATTGTTTGGCTATTTCACCTGATATGTAATGCCTAAAAACCATTGTGTTCTTAATTAGAACTAATTTCGTCACAAAAATTCGATAATTTCTTTCAGCTTCGACTCTCAAACATTAAACTCTCCAACATCCTTCTCAGGCATCATGCTCTGCAGTCTGCATAGCACAATGAAAAATCCAAACACCTGTGTGCCAAGAACTCTATTGTATGGCGAGCTACCATTGTTCTACGAACAAAAATCGCACGATTCCCGCTTTGAATCAGTCTGAGATCGATCGATGCGGGACCCGCCGCGTTTCCCGCAAAACGCTTTTCGAAATGCGATTTTGATGTGAAAGGTTCCAAAGAAATACCAGGGAGTTGTCAGGGAAATACCTACAAAGTGATTTGCTTTGCGGCTCCCTCGCCGCAAAACGCAGTAGATTTCGATTTTGGTGTGAACGCACCTTAAGGTGCGTTCACACCAAAATCGAAATCCGCTGCGTTTTGCGGCGCGGGAGCCGCAGAGCAAATCACTTTGTACTTATTTTTATGGACCCGTTCACACCAAAATGGCGTTTAGAAAAGCGTTTTGTTGTCCAAAGAGAAGAAAGGCGTATAGAGTAACAATTATCTTAGTAATGTAGAAGATTGTGTCACGCCGATGTGCGCCGAAAAAGAATCACACCTTAAAAACTGTTTAAGGTGTTAGCTCATATTTCCACTACAAAAAGTATCCATGTCGCCTCCTTCCCTTCCCATTTCACTAAACAGTTGCTGATTTGTGAACTTTGTTTACCAAAACATAGCTTACATTTCTTTTTTTAATCATTGATATACTTTTGACCCGTGCATGTACAAAAAGAGCCAGCAATTAAATGTCCCACATCATCTTCGGCGTAGGCTATTTTACAAGTGACTATCAAAAGCCCGCTGCATGCGGGAACCGTCGCGTTTTCCCGCTGCAGTGTGAACCATCTGTTTTGCGGGAAACGCCCGATCTCTATGGAGAATTCTTCAAAGTGACGTTGAATTAGGGGGAGCTTTTCAAAGTACACGTCTTCTGCCTTTAAAGAGGCACATTGAATTAGCTCGTAACGTTCACTAAATTTTTCCAAACCTGCCAAGGTTTCTTCACGTACTAATGACAAATGGTCAAACTAAGATCATCCACACATCCTACTAGTCCTTAGGCTGAGGGGGTCCCCGTGTGCATGTGAGGTCCCCTAAGTTTCTCTTCATATTATTAAAGTACACCATATGGCACATCAAAAAAGTTTGGGTAGACTTTTGGTAACCCGGCAATAATCGAGAAAATGACGTCATAAGCCTCGCCCATTGACGCTCTATTGGAACCAAAATTTAGGGGTAGGGAAAACATAAATCACTGTATCTTTAGGAGGGTAAGTCACAGAACAACAAAATACCCCTTAACATGTTTGTATTTAAGTACTCTATTCATTCAAACAATCATTTTGCAAATTAGTATTTTAATGAGGTCACCAAAGGTCAAAAGGTCACGAAAATCGGTTACAAGTAAAAATTTGACCGTTGCTCCAAAAATAACCTGTCAAATCATGATACATTTATTTTGATATTTGTGATGCATGGAAATGTTAGAAAAGATGCTACTAATTGTTTTGATATGCATTTCAGGCCATTTAATGCCTAACAACATATCATAATATCAACTGAAAAATTCCATAAATCTAGAAATTGGCTATTGTGCACTCAAGCATATAGTACATATGCTGTGCATGCAGAGTTGTACCCACAAATACATTAGTTGAGCAATATTTGACAATGTTTTTATGCTTTCCATACAGAAGAGAAGTTTCTTAATGGTCAGTTTGTTTTATTTACCCTTACTGGGCCTTTGGAAGGTAGCTGGACAGCTCATGAACTGTTCATCCCGCCCCCAAAAATCCCGCACCCACCCACCCCCACCCCAAATAAATTACGACAGTAAAAATGTACGTACGTCGGCCTGGTCAAGGCTGGTCCTAGGCACTTCGAGGGTCATACTGTATGAATAATACTTATATTTCCAGGGTACGTTTCTGCATGCCCTGTGACGTCCAACGGTGCATGCACGCGGCACTCATACACCACATCAGTATAGTGCTATAGCCAAAAACACCAATATCGATAGGTGATCGACCGCTCGCCGACATTCATCAATCAAATGTCACAGTATTGATGCATCATACAATGAAATGATCCAGCTGTGCATGTGGAAAATGTTCACTGAGCTAAATCTTTTTTAACAGTTGATCATAATGTCCACTAATGGTCATAAATTAGTCAACTTTTACCCACACAGAAACCACACTTATGCCTTGTGCACAGCAGGATCGCTTTGGGCAAGATTTAGGACTTAATTTTAAACACAATGGTGAACTTGTGAAAACTGAGAACAGACCTCATACACAAAAATTGTTCATTATGTAGTTAGTGTATTGATATCTAATTTACCCCTTCCTTTTTCACGCATTTCCTCTGGCCACTAATTTTGCCTCAAAACAACCTTTTTCTTGATTCAAATATATTTATATCTATCTGTCTGTCTGTCTGTCTGTCTGTCTGTCTGTCTGTCTGTCTATCTGTCTATCTGTCTATCTGTCTATCTGTCTATCTGTCTATCTGTCTATCTGTCTATCTATCTATCTATCTATATATATATATATATATATATATATATATATATATATATATATATATATATATATATATATATATATATATATACATATATATATGTATATATATATATCATATGTAATTTTAAAGCCTTTTGACCTGGGGAGTAGCCAGGAATTTGTCAAGGGGGCGAAGTCCATAGACAGTCTCAGCGCTCCGCGCCACCATGAGTTGGCGCGAAGCGGAAGGAAATTTTGACCCAAAATGCCTCCCAGGTCGCTGGGAATGGCACTTTCCAGGCCTATTTACCTCATATAAATAGGGAAAACACTAGCAATATTGTAAAAATAAACATTAAGAATACCAAAAATATGCTCAAGGGGGGCAGCCGCCCCCTTCGCTACGCGCCTACTTTTCACAAATTAAAGACGCTGTGAGCAGTGGCGCCGGAAATTTTTTTGAAAATGATCCCTAAAGGCGTTTAAGCTATAGATTTCTGAAGGAGGTAGGTTGAGGTGTGTTTTTGACAGGGTGATGGATCTACAACCATTTTCTATCACAAATGGTTCTCAAACTATCAGAATTATCGCAAATCCTTCGCAAACTATCGAAAACTTTCGCGCGCTCCGCGCCCTTTACACCTTCCCTAAGTTTTGTCCTTATTATCAATAATTTCCAGTTGCAACTCCTGCAGAAGCACAGCAACAGAAGAAGTCGAAAACTGTTTATGAATTCTCAGGTAAAAGGCTGGCTTTTTGATTGGCAAATAGGTTTGTTGGGAAAATGAAAGTGCCGCGATGCAGAGTATGAATGCAGGTTTTGTCATGGTTATCTTATTTAATGAAAAATTTCGGCACGCTTCGCGCGCATTCGTCACGGTTTTCACTTCATCTCATGACCATTATTAAGGTTATAACACATGCAACTATTCTGATCGCAACACTTTTCCGAAAAACAGAAGTTCCAATCTCTGTTTAGGCTTCGCATCAATATCAGATCTTTGATCTTTCAATCTTATTTGTGGCATGATGGGGAAGGTTGAAAGTACTTATTTGCCCTTACACAGTTTTCAAAACTTTGTAGGGGCCTACGGGATCTTTCAGTCTAATTTATAGCATGTGGAAGGTTGAAAATACTTATTTGCCTTTATACATTTAAAAAAAAAGTTACCGAGCGCTTCGCGCGCAGCCATTACTAGTATTGATGGTGATTGCCAATACACTTAAGACGAAAAACATTCTGAAACACGCTTGTTTAGTCCTTCACCCCTTTTGCTTTACCTAGCAGGGAGGTCTAATATCACTTCCCTGCACCTATACTCTTCCTCCCATTCTCCATTGCTGGAAGCTTTTCGTCTATATTTTCGTTCAAACTTAGTAAAATACCATAGTGGTCAAATGCCTGGCATCATCCTCTTTACTATCATTTGGATGTCAAGTAATAATCACCATATCAGTGCCCCATTTTATATAATTAATCCAGAGCTTCCAGGTGGCACTATACTGGTGTCTGCCAGCCTTAGATGCCCTTTTATAATGCCCAATGAAGCAAAGGAAAATTTTTGAAAAAGTTCAGTTTCTGTGGACTTCACTCACGTATTTTTACGTAAACACTTTCCCTGAATAGAAGGCCTTGAAGTAGCAAAAAGGGGGGGGGGGGCTTTAGGAGGGTTGCTGACAACATACCCTTCTCTAAGACAATATGCTCTTCTCTTTCACCTAACCAAAAATTGGAAATCACTAAATTATGGATACAGTACTTTCCAGCCATATATGACTGTATGATCAGTTCCAAAAATATACCAAAAATAGCACCATTTGGCATCTAGGCAACCTTAAATTAACAAAAAATTCTCAAAGGGGAGGGGTACATCCCTTCCCCAGGACGGCACCGTTATGTAGTGACAAAAAAGGATTCCACACTGCTGTTTACAATCTTATCTCGATTAAAACAAGGACTTCAAGGCTAGGTCAAAGTTTACTCTCTCCCATAAGGCTGTGCTGCACTCATTTACAGCCGTGAGAGAATTCGAAACAAATTTGACATTTTCCCACCTATTTGCAAGGACTGAAGTCTAAGACCAAAATAGAATAATCATTTCTTTAATTGACAAGCTTGGCAATATTTTAATGGCTAATATGAGGTTCAAGCAAGTTTCCACACTATGCTTAAAAATATACAGAAAATTCATGCCTAAAATTGTATGGCGTGTTTCAGTTGATATTATGATATCAACTGATCAAGGGTGAGGGACTAAACAAGCGTGTTTCAGAATGTTTTTTCGTCTTAAGTGTATTAAAAATCACCATCAATACTAGTAATGGCTGCGCGCGAAGCGCTCGGTAATTTTTTTTAAAATGTAGGCCAATAAGTATTTTCAGCCTACCACATGCTACAAAAGGACATGCACAGCTGGATCATTTCATTGCATAATGCATCAATACTGTGACATTTGATTGATGAATGTCGGCGAGCGGTCGATCAACTATCGATATTGGTTTGGCTATAGTACTATATTGATGTGGTGTATGAGTGCCGCGTGCATGCACCGTTGGACGTCACAGGGCATGCAGAAACGTACCCTGGAAATATATATATATTATTCATACGGTATGACCCTCGGAGTGCCTAGGACCAGCCTTGAACAGGCCGACGTACGTACATTTTTTACTGTCGTAATTTATTTGGGGTGGGGGTGGGTGGGTGCGGGATTTTTGGGGGCGGGATGAACAGTTCATGAGCTGTCCAGCTACCTTCCAAAGGCCCAGTAAGGGTAAATAAAACAAACTGACCATTAAGAAACTTCTCTTCTGTATGGAAAGCATAAAAACATTGTCAAATATTGCTCAACTAATGTATTTGTGGGTACTACACTGCATGCACAGCATATATACTATATGCTTGAGTGCACAATAGCCAATTTCTAGATTAATGGAATTTTTCAGTTGATATTATGATATGTTGTAAGGCATTAAATGGCCTGAAATGCATATCAAAACAATTAGTAGCATCTTTTCTAACATTTTCATGCATCACAAATATCAAAATAAATGAATCATGATTTGACAGGTTATTTTTGGAGCAACGGTCAAATTTTTACTTGTAACCGATTTTCGTGACCTTTTGACCTTTGGTGACCTCATTAAAATACTAATTTGCAAAATGATTGTTTGAATGAATAGAGTACTTAAATACAAACATGTTAAGGGGTATTTTGTTGTTCTGTGACTTACCCTTCTAAAGATACAGTGATTTATGTTTCCCCTACCCCTAAATTTTGGTTCCAATAGAGCGTCAATGGGCGTGGCTTATGACGTCATTTTCTCGATTATTGCCGGGTTACCAAAAGTCTACCCAAATTTTTTTGATGTGCCATATGGTGTACTTTAATAATATGAAGAGAAACTTAGGGGACCTCTCATGCACACGGGGACCCCCTCAGCCTAAGGACTATACGTACAAATTAACTTTTCATGAGTGATTAATTAACAATTCAATTCGGTTTTCAAGAATTCGTGACCAGACACTTTTTTCACATCAGTATATTAATAGCACAAATGACCATTACAAGCACGGGTCCAAAACTTCCAATTTCTTAGTTTTTGGTTAAGTGTTGGACATGAAACTTGACTAATTATGCTAATTATAAGCATTGTCATGTGCTAGTGCCCTTCAAAATCCTCGCAAAATTATCAATATCAACGGCAATGTGCCGCTTTAAGACAGCCTCCTAACGTCAGAAAGATTCTTGTAATTAGCCAAATTCCCAGGCATTTTACCCCCATGGGCAAATTTCCATATAACAAATCACGCTGCCAAATATGTCAGCATGTCTGTACCTCCTCACCGTAAAAACTCCCGCCCCAGGCACTACACTCAAACTGTACCCAGGAAACTTTGACTGCAATTCTACTAATGTTGTCTACATATGCTCTTTAGCAATAATTGCACTAAAGGCAATTATGTTGGAGAAGCGAAGGCGAGATCCCGTCTTCGCTTTAACAACAACAAACACACGACTTTACAGCGGCTTAAGGGATTTCTGTTGCTGAACACTTCAACTCTCCCGGACACATTAATACATAATCTCATACTCTGCATCTGCAGGAAAGGTAACTTCAGGGATGACGAGAAACGAAAAGCTGAGGAAACTAGGGTAACCCTATAGATCAATAGCCATACGAAGGCCTGAACAAAGATTTAGGCAGTTTGAATGAGTTTGCATTGTATAGAATGTATTTATAATTTGTTCCATTACTCAAGTCTCTGAGGAAGAGGTACGGTAGAACCTCGAAATATTAGACTGCGTTCTTTTCTACTATGCTGGTATTGAAGGCACTCTCACTGGGGCATGTGATATATATATATATATATATATATATATATATATATATAGGGTCGAAATACTGCGGAGCACTAGAGTAGTATGTAGGTCGATAAAGGTTGTAAAAAGTGCTTAAAGTTTGCGGAAAATTCCACGACGTTTCGAGTATAGACTCTTCATCAGGTGGCAAAGAAATGCAACTGAATAACAAAGAAGTAGAAATAGAGAAGAAACACATTGAAGAAAGGCACGAACAAACCGGTCGCACAGAACGAACACGGTGTAAAAAAGCGAAAGAAGGCTGAAAAAAACTGGTAAAAAGTAATGAAAAGGGGAACAGGTTAAAAAAGGTCCATTCTAATGTTAAGACCGTGTGGGGAGAGGGTCCCGAGTTTCATGATAAGCCGGTTTTCGGCGGTCTGACGATCACGGTCAGAACCTCTGCACATTAAGGCTGCAGTAACGGCCAAGTCTTTAATTGAGCACGGTGATGGGGGATTGAAATGAGTGGCGACCGGATAACCTTGAAGGTTTTGTTTGATGGACCTGAGGTGTTCAGTTATTCGGTCGGCTGACCGAATAACTGATCGAACACCAAACACAACTTTCGACCTATATATATATATATATATATATATATATATATATATATATATATAATATATATATATATATATATATATATATATATATATATATATATATATATATATATATATATATATATATATATATACCTCCTCGGTCTGTTTGCAAATATAAATGTATAGGGCCTTGATTGGCCCATTCCACAATCACACGGTTAACTTGATTCTGTTCGATGCAAATATGGGTCGTGCTAACGCAAGAGAACAAGCACAGCTAACTAAAATGAATGGTTCGAACCAAAATTTAGTTGTCAAGCTATGACAAAATCTTGAAAATGGCAGACGGGCTTAAAATGATATCACTGCTTCAAATTGATCACCAATTGCTTTTCTCTAAAACTTACATCCAGTTCTTATGCTTACAAAACCTGAGGCATTCACACCGATAAATGCACTGGAAATTTTGCAACCTTTGCGTACCCTCAAGGCAAAATAGCAACCCTAACCATTCCACGGGCAAGACATAAGAATAAAGAATAAAGGAAACTTAAGTATTTCTACCTGCTTCAAGTTCATCTCTGGTAGGAAATTTTAGCTGCTACTATTTTGTTGCGGGAGCATGGGAGTTAAATGAAAGTTTCACGTAAATGTCTAGATATTTTCTTCTTGATCATGATTCCTTTGGGGATGGGGGTTGATATTCTTGTATGGTAGATATAGAGTCGTTGCAGAGATCTGGCCAAACAATCGAAGGGTTTAACCTGTTAACTGCCACCGCAAAAACCAGTGTTTCAAAGATTAGGGACTGAACCATTCAACTCCCGAGTTTCGACATTTTCAAAGAAAATTTTGGACGTTATAAGATGAAACAAACAAATCTTCGAAGTGAAAATTATTGGGGATGTAGCCCAGCCCCCCCCCCTCCTACACATCCCCATCCGTTCCGACGGCCCTGCGAATTCAACCACTGTCGGAAGAGGGCCAAAATAATTCTACTTTGACATGCTGCTGCTCTAGAAATATTTTTAATTGGTCATGTTTTCTCACACAGCCAGGGATTAGGTCCAACAAATCATGTTCTCATAACATTTGGTGCGCTTTTGAACCATATCTATCTCATTACCAGTTAAATTGCTACCATGACCTAATAATATAAGGTCAAAAAGTTCCAGGGTTCATGAAAATATCGGTTTGAAAACATAAACCTATTCATGGGAAACCCTCCAAGGAATAGGACAAGTCTCGGGATTACAGACTCCTTCAAGCTGTTATTCTAATCAAAAAGAGGGAATCGAAACAGAAGAAACGGAGCTCTTCACTGTATAGAAATATTATTACGCGTTGTGAAACGATGAACACTACTTATGAGCTGTAATTGCAAGGCTATTTTGTTTCCACTTGCGACTCTCCGGAGTTTTCGAAAAACTTCTTGCGATAAAGTAGCGAACCAAACGATCACTATCTTGAAACAAGCTCAAACATCTTTTAATATAGGCCTAGTCGTATGTTACAGACAAGCATGGGGACTTCCCTGACTCTTTAAAACATAGGTTTTAGTTGTCGCTGGTCTCCGTTTGCCCTATAGGTTATCACATGTTTACTGTCGGTGTGGAATTTTGATAGCCTTGCTAAAGTAGTTTCGAGCGCCAGATATTTTAGGAAAATATTTCAGCTTGCATGGCCACAAGCCAAAATGTGAGGCCCACGCACGACCCTGTCTCAAAGAGTGACGAAATAAAGGCTTTGACATTTGCATTTGAGTAATAAATTCAAGTGCAGTTAGTTGTAAGTTTATATTTACCGGGGGAATTTGTGTCCTCGAGACGGAGGTGTTAACATGATGTAACCTTTAAAGATATGAGATCAGGCTGCCAAGCGGTCAATTAAACGCCATTCTCTCAGTCCAAGAAAAATTCCTCAATTAGAAGGTAATGCTTCAGTTCAAGGATAGGCTACGTGCTAAGTGGAGGAAAAAGAATCTCAAGTCACTGGGATATT
The DNA here is from genome assembly GCA_029531755.1 of Holothuria leucospilota. Lineage (NCBI taxonomy): Eukaryota > Metazoa > Echinodermata > Holothuroidea > Aspidochirotida > Holothuriidae > Holothuria > Holothuria leucospilota. The sequence continues at coordinate 2,530,134 of CM055976.1, read as the reverse complement.
TTCGGGGTCATATTCTACCAAACCATTCATTACGGGTACGTCCGGAACTACGCTTTTCACATCATGATTTCAGTGTCAGACGAAGATGATTGATCTTTGAAGTGCGCCATCAAACAAATATTCTCCTTCCAAACAGCCAAATCTAGCGTGCAGTAGGACCCAGGACCTGGGACCGTGGTTAGGAGCTTCCCCGGAGGAGGGTTATAAGTATACAGCCAATTTTCATAGCCAATTTTAACTGGACATGCTATGTGTATCGGGTACAGCATAACATCCCCGAACCCCTACCTAGTACTTAACAAATTCACATGCCAAACCTGCGTGGCGGCTCCGGGACTGCCACGGAGCGACGGGCTGCACTCAGTCCGCGCAGCCGGTTAGCAGCTACAAAAAAGTGTTGACTGAGTGTCTACTCCGTTCTGAAAGGTTGGACAGCTGATATTGTTCTTAAATTTTGGCTATTGGTTAACTAACTTAGTTTTAAGCAATACAGACAGTGATGTCCTAATATGCACGTCCATATAGCCTACTTTGATAGGACCGTCTTGTTACAGGACCAACAGAAGCAATAACGAGAACTTAACTTGAAGAGCTTCGATTTACAGAACGAACAAAAAGCAATAACGACAAAACCTTTGAGTTACAGAACGAAGAGAAGCAACAAAGACATGACCTTCGAGTAACAGAACGAACAGAATCACTAACGACAGGACCTTCCACTTACAAAACGAACAGAAGGAATAACGACTTGAGGTAAGGATCCTACCGATTAAGTATCCACCAGCAGATTTTTACTTGCTTGGAATAACTTTCGTTATTTTATTTAATTTATAGTTAGTCATGTATTATATTTGTTACTGCTTCCAAGCATGTGTTACCGAATGAAGTCTGCATAGCAGTTAACTGCTCAGCTGGTTGAAGAAACAGGTATATATATATATATATATATATATATATATATATATATATATCTATATATATATATATATATATATAGAAACTGAAGAATGGTGGGATGCGGACAAAGTCGCATAATTTTTGAACCTGTGGAATATGCGTCTAACATTGGCAACCTTTGCCTTAGTAAGAAAGACGATACCACCAAATGATGAAAAACTGAGGTCCGAGCTGGGTTTGAACCAACGACCTACTGCTCAACGTGCAGTACGCTCTACCAACTGAGCTATCGGAACTCTGCTGGAAGAACTGGTCAATTTAATTCATATACCAGACGGGACAGTTTTCCATCATTACGTCACTATATATATATATATATATATATATATATATATATATTATATGAGAAAAATCCACGTATGCTCCATGTAATATAACAAATAATAAAACACATTCCAAAGATGACATAATAAGAGCACAGATACGATAAAAACAGCGTATATTTCGGACACTCCTGTGTCCTTCCTCAGCGCAAAATGGAAAGTGAAAAATTTACAGCATTTAATATATATATATATATATATATATATATATATATATATATATGCATATTTATATTTATCCATCTATTCAGATTGACCTTGCTTATAGCAACAGGTTTACACCTGGCAGCTGACCAACCACCCAGGCTATATTCAAGCCAATATTCCATTCAGTGCACAGTTGTAATAACAATGCACTTGGCGACAATGAATTCACTGGTCAGTCATTTACAGTAGGGGATTTGAAACTTCCGGTTTTCCTCATGTTTCATTTGTTTCTTTGATTTTCCCTTCTTCCAAAATGGTATTAAAGCTTTTATGTCAACGAAATCTATTGACAATCGATGAAGATTAAGCATAAGTTTGGCTTTACGCCGAGCCACAAATAGGAAATAAGTTGGTCAAAGTCACCCCCTTTGTTTGCAACAAAAAGGGAGCGCTGGCATCGGCCGAGGAAATATTCCCTTAATTAACGATATCGAAAAATACGTTATAGCCTAATAAACCATCCTAAAACTTTTATCCTTTGTTAGTAAAATACTAAGTGATTCAGACTGTGAAACAGTTTGTGCAAACCGTAGTTACCATGGATGTGATCGAGTGGAATTGCTAGCACATTGCTAGTGCTAACGCATGCATTCACCCGACACTTACGACATATTAAACCAGTCAGGGTAATCCTGCCTTAGGAGGCATGCTTCCTTTTAGTCTTTGTAGTTACCCCTCGTTAGGACAAGCCCAGATGAAGCACGACCCATTACGGCAAGTTTACCCAGGTTAAGCCTGACGCTTTTTTGCAGACTAGCAGACTAGCAAACAACGCCCACTTTCGTATCGACTATACCTTTCCATTACATACGGTGCATGTATGTTACGTTAAAAGACAGGTTGAAGTGAATTTATTTTCGACATGGACATACAACATGACCTTTACCATAAAATCCCGGTCGGAAATTTGAATTCAACTCCAAAGTGCAGTTGTGAAATATTGACCTAACATTTGCAACGAAAAATGTACTCGACGGAAACAATTTGATGTCATAGTTGAGTTCTGGCAGACAATTTTTCAGTCTGTCTAGGCCTACCTAGATGCAGAATTTTTAGAGGGCTTAATGAAGTTTTACACTATAACAATACCCACTGTACATTCAAAATACTGATGCACCAAACTTAAAGGCAATGGAAGTGTGGTGAAAACTACAAAAAGGCATCAAACTCGTTTGCTTTGAGGGGTCCATTTTTATTAAAGAGTGTGATAACACAAGTTTCAGATTCACAGTGGGAATTCAGGATCACAGTAATAACAAGATTAATACGCAGGCTAGGGAAACATTCGTGTTTGACGTGGTTACAGTGTAATATCTAAATCACTCTGTAACCACGGCAACCAAGAAATTGTTTCCCCAGCGTGCGTATTAGCCTTCTTATAACTGTGATCCTGAGCTTCCACTGTCATACCAGATATGGTTAAAAGACAGAAAATCTAATCTTCCCTCAGCTCTGTAGGCACAGTCTCCCTCGGCTATTTGTGTTTTGGTTTCGACGTAATTCGCGATAAAATCCAGCAAATTTTCTCCATCAGGAATAGGAACGTAGCGTCTCTAATCGCGGAGTCAAGCTTCCTCATAGCTCATTGTCGAAAATGCCCTAGAATGCACACATACACACAAACGCACATATTACACACAGACTCGTACCTAACCTCACCCCCACACCTGTCGAAATATATGACTAAGTACGGTACGAAGTACTTGATTCGAACGGTATTTATAGTTCATTAATTCGGCCTTAATGCATCCAGAATAGCACAGAGGTTTCATTCTGAGCATTATCCAGTGGTCTCAATAAGCGATAACCGGCGTGTGTTGTGACTGACCTTTCCTCGCCTCCAAACAGTAATGTGGTTAAACACCTTGACCGTGCGGAGGTCTTTTCTTTCAGTTCTCACCTTGTCCTCCAGCCGCGGGGAACTTCAGTCACCTTGGCACTAGAGCGTGTATTACAGTGTCGTACAAGAACAGGGCAAGCGCCGAAGTATAGTGTGCAAGTCCAAGGACAATCTGGAGTGAAGTGCAAAACAGTCAATGTTTGCATTTATTGTTCTACTTATTTGAGTGAGCTGGTCGCCTGTCACCCTCGACAAATTTAGTACAAGGTACCTTAGCAGATGGTCACGGTCTCCTGCCAGCATTCTATCAATAGTAATGCATTACCGGCGTGACAAATGCACATCATTCATTTTCGGTTTTCAACAATAACAGGAATCTTTACGAGTAGAAAAAAAAGTAACTGGTCCCAGACTCAAGAATCAGTTCTCCATAATATATAGGTCAATGTATTTACCAAACAGTTATAGGACATTGATATCGTTGCAGTTATGACAGGATTAACAAGATTAATGATCTTTGCGATAGGTGTATTCTGGACCAGTCCGGAAGGTCAGTCCATCAGATCAGTGAGTAGGTATTCGGATAACAACTCCCTGATCAGATAAGCCGGGCAGGCGCGCATTTTACCCTTCTTGCTAAACGATAAGACGAGAGCTCAGTAGCCGACGAACAGATACCTAAGGAAGGTTCAGAGCTACTCTGTAAATTGCTAAAAACAGTGAAATTGGTTCTAAAATAGTTCGGCACTGTCTCGCAAGTGTTCATGGGTACTGAAACAGGCGCGGATTCAGAGGGTTGTTTTCCCGGCAACAGCCCCCCCCCCTCCCGTACCACTTTTTTCTTTTTTGAGACGGTCATACAGCTCCTGTACAATATGTATATATGCTTATTTTGATGGCCAGATGCCAGGAAAGTTCACATTTTTCCCTACACACCCCTCCCCGTATCGAGGCTTCGTACATATGAGGCTCGTAGGTGCGATCTTTGCTTTCATGGAGTTACCCCTCCCCCCAACACTCACACACTTTTTGTGAAATCCTAGATCCGCCCCTGTGAAAGGAAATGAGCTTGGACTATTGCTTCATACTATCGGTCGACAGAACACAGAACCGTGAGCAAATAACGTATAAACTGAAACGTATATGCTGCAGTTCCTAAATAGGACCCCCTGGACCCAGCAGCCTTTCAGATAGGCTACCAGCAGTAACAAAAAGGTACAGTATCAACTTATACACAGCAGCTTGCGTAGGGACTCTCTTTGGCTACTGCTGCATGGAATGCTACCCCTCGAAAAGTTTCGCCCTCTCCTCGGACTACCCGCACAGTACCCATAGCCAAGGAGTTGCCTTTCGATGCAACCCCTTGTCGGTCCTTTCCTTTGCTACGGTACCGTACTACAATAAACACCCTCATGCTGCAGCTCCACTAATTATTCTAATGCAAACAAAGGTGTTATTGGTGTGGGTTTACTCATAACGGAAAGGGAGGGGGGTCTGCCGGGTACTTTTGCTCGAAAATTTAACGCACGTTTTCCTGAATATATCAAGTATTTTGCCGAAAACAGTAGGCAAGATATTCGGCTCGAACAGAAGCTGCAGCCCCTCCATGTTGTGCAAGACAGTCTACAGAAGTACAATATAAATTATGATTTTTTACCAAAACTCTGCCCCAAAATAGGTTTTTCCCAGACTTCGGCGGCTGGGTCTCCCAGCTTCGTATGCCTATTACGGTTACTGTATTTGCCGTTTCAGTTATTAGGCCTAGTGTAGTCTTCTTTAAGGGGTTAATGTCCCAACAACCGCGAAACTTGTTCCCTAGCCATTCTTGTGCACATCCGATCGGATCTGCCTCAACTGGGCCACTGCTCAAGTTTGGCTGAGAAATGCTATAGTCATATGAAAAAGACAAAAAGAAAATCAGTCTTCGTGGCCAGCTGTCCATAATCATAAAGTAGCCAAAAGGTCGCTTCTCGTGGGAATAATTCCGTATGTCCGTATGCTTGTGACGGCTTGTTGCATAACTCAAGGGGCCCTTAGCGGAAGCTAGTAATTACATCGCTTATACACAGCAAATGCTTTCGTTACATGCTTACTGAACACAACTAACGTTGAAGAGGGTTCACTTCAACGAGTAACTAACATTTAAAACATTGTATATTTTAACACTAAGACACCTAACGCCTGTTAGATCAGACTCAGAGGATGGGTATTTTTTGTTTTTGTTTTTTTCTTAATTGAAGACGCTCAGTCAAAGGAAGGGTGTTAACAAGAGAAACTTAATTTAAACAGTTCTGGAGAATTAAACGCCTATGTGTGCTTAGCTGATAATATTATCATGTTCATCAAAACATTAAAGTAAAAGTAAACAAGAAGGACGTCATTTCCTCACATTGGTGGACATTTACATTCTATTATTCGTTGATACATTTTAAATTTACCCGTACGGCATTTCAAGCTTGAGCAGTTGAAAATTCAACATGCCCGTGATTTCTTTACATTATCAAAGTATATAACGGTGGAGAAAACTGTTTGCAAAGTCACTAGAATTACAAAGCTGTAATGATTAATGTGAAACTATGACGTAACTTGTGCCTACCTCCAGTTCAAGTGTGTTCAAAATGCGATGTTCATTTTCTAGTATTTTGAGAACTGCACGTAGGTACCGACTGGATGCCAGTGTTGTAACGAGTATGACTCGAGTCACTAATTTTCAAAGGGGAAATGACTGGAGTAATCTTATCATAATTTTCCTCATAGAAATAATACAATGACTCGAGTCACTGACTCGACTCGAGTCACAGTGAAAGTAGTAAATGACTCGACTTGACTGCAAAACTGAGTGACTCATTACAACACTGCGGAATGCAAACTTTACAAGAATGTCTCAATTTATTTCCAATTTTAAACACATTAAAAAAAATCTTATAAGCCTTCTTCTTTGGCAAATCCCATATCCAGTAGATTTACAGTATTGCTGATAGAATGGTGACCGTATTTATTCCTCTCTAGTCACCCATAGTCAGGGTAACTCTGATACGAGGCGCGTGCTTTTTGCTCGGTCTTTCACTTGCGCCCAGGCGTCTAGGGGCAAGTGAAAAGACCAAAGTGAACACGTGACCTTGTGGCGTGTAGGGTGACCATATGACAAAGTCACCCAAAGCTCATGGTGAGTGAATAAGGGCCTAAATCCCGCATCGCAATTCATATTAGTCAAAAGCAAATCAGGTGTAGCAAAACTTCCCTCCGAAAATGAAGTAAAATCTACAGTTGGTTACACTGTTAAAACACTGGGCAATTTTTTGGTTGGGTAAAACTCACTAATAATATGTTGGTCAAACTTTGCTCATGTAATGGTAAAAAATTCTAATCAATACATGTTTTGTTGCATTTTCCAATTACTGGTCAAAGTGCCGACAAGCTTTCATTAACGGTTGGGCATTTTTTCGCCTTACCTACATATTGGGCAAATCGTTCGCGGCGGAGATAAAGCACGCGTTGATTCGATTTTGCTTCATATTTCTTCGGATAACAAGACATGGGTTCATTGCACTGAAAATTCCTTTTGAAATTAATGACATATGTAAAAGAGAAACATTCATATATGCTGTTTGGTCACAAAATCTGGCTCTACTTCCATGAAATATTTAAAATTGTGCTACAAACTAGCACACGTTTGTGTGAGATTCGACAGACGTTACTGAGCGGGAAACGTCTATCCAATGAGAGTCCAGAATCTTGGGTATTCTCTTTCACGTCCGAAAGGGCATTGAAATATCCGGCTTAACATTTTTTATAGCATTTCATAATGCTATAGTACTGACGTGTTATGCGACTCAGCAGGAACTTCTAGAATTTGGATACCTATGGCTTGTGTTATTAGTTATATATTGATGGAAGTAAAACATTTGAACCTTATTGCTTTGGATTTGGACTTATGAATTTTTGGTGGGTCGCCCTAACCTAAAATGTACATCTCAGTGAAGGTGCACATTGTAACGTACGGTATTTTCTAACGGCATGTGTCAAATTTTAATTTACATAAAATATATATAAATAGTGTAAAATACATTGTATGCCTTTCAAGCTTTTGCTTAGGCTTTTCACGAACTCAGTTACGAGTGACTCGTTATACCTATAACTGAAAGCTAGAAATTTAGGAATAGCTAGGATCACTATAGTAAATGATAAACATTGAAAGATGAACTGCCCACAAAATAGCCAACGTCCTTTCCAATAAATTTATGTCATTTTAACAACTGATATGGGTAGAAAGTGTACAGAAAGCTCCTGGGAAAGCAATGCCCATTTAACCAACCATTCTAGTAAAATTACCTAAATAGTTGGGTAAACTTGATCCACATGATTTACCAAATAGTTGGGAGTTTGTGTGCCCAACTGTTGATTTGCTAACTTTGACCAATTCTGTTGGTCATTTCTTGCCCAACTTTTGAGGTTGTTGAATATACGCCCAACGTTGGTTAAAAAGTTGGGTAATTTTTGCCCAACATTTTTAACAGTGTAGTCTTTACAAAAGCCAGCACACAATTTGAATTAGTAATCTACACAAGAATAACATAACCAAGTTTGCTATCGTTCCGTACCTATAGGCCTATAGGTTCTCAAGTGGTCCGTCCGCGGGCCATTTGCCGCCCTCCGTGAGCTCTACAAGATTTCGCTGGTTCGTAATTCTTTCAAGGTAGTACAATTGCCAGTTACAAAAGTAAAAACTCACACGGTAAGGAAAAGTGGCCCTGTCTCAAGACACATTAGAACCACCGCACTTCATGGATGGCTCGTTTGTATGATGTGGCAATATAGTTAACGAATTCAGGCAGGGCACTTCTTAATCTTTAACAAACAATATTTGTGTACTGAAACATCATAAAAGACACTTGTACAGGAAATAATAAGGAATTTGTAAGATTTAGCTAAATGTTTCACAGTAAAATGGTGTTGACTGCTTGTTCACTTTGAAGTAGGGCCTAAGCGTTTTAATGTTAGGTTCTAAATATGGGATATTAAAGACTAGTTAGGGTTTGGGTGCGGGGGACAGTCAAACGGGTGTGCACGTTTATGTTCTAAAATAGAATTAGGAGATTGTGCACGTCATGCATTATGCAAGAATTGTGACGAAGAACAATTCTATGTACACTGCAAACGTTTGCCATGACGGTCTCGTGTACAGTTGCACTTGAGTTCAAACTTGCTGGTAGTTTCAGATTAACAATCGTAAATAAGAAAACTGGCGTGCATGTTTCTCGTCATTCCAACAAAACTATACATTGTAAGCTGCGTCGTTGACAAACTCATGCTATATAAATTTATAAGTATATCGTAAATTTAAGAAGCGCAGCAGTCACTGCTGTTACCATGTGTAATGTGAGCGGCCAGACTATTTTATTTAATAGAAATGCATTTTCCCTCTTCACAAGCTTGTGAGGACTCAACGATAAAAAAGATACACACCCAATCTCTTACTGTTAGAACAACGCACAACGTCAGTCAATACGGCGTTTTTGTTTTTTTGTTTTTCCTGCCGATTATATATTATGACTGTGTATAAATGTATTGTATTGTACTCACCATAAGACTGCTCATTCTCCAGCTGTGAAATAGTGAACACTGTGTACTGTTAATGAGGCTTCTTCGTTAACACAAGCTGCTTGTGAGGCCGCTCCGGTGTGTCTCGTTCCAAACGTGTTATTATCAATACAAGAACGATCAAGAACAGGATTAGAATTGTGGCTTTCACCTTCAGTCTAAACCTCGTAAAACTTGACCTATAAATGAAAATAAATAGAAAGCTTGGAAGACACACACGCCTTTGTCCCGTCGGTCTACCGTCCCTGGGGTGTACAACCGTTAAGTACTTCCGGATGCTAATCTATGTCATGATTGCAGTACATGTGGATTTTGTTGGCGAGACTCCACAGTCTGATGCACATGGTGTTCGTGACGTCAATTCGTTCACGGTGCTAGTTGGTCGTTCTGGTTGGTGGCCTCAAAAGAGTGACGTCATGGCTGAACCTTATTCGTGGGTATTATTTTCATAAAACCGAGCTCCTATTTCAGCCGTCGTGACCTTATCGGAGGGTTCAACATGTAGCCTAGGTGTAATTTTATAGGTCTAAAGAAAGGGTTGAGGGAAGGGATTCGCCGCCTTATGAGTTCTTTCGCGTCCAGAAAGACATTAAGTAAGAGGGACGCGGGGGGGGGGGGGATTTGTCTTGAAATTTTCCCTAACTGGAAAACAGTCGTAGCGCGTGGTTGACCCTCAAAAGAAATTGTCAGTGCCGAGACTAGTTGAAAAGGACAAATTTTGCACTGGATGCTACATTCTCTCTAGGGCATGGATCCATGTCCAAAAGTAGGGGGGGGGGGACTTTTCACCATTTGCGAATCGCCGTCCTGGGGAGGGGTCAAAAGGGAGGGGAGGGTTCCCCTCTCTAAAAAAAGGAAATAAGAAGGTGTCTTTATGGCAAATGGTGCCATATTTGGGCGCAATTTAGCTTTTAAAATGTAGTGTCAATTCGTAATCTATGTTATATTAATTCATCACAGTTTTAGTTTTCATCATTTTTGAAAAAGTGGGGGACTTATTGGAGATGTTCGCCCTTCCAAAGAAGTAAGGGGATCGCGCCCCCGCCCCCGTGATCCACAACCATGCATTCTCTACCCTGGGAGGAGGGTTAGAGGGGCTGTTAACCCCAGACACCCGCCTCATTCCTAACGTCTATACCTGAGCTACAAGTTTCCTCGAAATGTTTTTTTAAGTTTTACTTCAATGCCAACTCTGGAGTTGATGTTGAGTGTTATTAGGCCTACTTTTTTTCTTTTTGCTTTATATCCAGCAAAAAGAAAAACAATGCGGCACTCGTAGGATACTGACAACTTCCAGAGACACTCCACATGCACTCTTACTCCGATCATGAAAATGTAATAACACTACAAGTCTAGTATAACAGGAGTGGCGCCAGGATTTGCCCGACGGGGAGGGGTAAGCTCCACAAGGGGGACGGAGCATTTTAAACGAGGAACCGCAAATTTTCTTTGGTCAAGCGAAGCAAACCGAAAATTTTGGGCTGTTATAAGGTTAAAAAAATTTGAAAAATGTGGGTTCTCGTTCAGGAAAAGGGGAAAATTTGGGGTTTATTTCAGACAATTTGACAAATTGGGTCTTTATCATAAAAATTTGAAAATTTGGAAATTTTATCGAAGAATCTGCCTACCTAGAACGTAAAACCATGTAAAACGGCTGGTCGACTGTTCGCCATTAGAAATTACCGTGTGTGCAGCTGTATCTTGCCCATCAAGGCTCCGAGTCCCCGACGGTTGAATAACATCTGCCTGACAGGGGCAGCCTTCCCCGACTGAGGGCATGCCCCAACCCCCACCCGGTGCAGTCTCTGCAATATAATATATTCATCTGACAACCTGTGTACCACCTAAACAGAATCCAACTATTGAGTTTGAATTGAAAATACAACTCATGAATCTGTTTAAATGCACGATAAGTGCCGATAGTGTTGTGGTTACAAGTAATGGCGCTACAGGGGACCTCAGTATTGGAACATGCTTACCAGTAACTGCATTCATCTGTTCAAAATGGTGGAAACAAGAGATCCCCCCCCCCCACACACACACACACATTTCTTCCCCTTGAAAACGTGCAAAACAAAGTGTTATGTGAGCTTCTTGGCATTATGATTACGGGGTGAACCATAATACGATTACAGGTGACCACTGTAATTTATAAAGAAGAGAAAAAAACTTATCGGCCTGCTCCTTAGATTGGACTCCCCAATGTCTATATTAACCCCACCCCTACCCCCACACACACCGCAATTCGTCTCAGTTTACACCAGCCCCCTGTGGGCTGGGGGTTTTAGAATATGCTCACGGCATTCCCCGTCTGTCGTAAGAGGCGACTAAAGGGAAGGACTTGAACCGTATTTGGACTGTAGTAGACACCGTACTTGAACTTTAACTTTTTATCTAGCTGACATTATAATACACATTCGTGTTGGTGTGTCGTTAAATCCCATCTAACTACCTAACTAACAGTTTACACCATGGTTTTTACGTCTGTAAAAATACATGTTGTAATGATTTTACATTTAATTAATGCATTGGTATGTGTTTTATCTTCTTAGCGTGGTGACACTAGATCTTTAAATTGCCGACATAAATCTATGCTCTTTCTTAGAAGGCAGTAAAAGGCCCGGACTTTGCTTCAAAACGAATCAGTATTGACCTTTTCCAAGAAGGTTAGTCAAGTGTATGATAGTGGAAGTTATTTTTTTCCTGTCTCGTTATATGAGAACACAATACTTTTCGCATACAGAATACATGTATTTTCCAACGAGACCGCAAGATGAACCGTTTTTCGTTGATTTAAGAAACTAATACTACCTATCCGTTTTTCATTACCATGATCTGTTGCACTGATTTGCAGGAATTTTTTATTGTAAACTTAGATAACAAAAGTTCGTCTGCTATTGGAAATGTAACTTGACCACCAATGGTGCTAACTTCGACCGGCAGATACAGGATGTCATGCACGAAAGAGAGGGGGCTAACTCCATACAGGCAAATTTCGCACCTCCGGACGCCAATTGCACATAGCCTCGAAAGGGGGGGGGGGTGTTGGTCCAAGGAAAAAAAAACTTGTAATTTTTACACTTGAATGGTATTTCTGGCATCTGGCAATTAAAGAAGCTCAACATATTGTAAATGAGCTTTGGGACCGTCTAAAAAAGTAGTGTCGAGAAAGGGGTCTACAGCCGGGAAAGCCCCTCTGGCTCTGCGTCTCGGTGTAGTGCAATTTCGGTGACATGTACGTTAAACTTATCGGAAGGTGACTAGACAACATCTGGACAATTCTAACTTTGTAACATTCCAAGACAGGGCAAGAGTCAGCACGGAAACTCGTTTAGACAATCCACCTCAGCTCCAGTAACAGGCCTATATGCGAAAACACTACTTGTCAACAGCCATTTACTGAATGCCTTCTATCATGGCTTCTCATTCAAGCTGATTTCTTAACAAGAGAGGGGTTGACCTTTGAGTAGTGATTTTTCAGGAGGCAGTCAATAACTGTTTCTGGTTTATTAAAAATATGTGTATCTATATGTGTTAATACATCCAATGTAACGGTTTGCATTTTTACTCAGTTAAAACAGCACAAGCTAGGAGAATTGGGTGGTTAATATGACATTGTAATTCCCTGATTCGATTGCATAAACTAAATCCTGAACGAATAATTACACGCAAATGTCGTAAGAATCCTATAAATATTTTTTTTCAATTGATACAGCATTTCAAAGAAAACTTTGGACAATGTTCGAAACTAAGGAAAGTTGAATCGTTTTAAGCAACCGGGACAACGAAGTACCCCCATCCATTATCAAGTGTAGTCATTGCTTACGTAACAGGCTGTTCGTTGTTCAGTCATTATGTGTGGGAAGCCTCAAATACTGAAACAGGGCGATGAGCAGAGTCCGCTCCGCGGGGTAGTATTTTCATTGTTCGAAATTTAGTGTTGTACCGATATTGCAATTAGCCGATATTACTGATACCGATATTTCAATTCCTAGTATCGGCCGATACCGATGCGATACCGATATTTGGGAAATAAGCATTCTGCATACTAATTATAGGCTACTGGGCACCACAACTAAGTGCCGTTTCATTTTGATGATGTAAAATATTGGAATTTGTATTAAAATACTCAAATAGTGTACCATTTTCATGACGTATGGGACTATACATAAACCGTTCAGGTAATATCGGTTTTTGAGGTAAATTTTTACCGATACCGATCATACAGGGCGAAAATGGGGAATATCGGCCGATATCGATATTGAATACCGATAATCTGTCCAACACTGGTTAGAATTACCGTGACGGTGTACAAACCCTATCGACAACTGCAAACAATTCATAGCTTTATGAAGGTTTGGTAAACACTGGTCAGCACTTTGCTTTATTTAATCAGAGAGATGCGAACAAATGAAAACATGGATTACTACAACAAGCCCTTAGTTTGTTTTTATCGTGGGTACATTGGCCGCGAAAGGCGAAGTTGTTCCTTTGGCCAATTCGTGAGCGAAATATACAACAAAAGTGAATGCCAAATTTTCAGTTGGCATTGTATTGAAATTGTCTTGGATTGCACCGGTCTAAACGTCAAGCAAATGTTTGCGCTAGGCAGAATCGATTGCTTCGGACGAAAGACGGACTTAACATACAGCCCACATTCCACTATGAGTAACTAGCAAAAATATTGTGAGGTCTCATAAGTCAATTCGAGATGTACAAGTTTTCAAGTTCAGAATAGTTTGTTGGCTATTAGGCCTATGTTGCGAATGGACTGAAGAAGCATTTCAGCACAGAATAAGCGGATACTTCCCTTCAGCTTATCGTTCGACCATCGGCGGAAAATTGTGTGAAAAATGAGGTGTAGAACTGGGGGTAGCAACTCTTGAAGTAAAACTTTCTGTGTAAAAATTTACAGTTCATGGACACATTTCAGTACAATGGGGATATAGGCTATGTTCCCCATCCCCACTTGTGTGTCTAACGCATGCTCTAGGTTCAGGACCACGAATAGCCCAAAGGGGTGGATAAAAGGAGGGGGAGAGAGGGATTATTAAGAAGAAAGGAAACCATACAAATAAAAAGTCATTCCATTTAAAAGCATAACTGCACAACTTAAAAGCTTGACGTACTGAGTCTTTGCACTGATCAGTGTTTTTGCCGCGAAATCTGACTTGTGGAGTTGTCAGTATAGTGCGCAAAGCGAACTAATGAGTTTGGGGGCTGCTCTCTATTCCGAATTCTCTGATTCCAACAAGACTTAGTCTACACTGAGGTCACGTCTGGGCATGGGCGTCCGCAGAAAAAAATAGGGGGGCAAAATTTTCGATTGATCAAATCAGAGGAAATTTTTACTCCCAGAAATAGCTTAATTGCTAATGCTGGTGCCTCTTACAAGGGTTTAGCCAGGACTTTGTTTGGGTGGGGCGAAACCTGTAAGCAAACTATCTTAGTGTAGCTCCACCATAGTCTGGCGTGAAAAATACCTCCCAGATCGCTGAAAATGGCACTCCCCAGGCCTTGTGAGTTGCATCTAATCATTTTCTATTTTGAAAGCTCATGTTCTGGAAATTTTCTAGAGATATCACAAAAAAATGCTGATGTTATTTTTTCTTCAAGTTTTTTTTTTCAAGTTTTTATTTTCCAGGGACGGGCAAGTGCCCTCCTTGCCCCCCCCCCGGACGTCCATGGGGTTGGGGTAAGTAGGGTTAGAGTATAACGTATGATCTCTATGTACCCACACACGTAGCCATACAAACTCATCCTTACATCCAATGTATAGACTTGTCGGAATAGAGAGACATCGGAACAAAGAGACGTCGGTACATAGAAGTGAAACCAAGATTTTTTATGGGATGCATGCAAGAATCGACTTCATTGAGAGCCAAAGTAGGATTAAAATTATGTCAAGGCGGGCGCGGCCTCTAACTGGAATGACATGCACTACCCTATCCCATGAATCCGTTTCCGGATTCATGATTTTTTAGGCCACAGTTTGACAAACACGAGAACAACTATAAGATTGAGGTTTGAATTTTGGAAAAACTACGCATGTCGTGTTACGCCAGCCTGAGTCGGTGAGTCGGTCCGACGACCGTGTCACTGTTAGGCAGTGAATGCGAGGACTGTGTCACTGTTAAGCAGTGAATGAAACCAAACTATGAAAGAAAAACGTAAAACTGTAATGAGCATGGGCGTCAATCCTGGGGGGACGGGGGGACAAGTCCCCCCACATTTCGATGGGTGGGGGACACAATATCAAATGCCCCCCCCCCACACACACACACACGTTTGCGTAAAAGATAAGTGTCATGGCTCTATTTGACTGGCTTTTTGAGTGGCATGTAGGTTTGTTGAGCAATTTTTAAGTGTCTCGATGCAGATTCTGAATGCAGATTTCGTCAGGAAAATCTTATTTAATGACAAAATTTCGACGCGCTTCGCGCGCATCCGTCACGGTTTGCGTTCCTTCTCATGACCATTAAAAAGGTAATTATACATGGAACTATTCTGATCACAACACTCTCCGAAAACAGACATACATCTCCAAACAACTGAAGAGGCCTCGCATCAATATGGTATCATTCAATCAGTGGCGTACGCAGAGGGGTGGGTCATTCGGCCATGCCCCCCTCACTTATTCCGATTTTTTTTAAGTTCCTAAAAAAACGTAAATTTTTTAACACAAATTTTACTTCAAAAGGTAGCATATTTGTCACCAGATTGCATGTAAGGACACCAAATTGTTCAAAAATGTTTAAGAGGGAGGGGGACACTCCATTGGGCCATGCCCTCTCACTGATGCCTATTTTTTTTTGTTCCTAAAAATACGTAAATTTTTTAACACAAATTTTACTTCAGAAGGTAGCATATTTGGCACCAGATATGTAACGACACCAAATTTTTCAAAATTTTCCAAAGGGGGAGGGGGACACCCCATTGGGCCATGCTGATGCCTATTTTTTAGTTCCTAAAAAGCGTAAATTTTTTAACACAAACTTTACTTCGAAAGGAAACATATGTGGCACCAGATTGCATGTAAGGACACCTAATTTTCCCTCCCCTTAGACCCCTCCCCAGGCCGGCAGTCACACAACATACTGCACCCCCCCCCCTTGAGAGAAATCCTGGGTACGCCAATGCATTCAGTCTAATTTGTAGTATGATGTCAAAGGTTGAAAGTACGTTGTTGCCGTTAAACACTTTTAAAAAAAATTTTACCGAGCGCTTCGCCAAAGCCATTATCGGTATAGATGGTGATTGTTAATACACTTACGACTAAAAAGCATTCTGAAAACGCCCTTGCTAGTCCTTCACACCTTTGCTATACTACGACCAGCTCCAAAAATATCCCAAAGATAGCACCATTTTGCATCTAAGCAACCTTAAATTAACAAAAATTTCTCAAATGGGACCCCTCCCCTTAGACCCCTCCCACAGGATGACACCTTTATAGAGTGACAAAGGAAGGATCCCCACTGCTGTATGCCCCCCCTGTGGGCTGGGGTTGTAGAATATGCCCACGGTATTTCCCGCCTGTCGTAAGAGGCGACTAAAGGCGAATACGGGAAGGACTTGTACCGTATTTGAGCTGTATTTGAAACCAAACTTGAACTTGAAACCGTATTTAAACTTTTTCGTTTTATCTAGTTGACACTACATAACACATTCGTGTTGGTGTGTCGTTAAATCGCATCTAACTAATTAATCCACTGCTGTATACAAACGCAGGGTGCATCGAAAGGTGCAATTTACGCGCCGTCACTGCAGTTAGTGAAAACATCCATCCAGTCGGAAAAAAATTAGAATTCACTAAATTATGGACATTTTCCAGCCTTATACGATCAGCTCCAAACATATCCGAAAGATAGCACCATTTTGCACCTAAGCAGCCTTCAATTAACAAAAATTTCTCAAAGGGGAGGGGACGCCCCTCCCCTTAGAACCCTCCCGACACATTTATGTAGTGACAAAGGAAGGATCCCCACCGCTGTATACAAAACGCAGACCGCATAAACAAAGTGCAATTTACACGCCTCCACTCAGTTGGAAAAAACATCCAGCCAGTCGCAATTTGGACCTTCACACCCCCAAACATGTCACCCTACCAACGGGCCTGGTCGGGTCCATGATCTCCGACAATGATCCAGCTGCGAAGTGTGGTTTCAGCTATTTTGGGACATGATGAAAATAACGTCTTGAAGTAATTCCGTGGACTCCGTGTATTTCACCTGGCAGATCATCTATGATGGTCATGTTAACTTTGAAATGATAATTCATATTAGAATAGGGCGTCAGTCATCATAAGGGGGGGAGGAAAGGGCCATTAGGAAGACACCCCCTCTTCAAAACCAAAGGGAGTGGTTTGTGCTTAGTCATGTATGTCCCCCCACCCCACCCCCCACATTTGAATACGGATTGACGCCCCTGGTAATGAGTACGATCGTGCTTACCATTTGGGAGTCTAAGTGTTACCTTCATAGCAGGTGTCGAATATGAACTCCTCTTTTGACGTACATTTGTTACGAGTGCAGCCAATATAGGTGCAGGAGTATTACACGTCCGCCAAGCGGGCAAGCCTAAGTGAAGAATCCGTCCTCCATGAGAGTAATTAAACTAAGCTCAACCGTCAGGAGCTGGACGTTCTCGGGTACCTCCTTTTTATCGTGCATGCTCACCATGACTCCCGGACGAAATTAAAATGTTCTGCTTACATTGAACAGTCCGGGAGATTCTCCCGTTTGGGAGAAAACCAAAACCGAACGGGGGAAAACTAACGCAAGACATTGTATAGTCTAGCCAGCCTAACAAAAACAAGGTTAAGCAAGCATGAAAACGACTCAAAAACTCAAAAACGGCGTGGTGAACCACCGATTAGGACGTGGCTTTTCTGTAGCTATGACAATAAACCTTCCGAATATACATTTAATTCCATTACATTAGACCGACAATTTTTGCAAGGGGGTTCCAAAACCCATTCGCCATTGGCAATGTACACAAAACGCGTGGGATTGTGGGTAAAATAGACAAAATGGCGGCGCCCATGACCAATTTTTATCTCGATCGGGAGAAAAGTAGATTCTCCCGAATGGGGGAATCTCCCGAACTGTTGAAAAAGCGATTAGATCAGCTTCAGTAACAATTTATCTTGTTACAATTAAAATAACAACGAAAGTACAGTTTTTGTCTTCTCAACGAAATCTCTTTTTTTAATTATATGGGGCTAGGTAGACATTTCCCATTAAGGCTGTAGCCCACTTTTCTCCTTCTAGTTCACACTTCCTCACCCCTGGCATTGAAAGTAGTTTTGTGGGTTTTTGCTGAAACAAGTCTACAACCAAAGACTCTATGTTTCAGTCGCATGAAGCCAGTGTTTAGTGTTGCATGAGCCACCCGGAATCTTAAAATTGATTTAATTACGAAAGTTACCGTACACTACCTACCAACTGGAAGTACGCTCAAGCTAACCTCTGAATTCACCGCTCACCTCAGTTGTCAGGGCAATTCCATCTGAATTTGGAGTGCTTCGGTTGGGTGGGGGTTGTCACTTTAACCTAAACCCCATGGAGTTGTATGTCCTGAATCTGGTTTTCGATAAACTGGTGAAAGCAGAATTGCATAGACAGCTGATAACAAGATTCATTAACTAAAGTAAAATATGCTTACGAAATTGGATAATTTCAAACTAGCACAATTAATATTTAAAACTCTGACCAACTCCGCCTGTTCTGTAGGACTCATACATCGTACATGCTCCCAGAGCACCCCAGAGCATTCTGTCATTATGTGCAGTATATATAGCCTACTAGAAGCTCTCTGATCTGACCTGACAATGTGTACACCAATTAAATGCTGTAGTGTATGTTTTTTCTCTGTCTCAGCCTTATCATAAAGATTGGATATTTACCTCGTTTCCTAACACTACTAACAACTTGAGCTGTCTGTATGGAGGTCCTTCAGGTGACGTCATAGTGGCACGATCTTACTTAATTGTCAGTACCGCCATTTTGGATGTCAAACTTAGTGTACGACCTACCATGGAAGTACTACCTCGGAATTCCATGGACCTACACTGAGAGCACACAGCGTGAAAATGTTTTGTTTCTCTTTTTCAAAGATATTCCCTCTAAACTTTTATGATCGACTGTAGGCCTACTTACGTGTACGTGTAGCCTGGTGATACATGTGTCTGGTCGAAATGCTTCATATAACGATCACAATGCAAAACTCGTATCGTAATATCTTTAGTCGCTCGCCGGATATGAAGTAAGCACTAGGCAATGTATGTGGACTCCCGAGTTTAATATTTGTTCTGAAGAATTTCAGAAACCCATCTAGCTCTAGTTTGTTGTTTGATGGAAATCGATAATAAAATTGATGGCCATGTGATTTTCCTTGACGATAATGCAACCAACTTTTGCTATGATGAAGAAAACATTCTTTACAAAGAATATAAAAGTTTAACCTTTGACTAATACATTTGTACACAGCGTACTGTGTTGCGCGCGATAATTTTGACGTCACTATGTCTGACTTTGTTGTCACTTGCATTTGTGACGTCAGTGAAGAACTTCTATATGTAAGCGATTCCATGGTTGAGAGACACTCCGGCATTTCTTTAAAATATTTAGTCTGTTAATAGTCCCAAATATTTTTACCTACGACAACAAAGGTAAGTACAGTAACTCAACAGCTATACATTTTATTTTATTTACCGTATTTATTTTTTAGTTTTTGAGGTCCTTTACCTTGCTTCGGTTTCAATGTATTTGGGTCATAAGGAAACATTTATAGTAATTAAGTTGTTACTGCCTGTCAAAACTGACAGATGGCCACCTATTTTGAATGTTCCAGAAAACAACTGAACAACAGGAAACAGCATCGATTTTTGGTGTGCCAAAAAACTACAAATGTCGACGGAATTTACAAAGGCAAAACTAGAGGGTTTATACTTGCAGCCCAAATATTTGCGCCAGTTGATTTCAAGTCTTGATCGAATAAATATTAAGTGCCGTACAAAAACGAGTAAATGGCTAACCATGCTCACTTCTCAAGGCAAAATGTTCTGCTTCCAACCAGGGTTGCCAGATTTTCTGTGAGTCAACCGGCCAAATTTGGCGTTCAATATGGCCAAAAAACGCCAAATGAAAATTCGTTCCGAGGCCTGTTTGGACTCCAATTGCTTAAAAAATCATCAATATGTAATAAAATAGCCCTGCTTTTTTACGAACACCGACTGAGCTAACACATCCAGTTATGCCTTTAGTGTGAATTTAGGGACACAAATTGTGCATTATGCTACATTTACCGACGGATAATGTGGAAAAACATGCATATTTAAAGGCAGTATGCAGTCACCCCAATCAGAGTGAGTGTATCCTGTCACTCTAGTTCATGATTGGCCCATTCTGATCATGTGACAATATTTTTGTTGGTAAATTGTGAAATTCAAGGAGAATTTCTCCTTGCTTTAGCTATTGTTTGTAATAGTTATGTTCAAAACATCTTCAGA
The DNA here is from genome assembly GCA_029531755.1 of Holothuria leucospilota. Classification (NCBI taxonomy): domain Eukaryota; kingdom Metazoa; phylum Echinodermata; class Holothuroidea; order Aspidochirotida; family Holothuriidae; genus Holothuria; species Holothuria leucospilota. The sequence continues at coordinate 2,509,697 of CM055976.1, read as the reverse complement.
AGTGCTTGTAAAGCAATAAGACGAGATTTGCAAGAATTTGCCCATTTTCAAAGAAAATTTTGGGGCGACTGCCTATTGCCTTTAAGGAAAATTGATAGTCACATGAAAAAAAAAACGCCAAAAATACTCCAAAATGCTGTTTGGCGTGTGTATTAAAATTTTACATGCCAACACAATCGAAAAATCGCCAAATTCAGTGCTTTTGGCGTTTAAAACGCCAATATGGCAACCCTGCTTCCAACACAACTAAACCCATTGTTAAAGAAACGTATCTTCCAAACAAGGAACAGACAGCTGTAAGATGTTTGTACCCCAGATTCGGGCATTTGCTCATCTGCTCATGCGCACCTTAAGCTGAGACGCGCCAGCGGATTGTAGCGGCAGACCAGCGTGGATTAATTCAATGTGTTTGTGGTGGAGTCAGTGCCAGCGTTAGTCTGCGTAGCGACGTTGAAGTCCACGACTATTTTATGAGTGATCAAACTAAGTATTTGACAAACTATAAAGAAAGTTAATAGAACGGCTTATCGTCCTCCGAAAAGACGACTTCCTATTTGCCTCAAATGGGCTGATTATTCATATTGGAACACGGTTAGGTTGGTGAAATCGGGAAAATGGTCGAAACTTCCACTTCATGAAATAGTCAAAATAACTGCGTGGCAGATGAAAAATGCTGGGTATGTGATCGTGTTCACATGGAGGAGGATCACACTGAAAAAAATTCACAAGCCGAGCCATAAAAGGAAGCACAAATTCTCGTGACAAACTGAGCAAATCCAATAATCGAAGCTGTAGGCTTCGATTAATTAATAACTGTAATTGTTCGTCAGTCGCTCTCGAAGTAAGTAGCCTAGTTAACGCCATGTTATTAAAGACTGGGTTTCCAAACATTCAGTCTACCAGCAAGAAAAAAAATCTGGGCAGCTGGGAACAGGTTGCAGGTCTGTCCCTCAGTGAAGACTGAGACGGTTTGGCTGACAAACGGTGTGAGCAAACCAGAAAGCTGCTACTCGTATTTTCTAATCTGCCGCGCAGGATGCTATCAGTGGACCGCTCTTGTTCATCTGGATGCAGGTAGGCTATATTGCCTGCGTAGTAGTGCTACATATGCCGCATGGTGCTGGTTTTTCACAGTAATACTACTATACGAAAATGTTCGTCCCCTCTCTGGGCTAGGTATAATTAATGGGACCAGTTGTCGGGATACCGTTCCTCTGAGTGACAAATATACAGCCTATTGAATAGTCACGGTTATACTTGCTGACCAAAACCAGCACCATCATGCGGCATATGTAACACTACTACTCTGAATAACTTAACCCTGCTGATAACCTGCAAAGAGTAAATCTGAATATGTAACCTAAAAGTACTTAATAACATACATTCCACCAGCTTAACAACTGACATATTTTGTTCAAGATGAGACGGAAATATTGAAAAAATTGAATGATTTGGTGGGCGACGGAATCCGGCGCTGATCATGATGCGCAGTGTTTTACAAAAACAACGGCTCCCTTTGTGAAAGAGAACCCTGAAACTTCGATCACCGAAAGCTCGTGCCCAGGGGGTTTGAGGGTCCTCCCCGGAAAAATTTCGAAATCAAAACAGCTACGGATGTAATTTCCTGGCATCTGGCAGTCAAGGTAAGTAGTACACACAAAGACAAGCTCTAGGCAGGACTGTTTGGAAAATGTTTCATGCCATGTACTCCTCACTGTAACAACACTTGATCATGGTTGAGGGCGAAGCGCTTCGAAAACATATTCACTGTCAATCAAATTTGGGTAAATAAATCTAGATGAATTTACACGCACATAAAATTCTCTTAATTAGTGAGTTAAATGAACTTGTAGAGTGTGCTATACCTTGTTCTGGACAGGCAAATGTTTCCGACGTAATGGTGAATGTACCGACAAGCCTACTGAGGACGAAGAGGGGGTGCCCCCCCCCCCCGCTAAGCTTCTGCTCAAGATATACCTGTATTGTAATTCAACAAAAAAGTTTATCAACAACTTACGTATAGGTTATATTACTCAATATGGATTCAGCAACAACTTACCTCTTTCACCCACGCAGGGCGTAAATCATATACATATAGCGCCGTACTTTCAATAAAGGAGGCGCCCTTTATGAAATGAGCTTCTGCAAGTACATACATGTTGGTCTTTTCACAAAATTCCCTCAGGTCAGGTGACGGCTATAGATATACAAGCTTCATCAATTCAAAATAGCCCCTAACTTGTGAAGTTCACGGCTTTTGCATGTGGCACATATATTGTACACTGGATCTCCAGCCAGAACTGATAATTTAAATTGCAAAAAGCTTTCAGTCCTCTAATACAAGGAGAAAGTCTTTTAAAAAAAGATAATGCACTGGCTATGAAACCAGGTCTTCGCACTTCATAATATTAATGGAGTAGTTTCAAAGACTTATTCGGTGCATTGCGTTATACACTGCAGGATTAGATTGATATGCACTGTATCAATATGCACTGGCGCTCTAGTGTCGATTTCTTAGCCAGAAGGAGGCAGGGGGTCGTCCCCCCCCCCTTAGAAAATAAAAATCTGTATTTCCTTAATGCATTTAGGTAGATCTCACCCCTCTAATTTTGTCACCACCCCTCCCCTTGGGAATCTCACTCCCTATTAGTACCTTTTCTGGCTATTGACCTGCCTAACGTCCTATCGAAATTGATTGAAGCGTACTTGTACACTCATCTGAAATTATGGTCGCATACGATGACGAATGGTGTTTTATTTTGCTAATCACGACTAACAGGAATTATATTGCCATTGAATAAAGTGCACGTATCTCAAAATACCATAAATGCAGCTCACAAAAATATTGAGAACTTAGAGCTCATTAAGAATCTTTGTTAGAATTATTTTAGACATGTACCGATGATTTTGGATACCTTTTCGAAATCGATCTTGCTTCCCACCTTCACCATATGCATTTGAAAGCTGCAGCCTAGGGCAGATCGCTTGAGATCTGGACCATTTTCCAATGTCTGAATATCATTAACTAAAAACAAAACAAACAATTTCTCGTTTTGGGGAAATTTTATGGCTATTGGCCAACGATGTATTTATCAACTACACTTGAAACTTTAAGGTAGTTTCCGATTATCTAAACTACCTTCCCCTTGTATTGGGGCCAACGGCATAGGCGTAGGGGGCGGGGGCTGGGGACTGCAGCCCCAACCAAATACTTTTGTGAAAATTCGGGCAATATACTGAGAAGTTTTCGGGCACCTACTGAAAGAAAAATAATGCAATGATGTAGCTGAAGGTAATCAATAGTTCAAAAAACTTCCTTGGTAATTAAAATAAAGTTCTGATTTGAATGCACCAGCACCTATATATCGGTATTAATTCACCAGTGTGTTTTTAATGGTTAAACTTATAGTATGATTATCAGTGGTGTATTTAGTGGGCCTTTGGGCCATGGTTTCTCACTGATGCCGATTTTTTCAGGTTTTAGTACCCAAAATACGTAATTTTTTTAAAACAAATTTTACTTCAAAGGTAGCATATGTGGCGTCAGATTGCATGTAAGGACACATAATTTTTCAAGTTTTCAAAGGGGAAGGGGTGTCCCCCCGGGCCGTCGATCACACAACATAATCCATGCCCCCCATCCCCATGAGAGAAATCCTGGCTATGCCATTGATTATTATCATTATTATTGTAACGACTTCCCTTAAAATTATAACCAATATGGAAAGGGTATATATACACGGCAAATGATTGTATGTAACTGGCATGCGGTGTGATAACCGATGCATGCCTATATGATAAGTACATAAACATGTTGAGCGCGGGTGGAGAGCCCGGAAATTTTGGTTATATTTTTCAGGCAAGTTTTTACAGCCCCCCCCCCCCAAATCAACTTGGGCCCCTACTCCCCTGGCCAACGGGGTTTTACAAAATAAGTTTTACCTATTCTGGGTAGCACTGTGGTACGCTCAGTAGAGCTAAGATAGATACTGTAAGCAGTGTAATCCTTTACTGGGCTCGTGGATAGGATTTGGTAAGGGAGTGGCGGTTGTTTCAGGAGCAATAAGGCAGCCATTAGTCATGGTTGGGCGAAAAGCGTGGTAATATTTTTCTTCATTTTACAATTCAAAAGTACTCCTTTATTATGAGGGAGCCAAATCAGAATAAACTTTCACGGCAAGATACCATACAGTAATTTTTTATTTTAATTATTGGGGGTAGACCTAATTGCTTTCGCTCTTGGGTCATGATGGGGAGGGTTTGGACCCACCCGGCCCCCGTGGATACTTGCGTCTTCTCTAAATGTTAAATTTGTGACATTTTTGTGCCGACATGAGTAAGGCAACATCCTTCAGAACTTTTTCCATTGACATCATCGAAGTTGTTCATGCTCTTTCAATAACCACTCGTACTTTAATCAAAGCATGTCTTCATGTTGCTTATACGTTTTCAAAAGAATGTCTCCGTATAGTAGGGACTTTAAATTATATGCATCCACCCCTATTCCTATATAATAACTAAAAAGCAAGGGTCAGCCCATAGTATTTTTAAAGTGTGATAATCTTTACTAGTGTCTATAACAGTATAAAATTACAGAAAAGCTGCTGGGCTCTAGGATATGGGTTAGTCCAATCTACAAGCCACATACGGTAACCAGCTTATTTTGTGACATAATGTTTTATAACGGTTTCTGGTCAGTTCTGAGGTGCTGATTCCAAATCCAGTGGGTGCCAGTTGATACTGACCTATTGTGCTTTTTTTTGTGAAATGTAAAAGTCCAAAATGGCCTCTAAAATCTGCTTTTGACTTGTACCTAATCTCTAGATGTAAGCAAATTCTATAAATACTCAGCCAAATCATACTTGGAAGTGCACAGTAAATGTAAAGAATAGTTTCTATTAATTATTCGGCATCTGGTTGAGTATGTATGGAGTTATAGCGTGTACATCGCCCTACCGCATTGACGTCGCAAAAGTCCACTTTTCTTTTCTGAGAGAATTTGCTGTTAGGGGGTCAGTGAAACACATGGTGAGTTAAATCAGGGAGTTGTTATTAGGAAAGGAGTACCGGAAATGGCACTTTCCGTGAATTACAACTTGCATCCAAACAATCTTATCCTTTTGGTGGTGTAAAAATTTTGCTTTGAAAATTTCTGGGGAGGGAGAACCTGCTCCTCTGCTGCGTACGGCCATGTGTGTAATGGTGGTTTCAATGATAATAGAAAAGTTTGCACGAAGCTATGGCAAGTAAGATGATCTACAGGAAGTAACCACTAATCCAGAGACAATATTTTAAAACGGGTGCGCGAGAAGCACGAAGAAAACAGCGTTGAAACAGCGTTTGAGAGATTTCATTGTAGGTTATTGTTTGTCTTAAGTTTTTAAATGCAGTATTTTCATTGCATAAAAAAATCTCCTACTTTTCCCAAGTTCCTCTTCTTTCCATAGAGCCATATGAACATATATCCTGCTCTGTGGTTCTTTTTTCAGGTTTCATATTTGTCGATAGTCTGGGACAAGTCCCCCTCAACTTTGTTATTAGTGTGAAAAATAAGGTAGCGTCCATTATGATGGGAATAGACTATGTGATACTTAAAAAGTCAATGAAATGTTTTAGGGGTAGTTTTACATGAACATGGCCAAGGGCATCGGCAGTTAAAGTGCCAGGGAAGTAATTTTCATTGGAGGCTGCACCTTGGGAAGTTGTGGCCGTCGAAACCTTTAACCGCGAGCGCTGAAGGCGCGAAGCCGGAGGCTGGAGACCAGGAGTGGGGAATCTCCGGCCCGGGGCCGTATGTGGTACGCGAGACCATTATATCCGGCCCTCGAGGCAATTTATAAATATGAATTCAGAATCACTTGAAAAGTAATTTATAATAATGTTTCAGCCCACGGTGCCCACCGTTTATCCTGCTCATACAGCTTTCACGGTATTTCGCCTAGAACTTTTGCAAAACACTACTAGCATATCACAAAAAAAACCCTGTACACAATGCAACATGCCCACCATTTCGTAAGACAAAAACTATGATAGGCGCAGAATCCCTGTACCAGAGAGCTGTGAGAGCTCTTACAGCTCCCTGCTTGTACTGACGGTGGTTATGGAAGCTTTGTGTAGAAGGGTACGCAGCATTGAACAGAATTGCACTATCATTTATAGGTCTATCTTTTATAGTGCGACACGCAGTGGACACTGCATTTATTCCAGTAGATTCAGGGAGGGGGGGGGGTAGAACTGTTCCTCCGAAGAGAGAATAAAACATTACAAGTGAATAATTGTGTAATGTAAAGGTTTGAAACCAAGGTAATTGTTTTCAAAATATGCGTGCCTTCTCGGCGCCTAACGTGCACTTTCATATGTGCTCATTCATCATTATTGCTCCATACATAAATAAAAAGACAAATGGTCATTATAGTGTGATACTTCTGGTATGTGTAGCCTTGCACATTCAATGTCATTTCATGATATAGGGTGAACACTTTATTGCCTACACATTTCTATAAAATTCAGAGGTTCCGGGGACTTCGCCCAAGTTTCTTACCTGGACTTTCCCACAGATCACACCCATAGCCTTCTGGGGGCCCTTTGGCCCGTGTCCTATGGGAAAAGCTTGGAGCGTCCTCGTTGTCTGCGGCCTGCGAGTGAACTATGACTATCAAAATGGCTATCCACCCCTGTTGGAGACTAAGAGTCCACCCCAAATTTTGTTTTCTTAAATTCGACGGCTTTTTCGACCATCCTGGACCATTTCTTGAGAAAACCCTGCTTCCCCCAGGGGTAATTTTAAATGCTGATGAAATATTTGTCTTATAATGATCGCAAATTTCAGATAGTGACCGTCAGACAAATTGCTGAGGATGGTGGTAGTTGGTGAGGACAGTGAACAGCCAGAGGTGTAGCAAGGGTTTTGGAAATAGTAATTTTCTCAATCTGTCCTACAGGAAGTAACAACGAGGCCGTTCCACCAAAGTTTTACTACGCACAGCAGTTCTAATGAGACATCGATTTTTATAAGGCTCATGCGAAACACGCCGAAATTTTTCTGCAAGAATGACGATTCCCTTTATATGGGTAGGCTTTGAGACTTTGTTTGCAAGGACCATGGTGCATATAATGTCGTACATTTAGTAATTTCACTGACCTTTATTTCAGAGCTTCAACTCACAATTGTGTGGTCGGTGGGGAGAAAAGACAAAACATCAGACAAAATTTTATTAGTCAGTTTTCTCTGGGGGTGGGAGCGAAGCGCGCCGAGAAAAATCTTCCTAGCATTTTTATGGTATTTGATATTAATGTTTTCCTTTATTTAACATTGCAAACTTTAATCTTAACAGTCTACTGAAAATTCTCTTAAAATTCCTCTGTTCTCGATTCTTTTCGCTCTTTTTAATTATTTTGATTTTTTAAGCTCTGGAAAAAAGTGAGGAGCAAGTGCCCCCCTTGCCGCCCTGTAATCCCGCCTATGGTAGCCATTTTAACCCCTAGAACAATTTCTCTCAGTAAAGAAAAGTAGACTTTTTCGGCATCGATAGTAAGGCAACGTTCACACTATAGCGCCTCATATACTCAACCAGAATGCCGAATAATTAATGAAAAATATTCTTTGCATATACTGTGCACTTCCAAGTATGATTTAGTTGAATATTTGTCTAACTTGCTTACACCTAGAGAGAAGATACATATCAAACACCAGATTTTGGCGGCAATTTTGGAATTTTGGATACCAAAAAAGTGTTCAATAGTTTTAATCTGGTACCCAACGGATTTGGAATCAGCACCTACAAATTGACCAGAAACCGTTGAAAAACAATAGATATCACAAAACAAGGTTGAGCTAGATTTTCATGGGGCGTATTCCAGGACTATAGGTCTACCGAGTTAGTGTCACAGGCTTGTAATACGGTACATAGGAGATCCGTAGTGGCAGTAAAACGTTTCTAAAAGAAGAGTAAATTTTACATGGTGTATCATTTAGTCATTTTAGTCATAGGCATTCATAGTGGTAACTCGTCTTCATTGTGTCTACTATCGCGTACACAGTTCTTTCAGAGCTAAAATTCACCACTGCTCTAGGTACAGTATTACCCCAGTCGATTTCAGTGTAAAGTATTCCACCAGTTTGTCCATTTGGCCTTTGTTCAGATGGCGATCTTCGGAAGCGTCGATCTTTTATGCGATCTTTTACCCTTTGTTTCATGAGGGATTTACTTTTCGGGACTATTTTCCGTACCCTGGAATGACCATCTCTAACATTTGTCGTTATTTTCTCTGACGCCGTGCGATAACAGAACTCACCACTCGAAATAGAATCCCCTTTACCAGATGCTGCTGCATTCATCAGTACCGCGACAGCGCCCTCCGTTGTAGACAAACGTACGCTGCTGACATCAGGCAATGGCTGTGAAAGTTGATACGCTGCCTGGAGAGGGAGCTCGTCATCTGAAGATTCAAGAAAGTGAATATACTTGGTTTTATGATTTGGCAAAGATTTACTTTCTGCGACACCGGTAAGTGACGATTCTGGGATCGGAGGCAAACGGGCCGAAGGTTTCCGGATTGTTCCAATGAAACTTCTAGTCAAAGGAAATGACGGCGTCCGACTTTGCATGTCAACATTATCACTTAAAATGTTTTGAGAGTCAGAATGTTGTACATGGTAACTCGCTGTACCTATGTCGCTTTGGTCCTGCCTTTTCAAAAGTCTGAAGATAAGAAGAGCAATGGAAGCAAATATGGAAAAAAGAAGAAAAGAACACACGATTGTAGGAAGGACTGCGAACGACTGGCTGAGATTCGGCAATTCACCTTCGAAAGAAACGTTGGTAGTAGGCTCTTCGGTTAAATAGGGATAATTCAGGTACACAACTGGGGATTTTGTTGTTGTAGCAAATAGAGCAATCGTCTCGTTTGAGCCGTGATGACTAGCATATAATATATTTCGTGCTTGTCGTTTCACGAAAGACCAGTCCGTCCCCTCAGAGTTAGTGTTCTTTTTTCCAAGGCGGTTGTAGTGTCCTCTACCCACAGTCGATAATCCAAATTGATTAAAGTCCGACTCCTCTCTGGCACTTTGTAACTTAAAATATTTGGCGAAGACGTATAAAGTTCCCTGTGTTACTCCTGAAACGTTGTCATCAGCACTGTCAATAACACATTCAACGACTGTGTAATGGTCAAAAAGAGTAACGTTATCTATTCGTAGCAAGGACCTACTAGGGCTGACGTTGTACCGACCGAACGTCCTTCGTACAATAACAGTCACGCCATCCTTGTCCGTGACTTTCCACCAAGCGATACGTGCTGAAACCGATGAAAGGTTACACATAAAGAGGGCTCTCTCACCTGGTTCTAAAACTTCTACTGGAGTAACTGTAACCGTAATGGTTGATTCTAGTGGTGTTATACTACATGAACGCAGTACCCACCCAGTGCTGGGTCCAACTGGTCCACATGTAAAGGAAACGTTATGAACCAAGTGAGATAAATTGTACTTAGCAATTAAAACAGTCCTCCTATCTTCTTTGGAACGCACAGATGGTAAAATGTTTCCGATTGAATCTTCCCATTGCAAATCAACTCCATGGGTGGGGCTTTCCGCATAACAATACAACAGAAAGAGTTTCGATGAAGAGGCGACTGTTTGATACATTCTACATTGCAGTGTAGCGTCAAGTACCATAACTTGCACCGTTACTATGCTAGAAACAGTATGTGAAAACGTTGAACAATGCAATGTACACCTATAGTCGCCTTCGTCGTTTTTATCCACATCTTTCACTCGTAGAGTAATATTCCAATGCATAATGGAGTTAAGAACGTATGATACATTTGAAACCGAATAACGTAAGCCCTGACCTTCTTCATTAAGCGCATTTGAGTTCATGCCATCTAAATTGTTCCAAATTATACATTTTGAATGTCTTGATTTGTACTGAGTTAAAGCAATGTGGTGATATAATTTTAGTTCCCCAGTTACAGTACAAGTGAAGGAAAATTCCTCACCTTCACTAACCCTAACGGCGGAAACATCGGTCTTTACTTTTATATCCGCACGAGATGAGGAATATGGAAACATCAGAAGCAAAATTATCCAGATCTGATAAAGCTCATGGCTGCACCCAAAAGCAATCATGTTTTTCATTTTAAGTATAGGCTAGATTTATATCCTTCCTTCGTAAATTATCCTTGTAATGTTGTAAAGATGGAGTACGGTAGACTGTTTATCATTCCGAAGAGCTTATCCCACCGATCAAATGATCCAAAAACAAACCGAGTTTTCCCATGAAATATGGTATGAGTTCAATGTTCAATACCATAGCAAACATCTCCAGGAAATTTCTACATCAAATTTAACATCTCGACGACTTGAAGTTAGTTATATGACCTCTCCGGACCCTTAACTGTTTACTGTTGTTCATTTAGGCGCCGAAGTTTTCCGTCAACCGGTTTGAATATATATAAGTACCATTGAGGGTTGACAATATGGACTATGCTTTTACCCTCGGATACTCTAGTTCGAGAACAACTAACAAAAGCATTTAAGCTGCAAGAAGCAAACGTGAGCGTTCTGTACGCTCCATGATAATGATTTTAAGTTTCAATTGGTAATTTCTCGTCTGTGGGGACACAAAGGATGTCTTTCATTCGTAACAGTAACTTAACTTCCTCTGAAGTTATCTGTTATCAAGTGAGTTAATTATATTTGACTAGGTATTTGTGCCAAACAGATGCTAAGGTTCTGTGAGTCCTCTCTCTATTAATTAAGGAGACGTCTGCCCTAAAAATGGGCAAATATTCATTATTTATTCCGTTTTGGAGTCATACTGCCCATTGACGGCCTAATTTCACCTCTTTTACTTGATAGATTGCTTATGTTTCCTGGCATTAAGTATGTTTAACAATTAGCTTCAAAAATGTGCACGCAATAACAAAAACGCCTATTTTCCACATGAAATGTGTGTTTAGTACATGTACTAATTTTTTAACATTTTCGTTTTTTCCCGTTTCTCAAAGGCATATTTTTCTACAACTCTCAGTTTTAAAAATTAAATTCCTCCATTTAACCTTCAATTTTCATGAAATTGGGACAACTTACACGGATTACAAATTTTGAACTACATCCAAAGGTATAGCTTGCATCATTAATGAGTATGCCCCTCCCCTGAATATTTAATTAGATAAAAATTGTGATTTGGGGGGATGTTAAATTCTCCTTTAAAAATGTCATGTTATTATCTCATCGCTCCGTAAGAAGGATGAGATAATGCACTCTTTGCCAGTTGAGCTATATACAGCAATGCCAGCTGAAATAGCAACTGTTACCATGGTAACGGTTAATGTTTCCAAGTAACTAGTATCACGGTTTAACCAAAGGCTGGGTACCCAAGGATAACCGGATACATATACATACGATGTCACAGAGCAAAAAGTGCTCCCTCGTTTGGAGGCAAGCGCGTATCATTGCAAGTTACACCAACAAATGCAGATAGCTGATTTGTGAACCAATCGGATACGCGGGCAAGTCTACTACACGTGTGCGAATTCTACGTTGTGAGTGCAATGTGCTTCATTGTTTTGCCTCCAAAATGACGTCGTGTGACGTCCATGCATAAGGTCTTTACATTTCTTTGTACATTTGTTTTTAATACTCCGACTTGACGTGCACTACATGCGAGCTCAAAAAATAAAAAAAAAATCTTCCTCGTTGTAAGCGCGTAAGAAACCAACGCGTATACAAAGCTACCTATAATTTGTAGATACCGTGGTAACTGACCTACAAATAGGTCTATGGACTTCCAATCAGTCGTTGTGCTTTCATGATAAGTGTTTGATTGGAATGCCGCGGGGAAGAAATAATCTTCTTCTGGTAAATGGAGGAGTGACGTCTTCTTTGATTCAACAATGCTCCGAATTAATTGCAAGTAATACTTGTGTAAGACTCTTAATTTATATGGTTGTTGTCAAAACGACTGAACAGTGATTAGCTCTTCCGTCCCGAGGTTTTCGCTCCATGGGGAGTCCACGCGCCATTTTAAGTTGTACTTACACAAGTATGCTTATGATATGAGCAAAGTATGGATAAGTTATTCTTAATCAAAGCAGTGGCGGCGGAACGTGGGGGGGGGCTCGGGGGCTCAGCCCCCAATGAAAAAAATGAGGGGGCTGAAGGTATGTTCAGCCCCCCCCCCCAATATTTGCTCAACTCATCTGATATGTATTACCATTTTTCATAGATTGATTTTTTTCTCATTAATTAACAATTGCAGATATAAGATCCATATTTCAAGGCTGGATACATACAGCTTAGAACACTCGGGAAGTGCCGTTTCCGGCCATCTGGAGAGTTTGCAAAGCCAAAAATTTTCTTGTACGCTCCGCGCCAACTGATGGTGGCGCTCCGCTTAGAAATATGTATTACCTTTTTTCATAGATCTATTTTTTCTCCTTAACTGAAAAATTGCAGAAATAAGATCCATATTTCAAGGCTGGGTACACGCAGCTTAGAACACTCGGAAAGTGCCGTTTCCGGCCATCTGGAGGGTTTGTAAAACCAACAATTTTCGTGTACGCTCCGCGCCAACTGATGGTGGCGCCCCGCTTAGAAAGTCTTGCTGGTACTCAGCCCCCCCCCCCCTCCACCAAAAAAAAATCCGTTCCGCCGCCCCTGAATCAAAGTGCTAGCTTTTCACAATGGCGACCAATTTGAATTTGTTCATTATTCATGAAGAAGGCTGGCTGGGTCAAACTATTCTTTTTACTCCCATGTGGGCAACTATGCAGTATATGAACTCATTACAAACTATAAGGGTCATTACGAGTAAAATTTAGGACAGACCTCCCCTTACAGGCGGTTTATGGATAGCCCTTCAAAGTTGAGGGATGAAGACCTAAAGCTGCCTCCTGCTATGCAGATGAACTAAAAACTTTTTGCTTAGCTAAACTTCTGAAGAATAACATTTTTAGTACTGTAGTAACTAGCACGTCGACACAGTGTGCATGTAGATTGACAGGCTTAGTATGACAAGTACACTGCTGTTTACTGTGATAATTCAGGGAAAATAATCAAATGTTAAGAGTCGTATAACCTTCACGTCTTCATTCTTGAGAAGGAACTACTGTTTCCCTCCATTCGGATATACTTCACGGTTGTTACACCTCTGATTATAAAACGTACCCCGAACACCCGTAACCAACTGCTTAAAGAGGCTTTTGCATCACCCAAGACATATTTAAAAATATACGCATATCTCCACTGAAAAATTGGTAACCGTACTTTGATAGAGATTAATTCTTACAAAAGCATCGCCATGGATCGACAAACGTCCATCCTGTTTCTTTTATATGACTCAGCAGGCTGTGGGGTTGGGAACTAGTATTACAAAGGTTGCACGGGATTTCACAATAATCCAAGGCACGTTCCGACCTTCTTTAATTAATAATTAGACACCTATAGTGTACATATAGCATGTGCGCCAAGCGCACCGAAAAATAGAATTTTAAGACCATTGGTAATGTTATCTGACTCGGAACAAAATGTACACACTTTCAAGTTTACAGCAAACGCGGAACGCTCCCCGACTTCATGATTCTAGTAAGCGGAAAACCAGCGCATACTGCACCGACCCGACTGCTACGCGATAGTGAAAACTAGTAGCGTGACAGACGGGTCGGTTAGGTGTCTGTCAAATTTTGTTCTCGAACTGACTGCCTTTTCCGATTGCAATCCGACAGTCTTCTCCGACTTCATCTGAAAAACCAAACTGGTTGATGTTCGGATTGAAGTCGGGGGAAAGGGGAGGTTCGTCTCAGTTTAGTAAGGCCGTCGCAGTCATTGACCCAAAGGCAACCCATCTTTTAATGAATTGGCCAATAAAAAAAGTTTGCAAAATCAGGCGACAGCTCAATGTGCTCTCCCCTATGTGTGACTTACAAAGAGTATAGACTTTTGAATATATCCGCCTCGGCAATGTGTTGCGAATATGGTTAACCTCCCAGGGAACTGCCACTAGTGCATAGCAGCTCCCTGAATCTACAATCCGACTGCGACCCGACGCACCTGACTACTGATACCGCCAACTCATCCCCGACGAGCAGCCTGAGTCAGGGTGAGTTGCATCACATTCCAGTGAAGATTTTGTTTCACAGTGTCGGACATAGTGTCGGACATAGTGTCTATTTTATGACAGAAAATTATGCAATGAGGTACTTCTACTTTCCCGAAAGCTGGATTTCTTCAAAAGACAATAGCTTCCCCAAATAGTGTATAGCATAGATCACTTAACCGACACATTACCCTTAATTTTTTATTACTTTCCCAACAATGTATAATAATTTCCCGCCAAACAGAGTGAGTTTGCCAATACAGTTAAATCTGAGAAGGGTTAGGTTTCTGGTTAAAGTAGCCTACCCAAAGCAATGTTTAACCCGACTCTGATTCCCTTTAAGTAAAACATAGTGATCATAAAAAAGTTCCCGACATTTCCGTAGCCCCAAATAAAAGATTTTTCCAACAAAGTCAGGGAACTGCGAATGAAAGAGGCAAGTTTTTTCCCCGACAGCAGGCAAAATTTTCCCGACGGACGACACTTTGAAAATTTCTGGGGGTTGTAGCCCTCGTAGTGACGCCCTTGTTCCTGCTGTGTACTTTCCCACCAATTTCCAACATCATTGACCGAAGGTTATTATCTGGAATTTGTTACCACGAATACAAAAATTATTCCGTTAGTATTTAAAACCTGGGGATGCAGGATATTCTCTAGAAATGGTCCAGAACGGCCGCAAAAGCCATCAAATTTAAACAAAATCTCGGGATGGTCCCTAAGTCCCATTCTTTGACTTCGCGCCTTCGCTGGACACACCCTACGAAATTAGAGTCTCCAATAAAAATTGCTTCTAAGTTCTCTGGCATTTTGCTCCGGACGCCCATGGCCATGTCTCTGTAAGAATTACCCTAACACTGTATATATTTTGAAAAGTATATACAACATGAGTGCCTCAACCTTTATCGTCCATACAAAATTATGCTTTAACCTGTATTTTCGAAACTGTCTTATTTTTCACAGTAGTGAAACAGTTAAGGTTCCCTTCTTCTAGACCATGGATAAAAATGACACATAAAATAGAGAATAGCTTGGCTTGGGAAAGAAGGAGAGTCTTTAATGTTTTGATAATATTGCTTCAAAAAATAAATAAAGAAAAAAGGAAAGATATCGATATTATAAATTGCTGTTTTCTTCAGCGCTCTTCCTGCGCACCCTTTTTAGACATCGTTTTGTGATTACTTCCTATAGAACATCTTCCTTGTTCCATATTCGTGAAACTCTTCTATTATCACAGTAACCACCCACGAGACAAGCCCCTTCATCATAAAATGACCTTTAATTCTGATTGAGACCATAATTGAAATGGTCAAAATATTATTCTTTTGATCTGTTTTAGTGCACATCCGATGAGTTTTAAGATAGCCAAATGCTAATGGTTTTAACTCTTTAAATACCTAAAGGCTTCCTTTGGCGTTGCCCCTGGAACACCACCAGGGTGTTGTCCCTGGACCCTAACAGGGCCCGAAGGTGGGCCCTTGGACCCCACGCCTTCAGAGGGAGCCCTGAGCGCTCCCGCGGAGCCTTCGGCGCAGCGTGATATCCCGCTCGGGTTTGCCTCCCCCACACTTTCACACACCAAATCCCTCCGCTAGTAGGAAGAGAGACTAGCAGGATATTTCTAATGTTGTCCGTTGCTAATTCATTAAAGTTTAAGGGAAGATGTAAAGTTGATATGCGCCAGAGAAGTTTAAAGTAATAATATTGCCTACTTGCATAATGTCAACATCCGTGACACACCAAACTGCATACTAGCTGCAGTCAAGTATAAGCTTAGGCTATTTGCAGATTCCTCAAGAAAATAGTCCTGACGAACTGGCCAGCCTAAAAATGGCCAGATGGTACCTTCCTATTTTTTTACAACTCAGAGTTAATAAGGTTAAACACATGTTTGATTGATACAAACATCTTTCTTAGAAATACGTACCAGAGCCCAGGGCAGTATCCTGGGCAAAATCCCTGAGGGGAAGTTCATCATATACTAGGTAAACGGAGCACCAAGTGACATGCCTACAGATAGCTGACATAAGGAAGGACCCTTCCTTCTTCACCTGTACATGATAGCATCCTGGGGGAGGTTGCTGAGGGGAGGGGTAAATGTAAGGCCTGGCTTAGGTGCAAAATTGTGAAGCCTTGAACTGGTTATATCTTTAAAAGTTGTCATTACTTAGTGATATTCTTCCTATTATTTGGCTGAGCGTAAGTCAAGAGGTGCTGTCTAAGAGAAGGGGATGAGACAATTCGACACTCTATACTCTTTGAGAATTTTTTGTCTTAATGTGGGTGGCTTGGATGCAAAATAGTTCAATCTTTGGTAAAGCTTCGTAAAGCGTTAAATTGGTTATATATTTAGGAATCCTCATTATTTAGTGATTTTTTTCTGTTTTGGTAGGATGTACCTGAAGCTGTATGTTGCCTCAGTGGAGGGATGACACCGGTACTCTTTGAAAACATTTTCTTGTTCAAAGTTTCCTAGAACTAAAATGGTGTTATCTGTTGTTAGAGCTTTGGACTGATAACATGATCTAAAATTTGAATTATATATTGAATCTTTCGGCTGTGGCATGGCTCCTTTTTAAGGCCGGTACCTGGTGCCGGCTTTTTCCTAGCGCTATAAGTACGGTACTGCGGGAACCATCATCGGTTGGAGCTTAGCCGCAGTGTAGGCCTGCAAGGAAAACCTTCTGTCAAAAAGTCTCCCAAATGGCAAAATGGGGAAGGGCGGGGTGCATCTAAACATTCTTTACTTTTACATTTCATGCTTTGAAATCACATTTAGATTTCAAGAAGAAAAGTTGGATTAATTTAAAGGGAAGATGCAGTCACCCCAGTTTTAATGAGTTTTTCCGGGTATCCTATTTCATTAATGGCTTTTGAGGATCATGTTACAATATGTTTCTCACTTAGTTGTGAAATTCACCTATAGAGTAACTCCCTGGTTTACCTTCGTATGCAATATTTATGTTCTAACATATCACGAAAGATACTTGAAGTGAAATAAGAGGACATTTGTGAGATTTAGCTGTTGTTTTAAACTAAGTTTGCGGCGACGGCGACTGCATATGCCCTTAAAATAAAAAAATTTCTTTACCAGCTCACTGAGTTTAGCTAATACTTCAAGGTAATCATAGGCTTTTTTATCTTTAGCCAGCGTATATTCTGGCGTATTCAAGCGATGTATCTTTCTTAAGAGGAAGACAGCTCCTTCGACAGGAGGAGATAACCGCGTAAGAATGCTCCTCGGCGGGGGTCAAGGGACCTTCCCGGGAAAATTGTGGAAGAATAGGAGCCATTATATGCGATTTCCCAGGTTTTGGGGACCTTGAAATCATAATGTGGACAGTGAAACTTTTAGCTTTTCAGTATATTTTCTCTAGTAGGCCAACTTTCATTTACGATTTGGAATATCAGGGGAAAAGTTGCCCCCACCCGGCAGACTACGGCACTGGAGCTCCTTACATTTACAATTACCATAGAAGACGGTGGTTGGAAACATGATGTGCCCCACTTAAACAATGGAATGATGGGTTTCTAAAAACAGCCTTGTCTAGCACTTCTATATATCGGCAGTTTAACAATACTATTCATAGTTATAAATGTCTGTTAATGAATGGTCATCTCAGAAACGATCCCAGCAAACTATGAAGACGTATGCCCGAAGATGAGAACGGCCCTATCAAACAGGGTAAAAATATCCTAAAGGTCTTCCGTCATGGAAGTTTATGAGTACTGAGTACATCATTGCATTATGAAGACAGCTTTCCTAAGGCAGCCCAAAAATACCCTGAAGACGATCAGATATCTCAACCCCAGGTTTCAGAATCATCTGCACGTGTTATAGATCTTTACCTTCCTGGTACCTTGCATGCTTTTTTTCAATTACCAGGCTGCTGCTATTCAATTTCAAGATTCAATCTGGTCTGTGTATACTACACTGTGCAGCCTCGAAATACAAGCTCAAGATGGGTTAGTAGGTCTGGTCGCTGCAACGTATAAATGTAAACCAATACATCCTGTCAGATTATCATAATTTTAAACATGCACACTGCAGGAAATTATGATGAGCAGTCACTAGCATATAGGCCTAATTGAGCTATCATGAGTTTACACAATCATAAAAGAGCCTCAAAGTTGTCAAGCACTGTGTAGAAGGCGGCTTCAAACACGGAAATGAGGCTAACGACTCAATACCGTTTGTAATGAAAACACTTTACTCAAACAGGTGTAAAGATTACTTCAAGGTGGACAAACCTTACATAAGCGTAAACAAAAAATATAACAGATGCATGCTTCGGTAATATTCAACGGTTTCATTTTCAGAATACCTTCAGTTCATTTCTCCCTTTGCGTCAAAGCCAACAAATTCTATGTAATGTGATTATTAAAAATATACAAACAATACTTAAAGTGGGCATGACAAGGCCAAAATAATTTCTCAGTATATGATCTTTGGGTACAGCTGAAACGATACGAATGCTCTAAATAGGTGTAGATATTCCGGAATACGACCATATGAATTCCTAGATACAGGCCGGGCGTAGACCATTTGAAATACGAAAGCGAAAAAAAAAAACATGATGAGATCGTCTCACGACCTGACGTCATTGGCGGCACGATCAGTAAAACTACTGGGCAGCTCGCACATCGTTCCACACACCCAGTGATGTGCATGCTAACGCGCGTTAGCATCTAGCCGACATCATTGCACACACCTGCTCCGAGCCGGATCGAATCTACGATACCAGCTGGAGCAGCGCGTGTGAACACATTGTGAATGGTGCGTCGGTGCGTCGGTACCTACCCAGCTTCGACATTATTCGCGATAAAGCCGTCACTGAAAAGTATAGGTGAGCTTTTAACGGACTTTCTTGTGCTCACATGCACTTTACAGCGCGCCAAAGGCGCCCTTTCTGAGATTTATGCAGGAAAGCTAAAACACTTGCGAGCATATGCACACGTACATATTAGCCAATGACGTGCCTGGAATCCCCAACGCGGCCGCCCGTGGTGCTCTGTATATAGACCTTATGCATTGACATCACACTGACGTCATTTTTGGTGAAAACAATGAAGCACACGTGCACTAACGGCGTGGATTTTGTCGCACGTGTAGTAGACTTACGCGCGTATACGATTGGTTGACAAATCAGCTGTCTGCATTTATTGGTGTAACTTGCAACGATACGCGCTTTTCCGCCATTTTCCTCCAAAAGAGGGAGCACTTTTCTCCATTGTGACATCATATGCATAAGGTCTATTGTACGGGAATTTTGATGTAAGACTTTTCATGAAGTTGCTACGACCAGGGAGCTATTATCTGAATAACAGCTCCCTGCTACGACAACTTTACCTCAGCGTTACATTGGTTCCACTTCTGAATACGCGTCCTCCACTTATAAGGCTCAGTATTTGTGCCGCCAATAGACCGTACGCATAATGATGTCACAGAGCAGAAAGTGCTCCCTCGTTTGGAGGAAAAGCACGTATCATTGCAAGTTTCACCAACAAATGCAGACAGCTGATTTGTCAACCAATCGTAAACGCTACACGCTAAAACGCTAAATCTATGCCGTTCGTGCACGTGTGCTTCAGTTTTTGTTTTCCTCCAAAATGACGTCAGTGTGACGCCAATGCATAAGGTCTATTACGTCATATAGTCAAATGACCAGTTGTGGCGTTTTTCGAAATTGGAGTTTTAGACGCTTTTCTATATGCGCTGAATCATTGATTGCGACGGTTGTTACTGTGTTACTGCGTGCGGGTTGATATATATATATATATATATATATATATATATATATATATATATATATATATATATATATATGTATATATATATATATATATATATATATATATATTATCGTATTCAATCTTGCATAAAGAAAAAATATTTTGGTCGTGTCATGCCCACTTTAAGGGGATTAAACCATGACATATCTTCGTCACACCGATCTTAAACTCTTAGAGGCAGTCCCTAATTACCCTAACTACATTTTAGGTTTGGGGCAGTCAGAATCCAAAATGGATGACTGCAATTTGATACACATACAGATATGAGTACAAATAAGTATGCCTTCAAATATAAGCCAATCTGGTTGACCAGTGATTGTAAAGATCACACACAGTACTGTACTTGACAAAAATTTTTGCCCATTTCAAGGACTATAGATGCAAAATGGTGTGAGGATTTCCATTTTTTCTTCTCATATTTGTATTCCAAAAATGCTGGTCTCGTAATAAGTTTTTCCTCCTTCAGTGCAAGACCTTTAATTGAAAAATATGGGGGGGGGGAACGTACACCTTCGTGCCCCACCCCCGTAGCTACGTGCTTGGGGAGGGGTAGACACAAAATTAGTGGAGAGAATTCTACGTTTCTGGCATGAGAAAATTGGGTCTTCAATTTCACGTACACCTCAGGAAACCTCTCTTAAACCTTTAGAGTGAAAAGTCACTCTTTTAGAGTGAAATTAGGGACAAATCTAAATCTGGATCGAAAGATTTCAATCCAAAAAGAGTCACTATCACTCTTTTAGAGTGAATATTAAGTCTTAATTTTAGATCCCTAATTTCACTCTTTTGGATTTAGAGAATTTTATTGTATCATGGTGACAAAGAGCTATTACTTGGACCAGGTAGTAGCTCCATGATGTCACATCTACCCCTCTTGATGTAAAATACGATATCCATCACAATCTAGCGAAATTGACCACTTTGTCGTCATAGCATAGGATTTTTAACCCCACCACTTTGTCAAAACATCGGTTTTTAACCCATCTCATGGATTAGCATAAACTTAATATGCAAATCTTCTACTTGAAGACAGGAAATCAGTAAGGATAATTTTGACGGTTGTCCAAGGCTCTCGTTATCACAATAGTTTTCGAAACTTCCTTTTGAAAACAATTGTCTGCTCAATATTGTTTTTGCTTTCTTTTTTTTTTCCTTTTAGATAAATATTGCTCTTATCCAGCCTTTTTCTTTTCTGACTTTCGGCTTCTTTTGAGTATCTTTAACATAGACATTTGTTTTTTTTTCTTGTTAACGTTTTTGTTATGGACTAAGCCTTGCTCTGGGTTCTTGGTTACTCCATGTTATGCTTATATCTTCTTTTACGCTTAACAGTCATCATGACTGTTTTGTTTTATAATTGTTTTGAATTGTCTTAATCTTTAAACTTTTTTACTTCATATTTTACATATTGATAATTGTAGTTATGCGGGCCTCGTGGAAGATTAGATCAGATTAAATGGGTTCCTTTCAGTTGAATGTATAAAGTTGAAGTAAAATGTCAGTCTCTGAAAGTTTTTACGGCACTTATCCATAATGTGAGTCAGCATCGGTTTTCGAAAAAACGACGTATCATCGAGCACAACTGTGCAGTTGAAAACACACCAGTCAACAAACCTGCTTGCGGGCAAGAAGTTTACATTTTAGCAAATGGAAGACTGACATTCGCATAGATATGATAGGTTATCTTGAATCTTTCTAAACTGTCTAGAAAGGTAACTACAACAGGTTTTTTTTTCAAGTTTATTTTCAATAGGGGTTTTAATCTGTAAGTGTCAGATAACATCAACTCTCGTGCGGTTGTTTGTCTTCATACGTTTACGTAAGCTCTTAAAGTGTACCGAAAGTCTGAAAATTCAAAAATATATATTACAGAGCATGAAAACTGAATTCCAATGGTCCAATTCCCATCTTCACAGGACTTTCTTAAGCTGAGATATAAAATGTTGAAGTTTATTCACTCGATTTAAAAAGGTAGATTGCGCAATAATTTGTGATGTCATTGTTGTACTACTCAAATTGCAATCTTTGTTTTTCTTTGTTTTTCTGAAAGCCACCGCACCTTGTGCCAAAATGTGATCGCGTTCTTACTGCTTTGGGGTGACTTGACTATATAAGCCCTCTCTGTACAGCATGTCATGCAAGAAAACAGGAAGCGGTCAAGGTCATATAAACATTTTTAATTTTAAAAGAAAACAAAGCATTTAATGTGAGTTGTACAACAAGAATGTCAAAAGTTATTGCGCAATGACCTATGTTTGGATTTAAGTGAATAAATTTTAACATTTAATATCTCAGCAATGGAATAAGCTATGACAATGGGAGTTGGACCAATAAGATTAATTTTGTAACCTCTAAAATATATATTTTTGAATTTTTAGACTTTAGGTCCATTTTAATTTGGAGTTACAGGAAACGGACTATAAATTTAACTTTGTGGCATTTGTGCACACGATTTTCAGGAAATATTTATTGCAAACCTGAACTGAGGGGTAGCCTTAGCTACCTGTGTAATATCATCCTCGCATATAATAGTAAATGCAGTTCGGGAATTGTTACTTCCTTTCGGCAGTGATGAGTGCTTTGATTACCATGTCTCCATTACACAATCAGATCATCGGAGACAAATTAATTGCGGGGGAAATATGAAATCGTTGGCTGCTTTATGCAGGGACAGACAGGCACTCAGAAAAAGTGAGGGGTCCATACTTTTATTTTGATTGATTATCTTAGTGCCAACTTAAATAACCTCATAACACTAAGCCAAAAATATAATTTAACACGGTCCTTTATTTAATCAGGTCCCCATTTTTTTTCAATTCAGACACTTGCAACCTGCAGGTCCTCAGCCTTTGACGCCGATGACATTATGCTTCAACACATTGCAACGATTAAACCAATGGCAGGGAGCATTTTTTCTCTTTTTTCTTTGTATTTATTTTCTTTTTTTGTTCTGTTTGAGTCTAAATAATTCCATTCCCTGTCTTGTATACATGTCAGGTAGTAGCCCCAGTTGTGTGTGTGTGTGGGGGGGGGGGATATTTTTCTTAGCCACGGCTGTCAGATAGCGACTGGATTCGGTTCCCCAAACACGAACTATTTGTCACTCCAAATGTGGAAAGCTGGCAGCGAAATAGTAATTTCACATACGTATTTGAGGAACCATAAGAGGCGTTGAGTTATTCATGTCTCTTAGCATAGGTTCACTTAGAAATGTAGTCAGATAATCAGATAAAAAAAATGGAGGAACACCAGGAAACTTTGACTTCTATGCTGGAAACAAAGACAATGTGCATTAAAGTGAAGCAAATTCTCAAAGTGTCAATGCCACAGTTAACATCCTTCGTAATGATGATTCACTCTCATTACGAAACTCCCAGTCCGAGGCTGGTCAACCATGAACCAAAAATTAAGTAGGTCTTGTAGAACTGTCGTACCTTTTACTACAGGGGATTTTTATGTGACGTCACGCGATTGAGATTGCCAGGCAGTGAAGTGCAAAACACTGGCGCAGTAAGCTTATTTACAGCACACGCACATGGCATAACCAAAGATACTACTGTGACACAATGTGCGCTTACCCTTCAAAACCAAAGAGACGCGCGATCAAGTGAGGTCGGTGAAACACCTCTACAGTTGCCATTAGTAATACCTGCCATTAATCAATACACTTTCTAAATAACACCGGACTTAAGTCCATCATATGATGAAATGTGTGTACCCAGCATACCTAGATCAGGGCTAGATCACCACTAACGCCTTCCACAAGTTTGCGGTCGATCACGATGCCATTGATTATCAATGTATATGTGTATATATATATATATATATATATATATATATATATATATATATATATATTATCAATTATTCTGCCACATAGGTATAACGTAAACGACTAGACAAACTGCTTCCAAAGCTTCACGTAATTCACAGATAAGTTAAAGCAATTAATGCAAGTTTGCAATCATCTTACAACAAAATTATGATTGTTTTTCCTTGTAATATAAACACTTTTTTCGTCGCTATGACAACAGACCATTTACACAATTTTCAAGAATAACACCGCTCTTACCGCTTATAAGTTGTTCTAGTTCTAATTCTACTTTCTGTTGGTGACCTGGGATTCCTAGATAAACAACATACTCAAAATGATTTTGAAGCGAAGAGGAAGGAAATAAAGTCTATAAGGATATCCTGGACTTGTCGTTTTAAAGATGTGTTTCGCTGATTTTATTTAAAGGTATACACTTATCATACAGCACAAGTGTATACACTTCAATTAAATACGGTAGGTGTAACTCACATGGAGGATATGGTGATTAATTCTTCAGCGTATATCTTAGGGCAGTCATACGGGCATGTGGGTCAAAAGTCATGTTGCCGATGAAAAATCCCTGAGGATTATGTTGCTGTGTATGATGCGTAATACTTGTTTTCATCGGGTTATTCGTTGCTACCCGATTGTGATGTCACGGTCGTCCCTGCCCATGGACATTGGGACATACCGCTCTGAACAACGATTTCGTGTAGGGGCGTATACCATGCATGTACAGGCGAGGATCCAGGGCTCTATTTCATAAAAGTTAGGAATATTCCTGTCTTGGACTTAGGAAGAATTCATTCCTATCTTCATGCTGAAGTTGTTCCTAGGTTTAGGAATGATCTTTGGTAGATTTAGAAATGTTCTTAATTGATCTGGCAGGAAATTCACAGATTAAAATAATGTCACTTTTCATTTATTGCTAAATATTTGAAGGAAGGAATGATTTCGGACGAATCGTTCCTAAGCAGTTTAGTAACTTTAATTTTAGGAATATTCCTAACTTTTATGAAATGGAGCCCAGGTGGGGGAGCACCCGGCGCACGCCCCTCTTTTTTCGATGACCAACGATTTTTTGACCAACGATTTAAATACTCGACCGAAAAAAATGAGCAAATAGATATGGAAAATATGCTTCCCAGATGCTGGGAAATCGCATCTAAGCGCATCTAGGATTCCAATTTTCTTGGGGGAGGACCCCCAAACCTCCCGCTGTGGCTTCGCGCCTTCGGCGCTCGCTTGTCGGTCTTCGGCCGACAGTGTGTGTGCCCCCCCCTTTCTCAAAATCCTGGATCCACGCCTGCATGTATGTGCTTACTTTACGTGCACTTGCACCTGTGTGTGTATGTCTATAGCCTATATATATATATATATATATATATATATATATATATATATATATATATATATATATATATATATATATATATATATATATATATATATATATATATCATCTCTTCGGAGATCCGCTGGCGGGTTGACAATTGTGTTCGGCTGAATTGCATCATTTCTGATCTCTGGTAGGGCTTGCATCAAAGGAGAACTAGTGCTGTTCCCAAATTAGGTGCCTGCTCAGGAGGTGAATTGCAAGTGCTTCATATGGGGTTTGAACAAAAGCCAAACCTTCTTGGCTTAATGGCTCAGTGGTTAGAGCGTCCGCACTAGCAAGCGGGAGGTCCCGAGTTCGAATCCCGGTGGAGTCAACATTGCTTTTTCACCTCGCCCAGATTTTTCAGCTTTACCGACTCAACTCTATATTATATATATATATATATATATATATATATGTATGTATGTATATATATATATATATATATATATATTTCTCTAATTCGGCACTTAGGGGGAAAGTTGTTGTTGAAAAGTCTACCTTAAGGGGAAAAAAATTTTCGGGTGAAATATAAGTTTCGCCTTAACGTTTCCACACACTTTTTCTATAGGAATACGTAAACTTACAAGGGCGCCCTCTTAGATTTACAAACTAGATGCCATTACTTCAAAGTTGTCAAATTTACGGACACCTAGCTGTTAACACGAACGGATGGCTGGCCATTGAAATAACGTTAATTTATATGTTTAGACGTTAGGGCGAATTTATTTCTTATGTATTTTATTATCTCTTTTTCGCCCTATGTTCAAGCAGATATAACAATTTCCCCTTAAGGTGGGAATTAGCGTTATATATATATATATATATATATATATGTATATATATATATATATATATATATATATATATATATATATATATATATATATATATAACAGGGTTATAGGCTAATATGTCAAATATTAAGTGCTTTGAGAAGAAAGTGCCTATTCTTGCGAAAGTCCCCATGCAAAACATTTGCAAACGGGGAGAGAGTATCTTTAATACCTATGTTTCGAAAATTGCGAAGTCGCAATTCTGTGTACCAGGTAAAGTCAGTTTATGATCGTGCCACAACCTTGTTATATCAGTGAGTTCATGGCTTATCTAATATCGTTTGAAACAAGAGATAAAAATCTCATAAGCTTATTTCCGCTTGAGGTGTATTTGTTCTTACTGAAGGTTGTACTTCTGTCACCTTTTCACCAGTCTAATTGGATCATGTAGGCACTTCTCTTTTGATTGGTGACTTGCTGCATGAGAGTAATAGATGTTTCCATATAGGATAGTAATAGATGCTTACTATAGCCTAACAGCTGAATGAAGCATTGTACAATGCTTCCATTTCTGTCCATTATCCGGTAATTTCAGAACTGTGGTGTACCCCACTGAATTAATGAAGTCCCGACACCCTTCATCAGGGTATATATGAGGAACGTTACTCTCATTATTGTGTACCCCACTAAAAACCCCTCCCATTACGACGTAATGTTTTTCATCAGTCTGGATAAACATAAAAAAAACACAGTGAAAGTGAATGATTCTTCTCCAGGCCATATTCAAGTGCACTTCATACACACTTCTTCTAGTAAGTTCGTTACAACAAAAGTGAAAGTTACAAAATGGTTTTCCCCAATATGTTATAGCATTTTATTTTGATCATTATTCGAAATTACACTCATTGAGGTAGAGTGTCTGACTTTGGGAGTAAAGGTATTGTGACATGCCACCAAAAAGAGATGTTTCACTTGGCAGTTAAACAAAATACTACCCCCCCCCCCATGGAAGATCCTTTGGAATTATTTCAACACCTTTCACTTTTCTCGAGATATAACTCTTCAAAGTTTGACGGTTTCTGAGGTGTCTTATTGTCCATGCAAAAATATATGCGGAGTTTTGCACAGTGTTATCATTTCTTTTGCTAACACTATAAAGTTATGTCTTAATTATTCATCAGACCGTTTACAATTTGGTGAATGGTGTTGATAGTTTTTAAATAGACAAGGGAAACTTCCAAAATAAATCCCTCTGGGCATACCAATGCTACACTGGCAAGTGTCCTTGAAATGAAGGTTGGAAAAACAAAGGTTAAAAGTAGCCATATTTGGTAAGTACCTCTTCCAGGGTCACAAATTTGCATAACTGGATCATGTTTGTTCATGATATACGGGTAAAGTAGAAATAACGCTGTAAAATGGTCAATATTTGATGGATTTGATAGGAATTGTGACTTTTTGGGGGTTTTAATGCTTTTTACATTAGCTACAATATCCAACTATGTCCTTTTCATGTCACCAGACCTTTAACAATCCAGTAGAATATTGACTCCATTTTAAAATAGATTGAAATACTATACCACCTTTATTGACATTATCGTTTCCGTTTATCGTAGACAGTGATAAGCGGAACCATACAAGGAAGAACTATAACCAACATGAATCTGTAAATCTAATCAGTATCTCACTTTGAACAAGATGTCTCTTCATGCTGCAAGTTCGAACAAGCCACCCCTAGTTTCGCCTGACATTCCTCTAACATGGAGATTTATTTAGCTGAAGAGCGAGGACTTCCAGCAGAGCTGTGGAGTAGCCAGCAGGGGGCAGGGGGACAGATTGCACCCCACAGTAATTTTGAGGAGGCGATGAGAGATGTTGAAAAAATGAAGTATAGAGCAAAAACGGCGAGAGGAGGGAGGGATGGGAAGGTGATGGGTCGGAGTGGGGGGCGTAGGGGCCTAGTAGGATGATTATTGGAAAATATTGGCTTCACAAGTGTGATCTTTTTATGATGTTCTGGAAGGTGTGGAATTGTAGTTGATTCGAGGTTTCGATTAGCCATACATGCGCCTGTTGCTTGTACGTAGTCGAAAAGAAAAACACGAGTATGCGGCTCGGGGATAAGTAATGATGTAATGCGCAGCAGAACGGACGGTATATTTATTCTATGTAGAACGCATTGGCAATAGGCTTCCGAAAGGTCAATCAAAACCTTGGATATTAACGATGTAATAGCTTGTGGAAACAGTGTTCCGGATCTTTTGTCCTTTTTTCAACAGATTATGCCTTGGGGACTGAACCCTAACCTTTTTATGGACCCTAATCCTGATCTTGAAACAAAATAAAAAAAATCCCGAAAACGTATTGGTTGCCAATGTAATTTTCACTCAGAGGGTAGAGGAGGTACCAGGTAGGGCAGGGGCCATGCCCCCCCCCCCCCCGTTTGGGAATTTTTACAGTTTCGGCGGGGAATCTTAGTCGATACGATTAAGTATGCAGTCCTCGACGGTGACCAGTCGCCCCGACGGTTTACCTGTTTTTCTCTCTCAAACCCAAAATTTTCGGTGTGCTACACGCGCTGTAGGGTCACTCCATTTTCTTCAATAGTCCCATCCCAGCTAGACAGCACAAATCCTGTCCACCTTATCAAGTAACATGTAGGCAGAGTACACAGGTTATATAGAGGTTGTAAATTTCATCCCATATCGCAATGCCGAGTTGCTGTTCTGTTGTGTCTGTCATGAGTGCTGTACGGTCAGTTGGTGAGCGACTCACGGTCGGAGTAAACTTGGCAATTTCTTCGGGTAGTCCAGGTGGTTTCGATACAATGTATTTTATCCCCTATGCGGTTTACAATCCCTACACTTTTTCTTTCTTTCTTTTTGTTCTTAATGAATACATATGTTTTATGTGTAAGTCTATCAAAAATTTTCGCGCGCTTTAGACTCAACAGAACAATATTAGTGCGCTCTTGAAGTATTAAGTGATATTTGCATGCAAAATATGCCCTGCAATGGTATGGGATAGTTAGGCTCCTTAAAATCCCCTTCTCACCAAGCACCCCCTCGACATAGTGGGCTGTCGGAACTTGGGGGTGCTGGCATGGCCCGGACCCCTTTCGGGAAAATTCTGTCGTCATCCATGGTCGGTTTACCGGTACTTATTTTGGCTTTCAAAAGGGTCATTTCTGAGATAAAACCCACAATTTTCGGTACCCGTTGCAAATTCTTCCCCCAGTTCCGTTACTTACAGCTAAATATAATATAATTTCATCTCATTTCGGTAAACCTAGTTAATGTTCTCTTATGTCTGTCTTGCTGTACGGCTATAGAGAACCCCAGGACCGCGGTCAAGAATGGGGACGATGAATCGACTTTGCCCCCCCCCCTCCCACACGCACACAAACTGGCCTAGTACGCCCTTGCAGCAAAGAAAAAAAAACAAAACATTTATGTCCGATTAAACACTCAACTGATAAAACTGCCAGTGAAAACACTTATTGTTATTTTTTACTTAGGAATTGCATAGTTGAAACACTAAAATTGTACAGGTTGGTATAAACTAGTGTGTCATTCAGATAGCAAAAATGAGAAAATCATAGAAGATCCAGTGAAACATAATCAAGATATAAAGTTTATTAGCTTTCAAGCTCTCCGAGCTCTTCATCAGATAACGAAAACTCAAGTGTAAATGAACAACCACTAAAGACTAACCAAAACGAAAAAGAGGCAATCAAGCAGAACAACAGAACAATAGTATACCGAAAATGTACACAGGACCAACCAAAACAGATCACTGAAGTGAGTTAAAGGGAACAATAGACAAAAGAAAGCGAAAAGCAGCACTGAGAAAATTTTGATTCCCAAAAGGAAAACGGTTACACGTGTCTTGTACGACGGTTCTTAGTTTGACAGTTAAAACCGTCATTGATATTTAGCCCCTTTGGAACCAGAGTTTCAAGCTTCCAGATCCGTTTCTTCTCCCTTAAGTCTAACTCCTGCTCTAAAAGTTTGGTACCATTCTCCCTTGACAAGAAGTTTTCGGTAATTAACTTATCAAGAATCTGGACAAAAAAAAATCAACAGGACCGGGGGAGTGGCTAGAGAGATGTTTATAGAGCTCAGTGCAATGGCTGCTCAAAGCTTTACCTTCTCTAAACTTTTTAAGATTAGATTTATGCCCATTAATTCTTAGCCTAAGGTCATTAGTCTGACCTACATATTGTTTAAAACAAACCGGACAGGAAATAAGGTAAATTACCCATTTAGAGGAGTACGTGGTATTCTCGTTGAAACAATGGAAATTACGACGATTAGCAGTGCTTATTACAATGTCACTAGCCACTAGCTTTGAACAAGGCTGACATGGCTTGGTTTTCCCTCAGTAACAAGGTCTACTGGGTTCACCATTGGGACGGGGATTTTTTACGTTGGCCCTTACCAAAAGGTTCTTAAGATTAGAGGGTTGACGAAAACTCACAATTGGGGGTTCCGGAACCGCCTCTCTCATTCTACTCGAAAGATGGAGGAGAGGAAGGTATTTCGTTAGAGTACCCTTAATATCAGGTTAACCAGGGTTGTACTGTACCGTGAAATAAATACGCCTAGGTTTCTCTCCTTCGACACTAGGGGGAATAGTAGACTTACTATAAAATGACTTAAAAGCCCTATCAATCTGACAAGACACCTTCTTACGGTTATAACCCCTACGGACCAAAACGTCACACAATTCGTTGCAACGAAGACGAGCAGTAGAAGGATCAGAACAGATCCTGAAAATTCTTAAACTCTGACTGAAAGCAATACTTCGTTTAATATGATTATTAATATGGTAATATGGTTATATATATATATATATATATATATAATTACATATATCTGTATATATATATATATATATATATTATATATATATATATATATGTATATATATATATATATATATATATATATATATATAAGGTCAAAGTACTGCGTAGCACTTATGAAATAGGTAGGTAAAAATAAAGTAGTAAATAGTGCTAAAAGTTTGTGAAAAATTCCACGACGTTTCGGGTTTAAACCCTTCATCAGGTGGCAAAAATGCAACTGATCGTTGACACGGCCAAACGTACAATTTAAAAAATACACAATAAAATTGGGCACGGTAAACCTCGGCTAGGAAAACAGACACTGTTAAGTGGTTACCACAAGTCAAAAAAATGCAGGAATTGCTGCGTTATAACAGTTCAAGTCTAACGTTCAGACCATGTGGGGACAGGGTTCCAAGTTTCATGATTAGGCGGTTTTCGGCAGCTAGGCGGTCATGATCGGAACCTCGACACGAGATGGCCGCCGAAACCATCAAGTCACGGATCGAGCATGTTGACGGGGGATTGAAGTGGGTGGCTACCGGGAACCCTGGGAGGTTCTGTTTGATTGAACTCAGGTGCTCGGTGACTCGGTCAGCAAGACGACGTTTTGTTTCTCCCACGTACAGTATATTACAGCGTTTACATACGAGAACGTAAACAACATTGGCTGAAGTACAGGTAAAATGCTGATGAACGTTAAACCGGTTGTTGTTGGGACCTACAATGGAAAGGTTTTTGTCATAACTGACCACCGGGCAAGTATTGCATCTCCCACGGTTGCAAGGAAAAGTTCCTGGGGTGTCAGGCACTACTGCTTGAGGTTGATTCCGTTCATTTCAGTCTAAGCGATCTCCATGGACCCCTAAACCTGGTAAAAGCAAGGTCCTGGACAGTGTAATTGAGTCCATTAATTCCGATTTAGAACGTCTCCTTCCTCCCAAAGTAACTCCCTTTCGTAACATTTCTTTGGACGAGCAGAAGGCCCTTCTGTCCCTCAAGAAGAACAAGAATTTGATCATTAAGCCTGCTGACAAGGGCGGTGCCACTGTTGTTTGGCGTCGAGATCTTTATGTTTTTGAAGCTGAGAAACAACTCTCAGACCAAACAGCATACACCGAACTGCCGATGGACCCCACTTCTGAAATCCAAACCTTGGTCAAGAAAACCTTAGCTACCCTTGTAAGTCAAAAACATCTTCCTGAATCGGCTAAAGCCCTTCTGCACCCTTGCCCACAAATCTCCAATTTCTATCTACTGCCCAAAATTCACAAGACCAATAATCCTGGTCGTCCCATTGTGTCTTCCCACAGCTGCCCCACGGTTCTGATTTCACAGTACGTAGATTCTGTACTTTCCCCATTAGTTTCAACCCTACCTTCGTTTATCCAGGATACTCCTCACTTCCTTAGGTTAATTCAAAATTTTGAGTTTCCTGAGAATCCCAGTGAACGTACTTTATTCACCATGGATGTCAGCAGCCTCTATACTTCAATCCCCCATCACGCTGCTTTAGCAGCCATACGCCATTACCTTGATCAACGCCAGGACCCTAACATCCCTACCACCACCTTTCTTCGCTTGACTGAACTAGTCCTCACACAAAATTGCTTTCAGTTCAATGGTCGTTTTTTCCGCCAAATTAAAGGAGTAGCTATGGGCACTAAACTGGGACCTTCTGTGGCCTGCCTCACCATGGGCCACTTTGAGGAGCAGTTGTTCTCACGATACACCGGGATCAAGCCCATACTTTATAAAAGGTACATTGACGATATTGTTGGGGTCGCAGTGGGTCCTCGAAACGATTTGGAAGAGTTCATTAACTTTGCTGAAACGTACTGCCCGTTTTTGAAATTCACTCACTGTATTTCCAACTCCTCAGTAGTGTTTTTAGACACGGAACTATCCATCTCCGACCGTAAAATCAAGTCCAATCTCCACTTTAAGCCCACTGACTCTCACAACTACCTCATGTACCCTTCCAACCACCCCAGATCTTGTACCAATTCGATTCCTTTCTCACAACTTTTACGGGCCAGAAGGATTTGTTCCGACGACCAGGATTTCGCTCAAGTTTCCAAGCAGATTATTTCTTTCTTTGAACAACGCCAGTATCCACAAAGAGTGCTCTCTAATGCCCTGAAACGCATACAAGGAATTGATAGAGCCTCTGCCCTTGCCCCCAAAACTGACCATACACCCACCAGACGTATCCCGTTGGTCCTATCCTTTCACCCATCTGTAACCCCCATTGTACGTGCCATTTACAGGAATGTAGAGACCCTCCGTCATGACCCATCCACCCGTGACCATTTCCCTGATCCCCCCATCACGGCATTCAGAATTGAAAAGAACATATCTAAGCACTTGGTCCGTGCCTCTCAACCTCAAGCAGTAGTGCCTGACACCCCAGGAACTTTTCCTTGCAACCGTGGGAGATGCAATACTTGCCCGGTGGTCAGTTATGACAAAAACCTTTCCATTGTAGGTCCCAACAACAACCGGTTTTACGTTCATCAGCATTTTACCTGTACTTCAGCCAATGTTGTTTACGTTCTCGTATGTAAACGCTGTAATATACTGTACGTGGGAGAAACAAAACGTCGTCTTGCTGACCGAGTCACCGAGCACCTGAGGTCAATCAAACAGAACCTCCCAGGGTTCCCGGTAGCCACCCACTTCAATCCCCCGTCAACATGCTCGATCCGTGACTTGATGGTTTCGGCGGCCATCTCGTGTCGAGGTTCCGATCATGACCGCCTAGCTGCCGAAAACCGCCTAATCATGAAA
Organism: Holothuria leucospilota; assembly: GCA_029531755.1. NCBI lineage: Eukaryota > Metazoa > Echinodermata > Holothuroidea > Aspidochirotida > Holothuriidae > Holothuria > Holothuria leucospilota. Next base: position 2,476,198 of record CM055976.1, on the reverse strand, counting down.
CTTGGAACCTGTCCCCACATGGTCTGAACGTTAGACTTGAACTGTTATAACGCAGCAATTCCTGCATTTTTTTGACTTGTGGTAACCACTTAACAGTGTCTGTTTTCCTAGCCGAGGTTTACCGTGCCCAATTTTATTGTGTATTTTTTAAATTGTACGTTTGGCCGTGTCAACGATCAGTTGCATTTTTGCCACCTGATGAAGGGTTTAAACCCGAAACGTCGTGGAATTTTTCACAAACTTTTAGCACTATTTACTACTTTATTTTTACCTATATATATATATATATATATATATATATATATATATACATATATAATAGGTCGAGTTTGGTAGATCGAAGTTAGAGTGTGTAGGTCGAAGGGGGAATGGTAGTACATTCGATCTAAGTTGAAACCAGTCCTGAGATACAGCATAGCCCTTATCAAAGAGGGAGAGGTTGAAAGAAGAGACCAGACACCAGAGAGAAAAATTGAACCGCATGCACCGGGAGTTTGAACCCGCCATCAGCAGATAGCGGATTCAAACCCTCGGTGCGGTTCAATTATTCTCCCTGGATTTCAACTTTGTCGATGGATATTTTATGGTATATAGCGAGGGATCATTCCAACACAACATGTGAACTGGTAAAACTAAATCATCACAATAATAAATTTCCCTGTTGATTGTGGTTACACAATAAATTACAAACATTCCTCCGCCATATCTGTGGTTTTGCAGAAAATAATTTGCACTGAACATAGTAAGCCAGAGCTGATGGTGACTGGCACGGATGACTGATACTTTCGATTTTAACCGGTATACCATGTTTAAGGAGATTAAAGGTACAGAACTGACAAAATAAAAGGAAAGCAGCCTGAGAAGGACAATCAGGTAATATAACCCATCATTCAACATATCACATCAACAAAGAGGATCATGCTTCGGTTTCAGTTTAAATTGTTGAAACTACAATATCTCATTTAGCCTTTGTTACACAATGTTCTTCGATTTTAGCATGTGCTCGGCAGTAGACAGAGTGTTTGGATGTGGAACTTTCAATCACTTTTGGTCCCCCAGTGTCGTATGCGTCTCGACCATCCTGCTTATAATTTCAAAACCTTACAACAGCTCCTACAGCTGTTAAAAATTTACAGTACAATAATTTATATTCTTATATTTATTCGTGGGGTACGGAATATGTGATATTTGGGTACTGTCCTGATACTTTCTAATAAGTCCCTGGGCTCTCCCCCTGTGGACTTCAACGAAATTTGGGCCGGCTTAGACGAAACACGGTTAACATTTGACTCAGCAGAAAGTTTTAATCGTCAATTCATCCTTTCAAGCACAACCTGGTTCATGAAGGAAACTATTTGATAATATCAGAGGGAAAAAAAGAACTTAATTGGGGACAGTAGTCACTGAGATAGAAAAGGGGTATTATCCACTAGTTTCATGTACTCTAATTCTTTCGCAGCTTTGATTTTAATTACCGTATACCCCCATGATGTATCCAAACAGTACAAGTCCCCCTCCCCCCCCCCCCCCATGGCCATAAACCAGCCTCTCCAAACTTAAACAATAGACTAGGTTTCGTTTCATATAAAAACATTTTCTTTCTAATCTTCCTGGGTATTTACCAGCGCTGGCTTTGTGCACAAGATTACAAGGCACTAGCCTTCGTTCTATAGAAAGGTCCTATGTAAACAGTTCTGAGAGAGGGCCTTTTTGGATTGTTTTTTGACTTGCAAGATTAGACACAGTGAATGAGAAACCACTGGAACTCTCCTTTTCACGTCAACAAAATGTTTAATTTCCGTCGTCCTGCTTAGCCTATAATACTCACAAAATGAGTAAGTAGAAAAGGGGACTGTGGGTAATTGTCCTGCCTCTGCAAATGAGTTTACTCTAACTTAATGGGACAATGTAGTCACCCAATTTCATTTAGTATAACCCGGTTTCCTTATTCATGAATTGCCCTTATTGTAATCTCCTTGTATTTTTGTTAAAAAAAAATCAAATTTTACAATAAGAACTCCTCGTCCGGCCTTTAATATCCGGTGTTCGAAATGTTCAAAAATGTGTATGTTCGAAAACATCATGAAAGATGCTTGGTACGGGAACAAGAGATGTTTTTTTATGACTTTGTTGATGTTTCAAACCATTGGGATGACTCTAATCTTATTATAAACTTACTTCCACCAAGATGCTTAAATGAGGACGATTCTTTTCAATCACGTGGTTTTCTTCTTGTTAACGTATTATTTACTTCCTTTGAGTATTGAGGGTGAAAGAATTGCTTCTCCTTCAATCACCAGTGTCCATCTTTCCCACTCCCCGTTACTGTAGAGTCTAAGTTGAAGGGGACAACTTACAGATTTTTGCACTTCCAAGCGTGTGGTTACGAGCCAAAGACAATGCAGCTTTTGTGTGCATATAAGTGACTGAAAGTTTCTAGTTAGTGATTGTTTTGTAGGCTATATCATACTTCAATCCCCATACTATTACCAATAGGCCTATCTATTGGTTAAAATGTTACCTTTAAGACCTCTCATAGTACCGGCCAATTTCAAAGAACTTGAACCATCGAGTATTGTCGTTCGGAAAACCGAATAAGGAAGGTTCAACCACAATTCACAAGGTGAGTCAAAGGATTGTAATGTGTACACCACTATCATGTAGGTTTTCGGTTAAACCTTTGGCTTTTACACCAGGAAAAACGAGCGCTCTGGGTTTCCGGTACGGAAATAAGTAGCAACTATACTGACGATATTGTGTCCTGTTAGCGTATTTCTTGTGATGATAAACATGCCCCCTTCTTAGAACAGATAGGCGGTATTACCCTGCATACTTAGAAAGCTGCATGAATGGCCATTGAATCACTTTGTGTAGGACACTGCTGGCAACTGTTAACTGGTATGGTGAACAACTGTCTTCCCGTGATTTAATAAACTGAAACGATTGTTAATTAACTGCCTGTAACGGTTATCAGTAGGATTTTCCGTTAACCACAGGGCATGGTAATACCTTCGGTGAGCATACAAAAGTAAAGTAAGTAGAGATAATAACCTGGGTGTATTATCTTCTTGAAGATCTTGCGGTCACAGGAGAGAGGTGTTTCAAATAACGGCTCGAGTTCTTTGAACAATGAAAGAAATAACTTCCTTGAACATGTGTGACATGCAACATGGGGCACCACGGTCTTTATCAAGCCAGTATTGGCAGCTAAACCAAGCTTTTCCACATCCCAATATTCTATTGCCTATGTAGGGTTAACCATGTTGCCAGCCCCATAACCTAAAGGGTTGTAAATGCTAGGAACTCTGAAATGCATTTCTGTGGAAGATGTTTGCGTCAGTCAATTGTGTTTTTTGAGCTGTCATTACAACTGGACTGAGCACCCAGTGGTCAAAACTAGGGAAGTAAAAGCTGACCATCGTAGGAAGGCCAATACGTCACGACGAAAAGGATTGTAAAATATCAGAAACAAAGTAATTTGAACAAAATCCCTCTTTCTGCTCTCCGTCCCGTAGTAATACAGTTTCCTTCTGCCCTCCGTCCTGTAGTAATACAGGTTACGCTTATCATTAGACAAGGAACTGAAGTGTGAATCGCAGTCGAATGAATCTCTGCCGCATTTGAAAATCATCAAAACCCTATAGGCCTAGCAGTAAATTATGAATCTTAATCGAACCGACGGTTCCTGAATATAATAGATACAGTTTTCTCGTTTCTACCCAGCATGTTTGTAAGTTCATACAAAAGCCTCCTCTACCGTGACTCATAAATTTTACATTTGAATCCGTTCAAAGTGCAGATTGAAGTGGTTAACCATTCCGTTTTTGAGTCATAAATCAGCAAACCAAGATTCATTCGAACATCGCCAGACAAAAACAAGCATGACCACATAGGAAACAATAAAGCAAACTGGAAAATAGGGGACAATTTGTTTGCAAATAATTGTATCTCGCACATGTTAATTGCAGCTAACGTGTAAAGTAAATATTTGTTTTCCTTCACGTATAAGACTGATGAAATAAATTAGTGTTCTAGAGATGCGTGATATTTAACTTGTGCTATCTGCTCTCAATGAAATTATTAGTTACCTAACCCTAGTAACATCACGGTAATGAAGTCGTGGTTTGTCTCGTTCTTCTAGCAGGTTCGCGTGCCGGGGGTTGATTCAATGACTCATGATCACGCTTTTCAGAAGATAATGGTCGAAGTTAATATTTTAATGCGTCTAAAACAGTGATCATTTCTGCTGAAAGAGTTATGTAATGTTGGATATATATTATAACTATATATATATATATATATATATATATGTGTGTGTGCGTGTGTGTATATACATATATATACGCTATATATATATATATATATATATATATAAATATATATATATGTTGGTAACCTCATCGATTTTTTTTTCTTAATATGACTACTCCGTCTACCCATTACCCAAGACGGAATAAGTGAAGCTTCCGTTTATCTCAGGGATGAATTTCTGTCTAACAAACCTTAAGTTGAAAATTCACGTATTCCACTTGTCTTTGACTATCCACTAAATCCAAGGGCTTACATAAATGTATACGTTCAGTTTTTAGTATTCATGGGGCAAACAAGTCCATTTCCAAAATTTTGAAAATCCCCCTTTAACTGCGAGAGGGAAACCCCCAACCTCCAATCTCTCCATACATTCTCCGGGCTTCTTACTACTGGGAAAGTAAGCAACAAAAAGTATGGCAAGCCTAGGTGTCAAGTGTGTCCGTTCATTATCACGGACGAAACGTTTACTCCTCCCGACACTAATTGAATTGCCGTCCTCCTCCACTGGACTGGGACACGCCTAAGGTAGTATATTTATTATGCCGCAATTTGTGTGGCAAAGGCAACTATGTCGGTCAGACAGGCATCAAATTTAGGCTGAGGTTAACCTCTGCAAGAGGCATCAAATTTTGGCTGAGGTTTAACATCTACAAGAAAACTTTTCAAATTCAAGATAAATCAGTAAGCTATCCTGTATCAATACATTTTAACAGTGAATCAAACCACTTTTTATCTAATTTAGGATGTATTCTGCTCGGTTCTAATTACCCATTTGTCATTCAAAGGCCCAAATCTGAGAGCAAGTGGATAATAAAACTGTCCACACATACCAGTGGCCTTAACAAGTACCTGGGTAGGCCTATCTTGACATACACACATACTTATATATATATACATATATATATATATGTATATATATACCTACTCTGAGCTGCACTGATGAGATCTAACAAGATCGAATATATATATATATATATATATATATATATATATATATATATATATATAACTGAATCTGCAGACAGAACTGTTTCGATCTTGTTAGATTCTCATCAGTGCCGCTCAGAGTAGGTTCCAAGACTGAATAGCAAGGCTGACACAAGCAGAACTTGCGTCAGTTCGGCCTTTCACGGTACACTGCCTATGAATACCTATATATATATATATATATATATATATATATAGTGTAATAGGAGTGTTACACTTGTACCCAGAATTATCAATAAAATATAGAAAAGAATGCAATTAAGAGCATACCTGGTAAATTTGAGGGGTACAAAATGTACAAAATGTATTTCGAAACTTGTGTCATGATGTCACATTGCCCTTGGATTCCCAGTAGCAGAGCACTATAATTTCCTCTACCATTCTATTGAAAATCTCAAAGTAATCCTCTTTGCCAGCACTTTTATTGCAGAGAACAACGAAAGCGCACTAAACTAGTTTGGATAATGGAACTTAAATCACGCATCACCTGACTTACCAAAGAACTTGGTCTTCTTAATCGGTACACATTCCAGCAAACAATTTATCCTTTCTTAAAGTTCTGTTTGTTACTACAGACAGCTTTCTGTGCAACATCTGTCATGACTCTTGCATCTTCTGCCCTACACTAAGTAATTTGAAATACAGTTTGTAGAATTTTTACCCTCAAATCAACCAGTTATGCTCTTCAATGCATTTTTGTCTATACTATATATAAAAATATATAGAGAGACATATATTTACATACATGTATATATATATATATATATATATATATATCCACGTTCGACCTATATATATATATATCTATTTATACATACATACATATTACCCCTATTTTTCCTCCTTTGCTTCCTGTTTTCTACCGCCCTCTCTCATTTTAGGGTCATTTCTATTATTTGGTTCTTGTGTTGCCTTGAAAATGGACTACGTGCAGAGTTTGAAAGCTCTGACAAGTAGTTTTTGCTGCATTATATATATATATATATAAATATATATATGTATATATATATAGGGCCTATATAAAGTGTCCAAATGACATGACTTAACAAAGTGTTCAATTTTGCGAACAAATGAGCTAGTGTAATTTAGTTATATATATATATATATATATATATATATATATATATATATATATATATATATATATATATATATATATATATATATATATAATACCTTAGGGAGACAATTTTATTTATGTAGGCCTATGTGTAATTTTAATATGTATATATATATATATATATGAATTGTAAGGGATTATCTTGTTCTTGGGGACTACACCCAAGTAATCCGATTAGACCCTCCCGGTCAACACAATTGATTAATTGCTTTGAAAAGCAATGGGTGGGACCATTGTCGCCACCTATTAAAAGCTTCCAAAATTTCAAACTCCTTGTCAGTCTCTGACCTTGCACTGAAGAAGAGCTAGTATTGCTCGAAAGCTCTGCAAAAAACAATTTCTGGCTGTTTTATTTACCGAATTTCAAGCCTTCCGCTAATTTGTATCTCTTCCGAGATCCAGCCATTCAATTTTGTAGCACTGTTGTTTTACAGTTTCTTCTTTACCGATTGTATATATATATATATATATATATATATATATATATATATATATATATATATATATATATATATATATATATATATATATATATATATATATATATATATATATATATATATATATATATATGTATATATATTTGTCTGGAATCTCTCTATACTGACTTTCTGCTGCGCGTCAATTTAGTTTACAGAGTCAAAACGACAAATCTTTTGACGTTTGTACAACTCGATGTATTGTATTAATTTACATATGCTGTTGTTCAAGATGCTGAAAGCGAAAGTAATTAAAACGATAAAACATGCAAGTAACAAACAGGTTTCAAAACAAAATATACTACTTGCTGCCTTAACGTGATCTTTATGAGCAAAGATCTCTTGTAAGGTGAACATGAGAATATGAAACATCATATATGATATAGACTTATCAACTGCAAAGAAAGTGTCGCCTTGGGCAAATAAGTTATTTTCAGATGTTTGTCAAGTGAATAGCAGATTAGATCTTATTTCTAAACGCCTATTATTTTCTGTCTATTTTATCATAGGTTCAGAGATAAGTACGTTTTTCATATCAGAAATTAAATCCTCCACTTAAGCAGTTAAAGGGCAATTCTCGTCATCCCAGACAGTTCCATTTCTGCCAACTGAGCAACATGTAGCTCCTACCATAACTGTATAAATCTCCCTCTTGTGCAGATACAAACCTATTTTATTGCATAAGGCTATATCCTGATGAGCATACAAGGGTATTATGTGTAATCCAAACAGTCTCTCTACATTGTGTGAGATGTGAGTTACTCTGCAGCTTTTAAATTTTCAAACTTTGATGTCAATCAAAGAGCAGTCACCAACTGAGAATTTTTCATCCATCACACTAGAAATATACTATGGGGGTGACGAGTGTTTGTCTGTAAGTCTATTTTGATTCGCAGACAAATTCCATGGCTACAATGAAAGATGGTACTAATGAGCTATGAGTGCATCAATGCTTAGCATGCGTAATGGGTCTAGTTCATGATCAAGCTCTGTGAACAGTTTGAATGTACCAAAAAGCATGTTATGCGACATTTATTGCAACCAGATGTCAAAACACGTGTGGATATTTAACAGCAAACGGGTAAGCATGTACCATGACGATCCACGGTCTAATAATTATGCAATGTTGTCAACAGGATCACATGTTCCCAATAGAATTAGAACGTGCTACTTTTTCATTGGTATTTCCCAGTAATTTTAAAAAGGTTTAGATCCTAGTTGATGTAGAAAGGTAAAGAAAGATAAGTCTATAATACTAGGCAGTAAATGAAGCTGTAGGCAGATCACACTAGAGCAATTTCAGATAGAATTACTATCGGTTTTTTGTAAGATCTAGTTAAAATCTTCTCCATCCCTTGTCGAGAAGTGCCAAAAATTTGCCATCCTGTGTAAATATATAATTTGCATCAGAGGCTACGAAAATAAAATGCTAACTAATTATTTCGTGACGTCACATGGACAGACAGCGTTTATAGGACAAGCGTGCAAAATTCGGATTGATTTTCGAACAAATACCGCTCTGTTGAGCGGTATAAGTTATGTAATGGTAGCAGGACAGTTTGTCTTGAGACAAACTAGGATCAGTTATCGATATAGCGTGACCATCCTTAAAACAAAATCTGAATAACAAACTGTTGGTCCGATTTAGAAAAGTTCGGATCGGATTTTTGATTGAAAATCGCTGTAGTGTGACCCGCCATTATAGTTATTGCAAGAGCACTGAGAACACATACAAGGTTGAAGAAACCGTTGATGTCAAATCAAATAATATACAAAACTACCAAAATATTCATGAAATATCAGAAATGATATGCTGCAAATGCTTAACGACAGCTCAGAATCAACATAAGTACAAAATCTTATACAAAGATATACAAAGTTACACAAATTATTGTAGTTAGAATAAATATTGAAATAAGCAGTGAACGTAGTTACTAAAGTAATCAGACACTATAGGCCTACTAAATGAGAAATGGACAAATGAAGCGATACGTGTTAAGGAATCATAACATATAAAGCAATTAATTTCAACCTTTTACTGCTAGAATTCGAACCCTTATTATGAAATAGTCCTGACATGTAATATAGTACTCACACAAATGTTTGTTATTTAAACAATGTAGGCACAGTGGTCTGGTGGTGAACTAAGAGGGGCGGATGCTAACCTCCCAGATACCAACCGTGAAGGCTGCCGTTTCACAGTCAAAAGCAACTTAATAATGCAAATTTCTAAACATATAATTACTTGCTAAAGACGTTAAACTTTTGCTTCTGAGCTTATTTCCTTTACATAAACAAACTTACTCAAAGGGGAAGGGCTCTCATCTTGACCTTTTCCCAGAATCAGAACATTCACTAACTGATAAGAAAACTTTTCAGCATATGATTACTTCAAAGTTTTGCCAAAGATAGCACCATTTTGGATCTTAAGGCCGATGCATACTTCAGTATAGCTCTATAAAGCTATGAAAGATGAACATTGTCCAACTCTGAGCTAGGCTATGCTCGTGATTGCTCCTGAAGAGCAAGGGATGACCATATATGGTTTTTATAGTTTAATAGTGTTTGGAAATTTGGAATGTAAACTGGCCTTTAGCTACCTTTTATGAGAAAAAAAATTGTCAAAAGAAATTTCTTTGTCAGGGTTGCGCCCCTCTGTGAGGTGACAAAAGAAGGATCAGCCTCTTGTTAACTGTCCTACTAGGTAAGCTTTCTTCTGTGCTTTTATCCACAGGACTTTACGTTCTGGCTATTATTCCTTCGCTGTGAACAAGTATGCTGCTATGTTTGCATACAGGGTGTAAGATAAAAATGAGAATTAATCGAAATTATTGCAAATACAAAGTAACTGGCCGGTGTTATCACAACGTTGACACCCTAACATAGTCACTAAGTAGAAATTAAATGTACATAACCGGGTATGTGCTTAATGCACACACCCTTATCAGCTAAATACCCTGTATGTTAATGTGCAATCCCGGCTACGCTAATATGAATGCCTGAGTATACCAATGTGCTTTCACGGATATACCAACGTACAAACTCGGGTACACTAATGGCAGAGTTTGCTTAATCAGCGTTGGAAATATTGAGTCACGTGAAAGTGTTCTTGTACATAAGTTTACCCGTAACTCGCAAAATTTATGTTTTCAAACATTACAATGTAGATACTTATATCTGAAATAACAGAGGACTTGACAGGTTCGACTTATGTTTCAAAGTACCCTGTAAGGTTGGGGTGATTTCATATGCAATTTAATTTGAAGTACCTCAGCAGGGGAAAAGTACGAAGACCTTGCACTGCATATTTTAAACAGCTTAACTGGATGGAAGAAAATGCACAAGGTTGAAATAATTAGAACAATTGTGATACTGTAAGATAATACTGTGAAAACCTTTTACTATTTTTACTAGTAAAAGATAGTACAAGATCTCTCCCAAAGACCCAAACCATTTACGAACTGTTAAGAAATTAGAAATTGTGTAGTGACCCTCACAAGGGATGACGTGAGAGATACTTGCATACTTCTAACCCATCCCCCGGTCATTCCGACGGAGAAAACAAAAATACACCTAAAACCCGACTGGTCTTTATAATTACTTCTGCATGCTCTCCCCTCCCCTTCCCCCACTTTCAAACCCAGTGCCCCCACTGAACACAGGAATGACTATCAGAGCGAAATAAATGTTTCTGAAAATTGAGTGAAAACCATTCCAATTTACACGCTTTTTGGTTATCGCACAGGTTGATAGACTCTCAACCACCCGACCTTTGATCAGGTTGAAACGAATAGTGAACTATCCATTTATATAACCACACCTTATTGGTCCAGCTTACAAGATGACTTTATCAAAGGATCTATAAATTAAGTTTCATTGACAAAGGATGAAAAGTGATCTGTCCACTTGTCAAGATTTTTCGTCCTTTGATTTGCGATCTACCACCGCATAAGTTGGTGCTCCTTCTGGTTCAGGAACGTTTTCAACTGGCACACTATCATATACTGGTTCCTTGATACATTTATCTTTTACAGAATTATCTGGTTTACCGTCTCTAAGCTGAAAACAGTTCGACGTTAAACTTTCTGCTTCCATAGTTACTGTTACATTATCCCCAGGGTGAGTACTTCTGTGAGCCTTCCGGTTTCTCTTTCGCCTCGGTGGTGCCTTCGGTGAAGGGTCAATAGCCTGATTTCCGGAATCGGACATGGGCTCATCGAATTCGTCCTCTTCGAAATCAGATTCGAATTGCGAATCAGCATCGTCATCACTTTCGTCCCTAAATGCGTCCCTAGCCTCCACCATGTCCAATGTTTTCATTTTTACACTTCCGGTGACCAAGGAATGTAACAGATCTATTTCCTTGTGCGAGTAATCTCCGGAAGGAGCGTGTTTACTTATTAGACGATGTCGCTTGATCTTCTCGATATCTTCAACTTTACGAAATTGCCACTCCGGTGGGGGAGGGTTCACTACAACTTCAATCTCCGTCTCTCGTAGAGACGACCGCTTATCGGCATCCACAGATGAATTTTTCAATGTCGATATTCTACGATGTACTACCTCAATGGTATTTTGGGTGCTCTCTACACCTTTACTGAGGGAAACCCGCTTCAAAAATCGAGGCTTGTTCACAGAAAATCGCTTAAGTAATAACGGTCGGTTCACCGACAACCGTTTCAACATCTTTGGTGCAGGTTTGCCTTGTGCTCTCCTAACGTACAGCAATATGATGGCAACGAGTACTAATAATATAAGAATTGCTAGCAATATACCGATTATTGTACCGGCGGTGCTAGTATTAGGTCTTTCTTTTGAAGTCTTACCTGTCGATATCACCGATGAACCTTGTTCGTCAGCATTGTTTCCATTACCAAAACCTTGTCCTGATGTTACAAAATCTCCTAGGTTATCCTCAACGGATGGTGTACTTGAAGATGTGACTTTCGGTTTATCAACTGCGTTATCGCGATTTGAAGGGGTTGTAATCGGGGGAACATCCGCCACGGATGTTCTAGGTCCTGGACTTATAAACACCGAAGCTTGAGCATTTAGTTTTTCTCCAAGTGAATTTGTCGCTTGGCACCTCACTGCGGTGTTATTATCAGAATTAATAACATTTGTGATTGTTAACCTCCCAGAAACACCGTTAGTTGAAACGATATACCGCCCACTATTTTCTGTCAATTTCAAAACGTTTTTCCTACCAAATCCAATTATCCATTTGAATTGATTAAAAGGAGGACTGCCTCTTGTTTCACATGAAAACCTAGCTCTTCCTCCCAATTCAGTAGTAGCCTGTCGCGGTGTTATATCTATGGTGTGATGTAGCAGAGGAATAACCGTACAATTGTTTACATCGGGATAAGTGTCTGACGGTGTACAGGTGTAGGGTCTATTCCGATCTTCTTCTCGCAATTGAAATTCGTGAGAAAGTGATCCATCTCCACTTCTACTTATAATGGGTACCTTGACACCGTTTCGTCCTTTCCACATTACTAGGGACTGTCTGGTAGTGGTGGTCGGTGACGGTAGGCACTCAATTGTTACCCTATCTCCAACGTCGAGCGAACGATCACTAGGTTCAAAGCTACACGTAGGAACAATATCTGGATCATGAATGTCAAGACGTGCCCTTCTAGAGTGTACGTACCCATTTCCAGGAGCGAAAACACTACAGTAGTAGTACGCGCTATCTGCAAACTCGGTATTCACAATTTCCAAATCGTAATGATAACCGGTTCCACTTACTAAATATTTATCCCGATTGGCTCTATCATATGCCTGTCGTCTGTATGCAATAGCTGAACCAGTATCAGTCGAACTCTCGCTTTTAAACCAATAGACGTAGAGGGAATTTGCACTGGATCTGCTTGATATAACACAAGTTAACATAGCAGTTTGGCCTACATTTACGACAGTGTTCTGCGGTTCCTCTGTAAATCCATTCGAATACGATAAATCCAAAAGGTTCGAAAATACAAATAGAGTAAAAACACTCCATAAAGAATTCGCCATTTCTGTACCAAAATTACCCAAAAATCTCCTGCAGAGATAGAACAGCCTCCTACAACGAAACCTCTTTGTCAAGTGCTCTACAGTGAGGCTTGCATTTGTGTTTTACTAGTGACCGACCAAATGCTTTCCGGTTGCGTCTGTTTATCTCATCTGCGGTGTCCGGAGCGTAGACTTCCATATCATGCCGTTTCTACTGAATTAGATCTGCAGAATGTGGTTGGCGCACAAGGAAAATGAAAATGCCTCAGGACTGTCTCGATTGTAATTAAGTAATGTGTGCACTTGGCAGATCACGTTTCAATCAATGTACGAGACCAGACTACAGCCTTTTAAATTAGTGTAGTATGATGATGCTATTGCAAGATGGGTTACTATGACAACCGTCTGCTAATAACCACAGGTTCAGGCTTATCCAACGTGAATCAAAACAAGAAATTGTTAATCGGGAAAATATGATGACTAATCATTATTAGTCAATTTGAAGCTTTCGGTCGATAACATCAAGTTGTAAACAGTGACTTTGTACAGTTTTCGTATCAAATAGGGAAATTCTGATGCACAGAGCAAGAAATTCGGGTTAGCTTGCCCGTAAATTACCCCGATCAGTAGTGTTACAAGGCTACATTTGTAGAAAGAATGAGCTACCCCAATAAGTGGCAAAATTGTCTTATAATCAGGGGTGGACGCAGGATTCCCCTACGATGGTGGGGGGGGGGCAGCAACCCGAAGACCGGGCAAAGGTGACGGTTCAATATGCTGGAAGGATCCAGAAAGTAACTTTCAGGCCCCAAGTGGGCTGAAAAACTTCGGTTATTTTAGAAGAAGATTTGAAAATTTTGTGGAAATTCGGTGGTTTTGTCGTAAGACCTGCATAACTTGAGGGCGAAATTATATTCATTCGGGCTAATCTAACCCTATCTATATCCTATCTAAAAGAAAAATTAGCTTAACCTTAAGGCTAATCACGTTAGATGAGATAAAGCATGTTTGACTGTGTTATGCATATCCCTAACGAATCTAGAACTTAAGAAGGAGCTTGACCATAACACGTAGGCGTTAAATGGGGGTAGGGCCTAAATGCCCTTCCAGTCATACCGGTGGTGGAGCAGAAGTATTTTTACCCCCCCCCCCTTCCGCCTCAATTTAAGAACAAAAACCCCTTATTTGTTTCCAGGGGCGGCGCCAGGGTTTTTCGATAGGGGTGGCAAAGCATGCTGGGTCGGACCCAGCTTTATTGTTTGGGGGGTGCAGGCATTGAAGACTTAAGAGCCTCACCCTACCCTCCCCCCCTCCCCGTGTCAGAACCTGCGTTTTGGTGTTTTCATTTTCTTGGACTTTATTTTTCTCTAAAAAAAAGTTTTTTGTCTGAAATAAATACGAACTGTGAGAAGGGTTGTTTGTCTGTCAGTGAAAATCGGCCCTCACTGAATGAGACGCTTCAACTATGCAGCAGGCGCGGCGGAACGAAAAAATATTGGGGGAGGGGGCTGAGTGCAGCAAGACTATCTAAGCGGAGCGCCACCATCATTTGGCGCGGAGCGTACAAGAAAATTTGGGGCTTTACAAACCCTCCAGATGGCCGGAAATGGCACTTCCCGAGTGTTCTAAGCTGCATGTATCCAGCCTTGAAATATGGATCGTATGTCTGTAATTTCTCAATTAAGGAGAAAAAAATAAATCTATGAAAAATGCTAATACATATTTCTAAGCGGAGCGCCACCACCGGTTGGCGCGGAGCGTTCAAGAAAATTTTTGACTTTGCAAACCCTCCAGATGGCCGGAAACGGCACTTCCCGAGTGTTCTAAACTGTATGTATTCATCCTTGAAATATGGATCTCATGTCTGCAATTTCTTAATTAATGAGAAAAAATTAATCCTCATTATGTGATTTTTTTCTTGCTTATAGAAAAGCCGAATCACTGAGAAAGAGTTATACGCAAAATTGAATTTTATAAAAGGGAGAGGAATCATAACTCTAATGAGATAACATTAAATTTTTACCTATAGTTTTTCGAGTTTTTGAACGAATGATGTAACCAAATTTGCAAGCTAAAGTAAACTTTACGCAAACAGGAGTGACGTCATTTCCTCACATTAACAGACTGAATTATGTGTATCGCTAAATTTAAATCCGATTTAGTGTGCTTCATAATCGTATGGTATCATTACGTAATATTCATAGGAGATATTGAAATTTTGCAAATTGCACCCTTAAGGGTCTGTAAGCCAAAACGATTGAAAGGCACAGAAAAGGGATAACTGCTCATCAATGTGAGAATGTGAAATCGCTCCAGCTTGCTTTGAGTTCACTTTGCTTTGAAAATACAGTTAAATCAACTTTTTATATTGAAAGAAACGCGCATAGAAAATGCATTTTTTGGTCTACAAAGAACTGCCAAATTTTAGCTAAATTTAAAGTGTACCTAAAGGCTAAAAATACAAAAACATATGTTACAAAGCTTGAAAAATGAATCCAAATGGTCTAATTGCCATCTTTACAGGAATTCCTGAGCTAAGATATATAAAATGTTGGTGCTTATTCAATTTAAAATGGTAGATGGCACAATAATTTGTAATGTCATTCTTGTACTACTCAAATTACATTCTTTTTGTTTTCTTTATTTTTTCGAAAGCCTCTGCACCTTGTGCCAAAATGTGATCACTTTCTCACTGTTATAGGGTGACTTGACTATACAAAACCTCTCCGTACAACAGTAATTTTTGCAAGATTATATAAACATTTCAATTTCAAAAGGAAACAAAAGCAAGTAATGTGAGTTTTACAAGAAGATCATCACAAATTATTGCGCAATCGACTATTTCAAATAAAGTGAATAAATTTTAACTTTTCATATCTCAGGAACAGGGTGAGCTATGAAAATGAGAGTTGAATGAGTGAAATTCGTATCTAACGTCTATAAATATATATTCTTATAATTGTACACTTTAGGTCCACTTTAAACTCCTAAAATGAAACGTGCATGTATGGGATAATAGACAAAACTGATTGAAATTTATTTTATTGCAGTATTATTTATGTAAAATTTGGACTTTAACCTTAAGAATGGATTCACAGGCAGAGGTATAAATAATTGGTTGGGATGGCGTCACCAGGGAGGGAGAGGGAGGAGGGAGGGAGATACCGTACCATAACACACGTCAGTCTTTAAGCGCCTGTCACACCTCACCGGATTTCAATAACGGAGAGGAAACGAAGACCCAAAATGGCAATCCGTTGATGTACGTTAGTATCCGTTTAGTCTCCTGTTCTCTTCCGCCGACTTCGTTTCATGACTGGGAACGTCCGGTATGAACGGCGAGAGATTTTGAACATGCACAAAACTTGGACCAGACTTGGACCAGACCGAAAAAGGTCCCCTAACGTATTCGTTACTTATCCGCTAAGCTTCCGTTTTATCATTTTCTCGTGCGTTTCTCATACTGGACTTCTCCGTTAGTATCCGTTCGTCTCCAGTGATTGCTATTGCTCACCGGATCATTACCGGACAACAAACGGATGAAACGTAAAAGTACAGTACCTGTACCGAATGTTCGACGGATACTAACGCATAAGTAACGGAAGCGTAAAGGAATAGAACTGACAATGAACGGATAGGTAACGTACGTTTAACTGAAGAAACTAAAAAACACAGGCAAAGAAAAGTATAGGGGACGGACATAGACCGAAGATGCAGCGTACTTACATCCTGTCCCCTCCTCATACTATAGCTTAACAAACGTTTTTGCCGTTTTTTCTTGAATTTTTTGGGTGCGACTGATTCCTTCCCCCTGCAACCGCCCCAGGCATGAGATGAGTGATCGCGGTTCTGAGGGAGGGGTTAAGGGGAGGGGGTGTGAAAGATTTTTCTACTACCGGGAAGCCTTAGACGCAATCTGGTACAATATTTTGCATCTTTTGAAGTCATATTTTTTCTCGAGAAATCTAGTTTCTAGGTAAGTAATCCAACGTTCTTTACTTTTGGCCGACTACAGTTTTCCAATTTTGTTGCACTTATTGTCGACGATTACATAACAAACGGGCAAGGGCGGCGATTTGTGTTGGCTATTGGGGAGGGGCCCAGAATGGAAGTTGCCATCGAAGCGGAGCCATCATAGTTTTGTGCGAAGCGTACAAGAGAATTTTCGCCAAACAGACCCCCCCCCCCCCGACTGCATGAAATGGCACTTCTCGGGATCTTGGAGGCAGTTTTGAACCGTACGATACTTGATAAGTGACGACTGACAGGCATGAGCGTGTGAACGGGTTTGGTTGCGTTGCTATAGAAGCGGAGCTCCACTAACGTTTTTAAAATGTTGCCAAAATGGCTTCTATATCGCAATTAAATGGTCCTTCTCAGACCTTTCAAATTGCACTGAAGCCATCTTGATATGTGGCATGATTTCTATTGGCTGGCGCGGACTGCGCCGATAAAATTTTTGCCAAAACAGCTCCCAGATCGCAAGAAATGGCCCTTCCCAGATCTTTCAAATTGCACTGAAGACATCTAGATATGTTAAACGCCTCATATGTATTTTCCCACTTTCACGGAACTGCTTCCTCTGGTATAACCTTCCCTGCGTACCAATTTAACCATTTTGTGATTGTTGTGACATGATTGAACAATGTACACGGAAGTAAAAATCCTACCCCCCCCCTCCACTGATTGGATACGATACTGCACTACAGACATGTCACTGCATGTGAAGGGCAAGTGTACAATTAGAGCTGGTAGGTCCATGCGTACTGGATTTACACACTAAAATATGATGTAGGCCTACTTCTCCGTGAGCCACGGTCGTGAAGGTAGCCATGGAATTCAAAATAGATACCACATTCGCGCGTAGTCCGAGAATTTACAGAATATTGATAAATACGTTGGTCAAATACGGATTTGAATTAACTTTTAATCACTCAAATCAGTCAGTTAAGTGTTGAATACTATGTTTTGCTTGTTTTAAAATAGACAGCAATTTTCACAGAATTTTGCTAGGGGATATACTGTATTTTGGGCCCTGTTGTTTACGCTACTAGGTATTAACCCTTAAACGACAAAAAAAAAAAAAAAACTCAGAGAGAAATTCAATCATGGGTCTTCTGGGATGTAGAAGGGGCCTAAGTGTAAGCTCTGCGGTGGATGCAGTAACGGGCGGATGTACAATGAGTTAGACAGAGAAGACAACGCGCGCGAAGCGCGCAAAATTTTCCAAGATTTACACCGAAAATGTCCTATATGCGACGGATAATGTATCACAGTACTTTATTCCATGATACTGTTACACCTCACCCCACCCCCTACAAAATTATGTGTCTTAAAACGTTATTTAGACGATTTTATTTTTTGGGTCAAAAACCATAGGGGGGCAAATGCCTGCCCTGCCCCCCCCCTGTGGCGCCGCCCCTGTTTGTTTCCTCTGTAAATTTGTCAAAAATTGAAGTAATTGTTTTTAAAATATGCAGAACGTGTAGCACGAAATTGCATCTAGGGACCCTTAACTATTCAACAATTTCCCAAAAGGCAGAGGGCACTCACCACTTAGACTAGGGCCCAAAGTTTACCGCTCTGTAAATGCTGAATTCCGTTTTCTTTTGCTTTATAGTTGACAAAATTCCGCTTTCTTAATCTAGACATCTTCAAAAGTTCATATTCTTCCTCAAAATCTGTATAAAACCTCAGACTTCCATTTTTAGAGTATATACCGGAGAACAATGCTGTATTGCACAATACTTATACAGTGGAAGTACAAAATGCTCGATCGACCATTTAGATAACTTACAGATTTATGACAATTATTTTCACAGTAATTACCTGATTTATTTTTGCAACTTCTTCTCCAAACTTCTTTTTCCGCTTTCTAGTAATGCCAATTCCGCGATGTCCGGGGAAATTCCGCTTTGCGGAAAACTTTGGACCCTAACTTAGACCCCTCTTTCAGGACGGCAGTCTGATGTAGCGTTCAACCAGCTGAGATCAGATTTCTACGCCTTTACAATTAGTTAGCATCGGTGGTACCATTGGTCAGTCACCCTCAAGGTGTGTAAATGTCATAGTACATTCAGGGGCGTAGCGAAGGTGTTACCTTTGGGGTATAGAGATTATGTTTCGCCGACAGATCTGGTAATGCGTAACGCGAAAACGAGCTTTAGCGGGTGGGGTCCAAGGACCTGCCTTAGGGCCCCTGGTGGGGTCCAGGGACAAAGTCCCGCTGGGGGCCAAGGGACGAAGCCCCCGGAAGCTCTGAGGTTTAAGCATATCTCTGGGTGAAAAATTAAGTTTCAGGATGGATATATTTTGGTTCATAATGCATCATCAAATGCAAAGATTTCCCATAATTTTAATGTATTAAGCTATTCCTCTCGTCAAGCCGCTATAGGTTAAAGCGGGTGGGATCCAGAGGCCAGCCAGTGTTTAAGCTAGGACGTTTTCTCAATGCGACATTTACTGATCTGTGGCCTGGGGAGGGGTCTAAGGGGTGTACCCTTCCCTTTGGAAATTTTTGGAATTTGAAAGGTGCCTAGATCGCAAATGGTGCAATATGTATACATATTATGTATTACACCCGGGTAGAATTTGCTTGTCAGATATTTCTGTGCGACATATGTCGCCGTTTATGCGACATTGTCGCACAAGTAGGGGCTGGCCTAAACACTGGGCCCGCCTTAGGGCCCCTGGTGGGGGTCCAGGGGTCTTTGCCCCCGGAAGCTCTGAGGTTTTAGCATAATCTCTAGATAAAAATTTAAGTCTTATGCTTGATAGGTATATTTTGGTTCATAATACATTATCCAATGCAAAGATTCCGGATAATTTTTAAGACTATTCCTGCCGTCATGTCACTATACTTCAGGAGCTGAACCTGTAGTTCAGAATTGGAACACTATGCGTTCAGCATTTGAACACTAGACGCGTCTGGCGTTCAAATATGGTAAGGGAGAAAAAGTGTTCAGAATCTTAACACAAGTGTTCAAAATATGCTTGAACGCCAGGATGGGTTCTGTAGCTGTTTCAGTTTGGTGTTCAAAAGTTAAAAGCCTGAGATTGCAGTGAAGGGAAGACACGCCCGGCAAGCATTTTTTCCCAGGATGCATTATTTTTTTCCAAGAGTGTTTGTGGGTGAACCGGATCCTCAAGATTTTGCAAAATGTGTTTGAAGTCAAGGTTAGGGTTTAGAAAAAGGGCTATAGACGCCCTCTCCATGGGTAATCGGGTGCTGCTCCCCATGGTGATGATAAAAGTGAGGAAAAATGTGCAGAAAGTGTTTTTTCAAGAATGTCATATGACCTGAAATAGTGCGCCTGTACGGAAGCTTTTAATTTCCTTTCTTTTCCCGAGTTGCCGACGGACTCAGTCAATCGTCCAATTACACCGACGGCCGTGGATACGGCCGTATGCGGCCGCCACATGCATAATCAATTTGCCGACGGGCTATCCACTCGAATGGCCAATCTGATGAAAAGCCGAAAAGAGAAATAGCCGATAACAGATTGGCTGTTCCCTCTTTCTCTTTTTTCTTTTCATTCTCCGTCTTCCCTTTCACTCCCTTCCTTTAACTTTCCTTTCCCTTCTCTCTTCTTTTCCTCCTTTCCTCTACTTTTCCTTTCCCTCTCCCCTTTTGCCGACAGACCGAAAATTTGCCGACGGCGACCAAATATTGGGGGGTGTGACACCCCCACACCCCCGCTCGCTACGGCCCTGAGTACATTAATACGCAGGACCAACTCAAGGCACGCTCACTATTCATTAAGCCTCTTATAATAAGGCCAATTTTAGACATGTTCACCAAAATTCTGTAGCCTTACAGTTCGACGACAGAGCACCTACTATGAGGGATATTGTAGGCTATAATTTCGTACTAAATAATTGCATTATAACCATTAGCCTGGGCCTATGATGCAGTGTATCTGTTTGCCTACATAGCAGGCTGTACGACAAATTCCAAGTTTAGTAGTCCCTGTGTTTAAGAAGCTTAAGAAACCTTAAACAGGGGATGAGCAGAAATCGCTCCTGGTAGGAATCTGTAGGTTTATCCCTTTTTTTTTTTTTTTTTTTTTCTTTTTTTTTTTTTTTGCACGTGCTGCAGTCAGCACATAGCCTCGCTAGCGTAACTTACCCTGATTACATTGCGGGGACCAGAAATGTTATTGTTAGCATGCCTCTCGAAAACTAGTACGGTACAAGAACAAAAAGGCTGGCCTTGGTCTGTTCAGGATATTTCGTTTGTTATAATTAACTGGATACTTTTAAGGGTCTTTGAGACTCGGCGTCCACTCTTTGATTACCAATGCCACAAGATGTCTGCCTGTATTTCTCCATTTTCATATCCACTGTAATAACAGAGCATAATACATTATTCTGGCCTAGAAAGCTCTGTTCTCTAGGTAAATTTAGACTACGTCCATTAATTTTAAGGATATGCGGGCAATACCTTATACTTTCCATGCTGTAATGAAAAGTTCTTGAAATACCCCCTCTTCTTCTTCCGGTTTCTCTGCTTACCATCCGTTTAAACATGGACACAGAAATCGACCCACCGTACGTCTTCGTTATGCACGCTGTAATTCCAACGCAATTAAAGGCCAAAATAGTTGTGTTAGATAGCTCCTACCGGTAAACCGAAATAACCGTTGTTAGTAGCTGATACTTACCTGGCCTGAGAGCATTATGCACACATGTTTGCAGACCGCCGTTGAAGTGAGGAAGGCGCAGGCAAGGGCAAGGAGCTATGGCTCACCGTCGTGCAAGCTGGCCCCACGTAGCGAAAACTTTCAATTTCGTCGAGGGGCCTTAGTTACATAGCATGATAAGAAATGAAATCCCCGACCACTTGATTCCCCGATTGTTTACTATTATTGCTCTTAGGTAAGGTAGACACTTCAGTAAGAAGTTGCAATTTTTTGCAATAAAAACCCAGAACTTGTAATGTTTGTACAATAAAATCGGGGTTTCGAATTCCTGCCCCCCCCCCCTTATATTCAGTTTAGTATATATTTGAAATGAATTTATGTGCAAAATGTTTTCTCAAAACATCTTTGTGCTCAAATAATGTCACAAGTCATTTCTAAAATGTACTATATGTAATGGGATTACATGTAGAGTTTCTTTAAATTGTAAGACAAAAAACTTCACCTTGGGAAAAGTTTGTCCCTGAATGAACTAAGTTCGGTTTATTTAAAACAGAAACTAAGGAGGGCGCTAACGCACTGACAGCACAGCCGAAATATACTGCTATGACTGACAGTTGCTGTGCATGTGGTGAAAACTTCGAGAAATAAATATAGAAGTAGGCTAAGGGGGTTTCCATCTAATATTTAGGGAACACTGGACTCCCACTTCCATACTTCAAGAAAAGAAATTACTCAGTGAAAAAGTGCTGTTTGAAGTTCTGCCTCAGTCCATTTTTACCATACCACGCCGGAAGGCAGGAAGGAGGGGGAGGGGGTTGAGGGTCGTTACAACCACCACCTTGATCGTGTGTAGTATTTAAAAATCCTTCCCTGTAAACTAACGTGGTTAACTTAGCCAGGAAACTCGACTACGTTATATGTAGCCTACGAATATGTAGCCTTTGTAAATGAGCATGCACGTACTTGTCAGTAAGCTATGGTTATCATGTTGTATATATTTTGTGCAGTCACATTGAACGATAAAGATGGGTGAACACCCTACACTGAAAATGAGAAAATGATTCTTTATCTGGTCATTCAGGAAACTTCGGGAAACTTTTGTGATAACAATTAGAAGATGTCTGCATCTGAGAGCAGCTCATTTGCAAGAGGTCCTTTCTTTAGAAAAATAGCAAACTTTATTCGAGGTTTACAGCACATGCCTTTCATCTCTTGTCGACGCAAACCTGCTCAACAAACATTGTTCTGACTAAGCCACTGGTGAAACGAAAAGTAGAAAGGAAATCCCCGTCAGCCGAAAGAGTACCTTTGATAATCCGTTGATAAACTTCTCGGAAGTGGATCTTAGGGTATTAGTATAAACTTTCTGCCTAGTGTCCTTCTTAAGTAACAGAGTAAAGAAACAATGAAATGGAATACAACAACTTCTTTTTGATAATTAAGTGTAGTAGAAGAGGTGTTTTGTTTGTACTGATTAGGTAGGCCAAGTGGATAGCATATTTTTTTTCACGTCAGATGAGTTTTCAATCTTGACAAATATAATGAAAAATGTTTACTTTTCAGTAGGTTCATTGTCATATAGAAATGTGTACGTGACGTACCATACTTTCTACGATAAGGTTTTTACGGAAGCCGAGGACATCGCGGTGGTGTGAAACTGATATGCCAGTTTTCCCACCCCTTTCTTCGGTAAATATGGGAAGGACATATCAAGATACGATTTCTCCTTACCATTATCCACCGATAATGTGGAGTGGAGAAAACCAAAGTTAGTGAGGGGGAATTCAAGAAAGGACCATTACACAGTGTTTATTTTCGAGCACCCTGTCCGTAAATGGACTATGTCCATCGATCCTCTTTTCAATTTAAGTAATATAGCTAGCTCGCTCGTCGACGATTTCTCCCTACCACGATGGGATGATCCCACGTTGGTAATAATATAACCAAAGTTAAATAGCACCAATCCGAGTCATGTCTGGGTGCGTCCATTTATGGACAGAGTGTTCGAAAATGGACACTGTGTAATGGTCCTTTCTTGAAGTATCCCCTCACTAACTTTGGTTTTCTCCACTCCACATTATCGGTGGATAATGGTAAGGAGAAATCGTTTCTTGATTTCTCCTTCCCATGTTTACCGAAAAAAGGGATGGGAAAACTGGCATGTCAGATTTCACACCACCGCGATGTTCTCGGCTTCCGTAGGTTATGGCTGAAGTTGCAGAACTTGATGCAGTGGACACTACATTCTACCTCGCCTATTCCATTCATTACGGAATTCCATGAGATTACAAGATTGGATAGCCAAGCTCAGTGCTTGTTTTGGATTTGAAGAGAACGGACGCATTTTGCAGCCGCCTCTTCAAATATGCCAAGCTGGGGTTGTGTTTGTTCTAATCTACTGAACTGTGCTACACTATCTGTAGTTACGTGTATGCTACCTGCATTGTATTGTTAACAATGCGACCTCGACAGTCAAGCTAGCTGGCTGTGGCTTTCATTGAACTGGGGCATTGTCCAGTCGACGTGTGTTACGTAACTGAATCTTAGCATACACACAGAAAATAGTCATGCAATTTTAACGCACGTGGATTCACTCTCGTCCTGAACAGTGAAAGCAACGCTTGGTAAGTAAAATATTTCTTAACCCGTGCTGTGTACAGTTAGAGTCTTCCTGAGCTTGCTTGACGTTTCAATTTTTCATCAGGTTAGTGAAAACGTTACACTGCCAGTATTTTGCTAGGCATGTGGTGTTACAGCAAGTATTCAGGGCACACTAAAAGTATTTTGCTTTTTAGTGTCAGATTTCATCACTCCCAGTATTTTGCTGGGTAGAGATTGTCGTTAATTGTTCTTCACGCTTGTGAAAAAATTGTACATTCACATATTATATGTATGTACACAACCTTAAAGCAGTGAAAGTTGTTCTAACTGTTGAGGAAATTGTGCCGTTTGCGAGCAAAATTTAATTGCTCTTATCAAAGCTTTAATTGCTCTTATCAAGTCGGGCGTACCAACGAAGTCTCGAGTCTCGTGTTTCCTTAAATTGTAAATACTAGAGCAGAAGCAATTGTGCCGTTGGTGAGAAAAATTTAATTGTCCTTTCAAGAGGATTTGGTAAAACCATACATAAAAGTTTGAAGCCCTGTGTTGGCTTACGTTGTAAGAAACAGATAGGATATGGACCTACTAGATTATGAAGAAGAGGAAGTGCATTCACTTCCCAATGCCACAGAGCAAAGGCAAGCCACGACATTGGCATCTCCATCTGGAGAAGGCACATCTAAAGTCGATACTGACTATAAATCTATGTTGCTGCAAATGCAGGCACAAATTAAACTTTTGTCGGAGAAATTGGTTCCGGCAGGAAATGTCAAGCCTCCGACTCATGAGGTGGATGACTCACCATTTCCAGCAAATCAGGAGGCTCTACATGCGTCTCCTTTTGGAGAAAAGGAGGATTCAGAACATTTTGATTTAGACAATTATCTTGAAGATTTACTGAGTGGTAGCACAAAAGAGCCTGACATTTGTTCTTTAGATGCCGGTGAACAGGTTTTCGGTGATATTACAGCTGAGCTTAATTTGGCTCAAGAAAATGGACCCAAAGTCCAAGACAAAGTAGCAACACTTGTGTCGAATATCTGTAAAGCTAAACTCAAGCCGGCAAAAATCAAAGAAAAATGCAGTAAATACCTAAGGCCAGAAAATGTGGAGTTGTTGGAAACCACTCACTGTAACAAACCAATTTGGGACCATCTACAAATGACTACCCGTACAAGAGACATGAAACTGCAAAAAATTCAGACATTAAATGTCAAAGCCATGTCTGCATTAACTTCTCTTCTTAATGATTGTGTTGGAAGCAAAGCCATCATGGATAAAGATACACTGCTAATAAAAGTAGCAGATGCTCTGGCACTTCTTGGATCTGCTAACGTAGATCTCAATGCATTTCGACGAGACTTGATGCGCCCTGAGCTAAAAGCAGAGTACAAAACCCTCTGCGATAAAAATACGGAATTCGAAAGTTCAAAATATTTGTTTGGAGATAACATTACACAGCAGTTAAGAGATATTAGCGACGCAAATAAGATTAGCAAGCGTTGCATGGCTCCCTCTCGTGGCAGAAGCAGAGGGTTTGGCCGGAGTAAATTAACCGGTCGTGGACGAACTCATCGTTATCAGCCTTTTTTAGGCAACCGCCAAGGTCGGCAGTACTACAACAGAACGCTGCCAAAGGGGCCAAACACCATGGCCAACAAGAACTCAAAGAATTAACCAAATCAGGTGAGGTGAGTTCCATTTGCTTAAACTCGGTACCAGTACTTACAGCTGGTAGATTGAAATACTTTCAAAAGCAATGGCAAGAAATTACTAGTGATCCTGTAATTCTGAATTGTGTCAATGGATATGACATTGAATTTGACCAGGACAAACCTATAAGATGGTACTAGTCCAAGTGTAAATATGCCAAATTAAACACTAATGAAGAACTGGTTTTGCAAGAAGAAATTGAGAAACTTCTCTCAAAAGGTGTTCTTGAAAGAACTTCACACTCTCGTAATGAATTTATCTCATCAGTATTTTTTAGACCAAAGCCTGATGGGTCCTTTCGAATGATTTTGAATTTAAAGAATTTGAATGAGAGTGTAAAGTACTACCATTTTAAAATGGACACTCTGCAATCTGCACTTAAACTTATGGAACCTAATTGCTTTATGGCATCTGTTGATCTCAAAGATGCGTACTATTCTGTGCCTGTCAGCCAGGGTAGTAGGAAATTCCTAAGATTTCTATACAAAGAAAATGTCTACCAATATACATGTTTACCTAATGGGCTGGCATCAGCACCTCGTATATTTACAAAACTGCTCAAGCCTATTTTGTCAGAACTACGTAAATTAGGAATTTCCTGCCTTGCTTATATTGACGATATTAATATTCAGGCCAGTTCCAAACGTGACTGTCTATATGCAGTTACTCAAGCAGTGCATCTGTTCCAAAAAGTAGGTTTCATTATACACCCGGATAAATCTGTCTTAGAACCAAGAAACACTTTAACGTTTCTCGGGTTTGTGTTAAATTCACAAACTATGACTGTCCGGCAAATGAAAACTATAAGGGACCTTGCGCATATTATTGGTATGCTGGTGTCACTCTTTCCTGGCGTACGTTACGGGCCTCTTCATTATAGAGACCTGGAGATGATCAAAATCGAATCATTAAAGAGAAATCAAGGAAATTTTGATTCACAAATTTGTGTTTCAGCAACAGACCTTACAGAACTTGACTGGTGGCAAGAAAATCTTGCCACTACATATAACCATATTCTTGAATCCGATCCAGATTTAATATTAAAAACAGATGCTTCCTTAGTGGGCTGGGGTGAATATTCACCTACCCTAGCAACTAAGGCACAAGGGAAATGGACTGAAAATGAGAAATCCTTGCACATTAATGTACTTGAAATTTTGGCAATTTATTTCTGCCTTAAAGCCTTAATGGCGGATTGCCATGGAAAACATATCAGAATACTGACTGACAGCTCAACTGCTGTGGCTTACGTCAAATCTATGGGTGGCTTACATTCACCCCAATGTAATTCAATAGCTAAACTCATTTGGGAGTGGTCTTCTGCCCGGAATATTTGGCTATCATGTGCCCATGTACCAGGGGAAAGTATTGTCAAGGCAGACACCTTGTCACGGAAATTTAGGACTAATACGGAGTGGATGTTGAACCCCAAACTATTTCATGAAATAACTCTTTTATGGGGACAGTTGGAAGTGGATTTGTTTGCTTCCCGTATAAACAAGCAAATATGTCAATTTGTGTCTTGGACACCAGACCCAGAAGCTTTTGCCATGGATGCATTTTCCATTAGCTGGCAAAATTATTATTTTTATGCATTCCCTCCTTTCAGCCTGATATCCAAAACCCTACGGAAGATAAAGAAAGACCATGCCAAGGGTGTTCTCATTTTACCAGCCTGGCCAACTCAGCACTGGTACGGCAAAATGTTGCACATGATCATAGATACGCCAAGGTACCTTCCAATGACAAAACGAACGCTCCTAATGCCAGGCGAGCAAAACCAGTCGCACCCTCTACATCAGAACATGAGATTACTGGCATGCCTAGTCTCAGGCAAAGATTGCGAAACTGTGGCATTTCAGAAGACACATCCGCCATACTCATGGCATCATGGCGGCAACCCACCAAAAAGCAGTACAGCAGTTACCAGAACAAGTGGTTTCAATTCTGCTCAACAAGACGGGTTAAACCATTTCAGCCATCTATAAATGAGGTACTTCAATTCTTAACAACTCTGTACCAAGCAGGGCTGAGCTACAGTGCAATGAACAGTGCTCGTTCTGCCCTTTCTGCATTACTTGATTTTAATCACAGATATACCATTGGATCACATCCTCTAGTTAGAAGGTTCCTCAAAGGTGTTTTCGAACTCAGGACCCCAAAGCCGAAGTACAAAACTATTTGGGATGTCCCTAAAGTATTAAACCTTTTAAGGTCCATGTATCCAACATCAGATTTATCACTGAAACAACTTACCCAGAAATTATTGATGCTCGTTGCACTTATTTCAGCCCAAAGGTTACAAACATTACAGTTATTAGATATCAACAACCTTCATGTCACTCAGGGGAAAGCTATATTTATTTTGCCCAACAAAATAAAGCAATCACGGCCAGGCTCGAGGCCAGTGCAAGTTGTGTTAACTGCCTACTATGAAGACGAAACTTTAGATGTATACAACTTGCTGGAACGTTACATACAGATAACTTCACCTTTAAGAGGAAGTGAAACACAGCTCTTTATTAGCTATGTACCGCCGCATAAACCAGTGTCAAGGGACACTTTATCTCGTTGGATTAAAGAAATACTGGGGAACTCCGGTATTGATGTGAGTCAGTATGGCGCTCACAGTACAAGAGCTGCTGCTGTTTCGGCAGCTGTTAGTAAGAACCTTCCAGTGGAAGAAATCCTTCATACGACTGGCTGGTCTTCGGAAAGAACGTTTGCTGAATTTTACAAGAAGCCAATACTGGATAAAAAGACTTTTGCAGAGGCAGTTTTGGGAAAATAGATTTTCCAGGACTTATTTCCTTAGTAAGGTTGTTCATGGACTGTTTGTGGGGTTCTGTATACTGTGATTGCAGAAACGACTTGATTTCTTAATCTCACATCCAAGGGATGTTGTTAACAATGTTGTGTTATTCCTTTAAACAAAGGCTAACGTACCAGTTTGAGCTGGTCTATAGACAATGTATTCATATGTGATCATTACAGAGGATTCATTTATTTATTGTAGAAATTTGTTCATCCCATACAGTGAATGAGATTCACAGGTTGTGTTAAAATAATTTTATCTGGGAAAGCAGAAGAGTGAAAAAAAAAAAACACTCGAGTGTAACTACACTTTGGTTGACTCAAAGAGAGTTAAAATTTATGTTTATTCATATTGAAAGTACATTAAACCAGGAAATACAGGTTAATGAGCCAAAGGAGCAAAAATACTTTGTCTTTGATTTTTAGTTCTACATGCTAGGAACACATCTTTAAAGTCTCATGGAATTCCGTAATGAATGGAATAGGCGAGGTAGAATCGAACAATTAAACGAGACCCCTAGGGTGAAGTTTGATTTAGATTCTACCGAGACATTACATGGATGGAGGGATTACATGCCCATCCACATCGTTTCAATATTTGCTATTGATTCATATCAATCAATTGCCCACCCTAAATACAGTGTTCCTTCGCATGTCCTAAGTACTTTGAAAACTGAGCTTGGCTATCCAATCTTGCAATCTCATGTAATCCCTCCATTCATGTAATGTCTCGGTAGAATCTAAATCAAACTTCACCCTAGGGGTCTCGTTTAATTGTTCGAGTAAAACGGAATAGATGGCGCGATACAAGAAACAAAAATATCAAGAAAACGATTGGTTAAGCGAGCAGGTGTGGGTTTCAAAGCTAAATTCTTCTATTATTAAGAGTCTTAGAAGCCAGATTTGATATATAAAATCAGGTAAGCAAAATGCTGCTGAAATGAAATGAAAGCATCAGATACAAACACGTTAATAATCATGTTTAAGTAGAATCTTTATATTATTCAAACGCCATCATCCACTCTCATTGCTCTGTTCGTGAATATATTGAAACATAATAAACCCATCTGTATAAGCTTTACTTTTGTAAACATGAATATGCAAACTGCTCAGGGCAATCAGAAAGTTGTAAGATTGGGGGACTTTACCCTTTGCCCCTGGATTAAAACATTTGAAAAGAGTATTGCTGACCGTTATGAGACTCCCACTTCATTAGTTTAAGAGGGAAATTCAACTGCAATCAAAAGCCTACCTAAGGGGTGGAATGGGCGTGGATAATGGGGGACGGAGGGACACATCCCCCTCATTTTTGGAAGGGGGACATCTCCAAAAAGTCCCCCACTTTTTCAATAATATAAGAAGATTACAAAATTGACACTACATTTTAAAAACTATATTGAGCCCAAATATGGCACCATTCGCCATATAGGCACCTTCCAATTTCCTTTTTTTTCAAAGGGTAGGAAACCCTCCCCTTAGCCCCCGCCCCCAGTACGGCGATTTGCAAATGGTGGAAGTCCCCCCACCTTTAGAGATGGATCCATGCCCTTGCGTGAGCCCCCACAAAATTATCTCGTCCTTGGAAGCCCCCATGGAAAAGCCAAAAGTGAAAAATGTACATAAGTATATGATGACTTCACATTTGAAGCCTCCATGAAATGGTGGAACCCCCTAGGAGCCCCCTCCTCTCACACACAAGCGAAAATGTTTCTGGCTATAACACTGACTACTATTTGTTAGGGAGCTGCAACCCCAAGCCTCCTAACCTTCTGTTTCAGACGGTCCTATTGCTTTGTGGACATGTGTAAAATACCCATACACAGGCCCGAAGCTAAACAGGGGCTTGGGGCCGTGCCCCCCGTGCGGACCACTGTGCCCCCACAGGGAAAATCGATCGAAAATAATTTTTTATATAAACGGTAGCCCCCGGCATGACACCAGGAGATTTTTTACCAACTTGAAAAATGATCCCAAAAGGCATTTAATAATGACGTATTTGATTTTCTGTAACATCTTTTTACTAGAATTACAAAACTTTTCGTGCGCTATGCGTGCTTTCATCTTCAGTTACATTTAACAGTCGCTGCAGATATTTTGGCTTCATAAAGGTAAAGGTTCCACAATTACGCCTATTGTTCTTTCGTGTAGGCGTGATTCTGGATAAAACACAGAAATGGATCCATGAGAAGTTCTGTCCTCTTTCACACCATTTGAAAGGCTCTTAATTCAGACTCAACATCATAGTAAACTTATTTTGTAAGAAACGTAAAGTGTGTCATTGCTGAGTCTAGGGGTGGTGGAAGGGGGCACCCCCCTCGACCAATCGCCCGACGTCTCAATTGGTCATTGGTGAATGCTCTTTGATTGACATCAAAGTCAAAAGATGCAGAGTAGCCCCAATGCACAGCATGCACAGAGAATGTTCTGATTACATATTATGGCCTTGTATACCCACCAGGATATGACCCTAAGCAATAAACTGGGTTTTCGTCTGCACAAGTAGGGGATCTTCACAGTTTTGGAAGGGGCTAGGTGTAATTACCCAGTTGGGAATACTGGAACTGTCTAGGATGAGGAGGGGGACATATTCTTCCATAGAGATCCAAATTTTTAAAATTTCCCTAATAACAACCAAATATTTTCGATTTTTCTTTAACAGAACCCCGAATTTTTCGGCGCGCTTCGCGCACCCAAAACTTCGCGTTCGGCATCCTTTTGGCAATTCGTCGATTTCTGACGGGACTTCGGGTTGCTGGACCCCTTAGGGGAGCTTGGTCTCTTCGCGAGCTTAGCCTTTCACCAACTCTTGCTGAATCTTCATACAGGTTTTTACCATGGTAAATCATCTTTCTGCAAAATTTCTGCGCGCTTCCCGCGCAGTTCCCACCATCGACGTTGTCTGACGTATGAACATTATTAACAAGAAATTTCCAGTCAACTATTCTAGCCAAAGCCTGGTGAAGGCTCAAAGTTATATACCGGGCATCAAGAGGTTTTCATGTATATGATCTAATACCTTGGGTAAAATTCTCAACATGATTACTATATATGGTTTGAAGCTAAATTTACTTGTTCCACAAATTTATTCAAAAATTTACTTTTTCTGTTCATGCAAAATTTCGTTCAAAGTAGAAATACGATAATTACCATCTGAATTGAATTGTAAACTGCGAATTGAACTTGCTGTGCTCTTACTGTCATTCAAAGTCCTGCTCAAAGCTCCATGCTAGTGTTCCCATTTTGTTAATTCCTCGGAAATGTGCGCAGTTTCCCTCTGGACATACCAAAATCATACTGGACCACATCAAGCTTGCCTAATGACAGTCCCTGGTCCCCTCCTTGTTCGCAAAGTACTCAACTCTTCACCCGGCCTAGGCTTCCGGAGCTGAAGAACTTCATCGTGACACAGTATTCTTCCCTTCCCTTATGGAAACTTTCCATGTCTCTGTATTGCAAGAGAAGGGGAAAATTCCCATCAGAAGAGCAAAATTTTCGCCCGCTTCGCGCGTATGTGCACAAGCAAAGCCGATACCTTTAAGCTATGTGTGGTAATCTAAAGATGTCCCCTGTGGTTCCCGCAAACTGTTATCATATGGTGGCACTACTGACTATAAACATAATCTTCTTCGGTGCCCCTATGCGGTGCAGCTCCCCCCAACCCCATATCAGAATCTCTGGCTACGCGCCCGCTGCCATACACAGAAATAATATGAAGAGATGAACAGGCCTTTTGTTACTAAACTATCAGTAAAATTTTTAATTAAAATGTGAGGTTATGTGCTCAAACTAAAGCTAAACGTTAAGGCAATTTGTAGGCTTTTCGTGCACACCACAGTTGTATTTATCTAGAATCTATTTTTACACATATTCAAATCGTAAGCAATCACACACCGAAGCCGTTAACTTAGCCTCTTAATTCGACCAGCCCCAGGAAATTTACATGTGCTGACATTAGAATCTCACTTATGTAAAGTTCTCGCCATGTACACTCTAAATATAACTGAATGAATATCTCATCAATACTGGGTACGTATGTGAAAATACTGCAGTGAGGTAAAGTTCGCCCCAAAACTGTGCTTTAAAGGATTTACTGAGAGGTTGGTATCCCACTTAAGTGGCAAAGCTATTAGATCAATAAGTTTCCTTGCATACTTGGTTGAGCAAACTGTACCCAGTTTCAGTATTTTCACATGTATACCCAGTGTTATCAAAATTTTTACCCAATGTTTTAGAGTCTATGGAACCAAACTTGTGTACCTCAGTTGGACTGATTATTTGTATAGTTCCGTTACCATTTTAGATTTAAGGTGCGTTCTCACCAAAACCGAAATCTGCTCCGTTTTGCGGGCAGGAAGCGGAAACGTTTTTCCCATGACAAATAGGGGCAATTTTATTTCAATGAAAATTTAGGAAATCGTCCCATTCGTTCTGAGATAACAAATTTCGCATCCAGCCCGCAAAACGCAGCAGATTTCGGTTTTGGTGTGAACGCACCTTTAAATTGGTCCAATAGTACCAAGTTATTCCTTTGTATCCCCAAAAAGCTTGTGTTCTCTCTTCAATTTGGAATGGAATTTGAAAGCAACGAAGCACTCGAGCAAAACAAAGTTTTCACACTGACACACTTATTTTTCTTTCTTTTTTTGTTTGTCATGTTTGTTTGTTTGTTTCTTCTTTTTTTTTTTTTTGTTTTTTTTTTGTTTGTGTGTTGTTAAGTTAATTACGTGAAGCTCCATCCTATCTATGGTACATAAAGCGTTTGGCCTTTACCAGGAGAAAACAAAGGATGCAATGTTGATTATAATATTTATCTCAGTTTTCTCTGTCAAGCTTATGTAGTAATCTTCATTTCATTCCATTTATTTTTGTATCTTCACAATGTATCAATGATCTTAGAGGTTACTACTATACAGATTTAAATCTTCAATAACAATGTGAAAGGAAGTGCTCTAAGAAACATTTGAGGCTTGACTAGTAGTAACACTCCCCGAGTACATAGAAAGAAAGAAAAAATACAAAGAACAAGAAAATATAGCAGCATTCAACAAGTTCGTTAATGTTAAAAGATAATAAGTATTTAGATAGTATTTAGTTAAGTCACGTTTGAAGGACTTGATAGTTGGTAAATATCTGATTTCCAGGGGCAATTTCTTCCAGGTCATGCTTGCTCCCTACACTGAGCCGTTCTTAGCAAAGGATGTATTGCAACGTGGGATATGGATATTACTAGCTTCTCTCTTATTATGTGTATGGAAATCTCAATTATAATTGAATACATTATCAAGACTAACAGGAAGAATATGGTGAATGGAACTGTAAGTAAATAAGGCAACTTTCAAGTTAATCATATCATGGAGCTTTAACAGATGCAGTGATGAGAAGAGCTCACTTGTATGGTCATTATAACTAGCAGAAGAAATGTGACAAATAGCTAATTTCTGAAGAACCGTTAAGTTACTTAAATATTTTTTACTTGTACCAGATTATATGGCAAGACAATATGTAAGATGCGGTTAGATTAACGTAAGGTACAATGTGCGAAGTATATTTCTAGGAAGAATGTGTTTTAACTTAGAAAGGATTCCTTTACCTTTAGCAATTGTAGTAGCTACAAAGTGAATGTGATTATTCCAACTTAAGTTCGAGTCAATGTAAACACCCAAAAACTTAATATGGTCAGCTTTCTGTAAATATCTCCTGTTCATTGAAGTATGGCAATTATCATGTTTTATATTTCGTCTATTACTAAAAACTACATAATTGGTCTTTTCTATACCGAACGACAACTTGTTGGAGGAAGATCAGTTATGAAATTTATCAGTTCATTTGAGATTAACGTTTGTAATTCATACATATCGTGGCCAGTATAAAATATATTCATATCATCAGCAAACAGAATAACGGAACAATTTTGTGTAACGTTACCTATATCATTTACATAAAGAATGAAAAGTAAAGGGCCTTGGATGGAACCTCGGAGTTAACATCACTAACGAAATAAATTGTAGACAGATACTGCCGATCCAATCCAGAGCATTCCCCCTTATACCATAGAAATAAAGTTTGTGAAATAAAATTTGATGATCGAGTGTGTCGAAAGCTTTTGACAGGTCTAAGAAAATTCCAAAAGAAGTTTGTTTATTATCAAGTGCCTTATATAAATTGTTAACAACATGCTTTAGGACATGTTCGGTAGAATGACCTTGACGAAAACCGTATTGACCTTTGTAAATGACACTACACTTATTAACAAAACCATAAATACGATTGTAAACAATGCGCTCGACAACAATCTTCAACAGTATGTTTCTGCTACATGGCTGAATGTGATGAAATGCTTTCATCTGGTTCGCTGTACAAAGGTTCATTTCTCTGTGAACTAGATGAAACATCATTCATTTTTCGACCAGCAGGAAATAAGTCTAAACGCCGACAGTACTGTCTATCATCTAATGAAGCTAGTTGTACGTCGTTTGATGTTGCATCTCTTTGTTTGGAAAGAGAATGTTCCTCAGAATTATTGCGAATGTGAGAATAATAGGGTGCTTCACTAGGATCTACTGATGTAGATCCAGGACCATATTCGTTGGCTGAGACCGTGTTTGGTTGGGCTGATTCTGGCCGTGATGAGCTTGGGCACTGCTCCTGTCGATAAACTTTACGTATTCTGCACCAGGCCATCAGTATAAAAAAGGCGATTAACGTTACAACTGTAGACGCAGAAATTATAATGGCCGTAACAGGTCCACCTGATAGTTAAAAACATGCA
Organism: Holothuria leucospilota; assembly: GCA_029531755.1. NCBI lineage: Eukaryota > Metazoa > Echinodermata > Holothuroidea > Aspidochirotida > Holothuriidae > Holothuria > Holothuria leucospilota. The sequence goes on along the minus strand of CM055976.1, from coordinate 2,440,765 downwards.
AAAATGTATCTTGAATAAACTTTGCTCCTGCAAGCAACATTCTCAAATATAAATCTTCTTAATTTTTGAACTTAATTATCAAAAGATGATCAGATATAAGAACTCCATAACTGCTTCCCCGAGACCTGCATGATTGAGGATGCATGGGCATTTACCGAAATGGAATTCAAAACATCACATTTAAGTGACTTTGACTCATTCAATTAAGGATGTACCGGGTGTTGAAGAGTGTTTAAGAGAGTCCACAGGTCCACCTATAGATCTTTATGTGAATTAAAGGAAATTTTATTGCATTTTGGGTAACATCTTTTCAGCCCTATTTCTTTGGATCACACTGAATGCAGCAACAAACTTCAGCACACATGTAGTACCTAAGGTGCTAAAACCATATTTTAGCCAATGCATATGAACCGGCGTGTTATAGTAGGTTGGTGAGTATTCACGTTACTTTCATGACCAACAGATCACCGCTAATTTGGACAACCCTGAAAATTTAATATGCAAATTTAGCGAAGTGGGTCAAACCTTAGGCACTAAAAAGTCGGCATCAGTGAGGGGGGCATGGCCCATGCGTGCCCCCTGGATACATTCCAGACAATCATAATATAAGTTTAACAGTTAAAAAACACACTGGTGAGTTAATAACGAATATATAGATGCCTGGTGCAATTCAAATCAGAACTTTATTTTAATTACCAAGGAAGTTTTTTAAACCATTGATTACCTTTAGCTACATCGTTGTATTATTTTTCTTTCAGTAGGTGCCCGAAAATTCTCAGAATATTATCCGAATTTTCGCAGAAATATTTGGTTTGGGGCTGCAGCCCCCAGCCCCCGCCTCCTACGCCTATGCTACTAGTTATGTCATTCTCAGTCTGCATTAACGTCTATCCATGGTCCCCATTTTAAATAACAATAAAAAGAATGACAGACAGTGAAATCGATTAGTATATTATAATATTATATTCTCCGTAATCATAGCGTCACTACCGTGAGCAGGTTTATTTTAAATGGTCTGAGTTGTGGCTTATCGTCACCGAGTCTTAATACTTACTTGACCGACGTTAGGAAATTGGTTACTTTGTTAGTTTCAAGAACATAAAGATGTGTTTGACGAAATATTACAATTTGAAGGGGATGCTTTAGGGAAAACTATCTTCACAGTAATACTGGGGCTATGGTCTTGCTTGATCCATGAAGCTGGTGCTTTCAGTTTCCCTCAAATCGCTTGGCACCTCACTGCGGCATTATTATCAGACTTAATAACAACTGGTTAGTTGAAACGATCGTGTGATGTAAGGTTGAGATTGGATGGGAAGGCTAAAAACAACTTTAATCTCCCTCTCTTGAAGCTACAACCGCTCTTTAGCATTCATAGATGATATTGTGAGGTCGATATCCTACGATGTACAACCTAAATGGTATACTTGGCTTTCTCTAACCTGTACTACGGGAAATTGTTTGCAAAAATTGATGGATATCCATATTAAAATACTTAACAACCCTTACTAATTAAGAAATTTAATACTAATATCCCTCAATTTTTGCAAACGATTACCCCTAGTACAGGTTAGAGAAAGCCAAGTATACCATTTAGGTTGTACATCGTAAAATATTGACCTGAAAATTTCATCTATGGATGAATAACCGTTTGAATATCTTTGGACGAAGGCTTGCTTGAGCTCTTCTACCATGCATCAATAGTATATGACAACGAGTTTTAATAATGAATTGTTACCAATATTCCGATTGTTGTACTGCTTTTGGTAGGGCTTTGTTTGGAAATCTTACCTGTCCCTATAACTAATGAACCATGATCGCCTCCGAAGTTTCCATTACCAGAAACTTTTCCTGATGTACCTCCTAGATTATCCTTAACCGCTAATATGCCCGAAGTCGTGACGCTCGGTTTATCAACTGCATTATCACGGTTTGAAGGTATTGTTCCCGGGGGAACACCCGCCGCTGGTATGATGGGTCCTGGCCTAACAAATACTGAAGCCTGGCTACTTAGTCTCTCTCCAAGAGAGTTTGTTGCTTGGCACCTCACGGCTGTATTATTATCGGAATTAATAACATTTGTAATATTTAATGTCCCAGAAAAACCATTGGTTGAAACAAGATACCGTCCACTACTTTCTGTCAGTCTCAAAACGTTTTTCCTCCCAAATCCGATTACCCATCTAAATTGATTAAAAGGAGGACTGCCGCTTGTTTCACATGAAAACCTCGCTGTTCCTCCCAATTCGGTAGTAGCCTTTCGCGGTGTTAGGTTTATCGTTTGATGTAGCAGAGGGATAACTGTACAATTGTTTACATCGGGATAAGCCTCTGATGGTGTGCAAGTGTAAAGTCTATTCCGATCTTCTTCTCTCAATTGAAACTCGTAAGAAAGTGATCCATCTCTGTTTCTACTCAAAATGGGTACCCTGACACCGTTTTGTCCTTTCCACATTGCTAGGGACTGAGTGGTAGTGACTCCTGTAGGGGACGGTTGACATTCGATTGTTACCCTATCTCCAACGTCGAGTGAACGATCACTAGGTTCAAAGTTACACGTAGGAACAATAGCTGGATCATAAATGTCAAGACGTGCCATTCTAGAGTATACGTATCCATTTCCAGGAGAGAAAATACCACAGTAGTAGTACGCGCTATCTGCAAACTCGGTATTCACTATTTCCAAATTGTAATGATAACCGGTTCCACTTACTAAATATTTATCCCGATCGGCTTCAGAATATGACTGTCGTCTGTATGCAATAGCTGAACCAGTATCAGTCGAACTCTCACTTTTAAACCAAAAGACGTGGAGGGTATTTGCACTGGATCTGCTTGATATAACACAAGTTAACGTAGCAGTTTGGCCTACATTTACGACAGTGTCCTTCGGTTCTTCTGTAAATCCATTCGTGTACGATAAATGGAAAAGGTTGGAAAATATAAGATGGGTATATACTATCAATAAAACATTCGCCATATCTTCAACGAAATTACTCGAAAATCCCTTGTAGAAATGATACGATAGCATGCAACGACAAGTCTATGTTTGTGAAGTGCTACCTTACAGTTCGTTCTGTATAGTCGGGTAGCCTGGCTGTGTTAGCTAGGAATCGAATGTTTTCCGGTGTGCTCTTACTCATCTGCAGTGCCTGGAGCTTACATAGCCTACCTTCATTGCATATCGTTTCCCCTGAACAAGGTAGATCAAAGGTCATGAGTGTGCACACCTGCAGCACGCGATCATATTGCTTTTCAAGGCGTTCACAAATTTCCCTATACATTAAATAAGGAAACCATTAATTTGTATGGAAAATTTAAAAAATTTTGCGCGATACACTGTATTTACGTTTTCTATTTGTGTAAGAAGGAAGTAAGGATAAGTGTAACTTCATCTGTCTGTTAAATAATATCAATAATGAAAGATGTTGGTTTTTTATATGTTATTGGAAACTTCATTGGCGACATATGTCAAGGCTGCGATTTTTGTAGGTTGGTTTCTTGACACTTCAGTATCTTTTCGCATGTAACTGAAAAATACAACTTCCAAGGTTTTCAGGGGTGCATAGAGGACAACCGACCAGCAGACGGTATGCAGCCTGCGTTTAAAGAGACCATTGATCTGTCTTGCGAGGCGCTTTACTATTGCGATTTCTTTAAATGGCATTACAGCTATTCCTATATCACTTTAAAAATTTTAACCAGTAGTAGCACAAGAGGGGGACAGGGGATGTTGGTATGGTAAACAGGTGAAGTGTGTAATCCCCAACGGTGATCAGTCGCCCTGAGAGTTTACTTTTTGTTGCTCTCAAGGAGCGCAAATTCTTTCAAAACGTAAACAAACCTTTTCGCCAGTCACACTCGTTGCGGAACTTCTCTGCTTTTCTTTACAATTTTTTTTTGTAGAAAACAGTAAACATTCTTCCACCATACTAATAACCTAGGCATACGCAGTCATCCTCCATGCGTTTTGCTAAAGCGCATCCCCATTCGCATAGTTGTTCTCTTGTATGTGGCACGATACAATGCACATAAGTCATCCACTGAGGAGGCAGTTTCTATATTTGCTCACCATGATTACTAAAGATCTTTGAACATGAATTTCAAATTTTCGGTACTGTAAGCACTTACCAATACTTCACTTCTACTGAGTGGGCTATATATCAGTGAGAAGTGAACAGCCGCGGCCAGCTTATGACGAAAGAGTGTTAGCGTTTTCATTACCCCATGTATGTAGTGTTTATTTAACGAACAGTGCTGGTTTCCTTTTTTGTGCACGTATAACCGTTAGTTTACTAGGCGTACATAATAATAATGTTTCCCTTGCATATAAGCTCCTTCTAGTGCAAACATTTTCAAAGGCGAGGGCTACACTCCTCCTAGCAGATCCCTGTTCCAGGACGGTTGACTCGAATGTCCAACACTCTAAAAAAAATGAAAGGGTGTATTTACACTTAAAAAGGTAAATGTAAATCATTCATAGCAACACCACTGGTAGGTACTTCTAGTAGGTAAGGTAGTTATATATACCCCTTTTGTTGTAGCAGTGAGAGCATTAGGTCTACATTTACCTATCAAGGTGCTAATTTACAAAAACGTCAAGTGTAATTATACCCAAGGTAGTGTTGCTGTGAAGGATATATATTCACATCCTTTTGGTTATTGTTAAATGGTCAGAGTGTAGTTTTACCCTTAAGATTGTTGCTATGAAGGATATACATTTACCCATTCCCTGGGTAATGTAACACAGTCAGAGTGTAGGTTTACCCTTAATATTGTTGCTATGAATGATATACAGTTACCCATTCTCTAGGTAATATAACAGTCTTTTAAGGTGCAGTTTTACAATGACTATTATTTATAAGAATGATGCAAAACTTTCATAGACCCTACCATGGAAGAGTGCCACTGACCGTTTGGAAGTGATTTCTAACCTTCCCTCAACTCTCTAACGAAAATTCAAGGGAAGCGGTGCTTTTTTTCGAAAAGTCCCCTGACTCTCTGGCGAAGAGCCAGTGGCCAAAACCAAACAATACTCCCGAAGGAGTTCTGCTCTCCGAAGGAGTAACAACGTCCCCAAGGGACAAACTTTGACTTAACTGACACCACCCGACAGTGGTCCCGTTCTAGACTGGCTGAATAGAGAGCTTTTTAAGTACATAGAAACAGGAACTGAGGAACAAGGAAGCCAAACCGGACCGGAGCGAAACGCAACTGACAACCACCCATAGAATCGCCAACATGCTCTCACCATCCACACCCAGCAAAGGAAACGAAAGAGTCTTTACCACCGCCAACAAACAGAAACCACCACCACACCCACCATCAACGATCACAACAACACATGGCCAAAACAACACACGCCCAAAGGCAACAAACATACCCAAGGCAACAACACGCCCGAAGGCAAACACAGCGCGGAGGGATACGGGAGGGGGGAGGGGTCCACCTGCCACACTCAAATCACTATTTACAGTTTATTTACAGTATATACAACTAATTACATGCAACAAAAACAAAACTCCCAAAGAGATCGAACAAGCCCGGTGGGGGATCGGGAACGTCCTCTCTCTTCGGGAACCCAAACTGAACTGGGCGAATACAGGCCCACCTTGCCCAAGGGTGCCCCGGAGGCAGTTGTGGCAAAGGGTAACCTCATTATCCCCAAGCTCAAGCAAGCTCCAACCGGATGCAGTTTAAAGTGCTACCCAGGACAGAATAGAACTTTTTTTTTTCGAAAAGTCCCCTGACTCTCTGGCGAAGAGCCAGGGGCGAAAACCAAACAATACTCCCGAAGGAGTTCTGCTCCCCGAAGGAGTAACAACGTCCCCAAGGGACAAACTTTGACTTAAATGACACCACCTGACAGTGGTCCCGTTCTAGACTGGCTGAATAGAACAGGTCCCACCTGGGAGCTCCGCCGTCGTGATCACGGATACTCCTGCGCCAGGTAACAGAATAGAACAGTATTTTCAAGATGGCGTATTACATTGCAGCTTGACGTTCATATGTCAATGAAAACTATTTAAAGTCATGTTTACGAATCTTTTGGAGTACTTAATAATTGTCTTTAAAATAAATGCTATAAACTATACCATAAAATCCGCCTTCAAATTACCAATCAGGGAAAACTTGTAGTTAATTAATTTGTTACAAAATGAAAGACTCAAATAGATTTGTTGTCAAAGTCGGAATCGTTGAAGAGAAAATTGTCTACAGAAATAAGACCCGCTTACCAATTCGGAAAATTCCATTATGTCCAAAAAGCAATTGGCACCCGTTAGGTGCTACCATTTTAGCACTTCAGTTTTTTGAGTGTACAGTTCTACACCCCTAGGCTAATGTAATGACATTTACATAATCGATGTACAACATACGCGGACAAAAGCAAAGCAAATATCATAAGGAGAGTGAAGAATATACGTCATTATTTATCAGGGTAGAGTTTGTTATGTCGAAAAAGAGCTGAAATATATATTTTTATATATATATATATATATATATATATATATATAGTCCTATCACAGGGTCTTTTGACCCCACCTTTTATTGAACATTTCTTTCCTGTTTAAAGCCATATACTCGTCACCCCAAAGTATATTTTAGTAAGGGGGTATCAAAATTCTAAGTTGGTCACTACTCTTTGATTGACAGCAAAGTTTGAAAATTCAAATGATGCAGAAGAGCTCACATCCACACAATGCACGGGCAGTGCTTTTATTACACATTATACACTTGTATGCTCACCATCCTGAGGACATGGCCTTAAAGCAATAAAATAGGTTTGTATCTGCACAAGGAGGATCTTCATACAGTTATGGGAGGAGCTACAACTTGCAAAGTTGGGAGAATTGGAACTGTCTGGGATGACGAGATTTCCTTCTAAAACAGTGCAAACCCGTTGGTGATTTTTTTTTTTTGTAGGATGTCGAAGGGAAATTTATGCCAATGGATGATTCAGCTTCTTAGAAATAGGCCACACCCCTAATTCCAAAATGGCAGCTTTTCGTTGACCCCATTTTGTAATTCTGACACCGGATTATGAAAGAGCATGTCAAATATCCCTATTCCACGAAACCCTAAACTTAATCTTAACCTTAACCATGATTTTGAAACAAATTTAAAACTTTTTGAAAAATCGATTTTTCCTTCGCCACCCACGGTAAAAAGTACGCGTGTCGTTGTCATTAACGATTTATATTCACCTGATTGTCGTCGGCCCTTTCACGGATCGTTGTCGGCCACTTCAGCGGTCCGTTGGAGAAATGTCCGGTGGTTCGATGACGGTTCGCGAATGGGCGTGATGCTGATTGGCTAACAACTTTTTACCCATCGTGCACTTCTGTGTCAAGCTAGTGGACATCCGATGATTCTGCGTCGGCCCGCCAGAGTTCTTGGCCACGTGACCCTTGAGCCATCAACGGCCTCCGGCGGCGGATCGCCAGGTATTGCTTACAGGGGAGTGAGTGCATGCATGCATGCATACAGCAACAGAAAAGTCCCCTACAGTTTTTGTTGTGTTTGTTCGTCTGCTTATGTATTAGTAAAGTAAAATTTTCACCTTTTCCCCCTTTTTTGTGAAATGCACATACCCCAGATGTGTGACCGAGACGGTAAACATCACACTGGGGATATAAACATCTAAACATGTAAAATGACACGCAAGAATGGTTTTAGAACACCTAAGTGTAACAAAAAAAATGCTGTTCTGTTGTTTAAACACATTTATATAATGTGTATACCCGCCCTCATTTTCACGTCGAACTTAATTTAGGTCTACACCATCATTGATGTAAGCTGCCGTTTCAAAGTTAGAGGTATTTATCACGAACACATAAAACTTATAAGGGTACTTAAATTTAACCCTTTGTTGTGTTAAAAATTCAAGATTGTAGAAAAACACAAATTCGTACTGCTAGAATAAACAATTCAACATATTTTTACGCTGTTACGTAGCTCTTTAACCCTATTGAGTGCTACTACGTTCACCAACTGCACATCATATGCACACTACGGCTTAAGCACTCGTGTTTTTTACACTTTCAGTGTGATTTGTTTGCGACAGCAGGTAAAATGACACCCCAGAGTGTTTTAAATACTCTTCAAACTGTAGCAATACAATTCCGCTACTAGTTTTACGCTTGTTGGTGTTTAGTTACCTTTTAAAATGTGTATTTACCCACTCATCCTTTGAGTGAAGTTTCATTTGAAACTTCCCCACCCGGCATTGTGCTCATAATGAAACTTCTGTTTATTTTTCTGTTTATTTTTCTTTTCTTTGAAGTGTTTTAAATTTCTCAACATGAAATCTGAAAATTTAGAACGTTTAGATCACTCGCAAGGTCTGGAGAGTATCATTGCCTGCAATCTAGGACCCATTTCTAAGTTACACACCAACTTATGATGGTGCCCCCTTAGATAGTACCACATTCGAACACCATATGAGGCCTTTGACCGTATATTTTTATTTGCCCCCACCCCCCCCCCATTCAGAATACTTTCTTAGGCCTTTGCAAACACACACACACACTCACACACACACTCCCACATACCCACACCCACACACATACTTGCGTACTTGTATAATCGTTACTACCTAGATTTTTGCCTTCGACAAGGAATAAAACTTGGTATTGAAAGTTTATCCAGTAAGTTAAAAAAGTAAATCGCACAATGTTCTGATCAATTAAAGCAAGTTATCTAAGTATATATTGAGCGTGATAGATAAGATTAAAACATGTTTCACAAGCTTCGGATGTGTCGTTATTAAAATATTTAGCGACACTTCCTAAAGAAAGCTAAGCATGCAATTCCAAATACGGATATAACACCAGCTGTGGCTAAAAGTCTATATGAAGTTATGCTGCTTTTACGGCCATCGATCCCAAAGTTTTCATCAGTTGGATCCTTTCTAATGAAGGCCTGCAATGTACTGTCTCGGAGTCCTTTCAAGAACTGCATGAAACCTGAAACAAGGTAAAGAACCAGAACTTCAGTTCTCTGATTTCTTGCCGACAAAGGAGTCCTTTTCAAGTTTTCTTTTTTTTTTTCATCCTGTGTTGTGCGGGTGGTTTAAGGCAGTGTAGGGCTACGTCAAGTAGAAAAAAAGGATGTCTATCGTTCCAATCCTTTTAACACCGTGTTTACAATGTTTTGATTTTTGACCTCTGGTGACCTCTGACCTCCACTTAACACAACAGGAGGTTTTCTGTCAATGTCAACAACAAACTATATCCCAAGTATGGTAAGTAACAGAAGCAAAAACTTAGTTTAACATGAATATTAAAAACTTAAAAAGTAAGTGACTTGAATGGGATATTATAAACGGGCCGTCAGAGTAGAAAATCTGAGAGCTGTCCACTACACTATCAACACAAGATTGATCAGAAGGTATTTCTAATCATGTTATAGTCACCACATCCTTTATACGTACTCATAATTAGATGAATAATATTAGAACCACTAATGAATGCACAACACTTATGCTTTTGAAAAAAATATTTTTTATAACTTTATCTTTGGAACGGTGCACAAATTCAGCCCCCTCCCCCCTTTGTAGGTCATGAAACCACACAATTTTGAGGTACCTCCCTCTGAGTGTCCATTCAGTTACGAGGTTTGCGTAGTTTTAGTGTTCTGGTGAACTCAGATGACCTTTGAAATCCACCAAAATAATAGGGTTCTCTCATTGTGATAAATTTGCATACCTAGTATGAAACGTATCCATCATCCCTGTCTTGAAACATTGTGCTTTTTCAAGATTTTCGATTTTTTCCTTTGCTGACCTCCAGTAACCTCTTACCTCCACCAAAAACAGTAGAGTTCTTGCTCTTAATATGATAAATTTACATACCAAGTATGAAATGTGTCCATGCATCATTCCCAAATTGAGTTATCGTGTTACAGGCATTAATAGTTTCGTGTTTTCTCCTCCGGTGACCTCAGATGAAATTTGACCTCTATTAAAAACCTATAAGCTTCATCTTCTATTTATTACGAACCCACACGCAAAGTGTGAAAATTATTCATGCCCCCTTCCTTGAAATATCGTCTTTGCAAGGTTTTCGGGATTGACCTCTGGTGACCGTCCATGACCTCTGCCTTCCACCAGAAAAAAAAAACAAACGGACTCTTTGTATCAATATTATAAACCAATAACACGAGTATGAGAGGTACATATATATCTTTGCTATCTTGAAATATCGTGTTTCCAAGCTAAGCGTCACAAACCCTCACACAGAAATACACACATATACAAACCCACTATAAACAAACCCACACATGAACACTCGCCCGTGATTCATTTGCCTTCGGCAAGGATTCAAATAGAACTCTGACTAACCACTGACTTGCTACCAGAGTAGCAATAAGTATTTAACATGAAAGAAGAGGAGGGCCGAAAAAGGTCACGATGTTGTATCCATATATGCACACGTATATTGGTACACGTATGCGTAAATTTTTTACGCACAAGAGGACGTACAGGTATCTCAATGCGTAAGCGTAAAATATTATGTATGTTAGATGGTCTGTGTCAACACAGCTTCTGCATGGACAACGCCTTATACACTCAATTATCTCGTAATTAGTAATATGTTCATTTTCAAGCGATTTCTTATGTGCCGGATGAGTGAGCTTCCCTTGTCTCTTATTATTTATTGTTGATGTGGGATGGCTGAGTTGGTGTGGCATGGAGATGAAATAGACTGGTATTATCCTCATCGTTTTCCCAAGCAACAGCGCCGACCAAAACATACATAGGTCAAGTTCTAGCCTATTAAGTCACAGAAAACCCCCAGAAAACTGTAAATCAATATAACTTGCTATGTAAATGCCCATATGTTTCGATTCAAGCATACCTGTGCCACCTGTACCAACGAATACTCTACCCTGACCGGATGTATTCCTTCGTGATGGTACAATAACGTACCTGCGGGTATGAAATAAGAATTTCATGGTGAGGGTTGGTGGCCGGGATTTGATGTAAACGATTATCCTAATGTTTTTCCACCTTAAACTTGTATTCTTACATCCTTCAACATTACTATCTTTAAAAACTGAAGCTATTGAATGGTGATAGTAAAGGAGCTTCTGCTCTTGTCTGTTTGGAAATCTTTTTTTCCATTGTAACATGGTTCTTTTATAATAAAGGAATACATGTATTAAAATCTTCTTTTATTCATAAAATGTCAATAGTTTGTTAAGTCTTAATATCTGAACAAAATATTCAAAAACATTTCGCAATGAATTAAATGCTTATTTTAATAAGGAGGAATGTCGCATTTCTCAAAATAATTTGCAGATATAAACAGCTTTTGTCCTGTCAAAGTAACAATTTGAAGATGGAATTACAAATTTTCTATCATGGGTTGCACTTCTGCGAAAAGGATATTTTGGTCAAAAATTAAATAAAGAAAATCATTGCAGTGTGCTAGGAGTGTGATTTCTTAGCAGAAAGAAAATATTTTAATAATCCCTCATACTGTGATCTTCGACGACCATTTGTATTCAGCTACTATTACTTGTCATGTTAAGTAACTGTAGTATGGGCTAACTTCAGCATGATTGCACGTAAGTTGCAGACCTGCCAGCTCTCCATCGAGACTCCTGTTCTCTTCTTAGAGTTACCGAATTTCAATTACCTTGCCACAAGTTGCAAGTGTGTGTTTCTAAATAGCTTCACAGCTTCCAAGCATCCATTATATGCAGCGTCTAAGTCGGGGTTCCTCTTTGTTAATACTAAAAGTTGGAATTCAAAATGGGCAATGGTAAGAAAAGTAAGACTTTAAAAAAAAATAGGCAGATGTCTTTCTTGTTAGTTGAACTTAAGAGACTACTAAGATAGTCCAGGCTTTCTTAATCCTTTGATAAAATCAATTGTCGAGAAACATGCACAAAAGGACATTGGAGAGCGTGCGTGGCACTGCACGTCTTTAATACATCATGAATCATTAATGACATCAATGAAGTTGCTCACAGAAAATGTAGCACTAGAGCTGGTCCTGCAAATTAAGCTACGATTGACTGTAAATTAGTGACCTCAGATGATAGTTATCTGAAATCTTTCCATATAAGATATAAATTTCCAAAAGTTATTGGCCTAGTGACTGCAACGAAGATGTCTGCTCAACTTCTAAAATTTTTCCCTTGTGTAGTGTAAAATCTAGAAATTACAAGAACTAGATTTCAATGCACAGACTTGTACACCGGAATCATGTAGAAAAGTCTGGAATTTCCTCATAGACTCTGGAAGAGTGTGGAATGTTCTAGAACTTCTATATATAGTTGTTACATGCTGGTAACTTGTAGATCTTTCAGGAGTTTTCTGGAGTGTTCTTATACTAGAAAGATCTTAACTGTTCTCGAAATTTCCGGAATATTCTTTATTAAGAAGTATATATTTGAGAGCCTCCCAGCCTCTGGGTCAGATTTCAACTTGTTTTCAAAGAGAAAGTATCAAAGCAGTGACTTGCTGATTGTGTGCTGTACCAGAGGATTTGAGGAGGCATTATTCTTTGTGCAAGTTACTAGAACAGAAGCTAAGCTGAATTGAAGCAGAAGTTGAATGAAGGAAAGTTAAGCTCAACCTATGCTCAGTGAAAACTCAGAGAAATATTATATCTGCAAAGAGTCTATGGAGGTGCTTCAAGTTTACATATTTTCAAGTGCCTATGGATTGTGTGAATCGACTCTTCGCAAGAAGGACTTCAAGCTGTAAGTAAGAGAGCTTTGTATATTTAAAGCTACTGTAATCTCCGTGGGAAATAAGTATCTACCGTAGGGAATAGATCTCCTGTGGACTGTATTTGTGTGTTGGCAGGAAATTTTGTCAACTTCTTACTCATTTACATTTGTCACCCTGCTGTTGTGCAGAAAGTAAATAAACCAGTAGTCTTCGCCTTGTCACAAAGACTTTGTCTATTCATTTGTGGCTTCGGTCATTACACCTTGTGACCCAAGTCATCCAGAGCATCTTGTCTTACTTGAATGTGAATGTCCCCTAGCGTTCTTTGTGAATGTTCCCTAAGCCACCACCAAACCCCTTAAATATCTGGTGCTGTTTTCCTATATAAACGCATAAAGACGTCAAAATTTTCACACAATGAATTGATTACTTTGATAATTACACAAAGAATGGCAATACACGGAGTTGCATATCTAATCGCCAGAACGTATTCCAATCAAAGTGAGAACTAACATATATCGATACACATCAAAGAAATTTTAAGCTTTATTCACCTGTGCTTACATCCCCAAGACTGGTAGTTCCTGACTTAGACACAGCAGTCTGCCGACTCAGTATTTCACTCGCTTTATGGCAACAACAAGTGCCACTAAGATGGAATACCCCGTCTCCAAAATGTCTGGTCTCAATTGATCTTAAATTCACATATACTCCTCAATACTCCTCAATCATTAACCCCTACCATTCCTAAAATAGGTTAAAGAATCTTTACTTTAAAATTGCTCGTATTAACTTGAAGGGTCCTCACCATATCTAAAGATAAGGATTTCCACAAGTCGTCATTTTTTGACACTTTTAAGACTTCTAGAGAGCCAACACCGTTCTGTGGTAACCAGAAAACAGTGTTGTTAAGTTATGACGTAACAAATGCGGCGCTGGGATTATATACGGGCAACGAGTAAGCCCTTTATGAAAATATTCATTGCAACAACAGTTTTCCAATTGTGTTCTGACGCGGTGCCGACCTGGTGCTTTTCCATCAAAACGATACATAGTAGTTTGTCAGTTGTAGTTCTTGGAACAAGGCTTTCGTTGAGAGCTAAGCCTACGGACTCCTAACTTTACTTTTGCAAGGCCCCCAAAGCGTCACATTTTATCGTATGCAGAAATGCGTGCTTTCATTGTTACACAAAAGTTCCTTACCGTTTCTGTACTGTAAATGCGCTTTGAGTGACAAGTTGATTTCTCAGAGTCTGCTCTACCAATAGCGGTATTTAACCATGCAACGTTCTGTTTCTTCGTCTCTGTCTTATTTAACTACACACTGAGTCATAAGTAGGGCCGGCGCATTACTGAGTTTTTATTACAAACGCGTTTTGAGTGTCATGTTTAGCGCGGTAAGCACGGTCTCTTCTGTCTGTGCAATTAAGACTTTGACAAAGCACGCGGGGTAAAACATAAAAAGCTAAACTGCGTAGTACACTGGGGCTTTACCATAACTACACTTAATTAATCATGTACATTTAACCTTAGACCATTCACAGGTTGCCTCATTTCCAATGGCCACGACATATTTTAATTGTACTTTGCAACTTACTGTCTGTGAAGTTACCCCCTTCGAATTTACAGTAAGAAAATAAACTTTGACCTGTAAACGCTGAGACAATTTCTTATCCTTAGATCTATTTCCAACAGCTTGAACTAAATGGACCAATCTATTTGCAAAGAATTCTTACATATCATTTAATTTAAAATATGCAGTTGACCCTCCATCACATAAAATTAAAACCCGGTTTTTATACGGCATCAGATATTCTAGTAGTACGTGACATTTTCATCTGACCTTCGAAGGTTCCAGGGCAATGGAATATTCATCCTTGAAGTTACAGAAAAAACTCCATTTTTTTCAAATTTGAGGTTCGACCCCTAACCTTCATTAGGGGGAATGTCCATTAGCCAGGATTGAGAAACACTCTAACCACAACTAATCCTCTTAGCAAATAAACTGTGCAGCTCAACTTCCTGGCAGGCATGAACCTCATCTTGACTCCTGAGAGCTTGTATTGTTGAAAGTCACTCATGCATGACACACTGACTAGCTGTGCTGGGCCTGAATGGGAGAGCCTCCCCAACCGTTGTGAGGAGGAAACCACAAAGCAAACAAATCAATAAGGAGGTCTAATATTACTTCCCTGACTTGCCACTGGCAGATAGGGTTAGAGTAGGTAATGGCAGATACCTGTCATGTTTGCTACCGGGGATCTGCTAGACACAATTTTCCTTAAAGTATACTCTTACCAACTTTAAAAAAGTGGTCTGGACGTTTCAGGTGAGCGTTTGACAAAAAATGCACCTAAATATACATTTGACCCTAAACTTCGACCTTTTTCCCGGGGGCTACGACACAAAATTTTTAACCCTGGTGTTAACTCCCCATCAAGTTTGAAGAAAATCAGTCTAGTCGACTTGGAGGAAGTGTCGACACAAGTTTGCGTTTGAAAATATACATTTAACCTTTCATTACGTGATGTGCGACTTATAGGGTACCACGGCAACAACATAATTTGGCAATTCTAGACATTCCCATTACATGTGTGAAGCTTTACCTCAGTGTATTATACCTCTTTGACTCTTGAGTGTCAAAAACATAGACTTTTACAAAATTTGGCCTTTCAATCTCTAACCATTATCCTTTCTTCCAATAGTAAGTCAGGCACAAAGATTTAAACTCTTCCACCAAGTTTAAATACAATCGTATAAGTGAAATTTATGAAACAAAGTTGGACACACACACTCACCCACACATACTCACAAACACACACACACGTACACGGTTTAATCCCGCTCTCTGTCATGGACTTCCGGTCACCCTGGTGTACCCCACAATGAGTTACACCACCTCGAGACTAGTAAAGCGGGAAACCCCCCATTGATATGGCCGCGAACGCTATTAGTATACACTCCAAATGGCAAAAGAATTACATCATCTCATATTACGTACGAAACAATGAAACAATAAAACATATTGCCGAACATGTCACCTGAAAGTAACTTTGAATATAACCTTTGTTAAATTCCTATTCACAGCTTCAAGCGAAGTCTTCTTAAGCGCCCTAATTCATGTCTTTCTCTAGTTCTGAAATAACACCAACCACTGTACAATAATGTCAACCACAATTGAACCAGGCAAATACTTACCATACTTTCTTATTGAAGGCCCTTTTGTTACTGCAATAAGAAGCTCCCTGTGTTTTGGAGGCATATACTTTTTGAAGTCTTCACAAATAATCTCTGCAACACAAAAATTTCCTAGAATTACATCCATATCTAAAGAAGGTTTAAATTTCGTAAAGAGTCATGAAATATTTAGAAAGTCTAGCTTGAATCAATGAATATTTTTTAAAACCACCAATTTGATAGTGCCGTTGTACAAAATTTTAAGCTTCCTTTTTCAAGCCTTCATCATTAAAGAACAAATAATAGTGGCAAATCTAGGGACTTTGTTATTCGTCACCAAGCTCAACTCCTACCTCCAACCTCGATATTATTTGACACAGTTGTATCTATGAAGAAATTATAAAGAGGAACGAACTTGTGATGTACTGTATGAAATGGAAATGTGTCAGAGTTACGTGAACACACGCCCTTTGACATTGTACAGGCTATTCTCTATTTTGTGCGCTGTACGCACAAAGCATATGAAGTCTGGTATTCCCTTCCTTCAGAACATCGGAATTACCGAAAACAAAGGTGTGCGCAGTGTCATTTCAAAACCAGTCTATGGAGTTTTTAAACAACCGTTAGATATCCCAGTTTTCTTCCTTTTGAAGGTGAAGTCACGGTGGCTCAGCTCCTCCCCCTCTCCCAGAAAAAATATATCATGGGGTGTTTAATCACTTCGTTGGTGATAAGGAATCGTACATTTTTCTGTTTGGCATTTTCTGCGGTCTACCGGGAACGGAAAAGTGTGGTGGAGACTTGCGCGGCTTGTCTTTGACTACTACCCCTTCTTAATGCAGGGCTGCTCTTCCTGCAAGCATCTCTTTTAAATGGAGTTTGTCTGATGCCATACTCCTTATGGCTGACCCTCACCTATTTACATGGATTAACAACAAAATACCAGCAGCTGGTTAATTGGGGCCAACATTACATTGTGCTGCGATCGGACTAATGTGACAGGTAAATAGAAAAGTCTTTCACGTCAGTAGAAAAACACAAAAATTCGATTCTAATCTTGTGTAAGTCCTTTGTTTGTTGTTTTCACTCCTCATTTGCCACAGTTGTGTTTATATCTACAAGTATTTGCGTACCCACTTGGAAAGGGATCTCGTTACTAGGCCATTCACTAAATGTCGATGTATGTGATAGAAAAGCTGTGTAAAGAAGTATAACGTATGAACTATGTGATACATACATTTAAATGATCTGTTGTTCATGCCCTCTTTACATGGAATTTTTCCGTCACTACTCCAACGAGCTTTCCAACTCCCTTATGCAACAATTGCCGTTTAAGTAGTTTTGATGCACTTCACTCTTTTAGGGATCCGTTGAACTACTCATCTCCAGACTTCACTGTCACTTAGGCAGTTGTCTATCATACACCCAGACGGCCTTTTGCTTTCCATTTTAGCAGTAGCCTGTGTCTGACCAGATTACGTCTATTGCTATGCTATCTGTCTACCCAAAGTGCACCAATTCCAGAATTACTGCCTAGGACTAGCAGGGTATCGGCCACTTTTCGGTATCCATGGCAGTGGGTCATAGTGGTGAACTATGTACCTATGTACCTATGTACGTGTTGCACATACGACAGGTCACATAACTTAACCGTTTCAGTACAAAAGTATGGGGTCATACTATTTTCATTTTAACTTGGGATTCAGCACCGTCTCCTTTCATGTCTGGTTCAGCATAACCACATTTCCAACTTTATAGCCTAGCTCCTCTGAACGTCAATCGTAGGACATCTAGAGCCTGACATAAGCCATTTTTAAACTGCTCCATGGCATTCCAGGGATGTACTTCAATATCTTTTTCAGCCATTAGGTGAACTTAGGTCCTGTCTGCTTTTCATTCGTGCTCCCTTTATGGGATTAATCTGCATTCCACCTCAGTACCATTTCAGGTGATGAAAGCCGCTGCCTCATATATCGATATTCTACATGCCATCAGCACATCGGAGATGTATCAATCTCAGTTCCCCTGGTTTTCGTTTCTTTTAAGATGCATCAGTAAGACCTCTCCTTCATACCATCACTGTGACGGTGATGAGGATTCTTTCGCATCTTCTCCACTTCCAGTATTCTAAAGACTTAAATAAAGGCGACAAGTTTGAACATGCCTTAATCTGCTACTAAACGTTTTCTAGAATTTCTTCAAAAAAGATTCCAGTTTTTGAGTCTCCACCGGGGAGGACTCAATCCACAAAAAATGCCTGTAGCCTCCCGAATACCGCGATCCTCCTTTCCTTTTTAGTCCAGGGTTGAGTTCCAAGAATTTACTGGGTATTCCTTCCCCTGGATTTTCGAGTCGATAGTTTTGCTTGCTGGCTCCAATGTTCCTTTTCGATACTTCTGTAAAGGACACACTTTTCAATCTTTGCATATTTTTTTCATTGTGACGCCGAGTGCACCAACAGAAAATTCTCCAATTTGGGGGAAAACCAAAGTTGTCCCGAATGGGGAAAGACTTATCCAACACATTGCATATGTTTGCTAGCCTAAGAACGACAAGGCTTAGGAAGAACAAAGACCATTCAAGAACTTGCGTTTTTCGCAAAAACGGCGTGGTGAACCACTGACTACGACGTGGTTTTCGGCAGCACTGGCAATAGACCTAACAACATACATTTAATTTCATAACATTAGACCAACAAATTTTGCAAGCGGATTCCAGAACACATTCACCACTAACGCTACTCACAATGAACACTTGGAATTGTGAGTAAAATAGACCAAATGGCGGCGCTCATGACCAACTTTTCTCCCGATCGGGGGAAAAGTAGAATAGTAGATTCTCCCAAAAGAGGAAATCTCCCGAACTGGTAGGACTGTCCTAGCAATCACGACTTGCTCTTGGGAAGATAGTGGATCACGACGTCTTCAATACGCAACGGAACCAAGGGCTTCGAACTAACAGAACCACCATCTTCATTGTTTGTTTCCCACCACCTGCAAAGAAAACCGTTCTAAGCTTTTACCGTTGCCCTGGACACAGTGCGCCTTGGTCGCCGTAGGGTGACTTTTTCCAGGTTGACTTACCATGACCACTTTCGTAAGTTTCTGTTGTACTGTATTGTTCAACTGCTCAGCTTAGATACATTTTATCTGGTTCTGTTTAATCTTTTGCAGCTACCATCAATGCATGATTTGTCTTGGTTGTTTCAAATCTTCTTTCACTCTCTAAACCTCTTTTGTCTTTCACAGCTGTTTCCCCCTCCCCTTTGATCATTTTCATAACTTTGCCACCACTGACTGACACTGGTCGCGGTCTGGATTTATGGGTTCAACTACCACAATGGTTATAAGGCTCAACATATGGTAGTCTGGATAACCTGTATTTGTTTCTGTGGTTTTTACCAAGAGGATGCAAAAATTATTATCTGTAAGAGCAGCATTTCCAACTGACGGGCACTATGTTTATCTGAGTTTCCAACTATAAGCCATCTAAGAGCCTAATGACCAGTTCTCTTTTCGTGCAATACAGGTTAGGGGAACTGCTGGGTAGCTTTACTGTAGCAAACGGCGCGTTTATCGTGACTCAAAAGTTTCCTTTTTTGTTAATTGCTTGCGGAAATATGCATCATGTCTGTAATGTAATGTGTGAGCTATATTTGACTAGGTCACCAGTGATGGTGTGGGGTACCTAAGATTGGGGCTTAACCACTCTACTCTAGTATTTTCCAGTTCTTAAGGTATTGGACGCTTAACACAAGAGAACCTTTCAAACTGGAAATTATTGGATATGAAGTTCCTCACCCTCCTGTTCAGACGGTTCTAGGTCACTGGAGAGAAAATGGGAGAGGGAGGTGATGCGGGACGGTCACATCCACGATAAATCCTTAAGGTGCATTCGAACACATATACAAGCAGCACTTGTGCAGTAGTAGGCTAAGCGTTCAAGCAAGAGCTTGCAGAAAAAATAAAGCTACTCAAAGATTTCGATCATCTTGCATACACTGGCAAGATAAGTTTTTACCTACAAATTTTACTTCATATTTGAATTTAATGTCCTGCCTTGCCCTACCTCCAGAATGAAGTTGAACGGAATTTTCGTTGCATGTTTTTGTCAATAGACTTTCTTTGGAATGGACTTACACTGGACCCTGGACGATCAGGCAGGGTGAGGACAGTTACCTGCGATTTCATATACTTTTTCAGTCCTTTTGCCTCCAGTTAAAGTTATTATTGGCAATTTGCATTTTTCTTCTTTTTTGCTCGAAACCATAATGAATAAATTTTTGTGTTGTTAGTATAGCCTACATATGATATAACTCCATGTTGTTAGGTGGACAATTTTAGAATGAGTTTCTTGGAGCTAAAGTTTGAGAAACAAAATTAATGATACCAGTTTTCCTACACTTACTCTACGTTAGGAAAGGCAAAGGCCGGTGCTACTCGTAACATTAGATATGGTTAATGTTTATAGGTTTAGGATAGGACTTTGCGTAGAATGAATGTTTCACTTTCAATCATTATGGTATATCTAAATGAAATTTCAGGACTTCTAGAAGTAAAACAGCAATAAATTGTTCATCCACGTACATTTAATGAAGGCTGCGCGTTCTGACAATAGGGAGTTTTCGATTTGGAATTGTTCAGTCGTGTTGAATTTTAGAACGCTGTTCATCTAACGTTCGGTCTAGAAATAGAACGAGGTTGTCATGACAATTCCCTTGGTATAAACGTGCGCGTTATCGTGAACGTTATTTTGCTATGGACACGGTCAAAACACTTGTGCAGGTTTGGAATATCATTTTACGGTTGATTTCAAATCGAACGAAGAAATATAGTTGTATAGTTGTATTTTGATAAAACAACGTTCACCGTTTTGTAGTATGCAAATTGTCTATGGCCTTACTTTTGAGTTTGACGTTAAACTTTATTTAACTGTGATCTGAAACTCAACTCGCAACGCCTTAAGACCGATTTATACTTCAGTATAGCATTATGAAGCTACGGAAGTGTCTATGAATGTCTGTGAGTGGCCAGGAAGAGCAAGAGATGACTATATAAGGTTCTTAAAGCTTTAAAGTAGATGAAAGTTTGGAAATGCAAGCATGCCTTTATACCCGACTGTAAGTGTGGTCCGCTATGGTGTTTTCAAATAGGTATAAAAACTAGAAGGCCTAAAGGCTTAGTGGCTCCTTGCTGAAAGGGAATGCTATGTTGCACTGACTCGGTTTATCCCTCAAATTTACACTTGTTTATGTTTTCATTTTTTTACGATGTTTTCACATCTTGACCTCTGTTGACCTCATATGACCTTTGACCCTAACAAAAACTGAATAACAAAATATGAAAAAGTCATGTATGAGGAGGGAATCGAACCCGGGAACGTCTTCGTGATAAACCGAGTTCTAATCCACTACGCCATCACAGCCATCACAGAACTCGTTTCAGCATATGGTATTTCTAATGATTTTTTAGTCATATTATCCTTTACACGTGTTCACAGGTAATTCAAATAGATAATTCAAATAAGAATTATTACTGTTATAGCCATGCTTGTGAAAAAAATTTTTCTGTATAATTTTATAATTGAAATGGTGCAAAATTCAACCCTTTTTTTGCGTTTGTAACCAGATGCCGGACACAATTTGGCGGTAGGCCTACCGCCCACTTTCTGTTTAGTTTACAAGGATTTTGCCTTTTTGCCTCTGATGACCTCGGATAATCTTCGACCTCCAAAAATCCCAAAGGGTTCTCTTTCTCTTAACGTAACTCATCCATATACCAAATATGAAAAGGATCTATCATCCCTGTCCTGAAATATCGTAGTTTTTCAAGGTTTTTGGTTTTTGAGCTCTGCTGACCTCAAATGACCTTTGACTTTTACTGAAAACAATAGGGTTCTTCCTTTCCATATGGTAAAGTTACCATATATATACCAAGTATGAGGATAGTTCATCTTGTTATCTTGAGATATCTTGTTTACCAGCAATTTTAGAGAATTTCGTGTTTTCACCTCCCGAGACCTCATATAACCTTTGAGCTTTACCAAAATCAACAGGGTTTATTTCTTTATTATAATACATCCACATGCCAAGTATGAAAAGCATCCAGCTTCCTACCTAGAGATATCGTGTTTACAAGGTTTTTTGGTTTTTTACCTCTGGTGACCTCACCTTCACCAAAAACAATAATCTACATACATCTCTTAATGTAATAATTCTATATACTAAGTATGAAAACTATCCATCACTGCTATTTTGAGATATCGTGTTTACAAGCCAAGCGTCATAAACACACATACATG
Organism: Holothuria leucospilota; assembly: GCA_029531755.1. Lineage (NCBI taxonomy): Eukaryota > Metazoa > Echinodermata > Holothuroidea > Aspidochirotida > Holothuriidae > Holothuria > Holothuria leucospilota. Next base: position 2,418,603 of record CM055976.1, on the reverse strand, counting down.
CACACACGCATACACACACACACACATACACACATAATCGTCCGCGTGGTTGCATAGATTCCTTTTGCCTTCGGCAAGGAATCAAAAAGGCTCGTGTGTCTTTTCGTTATAATGTCATTCTACCGTGCGTGCCGTCGTCAACAGGATTAAAACGACTTGTAGCTCGACCGTTCTGAAATTGAACGCTCGTTAATGTGTTAATAATTTAAAGGGAATAAGCAGTCGCCCCAAACTTACTTTGACAGATGAACTAATTATTGCAAATCCTCCCTTATCTCTATGGCAAGTATCTTTCATAATGCTTAAGAACATAAAGGTGGCATTCTCAAGATAAACAAAGGGACTGTTTTAAATATTCAGTTTTAAAACTGTAGTCACATGATTTACAAGAGCTAGTCATGAAGACGAATACCTGGGCGTACTGCGTCAGTCTCGGTGACTACATTTCCATTCACTGCACGTCATTGCTGATACGACATGGTATTTTGGAAGGCATTCAATGTGTTAACAGCGCTTGAACTTCGCTTTCACAAAAAAAAAATAAAAAAATCATTAAGGTCAAGTGCATATGTACTGTACTGTGAAACTTGACTTTGGTGAGCTTTTGTAGTGTTTGGAGCATCTGCAGCTTTTCTGCTTCTGAGCATAGTTTTTATTAAATAGCTTTTCTGATATGCAGAAATATAGTTAACCTAAGGGCAACCTCAATCACTGATTCAAGTAAAGTTTAAGGTAATTTTTCCAGATATATCTGCTCAATGTCACATGTTCTTGTAGAACAAAAACAGGTATTTATTCTTGATTTGGTCTATCTCCTGTAAGCTTTGATCTTTCATCAGGAATGTCTACGAAGCACAGCTACAAAAAGCAATGCACCTGCATACCAAGTCTGTGGTGTTAATAGGATTTTGAATTGTGACGGAGTTCGTCACACAACTTTGAGCCTGAATGGACAATTGACCTTTCCGACCTTTTAGATAAGGGCTAAAATGTCCATTTTCCAAATAAAACTGTTTGCCAGAAAGCTTTGCCAAATATCCATTCATTGTTTTATTCATTTTCTGTATCTTGAGCTTTGATCTTTGAACTTTGACCTTTCCTACTGAGGTCTGTAGGGTATCAATTCCTAGCAGCGTACAACCGCCCACCATTTTTGGGCTTAACCCTGTTTTTAGTTCAAAAGGAGTTCGTGACCTATTTTGCAGCAAACTTCGATTTTGTCTCTTGAACCTGCAACCTCTGATCTGGTGCTAACTGGCAGTAGCTTAAAACGCTCTTTGAAGTACATCAATTATAATGTCTGTACGCTTATATGTTTTTTCGTTATTCCTACACAATGGTTTAGAAAAAAGTTCGAATTTAGTCAAAATTTAGTGATCTTTGCCTCTTTAGCTTGCAGCGTAAGAATCTTCAGTTTTTACCAAAGGGTACATACCCACCAAATTTTAATCGATTATATAATTAGTTTAGAATCTGTTGATGACCAGGGAATCTCACTCCCACTTTTTAAGACAAATGTACAAAAAGACCAAGATTAGGTATTTTGGTCATGTGAACAGAAAGACCTCCGCTTTTCTGTGCCACCTTTTAGTGGCAGTTACAAGTTACCGACTTTCCCTAACATTCAAATTTATGTTTGATGTTGCTATGGCAAATCGTTGAGGTAAACGTGCGTACTCTCCAAGGCAAAGACAAAGTTCAATATCTTATCCCCTTATATACGGGGCTTCTGCAGAGATTTTCCCATGACGTCACTGCGTTGTGCGTCTATTTGTTGGACATTTTGAGGGTCAGGCGTGTATTGTATCATAATTGTAAAGTATTGTAGTACGCGTATCGATAACAAACCTTTTGGCATGAGCTGTTACGGCCAACATGCCAAATTGAAAGGCTTGACGTCACATGAAAAACCCTATAGGTGAAAAATAGCATAGATCCATGAACTGACTGATGCACGTACTATGTGCAGGAATAAATTGCAACATGACAGCGTCAAAACTATGAGATTTTCAGTTACCGTCTTCTGGGCGATGCGAAATACCAAGAGCAGCATCCAGTGTAGAAAGAGTGGTACTTTCAGCACTAGTTCCTCCAGGAAGCTGGAAAACAAAAAAGTACCTCGTGTTTCGAAACTGTTCTACACGTTACAAGGATTATACTCTAACTAAAGGTGTAATCGGTTCCTCCTAAAACAATTTTTCTAAATAAATATTTTCTTGTTTCTTATCAGGAAAAATGTCTGACCCAAATGTCAAAATATTACGGAAATAGTCGAAGCAAGAACAGTGGAATGATAGAAATCTTCCGTACCGCGCTGCAGGAATGGAGGATAATTTTTGGGAGGTAGTTTACAGAATTAAGATCATTCTCTTAGTTTTGTCATTGATTTAATGGGTTGGAGTAAACTGTCACATTTCTGAAGTGTAAAATTGAACACCACTGTGCAGTATGTTACTATTTGATCATTACTTACCATTCATTCTGAAAGGCGTGTGTGTGCTTTGCCAGGAATCAATTTATACCTTTCACATGACTTTCGTGGGAATAGTTGCTAACACAGAGATACTTCTAATTTCAAGCGTTTGTGAAAAAATACAGTTTTTCTGAAAATGTAACTTACAGGTGACAAATTGCTTGCATACTGGTGAAAAATGTAAGATTCTAAATGACATGGTATTTGCGATAATTATAATGACAGGTCAACCTAATTCTTATAAATCCAGTTCTATGATAGTAGAATTTAATAAAATGATGACTTAAGGTAATGTTATAATTCATACCCATCATCATTCTCCTACTGCATTCAAACTGGTCTCGTACGAACTACTGGGACCTTCCTTCAAAATGGACATGGAAGACAATTCCCCTTTTTCACCTCATTTCATAACAAGTTTCCTACTGTCCCCGAATTCTAGATCGTTATGTATAATATCGCTCACTGCGAATTAATTTTCTAACATGAGAAAAGTTTGAATATTTTCAGACTCACTGAAATTGGTTTTTCACTGACACCTTCATAAATCAGCCCATCCACTCCCCTTTTCTTAAAAACAGGATCATTCCATCTGTGAAATAAATGGTTGAATTGACTAGAATCAACTAACGGAACCTTATCTAATCTTTATTTAACAGTACGTAAGGCCTTAACATATCTTATTTCTACAAAGCTAAACTTTGATTAATTATGGTAATTCGACAGATTGTTTAGATAGTTAACTTATGCTTTGGTCGCTTGCACAATCAACCACATAGCGCTTATCACAAAATAAAGGTGCAATATTTCAAGCCTTATGCTCACCCAGCTAAACATGGCCTAATGACGTCGTAAAACTTACTGGGATCATTGCCCTCTGAAAACAAAATAAAATAATAATGAACAAAACAAAATAATAATGCAAGTGAAAAAGAAAGATATAAAATTTTAATGTTAATTCTACCAAGTTCATTTCATGTAAAAGGAAAAATTAAAACATGTCTTAATGTATTGGGCTTACGTACAGAAAGATATATTTCGCAACATTCCACCAAACGTCAAAGTCAAACGTAACAGGACTGGGAAAAAAAACTTCACATTTCTTCTTCAACTTCATACCATGTTAAGATGACAATGTGTTTTCTAAGTTATATCTGAAGGGAAGGTTGATGTAATAGGTGCTTAACGCCTTACCATAGTGCGATCTCCATTGGGTAAGACGATAAAACCGTCAGAAACGTTAGCCCTTGAAGGGACAATAATATTTTTACACAACCTCTTCTTTCCTATAATTAATTTTTAAATGTTCTCCCAAACTTTAAAGTAGCTAAAGCTACCACAACAGGGCAATCGAAGGAGTTCCGATGTCTCATCGCAAGCACACGTCATTCAATATGAAAACAACTAGCGACCTCATCTACATCACCAAATTCCTAATACATATCAAAGACAAACTTTTTCTACACCTTTGACCTCTGAACTTTACTGTTGGCGGTCTACGAAATACAATTTCCCACCATGGGACACCACTTCACTAAGTTTGAAAAAATCGGCCTTTCCTATATCATAAGTGTCAAGGCTTGCAGAGTTTTTCTGGATTATAGCCAAAATGTACTTACACAATTTGATTTTTGACCCTGGGGTGTCCTACCATGTTTTACACCTTTAAGCCAGAATCTCACGAAGAGTTTTTTTTTTTTTTTTAACGACTATTGCGTTTTGGAACGCAAAATAGTAGCTAAATCAAACGTGTGAATTTGTCTTCTTGAGTAAAGTTACAATCTCACGAAGACAAATTCGCACGTATACTGTCGCGACTATTGCATTTTCAAAAACGCAAAAGTCGCAAAAATAAACGTGCAAATTAAGTGATTATGTCTCACGTGAAGACGGGAACGCCAAAGCTACGTCAAACAGTCGCAAAATATTAGCACTAACTTCGTACTAACTTATCACTAATGTCGTGAAACAACCTAGGGAAAAACAGAGGCCATTCGGCCTAGAAACGATTCTTCAAATCGCGCGACGTTAGTTCTACATTAGTGCTACATTAGTGAGAATGTCTTATAACACTTTGCTATCATTCGGCGTTCGACCTTCGCAAAATCGTCGCAGAAAATTTTGAACATGTTTAAAACCGCTGGCGATGCTTTTGCGATTCCTGCGAATACAGGCGACAGTTTTGCTACTGTTTTACTAATATTTGGCGTATTTGCGAAATTAAGTCGCAAACCATACGCAAGTGATTTTTTTCTTCGTGAGATACTAGCTTTAGAATAGTAATTTGGGAAAATTAATTGTTACCATGGCAGTGTTTACTGTTTCAACCGACATTGCCGCATATAGCTCAACTGGCAAAGTGACTTCAATACCTCATTCTCCTCACGGAGCTATGAGATAATAAAGTATAACAAGCATACTATTACAGATGGGCGTTGTGCTCATGGTCCCACAGCATTTACGATTGAGTTTTTCATGTCGTTCGATGTTGAATTGGACATTCGTTTCACCAAAATTACGTTAAGCTATGGGTACAATTATGTCTGTTGTAGCGGTGTGCTACTGTTTGCAAATGCATTGCTTATGCTATCCTTATACTTATGCATACTCACAGCAGACTGTAATGCACTTACGATTTCTTCTTGTTTCCCTTTTTCCTTATCAATTGAATAATGACCCCAATTGCCCCTGGTATAGTCAGTCTAACTTGCGTTATTGGTCCAAACTCTCAGATCAAAACGGTTAGAGATGCCGCTCAGCCGGTTGCCATAAGTCAATGAACCTCTAGACTAGAAAGTCATCAAAAAACGGCCTTCCAAATGGTAGTATTCGACAGTCTATGTTTAATTTATACACGAGTTAAGCCTCCCAGAGAACGATTCATTCGAACTAGAACATTATTGGATCTGACGGTGAAGTTATCAGATAAATTTCTCCCAGATTTGGACCAGATGACTGGGCAATTTTTTGATTATAACAACCTTCAGTAACTAGATAAATTATTATGTAAAGGAATACCTTTCATCCTTTTGAGTTGTTCCTCCATCTCGTGTACTGCAGTTTCTATAACTCTCAGGGCTGACTCCAATTTTTTGTCATCCTGACAAGACACAGCCTGAGAGAAAAATCAAAGCACATGAAAAATCTAAAATGTGACAAAATGGTCAAAAGAGTATATTTGTGTGCCTAAAGTCGAACACACAAGAGAGTTATTGAAGGACAGGGGTAAGAATGCATATGTATATTGGGGTTCGATGTTCCGACAACACAGGACTTAGGCCCTTTGTTCTCTAGATAAACATCAAGATGAAAATATTCTGAACGACTGTTTGGACTTTGAAACTGCTTCAACTGCAGAATAGGCCTACAACAAACACAAAGATTTCTTGTGGTCATTACAACATATACATACTGAATTAGGGAAATATCTCACCTTCATGCCTGACAGTACTGTGCAAACATGGTGTACTTGGTTGAGGTAAGATAAGCTTTTACCTCAAAAACCAAAAATGTCAGTATGACAAATCAATATGACGAGGAAGTAATGACATTCTCCTGACTTACGTCATAATATCGTATTTAAGATCTGATCATCAGAATCAAATGCATATACAACCATGCTAAAAATACGCATACCCATAACTTTGCATTGATTTATTTTTCCGTTGTAACCAAAAGAAAGAAAGAACAAACACGGAGTGACAAAAACACCCTGACTAAAGTGTAAAGTCTTCTCTCCATTCTTTAAAACTGGTAACAAAACTCATCTAAAGATATATAACATGTTAATGAAAGAAAGCAAAGCTACATTGGAGAAAAGTAAGAATCATTTGCTTGGCAACACCAAACCCAGTCACCTGTTGTGCATCTGCTATGGCGTAGAGAGCAGGTCCGAACTTCTTTTCAACCATCAAGGCTACCATAAAAAACCAGACTTCATCATCTCCTCCGATCAAGGTTGTAATTCTATCCAAATTCCTACAAGAATGCGCAAAGAGACATCTTTTTCTAATGGGTAGCAAAGTTTTGTATAGATTTCGTACTGTTTATTACCGTTTCCCACCTCAATGGTTGGGAAGAAACGAATAATGAATGTTTGTCCAGTGACTCCCGAAATCTGCTTTGCAAAATCTCTATTAGTAATAATGAAGACATCCATAAGTGGCATTCCAATCAAACTGACACATTTGAAATACCTTTTTGATAAATTCACCAGTGCGGTGGATGATATTTCAATGCGTGTACAAGGCATGGATGTCACTGATAAAATTGCCAACCTTGATTCCCCTTAATTTCTTCGGCCCATTTTTTGCTAGAAAATAGTAGGCTAAAATTGTACGTAAGTTTTAGGTTGATTGAAGTCAGTAAACATTTAAAACGCACGCAGAACCGTCTTATGTATAGAGAGGCACACAGCCTGGTCACCGTACATCTTTCCAAACTCTTGTGATTGTTACAACCTCCAATTGGGGAGTTATTAGGGATGGAGAACCAACGAACACTCAAATTGTACCTTCCAGGTAATACGCACTTGAGAATAATTTAAACTTACTCATGAGTAAAGAATTTGATTGATAGGTCTTTAGTGCCTCCTCTAGATATGTTTTACTTAGACCTCAAATCAAAAGTCTGATCTTTTCACACTAATGTTGTCCCCAGACAATAATCCGATAAAGACAGTTTTTGGAGTTATCTGCTCGGCCAGCACCAGGGGGAGGGGTGTGTGTTTCTTCGTCACCTCTTTAAGATAAAGGTCTGTAAAGGCACTTCTGAGTGATCCAATTATGTAGTTATTCTAATTTCCCCATAGGTAAGTAAGATTTCTTTTTGTCCGGGCAGGTGGGGCTAACTTTTAATTGTTAAATTTTGAAAGTTTCCGGTTATTTCCTGAAATGAATAAACATGTACTCGTGTTAAATGAATTATTTGAAACTTTACTCTTTTACAAAATGTAACTTTGTGAAGACAAAAGAAATTGTCTTCTTTTCCTTGACGATTGGCAATGCTATGACAAAGGTGAAAATCATCCACTAACTGTTAGAAATGTAGCAGACTATAGGAATTACTTTCGTCACTTATGAATCTCTTTCAGTAACAGGGAGTTTCAAAAAGCAAGATAATGGAAAGTTTCATGTCGGCACACCACACAGTTTAGTCGGGTGTTGTGTTTGCATCCGTAAGAGCTGCCTGCTCCAACCATTGGGCTAAAACATGAGGGCAATGCATGGAGTTGCAAATCTCATGTCCCCGTATTACCTGCATATTACCTTGGGTTAAAAGAAATTTCCCAGCATAGTAGTAAGCAATCATAACATTAACACTTTTAGGTCCTTTATACTCTGAATTAAGCAACTAGAATGTACCACTTGAAAATACACACCTATGCAAACAGTGGATGAAAACCAAGTGTAGCCCCATTTGAACTTTGACCTATTGAATTTCGACAAAAATACCAACGATTATGCATGCAAAAGTTATGATGTTCAGATACCTCTTTACAATTGGTGAGCTTCGGTTTGGGAGGAGAAGACGATGAACGTTTGGCACAAAATTAGCCAAGTTGACCTTTAAACTACATTTTACCTTGAAACTTGCACCTTAGCAAACAAAGAACAGAATTTTAACTTAAGTCATATAAACGCAAAACCAGTTCTTAGCGTATCTGAACTTTGACCTGGTCAGGTCGGTAGCTACCCACTAAGTTCAACTTGATTGGACTTACCGTTTAGGAAGAGGTCGCGCAACACACTTTTCCGAAACATTTAGGCAAATATGACCTATTAACTTCATTTTGACATTTGACTCTACTCTTAGCAGCCACAAAACTACTGTTTGAAAAAAAAAACATATTTCATGAGTCCTAGCATAACCTGTTATTTCTTCTTGAAAAATAGAGGTAGAAAAATAACGTCCAGAGACCAGTTTTCAGCAAAATTGAACTTTCATCTATATCGTCATTAATTACGCATGAACAAGTTGCTATGGCCATGCACCTACCTACCTAGTTTGAATTGTGGTTAAGGAGGAGTTCGCGACACTTTTTTGTTCACACACAACAACACCCTCACGCACCCACACCCACACACACAGCTCCGCATTTTTAAAGGTTAGGTGAAGTCATGTAGTACATGTAGTCTCCCCCTACATGTACTGTGTAGGGAGATGAGACAACTAAAATTCTTAAGCAAAGTTTTCACTAATTACTGCTTTGTCCACAGCTTAGTTTGATCTGGTTTGTAACACATTCTGATAGCATTACTGCGAAAGTTTCCTGTTGAGGTCATCCACAGTCCTTGGTCTCACCAGGAAGTCGCAAGTCCTCGCAAACCTTTAGCTTTGATCATACGCTACAAGCTATTTCCTGAATAAGTGGAATTCTCTACCGCCGATCGTCATACCTCCTTTGACGTCGGTGCCCAGGGGCGGATCTAGGATTTTTCGTTGGGGGGGGGGGGGCGCTGACGGTCGATCATCTACCCGAACGAATATCTAAGCGGAGCGCCACCGTCAGTTGGCGCGGAGCGTACAGAAAATTTTGAAAAATCGCGACCCCTCAGATAGCCGGAAATGGCATTTCCCAGGCTTGTAAGTAGAACCTAAGCAGTCGTTACTTTGAGCTTATGTTTGCCAAAAAGTGTTCCCTTCAATTAAAAGTGAGAAAATTGCAAAAACTTGCTTCATGAACTAAACCAAAATTTACTTGATCTTGATTTAAGCTAAGATCACTCTTTAAACACTTTTGATGAAATATCTTTCCAAAAATATGTCGTAATGTTATAGGTCCGGAAAAAGTGGTCTAAAGATAAGGGGGATCCTCACACAAGCTACAGAGAGGAGGATCTTTCCTTTTTTAATTTTGAATAAAAATTCGTTACAACCTATAATTCTATGAACATAAAAAACTGAAAGAATTGAATTTTGGGGTCTCCAACAGCTTCAAAGACGATGGTGAAAATATCTGACCAAGAATACGATGCACTGCTGTAACATTCATATTTGAGATCGCAGTAGCTTTTAAAGTCTTTTGCTTGATGAAATATACCACTTTATTGTCATGTGCATCAGAGATAAACATTGTTTAACGCTTTGCGTTATCATTGATTTCATTAGTGGCATGCATGATTCAGTCTCCACTCCCTCGGGATAGCAGAATTTTTCCATAATACAATGTAAAAGGAAAAATACTAGTAAATTTACATTTATGGCAGAAATCATTCTAATTAAGCACTCAGTCGACTCTCTCATTAAAAAATTACTTTGTAAGTTTTAGTGACCATGAGAACTCTGGCATAGATAAGTTTATTGTCAATTTTAATAAGAATTATTCAAAATATATTGATAAGCATAAACATCCGGAGGGCGTAAAATAAGATCGAGTGCAACAGACATCATAAATACTTGTTTTCAATGATAACATATTCATTGGAAAGGTTACATTAAAACACATATATTCCGCCATATTTCTTGAGCTTACTATCTAACAAAACTTTCCAAAAAGCAAAGCCATCCTGAAAATAATTATTCCCTCATTGCAGTTACACTTTAAGCTATAAGCAAAAGAGCATAATTCGACCATTCCTAAACCACCTTCACATTTTGCACATATTAGAACAGAACGTTTCCCCTAATTGTCTGGTTTGTGTGACCAAATAAATTTATATAAAATACTCTCTAGTTCATGAAAAACTCCACATCTGATGAACCCAAATAGCAGATGGATTGTAAGAAAAAGCTTATTGTTCTACATAAAGCGTGGTCCGAAATAGGGTTGAGACCTTCGATATCACTCTATTGACATTTTATCGGAAAACTTGAAACTGTGTGCTCTAAATTGCTATTAGTTTGTAACAATTATAATTACGTAGTTTGAAAATTATAAGATAGTACAACATTATGTAGAAACAAGGAGGCTAAATGATCTATTTAGTGAAAGTAAAAAATAAGCTTTGGAAAATTTCAGGGGGCGCGCGCCGGGTGCGCCCCCGCCTAAATCCGCCACTGGTGCCCCCTCCTTATCGAGAAATGATGTTTTCCCGCATGGTAAAATAAGGTAGTTTTACCTTCCTCCGAGCCCGTAGTTAAGGAAGGGGGTGGCGCGTTGAGGGGCAGTAGTCGGCGGTCTCTAGGAAAATTTCATCCTCATAGAAAATGAATTGTTACCATTGCTTTAATGCATTTTAGTATATTTCTCCTCCTACCCTAAAATATCTTGTCCCCTTCAGTGCCCTTTCGGACTACGGATCTTCTCAGAGTCCATGCAGGGAGGTGTTATTAGATAACACCTCCCTGGTCCATGCTTGTATCCAGAATTCAAAGGTCTGTGGACAGGTTAATGTAATTCCAGCCTATTTGATATAAAATGCATTAAAATGGTAACAGGTAGCCGAAATACCCATCAAAATCAATCAAATATTGAATATTTACAGGACAATTGCTGTTTGGCACTTACAACCTGTCACGTGTTTGATTCGAGTGACTAGACGTACTACATAGTCATACAAATTTGGCATTATTTTGAAGTTGTTATTCGAAGTCAGCCTCGACTAAATAACATAGCCATGCAGTCTCCTGGGATTAAAGGCATCTTTAAATTTCAAGTGACATTAATATGACACAGTTTGGTACTTGATGTAAAGCATTAAAAAGCTAAATTGATCAAATATTGACCATTAAATTTCTGTTTTGCACTCGTATCATGTATAAACATGGGCTAAATAAGCAAACTCGTGACATCAAAAGAGGGATTCGCAATATACGTTTAATGGTATCCCTTGTCAAATTCCAACTTCCCATCAAGGACAGTTGTAATATTGGTATGTACTGGGGAGACATACCTCAGTTTCGAAGCTAAACATTTCTACTTGAAAAATCAATATTATCCACCATGCGGTAAAGTATCTCAAGTAATTGCAGGGATAATTTTGATAGACGTAACAAAAAAGTGAAAGGTAACCAGACGCGTAGCCAAGGGATCTAAGTAAGGACACAGCCCACCCCCTTAGCATATTTTTGGTATAATTTAATGTTTATTTTTACAATATTACTAGTGTTTCTCCTATTTATATGAGGTAAATAGGCCTGGGAAGTGCCATTTCCAGCGATCTGGGAGGCATTTTGGGCCAAAATTTCCTTGCACTTTGCGCCAACCCACGATGGCGCGGAGCGTTGAGAGTCTGTCTATGAGCTTCGCCCCCTCCTCTTTGACAAATACCTGGCTACGCCCTTGAAGGTAAAACTTTAGATCATAGTTTTTGCATAGTCCATGTGTTACTCCAGAAACTGTAAACTGTAGAAAAGATGCGTTTTGAGACAGGTAAAATTTAAATAATTCCAAAGGTTCTTTCTTTGGAGGATTTTAATTTTCAATATCTGCCAAGTAAGACAGTTTTTTGGTTGCATATCCCTATAATGTTAACGCTGTTTGAGACTCCAAATAGCTCTTAGTACAATGATAAAAATTGGATGAGAAAATTACACGTATGACATGTGTATTTTCCTTGATGCCAGTGTCAATGATTTCCACTAGATCTTATTTCCTAGATCTGTCCTAAACACCGTGTTTTGCCCAAATACTATGTTTTATGCCAAGTAATGGTAACTTGTCCTTTGTGAAGACAGTCGCCACCATTTAACTATTACCAAACCTTTACACCTCGTGTCATTCCGTTGTAAATTATGTTAATCTTCCAATAGTCCTTCATACAAAGTAACTTTTCTACGTTGATAATCTTTGGGGTAAATAAATGGGTTTCATAAACTAACAGGAGCTTTCAGTTCCTTTTTGTAGGCAATAGCACCGCCATTGCGTCGCGCACTGGTGAGAACAGACGACGACCTCCAAGTACAAGTACAAGCGTTGGTGATATTTTACGACCTTCATCCCTTAACATTGTAGAAGTCGTTTTGTGAAAAAAAAAACATTGTAGGTTAGTTGGGAAGTCGCGACACCCGTATCTCTGTACAATGTTTTCGCAAAGATTCCTGTCAAACGACTGACTTAGAATCTGGGAAGAAAATCCACAACATGTTGAAACGCATGATGTATCATTCAGGATACACTAGGTACTGTACAACCCTCATGCATACCTTCCATATCACAAAACCTGGAACGCAGTACTCACTCCACATTTACGGCTTTGTTGCAGTCTTTCAGTTTCCAGTTCACAAGGACACCGTTAAAGTTATTCATATTAGCTGGAATTTGCAGGTACTCACTACATGCATGGAATGGAACAGCAATACTCTTTGGTAGTACCTGCAAGTATAAAGCACATGAAATTACAAGTCATTACCAACATTCTGAAGTTTCTAACAACTCTAGATTTTCAAAATGATTATTGAAAGTTATCTTAGTTAATATGAAACTGATCATAAAATAGCACTGTGAAGAATTGACCATGACTAGTTTAAGTCAATTAAATCTTGGAAATTTTTGTAACCAGTGTTACAACTGTTGTTGAACATTTGTCAAGACAGTGACAAGTTGACACCTTTGGCAATTAAGTTTGCATTATACACTTTGATTTACAATGTGATTCATGACTGTGACCAACCCTGAATTCTCAATGGATGGGAACACTTGAGGCTTTACAAACTTAGCGTTACAAGCACACACCCACCTGCTTATAAACAGTCGCATACACAGGTCAGCCATACTGCAGACATTCTTTTTGCCTGAGGTAGGGAATTATGACGACTTGTTCTTAGTTGTTATTTGCAATTTTAGATTTAACTGTTTTCTTATGTGGTCTATTCTCTCACTTACGACTTTAATTGTGGTACATGCTATTTGCACTCGGAGCTGAAGGTAAAGGTCACGATCTTCTGACTCTTTCCACTGTTTGGACTTGACTCGTTACCAACTTAATCACGCATCAGAGCTATCACTAGATTTTTATTAAGACTAAACGCATGGGAAGAGGCGCACGCCAGGTGTGCCCAGGTACCGTACTGAGTGAACCCATGTCTAATCTATCCATTCACATAGTGGTGATATCATTTATGCATGTTTTTGAACCAATCAGTTTGCGAAAAGCGTTTAAGCGGGATCGCGTGATTTTGTTCTTCAGAGTCCAAGGTATAATTTGTGATCAGTTTAATTTTAAACATCAGCTCATCCAGACCCTTATTTAAGACTCTCTCGTATAATTCACTCCCAAGTTGTATTCTGCTCAAGATTTTAACCAAAAGGACGATAAAATATTGTGAACTTTCAAGAAACGTCTCTCTCCATTTTTCCAGATTCTCCTGTTGCTATTTACCACTCGAACTTTGTAAACTTTGTGTGCGTCCCACACGCTACGCTGCTACTGAAAATTAGGCCCAACCTGCTAACAGAATCAAAGAGGGGTAGGTAAAACATCCTTATAGCCACCTCTCAGAAACTGTGCCTCGGTTGCGTAACGTAAGGGGGCAGAGGGGCGGTCGCCCCCCCCCCCACTTGTCGTCCTGGGATGGTCTGTCGGTACATTTGCTGATCTTGTCGGTACATCCGCCCGGTGTGGACGGCGACTAGTCTCCCCGACGGTTTACCTGTTTTTGCTCTCAAGAGGACAATTTCTCTAGTGGGAACAAAAAATTTCTGGCGCGCTACGCGCCCTGTAGAGTCACTCACACCAGTTTCTCCAACAGTTCCACTCTACATAGCTTAATAGCATAAGTCTCGTCACTCTTACCAAGTAACATGTAGGCAGAGTGCACAATTTATGTAAAAGTCGTAAATTTAACCCCATATCGCAAAGCCTAGTTACTGTTCTCTTGTGTGTGTGTGTGTGTCATGCGGTAGGGTCAGTTGGTGAGGGACTCACGGAGTAAAGTTTGTCTATTTCAGAGGAGTCCAGGTGGTTTCGATACAATGTATGTTATTACCCGATACGGTCTACAGCCCCTACAGTTTTCATTTTGTTCTCTTTTTGTTCTTAATGATTGCGTACCTTTTTATTGTAAGCCTACTAAAAATTTTCTCGCGCCTCCCGCGCTTTGCAATTTTCGGTACGCTTTACCCACTCTTCCTCAGTTCCGTTAGTTATAGTTAAATTTAGAACAAACCCTTTCTGTCTTTTCAAGTAACTTAATAAGTAGAATACATGAATTTATGTTAATATCGGGAATCTCATTTCGCTAAACTTACTTAATGTTCTCTTGTGTCTGTCGCGCGTTCCGGCTAGTGACTGGAGGAGGGAAGTAGGATACAATGTAAGTTGTGCCCGATAGGGCCCAATTGCCAGGAAAACTGACCTATATATAAACTTTAAATGAGTGTAAATTCTTTTTAGTGTCGGCTTAACCAGCCCCCCCCCCCCAAAAAAAAAAATCGCGCGCTTGGCGCGTTTTTTCACAGTTTAAATTCCAGGAAGAACATAAAATCAGCGCGGAACTATTTCCCTCTACTTTATACAAATTTTATGCAATATATGCCCCGCAATGGCATGGTATAGTACAAAGATTCCCCCAAATCCTCCCTCACCAACCCCTCGACGCTATCGGGGCTATTGGAGCTTTGAGTCGTTGGCACTCCCGTCGGGAAGTCTGCCCCCGTCGGGCAAATCCTGGCCCCACCTCTGGGTGGATGGAGGGGGGTCACGGGCGCGGGGTGACTTGTTAATTGATAACCCTCTGAAAAAGTGTTGGTACATTGACTTGATGTTGTCGGTACATTTACATTATTTTCATCCCTGCCCCCCCCCCCCACTTCTATCACCCCAGTTACGCTACTGCTGTGCCTGACTGGGTTTTCCTAATCACAGGAAACGTGTTGTACGTGACGGAGTGCAAAAAGAGCCTTCCAAACTAAAGGTACCTATGGTCATGTCCTTAGAAAATTTTGCATGTGTTAAGTAAATCTTCAAAACTACCTGCAAAACTTTTCTGCAACACAGTGTAAAAATTCAGAGTTAGGTGAACAAATGAAATGAAGTGGAGGAAGAAGGACTGCTCTAATGACAAGGGGATTGCTTGGGAAGGGTTTAACTTGAACTGTGAAAACCCACTGGTTAAGCGTATGACTCAGCTTTGAAGTGATACAGCTGTTTTCAATGAGGTCAATATATTCCAGGACTCTTGTTTCAACGGGCAAAATTTCACACTTCACAAATAAAGTAACTTTACTTAGAGCTCACCTTTGGAATACCTTCCTCACCATTCTGCCAGACATATCCCTGGGCTATGTGGGCTAAAATCATATGTGCTGTGATCCACTCTGCTTTCGTTGTTAGTTTGTTGTGATCTATGAGAGGGAGCTATTTAACAAATTGAGAAAAAGGAAACTCTTGAGCCAGCAAGCGTCTTGCAAAGCAGTTGCATGTTTTTCAATGACCACAATTAAAATACGAAGGAAGCTTTGAACTCGGGCTCATTTGATAATATGGGAAACTGTTAATACTGCTCTCACCTTTTCCACTGCCTCTCGAATCTTCTTCTGCAGTACCAACTGTTGCAGGTTGTTAGCAATATCCGTCCATGGCTGGAAATATTCTGGGAGGGTAGTCTATTTTATTGAAGAACAGACACACTAATGATAATACCGCTTTCCTGTCAAAGTCTCTTCAAACGTGAATACTGATTTTTAGTACATGGTAATTTTTATAATTTCTGACTGAATGTTTATGAAAAATAATTAACTTGCGTTTTTACGAGAACAAATAAATGTCTAAAGTATTAAACCCGCGAATTTCTGGTAGCAGCTCTCTGGTATAACATGACCAAAGCAACACCTTTTCCCAGAGAAAGACTGCAGTTTTAAAGTCAACACCTTTTCCCAGAGAAAAACTATTTAAATACTTTTATGAAATAAAATTTTGTCAAATGGAAAAGCAACTGTGGATACCTCTTATCTTGTTCATGTAGACAAACCATTGGCATAAACAGGCCATCTTTGTAAAAACCTACCAATGGACACTCAGAAACAAATCCAAACTCTTCTGTAACTTCAAACCGTTCGTGTAGGGTTTCTCTTGCCAACAATGGAGTTTCAGTTAAATCCATTCCATTGGGTTTGCCTTCCGTCGTAGAGTCATTACTGCAAAGAGCTCCTTGAGTAGGCCTATTTGAGGACATTCTAGTGACAGAATAGTGGTACTCAACTGGGAAAAGGCTGCAACCGTGAGAAAATCTGGCCGTAACTCAGTCAATCTTAAGTGAGTACCTGGTAATAAGAAGGGAAAACGTAATCGAAGTTTTGAAACACATGTAATTCAGCTGATACAAACCATGAATGGGTTTTGACATTCCTTTAAAAATAACAATTTGAAGTGTAAAGTATCCCCAATTGTATGGAAAGGATACATTTATACTTTTTTGTGGGCCTATATGTCTGCCCTTCTCTCAGTTTCGGTTTTTAGTTCCAATCAGCTTTTCGAAATAAACAACAAAATTTCCTTCCACTTTTAAAAAAGTTTTAAAGCTTATCCGTTCATGGCTATTCCTTCAAATTACAGAACTGCTTGTTCACTTTTTCACAACCAACTAATCTTATTCTTGCACACAAAATCCCTTTGACTGAATTGGGCAATGCACTGTATAGAACAATGGGTTGTAGGATCAATGAGCGACATGACCAATGGCCTCTGACGGGTAGCATATTCTGTTGATGACTCGTCTAGTTCTACAGTCCGCTAACCTTACAGCGAATAGTTCCTACTAGAGCGGCTTGGGCCTATAATACATGCTCTAAATCAAAATATTTTTATCTGGTTTTACCAAAGTACCCAAACGTTGTATTACCAGTGACGGTAACCCAGTTGTTTCACTTTCTCAGTTCGACATTGGCCGCACGAGCTGCTGCAAAAATCAGACTCAATATCAAATCTTCTGACTAAGTCGATGCAGTGATACCATTACCAACCAGAATGCGAGGCATTCGTACTCGCGAATCTAAAACTGAAGGGAAAAAAAGGAAGTTATACATCCGTATTAAGCTGGGGATCGAACTACTGACCTCTCGAGTGTAAGTCTAAAGGCCGGTTCATACTCCCTAATTTCTCGCGCGATAAAGCGATCAATAACCATATATGGTCAAAATACCTTTGCCGCCAGTTCGATTCACGGTCATCGCTTGGAGTTGAACATTGCCCAACTTTTCTCGCAAGCTCTCGAGATATCGCAAAGGAAACTGCTTCTGATTGGCTGCTTGGTAGGTGAACGACCTTTTGAAACGAGCTCACGATCCTACTCGACAACAATGGCGGACCTTTTCAGATACCGGCTCATTACATGTATTCGGGTTCCGTGCGACTATCGGCGGCCTGATTGTGACAGTGAGAGTTGTCGGAATGGAGGGAAACAGTTATTGCTTTCCACGAATTAAGACATAAAGGTTAGTAAGGCAGGATTTTCTTGTATTCCCTAAAATTATCACGGAATCAATAGTGTACTTTGTCGAAGAGCCGATCAAACCGCATACACATATGTACTGTACTTGTCTTTTGCATAGGCTGGTATTGGGAGACTGTGCATTGCATGGCAGTACTGCGAAGGTTGAGCTATGCGAGAAAACTGAAGTATGAATCAATTTTACATCGGCATATCGAGACCCAGCTAACATCCTTAAACACAGCTTTATAGCGCTATAATGGAGTATAAACCGGCCTTAACGCCCTATCCAATGAGCCATTAATATCAAGCACCGTGCATGAATAAATGTTAACAAATGTGATGGAGTCATCATCTAGTGGAGGGTTGTCTTTAGTTATTGTCTTTAATGATGGCAAGAGCTCACTCGAAGGTAGCACTTTCATGTTTAACTGGGGATCGTTCAACAGTTAAGCAATCACCCTTTGCCTTTGGGAACCATGAACGATATAGTTAGTACTGTGAAGGATTCGACAGCAATGACATGGATGTAGGCATCCACAGGCTAAAGCGGTATACAATGTTGATGTTTCCGATCCTCAGTCTGAAAAAATATTCCTGTGTGCTCAGCGCAAAAAGCGGGCTAGAAGTATCTGCTCTGTACCTTGCTGTATCATAATCATGGAGCAGTATAAGCAGTCAGTCAGTTGAGCTCTCTCGGTAATGCATCCATTCCGTAGATTGCCATCGCTGATATGAATACGCAACAAGCTAGTCGCTGGTAGGGTTACATAACCTACGCCTTAGGAGACCCTAGATTTGTACAAAATACTCTAAATCGAAATCATAATTTGTGATTACTGTGATTTCATTTTTAAGATAAACAAATTTATGTATTCATTGGATCCTTTAAAACTAGTTGCTTGATACCATCGCTTAGTTCTGAATCTAAATAGTACTCCTCAGGGGAGAGTAAGCACGTTGTTTGTAGCACCAAGCTGCAAAACGATAAACAGGCGATGAAGCTTCAAATTAGACTTAGGACAGTCACTCGGAAGAGGCAAAAGCATATTTTTTCTTCAAATTATATTAACAATCTTTTTTTGTCACTTAACTTGCATTGACTATGGCTTATAAAAATTACAATATTGTACAAGAAATACAGGAGATAGCAAGACAGGAGAATGTCATCATATTGGACTTAATGACTGTTGCAAGTCCAAGACACGACTACTATACTTCGCTATTCGCTCGTAATAGACACGTGAGGTCAATTAACTATTCTTTTATATCCATGTTAGCTATTTCTGTTGGAAACCGCAAGGGCTACTGAAGTTCAAGTTTAAGTGTCCCGGGATAGAAAAGTCTTAAATTCAAAGAAAGCAAAAGTACTGGGACGTTTAGGTCAGAGTTTTTCGGGATGGAAGAAAAAACACCTACTGATGTCTCCATTTACAAGTATAGGATATACAGTTACTCATCACATTTTGTAATTCGTTCTGCACGTAACACGACTACTCCCTAAGTCTAGAGAGAGATCGTGAGCGATCACTTTAAGTGTTAGGTTCTAACTTTCCCACGAAATCGAGTCAGAGTGTCTTTGAATAAAGAGTAACTATCACAAATTATTCCATCTATAATCGTAATAAATCGATTCCCGATCGCAACGATTGCGAGCTAATATATTTACTGAAAAATCTCTTCGTAAAGGCGTACAATGTGCACGCACCATTGACAAGTGTCGATATGCTTATAAGTATATGAAACTCCAATTATAAAAAATAGCTAATAAAATTGTATTTATGCTCTCGTGCAGGAGAAGGTGGTCGGAATTGATCCGACGAGTTTGCCCCAGCTACCTAGAAGTCGAACACTCGTAGGTAGCATCAAGCCTGAGTTCATATCTGGGGGAATTTCCCATTGAAGCTAAGCAAGATGAAGCCTATAATGTCCCTCACTACAGATTTGGAGACGTATATCTCCCCGGTTGACCTTGGTGATTTCATGGATACTGAAATGTCTAAATATTCGCACATCACCAACATGTTACGGAACAGTTAGTGTACGCTTTCATTACCTCCTATCTCCACATGGGAACACCCTTCTGACCGGACTTCCCAGTGATCGTTCGATTCTAATGAACAAAATACTGCCTCTCGTCTCGTCACCCCATGTACAAATACCTCCTGTGTGACCTGCACCGACTGGGTCCCGTAACGTTATAGTTCCAGAATTCGGTATTAGATTCCGCTCCTTATTAACCGTGCCTTAAACAGCTTTGGTCACCCATACGTTATTGAAATACTTGTTCTCTACAGCCAAAAGCGTTTCGATCTAATATCAGCTTCCAAACACATTTTGTTTGAGCCGAAAACTTTGCTTGGGGGTAGATCTTTCTCTGTTGCTGCCCCTTGCCTATGGAACAAGCTTCCTCAACGTGTTCGATCTGTTCCATGTTTGCAGTAATTAAGTGAAGGCTAAGGACTCGTTTAATGAAAATTGCATTTTCTCAGGACTAATTCATTGTTAGAATGTTTCTGTTTGTGTTTGCACCTCTATGTGTCCTTTAAATCCCTGCATGGTCCATGGGTGCATTTTGGGCACATGGGGCTCAAGCTCACCAACACAAAACTTGCGAAACAGCCGTTCATTAAAATAAAACTCACTACAATCTTAAGGATTTTGTCCTCCTTCCCATTGAGAAAATCTATAACAAACTGAGGACATCCATAAAACCTTTGCTGAAGCTTTTTGGACTGCCCAATTGAAACTCTAAACCCCTATGGATTAAATAAAAGAAAAGAACGCAATATAGCAAGATTAGCTTTGTCATCTAAGTGTTTTTATTCTGTCATGTATGTTTGTTTACCATAGTTGAATTACTTTATATTTGCAACTGAAGGTCGAACCACAGAAAGATATTTTGTTTGAATATTCATTCCCGCTCCCGCTTCGAGATACTATAGTGACAAGTAACAAGGAGAGAAAATTCAATCACGCAGGGAATCACGAGCCGTGTTAGCTTAGTGGTTATAGACGCTGCCCGAAAAGCAGCTGATGGCGGGTTCAAATCTTCGGTGCGGTTCATTTTTTCTCTCTTGTATTTTCTGTCATCCTCTCCTTCTATGGTAAGGGCTATGCACTATCTTAGGATTGGTTTCAACTCAGATCGAATGTACTACTATTTCACCTTCGACCTACACATTCTAAATTCGATCGACCAAACTCCACCTTTCATATTGAATTTTTTTTTTGTATGAAAATTCAAGATCGAATGTAGTACTATTTACACTTTCGACCTACATGTAGTATCGATCTACCAACCTCGACCTACTATATATAATATATATATATATATATATATATATATATATATATATATATATATATATATATATATATATATATATAATATTATATAATATATATATATATATATATATATATATATATATATATATATATATATATGCCCAAAGGCACTGTATTAATCTGAGACGTCATTTGGTTGAAAGAGGTTTTCCCCCAGTATCGTCAATGTAAAGGTCAGTACAGCCTGTATAGTCCTCAGAAGTGTTCTTCTTAATCTTGACCGGAAAACCATTTACAAAAGAAAATTAACGCCCCTCCGGTAGTTACTCGCAACCCTACATCACCTCCTCTAGGTAAAATTATAAAACAAAACCTTTTCACATTGTACAGAAATCTCCCACTTCAAACAAAGGTTTCTCGACCCGCCCTTAGTAGTTTACAGACGGCCATTAAATTTAAAATCCTTTTCTGGTAAGAGCTGAATCCATGATTACTGACAGAGTTAAGGTTGTTTTGGAACACACGATAAAAGGTGTGTAACTCGCGTCAGAAACGAGTTTTAGCACAGGTCAGACCATTCATGTGAGGCTAGATTTGTTCTGTACTACAAAAGGGGCGTTATCTACTGACTAAATTGTTTAGATTGCCAAAAGCAGTATGTCAGTGAAACGGGATCAGAGCTTAGGAGAAGACAGAGGTAATCGAGAAGATGGGAAGCACTTAAAGGTTTGTAAAAATTCCGAATTAATAGGGATCGAAAAGATTCGTAACAAACCAAGAAGATCAGGAAGGAGATCGAATTAAAATGGATTTACCTGTTCAATACTTTTACTCCCATAGGCCTGAATGTTAGAGATGAATGTAAGCCTTAAAAGAGAATACTCTGCAAAGTAGTTGGTGAAAAATATTTATTTTCTATGTTTTTAAGTCTTTAATTCTGTTTCTCTCCCTTTTTCCCCCTTTTTTCTTTTGGCCTCCCTTAAGTTTTTATCCGTTGCTCGGTTCCCAGGCGCCTTCGTGGATTTTATCCTTGTCTAATCCGTTTTGGTATTCTAGGCTTTTATATCAGTTCTCAGGTGTTCTTTTCAGTTTTCTTTGTTTGCTTTGTTTGATTTTGTGTTTTTTAGGATAAGCCTTTAGCTTATCGTGTACTAGAGCTTTCTTTCTTCTCTCTGTTAATTTTCTCCGTTTTTAAATGCTTGTGCAGTTTCCTTGGCTTTATTGTATTCTAGTACGTTGCTTGAAGACCTGACGCTTTGACGTCCGAAAATTTGAGAATAATGTTCTAGTACTAGCTCTACTGGACTTCTCTGGTATATATTTTGTGTCCTGTTGTGATGCCCGTAACGATTACTTATGTATGTATATATATATATATATATATATATATATATATATATATATATCATATATATACATATATATACATATATATATATATAATAGAAATATGGTCCACGTGTATTCCGATAAATAACAGATAAGCAAACAGAACACAAAGCATAGTTGACACAGCAGGAATACATTAAAAACAAATTTATTGTTGAAATTTTCGGTCCCACCTAGGACCTTCATCGGCAACTACTAGACTGACAAACAGATAAAAATACAGACGCTATCGAGAAATGCAGAAGCAGTATTAAAAGATGTAAAACTTAAAAGAATTCAAAAATGGGCTGCAACCAGTGTAGCATTTAAAGAGCACTGAAGACGTAAATAGCTGCTAGCATATAAGAGAAAGCAGAAATAAATGGTAAAAACTAGAATGTACAGTAAGGTGTGCTGTGAGACAGCTGTCCAGAGAGCTGTAAAAGCTGCAAATAAAGGTGCATTGAGGAAAGTCAAGTAAAACTAATCCACCTGGGGGATTAAGGGCGCTGGTTGACCCAAGATAAGAATACTACTGGACCCTTAGAAGAATGATAGAGTTCGAAAGAATTTCAAACAGAAGATGTGAAGTTTCTGCCGCTAATATCCAGGAAACATTTACAACGGATATACATTAGTCTGTTGGGGAAGGTAACAGTTATAAATCGTTTCGTTTACCCTCTCTTGTGGTATCCGGGCACTGTTCTGGCCGCTCCAGAGGGTGTGCTGGTGCGACTCGAGAGAGCTGTGTTTAGGTTTCTTTGGTCAGGGAAAACGGAGCTGGTCAGAAGAAAAGTGGTGTACCAGGTTCCTTGGCAGGGGGGATTGGGCCTTGTGCACTTTCCTTCAAAGCTCCGTTTTCTCCTGACCAAATGTGTTTTTAGTGCTGTCGAAAGTCAGATGAGGTTTGCCTACTTTGTCCGTTATTGGGGTGGATTATCATTCCGTTGGTTCTTTCCTACCCTGTTTAGCAACAGTGTACCTCACAGTTGGAGACCAACGAAGGCATACTGTCAGATGAGGGAGACACTACGTATTATGTCAACTGTAGGGGACGTTTTGCAGTCCAGTGCGGGGGACCAGTACCGGGCCATTTTTGATGACTTGGTTGGTCAGGTCCAACCCAACGACTATGCGTCAGGGCCGGAAGTGTGGCGTGTCGTCCACAGCAGGACACTCGATCACCGCCGGCGTGACCTGCTGTGGCGCATCGCACACGACGCCATCGTAACGAATCTCAAGCGCCTTCGGTGGCGTCTTGGAGATGGCATTTGCCCCCGCATTGGATGCACAGGGTGGGAGAGTGTGCCCCATGTGTTTTGGCAGTGTGGCTTTGTGGCCCTCCTCTGGGAGTGGTTTCAAGCTCTGGCTGATCGCCTCACGTTTTGTAACACCTGGGCGGTCAGCCAGGACTACGCTTTGTATGGTCTGTCACCCCCGCCATGCAATACAAGTGTTCGCGGGATACTTACCTTTGTTTCGGCCTCCATAAAGCTGGCCTTGTGGAGAGACCGGTGTAATATTGTGTTTAGGGGAGAGGGGAAGCCTGCGGACGTCGTCCTGGTGTCGGTGAGGACGGAGATTAAGCTGAGGGTGGAGGCCGACTTCGTCCGTTTGCCAAGATCGACGTTCGGCAGGTGTTGGGGTCCGCTTGTTTCAGTGCGGGCGGGCCGGGTGATAGTTACTTTGTAAATATTGTAAATATTGAAATTGCCAATAGTCCTACGTGATTGGCTTGGGTTTGGGGTGGTTTTGTACATAGTTAGCACAGACATTTTGTTTGCTGGCGCAATGTACAGATTTCTGTAAATAGTTCAGAGTTATGTTTTTGTCCGGTCAGGTTTAAGTTCTACTTTGTTTCTTCGTGCCCGTTTCTGCGTACGTAAAAAAGCTCACATTTACAACGGATATAACTATTTACAATGAAATACAAGTAAGTCTATACAACCCCATTCTAAAGTAACTGAACACCAAAAATGCGTAACAGGTGACTATCTGCGTGAGGGTAGACGAACTGCGTAAGGTCTGACACACTGCGTAGGGGGTTCCGCAGTGTAGGAGATCTGACACACTGCCTGGGCTGCAACGCCCGAGTCCGAACTCAATTGCGTACCCGAGTCTGCTTCAACTGAACTCGGAATTGTCCCGAAATGGGCTGCAACTGGACTCGTATTCGAAAGCGAGTTCTGACGATTCCACAAAAGCGTAAGTTACACAGATGTTACTTAATGCAACATTGTTACTTTGCACAGTTTAATATATGAACGGTCAGGTGCAGTCAAGTTTATTTTAGGGTAGGCCAAACTAAGTTGACTCCATAAAAATGGCCTTTGCTATAAACATTTAGACGAACTATGTTCTAATGGAGTGAAAACATTTGGATGCTAAATTTTCAAATGGCCTGAGTCGGAATTGGCCCGGTATTGGGTTAGATGGACTTGGTTACAGCCTTGCGCACTGAGCAAAAGGTGGCGCAATACCTACACAGTCAATACTACACAAATTTACCTTCCAACAAGCCCAGCCCATCGAGAAACAGTCTTTCCCGATTAAGCAAAGAAACCTTACCAACCCTACCTAAAGCAATTATAACAAGGACGCAGTCCTATCCTCTAATTAGATGTCACTCATGATAACGTGCGATCACTGGTCTGATCAACTGCCAGACAAGTTTACACTTGTCATTAGATTAGAAAGTTATTCGAATTATAAATCAAATTGTTGCTCGTAATCACACGAGATTTTAAGTGGATATCTACAGAACAACCGGCTTTCAGTTTACTGGCCTGACTGAGTTAGGCCTTGCTGCCCAGCTGATATAGCCCTTGAACGGACCCACCTTTATCCCTTTGTAGTCAAACATTAATAACAGCGTCCGACTTTCCTGGGTGAAGTAATCGTAAAACTCAGCACTTGTCTGACTAGGGGCCTGGATTTCTTTCCATAATCCTCTATTCCTAAAGTTATCCATGTCACACGTCAGGTTTCGGATGTAGGCCTAAAACGAAACCTAAATATAACCATTCTCTGGCTACCCTCGCCTCTGCAAGAGCTTTGTAAACAGACCTCATTTTCACACAAAACAAACTTTGACGACTTCCCCAAATTACTGAACGAAATCACATTTCTTTGCAAAAGGATATAAATATATCCATGAATAAATCAGTTAATATAGTCACGCGTACAAAATCTTGCTATTTGTATATGATGACCTTAGATACGGTCCTTGGAGACAATATGAACCAGAATGCGAGGCATTCACACTCCCGAATCTAAAACTGAAGGAAAGAAAAGTATTTGACAGAGTTACGCAGCAATGGCGATCGAACCGCCTACCGCCAGCGTATGAGACTAATGCCCTATCCAATGCGCCAACAGAGATTAACTGTAATAGAGGATATTTAAATAATATATAAACTCTTTAGAGCACCTTGCGAGGATAAACGCTAACAAATGTGATGGAGTTATGCATCTACTATAGTGGAGATTGTCTTTTATGTTATTGTCTTTAACGATGGGAAGTGCTCACTCGAAGGTAGTATGTTTAACTGGGGATCGTTCAACAGTTCAGCAATCACCCTTTGCTGGCGATGAACGACACAGAAGGCCTAAGTACTGTAGAGACTTCGGCAGCAATGCATCCATAGGCTAAAGCGGTGTTGACTATTGAGGCTTGGATTTCTCAATCTGGAAAATATTCCTGTGTGGTAGCACAAAAAGCAGGCTACACGAATCTGCTCTGTGCCTTGCCGTATCCGATAATCATCATGGTACGGTGAAAGCAGTCAGTTGAACTCTCGCACTCACGTCGTTCAGAACATGAGTCTATGGAGAGAACGTCATCCCTAAACCCCAAAATATGGTTAAATAGTACTTCCTTGTATGATATCCTTGCCATAGGCACTTCGGACATTGCTTATTTCAGAGGCCCTTTAACCCTAACCGAACCTCAGGCATAATCGAACCCAAGGTGGGACCGCTGACCAAACCCCGTTTTAACAATAGGGTGACGTCGCCTGTGTCGTTCAGTAATGCATCCAGTCCGTAGATTGCCATCACTAATATGAATACGCAATAAGCTGGTAGGGTCACGGGTTACAAAACCTACGCCTTAGGAAACCCTAGGTTTGTACGAAACACTCTAAATCAAACCCGTATTTTATGATTTCTGTGATTTCATTTTAACGATAAACTAATATTTGTATTCACTGAAAACTTTAAAACAGGTTGCTCGATACTATTGCTTAGTTGTGAATCTAAATAGTACTTGTTGGAGGGGAGTAAGCACGTTGTTTGTAGTAGCAATCTACAAAACGGTAAAGAGGCGATGAAGCTTCGAATTAGACTTAGGACAGTCACTCGGAAGGGACAAAAGCATACTTTTTTCTTCAAATTATAATAACAATCATTTTGTTGTCACTGAACTTGCAAAAATTGAAGTTTATAAAAATGACAATATTGTACAAGAAGTGCAGGACATAACAAGACAAGAGAAATGTCACCACATTGGACCTAACGACTGTTGCAAGTCCAAAACACGACAGATATACTTCGCTATTCGCTCGTAACGATGGTCGTTCTATCGACGAGCCATAGCTAACAAGCTACCAACTGCAGCGAGATATATAGCGGATTGCAAAGCGTTTTAGTCTTGCAGAAATTGCTGAATAGGGATATCAAATATGTTAATAAGGTAAATCGGTAGGTGTCGATATAAATTGGTATATGCCGATTTAAACTGGGTTATGTCGATTTAAATTGGTATCTGTCGATTTAAACTGGTATATGTCGATTTACTGAAATTGGTATTTGTCGAATGAAATCGATATATGTCAATTGAAATTGGTATATGTAGAATTAAATTGGTATGTGTCGATTGAAACTGGTAAACGTCTGTTTCACATTGGAATATGTCGATTTAAATTGTTGAAAACTGGCATGTGTCGAATTAAATCGTTATATGTCGCATTAAATTGGTAAATGTCGATTTCCCGTGATATGACACTGATGGCCCGCCATACTACTTACCCAGGGAGTTGTTAAATAACAACTCCCTTCATAGCTTACAAATGGGATTCCAGTACTATCGTCAGCATTTTTCATTGTCTATGAAGCCCAGACATGGTGATTGTGTGTATAACGTTTTTGAATAACGTAGTACATCAGGTGCCAGTGATCGGTTGTTGAAAACAGGCCAGTACAGTTGTGGAACTGATGTGTCTCTTGATTGAAGTAGTATGATAATGGTGTGCTTAAGTAGAGACCATATAGTGGGAGATATTGGCCAACTTATTTCATGGGCGCCATTTTGGAGCCAAATGTTAACTATGGCCAGATATCATATACACTGTGTGCGTTACGGAAGCCGACAACATCGCGGATTTCACACCACCGCGATGTTCTCGGCTTCCGTAGTGCGTACAGTTTTCCGTACAAAATGTAAAACAAAGTGAGTTACAGCGTTCTGTACTCTTGTGAAAATCATAAGTATTGGTTGACCGTCTGGCTGGCACTGTCTGCCGGATCCTTTTGTCACCCGGTTCAAGAAAAGCCGTCCTGTGAGTGGTCTAGAGGGAGGGGATAACACCATCCATTTTGAGTAACTTTTGCTAATAGAAGGTGACGAAAATGCAGAATGGTGTATGTTATTTTGACAGTTTCAATATTTTATTTTTAAAAAAAATTCATTTTAGTGTGTCTTATTTTTGTGCTGGTAAGAAAGCTTGGGGAGAGTATGGGTCTATTCTGGGCTGGGTCTGCACCTTCTTTCTGAGAAAACTACTAGTACGTTAATGCAGGATGGCATACATGGAAAATGGTGCTTTTTATGGAAAGTTGTAAACAAGTTGAACTAATCATTTAAGATTTTTCATTATTTAGTGAAAGTTTCAGGAGAGGTCCGGGGGAAGGGGTAAACATAGCGGAGCACTTACTAGTGAGACTTTTTTTATTTTATGGAAAGGCCTAGGCCTAGGTTTTATTAACTGTGCCTAACCAGGGTGTATTCCATGTAAAAACCTATATTAAAGTTAGGCCTACATGTATTACTAAGTTGTATACTGTAAAGTTACATCGCATAGGAGATCGCTATTTGATGGATTCCAATTGAACCTTCTAACTTGAACAGCCCACCGAAGCCTTCTTTTTGTACAGGATGGGAATCCATATAACTTGTAACCCTTTTCTGGTCTGTTCGTGCATCCAAATGAAGCACAACCCGGCCGCGATTTTGGAAACAAAACATGTCTGTCTTACGTAGGATGAGTGCGTCCGGCCGTTTGTACAGCCCGCAAAACTTCTCAAATGTACCGAGGCTACACATGATCTTGCAAGCTCGTACTTTGGCTCCAGAATGGTGCCCATACATTTCGTCCAACCAGAATGCGTATCTGAGAACAATGGTTGGCCAATCTCTCCCACTATAGGGTCTCTATGCTTAAGTAACGGAGAGCGCCCCTTCACATGAACAACCCAAGAAATACTTGCATAAGCTCAGGCGGGGAGGGCAGCCGCCCCCTTGAGCATATTTTTGGTATTTTTTGATGTTTATTTTTACAATTTTGCTAGTGTTTCCCCTATGTATATGAGGTAAATAGGCGGCAGGCCTAGAAAGTGTCATTTCCAGCAATTTGGGAGGCATTTTGGGCCACAATTTTCTTGTGCTTCGCGCCAACCCATGCTGGTGCAGAGCGCTAAGAGTCTGTCTATGGGCTTTGCCCCCTCCCCCTTGACAAATTCCTGGCTACGCCCCTGCATAAGCTTGAGTGGGGCTAAAAACTATTCACTTTTAAAAATTCAAAAAAAAAAAAAAATAATCAAGACAATGATTTTCTCTCTGTGTCATGTTAATACCTTGTTAGCGCTACACTGTGTGCATTATAACAGACATGACTGTGGAGGCCATTTTGTATGATCCTTTTCACGTTGTTACGTCAGTTTCATGTAACCAGTTGGCAGCATAATACCTCGTGGGAAGTATTGTTTACATGTACTTTTCAAAAGGAAGTATGAGTTGACTGAGGGCGTTCAGAAAGTAATATAACATGAAATAGAGATACGTATTAGAACGTCCTTTTTGGCCTCCATTTCAGATTTTTGCGTTCTATTAAAGTGCTTCGAACAGTTGTCAACTGGCCCTAACCCCAGATGGAATCAGCACCAAAAACTTGACTAGTAACAGTTGAAAAATATTACATATTTACAACACAACGCTAGGTGGCTCGTAACCTGGACTGATTTTCTAATCGTTTGAAAGACATTTAAGAGCATAGCCTATGTGTTTGCCCGTTATGTAAGAGTCTCTAGGTGTAAACATGTGGACCATTCAAGCTCTTTTACAGTAGTTACATTACTGCAGAGATAAAGAGTCACCCTTAAGGGAACTAGTAACTGACTACATTCGTTTAACTGACCGTTACTTGTGTAAATTAAGCTCCTAGAGCAAATTTTCTAAGAAACGAAAAATGAATATTGAGGCATCGATGGTAAGGCGATGTACACCCACTAAAATGCACCATATTCTCAACCAGACCAATGAATAATTTATGGGAAATATACTTTGCACACACTCTGCACATCCAGGTATGATTTGGCAGAACATTTTTAGAATTTTGGGTACACCTAGAGAGGAAATACCTATCAAACAGTACATCCTGGACTACAGCTCCACTCTGGTTGGTCAACAAATAACTTGTCCAGTCAGTTATGTTCCCAAGTACGTTAGCACACACTCTGTGTGAATATATGGCCCCAAGAAAATTAAACTCAGTGCACGCTATGATCTAGAGGTATACTAGACAGGTGCTTTGTTTAAATTGGAGAAGGGGTTAAGAGTAAACCTAATTGGGAGACTTTTACTGTCAGGGGTAAGATAAGAGCCTTTAAGATGATTCCAAACCTGCAATAAATTACAATGATAATATTTCACATTTGCAAGAGGTGTGTAAGGTGGCATGCAGATTTGATAATAGTTATCAGTGGTCATGAGGTAGCCATGTATTCATTTAGAGCATGAATTTTTCACTTGAGCCCCAACTTCTTAGTTCAGTTCTACTATATACACGAGGCAATCAAAGTGCGTGCACCTTATATCTGGCAGAAAGTTAGTAGTGGTACATTTAATATACACTGTTGAAAGTTGGTAACAGATAAATACGTTTCACGTTAGAGGGTACTTTAAGAAGGTTTATATGACCAACACATGCATCCCCCTAAAGGGGTACCTACGTGTATTGAAAGCAAACACACATACTTTCTTGTGAATACAGAGTCAGTCATATGTGTGTAGGCCTACGGTTGGATACATAGGCGTAGGAACTTTTCGAGACTGGGGGCTGAACCTTGTTTCGGATCGCCGTCCTGGGGGAGGGGTCTAAGTGGAGGGAGGGGGAATTTTGGGGTTTTTGAGGGTCCTCAGATGCAATTTGGTGCAACATTTTGGACAAACTGTAAAGAAAATTACTGCAAATTTTTGACATTTCTTACAGAAGAGCCAAGTAAGGGGTGTTTGTCCTTGGATCTTGTTGGGAGGAAGCATACTTCAGCCCCCACATTTTTGACTGAGGGCTAAGCCCCCACCCCCGCTTCCTACGCCCTTGGTTGGATAGCTAGAGCCCGTGACTCCAGCATGGGTATTGTTGGCCAATCGCTCCTGCGAAGAACTGGGGATGTTGCTCGGTACGGGAATCAAAGAATAGAGATGAAGAGATAGGTAATCTGATTAGCCCTTGATTTTATTCCGGTGATTATTCTGCTTTAAATTCAATGATATGTACGCACGATTGAAGATGAATGATTCTATGACTGGCCGGCCATTGAAAATAAATGATTTTGGAGGTGCACGATCCTGGAACACGATAGAACACATATTCACAATTCGAGGTTTGCAGCACGAGTGTTTCGGGCTCAGACTCTCTGCGGGACGTAGCTACTACAATGGGATAGGCCTGTGATTGACGGAAAGTGACGAAATAATTGACCAAAGACAGAAGGGACGGGAAATCGGACAGACTAGGGTACCATGTGCAGTGTCTTAATTTTATGCAAATGAGGTGCACCATCAGGATCCAATCCTCTAAACAACCAAATGGCGGCCTCAATTAAGTTGATAAGCCTAAAATGTATACTTCATTACAGTAGGAATTAGATAAAGTCAGGTTAATGTTACATGGATAAGAAAATCAAAAACAAGAGACCTGCGCGTGTTGCATTGCAAAGGATCTAACTGCTTAAATAGTGTCCCTGAACTGTAACTAATGGTGTAGTTTCGTCTGTAAACTTTCAAAATAATAAACAATTAAATGTAGCAAGAAAAAGCAACAAAATTGTCATATCACGGGCGGATCCAACGGGGGGGGGGGGGCAGTGGGCACGTGTCCCCCTTTTGGCCGGTCAAGGTAACAAAAGATGTTAGTTTCTGACGCTTTTCTGTAAAGTTAAATGACAATATGGGTTTTGTTCAAAGGTTTCCTATCAATTTAATTAATGGCTTAGGTTAATTGGCCTGCAAGTAGAAGCCTATTTATGGGCCCGATATGTTGATAATTTGCAGCTATTTGTGAGTATGAGATAACTTTGCAGACACTTTATCCTCTAAAAACGCTATTTCTTGTAACGCTTCGACGTAACTGTCTTACTGTAACGTTTCATCAGTACGAGCTTACATGAAGTAACGTTTATATGTATACACTTATATTGGCATTGCATACTTTATGTGAGTTTTGTTCAAAGGACATAATATGTTGCTAGTATTTGTGAGTGCAAGGTAATTCTGCCGAGATTTAAAGATCAAAATACTTGTGTGTACAATGGAATGTATGTTTTCTCAGGGGTGGCGCCAGTTTGGGGCAATGGCCTCCCCGTCCGGGACTTTTCAAATTTTGTTTTATGCAGGAGAGTCTCAGTGAGAACAGATTTCTCTGGGTATCCTTCAAAAGCGTAAACGGAGGTGGCATGCTATGCAGCTCTTTAAGATGTTTTTTTTTCAACAAACATTATATCAGCACTGAATTAGGTGCATGTGTCAGCATTGTTCATTGAGCAAAATGTGCTATGACCATCACGCCATGACGTCATACAGACAGTGGCGTGGATCCATCTCCAAAAGTGGGGAGGGGACTTTTCACCACTTGCGAATCGCCGTCCTGGGGGAGGGGCCTAAGGGGAGGGGAGCACCCATCCCCTTTGAAAAAAAGGAAATTAGAAGGTGTCTTTATGGCAAATGATCCCATATTTGGGCGCAATTCAGCTTTTAAAATGCAGTGTCAATTCGTAATCTATGTTATACTACAATTCATCACAGTTTTAGTTTTCATTACTTTGAAAAAGTGGGGGACTTTTTGGAGATGTTCCCCTTCCAAAAAGTGAGGGGGACGTTCAGCCCCCTCTCCACTTTAGCCCTGCCGAGAACAGCTTTCTACTCCTTTACCTTCGGTCGGGAAAGTTAGCCTTTGTTGGGCAGATTCTTGAGCCATCCCTGCTCCAGACGCTCACCCCGTCAACGCTTAGCGCCTTCGGCATTCACATCCTCGCGATTAAAAAGTGTGGTTTCCTTTGGGGAAAAAGCCTTTATCCGCTCCTGTTACATACACAAAAAAATCCCCCCCCCCCCCCGACAAGAAATATGTAGTAGGCGCATCCGTTCATCATTATGTCAAAGCAATTTGTCTGATACATACATTCCAGCCTAAGCAGTGGATACTGATAGCTGCTTGCTACATTATTTGGGAGAAGTATAAATTCACAGTCAGTAACACTGGGTTCCTTACCCACAAGAGGGGTGAGTGCATACCTCCACTATGTGAGAAGTGCCCATTGCTTAATAGTAACAAATTCACAGCACTTGGGAAACAGGGTCTATTGTGTATAGATAATAGGTTAAAGCAGATCAATGTAAATGAGAACTCCACAGTTAAAACAAAATTAGGTTGCCTGATCATTCTGACCAATATATTCCCAATGTACAGGAAGAATTTTTATTTTATATTATTCCCTTACATGTAACGTTTAATGCGATGAGATAATGCACTCCACTTAACATTACAAATGTGAAGTTGTATGTGAAAGTGTGTCTGAGTGAAACCGTAAGTTCGATCAAGTTAAAATTTGGACTAATAGTCATTTTATACATGATTGATTCCTATGCCATAACGCGACTGTAGGTGGGTGTATGTATGTGCGCGTATGTAATAGCTGTAAATCGGGGGCATGGGTGTCTTTTTTCCCTAGCTAGGTGTGGATATACCGGCAAGTAGGTAAGATAGATATCAAGTAAGATATCCCTTATTGCCAAAAGCAAAATTTGCATGAAAATGGATTTTGCACCTTTCAGACGTGTGCCTAATTAATTTTGAAGCATGTATGCGTGTAATAGATGTTAATCGGAGACATTCTTGTTCCTATTCAAGTGTTGATACACCTCCAAGTGAAGATACCTCCATTTTCACTGTTAAAAACGTGTATCTCTGCTTGAATCATGTTACATGTGTGTATATATGTGTTTTTGTGATGCTTGGCTTGTAAACACGATATCTCAAGATAGCAATGATATACAATTTTCTTACTAGGAATATAGAGTTATAATACTGAGAAAAAGATCCGCAATGCTTTGGATGGAGGTCAAAGGTCATATGAGGCCAACAAGAATCACAAATCGAATACTTTGTATCTCTAGGCAGGATTGTAGGAAGCATGAATGCTTTTCATACTTTGCATGTGGATGCGTTATAGTCAGAAGATGAACCCTATGGTTTTGGTAGAGGTCAAGGGTTATCTGAGGCCAAAATACGAAATTCTTAACCAGAAAGCCTAAGGGCTTAGTGATTCCTTGCCGAATGGGGATGCTTTGTTGTACTAAGGTTCATCCCTCAGATATCTTCCCTGACTACATCATTTTACGATATTTTAACAATTTCACCTCTGCTGACCTCACATGAACTTTGAACCCCACCAAATATAACGAAAAAGAAAAATGAAAGTGTCCTGAAAGGAATTCAACTCCAATGGATCTTGGATCTTGAAAATTCTTGGGAAATTTTGTTTTTTGACCTCTGGTGACCCCTGATGACTATCTTGGGAATTCTTGGGAAATTTTGCTTTTTCACCTCTGGTGACCCCATATAACAATCTTGGAAATTCTTGGGAAATTTTGCTTTTTGACCCTTGGTGACCTCAGATTACGATCTTGGGAATTCTTGGGAAATTTTGCTTTTTGACCTCTGATGACCCCATATGATGATCTTGGGAATTCTTGGGAAACTGCTTTTTAACCTATAGTGAACCCGGATGACAATCTTGAGAATTCTTGGGAAATGTTGCTTTTGATCCCAGTGACCCAAGATGACAATCTTGGGAATTCTTGGGAAATTTTGTTTTTTGACCTCTGGTAACCCCAGATGACCTTGACCTCCACCAAAATTGATAGGGGTTTCCCCCTCAACATGGCAAATTTATATACCAAATATGAAAAGTGGCTGTCACTGCTATCGTGAGATATTGTGATTTCAAGCCATTTACAAGGTTTCTGTAGTTCAACCTCTGGTGACCTCAGATGACCTTTGACCTCTACTAAAAACAATAGCATTCTTCCTCTCAACATGACAAATCTATATCCGCCATTCCTATCTTGACATATCCCAATTTCAAGGATTTCGGTCTTTGACCTCTGGTGACCTCAAATGACCTTTGACCTCCACCAAAAACAACATGGTTCTCTCTCTCAACATGACATATCTATATACCAAATATGAAAAGTGTTGGTCACTCCTATCTTGAGATAAAGTGATTACGAGCTTTTCGGCCTTTTACCTATGGTGACCTCAAATGACCTCTGACCTTCACCAAAAATAATAGGGTTCTTCCTCTCAACTTGATGAATCTATATAGTAAATATGAAAAGTGTTGGTCATTCCTATACTGAGATAGCGTGATTACAAGCCTTTTCGGCTTTTAACCTGCGGTGGCCTCAAATGACCTTTGACCCCCATCAAAAACAACAGAGGTCTTCCCCTCGACATGACAAATCTGTATACAAAATATGAAAAAGTGTCGGTCATTGCTAACTTGAGATATCGTGTTTACAAGCCATTTACGAGGTTTTCGCAGTTTAACCTCTGGTGACCTCAGATGACCTTTGACCTCTACCAAAAACAATAGGCTTCTTCCTCTTGACATGCAAAATCTGTATACCACATATGAAAAGTGTCGGCCTTTGCTATCTTGAGATATCGTGTTTACGAGGTTTTTGTCGTTTAACCTCTGGTGACCTCAGATGACCTTTGACCTCTACCAAAAACAATAGGCTTCTTTCTCTTGACATGCAAAATCTGTACACCACATATGAAAAGTGTCGGTCACTGCTATCTTGAGATATCGTGTTTACGAGGTTTTTGTCGTTTAACCTCTAGTGACCTCAGATGACCTTTGACCTCTACCAAAAACAATAGGGTTCTTCCTCTCAACACGACAAATCTATATACCAAATATGAAAAGTGTCGGTCACTGCTATCTTGAGATATCGTGTTTACAAGCCGTTTACAAGGTTTTCGCAGATTAACCTCTAGTGACCTCAGATGACCTTTGACCTCTACCAAAAACAATAGGCTTCTTCCTCTTTACATGACAAATCTGTGTACTAAATATGAAAAGTGTCGGCCTTTGCTATCTTGAGATATCGTGTATACAAAGTTTTCGGTATTTGACCTCTGGTGACCTCAAATGACCTTTGACCGCCACCAAAAACAATAGGGTTCTTTCACTCAACACGACAAATCTATATACCAAATATGAAAAGTGTCGGTCACTGCTATCTTGAGATATCGTGTTTACAAGCCGTTTACAAGGTTTTCGCAGATTAACCTCTGGTGACCTCAGATGACCTTTGACCTCTACCAATAACAATAGGCTTCTTCCTCTTGACATGACAAATCT
Organism: Holothuria leucospilota; assembly: GCA_029531755.1. NCBI lineage: Eukaryota > Metazoa > Echinodermata > Holothuroidea > Aspidochirotida > Holothuriidae > Holothuria > Holothuria leucospilota. The sequence continues at coordinate 2,382,236 of CM055976.1, read as the reverse complement.
GTATACCAAATATGAAAAGTGTCAGTCATTGCTAACTTTAGATATCGTGTTTACAAAGTTTTCGTTATTTGACCTCTGGTGACCTCAAATGACCTTTGACCGCCACAAAAAACAATAGGGTTTTTTCTCTCAACATGATAAATCTATATACTAAATATGAAAAGTGTCGGTCATTGCTATCTTGAGATATCGTGTTTACAAGCTAGGCGTCACATACTCACACACATACACGCACACACATACACACACGTACACACCCGTACACACACGTACACACCCACACACACACACACACGACATCACCATCGCATAGATTCCTTGCCCGCTTCGGCAAGGAATCAAAAACTGCTTGTAAATACGATATCTCAAGATATCTCACCAAATTGCATCTGAGGACCCTCAAATGTTCAAAAATTTTCCAAGGGTTCCCCTCCACTTAGACTTCCCCAGGACTGCGGTCCAAAACGAAGTTCAGCGGTCCAGTCGAGAACAGCTTCCTACGCCCATACTATGTATCAATGTTTTAAAGTGATACAGCATATAAAGCAAGGAAAACATTCCAAAGGAAATTTATTTAATTTAATCTTTTAAAGCAACCGGGACACGGACATACTTTCCCTCCATTATCAACTATTGTCAAGATACTGATGCAGTCAGTTAGTCAGTTAGTCAGTTAGTTAGATGAGGTTTAACGGCATGTTTCCAACCAATTGGTTCAAGTCGAGCCGGCCACGGCCTTTTCTCTAGTTGTGGCTCACTGGCTTGTTTTCCCTAACTCCATTGCTTTTGCGGAGCATCACGCACAACAGCAGTAGGTTCCACTTTTTAAAGTTTTTGGTATGACTCGACCTGGGGATCGAACCCGGGCCTCCTGCGTGAGAGGCGGATGATCTACCGCTAGACCAAACACGCGGTCTGATGCAAACACTAGCGAAAATGCAAACTGAACAATGTATAGCTTTATGCAGTGTGTAGGTTTGGTCAACACTAGTGTAGTATTTGCTTTGTGTAAACACGTGCGAACCATGGGCGGCGATTCGGGGATGGGGGACATATCCAACCATGGAAATGGATGGGGAGGGGATACTGTACACTATATCCCCACATAATATCAACCCGGCAGATTCGGAAATCATGTAAAAAAGGTAAGGTAGTTATTAAGGAAAGTTCTTAATAGAACAGAAAAATTAAAAGATTACAAAAATTCACGCCTTAAAATGTAACATAGAACCATTTCCTCTAAGAACAGAACGGAACGTATCGATGTGGCTTGATAGTTCTGTACACCCTCCAGGAGTAGCGAAAACTTTGATATATTACACATATGCCAGCTGATGGTGGCACTCCGCTTAGACACAATGGCGTAGCTAGACATTTACTGTGGGGGGCAAAAGCAAAAAATTTCCGACAGATTATTTTTTTTTTTTTTTTTTGCTTTCCTGGGCAATTTGAGACCGAATTTTGATTTTCACGTTGGCATTTCGATGTGTAATTATCTGGGGACCTTTTTATTTTTTTTTTTTTTTTGTTTTTTTTTTTTGCTTTTAGGGCAATTTGAGACCGAATTTTGATTTTCACGTTGACATTTCGACGTGTAGTTCTGCTTATAAAAATACCAAATATTGTAAGTGTTTCAAATGAATTTTTTTAATTTATTTCCGACAGAGACTAGAAATTTCCGACAGAGGCCTTCAAAGGCTTTGTGGGGGGGCGACCGCCCCCTGCCCCCCTCTAGCTACGCCACTGCTTAGACAGGCTAGTACCACAGGCTAGTGCCACTGACTACCCCCCCCCCCTCCAACTTTCAAAGACGAATCGTCGCCCATGCATGGTGCCAACAAGTGCAAACGATGGATTACTACAATAATCTCTTTGCTTTTAGGTTTAGCGTGGTTACGTTTGCCGCGAAGTTGTTGTTTGGCTAGTTCGTGGCGCGAAATACATAACAAAACTAAATGCCACATAATTTCAGGTAGCGTTTTCCTGAAATTATCTTGGCTTGCCAATCGTCAATACGCTAAAAATGTTTGCACTAGGCAAAATCGACTGCTTCGGACAAATGGAGGGTAGTTTTATTATGGATTTTCTCCCACATACTTTGATGAGGTAAAGCAAAATCTTCAGACTGATCTCAGTTGCTTTTAAATTTTGTCAGTAATCAGTTAATTTTTTTATATTTTGTTTCTATCAGGAATAAATTCTTCCAACCCGGAGCGGTCGATTTTTCGATTCAAAACTGCCACCTAAAAACATCGTTTTTAGTCATATCGGTTGTTCCTGAACAAGCTCTGGACATGAACAAATGAGCACATGAACGGAATGTGTATGGTTGCCTGCACAAATATCAAAATCCCTACAAGAAAAAGTGGTTTATGGCACAAAATAGGAAAATAATCTCTAACAACTCCAAATAACTATCAATCAACAGAGCTGAGTATTTTAGAGATTAAGTGTCCGTGACACGTTCCATATTCACTGCAAATTTCAGATCCCTAGCTATAACAACGGCTGAAACAAATGCAATCGAAAGGCAAATATCTCTGACTGTCTGAACGCCTCGTCAAAACTGCTGTTGCAATAGCATTACTTGGGCTCGTCTTCTAGTCGAAGTTAAACCTCTTGACTGAAAATTCACTTCGGGTTAAAGATAGAAAAAGGAATCCAGTTGGATACAGAAATAGCTTGAGAATTAGGATAAGGATTAGCTTCAGGTGCGATTAGAGCTTGGGTTGGGATCAGTGTGAGGGTAAGGATCAGGGCCGTAGCGAGCAGGGGGTGTGGGGGGTGTCACAGCCCCCCCATATTCGGTCGCCGTCGGCAAATTTTCGGTCGGTCGGCAAACAGGGGAGAGGGAAAGGAAAAGAAGAGGAAAAGAGGAAAGGAGGTAAAAAGAGAGAAGGGAAAGGAAAGGAAGTGAGTAAAAAGGAAGACGAAGAATGAAAGGAAAAAAGAGAAAGAGAGAACGGTAGCGCGTGGCCAGTCTGTTTTCGGCTATTTCGATTTTCAGCTCTTCATCTAATTGGCCCATTCAAGTTGAAGGCCCGTCGGCAAATTGATTATCCATCTGACGGCCGCATACGGCCGTATCAACGGCCGTCGGTGTAATTGGACGAGTGACTGAGTCCGTCGGCAACTCGGAGAAAGAAAGGGAATCAGTGGTGGCGGCAGATGGGGCCATTCCCCCCGTCGGGGAAAGCTGCCCCCTCCCCCCCCCCCGTCGGGGAAATTTTCCGATTTCGTCGGGGAACTGTTATGTATACGATAAAATATGTAGTCCCCGACAACGGTCAGTCGGACCGACGATTTACTTAATTTTGGTCCAAATTAGGGTTCAATAAAACCCCCAAATTTTCCAATTTTCTTCTCTAAAAACCAATTTTTCAAATTTTCCATGGTAAAAGCCCAATTTTTTTCAAATTTTCTCGGAGTAGAGCCCAAAATTTCCGGCGCGCTTGGTGCGCCAAAATTATTCCTTGGGACATCGTTTCGTTACTCTATCGGCCTCGCTGAGGCTTTGGATTGTTGGCCCCCTGTCGGGCAAATCCTAGCGCCACCCCTGAAGGGAATTAAAGGCTTCCATATAGGCGCACTATTTCTGGTCATATGACATTCTTGAACAACCACTTTCTGCACAGTATTCCTCACTTTTATCATCACCATGGGGAGCAACACCCTATTACCCATTAGCCCGTTTTCTAAACCCTAACCTTGACTTCAAACACATTTTGCATACTCCAGAGGATCCAGTTTACCCACAAACGACAAACATCCTGGGAAAAAAATAATGCATCCTGGGGAAAAAATAATGCGTGCCGCGCGTGTGTTCCCTTCACTGCAGTCTCAGGCTTTGAACTTTTGAACACCAAAATGAAACAGATACAGAACCCGTCCTGGCATTCAAAGCATATTTTGAACGCTTGTGTTAGGATTCTGAACACTTTTTCTCCCTTTTTGAACGCGGGACACCTGTTTGAACACTTACCGTATTTGAACGCCTGACGCGTCTAGTGTTCAAATGCTGAACGCATAGTGTTCCAATTCTGAACGACACTTCCAGCTCCTCAAGTAAAGTAGCATAACGGGACGAGTAACCTACCACATTACAGTAAAATTATCCGGAATCTTTGCATTGAATAATGTATTATGAACCAAAACATACCTATCCTGCATGAGACTTATTTTTTTCACACACCCAGATATTATGGCTAAAACTCAGAGCTTCCGGGGACTTCGCCCCCTAGACCCCCAACAGTTGCCTTAAAAGGCGGGCCCAGTGTTTTTAGCCAGCCCCTATTTGTGCAAAAATGTCGCATATAAATCGGCGGACAAATGTCGTTACAATAAAAATCTGACAAGCAAATTCTCCCCGGGTGTAAATTTTGAGGTTCCTCATTAGAGCAGAATCCACTCAAGTACTTCCAAGTATTTGCACATTTGCAGGGCACCTTTCAAATTCCAAAAATTTCCAAAAGGGAGAGGGAAGACAGCCCCAGGCCACAGATCAGTAATAATGGCATTGAGAAAACGTCCCTAGCTGAAACACTGGCGGGCCCTCTGGATCCCAACCGCTTAAAACTAAACTATAGCGCTTGACGAGAGGAATAATAGCCTAATTTATCAAAATTATGGGGAATCTTTGCATTTGATTGATGCATTATGAACAAAAAAATATATCCATCCTGCCTGAGACTTAATTTTTTTTTTCACCCAGAGAGAATGCTTAAACCTCAGAGTTTCCGGGGCTTCTCCCCCTGCCCCCTCCCCGCGGGGCTTTGCCTCTAGACCCCACCATGGGCCCTAAGGCAGGGCCCCTGACCCCACCCCTAAAGCTCGTGTTTCCACGCTGCCTATGCATTACCAGATCTGTCGGCAAAACATAGTCCTAACACCCCCCCCCCCCGCCAAAACAGAAAACACCATCCGCTAACGCGCCCCTGGTTAGGAGTACGTTTTAGAGTTTAGATCTTTGGTCTACTGAGTGAAACTTCGATTTAGTAAACAAAGACTCTTTTGCTCCCTGTTGTATGGTGTGTATAGTTTGTTTGGCATTGTGTTTGTGATCCAACAGGGCTTTGCTTGGGTTTGGGGTTCCCTTTTAGTTTCTCAGTGCCTGTTTCTACGTACTTAAAAGCTCAGTAAACCCTGCTCGGGTGTCCCTGCCTGGCCCTCTTTGTGGTTCGCCGAAAGATATTCTTCATCTTTTGCTCCTTGACATCGATGGGAACGTGAAACTCCCAAAAGCAATATGCTGCCTCGCGCAGGGAGCTGCAAGACTCTCTGCCTTGCGGCAGACATTTTAAGGTCGGTGATCAAAGGAGGCAAAGGGCAAACGCTTCCGATAAATTCTTTGTCTACAACAAAATTTTGAATTACTACTGCCGTAATACATCTTAACACACATCTAGCCGCGAATAAATATTTCGTCCCCCAGCAGCTAACTCGCTCCTTAGCCCCACTCCTTCGGTGCTTTTTGGTACTCTGGCTGGCTATGAGCTTGGGAATCACTCTGACGTCCACCATACCCAACTTAACCTAATCATTCACCTATCCTCCCACACTATACATGTATATGTGTATATCGAATACATCCTCAACAAGTCTAGAAATGCCATTTTCAGCTATCTGTGAGGGTGCAGCTCTGTTCTTCAAAATTTTCTGTATGCTTCAGGCCACCTGATGGTAGTGCTCCATCTAGATATGACTATGCTATGAGGCAAACGTGTTCACTAGTTGAACTACTGTATCATGTACTGTAGTGTAATGAGAATGTTTGTGTCCAGCTCGTCCTGTTCTTTATGATAGTCTCTCTGACCTGAGGGGTCGTGAGCACTGTACAGTATATTGGTGAATGGGATTCCCTCCATTATGTGTGAAGTTGGCATGTTACAACCTCATTTTTACGTAGCAGACGAATTTCATTCTATGAAAATTTCAAGATCAAAGTGGCTTGAAAGAAAGAAAAAAAGTGTGGTGTCTAGGTAAAGGCAAATACAACTAAAATTGGGCAAGGACCAGACGAGCTACAGTAATGAGGTGTTACAGGTAGAATTTTGCATCACTGTCAGCATATATACTGTAGTGCAATTTTATCCTCTTCGTTATGCATTTTTAAAGTTGTCATACTATAAACTAAAACTTGGTCCCTACAAAAAGTTTGTTTCCGATCACATGATGTTAATCCCCCCTCTAATTCAGGTGGGAAAATTCATGTCAATATGAAGGAAACCTCACAGAAGGGACTTTTTGTGAGGTGAGATCTAGGCCTCTATTTCCTTGATTTAAATGAATTGGCCAAGCCAAGCCTAGTCAGGATACATGTAAGGCCATCATACCATTAGATTATGGACCCATTAGGGTAAACTGGGGTAAAAACGCCCATGGGGTAAAAACGCCCGGAAAACTTTTTTGCTCTGCCAGTAAAAAATTACATGATGTATGATAGAATGGAACATATTTATATTGAGAACAATGCTAATATATAGTAATGATAGAAGAAAAAACTTTGTTAACATATTTCAGGGGTATTGAGGAACTGTTGAAAAAAATATGACAAAAAAAGTTTTGAAAAATTCCCGTCACAGGTTTAGCCGTCATCAGTTCGTATTTACCCCATATGTAGATGATGTTTATTTTTTATCATTTTTTAGTTGATTTATGTTAAGAAGGGTTACTTACAGCAGTATGCCTAATCAGTATTTAAATATCTATTTTTATATATGCTTAGTACCCGAGATTTAAGTGGGCGTTTTTACCCCAGACAAAATCAACTGCCATGGGGTAAAAACGCCCAGCAACATCCTTCACATGAAGCTATAAATAAATCCTCATTTATCTTCAACCACCACAATAATAGACCTTCCTACAGCTATTATTACTTATTAGTATTAGCTATTAGAGACCAACTACATACATTTGACATTTTAATTCTTACTTAATGTTCTCCAGGTATTATTTAGATTCAAGTTCGTTACAATTTGGTAATTTCTTTTTAAATGTAACTGACTTTCTTCAGTCATCATATAACCCCCCCCCCCCCTCCTTTGTTTTACTGAAGATACTGATAATAAATGAATTACATTTTTGGCAATCAATGTGATGAAAACTAATAAGTGCCAAAAACTATTTGCAGGTGTTTCTAAATCTATAAGATTGTAACCCATAAGCGCTTTTTGTGTACAGCTAAACATTCATCGCACTATGATGACTGTGTGTAGGAAAATTTCTCTTCATTGCAATGCAAATACATGTGCCGTCACATGTACAATACATGTGCAAGTTAGAGACCACAGATGCACCACAAACAGACAAACAAGCAAACAAACATACAACCCAAGAAACATCTAAAAGGCAAAACTAATATCTGAAGGATCCTCAGTTTCACTTCAGGTGGCTTCACCAAGGACTCCAGAATCATTTCATCTAAAAACATCTACTGCAAATAACTGTGTGGGAGACTACTGTATGTGGCAGTTATACATAAATATACAATACATTGAACAAATGATGCTGTCCCATGATGTTTTAACTCATTTGACCATCTAGTACATGCATCCCCATAGTGCCATTTCAGTTAGCAAGAACACAATAATAACTTTCAGTAGACTCAGAGAGGAAGTACAGTAGAGTATCTTTTCACTTTGCATTGCAAGTTGCAGTCTATCATTACGATAACAACAGATCAGTGGGGTTTCAAAGAGGAAGACTACGCAAAAACTTGTTTGTAGCAGATGAAAATGCAGTGCAAAAAAAAAAAAAAAAAAAAAAACAGATTCACAAAGTCATCATGGCTGTTAGTTTGCAAGGACCCAAAGCCTTTATAAACCAGTTGTATCTCTGTTGACTCTCCAGAGTGACAAGGCAATGCACAAGCCCATGCTCATTGTGCTGTACGTTAACGTTTCACTTTCACATACATTTGTGTCAGGTACTGTAAACGACTTCATATTCATAGTCCTCCAACTGCGCTTAAGATGTTTGTGGTAGTTGAGGTTGCATTCCTCAAAATAACATCAAAAAATAAAAGAAAAATAATAACTTGACTTAACTTTACTTTACTTTTATAGGCCTGTGGAATAGTCATTTTCTTTAAAAGATAGGGGTGGGCGTTTTTACCCCGAGATCCGGGTAAAAACGCCCGCCAAAATTGGTGTCAAAAACTGAGGAAAATTCCTCCTTATCAATTTCATAACCATGATGTCATATATGCAAATTATAAAAGAGACATGTATTGCACAAAGCCACACTTTTGTTTTCTAGAGTCTGCAAGGAGTACAGAGATATTTACCAAAAACCTCAAAAATGGGCGTTTTTACCCCAGTTTACCCTACTTCCCACCCCAACAAAACATTACTTTCCTCCCCACATTACTGGATGGGGAACCAATCGATGTTTTTACCCTTGGTGTAAGCAATATATATTTTAATGATACAGTACAAGCTAGACTACAGTTCTGTTGGCAATGACGTGGAGCATTTTGGGTTGTTATTTTGTTTACTTTTAAGTAATGCAGAAAATATGTCAGTGTTGCCAAAAGTTTTCATTCATAGGCCTACATTATGCAAACTATCACATGGCCTAGATCTGTGTATAGGCCACTTCATATTGAAAATTTGAGACATTCCCTTCACAAGTCTTTATGAGGAGGAAATAACTGTGTACAGAAAATAACACACCCTATTAAAGGATATGGCCACTGTTAGTATTCGGACCAGTAACAGTATAGTTTCCTTCCCTGTAAAATGTTAAACAAAAGGACCCCATCTAGATAAAAGGTGAAAATGTTACAGTAGTTCCTTGCCACCAGCTTGGGGAGAAGACTAGAATAACATTTAGACTGAAGGGAGGAAATAACATTTATTTCACATGAGGACACAAAATCTTCCTGTTTTTACACAATATGTTATAGGGCCTACATGGTTCTCAAGTTATTTTCATGGTTATTTTGCAAGCTGACACCATATTCACACATCATGAACATCAACAACATGACAACTACTGTACAGTACCAAATTTACCGACCCATCTTGCCTCAAAAACTGCAAGAACAATTTTTCTTGATTTCACTTTCCTGTCCAAATATGATAGATTGGGCACATACAGCATTGGCTATGATACTGAGCAGTGCACTTGTCCACTTACTTGCCCTGGACTGTCAGGGAGGGGGCTTGAGGAAGCCTACAAAATATTCATATCTCAATAATTTGTACAAAAATCTTCATTACTTTCTACTTTCTCCCAATTTTATGTTTGATTCAAAATGTTCATGCTAGGTACTACTGGGTAAGTCTACCATCTACCGTAGCCTAGGCTAGCAGTGGTAGCCTAGTGAGGCTTACCAAGTAACAAGTCAAAACATACTGCTATTGATCGAAAGTGGGCCCATGGTATTCAGTAAAGGCACGCCTATAGTGGGTTCTAACCAATAACCACAGTCCTCTACTTAAAATATCCCTGTATGTACTTAAATGTCCATGAGTTTAATAATTGCTCTGGTAGTTGTTGCTGTGGATAACTGGTCGTTTTGCCCCCATGCAAGTTCGCCCCAAAGTGGAAGTGGCTTTGCCCCCAAAGTGGAAGTCGTTTCGCCCTCGAGTACCTACTAGTTCGCACCATTGAATTACCTGACACCACATGCAGTTGTCATAGTTTACAATTTTGAAATAGCAAAAAAAGGTTCATTGTTCATTGACATTTCATGGATGATTTTGATTTGGATATGAAACATCCTCATATGAAACAAAACAGGTAAAATTTGCGATCAAAGAACAACTCACCATGCAAACACAACATTACAGAATTAAAAGTGCACAAATGCCTGTGCTAGTAGAATCAGCAAGTTTTTCGTTTACCTACATTGAACCATCTAAAATTAAAATTAATTTTTATCCTGAAAGAGAATCAAATGAGATTCCATTGACACCTTTTCAACACAAACAATCAATTCCTTGAAAGAGGTATGCTGCCCAGAGATCACTTGTGCAAACTGGTCAGCACAGTTTGGGGGTAAGTCTTCGTAGGCGAACTGGTTTTTGTGGGGCGAACTGGTTTGGGCAGCGGTGTGATGATGAGCCTGGGTACCCCGGCTCTTGGGCCCAAGGGGTCCCCTAACTAGAGGTTCTATCATGAGGTCGATGAATTTTTTAGAAGTATCAAATTTTGGACGTCAATTTTACAATTTTTGCCCCACTAAGATAGTGTGTGGATTGGTTCCGCAAAATTCAGGAGAACCTGTAAAGACACTTCGCAAAATTTTTAGTGAAAAACCATGAAACCTACAGTACATCTTAGCCTAAAAAGGGGCCCACCCTATCCAATGAGGTACATACCCTTTATCTGTGCATCAGTGCATGAAGCAGGGGGCCCTTTTGGTCGGCACAGCTCAGCACAGTCTGAGCAAAGGAAATATGCCACTGTGGTTGGGGTGGATTTGCATGGGGCGAAATGACCGTAAACCCTTGCTGTGGTAACCGTTCATATAGTTTTGTAGAGTACAGTTGTTTGCATGACTTATAATGGCTTGTGTTACAAGTGCTCCTAGCACAATGAGCTAGGCCAGTACGAACATGGTGCCATCACTGCCATACACAGTACAGTCCACATGTGTTGCTCATATAGCCTATTTGAAATTGAGTAAACTTCTTCTAAATGATCAATCATTACACCCCATTAATATATCTATGCGATCGTTGAATAGATTATTCCTAGGCTACATCCGTCTGAACAATCCATTTTCAAATTCCTCCCACGCTTTCCTCACCATTTTGCCAAACTTAGGCTGGTTCCCGCTATTAGAAGTTTCAATGTGATTGCTTATTGATGTTCAGATTACAGTATCTATGCGTGACCGTCGGTATCCTTTTTAGGCCGAGCCTAAGGCCTAACGTTAGCACGCTATGTACATGTAGCTAACAGTTTGGCCAGGCCTAGTCCGCAGTCTGCTGACCTAGTATTTGGGAACAAAGTGTACGTGAGAACTAGGCCTAGGTACCCTAGGCTAGGCCAGGCCTAACTTTATACATGGCCCACAGGCTAGTGTACACTAGTAGGCTACTTTGGTAAAGGAGACTCCCGATGTTCTGCGAAGTCTTCTGAAACCCCCAAATCATGGAAGATTTACTTACTTCTTGCAGTTCGGTGCAGTACAATAGCGTCTGTGCACATGTATCCAATAGATGGGCGGCTAATTCTCCATGTGTCCAACCACCGCTTTCTTTTAGGTCCTTCCACGCGTCGAACGATTCTGAGAGTGCAACTTTCGTCAACCTGTACTTTTTATCACTTGCCTTTTTACGCCTCCATCTTTCGAGCAGAGAGTGTGAGGGTACTCTTCTGCCCTCGCTGCGTTTGAGCTCCCAATGCTGAGACACTATCCATTTTGGTACAATTCTCCGTGCCGCGATATTTTATTGTGATACTTTCACACGCTGTACACGTTCTATGGCGTTCAATGCAACACTAAGTCAATGGACATTATGTGTGTGTATGCAGAGATACTGTTGATTGTTCATATATACGGTGTGTGTGTGTGTGAAATTGTAAACAATATCATGTGATCAATTTCCACCAATCGGGATTGCCTTGAGTTTGAATTGAAACAGAGTCCAACTGTCAATCATGTGTGACGTCAACAAAACCGTCATGCAATCAGAAAATTGATCAGACTACGAGAGACGTTCAATTTGGGGGGACTGCATTTTCCCTTTAAGTGTCCGTGACACGTTCCATATTCACTGCAAATTTCAGATCCCTAGCTATAACAACGGCTGAAACAAATGCAATCGAAAGGCAAATATCTCTGACTGTCTAAACGCCTCGTCAAAACTGCTGTTGCAATTGCATTACTTGGGCTCGTCTTCTAGTCGAAGTTAAACCTCTTGACTGAAAATTCACTTCGAGTTAAAGATAGAAAAAGGAATCCAGTTGGATACAGAAATAGCTTGAGAATTAGGATAAGGATTAGCTTCAGGTGCGATTAGAGCTTGGGTTGGGATCAGTGTGAGGGTAAGGATCAGGGCCGTAGCGAGCAGGGGGTGTGGGGGGTGTCACAGCCCCCCCATATTCGGTCGCCGTCGGCAAATTTTCGGTCGGTCGGCAAACAGGGGAGAGGGAAAGGAAAAGAAGAGGAAAAGAGGAAAGGAGGTAAAAAGAGAGAAGGGAAAGGAAAGGAAATGAGTAAAAAGGAAGACGAAGAATGAAAGGAAAAAAGAGAAAGAGAGAACGGTAGCGCGTGGCCAGTCTGTTTTCGGCTATTTCGATTTTCAGCTCTTCATCTAATTGGCCCATTCAAGTTGAAGGCCCGTCGGCAAATTGATTATCCATCTGACGGCCGCATACGGCCGTATCAACGGCCGTCGGTGTAATTGGACGAGTGACTGAGTCCGTCGGCAACTCGGAGAAAGAAAGGGAATCAGTGGTGGCGGCAGATGGGGCCATTCCCCCCGTCGGGGAGAGCTGCCCCCTCCCCCCCTCCCCCCTGCCCTGCTGCCCCCTCGGGGAACTGTTATGTATACGATAAAATAAGTAGTCCCCGACAACGCCAAAATTATTCCTTGGGACATCGTTTCGGTACTCTATCGGCCTCGCTGAGGCTTTGGATTGTTGGCCCCCCTGTCGGGCAAATCCTAGCGCCACCCCTGAAGGGAATTAAAGGCTTCCATATAGGCGCACTATTTCGGGTCATATGACATTCTTGAACAACCACTTTCTGCACAGTATTCCTCACTTTTATCATCACCATGGGGAGCAACACCCTATTACCCATTAGCCCGTTTTCTAAACCCTAACCTTGACTTCATACACATTTTGCATACTCCAGAGGATCCAGTTTACCCACAGACGACAAACATCCTGGGAAAAAAATAATGCATCCTGGGGAAAAAATAATGCGTGCCGCGCGTGTGTTCCCTTCACTGCAGTCTCAGGCTTTGAACTTTTGAACACCAAAATGAAACAGATACAGAACCCGTCCTGGCATTCAAAGCATATTTTGAACGCTTGTGTTAGGATTCTGAACACTTTTTCTCCCTTTTTGAACGCCGGACACCTGTTTGAACACTTACCGTATTTGAACGCCTGACGCGTCTAGTGTTCAAATGCTGAACGCATAGTGTTCCAATTCTGAACGACACTTCCAGCTCCTCAAGTATAGTGGCATAACGGGACGAGTAACCTACCACATTACAGTAAAATTATCCGGAATCTTTGCATTGAATAATGTATTATGAACCAAAACATACCTATCCTGCATGAGACTTATTTTTTACCCAGAGATTATGCTAAAACCTCAGAGCTTCCGGGGACTTCGCCCCCTAGACCCCCAACAGTTGCCTTAAGGCGGGCCCAGTGTTTTAGCCAGCCCCTATTTGTGCAAAAATGTCGCATAAACGGCGACAAATGTCGTACAATAAAAATCTGACAAGCAAATTCTCCCCGGATGTAAATTTTGAGGTTCCTCATTAGAGCAGAAATCCACTCAAGTATTGCACCATTTGCAGTCTAGGCACCTTTCAAATTCCAAAAATTTCCAAAAGGGGAGAGGGACAGCCCCAGGCCACAGATCAGTAATAATGGCATTGAGAAAACTTCCTAGCTGAAACACTGGCGGGCCTCTGGATCCCAACCGCTTAAAACTATAGCGGCTTGACGAGAGGAATAGCCTAATATATCAAAATTATGAGGAATCTTTGCATTTGATGATGCATTATGAACAAAAATATATCCATCCTGCCTGAGACTTAATTTTTTTCACCCAGAGAGATGCTTAAACCTCAGAGTTTCCGGGGCTTCTCCCCCTGCCCCCTCCTCGCGGGGCTTTGCCTCTAGACCCCACCATGGGCCCTAAGGCGGGCCCCTGGACCCCACCCACTAAAGCTCGTTTCCGCGCTATGCATTACCAGATCTGTCGGCAAAACATAGTCTCTACACCCCCCCCCCCCCCAAACAGAAAACACCTTCGCTACGCCCCTGGTTAGGATTACGTTTAGAGTTTAGATCTTTGGTCTACTGAGTGAATCTTCGATTTAGTAAACAAAGACTCTTTTGCTCCCTGTTGTATGGTGTGTATAGTTTGTTTGGCATTGTGTTTGTGATCCAACAGGGCTTTGCTTGGGTTTGGGGTTCCTCTTTAGTTTCTCAGTGCCTGTTTCTACGTACTTAAATAGCTCAGTAAACCCTGCTCGGGTGTCCCTGACTGGCCCTCTTTGTGGTTCGCCGAAAGATATTCTTCATCTTTTGCTCCTTGACATCGATGGGAACGTGAAACTCCCAAAAGCAATATGCTGCCTCGCGCAGGGAGCTGCAAGACTCTCTGCCTTGCGGCAGACATTTTAAGGTCGGTGATCAAAGGAGGCAAAGGGCAAACGCTTCCGATAAATTCTTTGTCTACAACAAAATTTTGAATTACTACTGCCGTAATACATCTTAACACACATCTAGCCGCGAATAAATATTTCGTCCCCCAGCAGCTAACTCGCTCCTTAGCTCCTTAGCTTTTTGGTACTCTGGCTGGCTATGAGCTTGGGAATCACTCTGACGTCCACCATACCCAACTTAACCTAATCATTCACCTATCCTCCCACACTATACATGTATATGTGTATATCGAATACATCCTCACTCTAGGGCCAAAAAATCCAGGTAATATTCCGTCGTGTCCGACAGTGGGCGTAGCGTAGCCAGTGCGAGGAACATGAAAGGGCCTACAGTCTTGGACAAAACTGTTGGAACACCTCCCACCGTTGTACCATGTAAAATATGATGTCGTGCACGATTTCGAAACCCTCGTCCCCATGGAGTACAATGTTGTGTTCAAACGAAGCAGTATATCTCGAATTTACATTATCTCCAACATTGTACGGGGAAGCCGGGGTGCAGGGGTGTTCCAACGAGTTTTGTCCAAGATTGTAGCCAGTGGTGTAGTGAGGATTTTATGCTACCGGTCAACCTGCTATAGTAATCAGAACCCCATCATAATTTGGCGCGTATCGTACTAATTTGGTAACGTAAGTTTTTGGAGGAACACTTTGATGCGACGCTTATGATGAGACTCTGCTGTACTCATTGTTTAACGGTGAAGATTCACAGATTCTCATACATACAGGCATATGGTTCAGCAAGTTTCAGTCTAATTTCGTCTTACATGTTACCAGGACAAAATCATAACTCTGCTTATTAGACATGTAAAGGCAAACACAGAGCTTTTTGATGGATCTAATGTGCTGTAACACTCAACAGGTTCGTAGTCAAGGAAGGGGAGGGGGTTGGGCACGCTGCCCCTAGACGTATTTTCGCTCCCTTGTCACTATTGCCTAATACACTTTGGCATATCTCACCTCGTAAAACATATATGGTCTCCTCTCCCAAGTTATCTCGCCCCCTGAGTACCTTGTTTCTGGCCACTTCCTTATAATTAGATATCATCTCACGTACAGCAAACATTCGCTCTTTTTATTTTGACACGAGACATTTCACGGGCTTACAGTTTGTTTAATAGGTAGGCCTTCACTTGTAACGGGGCATTGAAATAATTTGAGAATGCTGCATCTATTTCATGCTCATGGTTGAATGTGTTACTAAAATCCATATGAACTTGCTACGTCCTTACCTGATATGCACCGTTTACAGTCGACAAGGTATGAATTTACGTTTTTTCATCGTATTACATCAATGTAATCCTGTTTTTCTTAATTCAGCAAATGTCATAAGCAGAGATAAATAATTTATTCATCTTAGCTAAAGGCTCGAATAAACTTAATGTCTTAGGATTGACGCAAAAATGAAGAGGTAAGTTGCCATTCGCAGTCAGCTTGTGTATGGGATCTCAGTCATGTATTAGAACAACAATGCTATGCAGTTAGTATAGGTTTATACGCGTTATAGTGCTTGCATACAAGGGGACACAAGCTAAGGTTCGATCTATTGAGGTACAACTGTAGTATGATCCCTGTGTAACCGTTAATGGGGGAGATTCGGTACACGACGCAAAAGAATTAGACACCAAGGCCTCGACTGGAATGAAGTGTTTTATTTAGTCGCACACAAAAGAGGCAAGCTCACGCCACTTCCGAATTCCGTAAAAAAAACTGCAGAATACAAAAATACAAATACGTACAAATACACATAGTTTAACAATTTTACCATTCGTAAGTATGTAAATTATCGCACTTCTAAACATTTCGCAAAGTACAATATACAAACCTACAACACTTCACTTAACCAAATAATTACACAAACCACAACTCAAAAACAGCTAAAGTCCCTAGTCATAAGATATAATTTCACCAAAACATACCTCTTTGGGATTTTTAAAAGTACACTGTCCTTCAATCCTATGCAAACGAGTACCCGGTAGATAGACTGTAAACACATAGCGAGCTAGTGAATAATTACAAAGGGCAAGATGCCACGGAAATCTCTGCAGGTGAGTGGTCGGTCAGCTGGCATGCATCCAGGCAAAAAGCGCCCCAGACATGTGTACAAATACTGTAGTGCTTTTGTACTCACCAATTGATCTGCACAGACCCATTCCTAGTAGTACGGACTGTACCATTACAAAAAGAGGTACGTTAACACACACAATATTGCACAAATACAAATAGGGCTCACTTCTCTACATCCTGTGTATTTTACCTGGTTCTTATCAGTTTCAGGGGCTTTGATTGTTGTGTGTATTTAACTAGAAATTTGAATTTGCATGGCAAATCCGACGTAGCCTCTCCGAGAAAGAGGTGTGGGAGTTGTTTTTCAATCGGGAGAAAGGAGATGGAACATAAGGCATATTAATTATCCGCGCGCCAGAGACATTTTAATTTTTATAAGCAAGCTCATGACAGTAGAGTTCATGAACTTATGGAGTTATTTTACATAAAATGTCCTGAAAGTGCAGGTATCAAAACGTCCAAGCTACTAATTGTATCTGGATTTGCCCAGCCTGTAATGAAAAAAACCTGTCTACTGCTTTCTCAGCACCCTTTCCCCCTCAGGCTAATAACAGTAATCCTCACCTAGGTCTAAGTCTTGGTAATAGATTCGTTTCTCTTGATCCAGACCACAAAGAGGATCTTAGTGTCTCGCGTACGCATGCAGGCACATCTTTGAAATCAAATGATAATCAAACTACTAGTAAAAAGGAGATCTCTCTTGTCTCTATAAACATCAATGGTATTCGTGGTAAAAAAATTGATCTTCAGGCCTTTCTTAGTGTGACCCATCCGATATTGTGGCTCTCCAGGAGGCTAAAGTCGATGACTCTATAACAACGAGTGAACTGGTTCCCTCGAGCCTTGACTATACCATTTTCAGAAATGATCGTACTCTTGGGGGTGGAGGTACTATATGTTGCTGGTGAAAAACAATTTATCCCCCACGAATGTCAGTAACCTCACAAATGGTTCTGAGTCAGTTTGGGCCAAGTTCTCTGTCAATGGTACCATACATTATGTTGCCTCATGGTATAGGGACCCCGATGCTCCTTCTGAGCATATCCTTTTGTTCCGGGAGCAAATAAGTAAAATCATGGCAACTCACAAAACTAGAAAACAGCCGTGCTTTCATGTTTTAGGGGATTTTAACTTCGGTAAAATAGATTAGAGTACTAGGCTTCATAAAGATAATGGACTGTGTCTTACCAACAGTTCCGGAAAACTGCTTCTGGATATTTTAAACGATTTTGCTTTAGAGCAACTCGTAAATTTTCCAACCAGAGGCACAAATACCCTTGACTTATTATTATCGAATTTACCAAACCAGTTTACTGAAATCGCCCCCTTAGACCCTTTTAATGATCATGTGGTTTTATTCTGTAGATTGAGGTGTCTCTTTCCGATCAAAAGGAAACCTCGTAGGCTTATCTGGCAATTCTCAAAGGGCGACTATGGTGCTATGAGAAATGATACCCGGAGCTTTGCCTTGGGGTACTTCAATGGGGGGCAAAACAGTCGTACTGTAAATGAAAACAGGCAACTGATTAAGTCTTTTCTTGAAAGAACAGTTAAGAAGAACGTTCCCACTAAAAGAACTGGAACTAAAACATCCCTTCCGTGGGTTACCGATAGCATTCGTAAGTTGATTAGAAGAAGGGACAGGCTGCATGCTATCTTCAAAAAAAAATAACAACAACAAGTTGCGTGACAAGTGGGCTGAATTGCGCTCTAAAATCAAAAAAAGAGGTCCAAATCTCCCACACAAATTATGTCAATGGTATGATTGGTGATATAAAACATGACACGAAACCTTTTTGGAGGTACATAAATGGCAAAAAAAAGACAAACATGGTATTCCCCCTCTTAAATCGGATAGCAAACTAGCTACTACTGACTTGGATAAGGCCTGTGCTTTCAATGCTCAGTTTACAAGTTTATTTACCAAAACCTTGTTTAATGTTATCCCTTTCTGTAGACCAACTTGCAGCAGAATGGCTAATATTACCATATCTACTCATGGAGTTGAAAAGCTGTTAAAAGGCCTTAATAAAAAAAGCCGTGGGACCTGATAATATTCATCCTTGGGTCCTTAGTGAAATTGCTTCTGATCTTGCTCCTATGTTAAGCCACTTGTATCAACAATCCCTCTCAAACGGAAGGATACCCATCGATTGGAAGAGGGCAAATGTTTGCCCTATTTACGAAAAGAACGATAGTTCTCTCCCTAGCAACTACCGGCCTGTTTCGCTCACTTGTATTTGTTGTAAATTGTTAGAGCATATTATAAGTTCCAACTTGATGGACTTCTATGAGTCGAATAACACCCTATCAACAAAGCAACATGCTTTTAGAAAGTCACACAGCTGTGACACCCAACTAGTATCTGTCGTCGAAGACTGGGCTTCATCTTTGGATTCACAAAAGCAGGTCGATGTCTTTATCTTGGATTTTGAAAAGGCCTTTGACACCGTGCCTCACGAGCTGCTAAAAACCAAACTGTTTAGCCTTGGTGTTTCCAAACAGGTTCTTCGGTGGGTTGACGACTTCCTTTCAGATCGTAAGCAAGCTGTTTTTTATGGTACCCTGTCCCCTTTTGACGATGTTGTTTCTGGTGTCCCCCAGGGGTCTGTCCTTGGACCCATTCTTTTCCTTGTTCATATTAATGACATTGTAAATGCCGCTTCCACTAATATTAGACTTTTTGCTTATGACTGTGTATGTTATCGGGTCATAGAGAATGTTAATGATTGTGGTATGCTCCAGAATGACATCCACAATCTAGGTCTTTGGGCCAAGACTTGGGGCATGAGATTCCAGCCCTCTAAGTGTAACATCATTACATTCGCCAGGAAAAAAACCCGGTCAAATTCGATTATGTCCTGAACGATGTAAAGTTAGTTAAGGTGGACCCGATAAAGTACCTAGGGGTCACGATTTCTAATGACCTAAACTGGGATAAGCACATTCAGTCTATCTGCAACAAGGGTAATAAGATTTTGGGAGTACTTTATAGAAACCTATCTTTTTGCTCTCGCGACGTGAAGCTAGCTGCCTACAAGGGTCTCCTCCGGCCTGTCTTGGAGTATGCTTGTTGCGTATGGGATCCACATCAGTCCTATTTACAAGATAAGCTAGAGAGCATTCAGAGGAGATCGGCTCGTTTTATTAGTTCAGAATTTTCTCGTGAGCCAGGGTCAATGACTGTCATTTTGAAGGACCTTGATCTCCCCACGCTTGCTGAGCGTCGCAAGCAAAATAGACTTATTCTCTTCTCGAAAGGTTTTTTCGGTAAGGCTAATATTCCCATGGACAGACTTAGACACCCTACCCGGACTACTCGTGGGATGCACAACCTCCATTTTTGCCAACTCTATTCTAGATCTAACTGTTATAAATTTAGTTTCTTTCCCAAGACTTTGAAGGATTGGAATAATCTCCCTGCTGATTTGATTGATGGTTTAGACGGTCACTTAGACCCCGTTCATTACTTAACTAATTTTATTAGGGCTTAGGGCACCACCTGACGCATGCGCGGTGTAGTAATGTCCTCTGGATGTGTCACCGTGATCCGAAAGAAGAAGAAGTAGCTAAGCATCATAAAACAGTGGGTACCGAGGACTTAAAGATTATTATTAAAGATATTATTATTCAAGTGAATTGAATTTACTTTTATCAGTTGCTTCGCGGGCCAGATGAATTAGTGGTCTCGCGGGCCGGAGGCTAAACGAACCCACATGCCGGAGGTTCCTCACCCTTGCTGTACTGAGCCACCGTACATACCCTAATGATCTAAGTGCTAGTGCCCCGGTAGGCTACTTACACATACCGCTGTGTTGTTTTAACGATGGACGTAAATTCATTCATTTTACATTGACGGCGGCAGGAAGGTTCCCAATTTTCCCTCCAAATCTCAAAGTCGTAACTTTTGGCAATTTAATAAACGTCGGCATGCCGATTTATTATCTCAAAATTAAGCATATAGCCTAGTAAGTTTCAAGTTTCCCGACGAAAATCGCCCGCGTCTAAATACCTCGTTGCTAAATCAAACAGGCTTTCCGCTGCCAGCTTCCCAGCCGGATCCCCGGCCTGCTCCTGCTGGAATTAGCGCTACTCGCCTTCTGCAACTCCAGCTGTCCAGTGACACTAATAGCTGGTAATACCTTTCTCAAAGTGCTGAAAAAAAATTTCGTCTGTATTCGGACGTGACAGAGAGTCACTTCTTAACGATTGGTCATCACTTAAAATTCCCACTTGAGATTGGGTCAATTTAAAAATATTCAGACTATCCCGCATGCGCGGAGCTGAAAATCGAATATTTTTTTTCAATGTATCAGACAGTCTCTTCCATGCATTATTTTGGTATCGTAATTTGTTTTTATAGATTCCCACCGTTCGTACGTTTCAAGAAGTCATTTGAGCATTTAAAATCCTTCAGTTTAAGTCGAGGGGCGACAATGAGAATACGAAAAACTTTGAGATTTGAAAATGAAGGATTATGGTCAACCAAAATTCAAAACGAACAACTCGTCTCGAAAGTAGATCCGTACATACTTTGGTCTATGCAGGTCATGAACAAGCGTGCGTTTGTCTGATGTGTCTAGTTAATTATATATGTCAATGGTGCGTTACACAGTACGTGCTATAAAGGTAGACCTATAAAAATACAAGTAAGCCATTACATCTTACGACGACATTTTTATAACTCAGTTGGCCAGTGCATCCGGGCCAAAATCACGAGTCTCTTCTCCCAACAAGCCATGTTCAACATCTAATTGTGATAATTGTGAAATATATGATCAGTGGAAAAACGTTGCAGAAATTTTCAGATTTATTTGCCCTATTGCTGTATATTTCCAAAATATTTGCGGTTTTATTCTGTTTGCACCTGAACATTTAGAAGCTGCGTAATCTTGGTGAAAATACATCAATGGCGACGAGACAAAATACAATGTTCTTCCGCTCTGAATTCATCCGCTTCATAGAGTTTCCGTATTATAAGACTTACTTTTTTGCGCAATGTAAAAAAACATGTCTACTTGGGTTGTAGTTTGCCTTCCCAAATGATGGAAATACGATTCCGTACACGTAGCCTTACAGGCTACGTAAGTGAAGAGTTGCTGCATTAGGGAGAGTTGCTATTTGTCAAATAGCAACTCCCTGGCTGCATGATGCCGAAAAGGCCTGCGTAGAATATATTAATAGCTTAGTGTTATTTAGGCATGTTGGCACTGACAGCCTTCAATCAGGGAGCTGGAAGACTCCTCCCTGCTCCAATTAAGTTGCCACCTTATGTGTATCATTGTTATTTCATATGTAAAATAATTGGTTGGTTCATAGTTGACAAGTTTCGCTATTACTGCTCATGAATAAGTGAGCGAATGAAATCTCATACGGAGACTTCTCATAGTGCCGCTACGGAATAAGGACAGACAATATGGTTATCCTCACATTTTATTGATTCCTTGCCGTAGGCAGGCAAGGAATCTATGCGATGGTGATGTCGTGTGTGTGTGTGTATAGGTGTGTGTGTGTATGTGACGCCGAGCTTGTAAACACGATATCTCAAGATAGCAATGACGGACACTTTTCATATTTGGTATATAGATTTGTCATGTTGAGAGTAAGAACCCCATTGTTTTTGGTAGCGATCAAAGGTCATTTGAGGTCACCAGAGGTCAAATACCGAAAACTTTGTAAACACGATATCTCAAGTTAGCAATGACCGACACTTTTCATATTTGGTATACGGATTTTTCATGTCAAGAGAAAGAAGCCTATTGCTTTTGGTAGAGGTCAAAGGTCATCGGAGGTCACCGGAGGTTAATGTGCGAAAACCTCGTAAACGGCTTGTAAACACGATATCTCAAGATAGCAATGACCGACACTTTTCACATTTGATATATAGATTTGAAATGTTGAGAGGAAGAGCCCTATTGTTTTTGGTAGAGATCAAAGGTCATCTGAGTTCACCAGAGGTTAAACTGCAAAAACCTCGTAAACACGATATCTGAAGATAGCAATGGCCGACACCTTTCATATGTGGTATACAGATTTGTCATGTCAAGAGGAAGAACCCCATTGTTTTTTGGTAGAGGTCAAAGGTCATCTGAGGTCACCAGAGGTTAAACTGCGAAAACCTCGTATAATGGCTTGTAAACACGATATCTCAAGTTAGCAATGACCGACACTTTTCATATTCCGTATACAGATTTGTCATGTCGAGCAGAAGGACCCTATTGTTTTGGTAGAGGTCAAAGGTCATCTGAGGTCATCAGAGGTTGAACTACAGAAACCTTGTAAATGGCTTGTAATCACGATATCTCAAGATAGCAGTGACAGCCACTTTCATATTTGGTATATGGATTTGTCATGTTGAGAGGAAGAACCCTATTGTTTTTGGTGAAAGTCAAAGATCATTTGAGGTCACTGGCGTTTAAAGACCGAAAAACTTGTAACCAGAATAAGTTTCATAAACTTTATTTCAGGCTCTTTCACCTGATGACGAGATTCATATAATATACGTACATACAATCATAATAAAAAAGAAAGAGACTGTGGGGTGATTACAGAAAGCTTGCGAAAGCTTGTAAAGGTAAACACCCCAATATCTCAAGATAGGAATGAATGACACTTTTCATATTTGGTGTATAAATTTGTTGTGATGTAAGAAAGAACACTATTGTTTTTGGTAGAGGTCAAAGGTATTCTGGGGTAACCAGTGGTCAAAAAGCAAAATTTCCCAAGAATTCCCAAGATAGTCATCAGGGTCACGAAAGGACAAAAAGCAAAATATCCCAAGTATTCCCAAGGTTGTCATCTGGAGTCACCAGAGGTCAAAAGCAAAATTTCCCAAGAAGTTTCAAGATCCAAGATCCATTGGAGTTGAACCCCTTTCAAGACAGTTCCATTTTCTTTTTTGTTGTATCTGGTGGGGCTCAAAGGTCATGTGAGGTCAGCAGAGGTCAGATTGTTAAAACATAAAAATGATGTAGTTAAGAAAGATAAATTTGAGGGATAAACCTCGGTGCAACAAAGCATCCCCTTTCGGAAAGGAATCGCTAAGCCTTTGGGCTTTCTGGTTTGTGAAACCTGTAACTTTATGAGCAGCTTAGTCAGCCCTATTATTACTGTAACTCCTATGAACCAGTAATGCTAGTCTAGTTACAGACAGTTTACTCCACGTATTTGTTAGTGAAAGGATATGCTTGAGGTAGTATATGCTCATACCTCTTCTTGGATACTCTTGTGTATGCTATTCTGGTCATTGGAACACAGTGGATTGTGTTCTTAGTCACACATGTGATTATGCTGTGATTATGCTATCTGTGGTTACATTGTCAATTATGCATATGAGTGCTAGGTTGATGACTGGCTCGTGCGCAAGTGTAGGATCAAGTAGTATCAAGTGTAGGATGTAAAAGTTGGAGCTCATGCTGCTCTCTCCCCGATACTAAATCCGCCAAAAATTTGCTCCTCTCGGCGGATCTCTGAATCTAATACCCCCTTCACACTGGACGAAGATCTCGTTACGCTCTGCGATTTTCGGGAAAAATTAGTTGAACGCAGCGAGAACTTCTTGGTCTCTGAAAAATTCCAAGCAAATTTCCGAAAAGCCCCCGTTCAGGCTACGATGGTGTCAAGTCGCCGCTACGTTCTTGCTGCGCTCACGAATTTCCTACTGCGTTGGCGGGGTTAATTCCCACTGCGATCTATCTACGCAAGGAATGCGGCACGTGTCACGCCTCGAACGTTTCCAGTACGTCTCCGTTACGTTTGCACTGCCCAAGACTCGTTGTTACTACAACAGTACGTCTACTCTCTGTAACGGGCCCATGTAATCATCCCCCCCCCCCCCCAATGTTTCAGTCTACAGATACGTGTGTGATGGAAAGTATATCTTATTTTTCATTTTCGTAAGAAATTTTTTCAATCTCGCTTCACTTTCTGTCGCAGATGTTTCTCAAGCTATCACAATTTTAGCAAATCGTTGGCAATCTATCAAAATTTTCGCGCGCTCCGCGCGCTTCCAACCTTACGGCAGTGTCACTCATATTATTAATATCTTCCGATAGCAACTTTCGGAGACGGAAGCACAGCAGCAAAAAGTTGAAAGTTTACGATTTAATAGGTGAAAGACTGGCTTATGGCAGTGGCATGCAGGTTTGTTGGGCGATTGAAAGTGTCTTGATGTAGAGTCTGAATGCAGGTTTTGTAATGGAAAAATTCGTCATTGTTTACACTCCATGTCATGAGACCATTATTAACGTAATAATACACAAAACTGTCACGGTTCTGATCAAGGCACTTTCCGAAGAACAGAGATACATCTCCAAACACCTGTGGGGACCTCGCATCAATATGGGATCTTTCAATCTAGTATGTAGCTTGATGTAGAAGGTTGAAAGTACGTATCTGCGGTTATACATTTTTCAAAATTTTTTTTCCAGAGCTTCGCCAGTTCGCGGCGCTGAGCCATTATCGGTATAGATGGTGATTGTTAATATACTTATGACGAAAACAGCACTCTGTAACGCCCTTATTAGTCCTTCACTCCTTTTGCTACACCTATCAGGGAGGTCTTATATCACCTCCCTGCACCTATACTCTCCCTCCCTCTCATTTTCCATTACTGGCATCTGTTCGTCCGAATTGTAGTTCAAAAGTAGTAAAAATACGATAGTTGTAAAGTGTTTGGCGTCGTCAGGTAATATACGCATTATGTCATTACCCCCGCGCCCCAATTAATATGATTAATGCAGAGCTTCCAGGAGGTTCTATTCAGGTATCTGCAAGCCTTAGATGCCCTTTCATAATGCACAATGAAGGAAAGGACATATTTCGTAATAACTCAAGAATGTTTCTGTGGACTCCACGCACATGTTTTTGTTTAAAAACTTTCCCGAAATAGAAGGCAGTAAAATAGACAGAAGGGAGGGGGCTTCAGGAGATTTGTTGAAAACGTATCTGTCTCTTAAGAGACAACATATTCTCCTCTTTTACCTTACCAAAAATGAGCATTTTCTAAATTATGGACATTTTCCGGCCATATATGATCAGTTCCAAACACATCCCAAAGATAGCACCATTTTGCATCTAAAAGACCTTAAATTAATAAAAAAGTTCTTTAAGGGGAGGGGAACCGCTTCCCCAGGACGAAATGCACCTTTACGTAGTGACAAACGAAAGATCAAAACTGCTGCATGCAAATGCAGGAACGCATGAAAGATAAAGATGTAATTTAGGCAGACTTGGGGGGGGGGAACTGAGGTATTACTACGACATCATCTATGGTGCCCCCAATCACAAAAAACCTGGCGACGCCACTGATCTCAAGCCAACTTGCAGGTCTTGTAATGATCTCCGAATTCAAAATCCAGATGTCTGGGATGACCACGTATGAATATACCAATAGCCTACCAAAGAACATTACCATTGAAAATTAACCTCTTAAAACAGTCTTCCTAGCACTTCTGAGACATTAAACCTAGGAGCTTCCGGGGGCTTTGCCCCTGACCCCAGCAGGGGCCCTAAAGCGGGCCCCTGGACCCCACCCGTCATGGGCTCGCGCTGGGCGTGCACATTTGCCAGATTTGCGATAGTTCACCCCATCCCCAAAGAAGTTGAAAAAAATCTACCCCCCTGACCATCATCCTCGGGCAGATGGGTTGTACACGATGTTTTACATCTTATATTAGCCCAGATTTCGGCCGGCCACCCTGATAGTTTATTTATTTTTGCTCCCAATGAACTTACCTTTTCTATGTAAACCCCAAAAGTTCCGCACATCATATTTTCTTCGGAAAACACTAAATCAGAATCTAACCTTAATTACAAACGTCTATTGTGCAAGACATATTGTTATGGAACAATTTTGTATGGTTTTCTTATCAACTCTCTCCATGGAGGGCGATCCTGCGGGGGGATGAGGGATGCACCCCATGGAATTGGATGGGAATACTGTACACTAGACTTCCCATGAAATCAACCGGCAGATTCAGAAGTTATGTGAAAAAGTTAAATTAGTTATTCAGAAAACTTCTTTTAGGAAATACTTCTGACAGTTGTCATAATATCACGTTGTAAAGCCTGGAAAGGGCCATTTCCGGTGATCCTGGGGGTATTTTTGGTCAAACATTTTGGTCAAACAACTGATGGTAGCGATCCGTGTTAGTGCCACCGACTATATCCCCCTCCCCCCTTTTTTTCAAAGACGGATCGCCGCCCATGGTCGTCTCCTTATCCACGGTCGCCACCTTTGCCATAACCAGTAACTCAGCTCGGGGTCATGGGTTGTTACTCCTTCGGAACATCCCCCCCCCCCCCGTATCGAACATATTTTAGTACCATACTTGTTTACGTAGGTGGGAACATGTGGTCGACACACTTTTCCCAAGCTTTTTTCCAGACCTATAAGTAAAAATATAATAATGGAAGGAAGACCAGTGGAGTACGCATATGTGGAGAAGCAAAATATGGTGATTGCTGTTGGAAAATTTTGGTACTGAACTGAATTTTCTTTCAATGCACGGGCATTCGTTTCTTGCCCTAACTTTACTGAACTTAAGCCGCCCTGAAATGAAGGCAAATGTACGCCACAAATATTGCAAACAAACATCTCAAACCTAAAAATCCAAAACATTTAAGGCGTTTCACGGTTGTGCAGTGTCAATAGGCCAAGATGTCTCATTATTTTCACTGTTTGTTGAAGAGTTGTCTGGAATTGCCTCTTTACTAGTGTAGAATAGTTTGAGTGGAATTTTTGTTTGCAAAATGCTTCAAACCTCTCCCGCTATCCATTCCCCGCACGAACCACCACAATCCTCATTCACTTGATGAGAAGCAATATTTTCCCTAGAACTGGTCCAAAATGGCCGTAAAGGCCAGTATATCTAAGAAAACATTCGGGAGCCTCAGTCCCCAGTCCCCGCTCTCGCAACCGCTTAACGCTTAACTTAACTCTGTAAAAGGCTTCCACATTTACACATTTTTAACACTCAGCCTTTGTTGATAATTGCCTCTCTGACACTTTATCGGCTGGCACTCATGGTTAGGTCTATGTATGAACTACCCATAACATTTAATTGATTTGAAAAGTACACATAACAGTCAAACTTGATCGTCCTTAGAAAACTATAATGCTATCTTTTTTCGCAATGATGCAAAAAGGGTATACTTTTAGGAGACTTTGGAAAGAATAATCAAAACTAAATGAAAGAATAGGTGGCTCGAGAGAGTTTTAATGGAATGATGATTTTGCGATTAGAAAACAAGAGATCCATGCAAATGTATATCTCATCTCCCCCAATTTTGAGTTCATCTGACTTACCGTTTAGGAGCAGCTCGCAACACACTGTTTCGCACAATTTAGGCAAATTTGCCTTTTTCATTTTGGCCTCTGAGCCCACCCTCTGCAAACAAAATCACTAGTTTAATTCAGACCTTATCATCCCTAACATATCGAATAGCTTAATTACTTTTTCTAACATACTGATAGGGAAAAACGGTAAAAAAAACCACTTGTATGCAAATTTGACATTAGACCTCTGAATTTTGACTTCACCAATTATTCTTGCACTTTTTGTATGGTCAGGTAAGTGCCCACCAAGCCTGAAGTTCATCGGATGTACGGTACGCGGGTTTTGCAGGGGTTCGCCAAATAGGCTTTCGAAAAATGCAAGCAAATTTGACCTTTGAAATACATTTTGACCTTTACCCACCCTTACCTACCAAAAAGCCCTATATTAAAATTATTTTTTCCTGCTATACCATGTGGTTCTATTACTTTTTCTAACATACTGATAGGAAAATAATGAACAAAAACAGTTTTTGCATAATTTGACCTTTGGCCTTTCAACTTTGACTTGTGACGTCATCAGTTACTCATGCATATTTTTATTCTCAGGTACCTGCCCAACAAGTTTTAATTTGATCGAACTTACGGTTTAGGAGTTCTCTGCAGACTTGCTCTTACATTCACACTAAGACACTCACTCACTGAAACACAGCTGCACAGTTCTGATGTTAGGTGAAGTACAATAATGTCCCACCTCCCAATTCGTAACATGTACATAGATGAGTTAAGAAAGAAAAGCAGTGCAAAGTTAGTTCAAGTGATTTTCTTCGGCGCGCACCTATTTTAAATATTCAGATCGTTATCACTTTCTACAGCACATCTTGAATGTTCCAGAGCCCAGTGCAAAACCAATCCGTTATCATCTTTCAAGCCCTTGAATCAAGAATTTGACATGTAGTTCCGAGTAACACTATTTAATGGACAGATGGTGATATTTTTAATCGGATTCCTAGGCATCCAACACCATTTGAAGATAGCCAAATGGTTCATTCAAATGTTCTTAAGACTGTTAGCACCTCAGAGTGTCTCGAGGCTTATGCCCAGGTTCGCCCCTGGACACTATGCCTTCAAGGGAGCACTTCTTGCGTCCACGATGCTTTCGGCTTTGTTGGTTATTTTGCCAGGGTTCCCCCCCCCCCCCCAAGTTTTAAACTTCAAATCCCACCCCTACCTGTTTGGAATAGCAAAGTTTCTTCATATTTGAGCTGCATGTAGTAGAAGCAGATTCGTAATGACAGATTTGTTTCAGAATGCCATTTTCTGCAATCTAGGGCGTTTTGGATGCCAAATATTTTCCATGCTTGGGCCACGCGCAGGGAAGATGCAAAACAATAGTGACAACTTCGTAATTTAAAAATGTAGTTTTCTGCAATCTAAGGCTTTTGGACTGCCAGTGTTTCGAATTACAGTTCACTCATGTTACCGTAATACGCGGTATAAACAAAGAATCGCACTACCAGATTTTTTCATTATAGAGTGCATATTCCTGCAATCTAAAAGCATTGGGATGTCCACAGTTTCTGACATAAATTGTAAGTCACCAACAATACTGAGGCAAAGGCCGACAAAGATCCTGTTACAACGACCCCATTAGCAACAAGTTTCAATGAAAATTTCTAGATGTTTCACTGCTAATATGATTTATTTCAGCTAGTTGCTCTCAAGGTCGTCTGTAAACAGTCGTGACACAATGGAGTGTGTGAAGATGTGGACATTTCCCCTTTGTTCTTGTTGTTTCTTATATTTTATGTACAAAAAACTATCCGTTTGTCTTATAGAAAGAGTCTCAAATTCAATGAATAAGGCTCTGGAATGCCACATTGTCTTAAAAAATGCGATTTCCGGGAGCGCCTCAACCATTGTTGTCTCGTCTTACAGTTATGTCTATTCCCTGTAGAGCAGCTTTAATGGTATTATAATGTTCCAAAGCACCACACAAACTCGCGTGCAAGGTAAGCTATTAGTTAGTATTCCAATCCTTATTTTAGTGAAGTGAAAATTACACAACAAACGCCCTTTAAAGAAAGTGAAAAGCTTAATTCTAATTACGAATTTTAGAAATAGCTTAAGGCTTCTGGAGCTTAGCCTCTTTGGCCCCTCGGGCCACTCCCATAAGAAATACGCTCCCGACTGGCCTTATGGCCTCTACTTTAAAACACTGATGCAGCCATTGTCTGCAACGGCAATGAACAAACTGGATAATGTCGTACAGCCTATTTCTCTCAAAACTCAATGATGACACCGAGGTTACATCAAACTTCAAAACCCCTTTTATTTTAATAACATAAGAGGTGTTATTCATGAAAATACTACTTATCCCTATTTTGAATTTCCCGTCCTAGCTTTACTATTTAATACCACGGAACAAACAGACATTAAATTTCATTTTAGTACAAGAATACGGTAAAGCTTAGTACCTCTTAGAGCCTGGACCCCAAATAAAGGAGCTTTAGGCCACTGCCCGTTGGACTCGACCCACTTTCTTCGCGCTTTGATTGTCACTTTTTTTTATTGCAGATTTTTCTTCACTTTAGTCCTCAAAACACGACACCACCCCAAGCATAATTCCAAGCATCAATCCTCATATTGTGTCCTGGTAGCACATTAATTGATCGATGTTATTATGTACATTACATCAAAGGATAAGTAACCAAACTTCGATCGTGTGGGGACTTACAAACATAAGTAGTTGTATATCTTGATAAGTTCCTTCATCGAAACCATCTAAATTTATGGAAGATTTATACTAACGTCATTTTCTATCCCTGCCCCGGGGTACCCGAGCATTTTATCCCCAATCAGAAGGTCGCTTGTAGTTTATGGGTGTTTGCCACTCCTTTCAAAGAGCTACGACATCACATCATTTCAAAGTATGCAAATTTCAAAAGGAAATAAACTTCTGAGTGAAGATGTGTTATTGATAGAAGTGCAATCTGTTTTAAAAGCAAAGATAGAAGTCAACAAACAATTATCAATCTGAGGTTAAACATTTAATTGCACTTTAATATCATAATTGTAACATATGTGCGCGTGATCAATAAGTAATTAGTAATATGATATAAAAAGAAGTATGCAATATGAATTTTCCATCTACACTTAATATGCAAACAGATTTTTGTTGGCTGAAGAAGTCCCACATTTGCTTCGATTTTAAACAGATAGTGAGGATCAAGTTGCCTACGTGGCAGGCTGTACGGTATATTCCTTGTTCAGTGATATCCCCAACGCCTGAACACCGAACAAATCCTTTTGGATATTCATAGAAATATGTGGCCTCAGGATTGCTTGAATGTTAGTGAATATTTACAAGAAGGCAACATCTGGTCCCGTTTAAATTTTGCAGTAGCATATGACACCCACAGAGTGGGTATGTCATTGTAATAGCCACTACCCGGTAGTGCCCACTGCACAGGGGGTTATGCAATACAGTAGCGATTAGACTTCTCAGGTGGTTTGGGAAGCTGAGGAGCTGAGCAGAGTCCGCTCCGCCGGGTAGGATCAAGCAACTCTCCAGCTCTCTGTAATAAAACCAAATTGTTCTAAAATTCTAGATTGATTACCTTTCCTTCCTGCAGAAAAGTGCGTTATTTTATCAATGTCCTCAGTCACCACAGTGGCACATTCGGTCTCATATCTTTTATCTGTTAGCTCTGTGACACACACTTTTATGCATACATGGCATTGTAGTAACAATGACGTTGTACAATAACTTGTACTTAACTATTACATATCATAAGAAGCCTGCGGTATTAAATATTCGAAATGAGTAAAACCACATTTAATCTAGGCCCCGCATGGATTTCACTGTTGAAACATGAAATGACGGTTGTGAAACATTTAATGTTAGTCTCTGGTGTCAAAGATGAGCTTCAAAGCAAAGGAAAAGAGCAGATGAATGCCTATGTACAATTTTAAAGTTAAACTATATTCAAATATTTCTTTGAGGCAATTAGCATTTCCACCTTTTCATGTTAGTATATTTTAATCACTATACGTTTTATGTTAAACATATACTCAAAGAAACACACACTTCTTTGCACATATTGACAAAACATTCTTTAATTGAAGTAACACCAGTAACTCGCACTCAAATATAAACAGAATCTCCTCCAGCCCATAAATAAACCGGATAACTCGGTGCAGTTCGCTATTCTATCACCACTTTTTTTAGTTGGAGAAAAGTTCGTTTTAAACATATGGATCGTTAGTTGCAGTCGCCATACTGTCTTCATAACAAAAGTAGTCCGTCAAATGCAGTTTTCCGTGATTTCTGGTTCCCCACATTACACACAACACGGTGTGCTGAACTTGTTACAGATTTCGGTACCTCTATCCCGGCTCAAATAAGACGGCCCTTGCTTGAGTATTCATTTCAAATCTTATTGTGTTACTTGCTATTTCACAGGTAGATGACAAGTATGGAACGCGAATTACGCAAAGTTCGTTAATAACGGCGTAATCGTTAGTAAAAGTGGCGTACATTGAGTTAATAACGGCGTGATTTTCAACAACAGGGTGGTAAATGTTGGTAATAACGGCCTGATTTTAAGAAACAACGTGGTTAATATCGGCAACAATGGTGTAACTTTAAGTAACAATGCGGTAAAAGTAGTTAACAGCGGCGTGTTACGAAGTGGCCTCGTACAGCAAGAGGTTAACAACGGCATTATCCTTATCAATAGCGAGCTAAATGTCTTTAACGACCTTTCCGCGTTCAACGGGCTGATTGTAAGTAACCATGTAATATGAGTTAACAACGTGAAAGCAGTCAATGGCGCTGTTTCAGTCAACGCAAATGCAATTAACGACGATGTAAATGGGAGCAACAACACGATTGGTAGTAGGCTAAGTCAATGAGCCTATGCAGGGAGCTAGAAGACAGCTCCATGCTCAATGTTCATGGAGCTGGAAGACAGCTACTTGCTCAATGTTTCATGGCGCTTGTACTTAAGCTGCTGGAAGAGTGGATGTTTTTTTATCGCAGTGAATTTGAGGATTTTATTGAAGCTTGTACAAAGTCATGTACAGATAGAAGGCTTATCAGACTCAGAGCTAGAGGTGTGCACGAATAAGTTTGCTTGAAGAATAAATACAGCATGGCCTAACGAGATCCGTCTGGGATCGGGTAAAGGATCAAAATAATGCCCCCCCCCCCTCCGATCAGTGGCGTCACCAGACTTTTTTATTCTGGGGGAGCACAAGGTGGCACAACAGTTCGACGAGGGGGCACAACTAGATAGTGGCCGGATGCAGTATGTTGTGTGATCGCCGGCCTGGGGGAGGGGTGTAAGGGGAGGGTGTGTCCCCCTCCCCTTTAAATTTTTTTTTTTTTTTTTTTTTTTGCTTTTTTAAAGAGCCTAGATGCAAAATGGTGCGAGATTGTAGACTTTTTTAATTAACCTTGGAGGTTTAGTTATGGTGGTTTATTGGGGAAATTTTTTTATCCTTCAGTGGAAATACCTTTTCATTGGAAATGTTTTTTTTTTGGGGGGGGGGCTTGATGAGAGGGAGTGGTTAAAGGGTGTTCTTTTCCCCCTTGAGACATTTGTATGCACGTAAGATTGCTAAGAACAAAAGTAAAATGGTGATACTGTACAGTACTATAACTTTTTAGCAAACTTTTTCATGTTTTGTGTGTGCGTGTGTGAGACCACACCATGCGCTAAACGTTTTGCCGCCATATGGCATTTGCTTCTTTGTTCTTTACCGTGGACTTTGAGTTTCGCAATTTCCCTAGAAACATATTCGGAACCTTCCTCATCTATCAGGTTCTTTCATTGCTTGGACTCAGTATCTCTGGATTGAAAAAAAAATCGTTCACTAGGATTCCAGCATTTCGAATTTACTTTACGCGCCTTTTTATTTTTCATCCTGTCAAGCATTGGTCCGGCCGATACGGAGTCATTCCGCCTCGCCTCCACATCAACCGTGTGCTTTAAATATCGCCAATACGGTAAGTAACAGCGCCATTGAAGTTTGCGTTGTTGATGCGAATCGTGTTGTTGCTTCCGTTTAGATCGCCGTTGATTGAATTTGCCTTGACCGCAACAGCGCCATTGACTGCTTTCACGTTGTTAACTGCTTTCACGTGTTTACTTACAATCAGCCTGTTGAACGCGAAAAGGTCGTTAACGACATTTAGCTCGTTACTGAAAAGGATTACGCCGTTGTTACTTCGTATCACGCCGCTGTTAACCACTCGTACCGCGTTTTACTTAAAGTTACGCCGTTATTACCAATACATACCACGTTGTTTCTTAAAATCAGGCCGTTATTACCAACATTTACCACGCCGTTGTTGATAATCACGCCGTTATTAACTCAATGTACGCCACTGTTACTAACGATTACGCCGTTATTGACGAACTTTGCGTAATTCGCGTTCCATAGACAAGGAGTATATTCCTTTGATAGAGCTTTTCCAAGTGTTATACCAGGATAACTTGTTGGAACAAAGGGCATTTTCTCTCTTTATTTTTAACCATTTTGTCGTATGAAATACAGGCAGGCGCGGATCCAGGGGGGCCTGCCCCCCCACCCTCGCCACGAAAAAAAAAACGAAGGAGAAAAAAAGGAAAGGAAAAGAGAAAAAAGGAAAGGTGAAAGAAAAATTAAGAGCAAAAAATGAATAAAAGTGTCTAAAAACATATTAAAACTATATATTTCTGTAGGGGATGGGTGAAGCTATAGTTGGATTATCTCTTTAGATATCTTTTGTGGTTGGCGACGAAAGGAGAGCTACAATGTTCGAAAACAGGTGAATAGCTGAGTAATGATCCTTGACGTAAGATCTAAATAAGTAAACATCTGTGGAGGGTGTAGGGTGAGATGTATTTTTGATGATTGGTTTATTTGTTCTAACCATTTTCTTTCACAATCTGTTCTCAAACTATCAAAAGTTTTGGAAATTCTTCACAAATCTCAAATTTTCGCACGCTCCGCTAGCGTCAAACCTTGTGTCAGAGTTGTCTTTATTATCAATAGCGTTCGGTAACTACTCACGGGGGAACAAAGGAGCAAAAGTGCTTTTCAAGAATTCTCAGTCAGAAGATTCGTTTCTGAATAGCATAGGTTGGTGGGAAAGTGACAGTAACCGATGCAGATTTATTTATATATTTGGATTTATTTTTATCACTTTTTACCAAAAATCATTTTGATAATAATCATATTGATAATAAAGACAACTCTGACACAAGGCTTGACGCTAGCAGAGCGTGCGAAAATTTGGAATTTGTGAAGAATTTCCAAAACGTGTGATAGTTTGAGAACAGTTTGTGAAAGAAAATGGTTAGAACAAATAAACCAATCATCAAAAATACATCTCACCCTACACTCTCCACAGGAATCTGTAGCTTAACGACTTTTGGGACCATTTTTAAAATTTTCAAGAATTGATGGGGGAGGACACTCGTCACCCATTGCCCACTGTGCCGACGCCACTGTCTGTAGCTTAAAAGCCTTTTGAGTTCATTTTAAAACTTTTCAGACAGTTTAGAAATCGAATAGGGTATGCACGCCGCTACTTTGCCTGCAACAGCTGGTGCCACTGTGCACCGTAGCACGTCACCTGACAGCTTGTCTTCTGTCTTCATTCTGCAAGGTCTGTATGGCGAAAACTTTGCCCCTCAATCCCTCTAGATTACAAAAAATTTCACTCTTTAACACAATATTATACTAAATTTCAGTACAGCTAGCCGGGCCCATACTGCATATGTCACGATGTTTACTTATTTAGATCTTACGTCAAGGATCATTACTCAGCTATTCTTCATTAAAATAATTGTATTTAATCATAATGTAACGTAAGCGCGGTCGATGATGAACTTCAACTTCTACCAAGACACTCCTTCCACATGAGAGATGACATGGTCACAGAATCTTTACAAGTTTCTACTCTAAAGCATTTATTTTCTACCAGCACTGGGTTTACTCTTTATCTTACATGTATTTACAAAGCTCGTTGTCTGCTAAACTCCCCCCTTCTGTCCAAATTTCCCTGGTATTTATAACCTTGTATTCTTTACCTTTCCTTGACACTTTTCACCCTAGCTGACCTATTCCATCAGCAAATCTTTTGTATTTCCCAACTTAACTACCCAGCTCAAGAGCACTTGGTTAACTTTTATCAATGTTTCCTCACTCCTTAACTGTTATCATTGCGTCCTCATTTCTACTCTATTTTGTTCACCCTAATTTTTTTAAAAGGAGGAATATTTTCATGAATTTTTTGGTTGATTTAGAAGAATATTCTCTGTGAGAACCTACATATCATTGTAAAGAGCAAAGATTGGGAATTTGAATGAACATTTTATTTTTGTGAACTAATCTCATTATGTATGCAAATATGCAAATTAGATGACGTCATACGGTTTTCATAGAAAATCGTATAAAACCCATACAGATCACTATAATTTTGTAATTTATAGTGCAGGAGATTGTTTAGCTTTCTTTTCTCTTTCATTTGATACTAAATTTGAGGACATTGGACCAAAAATGAGGAAGATATGCCCATTTTTCTCTTGCTATACAGCCCACACTGAACTAACTCACCTTGACCTTATGTGACCTCTACACACAACGCTATGGCTCAGTGCACAGGGGAATGTAAACAACTTTGGATCTAAACAGAGACGAGTCAGCTTTGTAAGGTAGCTCTAAATGGACATTTTAGTGAATAGAAAAGTCGGAGGGGTGTTGTGGGTTATAATTTTTGATATTGGGAGGGGATTTTTGGGTCAGAAATGCATGTTTTGGGTCAAAATTGACGCATTTTTGAAAACTGAATATGTCTGGTCCTTTGAACCTCTCTAACTCACCCTACCCTTGTAATTTATGCATATCTTTTGGTATAGTTTTGTAAGGAATCTTGTAAAGGACATTTTAGTGTTTGAATGAAAAAGATCGGACTTTCCGTTGTTGAGTTATGATTTTTTTTCTGGATTGGGAATTATGCGACTGAAAATGTAGATTTTGACCGAAAAGACGCATTTTTTGAAAATTATACTTGAAATATCTCTAAACTCCCTATACCTGGCATCTAATCACCTCTCATGGTGTTTCTTTAGGTTCTAAGGTATTCAGAAAAAAAAAGTGAGTAGGGTGACCTTTTCCTAAGTGCCTGAACTTGACTTTTGAAAATTATGACGTCATTTTTAGCATTTTTTGAGTTTTGGGATCATTTTTTGAATGTAAACAACTATTTATCGATGTTTTGTGAAAAATTTGCAAATACAACCCCCCAAAAAATAGTGGCATTGCACAGAACTTTTTGTAAGCTTTCTTTTGGTGGTTAAATGAAGGCTGAGGAGTGTATATTGACAAAGTTATATTTTTTTTTTAACAGGCAGCTTTTTGGGGTAATGGGCTTACCCCGGTGAACAAAATAGAGTTAATTAACTTGTATCATTGCGTCCTCATTTCTTAACTTGTATCATTGCGTCCTCAAAAACCATTTATCTCTGTCTCACCACTAGTGGAGGAGAAATAAATGTTTTGCTGAGTTCCCTGAAGGGATGACCTAAGAATTCCTGCCATTGTCACTTTTGTCTTAAAACCTATTAATCATTGCTTCGCCCAGTGCTTTCTACAGAGGGAGCAACTGATCAAGTCTAAGAGGTTTCCTATACACTCTATGAAGATACACATATTACAATATAATAACATGATCTGTTAACTTTAATCAAACATTGGACTTTTTTGAAAAGTGAGCTTTGTTAATGTGAAGACTTGTATTGAGTTGGTAACCTATGTGGGATAGGTTGTGGCCACTATAAGTAGTGTCGGTGAGGGAAAGTTGATTCAGGTTGGGAAGGAGGAGGGCCCCACAACCATTTTCCCCGAGGGCCCAGTTCATTGTCAGCCCGCCCCTGATCTGCGCTAATAAACTGTGGATGATTAATCCATTCTTAGTTATTTCAAGTTTTTTTGCAGTTTTGCAAGGAAAGGGTCACTAATTGACCACAGTTTACTAAAATCAAGTGAAATCAGGCCTGCTTGGCACGACTGTTACATTACATACGTGAAATGATCAGGTAGCTCTCTGACAGAGCTTTGAATTGCTAGAGGGAGAATAGTATTACCGGGGAGCTGCCACTCAGACTCATCTAAGGTATACTCTAGGCCAACTTGTTGCTGATACTGTTGTTTTGAGCGATTACGGCAATTCAGAAAGTCTCAACTAACATTGTCTTGTATATTTCTGAGGTCTGATGTGTGCTATAAATTAATGAGTTGTACACTTTGATGATGGACTGGAGCTTGCCTGCACTTGCGTGCTTTGTTTGTTAGCAAAATTTCTCTACTGCAATCAACTAATTCTTTAGCAGCACTCAAACTTAAAGTTTGTTCATGCTTAGGTAGGTGACCATAGGCAAGCCTTTTTTTCCTAGCTCTGGTATTCCCTTCTCAAAATATCCGTCGAAAAACACGTTAACAAGTTAAAGGCCGGTAACAAGTTGTCTGAAGAAAGGGAGGATCACAAATTTGCACTCAGAGTGAGCTACTTTCACTTCACCAGCAATAGTAGGCTGGTTTAAATTTTGGGTTTTCACCAATACATATAACATATATTCTGTGAACAAACATGTAAACTTCTTTCATATGTATAGGAAAAAGAATCCATAGCTTAATTATAGATTGTTACTAAGTTTGATCAGGGGATGAGCTTGAGATGTGCACCATAGACAAACACAAAAAAGCACAAAAGGAGGGCGCTAGCGCAAAATTGATAAATTTGGTCATAAGTAAAATGAGTTTTCTCAGGCAAGGTTGGTGTTACGAAAGTAAGCGTAGGAAGCGGGGGACGAGGGGTTTGGCTCCAAGTCAAAGAATTGGTGGGGTGGAAGTATACTTCCGCCCCTTCCCCCTGAATTCAAGAGCGAAAACTTCTTATTTGTTTCCTCTGTGAAAAATGTCAAAAATTTATAGTAATTTCGCTTAACACTTAGCCAATATGTTCCACGAAATTGCATCTAATTCAAAACATTCCAAAAGGGACACCTCTTCTCTTTAGATCCCTACCCAGGACTGTGACGGCGGTCCCAAACAATGTTCGCCCCCTCCCGTCGAGAACAGTTTCGTACCCATATGGTTACTAATAACACCTTTCTACTTCAATTCTCTAGTGTGTGTGGCATCATGGAGATGTTATTCGTGGCTGACCTCTGATTGAACGTACATTATACTAGTTTAATAAACCTGTTAAAGAGTCATAATTTTTAACGACAGATAGGACATTTATAAGCTAAACATGTACAATATATGATTACATAATGTTGTAGGCATCAATAGCAATCATCGAGGAAGTAGCAGTATAACACACCGAAGCTATCTGTGGAGAAGATAAAGAGAGCAGAACTAACTTTTTTTCTAAAAATTATGATTTGACTAGAGGAGCTGAGATATATTTTATCTCCAACAGCTTGCAAATAAAATTGATTAGACTAATACCAAATAGCCAGAAGGTGTTGAAAGTTAGTCATCATTATTTCGTCTGCAAGTTTTAACTTTTGGTAAAACAAAACTTGAAAACACTGTGAACAAAAACTCGTATGTATCAAAGGTTTCCGAGCTCTTCGCACGCGTGTTTAAAATAAAATTTGGATTCCATGCCATGAACCATTCAGGGACAAAGGGAGATGGGTATTCCACTCCTTCCAAGTAATATATGGTATTCATATAAATGTTTATTGAGTAAGGCGTGTTCCTATCAGGATCAGTTTCGGATGGGGATAACTTTGAATGATTAGCAACTTTCTGCAAGAAGCCACATTTTCGGCGTGCCTTCACGCGCATTCCTCTACGATGTTAATGTAATTCTTCATCAGACCGACTGGCCGCTAGTCTGGGGCAGACTTCTATACGAAATCTGGTCAAACTGTATTTTTATTCAGTTCTGATCAAATGCTATTTGAAGATGATACAATGCTACTTTTCAGTGCCCACGGTTGTTTTATTAATTTTGTGTTCCCGAGAGCTTCACCTTCTGGACCCACCAGGGACCCTATGACAGGACCCTGGGTGATACAATGGGTCAGAGCGGTCCGCCTCAGGTATTGTCCTTGGGAGATTGTCGCACCACAGCCGGAAAGATGTGCTACAAAGGATGTTACAATTTTGCACTTAAGTCACCTTAAATTCCCGTGGTTTTCAAATAAGAAACATTCAATAACAATAAGAATATTTCAACATATGATCTGAGCAAAACTTTGCATTTAGAATTATTTTGCAGCAAGACCGTCTCATGTGAACCAAATTTTTCTTATGCTACCCTTTAGAGGGCACCCTATTAAGTGGACGGCAACCCCAATGGAATAAGGGTAAGCCCCAAGAGTCAACTGTCCTAGGTTTGCCACTATAGCTTACCAATTCCAAGACTCTGCCGCCGCAGCTGACCATAAATGGGGCAACGAAATGGCATTATCATTCTTCGTATGTTATGTGTTTTCAATGCCAATGCATTCGCCTTGAAATAAATCTCAGTTTGAAAAGCACGGCACTACACTAGGTACCATTCTACCTGGTTGATAGGAAACAATGTGTAACCATCCAAGATGTATGATCGCAACCATGCGACAGTTGTACATGGCGTTCCTCAAGAAGCAGAAGCGGGTCGTACAGTGTTGACATCCACACAGGAATCATTGTCTGGAGGTCCTAATGCAGGTAAACTCCCTGTTCAAATGTATGCCGATGACAATCACTTACTGCTGATATCTCCCAGTATGAACGAGATCGTTGGGCTTCGTATGGACAACTGCTTTGGCAATTTGCTCGCCTAGGTGAAGGCCCATTATGTTAACTTTAAGGGTGCCAAAACTTACTTGGTTGTTATTTTATTGCCATACCATAAAGCAGAACACATCCAAGTTTGCAGTCGTGGTATCAAGCCTACTACATTAAGTCATAACCTTTAAACTCTCCCTGAATATGGAGATTGGAGAAGCATGTATATTCAATTTGCTTGTCGGCATGTCATCCACTGCATAATATTAAAAACTGTAGGAAAATCATTCAATATCAGAAGAGAGGAACCACAAAACAAATTATTGGAAGTGGACTCAGGTGGATCAAAATTACTGACTACCCGTTCCAAGTATTGCAGATTGGTAATACTGCATCATATGATATACAATGGTAATAAATATGCGTACTTATCGCTAATCTCAAGAAGACGCATCTAACAGTGATTATTCATAAATTTTGCTGGAGTTTTAGCCCAGCCCGAAATTTGAAATGTATCATAGACGAAAACTATTTTGCATCTCTTTTCAACGTAACGTTATAACCTTCGGTAGCATAATATATCTAGTTTGCTTTAAGGCTATTCAGAGGTCAACAACAATCCAATTCCAACGATGTACTCACAGCATGGTTGAAGCTGGTTTTACTTGTATTAATATGGAAGGTTAATTTTGAAGAAAAAGCAAAACATTTTCCATTAGTGTCAATCCATGACATCAGTTCTGCTTGCTCCAAGTTATTTTTAGTAGAATCCGCGATAAATTCGATTTTAAATATCTCCAGAACCGAATAAAGCAAATGAAATTTTCACCACAATGCCTACAAGTAGTTCCTCTGTAACAAATCAAAACTATTTTAAGCCTACTACAAGGTTTAAAGTTTGATATTTCAGCTTTTCACAAGAAAACATGACTGGATTTAACCTGATAGGTACGAGCAAGGTAATCTAATCTCAGTCTTTTAAAACATGAAGAAGGTTATGACTCTACACAGTCATAAAGATAAGATGTTTAAAAGTGAAATTAAACCTATTAATTGAGCCTGTCATATACCTTTATTTCCTTCAACAAGGCAAATTTATTTTCCATTGTTCTTTACTCATAATACCCTTTTTCTTACCTGTTTACAAACATAGCATACCAACAACCGTCACGTTAGTGGCGTGGTCTCTTAAGACAAATTACAAAGCGTAAGAAAGTATATTTCTGTATTTTTAGAGTCAATCAAGAAATACTTGAGGTTAAAGTCACGATGCGCATTTAAGGTTCTCCAATACAGTGTGCACATGACCCCAAACCAAATATCCAGCCTCCTTGGCTCCCAAAACCAAAAATGCTAATTAAGCACTGCCTCAGGTAGAATATTTTTGTGCTTCCTTAGTTTGGGTAAACGGAGAGATTTATTGGCAAATGGGGTGAGGATACTACCTCTGCTGACAATTTGGACACTTTCAAAAACAAATGTAACAAAAGTTTTATAAAATTCGCTTACAGGCTGTACTGCATACAATGAGTACTCAAAACAGAGAGTTTTATTACAACATCCAATTAGTTACTGGTATTTCGTCTTTGCGTTTGGTTAGTTTATGTAACGTCAACAATATCTTGATCTCTTTAGTCTGTTTCCTTGTGAAAGACTAGCAAGACACGTCGTCTAATCTCTACGTCCAACAACCTATCGGCGAACTAACCAGAGTAAGTATTCCATTCTATCCATAGTTGATACGCTAGATATTTTTCTGGAAGCTGAAGCCTTTTTTGTGCAAATAAGAATTATTGGAAATCTTGAATTTACACTGCACCAAATTGGCATACAATGCAAGCAGCTGCAACCACTTTTAAACCTTTCAGTCTCATTAATATGCTCAAAAACAGCCGTTTCTTACCAAAGTACAAGGCACTGTAAGAGTTAATGATGTTGTATAATTTCAAATTTTAAAAGTCTGGGTGAAGAAACTATTCTTGGCGTGTGCATAACTGAATATGTTTCTGTGGAAACGTTATTTCTTGAAAATAATGATGCCATACAATTTGGAATTATCTATCGTTCTGCATCTATAGGGCATAATTTATAGATATGAAATTTTTTGTAACAGAAATGGTAAAGTTTCCCAGGTTGCTCCAACGCTGCCATGAAAATAGCTTTTGACCGCATCTTCTGGAGATGCATCCCCAGTCTCCCTGCTTGGATGCCTGTGATTTGTTTTAGTTTGAAAAGGACAGTCTTGTTTCTTTATATCATATGTCTCTTGGTTCGGCAGTTACGGTATGTTTGAAGACTACAAGTTTTTTTAAGGTTTATTCCCAACTGCACTCGAGAACTTTAAAATACTCCCCAAATCAGTTACAAACCTGAAGGGACAAAAATAGGGCAGCCAGTATTTAGACATCTAACCATAGTATATGCTTATGTTTGTCTTTGTTAATAATAAACTCCTATCCAAAGATTTCTAAAGAAGGAATAGTAATCTTTCTGCCTGTTAAAGTTGGACAACTCGGATCCTAAAGGTTACCGTTAGAAACGTTGAGTCTGTTTAGAACCCATTCCCCGTAACCCTTGTCTTATTGTTAATGTCTGGTTAGCCTTACAGATGTACAGATGGAAAGGGTAAAATTGATTATCTGCTATTGTCTCAGGTAGGTTAATACATACGTATTAATTGGTTGTACGTAATATATTGGTATTCAGAATTGGTGCCCAATAAAGGTTGGCCCTACTGGTGGCTCCGTAGCAGCTCCTTGGTCAAAACCTCCAAAATGTGGTCATCAAAGTCGTAATTCGTCATTTCACTTTTGTCTCAGACGTTGTCCAGGTGCTTGTTTTTAGTCTTACTATTTTGACTTTGAAAGTCATAATAATTCCTTCTTAATCTAATTATTTTAAATTTTAAAGCTTATAATTTTTACTTCACTGAGATTTTTACTTTTATTGTCATTATTTAAAATATAATATAATCGTTTTGACTATATAACCCATTTTGAGTGTAAATCTCCTTAATTTGACTTTAAAAGTAAGGTTTTTACTTTTAATGTCATCATTTGAAATTGTGGTGGTATTATTTTGAATTCTAAAATCAAAGTTTGAAGTTTCACTCCCATTGTTTTGACTTTAGGAATTAAACTTTGTTGGGTCTTATGAAATTTGATTTAATTAACTTCAGAATAAAACGTCTAACCCTCTCAAATATCATCACAGTATCGTTACTTTAAACGCATTGTATCTTAATATAAAATTCATTATATTGACCTAAAATCGTAGTACTTTGACTACAAGAATCAATAATTTTGCTTTTCAAATAATTCTCAAACTTTCGACTGCAAAACTTAAAGCTTTACCCTAACTTTAACTTTACAGCTCACTGTTTTAACTTTTAGTCTCATTTAAAGTTTATTCTTAATTGTTTAAATTCCCTTAAACTCCCTTAAACTTTTCAGTTCCTCCAACTCGTGCCTATGGCCCCGTCGCCTCTGTTATAACTAGTATCCCGTCTCCCCCACGCACTGCTTTCCATATTCGTTACAATTAATTAGGTAAAAGACCCCAACTGCAGTCAAAAGTACCGAATATTTAAAAAAAAAAAACGTTTCCCGTGTAGAAACTTCTATAAGAATCCGTACAGTAACTAACATGGCCTCACACGTAACGCAGTTTTTACCGTGTAACCAGCCCGGTAATTACCCAAATTTTGAGGTGTGTTTCTCTGCAATCTAGCTCTGCACAACCTCCCAGTTTAAAAGATTTGCTTGTAAGACAGACATCGGGACCATAGGCAGGAACTGAAAAAATGTTAAATCCCTCTATACCGGGAAACATTTTAACACGGGCTACAAGCATTTCAATTTAATCGTCATTCAATCGGTCGAGGACCTTACCAAAACACAGTTGGAACAAAGAACTTTTTGGATGCACATACTTTCGCAACGAAAGGGATTAACATTCGAACCAGAATGCTAAACATACACACTCGCGAATTCTGCAGAAAGCAAAACCAAGGAAACCCTTTCCATAGAAAGATTGGGTTTATTAAAAATATTTGGGGATCTGCTGTCGGAACTGAAGAGTTAGATCTTCCATATATAACCTGCCGCGCTTTGTAGTTACTTGTGGTAGGCCTAGTTTCTTCATACCCATATCCCACGCGGTA
Organism: Holothuria leucospilota; assembly: GCA_029531755.1. Taxonomy (NCBI): domain Eukaryota; kingdom Metazoa; phylum Echinodermata; class Holothuroidea; order Aspidochirotida; family Holothuriidae; genus Holothuria; species Holothuria leucospilota. Next base: position 2,337,580 of record CM055976.1, on the reverse strand, counting down.
ACCGAGCACAGTGTGTGGTACCACAACACAGTACATCGGTAAGTTGCTATCTGAAGCAGTCAGCTGAGCACTCGTTGCTATAAGTCACTCAGACCCTTCATGTATGTATCAGGGGTGCCTGGGTAAGATCATCCGCGCAAGTCAGACGATTTTCCAACGTTGTTTTGAACCTAGGCCTGCCCGAAATGCGTGCTTGGGAAATATGTAAACAGCATTATGTAGCACCCTTGATAAATGTTCGTTGTTATTAAAGTAATCAAAAGTAAGAAGGGGATCGTTCAAACTTAGAGTGCCGTTTACCTTCGTCTGCATGACAAGTACCTGTAAAATCAGGGTTTTAATCAAGGAGGTTGTGGAAACTCTTTGATGTGACAATGACAGATGAGTCCTTTGAGTTCTAACCATGGAGCTGCAACGTTCTAACGTGGCCAGAACCAGCCATGCAATAAAAATTTTGCAACGCAACTTGTTTGAAACTGGTCCATATTCTCCAAGGATTTCTCAATACATCTAAATTCTACGTAATCCTCCACATTTCCAAGATATCTAGTGCGATTCCCATGGTTCTCAAAGCAATCCGTAGATTCCCAATATCTTGAGAAAATTCCCAAGCGCTGCCACCACCAATATGGATATGCAATTGCTGTTACACTGATACATCGTCTACAAGTACGAAACCCGTTTTGTACGTCGTAACTTCAAATCAAAACCATGTTTTGTGATTGATATTATTTCATTTTAATGATAAATCGATTCTTGTGTTCACTGGATCCTTTAAAACTATTTGCTTAATATCATTGTCCACGTCTCAATCGAAATATTACTGTTAGGAAAAAGTGAGTAATTTGTTTGTAACGGCAGTCTGAAAACTGTGGAGAGCCCTTGAAATTTTCGAATTAGACTTAAGACAGTCGCTCACGGGCAAGTAGAGCATAATGTTTTCTTCAAATTATCAACAAACCTTATGTTAGTCATTTAACTTTCACAGTCTTGAATTTACAAATATCACAATATTGTATTTAGTTAAGGAAAGAAAAATGTCACCATGTGGGACTTGAAGATGTGACAAGTCTAAAAACAGCTGCTATACTTCGCTATTCGCTCGTAAGAAGCAACACATTATAAATTTTTATTCGGCTCTGGCTTTTTAAATCTTTACTTGTGGTAGCTTTCGCCCCACAGTGTTCCTGATGAAGGACAGTTGATCTGTTCGAAACGTTGTGTTTTCTACATTTTTATCAAAGTTTTCGGTATATATATATATATGGAAGGACTCGATGTGACCTTTGTTTAAACTTTTTAGATGACGGTAAACATTTCACTAGCATGAGTACAGGTAGAAGATACCAAATCGTTGATGATCTTTCTTGTACTACTCACAATGTCATTTATCTAGCAACTTGTTTAAAATGTAAAGTACAGTACGTGGGCTCTACTGCTACCCAATTCAAGGTTAGATTTCGTAACCATAAGTCTGATCTTATCCACAACAAAGGAAGATGTGAATTAGCTGTGCATTTTAATTCTAATCCACACTTGCTCAACAATATTCGTTTCATTATTATCGAAAAAATTCATAGCACCAACAATGTAGACATTATTTTAACTAAAAGAGAAGCTTATTGGATGGCTCAGCTGTGTACTGTCCATCCCTTCGGTCTTAATAAAAGAAAGGAATTCAATTCACACAAGAGGGTCAGTTACTTAAACTAATCCCTTGCCCGCCTTCTCCTTTCAGCCCAACGTGTAATCCTTTTTAAACCCATTTTAGGATTGTCTTGACTCTTTTATTTCTGCTAGTCGGCTTTATTACTTTTGTATTATTTAGTGTTCTACCTTTTTATGTTTTTTTAAGCTCTTTGGAAAGTTATCAGCCTTTATTCGCTTTGAGATTCTTACCTTTTATCACTGTAACGCTCAGGCATTTTTTAAGCTTTTACTTGCTCAAGTCGTACGTTTGCCTCTTTTAACAGTTTGTATGCTTGCTTTTTATCAGTTTGGCTGAAGAAGGTTGATTAAAAACCGAAAGCTTCCAAGCCCGGTGCTTTTTGTCCATCTTTTTAGCACGTAGTTGACTTTCACCATTTACTTTACTCTTATTATATTCATTCTCTGTTGATGTCTGTGAATCCTCTTTGGATCCTACTTGCTGTTGTGAGAAATATTGTTGGTATACAGCTTTTTCACTCCACTTATATATATATATATATATATATATATATATATATATATATATATATATATATATATATATATCTTCACATCGGTCCATCCGTTAACCTGGCGTAGATATTTTTCAGCAACATGTTAACAATTGCAATAAGTTAACCTTTCAAAGGTTAACATTAGTTTGTGTGTACGTTACATGAGATCTACGGGTAATTGGGGTAAACATTTGGCTTAAATATATTAGTTACCATCTATTCCCTTTTATTATGCCAAAACTTGATCCGAAATTTTTAGTCACCATGGTGATATTTTGAAGCAAATACTGCGAATTTTTGGCGTGTGTATAAGCCTTCTGAAGTATATCTCCATCCTTTAAGCGCTTGTAACTTTTAAGATATGCCGTATTAATGTACGAAATTTGGTGTGGATATTCTTCATTCATCAATCTTACTATTTCTTTACTTTTTTTAAAAAGATTAGGTTATCACAGCTGATTAAAATACTGATACAAACAATGTTAACATTTGGACTGATCTGTAGAAAAACATGAATGGTTAACATTTGGCCGGATTAGGAGGTATATATATATATATATATATATATATATATATATATATATATATATCTTAGCATGAAACTATGCCATATGTAGAAAAATTAAATAACCAGCGGAGAGTCATATTTAAAGATTCTGCAGCATTTTGGGATGGCTTTATTTTAATGCTGACATTCCATACATATTAACTTAGAACACAAAAACAGCTCAGGAAATTACATGAAAAAGGAGGTTGGGGTATGTCCCACTAGGCCTAGTTATTAAATGAAAGCAAACAAGCCCTTAAAATGCGCAACTTAGGGGAAATACACCTTGAAATGAATAGCACAAATATGTTTGTCTACTACATGCATTGATACAGTACGGGAACGGTGGGGCATCCACCAAAACTAAAACAGTTCCCCGTGTTGTCATTTTCTCGTTGACAGATTGTGTAATCTACATATTTATTAAAGACTGTACTATAATACTGGAATGGAAATAAAGAGTATCAAAACAAAGACACACCCACTCCACACAACTTGCGGGTAACTCACAGAAATTCATATTCCATCGCCTGACTTAATTCAAAGCTCTGAAAGTTACTAGTCTGCATCGAACCAGACACGACTGAGCTTCCTGTTTAGGGATTACATATTGTTTGTATAGTGTTGCAAAGAAATTGTCAGACCTTTATTAACCACAAATACAACCTAAATATCCAAGGCTAGTAGCTCCTTTCTTCGATTTTGTTCAAGCTTACGTAACATCGTACAACAGCTTTCTTGCTTTTGAGTCTGCACTGCCCTCAGATTCCTGAAACTAATTGCGCCCTATTGCTTCTTTTCTGTTTTATCTCTGGTTGTATCCTCGAAATCCATGATATTTTCAACATATATAACAGTGAATAAAATTACAACTACAGAGCTGATGAGACTTCTGGCAAGGACTCGGACCCGGATGTTCTGCACGTGCAACTGCCCTACATCATAAAAGGAATAAATGAAGTTTATATGCAGGCAGTAGGTGGCTAATCCACCTCGCTGGTATACGTTTGCATTGTGTGGTGTTCAGGGAGATGACCACTGGGTTTAGCATACTTTTGTAAATAGATCAAAAATTCTTTCGCTTGAGAGTATCACATGTATTCAAACAAAGGTGCTTAATTTTAAAAACAAATTGCAATTCGTGAAAAGAAGTAACTGGCATTAGACAAGAGAAAGATTTAATTTATGGATTATTAGTATGGCATTACATGTCCCATTAACCAGGAAGAGACCTGCTAAGTGGCTAAGTGGCACAGCCCACAAACATTCTCAAGCTTCATATCATTATTTAATCAAGATTGTACGAACTGATAGGTATTATTTTCAAAGAAACAAGTGAAAGATAAGAAAGAATACTCCACAAGGTACCTCTATAGTAGAATAATTTATCCATATCATTATAGTCCTTTTACTTACAGGCTAATGTTCAATAAATAATATCAAATTCATGAAAGGAAGCAGTGACATGAGGAAAACACTTCTGCAGGGTACCATCTAAGTAGAATAGTTTATCATCCCACATATTTCCAGATAAGTTATTCAAGTGTTTTCCAGGGACCGATGTTTGATTGGTTCTAAAGCATTTTAAAAACAATCCAAGGTTTGTCTTAATTTAGAGAGACTACATTGTTACAACATCTTGAGCCACTTAAAAAGTTTCATGATTCATCCCATCATTTCTAAGCACAGCTTATTTCAATTCCTTGAGAATAAAACGATTTTTTTATGTTAAAATACTTAATGTTATCTGCAGGATTTATCATACAATGACACTGTTTAATGTATTGGTGTAGAGATGTAGTATGTCACTCTCTTTCCTGTATTGTCAGTTTTACGGGAAATATTCATTAAAATTTTTTTAAAATGATCTAAATTTCTTTCAGTTCACCAACATTTTGCACTGACCACCACATGAACATGTCCTCTCTCATATCCATGAGGATTCAAAAGCAACTGCTCATCCTAAGATGAATGATTCACATCTACAAAGACCCTAAAATAGACGGTGTGCTTGGAACTACTTCTCTATAGAACAGCTGTTCTCTGAAAGTGATGAGTCTTCTTAAAGTTATGGTGATATAACACCAACAAGATCTGTTTTGCCTTTACAGTTAAAGAATGAAATCCCCCATAATAGATCCTTTAGAATTATTTCAATACGTTTAATCTTTCTCAAGATATATCACTTCAAAGTTTGATGGTTTCTGGATAATATTATTGCCTATGCGAAAAATAATGATGTGGAGTGTTGCACAGTGTTAGCATTTCTTTGTTAACCCTATAAAAATGATCTCTTAACCACTGATCAGATAGTTTACAACAAAAACAGCTCCGGAAGTTACATGAAGAAGGGGTGGGGTATATACAACTAAGACTAGTTATTAAATGAAAGCAAACAAGCCCTTAAAATGCGCAACTTAGGGGAAATACACCTTGAAATGAATAGCACAAATATGTTTGTCTACTACATGCATTGATATAGTACGGGAACGGTGGGGCATCCACCAAAACGAAAACAGTTCCCCGTGTTGTCATTTTCTCGTTGACAGATTGTGTAATCTACATATTTATTAAAGGCTGTACTATAATACTGGAATGGAAATAAAGAGTATCAAAACAAAGACACACCCACTCCACACAACTTGCGGGTAACTCACAGAAATTCATATTCCATCGCCTGACTTAATTCAAAGCTCTGAAAGTTACTAGTCTGCATCGAACCAGACACGACTGAGCTTCCTGTTTAGGGATTACATATTGTTTGTATAGTGTTGCAAAGAAATTGTCAGACCTTTATTAACCACAAATACAACCTAAATATCCAAGGCTAGTAGCTCCTTTCTTCGATTTTGTTCAAGCTTACGTAACATCGTACAACAGCTTTCTTGCTTTTGAGTCTGCACTGCCCTCAGATTCCTGAAACTAATTGCGCCCTATTGCTTCTTTTCTGTTTTATCTCTGGTTGTATCCTCGAAATCCATGATATTTTCAACATATATAACAGTGAATAAAATTACAACTACAGAGCTGATGAGACTTCTGGCAAGGACTCGGACCCGGATGTTCTGCACGTGCAACTGCCCTACATCATAAAAGGAATAAATGAAGTTTATATGCAGGCAGTAGGTGGCTAATCCACCTCGCTGGTATACGTTTGCATTGTGTGGTGTTCAGGGAGATGACCACTGGGTTTAGCATACTTTTGTAAATAGATCAAGAATTCTTTCGCTTGAGAGTATCACATGTATTCAAACAAAGGTGCTTAATTTTAAAAACAAATTGCAATTCGTGAAAAGAAGTAACTGGCATTAGACAAGAGAAAGATTTAATTTATGGATTATTAGTATGGCATTACATGTCCCATTAACCAGGAAGAGACCTGCTAAGTGGCTAAGTGGCACAGCCCACAAACATTCTCAAGCTTCATATCATTATTTAATCAAGATTGTACGAACTGATAGGTATTATTTTCAAAGAAACAAGTGAAAGATAAGAAAGAATACTCCACAAGGTACCTCTATAGTAGAATAATGTATCCATATCATTATAGTCCTTTTACTTACAGGCTAATGTTCAATAAATAATATCAAATTCATGAAAGGAAGCAGTGACATGAGGAAAACACTTCTGCAGGGTACCATCTAAGTAGAATAGTTTATCATCCCACATATTTCCAGATAAGTTATTCAAGTGTTTTCCAGGGACCAACTTTGATTGGTTCTAAAGCATTTTAAAAACAATCCAAGGTTTGTCTTAATTTAGAGAGACTACATTGTTACAACATCTTGAGCCACTTAAAAAGTTTCATGATTCATCCCATCATTTCTAAGCACAGCTTATTTCAATTCCTTGAGAATAAAACGATTTTTTTATGTTAAAATACTTAATGTTATCTGCAGGATTTATCATACAATGACACTGTTTAATGTATTGGTGTAGAGATGTAGCATGTCACTCTCTTTCCTGTATTGTCAGTTTTACGGGAAATATTCATTAAAATTTTTTTAAAATGATCTAAATTTCTTTCAGTTCACCAACATTTTGCACTGACCACCACATGAACATGTCCTCTCACATATCCATGAGGATTCAAAAGCAACTGCTCATCCTAAGATGAATGATTCACATCTACAAAGACCCTAAAATAGACGGTGTGCTTGGAACTACTTCTCTATAGAACAGCTGTTCTCTGAAAGTGATGAGCCCCCTTAAAGTTATGGTGATATAACACCAACAAGATCTGTTTTGCCTTTACAGTTAAAGAATGAAATCCCCCATAATAGATCCTTTAGAATTATTTCAATACGTTTAATCTTTCTCAAGATATATCACTTCAAAGTTTGATGGTTTCTGGATAATATTATTGCCTATGCGAAAAATAATGATGTGGAGTGTTGCACAGTGTTAGCATTTCTTTGTTAACCCTATAAAAATGATCTCTTAACCACTGATCAGATAGTTTACAACAAAAACAGCTCCGGAAGTTACATGAAGAAGGGGTGGGGTATATACAACTAAGCCTAGTTATTTAATGAAAGCAAACAAACCTTTGAAATACGCAACTTCGGGAAAATGTAAGCTTGAAATGAATAGCACAAATGTGTTTGTGTAGGTAGTGTATAATTACTACTTGCATTGATATAGTACGGGGACGGTGGGGCATCCACCAAAACTAAACAGTTCCCTGTGTTATCTCTTTCTCGTTGTCAGATTGTGTAATCTATGTACATATTTATTAAAAATTGTTCTATAGTACTGGACTGGGGATAAAGAATATTAAAACAAAGACACACCCACTCCACACAAGAGGACACAGAGATTCATAGGCGTAAGAAAACGGGGCAGCCGAGGCGACGTCCCCTGTTCTTTGATTGTTGGGGTAGAAAACTCGTTTCGCCCCCCCCCCCATCCCTTTGGATGACATGGTGACAAAATATGGCATTGAATAGGATGAAATTACTTCAAAGTTTGTCAAATATTGCACCATTTTGCATCTAGGGCATTTTAAATTGTCAAAAAAATTCCAAAGGTGAGGGGGAACCCATTCCCTTAGATCCCTCCCCGAGGAAACTGATCACTAACATTCACTTCCGCTCCCCCACTTTAAAAAAGCTTACTACGCTTATCAGATTCATATCCCATCTCCTGCGGGGACTCAATTCAAAGCTCTGAAAGTACTAGTCTTCTGTATCGAGCCAGACACCACTGAGTTTCCTGTTAAGGGATTACATATTGTTTGTATAGTGTTGCAAAGAAATTGTCTGACGTTTATTTACCACCAATAGAGCTATCAGTTTTATCTTGGAAAATTCCACAAATATAGCCTTAATATCCTAGGATATAGTGGCTCCTTGCTTCTACTTTGTTCAGGCTTACATAACATCGCGCTTACAACAGGTTTAGTGTGCACTGCCCCCACCTTCCTGAAACTAATTGCTCCCTATTCCTCTCGTTGCAGGGAGTTATTACTCGATAACAACTCTCTGCACGTATTATCCCCGAAATCCATGACATTGTAAACAATATATACCTCAGTCAATAAAATAACAACTATAGAGCTGATGATAATGTTTCAGTAATAAATTATTCGGACCTCTGCATGGCAAGAACTCGGACCCAGATGTGCTGGACTGGCAACAACCCTACATTAATAAGGAGTAAGTGAAGTGTATATGCAGGCAGTAGGTGGCTAATGCCACATCCCCGGTAAACGTATGCATAGTGTGGTGTTCCGGGAGATGACCGCTGGGTTAAGCATACTTTAAATATAAATAAATCAAAATAAATCAAAATATAAATAGATCAAAATTTCTTTCGCTTGAGAGCATCACATTCAAACAAAGGTGCTTAATCTAAACAGAAATTTCAATTTGTGAAAAGAAATAATTGGCGTCGACAAGAGAAAGATTTAAGTTATGGAATATTAGTATGGCATTACATGTGTCATTAACCAGAAAGAGAGCTTTCAGTGTGCTCAGTGGAACAGCCCACCAACATGTGCAAGCTTCATATCATTATTAAATCAAGATTGTACGAACTGATAGGTATTATTTTCAAAGAAACAAGTGAAAGATAAGAAAGAATACTCCACAAGGTACCTCTATAGTAGAATAATTTATACATCACACTTTAGTTCTCTTACTTATATAATATTTAATTATAATATCAAATTCATAAAAGACAAACATTGACATGAGAAAACACTTCTGCAGGGTACCATCTAAGTAGGATAGTTTATCAACCTACACATTTCCAGATATTAAGTTATTCAAGTGTTTGCGAAGGACCAATACATGATGTGATCTAAAGCATCTTGAAACAACCCAAGGTTTGTCTTAAATTTAGAGAGACTACATTGTTACAACATCTTGAACCACTTAGAAAGTTTCATCCATCCCATCATTTCCAACACATCTTATATCAATTCCTAGGAAAAGAAACGAAATTCAATGTTGTTTTTTTATTTAAAAATTTTTTTTGTAATCTGCAGGATTTACCATACAATGACACTGTTCGACGTGTTGGTATTCAAATTTGAATAGGCTTTTTTAAGAGTGCAAGATTCATTAAAGGAACATTTTTCAATCATTTCGACAAGGATGATGCAATTCTTTTTTGTTTCCTTGAGTCATCTTTGGACTTCCCCACACTAACGCCTTAGTCACTTTTCACTTTCTAAACATAGGCCCATGAGCCAGGGACTGCGGGAAGCAGCCTTCCCCATCCCCCCGGAGTTTAAGAAAAACCCATATCTCGGGTAGACTTTTAGGAAAAATTTCTGGGAAAATGCAAAAGCGGCTCACCTCTACAAAATAAGTTCTGTACACTTATATTTCTAAAAGAGTGTTCTGTATACAGATTGTACAAACAGGATAATAGCACACATCCGTGCCTTTTAATTTGTAAGTGGAGAAGGGCTGTCGTGCGTGGTTTTTTGAATCCAGTCTGACCAGTGTTAGAACTTTCCCATCACTGTCTAAATGTTGAGGACACTGAAGCAGCTTTGCCATGGTTCACACGGTCGAATGCTTTTTCATAATCAATCACATGGAAGAAACATCTTTATCAATGTCAAAGCGTCTTCCGGAAATCATTCTTAAATTAAACCTGCTTATTTCGCTCCTTCGCCAGTTATGTTTGCATTTGCAAAACCACTATGAATTTCAGTGATCTCGCTCGCTCTCCACTTTCTAATTCTCTTATGAAGGATCTTAAGGAATCTTCAGGTGTTCTATATATGTTTGGCGAACATAGTTTTTAAATTTCTTATGTAGAACAAAATAAATGGGGTATAATGCACGTGTTTCGGTGTTAGGGAATGCTGTACACGAAGTACATACGGACACTACATACATGTCAAAGTGGTACTGAAAACAAATTGTGTAAAATACCACCGTACTGGTGGAAGTGCGTGCACAGAGATGCAGGAGAGGGGGTAAAGACCCTCCCCTTTCTCTTTGAATAGTAAAAGTTTCTACTAGGCTGTTCCGTTGATTCTCTCTCACAAATTGGTGGCAATTTATCAAAATTTTCCTTTAATTATTCGTAAACTCTCAAAATTTTCGAGAGCTCCTCGCCATAACCTTCACTTCCAATTTTCTTTAATACCATCCCAAACGTATTTGCTCCAAGATACAGATAATAATTCTAATGCGAGATTTTGGCGCGTTTCGAGTATAGTAACCAAGATATGCTCCATGCCTAATGACTATTATTTGGACGAAATCTACGGAATTTTTCTAGCGGGAACACTTTTGCGGAAGCAATAGGTGCGAGTCCCATCTCAGTCTTGCATCCATCAAGAGCCGATTATGTGGCAATTTTCAATGGCGTAGCCAGGATTTCTCTCATGGGGAGCATGCAGTATGCTGTGTGATCGCGGACCTGGGGAGGGGTCTAAGTGAAGGGGGGGTCCCCCACCACTTCGAAAATTTTTGAAAAATTGAGTGTCGTTACATGCAATCTGGTGTTACATATGCATCCTCTTGAAGTAAAGTTTGTGTTAAAAAATTAACGTAGGCCTGTTTTTAGAAACTAAAATAAAAAATTTGGCATCAGTGAGGGGGGACCATAGCCCAATGGGATGTCCCCTCCGCTTTGGATATTTCTGAAAAATAAGGTGTCCTTACATGCAATCTGATCCCACATATGCTAACTTATAAAGTAAAATTTGTGTTACAAATTTACATATTTTAAAGAACTAAAACGAAAGAAAACGGGATCAGTGGGGTTGGGGATCATAGCCCAATGACGTGTCCCCTTCCCTTTGAAAATTTTTGAAAAATTGGGTGTCCTTAAATGCAATCTGGTGCCACATGTGCTTCCTTTTGAAGAAAAATTTGTGTTAAAAAATTAACGAATTTTTAGGAAGTAAAAAAAATAGGATCAGCGAGGGGGGCTATAGCCCAATGGCTCCCCTAAACTACGCCACTGGCAATTTTATAGTATGAACATCTTTTGTAGAGTGATTTAGGCCTAAATGACTTGAGGTTTGCCGCCCATTACATGAGCTTATTCAAAGGTGATTAAGAGTATTTACAGAGAATATATAGGCGTAGGCAGCGGGGGAGTGCAGTTGCGGGCTAAAGTCCTCCAGTCAAAAATGTAGTAGGCGGAAGTATACTTCCGCTACCCCCTCAGGTCAAGGACGAACACCCCTTATTTGTTTCCTCTGTAAAAATGTCAAAATTTTGCAGTTAATTTTTCTTAAAATTGGCTCAATGTATTGCACCAAATTACATCTATGGATCCTCAGTTATTCATATTCATAAATTTCCAAAGGGGAGGGGGACACCCTATAAGAGAATATGCAGTACAAAGCATGCTGATGAAACCTCCACCCATTTTCTTACACCTTTACTCCTCTCTCAGTCATTTTCGTTCATTTCGATTCTCGTTGAAAGTTAAAACCTATAATTTTTGTAAAGTGTTTGGTGAGCTCCAATTGTCAAAATGTCACTAAATAACCTTAATTCCTTCAAATGTTATCAGTTCAAAATTTTGCCAAAGGTTGCACCATTTAGCATCTACGCCCAACTAACATAATTAAAAATTTCTCAGGGAGAGCTGAGGGGTTTCAGTACTCCACTTAGAGACTACATACTCCTCTTCCACCCAACAAAATAAGAACAATTCACTACAGTATGAGAATATTCTAACACATTATCAGTGTGAAACTATGCCAAAGTTAGCACCAATCTGCATCTAAGCCACCCAATCATCAAATCCTGGCCGAGCCACTGGGGCTATGACTGAAACGTTGCTGATTCTGTTTCTGAATGGGACATAATTACATCCATTTTAATGCCTGTTAATTACATTGTAAGAGTCACAGAATTACATTGCACAATTTCATCTGAATTTTTCAAAAAGTCCCCATATCGAAGCCCCCCCCCCCCCCATTGTCACTTTCCGGCTCACTCTTGCCTTGGGCACTCGCTGAACCTTCCTTCTTTAAAATTCTCCACCCAATCCCAGATAAACGTTTATTTCGAGAAAATATTCCAGAACACTTCCAGTATGTCATTTGAGGCATTTGAAGCTGCACTGGACCAGAGTGATGTCACGATATTTTCAAACCTTTGTACCGTTTCATCAATTTTGGTCATCTTGACAGGAAGGGGAACTTCGTGGCTTTCAAAAATTGAGAAAACACTCACCGTAGGGATACGTAGTGCAGTGGGAGAGGATAACTTGTAAGCCTTGATCAGTCGGCCGATTATTTTCTCGCAAAAATAATTGGCCGTATAAAATTTTCTCATTTAAATTTGAAATGTTTGAAGCAAGTTACAAAACCTGGGAAGTGCCATTTCCCGCAGTCCTAGAGGTATTTTTGTCAAAATTTTCTCTGTACCCTAGGAGCCAATTCATGGTGGCCCTTCGCATAGATATTAGGGCAGTTTTCTAAAGCTGATAGACAAGCACTTCCCTCCGAACCATAAGTTGCACAAAATATTCAACAAAAATTGCATCAAGATAAGTTACAGCTGCATGCCAAACATTTCAGCTATAATCAAATCACTCAACCGAAAAGTAATCTTAAAACCAAAATTGCTGGAAAACCAGAAAAAGAATGCAACTGCCGAAAACCAGAAAAATGCCCCATGAGTGGGAAGTGCTTGTCTTCACAAGTAGTATACAAAGCTACTGTAAAGTCCGAGGCAAATTCTGTTTTGTACGTGGGATTAGCAGGGGGGACTTTCAATGAGAGATTTAGCAATCACAAAAAGGCAATGAACAATGAAAGATACAGAAAGGAGACAGAGCTTTCAAAGTATATCTGGGGCTTAAAGAAGGGGAATAAGGATTACGAGGTAACTTGGTCGATTTTGAGAGAGTCCAACATCCATAGGAGAGCATCAGGACAATGCAATTTGTGCTTAGATGAGAAGTTAGAGATACTTAAGCTTAGTGGACCAAGCATGCTGAACAAAATAGCAGAAATCATAAGCAAGTGTAGACATGGTGAGAAACCAGCCAACCGAGCCAAGAATAGATAAGTTTTACTCCAACCATGCCAGTTGCCTGACGAATGCCATAGGGCATGAAACACCGTGTAGCAATCACTCAATAGTGTAAAGGACTCAATACTGTATGAAAGCTGTCTTTTAGACATTGAGCACTTTCTGAGTTAGAGATATGTCAATATATATATATATATATATATATATATATATATATATATATATATAAACAATAAATCGCCACCATACAGCACATAACATCTCCAGTGTATTAAAAACAGGTATATAACGGTCTAAAAGAATACACTAAAAGCAAGAACTAAAGTTGGCTAAAACCGTGTATTTAAAAACTCGACGTTTCGGAACGGTCGTCCTTCCTTTCTCAAGAGGCAGTGTAATAATGGATTGTACTGAGAACAGTAAAAAGCTGCTGGATATATAGAATAATACCAGAAGACCAAACAGAATAAGTTAGAGAAAAGCTGAGTAAGAAGACTCTGAAGTGTACGCAACCTTAACAAACTAAAAGAGCGTGACAGCGTAACAAAAAAGCTAACAAAAGGTAACTTGAACCCAAGTAAAAGAAGCAAAAAGATTAGTTTTGCTTCGGAACCTTTTTAACATTGATGCCACTAGGTTGCAGAGATTGCAATTGGTGAATCCAAAACAACTCTTTTTGTTCACGTTGTGGTTGTCTAGGTTATGGAATGTCGAAATGCCAATAAGTTCAAAGTTATTACAGGAGCCAATGATCCCAAAAGGCGTTTAAGCTATAGATTTCTGTAGCAGGTAGGGTGAGGTGTGTTTTCGACGTAGTGATGGATCTATTGTAACCTTTTTCGAACACAAGTGGTTCGCAAACTACCAGAATTTTCGCAAATCTTTCGCAAATAATCAAAATTTTTGCGCGCTCCGCGTGCTTCAAACCTTACCTTAACATTGTTTACATTATCAATATCTTCCGGTAGCAACTCCCGGAGAAGCATAGCAGCAAAAGTTGAAAGCTGTTTACGAATTTTCAGGTAAACGACTGGCTTTTTGATTAGCGTATAGGTTTGTTGGGGAATTGGAATTGAAAGTATCTCGATGCAGGGCCTGTAGCCAGATTTTGTCATGAATATCAAAGTTTAATGAAAATTTCGGCGCGCTTTGCGCGCATTCGTCTCGCCTTGCACTCAATCTCATGGCCATTATTAAGGTAATAATACATACCATCTTTTCTGATCACAACACTTTTCCGAAAAACAGAGGTATATTTCCAACCTCTGTAGGGGCCTATTATCAATATGGGATCTTTCAATCTAATTTGTAGCTTGACGTGGAAGGTTGAAAGTACGTGTTTGGCATTATACATTTTTCAATAATTTTTACCGAGCGCTTCGCTAGCAGCCATTATCGGTGTTAATGTACTTTCGACAAAACAACAGTCTGAACCGCGCTTGTTAGTCCTTCAACCCTCTTGCTATACCTGTCAGGGAGGTCTAATATCACTTCCCTGCATCTACACTCTCCCTCCATCCCATTCCCATTCCTGGAAGCTGTTCGTTAAACTTAGCAAAATACGATAGTTGTAAAGTGCTCGGCGTCATACTCTGTAGTATCGTTTAGATGTCAGGTAATAAGGATCATGTCAGTACACCATTTTATATAATTAATTCACAGCTTCCAGGAGGCCGGACCCCATACCGGTGTCTGCCAGCCGTAGATACTCTTTTATAATGCACAAGGAAGCAAAGGAAAGTTTTCGTAATAGTTCAAGAATGTTTCTGTGGACTCCACGCACGTATTTTGGGGAAAAAACTTTCCTCGAATAGAAGGCAGTAAAGTAGCCAATAAGGGGGGCTTCACCTTACCAAAAATTAGAATTCACTACGCTATGGATATTTTCCAGCCATATATGATCAGTTTCAAAGATATCCCAAAGATAGCACCATTTTGCATCTAAGCAAGCTTAAATTTGCAAAACTTCTCTAGAGGAAGGGGAGGGGACACCCCTCCCCTTAAATCCCTTCTCCAGGACGGAAAATTTACGAAGTGACAAAAGAAGGACCCCCACTACTGTAAACAAATCGCAAGGCGCATTAAAAAGGTACAATTCACGCAGACTGGGGATTTAACTGAGGTGTCATTACGACGTCACCTGTGGTGCCCCCATCACCAGACCCTGGTGGCGCCACTGGTTCCTGCTGGATGTAGAATCGACAGTTCACTCCTGTTAAGTTACATGTAGCCCACCTTTCACGCAAAGCTGCAACCTTGTACCTCCAGTGGTGGTTCAGTGACTCTTGTATGCGTAATGACGCTATACGTATACGGGTGTATTTAGTACAACACTGATAGTGGTAGTACCCATCGTATTTACCTAACATATCACAAAAGGGGTGAGGGTACTGTATTCAACATTGTTATTATCTGAACAACGTGTCTCTCTAACATTACCTTTATGAATTGCCCCTCGGGTGGGATCAAATGGTCCCGACGGTCTTACATGGCCCGAGGGCCTCAAGTTCCCCACTCCTGTTCTGTGGTAACTGGGATATTGAGAGAAAGGAAGGGCGATAACTATTTTCCTCCAAATTTTCAAGACAGTAAATGGTCCACGTGCAAATATGAAGTGCCAACATCTGCAAAATAATGATCTTTTCCTTCCCCTTCCTCAATGAAATATTGTCTCAAAATTGTTATTACGTTAATGCACTCACAATTGCGAGACAACAACAAACTGCCATTTCTGGTTACATGATTGAGCATGTATGCCAGTAAATTACAGAGTTGTAATCGAGTCACTAGATTCGTAACTCGAGTCACCAATTGTCAAACTTTAAAGTGACTCGAGTCGAGTAGTAGTTACCCCTCTGATGACCTCAGATGACCTTCGACCTCAAACAAACCCATAGGGTGCTCTAATTTCTTGGAAATGAAAGGAATCCATCTTTCGCCTCTTGAGCTATTAGGTTTACTAATAATTTCCACCGTTTTCTCTGTTTCACGTCTGGTGACCTCATATGACCTTTGACCTCTGTAAAAGACAATAAGGTTGATCTTCTGACTATTACACATCCACATGCCAAATATGAAAGTAGTCATGCTTTACCTTGAGATAGTGTGTCTACAAGGTTTCAGTTTTTACCTCTGGCGACCTGACATGACCTTTAACTTCCACCAAAAACAAAAGGGTTCTTCTTCTTCATATGATAATTCTATATACCATATATGAGAAGTATCAAACATTGCTGTCTTGAGATATCGCGTTTAGAAGCCAAGCTTCAAAAAGACAACTACATACACTCGCCAGGGTAATTGTGTAGATTCCTTTCACCTTCGGCAAGGAACCAAATACTGGTGGGCAGGTTTGCCAACTGAAACACTGTTGGGTAAATTATTTTAAACTACCCAGTATGGTAACAAGTAAGTAATCTTTACAAAAAATTGACAATTTATTTGACCAACCAAGGAAGTTTCTTTTTTTAGGGTAGTTTCGTTTTTTTTAGCGTATGCGAATCGATATTTATGAAGAGCTTGTTGCATTTTTTAAGAGAATTTGAAATGAATTGGAAAAGGATTAAGAAATTTTTCGATGACTTATTTCTCTCCCCCCAAAAAGTCGTTTAACCTTATTTAAGAATTCATGCCATGCAAAAACACATAAGTTTATGCTTTATCAGAAGTTATCCAGATTATCGATTTAGCTCAAAAGTTAGTGCGCAATCTTCCAACCGAGGTCAGTCATTGTAGCCCTAAAGACCTGGTTCAATTTTAATTTGTATCTCTTAGTTCTTCTTGGGCTTACTTTCTTAAACTTAAAAACAAATAGTTCACTCAATATATATTCTTGTTTCTCAACAGTTAAAATTGGAACTAAACAAGAAGTTGTCTGAATACATTTACCAAGACGCAGTTCCCACTTCTTCAGAATGTGGCAGTTTAAAGCGATTGTCTTCTTTTTGGCGGTGAGCCACCTAATCGAATCCAGGAGTCCTCCTTATCCTGGATACGAACCTGAAATTTCGACGTACGTCGGTGTCCCAGGAGAGATCATAGACGGCATAAGCGTTAAAGACATCATTGAGACACTAGGAAGAGCCTGGAATGTGAACAGCCTCAAAATGGGTACCACGCTTGCTTGCAAGAAATTCGGTAACGTAACAACTGGCCTCGTTCAACAACAGTCACAACCAAATATTTTGGAAATAGCTTGTGATGGTGCACGGAATTCGAAAATTGAACAAGCTTGCCACGATATCTGGGATGTAGAAATCGGTGAAGATGTATCCTTCAGTCTCTTTCCTGGACTAACATGCAGAGAGAATGACTATGGAGGAGATTTTCTGGATTTCTATGATATCTGTTCAGAGGACGGACAAGGCATCGCCAAAATAAACAACATTTTATTTGCCCTAATTGACTGGTTAGGTCCACCTTTACTCAACATTATTTACAAGTTGGATTTCCAAAGCGTTTGCAGCATTGGTCGGTACATACTCAGCATGAATCCATCCAAATTTACTGAACAAATGCTTGGAGTTGCAAAGTATCCAGTAGCAGATATCTTAGAATATCTGAGGTCCCTCGATATTTGCCACCAGTCTGACAATGTCAGAATTGACTTACTGAAGAATCTCCTGGTTGAGCTTTCCATCATGACTTACGACGAATTTTGTGACTACATCTCCACCAAACATACCAGAGAAGGATATTTAAAGAAGGCTGAAATGATTCTCAAAAATGCTCTGCTTACTTATGTCGAGAAGCAAAGATGCAACAACGTTTTGTCCATAGTAGCATCTCTTGATGAAGAAGGCAGCCATGTCCAATATCTCGGATATAATCTTTCAGTGACATCTGAGCGAAGCGATTTTTGTCAACAAGCCATCAGTGCATTGTCGGCTTCCTCCTCCTACCATCCTTCACCTTATCGTTTCCCTTCTGATTTAAAAGCTAGAGACTGGGAACCGTTCAGTACCCCTGGAGAGTTGCTCCCTGGGCTTACTTTCATCAACCTGCTTGAAATTGAGGGCGCTGCTCGCAGAGGTGAAACGATCTTAAAAGGGCTAAGTGTATACTGCACGGTCTTCAAAGGATTCGTCGTCGAACAATTCGAGGATGAAGTAGCATACAACATCTCATCGCTTTGTGAACTCGTTGAAAGAGGTGATTTAGAAGGTCTAGAAGGTATGTGCCAGGCTTTATTTATAACAATATATGATCGACCAGTTGGGTTGAAGACAGTGTACCCCTTGCCTATTGCTATCTTTTGGGGCAGACAACTTACAGGCATAACTGATATCAGCAAGGAAGAAATTTGCGCTGCAGTTGACAAACTCTTCAACGAAAAGTCTTTAGAAGACTTGGTTACGTCTTTTGCGGAATTTTTCATTGCTGGTTGTCTCCCGCCGGCCCACTCCGTTTGCCAAAACTGGGAAGAAACCGTTTGTTATTGGGAGCCGTACTGCCCTGAACCTGTATCCAACCGGAGGGCACCTTTCCAGCAGATGCCATCGTCAAAGTATGTTGAGGAAGCAAATGCAGAATTCAATGAGATACTGTCACGTTTGGTTTCTCTTCTGTTGATAGCAACGGATGTCGACGACGGGGAAGAATTCTGTGATAAGATTGCACGTGGTATTGATCCAATGTCTGGTCGCGCTTTCAGTGGGGTCGCAGACGGTCTTACTGTTAGTGGGGAAGTGAAAGAATTTAGGTCTCAGGTTCTAGGATTACTAACTGACATCGGACGGTGTTCTAAATTTGTCGAGATCTCTCTTGAATTGGCTCAAGACGCAGCCGCGTATGATGACTCGGAAGGTGGCTATAGTAACCGATTTTATCAAGTAACTGGGTTTTCTTCGCCAAAACAGTTCTGCAAAGCCATATCAGATGCTCATGGGATTACAAATTAATGGAAAGTCTTGGGGTTTTTAGCATTGAAAATGGCACCAAGTTTGGATAATGTCTATTGAAAAATAAATTAGTTATTTTTACTTTTATCTTAAATACAAACAAGTTAGAAGATGCAGTATGACAGCCACAGACAAATGGATAAGTTCTCGGTTATTTCGTTCTGCATGCGGTAGATTATTAATCAGTTTTCTAGTTAACTCAAAGTGCGTGTGTGTGTGTGTCTGTGTGTCTGTGTGTGTAATGAGGTTAAGAAGAAAAGGATCGGAAAAGGTAAATATCGAAAATGGTGTTCAATTGCTCTTCCTCCATAAAAGTTAACAACATTATACTACCAACCTATAACCTTTGTAGCGTATACTAGTTTGTTCATTATCTTTCATAAATATTATATTGTATGTTAATTCATATCCAACACCTCATCACGGAAAGTAATAATACTGCAGGCTAATATAGTGCCTAGCAAAGGGCTTATTGTCGACTATGTCATAATGGTTCATATTTCAGGTAAATTCTTAGATCGTCTTAAACAACATTTTCCTGCATATTGCAGTGTATGTCAATGGTATCTTTGGCATTTCCTTTCTTAAAGTTTTAATAGAACTTTTTCCTTTGTTTTTGTAGCTTTTATTCATCAGTCCAACTGGTGTTTATTGATATGACAAAAGACAAAACAGCACTGTAGTAAACCTATATCCGACAAATGTGCAGGTATAACCAGTCATAGTTACCGTTCTAAACATGGATATAGGACTTCGTTTTGCAAATTTGTTGATTTTTTTCCCTATTTGATTTCCGGATTGCATTCCTTTCCTTTTCGCATGCAATCTTCTCCATGAACTTCTCGGGTTGTCCGCCCATTTTACAATTCTGAGATCTTATTTGCATATTATCATGATATTAGTTTCAATTAAATATCATTCTTGCCTGAAGACCATTGGCGCTGACGTCACTATCTATATGACAACCAACTGTGACGTCATGTGAAAGGACAAATAATGATATTCATGCATATTGTAATAGGTTACAGGGCTGATTTCAGTTGAGGATTCAAGTCTATTTCTGTAGTCCTGGGAAAAAATATACATATGACCTGTGAAAAAGGCCCTTCGGGTGGTTTTTGCTTTGGTAAGTTAATTCTGTGCTTTTAAAATCGTGGTATAAGACCTAATTGAAGAGTGGTAACTTTGTGTGATTAAATTACCTGCCACGAATTTCCATTGGTTCCTTGAAAAGAGACGACAAAGTCAGAAGTTTTTTTTTCTCCAACAGCTCGTATGTTTGTTATCACTTAAACATTTTACAGGCTTTACGAATGGACAGTGAAACTTTCACCTTTCTTTAATAAAGAAAAATAAATGTATGGGGTTGGAAGGGTTTTTATTTGGTTGGTACTCCTTTCAAAATCTGCATATGTTAGTTTTCAAGTAGATTGTGAACAAAGTTGTGGGAAACTCAGTCTTGTATCTGTATCTTGTTATTGTTTTGCTCAAATTCATAATAATCTTTTATAATTCTTTTTATCCGCCAAATCAGTCCAAAAATTTAAACAGGTTCAACTATGGTCCTGTTCTCTTCTAGTAGAGGAGGGATTCCCCTTAAACCCCGTGGGTTGATTACAAATATTATGGTAACCACATCAGTAGGCTTTTTGTAAGATTGTCTTGCTCTCACAGAACCTAAAATCAAAGCACTCTTAACCTCCTAACATTACACCTGCCTCGTCTAAAAATACCGAACCTACAAAATTGGGAAATGAATCCGTGGCTATTAAGCTTTCAAGCTCGGATTTTGATTAACGATGATGTGGAATTATACTTGAGCAGTGGCGCCGCCGAGAGGATGGGGGCAGGTCTCTCGGCGTTAACTTCTACTGGGCGCCATAAGTGGATTTATCTTTCTAAAGCCCAATGTAAACTTTTATATGATCCGTCATTCTCACTCACAATCCCTTCCACCTCCCGAATCTTTAAATCATTAGTACGAATTAGTCTAACAAATAAGTCAAATTGTTAGTTTCATTTGTTTTGTTCTGATATTTGCGCATCCAGTGCCATTTGGAGATAGTTCAATGCTTCATGCTAATGGTCACAATATTGCAAATACTGCAGAGCCTCTGGGGGCTTGATCCCCACCGGAGCATTGCTCCTTGGCCCCACTAAGGGCCCACGGTGGGAGTCGGAGCCCCAGTATCTACAGGGGAGCACTTCTTCTTACCAAATCGCCTTTAGCTTGGCTCAGTCCTTCATGTTGATGGGCCCCTCGGGGAACGCTGTCCCCCCAGTCCACCTCCCATTGCCCTCCCCCACTCCGGAAAGTCTGGGGACGCATAGAGGCGTCCCAAAGGATCGATGAGAGGGTGAGTGCTCAGTGCTGGACAGCTTTCCTGACAACTAAGAATTACATTCCCGACAAAATGACAATATCCCTGTGTCTAGAACGGTTAAACTCATAACCCTCGTTTTAAGGTAATCTTCACCCCGTGACAAAATAAAGCACAGAATAGAAGTTTCAAGTATAACAGGAGGACAAGATAATAGAGCAGGAGCTAAATCCTGCAGGGGCTCTAAAAAAGGAGTTGGTTCAACAGGTACTACATCCAAGGTTTGATACCATAGCAAGTTAGTATGGACCCCCTACAACATCACCAGGTAGTTAGTACAATCAAATTGTGGTATCACTTTTTTGCTACAGCATGTTATATACATGCATTGCTTGATCAATAACTTGCTCAAAATTAAGGGGTAGGGGTAGCTTGCCATGAAATTTCTTCACTGTTGCTTCATTAGTGAACAATATTATGGTATCAATCTACAGCTGATAAATATCTCTGATATATTTTGCCCATATTTTCTTTTTTATTTAATTACACTGCCCTGGTATTGGGTCAAAAGGTCATGAAGTTATGAATAATTGTCATTTTTTATTAAACTTTCATATACTTTTTTAATGGATTTTAGCTAAAAGTTTTGTTTATAAAAACACTTCTTAGTGTTTTGAATATTACAATAAGGATTCTATACTACATTTTTAAGAAAAGTACCCATATTTTAGTCACTTATAATTGACTATTTAATTACACTACCAGACTACAGTAGTCTAGGAGTTTAGGCTAATGGAAATTGGCCTGACTAACATGCAGTGTGTTTGTGTTTTGTGCGTAACATTTGCTCGTTATGCATTACTATATAAATTTATATATTAAGGTACTAAATTTTGGACGAACAAATTCCACCTGATGGCCGTAGCCTCTGGGGGCAGAGGAAAGTTGCCCCTTGAGATTTCCAAATCGTAAATAAAGGTTGACCTTCTTGAGGAAAAAAAACGTTAATTGCTAAAACTTTCCCTGTCCAAATTTTGATTTCTAGGACCCCCAAACCTGGGAAATTGTATAATCAAATTTCCTCTTCCCCAATTTTTCCCGGGTGTCCCCCCCCCCCCGTGGATGTGTTCGTAATGCAAGTTTTTCTTGACGAATAAACCATAGTGTTCCTCCTACAAGATACACAGCTTGAATACCTTCACCAGCATATACGTTGGCGAGAGATAAAGTAGCATATGGTTACCTTTAATCATTAGCTAAACCTAACGAGCTGGTAAAGAAAGTGAATATAAAAGGCATAAGCAGAGGCCGAAAACTTATTTTTAAACACAGCTAAATCTTATAAATGTCCATTGCATCACTTTAAGAATCTTTTGTGATGTGTAAGACTAAAACAATATTGCATATTCAAAGTAAACCAAGGAGTTATTCTATACGGGGCTTTTACAACTCAGAGACGAATTGCAACATGACCCTTAAAAAGCCATGAATGAAATAGGATTCCCGGGTACACTCATTCAAATTTGGGTGACTACATTTGCCTTTAAATAAAATGTAATTTTTCTTCTTGAAATCTAAATTTGTTGCAGAATAACGTAGCATGAAATCTAAAAGGTAAGAATGCATAGGTGCAAATTTTAAGGTCTAAAACGTGTCATTTGCCCCATCTGGGACTCATTGGACGGAAAATTTTCTTACAGTCCTAGGCTACTTGCCAACCATTGGTGGATCGCCCAGTGACCGAACTAAGAGCTCTAGGTAGAAGCCCGCACCGGGTACCAGCCTTTTAGAGGTGTCATGCCACCGTCGAAAAATTCAGTAAATAATTAAAATTTCAGATCATGTCTTTACAAAAGATATCACTACTTTGTAAATCTAGGAAAACTTAGAACACGAAAACGTTCACAAAGAGTAGAGGTATCATCTCTGCTCTGAGGCAGCATGTCCTCCAATTACACCCTAACAAAAGAGAAAAAATCACTAAAAAGGCTGATTCCTAAACACAAAATCAATTCAACGCTTAACGAAGCTTTAATAAAGATTGCACCACTTTGCATTCAAGCCACCTCACAAAAAGTGGGAATTTTGCAAGGCCTAGTCAGTCTGCAGCCACTTCCCCCTAAGACTGCTGCAAATTACCCAGTTTAGTTGAGGGCAATTTCCCACTGATGTCCATTGCTACAGGTACTAAGACTTTATCACACAAACATATTTGTAACTCAAGGTACCGTTTTTCTAATTAAATCCTACAATATCGAAAAGGTGAAGAAAAATTGTTTGAAAGTCGTGTTATAAGCAACCTCATTCACTAGTTCTCTTTTACAGTAGGTTTGCATATCTTTGCCTTTTCGGATCGTTCCGTCATCTACGAAGTCGATGTCGACCGCTGTGCTCTACATTTTCTTCCATTAGGAATCAAATTTTGCGCTAGAAGTCACTATCGCTGCCTTGGTCACTGTTAGTGAGTTGATATAACATTACCAGTAGTGTGTACCAGTTTCTGTGTGGCCTTTTACTGATAGCCTATCAGCGTGGTAGCTAATCCCCCTATCAGTAAGCTTCTATGTGCCCAAAATTTTCTATCAGCGCTGTTAGTGGTGTTGATAGCGCTATCAACGCTTCTGTGCGGCCACCCCAGAATGTTTGCAGACCATTCACAGAGACCGAAATCTCTCAAGACACAGGATGTCAGCCAAACCATGCTAGAGTTTAGCGCTTATGGAAAGAAGCCTCCTGTAACAAATTTTGTTCGAAAGATGCAGCAAGAATGATTCGCATGCAATGAAGGCCTTTCATCACTCATATGCCAGATGGATTTGGCTTGGGCCCTTGTGAGATTGTGCCCCACAATGCTCTTCGAGGTGGAACCCATCCCAACACCCACAGGAGAACAACAAGTGTCAAGTTGGAGTGGTTTTAATGTGATAACTCATCAATCTATACAAATGCACACCACTGTGGGGTATTGCCCTATGATTCATGGATCCTCAACCGAATTCAGCACCGTCTACACATTAATGAAGAAAATACAAGCCATAATGACAAGTCTTGGACAAAGTTACACTGTTATTACATTTGACTTGGCCATCTGTATCAAAGCTAAAGAGATTCAATGGTGTCAACCTGAAGAATTTGCAAACACAGTCATACGTATGGGAAGTCTCCATATTATCCTCAATTACCTTTCATTGATTGGAAAAAAGTATGAAGGGTCAGGTTTGTAAGACTTGCTAATAGAGCGTGGTGTATATGGTAGTGCGGTAATTGCTGCTATAATGCGAGGGAAGTCTTATAATCGTTCTGTTCATGCTCATAAACTAGTAATGGAAGCTTTGTTCCGACTGCTATGGAGATCGCTTGTCAATTAAATGGTTATCCGAAAGGAACACAAGTTTCGATCTTCATGTAGACCTAACAAAAACAATTGGGAACTGCCAGGCTGTTGTTAGGGAACGCATGAATGTACTGGAAAGCTTTGAAATGCTTACAAGTGTGGTTAATTTCCTAGAAGTCGAGTTCAGTCATTTCAAAGAGGAGTCTAAAGCGAGATCTAGGCTGTCCACGTTTTGCAATGACCATATTGATATGATACAGATGTTGTTACAGTTTCTAAGAGCAGAGCCATGCGGAGATTGGCTTTTGTACCTCTCAATCATTGATCCTATGACTCCACATTTCTATGCCTTTGACATACCTAACTATTCAAAGTGGTTGCCTGTCTACCTTGCTGATATGAATAACCTTCCGCAGAGTCACCCTATAGCACATCAACCGTTTATTAATGGAAAACATTCAGTGAATCGTTCTGGAAATCCAATTTCTAATGTCTCATCAGATATGGCTCTGGAAGAGTCCATAAACCGAGACTCCAAAACCAAGGGAGGAATTGTTGGAATTAGCAAAGAATCAGGTGCACTTGAACGTTGGTTTTGACAAATCATCGGCGGGCGGCAATAACAACGGCACTTAAATATTTGTGCGACATGCAGGATAATGTTAGCCAACACAAAGAAGCAGCAATTAACAGAATCAAGAAGGATGAAAAATGTGTTCAGAGTTTGTTGACAGCCTTCATAGCTGAGCTGATGACAGATCCTTTCAACTTAGATGATTTAAGTGATGGAGACACTGCATCCCCCATCAACCTTGCTACAGGAGTGATTATGCCCCGGATGATGCGGCTAAATTGTTAAACCTCACACCTCAGCTAAACCTCAGCTACACCTCACAGATGACTACCTTTGTTGATCCGAGGCTCAACACAAATGAGACGAAATTTTGGGATCCTTTACCTAACCTCAAAATTAAACATTTTCGAAATTAAGTAATAGGACAAAAGTTGAAGCAGCTGATGAAAGGATGTCTAAAATCAGTGCTGACAGAAATCTATTCGGTCGTTTCGTCATAGCATCTAAAACTAGAGACGTCCAGTTGGAAGAAGTACTCTCCTTTGAGCTCTCTTCTGTACCATTCTCAATAGCACATACAGAAGGCGCCTTGAGAAAGACAAACAAGAGAGTTCTTCTTGCGTAAATCCAGAACAATGTCTCTTATGACATACAACCGAAACTGCCAATGCCAACCCATGGCATGGCTACTGCCTATCTCATCAATGCCATGGCGATGATTCAGATGGTGAAATCTGGTGGTGTATCCACCTTTGGAGAATTTGCTGATAAACATTACCAATTGTTAACCTCATCACTGGGTAAAAATTGATGCCGAAGAGTAGACTTCATTGTTCGACAGGTACAAAGATTTGTCCATCAAGGCAGGGGAAAGGTTTAAACGGGGTGCATCCGAGGCCCTAGAGGTCCATATTAGAGGTCCGACTACACCAATTCCTGGCAAAAGTTCATAGCAAATCCTCAAAATAAAGTCAACTTGAGTGCTTTCCTTACTTGTTCTTGGAGGGAAATTGGCCAGGAAAAGTTGAAAGAAGGTGAAGAGTTAGTTATAGGAGGGGGTTTTATAAAACATAATCAGGCAGTATCAGTTACAAATGGTGTTGTGATTTGCATTAAAGCACTACAGTCTGGTCATGAAGAAACAGATACCAGACTTCTGTTGCATGCAAAACATACCTCTCAAGACCAGAAAAGAATTGTGGTACAATCACCTGATACTGATGTGGCTGTGCTTTGTGCATCCTTTTTGAGTGATCTCAATTGTTAGGAACTGTGGTTTCATTCTGTTGTCAAGGATAAGTTGAGATATATTCCAATGCATAAGGTGGCAGAAAAACTGGGAAGATGTCTATGTGCTGCCTTGCCTACGTTCCATGCCCTCACAGGTCGTGACTCTACAAGTTCACTGTCAGGTATTGACAAGAAGAAGACTGAAAGTTTTCCTAGGGAACAAAATGTATCAGCCACAATTATTACTGTAATGCTTGGAATGGAACTACCTTTGAGTGATGCAACAATGATAAATCGCGAGTCATTCATTTGCCAACTTTACAGTACCGATAAAACAGCTGGGACAAAAGCAGAAGATATGAGGTACTGGCTTTTCTATCAGAAGTTAAAAAAACGAAGGTCTCCCCCCCCCCCCCCTCCTCAATTTCTGACAGCCTGTTACATCATATTAAATGGGCCAACAGTCAAACTTACATATGGAGTAAGTCACTTCAATCAGAACAAAATTTACCTTCACCAAATAAACATGGCTGGAAAACCGAAGATGGCTCACTCCAACCTGTGTTGATGATGAATGACCCAGCACCACATGCGGTACTGGTGCTGTCTTTTTGTCGCTGCAAGAAGTCAGAGTGTCCTCGAACAGACTGTTCGTGCAAAGTGAATAATCTGGAATGTACAGAAGCTTGGCAGAGCATCGATTCTGAAGGCTGTCAGAACACATACTGAAGACTTTATACGTCTAGTGAGTCAGATGAATGTGACATGGCCAAATGGTATGTCCACCTCTTTAAGTTAGTTTACTATTTAGATTGAGCCCTCTACATAAACCCCCATACTCATGACTCACCCCTCACATGAGGTGGTCCTCACGCCAAGCCATGCCACTTGTGATCTGCAACTTGTGAGCTTAACACCTACACCTATACATTTTGCAATGTCTAACTTGTAAATTCTCATTGCAAGCCTTGTGAGTTCTTTATTGGAAAGGTTCCTTTGAATTGATTGGAAGCAGAGGGCTGGGGTAAGTTCATATTTGGTGTTTTTCTTATATTTTTATACTATTTTCTGAAAGATTGATAAGTGTCAGGCCTAAGAAGTGAAATGACCTACTTTATTCAGCTATAAATTTAAGGGAAATTACTGAATAAGAAATAATCCTAAAGTAATTCAATGAGGATATTCCGTCCCACATGTTTGATTTGCCATATTCTGCACATTTTATGAAGTAAATTAAGATTGGATTAACTCTCTGACACTCGAAATGAAGAAACCTTAGAAAGTTACCAAACTGAAGCTAAAAGTAATGTTTATTTCAGAAATCCATCCTTTTAGAGAAAATAATTTGTTTTCATGATCTCTGTTATTGAAATCTATGTATTTTTACTTGAAAACTAGAAGTTTTAGTAAACTTTACTGTTAATAGTGTAATTAGTATACACAGAATATATGATGCTAGGCCATGAGGGTTAGAACAAAGGATTTAGACCCATGTGCTCTATCTAGAAGGCTGATGTCATAATGAGTCAGTTTCTAAGAAAGTAAGTTGTATGATGTCACAACTTCAAGCAGTCCAGTGCTAAGTACAGCAATTGTTTATTTATGCTCCAATGCACTGATGCTCTGTATTGCTCCTATGTATAAGAGTGTACAGTAGGATGATTCCCAAGAGACAGAATAGTTTCAAGGTTAAAAGTTTATTTTGTGAATTGCTCTACCAAACATTTAGCATTCTTTTGGTGCTAGTAGGTTAAATTTGAAGCAGGTTTGGTAAATGCTATGATCTATGTCTATTGCTATTCCCTTGAGACTCGAGGCAGTGTGTTTCAACAGACTGACTGTACAACTAACTGTACAAGCCTTGTTTACCTTTAGGATAAAGAGTATTACTTTAAGGTTTCTTGTGTGTTTACCGGCTAAGTTTAACTTGTGCTATGTAGGTAACTGTCCAGAATTTAAAGCAATATAGTGTTCCCTTTGCATTGTTTTGTTAAAGTGATATGTAGGCTACCCGTTAAAGTAATATGATGATACTGTGTGCTTAGCATGATATAGTATGTAATGTTGCAATGATTATTACTGTCCTTTTAATGTTTGATGACAGTATTATTGATGTCTTTTGAATTATTTTTCTGTTGTTTCATTAGGAAATTCTCCTTGGAAATTCTCCTTGGAAATTCTTCTTGGAAATTCTCCTTGGAAATTCTCCTCCCTGGAACACATGTATTTATAAGATCTCCTGCAAATATATTTTATGACCCACAATTTGCGTCTTGTTTCATGATTCGGTTTGTGGCGATACATGAAGATGATTACGATGGCCTGCTGGACAAGCTTAGGACTGTGCTTTAAAATGGTATGGTACGGCATGACAAAAGGCCTAGCTCAGTTATATATTCTTTCATATAATTTCTTCGCAGTGAATGAGCAAAAGTCTTCTCGTTTCCATGATAAAACTATCAATAACCCTTCCTAGTATTTTCTGCTGGCATTAAGATAGATAACATTGTTTAATATCCATCTGAATGTGAAAGCCTAACATATTTACTATTTAATGTCAGATACCTGTGACATTGCCATTTCAGGCAGATGAATTATTATCTTATTATCTTTTTTTTCTTATCTTATTATTATCTACTTATTTATCTACCATTTAAGGTAGAGAAATATTGGTAGTCAAGTGAACAAGTGTCATGCCTAATGAATAACTTCAAAATGAATGAGTAATTACATTATTTGCCACGTAAATTGTGTTAAAAATAAGGTTTTAATAAATATCAAAAGTTGATATTTTTGTTATATTGGCCCGCTGCTTAAATTAGGTGCCAATTTCCCAAAACACGTGACCTATGACCCCAGGTCACATCAGGGCAGTGTCAGAAGGTGATTAAAATGACTTAATCTGTCAGAGATATTTATAAGCGATTGATCGATACCATAATATTTATTATTGACCACGTAACAGTAGAAAAATCGCTTGGTAAGTTACCTCTACCCCTAAATTTTGAGAAATTTGCATGTATATAACAGGCCGTAGCAAAAAAGTGATACCACAATTTGATTGTACTAACTACCTGGTGATGTTGTAAGGGGTCCATAATAACTTGCTATGGTATCAAACCTTGGATGTAATGCCGGTTGAACGACCACATTTTTCACAGGTTCCTGCTCCCAGTCTATAAGCACAAAAATACAGGAAAACGCAGCTTAACGTTTGGCAATGCCAATTTGACCTCGACTTACCTGTTTTCATTATTTTGTCTGCTGCAAGGTCGACTTCGACATGGAAGTACCAGCTCTGAGGTAGTACTTCCATGGTAGGAGCATAAGATCCTCTTTAACGTGGGGCACAGTTGTCCTCCTTAAGGCCCATTTCAGAGATATCTCTCTGTGGGGGGATCAGGAAGCTCTGGAACATCTACACGGTTGTGGACACCACAAAATAAACCATTTAACTGCCTACAATTGACATTGAAAACGCATTAAGCAGACCATAAAATCTCTCAGCCTGTCTACATCTTTTCAAAATTGCGTAATGCGGAGTAACCGCCTGTTGATTTCTTAAAGATGCAGCAGGATTGATGGAGGGGGGACCGTGGAGGTTCATTGGTTTTCTGCGGAGTTTTGCGTTTGTAAATTTACACTTTGTTTGATGTGGAAGGTATAAAAACACAACAAGAATGCAAGATGAATGCCCACGAAGCGAGCCGAAAAATAACACTTTTCTGGACATTTTAGTAATGTTTGCCTTCCTTTTACATTGCAATTACTATCTACAAATAACACTGACTACGAACTAAACTGACCCAAATATTGCAGCTTGCCCCATTGTTTTATTATAGCCCGGACTAATGGCCATCTCTTTTCGTTTGACGCAGTAGTGTGAGGGTAAGGAGCTAGAATCGCGAAGATTGCAAGTGGGTTTTGCAATAAATCCAAGGCACACTCTGTCGTTTTTGAATTAATAATTGGACAACTAGTGATGCATGAAGGATACTCGCGAAGCGCGCCGAAACATAGCATTTTTAAGGCCTTTTGGTGACTTTTTTAGGTACTGCATCAACAGGAGTTTGAAAGCGAGTCATTTTCGTAACCATCGTAATACAAAGTGCACGTACTTTCTCGTTCAGCAAACACGAAAGCGCTCGGACTTCACGATTTAAGTAAGTGGAAAGGCAACGCATACTTTACGAACACGACTGCTACACGACCAGGCGCGTAGGGGGGCGAAGGGGGCAGCCTCCCCCCTTGAGCAAAATTTGGTATTTTTTATGTCTTTTTTTACAATATTACTGGTGTTTCCCCTTTTTATATGCAGTAAATAGGCCTAGGAATTGCCATTTCCAGCTATCTGGGAGGCATTTTGGACCAAAATTTTCTCGCGCTCCGAGCCAACCCATGGGTTGGCGCTGAGCACTCGCAGCATACTTGCCAACTCTAAAGATACCGTAAGGGGACAAATTGTAGGCCTACCATATCAGGAACACATAGTATCTAGTGGCAGGCCTATGTACAAAAGCAACAGCTTACACTTGTTTGAAGCTGTTATGTGATTCTGCATTCTTGTAGAATGATAAATTATTTGCCAGCAATATGTGTGTATTTGATTTCTGGATGGTTATTCCTATAAAATATTTCATAAAATACATAGTAATATGTCTCCTTATGCATACAAAATACCATATAAAGTATGCAAAAAATAACATATTTTCACACTAAAAACCACAAAAGCTTCTCACCGTGGAAGGGGGAAACACCTCCCTCCTCATACGCAAGCGTGCTCGGTCGCTTCGCTCCCTCGCAAAATCTACCACTTCGTCCGCCGCCCCCCCCCCCTTGACATATTTCTGGCTATGCGTCTGTACACGACATTAAAAAACAGTCGAGTGGCACACGTGTCGGGTAAGTATGTGCCAATTTTGTTCTCGACCTGACAATCCGACAGTCTTTTTCGACCACATCGGAAATATGAAACTGTTTGATATCTGGAGTCGACTTGGGGTCGTTGCAGTTGAGTAAGGTCGTGGAAGTGTGCAGCTGTCATCGACCCAAAGGCGACTCAGTTTTTGATTGGCTGATAAAAGAGTGTTTGCAAAACCAACAGACTGTTCAATACGCTCACCCCATTTGTGAGTAATGAAAAGTAGGTAGACTTATATCCACCTCAACAGTGTATTGCGTGTATGGTTAACTTCCCATCCGACTGCGACCGGACTCACCTGACTACGAATACCCACAACTCATGTCCGACGAGCAGTCAGGTTAAGTTTCATCTCATTCCAGACAAAAAATGCAGTAAGTGCTCCTATTTTCCCGACAGCCCGGATTTCTTCAAAAAACAATGGCTCTCCGAACTGAGTAGCAGAGATAGCTTACTGATAAAGAACCCTAAATTTGTGATTACTTTCCCAATTATATATAATAATTTCCCAACAAACAATAGTTTGCCAATACAGTTATATCTAAGAGGGGTTGCGTCTCTGGTTAATTTACCCGAGGTAATACTTCCACTCAACACTAATTCCCTGTATGTAAAACTTAGTGGTCATAAATTTCCCGACATTTCTGTAGCCCCAAATAAAAATTTTTTTCTGACAAAGTCAACAAATTGCAAATTAAAGAAAGAAGCCATCTCTTCCCGACAAAAGGCAACATTTTCCAGATTTTCCCGACGGACGACACTTTATTTATTGCTTTATTGCTTAAGACCATATCCTGATGAACCTATAAGACCCTTATGTGTAATCAGAACCTTCTCTGTGCACGCTGTGTAAGGTAAGCTACTTTGGATTATGCATTTGATGTCAATCAAAGAGCAATCACCAACTGAGAATTTTGCTTTCCCCCGACAAAAAGTGTACTTGGGGTGACGAGTGTCTGTCTGTAATCCTGAGCATAGTAAAAGCGTCACCAACACTCCAG
This sequence comes from Holothuria leucospilota, assembly GCA_029531755.1. Classification (NCBI taxonomy): domain Eukaryota; kingdom Metazoa; phylum Echinodermata; class Holothuroidea; order Aspidochirotida; family Holothuriidae; genus Holothuria; species Holothuria leucospilota. Next base: position 2,305,085 of record CM055976.1, on the reverse strand, counting down.
CATGAAACATTCTTTACACAATCACATTGCAAAGATGATCCTGTCAAAGAACCTAACCCAACCAAAAAAGATTTACCTAATCACACTTGTTTTAGAGTGGATTTTTCATTGAATACTTACACGTGTTTTGTTGTGATCGTATATATAAATTTAAATAGCGTATCGTAAATATAAATTTAAATAGCGTTCAATCTGTGTGCAAAACGTGTAGGAATTCTTGCAGAAGTTCACGGACGTTGGTATTACCAGCGCGTCCAATATAGCTGCAGGTCGGAGTAATACACGTCCGCCGGGGGGGGGGGGGTAATGGAATACGCTGATTCTTGCAACACCCTGACTCGGTATGCACCGTACTCTTATTTCATTATTTGTATCAGACGAGGAGTTAATTGGATGAAAACTTGTCATTTACTCGTTAGGTATCACATGAGGAATTGCCACGGATTCAAGTATAATCGGACATAAACTTGTTTCTGATACACGACATACACTCCACTTGAATGTATACTTGCCTTAAAATTCATAGCGCACTCGCGAATTTGTCTTTGAGTTGACATACATTGTGTACTTGACACAGACTGGCACCAGGTTTAAGCCTAAGGGCCATTCCGTCTCCCCTCCCCTGCAGGGGAAGGCTGCCCAGAACTATGGTATCTCAAACATTATTCCTTGAGACGCACTTTAATAACTGTCATGGTTCTAGTTATCACTGTTAACTGCTTGGGATAAAAGTATCGAGGCGAACAAGCTTAGGTCTTTATCCTGTCGTAAACTACACCCTTCCTCAAAATGTCTGCCACTGCAAATACACACATTAGGCTGCCGTGAGCATTGCAAAGCGTAACAAAAGTTTACGTGTTCAACGAAGAGTTTATTCGGTTAAAACATTTATCTACTCTATGACTTAAAACTTATTGTCGAAGCTGCAATGCCAGAATTAGCTGCGTGGCGACATTGCAAGTCAGGAACTATTTTAAGACGGATCACAATAAGTATTTGACAAACTAAGGAGAGAGTCGATAATTCTTAGTAACTGTTTATCATCCTTCCAACTAAAAGCCGTCCCTTCGCCTCAAATGCGCTAATAATTCATATTGGAACACGGTTACGTTTGTGAAATCGGAGGAATGGTAAAAAATTCCACTTGCGTGGTAGATGAAGTATGCTGCAATATTCGTAGAAATCGTAGTCAAATCCATAAGTATCACACTTAAAAAATTTATACAAGGAGCCACAAAAGAAGGTGCAAACTTACATGACAAACTGAGCACTTTCAACATTCGAAACTTTAGGCTTTAATTAATAAACGCAAAATATAAAGGTCAGTGACAATGACCTGGGGAGGAGGTTAAACCATTTTGCCACTGACCCTGGTCATGCACTTGATATTTACGTTACATATACTTAAAGGGTACAAGAAACGATCAAGGAGTGCACGGAAATTTGGTAGTTTTAAGCGGTTATGATTAAACTAATAAAGAGTTGCCCATGGATCATCATCTTCATCATCGTCATCGTCGTCGTCATCGTCATCCTCTTCGTCATCGTCATCGTCATCGTCACCGTCATCATCATCATCATCATCGTCATCATCGTCATCATCGTCATCATCGTCATCATCGTCATCATCGTCATCATCGTCATCATCGTCATCATCGTCATCATCGTCATCATCGTCATCATCGTCATCATCGTCATCATCGTCATCATCGTCATCATCGTCATCATCTTGGTAGATGAAGAACCCCATAGGTAATACACGCAACGGAGTGAGACAGAGAGCTTCTAGCAAGATTTAAAACGACAACTAAAAGTAACTTATACAATCCTCGACAAAAGTACATGGGACAAACCCCGCTCCCCGTACCAATGTTGAAGTCTCAGAACACGTTGGGCTGCCGTAACATTGAACAGTGGTATGGGGATGCAGATAGGGGGATTGTGATCTCACTGTTGCTTGTTTTGCTTGTTTTGCCCCATCATTTTTGTTGAGGATTGTCTGACGCCTGTACAATGCATGATAATCCGTGAAAAAATTTGGTCTATTTTGAAAAGAGTATGTCTATGAAAAACAGCATAGTATTCACATTGTAAAGAAACCTTTGTCCCTGTCAACATGCCCACATGGACCCACATGGAATATATGTGTGCATGACAGGCCTGACATGGGTATGGGCTCCATGAAGATTTGGACAAGGGGCCCAAATGGGCCTTTAGTACATTTTCGATAGGTAAGTTCTCCAAAGATGGAACCACATGGGCACCGTGGCCAGATCTTAATGGAGCCCACGAGGAAAAATCCTCCCACGTGGTATCCACAAGGGCATCACTAGGGACCCAGATGTTTGCCCATACGGGGCTATGTGGGCATGTCACCAGGAGTTCAATGCCAAAACAATAATCGCGGTTTTTGAAGAAATCAAGGGAGATGAAACTTTTTTCAATATCATACGGACTTGTGACCCGTCGTGCAATGACAGAACAGAACAGTATAACTCAGGTTTGCATGGTTTACATATGACTATTCCTTCGGCCCGTAGCCACACAAGATACTGAAGGCAGGGGCGTAGCCAGGTTTTTGGTGTGGGGGGAAAGTCGACTCATCGTCTTCATTTTTGACCGCAGCCCTGGGGAAGGGGTATAAGGGGAGGGGGACACCCCTTCTGAAATATTTTATTGTCTCGAAGGGCTTAGATGCAAAATGGTGCTTCTTTTTATACTAGATCATAGTGTTCTCCACAGGGGTTTTTAGAGTGGCTCAGGGGTGGCGCCAGGATTTGCCCGAAGGGGGCCAGATTCCCCAACAGGGAGGCCAGCGACCAGAAACCCCGATGCCGTCGAGGGGTTGGTGAGAGGGATTTGAAGAAAGCCTGTGTGCTATACCATGCCATTGGATATATTGCATAAAATTTGTATATACTAGAGGAACATAGATTTACCATTTTTATCCGTAATCTAAACTGTGAAATTTCAAAGCGCGCGAAGCGCGCGAATTTTTTGGGGTAAGCCTACACTACAGAGAATCTGTACTTGTTTAAAACTTATATGGGTCAATTGTTCGAGCAGGTGGGCCCTATCAGACATAACTTACATTTTACTTCCCTCCTCGGGTCACTAGCCGTACTTTACGGCAGAAATAAGAGAACAGCCATTAACTAGTTTTACGGAAATGAGATGACATTGTACTATATTTAGCTATAGGTAACGGAACCGAGGAAGAGTGGGCAAAGCGTACCAAAAATTGTGTGTTTTATCTCAGAAATGATCCTTTTGAAAGCCAAAATAAGTAAACCAACCATGGGTGGCCACAGAATTTTCCCCATCGGGGACCGGGCCATGCCAGCGACCCCAAGTTCCGACAACCCACTATGTCGAGGGGTTGCAAGGTGAGAAAGGGATTTGAAGGAGCCTAACTATCCCATGCCATTGCAGGGCATATTTTGCATAATATCACTTAACACTTCAAGAGCCAAGTTGCGCACTGATATCGTTCTTTTGAATCTGAATCGTGAAACTGCAAAGCGCGCGAAAATTTTGGGTAGACTTCCACAAAAAACATATGTGATCATTAAGAACAAAAAGAAAGAAAGAAAGAAAGAAAACTGTAGGGGTTGAAAATGGTATCAGGGATAACATACATTGTATCGAAATCACCTGGACTCGCTCACCAACTGACCGTGCAGCATGACACACATTAGAGAACAGCAACTAGGCATTGCGATATGGGATGAAATTTACGACCTCTACATAAGCTGTGTACTCTGCCTACATGTTACTTGGTAAGGTGGACAGGACTTGTGCTATCTAGCTATGTGGAATGGAAATATTGAAGAAAATGGATTGACCCCACAGCGCGCGTAGCGCGCCGAAAATTTTGGGTTCTTATTAGGGAAGTTGTCCTCTTGAGAGCAAAAACAGGTAAACCGGTGGGGCGACTGTCGCCTTCGGGGACTGCATGCTTTATCGTAACGACTAAGACTCCCCGACAAAACTGTAAAAATTCCCCGACGGGGGGGGGGCGTGGCCCACCTACTCCCTGTCCCCACCTGGCGCCACCCCTGGAAGGGCGTCACGCCCTCCGAGTGAAAATGACATTGACAACCAATACGTTTTCGGTATTTAATTATTTTGTTTTCAAATCAGGATTAGGGTTCGTCAAAAGGGCTAGGGTTCAGTCCCCAAGGCATGATCAGTTGAAAAAAGGAGAAAAAATCCGCAACACTGTTTCCAGACGAGATGACACCATTAATATCCAAGGTTTTGATTGACTTTTCGGGGGCTTATTGCCGATGCGTCCTGCATAAAATAAATATGCCGTCCGTTCTGCTGCGGATTCCACCGTCATTACTCATCCCCGAGACCTAGATCCCTCACCCCGAGACCTAGATCCCACCCCCTCCCACTCGGCCAACTTTCCATCTCTCCCTCTCTTTTTATTTTTTAGCTTTTCTTCCTTTTTTTCAACATTGCCCATTCTTCCTCAAAATTTCTGTGGGGGGGGGCACTCTGTCCCCCTCTGGCTACGCCACTGACTGAAGGAGGCGAGATAGCGTCCAAGAGCCGAAATATTTTTTTTCGGGGGAGGGCACATATACGCAAATGGTTGGTTCTGAAGGGGGCGAGATAGCTTGCAGGGTCTTCGGGTGGGGGAATACTCAAAAAAGTTACTGGTAAAACTTGAACTAGACATGCGGGAGACCGAACAGCGAGAAAGCCCTGCATGCTTGCCTAATTTTGCTTAATTTATTAGTTGAACACTGTTGAACGTAGAACTCATTGTCACCACTTTACTAGTTCTCATCGTATCAAAATAGCGCCACGGTTACCATTGACCTCAACACGGTTAAATTTACCGTTGACCTCCACACTATTTCAACGTATGTCGATGGTCAACAAAAAATCCCTCTGCATGTAAAGACTTTCGTTGAAGAAAAATGGTTAACCGTTTCATTTTAGTGAAATCCTTAAGTACATTGTCATGTTTACTAGACGAAATGATTCCACAGATTTTAACTTTAACCATATTGTAGTTTCAATGATCATTCAATGTTTATTTTTGCGAAAAATAGAAAACTTTGTGGTTAACTGTTCGGTATATCGTGAAATGTGTTACATCCACCCCCCCCCCCCAGGGCCGTAGCGAGCGGGGGTGTGGGGGTGCAAAGTCTCGGTCTGTCGGCAAAAAGAGGAGAGGGAAAGGAAAAGAAGAGAGAAGAGAAAAGAAAGGGAAAGGAAGGGAAGGAAAGGGAAGACGGAGAATGAAAAGAAAAAAGAGAAAGAGAGAACGGGCCAGTGTTACATCGGCTATTTCGATTTTCGGCTCTTCATCTAATTGGTCCATTCAAGTTGAGGGCCCGTCGGCAAATTGATTATGCATGTGACGGCCTTATACGGCGGTATCAACGGCCGTCGGTGTAGTTGGACGAGTGACTGAGACCGTCGGGAACTCGGGAAAAGAAAGGAAATTAACGGCTTCCGTGTAGGTGCACTATTTCGGGTCATATGACATTCTTGAAAAACCACTTTCTGCAAATTATTCCTCACTTTAATCATCACCACGGGGAGCAGCACCCGATTGCCCATGGAGAGGGTACCCTTAGCCCGTCTTCTAAGCACTCACCTTGACTTCAAACACATTTTGCAAACTTCTGAGGATCCGGTTTACCCACAAACATCCCGGGAAAAAAATAATGCGTGCCGCGCTTGTCTTGCCTTCACTGCAATCTCAGGCTTTTAACTTTTAAACACCGAAATGAAACAGATACAGAACCCATCTTCAGATCCTGGCGTTCAAAGCATATTTTGAACGCTTGTGTTAAGATTCTGAACACTTTTTCTCCCTTTTTTAACGCCGGACGCCTATCCACTTATCGTATTTGAACGCCTGACGCGTCTAGTGTTCAAATGCTGAACACATAGTGTTCCAATTCTGAACGACAGGTTCAGCACCTGAAGTATCGTGGCATGACGGGAGGAATAGTCTAACACATAAGAATTAACCGGAATCTTTGCATTGAATAATGCATTATGAACCTAAATATACCAACCCTGCATGAGACTTAATTTTTTTACCGAGAGATTATGCTAAAACCTCAGAGCTTCTGGGGGCGAAGCCGCTGGACCCCCCACCAGAGGCCCTAGAGCCGGCCCAGTGTTTAAGCCAGCCCCTATTTCTGGGACACTGTCGCATAAACGGCGACAAATGTCGCACAAAAAAAAATCTGACACGCAATTTCTACCCGCTGGGTGTAAATTTTGAGGTTCCTCATTAGGGCAGAAATCCACTCATATATTGCACCATTTGCGATCTAGGCACCTTTCAAATTCCAAAAATTTCCAAAGGGGAGGGGGACACACCCTCCCCTTAGACCCCTCCCCCAGGCCACAGATCAGTAAATGTCGCATTGAGAAAACGTCCTAGCTAAAGCAATGGCGGGCCTCTTGATCCCAACCCCTAAAACTATAGCGGCCTGACGAGAGGGATATAGCCTAATACATTAAAATAAGTGGGAATTTTTGCATTTGATGATGCATTATGAACCAAACTATATCCATCCTGAGACTTAATTTTCCACCCAGAGATATACTTAAACCTCAGAGCTCCCGGAGGCTTGACCCTCCGGAATCCTTCTTGGGCGAGCCCAGTGTTTTAGCCAGCCCCTATTTGTGCGACAATGTCGCATAAACGGCTAATTCTACCCGGGTGTAAATTTTGAGGTTCCTCACTTTAGGGCAGACATCCACTCAAATATTGCACCATTTGCGATCTAGGCAACTTACAAATTCAAAAAAGTTCCAAAGGGGAGGGGGACACCCATCCCCTTAAACCCCTCGCCCAGGCCACAGATCAGTAAATGTCGCATTAAGAAACGTCCTAGCTAAAGCACTGGCGGACCTCTGGATCCCAACCGCTTAAAAATATAGCGGCCTGAGGAGAGGAATAGCCTACTACATTAAAATTAGTGGGATCTAGTTTGTATTTGATGATGCATTATGAACCAAAATATATCCATCCTGAGACTTAATTTTTCACCCAGAGATATACTTAAACCTCAGAGCTTCCGGGGGCTGCGCCCCCTGGACCCAACCAGGGGTCCTTAGGCGGGGCCCTGGACCCCACCGGCGAAAGCTCGCTTTCGCGCTACGCATTACCAGATCCGTCGGCAAAACATAATCTCCACAACCCCCTCCCCCCAAAGATAACACCTTCGCTACGCCCCTGACCCCTCCCCCCCCCACGCATCAAGAAAAGTTAGATGCAAAAGTCTCTTTGACTTCTTTATTATTATTCAATATAAACAGAAACACTGACCAGCCAGAAAATTACCACCCCTACCTCATATGAATCTGCTGAGGAAGTACATTCCTTTCCCCAAAACTCCGATCAAGAAAAGTTCAGGGAAAAACCCATCCTTAATACTGTCTGGCTACTTTTTAACAGTTTAATATAAATGTGACATACTGTTAAGCCAGGATAATGGCCAAAAATTTCAATTGTTAATACTTTATCATCACTTGAAAATAAACACGGCAAACTCCTCTTTTTAAAGCACCCTAAAAACCAAATTTGGAAATATCGATACCTTTGTACAGGCTTCAGACAATCCTCGACAAAAGTACATGGGACAAACTGCGCTCCCCGTATCATGGGGCAAACCCCGCTCCCCGACCCCTGGGGATGCAGATAAAGGGATGTTGATCTCACTGCTGCTTGTTTTACTTGTTTTGTCCTATCATTTTTGTTAAGGATTGTAGCTGTCCTAGCCTTTGCTCGTCGTATTCTACATGGTAGGTAGTCTCCTTGAACAAGCGTCAATAAGACCCCACAGTCTGGGTGGCGCTAGATACGGGACAGGGGCCATGCCTCCCGTCGGAGAAGGTTACCTTTCCCCAATAGGGGGGGTTTTCAATCTCAGGTTCGAAGTCGGTACGATAGAGTATGTACCGTAGTCCCGGACAGTAACCAGTCGCCCGACGTATAAACTCTTTGTGCTCTCAACTATTCAATAAGGTAGGCCCGAGTTTCTTCAGTGTGAACCCAAAATTTTCGACTCGCTTCGCACTAGAGATTTCGTTTCTTTCATAGTTTTGTTCCATATGGAGGATATAACTTAAATAGTGCAAGTTTTTTACAACTTTCCACGTAACCTTGAGGTACCGTAGGCCACGCAGTGTTTTGTGAAGGTCGAGGGAATCTCGTCCATATCGCATACCCTAGTTTATGTTCTCTTATGTCTGTTGTATACAGTACGGTGAGTCGCTGAGGGAGATTTGAATATTTAATTGGGTAGACCGGGTGGATACCATAGACTGTAGCCCCTGAGTTCTGAAATGGTGGCCCGTGGGCCGTTTGGGGCCGACGAAGTCCATTAATGCGGCCCGCGGAAGATCGAGAAGCCAGAATATTTTTGTGTGCAATTTCCAGCGTGCAATGTGAAGCAGTTGAATGTTACATTAATTTGCTCCCATAGGCCAACTAGTGATTAACACGTGGTGGACGCAAAAATGTCTAACTCTAGCTACAAGATTATGCTTAAAGTGAAATTCCTTCCATTCTAGATCATTTGTGATGCCATTTTTACCCCCGTACTGGTGACCCGTGCATCGAAGAGGCATTGTTTAAATGACAAATTTGTGTTTTAAGAGTGCAATTCCCTACAATCAAGAGTGCTTGTGATGCCAAATATTCTCACCATACTGGTGACACGGGCGCTTGGGAGCGAGGAACTAACGGAGGAAAATTTTGCGTTGTAGAGTGCGTTTTCCTGCTATTATACACGTGTAGAATGTCACATTTTCTCACCTCAGCCCCAGCATTGGTGAAGCTGGGGTGGTTTGTGATCCCCGCCATACAACACCCCTTTGAGAAAAGGGGAGGGGTCTAAGGGAGGTGTCCAATCTCTTTGAAAATTTTTGAAAAATTAGGTGTCCTTACATGCAATCTGGTGCTACATATGATACCTTTGAAGTAAATCTTGTGTTAAAAAAATTACGTATTTCAGATACAAAAAAAAAAAAAAATCCGCATCACTGAGGGGGGCTGACCCAAGGGCCCCATAAATACACCACTGATAATCATAATATAAGTTTAACCATTAAAAATCACACTGGTGAATTAGTACCAAATATATAGGTGCCAATGCAATTCAAATCAGAACTTTATTTGAATTACCAAGGAAGTTTCTTAAACTATTGATTACCTTTAGCTACATCATTGCATTTCTTTTCTCAGCATATTGCCCGAATTTTCACAAAAATATTTCCTATACGCCTATGAACATACCCCTAAAATTGCACAAAATGTTCTCAAAACTGCAATGGGGGGGGGGGCGCTTCGCACGCATCAATTTGTTGAACTGTATAAAGGACTGCCTTACTGGGAGATCCTATCCACAGCTATTGTTTCAACCTTTATTTTCAAAAGCTATGAGTCTACTGTCTCTCCTTTCAATACAATGCCCACGTCGATTATCTTTTTGTCATATATTATGTTCGAAAACTGTAAAAAATGCACTGCGATTTTCATTGCTTTTCAACCCGTATCCAATAAATATGAGGATAATTAAATAGCTTTACTCTCATGGGCTAACGTCTGTTTGTTTTAGACACCAGTGCCGCCAGATTTGCATGGCGAAACTTGCTCTTCTGTGTCCTCGCCGAGGTTTAGCCGAGCACCACACCAGGGATAATAAAGTGGTGATGAGTAAAAGGACTTGCACAAAATTTTCATAGATGCTCAAAACCAGAATTTTCTGGCCACTTCGCGCGTGTACCAGGGTTGGTTTCAGCAGGATGTAACCAACCTTTTTTATTTATTGCTGAAAAAATGCAGAAATACATATCGGTCATAATTATAATTTTGAGCCTTCCAAAGCCCACTGAAGTGCATTCAAGCGGGCTTCTTGTTCACATTTTTCCTGCTATCCCCGGATCTGCAGCCGTCAGATGTACCTTGGTTGCTCCAATTTGAAGACTTCCCCTCCGTGGCATACCTAGAAGGTAGTTGTCTCAACATTAATTCCTATTGGGCAGCAGGAGTGGATTTATTTTTAAGCCGTGGTGCAAACATTAAAATGATCCGCTGCTCCCATTCACCCCCATCACCCCACCAGGCCCTATTGTAGGGGACCCAACGCCTACAGGGGAGCGCTGCCCGTCACTAAGATGCCTGCTGTGACGCCAAGTCGTTCATTTTGGTGTGACCCTCTGGCGAACCGCTTGCCCCCCGTGCCCCCCACTTCGAAAAGTCTGGCGACGTCACTGGCTGCTAGTATCTTATGGAGGTTGACACCCCTAAACAACAGAAGCAGACACAAAACAAAATATAACTAAAGGGGGAGAAGAGGGCAAAATACAAGAAGTAACAACAAATGACTTGAATACTGACCTGACTTGAAGGTAAATGACTTGAGACTTGACTTGAGAAAAATGACTTGATTACAACTCTGATTGAGGGAAATAAGGAAGACTAACACTGAAATTAAGTTGGTCTTTGCTGCTATTACTGGTTTGGTTTTCAATATAACATTGAAATAAGCGGAATCATTTTATTGGGTAGCTTTTACCGTACGTCTGACTGGAAGCCCCGTTAAGTGATGGTCAAATGGGACAGTTGGTAGCTGATTATTCATCATACGGTCTTTCGAAAAGACATCCTACTACCTCCAGTTGCAGCCCCTGCAAGGATGAAGTACCGAACTCCTCACAGTCTGATTTTTCAACTACTCATGCTTGTTAATTCGAAAGAAAAAAGGTAAACAAAAAGCCTTTTCATGGTCTCAAACATACGGGACATCAGTGCCAGCTTGATGCCAACCACCTTATCCTACAGACGTCAAGTTGGTTTTGGTATATATGGCGCCGCATAACAAACATAAGAAATGTAAATGTGGTATATAAACTTATATATATATATATATATATATATATATATATATATATATATATATATATATATATATATATATATATATATAAATTAACGGTATCAGCACTTCCAATGTTATTTCAATGACCTCAAATCCCATTTTTTTCTTACCCTAAGATACAAGTAGGATTTATTGGCAAATTGGGTGCAAATTCATGCTGTTACACTCCCATTTTCCAACTATCGTCAATTTACCAACATGAGGGTGACACCGGCACAACCCCCTCAACCGACGTCCCTGCCTAAACGGGGGCGACTAACTCAAGGGACAATAGGGAATCAAAGACTATAGCTACCCCACTGCTCAGGGACCGTCTCCTCATAAAGCACTTGATGCTTCCTAATATGTTTGTAACCTTACGGATTTTATCATGGAGGAGGGCGTTGTATGAATAAACTTCAATGATGAGTGATAAATATTCAACGGCAGGGGCAATTCAGTATCCCACCGACAAATGTAAAAGCTATTTTTCATAGCGCAGGCCCTATGACCAGGGTTAGTCAAGAAAGTTACCTGCACCAAATAACATTTTGATAATTTAAAGGAAACTAGGCTGGGATATGAGGAAACAGGGGAAATATATTCTTAAAATTAAGATTTATATATCAAATATAATTTACATTACGTAATATCAGCTTTACATTAATGTGGCGGACGTACATGAATTTTTCTATATGCTGACAGATACAATTATTCCTAAAAACAACTAAATAATTCCTCCAAGAAAATGCGGGTGCTTCCTTAGTTTGCCGAAATATTAGGTTGTGTTGCCTTAGGAAATGAAATATTGTTTTCTCTTTTTATTCTAGTTCCAGAATTCTTTATAAAGGAAAATTCTTCATTTTTGTCAGGTATAGTCGTATATAAGATGATCCATTATACGGGCTACTTACAAATTCTTACGTATTCCCGCGTTCTCCCTTGGAAGAAAACATGTCAATTGTATTTGTACATGCGTATCAAGTAAAACTTCATTTTCTGTGAACATCTCTTGTTCGAGGTGGTATCCTCGGTATCCGATCAGGCTTCTTCTTGGAAATCTAGTTTCAGTTGCAAATGCACTCCAAATGCACATTGCATAGACAGAGAACTGTAGCCCTCCCATTCGAGCAGAAAAATTACTAGGTTCTGGATTAAATTTGTGCTGTTTGGTTGGAGGATACGTGATTTAATTTTTGGGCAAAAGTGCTCAGCCAGTAACTGCAAATGGTCCCTTTGGCACAATGGTCGGTATGGCACGAATCTTTCGTTTTGACATTTTTGTGATATCATTTGGTGAATGGTCGAAAGTGAAACGAGTCAAGTTTATTTCATGGGTTTTGATTCACGTTTTCGATGACGTCTTCGACACCAGAGAAATATGACAGTCAAAACTGATACCACAAGCACTGGGAAAATTATCACAACGACAGGAAAACCTGTGACACGAAAAGAAAGCAAAGAAACTTTTAATCTTGTGATGACGTAAATAATATTCCCTGAAGATACAAGTCTTTTAATATGGTTGGAGCTAACATTTCTCAAAGAAATAATTTATTTTGCAGTATTGTTGTTTCAAATGTTTCTAGAGTCTGCCAAGGTTTGAGGAAGGAATATATTTTAATATCTCCATGTTCAACTGACTCCATTTGACCCAAAATACTATGTTTGATGGTTTCAAGAAATACCATATCTAATTGGTAAATACCATGGGTACAGCTACAACCAAAATATAATAAAAGCTTGAACAAAGCCTCAAAAAAAAAATCACGGTAGACGCTATATCGACTAGAAATCTTGGCCAGTGTATATAAAAAGGTATTAGTGATGTAACATAGCAACAATACCCACATGCTTAATGGTTCTCTCAATTCTTTAACATCATCCGATTTCCTACTGGCTGAGGAACATTGAAGTACAAAAAGCCCTGCTCAAGGTTCTTTGTGAGGATTCAGACTGTACTTAGTCAGGAATCCCCTTTAAACTGTGTAAGACTAACCCATTTATAATACATATGTAACTAACCCTAATGGACCGAGTTCCCAATTTACCTGCAATTACAAAGTGTCCAAAAGGCCTTTAAGAGCTTCAAAAGCTTTTGGTACTTAGAACCGTGTATGGCACACAATGTCCTTACAAGAAAGCTTAAGACGCACCTTGGCGAGGATCTTTGTGTACAGTGACTTCACACAAGTTTTGAAACGAAGGCAACTTGGGCAAAGCTGGAACACACGTTGTAGTGGGGCATTTACACGATAAAATTTCTGTACCATTGATGCAGTGGTATTTATCGGCATTTGACATGCGGAAAAGGTTTTCGCTTCCTGCAAAGATAGAGATTAGTATGATAAACAAAAATTACATGCGAACATAATCCATGTCAACTTGTCATAATAGTAGAAATCCAGCAGGATTGTGGTGCCAGATTGAATTTTATTGCTTAAATGTGTCAATTTTAGTGTGCTGAATTCAAAAAAGTTGGTGTCTTTTTTCAAGATCATCTTCAGCCGCCATTTTCAATTTCAAAATGGCAGACGCCTTTTGCCAGTAATAAATGCTCCTATGAGATGGTTTGGACTATTTTCCTCACTTAATTCCATCACGTATGAAGTAGAACAGCCTCATGAAATAAGTATATTCCCACCTGCAGTTTGGAAGCCATTTTTGAAAATTCAAAATGGCGTCCAATTACAAACTGCTTATATTTTCTAATTAAGGTAATACTTATAAGCCAAACTGAGTAGGCTATAGGCGACAGGCATTCAAGCGCACCTCCAACTCTCCAACCCAATCGTTTGAACATGAAAGTGAGTGATACAGTAAATAATGCTGGTTTCACTCATTCAAAATAAAAAATCGAAGAAAAAACTACGAGCATTCTTCTTTTAATTAATAATAACGAAAATAATATTAAAAAATATTTTGACATATCTAATCTTAAAATTTAGTGATGTCTTAAGAAAGGAATTCAAAAGTTAATTTTGGGATCCCTTTTTGTAAGATCCAGGCCAAAAAGATGGCGGAAAAGCGAAAAGGATCCCAATGATAAAATAACATTATATTTTATTAATAAGAAAACTAATCAGTAAATATACTTTTGCCACAGTTAAACCTAAAATCTGTCAATATTAAATTATACACAGGAATTTTTCTGGATATCTTTTGAAGATTTTTGTCAACAAAGATGGCAAAAATAACAAAATGGCCGTCCATATGATAATAAGACTTATCAAAATAATGAGAAAAATGTTGATGAAAAATATGTTCGACACAGTTACTCTTAGAATCTTGCCATATTTGATGCAAAATAATCACAAATTACTCTTCAGAACTTTTTTGTTGATATTTTTTGAGGATCCAGGTCAATCAAGATGGTGGAAGTAAAAAATTGGCCTCCACTTATAAAAAAAAATATTATATATTTAAATAATAAAAAAGTTTTCATGGAAGATATTTTTGACCCATTTGCTCTTGATATCTGGACATACTTTATACAAAATACCGTAATAAAAACTTGTTTTTCAGAACATTGTTGTTGGAATTCAGGTCTAGCAAGATGGTGGAAAAAGCAAATAATCACCTATATTAAAATTACAATATATTACAATATTGTGGAAACAATTAGCAAAAGTTTGGTTGATCCGAATTCCAACAGAATATGATTAGAAAAATATACGTTGTGATTATTTTGCATAAAATTGGGATGGATGTTTAGAGCAACTGTGTCAAACATATTTTTCATAAATATTTTCCTCAGCATTTTATTAAATTATGGTTATTATACAGGCGGCCATTTTGCTATTTCCGTGATCTTGGGTGATCTGACCCATCACAAAAATATCAAGAAAAATAATTTGAAAATATTTAGTAGCAAATGTTAAACCGATCATTTTTTAAGTTGTCCTAACGGCAACTCATCGCCATTGTTTGGGGGCCTTTGTTTGCCCTCATCCCTCCTCTCCTCCGTTAGGGAAATATATTCTAATGACAAAAATACTTGCAATTCTATCAGTCTGTCAAAGATTAGTGGAGAACAGCAATTGAAGCTAGTCTTAATTTATCATGTGTTCGTTAATAATCCCTTAGTTGGGTGAGATGTTATCCAAAACGTCCTTACATATACTACATCATCCAAAGTGTTATTGAACGAAGAAAAATGCCTTTTAACTTGTCAAATGCTGGTATGGAGACGTTTCACCGACGTCACATGATCGCCGGGGACTCTTTCGTTTTGAAGGGCAAGCGTAAATTGTGTCGTAGTAATATTTATGGCTATGCTGTGGGCGTGTGTTGTACATACTCTTACCTGCCTATACTGCGTGCGTTTTGCCTTTCACTGCCTGAAAATGCCAATCGCGTGACGTCATATAAATATCCCTCTATATAGTTTCATGCAAGATTTGGGACAGTAGTTTGTATGTATTAGTACCTATAGCTGCTACTCATATACAAAGGCTCCCTTAAATTACCGTAATCTTAACCGATATATTCAGAGCTGTATAGTTCTAACACTGAGCAATGTAAATGTCTTTAAGCACTAAACAGCTCAGGGAGTAACTGAGCTTACAATTACAATTTCATTCGACAGTTGTGCTGGTCGTGAAAGATACACATAGTACATGACATGGCTGATAGGGCTGTAAAAGTGAAACCTTAGATGTATTAGCAATACTAGTGTTTGGAATAACGGTTTTCAGATAGCCTCGTAGGCCTATATGGTATGCTATCAACAAAAAAGCACGTAAGATTTATGTTACAATCCGACTAAACCCTCCTTCATGTAGCAAACCATTAAAAAGTATTTTGAATTCTAATACTTGCCTTCAGTCATTTCCGAAAAGGGCTCTAGAAGACACCTACGTGATGAAGCCATTGTGAGCTACTATAGCCGCTGGTATACCACCTGTAAACTGAGCTCGGTATGGTGAAATGTGCAACAATACGTAAATTGATGGGAGATATGTGTACTCTATCAGCTGTATATGGACTTTACACCCGAAGTGGATTTCAGCTTCAGTTTGAAGTAGCGTAGCGTGCAATGCAATGCAGTTTGTTTTTTTCCTCCAATTGTGACAGGAGCATCGTAAGCAGTAAAATGTCCTGGTTAAACTAGTAAACCAGGTAAATAAATAGATATTTCAGGGTTGAGTCACTCTTGACATGACGACGTCTATCTATCTATCTGTCTGTCTGTCTGTCTGTCTATTTATCTATTTGTATGTCTGTCTATCTATGCATCCATATATATATGTATATAGGTGGTGCAGGCGCGGATCCAAAGGGGGGTTTTCCCGGCCTCAGCCCCCCCTTTTGGGCCACATCAACAATAATACGGGAAAATTGGCATGATGTTAATCTAGGAGAACGTTCAAGGGAGGTTTCAGTCCCCCCCCCCTTTTCGAAATGTCTACATCCGCGCCTGTGCCCGACTATGAGCAGCAACCGTAAGCCCCGATATGGGCCAGGAGAGAGAATGAGATGAGTGAAATGTTCGAGAAGAGCAACGGGAGTTAATTTGGAATAGGAAGAATTTTTATACATGGCCATTCCATGTCATGATATATTTGGCAACAGTT
Organism: Holothuria leucospilota; assembly: GCA_029531755.1. Lineage (NCBI taxonomy): Eukaryota > Metazoa > Echinodermata > Holothuroidea > Aspidochirotida > Holothuriidae > Holothuria > Holothuria leucospilota. The sequence continues at coordinate 2,288,602 of CM055976.1, read as the reverse complement.
GTAAAAACAGGAAGCATTGAGCTTTTGATTATTGTGTTTTTCAAAAATCATCTGACATACAGTGGGACTTCATAGCCGCAGCATAAGGTGCCAAATGTTTTAGAAAATTTCAGGCAAATCTGTCTTCAGAGGGAAAAACTATAGGTTAGCGGAAAACCACTTGTCTGGAAGCTGGTAATTATCAAGGATAAACGTAAAACGGAAGATATGACCGTCTCACTGTTACACGTCACTGTTACACAACAGTGTTTGTGCACATAGATGTTGGCAATACATACCCACGAGTCTGCATGGACATTGTATCCATTAGCTAACTAAAGTGAATGCACGTACAGGATTTTGCTGTATTCGTCTCTGAATGTGACTTATGAGTACAGCTTATATTTCAAGATAAAACCTACCTGCAATTTTTTCCACGTGGTAATATCGTATCATCCTATGATAAGATTATATTTATTCGTGATTTTGTTTTTCATTATGACCTCACATGCCTCAAAAAGGTAGACAAATCAACGTCTGTCACCAGGTAATACCGTACGGAGGACAGGCTGCCCAACAAACGGACAATCCAGCAAAGAGACTAAGGGTGTGTCAGCAAATTTTGTCTACGCCTCCTTGATCCTAGACCTTGAACAGTACGTGTTTCCATTATCTGCAGATGTAACAATGTTGTGTGGGGGAAGGCCGTATCAGAAGAATAACGAGTTGGTACAATAATTACACTACTGTATGTCATGATGCCTTCCTGTGGCACTCTAAATCTTAGTCTGATGCCACTGCTCTTGTATATTTACAATTAATTGGCACAAGTCTGCAGAAGGTGGCATTAGAGTTGTGTAATTGTTTAGTTTAAAGCAGGGAAACAATTATAGAAATATCTAGCAAGATATTAAACATGTGAAAGAAAGTTGATGGGACCAAGTTTAGTGAGAAAATATTGTACGTGTAGTTTGAAAGTGGGCAAAGTTCCTTGACATTATGCCAGCGATCTTGAAATTTGGTGCTTTTTGCGCGAGGGTTGTGATGGAGAATGGGGTTACACACAGCAGTCTTCCAACTTTCAACAGTATAAAATAGTGACACATAGTTTATATCAGTGGCCTGGGTAGAGAAACAGCATTAAACCACTCCTTACCCTAAACTAGAGGAAAAATAAAGGACAATCGTTAACTTGACTTTGCATGCACGTGCCCTAGGCTAGGCCTATAGTCAATTTAATAGATATTACCAGTTGGAACTGAAAGTGTCTAGCCCATAAACCTAGTTTTGCAATACTTATTGCTTACGCTAAGGCCTGTAGCCTACCTAAAATACTACAGTTACCAATACTTACATTTCCTTTTAAATGCTTTTTCTTCCAATCCACCAGCACATGAGGACCATTCTGTGGTATTTTATTCTCATTTGTGCATAAGTAAGCACCGTAGCTAAATTTTACTGTAGCTTTCTCTATTAAGCATTAAATAGCCTTAGCCTGTTAAATTCTGATCACCGTTCTTTCACTGATGTATGCGTCTTCGTGTATGTCCCGGAATGACCAGCTTACTTCAAGTGGACCTGACATGGCGCCCGGTGTTTCCGTATGACGTCAAATATCGATAGTTGCCTAAACTTTCTAAAGATACTGCTTAGGCTGCACTCATTTCCTCATTCACTCATTCATTCACTCACTCACTCTCACTCTCTCTCTCTCTCTCTCTCTCTCTCTCTCTCTCTCTCTCTCTCTCTCTCTCTCTCTCTCTCTCTCTCTCTCTCTCTCTGAATAATTCACTCACTCAGAGCCACACGCGCACACACACGCACACACAGGCAATGACTGAATGGCACGAATCTTTCATGAGCAGTTACTAGGCTTCTTTATCATAACCAAATTATTGGAAAGACCGTAATTAAAAGAATCCCCTTCTATTCTTTATTCAAAAGTTAGAGGGCTATATTGATTTTAAACTTTTTATGGCTATCATATACATACCCTGCTCAGACTGCTTTATAGTACCTATATTACAGTTAAACGTGAATTGAAATGTCTTCCATACTCATTTTTGCTTAACGGTATCTGTCTAAATAAACTTTTCTTTGTTTTGAGGATGAATAAATGCCTAATAATGCAAGGCTTACGTAAAAATAGCACGACGAAATTATCAATACAGGAAAAATAGTTGAAAATTCTAGTAATATGATATTAATTAAATCACATTAATCAGCAGCAATTAATCATATTTATTACCAGTTGTTTTAAGTTTGTGGCATGGATGATTGTTTGTCTTGTGCATGGAGCCATTATCCATCACTACTAGTAGTACAATGCTATAGACAGAATTATTAAAATGGGTACTTATCTTACATGTGTTCATCCATTTTGAAGAAATAATGTTATGGTTGCAAGGGAACCAAACTAGAACGGGCTGAGAGAAAACTCGTCAAAATATTCACACTTTTTTGCTCTTATTTATTCCATGACGTCCTAAGTTCTACCACAAAATTCTTTAAAAACCAGAAAACCCAAATGCTTAGTGATTCCTTGCCGAAAAGATGTCCCTCAAATTTATACTTCTTTACTACATCATTTTCTAAGGGTGTTTTCATAATACTACCTCTGATGGGCCAACATGACCTTTGAACTGCACCAAAATTTGAATAACGAAAAATAAAAAAGCGTGTCTTAGAAAAGATTCGAACCAGTACTGTGTGTGAGAAACGGAGCACTAATCCACTATGCCATCAACAAACTCGTTTAGCGTATGGCATTTCTAATCATTCTACAGTCACAGCTCCTTTACACGTGTTCATAATTCGAATTACTGCTGTAACACTTATGTTTGAGAAAAAATAAATGGTCTCTATGACTTTATCTTTGGAATCGTAGAAAATTCAACCCTAACTTTTCGTTGGTCACGAAACGCCAGACACAATTTGTAGGTACATCCCACTGTCTATCTAGTTTACATGGATTTTTTAGTTTCACCTCTGATGGCCTCATATAACCTTCCACCTCCAAAAAATCTAAATGGTTCTCTTTCTTTTAAAGTGACAAATCTAGATACCAAGTACGAAAAATTTTCCATCATCACTGTCTTGAAATGTGGTGTTTTTCAATTTTTTTCGGTTTTTGACGTCTGATGAACTTAAATGACCTTTGACCACAACTGAAAACGATAGGGTTCTTCCTCTTAATAAGATAAAGTTATATACTAAGCATGAAATTTGTCCATTATTGCTATCTTGAGATATCGTTTTTACAAGCATTTGTTTAAGAATTTCGTATTTTCACGTCCGGTGACCTCAAATAACTTTTGACCTCTACTATAAATACCAATAGGATTCATCTTCCGACTATAACGCACCCATATGCCAGGTTTGAAAAGCATCCATGCTGCCTACCTAGAGATATCGTGTTAACAAGGTTTTTGTTTTCTGACCTCTGGTGACCTCACATGACCCTAACCTTCACTAAAAGCAATACTAATCTTTCTCTTAATATGATAATTCTATATTCCAAGTATGAAAATTATCCATTATTGTTGTCTTGAGATATCGTGTTTACAAGCCAAGCATCTACATATACATACTCGCCCGTATACATACACTTGCGTGATTGCATAAATTCCTCTCGCCTTCGGCAAGGAATAAAAAAGCTCATATTACACGAACTACCATTCGCATATCGACTTAATCATATGATCAGAAATGATGAGCCTAATAAAATGTTTCATATCTTGTTCATAATCAATTGCTTTAATGATTGTAAAAAAATAGTCACTTATCATACCTTTTCTTTTATGTTAACATACTTAGGCAAATGCAATTTTGAAAGCAGAATACAATTTGGTTGGTCAAAAGACGCTGCGTAAACAAGTGAGGCGTTGTTTATGTTTCACAAAGCTGACGAAGACAGTTGTCTTCGATGAATAATAAACTTATAAATTTTAAGTAAAATTATTCATCAATTAATTTTTTCTTATTTGGCTGTTTTTAAAGTATGATGTAAACACTTAATTTAGCAAAAACTATTCAAAAGTGGAATAAAAGGTGTCGAGTAGATGAAATTGATGTTATTCACTGCGCATTCAACCTAGAGGTGCCTAACAGATAATCAACGCAAATATCCGCAAAACTTCGTTCAATCTTCTAAAACTATGCAAGACTGATATTTATGTCTCATGAACAAAAATCGATACATATGTCCAGCTTGATTAGGCATTCAGGATAGGACATGTTACATCCTTAAAGTAAATTATATTTCTCCCTAACGCTTAGATCGATACAATCGTGATCTTCGAGCTCATAGATATTTTTGATTCATATGCTGTATACTACGTAAGAATTGGAAAGATCTTCAACTCATGTAAATGGTTTCATTGTGAAGACACTATCTAAACACTCACAATTCTCAACATTTACATTTTTTCTGATAAAGAATATTTTACGCCATAACGGTAGACGTGGTCTTTGTTAATCTATGACACAAGTATGGCCTATAGTGACCAGCTGCGGATATATATAGCTAATTCATTATTGCTGAAAATATTCTTTGAGTAGGAAAAACTTGTGTTTGGAGAAACGATAGTCTGATCAAGGTGTGTAGTACATTCGTCACGGGTTTCACATTTTTCTTTTGTTAATCTGTTTATTAAATTCCCTGCAAATTGAACCAAGTTTCCAAGTACTTATAAATGTGAAACAAAAAGTGCTGAAATGTATCGTTTTTTCTTGGATGATATATAAAGGACGGCATTTGCTCCTGATTGAGGGCGTTTTCCTAATATCAAAAATAATAAAAAAAAATAAAAATATTGAATAATATTTTCCACGTGGTTTAATAAGTTACATTTCTGTTATTCGTCAGGCATGTTTCACGAAACGGTAATCTTGTACAATCTCCACTTCGCGTTGAATGAATAATGGGTCATAAAAAAGCTTGTTTTACATCTTTCGATGATGTCTACATATAATTCATCAACCGAGTATAGTTGTATCCCGTGATGTGTACAAGCGTGATTCATCAAACGTGTTGGACATCTAATAATGTATCTCGTGGTGTGTGTTAGTGTAACCACCAAACGAGGTTAACTGCACATCTTCCAATGATGTATCTCTTGATGTTTAGTAATACTCACAGAGTGTTTTTACCTTTTTATTTTTTAATATTGTAAGCCTGTAATATAACGCCTTGTTGACTCAACTCCAAACCTGGTAGAGCAGAGGGCTGCTTCTCTTGTCGTACCGCACGTTTCTTACACCACCACAGCAAAGCGAATATAACTATTGTTGTTACCAAAGTAACCGTAGAAATGACGATAGACTTATATGGAGAAGCTATATATGATAAAAGAAAAACAAAGATGGGCACAATTACACTTACATAATGTTTATTTATAGGCTATAAATGTCATTTTACAAGTATGGTCAGTTGTTGACACGTGTCGAAATGGGAAGAACCCTTCAACTACGACGTTTGTAGGGTATCGGTTATAGTACTCTTAAAAGTGTTCAGTTAGAATAGTCTCAGGAATTGTCTCCCCTCACGCCCAATGCAGTTATTAACTTAAATTGAGAACAATGTCACAGTAATATCAATTAACCTAAAATTTTGTAAATCGACCGTTTCATGCAATAATCCATTAGCATATTTACTGGAAATCAGGCTCTCAGAAGGGATAAAAGACGGCAACCAACTACAATCAGGAATTAATTTATCTTTTCTTGGGAGTTTTTGTACAAATTAGTATGAATTGCATATGAATGAAAATATCAGCATATCACAACATTTACATAAATAGTAATGTACATTTTGAGATCATTTTCAATAATGAAGGTTAAATCAGTCTTAGTTTAATTTATAACCGAAATTGACAGAAGAAAAGGCTTCATTGGAACAATGGGTTCTTAATTAATGTCGAATATTACCTAGAGTTAAATACCGAACAATGAATTCCATCCTATCGCCAAGTTTACTGAAAACGAACGCGAGTATTCGATTCAATTCAATTAGACTGGTAATTTTCATCTTACCTGATTTCTTTACTAAGATATAGAATTGACATGTTGCATTGTTGTCACTGGCATCGGAGAACAGATAGGTGACACTAGTGTTCCCCAGACCAAACGGATCGCCGGGAACATGTGAACGCGATTGCAGTTTAGTTGTCCCTGATGTATCTGTGGCAGAAGGCTCATCCCAAAATGCTGTTGTTGACATTTTTCCAAAATCAAGTTCTATGTACTGGTCTGCTGGGCAATTAGAAATTACTGGTGGTGTTGTGTCCTCTAAACAGGGTTTAGAAACAACACGATTGCATTCAGTTTCTTTGTTTTTATATGATAATTTAAAAAATGATTCCTTTGAATATATGATAAACGTCATCTTTTGTGCACTCTTGTCTACAGTACATTTCATTTAACATGTTTAGTCAGTTGATGGCATGTGTCAAATTGAAAAAAGAACCGACAAACACTACGTCTGCAGGGTAATGGTTATAGTTCTCTTGAAATAGTTCAGTTAGAATAGTCTAGGGAATTGTCCCCCTCACGCCCAATACAGTTATCAAGTTAAAGTAAAGAAAAATGTCACATTAATACCTTTTAACCTGAAACATTGTAAATAAACCTGTTTATAAAAACAATCAATTAGCATTTTTACTGGAATTCAAGCTCTTAGAATGGATTAAAGACCACAATCAACCGTTATCAGGAAAAAAATTACTTTTTCTGCCGATCCTATGTACAAATTATCATGAATGCAATATGAAAAAAAATATCAGCATATCACAAAATTTAAATAGATAGTAACGTAACGTACATTTTGAGACCATTTTCAAAACTGTAGGTTGTATCAGTACTTCGGGATCATAATATAAAATTGACAGAAGACATATATTTCATTGGGACACTGGATTACAAATCAACGTCGGCTATTATCTAAAATAAAACACCGAATACTAAAAGCCATCCTATCGCCAAGTTTACTGAAAACGAACGCGAGTATTCGATTCAATGCAATTAGACTGGTAATTTTCACCTTACTTGATTTCATTACTGTGATATAAAATTGACATGTTGCATTGTTGTCACTGGCATCGGAGAACAGATAGGTGACACTAGTGTTCCCCAGACCAAACGGATCGCCGGGAACATGTGAACGCGATTGTAGTTTAGTTGTCCCTGATGTATCTGTGGCAGAAGGCTCATCCCAAAATGCTGTTGTTGACATTTTTCCAAAATCAAGTTCTATGTACTGGTCTGCTGGGCAATTAGAAATTACTGGTGGTGTTGTGTCCTCTAAACAGGGTTTAGAAACAGCACGATTGCAATCAATTTCTTCTTCTTTAATATGATAATTAAAAGATTCATTTGGATATATGATAAACGTCATATTTTGTGCACACATGTCTGCAGTAGGCCTACTAGATTAGAGCAATTTCTTCATTTCTGTTCTATATTATTTCTGGCTGTATAGAACATCCTTTTTGTTCATTTTATTCCTGTTAGGTTAATTTTCTCTTACTTTAAAATACTTTTAAATACAGGGAATAAGAAAAACAATTCTGATCCGGTTTTTTTTTCTCAGATGCGACCCTTACCCAGAAGCTTTGCATTTCCTCACATCTTAAGCCGCGGTCACACTACAACGAATTGGGATCGGATTCCGATCCGATTTTTGTGAGTTTTTATTAAATCTTCTCCATTTCGGGTCAGAAAGAGCCCCAAATTTGCCAACCAGCGTAAATATATGATTTGCATCAGAGGTCTACGAAAATGAAATGTTAACTGATTTTTTTGTGACGTCACATCGACGGACAGCTTTTATCGGACACGCGTATTCCGATAAAAGCTGTCTGTCGATCTGAAGTCAGGAAATAATTCGTATAAATTTAATTTTCGTAGTCCTGCGATAAAAATCATATAATTACACAGGTTGGCAAATTTTGGGTTCTTTCCGACCCGAAATGGAGAAGATTTTAACAAAAACTCACAAAAATCGGATCGGAATCCGATCCGAATTCGTTGTAGTGTGACCGCGGCTTTAGACTGGCTTAAGAATTGCTCTTTACATGTTCTACTACAAACGAAACAGAACTGTAATGATATCTACCCTGAATTAGCTTAATGGCCTCTATCGTTATCATAAATCATTGACGGTGTACTTCACAAGTGTAAGTCCAACAGGAAGCGTACCTCCAGGTGCATGAGTCCTAACAGTATGGATCACAACCTCAGGAGATAATTCCTGTTGACAGCTGTTCAAATTCCAGCAGGTTTTAACTGGTATTAGCAAGTAGCAATTTTCTAGTTGCCCTCTCAATAGAGCAAAGTCAAAAGGTATCAACAGGTATCACCTGCCATGGTAACAGGTTCTTGTTAATACCTTTTAAAATCTTGTTTAAACCTGTTGATATTTTTTCCATTAACCTGTTATACATGGTCAAACCTGTTTAAAAATGTTCAACAGAATTCATCAGATTTTTTTAATGGGCCCACACAGTTCATGTTCATGTTCATGTCAGGAATAGTTCAACCTGCAAATTACGTTTCTCTGGTCAGTCGGAAACAACTGGTGCATTACCAAATCATGGCATTGCAGAACAATCAAATCTACTGAATGACTCTTCTCTAAAGCCAGCATTAGAAATAATTTTTTGGGATTGCAATGATTGTTTGATGCTAAAAAGGTCTGCATGATTATTGCGTAACCATCGATCAAAGTTCTGGTGGAGTCGCGATATGTCTATTCCTATCCATTTAGTTCAATGCACGGTACAGGGTTAATCGAAGTAAAAAATTGTCAGCCTAATTCCTACTTAATCCAAACGTCTCCCTTACAAATTAAGTTGGTCATATTGGCACAGGATACAGGTTTGTCCATAAACATACCTGTGACGATATTTATGCTGAACTGGCAAATGGTATCATTCATGCTAGAATCACCGAAGGTGTACATTACAATTCTCTCCAACAGGAAACATATCTCCTGACACATGAGTCCTAGATGTCAGGATCAACGTCTCACACAAATCAGTGACTGATGGTTCAGTCCAATCAACTTTTACAGACGTTACGCCCAATTCTACTTGCAAAGTTTGATTTTCTGGACAACCGGAAATAAATGGTGGCGCTCCATCAACTGCAATACAAAAGCATTAACGTCACATACAAAATTACTGTATGATCTTTTGAAAGGCACCCTAACCTGCAAGGTGCAGCTATGCCATTGATACTGTTTCTCACTTAAATTAGACGTAGACTATAACTTTAGCGGAAAGTTTCAACATTTTTCCATGTTAACGTACTAGAAAGCAGCAGTGCACAAAAAGACAAAATTCAAAGTCCTGAAGTAGTGTCTAACTATGACTTAAAAGGTTCCAGTTCCATTTATGCTGTATCGTAATGTTTCTGCAAAATTCACGGACTCTTTTCTTCTTTCATTTTTCTTCTATAGTCAGGTAGTACTCGAAAATATATCAGGGTGGTATCTTTTTGCAGGAGCGAAAGTATTTGTAGTTTAAACGAAAAATGCGGTCACCACTCCGTTAAATAGTATACCCGGGTATCCTTATTCATGAATAGCTCTTTTAAATTATAAGACAACAATTTCGTAACTGGTATGTTTAATTTATGCAAAACAAGTCCTTTGGTTACCCTGCTAATGCCACATTTTAAGTTATGACACATTATGAAAGATACTTGTGCTGGAGATAAAACGAAATTTGTAACATATAGTTTATTCTGCCAAAGTAAGTTTGAGTCGACTGCTTATTCCCTTTTATCTTCCTGGAAATCAAAATGCACTCATATGTGGATTGCTTCTCGTTCCTGGCCATTTAAAGCTTTAAATGGTCTCTCAAAACATAATGGGAGATAGCCTTCTAGTGAACATACCCAACACGATTACTGCATTCTTCAATTTCGATTCAGGTAATCTTAAAATTAAACCTTTCAGTTTGGCATTTAATGATTCTTCCTTTGCACCTTCGCTATATAATTTCACAAGTCAGGTTTATGCACAGGTGTACGAATTTGAGGAGGCCGTTTTCAATTGGAGGGGTAGGGCAATTTTAGGTCATATGAAGTAATTTTAAAGGATGCACAATTACATTACTTTGACACTCTCAGGAGATCCCCCGGTTTGAATAAAAGTATGATTTTAAATAAGCCCAAATATCATTCAGCTCTATCTTCAAAGAAGAAACGGTACAGTATACTTACTATATTTAGATGATGGAGGCAATGTAGGAAGCTCCGGTAAGCATGGAAAAGCCGATAACACAGACGTTACATTACACGCACCATCCTCAGTAAGTCTGGGCGTGTGGAGACAGTGCACTGTAGCAGGTCCTCCCCTCACAGGTAAACGATTTTCCTGCCCTGTAACATCATGGCCAGATTAATGATGTGATCACATGTGTACTACGCGTTACTAAATCTCTACATCCATTCTATTATGCTGTATTGACAGTCTCGGCTTGTTTCTTATTATCTTAACTGTAATAGTGTGATAAGCATCACGTATTAATTCACGTTTTTCGTCTTAATATTTTTAGAATGTTTGTCTTAAAGGTGTGGTTGAACTGTGTGGTAACTTTCCAATGCTATTGCTTTTTACTGGTTGAAGCTACTCTTTATAATAGTACTTCTTCGTCTACTTCTATACTTCATGCCCTAAACTATTGCCTGCATAAAGTGCATTTAATTATATCGCTCTTCATGTGTTTGAAAACCTGCAGAGATGCATAGCTGTTGGAACCTATCCATAAACCTTTTCTGAAGATTTTCAAAAGTACAAAAATGATTTTTCATAATACCAGGCATGTCCGGCTTATCAACGCATGGAAACCAGCATTTAAGGTAACGGTAGGTAATTATTTATGCTGATACTTGTGTTTTCTGTACTAGAGACATTTACCTCAGTGCAGCAGTTACCCTAGTGTGTCTAAGCTTTGCTGTAGCCCTTGCGTAAACTATTTACAAGGTCGCCTCAATTGGCTTCCACTAAGCCGGTTGTTTCTTCAGGTTGTTACGCCATTTTGAAGTAGTTTCAGGTTTTGGCGTAGAGAGTAATAGCCGGCAGGCTTATAGATTCATTCATTTTTACAAATGAATGACATCACGGCTGGTTGGCAAAGGAAAGGGCGCCTAAACTATCGTCCAAATTAAAAATAGATCCTAATTTGTCTATTTCCGCGTTTACACCCGCAAAATTTTATATGCACGCATCTATTTGGGGGTATGCTATATGCAAACCAGTGCTTACAGTTATACGTAAGCGTGAATTCTCTAATTCTCTAAAAGTAATGTGTCAGTAGCCTGTATCTTTGTCCTTTCCTGATGTAGGTCTATGTTTGCTGGAGACAATGCTGCCGTTATTAAATTAACGTTTTAACTAATAATTGCCTCACAGGCTACCCTATATCGAAATACGAAATATCCACAGAGCTGAGTGCTACTGAGAATCTTCACGGTATGCTGACTTATAAATATGTACGACTTTGTGATTAACACAGATCTACACCTCGAGGCTCAAAGGGTATCAAGACAACCTGAAATAAGTTTTATTGAAGGAAATTAAGTTACCTTCGTTTAGACCCACTACAAGGATGGCTCCAAATATGGCCTCTAGAACAGACAAATGAAGCATAACGTCGCGTTATGTTCATCGCTGTCACAGACGTTTATAAAGTTCTGCAAAACACTACAGGCAGATAGGCTCCATTCTCCTTTTTCATAATGCATTAAAAAATACGTACAATTAATGTACTCAAAAAGGCATGCTGTACATAATCGTAGCAGAAAAAGTCTTTTGTTCATCTTTTCAATATATTATTGTTTAAAATATGTACGTTTGTTCGAAGTATAAATGTAAGGTTCGACAAAGAAAGAGACCAAACAAAAAAGGTTATTTGTAGTAGCTACTCCACACCCGACACCTTTGTTCCTGGTTCATTCAACTGTGGAAGTCAACCAGTGTTACTTGCAGGGATCGGGGTGACTAATTACATCCTAGATTGTTTCGATTTTGACACCAATAAAAGGGGACCTTTTGATGGGTGTTGTTACACTGGACCCTGATCTGATCTCTTGACTTTATCAGGGGACCATAATACAAGCAAAACCATAACATCTATTGATCCTCTTACACTTACCTCGCATCTCTCATCTCACACATGAATGCCAGCCACGAAGGATTTGGTGAACAAACATTGGGCATTGACATATTCATATGGGTATGGGTATAAGAGTCTGAAAAGTATTCTGTACCTAATAGGAGGCCAGTGAAGTTTTTTGGGCACTCAGTAGAAACATGAAAGTTTTTTCTTGTTAAACATCATCTTTACAGTAAAATTTTGCACCGTTTGCAACTTGTCAAGAGAAGAATTAGGTGAGACATACAGTAAAGTACAACAGTAGTCACGCTGGGATAAAACCAAGGCATGTATCACCAGTTTAAGAGGTTTTCCGCTCAAATGGCTGCGTCAGACTCTCATACGATGCAAATGAAACTTAGTGGTTTTTGAGAATCTCATGTGATGCAAGTGGTATTAAACGGTTTTACATTTCTCTGTTGTGTACAGTTGCCATCTTTTCAGGGCCTTTCTATCTAAAAAGTATGCCACTGAAATTACACCCTAAGTAGCAGATTGCCCATGATAAATTGATATCGTTTAAATTGCCAGTTTTTGTTCCCACCTCCATTACAGAAAATGCCTAGGGTTGGATATTTGTGACCTGAACAATGTCATGCTATACATGAATGAAAAGTACCCTTAGCTCAACTGAAACAATTTGAATCACCCAAACAGAAAGACAGGAAATCTTGACAGCCACAGTGGTCATTGTGTTCAGCTTCATTAATCGAAGCCCACAGCTTCGATTGTAGGGATTGCTTTCGTTGACATACTTTTTCGACTACTTATCCGGCTCGTTATACCTTCTCGTGCACACACGTTCACCATGAACGTATTAGCATAGCGAACACCTATACGCAGGTGAAAGAGGATTATGTTGTTTTCTGCCTGAATATGTGACTCGGTATACGTTCTCATGCACACAAGATCAACATTAACGTATTGGTACAGCGAACAGCTACGCATGCGAAACGGCAAATTTTTCAAAATGCATCCGTTATCAAGTATACAAGTTCAACATGGACGTATCGGCATAGGAACAGGTACGAATTCGAAACGCATGCTGCTTACCTGTACTTCAGTACCCTCTGACTTTACTGTCTTGCAGTTTACTACACAGTTCTCGAATGGTTCACCGACTGTTACGCAGTCGTAGTGTAATCCACATGGAGACAATTGAGTTAAATTCCAACCATCTCCCTGAAAATACTTAATAGATTGTGTATTTAAATATTGATCGAGTGGTTAATAATTACAATGATCGTAAAATAATATTAAAACAAGTTTTAAAGTGGCTATGCCACGGGTAAATTAACGGTTTAAACCCTTTGGTATCTTTAGGAATACGTTTCCTACAACAAAAATCAACCATTCTGTTTGTTTACAACTTGTTTTTCCGTTCGAAAATTGAGAAAAAAAAACACCCTCTTCCAGCCTTCAAAAGTTAGTCTTCCCGAAAATTCTCAAAATTTTGTTACGCCATGTGACGTCACTTTAGGAACTGATCGTTATTTGCCGTGGTATCCTTCGGACATTTGATACAGTGTTTGCATTCCATTGTACCGGTTACCAAGGTCGATACAATGTAAAACCTGCGTGAAAAGTTGTAAATTTTGGAATTGTTATCCCCTTTCTCGTGCTTACCAGTTGTTTTAGTCAATTAAATGCATTCACGCAGGTTTTTCCTCTTGGTGTCATGGTAAGTAGTAGCTGCATGTACAAACATTCACAATGCAACAGCATAGGTACAGCATGGAAGTACTTCCAGTACACAACATACCTGATACTACACAATGTAGCACCTTTTTCGTAGTAGGTACCATGTGAAATCAAATTTAATACTTTCTTTGGAATGGGGGATCTGAGCCAGGGAGTTGCCCTCTAATGGCAACTCCCTGATCGGACAGGAATGTTGGACTGTCGGTAAAGTGAGTTTTCTTGGATTTGAAATCAGAAAAGTGAAGGCGATACTGAACAAGACGTCAGTGATGCAGATGGGGTGAGTAATTCGTTACGGCGCATAGAACCGTATCGATTTGAGACTGTTAGGTGAGGTAAAAGTACAATACCACAACAATTTTAGCATGAGGAGCATTTGGAGCAAAAGGGACTTAAGCTTGGAAAGTTTTATGTAGGCAGTCAAAATATGAACTTTAGGTTACTTTCGTGCAAGTGTCAGTGGAAATCGTGGAACTAGCCTATGATCGAGTGTGCGAAGTATTTCGCTGGCTGCTGTCAGTCCACTCACTGTACGTATTACTGCAGACTGAACCTAACAGTACACTGCCGAGTTTTTTCGTTCTTCGGTTATGAATCAAGAGTATTTGTATTTATTAGTAATAGCCTACTGCAGCCCCAAAATATAACAGGCCGACACCACTCTCCAAACAGACAGAAAAAGTTCAAATTCCAGACATTACAATCATTACTATCCCTTACGTATGTATAGGCTATGCTGTACGCCAGGTTCGGTATACGGAGGCTGGTGTTCTTAAAATGACGTCATTATTGTGTTGGCTTGAAATCTCATTTTCAACAGTCTATTTTTGGTGCAATTTTTTGAAACATTAATTTCTTTTTAATGCTCAAGGGTGAAAAGGTGATGAAAACAGTTTTAGACAAGGCTTTTTATGTACTTTAGGCTAAATTAGTCTTCCGTTACTCCAATTTACGTGTCATGGCCATTTTAAATACTTTTAAACATCAGCGATCAACCAAAAAGTGCGTTCCTCTAGCCCCTGCACCCGTTGGAAACTCGTTAACGTCTACCAAGTGTACTAGGAATACTTACACATATACATGTAACAGAAGTCGGCTATACATAATATAGGTGACATGCCCAGGTAGGGCGATAGTGCAAGTGCAACGCGGTGTGTACCTCGCAACATACCAACAAGACAGTCTATCTAGTGGTATAGTCCTACACAATTAGTCAATGAAATATTAGCCAAAGGTAGGCCCAATTAAAAGTTTTTCGTTCTTTTAAACTTCGTGTTATTTTGCTTCGTTACAGTAACAGTAACGTTAGCGTCCATTTTTGCATCGTTGGAGTAAAAGGAGCCCTAACGTTAGAGATTTAGGTTTATAAACGAACTTGTTGGGAGACAGGCTTTCCAGTTCCTGTTTCGAAGCCCAGACATAAGCTTAACGTTTGGGTTTGCGTAAGGGTTTTGACATAGCCTAGAAAGTAGAATAGGTCTGAATGTGAATTTACGCCAAGTTTATGGTAGGCCTACACTATAAACTAGTGCTATACTTTACACATTAACAGAGGTGTTCTCAAACTAAACTTGCCCTCAATGGGCCTAGCTTAGGGTAAGCCTCCTACTCCTAGCCAACTAGTATGCCAACCATTCAACAGTTTTCCTGGGCTTCGATGTACTTGCCTGCAAGTTCAGGATTTCTAGTTGAAGAATGCTATCACACTGCTTCTATTGTGCTGGTCACTGGCCATTTCCTGAGTAACTTCATGGGTGAATGCACACACACAATACTGGATTGAACTTGACTTAATCCAAGATACCCGCCGTATGCCTGCTATGGCTAGGACAAAATTTCAAAAGTAGCTAAGGGCTCTTTCCCAGCATGTACAGCTAAAAATGAGAAGGCAACAAAATTGACACAAACTACCTTCAGAAAAGTGAATCTTTCGGCATCTTGCAATTCTACACGGACGTAAAACGGGACACCCTATGTACATCTTGCATTTTAATATAAGTATTGACTATGGGTGCAATCTATTTAAGATTCATAAACACCTTTATTGATTTCCTGCATTCTGATTGGCTGAAAACCATTCGAGACCAGTCTCGAATCGCGATTCCAGACTGGCCTTTGCCAGTTAGGAGAATTACTTTTTCAAGGTGAATTGAATATCACTATTACTACTGCACTGGGTACTATGCTTTGTCCATGATGTGTTACCATAGCAACATAAACCATAACATATAAGAAAACCAATTACTGTAAACTACTGTAGTATTACACTGTTAAGCCTAGCACCCCTGTAGCTATAACCATTCCAAAGCATAATGCTCATTTCATCCCATGAATGAATGCTAGCAAAACCATATTCATCTTCTTGGATACTGGCAGTGGTATGGCTAAAAGAGCGTATAACCTTACAGTATATGCCAAGGGTACATTTTGTTAACGAACGGTCTGCCTGTTACAAATATTCCACTCCTAATTTTCCTACATTGGACTGCATGGTAAAGAAAAGTGAATTTGGTCTCTGTGCTGCTAATGACAGCATGGGGCCTGTGTTATTAACTATGACATGCAAAGCCAATGGTAAACAGGTTTTACTGACAGTGTCACTGACAGGTTTTTACGTTTGAACCAATTCCGCTAAGGCGCTAACACTAACAGGCATAACAGACCAGCACGGTCTTCATTTCTAGTTCTACGCCGAGCTAGGCTTCTTTTGAACTAATGTTGTAAATAGTTTAAGCTAGGCCTAACGTTAGGCCTGCATAGGCCTAATCTATATTAAAAACTTGAACACATTTTCAAAGTTACCAACACTATAATCCTCTTCCAAAGACGCTAAAGACAGGCTTAAATCACCGTCTTACTTTGGATCTTGAACGCAAGTGCGTTAACTACACTACTTAACAGTCAAATGTCCGCATGCATGTCGTTTTGATCATGTCGTTGAAGGCTGCACTGCACACAGTATATTGCAGTACACCGTAACTGCACAGCACTGTGTATTGTGAAACTTTCGTGGTGTAGAACTTCACTGTAAACAACAGCCAGCTAGAAGTTAGTTTCCTTGTTATAATGCTCAGCCTCATCTCTGCAACGATGTATCATAATTCAGAGATAAACGATTTTGCGTTAAATTAATCCAGTTAAATTTCGTTCGATGAATTGAGATTCCAATCAATATGTTAAGTGAAAATATTTGCGTGGTTGTCAACTTTCTTTTGGCTTGAAGTTGTTCGCTACTATCTCAAGAAACTAAACATGACGTCATAATAGCTCCTAAGTTAGCTGGGAGAATTAAAATTTGATCTGTAAAATTTTGTCGAAAATTCAATGTTTTTGTCGATTCCCAACATTTTAATGTTGGATAAAAGCAGGGTGCCCGGTCTTAAATGTGATTCGAGACCTCCGATGACGTCATCACAGAGGCAGCGGACCTCGGCTGTCGCCTCGGTCCGCTCAGCCTCTATGATGACGTCATCGTCGGTCTCAAATCACATTTAAGACCGGGCACCCTCGCATTTATCCCCTAAATGGACACTGTTGTATTATTGTTGGTTACCTAATTAGGAAGAATCCTCATGTGACAATAAACATAGCCTTATGCAATGGAGTTTCTAATATGATATACCACAGCAGATCAAAAGAAAAGAAGGTTTGGAAAACAGGGTTTTTAGCGGAATGAATAAAGCATGCCTAAAGGTGCGTTCACACCTTAACCAAACTCTGCTGTGTTTTGCGGGCCGGAGCCGCAAAGAAAATGGCTTGTACGTATTTCTATGGAACCGTTCACAAAGAAACATTTTTCTCAACGCGATTTCTGTGTGAACGGTTTCATAGAAATACGTACAAGCCATTTGCTTTGTGGCTCCAGCCCGCAAAACTCAGCAGATACCGGTTTTGATGTGAACGCCCCTGAATGGTTTATGGTTTTTCATTCCTAACGGAAGGCAAAAGAATTCTATTAATCACGCTAAAGAGTGAATGCATGTGTGTGTGCGTGTGTATAATATGGATGCGTGTATGTATGTAAGTGCATTTGTGACGCTTGGGGTGTGAACCTGCTATCTCAAAATATGAATGTTGGATACTTTTAATACTTAATATGTAGACTGATCATATTAAAAGGAAGAAGCCTATTGTTTTGGTGAAGGTCAGAGGTCATTTGAGATCACCAGAAGTAAACAACCAATAACCTAATGAACACGATTTCTCAATGTAGAGAGCAAGAAATAGTTTTCTTTATTGCAATACGAATACGTTATGCTCTGTAGATAAACCCTTTTGCTTTTGGTAGAGGTCAAGGTAATCTGCGGTCAACGGAGATGGAACAAATAGCTTGAAAGAACGTTACCGAAAGATAGGATTTATGGATGTTTTTCGCACTTGTATTATATATTTACCATATTAAGAGAAAGAATCTTACGGTTTCTGGTGGAGGTGAAAGGTTATTTGAGGTCACCAGAAATCGAAACCAGGGAAACTTTGTAAGAACGATAATGCAAAGTAGGAGTAACAGAAACTTTTCGTACTTGGTACAGTATATAGATAAATCATATTAAGTATGTATATTGTATTGTGGTTAGTGGAGACCAAAGGTCATCTGTGGTTACTAGAATTGAACTACGAAAAACTTGTAACCCATTTGAAAACACGTTATCTCAAGATAGCGAAGATGGTTACATTTCATACTGAGTGTATAGGTTTGTCATTCTGCGACAAAAGGCGCCCATCCCTTTTGATAAAGATATTTGAGGTTACCGATGCTCAAAAAAGAAAAACTTGTGAACACGATATTTCAAAATTCTGTCGTTTCGTGTCCAACGAAAGAAAAGGCTGAATGTTCGTACCATTCCAAGGATAAAATTAAAGAGAACAACATATATCTTTTCACTTCCATAACTTTGGTATATTAATTAATTATTCCAATTTTAATTACTTAATGATGGACATGTGTGAAGGATGCCTCGACCAAAACAGCCAAAGTATCCTGTGACAAACAGCCTAAGTTACACGTGTATGCTACGATGGTGCAGAAGAAAGTGCTTGGTTTCCCATTATGACTGCCCACGGTTCGAATCCCATTTAAAGCATGTTTTTCAGTTTTTGTTTTCTGTTACTTATCATACTTGGGATATAGATTTGTAATATTGAGAGGAAGAATCCAAATTCTTTGTGGAGGTCGTACGTGTCACCAGACGTTTTTCATACTTAGAATGTGGATGTGTTGTACTTATAAAATACCATTGTTATTTTCTGTGGAGTTCAAAGGTCATCGGAGGTCACCGGTGGTGAAACTACGAAAATCTTGTAAATTGAGGAATCTCATAATTGGATGCCAATTTGGAAGTCGTATGGTGAAAACGTTGTATACATGATAGATCATAATAAAGGATAAACTTCACGGATCTCATAGTAGTCATGTGGATAATTCAATTATTCTTGTTGCGATCAAAGGTCATTTGAGATCAAAGGAAGTCAAACTGTAAACACCTGGTACCTAACTGTAAGACACTGTATGAAATAACGAATACCAATGTTATTCAGTGTCTGCATTTAAACTCAAAAGGTAAAGAGGTCACAGTGAAGATTCACATCAATTATTAACTTAAAGGAAATTTTTGTTTCCTTATATTAAATAAGAGCAGCTGTGGTAGACGACATTTTAATGTTTATCTTTCCGGAAACCTCAGCTGGAATGCTTTTCAGTCATCTACGCTCATTGATAATGATATCACCATTTCTTATTGCAGTGTGGGAAAAGTATAAAGTATGAAACGATCACTAAACAAGGGTCCCTCCTGATACTTTGCCTTTTCCATACAAACGGAAGAATGAAAGTAGTGGCACGCATAGATATAACAGTAGCTTATCGGAAAGAAAGGCTTGCTATGTAGGAGTTTTGCATCACCTGCCATGCAAAACAGATGCAAAATTGGTCTTATTGGCAACCAACGTCCATTGTTATTTTGTGCTAGCTTGGGACCCTTAATATAAAAGTATGCGTCTATAGTGAGCCCAAATAATCACTCAGGAAGACTGTGTGTATGATTTTCATGTGGATAAAGCTGCATGGATCAGCTTTTCATACATCACTCCTGCTAATACCATAAGACTGTTTTAAATCGCTTAATCCTCCATTGAAATTGTTAAAAGACAATTAATATCTGATGAAATTTTATTTGTGAAAACATAACTCTTAATAATAGTTCAAAACATAAATGGGATTCATTAAAGTAGATCAGTAATCATAAGATGTATAAAAGAACTCAAACATTTAATATTTTTGCCCTGATTTAAGTTCTTTGCATCATCATTGAATAAGTGTCCTTTCATTTACTATCTGCCAAGAGATGATCAATCCCATACGGTTTGCTATGTGAATATTCATCCCTCGCTTGGGGGTATTTCACGTCGCTTTCATCTCCGACCTGTCCACCATCAGAAGGAATGTACTGAGATTAATGTGTATCCTCCAACAAATCTTTTTCATCTTCTTGGAATGATGTATTTTTCTTAGGTTGGAAAGATGAATCAGAGTCATTGTTTAAGCGAAAAAATAATGTGTCACTCCTGGAGAGAATGAAGTACGATCTTTATCACACGCTTGGGTTGGAGGATTCCAGCTTTGGTGAGGGTGTGTGCAGCTCGACTCCTCGGGTTTTACCTGACTTAAGCCACCATAAGAGGCACATTGCAGCAATTAATGTAACAAGAACTACAGCAGACATCACGCCTGCCATTAACAACAGATCTGGTGAGTCTAAAGGGAAACAATACGTTTTGAGATTTTAATTATCACATAGATAAGATCAAATACGGAGGTGGTACCATACCTTGATACTGGGGTGTTAAAACATTTGTTTTAGGCACACAAAGAAGTGCCCAGTTTACAGCAAGTCATTACCTACTTTACTAATATATATATTTTATAGTGTATTTCCGTGCTCTCTAAAGGCTGTCACAGCCAAATATGTGCAAATACCATCAACTGGGATGCAAATTATTGCAACTTTCAATTCAAAACTGATATGAAAAGAGTCCCTCTTCCACTGAGCCCACAAATTACAAATAACAGACAAATGTACTGTAGGCTTACCTGGAGATTTGTCATAGCCTTTCCAGTCGATAACATCTGTTATGTTAACATCTGTTGTGATAACATCTGTTGTGCTTTGCCAGGTTGTCGTCAGACATTGCAACTGTGGCAGCTCCGGTAAGTTTGTTACGCTCTCAACTTGCCTTGGGCAAGTGCATGATACTTTCGTGAGCGGGACATGCCCACTACAATAAGGCAAATCCGTATCTCCAATAGGCACAAAAGCCATATTTCCTGTGGAGTGCAGTTAGTTAATATTTACTAGCATGACGATATCTACGCATTTGCATAACGAAGTGTAGCAGTCAATGTCAGGGCCAAGACATTCAGGCAGCTCATCACTACTGATTTCTTCCTTCGATAACTCATTTAATTTAATCCGTTGTGCGACATCTGACCCACAGCTTTTCTAAGACATTTTGCTTTTATGTTCTTAAGATAACATAATCTTAAAGCGTACTTCCTACTATCAGTAACAGCGTCTAAATATTTAAATTGGAAAGGAGTCGATGAAATTTGCACTCCTTTATGAATCAAAACCTACCTGACATAACGGTTAACAGTGCCATTCGTCTTTCTTTTAGCCTACTGGCCATCCACACATCCCATCCCTTTCCTTATCACAAAGGTGGTCCATTTTCTGCTCTCACACTAAGCTATTTGTACCATACTCTTTCTATTCAGATCCTGGTTATGTCTAATAGACTATAAACATCGGTTTCTTCCAAAAAATTTTATCATCACAAGTGGTTTATGATGCTTTTCGTTAGATAAGTTTAATTACTAGCCCCGGACCGAGCTTTGTGAAGACAGTTTTAATGCATTGCCCTCATTGACTTTGACGTTGATCTTCCAGAAAAAAAGGAAATCAAATTGTAACCTGTCATAGATCCCAAGTTTCCCAACAATTTATCCGAATCTTCATTAGAACACCAATATCCAATAGGAAATAATAGATTTAGATTAAGAATAATTTAAGTGTCTTAAAGCTAAAGTTAAAACGAAAATTTTGAAAAATGTTAGCTTGGAAGTATTGAATTACTATATATATTTTGTAGGAGGATGAACTTATGTAACTTTTTAAGCATTGAATGTGATTGACGAAAGATTTGAAGGAATAGTAAGATATTAGACTATAAACTGCTGACGAAAACTTCAAAACACTTATCATTCAACAACCTAAAAACTTAATATCTGTAAATCGTTACTCACCTTGACTCATGGCTTGAATTCCGTCATTCAAGTACTGCTAAAGATGTTATGTGTATAAGTAGCGTATCTGTGCAAGTTAATTTGTATTGTGTTCGTTTGCTGAAATAAACTACAACTTACCACAGTGTTGAATAAACCCTATACATATCTGCACTGAAAACGGATAAAACACACGTATACATGCCAAGCCAGGGTGACAATTTAATTTCACTTTCGAAATATTGAATCCATTTGTGAAGTGCGGTCGATACTTTAATAGTCCGAGTAAACAGAGTCGTTCATGAACACTGTTAATATTTATTAACGTTACAAAATAGATATCTTCTTTGCTGTTACAGAGAAAAGTAGGCGCAATTTTATATTAAAACAGCTGTTAAATCTTTCAAAACTTCTCTTCTTTTCCTCATAAAGTATCTTTCATGTTATTTGTATGCATAAGTACTGTTTTTGAAAGAAAAGAACAGAATTGTGTCGCATGATTTTACAATTCATTAAAACATACTAACACATGCATAAAAATACTCAAATTAAAATTCTAACTTAAAATTTCGGTGACTGCATCTGCTCTGTAGTGTGTACTTAGTTCTACGAAACAGAATTCGAAGGGAAAACAGGAAAATGCAATGCAAATTGTGGAAGCACTCTGGAGTAATAGTTCATTGAGCTTTGCGCTAATCTTAGACCTTTAACCTAGTCTTTAAGCTAATATTTACAGGATAAGTCCTTCCTTTTTTTTTATTATTTTGTAGGAAGAGTATTCCAAAACGTGCAAAGTTGCGTTGAAGTAAAAGCTGCTTCTAGAGAAGATATTAAAGGAATGTTAATCTTTCTTGAACATAAAGATCTGAAAGAGAAAGGTCTGATGCAACACCTTTTCCCTTTGAAAAGTGCATTATGTAAAAATACTAAGCGTTGGAGGACAGCACATACGAATACAGCAAATGAAAGTTACGTTTTTAAAAATGAATGAGTGATAAGTAAATTGAAACTGCATATCATATTCAACAGCTATGTCAATATGTTCTGGTATAGTTTAAAAATTCAGTCGCTATGATTGTTCAAAATATTATTTAGATCAGTATACCAATATCACTTGTGAAGGTTTATCATTTCAGATTAAAAATTTATATGTGTTATATTTAGAGTGGAGTAGCTATATAAATCATTAGTGCACACATTTGACTCATTTGAATAGCAAGACTCTGAACATTTTAATAACTATCTCAATATGACAGAAATAGTGTACAAACAATAACTCAATTTTTTAATTGTCTTAAATTAGGTTTTAAGATAATTTCATAACATTCTTTACATCCCACCAAATACATCATATAGCTGCGACATTGTTTCTTTGGAAGTCGTACTGTTTTATTTGTAAATGTCGTATACAGAAGTTAATGGTTAATAACTGAATTGTCTTCCCTCACACCCACTACAGTTATCAAGCTAACGTTGAGAACAATGTCACAGTATATCTGTTAACCTGAAAGGTGGTAAACCAAACTCTTTTAAAACAATCCATTTGCACTTTTACTGGAATTGAAGCTCTCAGAATAGATAAGAGACCGCAACCAACCGTCATCTGGAATAAATTTACCTTTTCTGCTTATCCTTTGTACAAATTATCATGATGGATAAAAAGTATCAGCTTATCCCATAGAAAATAACGTACATTTTGCGACCATCTTCAAAACTAAAGGTTATATCAGTACTATAGTTCGGGATCATAACGGAAAATAAATTTGATTGACGCTCACACAATAACTATGCAAGTCGTTTTAGCGTCAAATAAACATTGTAATTGCAATAACTAATATCTTATTGTGGCTTTACAGAAAAATCATTCAGTAGCTTTGACTGCTCTGCAATACCATGATTTGGTAGTGCACCAGTTGTTTCCGACTAAACAGAAAATCGAACTTTGCAGGTTGAATTATCCCTGACATATGTGTAAGTTGATTAGATTGAACTTACAGCCACTGAACTGTGTGGGAACATTGAAAAAAATCTGATGAATCCTGTTGAACATTTTTGAACAGGTCTGACCATGTATAACAGGTAAATGGAATAAATTTTAACAGGTATCAACAAGGTTCTTAAAAGTATCAACAGGAACCTGTTCATGTCATAGGCGTTATCTGTTGACACCAGTTAACTTTGCTCTATCGGGAGTGTAACTAGAAAATTGCTACTTGCTAATACCAGTTCAAACGTGCTAGAATTTCAACATCTGTCAACAGGAACTATCTCCTCAGGGTAGTGATCCATGCACCTGGAGATACGCTTCCTCCTGGATATACACTTTTGAGGTACACAGTCAATGACTTAGTGTAACTATAGAGGCCAATTGAGCTAATTGGGCGTAGATTTCATTACAATTCCTCCTGGTTTGCAGTAGAATATGGAACGAGAAATTCTTAAGCCTGGTTAAGACGTTAGGAAATGCAAAGCTTCTGGGTAAGTGTAGCATATGAGAAAA
This sequence comes from Holothuria leucospilota, assembly GCA_029531755.1. Classification (NCBI taxonomy): domain Eukaryota; kingdom Metazoa; phylum Echinodermata; class Holothuroidea; order Aspidochirotida; family Holothuriidae; genus Holothuria; species Holothuria leucospilota. The sequence continues at coordinate 2,263,983 of CM055976.1, read as the reverse complement.
AGACAAAACAGAATTGCTTTTTCTTACTCCCTGTATTTAAAAGTATTTTGGGATGAGCCTTCTGCAACAGATGTATCAGGAACAGCTAAATACAATCGCGTTAACATGTTCCCGGTGATCAGTTTGATCTCGGGAACAAACGTGCAACCTATTTGTTCTCTGATGCCAGTGGCAACCTTCCAACCTGTCGATTTTATATCACAGTAATGAAACCGGGTAAGATGTATATTACCACACTAATTTTGTTGAATCGAATACTCGTGTTCGTTTTCAGTGAAGTTGGCGATATTGTTGCTTTTATTATGCGGTATTTTATTTTAGGCAATAGCTGACGTTGATTTGTAATCCAGTGTGCCAATGAAATATGTGTTATGTCAATTTCCGTTATAATCCCGAACTATAGTACTGATATAATCTTTCCCCACCATAAATTTCAGATTGTAATTATGCAGTGAAGGGAATACCTTCTACGCAAAGTGATTGGAGTTGTCAGAAAAACCATCTGTGTGTTATGCCTGTCGACTTTTGATTTTTCTGGTATAGCCTCACAAGTTCTGGAATGGTAACAGGTTAAAATGCAAAGGAGGGTTCCTGAAATTTCTTTCTTAAGGGGAACTGTTCCTCCAATAGATGACTCACTACTGGGCATGTGTGATGATTACTCTAACATGATGCGAACCCATATATTGCTATTTATGTCTGATATATCCTGTCCATGCACATATCAAATTGAAGATACCTGAAAGTCCCATAACCAGGATGTCGAGGGGTCAGATGAAATCCCCCCCCCCCCTTTGAAGAAACGAAGTTCAGCTCAGGCCAACTCATGGGCACAAATGTTCTTCCAGTTAGTGCCTCAGTATCCATAACCATTCAAAAATTCTTAGTATAAACCTCTCCTTGTAGAAAACACCCTTCCCCAAGAGTGTGATCACATACTAGACTTCAAATTTTACAAATTCCTAGTCAAGTTCCATTTAAATGGAAAAGCAACTGCCCCTTAAACAATCTGGCTATGGGTCAGAAAAACCCTTGAATCGAAGTAATGTATATGGAAAAGGAGAAGCAAAATGGAATATTGTGTTTAATAAACACACAGTATATACTTTTATCATTCCTTCATACCCTTCTGTCAGGGGATGGAATGTTGCAAATAATGAGATGAAAGTGTCAGCCCCTGAATACAAAGAATACCTGAATTTCAAAAAAGTGAGAATATGAAAAATAATAGATCCTCCTGACAATTATCTTACATATGCTACTGTTCTGAATGAACAGAGCATTAGTCACAATATTTGTCTGCCTGTTTCACGCTAGAAAACTTTTCTTGCAAATTGCCAGTGCATTACTCGACTGCTCCATGAACAAGATACGACACTGAAAATAGCAAAACCTGGAATGTTACAACAATACCCATGCGAGATACACTTCTCTAGAAAGCATGCATAGATATTTAAGACACCTGCAGCATTTAGACTGTACTCGTACTGTACGTAGTTTATGAATTCAAGCAGAAAATAAATCTTCCAATACACCTTAAACTGTTTAAATCTCTTTATCAATGTACACTTGCTTGCTGCGATATCTTACTGAAATTCGACAAACATAAAATCACATATGTAATGTAAACTTTGACAAGGTGAATCAATCTCTTTGATAAAATTAAATACAGTACAGTTGGCACATAATTCCCTCGAAAGCTTCACTAGCTTTTGAAAACTTACTTAGCTGCAAATGTTACAGTGAAGTCCTTATGTGTACAGTTTATGAAAAGAAATAGAAAACAGTTCTCACGCACCTTTAGCTGTATAAAAACTCGTTATCTTTGTACACTTGCTTAGCAATATCTTTCTGAAAACTGGAAAACATAAAATCACAAATGCAGTGTAAACTTTGAAAAGGTGAATAAATCTCTTCAATAAAATTAAATAGAGTACAGTTGGCACATAATACTCTTTAGAGCTTTACTGGCTTTTGAAGACTTACATAGTTACAAAACTTCGACTGAAGTCCTCATCTACATTTTTTATGGATAAAAATAGACACTAATTCTTGACGTGCAGCTTTAACTGTTTAAAAACTCCTTGTCCTTGTACAATTGCTTACTGCAATGTCTTTTTGAACCAGGCGAGCAGAAATCACATATGCAATGTAAACTTTGACAAGGTGAAAGGATTTATTGATAAAATTTAAAACAGCACTGATAGCACATAATATTCTTGAAATCTTTTCTGGTTTTTGAAAGCTAACATACAGTACTGTAGTTGCAAATGTACAAAGCAGTCCTCTAGTATACTGCTTATGGAGAACAACTCTCTTCATATGTCAACCTCACAATGTTTTGGAAAAGTTATTCACTAGGTGCACTTGCTCTTTAAAAGATTTATAACACTGAAAATAGTAACCCGCTAAAACTTAAAAAGGAACCACACAGCTATATGCCGATACAAGCATGCAACTTCTCATGATGACTTAAAACCATCAAAGGAAACGTATGCTTAGAAAGTATAGTAACTCAGAGGTACAATAAAAACTTTTCCCTAAACATTGCTGAAATACCAATTAACCTTCACCATAAAATGTCTACATGATAGCATGGCTAGGCTGCCAGCCAACCGAGTGTTACTACTTTACACTGAACAGAACTGTAAAAACACAAACTGTACAAAAAATTATACACACATACACACACACACTTGGAAAACACAAAAATACTAAACTGGTGTCTACAAAGGTAAATCAAAAGTCTGGTCAACATCCAAGGCTGGTTCACAGTTGTTACAACAGTTGACATCAAAAATCACTATGTAGAAAATTTTCTTTCATAATTATTATAATTGCAATGCTGAATATCCATTGCAAATACTGCACCAATGGAAGTTACAGTATGAATCTATGGGCACAATATGCCACCACCCATAGTTCCAATGATTTTCTTAAAAAGGTAAATTATTCTCACCGTACCATGCGGATAGCTACAGCTTTTTTCTTTATAAAGGGTATTGCAAGTATACACTGTACACTTGCGTATCAAAATTGATAATACAAATTTCATTAATATTAAGGCAGTGTTTCTTCAAAAAGTGATGTCTGATGTCAGCAGTGCAAGCAGTTTGACCAAATCCGTTCAAGAATTCTGTTGCAGAAAAAAGATAAATTTATGTATTATGTCACTTTGCTCTAAAATTCATCAAATTCAGTTTTGGAATCTAGCACATTAGAAGTAAGATCACTTAAAACTGAGAAGTGTACTTCATCAAAACCTTGACATTCCTCGTCTGATTGAGTGGAACTATCATCTGAGAAATTCTCATCAGCTTCACTGGCGTAAGGTGTTGACACTTCCGACGATTTGTCAGAACTTTCTGCAACCCTGTCACTAGATCTGTTTGAACAAATTTTGGAAAAACAAAACAAAGGAACACTACCTGCTTTCTTTCCTACATTTACACCAATTTTGGTTACAACCTTTGCTGCATTTGCATCTTTTGATTACTGTCCACTTTTTTGATGTTCTCTTCTGTGTCCCATATAACACTGATCAACCCATCTGTCAGTAACCAATAATGAGCAAACTGGTACATAAACTGTGAATGAGGCAGTTTGAGCCCACAACTGTGCTATCCAACAACACCGTTGCCATGTGAAGCTTCAGAGCCGATACTGAAGGAAGCCACTCTGATTCATCTGAAATTCTGTGTAACTCAATAAGTCGGGATATCTTTTCTGATATTCAGAAGCGGAGCTTGCCTTAGAGGCATTAACAGGCAACTGATCTGCAGTATACTGTAGTTGGCTCGTGGAAAACACAAAAAATGCATAAGGGATTTAACAGGTTGATATGCAGATTGAGAAAATATCAGTTTCTCACAGTTCCAAAAATCTGCTCTACTCACCTCTCACATTTTTGGGTAGTACCAGGCTGCACCAATGAAGTTTTGTTGATTCAAAATTCTTAAGCCACCTTCACGTTTTTGTCTTAATAGTTAAATCAAGACAAATTTGGACACAATGCTTCCCAAGATGGAGCCGATACAGTGAATATGCAACAATATGACCTGTTTTGAGAGTGAACCATTAGCAGACGTGTTTACCTATTTTCGCCCCTGGGGCTTCTGCACCAAGCCCTTCCGATTTACGCACGGCAATGTAAAAATGTCAATGTTACGGCTGTATCGCAGGGTCAGACTCCAAACTGCGTAACACACTTTTTTCGCAAAAGTTTGGCAAATCTAAACTTTGAGCAACATTTTGACCTGTGACGTACCCCACCCTTTGCACCTAAATAGCACAACGGGATATTTTAAAAATTACCTGATCAGTCCTAACATGTTTTTTGGTTTGGTTTGGTTTATTTCCACGGTTAAATATACAACATATACAACATTTACACAAGGTGGTGGAGGAGAACTGAGGAAGCGAAGCTTGTGCGAGCAGTCCCCCTTAACAAAAGCAAATCATGACAAAACAAAAAACAACAAAAGAAACAAAGAAAAGCCAAAACCTAGGAAGAATAGTCGCTAAGCAAATAGGATTTGAATTTAGTCTTGAAAGAAAATACGGATTTAGCATCTTTTAAAGTTCTGTGTAGTGAATTCCATACACTGACCCCGGTATTTATGAATAGGCGGCGAGATATTTCTGTGCTGGAAAAATTTGTACGTAAATGTTCAGAGAAACGTGTGTTATGAGTATGAATATCACTGTTAAACTTAAAGTATACATCAAAGTTGCAGGGTAAGAGTTTGTTAACATATCTATACATAAACATACCGACTTGGAATTTGAAAGTATCGAAAATCGTTAAGATTTTAAGATTTGAAAAAAGAATTTTACTGTGGGCACAATAACTAGAGTTGGTTATAATGCGAATAGCTTTCTTTTGGAGAACGTATAAACGATTTAAATAAGACGGAAAAGCATTTCCCCAGATAATGTTACAATAAGACAATTTGGAATGGATAAGGGAATCATATAAGGTTTTCAAAGTATGGGATGGCACGAAATAGCGTATTTTCTGAAAGATTCCAATAACCTTAGAGATATTAGAGCAAAGATAATCAATGTGATTTTTCCATGAGAGATGGGAATCTAAGTAAATACCAAGAAACTTAGTTTTGTGAACCAGATTAATTTCATTGTTATCAATATATAAGTGAATCGTATCAACTTTACGTTGGATAGGATGAAATATCATGAAATTAGTTTTACTTGTATTTAATGACAGCTTGTTAGCTCTAAACCATGTAGAAACACAACTTAACTCAGCATTAATAAAACGGGAAAGATAATGAATATCACTGTGCTTGAACAAAATACTGGTATCATCAGCAAAAAGTGTAAAATTAAGCAAGGTAGAACAGTTACAAAGGTCATTAATGTAAATAAGGAAAAGTAATGGTCCAAGTATAGAACCTTGTGGGACACCACAAGTTATAAAATTGTGCTTTGAAAATATCTTATTTACGCATACAGCTTGATTTCTATCGGATAAATAGCTTCTAAACCAATTATTTACAACTCCTCGAATTCCATAATAACTAAGTTTCTGAAGTAAAATATCATGGTTAACAGTGTCAAAAGCTTTTGAGAGGTCTAGGAAAACACCAATGGTTATTTCGTTATTGTCAAATCCCTTAGCAATGTAGTTCACAATTTCAGCTGCCGCCATATAGGTAGATGAATTTTTACGAAAACCAAACTGAGAAGGTGAGAGAATATCATTCTTGTTAAGGAAGTCGATGAGTCTACTGTACATTATTTTTTCAAGAACTTTTGAGATGGTAGGGAGAATGGAGATTGGTCTGTAGTTGGAAAGCAAAGTAGGGTCACCAGCTTTGAAAATGGGAGTAACTCTAGCTATTTTCATACGACTTGGGACGATTCCACTGGAGAGGGAAAGATTACAGATATACGTAAGGGGTGGGATAACACTCGGGCAGGATCGCAGCATATGAGTGGAGATACCATCCAACCCGGCAACGGAACCCTTTTTCAGTTTACTAATAATCGAGGAAATTTCGATACAGTTGGTAGGGGAAGCAAACATGCTTGTAGACACAGGTTTAGTTAGAAAACTTGTAAACTTGACATGACTCTTTTGAATGTCATTGGCTAGACTCTGACCGATACTTGAAAAATAATCATTAAAACATTCCGCAACCTTCAAGTCTGTGTCAATTAGTTCACCATCATGATCAATCCGAAATTGTGAGTTTCCTTGTAAATTACCCCGACCTATAATTTCATTTATGGTTTTCCAGGTTTCTCTCTGGTTATTTCTATTTTCATTAAGTAGATTACTATAATATGATTTTTTGGAAAGTCTAATGGTACTTATAAGGACATTTTTGTAGTTAACATACTTCAGCTTATTACGAGGAGTTCTGTTCTGAACGTATAACTTGTAAAGCCTTTTCTTAGTAGTAATAGATTTAAAAATACCAGGGGTTATCCACGGCTTACGTTTGCGTGACTTCTTAATTATACTACGAATAATAGGACAATTCTTTTCATAGATATCATTAATAACATCAGTTAAGAAATTACATGCTTCATTTACATCGTTTTTAGAATAAAGGTGCTGCCAGTTAAAGTTGTTAAGCTCAGCTATAAACCTATTATAATTACCACCTGAAGTATGTCTCTTTAGTACATAGCTTTTATCCTTATATGTTTCAGGAGAGTCACATGTTGATGAACAAACAACAGGAAAATGGTCACTTATATCTGATACAAGAATGCCGGATAAAGTGAAAATATTAACATTATTGCAATATATATTATCAATCAGAGTAGAGGAGGAATCCGTAATCCTAGTTGGTTTTGTAATTAGTGGGAAAAACGAATCAGAATACATAGTATCTACAAAACTGGATACATTACTGTTAAAGTCGTATTGAAGGATATCGATATTAAAATCACCAAGAAGTACGCAGGTCTTTTTACTCTGGTTGATAATAGACAAAAGATTGGACATTTCATTAACAAAAGTAACCAGTGAGGATTCTGGTGGTCTATATATAGCACCAACTACAACGTTGCGATCAGAATATAAAGCTTCAATGAAGAGGGATTCAAAAGTACTATATTTGTGATTTAAGTCAGTCCTTACTTTGAATTGAACATCTTTACGTATGTAAAGACCAACCCCACCCCCTCGTTTACCAACTCTGTTAACCTGTACAAACTTATAATTTTCCAATTGTAACATGTTGAGGGGCGTGTTTTCATTAATCCAAGTTTCGGTCATAGCAACAATTGGAATTTTAGAATCTAATATGTCATTAATAAGATTATAAACCTCGCCATAGTTTTTCCACAAACTGCGTGTATTGATATGGATAAATGACATATCTAAACGGCTGACTTTCTGGGCCAATAGGTGGTCATCTAGGTAATTACATGCCAATTCTTCACTTGTTTAGAATTCTTCACTTGTTTAGAACGTACTGATAGGCAAATAATGACAAAAACAACTGTAGTAAATTTGAGCTTTGACCTCCTAACATGTGATCTATGGCGTCATGCGTTATGTTTGCACGAGTTTTTATGGTCAGGTACCTTCTGAGCACCAAGTTTGAACTTAATCGGACTTTCAGTTTGGTAGGACAGATACCTAACCACCAAGTTTGAAATAAATCAGATGGTTAAGGAGGGGTTCGCGTCACACTATCTTACTTACACACATACTAACCCCACACATTCAGACACACACACAGCTTTCTGATATTAGGTGAAGTACAACAGCTCATTCCCTATATGATAGATGTAGGGAGACCAAGCGTATAGTACCTAGTGTATAGGCTACCCTAATTATTCATTATCCATTAACTTTCTGTGTTACTTAACTATTGGGTATATTTCATATCAATAACACATTACTAGTGCTGGCCCCAAGAATATTGCATAGACGACTGCTCCTCAACAGGAGACCAAAACGACATTCTGCCAACATGAGTAATAATTGCTTAACTATAAAAAATGTATGGGGAACACGGGCAAGCAAAACGATATATTTTCCCTGTTTCCAAACGAAGTCACCGTAAGGTTCAGGGGCGGATCCAAGGAGGGGCTTTCCGGGGCTCAGCCCTTTCTTTTTCGCCACATCAACAATAACAAATACGCGAAAATTAGCATAATGTTAATCAAGGAGGATATTCAAGGGGGTTTTCACCCCCCCCCCCTTTTCGAAATGTCTGGATCCGTGCTTGAGGTTTGACCACATCTGAAATAAATCGTCCAGATATAATGCTTGGAGCGACTGGTTTCATTTCTATCCACAATAAAGCCTTCTTCCAAAATGAATTTTATGTCGAGAGAACCATGATTTTGAACTCGAAAATTGTGCGGGCCTGCTTATACATAATACAAGTCTTGCACAAGTTATCTATGTGGTGGTACTTTCCTTCCCTGCATGCATTGTACCCGGAAGTTAATTTGCTTAGGATGCTCATGAAAATTGTGTTAGTTTTCGAAGCATGTAAAAAAAATAAGATCTTTACCTTGCTAACAACTTCCGATGAACGGTCAAGAGCCAAAAGTTAAAGTTACTCATGTGACGGAATTATGTTGTATGGCAGAAGCGAGTGTCATAGCAGGTCTGGTGTCAATTCTCTGGTAACAATAACATTTAGTTCCCCCTGGATGAATTGTAAACTCTACAACAACCACACCTTTTCAGTGTGTCACACGTACCACACTCATCCACTCTGCAGGTCGCTACCACTCTTTGCCCACTGTTAGAGCATTTGCAGGTTATTGAGTTGATAGCATCTTCCATTTCAGCTCCCGAAGGAGGGAAACAAGAGACTGGAAGGACGTTATATTCTTCATCGCTGCATTCAGGGAGTTCATATTCAAACTGTCATTGCGTTGAATAAATGTGTTAACCGTGATGCACCTCAACCTAGGACAATAGATACCTACTACATGCTGTGGGGAAACTGAATAACAGAAATAACGAGTTAAAATTCTCTCCCAGAATTAGGCCTACTTGTGTCAAGAAATGTGACGGTTCCCTGGAAGGGATCAATAACAGTGAATAAGCTTAAAAGACTAAAACATTTGTCTAAAAATTGACTTAGTAACTTGCTGCCTGTCACATATTGAGGGAGCTGTCTCGAAATTCTAGTGTTTTGTCACCTGTTATATTAGTTTCGCGCGGTTGGAAATACTTGGGACGCATGATTACGCAATTCCATTGTTAATTGCTGGGGTGTGCAACAGAAATTTGTACCCAACGTTTTAACTTGGACAGAGTTAGTAATAACAACGGTCGGCGAATTGTTGACCTTTGTCGGAGTTTGGATATACATATTGTAAATGGGAGATGTGGAAGTGATCAAGGTGTAGGTAACTTTACCTTTGCAGACAAGAGCACAATAGATTACGTCATAGTATCTCCTGAAATTTTTCCGAACATTGTAAATTTTGAAATCGACGCTTGTGATAAACTTATGTCAGATAATCATAATCCTATACATGTTGAAATCAAAGGCTATTCAATGAACCAGCATCGTGTACAACTGTTACGCTAGCATGCGGTCTCGAAGTTGAACGTAATGCTGCTATTACTAAAATTGTTTGGGATAATGGAAAAAGACATGTTTTTGAAAATCTGTTTGATTTAGATAATGCTGATAAAATCTCTTGTGGAATTGACTTGATTAAAGATACTAACATTTCTCAGGAACAAATGGATTACTTGTCTAACAACGTAAAGACACTTTTCCTTGATACCGCCGATAGAGCGGGTTTGATAAGGGAGAGACCAATCAGACAAAGAAAAGTAGCAAATCCTAATAATAAGTGGTTTAACAATGACTGTAAATTAGCGAGGTCAAGGTATATTAAATCAAAGCAAGCACACAAAGTTAATAAATGCCAAAGGTCTAGGCAGGAGCTACGGTGTGTGTGCAAGCAGTATAAGAAAATATTGAAAAAAGCAAAATCCGATTATTTTACTAACTTACATAAAGAAATGAGGAATATGAAACATTCTGAACCCAAGAAGTATTGGGATTTAATTAATAGGTCTAGTTTACCACAGAAATGTACCTCTCATATATCTATTGAAGAATTTAAAATTCATTTCATGAATCTTTCTAAAGGGGATCTTGTACATTTAAATGTATTTCCAGATTTAACTACTGTGACCTCTACTGTTAACGAGGATTTGAATGGTGATATAACAGTAGGAGAGGTGACTTTACAAATAAGAAAACTTAAAAGTGGAAAGTCACCAGGAGTTGATAAACTTATTAATGAATTTTTTCAAGTACAGCCCAATTAATGTTGTAAAATTGATAACCAAACTTTTCAACATTGTTTTGGCCTCTGGAGTAGTGCCGATGGACTGGACAATCGGTTTAATCAAGCCATTATATAAAGGAAAAGGTTCGCTTAATGACGTCGATAATTATCGTGGTATTACCCTATTGAGCTGTTTAGGAAAACTTTTTACTGCTGTTTTAAATGAGCGTATAAAGAAATATTTAGACAACACTGGGTCTTTGGGGGATGAACAAGCGGGTTTTAGGGATAACCATTCTACACTAGATCATATTTTTGTATTATTTTCAGTCATTGATATTTATCTGAGTAAAAGAAAACGAGTATTTTGTGCCTTCATCGATTATAAGAAAGCGTTTGATTTGATTAATAGGACTTTTCTGTGGTCTAAGTTAATTGAGAGTAGCATTAATGGAAGAGTTCTTAAAGTAATCCAGTCTTTGTATAGAAATGCTAAATCATGTGTTAAAAATATGGGACAGAAGTCTGATTTTTTTGATTGTAATTTGGGAGTTAGACAGGCGGAAAACCTATCCCCAGTGTTATTTGCCATCTTTTTGAATGACTTTGAAAGGTTTATTAGTCGTTATTATAAGGGTTTAAATGATTTAAATGAGTCTTTTAATGATCAGTTAAGTGATAATGATGTAGAGGTTTTTGTCAGATTATTTACTTTACTGTACGCAGATGATACTGTAGTCCTAGCTGAGAGTGCAAAGGACCTACAGCTAGCTTTAAATGGTGTTCAACTGTATTGTGATACTTGGAATCTGACCGTTAATATAAATAAGACAAAAGTAGTTGTATTTTCCAGAGGTAAGATTAGAAGAAAACCGGTTTTTTATTTTGGGGATAAAGTTCTTGAAGTCACTGACAGTTATTCTTACTTAGGTGTTCAATTTAATTTTAATAATAAATTTACAAAGGGAAAAGCGTTGCAAGTAAATCAGGCTCAAAGGGCATTGTATAGTCTTCTTACTAAATCTCGTAGTCTTAATCTGCCTGTTGATTTACAGTTGCAATTGTTTGACCAATTAGTTTTACCTATTTTACTATATGGCTGTGAAATATGGGGATTCGAAGATTTAAAAATAATGGAGTCATTTCAATTGAAGTTTCTTAAAAACGTCCTTAGAGTAAACAAATATACATCCAATTGTATGGTTTATGGGGAGCTAGGAAGACATAAGTTAGTTAATACGGTTGACGTCAGAATGGTGTCGTTTTGGGGTAGATTAGTCAATGGTGATACACATAAACTTTCGTGTATGATGTACAGGCTTTTAAGAACTTTACATGATAATGGAATTTACTCATCTCCTTGGATTCTTAAAGTACATTCAGTATTCAATAAGACGGGCTTATCATACATGTGGGACACCGTAATTATGAACCCGCAAAGCTTTTACTCTAGCAGCATGGCTTTTCCAGTCTCATATCTTAAAAGGGTAATTAAACAGAGGGTTGATGACATGTATAAGCAAGAGTGGTTGTCCGAAGTAAATGCTAATAATCAATGTTTAATTTACAGAATTTTCAAGAAGACATTTGAATTTGAAAAATACCTGATAATACTGAATACACGTGAAAGAATTAACTTGTGCAGATTTCGTTGTGGAAATATTAAGATTCCTACAGTAACTGGGACGTTTGATGGCATTGTTGTCCACGAAAGAATTTGTACGTTGTGCAGTAGGGGAAGTATCGGGGATGAATTTCATTATTTATTTGAGTGTGATGCATTTAAAGATGTCCAAAAATTGTATATTAAACCTTATTTTAGGAAGAATCCAAATACTTTAAAAATGGAGCAATTACTTCAAACTAAAAGTAAGAAAAATCTAGTGAAGTTGAGTCTATTTTGCGAAAAGTTAAGAATAGCTTTTAAGTCTTAGGTTGGGGCCGGAATTAATTTGTACTTTTTTTTCCCTTTTTTTTTCTTTCTGTTTTCATTTTATTTTTTCTTTTTCTTTTCATTTTTCTCTCTTTCTGAAGTTCTTTGTAAGTTGAATAATTTTGTTAATGTTATATTTATTGGCTCTTATACCTCTTCGGAGGATGAAAAGAGAATAAACTGAAACTGAAACTGAAACTGTGGGCATGTTAATGAGAAGCAGTTGCCTTCCATCCTGCAACCACGTCGCCACGGTACCTAGAGAACGAGCAAGTTCCTCGCTATTGAGAGCGGGTTTATTCTTCGAATAAGGCAATGAGGTCTTAACCAGGATATTTGGATATTGAGATCTAAATGAATTACTGGACGTTGAAGCTATTTTATGTATATCACTCGTTATTGAGAACAAGTGTGTCGTCTTAAATTACTGCATTGAGGCAGAAGGAGCTCGTCTCTGAGTGTTTGGTTTGGTCGACGGTGAAACCCAGTTAAACGTGGTTTTCTGTGAGTACGATACTTACTATTGTTTGCCTAGGCAAAGTAAAAAAATCCACGAGTAATTGTGCGATATTACCCAAATTAAAGGGGAAACGTAGCTGATTTCCGGGACGGACTTTTAAGAAGGGGGGTCAGCGAGCGTACTTCAAGTGAACTTTTAAGATTAAGAAAAAGTGAAGTTGCAGTTGTACTTCGTTTGTGGATTTATTTAATAGTCAAAATTGGTTAAAGTTAGTAGAGGAGAGTACCAGAGAATAACTACTGCAGAGAAGTGCTCTCAGAGGGTTAAATGTCAATATAGTCTGACAACTAGCCGTAATTTGGTGCTAGGCATCAGAGAGAGTCATACATACAGGTTCTGAATCGCTTGATCATGTATATTTTATCAAGTATTGTTAAAGGTACTACTGAGATTCTCTTAAAGGGACAGTCGAGATTTTAGACTGAAAATAAATCCAATTTTGAGAGAATTTGGCCATTACTGCCAATGTGATAGTTGTGATGCGACAAAATTGAAGTAATTTGATTACAGCATTACTAGAGAAGGACTTTATCCTAATTTGAAATTCTGTGGAAAATACTGGGGACGGTTTGTTCCTTTATTCGTCCACAGGGGTTTCTTTTGGTTTGGTATGTCGGTGTAAGGCTGACATTGAGGGGGCAGTGTTATCCTACCAGGTGTGGTTCGTGTTTGACTGACGTGGAACTTGGAGACTGCCACCACAGGTTGTGTCTGACGTTACAAAACCATCACTAAGTTCGGCAAAGACCCAACTTCGTCGGCCGAGTAGGCATGATATGAACAGTCACTCGATGAGTGTCAGGGAGTACTATTTATGCATGTAATAGGGTGACTCCTAATGTGTTCGCTGGGTATTTGTAGGAACAGGCAGAAGAACAAGGAAGAACAGTTTTTTTGTATCGTAAACGGAATTGAAAGTCCATCTTATATTTATGTTACTGTAAAACCAAATTCAGAAAGCAAATAATTATTTTTGTTATTTTCAAAGCAAAATTTGAAAGCCAGTATTTACTTACCATTTATTACAATTGAAGAAAAAACTTCAAGCAAGAATATGTAAATAGACTTAAGAATACTTAAAATGCTGTGTTGGGTAATTTGTTGTGTCTTGTGATCTCAAACTGCATCGCCAAAGCGAGTAATCCATGTCACTTCGTGACACTGCCGAAAAGTTGTTATTAAGCCCTTCCTTTAATTCACTAGCCTGCAAAAACTTTCTAAATCATGAAAAATTTGTAACTCGATAAGAGTAAATGTACATGGAATAATTAGAAAAAGTTATGTATGAGTCAGCACTTATTTTGTGCTTATTTGAATGAGGATACAGTATACTTACAGAAAGCAGGTTTTTGTGGAAATGCAGGGAGTTCTGGTAAACAGGGAAAAGCCGACACCACAGATGGTACATTACATATACCATCCTTAGTCAATTTAGTGGAGTTGAAACAATACAATGAAGCAGATCCTATTTGCGATAAAGCAGTTTCAGATCATGTATAAACACATTTGAAAAGCCGACTTTGAAGGGAAATATTGCGTTTGAAGTACAGAAAGTTTCCATATCTTACAATCATGATTTTATAGGTCCAGAATGACAGCTAAATCAAAGTCAGCGTGGTAGCTTTATTGTCAAGAAACAGGGGTTCTCACAGAGAGAGAAATGCAGTTATTCTTAGCTCAAAATATTCGTTGGAACATTGTAAGCTCAATATTCTACTTTAGGGCCTCTTTCCATGAACTTTTAAGACCTGAGGCAACTTGACAAGTTCTAGGAGTGTCCTGCCTCCTAGAAGAAAATTTCAGTCGACGGGTAATGGTTTGTTGGGTTTTATTGAATTTGAACTGGTTTTAACTGGTTTTATCAGGTACCTGTTAAAACCCGACACCAAATACCTGTTCTTGACTGGAAGTTTCTTCTGGGTCAGGAAAGCTGACCTTCAGAGGCAACCTAGGTTTTGTTCCATTGTTAATTTTGAAGTAACAATTATGTAACACAAAGCATACTTTCGTCAAAAGGGATTCTAAAACCACTATAGTATCGAATTCACGGTATTCGAGTAACTAAATTAGGCTTCCACATTAATGAAAAATGTGATAACATGTATCTTAAGGTTACCGGTTGTCACCTAGAAACTGCCGAATAGTTTTCCCCGGGTTTACCAGTATGAGAGTGAGTTGGTACCCCGTGCTGTTTTGAAAGTCGCACTTCTTTGACCAGCTGAAGTTACTGCGGTACGTAATTGTGATTGCGTCTCCACGGCCGGGGATTTAAATAGAAATTGCTTGTTCTGTTCTTTGTTATATTCGAGCGTATCCTTACAATACGTGGGAATGTAATAATCCGCATTAGTTTTTGTTTGAGCAAAGAAAGTGTTGCTAAAATTTTGGCGTCAGAGAACCGACACATACGTGTTCGGAAAATCACGTATTTACCACTGTTCAGAAAACAATGGAATTGTATCAATGTTGTACCCGTTGTCCTAAGAGCAGACACGCAGAAAACAACTTTCTGGATAAGCTGGGGTCACTTTCACTCTTAGAATTTTGTGAGAGAACTATATCAAATGTTCCATATTAACCCGGTGACTCTCATGAAGTTTTAGGAAGGACGATGACTGCCGACATTGGGAAGCCTGCTAAAAATAGTATACAGCAATTCATCATGTAAGTATCAGTTTTTACTTTGCTTATTATCTCTCCTCACTTATGGCTGTTGCAGGGATTGCAAATACGGATTATATGGTAAATGAGAAACTCCTATGTGATGGATATTATGACTTTATTATGCCTGTGCTTATGACTTCATCCGTCGTGAGAATAGGATAGTAGGCTTTTTACAGCACAAGCTCTACGCAGGGAGCTTGAAGTGTCTTCCAGCTCCCTGCTCTACGGCACCCAAGTAAAAGATATCACATGCATGACTGGCGAATTACGATATACAAAAGTAGGTTGACAGAACTTGATGTACCGAAGAATTAAGTCAGTATTAGATGTTATCGTTACAGTGTTATTATGAGATGAGATTATAATGAGAAGATTGTCACGGTGGTACTAGAAAATTTGAGTAATGGTGAAACATATTTTGTTACATTCACAGTCAGATACATGCAGAGTGGATTTTACTATAAGTTATTCAAGTTCCGAGTACAAATTTGTGACGGTTGTATTACTAGCTATTGAAAAAGGTTCGCAGCTGCACCATATAATCTAAGTAATAGTATTGGGTATTGCGGGTCTGTTGGTTTATATTTTGTTGTATAATTTTGTTTTCGTCTATTCAGTGTGGCGAATGTTTTTGTAAATTTTGACACCCCGTCGGCTGCCACTTGTTTCTGTGAAATTTTTACTATTTTATAGGCTCACATCCATCACGAGGGGTTTGGATATGCAGAGTCGTCGAGCATTTGTACTTGATTAATCCATCTTTTGATAAAATCGCATTCGTCTTTCTACCTGTTGAGGTCGGATCTTTTAGACTAAACTGTCAAAGTCCGCCTACCATATTCGAAGTCCTCATCATCTCTTCAACTCCATTATCACCTCTCTGGCTACTACTTCAGTACTTGAGTCACGAGGACAAAGAACGGGGGGCTTGAAGAACTATTTCGGGATGGTTTTATGTGAGGGCGCTAACACTGTGACATTATGACATCTTTTCCCTTTAACGTGAATAAACAGTACCCCCAAGCTTATGTTCAAACATCAGCTCTATCTTCAGATCTTACAAAGTTTCCATCTCTCTTAAAAATATCTTTCATTTTGTTTCTAAACAAAAATAATGAATATTAAAGATAATCCAAGGAATTGCTTTGCTTGAATTTACCAAATAAGTAACAAAAATATTGTCACATGATTGAGAGGAGCCATTCATGAATGAGGATACCGAGGTATACTTATTCAATTTGAGTTGACTGCATTTTTCCGTAAGTAATTATGTGACATATGCACATTCACATATTAAGCACGTCTGCTTCCTATATCTTTAAGTGGCGTATGTATATTGCTGTCACGTAATGACCTCCCTTTGGAGGTTATGTGAATGGGGCGGCGCAATACACTGTTAATGCGGCAGAACATGTACTAATTCTAATTGTGGACATGTAACCGTGATACCTGCCTATTTGATGTTAAAAGCATTAAAATGTTCAAAATAGTCGCAATTACCACCAAATCTATCAAATATTGACCATTTACAAGACAATTAGTGTTTTACTTACACTTACATCATGAATAGCCATAAGCTAATTATGCAAATGCGTGACATGGAGGGAGAGACCCATGAAATTGGACATTCCAAAACCACCTTTCATTGATTTCTGTACCGATGACATGCATATACTTTACTTTCGATTTCCTGTTTAACAAAAATAAATACAGCAGAGGTTTATGTGGGTGGGGGGGGGGGGATAAAAATTCTAAATTATGAAAAGTAGAAATCTTATGCAAATTGAAAGGTCTGGGAAGTGGCCTTCCTGGCAATCTGCCGCCATCGGCACTTTTGCAAAAAATTTCTTTGTAGGATAGCTAGTGTCACGTATAAGTCCAATCCACAATAATTTCACCGCAAATGATAATGAAAGGAACCCTCATATGATAGGTTACAGGCCCTTCTAAAGGTAAATCAGGGTATGATTACAACTGATCCATTCTATTTTCAATAAATGACTTACCTGTGGATAATTCCAAATCCAATAGAATGCAAAGCAACCTTGACTAGTTGCATAACCCTGGAGCTTCGAGTGAGTTCGAACGCAGTTTTCTGAATACTTTAATGGAGATTTATAAACTTGGAAACATTGCTATATAAAGCGTTTACTGTCCTTGTAAAAGGGTCGTGATTTATTGGCACCGGGGAAACGTAGTATGGTCTTATGTCTTTCTAGGAGATTTCAAAGACTGTTATTGAAGGACTTTTCACTCAGAAATATATCTTACATTTAATGTGGCAAATATTTATTACGAGAACGGCTGTCGTGAGATTATTTAATGGCAATCGATAGTATTAAACTCTCTTCAGACTACTCTTTAGAGAAAGTCTTTCAGTTACATTAGTATACCTTACAGTAGGCACTAAAAAGAGGTGCGCACGAAGTCTAAAGACACCGATTCAAACCAATTTTAGCAGATTTTAAAACTTCCTAAGTGTCTTTTGTGATATTCACGTGCCTCCTATATCATTTCAAGTACTGGCCAAGCATATGCAATGAGGTAAGTGAAAGACGCTACAAAGCTACTGTGAATTTCACTGGAAGGGGTGGAGCAGTTTAACAATAGCCTCATTTCGGCTCTGCTACTGCTCATAATCAGGATAATGAATTGTTTGAAGAAAGAATCTTACGGCACTTTTAAGCACATTGGACATGCCAGAGACAGGGAGTTATCACTAGTGGTAACTCTCTGCTAGAGCAATAACGGTAGGCTATATTCCGTTCGAAACCGAACACATTTTACTTTAAAATGAATACAAATATTGCAGATCACAAGGAAAGTTACTTTTTCCTTTTCAGATGTTTGTTTTTCCATAAGTATATAAACTTATTAGACTTCAAACAATAAAGAAAACATACGAACTAACCTTACACCGTACATGCTACTGTAGGGCATGTGTAATGTATACTGTCATGTAGTATGTATAATGGGCCCTTCAGTATAAATTGATGCTGACCGCCATTTTGCTATTTCTCAGTAAGATTGCAGATTATGGTGCAATACCTCATTTACATAAGTTTGAGACAATGCACACGACACCTAGTCTGTCTGGTTTCCCCCTCCCCTGTGATTGGTCCTTGTTGATGGCATGGTACTTTCAGCCAATCAGAGGCCTATCCCATAGTAGTAGACTTCCTACCCTTAGTCGTAAGTTTTCTATCCCACGCCACTCGTGTTCTAGACTTCTCAGACGAAACATGTAGTCAACCTTGTACATAATGAACTTATAGTTGATTATCAATATGGCCGGCCTTCTAATTTTTCCTGATTGTTTTTTGTCAACGTGATTTGAGGAGAGAGAGAGAGGAATCAATAAAACAAGACGAATGGACTGTAATTAAATCAATTGTGTTTTGGTATAATTTGTGAAACAGCCTCATCTCTTTTGAAATGGAGCTCACCCCCAAGCCTTCGCAGCCGCGCAATTGGCCCACAACACGATATGGATGGAGTCGCGGGCTCTCGAATACCTCACAATACGACAATACGTTTGCCTGGTCGCACATATGTGATAGTATAGCTCAATCATTTATTCTGATTAGCAAAGACGTAACAGTTCCTTGCAAATGACGGGTTGTAACCCGCGTGGCCTGGATTACATTCATCGGCCCACCTGTTGGAAGAATGTTTCAATACTTACTTTTCAAAAAGTCTGTAAAATGCTGTAAAAATACAGAATAAATTAAAGAGCGCCCTACATATATCTATTTGACATTACGTTCCACATTCGTTTTCATTATTTATTCTTTAATTGTACAGATATTTCTAATAGTGGTTCATATCCACCAAGGCCTACTGAAAAAATAAATACCCCGGTCACTTGAGCACGCCCTTGTTAATCCATCATGATAGTTTCGTAATTAAAGGTCAAAAGCAGTCACCCCAAACTTATATTGAAACAATAGCCTAGCTAAATGTCACAAATTTCTCCTTATTTCTCTTCCAAGTAACTTTCATAATATTTTAGGACATAAATATTAAATATTGCAGGACATAAATATTGCATATTCAAGGTAAACCAAGCAGTTGCTCCTTTTAAATTTTACAATTGAGTGAGGAAAATACTGTCACATGATTCTCAAGATCCATTCAGGAAACAGGATAGTCTACTATACAATTCTTTATTGGGGTGACTGCATTCTCCTTTAAAGAGATTTGGTTTTGGAACTTTTATGTGACAGTTAAATCTCATAATTCGACTGTAATCCTAGCATTATCCGAAAATGATGACAAAATCTGATGATAATTTCCATCATTCGAAACTTTGTCGTATTATAAAGTAGATCTTTACGGCAGCATGGCCATGTTATTACTTAGCACGTGGATGAAACTAATACGAACTAGCTTTACCATGGTACATGTGACCACCATTTATATTCCTTTATGCATAACGGACGTGAGTACGGTACTAATGATGTAACAGTGACGCCCACCCACACGAAGTTAACCCCGTTGGGTGGAATAATCGTTCAATAGAATGGCCTTCTCCTCCAGGCAGAATATGATGGAGGATATGCATGACCATGAATCCCATGATCCTCTTTAAACTACAAAATGAACTAAATCCAACTGTCTGGGTAGTTTACCTGGCATGTGAAGGAACCAAGATGTTCACAAGCATCCCCACCCATCCGAAAAAATAATAATCAAAGAACATGAAGAGGGGCTTCCATTTGTGACTGATGCTTTCATCTTAAGATAAAATAGGACTTACCTCAAGACGTTCTCAAGCCTCTCTGATAAGTTATACCGACTGCAGTTAGAAGTGGTTAGAGCATCCCACTTGCAGCCGGAAGGTCTAGGGTTCAAATCCTGGCCGGGTCATACCAAAGACTTTAAAAATGGAACCTACTGCTTTTGTGCTTGGTGCTCAGCATAAGCAATGAAGTAGGGAAAACAAGCCAGTAAGCCACAACTGGAAAAAACGCCGTGGTCGTCTCGACTTGAAACAAATGGTTAATAACTGGGACGTTAAACCTCATCTAACTAGCTCTGATAAGTTAGTGACGTGTACAGATGATTGAGCTAAAATGATCATTGGTCAAAGAGACAATTTATGTTTATTTATGCTAAGTTCTGAACAACAATGTCTGTGTTTGATACCGACGTAAAAAGATATAGAAGATGCAAGCATAATTGACACAACCGGAGACGTCAGAAAGAGCACAAAAAGAGCTTTAGCAAACCCATTGAGATGTTTTTTCTCTAGGCAATTCGAGGAGTAATAAGTGTAAACCAGGTTCCAACAGTGATGTCGTATGACGAAAAATGAAAAAGAAACGGTTGTTGTAAAATTAAAACATGTGTTCAGCAGAACTGTTTTAGATGGCGAATTTGCTAGATAACATGTACCTCCAAATATTAATTGCGTCCACTTAATAAGTAACCTGCATCTTAGCATAAAAAATGTCAACTTTATGTCTTACTTGAAGCAGTGTTATTTAAAAAAAAATAAGTAAATTTCAAGTTGTTACTTCTTTTTTACTTGATTTGGTCAGATGGTGTTTACCAAAGTAGAAATGTCGATCGGGGATTCGTAGTTTGAGAAGCAGTGGAAGCATTTTTGGTATGTCAACCACATAACAGAATTAATTGTCATTCATTTTCATAGTCCTTAAATTACTCCATGCGTTTATTTACAGACAATTAAACTAGGTGAACAGTATTAGGCTATGCTTTTATTTACAGTTTACACAGAAATAATCTAGGTTAATAGTTGTTAACGGATAGACAGTGGCGCCAAGAGATTTACCGTTATCCATAAGATAAGTTCAAAACCAAATGAAACTGAGATTTGTGAATATATTAACACCTAATGCCAAGAACCTAAAAAAGTAAATAGCAATGCAGAGTCAAATTCATTTAACCTGCTTAAGTATTTGGTAAGTTCCAAGATCAGTTTGAAGTTTGTTCTGAAAATACAAATCGCCCGCCATGGAAATGATGTAAGTTACTTTGCCTCATCACGTCAATAAGATTTTTCGAAATGCCCTGCCAACTGAGATTGCCTGTGTTCGTACAAAGAATGGCCCTTACTCAGTACCGTAGCTAAGACTACATAAGTATGTGTATGTATGCAGAGGACGGGGTGGTTAAAAAATATATCTTCGTATTATTAGCCAGGGGCGGATCCAGACATTTCAAAAAGGGGAGGCTGAAAGTCCCCTTGAATATTCTCCTAGATTAACATTATGCTACTTTTCGCGTATTTGTTATAATTGTTGATGTGGCGAAAAAGGGGGACTGAGGGCGGGAAAGCTCCCCCGTGGATCCGCGTCTGTTAGCAAATGAACCGATAGCCGCACAAGTCTGTCGATACATAAACTCTTCGTGACATCAAGATGGTGTGTATATTTCAAGTACTGGTCAGGCAAATGAACTGACAAGATCAGCGAATGTACCGAAACAGATCTTGAAGACTTCAAGTGAAGGGGAATCGGGAGGCAGCTTAACCCTCCCTTACAAAAAAATGTGGGGCATACCACATGTGAACATGCATAATCACATGTGGCAGAGCATAGGGAAATGCATAACTGGAAAAGGGAGATAATGAGTGGTGACACATGTGGGATTGTGGGATCACACTCAATCTTCTACTTTACCCCACTTTGCCACATGTTTGCCTTTGTAAAAATGTATTTTGGTTCTCCACTCTTTGTCACATGCGGCAAACTGCGGTAATGCAGGTAAAAGCATGGCACCTTAAAAAGTGGGTCAAATTTTTATTAAAACCACACATTGCCCTACAAAAAATCACATTAAATTCACTATTTTTCACACCCAACCGTAGTTTTACACAGTATGACACGGTTTGTCCAGTGTGGTATTGGAACTTTAGCCACACAATTTTTTTGTAAGGGCTTGCCCACTTCGACTACGCTTCTGCTTTTGATCAGGGTAATAGATTGTTGTTAAGAAGAACTCCTACTGGGACTTATTGTAATTGTATTCCGTTGCCAACCCAACAGCCATTTCAAATAAAAATGAATACACATAATTAGAACACAATAAACCGTCACTTTGTTTCTTTTCTTAATTCAGGTACTATGTTTCCCCTTTAAGGAAATGATCAGAATTTTAACAATCCATCAACCATTTTAGTTACCCCTCCACCATAGATGCTGTACTGGAAAGCGTTGTCATGTCTCCATGTGCCTGGTAAGACATATTTTAATGATAGCTCAGCCATTCAATGTCTTAGATACAGACCCTGGCCTTGTAAATCATGGATTGTAACCTGCGTGACCCTGAGCATATTCATCGGGCGACCTGTGGGGAAAATGTTGCAATGCGCACTGTTAAACGTGCTGTAAAGTGTACAAATAAGTCCGTAAAGAACAAACGGACAAAAACAACATGACAAAAACAAACTGCCGTCAATTCTGAACATTTATTTGACAGTGTTTGTTCATTCTTTTTGCTTTTCTTCATTTGTTTTTCTGTAAGTATACAGAAATTCTTAACAGTGCCCAATTTATCCACTTAAAAAAGTGCCACGTCACTCGAACATGTTTTCGTCATTCGATCATGATCTTTCTTAATTACCAGATTTGGGTAATGTGTGACAGCGAAATCTCATAATTCTAGTTTCACGCTGGTATCATACGGGAATGATGAGAAATGCAATCACTGGAGCAGATAAGATCACTACGATACGTGTAACTACTCTCATCATTTATTTTTACGGTAACGGACGTAAGTGATGATGAAAAATTCGATCCCACCGGAGAAGAATTGAATTCCACTATAGGTGTAATAATCGCTCATTAAGATGATTTTATCGTAGTGCAGAAATGGATCTAGAATTTGCATGGTCATAATCCCAATACCAAGTCGAAACCCCGTTGACTGAAACGTGTGGAACCCGTTACTGTGTAACATCAAATCCTTATGTTTTGTTTTGTAAGCTATCACGTTTGTGTCTTGAGACATGCATATTATGCCTGATATCATGTCTCCAGATTAGGTTAGGGTTACAAACATGAGGAAAATGATTGACGACGACTATGCCCGTTAGACCGAGACATGAACTATCTGTAATAATTAATTCATATCTCAGTGAAGATTTCTATTGTCTATACAAATCCTGTCTTACAAAACATGAAATTATTACACGAAATTAACCACCAAAACTCCAGCTTTATCTCAACAAGAGTAGACCAAATGAAAATATTCAATATAGGTAATGTTGACGCAGGTCGTAGAATCGATATCCTTGACGTATAAGACATATTCTTAGCACTGCAAACGAGTTTCTTCATTAAATACATATGTATATATAAATATATATAAATAGATATAAATATGAATGCTATCAACAGCATGCTTAAAGTGCTCAATACCGAGTTGGTAGAGCTAAGTACACATGGCAAATAATTCGAAAATCCAATACGGTATCCTCCCGATCGTGGACCTGTAACCTGTGCCCAAGGAGGTGATATTAGATGGAGATTCATCGAAAATTATTTCTTTGAACCTTACTAGTTGCCGACAATAATCTATTTTGTGTGTTGTTCTTGATGATTCAAAAGGCTTAAAAGGTGTTAAGAACTAAGAACAAGTGGGACACGTTGTCTGCTACATTTCGATGAGCAGATCGGGAATTTAACACCTTGCCTTAGCATTGCCAGTCGCTTAAGATGTAACTTAATTTGAGGGTTTCGACTCGAAATTTTGAAGGTTTCGAGGGTTTTGAGGGTTTCGACTATTTACAACATACTTGTCTAGTTTCCTACAACTTGCTCAATATGGGTGTGTCTTTTAAATCATGCGAGCGAATGCGAAAGTTAGTCAAATTCCGACAGCAAAGGTTAGTCTTATACTTCTTTTTCTCATTTGCATAAATCATAAGCATTGGTTTATTGCCAGCATCATTGGGTTTCTTGGCAATAAACAGTCGTTTTGAATGTCAGAACAGTGTTTCGTACTGGACTGTCGGCAACTAGTAAGACATTAAAGCATTTTTCCAAATTATCCTTTTTGTTAGGATCGCTGTAGGTATGAATGGGGTTGCCTAGATACTAGACAAACGAATTCAATATCATTTAGTTCAATAATCCCCAATTAAAGGATTTAGCCTCTACTCTGAGGTCAATCTAATTGGATTAGCATAAATTAAAGTTGTCGATGGGTCTCCATGCAGGGAGCTGTTATCCGAATGGGAGAGAGCTCGAGAAGTTTAATTTATGCTAATACATTAAATAGGTGTTTAAGAATGAAAAGATTACCAACTGTTAGCTGTTGATAAGGACTTAGGCCCTTTATTCAATGCTTTCAATTGGATGAACTATCTCATTGAGACTTAATTCATCTCTACTAATACTTTAACAAGGGGCCTGAATTGAGCAATGCTTTGATGTGTAGGCTGGTACCGCCAACCCTAAGATGACAGGGTTTTTTAAACTCAAAACGACTGTTTAATAGAACAAGATCAATACAAATGCTCGTACTTCATCTAAAGAGACCACATGCAAATGAGCTTAAGAGACAGAAGTCTAATTCTTTGACTACATTCTGACAAGTTTCCGCAAGTTTCCAGAATAAACAAGATATAAATCTTTGTTCACAATTTCACATAAAATCAAGCCGATGTGGTCTCATTCGCGTCACCGAGCGTCACCACAGAGAAAATAATTTTAGTTTTCAGGCGACTGGCAATGCCATGGCAATGGATAAAGTCGCCTCAGTTCTACTCATGATGTAGCAGACGACAAACCTTTTTGTGTTTACTTCCTAAGCCAGCTTAGTTCTTATAGAAATCTTTAGAGCAAGATAATTGAATGACTTAATAGGTGACCTTGAATACGCAAACCTCACTTCAAAGGGAGCTGTCTTGAGCTCTCTCCTGTCGGATAACAGCTCCCTGCTCCATGTAATATCACCTCCCTGCTATGCCAAAATGGGAGACTGGAAATCCTCAGAAGCAGAACATATTTCGTGTATATAGATAGACTGACAGACAGACAGACAGACAGACAGACCGACTAGAAAGAAAACACCGGAAAAACAGATACAAACATGCCCACTTATATATTGAAAGCGTGAATACAAAATATTTCGAGCAGTCAAAAGCTCTTCATTGCAAATACAGAAATGCCGGACAAACTTAAAGGCTATGTACTTCAGAAGCAATTCGTGCATGAGTGCTCATGAAAGAAAGATCTCTATTAAGACCACTAGTGTGTGTTTTCAGTTGGAGGATCGTCTGTATAGACGCTCGAACATAATAAAAAAAAAGTTGCGGAAAAGTGTCTTCTAGACACTGCTTTAGTCTCAGCAAAGTTTCTTCAGCGCATGGTTAAAGGCCCTTGGCTAAAAGTCTGCCCAATAGGGGTTGAGAATGGAGAGGTGGCTTAAAGTCAATGGTCTTGAGATAATTCGAAAAACTTGGGATGAAGGAGAATTGTATTTTAAATGTAACGTACCATTCTTTGTAGGCTGGTTTTTGTCCAGTAAACTGACTTTGGTAGTCACGGCCTCGTAGCCCACGCTTGCCACGTAGCCCACGCTTGCCTCGTAGCCCACGCTTGCCTCGTAGCCCACGCTTGCCACAATAAGGAGGGCAAGGAAATGACATATCACTACTTGACGCAACGAGTGATGTCAAAATTAGACAACACAAAAGAAACGTGATAGCCATATTCATTGCGATGACTTCTCTTCAGAGTTGTTAAGCAGTGTGTAAATCCGACGTTGGCAGAGATGTGTATGGCACTGAAAGAAAGATATCAATCTTTTTCAATTACTTTGAAACTTGAGTGAGGATAAAAGTGCTTCAGTGCAGCTAAGAAAAACATTGGTTCTTATTTACCTCACTTAAATCAACTTTAATGTTTTCAATTCTTCCATTTGACGCTTAGCCCTGCTTTCTTTTTGCAAACGATAAGGAGACACGCGATACTTGAGGTATAAATACTTCTGAAGTAAACAAGCTTCTATCAGTTAATTTCATAGATATTTCATTTCATTTCATTTCATTTCATTTATTTTCCACAAACATAAAAATATAGACAGATATAAATTTACAGAAAGCGGTGGAGGAAGCAAAATGCTTGTACAAAGCAGGTCACCTTCATAAAAAAAGTTAACAAGAAATACAGACACAAAAAGAAATCAAATAACACAGACATAGTAACAGCCCCCTTCCCACTTAACCCCAAGTTTTAATCTGTATTTAAATGCATTTACTTATGGGTTAAGCTTTCTCTAAATTTAAGCACGTAACAACACATAGTATAATCTGTCTTAAACTAGCCTATTTTAATTAAAACAAGAGTTGTTATCATATTTTTACTACTAGACCATTTGTAATATCAACTAGGGAGTTGTGTCTCCACAATGTCGAAAATAGGGGTTGGAGAAACGTGTCGATATTATTAAAGCAAGTGTCAAAGCGAGAACTTCAGGTAAATTTTAAGGTCGACCTACCTCTTCGAGGAACGAATAATTTTGCTTGCACTTTTAAGTCCTTCTGTACTCTGTGCTCTATAGAACTGCACTTTTAGGCAAAAGGTAGACGATACCACATACCAGGTGCTCTTTTTTGCAACGAAGTAAAATGCGGGCAAGCAATAACTGAATGCCTTTTAATTAACTATCATCATCATTCAATTATAAATTTAACAGTCAGTCGTTCTTCTTAAAATGTCTACCTGCGTCTTTTTTAACGGAGTGTGCATTTCATTGCTAAATATATTAAAAAATTAAACGGTTGTTGAACCACTCCATACATATTAATATAAAAGGTATTCAGATAATGCACGTTCACAATATTTGACTGCACTTCACCCAATCCGTAACATGATATCATGCATGATTACAAGTCTCAAGACTTCTATTCCAACCTTTCCTCATGTCTCTAACCTACCCTAACCTGGAGATATAATATCAGGGCTAATATGCATGCCTCGAGTTACAAAGGTGACACCTTACCTAACAAAGCATAAAGATTTGGTGTGCATTTTGGTTGAAATATATTCAAACTGTGTTTTTAATTATTTTTGTCATTATTTTTGGTCTAGAGTTATTTGCAAGGACCAGTGAGATTATTTAAACAGGCAAGGTTACCTCGAGTAGCGTAAAGTATTTAGCAAAAATGGCCTAAGGTAATGTAAACCTAAATTCAGTGTAGGCCGGAGCTCTGTCTGGAAGGTGCAGTAGGCTAGAAAAAATTCCTTTTAATTTGCGTAGGGTGGAGGGGGCTAAAAGTCAACATGGTTGAAAGAACTTTACCCGTCTGGTATATACTTGCCCTTTTAAATACAACTTTCGATGGTTACCACTGTCTACAGTCCTTCTGTGTGCTTTGTTTAAATCCACGTGAATTCAGTTCGTCTAATACCACCTCCGATACATCAGGAGTGAAGGGAAATCTACCGTTTGGTGATTTTATCGGGTTCTTTAACAAGACAAATTACTAAAACAGCCACATACTTTGCAATTGATGTGACCATGTACTCCATCCACTTTTTTATGATAAAACTCCTCTTCAACCATTTTTCTATCAGAAATTTTCTATCACTGTATTTCTGGATTTTTCCTTCTACACATTCAAACTAAAAATGACAATGTTACATAGTTATGGCTACTTCTGCCGAATGATTTTACAAATACAATGTTCTTTATGCTTTCCTAGTTTTTTTATCTTTTCTTCAGATGAAAAATAGGACCAGGAATACTATGCTTTATTACTTCCTAATATGCTGAGCCGAATATTACCCTAACTCGTGTGCTAAAACTTAGGGCGGTTTGGAAATTCCGGGAGGTGTCATGTGTCACCAGTTTTGATGAATTCCAGCAAATAAAGGATGGTAATCATTTTCCAGAAGTCAGAGACTTCAAATAAATAATTGGATATGTTCTTCTATCCCTTTCAAACTAATTAAGGACCATGTAACATAGGGAAAAATCCTGTTTTAAATACAGTTTAATACTGTTTTTGTGCCGTGGGCGTCGCCACAGGGGGCGGGGGCACGTGTCCTCCTCATAGCTGTGCCCCCATGAAATTTTGGGTATGAAAAACTTATGCACGAACACACCGTTCACGCATATATCGATATGAACACGAGGACTCACTGTCACTTTATCAGTCAAACATGAGGCTAAAGTTGCACAAAATGTTCTCAAAAGTACAAGTTTGCGGCGAACTTTGCCCGTACCTATTTGTTGAACTACGTAAAGGCCTGCCTTATTGGGAGATGCAATATACCGCTACTGTTTACTTTATTATTTACTTTCTACAGCTAAGGGACTACTGCGGCCGTGAGTCCTCTCCCTTCAATACAATTCCCACATCGGTCAAATTTTATGATTGTTCAAAAACTAAAAAATGCGATTTTCATTGCCTTTTTTTTAAAGCGCATTAAATAATTATGTGGAGGATTAAAAGTTTCACTCTTATCAGGCTTATGTCTGTCTATTTTAGATACCGGTGCCTTGAAATTTGCAAAACGGAACTTTGCTCTCCTGAACCCTCGGCGAGGCGCAGCCCAGCACTACACCAGGGATCGTAAGGTGGTGATCCCAACGAAGGAGCACAGGAATTACTCAAAATTTTCATAGATGTTCAATACCAGAATTTTTTGGCCACTTCGGGCGTGCACCAGAGATGGTTTCAGCCGGCTCCTGAAAGTTAGTTGTCTCAACATTAATTCCTATTACGCAGCATACCGGTAAGTGGACTAATGTAAAGCTCAATGATCCGTAGCCAATATGCCCCCCACCAGCCATAATTTAATGGAGAGTGCGAGTGCGAGTGCGACTAACGAAAGATGGTCAAACTGTGGTTTTTATTTTTGTGGCCTGATTAGTGCGCATAGCATGATTGCCTTCTTTAAAACCAAAGTTTTTATAACTTTTAAAGGGAAAACAAAGACCTAATATAAATGTAGAAGGTATACTGAACTTGTTCATATCATTGTATCATTCACTGGCGTGAAACAGGCAAATTTCGGGTCGACAGAGAGCAACGGTTTTATTTTATACTTTAACGTGAGGGGCCGTGGTCTGTGCGCGGTCGGACGCGATGAAAAGTGAACAGGCGAAGGGCGATCCGTCGACTTTCCCCGGGGTTCCGTCGGCCAAAATTTTAGGTCGCCAAGTTTTCAAACGGTTTAAAAATTCGCAACGTAAATTTTTTCCAGCAGCATACGCAGGGAAGCGTTGTGCAAGTCGAGCGTGGGTTGCTGGGTGTTGAAGGCGGTTGTGCACCGTTGAAGGATCCGTTGCTGTGCCTTGATGACTTTTACTTACGTCTCCTGACGTTGCACAACTGCCTGTTAACGTTTCACGACGCGTTGTAACGTGTAACAACGCAGATGAGCACGCAATTCTGACTTGTCGCAACGCCTCGCGGCGTCCTGTGTGACTTCCTCCGCGGCTAGGTTGCATCTTCTTGCTTGCATATTCAAGTGTAATAAAGTCTTCATTTTGGAAACACAATTGTTTCCTTGTTTAATGTGTTTTTTCAGTCCATTGTCATATTTTCTGAGCATTGTTAGTGTCAACGATACGTTACTGTACATTCTCTTTTAACAACTGGCAATTAACAGTTGTATAGCTTACAAGTCTTTAATTTATGAGACAAATGCGTAACTATTCATTCATTGTTTTATGCATTCTCTCCAAGTTGATTAAACTGAAGAAACGAGATGGAAAAAGTTTGTAATCTTGTCCGCCTACATGTATATGAGGAACCATCAGAAATATGAAAAGAACAAAAATATATCATTAAAGTTTGGACAATATTACACCAAATTGCGTCTAAGGACCCTCAAATATTCAAACTTTTCCAAAGGGGAGGGGACAACCCTCCCTTTCGACCACTCTCCAGGGCGGCGGTCCGAAACAACGTTCAAAAACCACCCAGTCAAGAAAAACAGCTTCCTACGCCTTTGAAACAAATACAAAAAAGAGCTCATAAAAAGTAATTTGAAATCCAAACTATTCTCTCAAAAATGTAATTTATAGCATAGAATTTTCTCATTTGTAAATTTCTATAACACGAGACATCAAAATGTGGAATATTTAAATGCAACTTAAAATACCCAGAAACTGCCATTTCCTGCAATCTGGGAGGCATTTTTTGTCAAAATTTTCTCGGTACGTTCCACGCCAACTCACGGTGGCGCTCCGCTTAGAAGTGTCGGGGCATATTTACAAATCCTGGACACGCCATTTTGCACACACGTGGGTGGCAGAACAGAAGTGACAAGTTTAAAACTTAAATTTAGAAGAGTATTTTGAAGTAATATTTTGGCCAAAGTCTTTAATATTTAGAAGAGCCAGATAATGTGAGGTGAAGCCAAATGGAAACCGAGAATGAAAACGCTGGGACTCCGCCGGGCTCCTTGACAAAGGTCGTTTCCCGCCACTGGACGCCACTAAGCGCTCGTCACGTAGACCACTCCGTAGCGAGGCGTGGGAAAGCGTCGCGGAGCG
Source organism: Holothuria leucospilota (assembly GCA_029531755.1). Lineage (NCBI taxonomy): Eukaryota > Metazoa > Echinodermata > Holothuroidea > Aspidochirotida > Holothuriidae > Holothuria > Holothuria leucospilota. The sequence goes on along the minus strand of CM055976.1, from coordinate 2,233,129 downwards.
TTGTGGAACGTTGAGCTCGGTTGTGATCCGTGCCGCGCGGTTGCTTTCCGCCCATCAAAACCCGTAGATGAAAGTGAACAAACTTTGTATCCCGTTGTTGTCCGTTCCAAATCCGTCAACAAGCGTTGAAGACGGCTCGAGTCGGCAGCAAATCCGTAGATGAAAGTGATCAGCTGGTCGAGCGTTCATTTTTGCGTCAAAGAAGCGTGGGAAAGATGTAAAAATCAGTTGTGCACCGTTGTTCTCTGCCGTGTATGCAAATGAGCATAAAAAATCCGTCAACAATCCGGTGACTTTATGCCGACGTTTCTAGTTTTGCAAAACGCCCAGTTTACGTCGCCGTAAAAAAGTTTTTCCGGTCAGCGGTCGTCAGTGTGAGCCTAGCATTAAGAGAAATTTTGAAGATTGTGTTTCGTAATTTTACACAGAAAACAAGCTAAGGTCTATGTGTGTGCATTAGAAAGATGTTCAACAGGGTAAAAAATTGTCGTTCCTAAACACTGAAACTGCTGTCTGTGAAGCAAGGGTGGCGCCAGCGTGGGGGCCAGGGGGGCCATGGCCCCCCGTCGGGAAGGCTGCCCCCCCCGTCGGGGAAATTTTTCGGTTTCGTCGGGGAGCTGTTATGTATACGATAAAATATGTAGTCCCCGACAACGCCCAGTCGCCCCGATGATTTACTTACTTTTGGTCTAAATTAGGGCAAATTCTTCAATAAAAACCCCAAATTTTCCAATTTTCTTCTTCAAAGCCCATTTTTTCAAATTTTCCATGGAAAATGCCGGCAATTTTTTCAAATTTTCTCCAAAAAGAGCCCAAAATTTTCGGCGCTCTTCGCGCGCCAAAATTTTCCTTCAAACATCGTTTCTGCACTTTATTTCCTTCGTTGAGACTTTGGGTTGCTGGCCCCCCCCCCCCGTCGGGGAGCTTGGCCCCCCTGTCGGGGAAATCCTGGCGCCACCCCTGCTGTGAAGAAAGATGACCAGTTCCCTGTAGACATGACTGATAGATTACTTACTAAGAATTACTGCTAATAGAGATAGAATCTATTAAAAAAGGGAAGAAGGACCCAAATACCCTAGTACCCCTACCTATGGTTAGAAATTTACAGAAGAATATATAAGCAATGGACAGTATCGTGTACACCAGTTGGAAGGTGCTTGGACATTAATAACGGAACTTGAAATATATCGTACTAACGAGCTGTATGTGGATTTTGTCCTCAAGCTTTAAAAGTGATGCGCATGTCTCTTTGTATACCCCTAAAATGAACGTCCGTGGTAATGGATCAGTCCCTCGCTCTGAAAACTTTGAAGGTATATGGTCCCTTTACTTTTCATGTAACCTTCAATGGTGTGGGATATGGAAGCCTCTTTTTACGTACATTACGAGTCAGGCCCACGGTACGCAGGATTTTTCAAGAGGGTTCGAATTGACCGTGTCACATGACGTATTTCTGAGAGCACACGCGGAAAAAATGTTTTGTACACTACATCATTCCACTACACAACAGTTTTACACTACACCATACATACACGGTACATTTTACACACACCAGTGACGCCACTGCAGCCTGACTTCGACAGATTTACCATTTGCCTATGATACAATCATGTATCTGCGCCTCGCGTATTTCCCCAGCATGGTGGAAATGAAAGAAATGTGGCGTTGGTGAAATGGGTTTGTTTTTGAATCTTCGGGACGTGTTTCAGTTTAGAGGTGGGGTGGTGGTTTGAAAAAAAAAACGGAATCATGTAAATATCTCTTAATTTTGAATTTAAAAATACAGTTTTCATTACAAAAGTTTCATCAGACTTTTTTCAATATCCAAACAAAATATGTCTACCAACAAGGCAATGCTAAATTTCCATTGCTGAAACCTGCGATTTTCATGAAATATATCTTCCACAAGTACAACGCTGTATTTTTCCTTAACCACGCATAACCAAAAACCAAAAGAAATCAACACAATTGTGACACCCCTTTCTGTTGAATGATTAAAGGTATTGGTTATAAGCATAGCCAGGAGGTTGTATGCGCGTGAAAATTTCGCTAATTTTCGAAGCATTTGCAAAAATTTTGGTAGGTGTCATTTGATAAATCTGCGCTCATGAAAACGAAAAAAACTAATCGATTGTGGCGGCATCTGACCCCTATAGGTAATGACCTGAACTGTATCGTACCTACCCCGTCTACGGAGACAAAATGGTGACATCCCAAGCTCCCGACTCGTTTATCGTACGGTAACAACTAAGTGATTGAGGGTTACTTATAGTAAGGGTGTGACTTGCTATGTAATACTTAGCTAAATGTGAGAGAAAAGTTTGAAGGCTATACAAACGTTTGTTTCCTGTTAAAGAAGTTTAACTGACCCTTTACAAGCACGGACAGGTAAACTGTCGGGGAGACGGTCCGCAGAAGGGGATAACACATTTTATCGCAGCATGAGTGACTATGGCTCCTTGACCCACATGGCCAGACCTAACCTATACCCTCACCATGGTTGGAGCTGAGACCCCAAATTGGAAACGCCCTAAACTTCAGAAAAACTTATTCTAAAGCACAAGCATGTCATTGCAGATTTTCGTCTATAATACATCGGCTGCCATTGTAAGATATAGATTTAGCATTCTACATGGAGTCATACGTTAGAGCAAATCGCACTGCAAAACATTTTGTCACCAGAGTTTCTCGTCTATCATACATGAGGATTCATGGTGTCAGAGAAACTGGCTTTAAAAACGCGCTAGATTGAGGGAAATTGCTTGGGAAATTGCACTCTAAAGCACAAATGACTATACCTCAACGCGGTCAATCTGCGTGCGGTGCCAAATAGGCCTATGGTGGGAAGGGACATTAAACTGAAATTAGGGTTCATTGGAATGGCGTCGACCTTCCTTTTACATTCACCCATTGGTCTATAATATTAACAAAAAATAAAGCCGTAGTGCCTTTCTTTGGGAAATTTACATCAGGTGGAACCTGCTCAGTTAGTACCGTGCAAGATAATGGGTGTGCCAACAAAAGGAAATAGCCTAACCTCGTAATACATCGAACGATGGAAGCCTAAATCGAACCTGTTATACTGCGCGCGAAGCGCGCCGAAAAATGGACATGTTGAGATAATAACGTTATCATACTAATTACGTTATCCTAATATCCATATGGAATGTGTTTAATTTCTGCATTGCAAAAGTGAGGAAGAGGTCATAAGTAATAACGAACCACCCCTAGTTCACAAAGAGAGTTAGATATCAAATGGTTCAATTTCAAAAACGAACCTATTGACGAACCACTTGACAACCCACCCCACCCCCGCGTACGGGCCTGCGAGTGCAGCCAATATAGGTATAGGTCTTATAGGCGCCCGGCCGAGCGGTCAACTTCTCATATAGACAAAGCATTGTTCATGTAAAGAATGTTCATGCATGTAGGTTATTAGAGGGCTGAGCGGCGTTCTTTACCCTTCCTTCTTCACTAACTTCCTTGGTAAACCGGCAATAGTCAGAAAATCGAACCGGGGAGTGACATTCCGAATTTTCTACTCCCGGAATTTCAGGTCTCAGTACTTCAAGTTTTCAACTGTAGGCCCACCTGTATATATTTCTGTTCTGCGAAAAATGCCCCAAGTTATGTTTAATTTTTTGATCACGTGGTGTTATTTGTGTCCAACTTGAACAAGACTGAGGCAAGATGGGGTGTTTGGGGCATAGCAAATATACTTTTTGACTGAAATGATGAGGGGGTACTGCTATTACTTTGTTAATGACCTATTAACAAGGATTTTGGATCTCTTCTTGAAAGAGCGGCGGCTTGGAGTGGGGGAGGTGGGGAAGTTTTTTCGAATGACCATTGGACATCTTTTATGTTACTCTTATCACAAATCGCCGCCCAGACTACCTGAATTTTTGTCTCTTCCGCGCGCTTTGCAGTAAATAGGTGGTTCTCAAAGGGGGTACGAGGGTTGAGGGATATAAGCACTTAAAAGGCTACCGAGGGGTTAAAGGTGAGATTAAAGTGTCTAAAATAATACATATAGATTTGCTCCAAATTAGCCCTCCTGGAAAAAAGCCGTGGCCGGCCCGACTTAAACCAATTGGTTAGAAACTGAGCCGTAAAACCTCATCTAACTCTAACTCTAACTTAGCTCTCAGTTTAGTATTCATCTATTCATAATTTTCATAAACCTTGTAGAGTCTTGGGGTTCTCGCATTTTTACTAATATGAAAACATTTTGCTATATTCATCCATTTTCAAGTTTGTTCTATTAAATGTAGAATAAACCGAGCGGCAGAATACATTATTTTTGGTTAGATCACTCTGTTCTCTAGATACATTGAGACTCGTCCATTTACTTTTTTGAGGATATGCAATACTTTTCATGCTATAGTGAAACGTTCTTGAAGCACGCCCTCTTTCACATTGGATTTCTCTGTTCACAAAATGCGTTCGAATGGTGTACAGAGATATGAGCGATTTCTCTGTACCTCGAACTTCTCAGCCCACTAGACGTTGGTATTATAGTCAGTGTTGGTACACGTTAATGTAGCGTTAGTGCATGTGCCTCAAAGCGGTAGGCCTATGTGCCGAGGGTTAGTGTCCAAAATATTGGTTAAAATTCACTTTTTTGAGGGGCTGAGGGCATTCCAGTTATAAGTAAGCGTATTCATATTGCTTGTGAGGGTTATTTTAGTACATGATGCATTATATGGAGTTTCATGAATGTAGATTAGACACTGACATGGTCGTAGGTTTGGTGTCATATTGCATATTCTAAAGATGTTCTAAGGTTGTGTGGGCTCCTCAGAAGGATAAGTTCGCAGTAGTGAGGGAGCTATTTCAGTTTGATTTGTGCCATTAATTGGTTGAGTATGAAAAGTATCTATATGGTGTATTGTTTGTCCTTTGGAGTAATTTTACGGCTTAAGGCTGATATGGAGATCTGAAGATTTGATGTCCACAATAAACGAGTAAACGAAGCCAGTAAAATACACCATCCTACAAGTTTATTTTTCAACTGCACAGCAGTTGCACATGGGAAAATGCTTGTAAAACTGTATTCGCTCAAAACTGTTGTGAACCACTGCCATCAATCTTCAGAGCAAGTCTAAACGGCATATAATCAGGGTAAAGTTCGGCTCAAGGCCAGGCGGGACTTTACTTACTCGCACCCCCTCTGTTATTTGTCACATGTAATGCTGTTGAAAATGCTGCAAATTTCATTGTCCGCCGGTCTTCAAAACCACATAAACACATGTAAGGGTTCTTTTCGCCACTTTTTCTCACCTCTTCCCCTGTCCCTGACCCTGCCCTTACCCGTAGATATATTGCAGGTGCTCTGATGTGGGATTTTCGTTTTAGTTCACTTCTCTTAACTCTGGATCCACCCTGGGGTACGCATAGGCTGTTATTTATTTCAACCAAAATTAAAGAATCACAGAGAAGCTTGTAGCATTTACTTCCTGAAAATTTGCGACCATACCGAGCCTGCTGCATGTAACTACTGATATTTGCCGTTACTCACATCGCTGGTTAAAGTCTGTGCATTTCCCAGTCTTCCGCGTGTTCCGTATACATTATTACCACCGACACCGCACCACCCCAACTCCGTTCTTTTTGCCCTGTTTTATATTACCCTTATTGCCCTGTTTTATGAAACTTAAAGTTTGCGACTAGAAGTGGGGCTAGCCGTTTAAGAAGAGCAATAATTTTCGGGAAAATTGAGTGGTAAACATGGGAATTTCTTGCCGAATACTGAGGGCATGGCTGGAAGCATGAAAGTACTTCAAAGTTCGGAGAATGATGTTTAGGAAAACGAAATCTCCTGTATGTTTCATGGAAATATCCCAATTCGATGCCAATGTGGTTTTCACACACTTCCCCTGATGTACCAGGGCATGCTATAGCCTATGTACATACAGGATACCGAAAATGTGACCTCTGACGAGTAACGGTAATCACACAAGCGTCGTGATGAGGCCTGTCAGTCGGAGACATGCTGAAGCCACTCCCTCGGCCTTGGAAACTTTCCGAGGACCTTTAACATCTCTTGGCTAGAGGCCAGTCAATACTTCCAAATTTTCACGCGCTATAAAGCTATAACAATATATATGTTACCCCTTGCTCTTCAGGGCCAATCACGGACATAGCTCAGTTGAACAGTGTTCAGCTTTCATACACTGTACTATGAACCCTGGCTTAAGGCAGGGACGTGATGAACTCTCTGCGTCACCAGGATTTCAAAAGTAGGGGTGGGAGTGGAGAGAAAGTAGGAATTTACTGAGGGTAAACGTTGCTTGTGTGCATTCAGTGTTCCTGTACACTTTGAACAGGAGCGGGCTAAGGGCAAAGTGTGAGAAAATGTCCCCTCCCCCTCCTTGGTTGGGCCGCTGGTGATAAGATCACCCAACTCCCTGGCTAGAGGAATGATAAAAGGACTGTAAACAGGCAAAGGTTTATATAGAATCGCCCCTTTAGTTCCTCACTCTCATATTACACGCACCTTTGTTTCCTATAAAGTAATATCACAAGATACATATACAACAGACAATGATTTATTCCATTCTTTTCTAGGATATTATTATTTACATGTGTTGTACTTCGGTTTAAATGTTTACCATTTTATCTATTTTACCTTCGTAGTTATAAATTAGCTTACATCATAGTCGAGCGTGTTTCATGGGTATCAATAGGTGGGAAAGCCCTTAGCCAAGGAAGGGCCAGGTGGAAGCCCCCAAAGAAATGTTTGCCCCCTAGAAAATTTCAAGCTACCATTGCCTGATATATATTTCGCCCCCTAGAAAGCAAGTCACCCCCTTCCGTACTTTGGCTGGCTACAGAGAGCAGGTTGGGGACAAGGAAAATGTCCCAAACGTTTTTCCAGATCCAACTATCAAATGGATTAACATTGTGACAAAAAATGCTTCAAATTACACAAAAGAAGATCTGAACACCAAATTTTTCCAAGTGCCCTTACATGATCCCAGGATTCTTCGTTTTTAGAACTTCGCCATTGCATTGGTTCTGGTCAAGTTAATGCCCCCCCCCCCCCCCCCCACTTTCGAGAAACTGCTGAAGCCCTTGGTATGTTTGTTGTAGAAAAAATTTGCAAAGAAAATTGAGACATTCCAGCATATTGACATCTTCTTTCGAAAATTACAAGGTACACAAAATCTTATGGGTACAAGCCAAACATGAGCCTTAGATATACAAATCTTATCCATAGACCTCATGAGCCCGTGGTCGTTATGTTAAACGCAGTATGACATTACTGAATACTTACCATATAAGCGTTCACACCTGCTTCACTGGGAAAACAGCTTAACCCTATCATGGGGGACACATTTTGCCCAGATTTGTAGCACCAAAGAGACCTCACTACCATATAGTCAAACAGCTTTACGTTTGGTGGAGGATGTTCTGGACAAAAACACCAACTTTCCTGAGTCCTCTAAAGGGTTCAGAAGCTGATATATCGGTAAAACCATAGCTTTCATGGTGGCCCTTTTAGAATCCAAAATGGCCATTAAAATGAATTCGGATAACGTGGGACCTATGAAAAATTGGAAGCTGAGGTGACAAATAGTATCTCAGGAAAGTGGTACTTTTGACCAGAAGGTCCACATCCTTCCCAAATATGACGCTGAGCTGCCCGACTAATATTTGTGTTAGGCAGGGGCTTAGCAGCCCCCCCCCCCCACCTTTCCTCACCCGCAAAGAGTCAATCTCAGACAGTGGTACTTTATTTTAGGGGCAATATCCCTACCATGCATGTTCTGTAGGGTAACAGTTTTGTGTCCTTCTCAAGGCTATGTGCACGTCAATGGTTTCCCTACTCCGCGGAGCAGACCCTGTTTGCTCAGCCACTCTTTAAGGCTTCCCAAGTGACATTACTGAATAAGGAATATGCCGTTAAGCCTGCTACATGGGCAATAATTTTTCAGATGTTACTGTAGGCTTAAGCAGTTACTTAGAAATGAAAGGTAAGTTCAACAATAAATATGACAATGGAATAGGGGGCTAAATATTTAATATTTGTTTTCTGTAATGCAGAACATTCTGGCAAAATGGCATTTTTAGTGCACATGTTCTGATCTAATAGGATATTTAGGTAACCATAACAACTCAACGACTTTGTTAAGTATTACAAAGAAACACTTATGGTGGGTCAATATATGCTTGGACAAGAACTCTCGCGGTTTATACGATATAGGCCTACGATGTAAAATGTGCAGTTTCTTGGGAGCCTTTTATTGGTTCGTGAATATGGACAGGCCCTCGAAAGGCTTATCGAAATAATTGTCCACTTGGCCACTTCCATTGTCCTAGATGAGCCATAGTGAAAGATCCCAAAGATCCCACCAGAATTACTTTCCTCTGTGCTTCCAGAGAGTAAATAGTAGTGTTACAAATACAAGAGTAAGACAGTTAAATCAATAACAAATACATCCTGGCCAAATTTTGGATGTAAAAGGGTTACAGTCCTATTTACTTCATTTTTACGAGCGAATAGCGAAGAATAGTTGTCGTGTTTTAGACTTGTCACAGTCTTCAAGTCCCACATACCATCACTTCCCTTGCCATACCGTAGTCTACAGTTGTCATACAACACTTTGTAGTTTTCATTTACAATTTTACATGCAAGTTAAATGTCGAAATGAAGGGTTGAAGACCACCTAAAGAAAAGAATTTGAGTTACTTCCTCTGAAGTGACTACCCTTAATCTAATTCTAGTTTCTAGCCGCATGTAACTGTCTCTGTAGAATGCTGTTCCAAGCACAGTTGTCAGTTTCCTCTAAGAGCAATATTTAGATAAAGAATTGAACAATGATATTGCACAACTGTTCCAAAGCAACTACAGTACAAACATGAAAAGACCTACTTTAAAAATTGAATGTTATCAATCAAAAACAGGATTTTACCTAGGAGTATTTGGTACAAAAGTAGGTTGTTCTTACTTAGAATGATTGACTTTGGTTAATGTGATTGTCTAGTCATGGTCACCCTGCCTTGCCGGGATGGGGAGGGGGTGTGCTTACTTTTGGTCTGCTCACTTTTATTACCCCTCGGGGTAAGTAACAGACGGAAAGAAAGCATGTCCCTCACAGAAGGATTTCCCTGACTGTTTCTTGTCTATGAATTTTCTTAAATATGACCCGCATCATGTGGGATGACTGAGGGGGTTCTTGCAAAAAAGAACTTTCAACAGGCCTAATTGGTACGTCAAAATATGGCTATACCCATTCAGTTATCTACACATTTCTCCTTACAAAACATAAAACAGGAACCAACATGGAACTTTGAGGAAAATGAGATTACCAATACTTCTTCATCTCAGTCAATGGAGAAATAGTTCATTTTTGACAGTTGATCTATAATGATGTCAAACTGACCTGCCGCATTTGATCTGCCATGTTATTACATGCTTGTTTTAAGTCCCTAGGATTCTCTTAAGTTATTAATCATTCGAAAATGAAAGTACGTTTTGTGCAGCTTGTAGACTAGTTTAGATCACATGAAGCATAGAGATTTGTTGTATATTTTCACCTGTTTTGCAATAGCAGCCCTCATTAATCTGGCGGATAATTATTTTGTAGGATTCGTATTTAAAACAAAACCAGTCTCTTTCCTGATAAAAGCGTGTTTTTGTAAAGTCCTTAGGGGCTAAATCTCCCAATGCAGCTGAAACCTTAAAACTGCACCAAAAGAAGTTCTCTAAAGAAAGGGCAGTCATCGGGTTTTAGTCTGAAAATATCTCGATAGAGATTTTTTTATACAAGGGTAAAAAATTGTGGCATCTTTACAGTACATATAGAAAATAAGTTGTAATGGATAAAGTGATGGTGCTTATATAAGTTAGTTAGCCAAGTATGTTTTTGAAAGCCTATTGGTTTGGAAAAAAGAACTATCAAAAATTATTCACATAATGATGAAACTTTAGGATCTTTCTTGGTATGATCAATGACTGCGTAAGCGGTTTTAGCTTCTGACTGACTTAGTCTACTTTCATCCCATGGACCCGTCAGTTTAAGATCCAGCTCAGCGTACGCTAGTACAGAAGAGTTACTTCCTTGTACAGCACCGTTTGTGGCAGTGTCACTTTTAGGGACTACATTCGAGTTGGCATAGATCACCTCTGTTCCTTTACTTCCATTTTCAACTTCTTTTCTTTTTACAGAACTGGAACCACCCTTTGAGGCAGAGCTACAATCACTTGTCCTTTTCCCATCAGGTATTTTACGTACAATATTTTTGTTTTCCTTTTTCAAAGATGAGACCGTTTTCTCCTTTTTTACAGATGGCACTTTTTTCTCTTTTTTCACAGGTGGGATCGTTTTCTCCGTCGATCCTCTTTCAGCTTCCGACGCTTCCTCAAAATCGTCTTCAAAATCAGATTCTAACTGAGAATCAGCATCCTCGTTTTCAATTTTAACACCTTCACCAGCTGCAGTCGGCTTATTCTCCAGGGTCTTCATCTTGATTTTTCCAGTAAGCAGAGAATTTAGCAAATCTTTCTCCTTTGAGGAATACCCACTGGAAGGGGCGTGGTAGCTGAGCATCCTCTGACGTTGTGCCTTATCTACATCCTCTACTTTTAGTTGCCATTCAGGAGGAGGAGGATTCACTACAACCTCTATCTGATCACGGAGAGATTGCCTCTTTTCCTTCTCTTCATCGGCTTGTCGACTTCGTCTTGACGCCCTTTTCTGTAGAGCTTCGACTTTTTGTTTCGCGTCCTGCCAACTTTTCCGAAGAGACACATTGTCCAAAAACTGAGGTCGACTGATAGACATTCGCTTTAGAATCTCTGGTTTGTTTAAAGACATGCGCTTTAGAGTTTTTGGTGATTCTTTGTCTGTTTTCCTGATGTAAAATAAAAGTATAATGATCAAAACTACAAGTAAAAAAGCCACAATCAGTAATATAGGTACAAGAACCTTGATTAGTCTACTGGATGGTTGCGAATTTCGGGAGTTTTTTCTTTCAATTTTCCCATCGCCTTCCACACTTTCGTTTTCATGTCCCATGTCTGGGTCCGACTTAAAGACAAATGGTTTTTTAGCTTCAGTAACAATCGGAATATTTTTCCATGGTAAACCGTCAGACACAAACTGCGAATCCGTTGTGAATACAAAGTACGGGGTAGTGCTTGTAACTACATCTGGTCGCATCGTCTCGCTAGGCGTGATGGGTAAAGCTTGTACGATAACTTTCCCAAGAGCTGTCACACGATGACCCAAGCTATTGGTGGCTATACAACGAACCGCGGTGTTGTTGTCAGAAGTTTTCAGGTTAGTGATTGTCAATCTCGATGACTCGCCGTTAGTCGAATGTATATACCGTCCCACTGATTCAGAAATTCTGAGTGAAGTTGGTCCCGTTCCTACAACCCATTTGTAAGTGGTAAATTTCGGTAATCCTCTCGCAAAGCAAGAAAACCTTACCGTGTCATCTAATATACCGACTGTTACAGCCGGTGTAAGAGAAATCGTAGGAGCTACGGTTAACGGTGTAACCGAACAATTATGAATGTTCTTAAAGTTTCTGCCGAAGACACACGTATATGATCTGTTATTGTCGTTTGCTTTTAGCGGAAACCGGTGCGTTATAGCACCGTTAGGTTGACGAGCTACGTTTGTGATTTGGTGACCATTTTGTCCTCGCCACAAAGTCAAAGATTGGGAAGAGTCTCCGGAACCAGGCAGGCATCTTATTGTTACCCTTGTTCCAACATCGGGATTATGCGGATGGAATCTACACTGCGGTACGAGAGTGTTATCATAAACAACTAAGTGAGCTATTTGCGAATCGAAATAGTCACCGGTGTAGTACTTACACATATAATACGACGTGTCACCAACTTCAACGTTTGTAATCTGTAAGTCATATCGGTTATCGGAACCGACTATCGAATATCGTTCATCAACATTTGCGTTGGTAACCCTCCTCGATGAAATGGGCATGGTAGGTAAATCTGAAAAACCGAAACTTTTATACCAGTAAACGTATAAGTATGAACTTTGTCTTGGTGGTCGTAAAAAACATGAAAGGGTTACAGTATTACCAGCGTGCACCGTCTGATTCGATGGCTCCTCATAAAAACCGTCGCTTGCGTACGCAACACTCAGAATCGTCACAAATGCAGCCCAAACTCGCATATGCATACATGATTCCGCCATCCTTCAGTCGACCGCCACGATGGCTATCCTCGGAGTAATAATTTGTTTTAATATTCTCCTTCCGTGTAAAATTTGCTTCCTTTACGGCTAAAGTAAGTCCTTTAATTTGCGGTGATTTTCTTGGACATCATCTTGTGATCTGTAAAAGACAGACGAAAAAGAAGTTTAAGTGTTACACCGAGATGTGAACCGAGTGGTCATGGATATAATAACACGAGAAACAAGTTGACAAAAGGTTTTTTAGAAGAAAGTCATAGCTAAATTTACATTTTAATATGTAAAAGAGGGACTTATTTCAACCATCCTGGTGAAATTTCCATTCCTATACTGACGCCATCAGATGTAAAAGAGAATCATAAGTTTCGAGTAGGCTAAATGAAGAAGCAATGTCTAGACCATGACTTCTCTAATGATAATTTTATTTTTGAAACTCATGGAGAAACACACACATGTAAGAACTTAAATTTCAGCAGAATGAGTGCATTAATTCTCTCTTTAAATTAAGCCCCTTCAACACTATGCGACTCGATGCAATGCAACTCATTGAGTCGAGATTATTCCGACGCGCCTTTAGGTGTGGGCATCCTTACAACTAGTTGCAAGCAGTCGCGCAACCCAGTCTCTGGCCATCGAACATGTTTGGTCGCTAGAGACCGAAACGTGCGACTGACCAAAATGGCGGAGTTCTGAACTGAAGAGTGTGAGGATCAGTTGATCGAACTATCCGTGTCTGGACGATATTATGAATAAAGATTATTCAAACAGAAATAACAAGGTCGTGGTATTGGCGAATTTGGCGAAGATAGCTCAAACCATATCATCTACTGGTAGATGATGATGTACTGGATGATGTACTGAGGCAGTACATCATTTTTCGAGTGAATGTATTCGCTTGAAAACCGTACGGCAGGTGAACATTGCACATGCACCCAGTATGTGTACATTGTTTAATATGCAATACATACTATATCAAGAGCAGATCGTCACCATTTGCGGGAATCTTTCTGCAATCTGCGACTAGTTGTAAAGGACTGACACCTTGCTTATAGCTAATTATTCGTCAGTCTCTCACCGCGATGAGGCAGTCTCGTCGCAGTAAGTTGTGACGCATAGTGAAAGGGGCTTGACTGTACATTTCAAAAGTAAATTTTAGTCTTAACGTACCGTTCTTGTAATCATCAGTGTGGGAAAGGGCATTCTTGACAGAAAATTAAAATAGTGTGGGGGTGTCTGTGAATTTTTGTTCCTCGACCGTATAAAAGTGCAAGGTATAGGTGTGCGAAGCGGTACTCAGCTGGGGGCTGAACGTCGTTCCCCAATTCCGTTTGGGTGATGCCCCCTCCCCCTTTGGAACATTTTTAATATCTGGGGGTTCTTCGAAAAAATGATGCGACATAATGCTCAAATGTTAAGGAAACTTACTGCAAAGTTTTGGCAGTTTTACAGATGGAACAAATAAGGGCTTTTTCGTCCTTGACCTGAGAAGGGGAGGGGCCGAAGCATTCTTCAGCTCCACCACATTTTGACTGGGGGGATTTAGCCGGGTATGCCCCCTGCCTTCCCATTCATGATTTACGCGCATGTATGCAGTATGCCCTATGTTTAATAAAAAAAATTCTCAAAATGGCATTTTTATACGGTACAGTTCGGTTTAAAATATCAAGAGGCATTTACTGAAGCATGAGGTTCAAGTTAAACAAAATGACCTATGTTACAGAGCAAAATGGCGATTGTGTTCTTATCTTTGTTTCATGAAGAGTATTCACAATTGCTAAGTGTCGATTGATTGGTACCTACGAATCTGAAACAAAGCGGGGGATGAAGCAGTCATATCCCAAATTTATTGTGCAGGATCAGCCTAAATCTCACAAATCTCCTGGAATGTCCCTTACAAGTGTCTTTATTAATGTTTCCAAACATAAATAATGAATATTTAAGTTCACAAAAAGGAATTTTGCCTGAATTTAACACTTCAGTGACAAAAATACTATCAAATGATTGAAAATGTTATTCATGAATTAGGATACGAGAGTATGCTAATTCAAATTATCTGGGTGACTGCATTTGATCCCTTTAATGTGCAGTACCAGATAATTTTCTCACCGAACGTCACAACAAGTTCCGACATCTGAGAGATTGGTATGCAAATACAGATCCTGATTATGTTAAATGTGCAACCAGTCGTTAGGCAAGATGATGTCGTTACAATATCCATTGGTGAATCCTTGATTGATTTATTAATCACCCTGTTGTCTCTAAGGATGAGTTTGGAACGCGAAACAAATTAACATACATGTCATACTGTTATTCCGCTCTCCTTTTTCATCAAGTGTCACGAAACAGAAATGGCAGATGTGAGGGAGCTCCTACAGGAATCCCTCCAGTTGTTCAAAACAATTCCTTCGCCTAAATATGACCCCATGAATTGAGTCCCTAAACCTTTTGCTGAGGTAGGTAATGCTGCTGAAGGGAAGTACTCAATTTGTGTCAGTTGTTTATATTCCGTGGAAAATGGGGAACTTTAGCTATTTATGCAAAAAGCAAGGAAATCAAAAATGTTTTGAAGTAAGTTTCCTTTTAACCGTCGTGGGAGTGTTAAGTATGTACGCCTTTTTCACGTATATACATACTCTAACACCTGCAAGTACGTTGGTATTACAAGTGCAGCCTATATATGTGCAGGGGTAATACACGTCCAGGGGTAATGCAAGATCCTTAAGGGCACCTGTCAACGACCCGAAATTACCACAAAAAATATGGAGAAGGCGTAGAGCTTATAAATTACAACTTTACGTCGGGAGAGTTACCAAATCAAAAATTTCGATCAATTTAAAACAATTCAGTTTCTTTTAGAAAGGTCAGCATTCATCTCAAATGGGGAATATCATAGATTTTTTTGGCCGGGAGTTGCCTACGTACCAGGCTTTACGGCATACTCCTTGTTCAGTCATATAAGAGGGGCTGAGCAAACAGTGTGTCCGCTCTGCGGGGTAGGTCGGGGATCGAATCCTAAACCTCTCGGTTGCTAGGCTCCATCGCTTCAAACGCCAGTGTCTTTTTAAAAAACCTTGAGTATGAGTAGCTTTAGTCTACTTATAAGCTTTGTAATAAAGCATAGTACTTGAAAGTACTTGTAAAAACTGCTTCGAGGACCTATAAGCGACCACGAAAGTTGATGAAACAGACAAAATTTACCGTGTTACTCATAGGGGTTACCGTATTTGGTTGTGGGCTATCATAAAGTATCAATCGTTGTCAAGAGGAAACCCACGTCTTGAGTCAAACTTAGCACGTGATATGCTCCCTGGGCATTGCACGGCGTGACAGACAAAGAAATGAAGAAAAAGATTTTGTAGCCTAAAGGAGAACTGATATAAGGACTCACTTCCCTTACCCTGTCAAACGGTTATGATTCATTTCAACAGTTATATATGAAGGCCTACTCTGACAATATTCGTACGAGAAAGTGTGTACAGTAATTACTGTACATGCTATGAGAATTGCCTGGTACATTGAATGCACGATGTCAGACAAGATACTATACGCCTAGCAAGCCTGAAATGATATGATAAAAATAGCCCTGACAACATACAGACATGGTGCCGGTATGAGTGAACATCTGGGTCCCCGGAGATGCCCTTGTGGGCCCCACTTGGGAAAAACGACCCATTGAAAACGGACCAAAGGCCCACGTGGGCCCTGTAATGCCCCCCCCCCCCATGTAGGTATGTTGACAGGGAAGGCTTTTATCCTAATACAGTACTGGCCATGCATATTTGTACTTTGCAAGCGAGCTGGAAATACTGTGTTAATGCTCTACAGAAAATATATACGAAAAGAAAAAATATCGAAGCAAACATGAATATATTTTCATTGAAGGATGTTTTTTACCATCGACAAAACCATTGCTATTATTAAACTCAGATTACTTTAAATCTAGCTATTAGATGATCCCTTATGGTCGAAGAACTCATGTATATTAACTAGTGGAAGGAACAACAAAATTCGCCATTTTAGTATTTTCAGAACATGTGACTAGATTCATTCTTGGAATCAAGACTGAAAACGGCCCTATTAGCTACCACCTTTGAAATGCGACTCTCCTTGTTTCCGAATCATGGAATTAGACTACCCACACTTTTTGGAGCGATGAGCTAAACGAAAAATTTCGCCCTCTTCGAGCAAAGGCATACGGGACATTTTTCTCGGGTCTGAGCCATTTTGGGTGAAATAATCCTTTCTCTTTTCAGAAAATTGCCCCATTTTTCGAGAAGTCTGCCCGAGAAGTAGGTTTCCCCGACCCCGGAGGCGACAGCCCCCACCACAGACTAGACATACACACACACCCACCCACCCATACACACACCCCTGCGTTCTTACGCCTATGCCCGCGAGTGAACGTAAATGTCGTCGCTGTCGGGGATGTGAAAAATGCAAATTACCAGTTAGCATGCCAATGGGTACATTAAATCCAGACGATAATATGCATTGGTCATGGGTATGAACATGACGTAGTGTACGAAAATGAACGCAACGATGCGCTTACACAGTGGCGTAATAAAGGGAGGCAGGGAGGGGCAGCCACCCCTCCCTACACGGGCCAGGGAGCGCAACATGAAGGCAGACGGAAAACGAAAAATAGAGAAAAAGATAGGAAAACCATGGAAGTACCACTCTGTCAGAGTGGTACTTCCATGGGAAAAGAAAGAATAAGACCAGAAAGCCCAAAGACTTAGTGATTCCTTGCCGAAAGGGGGTGCTTTGTTAGACCAGTACAGAGTGTGAATTGGAGGGATGAACCTCACATCTTTTTTTATGTGTTCACAATTGGACCCCTGCTGACCTCAAATGACCTTTGAACCACATTAAAACTTGAATTACAAAAAGATGAAACAAAAACACGTCTTACAAGGGATCTGTCTAAGCTTTACAAAGTTTCATTTTTGACCTCTGGTGACCTCAACTGACTTTTGACCTCCACAAAACAATAGGGTCTCTCCTCTCAACATGAAAAATTTATAGGCTATACAAAGTATGAAAAGCATCATTTATTCAAGCTTCCTACCTCAAGACATTTAACAAGAATTAACAAGATTTTCAGGGTTTGACCCCCGGAGACCCCATCAAAAGATGACTTTTGACCTCCATTGAAATCAATAGGGTTCTTCCTCTTTCCATAACGCATCTACTAAGTATGAAATTTATCCAAGCTTCCTACATCAAGATAACGTGTTAGCAAGGTTTTCAGGGTTTGACCCCCGGTGATCCCAGATGACCTTTGACCTTCAACAAAACAATAATATTCTTTGCTTTACCAAAACGAATCTACATACCAAGTATGAAACTCATCCAAGCTTCCTACATCGAGATATTGTGTTAACAAGGTTTTCAGGGTTTGACTCCCGGTGACCCCAAATGACCTTTGACCTCCATAACAACAAGGTTCTTCCTCTTACCACAAGGCATCTAAGTATGAAATTTATCCAAGCTTCCTTCCTTGAGATATCATGTTAACAAAGTTTTCAGGTTTTGACCCCGGTGACCCCAGATGAGCTTTGGCCTCCACTAAAATCACTAGAGTTCTTTCTCTTTTCATAACGTATCTACGTACTAAGTATGAAATTTATCCAAGCTAACTTCATTGAGATATGGTGTTAACAAGGTTTTCAGGGTTTGGCCCCAGGTGACCCTGATGACCTTTGACCTCCACCAAAAATGATAGAATTATCTACCTTCCGTAACGCATCAACATACTATGTATGACATTCTCCAGGCTTCTTACATCGAGATATCGTGTTAACAAGGTTTTCAGGGTTTGACCCCGGTGATCCCAAATGACTTTTGACCTCCACCAAAAACAATAGGGTTCTTCCTCTCATCATAAGGCATCTACCTATAGAGTATGAAATTTATCCAAGCTTCCTCCCTTAGGATATCGTGGTAACAAGATTTTCAGGGTTTGACCCCTGGTGACCCCAGATGACCTTTAACCTCCACTAAAATCAATAAGGTTCTTCCTGTCAATATGGGGCATCTATGTACCAGGTGTGAAAACTATCAGTTTCCCTTCTTGAGATATCGTGTTAACGAGCAAAGTGTCACAAACAAACATACACACATTCACATACACCCCCATACATACACGCATACATACACACACGTCATCATGAATGCATTGATTCCTTGCCTGCCTTCGGCAAGGAATCAAAACTAGAGCACCAATGGTGCTGAAGCTCATACCTTCAACCAATTAAGGGTCCCTGGCTTCTAGTCTTTGTTAGAACAAGCGTCATACGACTTTAAATGACGTCAAATGACTTATGACCCCAAATCTCACATACCCTGATGGCACCTTCCTGAATGTCCCAAAAAATTTGTCATGCTATCTTTGCTTTGTAAGTTGTTTCATGAATACAATTTAATAAAGCAAAAGCCCCTAGGGCCCAACGTCAGCCTTGGACCCCAAATTTCAAGTATCATTATGACAAACTATCAACATTGTACAAGAGAATCTGTAGTTGAAGATGCACTTTTGCACACTTCATAAAAGAGCCATAGGGTCCACATGGGCTTTTGGACCAAAATTCCACAAAACCAGAAACAGATCACTTGCCAAGCATCATGATAACAGACCATCAACTCTGTTAAACATTAACTGGAGGAAAAGTTAATCACTTGCAATACTACACAAAATGGACCCTATGGTCCATCTTGTGCCTTGGACCCCAACTTGTTAAACACCCTGAAGGTACCACTACCCAAATATAATTATGACAAATCATCAACATTGTACAAGAGAATCTGCAGGTGTTAGCAATTTGCAAAATGTCATAAAAAGGGCCATAGGGCCCATATGGGACCTTAGACCCAAACTTCCAGAACACCATAAACAGATCACTAACCAAGCATCATTATGACAGGCCTTCAACTCTGTTTACCATTAACTGGAGGAGGAATTGACCATTTTGCAATATTTCACAAAATGGACCCTAGGGTACATTGGGCCTTGGACCCAAAATTTTTGTAGACCCTAAAAGAACCATTAACAGAGGATCACTACGACAAACACACCCACGTGCTCTGACAATGCACACACAATGGAAATACCCAATGGAAACCCATTAAGCAGCTCCCTTTAAACTAATCTAAACAACTGCACAGGATTGACCTCTTCTACACAGACAGTTTTAAAGAGGGTGCAGTACAAAGAAAAATAGGTAGTTAAATGATTTTGTGAGACTGGTAAAATAGAGGGGTGGCACAAAATTGGTTAGAAAGGTATCAAAAGTATTCTTCATCCCAAATTGGAGAAGTAATTTGTAAGGACCATTAACAGAGCTTCATTATGACAAATCATCAACACTGTACAATACAATTTGTAGGAGAAAAAGTATTTTGTAAAATTTTATAAAATGAGCCATTGTGGCCCACATGGGACCTTAGACCAAAATTCAAGAACACCATAATGAGATCACTAACCAAGCATTATAATGAGAGGCTGTTACCTCTCTTTAAACATTAAATAGAGAAGAAGTTAATTACTTTGCAATATTTCACAATATGGACCCAACGGTCCATCTTGGGGCCTTGGACCCAAAATTCCTGAACACCCCGAAGGGACCAATAACAGAGTAACATTATGGCAAACCATCCACATTGTACAAGAGAATCTGTAGGAGGAGAAGCATTTTGTAGAATTTCATAAAATGGGCCCTAGGGTCCACATTGGACCTTGGACCAAAAATTCCTGAACACCCCAAATGGCCCACCACCCAAGGAACATTGTGCCCAAGTTTCAAACAAATCCATGAAAGCATGTGGGAGGAGAAGCATTTTGAACAAGTGTGGACAGATAGATAGATAGATAGACAGATAGACAGATAGACAGATAGACAGATAGACAGATAGACAGATAGACAGATAGACAGATAGACAGATAGACAGACAGACAGACAGACAGACAGACAGACAGACAGACAGACAGACAGACAGACAGACAGACAGACAGACAGACAGACAGACAGACAGACAGACAGACACCAGACAGACAGACAGACAGATAGATAGATAGAGTGACGCCGCGTGATCACAATAGCTCACACCAGCATGCTGGTATGAGCTAAAAATGGAAAGAGAAGGAGAAGGAAGATGAAAGCTTGTGTACTTTTCGCGCCTCCGCCTCCGGTGAATTGTTAATACGTGACAGCAAGAGCACTTCCATTAAATTGAGCGGTATGATACAGGCATGTTCTTTTGTTGGAAGGGGTTCTGAGGGCGCACATCGAGTCACTTGACCCCCCTGTAAACAACAGTTGTAACGCCACTAAACTTACATAATTTACGAGGAAGGATGATAGAAATTCATAGAAATTCATATAAGGATTTTGTTAAGCTCCTAAAGCGTAGATAGTTAACCGTATTTTAAAAGTACCATGCAGATTGTTTCTCAAAGTGACATTTTTGCCACTTAAAAAAGAGATGTATTATTATACAGCCTACCTTCATGTTGACCGAACTGTATAGTAGTCCTTAGCCTTGAGTGTTTTACAGTTATCGTGTAAGATGTACATTCATTCAAACACAGTAGTTATTTGCGTCGCAATCTCTATGCAGACTTTCGTCCGGATCTTTTTCAATCAGCAATGAACTACTTAAAAACTCTCTTTTCCGAAACTAGACCCCCTGTGTATACAATATCTGTAATTAAGCTGTATACCTTTCCTTGAAGAGAGATGACGTCACACACACATAACTGTAACTATCAGTTCAATTAATTCCTTCCTTCCAGACTTACATCCGCGAAATTTGAGATGTGCAGAATTAATGGACAGTTCCACTGCTCAACTACCATAGGTACATTAAATGGAAGCATACACATTCGCCAGTTTGAAGGTATTATGGGGCGTATGTCCTATCAATATGTTCACAAAACCTATCGATCCTGGGATCTGCTAGACTATTTACGGTTAATTTAGAAGTAGTTGGGTGCTCTAAAGGGAAATATTGGGTTTATATTGTATCGACATGGCACAGAACGATACTTTTTGTAAAACCGTTTTGTCTCAAAGTGCGGTCGGAAAAACCTAAGATTACGGGAGGGGGAGCTGAGTTTTGACACTTACTACGGAAAGTTTGGACGTTTACAAGACAAAAGTCGGACTTGTTCACCCCCAGTCTCTCCTAGTATTGGACAGTCTAATCTAACCATATGGCCTTCCCCATGCCCGTAGTCAAGGGGGGCAAGGGGGCAAAGCCCCTTGGAAAATTTTTCGACCCCCCAGAAGATCAAAAATTTGCATTGCCGTAATGCATTTTACTGTTTCGCCCCCTCTGGAAAATTTTTCGCCCCCCTAGAAGCTTTTTTGCCCCCCTTCAGCACCTTGTCTGGCTACGGGCCTGGGCCTTCCTCGAAACAATACCATGATGAGAAAGTCAACATATGAGAACACTGCACCAACCCGACTACGACACGACGCAACTCAGCCCGACTGACTCGTCGTCGCTGAGTTTGAGGCGATCGGGGTCACTGAGTCGCGAAGAAGTTGGGTCGCAGTCGGATCGCAGGTTGGCTGCACACTGCCCAGACCTGACTGTCACCCGATTCACTCACCTGATTTCCCCGTCCATAAGGGGCCGCCACTTAACTTCCTACAACTATACCCTGATTTCACGATGCCTTTTCATTGGCTATCGCAACGAATCAGTCGGCAGGGCCATACTGATGCGACCCGACTCAGCAACGATGCATCTCTTCCCGACTCCACGACGAATATCACTATGTGTGATATGCCCGATTTGGTCACGGTGAAGATCATCTATCGGATTGTAGTGAGGTCGGGAACAAAATTTAGCGTACCGAATCACCAACTGCCACCAGACGGGTCCCCAGTCCCGTCGCAGTCTGGTCGGGCCTTAACATAAAGACATCTACTATGAAGAATGACCCACCCATCACTGTGTCCTTCACACCCCCAAGAGTGGCGAAGTATCAACCTTGCCAGGTGGACATACGGGCGGTTTTAGGTGACAGTTTATATTACATATCGGTTTATGGTAATTATTTGGTCTACCTGCTATACATTGGGTGTTTAAGGCAAAAAAATGTGGAAATGTCTTTAAAATAATCTGTTTGGATTATGCATATATAAGTTAGATAAGGTTTTACGACTCAGTTTCTAACCAATTGGTTTAGTCGGGCCGGCCACGGCCTTTTTTTCCAGTTGTGGTTCACTGGCTTGTTTTCCCTCCTCCATTGCGTATGCTGAGCACCAAGCACAATGTCAGTAGGTTCCATTTTTAAAGTCTTTGGTATAATCCGGTCAGGAGTCGAACCCCAGACCTTCCGGCTGCAAGTCGGATGCTCTAACCACTTGACCATGCATATATATGCGAACGGGACTAACTCAATTGGTGGGTCACTTTTGTCCGAAAATGTGTCACAAGTTGGACCAAACAATAGCAAATTTTGTCCGCAACGGGGCCAATACTTTTCCCGAATGCAAGCGCCCCCAAGTTTAAGAACATGATTTGCCTTCGTAGATAGAAGTCCCGCCATTGAACTAATTTCATGAACAAAAGCTATCACCATTGAGCGTGGTATGTTTACCTCCAGGATCCCACAGAATCTCAGTGGGAAGACAGCGTCGCATTCAATTTGAGAAAAGCTACTTTTTATGTCAGATATCTGTCATTTAATGACACCTTAGGCGTCCTAAACGAATCTTTTCTTTCGTTGACTGTCAGACACATCCATTCACGAACAGGTGTGGGCCTTGATTCGGAAATGAATCCTTTAAATGACATAAGGTGAACACCTTGCAAGAGATGTAACTCGACCACTAAAAACGGAATAATAATTACTGATATCTAATTTTAATCTAACAAAGTCGGGGTGGAGCAAGATTTTCTCGACAGGAGGCCAGGTTCCCCGACAGAAAGGGGCCAGCGATCCGAAAGCCCCGGTAGCCCCTATGTCGACGGGGAGGGGTGAGAAGGGGATTTGAAGGAAACTTTGTACTTGACGATGCTACTAAATGGCATATTTGCATAATATCCGTATATGATTTGAAGAGCCGAGTTGCTCTGTCATTTAATGTTTTTGCAGGAATCCGAAGTTTGATATTGCACAGCGCGAGAACCGAGCGAAAACTTTTGGGCTGGTCTACACAAAAAGTAATCTGTATCTGTGCTTACGGGCAAAAATCGACCTACTGTTGTGGCGGTTGGGCCCTATCGGGGATAACACTCAAAGGATCAAATTCACCCCGTCTGCCGGATGCGGAGACAAAATTTCCTACACGAGAGTCGCTCACTGTTTACCACGCGACGGACACAAAAGATCATTACCTAGCCCTAGTAGCGTGTTTAAAGGGGACCGGGGACACAGTCCCCCCGCCGCCTTCGTTATCAGTCGAGGGATGTGAGGTAAAGGGCAAGGGAGAGATTAAAGAGACAGAGGGGGATAGAAAAGACAGGAAGAAGCATCCAAAACTTAAGAGTAATTCAACGGAGTAATATTATTTTGTCGTTAAATCTTCAACTTTTCCGTACAACAATGGGCAAGCAAAGTTCCTCGTTCCCATCTGTAAATCAGGAGTCAGCATACCCCGCGGAGCGGACTCTTGATTGCTCAGCCCCTCTTTACTTAGGGATATGATGGAGGGGGGGGTAGCTAGGATGAAATTTTTAAGGCACAGTCACATTATTGCGGGCAGGCACTGCGTGCAACTTGCGGGTGCCAATTTTTGCTGCCCGCAGCTCCCCGCAGATGACACTGACCTGGCAGTATCTCGCCCGGATCTAGCCCGGACTTGCCCGCAGGTGCGTACGGAAGTCCGGGTTGCCCGCAGCCAAGTTTTGAACATGCTCAAAACTTGGTCCGAGTGAACTGCGTGAGTTTGCCAGCAGAGGACCACGCAGAACACCAGCAGGAGGCCCGTAGCAGCCGCAAGTCACAGGTAGTTCCCCCGCTTGAAGAAAGTAGGTTGGCCGTGGACCTGTAGCAATTTTTTTGCTGGCAAGGAACGGTGTTGGTACTGCCAACCTGCGTGTAGCCCGTCCTTTCTGCGGGCGTGGAGCGAGGTATACGAGGAAAGCGAGGGCATGTTGAGGGCCAGTTACTGCCTTCCTACTGGTAATCTGGGGGCTTGCTGCGGGCAAGTTGCTGGCGTTCTGCGACTGCCTCTGCCATGTAAATAGTCCCCTCAGAGGAATTGCTCCAGTTGCCAGTCTGGCTTGTAAGAGAGAGGACCTCTCTGCAGGATGGCTAACAGGGCACGTATTCAGTATCAACTGGGCATCATTCAGGTGCAACTCGGCATCACGCAGGTACAATGCAGCTGCATCGCATCAGAGGGAGGGATCAGAGAAGAAGACGAAGAAGATGGTGGACCCGGGGATGGTTGCGTCCCGAGAGACGCAGACGATTTGGACTATACGACCAGCTCATGGTGGAGTTACGACGGGAGGACGAGGCATCATTTGTGAATTTCATGCGGATGCCCCCAGAAATGTTCGACGAACTTTTGCTGAGAGTGGGGCCCCGCATAACCTCGTTGGACTGTTCAACGTCCCCTGGGACATGCTCCGTCTCGCTGAGGGTCTCCTGGACCTCCCGACTCTCCTCAGACTGGGCCTCATCCGGCTGGTGGACGTCAACCACAACTTCTTGCCTAAAAGGGACCTCTGGTTGTCCAGGCTGTTCAGGGGTTTGTGGCCGGCTCTCCGAAGATACCGAAGAGCTCTCTCGGCCCTTGTCGGCCTTTGTGCCCTTCTTTGATGACTCCGAAGTTGACCGACGGGGCATCTTGACACTATGAAATATGGCTTAGAAGTAATGACCTTTCCACCCGACTTGCGTTTATATGCCCGTTAGCGGCACGCGCAACACTCGCGCCTTGCAGGCAATTCTCACGCAGGTGCCACGTACCTGGCACACAGGTAACCCGCAGTGCCCGTATGTGGAATGGAGCTAACACGGGCCAGTCTGTAAGCTCTCACGCGCCTGGCACGGATGTCACACGGAACACACGCAACATGCACGCAAGTACCACGCATTCTGCAAGCAAGTTCCACACGAAACTCACCCAAATCTTGGCCTGCCCGCAGAAATCTTCCTGCGTGCAACAAAATCCATGCACGCAACAAGCCCGTGTAGCCTGCCAGCAATAATGTGACTGGGCCATTAGGGGGCCTAGGCATCAAATGGGGGTCACGGCATTGATCGCCGTCCTTAATTCTTACAAAGTTTATAAGGACACACATAATTTCTGGGGGGCCTAGGCCGCCTAGCAAACATCTGGGGTCCAGACCCCCGCCCCCCCCCTTAAATATGTCGTAGAGTTTGCTACGTAGGCAAGAGCTAGTATCGACATCCGGCCCCTGACGCAAGTACAGTACTGTTTATTTTTGTTCGCGCTTCGCGCGGGTTGCCGTCACTGGTAGTACTAGTAGTCTATAAGTCAGTCTACATGATACAGGATCAAACAAAGCACAATTACGGTGAAAAATTTGTCAAGATGGTGAAGGGTGCTATTTTCTATATTATTGTGTGTTTAGGATGTCAAATATCTTCCATAAGGGCGTCCCGTGCATAAAAGTCTTCTCGGAGAATTTTTCCTAAGTTTTTTGTCCCTTACTTTGCTGGCGGCCTCTAACTTGCGCCTAACCTTGAGTCTGTGCCACCCTCGGAGGAAACAATTTCATGGAACAGCAAAAAGTGGAGATCTTACGAACACACTCTGCAGAGTCTAGGTAGACGCACAATGGTACTGGCAACTTTGTATTCTAGAAATGTTATTTCCTACAATCCAGTGGCGTCGCCAGACTTTTCGAAGTGGGGGAAGGGGGCACTGAGGAACCAAGCGTTCCTCCGAAGGGGCACATAACAATGAAAAACTGGGTGTCGCTGGAGGCATCGTACTGACGTGCTGCCACCCCCTGTAGACTTTGGCCCTCAGGGGGCTACTGTACATCCCCTGGTGGGGTCCAGGGACAGTGTTCTATAAGGATTCAGGAGGAGAAGCCACAGGTGGCTTGCCTCTTGCAGTATTTGAACGGGTCCTTAACTCCGACATAACCCCTGCCACTGAAGGGTTTTCCTTGTGCAATTAAAGTAATGCAACTGAAATAGCCCTTCTGCTAAGGTGTGTAGCATGTTGAAAGAAATAAGCGTGTACATGGATCTTATATTATGTCCACCTACGACGAGAAACACGGGACTTAAAATGTATCAAGAATTGTTCATTTGATGAACATGTTTTCGAAAATCACTTGCTGGTTTCTATTAAACGTGTGCTCTCAGTCACAAACGTCGAATTTCACACAAGCTGAAACTAAATGAAACCTGACCAATAGCCCATCTAGAGCCAATTTTCGGTAGTTTCGTTATCTTATATTGCAGGAGCTTCCAGACTTCGCCCCCTGCACCTCCACCGGGTGTCCGCCCTAAGCCTTGGACCCCTTAAGCGAGCCCCTGGAACCCACCCGTGCAAACTTGCGCTTCGCGCTCGTGGTGCAATTTCGGTGCACCTTTGACAACTACACCCACTCCCATACAGTGGCGCCGGCACGGGGGGCATGGGGGGCGCGTGCCCCCCCCCCAATCGATTTCAGAAATTTTTTTTGAAAATTTTAAAATGATCCCAAAAGGCATTTAAGCTATAGATTTCTGTATGGGGTAGGGTGAGGTGTGTTTTCAACCAAGTGATGGATCTTTTATAACCATTTTCTATCACAAATGGTTCTCAAACTATCAGAATTATTCCAAATCCTTCGCAAACTTTCAAAATTTTCGCGCGCTCCGCGCGCTTTAAACCTTACCTCAATATTGTTCTAATTATCAATAATTTCCAGTAGCAACTCCCACAGAAGCACAGCAACAGAAGCTGAAAGCTGTTTACGAATTCTCAGGTAAACTCGGACTGGCTTTGTGATTGGCAAATAAGTTTGTTGGGGAATTGAAAGTGTCTCGATGCAGAGCATAAATGCAGGTTTTGTCATGGTTATCTTATTTAATGAAAAATTTCGGCGCGCTTCGCGCGCATTCATCACTGTTTTCACTCCAGCTCATGACCATCATTAAGGTTAAAACACATGCAACTATTCTGATCACAACACTTTTCCGAAAACAGAAGTACATCCCCAACATTTGTAGGGGCCTATGGGATCTTTCAGTCTAATTTGTAGCATGATGTGGAAGGTTGAAAGTACGTATTTGCCGTTATACATTTTTCAAATTTTTTTACCCAGCGCTTCGCGCGCAGCCTCTGCCTGTATAGATGGTGATTTTTAATACACTTACGAAAAAAATATTCTGAAACGCGCCTCTTAGTCCTTAACCGGTCTAATATCACTTCCCTGCACCTATACTCTCTCTCTCTCTCTCTCATTCCCCATTGATGGAAGATGTTCGTCTGGATTTTCTTTCAAACTTAGTAAAATACCATTGTTGTAACGTGCTCGGCATTATACTCTGTAGTACCATTTGGATGTCAGGTAATATCAAATCAGTGCCACATTTTATATAATTAATACAGAGCTTCCAGGAGGCACTATACAGGTGTCTGTCAGTAATAGATACCCTTTTATAATGCACAATGAGACAAAGGAAAATTTTCGTAATAGTCCAAGAATGTTTCTGTGGACTCCACCCACGTATTTTGTCGTAAAAACTTTCCCCGAATAGAAGGCATTAAAGCCTAGCCAAAAAGGGGGCTTGGCGAGGTTTGTTGACAACATACCCTTCTCAAAGACAACACACT
The DNA here is from genome assembly GCA_029531755.1 of Holothuria leucospilota. Lineage (NCBI taxonomy): Eukaryota > Metazoa > Echinodermata > Holothuroidea > Aspidochirotida > Holothuriidae > Holothuria > Holothuria leucospilota. The sequence goes on along the minus strand of CM055976.1, from coordinate 2,205,192 downwards.
CCTCTTTCACCCAACCAAAAATTAGAATTCACTAAATTATGGATATTTTCCAGCCATGTATGATCAGTTCCAAAAACATCCTAAAGATAACACCATTTTGCATCTAAGCAACTTTAAATTACCAAAATTTCTCAAAGGGGAGGGGGCACCCCCTCCCCTTAGACCCCTCCCCCAGGATGATACCTTTATGTAGTGACAAAAAGGATTCCACACTGCTGTATACCATCGCAGGGACGCACACTCTCTTCTTTCTCCTAACCAAAAATTAGAATTCACTAAATAAGGATATTTTCCAATCATATAAGATCACTTCTAAAAGTACTCCAAAGATAGCACCATTTTGCATCTAGGCAACCTTAAATTAACAAAAATTTCTCAATTGGGTGGGGGACACCCCCTCCCCTTAGACCCCTCCCCCAGGACGGCACCTTTATGTAGTGCTAAAAAAGGACTCCACATTGCTCTGTACAATCGCAGGGGCGCGCAAAAATGGTACAATTTAAGCAGACTTGGGGGGAACTGAGGTGGCATTGTGACATCATCTGTTATGCCCCCCCAATCACCAAATCCTGGCGGCGCCACTGCTCCCATAACACCACTCTTCGATATCAGTCGGTGGAACTACACGTTGTACCCCCACCCCCACGCACACACCTCCGAAACCCTGCACACGCCACGGACTGGGCTATACGATCTGAAATGAAATTCCCAACTTTTTATAAAACTGTATACTCCACCTATATGCTACTTGGTAAGGATGAAAGGGCTTGTACTAAATTGCTGTATAGAACCGAACTTTGAATGAAACTAAAATAACTGTACAGGGCGCGAAGTGCGCCTTAAATTGGGGTTCCTAATAAAGACATTGCAATAAATAATAATTACTAGCCTTTAATAAATGACTTAATATAGCACCGCCATCATTAGAAAGAACTCACAAACGAGAACGGTTTAAGGGGGACATTGCCCCCGTGAGAGCACAAAACAGGTAAACCGCAGGGGCAATTGATTGGGGACTATATGCTGTATTGTATAGGCCAATGGTCCCGGACGAAATAAGTTTTCCGACGGGGAAGTGGGGTTGCCACCCTGAACAAAGTTGTTTAAGTCCCAAATGAAAGGTGGTATACAATGGCCAGTTCTGTTCAAATCTTTCAGTCCCAACAGCTCTACCTGTACCACGTGAACAGTAAATTCACAAGGCTAATGATACAAGAAAGCCCAACAAACTTCATCAGAAATATAAAGGAGCACTAACGTCGTTTCATGGTAAATGTAATGTTGTTCTGCATTATAAATTCCTTTATTAACTATCCACATTCAGGAAAAGCCTTATCCTGATCAATTTTTATCACACGAAGTAAGGAAGATTTTCTGCTTCATCCCGCAATAAGAGACTGTTTGGTTACAGTTGCTCCCTAACGCCAAACCCTCCGCCATCAACTAACACATACAAAGTCTACCTTCGGAATTTTTTTACTGCACAGGCCGATGAAGAATTTCGTTTGTTCTTGTTACGGCATGTACTGTAGTACAGCAAGTCATATTAAGGAGTTTAGTTATATTTTCCGTCCCTTCTTTCTTTTCTCAGGAAACTAAAGGTGCGTTCACACCAAAGCCGAAATCTGCTGCGTTTTGCGGGCGGGACGCGAAATTTGTTATCTCAGAACGAATAAAGCGATTTTCAAAATTTTCATTGGTGTAAAATTGCCCCTAATTGTCTTGGGAAAAAAATTTCGCGTCCCGCCCGCAAAACGCAGCAGATTTCGGTTTTGGTGTGAACGCACCTTAAAGTTCCGTCACAGATTATGGGCGAATAACGATGGAAACTGGGAGGACTTTGCTAGATAACCTTTATTTCATGTTTGTGTTGTGTTAAGTTGTGAAAAGGAGAGAAGTGGTACCTTGATATTCAATGAAACTCGAACACTCGTTTGGTTTGTTTCATGAGGAGTGTATTAGTGAGAACAGAATGCTGTACGGCAGTAACTCATTAGTAAGCACTTTCGAAGGACTGATGTTTAACGATTACTTGCTTGTTCAAGGTCGACACATAATCATTACTATGTATTTTTACTTATTTTCAATCTTTGTCACATCCTGTGATTTTAGAAGTTTGAAAATACTTAGTCAAAACAGTTACTACTGTCCTCGTCATTCCTTTTTCTGCCTGGATATGCAATTACAAGTTGTTTCAATGTCCTAGTACCTCCCAAACCAGCAACTGAGGAAGGAAACATGCAGTACAGACTGCTACGTAATTGACTATTGCCGTAACACATGTTCAGACTTTGCTGATGGACTGATTCCAGCAAATTACTTCATTAGGAAATAGTAATACACTGGTCACCCCCCATGAAAAGTGTGTATTGAAAGAGCGCCATCAAAATTGTAAGAGCCGTGAATATGATCACAGTTCCTCTCTGCCTGCGTAGCAGGAACGCTGTATGGCATATTCCTTGTCCAGTTATAGGATTGTTTGGGAAGGCTTTTAGAGTGGTAAGCAGAACCCACTCCGCGATTAAAGTTGATCCTAGCGATATACAGCAATGTAAACAATGCAAAAGTAACTGTTGAAAAGTCAGTGACCTCCGTTTCAGCTTGGCGTCTACGACATTGCGATACGCACTGGCGTAGCAAAAAAACGTCACTCTGCCTACCGTCTAACCACCAGTACAGACTGGAATCGCAAAGCCATTAACAACCGCAGAACTACTTTTGAAAAACCAAGGCAGGGATGGGATACAGGATTGAACCCGGATCTGGTGCATGCAAGGTCTCACTCTTACCCCGTACCTCCCCATGGAGATTGAAGGGCTCTTAGGAAAATGGGTTTATGATACCATTGATTTGGGGTGTCTCTTGTCCATGGGCCCCGAGGGCCTTGCTACGCCGCTGGTAATAAGTTCAAATATCGTCAAATCTAAATAAGGAAATGTAAGTATTAAAACGGATCTATGTGACGTTTTACGAAAGATTGCACAGCCTTGTTTCCCTCATCTGTCCATGGAGCGTAATAGCTCCATGAACTGTCACAGGCTCATAGCCCAGGCAACAAAGGACGTGAGAAAACAGCGTCTACCCTAGGTCATTCAGAATCGAGATGACACGTTCTAGTACTCGAAAGGTGGCTACGAAGCCTATACGGTATCCCATATGTTGCGTTAGCCCAAAATAATTTTACTTGTGGAAAAATGGAAAAATAGAACTCAGAAAGCAAAAACTAGGTGATACGTGTATAATTTGTCTACGGATTCCTTTGCCCTGTATAAATTGCCGGAAAGTATATATAGTACTTAATTCCCTGCATGCTTAAAGTAGTTTGCGCACTTAACAGCACAGCCAAGCCTTCACCATCAGTTGACGCATAGCGTACTAAGAAAATGTTCGCCAAAATGCCTCCCAGATTGCCTAAAATGGCCTTCCCACGTCCTCTTAAGTTATATTTAAATATCCTTCTTTAGAAAATACCATGGTTTAAAAATTCCCAGAAAAAAAATCAACTTTGTTTTTTCTTTCATCTGAGGGGGAAGGAGTCTAGACGTATATGGGGGCTCAAGCCCCCTAATCTCCCGTATAAAGCTGCATAGTGTACCAAAAACGACCCCTCCCCCCCCCCACCTCCACATATAATTTGAAACGTTTTATCGGTTCATTTAATAATACATTCTAGAATATATGATTTTTACTTTTGTTATGGATTAGAAGTAAATGCAGACGGCAAATTGCATACTCCCAAGGGTTCAATCCCATTGGTATATGAAAGCTCCTTTTTAGTCAAATTATATCCACTTATACAGTGTCTTTACTTTAAGCTAAAAGTCAGTTCTCGTTGCTTCGATCGGTTTCACACTTGATGGATAGGTCACATCTGGTTGATACAAACCTTAGCTAATATAAGTGAAGTACATGCTTCATGAACCTTCATTTGCTTCAGTTAGTCTACATCCGCACGAAAGCTTTCATTCAAATTCAAGACTGGGAAGTTAATTATCTTCTTAAATAGTAATAGACGATCTGCCATTTACAGTAATATCTTTAAGAGTGTCTGCAATTATTTGTAAATTCATTCTTCACAATACAATGAAATACGATGCAAAGGCTTACTATGTGTCCATAAAATGGATAGTGTAGAGAATTACTAATATTACATTATCAGATTATTACAACAGAACATTTTCAAAAAGCGTTTAGCAGTATTCAATGCTACTTACAATTTAAATTTTCAAGCTTTCCATTCCAAATCTTCTCCCTACTCCTATTTCTCTTCACCTACCAATTTTTCCAGAATGCATTTTAAGACTCGGAATCATTATCCTGTTTGTTCACCTGCTCCCAGACATAGGTTACATTCCAGTCTACACAAACTCACAAACTGCCTAATTTAATGTTACTGAAATATGGAGAGGAAATTGGCAACGTTCTTAGCAGTGACAACGAAGCTAACACACTGACTACACGCAACACCATTCACAAGCAAACCTCACATTAATATTTACTGTGGCGGTCTAACGGTATCAGGAAGTCACATGAATAGCCCGGCGGTTTTAAAACATCTTTCCCCTAGTCACATAAAAGCCCTGTGAAAAGGGCGGTTCATACTTCCAAATAGTAGATGAGTTGGGAAACTTCGATATACAATGCATACTGGGAAGGAAAGTGTACCATAACAGAGACCGCATGTACAAGACAGATATTTTGTATATAAATCAAGCACAATTTTCGAGTTTAAACTATGGTTCTCTAGACATCAATCACGGGTCAGGGACAATTTTCTTTAGAGGAAAAGTTCTTTTTGATGTTATCGCCTTAATCTGGACCGAAAAGGTTGGATATGACGGTAAGTTGTAAAAGACAAAAAAGTTGCTCGAAGCCTTCGCACCCGTGCGCAATTGTCCGTGGCCTTGATCTGTGGTACTACAATGTACAGTAAAATCTAACTTCCCAACTATACAACTATATTAAAATCATGTATGGACATCCCTTGCTCTTCCCGGCCAATCACGGATATAGCTCAGAATTGGACAGTGTTCAACTTTCATAGTTTTATAGCGCTATAGCCTACTGGAGTATGAACCGGTCTTAATACATCCACGTTTCAAGCGCTATAAACTTCCGTAGCTTTATAGACTATACTGAATTATGAACCGTGGCCTTCACGCTCAAGATGGAGGGGTAGCTTGGACGAGGCCAAGCATAGCCGCGAGTGAGAACCTGAAAGAGGGGGACAAGCTTCTAATGCGTTTTGCTTCCAATTGTTCTGCCCATCAAAATGAAGCGCGAGCAAGCTGAATGACTTGCCCCTCTCATGCCCCTCTTTCAGTTCTGTTCTCCCACGTTCACCTGGCCCTCTTGGTTACCTTACCTGTATGTTTGCGATTCAACACGGGCTATATGTTTATTATATGTCGGTACAACATTACAAGGTTCCCTTGATAAGACATTGACACTGATGCCATGAACCCATGCATTATGTCAATATTATAACAGCCTACAAACCATATTAAGACATAATGGCGCCAGTGTTTCCTGCGGTTGAAAACAAAGCAGAATAGAACCGGAGCACTCATAAAGTTTCACCGATAGTGGTGAAAGAAAACAAAGACATTCGATGCCATCAATAAACCTTAGAAAAAGTGCTGCTTTTGCTTTTGGGTAGCTACACAGTGTTCCACTTTCCAGAAGTTGTTAAACTTGCTATAAGTTGGCGTTGCAGTAGCTTTTTTGTTGGCTACCAATACAACGACGATCGTGTAAAGCATAGGCGTATGGGAAAAGGGGCAGGGGGCGACTCTTGAGAGTGCAGGAGCGAACCCCCAGTTTGCCCTGCGCACTAAAGTTGTGAATACTATCATTTAAATTGCCTGCGACATACCGACATGTTTTTCATTTCATTTGCAACTTTCGCCCTGTACATTACACATAAGGAGAATAAATTATTGAAAACTGAAAAATTCGCGCGTTTCCCACGCGATATTGTCCTCCGTTTTCTTTCTATGTTGGTTGGTTACTTGACCATTTAACGTCTTCTCGCAGTTATAACTGAAATTGACAACTACTAAATCGATACGAGGTTACACTGAGAACACTCAGACCGCAGGCTGGGTGCAGCCTGTAGAGGACATTGATCTGGCCTGCGAGACAATTCACTATTGTAATGTCACTGAATACTGACATTAACTATTTTTATTCCACCATTTAACCAGTGGTGGTACAGGAGGGGAACATGGCCATGGTGTCCCCGTCAGAGTCTTTTCCAATTTTCCAATATCTGTTGTTGCTCTCAAAGAGGGCAAGTCCTTTGATACAAACACATTTTTGGCGCACGTAGCGCGCTGTAGAGTTTCTTTGCTTTTCGTTAATAATTCGCCTTCATGAAGTGAATTGTAAATGTCCCCCTTCTTGCCTGATAACTTGTACATACTTGGGTTATCCTACAACGCTTTGTTAAGGTTGCAAAGATTCATCCTCAATCATGGCCGTACGGGGAGGGCGAGGGCGGTGATTTTTGCCCGACTCCAGACCTAATTTAACTGCCCAATTTTCCGCCCGACTGAGACAAAATATCTGCCCGATTTAGTCAGGTTTCTGACGTTTTGGGGGCGGCCCCCTGCCGGCCCCAGAACCCCCGACCCGAACGGCTATGTCCTCAAATGCATACCTGTTCTCATGTATGTGCCACCATACCATGCAAAACAAGTTATGTAGCACCGAGTCGAGTTCTATTCAACTCACCTTCAATACACATTTTCAACATGTATTTCAAATCCCCCTCCCCTCGCAGTTCTTCAGACCATATTTATTTTAGTGCGCATGCGCGCTACAATATTGGCATTTATGCCATCCCCCGATCAACTACTTGGCTGATCGGTAATGTTTTCCATTTTTCCATTTTCCATTTGCTCTTGCGATACACTAAACTCCCTGCGTTTCAAGTTAACAGGTTCGCTGTGCAGAGAAATCCATAGCTCTCAGACTTGCAAATATGCAAATGTCCGCCGGACCACTGTTTTCCCTTTGCATGGGAAGAAAAGTAGATCGCTTTGAAAAAGGTATTTCTTCCATGTATTAGCACAAGAGGTACATGTTTTTCACGCCAGTGGTTTACAATGCTATCACAAGGCAGATCACACTTGAACATACTGATAAGATTAAATGCGGAATGAAAATAGAAAATTTTAATCGAAGTTCGACGATTGGGCTGTCTTTATATTCAAGGCATTTCATTTCATCCTCGCATGTAAACACGCCTACAAACCCAATAAGCCCCGCCTTCTTTTATTGTTCGAACGTCGTCATCTTTGAAACATGTAAACATTGTACCGCCTACTTAAGAATGAGACACCTTGAATCTAACACATGCCCTGACGATTGAGTATTTATCCGTGAAAGTGAGCTACATTGTTTCCACTTTTTCAGAATTTCAACATTTACTTGAAAAGTACTTAAGTGTTAATTTTTGAATTTGACACTACACCGATGATGGCTTGCCCCTGTCCCCCTTGGTGATTTCACTGAATGGACGTCCGGTGGAACCCCTCCCACACACACGCATGCACCCAAATCTCATAACTGTTGGTACCCTTGCATAGAGCTTCATTGAAATTTCCAAGAAATAACTGTAAATTACAGGAAATTGTAATTTGAGTTGTGGAAACTTATAAAAATGCGTATTGCGCAACAAAAACAAACCGCCACAGACTGACAGAACCTGTGATAACTGTGATACAAATCCAGAAGAGACAAACGTTAGATTCTACGAATTGCAGGTAGGTTTTGTTGAAAGACTTGATGACGAGGAGAAGATTGATAAAATATTATTTTTGGTGACCTGTTTAAAACCTACCAAGTTCTAGGGCTCGAAATAAGCTTGAAAAAGGGCACAGCCAAAATGAGCAAATTGGCTGCAGGCTGCCCAATTTTTTTCCCACGAGGTTATGGGCAAATCTGATTTTCAAAATTTTTTCAAATTTGTTTCTAAATCATGGTTGGGGTTATTTCTAAGGTTAGGGTTACGTGGACTGAGGTTATTTGGCCTGTTCTTTCATAATCTGGCGTCAGAATTACAAAAAATGGTTCAAAAGCTGTCATTTTGGAATTAGGGGTGTGGCCTATTTCCAAGAAGCTGATTGGTCCATTGGCGTGATTTGCCCATAACCTCGTGGGAAAAAAATTGCGCCTGCCGGCTATGTATGTTATTTCATAGGACATTGACTGAGGGCACCACGGCCATCACTGCATCAGTAAGGGCCCGACAGCCATGGCTGTCGGTGCTGCCGTTTATTTTGAGCCCTGAGTTCAAAGGACTGCTTAAATGATGCTGTAATGTTACAGGAACATCCACTCCCGTGTCAGGGTACAATGCCTAGGCCTAGACTTAATTATAGGCTGACGTTAGGCCTAAAATTACGTACTGTATGATACATGTATGCTACAGTGTCAGTATTTTTGCATTAAAAATTTAGTTAAGTTCAAAGCTGGAACTTAAGCCTCCGGCCAATTCAAGTTAGGCTAGCCCTCGAACGGGGCTGTGCGTTACTTTACGTCACAGTGAAGTATAATGTGCCCAGGCGTTCTCAGCATACATATCCTGCATACACTAGCTGAGTCTGACCATAGGCTATAGCCTACATATATTTACTAACAAGGCAGGGCATTGCTGAGGATGGAGCACAAAACTTTGCCTATTTTACACTCTTAGTCTTACGCTGACTGCATTCTCATACGATAAATCCTATGTAACTTCCATTGTGATTGGCCTAGAGTCTCATCTACTAGCAAACTAGGCAAATCACAATGCACGTGGCATGATTTAGGAAATGACGAGAATTTGTATCCATCTGCAGAGCGAATGTAGGCTTTTTTGCTTTGCTGGACCGTGCGCTGCATGTTCTCACTTGAGAAATAGCATAGATACATTACCTGTGTAGGCTACTGTCATATGCGTAATCTGCCATTGTAAATTACCTGGGTCGCCAACAGGCCTGTAACCAAGGGGGCGGGCATTTGGGGGCAAGGGCCTCTGCTCCCTGGCTTGGCCTCCCCCTCAGATGGTTCACGGTCACTTCACCCCACTACCAGTTCACCTCCAACAGGCGGTTAATTAGTCCCCATGTGTTGACCAGTTCGGCCCTAAAGACCTACCAGTTCGCCCTGCCATGCAGCTTCCACTTTGCAGCCTTTTCACCAATTGTACCTTCTGCAGGACTTAAGTTTCCTTTTAAATGTCCAGAATAACAACAAACTACCACTTGTACCAAGCACTACAATGAAATGTATTTGCAAGCAAATACAGTTGCTCTAGTTGTGCATGCCATACAGTCTGCTACGTAGGTAAGGTGGCGCTCCGCTTAGTATTCACAAACACTTCAAGAGGCCACTGATCATACTTTATCATTTTGCTGAGGCACTCGAAAATACCATTCTACGCCACCGTAGAGCTCCTGTGAAGATTGCCCGCTAGACAGACGTACGTTACTCTTGCAACTATCCTGACTGCAATACACGTTAGAGAGAGGTACATGTTTGACACCTTCTTCCAATCGTTAATGTGCAGAGGGGGTGGACAGTAGACGTACACCACGTGATAATGATGGCGCTATATGCAAATTATCTATAGGATATTTTCATCACTTCTGTGACTCCAGTTAAAACATTTCACAACTGATGAAGCAAAACCTGGACAACGATACTCGCCCTAAGTTGTTTGAATGGTTCCCTTGCATTATGTGGCGTGGGAGTAAAAGCGCGGGAAAATAAACGCGTTGAGAAGGGTGGGCACAGACTGTCGAAAGAAAGTAACATTTTCTGAAGGCTTTCAAGTTCTACCTCTAAAAGAATCCGTGCTGTACCGAGTACCTGTGTGACAGTTTGACCTCGATTATTTTACGGCATTTACTGTTTTCTGTTTGAAATTTAACTACAAGAGTCCGGGACCCTTGGTTAGAAGATGTAATCACATAACTTTATGTCAGACCTGTGCCAAGGTTTATACACTTTATTATGTATAACAGGTCCCTGTCAAAAATTCTTGAAAAAACAACAGTGTTGTGATGCTTATCAACCTTTTTATAAAGTTTGATTCGCTACAGGCTAAGTACTTTCTTTACGTTCAACAATGTATAGAGGGCGTTTTAAGTCTAACTTTGCTGCACCGTTATTTCTTGAAAATTCTATTCCTTGGTGATTTTTGTAGTGTGAACTTTTATTTTATTCTTACGTGTATTTATTTTTGATTATTTACTTATTTATTTCTATTTATTTCAATTGTTTATTTATTATTATTTTTTCTGAGTTGCCCTTCCTGGTTTGACAGCTATTTCTTACTAAGCCTGTGACAGCGTATGATAGCTCCGGGAGCAGAGAAATGAGTTAGGGAGACACAAAATGATTTTATCCAAAGCTGGTCTGTTTGTCGGGTTTATAGTAAGATCATGCAAGGAGTATCAGGCAGGGAGCTGCCTGGTTGTACCTCGAAGTATACTTCCACAGATGCCAATTAATCTTGCTCCTCAGATGCAATCATGATATTTGTCCGGAACAAACGTTACTTTGTCCAGAACACTTGTAAATTCGCATGTAGGCGATATTTCTATCTCCACACATGGGGTTGAAAAACTGTTAAAAGGTCTCAATAAAAATAAGGCTGTTGGACCTGACAATATCCATCCTTGGGTCCTAAGAGAAATTGCATCTGACTTTGCCCCTATGTTGAGTCACCTTTATCAACAATCCCTCTCAAGCGGGAGAATACCCGTTGACTGGAAGAGGGCAAATGTTTGCCCTATTTATAAAAAAAATGACAGCTCTCTCCCAAGTAATTATCGGCCGGTCTCACTTACCTGTATTTGTTGTAAATTATTAGAACACATTATAAGCTCAAATCTAATGGACTTCTTTGAGTCAAAGAATATCCTTTCATCAAAGCAGCATGCCTTTAGAAGATCACACAGCTGTGATACTCAACTGGTGTCAGTCATTGAAGACTGGGCTTCATCCCTGGATAAGAACAAACAAACGGATGTTTTCATTCTGGATTTTGAAAAGGCTTTTGACACTGTGCCTCATGAGCTACTAAAAACCAAGCTCTTTAGCCTAGGTGTATCGAACCAGATCCTCCAGTGGGTTGACGATTTCCTATCTGATCGTAAACAGGCTGTTGTAGTGAATGGTACTCGGTCTTCTTTTGAGGATGTCGTGTCTGGAGTCCCTCAAGGGTCCGTCTTAGGACCCATTCTCGTTTTTGGCGCACATTAATGATATCGTAAATGTTGCCAGTTCTAATGTCAGGCTTTTCGCCGATGATTGTGTTTGCTATCGAATCATTGATGATGATAGTGACTGTCGTAGGCTCCAGGATGACATTGATAATCTAGGTCTCTGGGCTAAGACGTGGGGTATGAGATTCCAGCCTTCAAAGTGTAATATCATCACTTTTGCCAGGAAAAAGAAGCCTGTTTGTTTCGATTATGTCTTGAATGGTGAAAGGTTACTTAAGGTTGACTCAATTAAGTACTTAGGGGTTTCTATCACTAGCGACCTTAGTTGGGATAAGCATGTCCAATTTATTTGTAATAAAGGTAACAAAATCTTAGGGGTACTTCAAAGGAACCTATCGTTTTGCTCTAGTGATGTAAAGCTAGCTGCTTATAAGGGTCTTCTCAGACCAGTTTTGGAATACGCAAGTTCTGTGTGGGATCCACACCAGATTTATTTACAGGATAAGCTTGAGAGTATTCAAAGGAGATCGGCTCGCTTTATCAGCTCAAACTTCTCCCGGGAGCCAGGGTCTATGACTTCTGTTCTGAAAGACCTTGATCTCCCTACGTTAGCGGAACGTCGTAGACAAAACAGATTGATCCTGTTCTCTAAGGGTGTTTTTGGTAAAGCACAAATTCCTGTGGATAGACTTCGGCATCCCACTCGTAGAACACGTTGGATGCATAATCTGCATTTTTGCCACCTCTTTTCTAGGACAAACTGCTACAAGCATAGTTTCCTCCCTAATACGGTTAAGGATTGGAATAGTCTCCCTGCTTCTGTAGTTGCGAATGCCCTTGATCATAAGGACCCTGCCCAGTTTATTGCTAACAACATTAGGGCTTGATACCTCTCGACGCATGCGTGGTGAAGTAATGTCCTTCTGGATGTGTCACCATATTTCGAAAGAAGAAGAAGAAGAAGGCCTTGGTTCGAGCTGCCCACACTATGGAAACAACTTCCAGGGTAAGGAGAAGGGGGATCTTTCTTTCCGGGTCTGACTTTCGACAAAATGTGTATCTTAACTTTTTATCTGTTAGATGAAATAGTGTAACTGTAGAATTCACTACGTCGTCAGTGTCACCAATGTTTTTATCAATATGGAAAACTACAAAGTTAAACTGACAAAGCTGAGAATCGATACCTCGGTCCAACACACTGCTCCATTATTCCGCTAGGGACAATGTGAGGTTCGTCATTTACCATAAAAAACGCTTTTGGCGGCATGTTGGTCTCATCTGAATAAAGGTACCTTTTGAAAACTTAAAGCTCCGCGTATCTTGACAATCTTTACGTGGTCAACCAAGCTATAAAAGGACTGATGATTATCCTTTCACTTCATGTTCTGATTTTACGCTCGACTCTGCTGATCATAACAGTAAAAACACCTTTTGTGGTCTTACGTATGCAGTAACCAGTCATTTTACTGAAGGCTAAACGGCGGAAGAATCTAATCTCACCCTTGACAATAGAAGTTTTTTATCCAAAAGGGGGCGAGGATGCAAAGACGATATGAGTCATTTCTTGGTTTTAAAATTGAAAGGAAGTTTCTACAAAGAGAGATATTGATCAAAAACGGAAACTGGGTAATAACAGTAGCTGTGCTGACAGCTGTATGTTGTTGCACTCCCTGGTTGTTGTGAATTCTATATGTATGCGTGGGTAAACAGAGTCACCAAGTTATGGGATGGCACAGTACAATCTATTGTGTTGCCAAATTTTTTGCATGCAAGGGCAGACTAAGGTTTTCTCAACTTCCCCCACTTTACTATACTGCACGGTGCTTCTCCTTAAGCAGGGGTGGTAAACCTTTTTACTCTGACGGGCCGTTTTGGAGATCATAATTCACACGCGGGCCGCACAGAGAGTGCAATAAGCTTTCTCCATAGGGCCCAGGCTAAGGGGTCCCAAAGAGGCCTTGTGGGGTCAAGGGGAAAGTCTAGGCAAGAACTGGGGCGAAGCCCCCTTAAGCTCTAGGATTTGTAATAATTCGTAGGCAATAGAATATTCATCCAATGTGCAAGGCTACACAGACTAGATGTACCACAGTAGGCTATGACCATTTGATGTATGAAGTAATAATAAATGGGCGCATAGTGAAAATTCGGAGGGCGAAGTAGGCCGAGAAAAACTGTGTAGCCTTTTTCTAAACCAATTTTATTTTTGCCTAATTTTACAATGCAAAATTGTCCACTTCTAACGTTTAATTCACCCTTCGGAGGGACATTTCTAAACCCCCACCCCCTTCCCGAATCTTCCGGAATAGATACAATGCCTACTGAGTTTCGTACTCTATTAGATAGACCTAAACATGTAACAGTGTACTTCTGTTCAATTTTATGTAGCCTATCTACCACCGTTACCTCCAGAAGTACAAGGATTCTGCACCTAATTTATGTCTAACGAAATGATTGGGATGCATATTACAAAAAGATTATTGTCAATTGCTTTCAAGTGATTCTAAATTTACATTATGAATTGCCTCTCGGGCCGGATGAAATGGTCTCGCGGGCCGGAGGTTCCCCAGCCCTGCCTTAAAGTGTAAATAAAAGTGTAAAATTTGAAAATATCGGCCTATATCAGAGAGACTGAAATTTGACAGCAAGCATATTGTAGGCCAATTAGATCCTCTTTTATCTTCGTGGCTTATTCCATAACAGAGATATAGCTTAAAATGTAACTTTTTCACTTTTTTACAAAGCCGGGTAGATCATGGAATAATATCGGATGCCAACCTTGTACTAATCATGCAAGTGTTTATGTTTTTACTACAATTTAAATGGTCCGATGACCTTAAAGATGAACCCATTAGCATACAGGACTATCTGAAAATGAGGGGCAGAAGAACTGAGCATTTTTGCACAAAATTTAGTCTCCTCCCCCTCCTGACCAAACTGGATAAGCGCCTGAAAAGGATGACCGAACGAGCTTAGCGAAAGAGCTTTAGAAAATACTGTATTCGACAGGATACTGCAAATTTGTCTACCTCTGTATCCCAGTACCCGTCAGACTGACGTACGTCAGCTGCGCATGTAGCCTGCGTGACAACTCTCTCCGATTCTCCATGCCACTGAACTGAATGAATAACTTCGTCCGCTTCGTAGGCAAGCGGCACAATTCACATACTACATTCTCAATTAGTTTGGTCATGTTTATCTCCTGTAGGCTCATTAGAGTTAAATTAACGAAGGGGCTGAAACCTTGGCCTAGAGGACCTGTCACGGAAATAAAGTCATAAGGGAAGTCGCAAGAGGTCACGACGGTCGGGATTTTTTAATGTTATACTGATATTGTAAATACAGCCTACAGATTAAACCCACTAACGAACATATCTTGCCGGTTACGTTTCGTGTAGCTTGAATGAGGTAGATACTATATATTATACTGAAATGCTGCGTTATAATGTCCATGTGATTTTTTTCTCTTTCTCTTTCCGTTGAGAGCCAATTATAACGCCGTGCATTTAGCTAACGCTGTAGTTTTCAAATTATTTGTGATATAAACTGTTATTTCCTTTTTATTTTTTTCCCAACGATTTAGAAAAATTTCGTTTCCAACTTTCCGCAACAAGGGACTGCAAGATAAGTTCCCCTGCATGGCCCCACTTCTTACTCACAACTCACGAGGGATATTCCAATCCGATTCCCCAGATTTTAAGTACGAGTCACCCCGCCCCATCACCGTGATCTCACCCGGCCTCCTCAATTTTAAGCAGACTGAGAGCTGCTTTTATTTATAGACGTTAACGAAGGACAAGTGCCACTGAAAAGGCGAATATCGTCCCTTCAAAACTACGAAAAGCTGGCTACGAGCCAGCTCCACCCTGCCTAATCCTTCATTTTCCTCTCTACATTCTACAAATCCATTAGTTCACAGTTATTTCACTATACTATGTCAACTGGTGAAACATGTCAAGGCCATTTCAAGCCCTCCTTATTACAAAATTTTATGTAAATCTTTTGCTATTTTCACGTATAAACGTTAGTAGATTGACGTAACTTTTTCACTCTTTGAATTTTTTTATTTAAGGGTTTTCTTTGACCAAATGTTTTTCAGCCCTGAAATGAAATGCGACCATTTTTATTTGAACAGGTCTTTGATGGCACTGCGTGTCCTGTTACTGCAGTGAAACCTGACTGCCATGGTTCTGATGGGAACCCCCAATACGGCTCATTATGGATACGCATAATACTTGAGTGTTCTTATCTGTAATTAATCGTGACGAGCTTTTTGACTGAGGAGGGAGGTCCGCTCCCTGACGTCGAGGTTAGTGGAAGGACCCAAAAAGCACGCCCCTCTCGTTAGGTTATCCCGCAAACTACCTACTGTAGGAAATTTATACACTTGTTTTGATTGCCTACACTTACTGTCAGCTAATAATTTGGCTGCTGGAACCCACGGAAGAGCTACTTCGGTAGTACTTCCAGGGAGTTGCTATTTGTCAAATAGCAACTCCCTGGTACTTCCATTTTCCCACAAAGGAGTTTGAATGTGTAATCAATTTCTGACTTCAGTTACTGTGAAGAAAACTTTCACACTAACAGGCGAATGCGCCAATAAGAATCACCGACGATGCATCATTCTATACAATGCTACCCACATTATGCAAAGGATTTTAATAAGCGAGTGATTCCATAGGTTTCCAAGCCCACGGGGCAGAAGTTGTCTGTTCAGCCCAGAGGCGTAAGAGGCAGGACGATGGGACAATAGTCCCTCCCTAACCCCACCCCACCCCTCATGCAGAAAGTGTGCTATTTTTCGTACAAAATATGTAGGCCTATGCTATTTTACAGGTAGGCCTATCAGTACTTAAAATTTCGGCAACAGTGATCAGTCCTCCCCCTCCCAATTGAAAATGGTCCCGTAGGTTTATGGTTCAGCTTGTCGCTCGAGGAAACCAAAGTAGCCCCAAGAAACCCTGTGTGGCGGCAGCCAAAGAGCCGCCACGAGGGCTATATAGGTGTACCCATTTCGTGGAAACTGATCTCCTCACACATTCCTTGAATTTTCTTCGACGAGTCACTTCGACTTCGAGAATGACAGGTGACCGGCTTTGCAGGCTTCTCTATCGCTTGAACACATTTGTTCTATACATTATAGACTTGGAGCCAAATTGGTAATGTTTGGCAGATGAATAGCATTTGGGAGTATAATGTTTTATCTCAAGGGAAATCAGACCTGAGATCATGCTCTACCATGTGAAGGTAAAGCCATTTATATGAGGCCAACGGCAGGTTTATTGACAAAACGTAATTGTCATAACTCAAATCGAACGTTTCCTGTTTAAAAATATCAATTGAATTTTGTGGTTCAAACTTGGCACACACAGTGGAAATTGTTAAGACATTATGTGTCATTTGCTTTCGGCTAACAAAGCAAACATTTGGCAGCACTTACAGTAAATGAATGTGTCCATTCAACTTGATACTTGTCAACTCCCAGGGTAAGGGGCAATGATATACCTGGATATTGCCAAAAATGGTGGGAAGTGTATCTACCGGATTCTCCTGGTAGACAAAGGAAGCATGGATTCACAAAATACAAAGAGATGGATAGATAGGCCTGAAGCATTCGGAGGGAGAATATATTAACGTTGGCAATGACCTGATGATGCGGTTGCCAGTGGGAGCTGTTAAGTGTTTATTTTGCCGCCAGGTCAATGTTTGGAGTCAAAGCTTCCATCTCTCTGTACCAAATTGCTAGATAAACATGCCAATTAGACCATGGGAGTACTGCTACCTAGGAGGTAGAACTTCCATGTTTAGACATGGGGAGAATCCCTTATTAATCGTGTACATCATGCATAGCATATTTGTGTTTGCTTTCAGTACATGTTTCATTTATCATCGCAGTTGAAGAAAACTGTACAGTCCACTACGTGTTCGTACTTTATGCTCATATATACTATTAATTAAAGACGTATATCGTACCACGAATTTTCAGTCTCATCGTTTGAAAAGAGTATAGGCTACCTTCGCACTTCGCAGTAGCTGAGAATATGCTACGTTTTTAACGTGGGTCATACTAGTTTATCATTTCCCTGCACCTGGGCGTGGGGCACGTCGAGGGGGGATGTTTTCTCACTTTTTGATAGTTGTGGACAAAATCCACACATCGGCTTCTCCTATACTATTTTCCATGCATGTTCAATCATCAATCCCCCCCCCCTACTTTTTGATTGGCGTTGACGCTATGTCTATGCATATTCTATTAACCAGGGAGTTGTTGCAATTCCCTGTTCAAACCATGCAGGATGCTCTGCCCCTGAGTGCAGCCACGGTGCAGTAGTAATAGGCTACACGTCGTTCCATTCCACCATTACTTGATCTCACCAATGATCTGTGGCAATAGCATTTTTTCAAACTTATTACGCATAACGAGAGCTGCAAATCTTGAATCATTTGAAAAGTAATGTAAACCTTGGATGTCACTCGTAATGTAGGTCACTCTCTGCCAACTCATCAAATTTTAAGAAAATCATGGTCGGGCACCAACCTGGATTTTGCCATAAAAATAATTTTAAAAAAGGTCTTTGCATAGCTCAAGTAGTGACTGAACCAAACGGAAACTTTGAGCTCAAAAATTTACGTCCATCGGGAGTTATGGTTCATTTAAAATTGGCTCTGGTCCCCTTCTTTAACAGAATGCTGGATTTTTAGATGCGCAATTTTCCGTCATCTTTGAGGGCCAGTATCTTCACAGTTCGTGTAGGTACCGAGCTAAATACCTTCTTGGGGTATTACTTTTCCAATAGCAAGCTGGCACCAAGCAGTCTGTGGACTGCATCTAGCCCTATTTTAAAGGTATGGAGCTCTCCAGATTGAATGTAGTTTATCACTATGTGATATTCAGTAGGCTACTGAGCTCCCCACCCCACCCCACCCCCACCCCTCCCGCCCTATGAAAGTGAATCAGAAAGTATCCTTTTATCATAAAAATGAATGTTTAATGAGTTATTTTGCCCAAAAGGTTATAGGTATTTAAATACTTTTTGTGACTGAATGGTAGGTGGGTCAAACATAGTCCAGGAGGGGGAATAAAATTTTTTGATGGTTTTGGCTTGCCCTTTGACTCTGTCCTTCATCACTGCTTAACTTGACATTTTTGCTGTTTTTTTTTTCATTTAGATTAGTACCTTTATACCATTTCTATGTTTTGTTTAAATTTTCAGGAAGGAGATTTCCCAGCTCGTGATTATTACTTTTTTAGGTAAGTGGTGTACCGTTTTACATGTGTAGAGTATACAGCATTTACGATACTGTACAGTATAATACCACACAAACACATGTAAGCCTAGGGTTAAGCCAAAAATAATTTTCCTAATGTGAAAGAGGAACTAAATCTACGCAATTCGCCGAAACTTCCATTCACATCGCAATGTAGTACACGAGATATCAGCAAATGAAGTTACTACATTTGTGACCCAAAGTGAGCTTGAGGCAAACAGGGGTTATATCACTTCCTCACATTGATGAGAAATGTTTTTTCCTTTGTTTTTTCAGTCTGTTGTACTGACCTGGGATAGGATTCCCAGTGTGGAATGTGAAGTTTGTAAAATTCTTATGCCTCTCATGCAATCACATTCCGATAACATGTGATTGTGGAGGAGAAAATTGGTTGTAAAGTTTAAAGAAAAACAAAAGACTGCACATTAATATGAGGCTATGACGTCATATGTGCTTGCTTCAGGTTCACTTCATGTTGAAATGTGACAACTTTAACTACTAATATCTTGAGAATCACACATCGGATTTCAATGCAAATTTCACCAAAATGCTTAGAATAAGTGCCCTTCTAACATATCAAAACTTGATTTGCCCTTAGTGTAAGTACTATACAAACCATAGGGTATACACTGGAGGGATAGTGTATGTAGGCTACTCCACTTATGAACTTAGTTTGTTGCGTTTTATTTAACACAAAATTACACTGTACAAAACCTGCTTTGTACAACACTTCATGTTTGAAAGTATCAGTATTAGACCCATGCGTTAAGTAAATGTGTTTTCCAAGCCTTTTATAATCACTGCCTACTTTGGATTGTTCGTATCCAGTCTGAGAATGATACCAAAGCGGTATGAGTCACTCTGTCGAAGAGCACACCATGGAATATATACATACTGCACTGTATATGTAAAATGTTACAACCCTAACTTGAAGTAATTTTCAATCAAGAATGGGGGAATCCCCTCCATACAGTTTTAATAAAATATAAAGCAGCTATAAGGCTTCTAAAAGGACTATGGTATGACGTCATACAGAACATTTGATAGGTCTCCTTTAGTCAGATTTGGAAGGTGGGAGTTTTCTTACAGCCCCCCCCCCCCCAAGACTCCAAGTAACTCCTCTAATGAAAAAGCTCCGTTTGGATATTTGTTAGGCTTTCGATTGTCTATAAGTTAGTGCTGCATGTCCGTTGCCGATACTACATTAGGCTAGGCTATTTGGCCAAAATAAGGCTTCTGGTATGGACATATTGGGGTTTGGGGGATATTTTCAAAGAGTCCAAAATCCCCCCCCCCCCCAGAAACCTTCCCCCAAGATTTTGGCGTGCGACCATTTTATTAGAGATGTAAATGCCTTCCACTTCCGGACCAACAAATCTACTGAATCTATTGCCTATTCGACACAAAAAGGACTTCATCCTTCGCCGTACCCATGTGACAGTCTAGCGTATTAGAAGTATTAACAGAGGTAAATCGCCATCTGCTTAATGCACACGTAATTCATATTACACCTCCACACACATTCACGATAAAGTCATCTGCCGAAATTAGGGAAATATAAAGTTATCTGATAAACTCAACTTGATCTCCCACCCTACCCCACCCACCCTCATCTGAACCCCTTCTATACACCCCTTATTTTTCCTCCCAAAGAAGATCTCGCCAGAATAACTCAAGAAGTCACGAGATGTTCATCTCTTGAAATGCAGTTACAATCTTGCACACGCATACCGTATAGATTATATGCATACTGTACATATCCTAACACCATGCATTAAAATTTTGCAGTGACGTAAAAGGACATAGAAGGACAAGAAGCGTGATTACCCTGTCATCTCCCTCCATCAATGAAGTCTAGATTTAGAGGCATCATCAGTTGCCAGACGAAAGCCTCTATGAAACATGTATCTGTTAAATCATTGATAGGTTTCGCTTCAATTTTTGTTTGTATAGCCATTCTCTCCTTTTGGAGAGGCGAGTTAGTATACTGTGATAAACGGGATCCTTCAGCAACATTTGAGGACGGAAAAGTTTTAAAGGGAAAGCAGTGAGACTCATAAAAGGCAGTGATCACGTGCTTAAATACCGAACCTGCTGCATACTATCGTTATCTAGTGCTTTGTGAACCTCCGAAGTTGGCCGAATCTACATACTATTGCATACTATCACTATACAGTGTTTTGTGAACCTCCGCTTTTGGTCTATTTGATTTACAGTGGTGTCATTATTTTTCTGTAAGAAAATAAAATTTATTTGCTTCATGACGAAAGCCAGATTCATGAATTTATAGAGCCCTTTTTTTGAAAACAGCCGTTACATACCAAACTGGCCCAGCGACATGAGCTATAAATGAAAGCTAAATTTAGGTATCACCGTAAGTGATCATATTGCATCAGGCCATACTATAAGGTTTATAGTGTGTGTCAGGAGCATACTACAGTGTAAGCCAGTGGTTAGGTAGGCTCTCTTTGGTTTTCGCTACACCGGGAATATACCGTCTTTTGGAGAAGAGCTAAAGAAAGAACTTTGTCCGTGCCGTTGACTAGTTGTACGGCCCAAGTATCTGTACGGGCAAGTTTAGTAACTTCTCTCTAAGCGCTACTGCGCAGGCCTGGAGTCCCAGTCTTCCATTGTACCATTAGCCTTAATTGGTGTCGACACTATCAGAGGGCAGGCCCGTAGTCAAGGTGGCCAAGGGGGCGAAGAATTGCCCCCCTAGAAGATCAAAAATTAGCATTGCCGTATTTTAGTATGTTTCGCCACCTCTGGAAAATTTTTCGCCCCCCCCCCCTTCAGCACCTTGTCTGGCTACGGGCCTGTCAAAGGGAAACCTTCATGATGCATGGGTTTATGCATAGGAGTAGGTATGCGACTGGGGGCTGCATCCCCCTCACTCCATATTCAAGTAGAAATGTCCCCTTGTTCTAGAAAATACCCTCTTTTCGGGCAGACCTGTGATAACGAACTAATTAAAATTTCGCCCAAAATTACTTAACCGATATGTGCTCATTCCCCTGCCCTCACCTGTAATTAAGAGTAATTCTCTCCAAAATTACCTTCGCACTTTTTAATCTTGTCTTCTAGCTCCCTGATCTGGGTGACGGTTACAGACACCCTACTGTAATTTCCTTGATCCATTTCCCTATGAAAACTGTCGTACAGGCCATGTAAACTTGCTTCGTTGGGAACGAATTACAGTCTCTCTTTAAAATGAAACATCTCGCTGAGTGAAACAAAGAATTATTAACTCCACGGCTGCAGTGATGACATTTGAAGAAAGCTCAAAGATCATTATTCCAAGTAGAATTAGGCTGTCCCATGGTAATTTGTTCCCTGATTTGAAAAATCTGTTGCCTGAAGTTTTATCTCTCCTATGAAACAGATGGAATTATTTATCGGAAGTATCTCCGCGTATCTTTTGATCTGCATTTTATGATAGAGACTAGTTATTAATAATAATCAATCATGAACGTGGTGTGTCGTAAGCACATATGTGAAATGAATTGTCTTCACGTAGTGTAAACTATTAAGCGACAGTGTTACGTCTAGTGTAGTAATATTGGATTAACTGTTTCACCCGAAAGTAGATAAGGAACGCCAGTAAAGTAAAAATATTACTTGATTGCATCAACTATGCTAGTACAGCAACATAATTATAAGTGGTCGAGTTTAAGAATCAAACATCCTGGTAAAGGGCTATACTGCAAGAAATCAGTGATGACTTTCATTGACAGATGGGTAGAAGCCACGAGGGAAGGGGGAGTTTCTTCATTCATGCGTTTGCCTGTTTCGTTTGAAACTTACAGTACTACGTGTCATATTGCAAACCGACAGCAGTCGCTTTAATACAGCACCATTCTTGGTTGTTGAGAATCCCCACACAAGAAATGTTTTAAAGGTGCAATGTGCCCCTCCCATTAAAAATCCACTGCATGCAGGGGAGCTTGATACAGAACAGCCTTTTTACTTCAAATAAGCTGACAAACTCACACGACTTTGAGGAAGTTAACAGTGGTCACTAAGCATAGTGTGGAGGAAAATATGAGGGGGTCTTGTTGACCTACGGTATAATAAGATGACATCCCAACAGGGCTTTAGCCAGCATTGTGAGATCAGGGAGTCCAAACAGTAAATTCTAGTGAAGTTTGTGTATTAAAATGTATTATACATATGGAGCAATCCAAAATTTTGGGAGTCCAAATGACTCCTGGACTGCTCTCTGGCGTAAGCCTTGCATCCCAATAAAGCAACTTTAGCTGAAGCCGTGCAGCTAAATGGTAATACATTAGGTCCCAGTTTCCTTCACAAACGAGCTAAAAGCCAAATTTCCGTGGGGCGTCTGAAGAAAATGTGTGTGGAGTGGGGGTGAGCCTGATGTAGCAGTGGGTTGGAGGTTTAGAGCAGGGAAGATAAACACACAGAGTTTAACGTTTCTCTTTTTTGTATGGACTGAACCAATACGATGTGTCTATACGGGATAAATACCGCATGCCTTAAAATCAGTATTCATTGAAAGTTTCTAATGAATCAAAATTGTGGCACTTAATTTTTTCTAAAATGCTGGTTAATAGTGACGTCGTTTGATGAAATTGCGAGAAAACAAGTTGCAGCTATAGATCTACTAACTCTACGGAGAAGATGTTAGGTGTGCTCACAGTTTGTTGTCAGGAGTCTCCAACCAGATAAAATATCTCTTCCGTATTCAGGTTGAGACCGCATGTACAGTATGCCACATGGTCAGCTACGCAGGTTACAGACCTAATCAACAGGATTTGCAGCAGACGTCTGAAGATTTGACAGCTGATTAATCAATTTCTTACATTCTTAGCCTAACTCTAAAGCGATCATTTAACATTTCACGAAGAGTGATAACGGAGAGGAAAGAAAACATCAATTTATGGCTCTTCTCAGTTCATCTTTCACCACAACAACATCCTTCACACCCCAATTCTTTTTGTATACCTTGCCCAGGATACAACGCCCTGATGCTCAATCTCCCGAATCTAATCACGGAACTAAGGGTTACATGGTCTAGTGCCTCTACCAAGTGATCCGGCCTCGACCCTTACAGCAAGCCCCATGCGAACTGAACGCATGTGCCTCTGGTGATCTACTCTTCCACATACTGTAAGTCATATGCCATTGCCCTTTTTTAGCATAGCGCCACGACAGGTCTCTAGGAAATACTTCTGTGCAGTGGTGGTTTCACTGGGGGGTAGGGGTATATCTCATTGAAATATCCCCTTTTCCCCTAGCCATTTCCAAAACAAAGTGTGTAGTTGACATGCTACAAATTGGCTTATAATCATTTTTGTTCTTCTTCCACCTCCCCCACACCTTTACAAACCACAGAGACTTTACTAACTGCCAGAATGACCCTACTGAGAATCACATTTCTTCCTCAGTTGTTTTGCTTACAACGGGGCACAGCCCGCACGGCCGAACTATACCCTATAACTGTCAGAAGCTTAGGGATATTGCAGAAATAGAGTAACTGCCCTCCCCAACCCAAAGAAAATGAACGGACCGAACTAAATCAAATCTATAATTTCCGTTACAGACGCTGATGATGCCTAGCAAGTCCAGGTGCGCCACCACAATCTCACGGTATGCACAGTGTGAGGGAGCTGGGAGTAAGGGAGAAATGGGATGTGGGAAGTCGTGAGTGTACATTGCTCCTGAAAACTGTGCCTATGTAGCCTACATGCAAGGGGTAACTGGAGGAAATGAGGGAAAGGCACTGACTGCGCCACTGCCCAACCCCGGGCCGACGCCACTGTGCTTAACGACATTCCAAACACTTACTGTACGGCTTCAAACCTGAGCTGCTGGTTACTTCATCGTATCAATTGCCGGCATCTCAATAATCACAGCCAACTGACTAATGCAGATGAAAACTTACCTCCGCCATAGGCGTAAACAGGCAGGGGAAGGGGACGTTGGGGACATGTTCATTCGCCACCACATTTGAAAGTGGAAAATGTCACTTGCCACTACACCCCATATTTTTCTAGTACCGTCACAATTAATGAAATTGAATAGTCGACTATATAAATCTTCTAACTGCATGGGCTAAAAAAGCATAAATGGTGGAAACTCCTCATGTTACACAAGAGAGCATCTACAGTGGGATCCCCTTACTGGAATTTACCAGGGCACTAAATGTGGGCTCTGAAACCCACCCGCCAATACTTGGCACTTCACACTCGCCAGTCGCAGTCACAGTGTTCGTTTATGTGTCTGTGTGTGGGGTGTGTTTTTCCTTTAAAAATACGTCAGTCTTCTCTTGGGTATTTAATTTTAAGAAAAAATTGAAAGTCCACTGAGCCTCCGATCTGGACTGGAGAAGTAGTCGCAGTGACGCAGTAGCCGTACATAAAGGTCCTGTTATTATGAGATGTCTCACTGTGAGTTGTGTGCTCTCTCAATCGTGTGGCACTCTTGTGTATCTTTTTATTAGAGTCTGTAGGCCTACTCTGTGGTATGTCTTGGAGGGACGTTTTATTCTGCAGTTGTATTTTTTCTTTCTATTAAAGCTATTTACGCTACAGTCGCTACTGTTGCCCACGAAACATAGTTTAGCTGTTGGTCGGGAGGGACTGTTTGTACAGGCACCATGAACACTAGGCTATATAAATTCTGTAAAATGCTTTCAATACAGTTTCACCGAACAAAAAGTAAAGAAATAACCAGAAAGCCAAAAGGCTTAGTGATTCCTTGCCGAAAGGAGGGTGCTTTGCTACACTGAGGTTCATCCATCAAATTTATACTTCTCTACTACATCATTTTTTATGATGTGGTCACAATTTGACCTCTTCTTATGTCAGCTCATGTCACATGACCTTTGAACTAAAACTTGAATAACCAAAAAAATGAAAAAAAAAGAAGGGATTTGTCTGTGCTTCCTCCCTTGTAATGACATGTTTACAAAGTTTCAGTTATGACCTCTGATGACCTCAAATGGCTTGTGACCTCCATGAAAAACAATGGGGCTTTTCCTCACACCATAACACATGAACATACTTAGTATGAAATCTATCCAAGATTCCTACCTTGAGATATCGTATAAGGTTTTCAGGGTTTGACCCCGGTGACCCCTGATAACCTTTGACCTCCAACAAAAACAATAGGTATCTTTCTCTAACCATAACACATCCACATACTAAGCATAAGATCTACCGAAGCTTCCTACCTAGAGATATCGTGCACACAAGGTTTTCAGACTTTGACCCCCGGTGACCCCAGATTACCTCTGACCTCCACCAAAAACAATAGGTTACTTCCTCTCACCACAACGCATCTACATACCAAGCATGAAATCTATCCAAGCTTTCTAACTTGAGATATCGTGAAAACAAGGTTTTCAGATTTTGACCCCCGGTGACCCCAGATGACCTTTGACCTCCACCAAAAACAATAGGACTCTTCCTCTCACCACAACACATCTACATACCAAGCATGAAATCTATCCAAGCTTTCTAACTTGAGATATCGTGAAAACAAGGTTTTCAGATTTTGACCCCCGGTGACCCCACATGACCTTTGACCTCCACCAAAAACGACAGGGTTCTTTCTCTCACCACAACGCATCCACATACCAAGCATGAAATCTATCCAAGCTTTTTAACTTGAGATATCGTGTAAACAAGGTTTTCAGATTTTGACCCCCGGTGACCCCAGATGACCTTTGACCTCCACCAAAAACAATAGGGTTCTTCCTCTCACCACAACGCATCTACATACCAAGCATGAAATCTATCCAAGCTTTCTAACTTGAGATATCGTGTAAACAAGGTTTTCAGATTTTGACCCCCGGTGACCCCACATGACCTTTGACCTCCACCAAAAACGATAGGGTTCTTCCTCTCACCACAACGCATCAACATACCAAGCATGAAATCTATCCAAGCTTTCTAACTTGAGATATCGTGTAAACAAGGTTTTCAGATTTTGACCCCCGGTGACCCCAGATGACCTTTGACCTCCACCAAAAACAATAGGGTACTTTCTCTCACCACAACGCATCTACTGTACATACCAAGCATGAAATCTATCCAAGCTTTCTAACTTGAGATATCGTGTAAACAAGGTTTTCAGATTTTGACCCCCGGTGACCCCACATGACCATTGACCTCCACCAAAAACAATAGGGTTCCTCCTCTCAATATGGGCCATCTATGTACCAAGTTTCAGAACTATCCAACTTTCCCTTCTTGAGATATCGTGTAAACAAGCAAAGCCGTCACATCCGCACGCACACATACACACACACACACACACACACACACACGACATCACCATCACATAGATTCCTTGCCTGCCTTCGGGCAAGGAATCAAAAACCTAAAATTAGTGAAGGCAGTTAGCTGTGAACTAATTGTCCTTGACGTTACAACTGCAGAATACAACGCCTCTCCAAAGTCATACCACTGAGTGCGACTGCGCCTCCAGAGTCCGGAGGCGCAGTCGCAGTCTCAGTGACTGCGACTTCGCCACCAAAACTCAGTGGATGTGAACAATGGAACACAAGACTCACATTGAGTGTGACTGCGACTGTGACTGCGCATGTTGACCACTGTTCCCTTTTCCATTTTTTACGTGCAGAATGTTTTAATGTGCCAATAAGTTAAAATACGACATACTGCAATCAAAATGCCTCTTGGGACGTCCACGAGCTCCCCTCCCCCCTCCCCCGTCCTTTTCCTTCCACACTCGTGGCTCCGCGAACTGTAGACTCCCTTGACTAGCGGATTTTTGTGAAATAATTGTGTAACGTATTTTCTTCACTGTGTATGTGCATACAATATTTGTTGTTGTTTCACATTAATTGGCTGGCACACCCATGCAATATAAAGCAATCGAAATGGAAATAGAAAATACACTCCACTCCTCAATACTGTGTAGAAAAGGTACGGTAGTCTAAGGTCTGTCTATATGCTACATAGCGAAAGCGAAAATGTATGTAGTGACAAAATATGCTATTTGTGTCTTACCTCTAATACAGTTTTTGTATTCCTGATTCGTCCGTAGGTATGGTTCCTTGTTCAAACTTTTTCACCATATAAATACATACAAATCAGTTGTTAATGTTATTATCCTTTGATTCCAGAAGATTCCAGTCGAAGATGAAAGTTCCAGTACTGTTAGAAAGTCCGTGTCGTACACCCCAAAAATGTACCCCTCGAAACACGAGTTTGTGGTCAGTTTGTTTCGAGATAACCACTTGAATATCTAAAGGCTTGGACTTGACTATTGCTCCTGATCTCCGATCTCATTGAACTCAGTGCAGATTGTATCACCACGCTACAATCTTGAGTCTTTCAAAGACGTCAGACACAAAGCCTGTATTGTCCTCCAGGTGATGCTTCAACCTGCAAGAATGTATCCTAAAAGTGATAGACATCCTGTGTGGACAGGACACATACGTATTTTTTGAACAGACCGGGTCTGTGTGTGTGTGGTAAATATCTTGATTGCGCTAATCGAAACAACCGCAGGCAATACAGATCATTCGCAGAGAATGGCGGGGCTGTTTAGGATCAGAATTTGCGACTTTTGACCGACAGAGGTGACTTTTGTTGCTTACAAAGCTTTACTTACCTTGGGTGGGACTCGGACCGGGTAAAAGCATGATTTACCAGAAGTAATGTTATCACTGTTCCTTCCGCTATGTGGCTATATGGAAGTACCTCCATCACGTGAAATTCCGAGCAGAGGGTTGTTTTTTTTTTTTTTTTTGAAAAGGCATGTACTGTCTCTTCCAGCCTTCCAAAGAACGCTCTGCAGACGTACTTGCGGCGGCGATACAGCTTCAAAAGTGGGGAAGGGAAGTGGGCTAAGCAGTTTTCAGGCAAAATGTTGTACCTGTAATAGTCGGGTAGATATAGGGTTTGACCCTAAAAAAATTCCTACAAGTGAGTTTTATGCAGTTTGGTATTAGTTGAGGTGTATAATGTACCCAGGAAAAAATCCACCAAAATCCACCCATGGAAAGGGCCCAAATTAGGTCAAATCCAAAATGGCGGCTTTTTAAACCCCTTTTTTCCTACTTAATGTCAAAAAGGTGTATGTAATGTGGGTTTTATTGGCAATTTTATGCGTAAAAATGTTTCTATGACTATCTCCGACTAAATGTTCAAGTTCCCTTGCAAAAACACAATGATGACGTCACAATGACGTCGATAAAAACTTTCCATTAAAGGTTTGAATGCCTTCGTATAATAGTTTTATTATAAAAACTACAGAAAAGAGACGTGTAACTTGCGTACTTTAAAGGGTTTTTGTAAAATTGAATGATTCTTGTGAAATTTTTAGTGATGAAGCTTAGAGTTTTCAGAAGTTAAAGCCTTCAGAAAAGTATTGCGCAATACCATGTTCTCAGGAAGAAAGGTGCAAGCGCCATTTCGTCATATTTTGAAAGCTGATATTTTTTCACAGGAATTAGATCAATGGCTGAAAATTCATGTGTGGTATGATGTAAAGCTATATAAAAAGAATTTGGTGTCAAAGCGGCATTACTTATCTCATTTTTGAAAACCTGGGCACTTGAAAATGTAATTTTTTTTACATCTAAATGTAATTTTTTTAAATTTTATGAATTTGCAGGCCGTTTATTAATTGTTAGATGGCCCTCATAATTAATCTAACTTTAACATTATTCCAGGTCTATAAGCGAGAGAAAGCATAACCATTTAATGCCTTTAATTATTAAAGTGCTGAGGTCCAAAACTGGTTGCCTTAAAATATTTCAGCAAAGGGACATGGTAAGGGCTAAAAACGACTAAAACTGTACTGAACGTGACCTTTAAAGTTAACCTATTCCTTATGGAACCCAAGTATTTTAATTATTAAAGTAAGAATTTTAGTATTTTTTTCAGATTTGAAATCCTCTTATGACGTTCAGATACCAAACTATTTGTTCAGATCTTAGTATTTCAACGTGAAATGCAATATAAAAAGAGTATTTTCATATTTTTAACTGTTTTAGTCTAAATATTAACTTGTAATCCCTTAAAGTTCACCCGTAGTGTTATTAATTTTTTAGGCCATAAATGTTTCTTAAATCTCATTTTCATGACTATTTGACTGATAATTTTTAGAGTCATTATTTAGACTTTTCATTTGATTAAAGTGACATTTTTATCAGCAAAATGTTCACTTAAAAATCACAATCATGACTTGTCAAGGCACTTTCTACCATTTAAAGCTAAACCTTCAGCTTTACATTTCCAAACAAAAAGGTGAGTCAAACTAATAAAATAAAAATGGTAATTAAAAAGTCAAAATTATGTAACTGAAACTTAATATTTCATTTTGAAGTCAACATTATGAGGTCAGAAGTCCTTAAAATAGAATAAAAGAGGCAAATACATGTGACCCTAATAGTCAAAATAATGAAATTAAAAGTCAAGGCAATATGATTTAGGAAAAAAGTTTGACTTTTTCAAGTCAAATTGATAACAGTAAGGGTGAGATTTTAGGTCACATTCTGTACTTCCAAAGTAAAAGTATGACATTATTGGTCAACTTTATGAGATTTTAGATTAAAATAATGACAATCAAGGTTACAAGTTGGAATTTGAAAGTAAAAATTGTAAGATAACTGTCAAGATATTGAGGTTGTAAGTCAAAATTGTGAATGTTATAGGCAAAGTTATCACATTAGAAGTTAAAAATGTTTAAAGGCATTACTTGACCCCCCAAAAATCCATTTTACGACATTTTGATTTTTTTGTTCCCTTCCCATATACCTATGTTACCTATATTGATACCTATGTTGAACTCCAGCTACTTAATAATCACTGGAAATGTAAGGTGCATGATCTTCCCCACGCTTACAGGCCTATATAAAACTTCAGTAGCAATAGTTGGCTATATTACGAAAGCCCTCTGACATTTGGTCTAGCGCCATGGAACGGATCGGAAATTTAGAAAAACATATTTTAGGAGTGAAAAATTACAACTTCAAATACCCGTATATTCACACTTGAGTAATTTATTGCAGGTTTGACTCAAAATTCTGTTAATATAGTAGTGAATCTCTTTACATTTGAATTTTCAGTTATGTATCTTATTCCTGTAAAATGATATCGTCCTGCAAAATTACTAAATATTTCGCAGACAGCTTTCATAATGAAAGTGAATGCGCCATACTTTTCTGAGGACTATACTCCTTGAAGGACCTAGGCTTGAAAAGTATGTCACTGCTATCATCCAGTTGTATAAACATTGTGGACCTGTGTTTATATCAAAGACTGTGGCTATAGTGTATTCATGTGTGATGCTGGCCTTGTACGTCAGGGGCGTGTTATAGAATTTGGACCTCATTTGACAGTAAATAGCCTGATAATCATATTTTAGGGACCTGCAACTGATGTGCTCCCTTTTTATCCAATCTGATTCTACATGATAATAGCTCCAGTTTGATGGCAAACACTATAGCTTATACTTAAAATCTTATTTGTGAGTTATCTCGTGGTTAAAAATCCAAAATTGCCAAACTACAGAGCATTCAGCATATTCTGAAACTAGATATCTATATGTGTCATTTTCATTAAAACGTTTGCACTAGTTGATACCCTACTTCACGTTTCAGATTTAACCTTGACAAGTTTCACAGAAATAAATGAGCCATCGTTTGGTCACTTGCTTGCAGGGGTCCACCAAGGATGGGGGAGGGGTATGCTACTTACTTGCCCCCCCCCGTCCATTCCTGCTTAAAGAAATACAGTTTACAGGAGCAATGTGCCAAAATACTTACCCCTTTTCTGCTTGCCGACCACGACCATTAAGTGTACAAACCCATAAAATGTGTTGATGAGTATCTCTAACTAAAAGCAGCTTAACTCGGGTGCCATGTGACCACATCACCAATAGGTGTCTGTCTACAATAAGCTGTAAGGCCGGGACGTACACATATTGTGTCCTGTCTCTTTCCCACACTTTTGAAATCCTGGGTAGGACGTTAAACTGCATCCGGCTGTGGAGCTTGTTAAAGAGTGGGGATAATGAGGTTACCCTTTGCCACAACTGCCTCCGGGGCACCCTTGGGCAAGGTGCACCTGTATTTGCCCCGGTGCTTTTTAAGTGCTGTTGCCTTTAGGCGTAGTGTTGCCTTCGGGTGTGGTGTTGCCTTTGGGGCGTAGTGTTGCCTTCGGGCGTAGTGTTGCCTTCGGGCGTTGTGTTGCCGTGGGGTGTAGAGTTGCCTTCGGGCGTGGTGTTTCCTTTGGGCGTGTGGGCGGAATATGTTTGGGTGGTATGTGGTTGTGGGGAGTTGTTTTGGGGTTGGCTGCAGTGGCAGTTACTGGAGTTCAGTAGTAACACAGACTCTTTTGTTCCCTGTTGCACGGTATGTATAGTTTGTTTAGCATTTGTGTTTGTGACCCGTCATGGTTTTGTTTGGGTTTGGGATTCTTCTTTAGTTTGCCAGTGCCTGTTTCTACGTTCTTAAAAAGTTCTCCTGGCAGCGGCGCTGTTAGTTGTGGCATACCACGTAAATATGACTGTACTAAGTTTGTCCTCAAATGCTGCTTTTCTTGTGTTTAAACAAATAAGTCGCAAGCAAAACCCAGTACTTTTAGGGTCCAGTTACCAAAACCAATTCCTATCATGCATTACCCGCTAAAAGTTTTATCCTACTTACCTTGCTACCTAAATGCCAAAGCATAAGAAGGCCAACTTTACATACTTTCTGTAGGGGAGGCAATAGGCCACAGGTCAACTGTACTACTGCTTTAAAATTCAAATGTAACAACATTTTATCAATCTAACATGAGTGGAACAAATTTGCTGTGATCAGCAAACTGTGCAACTTTAATAAATCTGCGTATTAATATGTCCACCGTGACATCAGCAATTTTGCAAATGATTCATTGCAATCAATTTTCTTGAACACATTTTGATAGACTTTTGATATAATTGGAAAGGGCTTCAATGAATAAACCCTTAACCCTTTCCCGTAAGCTGAGTGACTGGGTCACTCAAATCGAGGGTTTGCTTTTAAAAAATTATTTCTCAGCAATGCAACAACCTACAGCCTTCATTTAACCACCAAAATAAAGCCAACAAATAGATCTATCGAATGCCACC
Organism: Holothuria leucospilota; assembly: GCA_029531755.1. Taxonomy (NCBI): domain Eukaryota; kingdom Metazoa; phylum Echinodermata; class Holothuroidea; order Aspidochirotida; family Holothuriidae; genus Holothuria; species Holothuria leucospilota. The sequence goes on along the minus strand of CM055976.1, from coordinate 2,172,619 downwards.
ATTTTTTGGGGGGTTGCTTTTGAAAATTTTTCACAAAACATCAAAAAATAGTTGTTTACATTCAAAAAATGCCCCAAAAATGCCCAAAATTGCTAAATATGACACAATATTTTCAAAATTCGAGTTCAGGCACTTAGGAAAAGGTCACCCTACTCACTTTTTTTTTCTGAATACCTTAGAACCTAAAGAAACACCATGAGAGGTGATTAGATGCCAGGTATAGGGAATTTAGAGATATTTTAAGTATAATTTTTCAAAAATCGGTAAAAATCTTCATTTCAATCCCAAAATACCCACCCCAACCAAATAAATTATAACTCAACAACGGAAAGTCCGATCTTTTCCATTGAAACACCAAAATGTCCGTTATAAGATTCCTTATAAAAAAATACCAAGATATAATAATAAATGGCAAGGGTAGGGTGAGTTAGCGAGGTTCAAAGATCCAGACAAATGCATTTTTCAAAAATGCGTCAATTTTGGTCTAAAACATGCATTTCTGACCCAAAAATCCCCTCCCAATATCAAAAATTATAAGCCACAACACCACCTCCGACTTTTTCACTCACTAAAATGTCCATTTAGAGCTACCTTACAAAGCCCATGCAGCTCTATTTATGGATTCAAAGTTGTTTACGTTTCACTGAGCACTGCGCCACTGTTCACTGTGCACTGTGTATGTAAAGGTCATATAGGTCAAGTGTGTGTAGTACAGTGTGGACTGTGTGGGCTGTATAGCAAGAGAAAAGTGGGTATATCTTCCTCATTTTAGGTCCAATTTCCTCAAATTTGGTATCATATGAAAGAGAAAAGGATGCCAAACAATCTCCTGCACCATAAATTACAAAATAATAGTGATCTGTATGTGTTTTATAGGGTATTCTATGGAAAGAAAAAAAGGCGTATTACGTCATCTAATTTGCATATTTGCATACATAATGAGATTAGTTTACAAAAATAAAATGTTCATTCAAATTCCCCATCTTTGATCTTTACAATGATATATAGGTTCTCACAGAGAATATTCTTCTAAATTAACCAAGAAATTCCTGAAAATATTCCTCCCTTCAACACCTGGAACACCTTACACTATAGAGTTAAGGACATACAGTTTTCCAAGGTTTCATCAGCAGTGACACTAATTTATTCGGGACTCAAGAAGTTTATTTGACTGTCAGTGTGTTGCTCTCATGTCCACCCCTGCCAAAACTGATTGAAATCTTTGCTTCATTAATTGGGAGGGTGGGGACTGGGTGGGTGCATTTTGTCTCAAATCCACCCAAGTAGGTAGAAGGCTACCTCAGTAACGTATAGTGTGAAAGGAGCAAAGAGCGAATCCACCACTATAGCAATTGCACATATAGAATATGCATTGAAATGGTACACTCAAATATTTCACTACTCTAAGAAAAATACCGTATAACTTCACCAGTTTCATTCAGGGCCGCTGGGGAGGGAGACTGAAGCTCCACATAATTTTCTTTGAAGATGTTTTCTCTTAAAATGTCCAAAATGGTAGCCTACCCTTAAAAAATGTCAAAATTCAGGAGTGAATTGTCCAGCCACCAATCTTAGAAACTCTTGATGGCAGGTACTGCAATTGTAGAGCTTAACTATTAAATGTGACTGCATTGTGTAGGTTATGCACTGCTAATTTCATTATAAAAGGGTGCGGCCAAACCGATGAGTAGCTTAACCCTGTGTCTTTTTATATGCAGTGTTTGGTGCCTTGTATTCTACTGTCGATAATAGAAATGATTTAAGTACTGTATATGTAGGCTAAAGAGTATCTTTTAATAAAGCTTTACTGCACTTAACATGACTGCTTTGCCCATTAATTGCACAGCCTATTGCTAGAGCCTAGGCTAAACTCTACGAGGATAGGCTCATAACTTATACACCATAAACAGCGATGCTACCACTTGAACTGACTAGAGACTTATTTCAATGTAAAAGCACAGCTTCAGGCAATCAATTGTGTGAAAATGTGAACATCCGAATAACCAACAATTAACAACCCTAAATCAGGTTAGTAAGCAGTCACTGCCGTGTTGGATTGAACATTACATAGCTCTGGTTGTAACGTTGTTGAAAACAGACACGGACAAACAAAGGGTGGTACCAGATGGGAGCAGGGGCATGGTCCCATCGGGGAAGGCTGACTTCGAGGAACCTTCCCAATTTTGTCAGGGAGCCTTTATAGGTACGATAAAATATGTAATCCCGAAGACGTCCAGCCCCCCCCCCCCCGACAACTTACTTGAATTTCGTCTCATGTACAGCAGGTTGTCCGATAGCCCCCACCCCCCCCCCCCCAATTTTTCAGAATTTCTTTCCTAAAACCCCAAACTTTCAAATTCTTTCAAAAGAAACCAAATATTTTCGGCTCGCTTCGGGAGCCAAAAATTTTGCCTTCAGTATCCTATACCAGCAACCCATCGCCCTTTTCAAGTCTTCAGACCTCCCCTCCCCCCAAAGAGTTCAGGCCCCTGTAGAGCAAATCCTGGGGCCATGCACCCCTGGACAAACCTGTTGAAGGACCAAACCACAATTTGTTTCTCTCTGCAGTGTGCTCTGCCACTTGCTAGCTTACTACATTGTAAAAATGCTCAAGTAAAAATACTACCCCTGGAAACCTAAATGCAAGAAAGCAAGAAGACTTTTTATTTTGCATGAATTCTAGTAGTAGGCAAAGAACAGTCGTTTTGGGCGGGTGGTTTTGGGGACTTAAGTGTAAGATCATGGATGAATTATGAAAGCTTCATGGTTTACAGTAGTACTGTTGGTCAATTTAATCGTAAACCATCATGCCAAACAAAATTTGAGTACAGCAAAACTTCCTGTAATAAGCAAAAAGTGTTATTTTTAAGTGCATTTACCATTACAATGACGTAAAAACGGCCATTTTGGAAATGACCCATTTAAATAAAGATTTCGTGAACCGATTTTGGTGGATTTTTGATATGTTGTTCCCCACATCCAAATCTACCAAAAACTACTGAAATCTCACTTGTAGGAATTTTTTTAGGGTTAAGGTATATTTTGTCACAAATCTACCCGACTATAAACTGCATGCCTTTGTACAGGAACGGACTGGGGGACAAGTGAGGGGAGGCCATGACTGCGGGACAAATGCCCACGTCTTGGTGGCCGATGGTTTTAGCATTATGGTTATTTTGACGAATGGGGTGAAGAAGAGGACTTACCTAAAATCTTACGTCACTTAGGCTTGAAACACATCGAGCATTGGCAAAACGTACCGGTACTGATATTTTTCAGCAGAACCAAATTGAATTTAGTTGGATGAAGTAAAATTACTTTTGGCTTATACGGTACTTCATTTTAGCATATCTCGCCCATTTCGCTGGAAGGCATCCCGCCTCTTTAGTACGGCGTCTGGCTAAAGGCCAGGCGGGGGCAGGAGACCAAGAAAATGTGAAATCATCTTTAAAAAGTGTCCTTATATCCCCCAGGATTTTCATCAATGTTTCAAAGCTACAGAAAGACTAAAAAGGCAAACAGCTGCAGGTATCATGTAGATGTTCACAGAACTGCTTAAACTTCCATCATACAGAGTTTCGACATTTCACAAAAACAACGAAAACATATCATGAGTCATGCATGTGAAAAGGAAGTCATTGTTTTGTTCACAAACATAGAGATACCTTGCCTACGTAGCAGGCTGTACGGCATATTTTTTGTTCAATCATATGGTTTGGGAAGCTGAGGAGCTGAGCAAACAGAGTCCGCTCCGCGGGGTACGAGATACCGCACGGAGCAGACTCTGGTTAGTGTTTACACAGAACAAGACATGCTCCGTAAAGGCTGCGAAGTGGGCAAACATCGACATTGCAAAAGTAAGATTGCCTTATTTGGCATACTAGTTGCAGCAAAAGGTAAAAAAGCAGCCTACAGGAGTGACAGGGATTGCGCTAGTCATGACAGGGATCGAGCTCGTCATGACAGGGATCTTGCTAGTATTAAGCTATAGTCATGACAGGGGTCAATCTGCTTTCTGTTTCCCTCAGTGTCACCTTTTCTAAAAAATATCTCCCGCTTAATATCGAAGGGCGAAACCAAACGTTCCCCTAGGGGGAATTCTGATGATCAAAAAAGGTGCTAGGCCTTCTGATCATGGGACATTCCCTGACCAAAACCCCTAGCTTACGGTCCTGTTCTAGCATGACTGAAAAGAACAGATACCATGCATTGGGAAGCAAACGATCTTGCACATAAAATTAAGAAAAGTCATGCAGGCTATCTCTCACTGCATTCGAAAATCTGAAACTCCTCCCAAATGGAGTTAAAGACCTCGAAGGGACACGAGACTTATCGAGAGCCACCTTGCACAGTGCTTTATCTGAAAGTCCCTTAGGCTGGATTCCGGAAGGGGAAAATCAACCTTTACCTCGGAAGGGTTCTGCTCCCCTGACCGCGGAGTTACACTTCCTGATGGGACTCCAGCCTACGTCTTGACGAGACCTCTCAGCCGTAAGACCCTTGCATCAGGTTAACTTGATTGGCCCTCCTGGTTTTTTCTGTTTGAGGGTGATTATTTCCGTATTTTTCTCGCTTGCACTGGCAACAGGAGAGTGGAGAGGGGGCTTAGTGGAAACATTAAAAGAATGCATCCCTATGGGCCGGCCGGCACGACCCTGATCAACTGCAAAAAAAAAAAAAACGTGACTTAGGAGTGGCGCTATGCCATTCTAAACGATCAAGTTGTAAAGTATTTTCGACAGTTTGATACATAGGCCTACATGCATATAGGCTTACTTCAAGATGAGTTTGCTCTCGTTGTCCCTTTCTTTCCTTTTGGGTCATGGGATGAGACTAGTGTACTCTTACTGAAAATTATATAGTGGTATCGACTGTCTTGGTTAGCCACGCCTAGGCTTTTTGATCTTAAATTTTTGTTTCAGGAAAAACTTTGCAGGGTTACTGCCAGTGTACCGTTGTGTCCCCTGCCTGAGAACAATCTTTCGTATGCAGGTAATTTAAACATGGACGTACTAGGTAGTACTTCCAATTTTTACGAGGAGATGTAATATATGTACAACTAGCCTTCACATAATCCCCACGACCTGCCTACTTAAGAGAAGTAAGTTGTGCATGATGCTCCACATTAGCAATGGAGTAAGGGAAAACAAGCCAGTGCCCCACAACTGGAGAAAATGCAGTGGGCGCCGCTAGATTAAACCAAGAGGTTATAAATTTAGGCGTAAATCCCTATCTAACTAACTAACTAAAGGACGTTAGATCTGTTCATTCGTCAATCATATCAGGTAGCAACCACTTGGACCAACCGGCAGCTCCCTGAGCATATCTTCTCTTTCGACGCTACAGAAGAAGAATGTTACAGTTTATAGTACTTGTTAGTCCTATCGGGTATCAACCTTAGAGGGGTGGCACAGGGGAAATCCCGGGAGGATGGGGAGTAGACCCCCACTTTTTTGAAATGCTCCCATTGACTTTCACTTTTTCGTACAGTAACTTTTGCCTCAAGGGCCAGTTATTTCTCCCCTACCCCCCCCCCACACACACACACATATATACACTTTTTCTCACAAATCTCCGCTACCGGGGTGGCATGTATTACGAAAATTCTAGATCTTTGCCCTCTCAGTAGTACGGGAATTTGTGTGATTCACCCGATGAGAAAGGCAAAACACCGTGAGAGCTGAAAATTTTGAAATCTATTAGCAAGGGATCTTATGTGTCTGTAAGTTTCAGTAGGATGAATCACAGCCAAGTTGGTTCCGTCGTGGAGGTAGTCTTGGTCAAGACGTTAGTAAATTTTCACTTCTCAGATTTTACATAGTCAGGGCGCTTGCCATCTATACTGTAAGTTTCGTTCATTATGGATTTACTAGATGATGAACAGTGATAATCAGATATCGGAATGAGGGCGGGCTGTATGTATGAGATTTTAGAATTGTATAGATACAATAAGTTACTGGAAGAAGAGAACTATCATCGTGGAGGTAGATCAAGGGGTGAGAGAGCTGGGGTGTTTACAAATTTTGGTAATTGGAGAGAGTGGACAGCAGCTGTATTTTGTAGGTGTGTCACAACGAAATTGTTTCATAACATGGGTGAAGATACAGCGGAAATAAGGTCTTGCAGCCTTTTTCACTAGATGGGTGCCGTGCTAGGCATCTTTTAGCCAGTCAGAAAAGTAATCTCCCAAGCCAATGGAAGAGCAGTATTTCCTGTGTGGTCGACTATGGTGGGAGGCAGTGGCGTAGCAAGGATTTTTTATTTGGGAGGCTCTGGGGGTTGGAGATTTTTGTGGGGGGGCTCCCGTTTACTATCCAAGAGGAGCGCCACGATGAGTTGGAGCGGAGCGTACCAAGAAAATTTGAGATTTTAATACATCCCAGATCGCCGGAAATGGCACTTGTCAGGCTTGATAGCAGCCATCAAGTTGTGCAATTCTGGTGAAAAGATGTAAAGTTTGATCATATTTTATTCTCAAATACAGGCAGAGTCTATTATTATCAAGGTGAGTAGTCCAGTCGAGTGAATTTTTTGGGGTCCAGATCGCCAGTGGAGGCGCTTGGGGCGACGATTTTGTGGGGGATGGGGCCCAACCCCCCAACCCCCCGTAGCTAGAACACTGGGTAGGAGGAAGAGGCTTGTAGATTTTCGAAGATGGGAGAAGTTCCAAAGCCACTCAAGATTGGACTCCAAAGAGAGAGGAAGTAGAATCGGACCCCACTACACTCCTCTCCTGGAGCAGGAAATTCGACTTTTGGGGGAAATTTGGAGGAGATTTGGTGTTCTTTAGAAGTATATTTTGTTGTACTTTTGAGCCATTTTAGGGAGCACGTATTGATTCTGCGACAAGATGGAATATTAGTTCTTGGGTGTACGAGGCCTCATGAGCGGCGATCATGGGGGACAGGGAGCATGTTCCCCATATTTTTAGTGGAGAACATAATATCAAATGCCCTCAATATTAAGAGGTAGGCAGAAAAAGATAAATGTTTTTACACACATTTCGACATGAATAATTGTGACATTGGCCTATTAATGGGAGCTGGGGAGAACTTTAGATCAGAAATATGGGATCTGTGTCCTCTAGAATTCACCAAGTAGCTTGGCTTCCAGGGGCTTTGCCCATGGACCCCAAAAGGGGACCTATGGCGGTCCCCTGTACACCTGGCCGGAGGTGCAAAGCGTTCATGCAAGCAGATCCCCCTCACTAATTTTAACAGATCGCCTCCCCTGCGAGGTCTGGTAATATTTAATTCTTTTATTCTTTAGACTGTAATTGAGTTCATTGAGCTTGCGTGGCATAACAGTGTAAAGATATGCCAAGTCGGCGTCATTTCAAGAGAGGAAAACAGGACTTTCGAAAGTTAGGCTAAACTGGAACAGATACAAGTTGCCTTTTTTCATTAGGGACTTTCAGTGCCTGTCTGTATAGCGGCAGGGGGTTGGAAATAATTCTGCTATTATCTGAAACCCTGTTGTTAATTTTGGGCTTTTAATTTTTCTCGAAACAGCTTAGTGGTGGCTAGGTTTAAATGTTTCTTTAAACCGAGATGGGATTTTGAGAGACAATTTTCTTATTTGATTTCTGATCATGACAATTCATGTCCTCTGTTAATTGAGTCACGTCGTTTTATGTGTACTTACGTTTCACCTGGAGAAGGGCGCCTGGCTACTTCACCCCTGCCCTTGTCCTATTTCCCCACTAGCCTACTCCAGGGCTTGTCCAGTTGATCTCGTACCCCGGCCCACTCGTCCATGTCAGAAGGGAGACTGGAGGCCGGTGACGTAACACATGCCACAGTGAAAAAAAATATTAGAACAATGACAACATCTAAACATACGGGCTACTCAGGTGAAAGATTTGCCAAAGATAGCAGCATTTGGCATCTAAGCTACATTACGAACACCAAAATGTTTCAAAGGGAAGGGATATCCCCATGTTCCCTTTTCCCTTATACCGCACCCTTCTCCTTAGCCCCACTTCAAACCATACGGGGCATTCATTGAACAATGAAAAGTCTTTTACATTCAGTAGTTCAAAGCTTGCCAATTAGACAGGCCCAAATTTCATTGCATCTACTCTACCTTTACATAAATTTCTCAAGTGATGTCACCCCCTTAGCCCCACCCATCCTACCTCCAGGCTTCCACCCACATCCGTCTCTATCCCTTAAATAATTAAGAAACATTTAAATAATGAGAAATTTTAAACACATTAGTTCAAAGATCCCTCAAAGATATCTCCAGCTAGCACTTTTGCCACCCGGGTTCATATAAAGTATTTTATGTTCATTTGTTTCAGTTCGCCTTTAGAAAGCAAGTTACTCTCTCCAGTACCCATACAGTATCCTTGTACCGTGGTGCCGTCATGGACAATAAACCAAGCTTTCCTTGTTATTTTCTGCTAAATTCATCGTTAGAGTTACAGGCTACGGTGAAAAAGTTGGAAATATCTTTGATTTCCACGGAAGTATTTCTCATGTAGCTAGTGCTTCCCGTATGCCTCAGATATCCATGAAACAAAAATATAAGACTGTAATGGACATATCTTGTTACATTGTATCAACATGACACAAACAGAGGGTATCTTTTATCACAATTGAGCCATTCCGTCTCACCGACATATTCTGGCAATCATGTTTTACTTCCCGTAAATTGTTGGCACATTAGCAGAGTTTATAAAAAGGTCAACACATTACTTCAAGTTGAAATCTTGAAAATTTGCCAGGTCAGCAAATTTTGTATAATCCACAAACAACGGGCATACATTTCTGAGATAACCTTATTTCTTCAAATCTAGCTACCTATTATTGGCCATCATACCACGCATATAAGCCATGCTTTTCTGCACCACAAAACGTTGCATCATACAAGTATACCCTCCCTCCTTCACTAATCCGCAACACATGTATGCTTAAAATGCATGGGCATTAATTAAAGTTGAATGAAGTTTATCCAAGTTTATGACTGTCTGTTGCAGCAAATTACACCAAACAGTGGAAGAGAAATTAATAATTTATTCATTTGCTGGTTTACTGGAAAAATGAATAACATTCAGCCGCTACGTTACCCCCGGAGCGGACTCTGTTTTCTCAGCCCCTCTTTAAGGCTTCCCAAACACTGGACAAGGAATATGCCGCAAAGACCCGTAGAAAAATTTTCAACCCCTAGGAGATCAAAAATTACCATTGCCTTAATGCATTTTGGTATTTCTCCCCTCCCCCTGAAAAACATTGCCCCCACCCGAGAATCATTCAGTACCTTGCCTAGAGAAGGGCCTGATCACATCTTGAAAGTAGTGCCCTCATCTTCAACGTTATTTCTCTGAGGCAATGTTGCTCATCATTGAGGCGGATCCGTATCGAGGGGCTTAATGATGGCGATGTGGGATAAAATTCCAACAAGATACCGTAGGCCCTGAAGCCTGAAAAGTACGACTTCTGAACTCTGTACACGTCAATCATTCCTTCAGTTTGACCAAGATATAGTCAGACATCTCACCTCCAGGGATTCCCACTTCAAATTTTTATCTCCTGCCACTCCACCTCCCCCTTTCACAAACATCTCTCGTCCGACTTCTCCTCAGCATTACAACAAACAAGTATTCTGGGTTACAAGCACTTTTACCTGGATTAGATCCAGTGAGTGATATCGAATGAAAAGAGCCTCACTCATAACCTCTTCAGCCAAATAAGTCTACCCGGTTTTCCGGTAAACCGTTTAGCAGAGTAGTGACTCATCCGTCCTTGCCCTCCTCTATATTGTTACCTTCGTAGCAGGACTCTTTTAAGACGCACGGTACATACTCTCACTCGGTATTACGAGTACAGCCAAAATAGGTGCAGGAGTAATATACGTCCGTCAGGCGGGTATCTGCCACCCATTCGTCACAAAACATTACGGTCGGGTCGGCAAGGCCATGGAGCTTTATATGAACAGATCCCACTGTTCAACCAGGGAGCTGCCACTCTAACAGAGTGGCAGCTCCCTGGTTTAACTAATACCGGGCACCTATTTGATGCAGAATACATGGTGAATACTCGGAGCTAGCTTTGCAGACAGTCATGGAATCGGAAGTAATTAATCAATGATTCCTGTCATAAAGCTAATATCTATCTTTTCAAACATGTGTTGCTTTTTATGTGGTTATTACATGGCTTTCCGCTCACAAATTCCTTAGACTAAGAAGAGTTGTAACCATATCAACGAGCAGGCCTACTACTAGCATGGAGCTATAGCAGTTACAAGATACTAATGATCCTACCATAGTACTAACAATACCAATTCCGCAAAGTTAGTATACAGGCCAACTGGCCAGGGGCGGATCGAGGGGTCGGGCGACCCCCCCCCTTCCATTGAAGATTTCCACCCAACTTAAGCCAACCTTTGGACATACGTTTACTTCAAAATTTGCACACATCTTTTCAGTAAGCATGCATCTGATCACCTTCTTTATGATTTAATATTTTTTTAATATAACACCCCCTTATAACTTCCCCTCCCCTGCATGGAGCTAACCTTTTCGGAATGTTACATGTTCTACTTCGAATGGAACAGCATCCCTCCCAGTAAGACAATCTGGTCACAGTTAGGTGTGCGTCTATGATCCAATTTGCGATTTATTTTATAAGGATTTGCACTTATAGCTCGCCGTACTCTCAGATTTTTCCTAAGTGGGCAGAGTTTATCTACAGGGTACCTTCCCAACAGTGCAGTGTTAAGTCAACAAACCAGTCGGAAGACCAAAATATTTATCATATAGGCTCATACAGACTGGATGGTCGTCATATATTTTACACTTCTTTATAGATACCAAATAGCGTTTTCCCGGTTCCTTTTTTCCATCTCGTATTTACAGAAACAATCTCAAATCGTTTCGCTACATACACACAAGTGAATTATAAAACAAAGAACTTACTGATTCCCCAGATTAAATCTTTATACCTAGTATACGTAGTTACAAATCTCGTCAAACTTATTTTTACACGTTTACGAGATGCATCTTCATTAGAGCAATTATTCCCTTCTACTCTCAAAACGAAGTTTAATTTTTTTATAGAACTGACAAACGTTAGGCTTGTATTCCCGGACCCTATTGAAATCAAAAGTTATGTGCATTTATACATATCACCTCTCTTTGTGGGAATTACACCACTGATCTATACAAAACTGGGTGCGCCTTGCCTATGCAAGCCTGTATAACCAATTGAAGCCACTACAAACACGCGCTGGCAGCCATACCGATCCCAATTTACGAAGCTTAGAACAAAATAGTGCATACTTTGGTGTGCATGTTGAGTTATTATGTTTGCTTTGGGCAAGCAAAGTACCGGTAATCGCCTAAGAGAGGAATTGGAAAGAAGAGCGGGGACGTTTACAACAGGAAGTTAGGGGATAGTTTTCAAATTGTTAAACTGTAGGGAAAGTGGGGCTAAATCGTCTGTCTCAACGTATAATATCAGAACACCGCACTGAGATAAGACTTCAGAGGGGGTCCGCGGGCCTCCCTCTCTCAAATGTGGAATATGTATGAGGGAAACATGGAAGAGATCTGGAAAGAGTCATAATGATGGGAAATATATCTGATGGCTGGATGAGCAAGATGAGGAAGACCTAGACAGCGTGCTTGTCGTATGTAAACCGGCATGAAGTTGGCTGGCCCATCTCCGAATGGACATACTACCAACATGGGACCCACATGGACTATTTTTGGGTATTAAGGGCTTTCAGTCATGAACATGGGCTAGAATGTGCAGCTATAGGCCTAACTGGGTTTGTGTTGAGGTATTATGATGGTTTTGTTTCGACAGATGGTCTTGGGAAAACCGGGCTGAGCATGAAGGGGCCTGAGCCTCATGGTACATAAAGTTCACTAGGTCACTTGCCAAAGTTGTTTCTCGTAGTGGGGCCCATATGAGCCATGGGCATTGCGTTTTTAATATATGGGATCAACAAGGGCCTAATGGGTTAATCTAGCAGTCTGTCAGTTGTTTGGGTGTTGTACCGGGGATGAAGGTGAGGCACACACCAAACTGGTTGGGGCAGACCTGTGTGAGTATATGTGGAGAAACCCTTAAACCACTGCCATGGGTTTTGTCCGTGCTAGCCCATATAGTGGCTCAGTCACATGGTTACCTAGGCCTTATTATGTGGGTTAAGTGAGTGCTGACCCATAGTATGGTCCACGTGGACAGAATCGTGAGCATTTAACATGTTAAGAAGAATTTGCTTTTCATAATTTAGGAAGAAAGGCAAAATATTCATTAAGCTGTAGACAATACGTATGATTTCTACATAAGATTCTATACCATGCATGCTGGCTAATAAAGGATCACCCACATGTACGTCAAGTAGCTGATAAGGGACTAAATCGACCAATTGGCCTTAGAATTATCCATAAGTCGGTAACGTTGCCTAGTTCCCACATTGGCTTCAAATTGTTGAAATGAATAATCTTATAGGTGCAAACTTTAGTGGGTAAACTAACCTACGTAGAACCAATATGATGTCCCCATGATTGTGCCATAGCCTGAAAATTCTAACTGTGGCCAGACTGAGACAAGATGTTGAATGGGAAAGATATTTTCACGGCTGGTAAGATCATTTTCCATCTCAAAAAAACCTTGGGTGGAATCAAAGGGACGGAGTGCTCACCCATGCAGTCACGGGCCAGCTTCTCATTGACTTGAAGACCATTACCATTGGTCCAATTCCAACAGACCAGACAACCTGTTCATGTTGCAACAGCATGGTGTGCTTATGAGAATTACTTTTCCATACGACTTTAAAGTAGGACCCAGGTACAATGATGGGCTGAGGATTCAGTCATCATTTTCACTGTAAACGGACCTTTGGGCTCTAGGATCAGCAATGGGCTGTCATAAAGGGTCAGTCACCCAATTGATTGCAGCACACGACGGCACCTTACTGTAACTTGAAAATTAATGATTTTCTTCACACCATCAGTTGAGATTTACTCACAACTTAATACTAAATGGTCGAATTAAGAGATTCTGAACATCTGGCTCACAACTGAAATGGCAATGACAGAGTTATTAATGATTAAAATCTATTATTACATATTTGTGACCAGACACTTTCTACCATTATGTAGTAATCACATGCAATACCTGCCCACGAAAACTAAAAATTTCTCACGTTTTCGGTAACTGCAGGAACTGCAACATGAGTAATGAGGCTAATTAGAAGCATTGTCATTCAATGAGTTTCTTCAAACTCGTCACAAAAATAGTAGATGTCAACTCAATGAGCCCCTTTAACACAGTACGGTACTGTCATATCGACAAAAGACAGGCAAGATGGAGGACCAGTTGCTCGGAATATTGCTGCAAGCGCTATCCAGTTATACATAGAGATCAGTAAATTGCACCCTTTAGTACTGAAATGACCCAAATTGCCCCTTACACGAACCGTGCCAAGTACAGTGCACGGGCGTTCGACAGACCTCGAATATTCTCAATCCACCCTAAACGCATTCTCAATCCACCCTAAACGCCTGAATTTGCCATGACACGCTCATATGATTAATCATATACACTTTGCTGTATACACTATGGTCTTAATTATATGGAATATTAAATATAAAGCAAATAACCAATCCTAGCAAGGAGAAAGAAATATTGGTGTTGCTACAGAATAGTACCCCCTTTTTCTCTCCAAAACCTAAATTTACCCTGACCAGGGGGTTGCAACTCCCTGCTCTGACTCTACAAATCCGCCCCTTCATCAATCGTAAACTATCACACTCATGAAAAACTGAACAGAAGCGGTTAATAAGAATGAAACCAGCTGATGTAGTCAATTTTGTACCAGAGCCAGTCAAATATGTGACGACATAATGATTGCGGTTGATGTCGCTATTGACTATATTCTTTTTAAAGCGCAAGCCGGTTTTATGAGGGAAGTGTTTGGAAGACATCAGTCCGACAAACATTTATGATTTGTGGTAATGTCTTCATTACTTAATATATCCTATCCTATGGGCATAACTTTACATAGTGTGACTTCAAATAAAGGGGTGGGGTTAAAAAGGTGCATGGGGGTCATATTTAAAAGCCTTAAACTTTCTTCCGATCACGGAAAAGTACCAGTACCATCTATTGAAAGAGGCACTTTTTTCGTCTTATAGAAAACAGGGGCCCGGCCCATTAGCTCAGTCCCTGCCCTTCGTATACGTAGTAGAAACTGTACACGAATAAGAAAAAAATTTTATCCTCTGCTTGACTGTTCAGTTTATAGTCTTCTAACTGAATTTGAAAATAAAGCTGAGGTGGAAGCAACTGACCTTTAATTGGCTACTGCAGTCACCCTAATTTGAATAAGTTTGTCATAATTCATGCATGGCTCTTTTCAGTCATGTGACAATAGATTGTTCCTATATCCTGTTCTATGTTTGTTACCGACTCGGAAATGTTAAAATCTAGCAGAATAGTTCCTCGTTTAATAATTTACGCAGTATTTTTTTTTTTGCAATTTGAACCATCGCGAATGATACTTGAGGTAAGGGAAGTAAATTGATATCTCTGAGATTTAGAAGATGTTCCTAAATAAAACTGGGGTGATTGCAACACATAGAAAATTTAATTAGTAGTCTGTTTTACAATATCGTGCCTTTGACGAACAGTATGTATATCGTACATGTCGTAAAGTGCAAAAAGAGGGCGCCAGTAAAGTACTGACCGCAGTAATTTAATTTAAGATAAATCACCAGTTGACCACGGTCAAGTCCCATAGAATGGTTGCCAAAAATAGACTCGACCAGATCAAGTTTTTGATTACTTTCTAGCCCTGTCTATGGGTTGTCTTAACCAATTACTAAGTAGACATTTTTGGAAGGCAATAGAGAGTCAAAATCTAAATTTTAACGACTAAAGACAATTGCATTTCTGTTTTCCAAGGCACAATGGAATGATACATAGCCTTCTAAGCTGGTCACACAACCTTTCCCTTAATCAGCCGGATACCTGGTTTGCATTGTCATTGAAAGGCACAATGTCCCTGTTCCGCAGGTTAGCATTCACAACGCTATAGTATCCTATAATGGACATTTCCTGTCTACTGAGTACCCCCTTCCTCTATGGCATATTACGCACGTGCAACCAAACGTGGCACATGTACAGACAATATACTGACAATTCTTATTCTTACTTACCTAGTCTTACTCTCTAAATGTGAAAGAGTGAACGTCACTCTTGGACGATTGATTACAGGGGTCGCTCTTATCAAGTGAACATCAATTAACAATCCACTCTGCTCGGAGTGGTAATAAACTCCTTTCGAGTAAAACTGTCACTTGGAGGAGAGAAGAATGTCACTCGAAACAAGAGAGTGGTCACTGCAATCACTGTTTTTGTTGGAATATCTCCTCTTTTGCATTTGGAGAGCAACTGTGGAGAAGGGTTTCTCTTTCTCAGATATGATTTTCCATTTCAATTATTTTTCCTCTATTTTACGTACATTATAGGTTGGATTTGTACCGAATTCATTTCTTACAATGCACGTTATGTTTTATATGCAAAGAGACAGGAAGTGCATGGTTTAATAAGCAAAAGAAACCTGAATTAATTCATGAGATTAAATGGTTTAAAAGTAGCACAACTCCTGGTAGGCTACTGTACTATTGTATGTACATAGGCAGATAGGACTAAACATGAATAAATATCTAAATAACAAGTGCTAAAAGTATATTTAAGGAAATTCGAATGGATCATCGATTTTTATGGTATGAGCATGTGTTTGATCACGTATGCTCCGCTTAATAATACTACAGTTCGAAGACGTGCTTTGAAAATTTAGGCAAATGCTAGGCTGGCACAAGGGCGGATCCAGAAGTAACTGTAAGTGGGGGCGGATGCAGTGCACCGAAGGTGCACCACGAGCGCGAAGCGCTAGTATTTCCGCGTGGGGTCTAGGGGCCCGCGTTAGGGCCCCTGGCGGGGTACAGGGGGCGAAGCCCCCGGAAGCTCTCGCAATATGAGACAATTTAAGCACAGAAAATTAGTTTAAATTGCCCCAAGAGTCGAGAAGAACTTAGCGGGTGATTCCATCAGTTCTACCTCTTAATGATCCGGAATCAGTAAACAGGTAAAAGGTACTTTCCAGTCAGTGGCAGAAGTTTGCGAATATTGACAACCCAACTGAAGAGAAGGATGTTATTCGAATTTATACGAAAGTTATTAACAGAATCATATGAAAATGTCACTGTTGTGCAAAATGAAAAGTAAAACTTATCTGTTTCAAACATCTAAGGGAAATTAAGATAAAACATATACAAATCTATTTGTAATTATAATTTTGCTGTTCATTAATTTCCTCCGCTAAAGAGATCTTCGTTATAAAAATATTTCAAAATTTGTTTCTACCAAGTGGCTCAATGATGTAGGTACATGATTAATCATCGGTCCCTGCTTTGGACAAGAAATAATCACCCTTTTTCTTTTCGCCAAAGTTTGGAACAAGATCTTACAGCGCCACCTTTTTTACTTTTGTAGTTCCATACTCAAAACCGCACGCAGTGGCCCGCCCAGGATTTTGGACTAGATGGGGCTGAAACTTGTGGGAAGACTATCTAAGTGGAGCGGGGCGTACCTGAAAATTTTTCGATAAAATACCTCCCCCCCTTCGCCGGAAATCGCCCTTCCCAGGCTTAGCAAGTGAGCTCCTGGAACTTATGGTTTTGTCAGTATTTTCTTGGATGGAAGACCCTTCTCCTTAACATTATTGGAGATTGTCAAGATGTGATCACGTCTGCCCCATGCTTTTCTGATTGTTAGTTTGTTGGGTACCAGAAAAGAACTATTCGCCATGGCCCAGTTACCTATTTTGAAAACTATAGCTTAATACATTTTCATTCCATGAAAAAAAACACTGACGACCCTTAGGGGGCACAAGCTACCTGAGCCGTAAGGTAAAGCTGGCACGTTTCTTTCCTGGCTTGGGGAGTGTTTTCCAGCCACCTGCGTGACTCTGGATCACGAACGTATAGTCACAATAAAAATCCTAGGCAACGATTCCCACGTTTGGCGTATCGATCTATGACTTACAGATTAAAAATTGCAACAACTCTTTTCGCATGTATCAGTATAGCCCGTTTAAGCGTTCTCCACTCATCCTGTTCTTTAGCCATGTCTTCAACCTTTTTAATCCAAAAAAAAAAAACTTTCTCCTGTTGCCAGTTTTACTTGGTGAGTTGAGAAATCCTAAGCAAGCGTTTCAGTAACGGGTACGGGTTTTCATCAGAGACAAAAATGCATTCAGGTGCGGTTGTAGGGACGTATTTTGGGGGCTATGATGTCATTGACCCTGGTGAGATCACATAAAGAGGAAGCCCGTGGCCATGAATTCTGATATACATGTAGGCGTCACCGGTGCCGCAAAGGTTGCCACCAAACAAAATCATATGTGTAGCTAGGGATGACACCGAATGATGGCAGTTTGCAGACTCAGCCAAGCATGGTCCTTGGATTTGCCTTTATGGGGGTCAAGCGCCCTGACTGGGCCAGCTACTCTAAGCCCTGACAGATGCATTGGGTTGCCAAAAGGATGCCATACTCGATCGAAGTATAAGGGGCGCGAAGAGCGCCGAAAAAGTTTGGGTGAAATTGAAAAGGTTTCATATTTTTGCTTTTATTAATAAAAGTTTATTGAAGAATCTGCCCTACTTACTGTTAGAGCAAGCCAAGAAATTTAATGGGGGCCTGCATGGTCGTCGTCGGGGATTACATTCTCTATCTTACCCATTACTTAATCCTCCCCGACTAAACTGTAAAATATATTTTCATCACAAAATATGTTTGCCACGATGATGAGAAAGAATCTTTAAAAAAGACAGGAAAAAGAGGTTAGAAATTTGCAACGATGCATTTTTGTGTTTCTATGGAATCGCAACTACATGCAAGAACAGTATTTTTGGAAACTTTAACGTCGAATATATCGAGTGAACGCAGGATATTACCGCTTGATGAAACTGAACATGAAAGCGCGCGTAGGGGTCGAACTTTTTTTTTGTACAGTAGTTATAGGAAGAATTGTTACAGAACTTACTGCCTACGGGCCTGATAAAGGGCCATGAGGAATACATATTGAGTATATATGTCTTCACCATTACTATAATATAAAAATTTGCACATTTGGGGGGTGGGATTGCGGGCTAAAACCCCCTTTCCCCAGTAGAATCGCGCCTGCATCAATGGCAGACGACAGTCTGTCCTCAACCTTAACGTCTTCTCAAGTTAACACCAGACATGTAATTCTCCATGAAATTTCGCCAGAGCGAGGATATCTTTGGGGCATAGCATCCTTAAATACCCTTATTTCGCCTCAAGTCAACCACCTAGACCTATATGCAGCGACTGGAATTTTAATTGAGGGTATGAAATTATTTTGTAAACTAAGAATTTAGACATTTTAAAAGAGCGTCCAGTTCTTAAAGTCAGTACCGTACACCAGAGATGATTCAGTTTGTATTGAACTGAGATATGCATGCCTTACTATACCCCATATACCGGAAATGTCCCTTAAAATGTGTGAGTTATATGTTTTTATTTTATTTTTTTTAATTATGTATGTTTTAAATTTTTCTTGGTCAATCTAGGGGGGCGGTCGCCCCTCCGCCCCCTGGATCCGCCGTTGGGCTGGGACAGTTTCCTTGTGTATCGGGTATACAACCCACCTCTCTCGTTTTAAAATCGTGTCTTGCGTAAAATAATGTTTGAAAAGGCAGGTGTCATGCCTTGAACTAAGAATAAGTATTTCACGAAACACGAATGGAATTATTATTAATTACAACTTTAACAAGGTGGCTTCCAATTAAACATTTTATCTCAAATCATGAAGATTATATGACTGTTTCACCAATTTGAAAGTATTAAAACTGGCTTTTTTGTATGCATGAAGAGGATAGCCGCCCTACACTCACACCGGAACCTCGGTCCCCTTGTATTTCCGTCTTTTCGACCTACAGCACCAACCAGTCTTTACTGGGTCCTGACTGCATGCCCATTTTCCTCGCCTCTATAGCCGTTCATCTGATCTTCGTCCTCATAGACGTAAATGCCCAGGGGGATGGGGGAATATATCTCCCACGTGCACTTTATTGGAAATGCTCTCATCGACTTTCACTTTTTCACACAGTAACTTTTGCCTCAGTAGCCCATGATCCCCCCAGGTGCATAGCCAGGGATTTGTCAAGGAGGGGGCAAAGCCTGTAGACAAACTAAGTGTAGCGTCACCATAGCTTAGCTTGCAGCGTACAAGAAAGTTTTGGCCGAAAATGCCTCCCAGGTCGCTGGAAATGGCACTTCCCAGGCCTTGTAAGTTGCATCTAAACATTTCTTATTTTAAGTTTCTAGCAATACCATAAAAAATCATTGAAAAAATACAAAACTATGGTCAAGGAGGGGCGGGCCCCCTTCGCCCCACCCCTTCGCTGCGCGCCTGAACCCCCCCCCCAACTTTTTCACACAAATCTCCGCTTCTGATCTTCCTGGAACAACATATGGCGATGAATGGAGCAGGATATTTTATTCGGGTTCATGTTACCATGTATGTGCACTAACCAAATACATAAACCTATGCTCAAAATCACATTAAAATGTAATATCAATCACTTCACCTAATCGCCTGGTGATGAAAAATGCTAAAACATTAGATATTCTACCCATTCTGACATTTTCTAGATAAATGAAAGGTCATCGAGTAACTTCATTTGCTATCAGGACAGGCAAAAGTCTGTATATGGTAACAGTACTTTTATATGAAATAAAACAACGGCTCACGTATCCATCTCTTGGGATATAATTGAAAAGGAATATTCCTTTCATACCAAATTAAGTCAAACACACGTTTGCCTAATAGTCTGGTGACAGCTGGTTGTCTGTACTCCTGTGGTATAGCAGGGAGTTGCTGGCAACTCCCTGGGTATAGTTTTGATTATGACGGCATGAACCGATTCAGAAGAAGCAAGTGTGAACGGTTGTATGACCTTGATTTCATCAGTTCCAGCGTAACAACGCCTACGACGGCAGACTTAAATCGGTGACCATAAACAAATTGCCAGAATATTCCTTTTTGAAGTGCTTACCAGTCTTTATGGTAAGAATTGCAAAGGAGGTTTGAACCAGTCTATTGCAGTTACTACCTCAATATGACTGGCCTAAACATTCCAAAACATTTACAAGGCTAATAAAAATTAGGGGGGTACAAAAGGGAAGGTCGCTAGAAAGATTAAGCTCCCCAGCTGCTCGGATAAGCCCCTGACCATCGGATCATCTGGCTTACTACACTTGTCTGGAGTAATTTATTGTGGCTCATCAACTAAGTATAAGCTTCATTGTATCCCCCTCCCCTCAAAACTTTGTGGACTCGACGTTGCCGTTGAAAGAACAATATGAGAGTGGCGGACCCAGGCGGGGGCAACAGGCGCACGCCTCCCCTATTAGCCGTCATGAGTAAAAAAAAGTCGAGGCAAAAAATGAAAATGCTTCAAAATGTGTCAAATCTAGCACCGCTTTGCATCTCAGCCCTCTTCCAAAAGCAAATATTTTCCAACTCCCCTTATTCTCCTACCCCAGGACAGAGGTCAATCAAACCTTGCGCCCCCTCTATTGAAAATTCCTGGATACGCACTTGATGATACTGGAAGTCAGTTGACTTCGACATCCCCGGATTTGAGGCCAAACAAGTTCGCAGTCAAAAATTTGATAACAAAGTAGGCTACTGCGGCTCTTATATCGTTTGTTGTCTGTGCTGCGACTCCAAGACCTGAAGACACCTAGGACGTAGCTGCTGGCTTGTTCTCATTTCTATTCCCTTCATTTCGTTTTTGTCATTGTCAAGTAGCCAAAGTTCCATCAATTGTATCGATCACAATAGGACAATAGTTGGTCAATAAATCTGTCACAAAATTTGTAATGTTAATGATTATACCTGGCAGTTTGGCAAAAAGATGATTTTCTTTATTTTATTATTATTTTTTATTTATTTATTTATTTATTTTTTGCCGTGTCCAACAGAATACTGTTAAAAATGACAGGAATTTCAGCATGACTGAAACACATATTCTGATCACGACACTCTGAATGTTAGACCTCCGCTGTTTTCAGCAGGAACCCAAAGGCTAAACGCTTTTAGCATAAAGAGCCAAGTCCGTCCTCATATATGACATACGACATATGAATTTTTGTTCTTTTCAGTTCCTTCAATGACAGGAAGCACCAAAATGTTGGGAAAAAGTTTGAATTGGTGTTAAGTTGCCTTCGTGATAATGTAGTAATCTTGTGAGTTTTACGAATTTTGATTTCAGTTGTCGAACCAGGGATTGATACAACCAGGGAAGGTCTTTTTTCCCCGAAACAGCCGAAACCGGAAAGTTCCTAGTTTCAGCGGCACACAAAACAAAGTGAATTACACTGCGGTATTACAGCTTCACCTTCATGGAAGTTTTCGTAATACCATCATCATATATTGTGATAACAAGACTGTTAGTATGTGCTGACTT
This sequence comes from Holothuria leucospilota, assembly GCA_029531755.1. Classification (NCBI taxonomy): domain Eukaryota; kingdom Metazoa; phylum Echinodermata; class Holothuroidea; order Aspidochirotida; family Holothuriidae; genus Holothuria; species Holothuria leucospilota. Next base: position 2,151,102 of record CM055976.1, on the reverse strand, counting down.
ACAAAAATCACAGAAAGTGTAAGACGCCTTGATAAGGTCATGTTTGAGATGATGAATTGACTCCATGTTATGTAAAACTCAGTGTAAGAAGTAAATGTAACGGAACAATATTGTTAATCGAGACCTTTGAAAGAATCTGATGCCCGAAACATTGAAACATTCCGGAGCCACATCAATGCCCATAGGAAAACAAATGTATAGCTATACAACGGCTGGTGAAAAATAGCCTACACCACAAAGATCGTAACAACGTTTATGTTTAATGTTTTAATGTTTCGTGGCAATGTTTGTTCAAGTCCATCCCCTCTGGGATAGTACTATAAAGAATTCCCGCGTGAAGAGGTTAAAGTTTCCAAAAAGCTATATTCAGTTCGTGATGAGACGCTTTCGGTGATAATTTAATGTCATGACACGTCAAAAATGAGACAGAAATGGCAATATTAACGATTTTATTGATATGCTTGGAAATTCCTTTGTGGGTAGTTTTATTATTTACGACGAAAGTCTTTGGGTCTGTTGTTCAACCTGGTGATATGCCGTGCCTCCTGAACATTCTACCGGTTGTGCTTGTCACAAACGGTACCGTATTTTTCTCGCTGGTAAGACTCAGAAAAGTACCATAACGACCGCTATGCGGGCCAGGAAGCAATTCTCGGTATTACCTAGTTGTCCGCAAGCCCCCACCGCTATTTCAATGTGGAGCCAAGAATCTTTGGGTACACTTCCTGTGTTCCCCATTCGGAACTAGCTGGACCGTCGGAATCAAGGGTCTAGGAGTGTGACCGTTTGAACGTTACTTCCATAACTATTACTGTCTTCAGACTTCCAAATTCCAGGAAACGCATGGTTCCGGTCAGTTCCCCTCCGTCCTATTAATACCTTCAGTCTCTCAGCCACTGTCTATTCAGCGGGGAAGAAGCCTCTCAAGTAAAATGTATTTTGATTAACAAACAGTCATTGGGAACGATGAAAGTTTAATTCTAACGGGGTTGGTTCGGACTGGGGGTGGGTTAGGACTGGGGTGTCGATTGGAGCCAATTACAAATTATCGTATGAGTTGAAGTTGGAAAACACCATAAAATATCAAAAATGTCCGTAGTTAGTGGTTGTTATGATGAAATCATTATATTATTTTTTCATGATATACTTGCAAACCGTGGGCAATTAAATGCTGTTCATCTGTTCATGAACTATATAGGAAAATCTTGGGAGAGAATGAAAACGTAGCCTCCCGTTTCATCATGGAAATGTCACTGCTGTATGTTTCGCGTAAGTAAGACGTGGTGTAACCTTCGATTGTTCACCGCAGTGAAACAAAGAATCCCAATAAACTTTCAAAGTATTAGTAGGTGGGTAAGATATACCTTATAACGGTACTTTGGACTGAGAGAAAACCCAAAACTTTGTAGTTTTAGCAATTTACAAGTTCCCTTAGTATAGAACTGTGCCATTGTTACTTAGCTTACCAGCTTAAGGAAAAACCACAATTTGATTTTACAATTCCTTGACAAAATGCATGGCTTAAAGAGCAGAAAAATCCCCCACCCCTTCTTCATAGTTGAGAAAAAACAGTTGAGTCACAGTTGAGTGCAAGCATTTTTCTGCAAAGCCCGACGACCTGTATTCACTTTCAGAATTAAAGATGAAATGTTATACGATGATATACTACATTAATTTTGTCCAGGGTTGTAGATTCCCTTCCCTATAGAGAGCAGCTGCACTCTGCACGCACGCAGCATTTAAAGGATTTGTGATTTCAAAAATATTCACTCTAAGTGGTAGTAAGATGAGAAAAGCGGGAACACAACGGTAGCCTATATTGATTGTATATACTTTGAAGTCACGTCATCATCATTCCCAAGATATGTAAATATTGTAACATTGATGTCAAAGGTCACCTAAAGTGGAATTGATTCTCACGAATCTCTTTCATATTATCGTGTCGCAAGTGTATTGACTCTATATTCTATACATTGTTGGTATTAAAGTTCAGCTGATCAAAAACACATGCCAGCTTACAAAGATACCTTTGAGCAGTGCTTTCACTTTAATGTCCTTATTAAATGATATTTTGAAGATTTTAAGTTTTTGCATTTGAGGAGATTTAAGACCTGTACCTTCGAAACACTACAAAATCTAAAGAAATTTTGAGGTCTACCGTTACCCCACCGACAGACCGAAGACAATCGGATTTCAAGTTGATTTGTGGACTCAAAGACCTGTCCCGGTTGCAGCTCCCTGGATAAAATGATCCAGCAGAGGTAACACCCCTGTCCAAGCGTCATCGTCCTCGAGAGTCATCACTAGCGGCACGGCGGGATAGGGGGTGGGTGACCTCCCCTTTACTTTTCAAACATGCCAATGTTAATGACATCGTAAAATAGGTTTTGATCTATAGTTGGGTATATAGACCTTTTTCCAAATTGCAGTTACAAAGGATTGTGGGATAGAGTTTTTGTACGTGTCGTTTTTGTCTATGGCATTTTACTGTGGCTAAAAACGACGCATACCAAAACTCTATCCCACAATCCTTTGTAATTGCTATTTGGAAAAGAGTCTATAGGGTGTTGTGTTTATCTTAAAGGATGTCATATCCGGCATAAGTACGTCACACCAGGGAGTTGTTATTTATCTCCTTCTAAATAACAACTCCCTGGTCATACTCAACCTCAAGACTTGTAATTTGTCCTTGGGCTTAGCTCGCGATATTGCTATCCAGTTTTCCTTCTATGTAAAAAGAAGTTAGATGTAGGTCTGCATTTTTATACAACCATCCTCGCCAGTTTCATAACGAATCTTGTTCAGCTTGATTTGATAAAGTCTGTGATGAAAAAGTATGGGGCTGAAATTTTAAGGGACATCGTTCCGCCAAAATATGTTGAGGGAATAGTTTGGTCGGATGGTTTATTGACATCAAACATCATGACTGCACGTAACTGAAATAAAAGGCAAACGATCACCGAGTACATCAGGTTTGGGGAACGCACGGCTACCTGTCCGTGTAAAGCCTCAGGCAGCCGAGACCCTGGGATGCTGCCCGGGAGGCAATTTACAAATGCAAATTCATCAGCTGATGCAGTTGTGAATTGACTGTGGTCCTTCGTTTGGATTATGTAAATATTACTTCCTCGAAAGCAGGCCTTATTGACAAAATTTTGTCCTTTCTTTTCAAATATACCCCCCCCCCCCCCGGTAGAGACGGGTATTTCAAGTCCCGTATACAGTACAGTTGTTTTTTTCCATGCTTGAGGTTTGGTTTGAACAGATAAGAGACACCTAACACAGCGAAAAAAGTTAACTGCAATCAAACTCTATTATATGAGTACTCGTGTTGAGATGCTCTCACTGCGAACAAACTATTGGAAGCCACTCAAAGCAGGGGTATACGACATTGGGACTGAAACACACAAAATTAAAATGAACGTAACTCCAAAACCCTCCTCATATTTACACCAAGTCAAAACAACGAGAAGGCTACTGCTCATGACCTTTAGACTGAGAAGAGGTCCAAGAATTTAGTTACTAGTTAGTATCTGCATCGTATACCAGCCCGTAAACTGCACGGCCGGGGCTAATGTCCCCAAATTTCGAATACCCCATATTTTTCATCGTCTTAAATCAGGGGTGGGGAACCTCCGGCCCGAGGGCCGTATGCGGCCCGCGAGACCATTTTATCCGGCCCGCGAGGCAATTCATAAAAGTGAATTCGGAATCACTTGAAAGGTAATTGATAATCTTTTAGCCCACAGTGCCTATCGTTTTTCCTGCTTTTACCACTTTCCGCATATTTCACGTAGAACTGCTGCAAAACACTACCAGTTTATTACTAAAAACCTTAGTATCTACAATGTAACATCCCCATGGTTTCGTTAGACACAAACCAGGTGGACAATTCTTGTACATTTGGTGGTATCGGAAGCTTTGCGTGGAAGGTTAGATATATAGCAATGGACAGAAGAGCACTAACAGATGTATAAGCCTATCTATTACATTGAGTACTAAACTCCGTTGGTGGGCACTGTATTTTTTCCGGTAGATTGGGTGGGGGTAAGCACTGTCCCACCGAAGAGTGAATTAAACGTTAAAAGGTTGGTTTCAAAGTACTTTTTTTTCGGCGCACTTTGCGAGCACTTTTTGTATGTCCTCATTCATTATTACTACTAAGTCAAATAGTCATCTTGTGATACTTCTGGTCTGCTCACCTAGCCTTTGGGATTCAATGTCTTTAAAAGATAGTGGATGAACATTCTATTGCCTAAACATTTGTACAAACTCCAGAATCCCTAGGGGCTTCTGCCCACTTGTTTAGGGCCCCTTGGCCTGCGCCCCATGGAAAAACTTGTAGCGCCCTCACTTCTGCGGCCCGCGAGCGGCTTATGGCTATCAAAATGGCCCGCCGCAGGAAAAAGGTTCCCCACCCCTGCCTTAAATTGTTTTACTTAAAGGTTCTCATGGGGCATCTATGTAAGTACACCTTGTGCCTCTCCAAGCATACACCATGTCCCACACCTGATCAACTAGCTACTGGTTCGTGGTCTGAGCTTTCAAAAGTGCAGTGGCAGGCTGTGTAATAAAGTCATAGGTCATTGTGTAGGCACGCCAAACTCAGACACTCTCAGTGGCGCAGGCACGGGGGTGATGGGGGCGTGCCTCCCCAATCCATTTCAGAATAAGGTTTTGGAAAATTTTAAAATTATCCCAAAAGGCGTTTAAGCTATAGATTTCTGTAGGGAGTAGGGTGAAGTGTGTTTTCGACCGAGTGATGGATCTATTGTTAGCATTTTTTATCACAAGTGGTTCTCAAACTATCAGAACGTTCGCAAATCCTTCGCAAACTATCAAAATTTTGGCGCGCTCCGAGAGCTTCAAACCTTACCTCAGTATCGTTCTTATTATCAATATCTTCCTGTAGCAACTCCCGGAGAAGCACAGCAGCAAAAGTTGAAAGCTGTTTACGAGTCAGCTGTTTTACCGAGCGCTTCACGCGCAGCCATCATCGCTATAGGTTATGATTGTTAATGCACTTACGACGAAAAAGCATTCTGAAACGCGCTTGTTAGTCTTTCACCCCTTTTGCTATGCCTATCAGGGAGGTCGAATATCACCTCCCTGCACCTATACTCTCCCTGCACTTATACTCTCCCTCCCTCGCATTCCCCACTGCTGGAAGCTGTTCGTCTGAATTTTGTTTCAAACTTAGTATAAATATAGATAGTTGTAAAGTTCTCGGCGTCATACTCTATAGCAGCGCTTCTCAACCGGTGGGCCGCGACCCACTGGTGGGCCGCGAAGCTCTCCCAAGTGGGCCGCGAGATTCGTCATAAAAAATAAAAAATAAAGAAAAAAGAATAAACTTTTTGTAAGGTGGGCCTCAGAAAAATTCTGAGAATCAAAGAGGTCCTCGAGTTTAAAAACGTTGCATTTTGCATGTCAGGTAATAAGCATCATGTCAGTGCCCCATTTTCTGTAATTAATTCAGAGCTTCCAAGACGCCCTATACCAGGTATCAGTGGCGTAGCTAGAGGGGGCAGGAGGGGCGGTCGCCCCCCCCCCCTCCACAAAGCCTCCGAAGGCCTCAGTCGGAAATTTCTAGTCTCTGTCGGAAATAAATAAAAACAATTTATTTGAAACACTTACAACACTTCTTACGTTTTTAAGCAGAATTACACATCCGTATGTCAACGTGAAAATCAAAAGTCGGCTTCAAAATTGTCCGGAAAGCCCCAAAAAAAAAAAGTTCCCCAGAATTTTGAATCGTACAACTATCAAGATAATAGTCTGTCGGAATTTTTTGCTTTTGCCCCCACAACAATATCTAGCTACGCCACTGCCAGGTATACCGGTGTCTTTAAGCCTTAGATACCCTTTCATAATGCACAATGAAGCAAAGGAAAATTTTCGTAATAGTCCAAGAATGTTTCTGTGGACTTCACGCACGCATTTTGGGGTAAACTTTCCCGAATAGAAGGCAGTAAAGTAGACAAAAGGTGGGCTTCGGGAGGTTTGTTGACAACGAACCCTTCTCTTAGACAACATACTCTCCTCTTTCCCCTAACCAAAAATTAGAATTCACTAAATTATGGACATTTCCAACCATATATGATCAGTTCCAAGAATACCCCAAAGGTAGCAGCATTTTGCTTCTAGGCAAGCTAAAAATTAACAAAAAAATTTCCAAAGGGGAGGGGGAACATCATTATATTAATTCCTTTCTGAAATAATAAGTGTGGTTCTGCGGTCACATGCATGCACAAGGCCACTTATCTACATCTATCGTGTCCAAAATAGTTAATTAAGGCGGAACACAGATGTATGGGCATGTGTATATATAAACCCTGTGTTAGACCAAGGTCTAATCTCACCTTACTGATCAAAACTAGGAGTAACTCTTTAATAGTTTCTTGGTTAAAGGTTTCCAGGAGTATTACAGTCACAACCACATACCTGATGATGAATGGGGAGGGGTAGAAAGTAAGGAAAGTAGTTGAAACAGTGACGTCTCTTAATGCCAAAAGTAATTTAAAGAGCAGACAATGTAAATTTTTGAACGCAAATTTTAGTATTTCAAAAGATAACAACTGTAACAATTGACTGGATTACATGTAAGGAGACTTAATTCTTAATTATTCCAAAACTCTAAAAAGGGACGGGAAGTTCCTCTCCTTGCCACTGATCAGAAAACACATATCCTATCACCAACCCCAACCCCTACCCGCCAGCACGTACTGGCTATGTCGCTGCATTGAAACACCCTGGATATTCTGCCATTTGGATGAAAATCGACTTCTTGATTACTTTTTAAAGACCTTATTGAATTCAGACGAGTCACTGACTCCTTACGAAATCAAAATTCGTAATAACAGTTTTTGTATTAAGACAAACAGCAGCTGCAAACTGACCCGTATGATACGCCCTCTACAAGTGCGCTATAAACTAAACAAATTACATGTTAGTATATGAATGCTAGTAGGGTAGAAAAAGAATAAAGGAAAATCCCTTGATCATATATCTTGCTGGTGTTTGCCTAGCATACATGATCCATGGAATTTCCTTCATCCGTATGGCAAATTGAATAGGATCAGTGCCTTGTGCCTTTTTAGACCTTGAGCAGATTAGTACTGAAAAGTCTCAAACTGTCCGAAACCCCCGAATAACTACCTGTCAACATCATACTCGTGCTTGAAATTTTACTTTTCTTACACAAGTTAATATTGACACAACAGAAATTAATTTGACAGCCTCAGTTACCGTTATTTCTTCTTCAACTAAAACGAAGGGCTGCTATGCCCCGCGTAGCTGAATCTGGTATACCCAAACATTCTGTACAGTCTTATTGACATGGTCGGACAAGGTTATACCGCTCCTTATACCTCGAAGGAACTCAACCATCATGTAAGATTTTAATAGTCTATATTCACACTTCAGTGGAAAAGTATCATGCACAAACTTTCCTATATTTTAAAAAATAACGTCGTGCAGATGAATACGATTCAAACACCAGTCCATATTTACCTCGCACTATAAATGTCATGGTTTCTCAATGATGTTTGAAGATTGCAATACCTTAAGGTACTCCAGCAGTGTTAATATTTACATCCCTCCCTGGTGTTATTTAATTAGTATAGGCCTAAGATTCTTTAAAGGAACAGTGCTATTATGCGTAAGAATCATTTCATCGTGAATGAACTTGTGAATCACTGAACCTCGTTAATAGTTGCAACGATAGCACTGATAAACCATCAGTACACATTCTACAAATGATGTTATGCCAAAAGACTGATAGTTGCAAAATAAATAAATACATTAATAAAAAATAAGTGATTATGAATTTGGGTGTTTTTCAATGTTTTTCCTCTGCAAGTAATTCTTCACTTCAGTTGTTACGCTAAACTAGCTCCCTGCGCTAAGCTGACATTAAACGGGAATGATAATGAAGCCTATAGGTATTAGGTTCATATATAAGGTGGATAAAGCTTGCTTGTAGTAATGTTAGCAATTATGAACCAGTCACCTTCACCTTGACAAGGGTTTTCATATAAGACTAATTGTTCAGGCTACAACTATCGACTTTGTGGTCATTAAATTTTAGACGCAATTTGTCGATCAAATTCAGTGTTTCTCCTATAAGTCTACGGCAAGTTATCAATACTATGTTCCTTTAAGGAATCCGAGAAGATTAGTCAACCCTAATATTTTAACAGCATTAACTTCAGGCTATGAATGCTCTTAAGATTATGACAGGGCAACGAACTGTAATAATCAGGTAAATATTATTTAGAAATGGGATTGAAGTTCACAGCTGGCCCAAAATAGAGCGAAATAAGAACCGTATGGAGAAAGGAGGCGTTAAGACACTCTCCACAGTTGGAAATTGAAAGTAAAATATCGATGACTACAGAATAGCGTCGAAAATTATTGGTGGGGCTATTCTGAAAAAAAGAGGACTAGCCAAAGTGGTCAAGGGCTACATTTACTTCAGAACGTTGTAGGCGGCGCTTTTCTTTTGCAAATAAAGTCGAAAACAAAATTATAAAGTACTTTTGATTCAATTCTGTCTTGTCCTTCACTTGGCTACTATCGGCTTAAAATAATATAGTCTGTTGCTATCAAAGCTAACATAAATTAATACATTTTAAATGTACCCTTTATCTCCTGCATTAAACAGTAAGGCATTTTATTACTTGTCACTTATTAACTGCCGATTTGTAAAAATTTTTATTGTTCCCCCTTAAAATGGGATTCTCTGGGGGAATTGTTATGGTAAGGGAACCAATCGCGGTGGATAACTTGGAGCTGAAACTACTACTTGGTCGAAGGTATTACAAGGGAGTACTGAAGCAGCGCCATGGTTGAATTTCACACTGTTGTCTCCATGTTTAAATGTCCCAATTATGGAACTCATTAAATGTCAAAGAGTGACATTCCCTCCTGAATTAGTAACTACATGAGAGATCACCCCTTTGTTTTGTGGAAGGAAATCAGCTGAAGAATCCCTCTACTCCAAGGTGGTAACTAAGCAGTTTGTCACATTTTCAGCCCAAAGGGAACTGAAGCAAGCACATGATAACCTCACATTAATGACCTCTCTTTATAGTTTTCCTTTGAACTTTACAACCAATTTTATCCTCCATAATCTCGTGTTATCGTCATGTGAATGCATCTATAGAGGGGTTTCAGTCACGTGACTTTAACCAACTAGACGCAATTTTGAAGGGCAAGATCGCGCGTCTTTTTTGTTTTAAAGGGCAAGATCGCGCGTCTCTTTGGTTTTGACGGGCACGCGTCCATTGTGTCACAGTAGTATCTATGGTTATGCCGTGCGCGTGAGCTCTAAGTACGCTTACTGCGTGTGTGTTTTGCCCTTCAGTGCCTGGGAATCCATTGCGCGTGACGTCACATGAAATCCCTCTATTGAGAAGAATGAAAATTTTAAAAACTTTAAAATAGAACATATCCCGCCAACTTCCTGTCACAAATGTGGTAACTTCCAGGTGCGGATCTCCAGTCCTCCCTTTTCCGCACCACTCTTTTTTTTTGAGACGTACACCAAAGCTACACTACATAGTTTATGTATACTAGTTTTGATGGTCAGATATCAGAAAACACCACGAAGCAGTGCGTCTTATTTCAAAATTTCCCCAGAACCCCCCGCTCCCCCAACGCCCAACATGAAGCTTCGTACATTCGTACGGCGAGGTTCGTACTTTGCCCTAACGGATTTAGCCCGCCTCAATCATTTTTTTTTTGTGTAAAATCCTGGATCCGCCCCCTGACTTCATTTGCTGATATCTCGAGAACAGGCCGAAATTGAATAAAAATTTTCCTATAATGATGAAAGTTATTTCCTCTTTCAAATATGCAAGATAATCTTTGCTTAAACCCTTCCTTTAAACAGCTGGTCAGTCAATCATGTGACCAGTTGGGAGGGAAATCACCTAATGAATTATGACCGTCAGCTGGGCGATAATACGGGCATTAGGGTATTAATATCACTTACCAGGCTAACTTTTGTCCCTCATTTCCTTTGGCTCACCATTAACAAAGTTCAAGGGACTGTTCTGTCCGCAATACCGATACATTAGAGTAGCGTTGCTCAACCGGTGGGCAGCGCAGAGCCGTCTGGTGAGCCCGAAGACCACCGCATAAATAAATAAAAAAAATGAATAAAATGGATAAGTATCTGTTTCTATAATTACATTTAAGATAGTTTATCTTATCCGACACATGGAATTTTAGTAGTATACGTTGCTTTGTGTTAATTGAAACTTATCTGCTATGATTAAATTAGTTAAGTGTTATATCATTTTGCAGTTTATGTTGAAAGATGGTCCTTTGCAGGTGATTTCAACAACCAAAAGTGGGCTTCGAGTTACAAGAGCAGGGGTGGCGCCATGATTTCCCCGACAGGGGGGCCAAGCTCCCCGACGGGGGGCCAGCAACCCAAAGTCTCAACGAAGGAAATAAAGTGCCGAAACGATGTTTGAAGGAAAATTTTGGCCCGCGAACGCGTCGAAAATTTTGGGCTCTTTTTGGAGAAAATTTGAAAAAATTGCCGGCATTTTCCATGGAAAATTTGAAAAAATGGAGCTTTGAAGAAGAAAATTGGAAAATTTGGGTTTTTATTGAAGAATGTGCCCTAATTTAGACCAAAATTAAGTAAATCGTCGGGGCGACTGGGCGTTGTCGGGGACTACATATTTTATCGTATTCATTACAGCTCCCCGACGAAACCGAAAAATTTCCCCAATGGTCCCCCTGCCCCCCCCCCTCCCCCGCTGGCGCCACCCTTGTACAAGAGGTTAAGAAATCCAGCATTAGAGTTCCCGCTGTAAGGTCCCTAACTTCTCTCTCTATTTCTTTTTATAATATTCATTGAATTGTAACTGTAGCTGATCTTTGTAACCTTGAGGTCAAATAGGCGACTCCCTCAATACTCTCCAGTATCTACCTCAGTGTGTGCCCTTTTTACACAGCTAGCGACAATGTATTATCAAGTTTTTCCCCTGTGACACGAAATGAAACCACAACTAACATCAAACAATTGCTGTAGCTTACTAATTATTTCCATATTGAAACACTGTTTGAATGTTTAAAAACAGAAATGTTGATATGATTCTTATATCCGTGAAATCATGCCCCCCCCTCTATTAGCCGTCATGAGTAAAAAAAAAAAGTCGAGGCAAAAAATGAAAATGCTTCAAAATGTGTCAAATCTAGCACCATTTTACATCTCAGCCCTCTTCCAAAAGCAAATATTTTTCCTTATTCTCCTACCCCAGGACAGAGGTCAATCAAACCTTGGGCCCCCTCCATTGAAAATTCCTGGATACGCCCCTGATGATACTGGAAGTCAGTTGACTTCGACATTCCCGGATTTGAGGCCAAATTAGTTTGCAGTCAAAAATTTGGTAACAAAACAGGCTATACTGTTGCTCTTACATCGTTTGTTGTCTGTGCTACGACTCCAAGACCTGACGACACAGGGGACGTAGCTGCTGGCTTGTTCTCATTTCTATTCCCTTTATTTCGTTTTTGTCATTGTCAAGTAGCCAAAGTTCCATCAATTGTATCGATCACAATAGGACAATGGTTGGTCAATAAATCTGTCACAAAATTTGTAATGTTAATGATTGTACCTGGCAGTTTGGCAAAAAGATGTTTTTCTTTATTTTATTATTTTTCTTTTATTTTTGCTGTGTCCAGCAGAATACTGTTAAAAATGACAGGAATTTCAGCATGCCTGAAACACATATTCTGATCACGACACGTTGAATGTTAGCCCGCTTTCTGTTTTCAGCAGGAACCCAAAGGCTAAACGGCGCTTTTAGCATAAAGAGCCAAGTCCGTCCTTACATATGACATATGATTTTTTGTTCTTTTCAGTTCCTTCAATGACAGGAAGCACCAAAATGTTGGCAAAAAGTTTGAATTGGTGTTAAGTTGCCTTCTTGATAATGTAGTAATCTTGTGAGTTTTACGAATTTTGATTTCAGTTGTCGAACCAAGGATTGATACAATCAGGGAAGGTCTTTTTTCCCCGAAACAGCCGAAACCGAAAAGTTCCTAGTTTCAGCGGCAAACAAAACAAAGTGAATTACACTGCGGTATTACAGCTTCATGGAAGTTTTCGTAATACCATCATCATATATTGTGATAACAAGACTGTTAGTATGTGCTGACTAACAAAAATCACAGAAAGTGTAAGACGTCATGTTTGAGATGATGAATTGACTCCATGTTATGTAAAATTCAATGTAAGAAGTAAATGTAACGGAACAATATTGTTAATCGAGACCTTTGGAAGAATCTGATGCCCGAAACATTGAAACATTCCGGAGCCACATCAATGCCCATAGGAAAATAAATGTATAGCTATTCAACGGCTGGTGAAAAATAGCCTACGCCACAAATCGTAACAACGTTTATGTTTAATGTTTTAATGTTTCGTGGCAATGTTTGTTCAAGTCCATCCCCTCTGGGATAGTACTATAAAGAATTCCCGCGTGAAGAGGTTAAAGTTTCCAAAAAGCTATATTCAGTTCGTGATGAGACGCTTTCGGTGATAATTTAGTGTCATGACACGTCAAAAATGAGACAGAAATGGCAATATTAACGATTTCATTGATATGCTTGGAAATTCCTTTGTGGGTAGTTTTATTATTTACGACGAAAGTCTTTCGGTCCGTTGTTCAACCTGGTGATATGCCGTGCCTCCTGAACATTCTACCGGTTATGCTTGTCACAAACGGTATTTTTCTCGCTGGTAAGACTCAGAAAAGTACCATAACGACCGCTATGCGGGCCAGGAAGCAGTTCTCGGTATTACCTAGTTGTCCGCAAGCCCCCACCGCTATTTCAATGTGGAGCCAAGAATCTGTGGGTACACTTCCTGTGTTCCCCATTCGGAACTAGCTGGACCGTCGGAATCAAGGGTCTAGGAGTGTGACCGTTTGAACGTTACTTCCATAACTATTACTGTCTTCAGACTACTTAAAATTGCTTTGCAAATTTTCCAAATCATCCAAATTGTGATTAACTTTGTGGAAAATGGCTAAAAATTAAGTTCAGACTTCCAAATTCCAGGAAATGCATGGTTCCGGTCAGTTCCCCTCCGTCCTATTAATACCTTCAGCCTCTCGACCACTGTCTATTCTTGGGAAGAAGCCTCTCAAATAAAATTTATTTTTGATTAACAAACAGTCATTGGGAACGATGAAAGTTTAATTCTAACGGGGTTGGTTCGGACTGGGGGTGGGTTAGGACTGGGGTGTCGATTGGAGCCAATTACAAATTATCGTATGAGGTGAAGTTGGAAAACACCATAAAATATCAAAAATGTCCGTAGTTAGTGGTTGTTATGATGAAATCATTATATTATTTTTTCATGCTATACTTGCAAACCGTGGGCAATTAAATGCTGTTCATCTGTTCATGAACTATATAGGAAAATCTTGGGAGAGAATGAAAACGTAGCCTCCCGTTTCATCATGGAAATGCCACTGCTGTATGTTTCGCGTAAGTAAGACGTGGTGTAACCTTCGATTGTTCACCGCAGTGAAACAAAGAATCCCAATTAACTTTCAAAGTGTTAGTAGGTGGGTACGATATACCTTATAACGGTACTTTGGACTGAGAGAAAACCCAAAACTTTGTAGTTTTAGCAATTTACATGTTCCCTTAGTATAGAACTGTGCCATTGTTACTTAGCTTACCAGCTTAAGGAAAAACCACAATTTGATTTACAATTCCTTGACAAAATACATGGCTTAAAGAGCAGAAAAATCCCCCACCCCTTCCTCATAGTTGAGAAAAACAGTTGAGTCACAGTTGAGCGCAAGCATTTTTCTGCAAAGCCCGACGACCTGTATTCACTTTTACGATTAAAGATGAAATGTTATACGATGATATACTACATTAATTTTTGTGTGTCCCGGGGGTTTTTTTTGTAAGATTCCCTTCCCCCCATAGAGGAAGTCCAGCCTGCAACCTCCTGGCACGCGACGCCCAGCCCATTTTAAAAGGATTTGGGATTTTCAAAAATTAATTCCCAACTCTAAGTGGTTAAAGTAAGAAAAATGAGAAAAGCGGGGAACACAAAAACGGTTAAAGCCTATATTGATTCGTCATATACTTTGAAAGTTCACGGTCCATCATCCATTTCCCAAGATAAAAATGTAAAATAATTGGGTTAAACATTGGAATTCCAAAGGGTCACCTTAAAGTTGGAATTGGATTTCCCTCACGAATTTCCTCTTTTCATATTATCGTGTCCCGCAAGGTGTAAATTGAACTTATATTCCCTTATACATTGTTTTGGTAAATTAAAAAGGGTGCCGCTGAAATCAAAAAAACCCATGGCCCAGCTTACAAAGTACCTTTTTTTTGAGGCAGTTGCTTTCCCACTTTTTTAATGTCCCTTTTTAATTGAAATGATTATTTTGAAAGATTTTTTAAGTTTTTGCATTTGTTAAGAGGAGATTTAAGAACCTTTTTAACCTTTCCCGAAAAAACCACTGAACCAAAAATTCTAAAGATAAATTTTTTGAGGTCTACAGTTTGTGTACCCCCACCCGAAGAACATCCGGATTTTCAAGTTGATTTGGTGGCACTCAAAGACCTGCCCCGGTTTGGCAAGCGTCCCTGGAAAAATAAAATGGAAAATTCCCCAGCAGAGGTTAACACCCCCCTTGGGGCCCAAGTCGGTCCACCATCGTCCCCCCTCGAGAGGTCCCCCAATCAATCACTAGCGGGCCACGGCGGGAATAGGGGGGGGTGGGTGAAAAACCCTCCCCCTTTACTTTTCAAACATGCACACTGTTTTAATGACATCCTAAAAAAAAATAGGTGGGTTTTTTTTTTGATCCCCCCTATAGTTTTTTTTGGGGTATATTAGACCTTTTTTTCTTTCCAAAATTTGCAAGTTACAAAGGAATTTGGTGGGATAGAAAAGTTTTTTTTTTTTGTAACGTGGTCCGTTTTTTTGGTCCTATGGGCATTTTTTTTTTTTAACTGGTTGGCCTTTAAAAAACGACCCCGCAATACCAAAACTCCTTAAACCCCAAATTTTCCTTTGTTAATTGCCTATTTGGGAAAAAGAGTCTCAGGGTGTTTTTTTGTTGTTGTGTTTTTACCCTTAAAGGATGGGCAAATAATCCCCGCAATTAAGTACGTCCCCATTAACCAAGGGAGTTTGTTTTTTTTAGTTATCTCCCCCTTCCCTAAAATTATCAACTTCCCCCTGGTCCCATACTTCCAACCTCAAGAACTTGTTGTAATTTTGGGGGGTCCCTGGGCTTTAGCTCGCGATTTTATTGCCCTTAATCCAGTTTTTTCCTTCTATGTAAAAAAAGAAAGTTTAGAAATGTAGGTCCCCCTGCATTTTTTTATACAACCATCCCTCGCCAGTTGTTCCCAATGACGAAAATCTTGTTTCAGCATGATTTGATAATGGTCCTTAATGATGGAAACAGTATGGGGCTTTTGAAAAATTTTAAAGGGCCCAATCTTCCGCCAAAATTAATGTTGAGGGAATAGTTTTGGGTCCCGGATGGGGTTTTTTTTTATTGACATCAAACATTCCAAGACTTCCAACAACCGTAACTGAAATTAAAAAGGCAAACGAATCCCCAACCGAGTACATCAGGTTTTTGGGGAACGCAAACGGCTTTACCTGTTCCCCGTGTAAAAGCCCCTCCAAGGCCAGCCGAGAACCTCCTTGGGATGCCTGCCCCCGGGAGCGCAAAATTTTTAACAAATGCAAATTCCCCCCATCAGCTGAAATGCAGTTTGTGATTGACTGTGGGTCCCTTCCGGTTTGGGATTATGTAAAAAAAATATTACTTATTAATACTACTTCGTTTTCCCCCCGGAAAGAGGCCCTTAATTTGGACAAAATTTTGGTGTCCCCCTTTTCCCCTTTTCCAAATATACACCCCCCCCCCCCCCGGTAGAGAAAACAGGTTAAGGAGAAACCAACCTGAAAAAACACTCGGGAAAAAAGAAGTTAACTGCCTGGCAATCCAATAACTCCTATTAAACCTGTTAAACATGAGTTCCTTCCCCCGTTTGGTTTTGGGCAGAATTTGCTCCATCAACTGCAGTGAACAAAACCTATTGGGAAAGCGGCCCTCAAAAATCCAGGGATAAATACCGACGACATTTGAGGAAACCGAAAACACACAAAATGAAAAAAAAATGAACAAAATAACTCCCAACCACCCCTCCCCCTAAGTTTAACGGCAAACCAAGTCCAAACCCACGAGAAAGGCTTAACTGGTGCTCATGACCTTTTTTTAAGACTTGGGAAGGAAGAGGGTCCAGATTTAGAGTTACTTAGTTTTTAGTAATCCTGGCATCCCCCGTAATAACCCAGCCCCCCGACAAAAAACACCCGCACGGGAAACGGGCCCCCCGGGGGCCTAAGTCTCTCCCGCCCCAAATTTCCGAATACCCCATAATTTTTTTCAATCGCCCCCTTAAAGTTGTTTTTTTTACCTTAAAGGCCCTTTTTTTTCATATGGGGCATCCAATGTAAGTGCATCTTGTTGCCCCCTCTTCCAAGTACACGCCAATTGTTCCCCCCACCAACCTGATTCGACTTAGCCTCAGCTACTGTCCCCCCGTGGTTCCCCCCCTGGGAAGCTTTTCCAAAAGTGCCAAAGTGGCATGTGGTGGTAATAAAGTCATAGGTCCCATGTCCCCTAAGGGCAACGGCCCCAACGCAAGACCCACTTTCAGTGGCGAAAGGCCCCCCCCCCAACGGGGGGTGGGAATGGGGGGCCCGTTGTGCCCCTCCCCAATCCATTTCAGAAATAAGGGTTTTTTGGAAAATTTTTAAAATTTTATCCACCCCAAAAAAGGGGCCGTTTTTTTTTTAAGCTATAGTTCTGTAGGGAGTAAGGGTGGGAGTGGGTGGGTTTTCGACCCGGAGTGATGGATCTATTTCTACCCCCAAATGTTGTGCCCCCCCCGTTTACATGTGGTTGGTTAAAACCGCAAGGAAATCCAATCCTAGGGGAGGGGCCCCCTTTCTTTTCATCATTTAAATATAAACAATTAAAAAATTGAAATCTTGATCGGCACTTTGAAAGTTAGAGGGTAAGAAAGCAAGTAAGCAAGAGTGGGATATGGGAAATAATAGGGGTAAGGAGGGGGGGGGGCACACGGTATGTGAGAAACACAAGAGTCGGAGACACTCTAAAAAGGTTCACGACTTGCATCATTACATTCCCGTGGCAATTGGTGGAGTAGAATTTAGCGTTAATAACGTCACCAAGAATTAAATGATAAATTTTGAGGGATGAAATAAAATGCAAGTTGTGGAAAAACATGGTGGGGGTGAGAGAAATTTTAAGATGGTGATTTAAAATGCCTTTAGTAAAACTTAAGACTATGAAAAATCATTGGGGTTCAAGCAACGTGGTTGGTTCCCCCGACCGCCTTTTGGAGCTAATTGTAAACTTTCTATTTGGAATATTAATGATTGACATTGGCAGGCAAAATACATTCGGTGGGTGAAACATTTGCTGGGGGTTGTGTACAATTGACAAAGAGCCCGAACTTGGCACGATACCCATGTTTGAAAAATAACCCGTGGTTTGGTTTAAGAATTGTTTGTAACAAGTAACTGTGCGCTTTTTTTGAGAAGATTAAGCCCCCATTTTTTGTATAGAATAACCAACCCACTCGCTCTCCTTTTTTTAATAATGGATACATTTTTTTTACCATTTTTTAGATTTAATTGTAGTAATTTTTATGGGGCAAAACTTTGTAATGTTTTTTGGTGACCTCCAAAATATGGGGAAAGATTTTAACGTTTTTTTGCAAAAAAACAGCAGCAAGAGTAAATTTTTTAAGAAATGCTGGGTTTTGGGAAAGGTGGGCGAAGTCAGACGAAAACCCTTTTCAAAACTTTAGGTTTTGGCAAACCCCTTTCGGGGGGGGGGACAAACAGCCACAAAAATAAAAAGACCGAGGTTAATCATTGGCCTTTTTTAAATGTTTTTGGAAATGGATTTATCACCTCAAGTAAACTTTCGGGATCTTTTTTCAGTACACTCACAATGTCCCAATACGTATGTGCCCTCCGGATCAAAAACTTTTTTAATCACTTAATTTGGTTTAGTGGGGGGACGCAACAGAAAAACCCCACCAAGAAGACTTTTTTCACAATACTTAGCCCTTCTTCCATAAATGGGAATGAAACTCCCCCTGAAATGAATGTAGGAAACCGCAAAAAGTCCACCTTTTTGATCAATTTTTTAAAAGTCCACCCCTTATTAACCTCTTACTTATGGAATATTTTTTTACACTCATGTTTTTTGTTTATGTTTTTTTGGTTTTACCGCCCTGTTAAATGGTTTTTTTATAGGGGTTTTTAATGCTTTTTTTACTCTCCCATTTCTCCCCTTGTTTTAAAGGCTTTCTTGGTGCAAATTTTGTTTGGTTAAATTTCCCCCTCTTTATCTTGGTCATCCCCTTCCCCTTTTTAGTCCCCTTTTTATTTTTTTTCACTTTTTTTATTTTTCCCCTCCCCCTGTGTTTTTTTATGTTATGGCAGCCGGTAATTTTTTTTTCCCCCCCTTTTACTAAACCCTTTACTAATTTGATTGGGTTTCTCCTTTTTAAGTATTTTTTCTATAACTTTGTATTATTGTAAAATGGTGTGGGCTGTTTTTTTTTTTATTTTTCCCCCTCCTTATACCTTTTTTAATTTTTTTTACGAGGGCCCCCCCTCCGGTAAAAGATTTTAGCCCTTGTTTTTGTGGAAAAGCCTTAACCGAGTTTTTTCCCCACCCCCCATGTTTAATGTTTTAAATAAATAAATTGGTAAGCATTTTTTACTAATCACACGGTGGGTTTTGCTTCAACTATCAGGAAACGGTTCCCGCAAAATCCCTTCTCAAAACTAAATCAAAATTTTGGCGGTGCCTTCCGGAGCTTCAAACCCCTTAAACCCCTCAAGTGGGCCGTTCCCTTTAATTAATCAATATGGGGCCTTACCCGGTAGCAAACTCCCCCCTGAAGAAAGCACAAGCAGCAAAAAGTTGAAAAAGCTTGTTTTTCCGAGGCATACAGAAATTTTTTTGTTTTTGGGAAACTGGAAATTTTGAAAATATCCTCGAAATGGCCAGAAAGCCTAAAATGCAGGTTTTTTTTGTCCCCATAGAAATCTCGGCGCACATTTGCGCACGGCCATTCGTCCCCCCAAGGTTTTTACACTTCCATCTCATGTTCCCATTAATTAAGGTAAATTAATTAACATGCAACTATTTTCCTGATCACAAACTCTTTCTCCCGAAAAACCAGAGCTACATCTTCCAATCTCTGTAAGGGGCCTCTCATCAAATTATGGAATCCCTTTTTTTCCCAAATCCTAAATTTTGGTAAGCATGAATGTAGAAAGGTTTTGGAAAGGTACGTTAATATTTGCCGTTATAACCAATTTTTTCAAAAAAATTTACCGAGCGCAGCCCATTAATCGCCTTTATAGGTTAAATGATTTGTTAATTGCACTTACGACGAAAAGCATTCCTGAAAAACGCGCTTTGTTTTAGTCTTTCACCCCTTTTGCTATTGCCTTATCAGGGAGGGTCGAATCTGCACCTCCCCCCTTACCTACTTTATATTTTTTCCTCCCCCTGCAACCTATACTCCCCTCCCCCTCCCATTCCCCCCAGCTTGCTGGAAGCCCACGGGCTTGGGAAAGGCTGTCGTCCCCCCCCCTGAAAATTTTTTCGTTCATACTTTTAGTTATAAATTTACGAAGTTGTAAAGTTTTCCCCTCGGAGGGCCATAACTCCACCTATTAGTAATTCAATTTGTGCATGTCCCAAAGGAAAATAAGCATCATGTTCCCCCCCCCCCCCAAGTGGCCCCATTTTTTCCCTAATAATTTAATTTTTAGAGCTTCCAAGACGGCCCCCTTGGGGTTAAACCAGGTATACCGGTTTTTTGTTTTTCTGTAAAGCCTTAGACAGTTTAAGATAACCCCCCCCTTTTTTTTTTAATAATGCCCACAATTGTGGAAGCAAAGGAAAAATTTTTCGTAATAGTCCAAGAAAAAAATTTTTTCTGTGGAACTCCAACCGGCCAACGTTGGTTTTTGGGGGTAAAAAAAACTTTGTTCCGAATAGAAGGCAAAGTAAAGTAAGACAAAAAGGGGGCTTTCCCGGGAGGGTTTTTTGTTGAACAAATGAAACCCCTTCTCTTAGAACAACAATAACTCCCTTCCCTCTTTTCAAACCTAACCAAAAAATTAGAAAATTCACCTGAATTGACGGACATTTTTTCCCAACCATAGATTGAAATCAGTTTTCCAAGAAAATACCCTAAAGGTAGCAACCATTTTGCCCATCCCTATAATAAGCAAGCTGGAAAATTAACAAAAATTTTTCCTCCAAAGGGGACGGGGAGCAAATCATTTAATAATTCCTGTCTGAAATAAATAAGTGTGGTTCTGCGGGTCACGAAAACCAATGCATGCAACAAAGGCCACCCCTTAATCTGAAATCTATCCCCGTGGGGGGTCCACCAATTAGTTAAGGGGCCCGGAAAACAAAAGGATGTATGGGGAAAAACATTGTGGTTATAACCCCCCGGGGGTGGGGTTAGAGTCAAAGGTTCCCCCCCCCTAACCCCACAACCTTACTGGAACAATCCAAAAAAACTAGGAGTAACTTCCTTAATTTTGGTTTTTTCCTTGGCTAAAGGTTTTTGTTCCCAGAAAGTAATTACCAATTCATGGAACCCAACATTATCCTGATGAACTGGGGAAGGGTAAGAAAGGTAAGGAATAGTTTTTGAAAGACAATGTCCCCCCCCCCGTCTCCTTAAATGGCCAAAAAATAATTTTTAAGAGCAAGACAAATGTAAAATTTTTTGGAACGCAAATTTTTTTTAGTAATTTCCCAAAAGAAATAAAGGAAACAACTTGTCAAACAATTGAAACTTGGAGTTTACATTTAAGGAAGAAACTTTTAATTCCCTTAAATTAATTCCAAAACTCCTCTAAAAAAGGGACGGGGAATTTTCCTCCTCCCCTTTGGCCACTGAATCCAGAAAAACACAATATCCTATCACCAACCCCCACCCCTACCCGCCCCACCGTACTGGGCTATGTCCCCCGCTGCAAGTGAAAACACCCCTGGGAATATTGTCTGCCAATTTTTTGGAAATTTTGAAAATCGACTTTCCTTGATTACTTTTGTAAAGACCTTTTGAAAAAATTTTTTCCAGACGAGGTCCCACTGGAAAAACTCCCCCCTTACGAACAATCAAAAAATTCGTATAACAGTTTTTTTTTGTATTTAGAACAAAAACAGCAAGCTTTTTTGGCAAACTGCCCGTTACTGATACCCCCCCCCTCTACAAGTGCTCTTAATAAACTAACACAATTTTTACATGTTAGTTAAATATTGAATGCTTAGCCAGGGTGAAAAGAATAAAGGAAAAATCCCTTTGATCAATATATTTCCTTGCCTGGTTTGGGTTTTTGGCCTAGCATACATGAATCCATGTAAATTTTCCCTTCATCCCGTATGGCCAAATGAAATAGGGATTCCAGTGCCCTTGTGTGGCCCTTTTTTTAACCTTGAGCAGATTAGTACTGACGTCCTCAACTGTCCCGAAAACCCCTAAGAACCTACCTTGTCCCCACCCATTATACTCGTGCTTTTGAAATTTTTTACTTTTCTTACACAGTTAATATTTGACCCCACAAACAGAAAATTTAATTTGGACAGCCACTCAAGTTAACCCGTTTTAATTTCCCTTCCCTTCACTAAAAACGAAAGGGCTTGCTAATGGCCCCCGCGTCGCTGGAATCTGGTTAATACCCAAAACAATTTCTGTAACAGGGTTCTTTTAATTGAAACCAAGGTCGGACAAAGGTTTTACCGCCTTCCCTTATACCCTCGAAGGAAACTCCAACCAATCCATGTTTAAGAATTTTAATAGTCCCCCCCCTATATGTCACACTTCAGTGGAAAAGTTAATCATGGGCCAAAACTTTTTGTTCCCCTTATAATTTTTAAAAAATCACGTCGTTGCCAGAATGAATACGATTTCAAAACACCCAAGTCCCCCATATTTTTACCTCGCCTATAAAAATGTCATGGTTTTCCCCTTTCAATGGAAATGTTTGAAGGGGATTGGCATACCTTTAATGTACTCCACAGTGGGTTTAATATTTTTTAACAAATCCCCCTCCCTGGGTGGTTTTTTTTTAATTTTTTAATTTTAGTATGGCCCCTAAGAATTTTCCCTTTTTTAAAAGGAAAGTGGCCCCTATTTATGGGCGTAAGAAATCATTTTTTCATCCCGTGAAAATGAAACTTGTGAATCACTGAACCTCGTTTAAATAGTTTTTTGTTTGCCCCAACGGATAGCAAACTGAATAAACCATCAGTACACATTCCTACCAAAATTTAATGTTTTTTTTGCAAAGACTGATAGGTTTTTTTTGCAAAAAAATTAAAATAAAATCATTACATAAAAAAAAATAAGTTGATTATGATTTGGGTTGTTTTTTTTTCAATGGTTTTTTTCGCCTCTGCCATGTTAATTTCTTTCACTTCAGTTGTTAAACGCCTAAAACTAGCTTCCCCTGGGGGCCGCTAAGCTGATATTTTCAACTAGAATGAATATGGGGGTAAACCTATAGGTAAAATTTAAGGTGTTTCATAATATAAGGTGGATAAAGCTTGCTTTGTAAGTAATTGGTTTAGCAATTATGAACCCCATTCACCCTTTTTTCAAAACCTTTTAACAAGGGTTTTTTTTCATATAAGAAACTAATTTTGTTTCCCAGGCCTAAACAACTATCGAAAATTTTGTGGGTTCAATTAAAATTTTTAGACGCAAATTTGTTCCGCATCAAATTCAGTGGGGTTTTTTTTCTCCCTATAAGTCCTAACGGCAAAGTTTTATCCCAAATACTTTATGTTTTTCCTTTTAAGGAATCCAGGGGGGGGGGGGGGGGATGAAGATTTAGTTTTACCCAACCCTACTTTGTTTTAACAGCAATTAACTTCGGGCTATGAAATGCTTCCCTTAAAGAATTAATGAACAGGGCCCCCGGAACGAAACTGTAATAAATCCCCAGGTAAACATTATTTGAGAAAATGGGAATTGAAAAAGTTTTCCACAGCTGGGGGCCCAAAAGTTAGAGGGGCCGAAAAAAAATAAGAAAAAACACCGTTATGGAGAAAGGCCGTGGTTTGGTTTTTTAAAACCACCCTCTCCGCCCAGCCCCTGGAAAACTGAAAAAAGTAAATATTCCCATGAAAGACAGAAATTAGCCGTTCGAAAAATGAAATTGGTGGGGCACCCTTAGTTCTGAAAAAAAGAGGAAACTAGCCCCAAACGGTGGGTCCAATGGGGCCTACCAATTTTTACTTCCAGTTAAAGATGTTAGGTTGGCGCCCTTTTGTTCTTTTTTTCAATAAAGGTCCGAAAAACAAAAATTATAAGGTTATTTTTGAAATTCAATTTTCCTGTCCCCCCCTTGGTCCCCCCTTCCACCTTTGGCTTACTGTCCCGTGCCTTAAAATAATATAGTTCCTGTTTGCCTAAATTAAAGGTGTTTTTGGACATAAATTAATACAATTTTAAAATGTAAACCCCTTTTTTTTTATCTTCCCCCCCCTGCAAGTAAAGGGTTAAAGCCATTTTATTAATTGGGTCAAACTTTTATTTAACTTCCGATTTGGGGATAATTTTTTATGTTTCCTCCTTAAAATCCCGGATTTCTCCTGGGGGGGGAAATTTGTTACGGGGTAAGGGAACAATTACGCGGGTGGGATTAACTTGAAGCCTGGAAACTTAACCTACTTTTTGGTTCCCCGAAAGGTAAAATTTTACAAGGAAGTAAAAACTTGGGGGAGGGGGGGGGAAGCAGCGCCCATGGTTGAATTTTTCACACTGTTGTTTTACCCCCCTTCCAATGTTTTTTAAATGTCCCCCCAATTATGGGAAAACTCATTAAATTGTCAAAGAGTGACCATGCCCCCCCCTCCTGAATTAGTAAAACTACCATTTGAAGGAGGAATCCAAACCCCCCCCTTCGTTTTAGTGGAAACCGAAAATCAGCTTAAAGAATCCCCCTTACCTCCCAAGGTGGGGGCAAACTTTAAATTCCTAAATTTTCGGTGAAAATGCCACTCGCTGGAGAGTGAAAAGTCCCCCCACTCGATTAAAAAGAAGAGGGGTGGGAAACAAACTGGCAATGATTCACCCTCTTTTGTAACCATTTTTTCCTTTTCTGTTTTACTTTTAACGGAAAGGCCCCCCTAAATTTTTACAATGGGAAGTTCAACCCACCCCCACATCCGGTTTGGGAATCGTTTTGGAAATGCCCAATCCGTCCCAGAGACGAAAAATCCGTCCACCCTACCAAAAATTTAGAAATTGGATTGAGAACGACTTGTTTTTTAGGTAAGTTCCAAGGAATTCTTCCCCCCCCTTGGTCACATTTTTTCCCTGTTACCCCCCCCTCCCACCATCCCCCCCAATTCCAAAAATTTTCCTGGCTCCCTGGAGAAAAAATTTACTGGGCCCATGGAGTTTTTTTTCAACTTGGGATATGGGCCAAAAACTCCCCATTTGAGGGTCCAAAACCCGAAGTTAAATAAAATCGGACTTTTTTGGGTTTCCGGTACATTCGGAGTGAGGTACTCGCAAAAAAAAAAAAAAAAAAAAAAAAAAACAAACGCGAAGCCATTTAAATAGTCCCAAACCAGGGCGGACGAAATTTTTCCCCAACTAAAAATATTCAAAACCGGCCCGACTTTATTAATAAACACCCCCCTTTCCACAAAGTTTCAACTATGATTTTTCGAAAACGAATAATGCTGTTAATCATTACCTTTAATGGTTTAATTGGGGAAACCAACCATCCAGCCCCCATCGGGAAGGGGGGAGGGGGGGGAAATTGGTTGTTTTTAATTTTCATAAATTTATTTCACGCCCCCTAGGCCCCCCACCCTAATTGAGGGCCTATGTCCCAACCCCGACCATATTTACCTAAGTGATCGGGTTTAGAAATATTAGATACACCCATTATAACCAAATTTTTATTATTAATCTGGTTTTTGCGATTCGGGGGTTTTTCGTTTGGGCGGGCTGTTGGGCCAATGTAAAATTTCGTCACCCGCAGTCGGGGTTGGTGTTTAGTTAAGCACAGAATATGTACTGGACTCAATGTACAATCCTAAACCACTTAAGAGGCCCCAGTTTTTTTGTTGTCCCCCCCCACAAGTCCCCCGGTAAAAAGTCAAAATTATTTACACTTCATCGACTCTCCACTTTGAACGGCTAAGGGGGGTGGGGAGTTTGGGATGTGTCCCCGAAGGTTGACCCTTTTTTCATCTAAGGTTATATTTCTTGTGGGAAATTTTGCAAAGTTGAAAAAACTGATGGTAAGTTTTTTTTTGTCGAGATACTAGCGTTTTGTCCACGTTTTTTTTTCAGCCCCAAAAAGGGAATTTTTGAAGCAAGCCATAATGAAAAAAAATAACCTCACACTTTTAATGGACCTCCTCTTTAAATAGGTGTTTTTCTTTTTTGAACTTTACAACCAATTTTGTATCCCTCCGTTAAATTCTTTCGTTGTTATCAGGGGGGGGGGGGGGTCCCCCCATGGTTGAATGGGCATTCCTAAATTGAGGAGAAATTGCACACAATTTTTTAAAAACCTTTAAATCCCCCATGGGGAAGGAACTAAATCCCCCCGCCCCACTTCCCCCCTGTTTCCCAACAAAATGTGGGGGTTAAAACTTTCCAGGTGGCTTGATCTTCCAGTTCCCTCCCTTTTTTTCCGCCCACCAACTCCCCTTTGTTTTCCTTTGGAAGAACGTACACCAAGCTAAAACTAAACATAGTTTTATGTATACCTAATTTTTTTTGGATGGTCCCAGATATCCAAGAAAAAACCCACCGAAGCAAGTGCGTTCCCCCCCCCCCCCCCCCCCTTTTTAATTTTCCAAAATTTCCCCCACAACCTTCCCCCCGCCCCCTCCCCCCCAACGCCCAACATGAAGCTTCGTAACAATTCGTAAACGGAGAGGTTTCGTAAACTTTTTTTTGGCCCCTACGGAAAATTTTGTTTTAGCCCGCCCACTCCAAATCATTTTTTTTTCTTTTTTTGTTGTTGTTGTAAAATCTGGGGGGGGGTGGGGGGGGGGGGGGGTGGGGGGGGGGGGGGGTGGGGGGGGGGGGGGGTGGGGGGGGGGGGGGGTGGGGGGGGGGGGGGGTGGGGGGGGGGGGGGGTGGGGGGGGGGGGGGGTGGGGGGGGGGGGGGGTGGGGGGGGGGGGGGGTGGGGGGGGGGGGGGGTGGGGGGGGGGGGGGGTGGGGGGGGGGGGGGGTGGGGGGGGGGGGGGGTGGGGGGGGGGGGGGGTGGGGGGGGGGGGGGGTGGGGGGGGGGGGGGGTGGGGGGGGGGGGGGGTGGGGGGGGGGGGGGGTGGGGGGGGGGGGGGGTGGGGGGGGGGGGGGGTGGGGGGGGGGGGGGGTGGGGGGGGGGGGGGGTGGGGGGGGGGGGGGGTGGGGGGGGGGGGGGGTGGGGGGGGGGGGGGGTGGGGGGGGGGGGGGGTGGGGGGGGGGGGGGGTGGGGGGGGGGGGGGGTGGGGGGGGGGGGGGGTGGGGGGGGGGGGGGGTGGGGGGGGGGGGGGGTGGGGGGGGGGGGGGGTGGGGGGGGGGGGGGGTGGGGGGGGGGGGGGGTGGGGGGGGGGGGGGGTGGGGGGGGGGGGGGGTGGGGGGGGGGGGGGGTGGGGGGGGGGGGGGGTGGGGGGGGGGGGGGGTGGGGGGGGGGGGGGGTGGGGGGGGGGGGGGGTGGGGGGGGGGGGGGGTGGGGGGGGGGGGGGGTGGGGGGGGGGGGGGGTGGGGGGGGGGGGGGGTGGGGGGGGGGGGGGGTGGGGGGGGGGGGGGGTGGGGGGGGGGGGGGGTGGGGGGGGGGGGGGGTGGGGGGGGGGGGGGGTGGGGGGGGGGGGGGGTGGGGGGGGGGGGGGGTGGGGGGGGGGGGGGGTGGGGGGGGGGGGGGGTGGGGGGGGGGGGGGGTGGGGGGGGGGGGGGGTGGGGGGGGGGGGGGGTGGGGGGGGGGGGGGGTGGGGGGGGGGGGGGGTGGGGGGGGGGGGGGGTGGGGGGGGGGGGGGGTGGGGGGGGGGGGGGGTGGGGGGGGGGGGGGGTGGGGGGGGGGGGGGGTGGGGGGGGGGGGGGGTGGGGGGGGGGGGGGGTGGGGGGGGGGGGGGGTGGGGGGGGGGGGGGGTGGGGGGGGGGGGGGGTGGGGGGGGGGGGGGGTGGGGGGGGGGGGGGGTGGGGGGGGGGGGGGGTGGGGGGGGGGGGGGGTGGGGGGGGGGGGGGGTGGGGGGGGGGGGGGGTGGGGGGGGGGGGGGGTGGGGGGGGGGGGGGGTGGGGGGGGGGGGGGGTGGGGGGGGGGGGGGGTGGGGGGGGGGGGGGGTGGGGGGGGGGGGGGGTGGGGGGGGGGGGGGGTGGGGGGGGGGGGGGGTGGGGGGGGGGGGGGGTGGGGGGGGGGGGGGGTGGGGGGGGGGGGGGGTGGGGGGGGGGGGGGGTGGGGGGGGGG
The DNA here is from genome assembly GCA_029531755.1 of Holothuria leucospilota. Taxonomy (NCBI): domain Eukaryota; kingdom Metazoa; phylum Echinodermata; class Holothuroidea; order Aspidochirotida; family Holothuriidae; genus Holothuria; species Holothuria leucospilota. The sequence continues at coordinate 2,123,527 of CM055976.1, read as the reverse complement.
GGGGGTGGGGGGGGGGGGGGGTGGGGGGGGGGGGGGGTGGGGGGGGGGGGGGGTGGGGGGGGGGGGGGGTGGGGGGGGGGGGGGGTGGGGGGGGGGGGGGGTGGGAAAATTTTAAAAAAATTTGAAAAAAACGGAGGGAAAAACGTTGTTTAAAAAACTCGGGAAGGGGGGCCCCCTTTGTTTTAAAAATTTGGAAAATGCATTTTTATTTTTTAAAAATAATCTATGTTTTATTAAGGTTTTGGGGCGCCTTTGGTCAAAAATTTGTCCCGGGTTTTGAAATAAAGGTAGGGAAAATTTTTCCCATGGCTTTAAGACAGGAAACATGTTTTTATATTCTCAAGCAAATAAAAAACGAGGAACCATTTTTACCCTTATTGAGGAAAATCAAAAATGGACCGTTAGCCTCACGAAAAAGCTCCCGAGGAAAAATTTCTGCCAGAAAAGAAATGGATTGTACATTTGGTTGGGAACTTAAAACGGCCCATAGACAAAAATTTATACGGAAAACCCGGGGGGAAGGGGGCCAATCCCAAAAAATCAAACTAACCTTGGGCGATTCAGCACGCATAATTTTATATTTACTGCGGGAAATTTTGAACGCCTTTTAAATTAAATCGAATTTTCCAAAATGGGGAATAATTTTTTTTTCACCGCAGGAAAAATAAGGGTAAAAAAAAGCCCTCTGCGGTTTCTGTGAAAAAAAACCCCTATCCTAAACCCCGGGGATCAAGTTTTAGGCCCTACTTAACCCACAGTCCAAAAAATTGTTTTTTTTTTTCCCCAAATAAAAAATTTAAAAAATTTTTTGGAAAATAAAAAATTTGTTTTGGGGAAATACGGGTTGAATTAAGAAAATTAGTTAAATTTATTTTTAAAAGGCCTTTTCCAAAAATGTTAAAGTAGGGTTTTTTTGAGGGCGGGACCAATTAATTCCAATTCTTCCCGCACGAAAAAAAAAACCCCGGGCCCTTGACCTTTTAAAAAATTCCCATACCAAGGGGGGGGGGAAGATTTGTTTCCCCCCCCCAAAAATTTAAATTTGGGGGAAAAAAATCTCCCTTTAAAAAACCCCCCCCCCCCCCCCTTTCCCCCAAAGGGTTTTCGGGTTTGGGGAAAACCCCCCGGTTTTTTGTTAACCCAAAATTTCTTTTTTCTTTTTTTTTAAACCAAATTTTTAAAAACTTGGGGCTTTTTGGGGGAATTTGGGGAATTTTCTTTAAAAAAGGGGAAAAGTCTGGGGAAAAAGCCCAAAATTAAAAAATGAAGGGTTAAAAAGCTTTGTACCGAAAACAATTTTTTTATAAAAAAAAAAAAAAAAAAACAAAAAAAAAAAATTTTTTTTTAAAGCAGGTTCTTTTCCCCGGGGCCCCATTTTAAAAAAGGGGGGGATAAAATTTCCTTACGCCTAAGGTCAAAAAAAAAAAAAATAAAAGCAAATTAAAAATTTTTTTCCCAAACCCAAAAAAATTTAAAGGGGGGGTTTTTTTTGTTCCCTTCGAAAATTTCCCTTCCCAATTGGAAAGACATTTTTTGGGGTTTGGGGGTTTGGGAAAAAAAAATTTTTATTTTCGCTCGATTTTAAATCTTCGAATACTTTTTCGCAAAAGGGGGACTTCTTTCTAAACCCATAATTTTAATATTTAAGGTACAAAATTTAAAAAAGGGCTTTGGCCCAAGGTTGTTTTGTTTTTTTGAAAACTGTATGAATTTTGGAGGCCTGAAGACGCATGTTGCAGGAACGGTAAAACGGGACAAAAAAAACCTAAAAGGGAAATTTAAAATTCGTTTTTTATGGATTTGGTAATTAAAACCCAAACCCACGGGCCCTACCACCGGAAAAAATTTTCCCGGGAATGGAAAAAAATTTTTCCAAAACGGGGTTTTTTCCCCAAAAAAGGGGGGTTTTTAACCCCTTTTTTGGGGTTCTTTTAAAACCGTCCCCTTTACGTCCTTTTTATGGCCAGCCCTTTTTAAAAATTTCCCGGGGTTTCCCTGAAAACCCGTTGTTCCCAAAATTTTTTCCCAAGGAAAAGGGAATTTCTAATTTTTTAATTTTCAAAAAGGGGGGCCCCTTTGAAGGTCCTATTTTCTGATTCGACGCAAAAAGGTTTTTCCCCCCTCGATGTTTTTCCACAAAAAAATATTTTTAAAAAGGTTGGCCTACAATTTGGCTTTTCTACCCGAAAAAGGGCCGGGAAAGGGAAAACCCCCTTTTTTGTCCCCTTTTTCCCCAAAAAAAACCCAAAAACCCAAAAAAATGGGGCCTAAAAAAAGGGGAACAATCGGGGTTTTTAGTTTCAAAAAATGCAAATTCAAAATTTAAAACTTTTAAAGGGTCCATGCGGCCCTTTTTGGGCTAGGGGAAAAATTTTTTCCCCCCTTCTTTGGGGGAACCGGGAAAAAGGTTATGGAATAATTCCCCCCTGGGCCTTTTAAAGGGAAAATTTGGACAACCCCCGCTTTTTTAAGGGCTCCCAAAAGACCAAAATTTTAAAATTATAAAAGGAAGGTAACTTTTCCCCCTAGGAAAAAATTGGGGTTTATTCAAAAAGGAAATTACCCTACCCCCTTTTCAATTTCCAAAAAAAGAGAATTTTCCTAAACAAAAATTTTAAAAACCCACTGGATTTCCCCCCAATTTTTTTTAGGGGGCCCGACAAACCGCCTTTGGGGGGCCCCCCCCGGGTCCGCCCGAAAAGGGCCCCGGGGGTGGGGGAAAGGGCCTTGGGCCCCCTTTTTTAAAAAACAAAATCCAAAACTAATTTTGGGGCCCCATTTGGGGGGGGCCTTCCGGAATAAGGGTTTTAAATTTTTAACCCGGTTTTCTCCCCGGGAAAATAAAAAACGCCTTTCATAAAACGCCAACCTTCCGGGTTTAACCCAAGTTGAAACCAATTTTTTTTTTTACAGTTTTAAAAATTTGGTTTAAAAAATTTTCGGAAATTTTTTAAAAAGAAAAAATTGCCCCAATCGGCGCTTTCACACCTTTTTTCCAAAAAAGGTTTCAAATTAAATAACCCGTTTTTTTACGGGGGAAGGGCAAAAAAAATTTTTTTTGGGGGGGGGGGGGTTAAAGTTTCCCAAAAAAAAACATATAAATTGAAATTGTTCCCGGTTTTTTGGGCTTTAAAAATTGGTAATTTTGTTTTTTATTCCCCCGGCGTTTTTTGGAAAAACCCTTAAATAGTTTTTCCATGCCTTAAACTTAAAACCCCTAATCCTCAAACCAGGCCCGGGGCGTTAAGGGTAAGGGGTTTTTTTTTTGGGGAAAAGGTTCCAACCCCCCCCCCAAAAAAAACCCTTTTCCCCTTTTAAAAAGAAGGGCCAGTGTTAACCTTTCTTATCGTTCAACAGGAAAGTTTTGATTGAAAACGGGTTTTTCAGAATTTTTTTTAAAGGTTTTTGAAATAATTTCTTGGAAAACTTTTTTAAAGGTTTTTACTGCTTAACCCTTTTTTAAAAAACTTTCCTTTTTAATTCAAACCCGGCCCCCAAAAAAAAAAAACCCAAAAAAATATTTAGTTAAAAACCCCCCAAAGGGGTTCGACAAACCCCCCCTTGGTTAAACTTTTTTAAAATTTTTTTTTAAACCTAGCCCCCGGGCCGGTTTTTTCCCCCGGAATTTCTTGGGGGCCCCCCGGGTACCCCCTTAGGGCTGCCACCAAACTATGGGGGAAAGGTTGGGGGTATTTTACTTTTTTAAACCATATCCCTTTTTCCTTTTTTTTAAGAATTTGGGGTTTTGGGCCCTGGGCAAACCTTTTAAAAACTTAACCAATTTAAAAATGCCCCCCGATAGATTTGAAAGGGTTTGGGGGATCTTTTTACTTTTCAGATTCAAACAATGTTTAGCTTTAGCCGGTTTTTTGGGCCTTTTTGTAAGGGGACCGACCCCGGGAGTTTTTCTGTTTGGGGTGAATTGGGGATTTAAAAAAAAAAAAAAAAGAAAAAAAAAAAGAAAATTTTAGCATTTGCCTACCAAGATTGGCCCCTCATTTTCTTCCATTCGTAAATTTTTTCTGGATAAAATTAAAATTTTCCTGGAATGGGAAATTAAAAATTTCCTTTTTGGGAATGGCATTTTTTTGGGTTTGGTTTTTTTGGTTTTTTAAATTTAAAGGGGGGCTTTTTTTCCCCTTTTTAAGTTTTAAGATCCCGGGTTTTTTTTTCCCCCTTTTTGTCAAGCCTATAACGCTTTTCCTATCCCCGGCCATGACCCCCAAATTTTCAGAAATTTCCCAAATTTTCGGGAAGGGGGTTTTATTTCAAAAATTTGGGGAAAATTTTCTGAAAAGGGGTCATGGCGAAAGGGAAAATGACGTAAAAGCTTTGACAGGGTAAAATCCTGGATTCCCCTTAAAGTCCCCAAAAAAAAGCGTTTTTTGAAATTTTTGGGAAAAACACAAAGGCAAAAATTTTTAAAAAGGAAAATTTTTTAATTCCTTCCAGGTTTTTTTAAATTTCCCCCGGAAAAAAAATGGAAGCCTATGGGGGCCCGCAGTCTGCAATGCAATCCGATATACAAATTTGATTTTGAATTTTCCTTTTGCCTTTTTTTTTGGATCTTTTATTTTTTACGCCCCGTTCCCCAGTTCTAAACTCAGTGATCAGCCCTTACAGCGGGGCTCCCCCGGGCTCATCCATTTTTTAAATCAAAAAAAACGCAAAACCCACAACCATGGACTCAATCGACCTTTTTTTGTAAGTTTAAGTACCTGGGGCCTAAAGCTATCCTAATAATAGGCCTACTTTTTTATGAAAAAAGGGGTAACCGCTGTTCCCTAGTATATTGATTTTAGCCAAAGCCTACAGAGCCCAAAAAAAACAAAAAAACCGCCCGGGAGCGCTGGGTAAAAAACCGCTGAAACCCACAGTTTCCACGTTTTTGTCGAGGGTTTTTTCCTGAAATCTGGGCTCATGGTTTTGGGGGGTTTAAATAGGGTAATTGATAATTCAAGTACACTTCCCCAAAAAAATTTCCCCCAATTTAAATTTTTACAATGAGGAGCGTAACACAATAGCTGCATCCTAAAGGTTTCTTTTGATCAGATTTCCCTTTTAAATTTGATAAAAAATTGTTTATCACTGGGCCTTTCTTTAAATAGCGCAAAAGGGTTTGTTATCCGAGGGTTTTAGCATGTGCTGACAGATTTTGGGAAAGGGTTCGGACTTTCCTATCCGGGTACGTCACGAAGGGCCCCTTTGGTTTGGGCTTAGGGGTTTTTGTAAAGGGTTTTGGGCCCTGGGTAAGTACGTAGTTACTCAGGCCTTTTCATTCAAAGAAAAACCCCCAACCTCACATACCAAACAAATTCCCTTTTTAAATGCAAAAGGGCACAACTTAAATTTTAATCTACTGTAACTTTGATAATATACACTCACATTTAAATTTTTGCAATTGTCTTCCCTTTTAAGGCTGCTTTATTTTTTGATCAATTTTTTTTAGAATAAAACCGATCGCTGAACGCAGCACGATGGGGGGAAAATTTTTTTTCTTTGTAGAAATTCCGATTTATTAATTCCTTTTTTCCAATGCTGTTTAAAAAAAAAAAAATTTTGGGTTTAACACTGGTTTTAAACTAGAAAATTTTGCCGATTTTACTGATAAGGTCGTTCAAATTTTTCCTTTCGCATTAAAACGTTTTATTTAAACCCTTTTGGCATCCCCAAATCGTCCCAAGAATTAGGTTTGCATCTTTTTGGGAGGGGCCCCAGTTTTCCCCCCACCCCCCCCCTTTCTCAGAAACCCGGTACAATTTTTTGTGTTGGAGGGGCCCTTTTTTGTAGCATTTCCCCCAAATGTACAATCCAGTTTTCCCCATAATTTTTTTTTTGCAAAAATTCTCTTACCTCGGAGAGATTAAAAAGTAGTGGGCCTAAGCCCCCTTTTTGGGAATAATCCTTTATTTCCTAGTTTGGGAAAAGAGGGGCCTTCCTCCGATATTTATTTGTTTGAGACATATAAAAAAGCGAGTGTCAGTGTCTTTTAAAGGCCAGGGAAAAAATTTTCCCCATACCCTTTTACTTTCAAAAACCCGGCAAAAAATTTTTTCATAGCAATACGGGGGCCGCAGGACCCTTTAATAGATAATCATAGATTTTGCTTTTTAATAAAACTAAAACCCACTGCATTGTTTTAAATTTTTCACCCCATCGTTGTCTACCTATCTTTCATTTGATAGCCCATGCACCACATATTCGCTTTCCCTTCCTGGGTAGCTTTTCCCGCTACAAAAGCAAAAGTTTGACCACAGATAAATTAAAGCATTAAATGTGTTAAATTCCCTGAGAAAACCTTCGGGAGTTTTGTCAAGAAATTTTCCCAGGCCCCCTTGCAAGGGCCCCACTTATTTGCATACCCGTTTTGTACATTTTCCTTTGCTAGTGACATCTTTTGGGCTTCACTTTTTCACGGGTTAACCCTTGGGACAATTTTCCATTGGCTGCTACCAATCCACGTTTAAAGGTTTTTCCTAAACGAACAACGGCTAAACCCCCCTACTGGGGGAAAACCCCCCTCTTTAAACATACGCACTCGTACTGTCGCTTCCGCGTGTAGCCTGATGTGGTGTAATGTACAGTAAAATAAATAAAAGAAAATAAAATTTTACATTTGGGGATCGTGTCGCCTCGGGCCCTTTTCGAAAAGCTGTCTTTGCCCCCAAATTAGTATCAGATTTTCAGCAAAATCCCCTTTACAAGCTAAATTTTGTACCTTATCTTTTTTCATGGGTGTAGAAAAAAAAAAAAATCCGTGAAAATTTTTGGGAAAAATTTTTGTAATTAGCGAATATCGCTTTTTTTGAAAAAAAAGATGGCGCCTCCCGCAAAAAATCCCCCAAAAACTCCGGAAGATGTGTGAGTCACGTAACTGTTAAAGGCCCACCAAATGGGCTCCCACTTCCAAAAAAGGGGTTTCCAAAAATGGGGGGTGGCCCTTTCGAAGGGAAAGAGTATCAAACCCCCTAGCACCATTGGATATTTTACGTAAAAAAGGCAGCTGCTGCATTTGATTTTCCCCCAAATTTTTTGGTTGGGTCTCATAAAAATAGGGGAAAAAATTTGGCAGGGCCCCATGTACATATTACGCGTGCATTTTATTTCCCCTGCAAAAATGCGTAGGCTTCACAGCGTGGGACAGTACTAAAAAGACAATGTTATACGGTTTTCCCCCAAGGGGCCCTGTTTAAATTTTGGGTCGTGTTAGCTGGTGAATTTTACCCATCTGGGGAAAACGGGAAAGGTTTTGGGGAAAAAGTATTTTCTTACATTCTACATTTCCATCTTCTTCTCGCCCACTGAATGGACTATAATTGGATTAAATTTTTTTTTATTAAGGGGTGGGCCCTTTAAAGGGTTTTTCCCTTTTAGTAAGATTTGAAAATTTTTGGGAAATTTCTAGTAGAGGGTTTCTATTCTATGTGAAAGAAAAAAAAATGCGGGGAAGCCCTTTTTATTGTACCCGGGAATCGGAGGTGCGGAAATAAGCTGTGAAAACTATTGCAATGGCCTTTTCCCTGATTATTTTTTTTTTGGGAGAAAAAAAAAAAAGGTTCAATTTTTTGGGCTTGGCGGCCCTTTCCCCTTTTTCCCTTTCCCTTTTATATTAAAGACTCAAAAAGTTTCAGGAATTCAGGCTCAGATATAAATTTTTAAAAGGGCCCCCCCCCAATTGAATTTTTTTTTTTTGGGGGAAATTTCAAAAAAAAACAAAAAAACGAAGGGGGAAAAAAAAATTTTTTTCCTTTCGGGAAATTTGGGAAACGCGCAACAAAATTTCCGAACATGTGGGAAATTTACGAAAAGATTTTGGGAAAGTTCAACCCTCTTTTTCTTTCCCAAAATTCAAATGTATTCATAATTGCAAAGAGGAAATTTTAAAGGGAAAATTTTCGGCCCTCCCTTTTTTTTATACTCATAAGTTTTAGACAAGGGAAAGGGGGGTTTACATTACATGATTTCGGGTAAGGGTTATGTCCCATTTTTTATGAGTTTTTGTTAAAAAACTTCTCCTCTCTGGTCAAAACCGCCAAAAAAACTGCCAAACCGTGTAAATGCCTGATACAGAGGACTACCAAAAAGAAATGTAAACAATTATTTCATGACGTCCCCATCGACAAAAACTTTTATCGGAGTAAAAACTCGGACTGATTTTTTAAATCAAAATCGCTCTATTGAGCGATTAAGTTAATGGGGATAGGAAACAGTTTTACGTGACAAAACCCAGTTTTCGGAAAAATTTTCAAACGCCAAAAATTTTTCCGAACGGAATTTTTTTTTGGGCGGAAAGGGACGAAAATTTGGGAACGTTCTAGGTAAATTTTTTTCTAAAAATTACGAAATTTTTTAAACATTGCAAAAAAATTCAAAGTAAAATGCGCCCTTCCCTTTACTTTACTTTTTTAAAAACTCATTAAATTTCACGCTAAATAATATAATTTTTAAAGGTCCCTTTTTATTGACAATTTTTTTGGAACGTTCGAAATCTTTTTCGACCCTTTAAAAAAAAACGTTCAACCGGAAAACGTTGGGGGGGGTTTGCGGATGGTCGCAAAGGGGTATACGTACTGTATTTAATAGAACGGCCTTGTTTTGGGGGCAGGCTTTCCAGGAAATTTATAATTGCTTTTCCCCCCAGAAAAAGATTTCTTGCTACGCGAAATTCGGCACACAAAGGGACTTTTGTTTAAAAAAACGGCACAAAAGGGACCTCGGTTTTTCCCGGGGTTCCGTAATCCCATTGAAAGAGCGAGGTACCTAGCGGTTTTTTATTGTACACTTTAATAACCGGGGGCGGACCGAAGCGAACACGCACACTTATTTTTGGGGTTTTCTGTAGGCAAAAAACTACAAAATTTCTTTCCCAAAATTGGTTTTTTTTTGCATCCGTGATCCATATCTCGATACAACTCTCGGTGGCCCCGTATTCATAGTTATCCCAGCTAAGCTCAGCCCTCTAGTCTGGTAAAAGGGTTTTAACCTAGGGGCCCAAATGATTACTTTTCCCCGGAGCTGGGGAAATGGGAGTAAAACAATTTCAGTAGCCCTTCAATTGAAACATTCAAAACCATTTTGGCCTAGCCTAAAAGGGGTTAGCACAGGGTTTTCTCCCGGTTTTGCCTGAAAAGGGGGGGAGGGGTTCGTTAATAACTTTTTTGTTTCATGCATGGGGCTAAAGGGCAAAAAAATTACTGTCCTACAGCAAAATTCTACATGCACCAAGAAATAGGCCTACCAGAAGAATTTTGGGAGGCCTGGTTCCCTTTTATATATTTCAGTACGTTGTCAAGGTTTAAAAAAAGTTTTATGCATAAACTTTAATCCAACCGTGGGTCAAAAATTTGGGCCTGTGATTGATCGTACTTTCCCCCACATTTTCTTTAGCAGTACAAACCCAAAGGGGTTTCGAAAATACAACTAAAACACCCTTTAAAATATATAATAATAAAAAAGGTAGGGCATTTTTTCACAATATTAATTCAAGGGTAGGGCCCCCATAAAAAGGATTAGGAACTAGAGTGCTCACTCCCCAAAACAGCTGTGATCGCTAGGGGGAAATCGGGCCCCCATACAGTTTTTTACCACATTTCTGAAACTCATGTACATCCTGCAATCACAGCGGATTTTCTTTCTTGGGATTGGGGTGGGGCATTCTAAAATTCTTTAAAATCCCACTCTAAAGGCCCGGGCCACTTCACTGCCAGTGTTCCACACTCAAAAGCATTTTTCCCCCAAAACAATCTAAAAAAATTCCTTGGAAAAACGGCCATGTCAGGAAAAAAGTTTAGATTTTGGAAAAACTAACATGAAGTGGGGCCCGGGCCTACTCCCTTTTTTTACATATTTTGAAAATGACCTACCTTTCTTTTTTATATATTATGTGTATTTTAAGACTTTTTGAACGCCTGTTGGGACAAACATGTGACGTGCAGGTTTTTTCAACTACCTGTTTGGCCCTTTTTCAAGTGTATATCCAGACGAGGGAAAAACCTTTAAGGGATTAAAATTTTTTCGCCCCAGGAGTAAAAAAAACCTGGAAAAAAAAACATTTTTACTCCTTTTTTTCTCTCTGACTGTCGGGCTCGAAAAAAGACTGGACTTGGGGCAAAAGCCCCGAGACCGCCACGACTGCTCCAAAAGACGAAAAAATGGGTTTTCTGTCTGGAGCTTAAAGTAGCACCAGTGGATTAGGCAAGAAATTCAAAATCCAGAAAATTTCCCTCCAAGTGTCCCAAAATTTCACCAAAAACATAGAGTTTTTAAACCCTTTCCCCCCAAATGCATAATTTGGGCAGTCGCCGGAAAAGTTCCGCCGCATTTTCAAATTTTCTACTGGTTTTCCACCAAAATTTTGGGGCGCAATAATTTTAGTTTTGTTTCAGCCGGGAGAGCAAACTCCATCCCGGCATAGGGGTGGCAAAACGGTTTTCAGTAAACCCCGGGCTGTCGGCGTACTGTTCAATGCAACTTTGGGTTTCCAATACACACCCACCATGCAAATTTTTTGTTTTTAAAGTGCCCCACTTAATTCCCCCCTGAGTACCACACAAAATAGATTAATTTTCCCCCAAATAAAGGAAAAAAGTACATAAAATTTTGGGAGTATTTTTTGATTAAGTATAAGTGTACGTACAACTTTCAGTAACGTACGTATATTTTGTAGGGATACTAGATATAGTATACATATGCGTCTATGTATATACCTAAAAATAGTTTTAAAAGTAAATTTTGTTTATTCAGTTTGTAGCGGCTTGGCGCACAATTTTTAACTTTACAATTACATTCCGCACCAATTAAAACTATGCGCCGGCCCCGCACCATCTGAAACAAGGATGGTTTCCCCCGCCATAGGGCAGGGGGCAGAAATTTTGAAATCCTCCTCCCCTTCTCCACATTCAAGGTGCCAGTGAGGGGAATCTTAAAAACTGCCGTAAAAAAAAAAGAACCCACCCCACCCCCCTTTGTCCCTTTTCCAAGGTTTTTTTGGATGGAATGACCACTCAGTATGAACTCATGGTTACATCATATGGAATGTTTGATCCTTATGGAGGGAGGCATTTTGCCATGTGGATACCAGATAGTTCAAATGTTAGCCTGAGACATTTTGACATTACATCATGTGCAGCATTCTGATAAAAAAAACTGTAATGGTTCTAGGCCCTATCTTCGGAGTGAATTCGCATATTCAACCTTAATGACTTGATTTTGAATTTTTAATCTGCTTTGAAGTTTCCAGCAAATTAAAATTGAAACAATTACAGTACTCCTGTAAGCTTTGGAAAGGAGGTTACACAGGAGCAGCTTTGCAGATTAGGCTAGTGAATTGAAATCTTTGGTAATAACCCTCCATAACCTACAAGAAAATCAATTTTCTTCCAGCTATAACCCCAGGTTAGCAATGGATCATGTAGCAAGGTCTCATATAGGAAGGTAATTGGAGAACAACCACACACAGTCCTCTCAGGCTCTGAGGACAACACACAAGTGCTACACTGCAGTCACATGTTTAATATTAATGTCAAAAGAATGCTTTGACAGTGCTAGTTTCATTGGTACTGAAAACTTAGTAGGCTATGGCCTAGGCCTATGCCAACATAACCTGAGATCTGCCATAGTGCCTCACATAACAACTTAGGCTGAGTGAATCTTTTCCCACATCTTGCCAGTTTGGATCCACTAGCCAACTTACTGTAATTACTGTACATAGTAAGTGGAGGGTCATTCTCAAATTGCTGTTGACTGCTTCCTAACTAAGTAGGCCCCTATTCAAAATTGTCCCAAACTACTTTATTTTCAAGTTGCAAACAGCCCTATTCCACCATTAAATAACCATATAATTAGAACTTGAAATATAAAATACCCCTACTCGTGGAAGAAAAGTTTGGGAAGGATGTGTTCAAACTGGCAAGATGTTGTTGAGGATTTCACTAATTTTCCTGCTGCTGAATCTATTTGGTGTAAGTTTGTTGATGCAAAGTCTAGTCTCTGCATTGGAGTATGTTATAATAGTACTTCTGCTACTACAGATAGTGAAATTGCATTACATACTGTTATCCAACAAGCTTGTAGTAGATTTGAGAATCTCCTAGTCTGTGGTGATTTTAATCATAGAACAATTGATTGGGTGTGGCTGCACTCTGGTAGTGAAGGGCAAGCTTTTCTTGACTTAACTTTAGATTGTTTTCTTCATCAACATGTTCATGAGCCTACCAAGGGAGAAAATATTTTGGATTTAGTGTTGTCCTCTAATGATTGTATGGTTGAGGATTTGATTGTTCATGAGCAGTTTGCTAGCAGTGACCATAACTTCATTACCTTTAAATTGATTATGGATACTGTAGTGACTTCTTGGAGAGATTATTATTATAATTATCGAAGAGGGGATTTTAAAGTCATGAGTAGTAAACTCAAATCAGTTAACTGGTTTGCTGCTTTTGAAAATATATCTGTTGAGGACCAATGGTCCCTTTTTAGATGTAAACTTGAGGAAGTGGTCTTAAAGCACACTCCATTCAAGAAGAGTAAAAAGGTTAATAAGCCTCTTTGGTGGTCAAAAGCTGTTGATACAGCTAGGAAAAGGAAATTAAGGTGTTGGACGACGTATAGACAGTCTCATGGTCAGTATGACTTTTTAAGGTATAAAAGTGCTCTTGATGATTCTACTAAAACTCTCCGTGCAGTAAAATGTGCATTTGAAAGGAGGTTAGCTTTGGGAATTAAGGATGATCCTAAGTCCTTCTATAAATATGCTCATAGTAAAATGAGGACCAAAGAAACTGTTGGCCCTCTAGTTGATTGTAATGGTCAGGTTGTCCTTGATGATGAGATTAATGCTAAGATGTTGAATGAGTACTTTGTTTCAGTATTTACAGAAGAAAATGTACATGAGATTCCCGTTTGTGTCAGTCTTATTTTAAAATGATGATGTAGATGTCTTAGGTAATGTTGATTTGTCAGAGGAAGTTGTCTTGAAAAAATTAGTTGGTTTTCATCATGATAAAGCTCCAGGGCCTGATGATGTTTATCCTGCTGTATTGAGAAATCTTGCTGATGTGATTGTTCAACCTTTGAGCTTGATTTTTAGTCAAAGTCTTGCCTATAATGTTGTGCCATCTGACTGGAAATTAGCAAATGTTACACCATTGTTCAAAAAGGGTTCAAAGAACCAAGCTAGTAGCTACAGGCCTGTAAGCCTGACTTCACAAGTTTGTAAAGTTATGGAGTCCATTTTGAAGGATAGTATTATAAATCACTTGGACAAATACAATCTTGTTAATGATTCTCAGCATGGTTTCAGGTCTGGAAGGTCCTGTCTTACTAATTTGTTACATTTTATGGGAATTGTTACAAGGAAGATTGACGAAGGACTCCCTGTTGATGTTGTTTATCTAGATTTTAGTAAGGCTTTTGACAAAGTTCCTCATAAACGTCTACAGTAATTAACAAGGTGAAAGCACATGGCATAGGATCATCTGTGGTAAACTGGATTGAGAACTGGCTCAGTAACAGGTCTCAAAGAGTCGTTTTGCATGGTCGTAAATCTGACTGGCTTCCTGTGACTAGTGGTGTGCCGCAAGGATCTGTCCTTGGTCCTACTATATATTAACGATCTTGACTTGAACCTCAATAGCTTTGTATTAAAATTTGCAGATGACACAAAAGTTCTTTCTGATGTTTCATCCATGGAGCAAGTGTCTATCTTGCAAGCAAATTTAGATAGTTTGTTTAAATGGTCGGAGGACTGGCAAATGTCATTTAATGCTGGGAAGTGTAAGTGCCTTCATATGGGTAATATGACAATAGAAAGGCTAGCTATTTTATTGGTGGTGAGGAAATTGAAAGTACTTCATCTGAAAGAGATTTAGGCGTAATTGTTGATGATTCCCTGAGTTCGAGTAAGCAATGTGCTAAGGCTATGGCATCAGCAAATAAGGTTCTCGGTATCATTAATAGAACATATTCTTGTAAAAGTAAAGACAATATATTGAGATTGTCCAAGTCCTTAGTCAGGCCTCATTTGGAATACTGCTGTCAAGTTTGGCATCCTTATCACCAGAAAGATGTTAATAATATTGAGAAGGTGCAGAGGCGAGTTACAAGGATGATACCTGAAATTTCTCATTTAAGTTATGAGGACAGGCTTTTTGAAACTAATCTTTTGTCTTTGGAAATGCGTAGACTTTGTGCAGATCTCATTGAGGTTTTTAAGATTGTCAATGGATTAGAGAAAATTGATGCTTGTATTTTTTTTTAACAACGCTCTGATTGTTGTACTCGTGGGCATCCTTTCAAGTTTTATAAACCCAACTGTAGGTTGCACATTAGGAAGTACTCATTTAGTCAACGTGTCATTTCTGAGTGGAATAACCTGCCTCTTGAAGCTATCACTGCTGAAAGTGTTAATAGTTTTAAAAACAAAATTGATCCTTTAATATTAAATACCTGTGCCTTAAAATTTGCGAGGGGAAGTTTGCTCTCCTGAATCCTTGCTGAGGTGGAGCCAAGCACCTCATGCACCAAGAGTGATAAAATGGTGACTCCTCCAGAGGAGTATCAGCACTTCTACAAAATTTTCATCAATATGTAACTGACACATACCAGAATTAGGGTGGCACATACCAGAGCTGGCACTAGCCACCCTTTTTCTTATTTATTGCTGGAGAAAATGCAGGAATTGTATTTGCCAGGCTTAGCCTATGACAAAAAAAATTAAAAGTAACTTATTCCTTCCTATGTAAATGAACTAGCCTTTAAAAATGCAATCCAGCAAGATTTAGGACAAGATCCTGCTAGTTAACTACTATAATGCTATGAACACATGCCCCTGCATGAATGAACATTTGTAAATTTAACATCAAACATCTGCTGCCTCTTCCACATGAATCTATAGGGCCCAGAGACCATCATCCGCAAACCTCAAAATACAGTTCTCACAAGTGTGATATCCTTGCCATTAGTACTTCGGAGATTACTTATTATCCTATCCCCTAAACTGACTTAACCCTAACCTTATCCCTAATCGAACCCACACATAATCGAACCCCCAGGTGTAACCCCTGACCAAACCCTGTTATAAGTTTATAATACTAGGGTGATGTTCTCTCCCTAGCAGCATAGATCGATCTTTGCCTTCCTACAGTACATTACATACATGTGCAACCCTGTTTGCTTTGTTGAGAAACATCCCCAAATAAAACAGCTTTACTTGAAACAATTATAGAATACCCTGCATATCGATAGTAACACCTTGTAGCCGGCTACGAAGTCCCACGCTAGGCGTAGCCTAAACACAGGCATGTGTTGTTTCCTCATATGAAATATTTCATTACACACTGTACAAGATGTACAATTTGAATACAAACACACAATTACGCAAAAACCCTCCTCTATGAAGACTTGGCCCGACTCCGCACTTTTTGCCAGAAAAGTGCGGTTACTGCAAGCCTAACCTGACTTCCTGTAATCGCAAGCAATGCCATTGTTTGTTTATTCTGGAGAGCTGGGTCACTAAAAACCTCCATTCTCCTGTGTTCAATGACTGCTTGAGTGTCCAGTGGTGCAGGGTTGGCCATATTAACTGTTTGAGTGTGCAGTGGTGCATGGTTGGCCTGATACTGCTAGCAGTGACCAGGTTTCATAGAGGCCTTTTTTGCTTAATGAAGTTAATGCACACGCAGGCAAACTAATACAAACTAATGCACATGAGAAAATCATGCAAACTAATATAACACACGCTAATACTTTTGACTTTGACTCCGTATCCACGTAGCCACTTCATGAAAGATAAATATTTTCACGCTGCCTGCAATGGCTTACCAGTCGAAACGTCCCCGACCGAAATGTCCCCGTACCAAAACGTCCCCGCCATTATTCAAAACGTCCCCGTGCAAAAACGTCCCCAGATTCAATTGGTATGCATTTAGTCTGAACTCAGTTCCATCAAGTAATTTTGTAAAGTAGGCCTACAGTTATTGGTATGAAATGGAAGTTTTCTGGAAAATTTAAACTTTATGGTCCTTGTACTCAATGCATATTCCAAAGTGTTTGTGGTAACTGTGAAGTCCGTCCGTCGACTGTTGTAGGCCGAGTTGGATGACTAAGTAACTAATGTTTGTAAGTTCTAACGTTGGCCATTCCTAACTATGCTTGCCTAACTTTATCCTTATCAATCCTTACACTCTGGTTTTTTTTTTTTTTTTGGAATTCTTCTAAGTTTCCTTCAAGTTGCCGACCAATAGTTTTAATATGAATCCCAATAAACTTCATGTTTGAAGTCTCTGGGCGGGGACGTTTTGACTCCCCATATGTAATAGTACGGGGACATTTTGGTAAAAACCAGGTACGTTTTGGTACAGTAGCTAAAAAGCGGGGACGTTTTGACTGGATACCCTGCAATGCTAGTCTTGGGTTAGGATTGGGTTATAGGTTAGGGTTAGGGATAGGTACAGTATGTTTTGGTCACAAATTTTTCTTTGACTCCATATCCAAATAGCCACTTGTAGAAAGATACTGTAGGCAGGACTTAGATTTTTTTCACAAAGGTTTTTACATAATGTGTGCATCTGCGTAGACACTTAATAGAAGAGAGGTAGCCTAGAAAATTTCACGCTGCCCGCAATGCTTCTTGGTTAGAATAAGGGCTAGGTGTAGCTGTGTCCTAATTCGACTTTGACTCTGTATCTGTGTAGCCACTAAAAGTAGACCAGTTAGACTTAAGGCCTAGGCCTAGCCTACTTTTTCAGTGCATGTGTCCATGCAGAGTACCGCACAGTAGACTGGTCAGATTTTGCGACCTCATAGCCGGCTACGAGGTGGAGCTATCGATGTGCGGGGTATTCTATAATTGGGCCATTCCATGAAAAGTGGTCCTGATAGGGTAAAATTAGAACTCAGTACTAGGTGTCTAATTTCAACTCTAAAGATTAGTAGACAGGTGCAACTTTCAATTTTAGTAAAACTTGCATGGATTCAGTCATTCCTTTGGAAAGTGCCAACACCAAAGAATGTCTTAGATATGGAACACTTAAAATACTGAATTATAGGTAAAAGGTAATTTGAAGAAAAATGAAGCAAAATAACTAAATAGAACATGTCTTTCTTGATTGCAGCTCTGAAAAGCTATCCCATTATTCATTTCTTGAGCATTGCACTCATAATTTATCAGCTATGTGGATCAAACGCAATGTTTAAATCTGGTAATTGTCACTGTGACTTACGTGACAAAAAACATGCAAAAGTTTTTTTACAACAAATAGGCAATGCCAGAGACAATGATGAAATACATATGCAAAGGTAGGGTGGGGGTTAAAGTAACTTATCATCATTTGGAAACATTTGATTCCAAAACTTCTTTTCTATTAAAGTTTGAAAATTGTGAATTACGTGACGTCACGTAAGTCACAAAGGGTGGCGTGACTTACGTGACAGTTTCAAGTTAGCACCTCAACACAATATGGTAAGTGAATGATAGTTGGCATTTCTGCCCCTCTATGCAGATAAGAAATCACTTATTTTTAACCAATCCTAGCACTTCAAAGACTCCTCAGGTGTTTTAATAGTCCCATGATTTGGTCTCAAGCCATTGCGTAGTATTTTCAAAACCACACTCAGAACTGTAGTGATGAAGCCAAATTGTATGGCAGTTGATTCTGACCTGGGTACATTGAAACCTAAGAGAAGCCAAAATGTATTCTTTTAAATTGCAAAATGGCAATGAAACAAATTATTGCACTCTCTGTCTTGAATTTGAAATGCCATTTAGTATGTTTAGATCATACAGATTGAATTGAGTATCAAGAAGATATAGTACCATTCAAAGTGCTATTGCTTAGGAGACTCAGTCCCCTTGTGGTTCTGATGAATGCAATATACACACTTACACAGGCCAGTAGGGTACAATAATTACCCAACATCAAATTTTCAATCTTGTTTAAAACACATCCAACAAATTTAAACTGCTATGTATCCTCACTACTCTTCACTCAGAGGACTTGTAGTGGCTGTACGCAGTGCACAGTACACCTTTATCATGTTTTCTAAACTGTGGAATATTGCATTATAAGATTTTAAATTTATGCCATTTTCACATAATACTTAGCAGGCACCACAACAAAACCCTACTGTATGTATTTGACTGTCCTTTTTATGCATACTATGAGGGGAAGGAAAAAGGGCTGTCTTGGTCTGTACTAGCCTTGGAGGGATGCAATGCATTGCAATATGTTCATAAAAATCACTTAATATGGAAAATTTCTTAGTACAGTTCAGCTTTGCCAACAATCATCACCATTCTCATCAAAGCCATTTTACAGTAGTTACTGTACAAGGATTTCTCAAAGAGTTGCAGGGAATGGAAACCTATGGAATGTAATTATCTGCTGATACACCGAATTACAAAAAAGTATACTGTAGGTATGCCTCTGTTTGGCCCTTCTCATATTCATTTTTACAGGTCCCCCCTACAGTAGATGAGCCATGTCATGTATAGTGAATTACGAGGACCCTGTACAAGTAATGAGAGTGTGGCCTAGATTTGATGAATAGGTCAAACAAGACTTTACAGTTATTGTTGGCTACATTTGTCTTTATTATGTCATGCTCACAGAGCCATTTTTTGCTAATCACATTTAAAAATGCCCTGACTTGACTTTGATAACATCTGCCAGTACTCTTCCAGCTTTCTGGCTTGGCCATGCTGAATGATCTAAAGCACACAGTTTACCTAATTTTTCTCTCAGTTTACAGTTTCTGGTCAAAATTGCTCTCAAAAACTTTTTAATACTGAAACTAAATCAATTCAAATTTTCCCGTCAAGAATCTTCAGCAGCTACTGTACAATAACAAATAAAAAAAGAAACAAAACGCAAAAGAGAAAGACAACAAAAATGATCAGTCAATGATACCACTGTTACACAAGTAGCACATATGGAAATGCCACACAAATTGGAAGACTTCTGTACCAGTGCATGTACAGTACTTCTGCGCAAAAAGATGTGAATTGTAAAATCTCTTTAAGATTAGTTCTTTTTCTCTATCTATGTTAATACTACTTCTGAAAATGTAAACACAAGTAAACACCCAAGTATTCTTAGGATTATTGCACTCTTTCCATAGCAGAGGAAATGGCTCAACTGAAATTAATATTTTTTGGAACAAGTTATGGCTGGCAATATAAGCGTCAAAGGGCAGCCATGGAGAGTACATTTTCTTTTTAAATGCACTGGAATGAAATTATTTTGACCCTGTCTTTCTAGATACAATTGTTATTTCACATAAATGACAATTCTAGGTCAGATGTATAGCATAATGTGTCTCCCGTAACAAGCTAAATGACTAGTTAGTTGGAAACTGTTTGTTTGTGACTTACGTGACGCCATTTTGTGACTTACGTGACGACAAACATCTGTTTGTACCGTCTCAGGAAAAAATTCTAAGAACTCAACTTGACCTGTTTTACATAGACTATTATCTTCTGTTACCAATCCTAAACCTAATTATCCCTTCCTGCCTAACACTTCACAGGATTCTCACCTTTTGTTAATCAACTTGAAAAATTGCAATTCTCTGAGTGACTTACGTGACGTGCATTGAGGGCGCTATTGTTTATAGCACAAGGGTGGAATTGAAGATTTGTGAAATTCAGAAGAGAGATATCTTATGACATTTTAGGGAAAAGTACTTTTTGGAATACTAGTATTCCTTTCATGGTCCATAGGGGGTCTTTTCCACTAAAATTTCTGCAAATACTGTGACTTACGTCACATGGAATGGCCCAATTACTCCCTAATTTACTCGGGTATCACATGACCAGACTCCGTATGTCTGCACACAATGTCTGTGTACAAAGAGCCCTAGGGCCGGGAATGCACAGGTAATGAGTTGACTGTCATTCGTTAAATGCTGACAAGACACTTAGGTCTTGTGAAGTTGTCTTCGTCTTCGTCTTTCAAATGCAGCACAAACGCCAGACAAGGCTATCCCGTGCTGTTGAACTAGGGCTAAGGGAGTCGGATGAATAGAGTAAACTAGCTACAACGATTTTGATCAAGGGCTAAGAGCTGGTTTTTAAAGCTGTCCACTGATGGGGCACAGCGAGCCTGTTCCGGTAATAGGTTCCCGCTAGGGATAGTTCTTGGATAGAGAGATTTCTGATAGCAAAGCTTGTTAGTGGAGGGATAATGGTATAGATACCTTCTACTAGTACGACGGGTAGTCTGTCGATTAAGATTTGAAGGGTCAATAAGATGATTCCTTACATTACTTGGAAGTAATCCATGTGTTTCTTTATACATATAACAACAAGATGAGCCCTAAATCGTCGAGTTTCAAGGCTGTCCCATTTAAGATCTTTAATCATCTCAGAAACACTTGATTGGCGACTGTAGTTGTTAAAGATGAATCTGGCAGCACGCCTCTGGACATTTTCTATAGAATTCTTTTCGGATTGGGTATAGGGGTCCCATACCATACTACAATAATCGAGAATGGGTCGAACAAGAGCAAAGGTACGCTGCAGTCTTAGTATCTTTATCACAGTGTGAGAGGTTTCGCCTCAATAGGCCTATAAGGTCCGGTTTGCTTTGGATACAATTTGGTTAATGGGTGATTATTTAAATTAGGGTACCAATGGTAAAATATGCTTTTAAAGGGAACTGTCTTGCTATTTTAATCCTCATGGTCTTTGCTATGCTTTCATTTTGTCCTCACTATTTATGTAAGTGCATATCTTCCAAAAACTAAGTATCATTTTAGTGAATCCTCCCAATTTTGATGAAAAAATTGGCTAAAATTAGCAATTTTGGGGGCAAAAAGTGTGACATTTAAACTACCATAGCAGAAATTAGATTTTCCCTTATTTTTACACTTATCTTGCTCAGTTATTTTAACTTTAATGGTTGATGAGGTATCAATTGTACCCTTGAAACTCATATTTTATGAGAAATTGACATTTTTCTCTTTCCTGGGATTCGACGAAAGAGAGGTTCCACGTGTAACGTTTGGTGTTACCGTTACAGTGTGAAATTTCGGTATCTTATTTTCCAAAAATTACCTACAGTAAATACTAAATCTTTCTTGTTTTAGTGGTTGATTGAAGCCTTTGAAATTGTTTAATGCATATATAGGTTTGGACAAAAGCAATTGAACAGAAAAGAAAAACATAGCCATTTTGCATTTTGACAGGCCACTTTGGTGTCACAGAAATATGTTACATAGTGAACCTTTGCAGTTAAAATACTACTACTTCCTAAACTTGATATGTTGTCATTTTTAGCTGAACTATAGTATTTAACATAGCTTTTAACTTACAGGTAGTAAAACTGTGCCACCTTGTTTATGATTTGAAATATCATACAATATTACTTTGGTGTTCTCCCAATCTAGGTTACACGTGGAACGTATTGTTTTTACCACAGAATTGAGATGAAACCCTTGACTAAGTAATCACAAGAGGTTTTAGCTTCAGACTGCTCAAATTAACTATAGAAAACCCATAAATGATATAAAATAACTCAATAAGTAGTCTTAGTGGGACAAACATATTTTTGGTGTTCATGTTACACTGTGAAACCTATAATTTCCGTGCAATGGGGCTATTTTGAGGTCAAACGTTATCTGAGCATTCATAAAACAACTTGTACAACATCATTTAGGCCTAAGCCTACAATGAACTAGTAAATATAATTCAACTCCACCCATGGTTTCACATCAAAAATTATGATACATGAAATTAGGGCTATAAATGTCATGTCACAGTCTGGCACCCTAATTAAAATAAACACCCTAAATATGTCTTTTCCAGTTCATACTAGGCCTAGAAGACAGTTCAACTCCTAGGTAGGGGTGGTGATTTACCTGCTCTGATCTAAAGTATGATTACCCATTTGGTAAAAATATGGATTAGGATTTGCTTTATGGGAGACTCTCATAGTAGAACACTTGGATTTATTAAACCCCATCTGCCAGATTGATTCCCACTGACACAAAGTTGTGTGTACATCTCATGATCTGGGTCGTCCACTCACTCTAGAATGGAAAGCACCCCTGCCAGATCATTGATATAGGCACTGTAAACTGTACAGTATTACTTTATCATCTCTAAAATGATGTTAGGATATCGACTTACAAAGTTACGTTGCCTTTTTTTGGGCAGGACAACCATAGCCTAAATTTTCACAAAAGGGTAAAATAGCCTAGGCTAGGCCTAAGTCCTTCGGACAACCTTTACTAATTCCTCAAATTTTAATTTCCATATTGCAAATGGAATGGAAACTTTTTCCAACGTCTATCACTAATGCTTAAAAACAAACCTTAAAACATAGGGCGAAAGTTTCTACCAAAAACAGACAAACAGGTGATGATAAATTCGTTCGAAGTTAGGGCAATGTTTACAATGGAAACTAAGCAACACAACAGGCTGTGCCTCTCAGCCAGAGCGCTGATCGAGCAGAATTTAACAGACGTGTGCCTTGCAGATTCAACGTAAGATTCACCACACGTACGTACAACGTTCAAGGACCATGCTTTCGATCGTGTCGATACCAAATCATACTTTATGATGCACACTAAGATGATCAAAGCAGCTGTTCCACTTTTGAGGACATTTAATAACTGTTTTCAACATATTTTGAAAATGTAAATATTTAAGAGATTCCAGAGCAATATTTTCAGGGTTCTTCTTCTTCTTCTTTCAAATGCAGCACAAACGCCAGACAAGGCTATCCCGTGCTGTTGAACTAGGGTTAAAAGGTAATTTAAATTTGTAATTTTGGAAGTGTGGAAGTGTTTCTGCAAAGCGGCGTTTCCACTCTTACCGAAATTACCCGAAATTTGGGAAATCTGGGTGCCCTTCGAAAATTTTTCCAAAAGGGGGATAAATTCCGGACATTTTCGGAAAATCTAGAATTTTGAAGAAAAAATACCATTTTTGAAATTGGAGGGAATATTTTCCTATGTTCTGAGTGTTCTCCAATTTTGTATTAAATTTATTGTGTACCGTGTTTATATTTGTGGGTGAAACGGGGAAATCCTGGATTAGCCATATATCGGAGTAGCACGAGAGAAATTTTGGGAAATTTTGGGTTCTATTCCAAGGGAAAAGTGAGTTTAGAGTGTGGAAGCACTGCTGCAAAGTATCTTAAATTTGTCAACATGGCCAGTGACGAGTGGGAAGAAGTGAAACGGCTTGCAGCAGATTTTAAGCGTGCTCAGCTCACTTCTTCTGCCCAGAGGTAAAATTTTGGTTGCAGTTAATTTTTACTGGTGCCGTCTTAATTATAAGACACTCTAGCAACTTGTGTAAGCAACTGTACGAAAGTTTGGTGTACTATATTCACAGCACAGCTGTCAGTCACAACCTGCAGTATGTGTACCAAGCAATAGCGTGAAACATATACAGTGTGTTCACCGATATCTTAATAGGCCAAACATTTGTGAGGTTACTCCAACACTGCATGAAAGACTTGGTCTTTGTACTGAATATGGAAGAGACTCAATTTATAATTTGGTAAGTTTCGAACTCGCAGAATACAAACCCAAAAAGGGGCTTCACGCTATTGGTACACATACTGTAGGCCTAACCCTTCACTATAGTCTATAGCATGCAGGCCAGTTTGTATTTCGTGCACTTCAGTCTGAAGTAAAGGCCTTTGGCGTGGAGATGGCATTTTCCTTAAATGTTTAGTATTGTTTTTCTTGGCATGTCTTCAGCATGTGCCTAACATGGAATGCACTTTGGCATGCAGGTCCACTGTTTATCCCCTAATACGCATAGTATCTGGCCGGACTGCATAGTTTGTCAGTCGCGCTGAACTTCTTTCAAGCGCATTTTCAATTTATTTACCGATTTTAAGATGGAATCAGTGCAGTAATTCAGTCAAGGTTCAAAAATCGGCGTGCAGCGAAGAATTGAGCAAAAGATCAGCACGGTGCAAGTGAAATCCCGAACCTCATCTTCAAGACTCACTCAAAAAATTAAAAAAATTTGCTCAGTACACAATTCAGAAAGAATCAAATAATCACCATCTTTCATAGCAGACGATGCCCCAGAACCCCAGTGGGATTTCACCCCTGCAACCCAACGGGCCCTTAGGCAGGGCCCTGCAGCCTGCACCCAATGCCCGGGCGCGAAGGGTTTGTTGGCACACAATTTCGAACTTAACAATTAAATTCCGCGCACAATTAACCAACTGTGCAATCTGGGTATCCAGATTTGTGGATTCGATCTCACCATTGCTTTCACTAATATCTCAGGTCTCAAGATAGCATCCACGAATCTGCAAATCCACTCCGAAATCCCTTCCCAGGACTTTGAAATATTTTGCCTTTAAACCCAGTGTGTTGTCTGTCGTTCTCAAATAGCTCAGGGTGTGGAAACAAGATCACATCCAGGAATCCTCGAAACCCCTCAGAGATTCTTTCTTTGGACTTTCAAATATTTTGTCTTTAATTCCAAGGTGTTGTGAGTCATTCTCAAATAGCTCAGGGCATCGAAGCAAGATCGTATCCACGAATCCGCGAATTTACTCTAAAACTCCTTTAATGGACTTCAAATAGCTAAGCTTAGCATCCATGAATCTGCAAATCCACTACAAGATTCCTTCCCTGGACTTTGAAATATATTTTGTCTTTAAATCCAGTGTTTTGTGCGTCATTCTCAAATAGCTCAGGGTGTGGAAGGGAGATGGCATCCACGAATCTGTGAATCCACTGCGTCTTCAATATGCATAGGCTTAGGCAACCAACACATGTATGCGCATGTGCAGAAGTATGTGCATAGAGCTACAGTAGTTGACTTTAACATTCCGTAATTATTTTTGTTCGAAAATGTTAACAAATGTTTTGTTTCTTCACTAAAATGTTAGCATGGTATTAGCCTGACAGGGTTTATTTATTGACAGGATGGCATCGTTGCTTGTCAAAACAACTTGAATATTTTTTTAGACTTTCACCATATAAATAACCTTACAGTTATGAGAAGATGAAACAGTCTCATGTCTTCAAGGCCATCCAAACCCAACAGTGCTGCATGGACCTAACACCACTCGAAATCATGTGTCCATATCCATGGGGGAGGGGAAAGAATAAATGGGCACCTGTATAATTCTGTCATGCCCCACAGTTTTATAGTAGTACAGGATTTAAAAGCAAACTAGTAGTACTGTATCATGTTGCTGCGCACTCTTCATGTGTTTTAATCTTGATCAGGCAAACTCATAGTTGATGTGTTTAGCATAGTTACTACTTGATCCCTATGTTTGGCATTGGGGTAAAAGGCCACCTGAGGCCAAGTGTTGAGGTACAAGTGTTAGCATCTTATTATCACTCCAACTAGATATGGTGAACTTAATCAAACTTGGTCAGAGCTGCTGGTTGTATGTCTTTGTTTACATGAAAAGTCACTTGGTTAACTTACGGATGGCTGACATACAGTAATCAATGGACTAACCTACTGCACCACTGGTGTTCTGGTTTCTGTCAGTATGTCATCTTGGTTTATCTGGGCAGGCTGCAGTGTTTAAGCCAGTGCCCATTTGTGAGACAATGCTGCACAAATGTCACACAAAAAAATCTGAGAAGCAAATTCTATGTGGGTGTAAATTTTGACAGAATCGGCCTAACCAGAATAATTTTGCCAGTTCCTCTTTAGGGCAGAAATACACTCAAATATTGCACCATTTGCCATCTAGGTACCTTTCAAATCCCGAAAATATTCCAAAGGGGAGGGGGACCCCTCCCCGTAGACCCCTCCCCCAGGCCACAGATCAGTAAATGTCACATTGAGAAAAGGTCCTAGCTAAAACACTGGTAAGCTGTATTTGGTACTGTCCAGTTGCTGAAGTTCAACTTGAATGATGTGTTCATGTACCAGTGCATCAAAAACAAAGTTTCAAATTTGTATTGTGATTCAGTGCTAATGCTTCATACTTTGTGATAATTACTATTTTTATTTCCTCAAAATTTATTGCATAGTTTCAGTTGGGTTTCTCCAGTTATGCTAACGAGTTTGAGATTCACTGCTTTCTGTTTCTTTGTGGTTGCGTAATGACATACTGTAAATGTTGCAAATTTATTTACTGTGACATAGGCTGGGACCAGTTACAGGTAACAAGCATCCTATTTCTCACCAGGTGATGGTCCCAACAACATACTTTCGCAGCATTTTTACACTGCATATGGCATAAAATTGCAATAAAAATTGTAAACAGTGGCATAAATAAGCATAAAGTTTACATAAAAATAGCATAAATTTATATGAAATAAATTTTCTCCAAACATGCTGGGAGGGCTGCGATGGCATGTGTATGTGCACATGTACATGTGTGTTTGTAGTGCTTGTCTTGTAAACACGATATCTCAAGATAGGAATGATGGATACTTTTCATACTTGGTATATGAATATGGATTTACCATTGAAAGACAAAGAACCAGATTGTTTTTGGTTGCAGTGAGAGGTCATGTCTGGTCACCAGAGTTCAAAAACAAAAACCCTTGTAAACATATCTCAATGTAATTCAATTTAATTTATTTACAACAATCATCAACATAGGTATCATTTAACAAATACTGTACATACATATGATGGACACTAGAAAAACAGTACTGTTTATCAAGGCTAGTGACCATACAAACATATAAACAAAATGATGATAGTAAGAAGAGAGAGTAACTTTTTGGGGTAAAGAGCATTAACAGTAATAACTAGAATTTTGCTGGTGATAACTATTTACAAGGAAAGATTTCAAATTCCTTGGAAAAGAATAGAGTGAGGGACTGGATCTTACTGTACATTAGAGTAAAGTTTGTGCGAAACACTGTAACAATAGTTTTGGAGAACTAATTTGTCGTGTAAAGGTGTATGACTTGTTACTGAAAAAAGGCAATTGTGGCGGGTCTGCATTGAGATTTGGGTTACATTAGGTGGTTTTATCACATTGGACAATACTTTTGGAAGCATATCAGTACAATATTTAAATACAATTACATTGATGCAATGCATATCATATGGATATCATTGATTTTAAACATGTTACAATCCAGACACAACCGTCTTGCTTTCTTTGAGAGAAGTTTTGAGTATAATATTTTTAAAAGTCTGGAGAGGTTTACGGAGAGTAGCACAGGCTGTGCCATGGACTCTTCAATAGCATTTAAGTAAGCCTGGAATAAATAAAAGAGAAGTAAATCTGAATTGCAGTATCAGCTGGAAGACTTTCACAGGCTATATGATGAAAAATACCAATATATTAAGGAGGAAATTGTGTAAAATTCACGTGCTGCTTCCATGTTAAGTTCTCATCAGTAACGAAACCTTAGTACTTTGTAAAATGCAGTTTCCTATTTTTGGTACCATTGAAGCAAAAGGTTTCAATGCAAGCATGATTACATTTTTTCTCGCATGAGAGATTGTGAAGGAGGTTTTATTGACATGGAGGGTAAGTTTATTTGACTCGAACCAAACTGTCAATTGGCTAAGTGTATCAGTGACCATTTCAGTTAAATTTGTACAGTCTTTGCTGGCTAGAAAAACGTTTGTATCGTCAGCAAAAAGACAAGTTGACACATGAGGGGCAGCACTGTGAATGTCATTAACAAGAAAAAGTAGAGGTCCTAAAACAGAACCTTGAGGTATCCTGGTGGTGATATCAGCATAATGTAAATATGTATTATTAACAAAAGTACATTGCTCCCTGTTGAATAAGTAATTAGAAAGTATATCGTAAGTCTAGGCACGAATACCGTAGTGCAGGAGTTTCTTCAATAGAATAATGTGGTCAGCAGTGTCAAAAGCTTTCTTCAAGTCTAAATACTACCCTAGAACATTATTACCCTCATCTAAGTTCGAACGAATGTTGTCTACAACTTCTAATAAAGCATAAGATGTTGAATGTCCCGCTTGAAAACCAAACTAAAATTTATAGATAACATTGCGTTTGTGAAGAAAACATGTCACTCTTTTCTCAGTAACACTTTTAAGAATCTTATCTATAAATGGAAGAAAACTAATGGGCCGATAATTTCAGGTAATGAGGGATCAACTTTTTAAATGATGGAATAACCTTTGCGATTTTAAAGGCATCGGGATAAACACCAGAGATAAAAAAGTTATTACAGATACATGTGAGTATGGGGGCTAACACATGAAAGATAGATTTAACTAGCTTAGCAGGAATTCCATCGATGCCCGAGGCTTACCATCCTATCTGTTGATGAGTTTCTGAATCTCCCAATCAGGTATGGGTGTTGGAAATATTTAGTCATTATATGGATAGAAGGTGGATGGGCATGCAGGTGAATCTAGTCCCTGGCTTAGTACAGGTGTATATGACCCACTGATGAAAAGAAATCATTTAAAGCATTAGCTATGTCACAGTCAGTTACTCCATCACAGAGGATTAAACTTACATGAAAATGAAGTTTCTCCTTTCCTTAAACTAAGAAACTAATGACTGACCAAGCATGCTTTGAGCTGGTTTGTCAAGAGTTCAAAATATTTCTGTAATACGAGGCTCAGGCACATTGAATAATACGATGAAGAACATGCCAATATGATGGTTACTTCAGCTTGTTGATAACTACAGTTGGGTCATTCAAATACTTTTGATACAACATACTATTATGAGAAATTGACTTTAATGCCTTGAGTAATCCGTGGCTTATCATTAAACCTAATTTTCTTGGATATTCTGTAATGATTCAAATGTAAAATACTGTTTAGTTGATTATAAGAAATGCCGATATCAGCATTGCTAACTGTCTAGAACTTTTGTCAGTAGACTAGATTCCATAGCCTGAATAAAGTGACCAAAGTTAGGCTGATTGCAAAATCTAAGTGGAGGTCTTTCTGTGTTACTTTGCTGATTGCTTCCTTCGATAATACAGAAATTTGTGAGATGATCACTGATATTGAGTGTATAAGTTACCAGAATAAATTTCCTAGTGAATTAAGCTGAGGGGTAATTTGACAAATATATTATCAATAAGTGAAAGGCTACATTCACTAATAAAATTCCAAGTTGGTAGATTGATTGTTGGGATGAAGTTGTGACCCATGATAACACTGATATAATCATTTTGATAGATCAGTTGTCAATCTTGAATAAGTCAATGTTAAAGTCACCACCTAAAATACTGAAGAGAGTGACAGGGTGATACTGGGTCAGTGGAGGTACTGTAATTTTCAAGAGCATCCACTAAGTGTTTTATATGTCCCTTAGGGTGACAATAGCAGGATGCAACACAAGAGGATTTTTTATTGTAGCTGAGCTTCAGCTATAGAGGGGTTTCACTGCATTACGTGATGGCGTGTCTCTTTGGTTTTGAAGGGCAAGATCTCGCGTCTTGAGCGTCCATTGTTTCACTACGGTTATTCTGTATGCGTGTGCTGTAAATACCCTTACTACTGCGTGTTTTTGGCCCTTCAGTGCCTAGGAATCCCAATCGTGTGATGTCAGATGAAATCCCTCTATATATATATGACTATTTTTACATTTAATGACTTGCTTTGAACCTTACATAAACTAAATGTTTTTCTATAATAAATACCATCACCACCACATCTGATTGAAGGTGATACAAAATCAAACTAGTGATAGTTGGGTAGACTATTGTCCAAGTAATCAAGATTACTGGAACCAATCTCAGTCAGGAGAATTGTATCAAATTTAAATACGAAAGGCTCTCCATCTGAGAAACTAATTGAATATGGTTTCTAGGTACAGTAAGCTTTTTACAGTATATGGAGGTGGAAGACAGATAGTGCAGAGGTTTTGCAAAGGATATTCTCTTTTAACTGGCTATCACTGTAATACCTACAAGAACTAAGATTTACACTATCACTTAACATTTCTGGCACATTCTGTTCAAAAGGGTGGCTACATTCAGCACTGAGTGTATTTGTATTTTGAAACATATTAGCAAGTTCATCAAGTTAGTTAATCAATGGTGACAACTAAAACATAGAAAGTAGAGAGA
Source organism: Holothuria leucospilota (assembly GCA_029531755.1). NCBI lineage: Eukaryota > Metazoa > Echinodermata > Holothuroidea > Aspidochirotida > Holothuriidae > Holothuria > Holothuria leucospilota. The sequence goes on along the minus strand of CM055976.1, from coordinate 2,093,554 downwards.
CGACTAATAGCAAAGATAAAGATGCAAAAAATGAAAAAGAAACACAGATGAAAATACGTGGAAAAGACAGATGAAACAATTTGCAGTAGTACAGTAAACCTTCGATTTGCAGAATGACTTCTGTTCAGTTCATTGTCAGACCTGTGTCTTTCCTCTTTGTAAATTGAGCCCATTCTTGCTCAAGAGGGCTATAACTCTTCCTTCTTGTGACCAGGCAGACTTAACCAAGGTGTTGTTATTTTGTGGCCTTGAGCAGATCTTGATTAACCTTTGTGAGGTCCTCCCTGATTACAATTTTAGTACCTTTCACCTTTCTTCTGTTTTGATAAAGCAATCCCTAGCCCAGTTACATGAAGCTCCCACTAGTTTACGAAGGCTTATTTTGACCCCAGCCTTGCAGACATGGGTATAAATAGGTACAGGTGAGCAGTAAATATTTATTGCCCATGGCCAGTTCTGCTAAAGATACACTTTGTGAGATTTTAGTACTATTGCACATCTTGTAATAGGAACACGTATCTGCTCACAGAACATGTGGTTTTGTCCACACTTTACAGTAGGGTACACTACTACACTTCATTCACATTTCCCTGAATATTCACATTACAGGACTGCCCAATCAACTTAGCATATATCTGAAGTCACAGTTTGAATAAGACCACTTTTCATGTCAATCAGTGTGCATTCATCAGTTAATAATTTTAGTAGACACCTACAGTGTATTGTAACAATTTGTATTGGGATGAGTGTAGTGCCTTCCAAGCAGTCAATTCTTTTTAGGCATTACACACACATGTTACATCTCCTGTGTCCCATAAGGATGAAATAATTTATCTGGCATATCATCACAACATTGCCCTACACACAAAGACTACACAAATGGAAGCATGTGTGTATTTATAGGCATATTGGCAACAATATTTCATAAAGAACTCTACTAAACTAAAAACTTTTCCACAAAATTTGAAATTAATTAGGCTGTTTTCAGCATAATTACAGTTTCACACATGCACTTCAGATCATTAGTTGAATGTTTTTGATCTTCTACGGTAACGCACCTTATGTACTTTTGTAATTTATTTCAGACTATCTGAGAGGAACTGTGTTGAGATTGTTTCAAAGCTCATTCAAGATAAACAGATTGATGTTATTTTTACTCTTAATGGCAAAGAATATCTGACTCCAGCCCAAGTTGTGAAAGAAATCAAAGATGAATTAATAGTACATGGAGGTAAGTCAAAAATTATCTGTGTAAAGGAGTGTTCTGTGCTGCTAGTGTTGAGGGCAGTTCACCACTGTGAAGTGCTACCAGGCTGTTGAAGGGTAGAATTCCTTATGTGGTACCAACCAGGTTATAGCCAGCTTTATTTGAATAGTTTTTTACATTTGGTGTCTTATTTGTAACCATCAGTCGGAGAGAAAGGTGTAAGGGAAGGGTGTCCCTCTCCCCTTTACATAATTTACAGTGCTCAGGTGCAAAAAAATGCACTTAGTGAACTGTTACCAGACATCTCCCACCACTACTTCATCCCCCCCCCCCCGATGTGTAAGTGTGATTGAGGGAGGGGGCAGAACTTCAACAAAACCTAAAGTAATTCCAGATTAGGGATACTGTAAATTCTTGCAATCAGTGGCTCACTAAGGTTTTCTGTTTTTGTTATTTTAAAGGTTGTTCAAATGGATAATCCAATTTAATTTCTTTTTTTCACAGGAAGGGTGAATTTGGTGGATTTACAAGATGTAAGTTGTCAGATCTGTAATTCTTTCTTCACCTGTCACAGAGATGAAAAAATTATTCCTAATTATCCATGAAATATTGTTTACAATGTGATGGGTCAGAAGATTGTTACCTTACATCTTACAGGCCTTTGTTTAAAAACAATGGTGTGAGGGAGTGGGTGACAGGGACATGAGAGGAGCCAGAACAATAGAAAATACCAGCATGGTAGGACTGAGGTATGGTTGATATTTGATGGTGGCAGGGGGTCACCATCTTAAATGTTCCCAGACTGTTAGTACAAAAACTTGTCACGAAACTATTACGATGTAGTTTTGAGTATGTATTGTAAACACTTCTGGCAACAAGCATTTAAATGCCTTCCAAATATGTCATACTGTATTTTATGTTATGGAAACAGAGCTTTACATATACAAGTTTCAGTTTTAGCTATAATGAAGTATTTTAAGTCAAAAGTTTTTACATGGCCATGAAATTTTTGCAACCTTTATTTCAAATTTTCACAAAACATATTTTATTTTCTCTTGGTGCAGATTCTAGGTGTTGATTATTCTTACATTGAGGCTAAAGCAGCTGAATTGATTAAAAATGATTCTTCAACATTTCTGGTTCTCGGACAGTTAGTGCACAAGTAAGATTTACTGTTTTTGTCTACTCCAGGTAGTTACATTTTATGGCAGCTAATTTTAAAAAGAAAAGGAAAACATGCTTAGTGTGTGTGTTACTTCTACAGTGGCCAAAAGGAGCCTTCACAAATAAGGCAATGCAGCCTGTAGACTTGCTTTATCTGGCTCAAGAGACCATGGTAGGTTTTGTTTTAACATGACCGAAGGAGTAAAACGTGCCATAGGAGTTCATCGCTGAGTACTTCCATCATTTTTGTGTTTAATTAACATAATCGTGTCTGTTTTGGAGTAAACCATTTGGAATCTTCACAGAATTGAGAGGTCTCGGTGTATTTAGCTACTCCAAAATCTCAAAAGGGCACTAAGCCACAAGCATAATACAGTATTGCTTGTCAAAATTGTGCAGAATATTTCTACACCAAATTTATTGACCTCTCATCAAGTTCCCCCCACTCCTACAGATTTTATTTTCCTGCCATTTCTTAACACTTCAAATGCAGAGTGCAAAGCTGTTCTGTTCACAGAGGTGAAAGATATTTTAATGAAAGGCAAAGAATGTAAAATGCAAAAGTACATAACAAAAAAATGCATCCCTTCATGATTTATTCTTTTCTTTTGGCTTGTCATTTGAAATTAGCAGACTTTATATTTTGAATAATTTTTTAAGTAAGTCCTAAATTTTTGCAGCAGATTATGCTGTAATAATAAGCAGTCACATTGTATTACTAAATCATGTTTTAAATGTTTCTCTCCTTTTAAATCGCAGCACTTTTCTGGACCACCTCGCAGAGGAAATAAATGAACAGCTACAAGCTGAAGGTCAGGTGTCTATTCCAGAGCTTACCAGGTCACATGACTTACCACCTGACTTCCTATTACATGTTAGTACTAAAACTTTTCATTATTGTCAGTGATGTTGAAAGGATGTACATAGGTTAGCATTTTTTACAAATTAATTTCTTGGTTAAAGTATTACTGGAGTTTTCCTAAGGATTTATTCAGTTTAATCCAAAGTAGTGTGACTTTTGGAACTGGTGACATTTTCAGTACCCCTGTAGTAGTTTGTTTTCATCCCATGAGTAAATAAATTCTGAAAACTTTTCTACATTAGATCGATTGTGATAGAAGGTATACCGTAGAGGCTGGAACACACTGCACTGACCCACCTGTGCCGTTTATGCCATATTTTCTCCTCGACTGGACTGCTGTCAGACAGCCAGTGTTCGCCATGACCAAATTGGGCACATTAAACATATTTGATATTCTTCATTGAGTTTGGGACAGACCGGCAGGTTGTGCCATTATGCTGCTGTATCCAACTGGACTGCAAACTGATTCTTTTGAATAGCCATGAAGAACCCTAATCATGTGACAATTGTAGAAAGTCAAAATGGTGCCCCCACACACCCATCATACCCATGGACACTACCCAGTGTGAGTGAATGTCTGGTTGCAGGTGGGTCTGTGCAATTTGCTGAAAACTTCGATCTGACTGTGACCTCATTACTTGACAAAAAGGTGGCCATGACTTTGTCCAACTCAACCTCAACAAATAGTTGGGGTAGTAACTTCCAGTTGCTGTTGGGTTGATGCAGTGTGGGCTGGCTTTAAGTGGTGGGCTGAGATGTCTCTCTTGACTCATGCAGAATAAATCAGAGGACATTAGTGACAGTATTTATTGTTTCTTGGTTAAACCACTTCCCCTGTTGTGATCACAGAGAAGCTAGATGTTGTGAATTGCTTAAATTGCAAGTTGATTACTGGTATGAATATTCAGTTAGGTCATCAATATTCACCTTGGCAAGTGATAATGAATATTGATGAGCAAGTGTTTGTAAATGCACCAGCTGGAATTTTCCATTCTTTAACTATGCCTCCCTATGCACCTGTTTACAATAAGTTGGACCACATGGCTTCAGGATCTTGTTGAGGCAAGAGGCAAGCTGTTGTGCAGGACTGGGAGTGCTAGCATTTCTTTTGGTGGAATTATTTGGAAGACACTAACAAATAAGTATATTTTGTTAATTCTTTAGTCATTTACCTAACAACTGTATTAAAACTAAATTGGCCTTAAGTCTCTAGTCTCTATCCATATTATTGGTGAGCACACCAGTAGGAGAAGCAAACATGGGCCTAAAGCCTAGCTTGCTTGTACATGGTAGGCATTCTGTGTATAATTAATTGCTTGGACAAATAACAGAGCCCGTAGTTGCCCTGGTCCAAGCACCTTGTAATCCACAGGACACAGACCCATTCCACCAAGTTCCTTATCTGTTAGTTCTCTTGAAAACTCAGGCCCTTGAAATTTTTTGGGTCTCTTCAAAAAGAAGTTGAGGGGCCTTCTGTGAGCTTTTGAATTCAAAACCTCAATGAAAACACTGTAAAACACTAGTCTAAGGTTTTACCCTCAACTGCAAAGCAACACATGGTGAACATGGTGCAGCAAATGCTAGTGGTGGGAAAAGATAGTAACAAATGGCAGGAAGGGGTGAATGGGACCTTCCATAAAAGTGCTATGCAATCTGAGGTTAATTGCTACTCAGTTTTGAAAACACTTAGTATTGCTGTGCAAAGTTGCAATGCTATTTCCATCCCAGAGAAATGTACATTTTCAACCCTGCATGTTTTCCATCTTGATAAACTTCCACCAAGACACTTGGCTTGTTTTGATGTAAGGCACAAAAGTGTTCACCACAGTAGTAACAGGGAATGTATTTAGTGTGTATCTTCTTGTCTTTTTTGGAAGAAAATATGTTATCTGTGGAAATTTATACAACCTATTTGGTTTGCAGGACAACTTGAACCACAGTTTATATTTAGACCTTTGTTACTGGCCCAAGAAAAGAGCTGCCGGTACTTCAGCAAACCTGGGCAGAACCCTGAAGTTGTGTCCTAGTGTGATAATTTTCATGGTTGCCAATACATACTCTTTCTTCAGACCCCCTTCTTTCACAGCACTCTTTGTACGAAATGTCTAAAATAAAGAATTTATTTTATTTCAAGGTTTACCATATTTATTTTCCTTTTCAGGCAATAGAGAAAAGAATTGGAACATTAATAGAGGGACAAATTGACCCTTACGATAAAGATGTAATCTTTACTCAAGCATTTGTTGATAGGAACAGAGCCAGAGTGCGAGGTGTTTTCAGTGCTATTACAAGGTGAGAAATTCATGCTTATCCTGAAGAAAGGAAAATTTTACTCCTAATCTAAGGGAAAGACATTGTCTGTGGATAGTAGTAGTTTTAGAACAGTCATTGGGATATAAAGGTTATTATTTTTGCTAATGTTTACCATATCAGTTTGCAACCAGTATTACTTAAGCCAACATTGGACATTAAGTAACATTTGATTTTCTTAGGTCCCAATATCTGGGGAATGAATTGTAATCCATGGTGACACACACTCATTTCATTCATGAGTTGGCAAGCCTAAGAATAGCAGCAAGTCAAATTACAAAACAGTACCAGAAACTGATACAGATTCAACAGAATGTATGAAATGTCAATGCTGAAACCAATAATGGTTTACATCACTGATTAGATGGAAGTGTATTTTTCAGTTGTGTTAGCTCATCTCCCTCCCATCAGTTTATGCCTTCTGACATTTCATTTATTGTTTCTTCACAATGTATCAAGATGAATTTTAAAGCACAGCTTCTATACATGTAAAATACTGTAGATAACAAAGTGAAAGGAAGTGCTCTAAAAAACTTTTATAGATTAAACTTGACATTAGTATCCCTTTAAAGCCTGAAAAACAAAACAAAGAACATGAGAAAAAATACAGCCGCAGCATACAGTAAGTACGTTACTGTGAAGCATTATTAAGCATTTACAAAATAATAAAAAACAGGAAAATTGATATTAAAATGTCTAGTCTCTGTACAGTAGCTTAATGAAGGATAGCTCAAGGAAGTTAAAAGCTGTCATAACGTAGCTGAATAGGTATAAAAGAAGATACAGCTGTTACACAAGTGGAATGTAAAATAAGTGCTGAAGAAGTGAAGTTTATGCTCCCAATTCTCCTCCCAAAGAGAAGGGCAATTGTCAACCAGTGCTGGGTAGTCTATAGTGTGAGAGACACTCCATACCAGTAGTTTATAAAAGTTTCTACAAAAAACCTTTTGCAGATTGTGAGGTTCAGTTACTGATTACAATAAGGTAGTTGGGTGGAAAAATATCTGTGTAAGTTTCTTGACTGTAAAGCCCTACCTCATTTTGAGAAAAAAAAACAGAAGTGAACAGTCTGACTGAGAAAGGCAATGTCACAACAGTCAAATAGTGTGCTGAGTGTAGAGTATCTAGTGTGCACCATGTGAAGGCATCTCACATGCAGACCATTAACTTGGCTATGGTTTCCCCAGATGGTAGGCAGGGACGGGAGCAATCTTGTTAATCCATTCATGTGCATTACTAATTACATGATGAGGCATTTGGCTATAAGGGAAAAGGACACACTGACCTTCTGCTCACTTTTCTGAAGAAAAAGGGGAAAAGAAAATGTCACAGCAGTGATCAAACCATTAGTGCCATCCATGGATAGTTGATAGGAAATTTCCAACTGCCCCCTCCCACCCACATGTCTCACTCCCAAGAAAAACCCAAGGGAACGGGCAGGACAAAACTGACTTCAAATCACCCAGCTTCGGAACGAAGAAAGCCATCACCTGCAATAGTGTCAGCTGGGCTAGCTCACTGCATGACAGCTCAAAATATCCAGACGGGTTTGACACTTGCTTAAAGAGACAACCACTGACTCGATATAATTAAGTTAAAAACAGGGTACAAGTGCCCAACAATAAAATTAAACCTAACTACCGCTATTATCAAATGCAGCAATAAACTAAAAAGAAAAAGCAGAAGAAGCAGTAGTAGCACCTTTAATAAAGCCCTTGAAACATCTTTTGGGGTGGCAAGGGTTGTGTGATAAATATTGGAAAGTTTCGCTCGGTTTCAAGTATGGTGGGTGTCTAGGAGATTTGTTTGTGCAAAACGAATTCCTTTGAAAATAGTAATATCAAGGTAGATAATTTCTGAATATGATGACTCACATGTAAATTCCAAGGTAGAATGCAGGGTATTAATATGATCCACAAAAGTTTTCAGTTCAAGTTCAGAACCGTCAAAAAAGAGAAGGATATCATCTCTGTACCACATCCAGCGAATTATGTGGTTAGAGAGGGGTATAATCTCGTTCTCAAAATGATGGAAGGTTATGTTGGTATTTCAGGTGAGGATTCAGAGCCCATTGCTACTCCTGCCTGCCTTTGTGCTTGGTGCTCAGCATAAGCATTGGAGTAGGGAAAACAAGCCAGTGAACCACAACTGGAAAAAAGGCCGTGGTCGTCTCGACTTGAACCAAGAGGTTGGAAACTGGGACGTTAAACCTCATCTAACTAACTAACCCATTGCTACTCCTACTGTTTGTAGGTAGTAGTTTGTATCAAATTTAAAACAATTGCATTTTATTATAAGCTCAAGAATCTGTTGGAAAGATTCAATTGATATTTTGGGTAATGAGTATAAGCCGTTATCGGATGATGCATAGGCATCGGTGGATGCTTGAATAGCTTCATTTTGAGGTATATTGGTGTACAAACTGACTACATCTAAAGTAATCAGTATAACATAATTTGGTAATTTTAGATTTTCAGTTAAATCAAGCATGTGATTTGTATCCTTCCCAAACGTTGGTTGTTTTTGAAACAGAGGAAGGAGAAGAAAATCCAAAAATTTTGATATTTGTTGGGTAGGTTTTCCACAGCCAGAGATTATGGGTCTACTGATAAAAATGGAGCCCTCGGGTGGCTTTTTATGGACTTTGGGTAACATATACTATGGTTACTAGGATTGAGGTAATGGAATATGTCCTCAGAATTTATTTATTTTGGAAGAGGTTAGAAACGAGAGTTTTGACCATGGAGAGGGTTTCCATGGTGATGTCTGACATGAGTTGTCGGTACTGTGGCCCTGATAATTGACGGAGTGCTTCCTTTTTGTAGTCGCTTCTATTAATAGTGACACATCAGATTTTTTGATGACATTGTTTTGTCATTACACTGTCATTGTGTAATGAGCGTATGGCAGAGCACTCGAGATTGGAGATATTAGATTTCACAGGGTAAATTCGAATTTTAGCAGGGGAGGCCTTGTTGTTATAGAGGTAGTCCTCTTGGTCAGTGCATGGGGTAACTCTCAGTTTCCAGGTAGAGGATAGACGAAACTTATGGTAAGGTTTGGAGGATTCATCATACATAAAATATTTAATTCTCATTGTACGGGTCAGCAGTTTAATAGCTTGTAGAAGAGAATATCCTTTAGGCCTTGGGGGCATGGGTATAAATCCTAAGCCTTTACCCAGGAGAAGTATCTCTGGGTCCGACAGGGTACAGGTCGAAAGATTCTTGATAAATGTGAGACATTATTAAGTTCACATTGTTTTAGAGATCTGATTATGGGTGGAACGGGTATGCCATGACTTATTATTGAAATGGGTAGGACGTTTGGGTCGGGTAACATCAGAGGTGGGTCTGGTTAAACATTGTGTAGCCATAAATTAAGATAAAAAATAAAGTATAAAATGAGACAAGAAACACAATAGCACATTCACAGAGGAAAGGAACACTCTTTCTGATATATCTGGTAGCCCTAAAAAGAGCCGTTGGGTATTGAGATAGTACTCTACAGTTCCCTCTTCTTGTTGGGGGTTGATTGGGCCTACGTCCAAATCTTCTGTACTGGCTGTCCACCAGTTTGGGGAACAGGGTTGATGCCTTCTGCTTTTCCTCGCTGTAAGTGATGGAGTCCATGAAAGTGCATGAAGGTGGCTTGCTGTTCTTTGGCAATATCTTTCTTCAAGGAAACTGCCTTTGTTTGGAATTCAGCGATGGTAAGCCTGGCTAGCCTGAGTTTCCTTGAAGCTTTGGGTAGGATCTTGTTCCAGTCACTCAGGAATGATGGTTCCAAAATAAAGAGTGGAGGCAACTTGTGGGGCTGCCTGTTGAGGGAGATGAACCGTGGTGGGATGTGGTATTTCAACTCCTTCTGTAGGTGTTTTACCCTTTGTTCAAGGGTAAACAGTGGGGATTGCAGCTGTCAGAAGCAGGTCAAAAACTCCTGGAGCTTGTTATACGTTGAGTCTGTGAGGCGAAAATTAGATTTCTTGGTCTTTGTAGTGGTCAGTGTAAAATCCTCGCTAGAGTCACTGAACTTGCTGATGGCAGCTTCTTCAGTAGTCTCTTACACTTCCTTTTGTTTGACAAGCTCTTGCATTGAGGTGCACTGGTCATTGGTTGTATCAATTTGATACTTTGGAAGACAGCTTATTGGAGGGAATTTTTTCTGTGTAAATACAGACTGCAAAGAGAATCAGCCAAATCAAACTCTAATTGGTTGTCACGCACAAATGATTTGTAGGCCTACTCGGGTATGTCTTATTAGAGGATGATTTGGTGCTAGTTTAGGATGGAAAATATGCCCACTTAGCATGAAATGTTACTTTGAAATTATGAATATTGGTAACAAAGGTTAATAGTTATTGAGTAGGTGACATGAGGTGTAATGCCGTTATGGTTGAGGAATTTTTCTTTCGCTATAATACTTGCCATTCACATCGGCTTCACTGATATTTCAAGCCCTTCTGAATGTGAACTCACACCCACCAGCACACATAAATATCACTCTGTTTGTCTTCAAAAACTTTTTTGAGTTTTGCTTGAAATTTTCTTTGTCGATGCTGAAATCATTTGTGCTGTACAGTATATCACTGACTAGATGGTAGCGTATTTTTCAGTTGTGTTAGCTCGTCCCCCTCCCATCAGTTTATGCCTTCTGACATTTCATTTATAGTTTCTTCACAATGTATTGAGAAAAATTTTAAAGCACAGCTTCTTTACATGTAAACTACTGTAGATTCATTTATAGTTTCTTCACAATGTATCAAGATGAATTTTAAAGCACAGCTTCTTTACATGTAAACTACTGTAGATTCATTTATAGTTTCTTCACAATGTATCAAGATGAATTTTAAAGCACAGCTTCTTTACATGTAAACTACTGTAGATTCATTTATAGTTTCTTCACAATGTATCGAGATGAATTTTAAAGCACAGCTTCTTTAGATGTAAACTACTGTAAACAGCAATGTGAAAGAAGTGCTTTAAGAAACCTGTATAGACTTAACTTGAAGCTTCTATCCCTAAGTAAACAAAAGACAGACAACAATACAAAAAATATGAGAGAAATATATTGCAGCAGCATACAATATAAGTGCATTACTGTGAAGCATTATTAAGCATTTACAAAATTAATAGGAAAATGTTTAGTCTCTTTACAGTACCAACAAAGGACAGCTCTTGGAAGTTAATGTCATAACATAGCTGAACAGGTATAAAAGAAGATACAGCTGTTACACAATTGGAATGTGAAATAAGTGCTGTAGGAGTGAGGTTTATGCTCCTAATACTCCTCCCAAACTTCCCAAAGAGAAGGGCAATTGTCAACCAATGTTGGGTAGTCTAGTGTGGGAGACACTCCATACCAGTAGTTTATAAAAGTTCCTGCAAATAAAGCTTTTGCGGATTGTGAGATTCAGTTACTGATTACAATTCGTTTCGTATATTGTTTTTTCACTTTACATGGATACATACAAATGAAGAATATAACTTTTACATAGGAGTTTATGTACATAAGTGGAAGTAAGTACACAAAAACCCCAGAGGGCTTGAGAAGGTGCACTCCCTATAAACAAAGAGAGAGAAAACAAAACAACAAACATGCAATCAAACTGCTTCAACAATAGCAAAAAATAAGAGATCAAAAACAGAAAAAAGGTCAAAAGAAGAGAAAGGACTACCCCAACAAAAACCCCATCACCATCCACCCCACCCCACCCCAGCAACATCGAGAAGATGATGCTCAAGACAATTAAGAGAAACAAATTGTGATAATCAGAAGTCTACGGAATGAACTCGGTTCAGTACTAGTAAGATTAACTCTAGAAGTCTTGAATATAATTACGTCAAATACTTTTCCTGAAGGATTTGATGCTTTGTTTAGCTAGTTTTGACAGAAGACAGGAAGGAATTCCAGAGCTGAATGGCACGATTACAAAGAGAGTTGTGTTGTAAAGAACTTTGAATAGAGTCCAGATGTAGGGATGCAGATTGTCGAGTGTTGTGATCATGAACTGAAAAGTTGTATGGAAAAATAGTTTGAAAATTGACTGAGCAGGAGGTCATGTAAGGAACGGTCAGTGAATGTGGCAATGTTGGTGTTAAAAATATCAGTAAGTTTCAGAAGGTTCAGTGACTTGAACAATAGACTAGAATGGTCACAATAAGGTAGTTGGGTGAAAAATATCTGCGTAAGTTTCTTGACTGTAAAACTCTACCTCATTTTGAGAAAAAAAACAGGAAAAGTAAACAGTCTGACTGAAAGGCAATGTCACAACAGTCGAAGAGTGTGCTGAGTGTAGAGTATCTAGTCTGCTCCATGTGAAGGAATCTCACATGCAGACAGCTCCCTCTGCTTTGGTTTCCCTAGATAGTAGATAGGTACAGGAGCAATCTTGTTAATCCATTCATGTGCATTACTAATTACATGATGAAATTATATATTAAAGAACTGGCTTCTTAAGTTCATCCGGGTTCAATTCCCGGATGGGCCCCCAAAAATGTCACGGGTTCGTGGAACGTTTTAAGGTACCATTAAAACGTTCCACCAACCCGTTACATTGCGGGTGGTAGGGGGTAGTGTTCAACTGCTTAATAGACAACAATCTACCCACTTCCTTCATTATGCTCGAAGTAAATTGACTACCTAGGTCACTTAAGATTTCCTCTGGGACTCCAATCCTAGAGAAGATATCTAAAAGGGCCTCTGCCACTCTCTTAGTATCAATACGAGGAAGGGCCACAGCCTCAGGGTAGCGGGTGGCAAAATCAAAGTTGTGGAAATTCGGGTTCGTTTTCGATTTAAGATTACTTAATGGTGAGAGCATTGACACGGCAGAAAGAGTACACAAGTCATAGTTGTTACTTGTCTAAACTAAAAAGATATATTAAAGAACCGGCTTCTTAAGCCTTCACCTGTCTTGTGGCAATAAGTAAACATTAACAGAACATTCTTACAGTTAACTATACGCTACTCTGATTCTGTGGTTCATGCAGTCACGTGGGCTGACGTACGGCACCATGAGAAAGAGTTAATTACAGCTCATCCAGCAAAAGGGTGGAGTACAACATCACGGTCCAGCCACGGGGGGGGGAAGAAACCATTACAGTCCAGCCATGGGAGTTAAGAAACCGTTACAGTCCAGCCATGGGGGTTAAGAAACCGTTACAGTCCAGCCACGGGGGTCCGGCCAGGCCTGTAAATTACAATTAAAACCCTCATCTAATACTTTTTCAACAAAATAGACAATTCTTCGCCCAAGGGGCCCTCGCTTCCCCTGACAAAGCTTTCTTATGGTAAAAGGGGGGGGGGGGAGTTGCCGTCGGTGCCTCCAACACGACGAGCCATACTACTTTAGTAACAAACTCCCTCAACGTTTCACAAAAACAATACTATATTCACTTCTAACGTCAAAATATACAATAACCAGTAGAGTATACTACACCTCCCGACCCTAAAACTCAGCGGAGCGGAGCTCTCACAGACTACGGGTGAAAACAATAAGATACTCACAGCTGCTTTTCTCTGTAGAGACCTTGAATTGGACGCTCGGTGAGGGACGAAAGCAAGTTTACCTCGTAAACTACGTACAGGAATACAGTCCGACCATGTGCCTACGGTTCAAGCCCTCAACGGCCCTCAAAAGTCCTCAGCGACCCTGAATACCATGCGGCTACACGACGACCAATTTCCCTCACCGAGACGTCCGCCCCGTTGCAAGATCTTAAGGCAACTAACTTTCCCAATACAATTAAACCCACCCATTCGATTGATCATGCAGAAGAAATATGTTGAGCAGGGCAGGTATGCCCTTACACCCTTTTACTCTGAAAGACATGAATATTCAAAAGGAAAGTACAAAGTAAAACATTCTCAACCTCGAAACACATCTGTGACATCACTCCCTTCTCAAGAGAATTACTTACTTTGGTTTTACCTAAACCGTTGAATAATTACATATTTACAATAGCAACCTCTTATTCTGGGCATCTACTCAAAAAGTCAGCTCCAACATTGTCTTTGCCCTTTATACATCTAACCATATACTTATATGGCTGCAAACTTAACGCCCATCGTAACACACGTGGATTATGGATTTTTGCCGTTTTCAAGTAGGCTAAGGGATTATGATCGGTTTCAATGGCAAACTCCTTTCCATACAAATACAAGTAAAACTTGGATACCGACCAAACAACAGCTAAACATTCTCGTTCAATAACTGACCACTTTTTCTCCCGAGGGAGCAATTTTCGGCTGGCATAACTTATGGGATACACATGCTCTCCATCCGATTGCAAGAGCACAGCCCCTACCCCTACATCTGACGCATCCGTTCTTAGGATGAATGTTTTCTGAGCATCTGGTAGATGCAATATGGGTGATGACGACAGTCTTAATTTCAGAGTGTCAAACGCATTTTGCTGAGCCTCTCCCCATTCAACCTGTTTAGGACCTCTAGATTTTGTGAGATCAGTCAATGGGGCAGCAATAGCAGCAAAGTTGGGAATGAATTTTCTGTAGTAGTTTGCTAACCCAATGAATGATCGTACTTCTTTCTTAGTACGTGGCCTTTGCACTCCCCAAATTTTCTTAACCTTGTCTGGCTGCGGTTTCATCAGACCATCCCCAATGATGTGTCCTAGAAAGTCAATCGAAGTAGCCCCTAGAAAACACTTTGACGGCCTCGCTGTCAAACCCGACTCCCTTAATCTGTGGAGTACAGATTTCAAAGTTGTCATATGCTCTTCCCATGTATTAGTAAAAATCAAAATATCATCGATGTAGTTAATTACATTCTCCTGGCCATCTAATAATTTCCTCATCATTCTGGTGAAGACGGCGGGAGCATTGACCATCCCAAAGGGAAGAACTTTGAATTGAAATAGCCCATGGCTTGTGATAAAAGCCGTTTTTGGTCTATCCTCTTCTACTACCGGAATTTGCCAGTAACCCTTTGTCAAATCTAAACGGGAATAAAACTTTGCTGTCCCTAGTTTGGCCATTAGATCCTCGGGGTTGGGAATTGGCTCTGGGTCGAATACAGTGACATTATTCAACTTTCTAAAATCAACGCAAAATCTTATTGACCCGTCGGGTTTCTCCACCAAAACTATAGGAGAAGCATATGGCGACTCGGACTTCTCAATGACATTCAGTTTCAGCATAGCATCTATCTCCCTTTTCACTATATCCTGCGTGGCCAGTGGAATGGGATAAGCACGTGACCTAACAGGATCATCTGTGGTGAGGTTAATTTTATGCTGAACTAGAGTAGTGTAACCCGGTAAATCCGTAAATATATCAGAATACCTTCTTAACACCTTACTACATTCAAATTTCTCGCCCTCACTTCTCTCCGAAGACACCATCACGTCATCAACACTTTCTACCTGCTCTAAAGAAACCAAATCAACATTAGCAAAATCACTTTCAGATGTATCTTCATTAATTACTTTCACTTTGATCACCGCACCCCCGACTTCTGGTGATTTACCATTCTGTCTCACAGGCTTGATGCGGGGCACATACAATTTCAATAAATTAGCATGGAAGATTTTCTCGTTACCATTTACCAATAATCTGTAATCACTCAACCCTATTTTTTTGATCACCTCAAAAGGTCCTTTCCACTGCATTAAAAGCTTGTTAGAATCGGTCGGTAACAAGATTAGCACCATATCTCCCACCTTAAATTTTCTATCTTTAGAACGCACATCAAATGACTTCTTATACCGTTTGGCAGATTTCAACAATTCATTTCTAGCTAACTCACAAGTAGCTTCAAGGCGGTCTCGTAATTCCATGACGTACTGATAAGTGCTTTTCACTTCTTCCTCTATTTTCTCACCCGACCACACTTCCTTTAAAATGGTTAACGGTCCACGTAACATTCGCCCATACAACAATTCAAAAGGGGCAAAACCTAAGCTCTCTTGGGGAGCTTCTCTATACGCAAAGAGTAGGGCAGGGAGATAACGGTCCCAATCTGCTGGTCTTTCACTGCACATTTTACGCAACATTCTTTTTAAGGTACCATTAAAACGTTCCACCAACCCGTTACATTGCGGGTGGTAGGGGGTAGTGTTCAACTGCTTAATAGACAACAATCTACCCACTTCCTTCATTATGCTCGAAGTAAATTGACTACCTAGGTCACTTAAGATTTCCTCTGGGACTCCAATCCTAGAGAAGATATCTAAAAGGGCCTCTGCCACTCTCTTAGTATCAATACGAGGAAGGGCCACAGCCTCAGGGTAGCGGGTGGCAAAATCCACTAACGTGAGGATATACCTATTTCCACGTGCCGTCATTGGCTGCAAAGGGCCCACTAAGTCTACCGCAACTCTCTTGAAGGGAGTGTCGATCAGGGGCATCGACCCTAAGGGTACTCTGGTAACTCTTCCTTTTGGGAAGGTGCGTTGGCACACATCACACGATGCGCAGAAACGACGAACATCGCCCTCTATTCCTGGCCAGTAGAAATTTGTTTGTATTCTATCAAGGGTTTTCTGAACTCCTAAATGTCCAGCCATAATTCCTTCGTGCCCTATTTCTAGCACTTTCTCCCTATACTGTGTTGGCAAAACCATCTGGGAAATTGTTTAAATTTTGTTAAACTTTGGAAAAGTTGTGAGAGCCGGCCTTGTCAGAAAGAGTACTTGTTGGCTAGTTTTACAGGATAGCCGTGATGAAATAGATGATTATTTAATAAGGCTGATTTCAATTTCTTATAATCACATGACTCTGCAACCTGCATATATAGCTGCATATACAGCAAGAGCTCTGCCAGTCAGCAATGTACTAAGTAAACTTGCCCACTGTGATTCCGGCCAACCCGCCGCGGTTGCAAAAGTTTGAAACCTAGACAAATAATCATCTATTTCATCACGGCCATCCTGAAACGGTGACAACTGCGGTAATTTCACCCTCCTTGACAGAGAAATTTCAGGTTCTTGGGTACCTCGTGCAACTTGAGCTTCCCGTAATCTCAGTTCAAGCTCTTTCATTTCCATTACATGTTTCCTAACTCTTTCTCTGTCTTCTCGTGCCTCCTTCTCAGACTTAGCACGTTCTTTTTTCTCAATAGTCTCTCTATTTTGGGCAAAGTCAAGCAGCTCCTGACCGGACAACCCTATTTCTCTACCCAAATTGACGTATTTCTCAAATTCCATTATTATATACGCTATAACGTTACACTTCTATAGTGGTTACAAACAATTACAATGTAAAACTAGCCAACAAGTACTCTTTCTGACAAGGCCGGCTGTCACAACTTTTCAAAGGTTTTAACAAAAATTTAAACGATCTCCCGGATAGGCCCCCAAAAATGTCACGGGTTCGTTTTCGATTTAAGATTGCTTAATGGTGAGAGCATTGACACGGCAGAAAGAGTACACAAGTCGTAGTTGTTTCTTGACAAATTAAGAAAAAATATATTGAAGAACTGGCTTCTTAAGCCTTCACCTGTCTTGTGGCAACATAAGTAAACATTAACAGAACATTCTTACAGTTAACTATACGCTACTCTGATTCTGTGGTTCATGCAGTCACGTGGGCTGACGTACGGCACCATGAGGAGTTAATTACAGCTCATCCTGCCAATGGGGGGAGTACAACATCACGGTCCAGCCACGGGGGAAAGAAACCATTACAGTCCAGCCATGGGAGTTAAGAAACCGTTACAGTCCAGCCATGGGGGTCCGGCCAGGCCTGTAAATCACAATTAAAACCCTCATCTAATACTTTTTCAACAAAATAGACAATTCTTCGCCCAAGGGGCCCTCGCTTCCCCTGACAAAGCTTTCTTACGGTAAACGGGGGGGGGGGGTTGCCGTCGGTGCCTCCCACACGACGAGCCATACTACTTTAGTAACAAACTCCCTCAATGTTTCACAAAAACAATACTATATTCACTTCTACCGTCAAAATATGCAATAACCAGTAGAGTATACTACACCTCCCGACCCTAAAACTTTAAACGGAGCTCTCACAGACTACGGGTGAAAACAATAAGATACTCACAGCTGCTTTTCTCTGTAGAGACCTTGAATTGGACGCTCGGTGAGGGACGAAAGCAAGTTTACCTCGTAAACTACGTACAGGAATACAGTCCGACCATGTGCCTAAGGTTTAAGCCCTCAACGGCCCTCAAAAGTCCTCAGCGACCCTGAATACCATGCGGCTACACGACGACCAATTTCCCTCACCGAGACGTCCGCCCCGTTGCAAGATCTTAAGGCAACTAACTTTCCCAATACAAGTAAACCCACCCATTCGATTGATCATGCAGAAGAAATATGTTGAGCAGGGCAGGTATGCCCTTACACCCTTTTACTCTGAAAGACATGAATATTCAAAAGGAAAGTACAAAGTAAAACATTCTCAACCTCGAAACACATCTGTGACAGAATTCCAGAGCTGAATGGCACGATTACAAAGAGAGTTGTGTTGTAAAGAACTTTGAATAGAGTCCAGATGTAGGGATGCAGATTGTCGAGTGTTGTGATCATGAACTGAAAAGTTGTATGGAAAAATAGTTTGAAAATTGACTGAGCAGGAGGTCATGTAAGGAACGGTCAGTGAATGTGGCAATGTTGGTGTTAAAAATATCAGTAAGTTTCAGAAGGTTCATTGACTTGAACAAGAAACAAGTATGGTCACAATAAGGGAGTTGGGTGAAAAAATATCTGTGTAAGTTTCTTGACTGTAAAACTCTACCTCATTTTGAGAAAAAAAAAAACAAAAAAGTGAACAGTCTGACTGTGAAAGGCAATGTCACAACAGTCAAAGAGTGCCCTGAGTGTAGTGTGTCTAGTCTGCACCATGTGGAGGCATCTCACATGCAGACAACTTCCTCTGCTTTGGTTTCCCCACAGATAGTAGATAGGGACAGGAGCAATCTTGTTAATCCATTCATGTGCATTACTAATTACATGATGAGGCGTTTGGCTATAAAGGAGAAGGACACGCTGAGCCTCTGCTTACTTTTCCGAAGAAAGGGGGGAAAGGAAAATGTTACAGCAGTGATCAAACCATTAGTGCCATCCACGGATAATTGACATATTTCAAACTTTTCCCCCTCCCTCTCAAGAAAGCCCAAGGGAATGAGCAACCCAGCTTCGGAACGAAGGAAGCCATCACCACCAAGACAGTGCCAGTCCAGCTGGTTCACTATATGACAGCTCAAAACATCCAGACCGGTTGGACACTTGCTCCCAGAGACAACCACTGACTGGATAATAAAGTAAAAAACAGCGTACTAGTGCCAAACAAGAAATTTAAACTTACAGTAACTATTACTATTTACAAACACACAAACTAAAAAGAAAAAGCTGAAGTAGCAGTTAACTACATGTGGCCATTCCGGGACCGGCCTCAAAGGGAGGCACATCATGCCAAAAGGTACAAACAGATAAGTAGGGGTTGTCGCAGAAAAGGCTGGGAGTACCCAGCCCTGCACTGACACACTAGATATTCATGGAAATACTTCTTTAAGGGTACCCATTAAGAAGCAAAGACAAATGTCTTCGATAAAATTATTACTATTTAAGCAACCATTGTCATTTAGCTAGGAGCCTCTGGTCCTAAGTACAACTTGTAAGAAGTTGGTATGCTAAATCTCAGGCAGTAAGAGTAGTTATTTGTCTTTTCTTCCTGTATTCACATTTTAAAATGACAAGAGAAGAATCCCATATAATTGCAGGGTCAACAATGCAATGCTGGTCATCCTTTAGTACAATGTTTGGCTTATGGAAGGACCTTCACTATGTAGATGAGCTTCTTCCATTACCTGCAACTCTTTGGCATTTCCAACCAGTTTAATAACAATCCTGTTGTCCAGTAATTCTGTTGTCCTGATAAAGGGGGCTAAAACCTCTTTATGTGGTCAGGGGTTTTGATGGATTGTTTACAATGTTAATTTAATCTTGCTACCAGGCCTCCTTTTGGAGCAAGCCTCCTTGGTCACTCTGTGGGGTAATTCATTGTTCTGAATTGAATGGCAGCCATAAATTCTTCCTCACTAAGCCAGGAAAGACTTCTTCATCAGAAATTATGTCATCTGTTCTTCTTCTTTCGGATCACGGTGACACATCCAAAGGACATTACTACACCGCACATGCGTCAGGGGTGCCCTAATTTGCCCTAATAAAATTGGTAATATATTGAACAGGATCTCTATGACTATCTAAACCATCAATCAAAGCAGCAGGAAGGTTATTCCAATCTTTCAGAGTACTAGGAAGAAAACTAAATTTATAACAATTAGACCGAGAGTAGAGTTGACAAAAATGGAGGTTGTGCATCCCACAAGTTTTCCGAGTTGGATGACTGAGTTTGTCCATGGGAATATTAGCCTTACCAAAAAAACCTTTCGAGAAGAGAATAAGTCTGTTTTGCTTGCGACGATCTGCTAGCGTGGGGAGATCAAGGTCCTTCAAAATAGATGTCATCGACCCTGGCTCGCAAGAAAATTCGGAGCTTACAAAACGAGCCGATCTCCTCTGGATGCTCTCTAGCTTATGTTGTAAATAAGACTGATGTGGGTCCCATAAGCAACAAGCATACTCCAAAACAGGCCGAAGGAGACCCTTGTAGGCAGCTAACTTCACATCGCGAGAGCAAAATGATAAATTTCTATAAAGTATGCCCAAAATCTTATTACCCTTATTGCAGATAGACTGAATGTGCTTATCCCAGTTTAAGTCGTTAGAAATCGTGACACCTAGGTATTTTATCGAGTCAACCTTAACTAACTTCACATCGTTCAAGACATAATCGAAGTTGACCGGATTTTTTTTTCTAGCGAAAGTAATGATGTTGCACTTAGAGGGCTGGAATCTCATGCCCCAAGTCTTGGCCCAAAGACCTAGATTATGTATGTCTTTCTGGAGCAAACAACAATCATTAACATTCTCTATGACCCGATAACAGACACAGTCATCAGCAAAAAGTCTAATATTAGAGGAGGCAGCATTTACAATGTCATTAATATGAACAAGGAAAAGAACGGGTCCTAGGACAGATCCTTGAGGAACACCAGAGACAACATCATCAAAAGGGGACCGAGTACCATTAACTACAACAGCTTGCTTACGATCAGAGAGAAAGTCGTCGACCCACCGAAGAACCTGTTTGGAAACACCAAGGCTAAACAGTTCGGTTTTTAGCAGTTCATGAGGCACGGTGTCAAAGGCCTTTTCAAAGTCCAAGATGAAGACATCAACCTGCTTTTGTGAGTCCAGGGCCGAAGCCCAGTCTTCGACGACTGATACTAGTTGGGTATCACAACTATGCGACTTTCTGAAAGCATGCTGCTTTGTTGAAAGTGTATTGTTTGCCTCAAAGAAGTCCATCAAGTTGGAACTTATAATATGCTCTAACAATTTACAGCAAATACAAGTGAGCGAAACAGGCCGGTAATTACTAGGGAGAGAACTGTCATTTTTTTTGTAAACAGGGCAGACATTTGCCATCTTCCAATCAGCCGGTATCCTTCCGCTTGTAAGGGATTGCTGATACAAGTGACTTAACATAGGAGCAAAGTCAGAGGCAATTTCACTAAGGACCCAAGGATGAATGTTATCAGGTCCAACAGCTTTGTTTTTATTCAAGCCCTTCAACAGTTTTTCAACTCCATGAGTAGATATGGTAATATCAGCCATTCTGCTACAAGCTGGTCTGCAGAAAGGGATAACACTAAACAAAGTCTTGGTAAATACACTTGTGAACTGAGCATTGAAAGCACTGGCCTTATCCAGATCAGCAAAAGCTAGTAATTTGCTATTCGTCTTGAGAGGGGGGATGCCATGTTTATCCTTTTTTTGGCCATTTATGTACCTCCAGAAAGGTTTAGTGTCATGTTTTATATCACCAATCATACCATTAACATAATTTGTATGGGAGATATGGACCTCCCTTTTGATTCTAGACCGCAATTCAGCCCATTTGTCATGCATCTTGGTATTGTTAGTTTTTTTGAAGATAGCATGCAGCCTGTCCCTTCTTCTAATCAGCTTACGAATGCTATCGGTAACCCACGGGAGAGATGTTTTAGCTCCAGTTCTTTTGGTGGGAACATTCTTCTTAACAGTTCTTTCGAGAAAGGACTTAATCAACTGCCAGTTTTCGTCCACAGTACGGTTATTTTGCCCCCCATTGAAGTACCCCAATGTGAAACTCCGGGTATCGTTTCTCATAGCACCATAGTCACCCTTAGAGAATTGCCAGATAAGCCTACGAGGTTTCCTTTTGATCGGAAAGAGACACCTCAGTCTACAGAATAAAGCCACATGATCACTAAACTGATCTAAGGGGGAAATTTCAGTGAACTGATTTGGCGAGTTTGATATAACTAAGTCAAGGGTGTTTGTGCCTCTGGTAGGGAAACTTACAAGTTGCTCAGCTGCAAAGTCATTTAAGATATCCAGGAGCAACTTTCCAGAACTATTACTAAGACACACTCCATTATCTTTATGAAGCCTAGTGGTCCAATCAATTTTACCGAAGTTAAAGTCCCCTAAGACATGAAACCGTGGCTGCTTACTAGTTCTGTGATTGGCCATGATTTTACTTAATTGCTCCCTGAACAAAAGGATATGTTCAGAAGTAGCATCAGGGTCCCTGTACCATGAGGCAACATAATGTGTAGTACCATTGACAGAAAACTTAGCCCAAATTGACTCCGATCCGTTTGTGAGGATACTAACGTTCGTGGGGGATAGGTTGTTTTTCACCAGCAACATAGTGCCTCCACCCCCAAGAGTACGGTCATTTCTGAAAATGGTATAATCCAGACTGGAAGGAACCAGTTCACTTGAAGTAATGAAGTCATCGACTTTATAGTCTCCTGGAGAGCTATAATATCAGGATGAGTCACACTAAGGAAGGCCTGAAGATCAATTTTTTTACTGCGAATACCATTGATGTTTATAGAAACAAGGGAGATCTCTTTTTTGATAGCTGTTTGATTTGATTTCAATGATGTGCCTGCATCCACACGTGAGGCACTAAGATCCTTTTCGTGTTCAGGATCAAGGGAAAGGGAAAAGGGAAAAGGGAAAAGTCTTATGCCAGTGTGAGGATTACTGTTAGCCCGAGGGGGCAAGGGTGTAGAGAGAGCAGTACCCAAATTTTTTTCATTACACACAGGACAAATCCAGACACAGTTTGTAGCCTGGATGTTTTGATAATCAAGGTCATAGACCTGCGAGCACCTATTGTGAATCCAGTTTTTGCAGGAGTCACATTCAATGGCAGGATCACTGCCCAAAACCCTTTGGTCACAAATACCACAGGGCAATGAACAACTGTGGCAGTACCATTTGTCATCAGACGTTGAGAGCTGCAATTCTTTGTATTCATTGCTATCAATGTTAGCACACCGTGCATGAACCCAATTTTCACATCCATCGCATTCAACAGCTTTGTCCCAATTTTTAACCAATTTGTTGCATTGGCCACAGTAAGAGCCTGGGCCAGGGTTTAGCTCAATATCCCCCCCTTAGACTAAAAGTATGCACAGGAAGGTTAATTTAGATGAGTAGGAGTAAAATCGGTAGTTAAATATGAGGTAGGATTTAGAACTCAAATTAGGCCTAACGCTAGTTCGATAAATAGGCCTAGGCCTAGACCCACAAGTACCAGGTCCACTAGAATACGTCATAACTCCCATGTGATTAAAAATGAAAAAGAGCATACTGACCGACCTTGGAAATACGATGTACGGTCTGAAAAGGGACATCCAGGGGTGAGTGGTATGACAATGGCCGGAATGCCATCGAGAGGGAAGGCTACAACTCATAAAAACGAAAATAAAAATGAGGCTCCTCCACATGATGCTGGGCAAGGATAGGTCAGGCCTCCAACGTACATAAAAACACACAACCTAACTACACAACCTAACGTAATAATAAAACACCAGAGAGTACAAAACGCAATCCGTAAAAATCACGACTAAAAACAGGAAAATAGAAACCACAAAGCAGAATCCACATCAAAAAAACAGCTAAAACGCACGATTAAAACAGCAATCCGCCTAAAGAAGTAACAGAAGGCTAAAAAACAGGAGCTAAAAACAACTAAGAGACACAGTAATAAAAATTACGTCCTACTACCCCGACGCATGCGCTGTTCCTGGAGAAGTTAGAAATGCCAGTACCATGTGAATGCAACTTCTTCCCCTCATCGAGGGCTTAGTTCTGCCATCATCTGTTTCTTATACCCTAAGGAAAGTTTCTTACAAGACTATCGTTCAGTAATTTACCGACATCTGTTTCAGAATGGAAAAGATGGGATAAAGACTGAATTTTAGGATCTGTAGATTTATACTTTCCTCCTTTGAATCTCATGAGTGCTAAACTCTTTAATGAAAGATGAGAGACCAAGACCACAAGCTTTACAACTTTTGTAGGGAAAAAATGTTATTAAAGCAGTCTGGAAAATGCAGCCACATTTTGGCCCTAGTTCTTATAAGTGTCCTGTGTCTCCAGGTCAGAACTGGTTGACGTGTCATAAATCAAATTCCAGTGGAACCACTTGGAAATTTTTGGTTGTTTGGTTGCTGCTTGTTCAGCAAAGCGTTTGGCAGTGATGCTGATTTAAATTGGTAAATTAAAATTGGGTATATTGTTACCTGTCACAGGAGGTTGTTCATTTGAGGAAGTCATCCCCTTTGCCCAGTTCGGCTGTCGAGAGCTGGTGCTAAGCAAGGGTTCTTCCTCCCTCCGAGCCTTTAAGTTAGTGGCTAAAGACTGGGAATACAGTCAGGTTCGTCGGATGGGGACATTAAATGGTGGTCTCAGGTGCAGGACTGAGAGCAATTAGTATACCCCTGCCTCTTTACCCTCTAAACACTTGTTGAAAAGAGAAGTCAAATCTCAGAGGTGTTCATTCACATTCTTTCTGGCACAATGTTCTTGAGGAGCCCAAGTGGCCTCCTGACCCAGACAAATTAAATCTTAATACTTAATTCATTGAGTAACATAATAAATTGTTAATGTATATCCTCCAGAGAGGTTTAAGTGGTGCTTCTTGTAGAGATTTAAATTATTTCTAAATTGATTAAGTAACAGAGATAAGACCCCTGGATTACATTGTCTTGTTCATGGACAGGAGTACTGGTCCCAATATTTTATACAATTACTGACTGTTAATCAAGGTACTTTGCAGGGGGTTTGTTATCATTCACCTACCTCATTAACTGTGAATGATTTCTGGTCTTGTATGTAACACCTTTCTTTATAACAGTTAGTTTCAGTCCTGTTTGATCGTAGTAGGTTGACATGATGTAATATTGTGGGAACTAAATACTTGCATTAGCATAAGCTAAGTCCGGTATCGCAACATTTCAATAGGTAAATAAAGCCTTTGCCAGTGGCTTCCATCAACCTGGCAAACAAGGCGTCTATAGCTATTGATTGTGACCTGGGGGAGAGGGTCTCCCAGTTTGAGGCCCTCAAGTACAGGATTTGGTTTAGCTTGACCTAGAGAGCATCATAGGTAGTAACATTATGATGAAGATCAGACATAAATTCATTAAAGGGATAGTCAACACCAACCTGCTCAAGAGAACATAGAATATATTTGTGAGAAGTGGTAGAAAATGTCTTAGCTAGATCTAGGAGAGCAATACGGAGAAATTACCTTCTTGTTTACAGTAATTAGCTATTGCCTCCAAGATAGTATTAAACATTTCCAGACAATGAGCTTCGTCTTTAAATCCTGTCTTGGATTAAGACTGATGCTTTTAGACAATCTTGCAGCCAAGAATTTTAAATAAAGGCTAGCAATTACATCTGGCATTGTGATTGGATGCCAGTTACCAATATCATGGAGATTTTTATCCCCTTTGGGAATAGAACACTTAACTTTTTACTCATTGAGAAATCATTTCTGTAACAAGCAAACTATGAAATAAAGCACTGTATATTTATATAAACTGTAGTTAACACTAAAGGTGACAATGTCTTCACCTGTATGTCCATCAGGTCCAATGGCTGTATCTCTTGCAAAGGAGAATGGAGCTTTCTGGATCTCTTCATTTGAGATTGGGATGGGTACTGGCTTATTCAGGCAGGGCCTTTGTGGATAAGAAGAGACAAATCACATAGGTCAGGCTCATCACAACTTGCAGTGCTGAATCTTTTCTTGTAAATGGACTAGATTTCCTCTATGGAAACTAGATTTCCTCACTTGGAATTGGACATTCTGGGTCAGACTTCCCATCCAGAATTTCAGCTACAAATTTCTTCTGATTCAATATGGTAAAGTTCTTGGTTGTGTAGATAATTCATAGTGGCTTTTCATGACTTGTTGCATTTTTTAAATAAAGTGGATTGATACCCTTATGCTAATTTTTACTACCAAGTTTCTCCATAACTCTTAGGTTGATGGATTTACCTTAAACATGAGAACCAATTATTAAGAAACTCATTCAGTCTACTTTTTGAAAAATTTTAAAGCAGATTTGTCATTGGGTCCTCCTCTGGTTCACACTTTTAAAGTTGGTTGATCAAGGTATGCACATTGGACACCATAGTTACTGAAATTAGCCAATGCAAGTTTCTGGCAGATGGCCTTCCTTTGGTTCCTTGCATAACTTTGGTTTTACCCACCAGGCCCAGTTGTCTGTGTTTGTCAGAAACCTGCTTGTTGGTTTTGGCGGGATGGTTTCAGAGATTCTAATAGTTATACAGTATTTTTGACACTCAGAGGAGACATCCAGCAGTTCATACTGCATATGTCACAACTGATTTTCTTTGGCCAGTTGGCAGGCCTCTATCTTTCTCTGAGCATCCTTCTTTCTCTGTTGTGTTCTCTTAACATTCCTAACATCTGGGTGCCTGTCATTTGTGCTGACCTTGACCCCTGAGAGAGTCCAAGGAGGAGTCATATGGACTGCAGGCATATGGGAGGGGCAAATGTTCATTTGGTGCTGCACCTTTACACTGAGGTTTCGGAAATAGCACTGTGTGAGTGCTCTTGAAATCCAGCTCACAAGAGGTCCAGTACACTTAAATGTAGATGTAGTAGATGTACTAGAAGGACTTACGGTAGAATGGGTGAAAAATGACCCATGATTATTAAACATTAATCAGCACACACCACAGTGATGAAGCTCAAAGGGAACCTTGATTTAATACAGTTCTCTTTACTAGACATGATTTTGTCTCCGAGAAAGTGGGATCACAGACAAGGCTGGAATGCCATGCTACGCTTTTTCATTTGTCATGCCCAGATGGTGTCCTTCCTTGTCATTTTGACTTCTGTTATTGCCATCCATTCTTGTCAGGATGGTTCCCAGCCCTTTTGATAATTTGTCTGATTTAGGGCCAAATGAAGTTATGTCAGTTTGCTTTAGTGTACCATTTACCTTCATTCCTGATTGGCTCTTTTCTGTCATGTGACAATATTTTTATTATTAAATTGTTAGATTTATGAAGATAAATTTTTGTTTTTCTTTCATATGCAAGAAAAATAAGAGGAATTCACAAATTAAAGCTTTGTTTCAAATAAGATTGGTGTGATCATTTAGTATTGGATGCATGTAGCAATTTATCATATCTGATGGTCATTTTGTGGCAAACCCACAAGGAAGTAAAACCGTGATGTAAGCTTTAATCTTTTTGTTTGTTACAGGCCAACACCAGTATTAACAATTTTAAACAAGTACAAATTCCCCGAAAAACTATTTTACAGTAAGTATTTTGTTTTTGCACACATTCCAAGGTAGGGCTATACGTACATAGGTAGGGCTTGATGTAATGCAGTATTTAATGTTATGACTACTAGCATATAACAGAAATGAAAGGATCTGCACAACATGCTCAAAATTTAAATCACTAAGTATTCAGTAAATGTGGGTTTACAATCCACAAAATGTAATAAACTGATAATTTTATCAGTGACTTTTAGCAGACTCTTCCATACTCACCAATCATAATGTTCTATAGTGTGTCAACAGCAAAAATAATTAACATTTTGTCGGACAATTTTAAGTTATTGCATACTTTGGATAATCAAGGTTTGTAATTTATGTTGAAGATTTTTCCATGGCTGTGAACATATGCATATGGGAAGGCATTTTACATGGAGGGTGGAAGGTATTTGCTTTTGCTTAGAAATTTCCCTTATTGGCAAACAGTTATGACATGACATGAAGTTCGTCATGAAGGATGGCAGGGTTTTTTTTTTGCCCAGTTGTTAATTTGAGAGGCTTAGGGGGCTGCCCCCCCCCCCCCACCTTCTGATATAAGTGTGTTTGTGAAAAAGTTTATAATCTTATGTGAGTGTGTAATCCTTTGTGCAGAAATAATTTTCACACTTTGAATGAAAGTGTTGATGTGTATAATTGTGCAAGTAATAAAGTGACTGTTGCAAGATTTCACTGTAGACTTGTCTCAAATCTTCATAATGGCTCTGTTGAAAATGCTGACGCAGTGTTCATGGAAGAACATTAATGGAGCTTTTTGTGAATTTCTTGTTTCACTTTTCAATTCACTCTCTCTACAGGTCTTTTGGAGGATTTAGTCAGTTGTGGGAGATTAAATGGTGACATAGTTGGAGGTAGGCAGGATAATGCATCCTATGTACCAGAGATTTATTCTAAAACCCAGAATAATTGGATGGATTCCTTTTATGCTCAGAATGGATACTTGGGTAAGTGCTAATGTATGTTTGAATTCATTTATATAAACCAGTGATGGTAATACAAAGGGCAACTAGTTACCTTGATTTAGCATAGCTCCCTCTCTCTTATATGCTAATGTCCATGGTTCTTTCTAATTTTGTCATCAATAATATTTTCTTGTTAAATGTATGCAAACTGACTCCTTAGTTTACCTTTGACA
The DNA here is from genome assembly GCA_029531755.1 of Holothuria leucospilota. NCBI lineage: Eukaryota > Metazoa > Echinodermata > Holothuroidea > Aspidochirotida > Holothuriidae > Holothuria > Holothuria leucospilota. Next base: position 2,065,167 of record CM055976.1, on the reverse strand, counting down.
AGCAGTCTTTATGTCCTGAAACTTCACAAAAGACACTTTTACAGGAAATGACAATAGGATTGTCAGATTTAGTTAAAGGTTTGGATGACATACTTATATCCTGCTTAAATCATGATATTTTATAGTTAACAGGATGCCCTCACAAAAACTGTTGCGACCAGTGTAGAGATTGACCACACTTACTATTTTGGTCACTGAGAATAGTCAGATGTCACACAAAAGCCTTGTGTTAATATAATCCTCTGCAAAAGTTGGTTAAATAAAGGTTTGAGTGTGCATTTGGTCCCATCCAACATTCATCCTAGTTATACATGTGGGTCCTCAGGTGACAGAGTGGTTTATTCCAGCTGCTGTGCACCAAGGTGTTACACAAGTGTGTGGGTTTGAATCCTTCTTGAGATGTACGTGGGCTTTTCTCCGTGTACTCAGGCTTTCCTCCCACTTGACAAGGCTTGCCACAAAATTGGTTGACCACCCAGCAAAGTCCATTGTGCGGCAGATTGAAGTGCCCTCGGGCAAACCAGTTAATTAACTGACAATGCTTTTGCCCTTGCTTATGCTATTATTCTATTTTAAATTGTGTACTAATTTTCAAGTCAAAATATTCTTTTAATGTGATGATGGTTTGATTATAGTAAACTCAAAATAGGGCATCTCCTCCCTAAGTAGGGATTGCTTAGCTTCAGCTCTGCATGTCAGGCTATGTATGAGAAAAAGTAAACACCACCCAAAATAGATTCCTGCTGAATCCCAAGCAATAAACTTTCTTCACAAACAAACAGCTGTGATTCACTAATTGTGATTTGAACCAGTCACACATCAAAGAAACAATGACAAAAGGAAAGTCATACAGTGGTGTAGAATGAACTTTTTCTTGCAATGATGAGATTAATACCATGATGTTTAGTTGAAAAATCTATGTTAATGGGTTGTTGTAACATGGTGGAGTTACCAATGAAAAGTAGTCCAGTCATTATAGCCAGGGTTCATTTAAATTGGATTTTAGGATTGTAAACCACTAAACCTTGTACACCATAAAAAGACTTCCATTGTTGGCAATTGGTCAGCATGAAAATATCCTCTTTTTTCAGTGCAAGCTACCTTAACACAAGCCACCAACACAGCCACAACAGGAAATAGTTTAGATAAGAATTTGCTAGTAACCAGTGTTATTGTCCAGTACCTGATTAAAGTGCTGTGGGGGTCAACTGAGAACAACAGATTATTCGTGGAAAATTCTACATAGAATGAGCCCAGATATTCTGGGAATGATTAGTAATCACTGTGAAGGTCTTTGGGTTAAAAAAACAAATGGGAGTTAGATTTTTATCATCTTAAAAATAGGTCTTGTTTTCTGTTTTGTTTTGTTTTTATTCCCATTCCATACATGTAAGCATACAGACATTAATAAAGATCCATAGGCATGTTAAATTGTCTATTTGATGTTACAAGCATTTGAAAACATGGTAAAAAAAGCCCTATCCCCATCAAATTTATCAAACAATGACCATTTTAGAACACAATTTCTGTTTTACAGTTTTACACCTTACTCAGGTAAATCAATAGATACAATTTATGACATGGACGGACGGACTCACAATATGATTATGTTATTCTTACTTTGCTCTACCTTCTTTTCAAAGACAGTTTTAATGTTGATTTGTGCTTGGGAATTTGTTTTGGAAATAGCCATGTCAATGAAAAGATGGCAGCAAGTACTAAACAGTGTACAAACTGTCAAGGGTTAACAAAAATAAGTGTATACACTCTCCGACAATCCATGTCTTTGTTCTTGCATGACAAATGATTAATCACAGAAATTAGGAAACTTCATGAAAGGGCAGATCATGACTTGAGAATGATAAAAGCTACTAAAATGATTCCAACATATTTATTCGTAAGGGGTGTTAGCCTATAACTGTTGAATAAAACTATTCTTTTAGCGACATGTTCACCCACAGTGCCTTGCAAACAAACCTGGTTACCCTCCATTGTTTCAGTTACATACAGCTATATATAGGACTATGATAGTTACAATTATCTTGAACCTCCGTTCTGTATTTATGGGTTCTGGAAAATGCCCCCTAGGACTTCCTTCTGAATGATCATCACACAGACAACTACTCCACAGCAACTACACTCTGGACAATATCCACATGTTACAATTCCCACCTTGGATAATTCTCATCCCAGACAATTTCCCCCTAGCCCTTGACCATTCCAAAATCTACTCCAGGGGATTATCTGGGAGACAGCAAGTGTGGGGATTGTTTGGGAGGGGGCTAGTCATTCATGGGGGAGTTGTCCTAGGGAAAGTAATTTGGGTGGGATTGTCAGGGACCAGTTGTCGAGTATATGTAATGGCAGGAAGTTTGTATGGCATCATACTTGTTTTCAATTTCAGAGTATGATACATTGTCCAGGCTTGGTGTCTCAGATCCCAAGAATTACATCAAGAAGAGATTCAAGGGGGAGAAATTTATTCATCTTAAAGCAGCTTCTGTCGGCAAGGGTCTTCAAGACCAGGTGGATGCCACAATTGATGAAGCCGTCAGGTCAGAGACATGGGTTGACATTATGGTAGGTTGATGAAGGGGGGTCTACCTGGGGTGGGCCTGTAGCCAGGGGAATGCTACAAGTGATAGAGCTATCTGGTCAGAGTTAGGTAGAGGTCATGGTAGGTGGATGAAGGGGTTTGTCCAGGGTGGGCCCAGAGCCAGGTGGATACCACAACTGATGAAGCCATATGTCAAAGACATGGGTTGATATTGTGGTGGGATGATGAAAGAGGCTGCTCAGTGTGGGCCCTGCAGCCAGGTGGATGGCCCCAATTGATGAATCTGTTAGGTTAGAGACTTGGGTTGATTGCATGGTAGGTCAATGAAAAGGGTCTGCTCAGAGTGCTCAGATAAGGAGGGGCAAAGTTCTTTGTTGGGTAAGGGCCACCATTAACATCTTTAACTGAAATCATAGTGTAGGGGTATGACTATGGCACTGGCTCAGGTGAATTGCAGGGGTTTGAAAGATTTCAGTAAAGAGAATTAAATACCAACACAAACAATGAAATGCAAATGAATCACCCATGCACTGTATTTTATGTCTGGTTGGAATTGAGTATCTTGGCTTGCCAACATGTGCCACTTTTAACACTGAATACTTTCGTTTATGTGTGGAGCACTGATATATTGTGGAAGATCGTACTATAAATTAACGTATCACCATTATTTGCAGATTTTCCTCTGTAAAACTAAACTTTTTTATAGAATTCTGTTTGCTATGTGGTAAGTGCTACATATTGTTATGGGCACTGGTTCAAAATATCCTTTCAAATATGATAGGCATTGTCTGCTTTTCGTGGAAGGCAATTGCATATTATGTTTTCCATCATACAGAGCATGATATGTTTAAATACTTGCAACATATTGGATTCTCATTTTCTTCATGAATGGTCGAGCTGTGATGCAAATTTTGTTTTGTGGCAGATCACTTATGGGCCCACTTTACATGTATTGCCATGTGGTGCATCCTGAACATTAAACAGCCTTTACAGGCAAATTCTTGCTGAAGTATACACTGAGAGTGGTTTATAGCATTCATGTTGGCCTGACCTTTCCCGTTCCTTGATAGCAACAAAAAACAACCTTGAGGCCTTGAAGGGCAGTTGTTTTACAACACTAAGTCACCACGAGTGTGGAAACAGCTCAAATGGCTTAAAAATTACAACTTCATGCTGGGTGGCTAACCAACTCAACAATTTAGGTCAAATTTGGTTTCTTTTGAATTTGAAAAGCCAGTTCAAGTGGGAAAACGGTAGATTGCTCTTGGATGAAAAACCCACCTTAGTTTGACCTGGCCGGGGTTCGAACCCAGAACCTCCTGGTTGCCAGGCTTCATCACTTCAAATGCCACCACCTTTATCCTCTCCGCCACAGCACTGGATGTTGCATCAGACAGGAATGCTGCACAAATCTCAGAAAGAATCTTTCCTTATACTCCTTAAAATTCCAAATATCTTTTCTTTTTTTGCCAGCCTGTTCTTCCGTCATCATTCTCAGGAAGTGATATTAGTCAACTCATCCAACAAGTCTTAAAATCAAAACCAAAAGTAGAGGTTAAAGTCTTCCATGATTCTATTGTTTGCAGCAAACCATTCCTTAATGAATGTGTGAAATTGTTTGAACCTGTGATGAAGGAGAAAGCTGCTAAGGTTTGACAGATTTCCTTTACACCTTATTTTCTTACCCTTTAATTTCTTTCCATTTAACCTCTAAACCCTTGGTTCTTAAGTGGCAGCCCATGGGCCAGTTGTGGCCATGATGAGCCCCAGAAAGTTTCAAGGAGCCCCAAGTTTGAATGAGAAAGCAAAAAACTAACTGGGTTTTGCCTACTTCAATTGTTACAAAGTGAAAGTGGCCCTCATGCCATATACTTGAGAACCCCTGTTCTAAACCATTACTCTAGCTAGAGAGCAAATTCAAAGGGGTATGCCAGTGAGCCACAACTGGAAAAAAGGCTGTGGCCGGCCTGACTTAAACCAGTTGGTTAGAAAGTGAGCTGTAAAACCTCATCTAACTCTAACCCAAAGGGGTATGCTTCCGTAACAAACTTTGGAGTGACATTTTAATGTTTTGGGCATATACTATTTAAATGGCTAAGAAGCTGTTTCAAGCCAACTGGAGTGGTGTGCAAAATTTTTGCCCGAGAAAGTTTTTCTTATGAGAGATTGCTTAAAACCCCAGGTATTCATCTCAATAGGAAACTACTACTATGCTTGTATTTATGGAATTTTAAATTATTCAGTTGGACATTACAGCACTAGTGCTTTGAATGGCTCTTTGCAAAGGGTCAAGAAAAGAAGAAGTAATAACATTGGAGACTGTTATACACCAAAAGCTTTTGTCATTATGTACCATCTGATATAGATTCCATGCAATGGAAACCATTCTCCTTGCTTTGGGTTACCCTGGAATTATTTCCACCTATATGTTTGTTTCATAGCCTTTTTAATAGCAGCTGTTCAGTTATAACTTTTTTTGTCTTTCTACATTTCACCACACCTGTGTTACTTCCACAACTCTGTTCTAACTTTCCTGTTTATCAATACAACACTGCCTGATGAAGTTTTTATCTTTTTTCCATTATGAGATGACTAAAACAGGTTGCAATTCATTCTGTTTCTGGTATTATTTCCGGTTGACCTAGGCATCAGAAAGAAAGTATAGTAATCTTGTTTGTGTACTGGTGGGGTAGGGCATAATCAGCTTAACTAAGCTCTTTAATGCACAGAGGAAGTTGTTAAGGACCTCCTATGAGGTCATTAAGATCAATTTGAAGGTTATGATTCATTTAAAGGGGTCGGCAGATTATTTTTAGCTTTCGATTATTGATGCGTAATAATTGATCAGATAAATGCTTGTAAATAGGATGTTTCAGAAGGACATGAATGTTTTCTTTCTTTGAAGCTCTTGAACAATTTAAGTTTAATATGTTTCATTTTCAATCATAAAGTCAGTAGTTTTGAACACATGTATGACTACAGTCATTTAGTTCTTGAATTTCATTACTAAAATAGTTTAATTATTTGCTAATGCCATATTATGGGGAAAGTGCATTCTAAGTAAGTGTTTCACATATTACCACTAGTCAATGCTAAACTATTTTATAGAAACAGCTGCGGTTTGCATATGCCCAAATGACATAGACATAGTAACTCACAGTTACTCATTTAACATCTTGTTGTAGCAAGGCTCTTGAAAATTTATTTTGCCCAAGTACATAACACACAGTAACGGACAGTCAAGCAGTCCCATTTTCACAAGTCAAATGTTGTAATCACCTATTCACCACATCCTTAAAGTTACCCATTTGTAGGATTGGCCATATTGTCCTCCAACTTTAGTGGCCGTAAGCACAAACTTGTCCTCAAGGAGGCAACACAATATGCAGAGCACCACCATCCTTTGTTGTTTATTGAACACTTTTGTGCCTTAGAAGTTACATCTAAACAATCTTGTGGCATTTTTAATAACCATTCCTTTTTTAAAGATCCATGTGATAAAAATTTACTTGGTGAAAATTGCTGGGGGGGGGTTACTCCCCCTTCTGCCCTCACCCCTTGCTATGGAAAGCCTTGAGCTTTCATTCAGGAAAATATGACCTATTACAAATTTCTGCTTTCAAAGCAGTGAATAAAATTGTGACAAAACCAAGATCCCTTCTGTTTTAGTTAAAATTTTTTTGTCACGAAGACAGTCTGCTTTTTCAGCTTGCAGAACTTTTGTGCCACTCTGCTGCAAAATTTTGAGAAAACCATGCTTGAGCACCAACATGGATTTTGCCAAAGAAATATAGCATAAACTCTAAATAGTAAACCATTATTTTGGGATTTGTGACTCTTTTAGAAGTGACCCAGTCCCCTCTCTAAGCTTGACAGATTTTGGCATGTGTAATTTCCTTCATTTTGAAAGGCCATAATCTTCACAGAGAGGAAGTAAGTGTAATGCCTATTACACCTCCCTAGGGTATTTTTTGCCCAAATTACAAGAATTCAACATCCAAAAAATTATCTAGCCTTCTTTTAGAGCTCCATCTCTCTAAAATTTTTTATGTGGTTAGTTCCGAACATTAAGTAAGGAGTGCATTGTTAAGGAAGGGAGTTCGAGTTCTGTGGTGTTCTATCTAATGTGTACTTAGTCGCTCCTCTCAATTAGGGAAGCTTCAGTTTCAAATCTTTGAAATTTTCAGTTTTGACCTGGGTTATTGTGCAAGGTTGAGATATTTATAGTCTTATTTCCTCTCTGCACAGGATGCTGAGACACATCGTGATTTCTTCCAGCAGATAGACAAAAAAGCGGTGGCAGCATTCAGTGGAAGTGATGTGAAAGCGGATAAGAAGGATGAAAGGAGAAAAAAGGCTGCAGGTATTTAGTTTGGTACAAATATAGAACATAAATTTACCATTTATTTGTGGCATATGGCATGGAAATCATAGCATACCTGCCAGAATCTTCTGTGTTTTAAGCTCCATATTTCAAGAGTGTGAAAAGTTTCCCATAGTTCTGAGGGAAGGGCTCTGATAGACTTGTTCCAAAATCAGATTGACTTTAAACGATAATCTCACCTTTTTATTTATTCGTGGTTAGGTATATAAAGGCAGTGGAATTTGAGACAAGACATAACGATATGGCTTTACCCCCAAGCTGGGCTGTCTATTAACAGGAAATGTTGTGTTTACGTGGCACAGACAGACAATAGCTTTTATTGTTAGTAAACCTTTCTTTCATACCAATAAACCTGCCAATAGCTTATTTCCCCAATACATCACACATAAAAAAAATTATGAATGTTGCTTCATTTGAAAATTTTGAGAAAGTTTGCTAAAACAGACTACTTATCAACTTTTAACAAAGGAAAGCTTATTTCTTGAAAATAAAGTTGCCTTACTTTGAAGTGCCTGTCATCTTATACTTCATGATTTTAAATTGTATGAATATTTTCTGCACGCATGAGATATTTGGCTAAGAAATGGGACTGAGCTTTTTTGGGGGGGAGGCATAACCTTGAGCCAAGCTTAACATTGTCTTCTTTCCCCACCAATTTTCCCCCAGTCCATTCCCTTGGCTGTGGTTTTGCCAGATAGTAGAGAGGGACACCAGGAATCTTCTTAATCCATTCATGTATGTCACTGATTAGATGATGAGGCATTTGGCTAAGAAATAGGACTGGGGGAGGGGGTTTGTTAGGGGGAGGCATAACCCTGAGCCAAGCTCAGCATTTTCCCAAGCCCATTTCCTTGGCTGTGGTTTGCCAGATAGTAGATGGGGACAGCAGGAATCTTCTTAATCCATTCATGTATGTCACTAATTAGATGATGAGGGATTTGGCTTAGACATAGGACTGAGCTTTTTTTTTTTGTTGTTGGGGGAGGCATAACCCTGAGCCAAGCTAAACATTTTCCCAAGCCTATTTCCTTGGCTGTGGTTTGGCAGATAGTAGATGGGGACAACAGGAATCTTCTTAATCCATTCATGTATGTCACTAATTAGATGATGAGGCATTTGGCTTAGACATAGGACTGAGCTTTTTTTTTTTTTGTTGGGGGAGGCATAACCCTGAGCCAAGCTCAACATTTTCCCAAGCCCAATTCTGTGGCTGTGGTTTGCCAGATAGTAGATGGGGACAGCAGGAATCTTCTTAATCCATTCATGTATGTCACTAATTAGATGATGAGGCATTTGGCTTAGACATAGGACTGAGCTTTGTTTTTTTGTTGGGGGAGGCATAACCATGAGCCAAGCTAAACATTTTCCCAAGCCCATTTCCTTGGCTGTGGTTTGCCAGGTAGTAGATGGGGACAACAGGAATCTTCTTAATCCATTCATGCATGTCACTAATTAGATGATGAAGCATTTGGCTTAGACATAGGACTGAGCTTTTTTGTTGTTGGGGGAGGCATAACCCTGAGCCAAGCTCAGCATTTTCCCAAGCCCAATTCCGTGGCTGTAGTTTGCCAGATAGTAGATGGGGACAACAGGAATCTTCTTAATCCATTCATGCATGTCACTAATTAGATGATGAGGCATTTGGCTTAGACATAGGACTGAGCTTTTTTTTTGTTGGGGGAGGCATAACCCTGAGCCAAGCTCAACATTTTCCCAAGCCCATTTCCTTGGCTGTGGTTTTGCCAGATAGTAGATGGGGACAACAGGCATCTTCTTAATCCATTCATGCATGTCACTAATTAGATGATGAGGCATTTGTCTAAGAAGTAGGACTGAGCTTTTTTTTTTTTGTTGGGGGAGGCATAACCCTGAGCTAAGCCCAACATAGTCTTCTTTCTCTGCCAGTTTTCCCCAGCCCATTCCCTTGGCTATGGTATTGCCAGTTAGTAGATAGGGACAGCAGGAATCTTCTTAATGCATTCATGCATATCACTAATAAGATGATGCATTTCGCTAAGAAGTAACACTGGAGGTCAAAGTTAATTCTATGTCCTGTTATTCTCCAAATGGTGACAGATCACCATGCATTCTCCAAATGGGTGACAGATCACCATGCATTCTCCAAATGGTGACAGATCACCATGCATTCTCCAAATGGTGACAGATCACCATGATTAGCACATCTTCATCAAAAAAGGTTGCATTCACTTGATCACAAGTGCCACTGTTAATCTTTCCAACTGGTTAAGTCACCAACCCACTCTTGTAAAGAGGAGCATCATTACCAAAGCAGATTTGTTTCAGCATACTGATCTCTCTACACCATCAGGACAGCATGGTTATCACCTCATGATGACCACTGAGAATGAGAAATGTATGGTGGGGACATTTGTTACACTCCTTGATCCTGCTCCAGTTGGTTATGCAATAACAACGACCACAATTTAGAGGAGTGTCCGATAGCACTCTGGATATTAAAAAGCTTTATCACAGAGTCTATGCCAAGGTCTCGACTTTTTGTCAAAAAGAGGAAGGCTGTTAGTCCATGAGTGCCCTGCACATCTGTAGTGTGTCACACATTACTTTGTTTACTGGATAGTAGTTATATCCTTCTTAGTCAGATTCAGGGCCCTTACAAGGGTGTTGCATTCGTGGTGCCAAGTTTCCTAAGCACCAACTGGGAATGTGAGGATGGTCACTTCCTTAGCATTGTACTTAACCTTAATAATATGGAAAAGTGGACAGTATTAAGAGTTTATCATCCCAAATGTTGGCGAGATGTCTCCTGTGGCCATCCCAGACAACCATTGGATCAACAGTATAGCATGTATCACCTTGGTGAGAGATCATGTCAGGCAAAGTCTGTTTCCAAGCAGGTCAAGTTGACCTTCATGGGCAAGTTGTTAGTTCTAAGCTAAAAAGCAGCAAGGTACTCTAGCTCAGATAAGAAGCTCCTGCCTCATATTCAGTTGTTGTTAACCAACCTGCTATTCTTGTAGCAGTTGACTCCTTTGCCCTGAGATGACAGGGCTGCCCAGTTCTTGTGTATGCCTCACTTGATGCGTGCCTTCTTGCATGTCAGTATGGGTACCTTGCATGTCTGCCTTTTCTGCCTTATTGACAAACTCTGTGTGACAGAATCTTTTGAGTTGGTAATGCACAACACATTCTTGCTTCTTGCAGTAGGTATGAAGTCAGCTAGACGGACTATGCCCAAGCCACCATCTCTGGTAGCTGTATAAAAAAAGCCTTTGCTGAGCTGATCTGGGAGATGTAACCATTGCCTAACTTACCTGTAAAGTCTAGTCCCTTGAAGAGGGTCTGACTGTAGCACTCATGTGTCAGATCAAAGGTCAGTCTTGGGATCGCAAATCTGATGAGGGTGGTGAACTTCTTTGGCGAGGCTTAAGTGGTGTTCTTGAGATGTTCTCACACCATTTCTGCCGTTGGTTGGTAGATCTTGTGAATAGATGATACCCATCGGACCAGGGCCCCTTGTGGGCACCTACATACTTTGTGGTTTCACTAACAGTTAACTACAGTAGATCTTCACCCACTTTCCATTACGGACAGTTGTTCAAATTGAATTACTTGCCCCTTGGTTTCAGCATGTATCCATCTGATTCTTTACATTTAACTTCAAGTCAGTGCATTGAAAATACTTAACAGCTGTATCCAGATTACACTGAATGCCCTTGTGTGGGTTATAGACTAGGTAGATAGAGCCTGCACCATCCATTTTCACTCCCTGCCCATCCCTTTCCAGCTTTGTAAGAAGAGGATAGAGGACAAGGATGAAGAGGATAGGTGACATAAGATCACTTGCTTTATCTGGCTCCACATGAATATCTTCCTGGTCTCTCCATTCTTTACCTTAGACATGGTAAAGGAGTCTGGATAGATGTGCCCGACTATCTGCATAAAGTTGTTACAGACACCTACACGTCTGAGAGCCTACTGCATGAGTTTGTGCAGAACAGTATCGACAGCCTTTGTCAAGTAAAGAAAGAGAAGAGCCAGTGGCTCACCTTGGGCTTCTGTGACAGAATGCTTTGAAAAGCTCAATTTTCTCATACAATTCACTCCCTTGGCAAAGCCTTTCTGCCTGGGACTGAGATCTTCTTAGTCAGCCAGGCAGGAAGCTAGTGCTCTGTAATGAGTCAAATTATCACACGAGAAAGAGTCAATGGCCTCTGATTACCAGTGTAATGAAGGTTCTCTGGTCTTTTGGTCAGCAGTAGTAATCTGTTGGCCTTAAACTCCTTGGGAAGGTGCCCCATTGAGAGCCAAGTGTTAACGTAACTGTGAGGAGACAGCTGGATCTGTCCAATATGACAATATCTGCAAATGAAATCCAGGTGCAGTACAGGTTTTGTACTCCAAAATGCCTTCAACTCTTCTTTATGGGTGAATAAACATATCAAGCAGCTGTTGTCTCCCAGGGACCTGGGTGGAGGATATTCTAACATATCTACCTCCCAGCAGTTGAAAATGTTTCTTTGTAAGCCACGTCTGCTGTAATCAGGGGATGTCACATCTGACTGGAGTACTACCATCCAATAGTCCCTGGGTCAATTGACAAGACTTCTTCATGAACAGCTCCTGTACATGCTTGTACGAAGCTACTCTAGCCACCCTGCATTCTCTTCTGGTCATGGGACTGTCAGGTTGGTTTTCACGACATGGCTTTACAATGTTCTTAAGGCCTAGATCAACATCTCCTTGGCCAGAATGGTTCCAGTCTACACACTCTCAGCCAGGTCATTGTTCTCCAAGCTTTTCTTTACCTCTGCAGTAAAAGATCTGCATGCCAGCAGATGGAAGTCTATTTGGGTACATGACACTGAACAGCATGGGGGCTTGTGTGAACTGAAGCTGCAGGTGGGGCAACGGAACAGTAACTCTTAGCTTCCATTATGTAGTCTGTGGATAAATTGGCTTTTGGCAGAGAAAAAATCCTCTGTGCATTTAGGACATCTGAAAACATTGATGTTGATTGGTAAAACCTTTCTTGGTGCCCCATCAGCCATGGTCCGGCCCAGAGGTACACCACCATCATTTCTCTGGCTTGGACTGCCTTTGTCTTCATCATTGGTGTTGGTGCTTTCCACCCCTCATTCCCTCTAGCAGGGTTCTGCAGTCATGGAAAACCTGGAAAAGTCATGAAAATTTGGAAAATTATTTCAAGGTTTGGAAAAGTTTTGAAATTCAGGGAAATTGTCTGCAGTCCTGGAAAAGTCATGGAAATTTTTACAAAATGACATAGTTTTTTGACATATTCTTACTCGTTATATGGAAATGTTTTCTCACTCATAATATCAAAATTTATTCTCTTCACCTCAAATTTAATACTGCCTGCTTGCTGAAAATTTCTGAAAAAGGTCATGGAAATACTTTGTTTGGTCCTGGGAAAGTCATGGAAAAGTTATGAAAATTGATTCCCCAGAAAGTGCAGGAACCCTGCTCTAGGCTCTGGCACTGGTGGCATCACAGGTCTGACTTTTGTATCATACCTGTGTGCCAATGGACTATTCACTTAAGTGGAAGGTTGAGCTGGGGAAACCCTTCCTTTTGTCGCATTCTGTAATGACACAGTCCATGATAGTAGTACACACTTTAGAGCACAGTCTGTCTGAATGCACGTGAGCATATATTTCATATGTTTGAGGGGCTGGTTTAGCTCACCACCTCTCTAGTGGCCAGCTTGTATGTGCAGCTATACCTGACATGCATAGTCTGTCGTAATTAGAAGTGTGTGTAAGCCTGTAGGGTAAAGCGAAGAGGGAGATCCTCTGAGATCAGCATGGACCTCAGAAGACTAGCATCAATCCCACATTTGACCTACATGTTTCATACATTTTTGCCATTTTGAAGGTGATACACACACTTAAACACTTCATCTGGATGACACCACTATTCCAGAGGCCAAAACTATGGCTAACCAATTTTTTAATACCATAGGGTGTGAGGGTGCCTAATTTTGGTGTGTGTATCTACATGAGATTTAACAGTCTCAAGGTGACAGTTGTATTCCCCTGGTTCATGCCAGTTCTCAGTCGGCTGTTGAATGCCAGTCAACACATTAACTGTCAACTACTCACCCTCCAGGATGGACCCTCAAGGAGCTTACGACTGTGCCGCCAAGCCAGTCCACAGGCAGGACCCACGCAAGCCCAAGCTCTCCACTCCTTAAGAACGAATCCCTGGACAGCTCTCCTAGCCACGAGACATGTTGGCCCTGGCAGGTAATAATTTGACATAGAGGGTCTGTATTTTGTGGCATTATTAAAACAGACTTCATGTTTATTGTAATGTTTTGAGGATCAGGAAGCCAAATGTTTGGTTCATCGAGGACCCTTTACCAGATTGATTGTGGATGAATACCATAGAGATTCAGTAGAGATTCAGAATCTCTTTTGCTAGTGCTTTGATGGTAAGGAGGCAGGTGTGTACTTATCACTCCCAATCCTCTTCTTCTTCTTTCGACGGTGAGACATCCAGTCTATTTAAAACAATTAGTCCTAGTGGAGGGGGGGCGGTAGTGCAAAGTGTGTACATTACGAGTAATACGAGTGGGTTTACAAAGGCCAGACAGGGCGATATTAGCTTGACCGTGGATACCTTCGGTGAGGAGTTGAAGCCTACAACGCCTACGGCGATCGGATAAAGTGCCTAGACCAAGATCTTTCAAAAGGGTAGTCATCGAACCAACTTCACGGGAGTACTGTTGACAATAAACCGAACAGATCTCCTTTGTACTCCCTCTAGTTTATCTTGAAGTGACACCTGATATGGATCCCAAACGGAACAAGCATACTCCAACAAAGGCCTAAGCTGCCAATCCGAGGACCGCCATTTTACATCCCCATGTCATTGTGCGTCAGTGTAACCCCGTTCTTTATCCACTTTCGCAAAGACTGGCTGTGGTGGAGGATCTTTTTCTGCACCACTGCTCAACAGCTGAACTCAGCAAAGTAAACATCATCCTGAATTGGACAACTTTCTGAGTCCGACAACTGTTTACCCAAGTTTAATTTGCCAATTTAAACCCCCTTCATTATCACTGTGAGCAGCTGTCCCAAACAAGTAAATTTTAGTCCCCAGAAAATGTCCAAGTGGTTCCAACAGGATTTGAGCGGGACCTCTAGTATGGAAGGTGGTTCACTCAAACCACCAAACCAACTCCACCTTCTGAATGGGTTGAATGGGTAACCACCTAAAGGATAGATCCTCAATGACATACAGCTGCTTCAAATCCCACTGCCTTTATCCATCTAGCTGCACCACATGTTTATTGACGTAGCAGCATTCCCATAGTGCATTCTCTTGGTGCAAGTTAAATGCTGAGTGATAATTATATTATCCTGTTTCTCATGAAAGTTTTTAAACTTTAATTTTAGGTGGAAGTACTTCCAAAGGAATGGGAACAGGTAGAGAGAGCAAAACAAAGAAGGTCAAGAAAGCAAGGAACCGAGATGTGGATGAAGACGTTAGCAGTGAAACATCAGGTACGTCACAGTGCCAGAATTCAACAGCCTCAAAGTCAGAGAATTTTATATTCATTTTCGAGGCCGGAAAAGTCATGGAATTTGAAGATGATTTTATAAAAATTAAGTTCTGGTTTCAGGTTGTTCTTTTTTTAATATGTTTGAGGTTTTCATTTTTGTGGTGAAGTATTAAATCAGTATGTATACTGAGCAAAATGACATGATGTACAGCATGAAACACATCATTGGAAGGAACTGGTTTGAGTTTAACGGCCAGTTCTTCTTGCAGAAAACTGGATGTGCCATGGGTAGCAAATCCTCACAGGAAATCTGGGAGATTGTCATGCTTATACTTGTTTTAAGGAAAGGAACATTTGAAGATAATTGAGTTTAATATGATAATCCATTGTGGGTTGTTTCCAAAAACCTTTATTAAAATTGTATATTATGAAAGTTAATTTCAAAGCTATTCAACTGTATGGTTTGTGTCAAAGGCACTTTGCAATTTCAGAATTGTTATGTATTCACCAATCTTTCAAAGTTTTGAAAATATTTGTAAGCCAAAGGAAGAACTTTGAAATGAATCAAATATCCTTTTATGTCCCACAGGTAGCAGAGGGCAGTCACAAGAGCTAGCATTCCATCCTGTTGAGAAAATTGAAGAAATTTTGAGAGAGAAGATACAAGATTGTCCTGATGAACTTTATACAGAATTAGCTGAGGATCTTTTAAGGTAATCAGAGCTGTGTGTGTGGAAAAATTTAAACTACATGGGCAACTAAGATGAAACCTACTTTCAAGAAATTTGTGAAATTTTCCAAAAGGGGGTGTTTTGTTAGGGTTAAGTTGTCACTTGGAATTCTTACCATATACTCCTCATTGCCATATGAATATCCCACTAATGACACTAAAGTACCATTTGGACCAGGTCAAACTAAAAGTGTTCTTACTAAGGCTTTCAAGATTCCAGGTACAAGATTAAGGGCGTGTGGAATGCAAGAATTAAACAAGTTAAAAGTTTTGTGCGGTGTTTGGTCCTGTCTGCCATAAGAGTATGTGAGGGGTGATGGAGCAACCAGGAATAGTATACAAAGCAACGAAGTCAGAATTTGGGAAGGTACGGTGTGGTTCCTGTGTTAGAAATTTTCCACCCTCTGAAAACGTGGTTTGTGTAGTGAGCAGTGCATTATGTAAAATTTACGTAAAATTTTTCAGGGGGGGTTAATTAGAGAGGGGACATTTAATAGAGTAAGTACTGTATGTAGAAACAGGAAGCTTTTGCTTTTAACTGTAGAATGCTGTCTTTAAAATGGGAAACTTCATTGCATATTAAACAGTGATGAGACAGATATCAAAGGTTGCCGTTAGTTAGGGAGGTAGCATGATATCAGAGGTTTGGTGTCAGTTTATTTAGTAATAGAATAATTATGGCTTTAAAGAGCAGTTTTTCTATGGTGCCAGGAAAGCCCGTGGCTTGGCAGTTACAGATGGGAAAAGTGTTATGTGGTAAGATCAAAAATCCATTTTACCTTGATGTGTCTCAGGAACAAATTAGAACTTTCCCCTGATCTAGGCCTCTTTGCTTAAAATGACTCTAGATTTTACTGTACAAGATACACATGGGTGGCTGGCAATTCTCAAAAAAACCTCAAAAAAACTTGTACCCTGATGGATGTGGATTCGAATACTGAGACTGAATAATACTGATATTTTAAATTCACTCATGTTGAGTTTCTCATTAGGTACTGGTCTGCCTTAAGATCCATACCCTATTTTTGGAACCATAAACTCTGTATTTGTTACCTAATCCAACAAAACTTTTTCCCTGCCTGCATAGTTGATTTGTTTCCGGCCCTTCTTTCAGTAAATAAAGACTTTCCGTGCATACCTTTATACACAAAAGAATTAACTGTGCAATGAGAAGACATGTCAATAGCTTTTCTGTTGTGTAGTCAACTGAACAAAGTTCCTCACTGGTCAGGGATTAAATGTTAGAAGTTATAGTGGTTTCTTCCAACATAAGATACGATATGATTACTTGATATCTAGCTGATCCATCCGAAGGTGCTGTAGCAGGCTCGAAATCTGGAAAAGGTGAGTCTCCAATTGTAAGGGTTAAACGGAATATGTAACCGGGTCAGGGTAAACCATCACAGAAAACTGAAAGTTCTGATTGTCAATGACATGGCTTTGGGATGCCTGATCCCTTCACCCATAGTTCATGGTCAGATTTTTTCACCCCTTTTCAGGGTTTTAATTCATTTGGTCGGCCTTCTTCTTTGATGGCATATTCTGATTTTGAGTGTTGAGCGTTGGTTGTGTAGTTAGTTTTAGTTTTCGTTCCACTGTTACACGGTAAGCTCTTCTAGTGCCTTGTTTAGTAAAAATCTTTGTTGTTTTAGTTGATGACTGATGTGTGAAGGATGTGGTTGTTGTCTCAGCAATTCCGGATGAACTTTTCATGTTAATTCTTAAAGTCCCAGTACGACTTTGTATACGAATTTGGATAAGAGAAATGAGTGGTGCTTAAGGTTACTTTACCCAAACATAACCAAAGAAATGATCTGTTGGAAAAAAGACATTTACGGAAGTGAAAGGTTGTTTTAAACAAATCGTGACTGTAAATATAACGGCTGTTTCAGTATGCACAAGGTTCATCACTGTGGGAAGTTCTAGATCATTATGAATATTATTACTCAGCTGCTTCGAGATCACATCATGTCGACGACTGTCCAGCACGCGAGACAGCACGATGCAGCCAGTGCACATCTACCGTGATGTCATCAGCAAATTGTGATTGGTGAGTGCCACTGATGTTGGGTAGAGTTTCTGGTAGAAGGATGTCTGTGACGAAGAGGATAAACAGAATCGGTCTGCTTCCTGGAGGTGTTCTTGATGTTGAGTGGAGTTGAGAGTGATGTCCCTATTCTGTACTCTGTCTATTTCTGAGAAAGTCTGCTATCCATCTTGTAAATGTTGTCGGGATGTTGAAATTTTCATTGTGAGCAGGAGGCCTTCATGCCACATTCTGTCGTGAGCTTTTCGAGTGTGATTTGTTGACATTTCCTTTTGAGTGATGATATACTTTATATTATTTTGAAGAGTTAATCTATTGTGCTTTTCTTTCATCAGAATCCACCTTACGATGGTAGGAGAATGTTTCTGTCTTGTAAGTGAGGGGATAAACGGCAGTGATAACTTTTTCTGGGCATTTGCCAAGTGTCGGAAGGAGGCTGATAGGTCTGTAGCTCTGGTGATATGTGGTCTTTTCCTGGTTTTGGTAGTAGGATTGCCGTGGCTTGTTTCCAGATGGATGGGATGTATCCGATGTTGAGCAATGCCTTGTAGACTTTATTGAGCTGATGAAGGAAGGCGGGTGGTGTGGCTTTAAGATGTAGATACTGTATCCCATCTGCCCTTGAGAGGTGTTTGATGTCTTCTTTAAGATCTTTTTTATGTCTTCTGTGGTGATGGTTTTGCTGATATTTCAGTCACTGTTGCTGTAAGGATCGATGTCTTCTTTAAGGAAGCAGGTTTCAGGGTATGCTTGTTGGATGCCGCTGGTGATTGTGTAGATGTTGTTGTTGAATGCTGGTTTCTCTGGTAGTATATGGACCGTTTTGAAGTTTCATAAGGGATATCTGTGATTGCTTGTCTTGTGCCTCGATGAGTAGGTCTCCTGTTGCTGTTGGTCTGGCCTTGATGACAACTGCTGTGGGGTGACACTGCTCGATGTAATGAATGATGCTGGTAGGATATTTCATGTGTGTGGGTAGGCCGTTGAAAATAACTGGGTGTTTTTTAACTCTGTTTCTGTTTGGTAGCTGCGGGTGAGGCATGGTCTGGGTTTTGTAGTTGTTGTCATCATCTGGGCAATGCTGTTTCCATTGCAGTTCTTGGTATTTGACTTCTTCTGCAACAAAGAAATGAACAGGTAAGTAGGATTTTATTACACCCGACCTCTTCTTTGTTGGACTGTTCTGATTTCTAAGCAGACCAAGTTCCAAATACTGCTGGAGAAGACTGTTAAGGCTGTAGCAGTCCAATCTGGTAGAAACTTTTCATTCCCTTTTCATCGAAGTACAGTCTCATTCATATTCGGATGCAGACCCACATTAGTGCACTCATTCGTAAGTAAGAATTGATAACTAAGTAGTAAGATATACATCAGTTTCTTTTTATTAATATTTCTGTTAAAGGCCTCTTACAAAGCAATACCAAGAAACTGCTAGGGAGGCATTCATGGCTGTATCAGGAGGGTCTTCTGCTGCTGAACGAAGAAAAACTCATGAAGATCTCCAGGAGAAAGTCAACTCTGTCTTAACTAATGTGAAGCTGTTTGAGAAAGGAATATCCCAGTTTAAAGGTACAGCATGTTCTTGCGAGATGGGAGATTTTATGGAACATGAAGGATGTTTAATATGCCTAAATAAAATTTATTTGTTTGAAAAATTTTAAATTAAAAAGATATAAATTTTGAATCTAAAAAATTAATAGTTTTCAGGTTTTGGATTAGAAAGCCATGGAATAAAGTTAAGTGTTTGAGAAACTTATGAAAAAGTGGATTTTAAAGCTTCATTACCAACCAAGCTAATAAATTGGGCTGAACAAAGACAGTTGCTAGAGGTCTTTTTCAACAAAATGAGTGTAGTTTAAAGTATAATGGTTGTTGTTTATTTAATAAAAGATGCATTATTTGGCACATGAGAAACTTATTTGATCTCCCTAATTTATGAAAAATGAAAGAGAACTTTGCCAGAAAAATAGCAGTTTGGCTCAACAAATAATAAGCTATTAAAACTCTTTTTTGATATCAGAGTAGATACATTTGTAGAGTGAGTTTGTTCTAAATTAATTTTAAGACTCCTTTCTTTTCCATCAGATGAGGATGTTGTCAGCCAACTCAACAAATATCTCTTAAAGACTCTTTGTACTGAAATAACAAATTGTATCTTTAATACCATCGCCACTGAACAGATGATGGCTCAAACAGAGTCAACAGACTTGACTGCAGAGGTAAGATTTGGCAAGTTCCAGGGTTCCTGAAGCATAAACAAGTCATGGAAGTTTTTCATGGTTTGGCATTGAAAAGTCCTGTAATTGCAAAAATGACGGAAGCATTGGAAATATCATGAAAATTTGTAATGAAATATGATTTAACATTGCTTAACTGTTTCTTTGTCTGCCTCTCCTCCTGAGTGTGCATGGTACAAGTTAAATGTGTGTGCCTTGATGAACCAGATGATGGGTTGTCATAATTGTGTCATGGAAAGTTGATGAAGTCGTGAAATATTATGATCCATTAATACAATGCAGGAATCATGAGGCACTGAACCTGGTGTGACATTGTGAAAACAGGATGACAATTTATAGTTTGCACTGACCAGATTTATGTTGCCATTGTCTATTGAGAAAGGTTTATGAACAAAATGTTATAATTGTAACAATTTAAAATGACTAAAATGTTAATTAAAATTAAACTACATATTTGGCAGCTGTAAATGACTCCCACACAGAGAAAGAATGTAACAATCTTTCTCAGACATTTGAAATTTGCTTAAAGGCATAAACTAGTGGCATTTCACAAGGGTCTCATGTGAAAAGGAAAAATTTCCAGTAAACCCTTTAGCAATGCTCTATTCCTAACTCAAGATTTCTCATCATAAAGAAGCACAGTACTTATGTGTAATCAATGTGCCGTGATGACATCACAAATTTCCCAAAAGGCATTGTATCTCTAGAAAAAAATACATTTCTTTGAAAATATCTTTCAAATACTACACGCTATTGAGATGCGGTTTTTACCTATTAAAACAGAAAATTTCTGCACTTTTCGAAGTCATTGAATTTAGTCCTTTGCAAACCCCTTTAAACCTGTCACCTGTTTGTTTTCTTCTGTGAAATATTTCTTCGGCACAGTGCTGTGAGTTTTTTAAAAGAGAACACTACCCATCCAAGAAGTCAAAAGATTAGGTGTCCATACCATGTTTCTTATGTTCAATGTAAGCACCCCTAGTTTGGAAGTCCCTTGTAATATGGTGATCAATTTGCCCACAGGCCTACATCCTGTTAATCTGTCATTGGGTGTAATGTGCTACAAGTGGCTCGGGAGGGGGTTACTGGACCATTTCTTGAGTTCCTGTGAGTGTTGGCTTAAAATATTATACTCCATTCAAGGTGGCACTGCATTTGTAACTTTCTATAATTTTTTCACTCTGGAAATTTCCAGTAGGGGATGAGGAAAGTCATAAAGCTTACCCCCCCCCCCCCACACTTGCACACACTTACAAAAAGACAATCACTCCTCTTGGCTGTAATAAAGTGACCAAAGATGGGGATTTCTCTTTCTTTTCTGTGGACATACATTCCTAAAATTATATGAACAATGTGTGAAATTTACCCCTAACAAAGATTTCTGGATAAGCCTCAGATGAGTTCCCCTGGACATCATTACTTTTGTTGTCATTAATGACATAATAACATGGAAGACCTGTTAAGCACTGATTTCTTCATCCAGCTTCACTTGATCCAATGACATTTGCAAAATTGAGAAGGTATTATCAATGGGCGTATTCAGGTCTAATAATCAAAAGCAAGATTAGTCATTTAAAATCTGACCCTAATGGTCTAAGGTGAGAGGAAAGAGATTTATGTTGTGTGACCAGTTTTGCCCCCACCTCTGATTTAAGAATAATGTGACATGGTTTACTTCTTGTTTTGTTTGGTGAAAGGAATCACTTCTTCTCTTTACAGATGAGAGCCAAAATTTTGTCCAAACTTTCAGAAGATGACAGAGCTCCATTTGCAAAATTAAATAGCGCCATCAATGGCAAAGTAAGTTTTCAGAAAATGAGCTTTGTTTTAAAATTATATTACAGTTTTAGTTCTGATTTTGTGTAATTTTGTCAGGATGAAAATGATTAATTTTGGAAAGTCAGTCAGCACAATTATTCTCCCCCCCCTCCTATTTTGAAAACTATTTTGGCTAGTCCTCAAGGTGGAACAAGCATATTCTACTGTTTTTGAAATAGTTTGGTATAAGTTTCACTTTATGTCATATCTGTTACTATCCTCCTCTTAAGGATGTACCAGATATTTGAGAAATGCCATAAAGAAGTATGAAAAAAAAACTACTAAAATGAATTAATAAATAGATTAAGCTAATAATTAAAGCTAGAATATCATTTTATGTTTCTTACAGGATCTGAGTGAATTTTATTCCAGGCTTGAAGAATGTTGTTCGTCAAGTATATGTGATATAATGCTTAAGAAGCTGGACAAGAAGAAGGAGAGGTAAAATCACTGTTTATGGATTGCCAAATTATTTGTATTTCTAGAAAAATTGTATTTCTAGCAAAATTCAGACCTGCAGAAATTGTTACATCATTGTTACATCATAACAGAAATGTTGTAATGTTAACATATCAAAACCATTGGGAGTGTTAAGACATAGTCAAGAAAGGTGATGAATGCAACTAATGAATTTTTATATCACTCAGGCTGGGAGTAAAGTTAGGCAGTCCATCCAGTTTTGTTCCCAGGAAGAATGGGGTGAATTTTTGAAGTTTAGAAATTATGAAAATAAAAAATTGAACTAAAGTTAGGGCCAGGGTTAGGGTTAAAAATTTTAGTTGCCCCTCTTCTTCCTGGAGGCTGCCCCTAAGAATATAAAAAGTTTCAATTTAGGGGGCAAAAAGCACGATTTGGATGGCATACCCATGGTCCTTCCAGCCCCTCTCCCCCTGCAACCTTGGCTGTGAGCAGGAGGTTGGAATTTTATAACAGTTGTGTTAATTTCAAATAGTATTAGATTTATTTGTTATTGATTTACTTACACATACCATAAGTGGTCTTGTTAACGGATTTGTTGATAGTTGGTATCGGTAGCAATCCACATTTAATATACAGTCAGTTTGGATTTAATTTTTACAATTTGTTAAAATTATATGGGTGTATTACCTTATGACTTCCAGTCAGTGTTCAAGAAATTCTCGCTTAGTCAATAATGGAAACATTTCCTGTTGTACTGTTCTTCCAAAGTCAGAAGTGATTCTCAGGATCCAAGTTATTTAGATCAAACAGAGGAGGCATTTACCAGAATCATCTAACATGACTAATTAAATCATCACTAAATCTTTGAATTTCTTATGCAATAATTTAAAGGGTGAACATTGATTTCATTTTCACATATTTTGCAGACCTTTAATATTCAACCACAAGCAAGCTGTTGTAGCTCAGTTGAAAGATGAAACGGATCCTGCCCTAGCCCTTCACTTAACCACCACACTAGCCTTTCAGAATTGTACACAGTGTATGCTCTATGCCCCAGGAAGGTAAGTTAGCCCTTCAAGTAACCACCACACAAGCCTTTCAGAATTGTACACAGTGTATGCTCTATTCCCCAGTCAGGTAATCATGTGGTATTAACAGAGAGTAGATGTGTATATTTATCTCAATACATAACATGTATTGAGATATTGTCACACTAGCCGCAGTGTTCGATTTTAAGGAATTAGCAATGGTTGTCCAAAGGACTACTACATTGTAAAATTTGGTTGTCCTACTCAAAATAAGGTAGTCCCAAGTGTAACCATTTTCGGAAGTTTGCAACCATGGAATTGATAATGCCCCATATCACCAGCCTTCCAAAGTGGCTTTCACTTTTAGACAACTCTCCCCCCCCCCCCCCCAAAAAAAACAATAACAGATATCTACTGTATAAGAGTAGTGCTGTCTCGTGGCATGCATTAATTAGTGTACATTGTGGACATAGTTAATGTTATGATGTTCGCATTGAAGGTAAATAAATTAAACATCTCTAGATTGAAAGCACTGGTGTTGCAACATCAGCAATATGAATTTGTAGCTTGCACGAAGGAATTTAGCTTGTCTGTGTACAGTGCAGGCCTAGTGGCCTACTAGTGGAGTTTGTACGGGGCACATATTTTGGCTTGATAGTGTTATGCACATTTCGATAAAGTGACTGTGTGGGAAGTAGTGGTGAACGTGCGTAATTACCGTACTTTGTTGCAAATGTTTTGATGCAATTTTTAAAGTTCCTTGCTTGCGCAAAATTTTCATCGAGCTGTTAAATGTAAACATCACATCACTTTCCTCAAAAAATCTGGTTTTCCCGACGGACAACCTTACACACCTGTTTTTGCAAAATCTGGTAGTCCTGCAGAATTTCTGGTTGTCTCGGGCGACAGGACTACCCTTAAAATCGAACACTGAGCCGGTCACTAGCTGTTGCCAAAATGCTTCATAAAATTTGTCAGTTTGTGGCTGTTTATGACCCTATTTGGAGAGCAAGTACTTTTAATGTAGAGGAAAAAGATGTGGTGTGTAACATTTGTACTTGTGGACTTTGAAGGGTGATTAGTTTTGGCTGATTAGTGGGCAAAAACTACTAAAAATGAAAACAGAACAATGGTAGCCCATTGTTTGTACTCCCATTTCCCATGATCCCTTGTGTGCATTGAGTCTCCTATTGAAGCTGGCAGAAATCAAGACTTCTTTGTATACACACTCACATAGGAAACAAATCATCTAGAAGGCTGTACAGTGGACAGATAAGGTCACACAGCCCTCGTGCATGGTTGATTTTAAAATACTGTAATTCACAGGTGATCTGGACACATGACCCTCTACCTGTACATGCTTAGTGAAGAGTGAAATGGCAAGTATCAGTGTCACTCTTTCTCATGTTGACCATAACATTGTAGCAGTGCAGGGAGATTGAGGAGATGTTGTGATCATGCAAAAAGGATTATCTTTTGTAGCCAAAAGGTTGGCCTGGCCTCTAGGATAAAGCCTTAGCCAGAGATGAGTTCTAATAATTATTGCGTGTGTGACTGTAACTAATGGCAACTGAACTCTCTCTGCTGCTGCCTGTGGCTAATTTCATTTTATGGTATCTTTTGGACAATTTTCTTTCCTACTTCTTGTACTGCTGACACTTATCTGATGACCCTTTTTTTTCTGACTTGGAAATCATGAGTTTACCTACTATAGCTCCTTCTCCCCAAACTCTAAATGCACATTTTTGGTATCTAGCAATGTATGTTGCTTTTATATATTTTGCAATGCAGTTTTGGGATCAATGAAACTCTCCTCCTCTTAATGTTTTGGTCCTACTGATAACATGATCTGGCTTCTTTGTTTTACAAATGACGAAGCCATAATGGAAAACTTGTGTGATACAGACTGAATGTATTTAAAAAACTTATTCTAAATCAGTTGCTTGGGCTATAAGTTGGCCATAAGTATGATACTTTGTACATAAATTATTGATGTTTGATGGTAGTATTGAGATACTGTAGCATAGCTGCTCTAGTTTGTGTAGGGTTGCAGCACTTTATTGTGTTTTCACTTTTCAGGCTTGGGGAGGACATGGAATTTTTTTTAAAATGACAAATGTCATTGGAAAGTCATGGAAAGTTAAGAAAGTTTATTGTCATTTAGGCAGTGTTGTAACAAATCATGACTGGAGTCACTAATTTTCAAAAGGTAAATGACCCGAGGAATTGTATCATAATTTTCCTCATAGATATAATACAATGACTTGAGTCACTGACTTAATTCAAGTCACAGTGAAACTAATAAATGACTCGACTTGACTGCAAAATTGAGTGACTTGTTTCAACACTGCATTTAGACAGTGGAACCCTGTTCATATCACAGTTTAGCTTACTTGAACCCAGGTGTAATCCTTCAGACTTGTATCTGGGACCATGGAGCTGTCAGGGTAGCAACTTCGCAGACTCTGTTATTACAAATGGTGACTTGAATAAAATTGATAATTGGAACATTTTAGAAGGAAACGAAGGTAGTGTTGTACGGATATTCCAAGTAGCTGATATTGCTGATAACTGATATTTAAGTATCGATATTGGCTGATACTGATCTGATATCGATATGTGAGAAATGAGTGTGCAGTACTCTAAAGTGTGTCTTGTTGGGCACAACTTCAAAGTATTATCTCATTTTCGTGAGGTAAATTATTGGGACTTAAAGTCAGACATATCAAGTAAGATGTTTTTGCCAATTGCAAGAAGAGAAATATTGAGTAGGTCACATCAGCATTACAGGTAACCTTTTCCAGTACCTATACAGGACAAAAATGGGGAGTACCAATACAGGACAAAAATGGGGAGTATCAGCCAATACTGATATTGAATACAGATAATTGTACCAACACTACATGGAAGCAAAGTAATAGTTAGTGCCTTGTTGTGTAAGACTCAGATGCAGTCATTCACTGTAGGATAGTATCTTGTACTCAGGTTATTACAATCGGTTTTCAAGCAGTGATGCTGAGCAAAGGGTCCTTAGCCCCTCTCACCCCCTGGAAAATTGGTTAAATGAAGACTGGGAATACACTGTTGTGGCTGGTACTGGGACTTAAGTGGCAGTCCAGGGAACATGATTGGGAGTGGAAAGTTCGTGCTTGTTACATTTCCTTTGAACACTGATTGAAGAGGGAAGGTGAATCTTGCTGATGTTGATACATGATCTACTAGACAGGCTCCTTGATGCATCTGAGATGGATTTACTGACCTGGGGTTTAAACCTGAAATGAACTAAACTAAACTGAACCAAGTTAGCTCAACTGAGTTTAGTTAAACTCAGCATAGCTCAGCTCAGGTCAGCTCAAACCAGATCAAATCAAATCGAAGGTGTATTCCAATATAGTCACTGCTGATGGGAACATCCATTTTACAGTGTAATGAACAGCACCCAAGAGTAACTTTTAATCAATTGGAATCTGACTTACATTTCACATATTGGTATTGCTGAAAGCAACCTGGATTTAAACCCTTATCTTTCATGATATTATTCTTTTCAAATCATAACACCAACTTTTAACTTGACCACACTAGTGAGATTTAGTGTTAATACCATGAGTTTTTTGCAGACAGCAGTGTCAGATTCCAATTGGAAATTGAGGGCAGCATTCAAAGAGTGGCTCATCTCTTACTATCATGGGTAATTTAACCTTGGATCAGAAAAACTAATTTACTCAGTGTTGTTAAGTGAATTGCATCAAGACTGGGTGTAACTTTCATGAAATGTTCTCCATTTAATAGGTTGGTCCCTCAAATCATCTCATTTCTCGCATCACATCTCAACAAGGAGCAACACAACATCTTGTTGCAGTATCAGGGTCTGGTCCAGAAACAGATCGGACTAGAGAGGGAAAAGGAAGAGAACGCAGTAGCAGATGCTGAAAAGTCAATGTCAGAGGTCAAAGGGCAATTGGAAGACTTGTTAGCAAAGGTGAAAGATGTTGCATTAGTTAAAAAGAGTGCATCAGTTAGTTCGGATTAGAAACATTCCTTAAAGAAATGTTGTATTGAATTTCAAAAAGTTCTGGTCATTGGGGTTTCAGGTTAAGTACATAAGTCAGAATATTATGCCATTATGTTGGTTATGGGAAACCTAAAGTCCTAAGGTAACTTAAGTCTTACATTCCAAAAGCATACAATACAGAGGTCTGAAACTGACACCTATGATATCTTAATCTCATTCTAGAACAACCTTACCTCCCAGACAATTCGTACCCTGGATAATCCCCACCCTGAAAAATCCCTTATTTTAACAACTACCCATCAGAACTCACCCCTACAGAATATTGTCGAATTTTCTGGAGTGGGAATTGTCCATGCAGGAGTTGTCAGAGGGCATTTTCAGGGTGGGGGGTAGAGGGAGTTGTCCTGGGGGAGGACATTTCCAGTCACACTTATGCCCACGTGCATGGCTCATGCAGTGGCAGAAGTATGTAAAAGTGTTGAAATGAATACATTTTAATGAGGTTGTCTGTGCAATAGTTTGTTGTGAACTTTGCCTTGTATGCTCTTTTTCTTCTTTCAAAATTTCTTCCAAAAAATTTGGTGAGAGTGCAGTTTAAATAGTCATAATAATGCTGATCACATCTTGGAACAAAGTGTAGTGACTTCAGGAAAAATGAAGAAAAAGCAAATGAAACCGAATTAAGCAGTATAAAAGTGAGATGCCATACTGTTGCTTAGTCAGCTATTATAAATGAAGTGAATAAGCTTTAATATTTTGTCTGATCACAAAGATGGGGTTTTGAATAATAATAATTATTTTGATCTCTTTAATATAATATTAAACTTAATTTTGGACTTAACATACACTTTTAACTAAAGATTTGAGGAAGATTCATTGTTGACAGCATCATGTGGTGTAAGGTTCACATCAGCTCTGAGACTGCAGTGGCCAAGTGGTTTGAGCATCCGACTTGCAGCCGAAAGGTCTGGGGTTCAAATCCTGGCCAGGTCATACCAAAGACTTTAAAAATGGAACCTACTGCCTTTGTGCTTGGTGCTCAGCATAAGCAATGGAGTAGGGAAAACAAGCCAGTGAGCCACAACTGGAAAAAAGGCCGTTATCGTCTCAACTTGAACCAGTTGGTTGGAAACTGGGACGTTAAACCTCATCTAACTAACTAACTCACTCAGACTTTAATGGGGAGGAATATTTTAAAATCAGAAGAGAAACAGCTTTGCATTGTTAATGTAGTGGTAAACAAATTTATTGCTGATGATTTGAGGAACACTAAGTACCTAAAGTACACTCTATCTTAACTATTTGAAAATCAATATTTTTACGTTTGCAGGAGTGTTTTAAAACTTATGGATAGTATACCACATTCCCTTAGTTTCAATGCCCCCTACTTTCATGCAGTGTTCATGCATAGAACTAAGTCCACTTCTATTTTAGGCCAGCTTTAACTTCACAAAAATACGAGTCAGTATCCTACTTATGTAAGAGAGTAAGAATTCTCTTGATTGTTTTCAACATTCTAAATAGGTGTCATTTTATCAAATAAAATGTTTACACATATTAAGTTGTTTCTGTTTATTTTTGTTTTTCTGCCCAATAATATTTATTCCTAAGTAACTGTTGATGTATTATACTCTGTATTTACTCATAGAAACCTCCAAGGTGCTTTATGAAACCAGATTCTGTGTATCTTTGAGGTAATGTAATGTAAAATAAAATTGCAAGTATTTACTGAAGAGAAAGTTCAGTCTGTAATTGGTTCATGTCTTACATATTTGTTGAATTGAAATAACCTTAATTGAAGTCACACTTGAACTTAAGTGACCTTAATTGAATTCACACTTGAACTTAAGTGACAAGCAGTTCACAATTAAAAGAGGACTGTTGAATAAAATCTGGAGATGTAATACAAGTGAGGGCACACTTCTGTAGAAATGTGTCCTTGTATTCTTAATTAAAAAGTGAAATAATCAAGTAAGTCACTTTCTCATGTTTGTCTCATGTTTCTGTCAAAAGCAGCAATACTACCAGTAAGGGGAAAGGGGACATGAGGGGTTGGGATGCAGAACTTACCTGTGCCTCACTGCAAACTCCATCAAATGAGAAAGGTGGGCAAAGCACTGCTGGGTCTGCAACTGCTCTCATAAATTGAGGACGCCTAGATTACATACAGTATTCTCTGGCCTGTCCTGCTAAGATGGGGATTGGAACAATGTGATTCACTGTTTACCCTGTGTGGTACATTTTTTTGAAATCCATTAATGGTGAAAGTTATTTTTCATATGCTTTTTACAAAAAACAATGTAGTCGTGATACAGTTTTACATACGTACATTTGATAGACACACAAGAAAAGTAAGAAACTGCCTTTAATGAGAACTTTCTGTAAGCATGCCATCCTGATGTCAGCCTATGATTAAACCCCCTACCATTAGTGCAGCTTGCCATAGGGGCACGGGGGCACTTGCCCCCTCCCCCCCCCCAAAGTTTGCAAGGCATGGTCTTCAATTTTCAAAAAAAAAATAAATAAAACATGTAATTCAAGATAGGTTAGGTCCTCCCTTTTCTTTGACTCGGTTTAAAATTAAAGAAGTGAATAACTTTCCAATGCAATGCAAAGGTTAAACACTAATAAAAGTGCTTTCAAAACCACATTTTTTCGGCGCGCTTCCCGCGCGTTTTCCTAGTTGGTTGTTTGCTACTATATGTACTTCAGACATCACAAATGGGCCTACTATTAGTGCGAGCTAAGGTAATCAAAACAAATGATCACGCTGTGATATTTGTAATCTGATTAGCTTAGACATCATAACGTCATTTACAGAGGGTAACAGTAATGCTGGAGTTAAATGCCCAAAATTTTGCAGACACTTCAGAGCTTTCGGGGTCATCAGATACACAACCCATGAGCCGTGTTGATTATCGTCATCCACGACTAAAAGCAGTTTTGCCCGGGTGTCACCTGGCCAGATTAGAACAGATATGTCTACAAAAAGTTGTAACAGGCATGTAGCCTAAACATACTGTTTCCCATAGAAGGAGAGGTTTCCCTTGTCCAAAATGACAGCGCCGTTGGCCCACGAGCAGTTTTATGACTGTCAAATGGCATGTCATAAGCAAAAGATTCACCTCCGTGCTAAAGTATACCGATTCAGTTGATTTAAAATAACATACCAAACAGTCAATCTAAGCTCAATGTAGTGAGACTTTTTGGCCTAGCTATTTGTATAAAGGATGAGACGTCGTTCTGAGTTAGGGGAAGTCCCCTCCCTCTTTAAAAATTTCGTTTCGGAACGTTACTGAGATCCAAAATAGTGCTTCAGTGCTCGAAATTTTCGTTAGTTTAAGAAAACAATCCAGAAAACCAACATTTTATGGCTTATTGGCAAAGCTGAAACATATTGTGAAACAATGAAAGAAACAACAAAATATTTAAAGGCGGGGTTCATTTTATACAAATGGATCAAGCCGCTTTGCCCATTTCACCTGCCTCTTACTCCCCCTGTGGAGTAGCGATCGGCTGCTATGGTTGTATTTTTATTTTTAAAGTAGTCCGCTCATGACTGACTGCCTGAAATGGTTTTTGATTCCTTGCCGAAGGCAGGCAAGGAATCTATGCGATGGTGATGTCGTGTGTGTGTGTGTGTGTGTGTGTGTGTGTATGTGTGTGTGTATGTGACGCCTAGCTTGTAAACACGATATCTCAAGATAGCAATGACCGACACTTTTCATATTTGGTATATAGATTTATCATGTTGAGAGGAAGAACCCTATTGTTTTTGGTGGCGGTCAAAGGTCACTTGAGGTCACCAGAGGTCAAATACCGAAAACTTTGTAAACACGATATCTCAAGTTAGCAATGACTGACACTTTTCATATTTGGTATACAGATTTGTCATGTCAAGAAGAAGAAGCCTATTGTTTTTGGTAGAGGTCAAAGGTCATCTGAGGTCACCGGCGGTTAGTCTGCGAAATCCTTGTAAACGGCTTGTAAACACGATATCTCAAGATAGCAATGACCGACACTTTTCATATTTGGTATGTCGATTTGTCATGTTGAGAGGAAGAACCCTATTGTTTTTGGTAGAGATCAAAGGTCATCTGAGGTCACCAGAGGTTAAACTGCAAAAAACCTCGTAAACACGATATCTCAAGATAGCAAAGGCCGACACTTTTCATATTTGGTATACAGATTTGTCATGTCAAGAGGAAGAAGCCTATTGTTTTTGGTAGAGGTCAAAGGTCATCTGAGGTCACCAGAGGTTAATCTGCGAAAACCTTGTAAACGGCTTGTAAACAGGATATCTCAAGATAGCAGTGACCGACACTTTTCATATTTGGTATATAGATTTGTCGTGTTGAGAGGAAGAACCCTATTGTTTTTGGTAGAGGTCAAAGGTCATCTTAGGTCACCAGAGGTTAAACGGCAAAAACCTCGTAAACACGATATCTCAAGATAGCAAAGGCCAACACTTTTCATATTTGGTATACAGATTTTGCATGTCAATAGGAAGAACCCTATTATTTTTGGTGAAGGTCAGAGGTCATTTGAGGTCACCATAGGTAAAAGGCCGAAAAGCTCGTAATTACTTTATCTCAAGATAGGAGTGACCAACACTTTTCATATTTGGTATATAGATATGTCATATTGAGAGAGAGAACCCTATTGTTTTTGGTGGAGGTCAAAGGTCATTTGAGGTCACCAGAGGTCAAAGACAGAAATCTTTGAAATTGGGATATGTCAAGATAGGAATGGCAGATATAGATTTGTCATGTTGAGAGGAAGAATGCGGTTGTTTTTGGTAGCGGTCAAAGGTCATCTGAGGTCACCAGAGGTTGAACTACAGAAACCTTGTAAATGGCTCGTAATCACAATATCTCACGATAGCAGTGACAGCCACTTTTCATATTTGGTATATAAATTTGCCATGTTGAGGGGAAAACCCTATCAATTTTGGTGGAGGTCAAGGTCATCTGGGGTTACCAGAGGTCAAAAAACAAAATTTCCCAAGAATTCCCAAGATTGTCATCTTGGGTCACTGGGATCAAAAGCAACATTTCCCAAGAATTCTCAAGATTGTCATCCGGGTTAACTATAGGTTAAAAAGCAGTTTCCCAAGAATTCCCAAGATCATCATATGGGGTCATCAGAGGTCAAAAAGCAAAATTTCCAAAGAATTCCCAAGATCGTAATCTGAGGTCACCAAGGGTCAAAAAGCAAAATTTCCCAAGAATTTCCAAGATTGTTATATGGGGTTACCAGAGGTGAAAAAGCAAAATTTCCCAAGAATTCCCAAGATAGTCATCAGGGGTCACCAGAGGTCAAAAAACAAAATTTTCCAAGAATTTTCAAGATCCAAGATCCATTGGAGTTGAATTCCTTTCAAGACACTTTCGTTTTTCTTTTTTGTTATATTTGGTGGGGTTCAAAGTTCATGTGAGGTCAGCAGAGGTGAAATTGTTAAAATATCGTAAAATGATGTAGTCAAGGAAGATAAATCTGAGGGATGAACCTCAGTACAACAAAGCATCCCCATTCGGCAAGGAATCACTAAGCCCTTAGGCTTTCTGGTTGAAGAGCTCTTGAAAACTACATGGGTCATCGATCGCTGAAATACATAATAATTATCCGGAGCTGACCATTAATATTACCGCGGGGGGGGGGGGGGGGAGGTCTTCCGAACCTCCCTGAATATGGACTTTAGTTTGCCCCCCAAACAAAATTTCTTAGAGCCGCCCATGCCCCCTACCCCTCCACAGGAATGCATATGTTGTAACAGCCAGAGACACATGGTAGATATTTGTTAGTGTCCTTCAAAAAGCACAGCCTGCCCACTCAACCTCAAATGTGGACACACACTCTACCCTACAGCACACCACTGTGCTACATGGCCATTTCTCAAACCAAGCACTACGTACATGGCTCTCAGAACTCTCCAGCCACCCACATGGACACCCAGACACTATTTTACCCCCCAATTCCCTCTTCCAGGATGACAGTTAGCACCTGAGAAGATGTCCAGCTGCGGCTGGCATTAGGATTTCCTTGATAGGGGGCCATATTGTCCGTCAGGAGAGGGTAACCTGAAGTCCCTACAGATTGCCAAGTGTCAAATTTCGGTCTTTTACTAAAAGAAAAGTTTTTAATGAAGAAATTCGAAAATTGGGGTTTTATTGGAGGATATCAAGTAAATCAAATCGTCGGGGTGACAGGCAGTTGTGGGGGACTTGCTTATTTTACACCGATTACGGGCCCCATTTGAAACTTTCCCAGAAGGGGAAACCTTCCCTGACAGGGGACATCCCCTTGTCCCTCCTACCTGACACCACTAATGTCTGGATGGGAATTGTCTCGTACGTGGTAATAGTTCTAAATTGCCAAAGCATTCAGGTATAATGAATGAGCTTTTAATTATTGTTCTCAATATGGAATTGATAATAAGAGACATTTCTGACACTTCAGTCATCAGAAGGACAATTGGTAAGATATTCCCAACGTGATCTTTCATTACTTAGGCCTATCTCCCGATGAAAATCATACAAACTATAACCTTGAATGTCGGCAAAAGCAGGGGCGCTTCGTGCGCCAGAATTGTAAGCATGCGTCCCGATGCATTGTTACTAGTGTTACAAATTTTTAAAGTAAGTCATAAACGGTCGCCCCAAATTTTGAAACAAAGAGCTAAACCTCACAAATATCTTATTCCACATATCTTGGATGATATTTTAGGACATATTGCATATTCAAGGTAAATCAAGGAGTTAAGTCTTGCGTAAAATTCACAATTCAGTGAGAGAAATATTGTCACATGATTCATGAGCCATTCATGAAATAGGATACCCGGGTACACTTATCCAAATTGGGGTGACTGCATTTTCTCTTAGTTTTTTCTACGAT
Source organism: Holothuria leucospilota (assembly GCA_029531755.1). Lineage (NCBI taxonomy): Eukaryota > Metazoa > Echinodermata > Holothuroidea > Aspidochirotida > Holothuriidae > Holothuria > Holothuria leucospilota. The sequence continues at coordinate 2,031,533 of CM055976.1, read as the reverse complement.
TTTGCCGCTCCTTGTTTTATTACATATTTAGACAGTGAGACGCACAGCCCTGTTTACGGAACAAGGGTGCAGTGAAAAAAGTGACAAAATTTAGATGAATTACCTTTCTGTAAGTAACAGTTTGACAACATAACAAGTCCCCGAAGTGATAACTTTATGGACATATTATTGGCCATGATTAGATAAGAGCAGTAGGGGTAAATGTATGACTGGTGCAATTCATCAATGGGGATGACCTCGTGAAATAAGTTTGTTTTCCCGATAGCTATGTAAACTATGACAATGCTTGGGCTTAGTCATGTGTGGGCCCTATTGAACTCCAATAAAAAAAAGTAGTGACCATAAAGTCGCAAATCTCTGTTTCAAAGTTGCAATTTTTAACCTTCTTCACTTACGTCAAAAACAAGAAGAATAATTAACTCTCAATGACATGATTCGTTTTTTTTTCAGTGTAGTTTCCCTCATGTATTTGTATTTTGGGAAGAATTTTTTCAGTTATTTACATTTCACGGTGAAGTTCCCTATCTCAGTATACACAATGAGTAACACATCCCCAAAAGTTGTCAACTACGTCCACTAACGTTCTTGGAATTTTTACGAGAAGTTCAAAACAAGTTTCCGAAACTTGTATAACCTCCCACCTGTAAATAGGGTAGCCAGTTAACTTTTTGTATTTCTTCCGATGTGTAAACAGCGTGTATATGTACCCACACACGATGCATTCATTGTACCTACTTCACTAAGCTCGGTGTCGAGTGCTTTATCGGTGCGTCTAAGTAAACCCTAACGGCACGGCAAAATTCCACGCACGCATTCTCGTTACAAAAATTGCCGTTCTTTCACGTGAAGGTAACGTAGGGGAACATCTGAAAAGGAAAATTTGCATTCGGTGTTTCGTTCTCGAGTATGTCAAGTGTTTGGCCATGATACCTTGTCGGTTTGCTGAGCTAATAAAGTGAAAGATTTAAAAACATGTTTTCTTGCTATTGTTGGTCCCGTTCGACGGTCGACAATTCCCGATCACACCGATCGAGGGGAGGCGATTTGCCTTGTACCCACTGAAGGGGGTGGGAACGGGGATACGTTAACTTGGGCATAGCTGTACGAACAAGGGGCTTGGGGTTGCAGCCCCGAAGTTTGAAACCTAAGCAATATTTTTGGCTAACTCGGCAAGTTTTTAATGTGAAGAAGTGGTTTTCTAGGGCAAGAACGGCTTAGTCCCTACGAAAATATATCTTGTACACCTAAGAACTTTGGTACTGTCGTAAGCGTACATACAACCAGGCTGCCGTATCCGTGTATCTGGCAGTGTTGGTATGATTGCCATGCATTCGTATAACGAGCGCGTACCCGCCAGGAAAGTAGACGCTTTATGGGTACTAGGTGATGACAAATTCGCCGCTTGCTCACAAATACCACCAAAACGATACGCCCGTTGAGTGAATATGGGGTGGGGGCCAGCGGCGTAGCAAGACCCTGGACAAGAGACACCGAGGGGCCCCCAAACCAACCCATTTTCCTACGAGCCGACCAGTCTCCATGGGAAGGCATGGGGTGAGTGAGAGAGAGACCTTGCACGCACCAGATCCGGGTTCAGTCTCGTATCCCATTCTTGCCTGGTTCTTCAAAAGCAGTTCTGCAGTTGTTGGTAACTTTGTGGTTCCTTTCGAGTCTGTACTAGGTGGTTAGAAGGCAGGCAGAGTTACGATTTTTTGAGAATTGTTTTGCGCATTTGGCTGGGGGCCCCTTGAACCCTCGGGTCCCCCTGGACATTGTCCACCTAGTCCACCTGCTTGCTACGCCAGTGGTGGGGCGGAATTCCATACTTGCCAAATTATGACTCCTAAGCCTATTGCCTACTACTCGGCTCGCCCAATGATCGCCCCGGATACGTAGTTTGTGACCAAGCTGCCATGCACAGACCTATACATATGTAGGCTTCAGGCCCTCAGTCAGACGAGGTACGGTAACTAAGGGTGCAAATTTTTCTAGGGAGGCGTCACCTGTGGCTACGGGCCTGGTAGGCCTCTGACTGGCAAATTACGGTTCAGAAAACAACAGTTAAACGCTCATAATTTAATACAGTAAATTATTTATGTACAAGCTTAGTAACATGCATGGGAAAATCCGAGAAGATGTTAGGCTACTGGATGGGTGATACTCTCAGCCCTGAAACTGGGCCTGAGTCAACTCTTAAACAGGGCCTATCCCATTGTTAAGTACTGAAGTAAACAGATTATTCCCTTTTCTGTAGATGTGTCAGTGTTTTGTACTTTGAAGCGATATTTTTTGTGAATCAACTTAGCTCGGTTAAGGTCCCGAAACAATTAGACACCTCTTGAGGGAAACTCTGTTTGCTCTCCTGCAATAAAATCCCAGGCGGTGCAAGATCAAAAATGATTGTCCCCACGCCTGGCGCCAGTGGGAGGCCTTGCTATTATCAGTATTCTGCAACTCCTAGACCACTTTATGTTTCACTTTTACCTTGTGACTTCTATATTTTAGAAACTTTTTCGAAACTTTACCTACCTTCTCATGTTACTATGGAAACCTACACTTGAAATATAATGTGCCAACAACTTCCACTGGCATACTCACAACGATCGTGACCCGGCAACCGTGGTTGACTTACCGACATTTTATGACGTCATAACTCGACCATTTGGAAGTGTAGATTCCTTACATGTTACCGAAATTTATTTTGTTTGTATCAAAGTATTTGTTTTAGGCTATTACGTCACATTGGTACCAACTTCTAGTGACGGAAATTAAGTGGTTATGAGTTGCTAGTTTGTCTTGCAGTTAGCAGGTTTAATATGTTTGCCGGCTAAGTTCATCGGTATTTGTTGAGTAACTACTGAACTTTTTATCAGAATTGTGTCCTTTAAATTCCTTATCAAGCCCGCTTTAATTTTTGGGTTAGGACTGCAGTTTATTTAGTGGGAGGGATAAGTCATACATTCAGAAATTTCGCTCCCATCTCTTGTATTAAAAAAGTCTATGTTTGAAAACCATTTCTTACAATGGTGGAAAATAAGCACTTTTCAGCCTAGATTTTAACAACTTGAAGTAATAAAGTGGAAAGACTCACAACGGTTCAAACTTTTGGCGTGTATCGAAACAGGTCATTGAACCATTCGAGTTCAACTGTGAACACGAACTTCGTTTGTGATCAAATGTAGCGGTTATGAGGTCACTGTTTTACGCAACATCGCAAACATTTTATAAAGGTGTGCAAATGTAAGTTTAATAAAAGGTACCAACCGATGGAATTCGTTCACTTTTACTTTTCTTTTTTACACATCGATATGTCAACGTGAAAATCAAAAGTCGGTCTCAAATTGCCCGGAAAGCAAAAAAAAAAAAAAAAAAAAAAAAGGCCTTCAGAATTTTCAAGGTAATAATCTGTCGGAAATTTTTTGCTTTTGCCCCCAGGCAAAAAATGTCTAGCTACACCACTGCTTGTGTATTCTTGGCGCAGTGACCGTAGGAATCCCAATCCTTTCAACACTGACTAGTACCGTTGTTAGGCAACAATTACGGGCATCAAGGGGGTTAATCAATAGGACAACTGCAACGTTCACCTTCTCCCCTCCATCCGAAGACTGCCCCCTGCGGGCTGGGGGTTGTAGAATATGCCCACGGTATTTCCCGCCTATCGTAAGAGGCGACTAAAGGGAAGGACTTGCACCGTATTTAAACTTTGCTTGACACTGTATAACACATTTGTGTTGGTGTGTCGTTAAATTTCATCTAACTCCATCCGAAGGCTACGTGTCTGACGAAGACGCGAAGAGCTTATGACCTTATTCATCTCTGCATGTCTCTCTGAGGCAAACATTACAGTTAGGGTTACAAGCAATAAGCAGCACATAAACAGACACAATTTTGTGACGGATTAAGGCGGGAAATCGTTTTTAGACAGATTTTCAACTCTTCTGAAAATAGTTTTAATTCTTCCAAAGAGGTTTGCCTTCGGTCCCTTGTCCAGTCTCAGTAACTGTCTTTAGCACAAATGCCGTTTAATGGCTCAGTGTCAGTTTTGCTGAAGACACTGCTGTAACTTACATAGCCTACCCTTTCCACACAGTCTACCTTGTCGTTATTTGATAATCCTGTACATTTCAATGCCCAGAAAGGTCTATTTTGATGGAACACCCTCGTTGACCAATCAGGGGTTCTGATATACATTTGGAGGCACAGTGTCAAGTTTCCCTGTTTTTGTGTCAATCAAAGTACTGTGAGTGACGGCGACTAGCCACAAATCTGAGGTATATCACTGTTACGTATTTTAGGACATGGTGAGAGCCTCCCTTTAACCATAGCCTTGAAGTTGCTCACAATCACGAATTTATGAACATTGTTTTAACTTTCACACCATCATTGATCCCTCCTTATTTCTACCTTCCAATTTTTCCTACCGCTTCCACCCCACCCCTCCCCCCCCCCCACCTTCCTGCAGATCGATCCATGGTGTGAACTTTTGGTCTGCAGGATGTGACCAACCTATACATATTTTTATTAAATTAACTTATTTATATTTTACTTTTATTTGTTTGTATTTTTCTATTTTTGTACATAACTTGTATTTTTACCTTACAGACTGAGGACCGAGGAATTTTACTATGGATTCAAACAGGCATTTTATTAAACTTTAAATGGCAATACAATCATAAAAGGATAATAGAAGGAAGTGGGGGAGGGGATTTGACTGGTGCAAGTAAAGTGGAAACTCATATTATGCAAATCTTACAAATTACAACCGATTTTGCTTTAAAAAATTTAGTGCAGATATCGGCCAGACTTTTCATATACAGGGTGGGTTCAGGTAGGGAAGGCGGGAGCCATAGTCCTACGCCGGGAAAGGCTCCCCTCACCCGTTGGAGAGATTTTCCAGTTTCGTCGGGGAACCGTAAGATAAGTCTGTAATCCCCGGCGGCGACCAGTGTAACCTCGACGGTTTGCCTGTTGTCATTTAAAATTGGGCATATTCTTCAATGGCAACCCAAAGTTTTAAATATGAAAGCACCCAAATTTCCAACTTGTCTGCAATAAAAACGCAGTTTTCACAAAATTTCTTCAATAGCAATCCAAAATTTTCAACTTTTCTTCCACATAAAGCCAAAATGTTCAAATTTCTTTAAACAAGAAGCTATTTTCGTGAGCGCTGCGAAAATTTTGAGTTCGTCATCCTTCCGGCAATTCGATAACTTTTTTGGGCTTCTGGTTGCTGCCCCCCCCCTCCCCCACCGTCGTCGGTAAATCCTATCGCCACCCCTGTTCATCCACCACCTGTGACCAAGCAATGATGCAGAACTGTTAAGTACTACAAACTTTGATGATTTTAACTTAATCATTGCTTTTATTAGCGTGACTGAGTGAAGTCCACTAGCAACTTGCTAGCGGACAAACATTTCTTTCACGTCTGCTTACGTCACTCAGGACTCTCTTGCAGTCGAAACAGACGTTCTTCACTGAACAGTTAACAACATTACGGTTCACACCCTTCACAATGGGAGGTTTATTTGCGATGAGATAAACGACATCCCCCTCCCCTAATTTGATCAAGTCTCAGAGTAAACTAATTCTATTCATACCTTTTTTAACTTCTTTTGTTTACCTCCACAGGTGGGCCAAACCATCCTATTCATGATCCCTTTTCTTGTCACTTGAAGAACAGGGAAAATACCAAGTGAAAAGATGGACATATTAAAGCGACATGATCGAAAAGGGCAGAGATGTATGCAGTCCTTTTTCATGGGAGGGCTGATTTATTGTAAATAAGGGTGAAATGGGGTACCAAACCCCACCATGACTGGGGTTGTGGTCAGAGAGTCATGGATATGACGTCATCGTGATAGAAAAGGGCAACCTATCAAGCACAGAAGGCTACGTCTTTTATGGAATATGAACGACACAGCTTTGGGATATATACAACACAAATGTTGTCAATACTGTCTCATGGTTACACTTTCCAAAATTATTGTCAATTCATTATAGCTTATACCTACCAGGCGGTTCAGAGACTTCTGACCAGACCACGTCGTGACGCCAAGAGGGCCCTATCATCACCACCAGTGGCAGGCGCGTAGCTCTGGGGGGCCTGGGCCCCCCAGATATTTGCCAGGCCCCCTCAGAAAATTGTGCGTGTCCTAATAAAAGTGTAAGAATTAAGGACGGCGGTCAATACCGTGACCCCCCATTTGATACCTAGGCCCCCATAAAAATTTCATCCTAGCCACGCCCCTGACCAGAGGGAATGTTTCTTATTTTAGCTGGGAGCTTTGGTGGGTATGATAAAGTTTGTAATCCCCGAACGCAACCAGTCGCCTCGACGAGACACTTGCTTTTGCTCTCAAAAAGGAAGATTGTTCAATAAACACCTTACATTTCAAAATTTCTTTAGTGCCCTCCCCTTCCCCATTTTTCGTTGTTTCTGAAAAGAAAACCCCTATTTTTACATTTCCTATAATTATTCATACCTCAAATTCTTCCAGTTTCCAGTCTAGTTAAATCCTAACATTTTCGACACGCTCAGAGCGAAAACTAATTATGGCTGCACCGTCTTTCCGGTAACCCGTCGCCGTTATCGGGGCTTCGGGTTGGGGGTCGCCCGTTGGGCAAATACTGGCGCCACCCCCTTAGTGTGAGCAAGAAACCAGTGTTGGAATTGAATCTGGTTTCGTTGTTCTATTTTATTTCTACAAGTATCACAAAAAGTCATTTCCTGTAAGGGTTTCCATATTATGCATAAATGATAGAAATCATACACTAAAAATGACACATCTATACGACAGTTGTGTCAGGGGCGTAGCTAGGATGAAATTTTTAGGGGACCTAGGTATTAAATGGGGGGTCACGACATCGATCACTGTCCTTAATTATTACACATTTTATTAGGACACGCACATTTTTGGGGGGAGGGCTGGCAAACGTCTGGGGGCCAGACCCCCAGTCCCCCCCCCCGTAGCTACGCGCCTGAGTTTTTGTAACATCTTAAAAGGAGCAAGAATATATGAACAGGCTTTTCTAGTGTGATGCTTTTTGAACTAAAGAAAAATAAGAAGTAAGAACATGTGGAAGGTGATTTTTAAGAATTTCTCCATTACACTATCATGTCATCATTTTCAGTAATAGTTGATTTAAAATGAAGTAGCTCGGATGCCGGTCGTGGGACTCAGGAACCAGTTACACTGGGAGAGGTTCTTCGTATGTATTTCGAACATTCCCGTCGGAACCTCGCTTGGTACTGCAGCCCCAGTAACACTTTTTACCACCACCCCCACCCCCCATAAGAAAAAAAAACGCAAAATAAAACAGAAGTTAGCAAGTTGTTGGAATACCTCGATTATGTGAAAGACGAGACAAAACAAAAAGAACTAATACCATAGATCAGTGGCGTAGCTAGAGGGGGGCAGGGGGCGGTCGTCCCCCTCCCCCCAAAAAGCCTCCGAATGCCTCTGTCGGAAATTTCTAGTCCCTGTCGGAAATAAATAAAAACAATTCATTTGAAACACTTACAACACTTGTTATGTTTTTAAGCAGAATTACACATCTAAATGTCAACGTTAAAATCAAAAGTCGGTCCCAAATTGCCGGGAAAGCAAAAAAAAAAAAGATCCCCAGAATTTCGAATCGCACAACAATGGCAGTGGGAGTCGAAAATCTGTGATGATCTGTCGGATTTTTTTGGCTTTTGCCCCTCCACAAAAAATATCTAGCTACGCCACTGTCATAGATAATCCTTGCAACGTAAATGAAGAAATCGTTAACACTACTTCTTAAGTTTTTTTCTAACTCACTTTGCGTGTACTCATTGTGAGGGTACTTTAGCTCTCTGGCGGTAACTTGAGGCACACCCCTAAAATTCTGCCTTGCCAAGTTCAGTTTAATACAAACGGATCTGGCAAAATACATAATGTTAGCTAGGTTGTGTGAGACATGGGTTTTCACTGGTTTTTCGGGACACTATTACGTGAGGTTTCTTTTTTATTGTAGTAACGGGGCTTTGTTCAACAGCTTTTGTTCTTAATAAATTTTTGGACTCATCCAATCTTCTGTGGGCCATTTTTGTTCGCGTCGCAGGCCGTCACTCGAGAACCTATGGTCTAAAGCCAGCCGTACACTATACGACTTTGCACACCGCAACTCATCTCGATCGTCGGATCTCCAACAGTCGTATAGTGTGCATGAGTTTACGACTGCGACTGAAAGTTTTAGGACCAGTTTTAAGTCGCGCCGACTTCAGTCGGGAAGAACCAACATGTTCGTTCTTCCCGACTGAAGTCGGCGCGACTTAAAACTGATCTTAAAACTACCAAACGCAGTCTTAAAATCTTGCACACCTCACGACTGTTGGCGAACCGACGATCGAGTTGGGTTGCGGTGTGCTAAGTCGTGTAGTGTACGGCTGGCTTAAGGCATGCCAAAACTAGAACTTCGGACCGTCAACTATCGTAGGTTTATATACCTTTAAATCTCTCTCGAAACAACTTCAAAACAGGTAACCGTTTGAAAAGGAAGTCTATAGAATTGCTAACAACATTTCTAGTTTGTTCGTTGTGCACAAACATATTAGTTTTCTAACAAGCCAAAGAATGGGCCCATATACCGAGGTGTCCGGCTGTGTGTATAGATTCGAAAGGGCTTATTGAAAGGCGATAGACCCGTGAATAGGTTTTCCTAACTTTTGCGGTTTCTGTTTTAGGGTTTGAAGCTAAAGCTAGAACGGCAGAAGTGTATCACTGTGCGAAGGTTCAAGTTTTTAAATAAATGGAATACTTGACAGGTACTTAGGGACTTTGATTAGAAGGCAATCCTGTAAAACACCACTTTAGTTTACCGATGATCTCAAAAGCAAGGGTAATTAGTGAGACAAAAAGATGTAGCTTTGAACGTCTTTGAGGGATCTGTCTCATGGCACCGGAGGTTTCTTTGACGGCTGTCTTTTCATGCTATAGGCCTAATCACTGAATCCTATTATAAGAGGTAAAACCCGTGTCTTCATGTAGGTCGCCTTTAGAAACTGATCAAGGTGTTACTGTTTTCCTAATGCTCCAACTCAGGTGTGTTGCCTGGAGGGTCGGGTAAAGGGGTTTAAGTCGGTGAACTTGGTAAGATTATAGACAGAATGGGGATAATAGAAGTAAAGGATTTATACCGAGTGTTCATTTCCGTGTCTAGCACCTCCGGAAAGAAATGAGAAAGGCTTAGATAGATTCAAGATATGGCCTCTCATAACTACTATAAAAGTTTTCAGCTAAGTAAAAAACCATCTGTTGGTCCAAAGCTACATATCATCTCCTACAGACAGCTTTAAAAGCATGCTTAGTATAGTGTCACGTTTGTTACATGTTAAGGTCACCAACTTTTATAATACCTGGGTAAGTCATGTGCCCGTTTAAACCAGTCCTGTTCCCAAAAAGTCATATACAAGGACAAAAGCTGTCTTAAAATGTTAGTTTATTCTATGCTGTAACTCTGAACCTCTTGTCATTATCTATGATAGCAAATATTTTAAATTTCAATGATATTTTCATTCCAATCCAGGAACGGACATGTGCAGACCACACACACACCTGATATTTGGAGGAAGTAAAATGACGGACCAAAGGTACCTTTAGTTGATGTTATGTCTGAGCCCCTCCTCACCCATTGACCACTGCAAAGTTCGGTTTCGAGCCCAATGGCTAAAGAACGATACTTTGGGCGAATGCAAATACTACACTTGAGAATACAATTAGTTGTAAATGACATCATATCCGTTGAATAAACACAAGGCAACCGCCCCCTCCCCCGCACCCCCCCCCCCATAGTGTAATTATTTTATGTTAAGGAAAACATGTTCAACATGACAGTAACTGTAAAACAGTTTGCGATAATCGTACACGTCTGCTTACAATTAGGGTTGGGCAGTTTTGCTTGAAATTTTAGTGCAAACATGTTATAAGCTTCCCCAAAATGTAGCTTAAATTTTGTCCCAAAATTGCAAATAATCTTGGTTATGATTTTGCCATTTCAAAGACGGAAATAAGAATGGGCCTATAGCCTATAACACATAGATGAAGCCTGCATACAATCACCTTTGAGGCTAATTTTGTTAACTTAAGGCACTAATCTTTGCGTTTTTAATTTTAGAATAGTTCATCAAATAATGTAGTCACTCAGCAGTTAATATCAGTTCTTTAATCGGGAAGATTTGTTCCAGCAAGTTATCAATTTTAAGTTTGTTATTCTCAGCGGTGACCCCCTGACAAGCATAATATTCCGCCCTCGAACCGTCTCAATATGGCTGAGAGTGATCTCACTTTTTAACAAATCGATTTTGACTAGAATGAAAACATGCAACGTTGTTGTGGAAAGCACTAGTACCCATGTTGACAGTTCTTTTACATCATATACTTTGATACTTGACGCATTCCCTTTCGCTCTCTTGAACCGTTACCAAGTTGGTCTGGGATTTTTTATTTTGAACAGGGCCCATTTATCATGCGGCCTTCAAATTCAGAACTAACTCTCTATTGTCTATGACCCAGCTTAAAATATCTGATTAAAATTCCTCAGAAATTTTCTGATTTTCAAGATGTCTTTACTCAGCACCGATTTTGTTTTACAAAATAGCTCTCTGTTTGAAGTTATTCATTGATACTTCATGGATCTTTTAATTTCACACTCACCCCAACAGTACACGGCAGTTTCAAATCAAAGATGTAACTTTACATTCCTATTATTCCGACCAAATGTTTTTTTTTCACATTTGCTAGTAATGTACCGTATTTTCATCTCTTTCTTACAAGTCATTTGTCTTTGGCCTCTAATTCCCTTATTTTTCTTATCGTCATATCTATAGCAGAGAATTTGCTATTTTGGGGGGAAATTGTGTGCTTTTTCGGGAATAGTACAAGAGCTTAAAATTTCTGGGAAAAGTGGGCAGACCCCCACCCCGGCAGTGAAAATGTTCCCATACGCTTATGTTAATGAAGGATTGTTACTTCAAACATGAAAAAGAGCCTAGTTTTCCACTCTGAAAATTTTCAGTATTAAAAGGGATTCTCGGGTCGCAAAGCGTCAAAAGAGCACTCCTAGCGATACATAACCGTGAACGTACCACAGTTGATGGAAAACTTCTTTTGATATAAAACAGTAGTAACAAAGTAATGTGGGCGTTATACCAGGGAGTTTTTTGTTAACAACTCCCTGGTTATACCATAGACACTATAAATGGAAGTACAAGAATCGGTGCAATTTTTGATTAGTCACAGAATTTCGCTGCAATAGCTCAGGCTTTTTTTCAGGTAAATTATCAAAATGTTTCTACAAATATGTGATGATGTGAAACTGAGTTATGAACCTGCCATGTTGAAAAATAGTTTAAAGAACTGTGTTTTAAGTGAGTTCGTTTAAAGTGACGAAGACTTTTTCCAAAGAAAAACATTGTTAACACCAGGGGTAAGGATGGCATGATACCAAAAATAGCGTTCATTTATGTCTAGAGGTTTTATAAGGTATCCCACCTACAGGTGTAGCCAGCCATCTTACTCAAGGTTGGCGCTGGTGGGGATGGTAAGAGAAAGTCCTCCGGGAGAAACAAATAGAGAACAGTGTGCTTAGAAATATTAAATATTGGATCTAAAATGTTTCTAGTCAAATTTTCCACACTCTGATTTCATTCCTATTTCCGTATTAAACGTCAAGACCCCTATAATATATATGATAGTTTCCAGTTAGGGTGAAACATATTCAAACACATGTAAGAGACTAGTTGATATGGTGATAATTACTGACACTCTTTGAAACGAAGTGATAACGTCAGCATTAAGCACCGTGGCATTTTTCCCGGCATTCTCTTGGAGTACCTGCCTCAACCTGCTCCTTCAAATCAACCATATCCTGAATACCTTCCGACCTATCGACCCTAAAACAAGCAAATTCATTCACCTCTGACACCTTCCCCTTTCAGACAAATGTCTTTATCCTCCCCAGGGGTTCTATCTAGTCGCAAATCCCATTTTGTCAAAATCTCTTGACTCAATCGAAAACCTCATTCGTCTAATGACAGGGCAAACAGTACAATACTTAACTTGTACAAACATTAATTACGCGCAGTATTTAAACTTCCAGGGCGACGGGGATTGTGTCAGTAGCCGCTCCATTCGGCTCCCGTTTGGCGTGTGTACTCAGGTGGACCTAACCAAATGCTGGATACACATTTAGCAGTCACAGAAGCCAGGAAGACATTCATCGATTAGAATAGACTATTGTTCACCTTTGTAACACCCTATTGTCTTTTTAATCCGTCAATTAAACAGACCGTGACTGGTCAACTGTTGGAATCATTTCAACCGGTATTTACCTTGATTTGACTTCAGCAACGATACTCTTTCCCGGTATCAGAAACCGATAACTTACAACACACGATATTTACTATGAGTAATGAGTCAGAGAAAAGGGTTTTTCAATAAATTTTCTTCATTTAATTTATTTTAGCCAATAATGTTATTTCCATTTCATAATATAATGGTTACGTCTGCAAACACTTTATGGATTAATTTTACCAAAATATCTATATCTGTGAGAATCGCAAGTATAATATACCGGTAAAATTTTCAAATGATTGTCAAAGTTTAAGTCAAAATATGTGTAGTATATGCTATATTCACTGTAGATTTTACGTCCTTTAACGTTTTCCTTTGGGATATTTCAGCAAAATATGTATACAATGACATGCTGTGTATATCATCAGTGACAAAGTTTATAGTCCTCTACAGTAAACAGTGGTGTAAGAAATACATTGCTGTCGAAGCTGAGGGTTAGGGCCGTGAACTACAGCCTCCATCCCCACCCCCTCCTCTACATAATTTTCAGTTTGAAGCTTTTCTTCCAAAATTTCTTTCCAGGTGTGCCTGCAGACGGCCAAAAATTTCACCTTTGAAAATGCCAAAATCTAGGATACAAAAGGTCTCACCCTTTCGCAATAACAGCCTGTTATTGCGAAAGGGTTCCTGTTATTAACAGGAACTTTCCGACGGGCCCTGGACTCCTTTTCTTCGACGGTCCTGGACTAGCCTTTACAGAAAATTAGGAATGGGAAAGCTTTTGGCACACTTTTACTATTATTTTGTCCCATATGTAAAGTGACTTCATGTCGAAAGATTTCCGGCCTAAAGGATACAATTTAACGTTTTACCAGGAGTCACGACAACTACTGTGCCATCTATTTCTTTATTTTGGAGTTTGAACTTATATGTACGTTTCGCGAATGAGGGTCTACCATTTTAAAATCATCATTTTCTTTGGAGTGGTGGTGAGTGTCCGATTTTTGGCCCCAAACAACTTAAGAAAACTACTTGGACCTTCGGCCTTTATTAATCTCAGTATTACAGAAACCAAATAATCTTTTGATGACTCTGTATAGGGAAAAAGTGAATTGTAAAGTGATACCCGTATTTGGCTATAATTAAAATTCTTAAAAGAGGAATATCGTATCATTTCAATTGCATGCCGATCGAATTTAAGGAGAGTGATGAAAAAGTTTTGTTTGAGACTTCTTTGGCACTGTTTGGTTCGATCATTTGTTCATCTGTCTACGGAACTGTGGAAACTCACTTAAAGCTTGGCGAAAGGAATCACCCCTTTTTTAAAGTTTACCCAAGAGTACAAAACGAACGTTAAAGCTGGGGTCAAAGACCCATACACGCTTTTCAAAATATGTAAAATGACAGTGGTTTTTTGCCAAAAAATCATAGACTTTTTTTCAAAGTAAAGGTTTGAAGGGGAGGGAGGGAATACGTTTTGTAATCTTGTGAAAATGATGAAAAATTGAATGGCCTCTAAGATTCCCCACCCCCAAACAAAAATAACAGCCATGTCAATTCAGACTGCTGATGCTGAGGTGGCATGAAAATCCTAAAAGCGAATTTTCAGGTACCCACAAGTAATGACAGTTATGTGAAGATAGGGTCAATCTCTTGGTAGTGATCTTTATTGCTAAATCATAATGAGATACGTAACGGTATAATAGGGGAACCACATTAGAAACAAATTGACACAGAACGTATAGTGTTGACTGGTAAAATAAGTAGGCATATGGGTTGTACCAACGTACGACGGGGGTAGGTAACAAATATGCTTCATATTATATCGAATTTTTGCTCATTACAAAAGAATGTAGTTTAGTTGATTAACTGAAAAATTACCAAGCTCGTGATTTACTTTTAGTCTAAAATGACGTGTACCAGGAAGCGCTAGTTTAATTTTTTTTTTTTTTTTTGCTCCTAAACTCTCTTAAGTGTGCATTTTTTTTATCGGGATTGTTCCCACCCTGTCTCAAAATGGTCACGTCCTACCTAAATTTGCAAAAAATCATGTTACGGATTCAAAAGTAAATGCAGAATCTCTTCACAAAATAGACAAAAAAGACAAACTCTGTAAATTACGCTTTCTATCAGTACATCTATTTTCTGAAATAATTACAAAATATAGTAATTTCTATATATAATTTACGAAAAAGTATGAAAATGGTTCTTTAATGTACAAAGAAACTTGTTCAGAGAAATGATATGAATCTAGTCTCTGCGGTTTGGCATTCTTGAGTTGTAGAAAAGAACATGTTGTTACATATAGCAATGCAATGAATGCAATTCGAATGTAACATTAATATTAAAACTAGTTTCTCACTACAAAGTGAGATAATACATAATGATGAAAAACTTACTACGAACAAATACCCTGAATTCCCAGAGAACCCGATTTAACTTCGTTTTCAGTTTTAAGAAAGAAATTGTACATTTTTGGACGCAAAGATCTCCCGCGTAAGTTGTAGTTCCTTGCAAACCATGTATGAATGTTGTGTCAAATATGAGAATCTGCGTTGTCTAAACTTCATCAAGAAGCAGTTATATTTAATGGATATTTAACGTATGATTCATCAATTTATTCCTTTCTCAGAAAACATAAATTAGTTAAATTAGCGTTAATTAGTCACACGAGAATCACTTAGACTAATCATTTAACTAATTTGCTTTTAAAATTTTATGACATCCACTCTGCAATAACTTACATACCTCGCATCATACTTAAATTGTACAAATTCACTCTTGAAAAATAAATTAGTCAAAACAACCTTAACTTAACACTAAGTTCTAAAGAATATGTGATATGTGACTGATTAACGCCGTGTGACTAATTTATTTTGAAACTATACAGAGGTAAGTATTCCAAGTTAACTGCGGGAATGTGTTACTTTAAAAACTCCCTTTTAACTGTGTGAATTCTCAAGTTGTAGTTACTCTGTCTTTAGTAAAATGCAGAAACGACAGTTCCAGTTGCAAAGTAGATGACACAAAAAGAAAACTTTATGGGTGGAATATGGAATTTTTCCAAAAAGTTTAGTGTCTCCTGCTTTCCCCTTCCTTCCGACCCTTATTAACGTAAATGGGAATACAAAGATGTAAACTTAGACTAGGTTATGGAGATATGTGAAAAGCGTTAATATTGTCATGAAACAAATTACCCTGATGCAAGCTAAAAACAAACAGCAAATTATCAGTTTTTTCATCCATGGAAAATGTAACAGTAAATTATCATCTTGACTCTTCAAGGTCTACATGTACTAACAGATAGACTCAGAACCCTTACAAAGGATAGTAAAAGATCCAACTTTTGAAAATCATTTTACTTAGGCTATTTATTAAAGAATTAAAAATTCTTATTAATCAGAAGATTTAATTAAAGCCCTTTTCTACAGACTATATATTTGAAAGACGCCTGTAGGAGTACGGTATAGTTTAACCACTTACTTTACGTTATTACAACTTGACTCTTCAAACTATTATTTTGACAAATATCACAGTTACTTCATCAATCCTTTAATCACTAGAAATGTCTGGAAACGAAAAATAAGTCATTCATATACTTTTTAATTGATATTACGGAGTGGTTTAAGTCATAGGATTACATGCTGCCTGCAGTATACAACACAAAAACCGTATTCACGATCACATGAACTCCGTAATCACTTGCACATCGTAATTTCTTGTGCTAGTAGGTTATTTACAATTACCTCTATACAATATTCATAAAATTATGTACAAATTAATAGTAACATTTGGCAACATAAATGTCAGGCCTACGAAATGTAAAAATTCACAGAGATGAAATAATAGTATTCAAATTACAAGATACCCTATTAAATCGGACCTGATTAAGTTCCACTGCATAACAATGGAAGAACGTTCGGCTACCCTAAAGTACATGAAAATATACAGACAGTCTTCGATTGTAAATCACCAGTGGTGTTGTTTGGTGTTGCTAGCCCACTCAATGGACAAATACCACGTGAAAGGCTCTCTGACTGTTAGAGATGCTAATTCGACGCCGTATGTATTGACAATTCATCATAATTGCACAGAACAATCAGCAAAGAGTATACCTAACACATGACTTTGATACCAGGTCTAGAAATGACCTTCTGCCGTAAAAGTAATCAAAACACGAGATAAAATTTTAAAGTTTCCCTCAATTTTACGTTATTGACTGAAAGTCCACTGAACGTTTCCACATTTTCAGTGGCGTGGATCCATCTCCAAAGGTGTGTGTGTGTGGGAGGGTCACCACTTGCGAATTGCCGTCCTAGGGAGGGGTCTAAGGGGAGGGGTGTTCTTTGAAAAAAAAGGAAATTAGAAGGTGTTTTATGGCAAATGGTGCCATATTTGGGCGCAATTTAGCTTTTGAAATGTAGTGTCAATTCGTAATCTATGTTATATTGCAATTCATCACAGTTTTAGTTTTCATCAGTTTGAAAAAGTGGGGGGGGGACTTATTGGAGATGTCCCCCCTTCAAAAAAGTGAGGGGGACGCGTCCCCCCATCCCCCCATGATCCACACCCATGCATATTTATGTGTGGTAGTTCAAGCTGCATCATATATATATATTCTAAACATGGCATCGCTTAATTCTAAAGTAGTAGAATATCAACGATGTTTATTATATCTTTTCAGGTCTTAAATAGACTGTACTGGTATATTCTGGTTCCATCCGATCGGTTTCTTCTGATTCCATCTCAGTCATTTCGTTTCTCCTTCCCCTCAAGTTCACTCTTCCAATACAAAAGGACGAAATGAAAATTGTTTGACGAACTCAAAAAGTTTATGTCTATACACGGCACGGTAGATATCTTAGGAACGTATAAACTTGTGGCAAACTAAGTCAAGTGAAGTCATAGAAATTCCACAATAATTTTTAATAAACTCTGTAAATATTCGTTCACCACAAGTTGTTTGAGTTCCGTTATTCAAATGGTCTGCATTTCGTCTTGTCCATCCAGAGAGCGGCCCAACCACTAAGATCAAGATGTATCCATAATGGGCTGACAACGGTCACACTTCTCTTAGTATAATGCACGATCCTCCGCGTGTATATACTACGAGCGACGAGTGTATGCATAGACACCTACTCAGTCCGTTTCGTCAGACTGACGGTGGTGCAATCTGTACCCAGCTGGTTCGATTACCAGTATTCTGATGGTGCGACATCCCTAGAGAGGTATACCCACAAGAATCATACATTGTTCCCGCCTGAGTGTCTGTAGGATAGGTTTCTTGGAACGCAGAACAGCTTGAGGTAGACGCCACATTGTGAACAGAATCCGTCACCGAAAGATGGTTCGGAGATTCAACCGCCACCGACGGAGGGCTGTGAGAGGTATTTGCCAAAGAGTTCATTGGGGTGGTATTGACGGAAGAGGCTGACGAAGTGGGATATTGTGGACAAATGAAACCGGATGAGAAGGGACCGGTAGTGGAGACTGACGGGAAAGATGAACTACCCATCTGAGGCCAGACTGGGGTGTACTGAGAACATGATGAAGACATTGATGGTGCTGTTGATGCGAGGGATGGCCAGGTCTCGTGGGGTAGTAAAGAAAGACCAGTAGGGGAACCGTCGGAAGTGTAACCTTTGTATGAGGAAACAACAATAAAAAATACATGTGAGCTGAGAAAATAACTTCCACGATCTTATCAATTTAATAGGTTATGTTAGCAACCCCGAATAAATATTGATCAGTGCATCACCACTTTCTCCATGCATGCCCGTGCTTTCGTCCCCCCCCCTCTCCTGAAGAGTCTTCATGACAACAATTTGGAACGACCTTCTATTGCTGGGGGATGACACTGGATGACACACTGGGGATACACTACTTGTCATATGTATTCTTATCATGACGTCATCATCATGGTTCATCTGTGTTGATAGCAATTTTGCAGTAACGTATTACCAAAGAGGGTAAGGGAGAGGGTGGGCTAGCATCCCTTTAATGACGCAGCTGTAGGCAAAGAATTCAAACACATGCATTTGTGCTTATCAACTATATCAAGTTACTTTACAGTTTCCATAATAAGTGACGTTGCATCTATTCCTTTGCTAGTAGCATCAGGGAGGTGATAATACCACTTCGCTGGTAGCAGAGCCTCTAAGCACACTGGGGACACAAACTGGACTCTTGTAAAAAATTTGACTAGATTTGGTTTAAAATTGAATAGATGCTGTTAAAAATGACCCAGTTTGGCTCGTTTTGAAACAAACCTTTGAAATATTTGACAAGATTTATGTTCGTTACCCAATTTATCAGACTTTTTGTAGGGTGTGTATACGCTGTTTAGACATTATTGCACCAGAAAACACGTTTAATTTTCTGTTAATTTGTCATTTAATTGCTTGCAAGCAACATGGATATCTTCTCTGAAGATGTAAAGGCAATGAGATTATGGAGTCATTTTGATTGGTGAGAACAAACCACGTGACGCTTCATCCTCATCAAGAGGAAGATCATTATCCTTACAGAAATGATCTCATACACTGCCTGCATCATACAGGATTGTGTTCGGAGGAATGGTTTTGCTAATGTAAGCTGGCGTAGGCGCAAAATGGTGCCCTTTGTCAAAGCTTTGAACTGATTATATGTTTGGAAATCCTCCATATTTAGTTTTCGTTTGATTGTTGGGGGTGGGGCGGGTGGCATTCTTCAATGGTTAATAGCTGACGGGACCACCCCTTCCCCCCTCACTTAACATCTGCATATGATTTTATCTTAAATCCATTTAGATCAAAAGGTTCAATCTTAGCGGGCAGAGATGCCGATTTGCCTAATACTTTTCTTCAGAGGTTGCAGGCCCACTGAAGGGGGTGAGATAGCTTTCAGGGCGAAATATTTTTTTCAGGTGACGAGGTATGCTAGGATGTACTAAGGAAATACTAATTTGTGTTCTACAAAAATTCTAGGGGCACTGCCCTACCCTGTCCCCTAGGCCTAAATCATGGCCCTCGACCTAAATCATGTGTGAGGAAGATTGCTTACTCAAACTTTCCTGATTAACCAGATAAAACCTGAGGGGTCACACACATGTAGGACGAGATCGTGTGGCTATATTTACCTGTCCAAAGCCTAAAAACGCCCTTTTCAAATAAATTGATAGAAATCAATTATTCTTTACAAAGCCATTTGTTTAAAACCCAATTTTGTAATATTGCATAGACTAATTTGGTTTACTTTTCAATCTTAAAAGTTTAAAAAGTAAAAGAGTTTAAGACCTTGTGTGGAAATGCTTTTATTCCTTTAATCTCAGATTTTATGTTCCTTTCCATTTTTTTACCATTTTTCCTATCTAACATTGATCGCGACGTTTTTATTTGTAGGTTTATTTTACTCTCGTCTATTTTTAAGGCCTATACAAATTATGTTTATCTAAATGTCAATTAAGTGTGCAATATTTAACAAACAAAGCTGTAAAATTAAAACTCTTGAATTTTGGGGCTAAATTAGGGTCACAAAAGTAGAAAATAAGGGACAAAAAATCCCCGATTTTAACACTCAGAGACGTTTATTTTGGATAACAGGATACTTTGTCACCAACTCCTACACCAAGGAAAAAAAGAAACCGGAAAGGTGTTACAAGAAATTAAAAAGAAGGATTTAAAAGAAGCTTGACCCTATCTTGGTGGTCTGATGGGTGGTTCGTAACCGATAAAATTAACAAATAGGATATCAATTTGCTCAATTTAATCTACATTCATTTCGTCCTAGAATAGTCACCTTGTTGTCGGCACGACTTCAAAGGGAATAAGTACAATAGATTTCACGTCAAAGGCGGCTTAATGGACATGAAACAGAATGCAATTTTATTACTTAAGCAAACACAACAGGGTAACTCCTTTAGAACGTTTTGGAAAGTCACAAGCCACGATTGTTCCGTTTATATCTAGCATTTCCGTGGACCAAAACAATCCACCTGGTTAAAAGGCTCGTGTTCGTGGGACGTTTTGGAATCGTAAAACTCTTGACTAGGAAAGAGGTCTATAGAGACATATGGTCACCCAGTAACCTAAGTGTTAAGGGGATCTAGGAAAGGCAACGTAAGAAGACATAAATCCCAGAGTTTACTATCTTTACAGGTGGATGAGTCATAAGAAAGTTAACAAGTGTTTTTTTTTTACATACTATTTAGGTATATAGACTGTGACTCAGACCAATAGGATTAAAATGTGTTTGCTTTCAATAAAATAAAATCACTGCAAAAGTGTAAACATTGATGATCCCTATATCTAACAATGTAGTTCAAACTCTGTTTTATCTGAGGGCTTCTTTTGGCAGTTTTATAGACACAATTGCACTTCCTTTGGTAGCTGGAGCGTATATTGAAGTATCCAAAATAGATATTTTTTGTAGACCACAGAGAAAACCGTTCATAATGGCAACTACATGAGACCATCTTTTGAATTCGTAAACTACAGTCCTATCAAGTTACAAGTTTTTGTCTGGAAGGTTCCTAACGCAATTAAATCAACCATTCTAGATGAGTGTAATTGTGCATAAGAGACAGCAAAGGGAAGGTGCCAGGTAGGGGCAGCCCCCGTCCCCGTAGGGGAATTTTCCTTGGGGATCCTTGATGGGTATGCTATAAAGCATGTAATCCCCTAAGGTTTACATGACTTTGCTCTCGAGGAAGTCAGATTCTTCTATAGAAACCCCAAATTTTCAAAATTTCTATAATAAAAACACAGATTTTCAATCTTTTTTTAATGAAATCCTAAAGTCTACAAATATTCTCCAACAAAATCCCGAATTTGACAAATTTTCTCCAGTAAAAACCAAACAATTCCGCGCTTTTCGACCACCAGATGAAATTTACTTTCGCGATTTTTCCTGCAACATGTTACTTTAGCCTGGTTGCTGCCTCCCCGTCGGAACTTGGTCCCCTTTAGGCAAACCCTGGCCCCACCACGGCTACAAGAGGATGAGTTACAGGCTGTAGTAAAGGGTAGCATCTTCCAGAGTTATTTTTTTGAGGACCATCGATCATTTTGGAAATCGAATCACTAATTTGGGACATTGTTGTCTGCACCTGAGGTACCCCGACCCTTGTACCTTGCCTTCGAGCTCTAGGTACGGCATTTTAATGATGGTAACCACATTCGATTGCAAAAGCCCTATACGGTTACATTTTTGAGACAATTAAACCATGAGCTAAATAAAAGGAAATCATTTTACGTTTATAAAGCGTATAAAAGATTCACCACATACCGAAATAACTGTATTTGTACGAAATTTGTTCAATAATGTTATTTTCTATTTATCTACATACATAAAGACATCCAGTAACTGCTAACGTCCATAGACCTCTAAGTCAATAAGGTCGTCTCGACTTGAACCAATTGGTTGGAAACTGGGACGTTAAACCTCATCTAACCTTACCTAATCCAAGTCAATAAGATGAGGCTACCCACCCCTCTCCCCCCACCCCAACACACACATACCTCCAGGAGTTTGAGCAAAGTCAGTGTTTCGGGCAAATTATTGCAAATAAATGTTCTCGGGCAATACCGCTATAGGTTCTTCTCGGGTAAAAATGCATGGCTGAGCTCTTCGAAATTATCCCGCACGCCTATGCTATAAGGCCAAATAATTTCATGGATTACCTATATTATACTGAATACAGTCGCGCAATAAGAAATGAGAGACTCACAACCCGCCACTGAAAATGGAGCATCTATTCGAACTAAGTTTCAAACCATTCCAAAAAGCTTTTTTTTTCAAATAAACTTACTGTTTGGATACTTTTGATGGTATGGTGACGTCGAAGGGTAAGGAGCTGAACGGTGTCGACTGAGACTTGAAAGGCGCTCGCAGCCTGTGTGTGAAGGGAGAGTGAATGACGGGGCTAGTTGGTGGGGAGAAGGTCCACACATAGTACCTGCCCCCGGAAGAAACCATCCTCCCACTGTAAGGCAAAAGCAGATACAAATGTAATTATCATGTATAAAGATGTAAATGGTTTTATAAAAACAAATTATCAACTCAATTTAACATTTTGAAATTTCGCAGACCAACTTCAACATTAAGTACAATTTTATGGGAATATTTACAGATAAGTTTTTAGAGAAGTTGACGAGTAATTTTCATAGCAAAAGGAAAGGAATAAAACAAAACAACAAAACAGAAGAAATAACAAAAAGGAAAAAAAATCCTTTGAATGTTGGACATAATACATGAATGCTGTTTTGTAATCACGGACAGTTAAATTTGTTTCGCACCTTGAACATAAAACTTTATCTCTTTCGAAGATTCATGAACATTTTATAAAATTTTTAAGTTTTAACGATGATCATTCTGAAAGAAGGATAATTTGTCCTATATAAGTTACCCGATTTGAAGTGAAACTTAGCTACCAATCACACAGATAAAACAAGACAAAAAAAAAAAAAAACAAGAAGAATTTAAAATGATTTTGTTTAATGCAAAATATTACCTGATTACAGAGAATACAGTGAGAGCACAAACTTTTATCCGAACTATTGTGTTCAGTGTTCGTGCGCCACTATTAGTTTTCAAATGTCAATCAAACGACGAAATGTTTTTTTTTGTTGTTGTTTTCTTTTGTTTTTGCCAGCCGGACAAAAGTAATAATCCCAAGACATTGCTTATAGGTTAACTAAACTTTACTTACATTGGGGATACCTGCTTTGTTGTGGGTCATCAAAAAATTCGAAACCGTCACTTCTGAAATTAAGAAAGAAATCAAAATGTTTCAGTAATTGCATTATTTTTCATTTTATCAAAAACAAAATAACATGCAGTCTTATTATAGGACTGAAGAGAAACAACGTTCATTTTCAAGTTTTATTTCGTATTTCCAATGTCATTTAGAAGGTAAGGTCAAGGAAAGGTTTGTTTACAATAAAATTTATCATAAAGATTAAGTGAGCAGAACAATATTTTGAATTGACCACGAAGAAATGCAGTCCACTTTAAATGTTTCATGAAATAAAACTTGCCGACAAACTTTCTTTGCACGTAAAAAAATATCAGTATAAACCTTTCAGAGGGGGAACAATATCATGACGAGTCTCACAGGGAAACATACGGTAAGGAGATATAATTTCTCTGGTAACGATTTATTTATTTATGGGGGGGGGGGGGGTTGTTGCAATTGTTTTTTACGAGACGGGGCTTCCTTCTTGAGATCAATCACGTTTTTAAACCTCAGTTTGATTTCTGTATTGAAATAAACCTGAAACATGTTATCGTGCTTACCTGCTAAAGTATATGAAATGTTTAATTTCAATTGTACAAGCGTATACGGTTGAATTATAACTTTATAATAAATGTCTCTTTGTTTGTGTGGCATACACCTATCTCCCCCGCTTTTTAAACTTTCCCATGAAGTAAAGCCACAATACTAACAAGCCTTTAGGCTGTGTTTCATTTTCAATCTGAATATTTTAATAAAACAGAGCATGTGTTTCTTACAAGTCGGATTCTCTTTGAAAAATAGTTTAATTAAACGTTGATGCCAACAAAAGTGCAACATACTCTTTAGTCTTCTTTTAGAAAGATCATGGTGGTTTCTGTTTATTTACAGGATTACCATGGCAACCGTTTTACTGCCTGTTGCTGTATTGTGTATTAAATTGTACATTTCGGCTTACAAGCTCCCATTCAGATGCGATACAATAGACATAGTGCAGGTTATATTAAACCGTAGGATATGATTAACAATAAAAAGCAGTTCATTAAACTGCTTTTGTAAATCCGTTACAAACGAATAGCCACATCAAACTGTATTGCGAAGACCGACGTCTTTTGCTCGTTTAGACTCACAAACCGAATTTAAAATAGTTTGTTTAATAACACAATGGAGATTGCGGATTCATATATAGGTCGAATCAACTTAACATGAGAAACAAACCTTGGGGTATTGTTGGGTGAATAGATTGTTTGGTTTGATGCCAATCGAAAACAAAAACAGAAAAATCAGAGAAAGGTAAATGACATTGACTTACTTTTCCTTGACGTCCAAGAAAGCTTTTGCAAATGGGTTGTACTTTATCTTTAACTGTGTAATCTAAAGGTAAGAAACGGGGATAATATGCAGTGTTAGAAACATTTAAGACAAAATATTAACACGATATATAAGCAAACATGTATAACATAGGAGCAAGACCATGCCAGTGAGAGTGTTACAGCCCCTGAGGATTTTCAAAGCATTATTTAGAAGTACACGTCATTTGCCAGCATTGATCTTGACCCACAATGATAGATTTGTGCAGTTGACTGTGTTTATCAATTGTTGGTGAGAATCTTGTAATTTTCTATCAGAATTGTCACAGTGCTCACTTGGGAATTGAAACCCGAACATCCTTCTGACACTCAGGCCATATAAAATCAGAGCAGTAGAGTTAAGGTTAAAGTGGTCGGTTTCAGGGGGATATTATATTAACCCTTCGTTAACCCGGAGCAGGGGAATGTAGACGACAAATGTGTCAGAAACATATCTTAGTACATACAGTATCTTGTTGCGCAGAGATTCGTGCGTGACCTATCAATAAATTTTGCCTATACCCCACGTCTGAGTACCTGATATTCGTAAGCCCCCTCCCCCTCCCCCACTGGCAACAGCTCTGAAGAAGACCCACTCCCGCTCCTACTCTTCGTAAGGGTAAAGGTGACAAGCATAAAAGAAATTATTTACGAAGCTACTCTTTATCGCTTTAGGAAGAGCAGAGGAATCACATATCTTGTATGGTTAAAAAAATCTTGGATTTAGTCAGGACACACTTTTTCACAAGGAACCGTTTTGGGATACTTGGTTGAAACCAGTGGTGGTTTGAATATACACCATTCATCAATGTAACTTAACTAGTGATAAGGCTTGGGTCCGGGTGTAGGTTAGAGCTTTAACCAGATCATTATTGGACTTTTTTCCTCACTTGGTTATCCCCATAGTTTGTCAAGTTACATTGGTACTCTGGCTCAGCTGACAACGTTATCATAACTGCCCTCGTGCAAGTCTAAACTGGTTAAGGTAAGGCAAGTTAAATGATAACCGAAATTTGATTTGATTTTAAATTCAAATTTGATTAAATAAAAGAAAACAATCTTAACAACTTTTTCGACATTGTTGTTTTGAAATTCAATGACTAACCTGAGATCCGTACATTTTGAATTATTTCAATAGCATCCGATTCATTGTTGCCCGTTTCTAAAGCTGTAGCTGGTGAAGGGGAAGGGCCGTTTGAGCCTGGAGTGAGGAGGCTGTATCTTCCCTTTAATTTTGAAGGTTTTTTTTCTTTGAAGTTCCTAAATCACATTAGTAAATGTCAAAACTTGGGAGTTGAATGGCCTCCAATCGTAGACACCCTTCGACAGCACTGAGGGGTATAGGACCTACCATAGGCGCAAGAGGCGGGGAGATCGGGCTTGCATCCCCTTCCTCCCACAGCCCCTCCCTCCCATATCCCCCTTCCTCCCACATTCGGGCAGAAAATTTGTTATTTTGGGACCAAGCATCATTAAACTTGCAGGCGAAGTGCTAAGCACCCTTCCTTAAATTGGAAATAATCCCTAAGCTTATAGGGGTATACAATATCCCTTGACCAGGGGGTCAACGCAGCAGCTCTTAGAATAAATGAATCAAAACATTTTTCATTATGTGCAACCGTATGTTGACTACATAAGGCAAAATGACGTCTTACTGCATGTAACTACCGATATTTAAAGTTGTGTTGACTAATTACTTGTAAGTGTTAACTTGATTAAGTACAGCTTGACATATGATTAAGTGATGACACCCAAACAATATTAAACACCGTGTTAGAATAAAAAACGATTTATTTCTGACCATACAAACTGTTAGAGTGTGTCCGAAAATTTTTGAATGATTACATATAGTGTAAACAGGTGAACGTGGGACAAATTGAAAATATTACTTACATCTTCGTTTTGATACGCCGTAACTGCAATAAATCTTGTCTCTTGGAATGAATATGTCCCGACTATTTTTTGTTTCTCGCGACCTCCTACTCGAATTATATGGATACGAGGTTCATACTTGTGTAAGGAATTCAGCATGACCTGAAAAAAATAAACTTGTTGGCTATTAACCTCGTAAAACATTCATTTGGAAAAACAATCGGTGCTTTATTGAAAGAAGTTGATGTAATTATACTTGTTCAAAGTCGTCCAATTGAAAGAAATCAAACACGAAGATTTTAGCTGTTTCTTAAGTTCTAAAATTGCGTTACTTGGTTCTGGATAGGAGGAAAACAGTCTGCAGGTATAAATTCACCCCCCCCCCCCCACCCAGTTGAATTTACTAGCAAAATACCGACCTACGAGTCTCTAAAGTAATTCTATTCATAGTGGGCTATTTACATGAATATGGAAGAAGACGGTTTCTGAAAAGTCTATAGCTCTGTGTTTTGTAAAAGTTATACCATTAACACACCAGATTTAAACCATGACTTCGACTACAAAAATTAATGTAGGATTAATTAAGAGATTAAGCGGCTGGAATGAAGGTACCCAACGGGTAATGTATGCTGTGCGATAGTGAAATAGTTGAATAAGAGATGCTTTTTGTACAGATTAATTGCAATATTTTGAAAGCTTAACCATCAAAAGCTTTCATACAGAATTCTTCAATAAGAGGGATTAAGACAAAAGGAGAAATTTCTCGTTTATTTCTCAAGAAATATTCAGGTATTTCTCGAAGTCAAGTAATCTTTTTGCATGTATCTTTTATTATTTCAATTTATAATTAAAAAAATTCTTATCCGTGGAATTTCTGTTAATGAAGTTATTTCTTTACCTGCCCGGATCCGTTGAGTTTGTTCGACAATTTCACTTTGCTAAAGCCAACTGATTGTTTCATCCAATGGGCGCCAAAATTTGGAGAGTCCGGGTGAACGTAAGCCGATGAGGGTGGGGCATTTTCCGGCTTACCCCCGGGGACCCATTCCCCATTGACGTATTTCCATCGGTGGTCATCGGTAGCGGAGAAATCTAACAGTATGGAATACATGGCATCGGGGTCGAGACCTGAGATTGATGCTGACATTACAGGAAACATACGCCTGTAAGAAGTGATAAGAAAAAAAAAGCATTTTAGACATAAAATGTTATCAAATGCAGCAGTTTATCTGTGCCAAATCTTGGTGTATTATTGATGTAAATATGACTTCTGCTTGATGACGGCATAGTTTATTTAGAATGTACAGAGTAACAGTGGTAGTAATAGCCCTTGTGCATGAAGTGACGTTAGCAAAGGAGGCAGAGAGACGATATTTCTCAAGGCTTGATTAAAAGGAGACAGAAACTTAATGTATATGTGGTTTGGTAACTGTTGAATTACATGGTGTCAAATTTGATCCTTAACTTGTATCTTCGATGGTTGAGTAAATGTCTAAGAGGGTGACGATCAAAGTACGGTGTATCATCAGATTTCTTTTTGATTTTTACGTAATTTGTTAACTTGTCCCTTGGGACAAACAGGGATAAATATTTAAGTTATGTAAACCTGAAAGTTGTATCTGTCTACTTTCTTTAATTTTTTATTTATTTATTTACTCATTTATTAATTTTCATTAAGATTTAGCATCTTTTAAGTGTGCGTTCAATTGCTGATTACTTCAAATTCTTACCTTCGTAAGAGCATGGACCTTAAAGGATCTAATAAATTGAAAACTATAACAATGAAATCATTGCAATGATACGCTAGGGACAAATTGGTGACTTATGATGTGGGATACTCTAAAATTGTAAAATGCGGTGTAATTATAGAATAGATATACATTGATACAGAGTACAAAAATAACGCTATCATTTTAAAGTAACTGACTTTTGCATTTTCTTTCATTTCTTTACAGTTTGTTTTTTAATAGTACAGACACATTTTACAGTGAAACTGTATTTCAAGTAGTATATATACATTCATCTCAACCTACCAATGTAGAAACCTCTGGATTACCACATTTCTTCAACGTAATTGTAAGTACTTTACAATGTTTACAAAGAAAATATCTTTTGGGATATGATAGTATCCCTTTACATACATCAAGATGTTTACGGTCTATTATAGTCGATATTTAAAAAATGTAGACACGTTTTTTTTTTCATGAATTCCAATCGCATTTACCTATAGCAGGGGTTTTCACTATTTTTGTCATGTTTCCTAAACTTTCTGAGATCCAATTGTCACCTCCCCATCTCCACATGTCTCGTGTAACATATTTTTATAATTATTTCCAATGGCTTCCATGTGTAATCCGCAGCAAATAGCAAAATGCCAGTGTAAGGGGATGGGGATGCTACCAAGTTGAAGCCCTTTAACTACATGTTTGCAATAGATCTATTTCTATATCATTCTGGAAACAGCTAGGTATTGTCGTAGAAAACTATTATGTGACATAGCGATTTCAAGATCTCCCATTTGTCTTGTATTTTGTGATTTATAAAATAAGCTCCAAGAAAATTACATGGAAAGGGTATAACAAAAGGCTGACTTTTAAGTCCTGTAGATTATCTCCTAGTGTGGGGAAACCTGAAACTACTCCCAAGAGGAGTTACGACCAAGACATGACCCTAAAATTGACGAGATCTCCTCGGATAGCTTTGCGATAGTGTACATAAGAAATGTCTTGAGCAGCCGCACCAGAATTTTATGGTTGCAAGGAAGAAATGCAACCAAAGGGAAAACTGGATACAAATTTTCGTGTGGAAAGTCTTCATGGCTAAACCATGTTTAATTACTTTGTTCACTAGAAGGAACAAATACAGAACTAAAAAACTTCGAAAGGAAAGTTTAGCTGCGGTGCACTGAATACGTTGACGAACAATTGTAGAGAGACATAACAAACTGTGACAGTACGTTTCCATTCTGTCTAGTATCCAGTCGATTCATTGCAACTCCGAAATAATGCAATTTTCAAATCAAACTCCCAATATCATGCATTCTTTTATAGTGAGATGAGATACTTATACGTATACTCGCTAATCTGAGCAAAGCGTACCACACTCTGTTAGTTTCAGCCGTTATTGATGGTGCAGTGAATAACTTGTACGGTACAGTACATCAGCTTTTAACAAGCGATCAAGAATGAAGTACACCCCAGTCAAAGACAACTCATGCTGCTAATTTTCAATGCAGAAAAAGTACAACAGAGTTATACAGCTCCATTTTCGAACATGCACCTTGTTACCCCAGGTTTGCCTTAACCTGCGTCGCGAATCATGCTTGTACACTTACATAGCTTTGTCTATAGATTAGGCATTATAGAATTCACTAAGTATATCAACTTATGGAAAACACTTTAAAGGGAGAAAGCAGTCGCCCCAGGTTTATTTTCAAAAATCTGCTAAGTTTCACAAATCTCCTCTTATTTTGCTCACAAGTATTTTTCATTATAATTCTGTATAAAAGCATTGAATATTGAAGGTAAATCAAGGAGTCGTCCTGCATGAATATGACATGTACGTAACAAAAATATTGTCATATGATTGAGAGGACCCATTCCTGGGTTAAGATGACGGGGTACACTAATTTAAATAGGGGAAATGCTTAACTTACTTTAAAGAATGTTATCTTGTTACTATGCATAATCCACTTGGGTTGAGGATCGGCAAAACTTAATTTTCACGATATAATCAAAGACTATAAAATCACTGTGACATATCGGTAAATTGCAAGTACAGTATGTTGAACCACTTCCCTAAAAATAGTAAAAAAAATACGCTACTGAAGAAAATTTAATTTCAAATTCAAGTGATACAAAATTGTTATTTGGAATATTTTTGGAAAAATTTTCTTAAACGTGCGGTCATGTGAACATACCATGCTTGTCAAAGTAGGACACTTTTTTATACTCTAAAGATTTTTACATAAATAATCTATTTCGAACTCAATTAAAACGGTATCGACATGATTGTTGTTGATGATATTATTCCATTAACGTTTAAACTTGGACGATCGAGGGTAACAATTGATTCTATTTTCATGATTTTGGTCACCCTTCTGGCAAGATCACATTTTTATGTAATATACTGAAAAACTGAAACATTTGGGAAACAAGAAATTAAAATGAAAGACACTCACCTCCCTGTTTTAGTCACAATCATTTCATTTGTGCATTTGTGAAATCTTTTCCACAAGTCTGAGTCCTCCAGTTTGACCTTGATTCCCTTCCCCACGGGGACTTCCCCCTTCTCACTATTAGACGTCATGTCAGTCGTTTGTGTGGTGTCGATAAGCTGGCTCAAACTCTTTCCTCCGCCTGCAGTTCCCGATGAATTCACTCCTTGGTTCCGGAGGCTGCTTTTTGCGTCCGTCATTATATCTTTGCAAAAGCTGGAATTTCTCTTGAAGTTCAGTTGATATTTTTCGGGCATATTTTAAAGGAATCCGCTCAGAACTTTATACAACACTTTAGAAATGGCTAATTATTGTTGAAATTTCTATGAGACAATGGCATGAACATGTGTAACACATTCTCCTTTGGATTGATCAGAAATGGTTTCAAAGAGTCGCGAATGTCTTTGAGACACACTGTAAGTATTTTCCTTTATTTTTTTTCAAATTTGTAGCAAATTACAGCATTCCTTTTGTATGGTTCCTTTTGAGAGTCTTAAAATTCATACGAATACTCTTCAATGAAAATCAAATTGAAATTTAAGCAGCAACGCAAAACCGTGACGGATGTTCCTTAGTTATTTTGACTTATGTCCTCTCTGATTGCAGCATTTAAGTGTTACAACCTTCCTCTTTAACCATGCAGGGAAACTGATCGAAGATACTTTCTGGTGTGAGCCACTCGACTTCAGATTTCCGTCTCTTGTACTCCTTCATGAGGTACTTCAATTTATTTACCTTTTTCTCACTACCGTCAATCCATTTAACCGCACGCCGCTATTGCCCCGAACGCGTACCTTACTCGCACCGCTTCCACCTTTTCTGTAACAGATTGTCGGCGGCATCTTCAAAGGCCCACGGACCATTTAACTTTTTATGACTCTTTTGTACACCTCATGAATATGGAAGAGGCTTTGTTCTGGCCCCAAACGACAGTGTAAGCGAACCGTGTAGTTTGTTAACCACGTTTGTTTGCTTAGGGAAAGAATACTCCAAATTGGACACCTTTTATGCGTCATTACCAAAAGTGTAAAGGAGGTATTTTGTCAATTCTTTCGAGAAAAAGGACAGTCTATAAGACGGAGCTTTTGGTTTTATTAGGTGGAAGGTTAAGGTACATCAATAACCTCACTTGTGGCAGGATAAGTTCTCCCCCTCGATACTGAAGATTATAAAAGAATGAACAAAATAAAACAACATGTGGTTACGAGTACTTTCAGATTCATTGTTACAAACATGCAATTCATTGTAATAAAGAATAATACCAATACTGACGAAGACAGATATAAATGTTTCTCTGAAATAAATCTGAATATAATTTTTGTGTGAGACTTAAATATGTAGCTACTTAATTTTTTTTTGAAAATGTTAAGTTAACTTTTTAGTCGTTTAATATTTTACTCCAATATCAGTAAATATTAATTTTACGGAAATGTGGGCGGGGAGGGGGGTCACAGACACAACAACATCTAGAATGCAATGAAACATTACATACATTATGAAAAGATTTAAATATTGCCGAAAAAAAGGTACGCCTATCAAGCCTTTTTTCTCTTAGGCCTATATGTATAATATATTTAACAGGTACTGGAAATTAACGTTAAAGTGAAATTATTTAGTTAAGCTTTGTAATAAAGAATAATACCAATATTGACGAAGACAGATATAAATGTTTCTCTGAAATAAATCTGAATATAATTTTTGTGTGAGACTTTAATATGTAGCTACTTATTTTTTTTTTTTTGAAAATGTTAAGTTAACTTTTTAGTCGTTTAAAATTTTACTCCAATATCAGTAAATATTAATTTTACGGAAATGTGGGCGGGGAGGGGGGTCACAGACACAACAAAATCTCGAATGCAATGAAACATTACATACATTATGAAAAGATTTAAATATTGCCGAAACAAAAAAGGTACGCCTATCAAGCCTTTTTTCTCTTAGGCCTATATGTATAATATATTTTACAGGTATTGAAAATTAACGTTAAAGTGAAATTATTTTATTAAGCTTGTTATTAAGTTCTCCTACAGTCTGAAACTAGGCTAAGGTATACTTTGGAAAGGTTGAACAATTCATTCCGTTGGTCCAGCTCCCATCTTAACAGGATATTTGTGTGCTGAGATGCTAATTCAAAGTGGGGTTAGGGGACAATGGCCCATCCGTCGGGGAAGGCTGACCCCTTAGGCGCGGATCCAGACATTTCGAAAAGGGGGGATGAAAGCCCCCTTGAATATTCTCCCGGAATAACGTTATGCTAATTTTCGCGTATTTGGTATTGTTGATGTGGCGAAAAAGGGGGGCTGAGCCGGGGAAAGCCCCCCCTTGGATCCACGCCTGCCCCTCTTTTTCGTCGGGGAGCCTTACTGAGTATGATAAAGTATGAAATCCCGACAGCCGTTAGTCGCCCTGGCGGTTTATTTGCTTGAGCTCTCAAGGAGGACAGATTCTTTCATAAAAATCCGAATTTTTAAATTTTCTTAAATGGCGCCTTAGATTTTCAGACTTTATCAACAAAAATGCCAACTTTTCATCAATGCAAGCCCGAAAATTTTGCAGTAGCCATATTACTGGTAACCGTGATTTTTCGGGGCTTCGGGATGCTTCCTACCCCGTCCCGCCCATCGGGGAGTTTGGTTCCCCCTTTCGGGCAAATTTCGGCACCACATTGCATTCGATTAATTCCTAAATTGTGCAATAATTTGTGACATCACTTCTAAACTACTCATATTACGACCTTTGTTTTTCTTGTATTTCCTAAAGCTACTATACCTTGTTGAAAATGTGATCACGGCCTTATTGTTATAGAACTGTACTTGACAATACAAACCCATTTTTTACAGTATGCTATGATGCAAAAAGTTTAATTTTAAGCTTAGACGTGGACAAAACGGGCATCATAAATTTACAATGGATTATTCCTATTTAAATGAAAAATTTCAACATTGATTTTATCCAATGACTGTATCAGCTATGGAATATAACATCAAAATTCAGAATTAATGTGTATAAAAATAGTTTTATTTATCGTGCTGCTATTCATTTACAAAACGGTATTCTTGATAATTTGTTGTAGACAGCTACACTTGTATGTTTTGTATAAATTTTCAGTTTTTGTACACTAACAGTTTTATTATAAAAAAACTCACTTTTTAATGTCCTGTTTATAAAAATTTATCTTTATACTGGAAAAAAATGAAAAAAAAAATGAAAACAATATGGGAGGTGGACCAATATATGGCAATTTTCCCAACATCTAATAGATATATATATATATATATATATATATATATATATATATATATATATATATATATATATATATATATATATATATATATATATATATATATATACATGTTATTTCAGTAGCATTTAAATTTTGATCGGTAAAAAATATATTGCACAAACTGACCCTATGTATCAATGAGTATGTTTACAAAGATCCATTTTTTCGGCAGTACATTTTAGACGCGGAGCCAAAAGTTACAGCCTACTTCGTTCAGGGATTACCGGTAGCAGCTCCCTGCTTTATTCTCTGCTTCCGCAAGTTATTTTGGTACAGTGATATAATAGACAGAGAGAATACGGCATGTGTCTTCAAATAAGGTGCGGTACCGTACATTGCGTTTATTTCAAAACGCCGCTTGTGATAGCTTCCAGGATACGTCCCCACAGCAAAGGCGTTCCCCACGGCCATGTATTCCCATCACTGTGGTCAGATCTCGTCCTGTCTTGGTTAAAGATCATCTGCAACATGTCTGGACCGTCATCCAAGTTGCCATGGCATCATAGTATACAACAATTACAACGTTTCCTTGCTATTATAAGTGCGATTCTTTTTCATTTGTTTGTAACAGAAATATTCATTTGAAGTTAACCGAAGTAGTACTCTTAACGGGGTGTGAAGAATTTATTTTTGATGAGCTGTCCAGTTTTTACACCTTAATCTTCTTCTTTCATTGGTATATGAATTTAATTCATATTCATAACTATGGCTGTAAAAGGTGAAAGGAAACAATTTCAAAAAAAAAAAAAAAACACTTTTCAGAAGCAATTTCCGATCCTTTCATTCTGTCTGCTGACCAGAGCAACTGCATTGGAATTAATGTGAAAAAAATCTTTGGACATAAGACTGTGTGGACGTGGGGGCAACTGCTGCCGGGCAAATAAAGGCACAGTACCTGAAATATGGAATCTCAAAGATACATCTTCATGGCAATATATATATATATATATATATATATATATATATATATGTATATATATATATATATATATATATATATATATATATATATATATGTATATATATATATATATATATATATATATATATATATATATATATATATATATATATATATATATATATGAACAATGGGAAAGTGAATGTATTGGTTTTTAGAATTGGACAAGAGAGACAGGGGAGAAGGTGGGAGATTGTAGGCTATATGAAGCATAAGTTGCTGCCAACCACTCGTTTTAAATGAATTGTAGTCCAGCTGATATGCCGCTGAAAGAAAATAATCGGATATTTTGAAAAAAAAATGGATAATTCTTTATACTTCAAGTGTGCAACTTTTCCATGCACTATTTCAACAGTTTCAGAATGTTTCTGATATCAGATGTGATTATAAATCCTTTTCGATTTCTCCAGGATAGGCCTTTCGTAAATTAAAAAAGACAGTACAGAAAAGATTTTCTAATTTCAGCTCTACTTCTCCGTCCATAGCTTAGCTTACTTCTCAGTTGACTTTTTCCTGGTTAGAGTTTGTTAAAGTTTAGAGATGATCTTGACTTTTCAAGTACATTGCGGGCCATTTGCGGCCTGCAACGGGCACTAAAATTGCATGCGGAATATTCGAGCAGCCCAAGACATAAATAAAAACTACAATATTTCATCTGATTCTGTCTACAACAAAAGTAAAGTAAAGTAAAAGTTCAAGTAAAGTTGGTCCATATCGCAGAACTCTTGAGAAAGCTTTGTTTGACTAGATGAGGAAGCTTTCATAGAGTGTACTCTTTGGGGAATGTTTTTGACAGGATTTTTTCCACCCTGACAGTTTTCCTAGGACAACTTTCCTCTGACCCCCCCCCCCTTACTCCTCCAAACAATTTCCCTGGCACCAGTGGACACCTTACAACCGGGCTTATCCGTGTGGAATTTTTCAAAAGGGGGTTATCCAAGAACCGTTTTTCCCTTTTGCCTTCGAAAGTGGAACTTTTGAAACACAAGCCTAGACAATGATTGGTCAAACTACAATGGACAACATGAGATTTTCAGATCGGCCCGTCTCGCGGAATTTTTTACCAGGACGAATGAGGGCGATTTTCGGAAATTAGCATTGAAATAATAAAAAAGGAAAAATTATGTTCAGGTTTAGGCTTAAGGTTAGGGTTAAGGTAAAAAAAAATGAAACTGCCTCCATTCGGCCTGGGATAAAAATTACGCGCCCGTGTCAGTGTCATGAATATCATAGTATTCATCTCAGCAGATAAAGAGTTGATGAAACGTTTTATATCCGGCTAGATGACAATTTTCTGATACAGAGTTACACTTGTCTGCTAATGCCCCAGTCACACTACAAAAAAGCGTGCTTGCAACTGTACTTCAACTCGTGGTATTGCAAATGCATGCTTGCAACTAGTGTCATGTAAAATGGAGGTGGGAGTGTGACGCAGACAGTACTGCTACCTGGCTGCGTCGGTCTGCGTTGTACTGTAAATAGTCTGCAAACCAAAATGTGCAACTATTCGCAAATCGTACTGCGTTGTGTTGCGTCGATCGGCGAACGACGGCGAATGCGTGCAGCACGGTCGGAGTCTGAGCTGCGACTGGGCATGAAACATATGCAGACCGTTTTGCGATCTACTGTGAACGTTTTGCGATATACTGCGAATTTCGGCTCATGTTTTTGTTGGAACAGTTGGAATAGTTGCAGTCCGTGTACAGTCGCCTTGCTGCGTCGTGCTGAAAACGTGTTGAGACTTCCTCGCAGCTGGTTGCAATCAGGCGCAGTAGCGACTGCGTCGAAAGGACCCAGACGCAGACTCGTTCGCAGTAGCTGCTGCGTCGTGCTGTGCATGTTCGCAGTACGTTCGAATGCATGCTGCGATTAAGCTAGTTTTTAGAAGGGGAAAATGGGTGTTTTCAGTATTGCGCTTGTTTGCGAATGTTCGCAGTACAACGCAGTACGACGCTGCACGACGCCGCACGGTATGGGTCTGTTGCAGTCTGTAGCGTAGTTGCTAGTTGAGATGCAAATCGTGCTGGGTATGTGCCGAGCGCAGTAGATAGCAGCATTGTTGCCGTACATTGGCGAACTGACTGCAACTATTTGCAAGATATTTCGAGTTGCAAGCAGTTGCTTCATGTGCTCCGGTGCGCACCGGAGCACACGTAGCAACTAGCGACTCTGCCGCAACTGACGCAACTAGTCGCAAACCCAATGCAACTTGACGGAGTCTATGCGGAGATGTAACAAACGTTTGTATTTTGACTCAGTTGCAAGGCAGTACGCGATTTACTATAGATAGTTCTCAGTGACGTCACAACTGGGGGTTGGCAACCGCCATGTCATAGGGCAAGCTTGTACGTACATGCCGGGGTTGCCCTATGAGATGGCTGACATACTACACGTGAAAGCTCCTATGACGTCATGTGAGAACTATCTATACTGTGACTGGGGCATAATATATTATTCTGATGGGTACCCCTCTGAGCGGGCTCTGATTTCTCAGCTCTTCTGGGATATGACTGAACAAGGAATATGCCGTACAGCCTGCTACGTAGGCAATCTGATGGGAGGAAAACGTATCACACATTAGATCATGACACATAGTGACGGCACTTGCCTTTACCTACACAAGGCCATATATTAGGATATGGCTCTGCATCTACAGACAGTAAAGAGGTCCCAAAGTCTAAACCATCATAGACTTATGTCTATATGTTATAGACATAAGTTAAAATTATAGTGACAGGAAGTGCA
This sequence comes from Holothuria leucospilota, assembly GCA_029531755.1. NCBI lineage: Eukaryota > Metazoa > Echinodermata > Holothuroidea > Aspidochirotida > Holothuriidae > Holothuria > Holothuria leucospilota. Next base: position 1,994,079 of record CM055976.1, on the reverse strand, counting down.
TAGGTTGTTTCACGCAACTGATGACAGGTCATTTGAGTAACAGTGAACTTGGCAATACCGCTAAGTTTGCCAGTTTCATATCCAGAGGGTAAAGTTCTGTTGCTAAACTGTGTCCCAGCAGAAATTTACCCTCCCGGACACTAACCTTTTTACTGATTTCCGTTCCTTACAATCTTAATTGTGCCCTTCCCTGTTTTCCTGTACCACCTAAAGAATTAATTTTGTAAACGTTTTGATATTATTTCATTGTGAATGAAACCGCGAACAACCACACAAGACCTGTGGTGGATTCAACTGGTGTCCTGACGTCACGAATTATCACGAATATGGTGTTGTATACAGGAAAAAATCGTTTGTCTCCAATTTGTAAGCTTTATAGGTACGGTAGGTCTAATAAATTTGTAGGCAATTGTCCCAAAAGGTCCGGTTTCTCTTTCAAAAGTTGGGAGTAAATCCAACAAACGGAAGACTCGCAGGTATAATTGACATGACCCGCATTTCTATTGATGACGTGTATGAACTTTTCAATGACCTACTTTAAGTCATTTCAAGTACGTAAAATCATACAACTTGTAAAGTGGGGGCGCTCTCCATATAATCAGCGTTCAGAGCCGTTTACTGATAGCATCCAGTTCTTTACTAACTCCACATGAGGGACGAAGTAAGGAAGGAAAGGTGACTTCAAGGAAAACTTGTTCAAACACAATGTCTCTTTTCTGTTCCAATGCAGTGGCGGGATTACGAGAGGGCGCAAAACGGGAACTCCCCCTCTCCACTTTTTCTCAGAATTTAAAAAAAAATGAAGTATCAAGGGACAGGTTGAAAAAGAGACCAGAAACATTAGGAGGGAATTTTAATATGGATACCCTTTGCAATGTAAAATAAAGTTAAAATTTAATTTAAAATATTCAAAAATGTTCAATATTTTATAGGTGCGTGGACTCATCATAAATTGTTGCCTCATTATTACTTCCTGTAGATCATTTTTAACGAGTTAACCGTTCAAAAAAAATCCATGTAAGCACTACCGTCACCCATTCCCCCTACCACCAAGCCCCCCTCCCCTCCATCATCACTTCAATGGTCCTTTATCCGAGTTGGACTTTCATGAAATGAAAGGTTCAAGTTGTGGCTATATATTAATGTAGCATGTATAGTGGGCATCCAATGGAATTTGAAGACAGGTAAATGCTTAATTCTGGTGCCACAATTTTGTAAATATATCCGTCCCACAGCTTTCGGGGAAGGCTTTTTTCATGCATGGTCCCCTGCAAAGAGGCTTCCCCATTATCCACTATATGGATCATAGAGCAAGGGCTGTAGACTTACACATTCTGGGACACATCACGCTCCCATTACGTTTTAGGAGCCATGGGTTATTCACCTGGGCATCAGTCTATCGGCCACCTGCAGAGTATACCCTGTTCGGATGCATTTTTTCAGTTTGTTGCGACATTAGTCCTACTGCATAGCCTGCTGCTATAGTAGGCAATTAAAATGTGTTTATATGAGCAATGAAAGAAATTTATACCGGTATACTCTGACGGAAAATTTCGTGGGATGAAGAAAGTGAATTCAACCAAGTGCAAATTGATAAGGGCTGCATCACAGTTGAGCCTCCAAATATGCAGATGCGAGCTAATCTAGCTAATCAGGTGCCCCCAGTTCAGGACCATTTCGAAGTCCGATACCCCTCCTTAGTCCGATTTCCAGTGGTCCTCCATTTCTAGATCAATTCCAGACATGTCCGTCCGGATCAGGTGAGTCAATAATTTTACAAAGTACAGGCATACATGTACAAGTTGATCTTTTACACGTACAGAATCAGATCATCGTCAGGCCCCCAATCATCAAATCCTGGCCACGCCACTGGACTATGCAATAATACAGACCATGCACCAATACTAAAGGAGCCTTACATAATTTTCATGCAGGTTTCCTTGTAACGGACCAGACTGGGTAATGGAATATCGAGTCAAGCTGCAGCCCACTCCGGATCAATTCCGATTCCGTACAGTTCAATTGCGAGTCCACTGAGTAAAAGGGGACTCGTGCTAAGAACTGAATCTGAGGGCGGACACGGACGTTACCTACAGCCTAACAATATGTACCCTGTGCAAGTATCTGCGTAAATTTCTCTTCACCTGAGAGTTGAAACTCTTGCGCCAAGAAGGAAAAGAATTGGCAACACTAATTAGGTCATAAAGTTTCCGACAGCCTCAATGGACTCAAAAAGCACTATGCATTGACACGAAAGTTACAGGAAATTTCAAGTAAAAAAAGTACCGCGTGCTGTTTAGTTCCCTTCAAATAGCCTAGTCAACCCACCTCGTTTTGGTTGAAGAAATTTTTGCCTAAACCACTTTTAAAATAATTGATGATGATGGAGGTTGCATGGACCTAGTTTGGATCAAGAGTTCCATTCAAAACTGCGCAACGGAAAGAAAATGATTCTAATGTACCTAAGATCTGGATGCAGGGAAAAAGTGCGCTGGAAATTGCATTTTAAAGACACGTTAATAATGCTTTTCTTCATTTTACGACCTTGGCTGAGAAAAGCTGATTTCGGACTTTTTTTTTTGGAAAACGACATAGAATTGCTATAGGAAACGACTTCTGATTTTCACTGGAAGCCTTGGGGGGACAGACCCACCATCAGTGATGGTCGTACCCACACCCTCGTAATTCCACCACCCCAGGGCTGGTAGTGTGGTGAGACTTATGATGCTGATTGATATTTATTTCATGAGAGATATAGAAACAATTAAAAATGTCAAACTGTTAAGTTCAGCTGGGACGGCCAAGGCCGCCTATTAAAACCATTGCTTTAAAAATTGAGCCAGCGGCAGTTAGATAAGAGCTCTATGGGTACGCCTTGGCCCAGTATGGTGGGCTTTCATGGACTTGCTCGAAACAGAAAAAGAAAAAAAAAAACAGAAGCCCTTGTAAGCGATTTCTGATGGCCTTAAAATAATGGCCAGGACAACATCCGCCTTTCAGCGAAAATGATGTGAAAATATCCGCTTCAGGGCAAGACTGTATAAGTCTGTCCAACCACACTCTAAAAACTGAAAAAGTTGGGTAAAAATTTCACCAACGCTGGGTACGCCTATGAACTGAATACTGAAATTGGGTAAATTTTGCCCAGTAATTGGTGATTAATGTGTTTAACGAAAGTCAGATTACCACTAAATTGGGTATTCAACGTCTGGGTAAACCCATTAATTAACAACAATTGGGCAAGGTTGCACAATTTCAGTATTTTCACATACGTACACAGTACGTGTTGGTAACATTTTCACCCAACTTGTTTTAGAGTGTAAATAGTGGGTCCCCCAAGATATGAAAACAAGTGATAAACAACAACAACAACAACAGCAACAACAGCAACAACAGCAACAACAACAACAACAACAACAACAACAACAACAAAATAATTCACACCTTTAAGCTACTCTTCAATTCTTGTAACTTGATTTAGGTCCAACTAAGACCTCTTGTTACTGTTGCCGTGGATTTCTACCCATTACTGCACATAAATTACTTATAAAGGTAAATATTCAGACAAAGGAGGCTCAAGACTTCCAACTAAGCTAAATGGGAGACACTTTGGGTGTTGGGGAAGGCTCTGAGTAAGTATGTTAAAAGATTGAAGCCTGGAAGTCCACAGGGTCCCTCCAGCAGGTATGAGCAAGGGCACGGGACTGCTGTAAAGGGACTGTGCAGTCCCTACAACTTTATTTTGAACCATCAGTTAAATTTAACAAATTCCTCTTATTACGACTTCCAGGTACCTTTCATGAATGTTTCTAAAAATAAATATTAAATAATGTAGGTAAACAAAGGAGTTACACTGCATATAACTTTAACAGTTTAGTAATAAAAATATTGTCACATGATTAAAAAGAGCGACGGGTTACACCATTTCAATTTGGGGTGACTGCCGTAGGTGGGATTACGGGGGCAAGGGGAGGCACTTGCCCCACTTTTTGCAGACCTTAACAAAATAAAAATAATAGAAAAATAAACAAAAGCAAACGAAACCAGAGAAATTATAATGGAATTGTTAATATTATGGTCAATTTTGTAATGTAAAATAAACTAAACATTAATATCAAATAACATAAAATTATGCAAGAATTTTTTTCTCGGCGCCCTTCTCCGTCGCGGACCAGCAATAAAAACTGCCGTAACTAATACAGTGGCGGAACTCAAAGGTGGGAGGCAAGGTGCAATTGTTGTTAAAACATTTTGTTTGGTACCTTAACCAAAATTTCTTTCAAAACATGGGAGTCGGCTCCCGTTCACACTTTTGTGACTTGAAGCCCTGAAATAAATTTAGTGACAGTACTAAATGTACTTCATTACACCCATGATGATCCTTGCATACACAATCCAAAAACCCACCCGTGTAGTATAGGGAATCGAGATCCTTTTCGGTTTGCTTAGCATAAAATCAATATAAACAGATATCACGTGAGGACTGCTGTCCGTCGGGAAAGTTTTGTAGAATTGCCTCGTCATTACATCTTGTAAGATAGCTTGAGTAACATGGGCTTCCGGAGGAGGGGGGCAAGGGTGGCACTTGCCCCCCCCCCCGAAAATTAAAAACTTGAAAAAACGAAGAAAACATAAAGAAAAAACGAAGAAGATATAACATCAACATTTCTTAACAGTTCACTCAGTGTAAATTTCTACTCTCAATTGAATAAAACTATCAACACTCAGGCCCCAGGAGCTCACCAGAGCATATTTTTGGCATTTTTAAAGTTTATATTTACGATATTGCTAGTGTTTCCCCTTTTCCCCTATTTATATGCGGTAAATAAAGCCTTGGAAGTGCCATTTCCAGCGATCTGGGAAGCATTTTGGGCGAAATTTTCTTGCACTCCGCGCCATCCCATGGTGGCGGGGATCGCTGAGAGTCTGCTATCGGCTTCGCCCCCCCCCCCCTTGACAAATTCCTGGCTACGCCTTTGTCAACACTGTGTGAAGTAGCATCTAAATTTTCCCCCCGAATTTTTTTCTGCGGACGCCCATGTTGAGTAAATACTATTTTCAAAACCCTTGCAACCCCTCCTACTGTTCACTTTCCCCACCAACTACCACATCCTCAGTCATCAAATTGACCGACGTTTCCTATCTTAAATTTGCAAACATATATTTCATTATCTTTCAAATTAAACCTGAGGAATGCAGGATTTTCTCTAGAAATGGTCCAGAATGGCCGCAAAAGCCATCAAATTTACGGAAACTTCTCACTAAGCACCCTCGTTTAGTTTCCAGCCCCCGACTTCGCCCCGAAAGTTAAAGGTTCCGCCGACCACACCTTGCAAAGATCCTGCCACCAACGAAAATTGCTTCCTTGGCATTTTTACTGCGGACTCCCATGACCATGGATGTCTCTGTGAGAGCTACCCATAACAACATTTCATTGATTTTTGGAAATTGAGTACATATAACCCTCAAACTTTGACCGTCCTTACGATATTATACTTATTTTGCACAGTGATAAAAGACGTACGGGTCCCTTTGTCTCCAAACCATCGTTAAAAATGAAACACGAAAGAAAAAATAGGTTTCTGGAGAAAGTAGGCGATCTTTATGTGGGCTAATGGATATATTACATATAAAAAATAATGAAAACACTAGGACGGCTACAATAAAATGTGTTGAATAACGTTGTGTTCTTCAGCGCGCTTCGCGAGCATCCGTTGAATGTTGTTTCGTGGTTACTTCCTGGAGGATATCTTGCATGCTCCATAGCTTAGGTCGAACAAACTCTTCCATTTTAATTGTGTATGCATGCACCCACAAGCCCAAAACCCTCTTCATCAGATAAATGACCTGTTCTTCATGAGTAAGCTAGGCTAGTAGTTAAATTGTATTCAATTGTTCAAAATGTGATTTTGTGACTTGTTTAGCGCACATCCAATTTGCTTTAAGAATAGCAAAATACTTCATTCTAATGGTTTTAATTCTTTAAGTATCTCCGGGCCGGCTTCCGTGGGCGTTTCCCCCGGATCCCTACAGGCGGTCCTACGGCGCCGGCACCTTGACCCACGCCTAAAGTCAGGCGCGTATCCAGGGGGCACTGGGGGTACGTGCACCCCGGGTAGGAGGAGAGGAGAAAAAATGAGAAAGAGAAAAGAAAGGAGAAGAAAAACGGAAAAGGAAGAGGAAAGAAGAGAAAAAAGGAGAGGCGAGGAGAAAGAGAAAAAGGAAGAACAGAAGGAAGAAAGAGACGGAAAATAAAAAGGATAAGGGAACGGAAATGACGCGTTTGATGAAATGGTAGCAGCGTCATAGCTAGGTGCGTAACGGAACTGCCTCTGGATGTTCCCTACCAACTTATTCAGCCCGTCAACTGATTCGTGGAGGATACAATCGTCAGCAATCCTTACGATGTGAGCCTCAGTTTCCCCTTTTGGGAGGTGGACATTTTTTCTTATCACTTATGAACATCATTAGCACAAAGTACCAGTGAACCTTTCTAGCATAAACAAGGTGCAATCTTATACTGAATCATCCCGTGGCCATATGGTAGCCAATAGCAGCATGGTTCCCTCATCGTCCGAAAAGTACTCAACTGTGATTCCCGCAAACTGCCATCATCTGTTGGCACCACTGGCTACAAACATAGACTAATCTTCGTCAGTACCGACCTTTGCGTTACCGGAGCCAGCTATGTCAGAATCTCTGGCTACGGGCCTTCTCTTTATCCGGTTTCACCAGGGTCAATGGCAACATATAGCCCTCCTCCCTAAAAAAATGTCTCTACTACCGCGCCTGCACAGCAGCAAAAGTTGCAAGCTGTTTACGAATTACCAGGTAAAAGACGGGCTTTTTGACTGGCATGTAGGTTTGTTGGGCAATCTGAATGCAGGATTTGTCATGAAAATCTTATTAAATGAAAAAGTTTCGGCGCGCTTCACGCGCATGCGTCACGGTTTGCACTCCTTCTCATGACCATTATTAAGGTAATTATACATGGATCCGGAACTATTCTGATCAAACACTTTCCGAAAAACAGAGATACATCGCCAAACATCTGTAGGGGTCTCGCATCAATATGGGATCTTTCAATCTAATTTGCAGCATTAATGTGAAAGATTAAGGGTGTATTTGCCGTTATACATTTTTCAATTTTATTTTGACGGAGCGCTTCGCGCGCAGCCGTTATCTATATAGATGGTGTTTTTTAATACACTTACCACGAAAAAGTATTCTGAAACGCGCTCGTTAGTCCTTCACCCCTTTTGCTATACCTATCAGGGAGGTGTAATATCACCTTCCTGCACCTATACTCTCCCTACCGCCCATTCCCCATTGCTGGAAGCTGTTCGCCTGGATTTTCGTTTAAAATTAGTAAAATGCGATAAATGTAGTAAAGTGCTTGGCGTACGCGTCATACTCTATCAGGGGTTCTTAATTATTTCCGTTGGCGGGCCACATTTTTTAACATGAAAATCTCGCGGGCCACAAACAGGCCCGTAAATTTGTCCGTGAGGGGAAGTCCCATTTTTACATGTCTAAACGACGCCACAGCAACGTGAAGCCTCCCACTTAACAGTGTGGTGTCTAGGGATCCTTCGAAGAGCCCCCAGAGAGGTCCAGGACAACACTCATGTGGAACAACGGGGCGAAGCCCCAGAAGCTCTCATTAGTGAAACATTGTATGGCTGAAACCTGTAATCATCCCTTAATTCCATTTGAGGCGCACTGAACACATGAGTATCGCAATTTGACCATTACTTTGGGCAATAACGAAAATCCTGGGCCATGCAGAGCGGCTAATAAACTCATTCTAGATTCAACAGTGAATATCCACCTTGGAAAGAATGTGTTTGGGTGGGAACGTAGCCCTTGTTAGGGCTATTCGGCCTTTTGTTGTATATAACATACAATACAATCTAAATTATTCCCGTCTATCTGAACTCCCCCTTCTCTGCCCGTTCTCTGATCTGCGTCCCCCTCTGATCTGCGTCCCCTCTGATCTGCGTCCCCCTCTGATCTGCGGGAACCGTGGCGTGTGAAAGAGAATAATACTAGTAATAGTAACCTGGTGTAACCCCCGTAGAATTTGCGACATCGGTGAGCCGACCCAACAGGGTCTAGTGGGAACGGGGAACTTTATCATGACACTTGCTGACCGGAGGCCTAGGGTCACCATCGTTTGGTACGTGTAGCGTGCCAAGAATGTAGTTGTTAAAAATATCTTCCAGATTTTTGGAAGCGGCTTCCGCCAAGATTTTTAAGACGTATCTAAGCAATCGTTCAATTCGAGATCTCATAATTTAGAAAAAAAAAAAAACTTCAAATAAGAAAAGCAATTGAGAGGCAACTTTTAGGCCAATTTTTCCTTCTACCAAGAAGCATGTGTCCCTCATATTTAGTAAACCCATGAACTTGGTCTGACAGAGTTTCCCCTACCCAACCCTTGCTGATTTGGCCACCTTATGTCGGACAGACTGCCCATCGTTTTGTTTACACAGCTGGCTTGTGGGTAAGTAAGTTGCTTATTGTAACTTTCTAAATTGAACTTAAACATGGAAACCGCGCCAAGCGAGCGAAAATTTTGGTACCTTGGGACGATTTTGGTACAGGAAATTAAAAGATCGAAAAGATATCCTGGCCACCTTACCCCTAGTGCTCCTGAGATAAATTGCAGGCCTCCATCAGCTATGCCCTGACTCGTACCATCCAGTGAGGTTCGTGTTAGGCAAAAATGACCCAACATGACTAAAAAGGGAAACACGGTCCCGCTGTTTGGGCGCTTTTTATGATTTCGGTCGTAGGAATTTTCATTTCACTGACCTGAACATCGGATTGTTGTCTTACAAGCATCTGCGAATTAGACTATACCAGAAAATTTAGAGTGCGGCAGTTGAAATTCCCGAATCTCACACCCCAATTTTCCAAGTTTTATTTTACCAAGATGGGTGGGGAACCCCTAGCCACGTTCCTGCAGTATAGCTTTGGAACAGTAACTGCACCGAAGCTTCATGCTTCATGAAGTATACAGTGAAATAATGATAATTACAGACGCGTACGAAGCGCGCCGAAAAATTGTGTTTCGGCACATTTTAGTTATGCTTTACTCTGTTTTAAGTAACAAAAGCGAGTCTTCCACACAAAATATATCTCGAAAAGATACGTGATTATTGTAGGCGCATTTGTTTTTCCAACCTCATTTTTTGTTTTAAACCTCAATATCTTCGCTGGCCGGATTGGCCGCCATTTAAGAACCCAGGCTTTATATTATCATTTGGATGATGCAATTGCTCCATTTTATATAATTGATCAAGAGCTTCCAGGTATCTGCCAGCCTTAGATGCCCTTTTATAATGCACAATGAAGGAACAGAAAATTTTCGTAATAGTCAAAGAATGTTTCTGTTGACTCCACGTACGTATTTTTGCCTAAAAACTTTCCCCGAATTATAGAAGGCAGTAAAGTAGCCAAAAGGGGGACTTCATGAGGTTTGTTGACAACGTTACTTTCTCTTGGACAACATACATTCTTCTTTCACCTAACTAAAAATTAGAATTCACTAAATTATGGACATTTCCAGCCATGTATGATCAGCCCCCCAAAATATCCTAAAGATATCACCATTTTGCATCTAAACGACGTTAAATTAACAAAAATTTCCCAAAGGGGAGGGGACACCAGGACAGCACATGACCTTTATGTAGTGACAAAGGAAGGATCCCCACTGGTGTATACAAAACGCGGGCAAGGGCAGGGCACGGCGAAGGGGAGTTTGTTGACAACGTGTTCTCTCTTTCTCTTCTTTCACCTTACCAAAAATTAGAATTCACTAAATTATGGACATTTTCCAACCATATATGATCAGCTCCAAAAGTATCCCAAAGATAGCACCATTTTGCATCTTAGCAACCTTAAATTAACAAAAATTTCCCAAAGGGGAGGGGGACACCCCTCCCTAGCTTAAACCTCTCCCCCAGGAGGCACCTTTATGAAGTAACAAGGAAGGCGGATCCCGACTGCTGTATACAAACGCAGGGCGCATAAAAAAGTGCAATTCACGTGCCACCACTCAGTTGGAAAAAAACATCCAGCCAGTCGAAATTTGGAACCTTCACACCCCCACCTAACATATACCCTAGAAACGGCCCTGCTTGGGAAGGGCCATTTCCGGCCATCTGGGAGGTACGAAAACCAAAATTTTCTCGGTTCGCCCCGCGTCAATCCTAGTGGCGCTCCGTTTAGATGGTCGGCCCAAGTTGTGCCCCCCGGGTACAAAATTCCTGCAACCGCTCCTATAAAGGGATCACTTAGCTCTCCCGTGGCGCACCAGTCCTTCGTCATTTGGTATTCCGCCCGGATTTGCCCTTCCAAGTTTCAGACATAAACCTCCACCCTTCCGCTGCACTGCAAGCTGAACAATCACAGGCTTATTACGCCACGAAGTTTTGTTGTCAATAAGTTCCTCCAATAAACAGAAGCTAACTGTCGTAAAAAGAAGGGGAAAGTTGCTAATGTTGATAACTGAACATCACGTATGATAAAATGCAGTAACTAACTTCACACCGGTTACTACTGCAGTGCTGCTATAAATACAGGCCTTCCACTTACAAGGATATTTCCCGAAAAATTTAACGATAACTTAAGTCGTAAGAAACCTTAAAGGTTGAAAGAAATCGAAGGGATTTTATGAAAATTCAAGGAAAATCTAAGCAAATCGACCAAAGCAAAGGAAGCTGGTAGCTTATGAAAATTCAAAGAGAATGCGTGAACCACTTTCAATGTATTTTGGACACTGCCTCCGTCGTGTACTGAACCGTGGTTGTAATATTACTATACATGAATGCAGATTAATATTCATGCAAATTTTTTGACTTTTGAGACGTTCTGTGTGTCGTATGGTTTTAAATATAACTTATGGCAGCGTAACTTGAGTTTAAAATCTAAATTATAGGAAATATAACAAATTATAACAACATTTTTTGTTCATTCCAGGAAACTGGATGTAGAACTGTAGCAGCACTAAATTAACGAAAACAAATCACTAACTTCACACCGGTATCACCTAGTGAAGACTGGAAGAGTGAAGATGGGAGGACAAGTGACATGAAATTAACGTTAGATTTCATTATCTGAGGACAGTATTTCTTTCGAGCTTGAATGAGATCGCATCTTGTACACCTAGAAGGCTGCGCCAAGAATTTTTGAGCTACAGAGCACCTGAGGAGTCGAAATGGAAAGGAAACCATTTATTACATGTACGCCCCTCAGCTCATATCTTACTTAGGCTAGGCCAGTACCCCTAGCCTAGGCTAGATTACATTTACAGATAGGCTAGTAATGACTCGAGCCTAGCAGGCTATAGCCTAACCTTATTTAGGCTAGTGCATACACATTATTGTATATCATATGGCATGATATGCATGAGCTTCTCATCTTGTGATGCTATGTTAGACCCAAAAATCTTGAAAGTAGTAATCAGTGCAATAACAAAAAGTACACACAGGCCTAGGCTTAGGCTATTTGTAAAAAGTTTGAATAAACGTGTGATTCATTACATGCAACTTAAGAGAGAGCATCACCCTATTGTTAAAACAGGGTTTGGTCAGGATGCCACATGGGGGTTCGATTGTGCCTGGGGTTTGGTTAGGGATAAGGTTAGGGTTAAGTCAGTTTAGGGGTTAGGCTATCATATGAATGAGTACTCTTCTACCATATGTTGCGGTTTGGGGATGATGTTCACTCCCAAGCCTCATGTGTGATTCACTTTTGCTTTAGCTTTTGCTATAAGCCTAGGACTATCACTTAACATTAATCAAATTGTAGTAATGCTAGTTGCCATGATTTTATGCCGGTCAAAAACTAGGTGGTCAAAAATAGCCTGTCAGTGTCACATTGAAAAGTGGTGTGTGGTTTTCGACCCCCCCCCCCTTCCACCACTCAGTTCATGAGGACAGTAACAACTTTGGGCAGGTTCTTTTCATTAGAACATCCCAACAACCCATATCTATGTAAGTTATCATATTTGACCACTTTATAATGAAGTTTATGGATGTAAAGGTATGTGGAAGTAAGTTGTGGCATATTGCCTATTTTAAGACAACATGATTTTGAAATACATGTATATGTATTCATTTGGTTTTCAGGTTTGGATTTTTTATATTAAATGGTTGGCTTAGCTTGGGTCAAAAGTTTAGTGATTTTGAATTGTCACTAGTTCATAGTTCTTAGTGGCAAATTATTTTTACTGTTGTTTCTTCAAGAAATTCAAATTTGGCAGAAATGTTCATTGTGGTTGGATATACCGTTGTGGTCGAAAAACCCCCCATATTACCCCAGTGAATTAACTGGAAATGGACAGCCCTGCTACAGTCTATTATTTTGTGGTTATCCAATACTCTATATGAGTCCTTACTGGAAAGGTTGTACCACAGTGACTGCACTTGCAATCATGGGCATCTGGAGGGGGGGGGAAGGGGCGGCAATCGCCCGCCCTGGAAAATTAAAAACTTGAAAAAAAAGGAAAAATAAAGAAAAATGAAGAAAATATAATATCAGCATTTCTTAACAGTTCACTCAGTGTGAATTTCTACTCTCAAATCAGGAACTGAATAAAAATATCAACACTCAGGCCCCAGCAGCCCTCCCCCCCGAGCATATTTTTGGTATTTTTTAAAGTTTGTATTTACATATTTAGTGTTTTCCCATTTTATATGGGGTAATAGGCCTTGGAAGTGCCATTTCAAGCAATCTGGGAAGCATTTTGGGCCAAAATTTTCTTGCGTTCCGTACCAACCCATGGTGGCGCGGAGCGCTGAGAGTCTGTCCGTGGGCTTGGCCCTCCCCCCCCTTGACAAATTCCTAGCTACGCCTTTGTCAACACTGTGTGAAGTAGCATCTAAACTCTCTCCTGGGAGTAAAGTATTTCCCATGAAAAAAGTTTGGCCCCCTAAGAAATTTTGCCCCCCCCCCAAATTTTTTTCTGCGGAAGCCCATGCTTGCAATCCATTTCCTCATTCTATGTCACACCACATTGTATTATTTAGTGTTTTCACCTGGCACCTGGGTACCCACCTGACAATATTACTACTCAGGTAGAATAATTACTACCTAGAACTATGGTTTTCTTTTGATCTTGGCGAAATGGCATAATATTTTTAACTTACAAAATGTACAGTATTTCCCTTCATCTCTTTCACAATAAAGTTATTGTGGAAATGAAGTCATCTTCGGTACCTTGCTTTTTGTTAAATTGCACTATACACCAGTCGAAAGGCCTGCGATGTGTGTTTCTAACCAAACATCAAGCTGTGCCTATAGCACTATACCAGATGACGAAACAACATACCATACTGTACATAAGTCTAGCCTATCTCCTTGATAAATGAACCTAAAAAGACAGCTCATAAGTGATGTGTATGTGGCACGTGGGGATCAAGAATGGAATCTAAGGCAAAGAAGCAGCAACAAGAAAGTGCTAGAAATTTTAGGAAGTTCATTTTGTTGCACTACACCATTTACACGGATGTACAAATTGGCATGATATTTATACGACTAGATTTGATACTTACCACTTAAATTAAAATGACATGCTTCCATTGTCTGAAGAAGTAAATTTAGTAATACAGTTATGTCTACATAAGCTATGCACATATTCCAACCAAAATAATGTTCTTTTGTCTGAAATCAGTCGCTAAAACTTCGTAATTTTGTTGGAGTTAGTTTTTTTTTAAACAAAATTCACTTCATCTGTGGCATAGTATACATTCTTTCAAGAGGTACCTTGCATCATGTGCATAGACAAAAGCAGAAAAAACAATCTTCCAACCTCTTACTCCTGTAAATATTAGAATGATTCCTATGTTAATGTTGCTTAATTTTTTTCCTTGCTATTCAAACTATTTGCAAAATTTTTTGCATCCAAAAGACTGCAAACATATGGTAAGAAAGAGCAAAATATTTTCCTCATTTCCTTTGTATACCCCATCTTGAAAATGGAGCATGCTACAGTAACATGCACTGCTTTGGCACAAAATACTGAACTGAGCACCCAGGCAACAGACAAACGTATGCATGTGATATCAACGTGTACAGTGTGTGCCTTATCATACCTACTGTACAGTACATTGTTACTACATGGGTGGAATCTCGGCCCAGGAGATGTTAAGATTTTACAGTCATTTTCATGAAGGATCAATGTGTGCAGTAGGTAGAGGAATTTTGACAAAAGTAACAGGAAAGTAGTTAACAAGAAATTTGCACACATGAGTTGAGGTATTTTATAGTGCAGTTCTGAGTTGCAGTGACAAAATTAGGTTAAATTTTTTCACGGTGCACATGTTACGGCACATTGGACACAAAGCCACAGTAGGTAATGATAGGACTTGTTTATTGTGTCTGACTGCACATAGCATTAATGGCGCTAAAGTATAAGGTGAAATTAAATATTCTCGTCTAATTTTCAGACTCACAATATTAAGAACCAATGGCACAAGTGAAGTAAATTTAGTGAAGCACTGTGATATGTGGTTTATCCGTTCAGTCCACTTTATAGAGAAGAGAAGAGGGGCCGATGCGTCCAGTCACGAATCATACACAATGCACTAAAGTCAGAAGTAGCAACGTTATGGTCAGGTACCCGGGTATGCGTCGGGTAATGTGTTACGTATATCTGAGTGTGAATTTCCTACCCAGTGAAACACTAGTATTATTGGTGTGTTGTTTGTGTCTAAAATCTGTGACATGACAAATGTGAAGAATGTTGAAATCCATGCTGAAACAGTGACACTAGCTAGGCCACACCAAAGTTTATCGTACATTATTCTAATGTATTAACTTAGGGGCAGGAGACAAGCTGACTGTAAGCTTGAACTGGGTGATACACTAATGCTTAAATAGCCACTCTGAAGACTGAAATGGACCAGCTTTCTTTCCAGAATTACGGCAGTATGGTCATTGAATGAAGTTTAATCTTTCTCAATCCTTTTATTTTCCTAGTATTTCTTAGTTTATGAAATATCTTCTAACAGAGTTGTCATTAGCTGTGCAAGTGTAGTCTGCATGTGCAGTCCTTTTGAATTGAATACCTCCCTAGACTACGTACGTAGACATTTACTGTAGGCTACTATGCATGTACTGAACATAATGGGGTGCAAACAGTGGTGCCAGCAAGTTTTTTTGAAAATTCCCTAGATCATGAGCCAAAAATACCTGATCTCAATTAAGATGCACAGAGGATACAATTCCTGATAATAATGTGCTCTTGAGCTCTAACAAATCAGGAAATTTTTGTTAAATTAAAATGAGAGAATGAATAAATACATTTCCCTTAAGTTCAAAAGGTTTCTCATCTTGCTGATTGTCATAGATTTCCATGACTTCATTTTCCATGACATTCTGTTCTGTTTGTATGTATGTATACAATCGATCTTGGTATGGTGCACCCGGG
The DNA here is from genome assembly GCA_029531755.1 of Holothuria leucospilota. NCBI lineage: Eukaryota > Metazoa > Echinodermata > Holothuroidea > Aspidochirotida > Holothuriidae > Holothuria > Holothuria leucospilota. Next base: position 1,978,640 of record CM055976.1, on the reverse strand, counting down.
TATGGTGCACCCTGGCATGGTGTCATGGCTACATTTGAATGTAGGTATGCATGGACTTGAATGAGCTGTGACATGATGGTGAGTGTGACAAAAAATGCAGAAATGCTAGATAGGTTTGATGATAATGTTATTATTTCTCAGTGATTTTAAAAGAATAATTCTTTTTGTCAATCTGTACGTGCTGATTACTGTATAAGTAATTACTACGGTTATGGTGTAACGTAACTTCAGTGGAATTTAATATGTGACGTGACAGTCAAATTCCATGCATCACGGCAGTGACTGGAATTTGCACTGGAATCTGGAATTTAGGATCACAGTGCATGCCAGGAAGTGTGGAACTTTTGCTGTAGGCCAATACCCTTACATTAGGACCTTGCATCAGTCACTGCACTCAAAATGTATGGCCCATACACTGTGTAAGCTAGGTAGGCATACAATATTTGCAGTACTATAGGCCTTTGTAATTGACTGACTCATGCTTTTTATGGTAGGACTAGGCCAACCACCACGCTACCCAACACCAGAGAACTATATGTTATTTTGTGCTAGCACACAAAGTTGTCACAGTAAAATGTTGACTTTCAATTAAATTGATAGTTGGGCTGGTTGTTAAGAAAATGTTATCTGTTATATGAGTAAATTTGTATAATTTAGGCTGAAAAGGCTGAATGGTGTTATATTGACCTAGAAAGAAAACATCCACTCAAGGAATGTGGGAGGAATTGTTTAGCAAAACTCCCCAATTGTGTATTAAACTGGACCCTTATGTTATGTACTGTATGTATAAATACAGTGTGCTTGCGACCAGGGCTCCAGCGAAAACATCACCCTGTGACTGTCTGTTGTACTGGGCAGCCAGCTACTATACATCTGTACAAGTCACTACTAGACCAGTCAAAGTGATGCTGTTGTTTCAGTGTATGTCAACGTGTAGCCCAATATTGTAAATAGAGATTTAGGGATATTTCTAAGTATGTTTGGGTGATGCAACAGTACCCTTTAAGTTAACACTGTCTATACCCACCCTTTCTTATGAATGGTGGAAATTGAGATAATTGTCTAAAATGAGTGAATGCACTCAAAATGATCTGGAAAACACTCTCTAGCTACAGTAAGTGGTATTAGAATAGCAAATATAGTATCAGTACAACCAAGCAATACGTCAGTTGGCGGATCTACCTCATTTGGTAGGTGTGCAGGTCCATACACACCTCATTTTCCACCATGCAACACTACCTTTCACACACACACACACACATACCAACTGATCACAGCAAAAATGAGGTAGTTACTCTAATGGACTTGACAACACATCCAGCTACAGTAAATCATCAAAAAGTAGCAACTGCACCATTATTCTAACCGAGAAATTTTCTCGATTGGCGTAGTACTTCATTTTGATAGTGTGTAACCTGACGAATTACCTCGTTTTCCACCATTTGCCAATGCACCTATACCCACCACACACCACACATGGAAACTAACATAGCTTTAGTTAAGACCTTCACCACCTTTGAAAGATAACAGCAGAATCTGCAATCTCAGGTAATTTATTGTACCACCCAACTCAGGCTACAGTGCTTCGACTTATATTGCATAATGGTAGTTATTTGAATATTCTTGGCTATCATCAGGCCATTTTTTTGGTAGGCTATTAAGAATTTACTCTTGCTGACTATACATAGGCCTGATTTATTGATATATCACACTAGGCTTGGGCTGCGACCATATGCAGTCACTCTTTTCATAGGCTTGCAGAAGTGAGCTTGTGTTCATACCAGAGTATCTTGAATAGAGCCATTGTCTGTTGCAAATTAAAACAATGATAAATCTTTTCATCTAGGTCTGATTTGGTAGAGATAGACATTAGTACCTTATTCAAAAGACAGAAATACCATACATAGTGCACAAGTCAAAAAGTGAAACTTAGTGGTATAATTCATATTGTCACTGTGTATTCCATTGCTACTCTGTCTTTAGATATGAATGAAGTAATTTTTTGACCTCATTTAAAGTTGTAGAAAGTGCAATATAATAGAATATTGCATGTACCTGTGTACTGACTAAAAAGATCATACAGTTATGATTTTGTGAATAATTGTAACTCCTTAACCATACATATTTTATGTATTTTATTTAAATAGATCATGGTGAACAAGAACAATTCACAGCTATAGAGGTTGAGCTGCTTCAGTCTCTCCCCAGAGAGAAAGTAGAATGGAGAAGGTGAGTTTTTAATGACCAACTGTAAAGCTGATGTGCAGAGGATGTCATCTTCTTGTTGGGAGGTTACCTCTAAGGTTATTTAGGGTTAGGTAAGGTGAAAGGACGGGATTGGATAAGGATACAGGTTCAGGCTGGGGTAAGACTTAAGTCAGTTAAGGAGTTAGCTAGGTTAGGGTAAAGTGGCCAGACAAAAGTAGTCAGGGAAGGACTATTCACATAAATGCTGAGTAAAAAAGTAGTCTTCACACTAGTGACAATACTGTGTGCTACAGCAAAAAGATTTAAAGTCATTAAAGGCATGTCACTGGCCATACCATTGGCTTAATTCCAAAGGGACATGGTGGATAATAAGGACCATATGTGCCCACCCAAAATACTGTGCCCTTTTGCTTTGAAGCTTCCAAGGCAAACATGAGTTAAATTGGTATTTTGAATACAATGACTGGATGCAACCCTGTGGTTGATTGTTTAGTAATCATTCACCATTGTTTACAAGGCATGCTTAGTTCTGTAATTTAGCACAAAGCCCTAAATTTTCACCCGATTTTCAAAACTCTATTAAAGGATACAGACTTTCCACAGTCTTTGACTGTCATAATAATTCTTTCACAGTAATGACAAAAGTTAGCATTAAGCACCCTGCAGATTGACAAACCATGCAATCTAACCCTTGTGTAACGTTCAGTAGAAAATTCATAAGCTAAAGTTATAAATTTATATATATATAAAGTGTGATGTCCTTCAAAGTATGGAGTAATAAATGGCAGTCTGCCTTCAAACCACAGCTCTACTGGAATGAAATAATGAGGCTTGGCAGTCAAGAGGTCAGAGGTCATCATGGTGAACAATAACCAGTGAAGGAAGGGGGGGGGGGAGAGGAGATGTTTCATTCAGTATGGATTCATGTGTTGATTCTCCAGATGTCTTTGCTAACCTGCTTAAAAGTGCAAATATGTTTGGTAAGTCATGTAATTCCCCACCATATAGTTGCATCCTCAGCAGTTCACATTTTACAACGCCTGAATTAGTCGAGTTCAAAATGAAGATAGGTAATTTGGTTATCATTTCTCATTGTTTTATTCTCATACCAGTATAATATGTCAGTTTTAATGTCAAATCAGCACCTTGGCCTCTGAGCATCTCAGCAACGCTTAGCATAAAGTGTCACAATTTGAAGTCTGTTTGACTTACAGTTCTACAGCTCTGTGTACTCTGTTAATGAGTTGCAAATATCTGCATATCTCAGTGTTTAGGAGCAAGAAAAGAATACTTTAGGCAAAAGGTGACTTTATATAGATTAACTTGTATAGTGACTATGGTTGATATCATACACTGGGTGGTATGATAAACTGTGTCCTCATCTGCATCTCATTTTACAATAAACAATTCGAAGTTCAAGTTGATGGGATATACAATATGAAAATAGCTGTAAAACTATCCATCCTCACAAACTGCTCAGTCAGTGACTATTGATCAGGTTGGCTATTTTATTTGTCTGTGTACAGAAGGATTGCATGTTTGCCCCTTCCCTGGTCAGTCGTATGTACTATACATACCCACTGGATGATTTAGTGGTAGAGCATCCACTAAGCCCATGTAGCCAGGAGGGGAAGGGGGGACTGGGGCAGCAACAGTAAAATTTTCACTCCCCCCCCCCTGGAAAGTTAAAAATTACCATTGCCTTAATGTATTTTAGTAGATCTCACCCCCTAAAATACCCCCAGAAGCTATCTTGCCCCCTTTCAGTACCTTGTTGGCTATGGGCCTGGCATCCACCTTTCAACTGTGAGGCTGGACATCAAATTACTTGTCATAAATATACTGTAAAAGAAGACTGTTACCTTCTCACACAGTGTTCAGTATACAAAGAGATTGGAATGGAATAATATAGTACATTGTGTACTATACATGTATACACAGTAACTGCTGTCAGATTGCTTTGTCCTTGACTCCTTGGGGTTTGAGAAGAGTTAAGAATGAATGATGTGCCTCAGGTAAACCCTTGTAAGGCACTCCGAGATCTTTGGCTGAAGTAGAGCACTATGGTATTCAGTAGAAGAACTGAGTGTTACTATCAGAGTTTTAATTGAGTCACTAGATTTGTGACTCGAGTCACCAGTTGTCAAACTTTTAAGTGACTTGAGTCAAGTCATTGACTCAAGTCACTGTACTGTTTCAATGGGGAAATTACTCCTTAATTTTCTCGAGTCACTACCATTTTGAGAAGAAGTGACTCGAGTCATGACTCTTTACAACACTGGTTATTATTGATGTTGCTATTGCTGTCTTCATTTATCAGAGCCCGACATTTATTGCTACTCAAGGGTCCTGTTTCATTAGGGGTGATGCTCAAACTTAAGACTTATTTTGATAGAACTATTCCATGATAGATCATACTTAAGGTCAAGCATTAACTTTTTATGAAAAAGGGCCCAGTATCAACACTCCCTTTTTTGACCTCCCATGTGTTTCATTTTCATACGTGATAGATCCTTTGGCAGAGCCAAGATGATACAGGTAGATGTTAACTTCGTACCATTCGGTACCCATCTGTTACCCCATGATGACAATATAGATCACTCCAGGATGCTTCTACAACTACCAATGCTGCATGTATACTTCACAGATTGCCCTGTAAGTTGATCCCACCCCCTTTTTCTCTCTTCCTTTACTTGTAATACTGAGCACACACATAAAGTTTATAGATTTTTTTCTTTTATCTAAATTCTTTATCATACTGAATTATAATGTCTGGAGAAATATTTCAAAGGGTGAAAGTTATTTTTAAATAAATATGAGTGGAACTGGATAAAACAGATATATATAAATCTCAGAAGGTACACTGAAATGGGCTCTTACTGTAGTTCTGCCAATCAGTCTGAACCTTAGTATTTGTTTTGAAATCCATTTTGACTACATATGTTCTCAATGCAAGTATTCCCTTATCTCTGTAATAATGCTAGTAAGCAAGCATTTAGAATATTTTTTTAAAATTAAAAAATAAAATAAAATGCAATACTTTGCTCATTTTGCAGTCAACTTTAAAATTGTTCTCTTTTTCATTCATGGAGGCTGCAGAGTTACATGTGAATTAATGTCAGATATATTGCTGTTACAGTCACCAAACATACAGAATGATAACCTTATTATTCAGATACGTACATGGCTTCATTTGACACTCTGCTACATAGAGTCATACTACTGCATGTGTGTATAAAGGATGAAGTACCCAGAAAACTGAGTGAGGGTGCATAAAGCTAAATTGAATTTGTCTGCTTAAAAGTAGACAAATTGTTAATTTATGTGATTACTCAATAAGGGTTTTTAGCACAATGATTATGGAAGATAAACCAGCAGATAAACAATTAGGCCAGGGATGGGGGGGGAGGTAACCCAACTCTTCTTCAGAGTCAGGACTCTTTGCCAGGAGTCAGGTAACGACTCCACTTTCTTCGGGATTGTGACTCCTGGGTAATTTTCAGTACTGGTGAAACTGTGCACAAAAATCATATTTCCGAGTTAATATTTTGTGTTGCTTTCCAACTTTAAATGAAGAATTGTAATATAACTAGCTCTTTTGGTCTTTTCTCTTTTCAATGGCATGTTTTCCTTCAGTTGGCTGCTACGATTCTCCAACATTGTCAGTCAGTAGGTACCTAAACCATTCAGAAGCCTGTATTGTAAGCTTACTGGTGTATTAATAAACATTGGTAGGCAAGTTGTGGACAGTTTATAGCTGCTGAGATATTATGTTCCTGTGTCAGTTATGACATCTGAGTAGAAGTCGGGACTTCTTCAGAGGTCGCAGTTAATAGGGTCATGGATGTGCGACTTCAAAAATATTGGAGTTGCTGAAGTTTAATACATAATATAGAATATTTGCAATTTCTCCTGAATACCTGCTAGTGAAATGTTTTTCTTCTGCAGGACAATGATGCATACAGAATTGTTACAAAGGAAAAGATAGCTGCCTGGATGAATTTACTCAAGGAAAGGAACATTGTTGATTGGATGATAGTATTGGTGGAGCCTGCTAATCCAAGGAGAAGCAAGCCAAAACTGCTGCCAAAGCATTCTGTTGTAGATAAAATTAGAAACGACTTCTGTGGCAGACAAACAGAAAGGTTAGTGCTGTTGATAAATCTTCCAGTGTTTTGTGAATGGAGGAGTTTGAAGAACAGCTCCCTCACTGTGGTGGTTAACATAAACATTGGGCTAGTCTTATGCCACAATATGATTGATTCCCTGTGAAAAACACATTTTTGTGGTAGCTTATATAGTGCAGGCAAACAGCCTCTTCAGAATGCGAGAATACTGAGTTTGTTGTGACCCTGTTATCACCCCGTGGCCTGATGTCCTCTATGTTGTGTATCAATGAAGCTCCACTTCCTTCAACTCTCTGCTCAGTATGAAAGAATGTAAAATAAAATGTGCAACCTGTTATCAGAGGACAAATTGGAAGGAAACGTTTGATTAATAAATTTGCCGAGCTATGTGTACTAACATGTAGGTGAAAAATTGTCCAATAGCCAATGGTCATGTCAGTGCTTAAAGTCATCAGTGATGAGGGGAGCAACCAAATAACAAGTTGAAAAATATGAATGAAAATAAAAACTTGCAAAGAAAAAGCAGCAGTGCATATCAATTTGTTTTAGGTAGAAGGAAATGGATTTTCACCAGACTTCTTGTTTATGACAGCAATGTTCCCCAAGACTCCTGGGGGTTTGGGGGAGGGGGGAGGATGAGGGAGTACAGGTGATACATTAGGAAGGACCTACCTTGGACCCATGCCATAATGGACTAGACCATGCATGCACACTGTTGTGTGGCTAGGTGCCAAGCCCTCAGGCCCTGTGATGACTTCGCCCATCCTTCCAGCACAAGCTCTGGTAATAACATGGCAGTAGTTTGTCTGTGCACCTTATTGAAGGAACGGTGATTCCCATAGTGCTATGTTATACTGCATAGCTTGTCCCCTCCTTTATCCATATTCTAGCTAAAATTTTCTTTTATCGTTTGAAAAGGGTGGGTGCTTAAATTTTATTTCAGTGGTAACAGTAGGAATGCAGAAAAAAAAACAGCTGCACAATCACACCTGGAAACACTGGCCATTATTTAGCTAGCATATTAATTTTTTCCTACAGACTGGTAGTTCTTCATGAGCCAAACAACCCTGTACCAAACAATAAAAGCATGGAATCATGGGCTTCCTTTGTCAGCAGGCTAAGACAACTGTTCGTGACTGCTTACAATCGGACATTCAGCAAATATGAAGATGTTGTTAGAGCTGAGAGGGAAAGGAGAGTTGAGAAAGATTGGTATTTCTGTAGCTATTTCCTTCTTCAGGTTGGTTTCATCATTTTCTAGAGTAGAATAAATTAAACATTTTTAAATCCATTGAAGAAACTCTACACATCTCCAGGGCAAGCCCTAACGTAAGCAGGTCCTGGAAATTTTTATTCCATTGTCCCCAAGATGAAGCAGCTGGTTTACTTCAAAAACATATAACTGGGCGACTTCTAATTTTTGCGCAAAGAAGGTGATCATATTTGGTGGTTGTATTTGTTTAACAAGTTTAATTATTTTGCAGAAAAAGGCAATAAGACATATCACCTTTGCACCTTCGAGGGATCATGGTAAAAATTATACATTTCAAATAAGACTGCACTGCACAAATTGTGATGAAATACTGTAATTGATAAAATCTGTCTTGTGTGTTAACTGTGACATGTAAGGAAAAATTCTGCCTCTTTTTGTTCAGAAATGTTTGACCAATATAGTTACAGTCTGTAAGACCCCCTTGTAACCACGGACAAGTTGTGTCTATTTATAATAAAGGGGTGGAGAAGGAATTGTTACTTTTTTCTTAGATTATGAGAAACTTGGCTTTGTTATTGTGTATGAAAGCATGGAAGAGATATTCATGCATCATTCTTCAACTTTCTTGAAATGTTTCCTCTCCTGCAGGAGGAGCTTGCTTTAGCTTTTGAGTCTATGGGAATCTATGAGGAAGCCCTGGTCCAGTATGATGAATTAGATGCTCTCTTTACTCAGTTCATCATAAACTCACAGGCAGGAGGTACATTTTGATTATGTTTCCTTAGCTTTTGATCGGTCAAGAAATATCTGTATTTGAATTGCAATTTGGTATCTTATAATTGCAGTTATCTACCTTGTAAACACTATATCAAGCAGGAAAACATTTCTGGATTTCATATCTGACATTAATGCCCAAAATAAATGCCAAAAGATGATTTTAGACCATGTTAAGGTTACAGTGATGTGTTCAATAAATGCCTATTACTCTTTGACATTGTATTCCCTACAATTAGGAGAAACACACTGAAAAAGTGAAATTTGTAACTGCATTCATGCTTTTAAAGGTATTTCCTTCTAGGAAGGATTGCAAAGTCTCTAGTGTTCTGATTTTAAAGAAAGGATTTGTACTAAAAATGAGTGTGATTAATACTCTTATGATTTAAGTTTTCATTCACTCAAAGGATGGAAAGGAATTTTCAAAATGTTTTTTTTTTTTTTTTTAATTTTTCTGTTTGGATGATACAGAGAATGTAAACTGGTTGTCAGCCTTTACTGAGACTTGCACATGCTGGGATGGTCTCAACCTCTCGGATACCTTCAATAAAGAACAGAGAGAATGTATCAAAAATGGGAAACCTTCACTTCTGGATCTCCGTAACTACCTCTTCTCTCGTCAGTGTGCTCTCTTGTTTAAGATGAGGAAACCTTCAGAGGTTGCATACAGGTCACAGTCCTTCATGCACACCTGTGTTCAAGAACTCAGCATGCTAGAAGTAAGAGTCTCGTGTTGATCTTAAAAGGGGAAAGAAAGTCTAAAATTGAAAAAAAAAACATTTGTTACAAAGGCTCCAAAGTGGAATTTAGTCCAGTTGTTTTCCTCATTGCTTGTACTTTTGACAGGGCTGTAGGAAGGTTGCAATTATTGGGGGTTGAGATCTTGTGAAGTATGGATTTAGGTATTTCCTGATTTAATGTTTGGCCTTTCTCAGGAATGGCTAGTAGTAATTTTTGTATGGAAAACATCAACTGAATTTTATAGGGAGCTGTAGCCCCTTACCCCTTCTCCAGCTCTGATGGCTTTGGTTGGTAGTTGTGAAGTGTTGATTGCAGCATAACTAGTATACAGGTAGCACTTAAGGTATTGTGAAGTTAGCCAGTCATAGTATTTATGACCTCAATACTGTATAATTTACATTTCTGCTTCTACTGTGTGTGAAAGGTCAGTATGGTGGAAAAGTACGGCACTTAGTCAGGGCTTATGGGAAGACAAGCACCATTAATGCTTCTCTGTTAAACCTGCCACTGTCTGGAATTTACAGATATCAAGGATGAGATTAGTGGAGGGTAGTCATGGGTGGGTGGCTGTCTTGAAGTTTTGACTTTGCTGGAAGGGAGTCATCACTCTTTATTTTTACAGTGCTGCAGCAGAAATGAGATATTTGGGTATAAATAGTAGGGGGGGGGGGTAGGTAGGTTTGCTATTAAAGTGGACTTAAAGTCTACAATTTCAAGAATATATATTAAAGAGGTTGGAAAATAAATTTCATTCATCCAATTCCCATTTTCATAGCTTCCTCCATTGCTGAGATATAAAATGCTGAAGTTTATTCACTTCATTTGAAATAGTGGATTGTGCAATAATTTGTGATGTCCTTCTTGTACAACTCACATTACCTGCTTTTGTTTCCTTCTAAAAATAAGATGTTTAAATAACCTTCGAACATTTACTGTTTCCTTACAAAGCATGTTGTTTGGTGAGGCTTAAACACCTGAGTCACCCTACAACAGTAAGACAATGATCACATTTTGGTACAAGGTGCAGTGGCTTTTGAAAAAATAAAGAAATACAAAGACAGTAATTTGAGTAGTACAAGAATGACATCACAAATTATTGCACAGTCTACCATTTTAAATTGTGTGAATGAGCTTCAACATTGTATATCTCAGCCCAGAAATGTCCCGTGAAGATGGGAGTTGGATCATTTGGAAGCATTTTTCAAGTTATGTAACATATTTTTTTGAAATTTCAGACTTAAGGTACACTTTAATGTTCCATAGTTAATGAGATGACGGATTGCGCCAGGCATGAAATGGGGTCAGTTGACAGAACCACATTTACTTCAACTTTATCTGACATTTACACTCAAGTGTTTGTTAGAAACATAACTTAGCCTCATAAAATAACCAGTCAGCTTGAAATACAGCTAAGTGATTGAACACCCTTGGTTTTGCCTTTGGTGTTTTGTGAAAAAGATTAACTTCTGTGAAACAGTGGTAGGTAGTTACCATGTTTTTAAAACTTTGTGCACAAACTCTTAGTATTAAAAAAATATATATACAATTTTTGTGATTATTTTAAAGGTTCCAATGCCTCCAGGAAGTGTTGCATGCTGGGTATTCTTGACTTGTGTAGAAGTTTTACAGAAGTATGAGAAGATGAGCAGTATGTGTCAGATGGAGATACACTCTCACTATACAGCAAACCTGTGGGTTTATGCACAGAGAAAGGTGGGTATAGATCTAGGTTATGGTGGATGTACTGGTGTATACAGGGATGGGTATGACAAACCTGTGGGTTTATTCACAGAGAAAGGTGGGTATAGCTCTAGGTTATGGTGGATGTACTGGTGGGTACAGGAGGTGGGAATGGGTACAGCAAACCTGTGGGTTTATGCACAGAGAAAGGTGGGTATAGCTCTAGGTTATTGTGAATGTACTGGTGTATACAGGGATGGGTATGACAAACCTGTGGGTTTATTCACAGAGAAAGGTGGGTATAGCTCTAGGTTATGGTGGATGTACTGGATGTACTGTTGGATACAGGAGGTGGGGATAGGTACAGCAAACCTGCTGGTTTATGCACAGAGAAAGGTGGGTATAGCTTTAGGTTATGATGGATGTACTGGTGGATAAAGGAGGTGGGTTGGGTTTGTGCACCAAGAAAGGTGGGTATAGCTCTAGGTTGTGGTGGATGTTCTGGTGAATACGGGCAGTGGAATGGGTTTAGTATACTTCTGGGTGTAATATATATGGACAGATTAAGGTGGGTATGGTGGATATTAGGTGGATACAGGCGGTAGGATGGAGGAGTGACTATTTAGAAAGCTGTTTGCATGATTGGTATGTTGCAAAGGCTTGTCTTTGCCCTTTTAATTGATAACTGCTTGTAAATGGGTGCAAGGAAGGTACTAATAACAAATGAGAAACATTGCAAATTTATCCCAGGTTCTAGATTGAACATCTGTCCACTATTCTGTAGGGATTTTGGGGGACAATAAAATTTGAACAATAAGACTGAATTTTAGAAACAGTCAAATATTGTAAACTATAAAGACACATCTAGTGTGATGAATCATCTCTGAGCTGTTGCTCTATGATAACCTCATTTTAAAATAATACTTGTTTCATGCATCAGTGAGGGAATGATTAGTGTCATTTAAAGCTTTGGATTTGCAATCAACAGCTTGCAGAGCTTGGAGAGTTATGTGGTCTAATGCCAAACAGGTCTGGGCCTTCATCAGAGCAGCTTAATTCCGTGGTAAACCTGCTGTCTGGGATGGGAAAGTCCTCTCCTGCCACTCAGAATGAAAATAGTCCAAATCAGAAGTTACGAGAAGCTCTTAGCTCTTCAGCTGCATTCCGTCGACATTATTTGGTGAGAACCCATCAGCTAAGCTACAGTCCTATACAAATGTACATGGGACAGCACCCCCACTCCCAGTTCAGTTTTGCAAATATTTTGGGGAGGGGGACAACATAGATCTAGGGTGAAGGGATTTTGGGAGACCAACAAATCTACCTAGGTGTTGGTACATTTGTGAAGAATTGTCCCATCATTTTTGTCTTGGATTGTAGTTGCTGACTGTTGATTAAGAAGGAATTAGAGGTTATAAATTAATGTCAAAATTACAGGAATAAGTGTCATGTTTGAAACATTTTTGTGGCAATATTGTCCAGCCCACTGCATTTGCTGAAGAGAAGAGCTTAAATGGTTTGATGAAGATAACAGAGTTTAGACTGGGTAATAAAGTTGTTATACAATAAAGAATGTTAAAATGTTTCTCACCATGATGACCTTAAACCGGTGCTGTGGCCGAGAGGATAAAGGCGAAAGCATTTGAAGCAATGAAGCTTGGCAACCGGGAGGTTCAGGGTCAGTCAAAGTACGGTGGGTTTTCATCCAAGAGCTTTCCCATCTGAACTGGCTTTTCAAGAGAAATCCAGTTTGATCTGAATTGTTGAGTTAGCCACAGGACATGAAGTTGTATTTCATAAGCCATATAGGCTTCTCCCACATTTGTGGTCACTTAGTGTTGTAAAACAACTGCCCTTCAAGGCCTGAATTTTGATGTGAGGGCAATCATTTCAATATTTCATCAACAGCAGACATCACAAATTGTGCAAGCTGCAACAATGCTCTTATCATTACTTTTATAGAAAATACTGTTAGCAGTTCTGGAACAATGGAAACACAGTTAACAGTGTTGTGTTTTCATCGGATAACTATCCTGAAGAACGACCAGTTTAAGGTCATGTGACATGAAAATAACATAGTTGGATATTTGATGTAAAAAGCATTAAAAATCCAGAAAATAGCCGCAGTTTCCATTAAAGTCCATCAAATATTGACCATTTGACAGGGAAATTTCTATTTCACACTTGTATCATGAATAAACATGAGCTAGATATGCAAATATGTGACATTGAAAGAGGGACAACCATATATATGGCACATGTTAGCTTTTGTTTTTTCAACCTTAAAGTCCCTTGTATACGAATTTGGATAAGAGAAATGAGTGGTGCTTAAGGTTACTTAAACCCAAACATAACCAAAGAAATGATTTGTTGGAGAAAAAAGACATTTACGAAAGTGAAAGGTTGTTTTAAACAAATCGTGGTTGTAAATGTAACGGCTGTTTCAATATGCACAAGGTTCATCGCGGTGGGAAGTTCTAGATAATTATGAATATTCATTACTCAGCTGCTTTGAGATCACGATGCAGCCAACGGCGAATGCTAGGCATGTGCTTGATGCACGAAGAATGTAGCTATAGGGCCGTAACACACAACTGAGCAGTCAACTTGCGTGACATTAACGGCCGGACTGCGGCTGTGCATGTTTGTACAGCCTGCCAGTATTTTGCCTCGCTGTGCCCACAGGCGTTCGAAACATAACGTACATACACTACACACCATATACACTATAGTAAGACAAGGTAAGTCATTTCTCACAATATGTACTCAGAAGAAGTTGGCCCAGTTGCACTTCAATGCCAGTGCTTCCACACTCTAAATTTATTTTTCCTGAAATGGCCGATTTCAGGTAATTTTAGGTCCCATTTCAGGAAAAATGATTTAGAGTGTGGAAGCACTGGGTGGAAGTGCAACCACGGCACTGGGCTTACTTCTTCTCAGATCGGAACGTCTTACCGTACCTTGTCTTATTACATATATATAGTGTGTAGTATATGTACGTAATGTTTCGAACGCCTGTGGCTGTGCCAGGCAACGTTATCTTGCTTAGGATTTCAGGTGAGGTTTTCCTCCTTTTTCATGTTAGTTGTGCTGCAATTTTGGTGGCATGGGTAATTATTTCTAACTACAATTCAATTCTGAGCCTACACTAACCTGAGTATAGTCCTAGGCTGTTTGTGTAGTCCATCCTTTCGAATATACAAGCAAATGCTCTGCACTGTTTACGTGCGTACATTTCACTACAGTTGAGCATGTAGGCAAGGCACCTGTAGTTGTTTATTCATGAATAATCATAAACAAACAGGCTTTCATTGGTTCATACTCCTGACTGATAAGCTCATTACGAGGAGAGAGCTCGAATTTCAGTTGGCAAGCCGAATTCAACATCTGCATTTGATTGGAGGACTTAATTCTTTAATTGACGAGTGAAACAGCTCTTTTTGGTGGCATGTCACACGGCCTTTAAGAATGTCTCATTGTGGCTTGTAGTTTATCAAAAGCAAAACATATCTCTGCAATTGCATTTATGGTTTGCTTTAATACAAAATTTAATAATTTGAAAGAAAAAAGGATAATTGCTTCCTTCTTCCATTTTGAAAAATTTCAATTTCTGTTTGGTATACAGGATCTAGCCAAGTACTTATTAATATGATGCATGTTGGCTGTGTAGAAATATTAAGAAATTGATTCATTCTTACTTTTAAAACATTAAATGTCTCTAACTATCCCAAATGTTCCCTCTTCATTCTATTCAGGAGTTATCGGAGCTAGCCATGGGTAACTTCAAGCACATTGGGAGGTTACGTTCTGTAGGACACATTGGGAAAGAGCTTGCCAGGTTTTATCAGTAAGTTTCAAAGTTAATACTTCAGCATTTTTCTCCTTTTCACACCTAATCTTCTTTCACTATTCTACTTCAGTTTTACTTTGATGGCCAAATTAATGAAAACAATGTGAAAGAAAAAGTTTATCAAAGTATTAAAGTACATTTGTGGCTGTATACAGAAATCTTTCAGAAGGGGTGCAGCAGAGAAAATAAAATGCCATCCTCAGTTGGTGTGTAGTATACGAAAAAAAAAAATGGCCAAAACACTTTCCCATATTGCAGGAATGGCATGCTTTATGCCTTAAAAGTTCTTTATTTTTAAAATCTTGAAAATTCACACACATGGATGTGATAAAACATTACAGTGAAAATTTCTGGGGGAGCAACTGCCCCTGCTGCCCCCCTCGCATACGGCCATGACCACACTTACATTCTTGTTAGTGTTACTCCTCTCTCTGAAACATAGTAAAAGAGACTGACAAGGGCTTTACAACTAGTGTTGCTCTGCATGATGTGTACATATGAATGCATGTACATTGTAACATGGACAGATTTTGCATACTACATACATCACAAGAACAGGAGAAAGTGACAGTTTAAATTTTGAAGTTTGAAACACAAGTTGATTTGTTAGGTACAACTAATGTATAGTGGTATCATTGTACTCCGCAATGTGTGCTTAGTGTATGAATGTACAGGCACATAACCAGGGTCGGGTGTAACGACTCTGTTTCCCTTGTTCCCAAACAGAGAGTTCTATTTGGGCCAACTGCTGACCTTAAATTTAGTTTAAGAATTGTAAAATGCTGCACCATTTACTATCTCAGCACCCTTGATTATTCAAAAATTCCCAGTGTAACCTCCTCTCGAGACAACACACCCATTGTGGGATGATATTTACATTCATAAGTACCTAAGAACAAATTATGGTTCTGGTTCTGTTTGGATGGAAAAGTACCCTGTCAGACTACCTGGTAACATGACTTATGTATTCTTCATGAAAGGTCATTCAGTTTGCTCATATCTCCAAGCCATGGGGTTATTCCTGTTTACACTGCTTCAAGACCTGAATGTGTAAGGTGTAGCATGTTACACAGCAGGAGACAAACCACTTGCAGTAAATTGCATATACTAGCAAGGAAAACTTCAGTGCAGCAGAACTTCAGTAACCTTTAGATCCAGTGCTCTGCTAACCGTAGGATTTGTATGGCGTTTACTCTCTTAAATGAACTATTCAATACAAGACTGGACTAAGCAGCTAGGATCATAAAGCACTGCACACTGACTTACTGAAGACTGATGTCTAGAGGGTCCTTGAGTGACAGAGTGGTTTAGGATGGCCGCCATGCACCAGTGTGTTCTCACATGTGCATGGATTCAAACCCAGCTTGAGGTACATGGATCCGAGTGGCCCAGCGCCTACAAATTGATTGTGTACTGGACTGAATCACCCTCAGAAGGACCAGTTAAGAAGCTGTTTTTGCTTTTAGACTTCCAGAGGCTGCTGATTTAAATCTTATTACAGTTTATATTTTAATATTTCATACAATTTGGTCAAATGATTGTCTTGAAAAGTTGACGTTGAAATATTGATTGCACTCTGGACTGAAGCGCCTCAAGGAGGACCAGTTAAGTAGGTGACTTAGTTGTTAGACTTCCAGAGGTGCTGGTTTAAATCTCATCAGAGTTTACATTATATTTTAATATTTCATGCAATGTGGTCAAATGATTGTCTCAAAAAATTGAATATCTCACGAAGTTGAATGTTTATTTTCAGGATGTTGGGAGATCATCAGAAGGCTGAAACTTTTTTAGAAGATGCTTTGAGGCTGTTTGAGAAGGAGAGGTGGGCACTGCTTGTACTTGATACCAGACAACAACTTGCAGAAAGTCAAAAAGAGTTGCCAGATAAAGAGAAATATCCTTTATTTGATTGAAAAAGTTACCTCTCTTTAAAGGTCCAGACTGGTACCAAAAATTTTGTGATAGTGTTTGGAAATTAAGAAGAAATTGAAAGAAGGGGATAAAATGTGAGATAGATTTGTTTTGTTACAAATACATAGCTTGTACACTGATTGTGCTGTGCAGTCAGACTATGGGAATTTTAAGCAAATAAATATTCAGCATAAGTATTGAATATTCATAAATTACTTGTTGAAATGACTTTTAATATCATCACCTACAAGTGTTTTGTATATTAAAAGCACTTTTGTGTTACATTGTGCATACATTGAGTGAAAAGTGGGAATGAAATCTGTAGCTTAAACTGCTAAAGTTAATTTTAGTGGATCAAAATTAGAGGGTTTGCATATTCATGAATTGAATATATCCCTTGACCATGATTGATCACTTATATAAACACCTGCTGTTTCTTGATGGGAGATGTACTCCTGGAAAAGGAGAAAAAAATGCATTTCTTTCAGGAGATGAAGGAAACAGCAGAGAAAATTTCATCTAATTTGCAAGAAGGTAAGTCTTATTTCTGGCCATAATATCGTTATTTTATCAAACTTTAATCATTTCATATTTACATTTGATGGAACTTTAGGACAATGCCAGATTACACCACACCTGTATGAGGATTCCTTGAGCTGTAATTTTTACTTTTCTCTATTTTATTGATGATTGAAACACTTCCATGAAACTTCTGAAGAAAGGCTTAAATGTTATTTATCTCTCCTCAGATTCCAATGAAAAAGAAGTTATCATTCCATTTCAGTCAAGCTTTGGTTTGTCTGATATCTCAATTCTGGATGCGCCAATTACTTGTTCCAGGAATGCAGAGGTCAAAGTTGAAGTTGATATATTTAGTAGACTCCCTGAGCCAGTCACTTTTAGAATTGTCAGCCTATGTTTCCAAGAAGAGGATCCTATAGATCCCGGAAGTCCGGTATCTAGAGGATCCATCAAAAGCATATCTCGGACCTCACTTAGCCGTCAGAAATCCCAGGAGTCTGGAGAGTTTTACATCATAAAAGATCTTAGTTCACACAGTCTTAGGGATATTCTCCCTGATATCCAGGGAGATGTGAAATATCTGGAAAATGGTACAAAGCCAGTGGCTGAGGTGTCGTGTCGAAATTTAGGTACTTATCTGCGACGTCAAGATAGCTCGACCTCCTGGGGTAAATCCAAGCATGGTCTTATTAAAGAAGAGTTTTCAGAATCTGCAGACCTATCAGAAGTGGAACTGAAGCCAGGTCCAAATGTTCTTGAGTTTGTATTTAAGGTATGCTTGTGAACTTGTAGGGGTGGGGGTAAGCTTGAGTTAGGAAGATGATAACACTGTATAAAGAGTGGAAGACAGAAACAGCCCAGTTAAGATTGCTTCCTCTAGCTTGGTTTATGCTCTGCTTAGCAGCAGTATTGTTGTGATGGATGTTTAGCAAAATACAAGCCATTACATAGCCGTAGTAGATATACTAGACTTTATTTAAATCGGTTTGACTTACTCAGAGATCAAACAGTCTTTCTGATTGTTTCCTGTTACTGAGATGTCAGTAACCTAGCTGCCTATATGTCTACAGAGCTGTAATTTCCTTGATCTTGACTGAAAAGGTTAATGCTAAATTTGTGTTTAATTGAGGAATGGGGGAGGAGGAGGGGAAGAAGCAGGCAGGGCACAGGGGATTAGACAGAAACTGGAGAAGTGTGATTTTGTGAACCCATGCATATGAGGTTAGATTGGCAGCCAAATTTTTACTTGTTCCTTAAAATCTTGTGGTTGAAGTATGAATTGGGTTTTACTATGGGGTCATATATACGTATTTATACATTCAATTTCTATCATGTTAGTGAGATGGTTGCTTGTCCAACACTCCACTTACACCCATCCATCCATCTATTTACCTACCCTGTCCTACGTCTTCTCTCCCTTCCCTACCAACACTAGCCTTCCTGTTACCAAAGCTGTCTTTTCATTATCCATAACTGTTATGGTTTATCGCCAGGGGTAACTCAGTTTGCTGAAATCATGAATTTATGCCTCTTTGTGCTTACCATTACATAAAGTTACTTAAAATTTATTTTTCAATGAAGTAAATACTTTCCTCTTTGCAGTCCAAAGAAAATGGTGTATTTAGAGCAAACCAGCTGGTGATAGAGTTTCTAAATGGTGTTTCATTTGTTCTCAACTTGGATATCCTTGGATCGATGACTATTGAAGTGTTCAGTCCTGAACCTCAGCTATCAGTCAACTTACCAGATGGTAACTCTAACGTATCTACTTGTAAATTCTGCAAGTAAAATGTCACATTTTGTCACAGATTTAATTTATGGTCTGAGAAATGTGTGGACATCACATTTGGCGAGTGAAAGTAAATAAGACAGCATAGTAATGCCCTTATCAATGAAATAGATGACTTGCCCCACTATACCTCCAGTGTGGTCAGTTAAAGGTGGGTCATTATTAAATGGTGACAGTCTGACTCGCATGTTTGATGCTGCACTAATGTTGTCTGTCACCACAGTGACTGAGGAGTGAGTCATTTTACTTTTGATGTCAGTCACTTAATAGCTAACTGTAAGTGAGTCATTGTGTGTCAGCCACTATACTCTGTTCAGTTGCAAACGGTCGCTTTACCCAAGGTGTTAGTCATGGAAGTGACTGAGGGATTTGACATTGTCCATGCTTAAAATGCATAGTTACTGACCATGCTTATGGTTAGTGGGGTTGAGTCATTCAAATGATAAGTGTATAAGATCAGGGGATAGTGACATGGTTTGCTCATCATAACCTTATACCAGATAGCTAACTGGTAAATTAGTATAAGCTCAAATTTGATTTCTGTCAGATTTCCAATTTCCAAATAACAATTACAAAGGATTGTGGAATAGATTATTGGTAGGCGTCATTTTTGTCAGTAGCATTGTAATGTGACCAAAACAACGCACACCAAAACTCTTATCCCACAATCCTTTGGAGATGCTGTTTGGAAAGAGGTCTATGGCATGTGAGGCAAAAAACTGATGATAGTGCTTGCTTTATAAGACTCTCTGTTTCACTGGTTTGACTCTTATATTAAAAAAAATTTCAGTTTGTATGTTGGAGTTACCTCCATTTATGTAAGAGTAGCTCTAATTGACTGTTCCTGGAGACATGGCGTGTTGTTTGTAACATTATTTCATGGACAGCTGTGTCTCCTTCCTGCATTCTCAGCATCACAGTACATTTGGATTATCATTTGTTACATATCAGGGTTGACTTCAAATTGTGTCTTTTACTGGCTATCAGGGCCAGTAAATTTGTAAAGCTACTGGCCAAGCAAGAAACTTACTGCTTGACTCTAGTCTACCTTGATTACCCATCAAGTTTGATTACCCATCAAGCGGATTTTCAGAAAACTTATCTTTTTTTATAAGTCAATATTTTAAAATAGCCCTTGTTTTGTTTCCAGGGCATTTGTTTTTTGGTTATCACCATATGCTCTTGCACAAATATTGATGTTAAAGAAAAGATCACATTGTGTTTTACAGAGCTGTATGCTGGCATACCTCAAGATATCAACATTACCATCACCACAGGATTCCAGCTACTGAAGAAGGGAGATTATTTGCCTCTTCTTTGCTCTGAGGGCCTTATCATCCTCCCGACAGAGACAGAGCATTACAAAGTGGAGAAGGAAGAAAACCGATACTTGCTTCGATTTCTTGAAGATGTGGAAAGCAACAAGGAGATGGTTTATCCATTGACGGTGCTATCAACCATTCCCATAAACTTAGAAGAGGGAGGTAACGATGAAGGTATCAACCATATTGGGCAGGAATTAGAGGTACGTCTTAGAGTTTGTAGTTGGTTGCTGTATTTGTTAATTGTACCCATTGCATGAACAGAGGGACTGTGAAATGTGTGCAACCTGAAGGACTTTATTTTGAGGTTTCCAACACAAAGTTCAGTGTTGTACACAAGTTATGCGTTCTGGTGGTGTATTAGTGTGTGTGTGGTTTGAAGAAACCCTAGATGTGAAAGCACATCACCCTTGTCTGTCATTTCCAATTAGCTGGGTACACATCACATGTCTAGAGGATATGACACATGTAATGTCTAACTGCAAATTACAAATCTTACAGACAGAGAGCTGTTTTGTAAGCCTAAACAGTGGTCTCTTAAAATTTGTCTCCTAGTCCTACAATTCAGGATATTAAAAGTAACTTTACTGGTATAAATACAATGCACAATTTTGTCAGCAGGTAAGGAGTGATAATAAAATCTGTTTTGTTGAAATGTTGCTCTGTGTTTAAGTATATTAAGAAAACACTCATTATGTATACTTCATTTTATAGCAATGATTTTGCTGATGATAGTATATTGACATTAAAATTTTAACTTCTTGAAATTTTTACAACTGTTAAATGTCTTTAATTTTCAGCTTGAAGTTCCATGTCCCTGGTTAGAGACGGTAACCCGAGCGCTTCATTTCAGCTACCCTCTGGCCATCACTCACAGATGTCGAACCATCAAAACAAAGTAAATTCTCTTTAACATAGTTAATTTCCTTCTTTGCAGTTTATGTCTTTCCCTCAGTGAAGTCTACTAATGTCCCTCCTGGAAAAAAACTCACAAATCCAGGGATAGAATCGCAAAGAGTCTTACTACTTACCCACAAAATTTGCATAAATCAGATGTGACTGATGTATTGTGCTTAAGTTCATCAAACAAATATTCGGGAGTATTCATTCTTTCAGGCTTTGACTGCCAAGATGATTTACATAAAACTTTTATTTCTGGGCAGGTTTTACTTGAAAAAGAAAGAAAATTGAATTATTTTGTTTTAATGTTTAGAAAACTGATTCAAGTCTCGGTTACAAATGTGACAGAAGATTGTATTCAGTTATCATCAGTGGATCTGGAGGTAGAGGATATTAATTCAGAAGATTTAAAATACATCCAGCAACCTAGTCCCCAGGTATGTCAAGTTGAAATGTCACATTTTGTCCTGTTATTTTTCATAGAGTTATGTTGCTTTTCCAACATTGGCATGAAAGATTTTTAGTAGATAAGGACTATATAGAGAGGAGTTTCACTGCGTTACATGATCACGCGTCTCTTTGGTTCTTTGGTTTTGAAGGGCAGGATCGCGTGTCTCTTTGGTGTTGAAGGGCACATGTCCATTGTGTCACAGTAGTGGCTATGATTATTCCATGCACGTGTGCTGTAAATACGCTTAATGCATGTGTGTTTTGCCTTTCAGTGCCTGGGAATCCTACTCATGTCACATGAAATCCCTCTGTATATGTTCTTTCAGTATAAATTTATCTAGTTGATCAGCTGTCGTATAAACCCACACCTATGCCCACGCTCATGCAAAGAAATTCTTATTAATCTACATAATGGGTGGTGTTGTTTGAAAGATCTGTGATAAAATGAAGCCCTGCATACAAAATGCTGGAGAGCAATTTGCTTTCACATCAGCCAAAATCAGCAGCCTCAAGAAGTGCAATTTTAGCACTACTGCATAGTGCAAAAATTGCCTTCCATTCCTCTTAATAATTGCCAGAAAAAATAGTAAAAATAGCCATTGTTGAGCTTAAAGAAGAGAGCCTCCCTGAAAAGTAGTTACAGATTTTTATCAAGCCATGCAGCTCTGAAGAATTTGTTATCGATTTGTAAGAAATTTACTCATTAAGTTTTGAGTTTTAATTTGCTAGACTGAAAGTTGTAATGAAAGAATAAAGTGCAATTTGCTAATGCATTGGTAGCAAGAGGTTATCGGTTTTAACATGCTGTAGGCAAGAAACATAGTATTTCCTTTTGTGTAAACAAGTTATTGCAGAAGCTTAAGTAAATTACTTCCCTGGAGTCTAGCTATACTTGGGTATAGTCAAGCAAGCAAAATACATGAGGGCCACAAGTTATTTACTCCACAGCTGCCAAAGTGGTCCCCAAGAAAATCTTTAGGAGGATAAAAAATGTCAAATGTTGTGAATCTATTCCCCCCTTAATAAATGTCAACAAAAAATTGAAGTATTCCCTATAATTCCCAAAATTTCCTCTGTAAAGTTTTACAGTGAGTTATTTTTTCCCAAAACATTAGAAAAGAGTGTCCTTAAAAAGACAGACATAACCTTTGTGCCCTGTTGTGGTCATCACAAAAGTCTAGTCTAAAAGGGTAAATGAAATTGTAGCAATTTGAATTAGCCCACTCAGGGATCATAATCATGTAGGGTCCATTACAATCATCATGGGCCAATGAAGAAAACATTTTATAATTCTGATTTTACTCAGTTTATAATTAAAGTCTTTCATAAATTTTCATTTTTTTTTTTTTGTAGGTGGTTGGACCAAGGCTAACTCATTCCTTTGTCTGGTTTCTGCCTGAAGTCTCAATTTCAAGTTGCAAAAGTTGTCTCTTTGGATTTTCCTTTCGGTCAACACGAAACGTGTCTTTATCAACTGAACCAGCTGAGAGCCAATTGCAGTATTCCTTTGGTGTCGCTGACTTAAATGTAAGTTTAAACTCCTTTCATGTGATGCCAATAGTAACACAAATTGTAATCAAAAGCAGTAAAGATATATAAATTCACAGGTTATTGATAAACTCTCTTTGAGAGAAACCCTATAGTGGTGCAATTTCTTATTTAAAGCACTTAAATGAAAAGTTACAAGATTTGTGTAACAGTTTCCTTCCTGACAGAAGTGTACTACTTCTGTAACTACATTTGTTACACTTAATAATACTAAAATCCACAAATTATTGCCAAAATTCTCTGTAAATTTGCAGATAGATGGTATGCTATTTAAAATTCACATTATTATAAAAACACCAGCAATGAACAAATCATACATATTCAACAAAAATCAGGTCCAATTACCGTACGTTTTATGCCACAAATTCAATAGAGTGCAGTATGAGATCCCTCTGTAATAACTCTGTCAAAGAAGAAGTCCCATTGAGTTTATGTCTTCAATACTAAGTAGAAAAAGTAGAAAGGTCTTATAATAATGATAGAGTTTCAGCTCCACCTTTATGTTTATTCATAGATTAGAACCAGTCCACAGTCTAGAAATTTTTAACTTTAAGCAAGGCTCTTGAAAATAATGAAATTTCATGGTCTGTCATTGTTGGTAGGTGTTAGAATAGGTTCGTTAGAAAGCGGTACATGTTCAGACTTTCTGGGAAGGTTAATTTATCACCAGAGTAAAAAAGGACAATTGAGATATTAATAAAAGATTTTTTTTTCCAAGAAAATAGCTATGAATCAGACCTTCAGTATTTGGGTAACAAACCTAACTCCTGTTGGACAATTCTCTCTGCAAATAGAAGACTCAACATGACTAATTGCAGATGGAAGATTCCAACCTTTAGCAAACTTTTTCAATTTTGTGTAACTCTGAAATAACAGCATTTGCTGCGACAAGTGTAGGTGACAATGTTTTGTGTTCTTTGAAGTTTGGTATCTTCAGTAATTTTAAATGTTGGAAGTAGAATTAGACTTTATTAAGTTTAGCTTTTGTTTTATTCAACAGACAAAATATATCATATCATCCAGTGTAAAACCAGCAGATGGCAAAGAGATGTGTTCAATGGGGGCGCTCTGCAATTTAAGCATAGAGATTGAAAGTGTTGAAGGCAGTGTTGATAGAGATAAATCCATCCTTTATGAGGTGGAGACACTGGGCATGTGGGTTATGTGTGGGAAGAACAAAGGAGCTGCGGTTGTAGCCTCAGGGTCAAAGGTCGTGACAGTTCAGCTGGAGATGCTTCCATTAGTTTCTGGCTTTCTACCATTACCAGGGATAAAACTTAGTGAGTACCCACAAGGTGAGTTTGATAACCCTGGAAGGGGGTTGGATTGGCACCTTGGGTTTGCAAAAAGTAAAAAGGAAAGAAGCAGTGTTCCAAAATACATTGATAGCCTTATCTCTAAGTTTGTAGTTGGTCCCCTTCAGTGATTGAAATGAAGGGAGGGTATTTTCAAGACATACCTCCAATTGTATGTAAGTCACCTTAATTGGTCAGTAATGTGCACAGATCAGTGAGATGTAGATAACTCTTACACAGTAAAGTGGTAGAACATAGAGACATCACATTCAGATTCTCAAATTATGCAAAGGTTTAAAGTACATTGTTTGAAAAGGGCTGGAGAGCTACTTATGGGTCTTCAGCAGTGTTAGCGCTAGACTTCAGAATTAAGGAGAGACCTCACTTCTTCAAAAGAAACTTTAGGAGGGATTTTCATTTTTGAAGGAGGGATTTTATTAATTTGTAGTTTAACCTGAACACATCGTCAAGTAAATGGATGCGCGAATTTCCCTCACAGAAACTTAAACTTTGCGGGATTTCGGGAGCCAGGTGCGGGAATAGCGCAGTGGTTACCTTAGCGTGAACACTGGTCTTCAGTACTGGAATATTGGGTGTGGGCATTGAACCTGCTCATTAGGAAGTGCCTAAACAGTTAATGGGACTGCTAAGTGTAACTAAAGGTCGGAAAGTTACACTGATTTGATACAAGGAAATTGGCCCAGTAAAGGTCAAATGGTGTTTCATCAGTTACTCATTGGGCTTATGAAAAGAACACCCATCTCCATCTATGTAAAAGCCAGATGATGGAAACCATATATAAGAGACAGACAAATAACGTACAGTGACCAAATTTTGAAAATTCATTGACCAACAAATTACTTAATAGAGTGTAAGAAACTCTTAATGGAGAAAATGTGAATGAAAATTTTAATGGAATGTGAATACACTTGTCCTCTTAGTGGAGCATATATAAAGGATGTAGGGGGTGGGTGGAGGAATGTATCAAAGTAAGACATTCAGTTTGGAGGAGATGGGGTAACCCTATGTATAGACTTAAATAATGGGTTTTACATAGGTAGGTTCTAAGGGGCAGAAAGCTTGAAAGAGGTGCAATGAGGAACTGACCCATAGTCAAGTGTAAAATTGTTGCCCCCAAGAAAATTTTTGAGAAGAAAAAGTACTATTGCCTTAACTCATTTTAACATAATCACCCTCTGAAAAATATTCCCCTCCCCTTTCAGGTTCCCTTTTAAAACCTTGTCTGACTGAGAAGAGATACAGGGGAGGAGAGGGGGTGGGGGTCAGTTTGATGTACTTTTTGAAATGAAAGTAGAGGAATATCCTCCTATGAATGTTTTGCAGCTTCTGATCTGGAAAGTAAGTCTGTTATACTTGTGGGTAGAGTCCTAACTGGTGACAACCAGTCCCAACAGTAGATGTTTTAGCAACACATAATGTATCTACCATGTATTTCCTGTGCATTGTAGTGCTTTGTATGTGAGTTCCAACTTCCTGGTATAATATCTGTTTCAGGACTGATTGAAGCATCAGTTGTTTCTAATCCATAATTCTGACATTATTAGAATGGGACTTAAGAATTGCTGCAAGTATTTCCCAATGAAACATGCTAATTTACTTGAACTTTCTATTTGTGATATGAATTCATTTCTGTTAGACAAAATTAGGATAAATTAAGTGTTTGACATGGTAAGACACATTGTTATCGTATGATTTTTTTCTAAGAGACTGAACCATATGTTTCTTATATTCTTGTAGATCTACAGCCTGAAGGCACACCTGTGTCTGAGATAGTGACAGAGTCAACTGATGACCCTGCAGATAGTGAATCTGTCAAAGAAAACTCTAAACCAGTCAACAAACAACCCCAAAAGGAGTTAACACTGTTACCACTGAATTCTAACCAAGTCTATTATAGGAGTAAAGCTATGCAAGTTCAGGTTTACCCTGAGTGCAATGCAAGCACAGTTGAAGTGTCAATTTCCTGATCCATGCAATTTAACCACTTCTTTGCTAAAATGGCAAGGGGAAATTTACTGTGGGCTTGTAGATGAGTGAAAATATAATAACATGGATATAACTGTAACATTCCTGAAAGATGCCGGTCATACATACGGGAAAGTTTTATTTCAAAGTTGTGCAATGGAATCACATTTTTCAAGGCTTAATAGGTGATCTGATTGAACTTGCGCTTTCAAGATTTATGATTTGCATTTGTTGCAAGTTTCTCTATGAATATTGATGTAATCCATCTTACCTTCAATATGTATTTCATGTTATAATTGAGAAAAATGTCCAAATAAGATTGACAGAAATTGTAAAGTAATATAATTAATTTGTGATACCCGGTTCACCTGTGGGAAAAATTGATACTTTTTCCTACGATGTTTTGTCAAATTGGCTATTATAATACAAGTCCTTTGTACTTTGATTTGTTACCGCATAAATGAGTGTTTTCATGTGACAAATTGAACAATTGTGGGTTTTTAGTAACCTCTGCTAGACTCCCACTTATGTGAATGATTCATGCTAATTTCTTTGCTACCCTAAATTATTGAATTAAATGTGTGTATATGTAAATAAAAACCATAACAGATCATTTTAGGTGTTAACAAATCACCCCTAATGTTTTGGAAGGGGACGAATAACCTCCTCTGATTTCATATTCTATTGTAAAAACTGGTTCTTATCAAAACACCCCATCAGCTGGGAGATGACACATCTAGCTAGTTGCTTTATGTGATTCATTAACAGGTATCACCTTTATCTACCAAGTTAAAGTGAAACTGATGTAACCCCAAAAAAGTCTCAGAATGTGACTGAAAGGAGAATGAATGCAGTCCTCATGATTTTATTTTTTTTCAAAAACTTCCTCAGGCTGCATTGTTGTGACATTCAAGAAATATTTTTTCTTGTGAATCAGTGTTTGTACAATCAAAATTTTCCCGGAGCATTCCCTCATTTATAAAAGCAAAGTGCAGAGTAGAACCCCTTACTAAAGTTCTTATATCGAATTACATGGTGCTTGCTAAGTTATATTTGATACCTTCAACAGTCTTGACTTTGTAATTCAGTCCTCAATAATGGCCTCTAATGCCTCCACCCTTTCTCAGGATGGGCAGTTGAAATGGATTTTTTTAATGGTGTGGGGGGTGGGGTATGGCCCAGTCACTATTGTTTTAAGTATTAACTTCACTAAATTTAATCAGAATTGTGCACTTTTCTCTAGAATGTTGTTTTAAGCAAACAGGTCGTTTTAGCCAATGGCTATTCCATTTATAACAGTTAGGAATGTCAGCTGGCTGGTTTCCCTTATCTCCATCATCTCTTATGTCTCCAGTGACTGTGAAACCATCATATGCAGATAAATCATGGGTAATATTGATCTTCAAATGACTTTACATAATCTCTGTGTAATTTCGTTAAGGAAATTTAACCCTAAACACCTCTTTTGTGGAAGCTAGGTGACTCCAAAGATAATCTCGCCAAATGTAGCAGAATTGCCATGACATCACAACCTTCACTCACTCAAGACCTCTGTCACAAAATGGATTCACGTCAGGAAAAAATCTTACTTGTTATAATGTACTAAAACATGTATGCAGTAAAAATGAAGATGTTTTGTTGCAAAAAACAAAGTCTGATTATTTCAGTAAGTATGCTCCACCTCAGCCATTGTTAATAGGCTACGATTAGCTAGTGACACATAGTGGGTTCACATGGAGTTGACAAGCCTATTCCGGGGGGTGGGGGGGGTTCTTAGATTGGGAGGTGATAACTGAAAGCTGCACCGCTGTAATAGCCATAGTATTCCTAGCAAAATACAAAGATATGGAAGTAGAAGGCAGGAATACATCTCTTCTCCAATTCCACTCTTCATGGTTGAGTATGTAAGTCATTGTGTGGGGTACTTATGTGGAAAATGTACAACCTCACCCGAACATGGGTGTACCACAGATATTGTGAATTACTATGTGTAAGGTATGATTTGGCCTATGATTAAAGCCAGTTGCCCACAAAGCGACCAATTGCCTGCGGGCACCTGCGTTTCCTGGTGGACGCTTGCGATCATTTTTGCTTGCGAGTTCTTGCGATCGATTGCGCTTGTAACCGGTTGGGGTCTAATTGCTCTCAAACATTGCAACCTCTTGCGATTACTTCTGGAGGTTGCAAGATTTTTAAACTTGTTTAAAGCCATGCTATCATGGCTTGCAAGCAGCGATCTCTTGCATCTCTTGCAAGCGCTTGTAAGCAAACACCCTCCCACTAGGTACCTTCTTGAGGTCATAGGCACTAGGAAGAAATTGCAAGCATTCGCCAGCCATTGGTCACTCAGTGGGCAACCGGCTTAAGAAGCTGCTTAAATGTACACTTCAGAATAAATGCACTCTACAGAATAAAAAGTTTATGTTTAAAAACTTGAAATGTGCAATAAAGCTGCAACTCTTTGTAAACGTACCTTCTTATTTTTGTGTGGTTTTATTTGACATGTTTCTGAAGAAGAGATTGATTTATTGTGAGTTTCATGTATTTTACATATGTTGTTACAGTGTGCCCACAGTCCAAAATTACACAGGTTGAGAAATTACTCATTTTCCAACTCCGGTCTTAAGAGCTGGGCAGTTTATGTTTTTAGATACAAATTTTTGAAGTTAATTCACTCAGTTTGAAATGGTAGATAATTTTGATGTCACTTTTGTATTACTGAGGTGCCGGTAGTCTTTGCTCCCCTTTTTTGTGTTCTAAAACCACTGCAATGTCTTATATTGTTGGAATTGACATTTTTAGAAAAGCCCGGCCCTCTCCGTACAAGACTAGTGTGGTATAAGTGACTCACTGTTACGTTTCTCGGATGTTAATGGCGAAAAAGTGGGAACAATTGCATAAATTTTTATCCAGATTGTGGGGGGGGGGGGGGAGGAGACTTAGCCCCCATCAGAAATGTGATGGGGAAAAAGTAGCACCAAGTCAAAAATATGATGTGTTAGAAGTATGCTTCCTTCCTCCCCTCAATCTAAGGATAAAAACTGTTTTTTTCCTAGAGGCTCTGTAAAAATGAAAATCTGGAGTCATTTTTCTTAAAATTTGCTCAATATGTTGCACCACATTGCATCTAACAGGGGCATATCCAGAAATTTTCATTAGATGGGGTGCAAGATTTGATTGATCACTGTCCTGGGGGAGGGGTCTAAGGGGGTGTCCCCCTCCCGTTTGGAAAATTTTTGCTTTTAGAAGATGGCTGTGATGCAAAATGGTGCTATATTTGACACATTTTGAAGCATTTCCTTTTTTTGCCTCAACTTATTTTCACATATGATGGCCAATGGGGTGCGCCTGTTAAACCTCCGCCTGGATCCGCTATGTCTATGGACCCAGATATTCAAAAATTCTTTCCCCTCCCCTTAGACCTCCCCAGGACGGCGGTCCAAAACAACATTCACATTAGGATCTTCTCAGCACACAAGGAATAAACCACCCAAGTCCCCCGTTTTTGGCCAAAAAGAGGGGAGATGGGGCTGAAGTCCCCAGTTAAAAATGTAGGGCAGCAAGTATCCCCCACAAAACGTTTTTAAAACGTGTGAAGTGGTGTTATAAAATGTTTGATAACAATACACGTTTTAAAAACGTCTTGTGTTAGTGGGAATGCTTCCTCCCAATTCAAGGACAAAAAACCCCTGTTCCGTCTGTAAAAATGTAAAAATCTGCAGTAATTTTCCTTAAAAGTTACCCTCCGATGTTGCACCAAATCGCTTCTAAGGACCCTCAAATATCCACAGAAATTCCAGAGGGGAGGGAAACACCTTAGACCCCTCCTCAGGGACGTCGGTCCAAAACAACGTTCATCCCCCTCCCCCAGTCGAGAACCGGCAGCTTCCTACGCCTGTGTTGTTGACCTAATGCTCCAGGTGCGTAGCCAAGGGGGGGGGGGGGTGTGAAGGGAGCATATTTTTTGTATTTTTAATGACTTAATTTTTTATGATATTGCTAGCAACTCAAAATAAGAAATGTTTAGATGCAACTTACAAGGCCTGGGAAGTGACATTTCCAGCAATCTGGGAGGTATTTTCGGCCAAATTTTCTTGGTGCTTCGCGCCAATCATCGTGGCGCTATGATTAGACAGTGTGCCTACAGGCTTCGCCCCCTCTTGACAAATTCCTGAATACGCGCTGATGCTCTGAAAATCGTTCATGCTTGTACACAGTCTTATAAAACTGTTGTCAAAAGAAACAAATGAATGAGGAGAAAATTAGGTGGAAAAATTACAGAGGAGCAAACTAGTGCTTCAGTGTGATTGTGCCTGCTTCAAGCTCACCTTGGGTAACCGGGAAGGTGATAATTAGCTCCATCTGCCAATTATCTTGCGCTCGAGAACTGCACGTAGGAATGGTCTTCATATTCAGTTAAAAGCATTGTCTGGTGGCATTTTGTAGGGGTCTTATATGAAAGATAAAAATTTTCATTACATGTCATCCAAACCCCATATCAAAACTCCATTCCTAACTCAAGATATCTCTTCCTAAAGATTGGTTACCTTTTAATAAGAAATACCTCCAAGTTTCCTTAAGGTCACAAAACATGATCCAAAGTGGGCAAATTACCTCAGATTCCTTTTGTTATTCTTTATAATTGGCTACCTTGTTTGTCCTTGAAATTTGATACCGTTGGAATGTTTAGATGTTTTTCCGTGTAGATGTAGTGAAAAACTGTTCCATACTTATGGTACAGCAAATAAAGTTATGGAATATTCAATATAGTGATATCAACATTATAAAGAAATACAAAAGCTACATCAAATCCATTTGCCCAGATGACTTCACAGATTTCCCATCATGCACTAGAGAAACTGAAAATGTAGTATTTCTTCAAAAATTTGTATCTTCCGAATGCAAGATGCTATTGAGATGGGGTTTTCACTGCCTAACACAGAAAATTTTTCTGCTTTTTTTGAAAGCATCAAATTTGGTCACCAGACCATGCTTTTAAGGCAGAATACTCAAACATTAATCACTTGTGGGATAGAGCCTTCTCCTTATATGAAAACAACCCATTTTTTCACGTTCGGTGACATGAGGAACAGATGATCATGCATGATCATCCACTGGCAAATGACGATCCCCTCCCCCTTCGGCTTCCCCCTCAGACTTAAACTGGGGTCGGACTCGGGCTGAAGCTCACAAAATTACAGATTTGTTATGCATGAGTGAAAATGGCGTGTAAAAGCCACCGTAGAAACATCGTTTTACGTAAGAAGATTACAAATATAACCTCTATTATAATTAAATTTTCCACCGACATGACATTAATATTGTGCTTTCTATTCCCCATGGCAGTATCAGTTTGGCAAATTTGTGTTAATTATGATCGCAATACAGAGGAAAAGCAATGACATTTTTACGTACATAAACCACGTTAGGACTTGCTGTACAACGTTAGTTGCTTAGGTTAACATTAGGTCCTAATTTCCTCAAATAGGTCCCCGCAAAGCACTGTTATGAGAACAGATACACACACCAAATTCTACGGAAGTGCTTAATGGTCGATTCTGTCTGTGAAGTGTTAAAATTCGCACTATTTTCATCGCTTCTCGTCGCCCAAGTGATGAGAAGTTACAATAATCAGCCTGAGTATAGTTTATCGTTTTGACAATTTATATTCTGATAAGTTTTAAACATTTTTTTACTATAAATTTATGAAAAAGGTATAGTTGTGGAAGGAAGGACAGGGAGCAACTAGCTCAACAGTGGCTAAAATCTGCGGGCAGGAAAAGTGAAAGGTGACCGTCCACTGACGGTGAGTATTGCTTATAAACTGAAAAGCAAAGTTTCCATAAACATGTCTGGAAAGCAGGGGCGGAGAAACAGGGGGGTTGAGGGGTTACATTACCGTTACAACCCCAACTTTCAATGATAGACGACATTGAAACGGAGATCTGCGTTAGTTACGTAAGCTAAGCTACCGGTATGTCTCGGCCCGCGTAAGATGCATGTCATCCTTCTTTGAATAAGCACAATTAGCCCTAAGAGGAAGTTCAGTGAAATTCCGAGTAAATAAGTAAAAATTCGAGGTTATTTCAAGGGCGTGGATCCATCTCCAAAGGTGTTGGGGGGCCGGGGGTCTTTTCACCATTTGCGTATCGCCGTCCTAGGGGAGGAGTCTAAGGGGAGGGGACACCTTCCCCCTCACCTTTGAAAAGAAGGAAATTTGTAAGGTGTCTTTACGGCAAATGGTGCCATATTTGGGCGCAATTTAGCTTTTAAAATGTAGCGTCAATTCGTAATCTATGTTATATTACTGAAAAAGTGTGTGTGGGGACTTAATTATTGGAGATGCCCCCTTCCAAAAAAGTGGGGGGGGGGGATGTGTCCTCCCATGATCCATGCCCATGGGTTACTCCTGCAGTTGAGGTTCCAACAAAATTAGTCAAAACTGAGAGACAGTAGGTGGCAACTCGGATTTATTCAATTTTAATTTTAATGCTGCCCGTTTTTGTTTTGTAGCAATTTGCTGTCCCTTCAGGTTGACTGATAGTTCCTGATAAACCTAAAAATATTTGTGTTCTGAAACATCGTAGAAGATAGCCACTAGGACTGGAAGGGAAATAAGAGGTTATATCAAACAATGATTCAAGCAAATGAAGCCCCCAATCCCACTTTTCATGTTTCAAAATAAACTTAGGTTGGCCTCAGTTAAAGGGAAATATTGTGTTTACAGTGCATCACAATGATACAGATAAAAAAACCTTTTTATTGTTATTAAACCTCGGCCAGTCTCACCAGTAAACTCTCAAAACGGCTTTTCTTCCCCAAAATATTATATAATAAAGAGATTTGTATCTTGTTGGGTTTTTTTTTGTATAATTTGAAAATTTGAAAGTTTATGCTAACAAATTATTTAAGAGCTACGAAAGAGTTAATTTTTCTGTGAGAACCATTTTCTTAAGTTACCCAGCTTCCTTACTGTTATGAGTTTCCTATCATTCAGTGTCTATTAATCATAGTTTTAAAGATACAAAGATTTTGTGCATCGCAAACATATTTATTTCCCTTTAATGTCTTATGACATACCACCTAGCTATGAGACAACTACCACAGTTGGCACTCTGCAGAACTTAAATGTTAAATCCTCAGCCATTGATGAAACCAGTGGCATAGCCAGGACTTTTTTGAAGGGGGGGGGGGTGCAGTATGTTGTGCAATTGGCAGCCTGGGGGAAGAGTTTTAAGGGGAGGGGGTGGAAAATTAGGTGTCCTTACAAGCAATCTGGTGCCACATAGGATACCTTTGAAGTAAAATTTGTGTTCAAACATTTGTGTATTTTAGGTAGTAAAAAAAAAAAAAATCAGCATCAGTGAGGGCCGGGGTTATGCTCCTTAATATGCCACTGGATGTAACCTTGAAGTTAAGCAAAGTGATACCTTAACTATAGAGAGGATATCAATTTTTGTGTAGGACTAATACTTGGTAGTATATCCAAGAACTATGTGCAATGAATGACCCTATAATGGGGGATGGGGTGTACCCAGTTGCTTGGGTTGGAGAGTGTCTTAAATTTAACTGAAATATGACTGGTGACACATTTGGGGGTGATCAAAATGAAGGGGGGTGTGCTCCAGAGTGCTGGAGGGTTTAAGGAACTTGTTAAAAATTGCAAGCCCAAGAAAAGATTGGTAGACCTTTCCGATGGGTAAAAAGTTCACAACATGACAATGAAACACAACACAAACATTTGCTGACTCTGAAGACACTTTAATAGTAATCTCCATGGAGATTTCACAGTGATAGCTAAATAACAGTTCACACTCAATGTGCTTTTCAAAACACATTTCTATCACAAAAATTATAAAATAATTTATAGAAGAATTTTAAATAGCCTATTTCTTCTTGTAATTCCTTTTTACATGTCATTAACCCACCAATACAGTCACCTATTGTATCATATAATGGCTTTGATACCTACATGTCTACTGTACATAGAAACAGCACAACCAAATTGGAAGGTAGGTACTTGGAAAAGGTAAAATTAATTTACAACTAAACCAGTATAATCTAAAGCAGTGGCTGCAGATAAGGCCCAAAATATCCATTAAAACGTTCACCACTTTTTCTTGCTCCAACTTTAATAACACTTATTATACACACCTTTGGGCAGTGATGGATGTTGAAGCCATTTAATATCATGAAAACCTGAATGGCAATCAACCTCAGATTACAATCTGCAGAAATCAACAAATGCACCATAACTGAGACTACAAAAGGACAAATATTCTGAGAGCCTTGACGTTTTGCAACAAATCTTACTCCAATGGCAGAAAACAGACAAACTTATACACTTTTGAGCAGAAACCTGCTCCTATGATCCAAATAATAAAGAGAGAGTTGGGATTTTGGGGTAATGATGGTCACAAATGTATGCTGACATGATGCTTTATAATACAGCAAATACCGAAAACCACAAGCAACTATAATTTATGGGGGGGGGGGGGGGTTCGGACAAAACTATTAGTGTTTTTAGTTCTTTTGGTAATTTATTTGTATACACTTACATGCAAAATAAATCTGCACAATATACACCAGAAACTCTTTAAAATAGTAAAATGAATGTGTACTTTATTAAGTCCACCATCACAGTAGTCTGATATTAGACAGTATATACAGCTAATTTTGGGCAGATTAAAAAACACATCTCTTCTTGTGATGAGCACCTTCAAGAAGACGGCTGCCATAATAAGCATTTCATTCAATGGTATGTTTGGGGAAAGGAAAAGGGGAGGGAGGAGGGAGGGAGGAGGGAGGATTTGAGGAGAAAATATCCTGTCTGAATACATTTTGCCCTTCTTAAATTTCAGAGCCTGGGCTTTACAAATGTCAGCTTGAAGCAATCAAATATTGATACAAAGGAAGAGACTACAACTACAAATATTTCATAACTTCTGATGTCCCCCTCCCATCCCCACCTCCTACAGCTATACTTCACCCCTTCAAACATACCTAGTTTAAAATGTGTGCCTGAAGGCATGACCTGTGTTTAATCCTATAAAATTCTTAAAAGAAAAATCATGTTAGTAAGCGACTGAAGATAAGTACACACCAAGCATTTCCTGCATACTTTTCCTCAGGAAAACTGGTTAAGTCAGAAATACATATAGGCAGCATGTCATAGCAAAGTTCTAAGGAATCTCTTTAGCAGCTTGCATTTGTAATGCAATGTTTGTTGATACAAAATCAATATACAAGACTTTTGAAATTATTCTACAATATTTTGCTTGAAAAAGAGAAATAGTTCTGACCAACCAAATTAGATATATTTCTTACACAACCAAAGAATCTATGGACATATTTTTGTGAACACATATCCTACTCAATGGAAGTGTAGAGGACTGAATATTGTTTGGAGGAAATAAATCTTGCCAGTTAAGTACAGTGGGGGTAGGAGAAGGGGGTACAGCCCCAGTAAAATGCCTTGCACTCCCTGACGATTACAATGGTGGGTCACATTAAATATTGCACTAAAAATAACAAAATTGATGTCTTTGTGGAACAATATTTGGTCAACAGATGAAATATTTAACCAGTATTTAGTATGAGATGATCTTACTGTCACTTTATGATAATATATAGGCTAGTTTCTGGCTTGCATTTGCCAAACCGATGGTAACCGTACACAGGGAAATTTGTACATGTATGTGTGCATATGGGTATAAGGGCCACCCACTCAAAATCTTGTTCTGCCCTCAGTACCCCTTCCCTCAAGAAGTCTTGTAATGCCATCCAAGTAAAGTGTTTATTCTGCACCATGAAATACATTCAGCTGTGCTTCATAAAAACAACATCATGCCCTTACTTATCTGGGTAAAGTACCTAGCCTGGTCCACCTCACTTGTAACATGATCTAAGCAATTATATGTATGATGACCAACCTTGTATCATAACCCCAGGCCCCCAGTCAAGGGGGAGCTGGGAACAGAGGCTGAAAAAAATTTATACTCCCCCCAGAAAACTTAAAATTACTATAGCTTTAATACATCTCAACATATCTTGAGTCCCGAAAAATATCTTCCCCCTTCCCTCTGACCACCCTGGAAGTTATCTCATCCCCCTTCAAAAGATTATCTGTCTACTTGTCCGTAAATGAAAAGAACTCTGACCCACACGACAGCTGTAAATAAATCAAACAAAATGAAATCAAATTTAAATGAAAAGATACATGTAAGTATAATACAGCCGAAAGAATATAATTTTTAAAGGCACACAAGATTAATATCATCATGTTAAATGACACAAGCTTCAGTTGCAATCTCTAGGAACATTTACAACCAGACAAAATTGACTGGTATTTCTACACAACAAGACTGTAGCTACAATGACCAGGGCTGCCCTAAATTGCCCAGGATGCATGGCCATTAAACTTGGCACTGCCTGGTACCTACTTCACTACCAGCTGTAGTATGATGGTTTGAACTGGTCTGGAATGAGCTTAGAATAAACTTCTTCTTTCTTGTGGTATTTTCAAAGTTCTGTTCAAATAATGAACCATCAAAGGGATCAAGAAATCAAGACTGTATGTCACTCTTTTCAAGTATTACACATTTTTCTAGCTGTTTGGACTCTGCTTGGAGACCAGTACTAAATTTCTGGTCTGGCATCAACCCTACAAAGGAAAATATGATTTTGAAAATGATTAGAGCATTTTGAAATTCTTTTGTTGGCTCTTAGCTACAAGAACTTTTCATGAAAAGAGGAATATTACTCTCAGACTACTGTCAGTATACGATAAAAAGAGACACAAAGGGTTAAACTAATGTAGGTATGGTTCTTAGTTTATGAGTAAAATGAGGGTACAGTCTATCAAGGAATTATTACCAGAAGTGTTGTAGCCAATTGGCAAATATTTGAGCAAATATGACAGAAAATGAACAAAAATAATATTCACAGACCAGCAGAGCAATTTTTTTCTGACTATATCCCTGTAATTTTCACCCTACTGAACAAAATAGCTATTAATATATGACTTGATATGGCTAACCCTAATAATGTGACTTTCAAAGAAGCCATATATTGCTTCCCTTGCTGACACACTGGCATGATCACAAAGCCTATTATATTCTTACAATTTACTTCACTCCTTCAGCAAAGAATTTTTCTTCTTCTTTTCATCCTCCCTTTCATCAGAATGATGTATCAATCAAGGTGTGTGGTATTAGTTTTGACCATTCAGGGGGAGGTAATAATGGTGCTACAGACTTTGGTAAGTACAATCATGTTGAGGCTGGGGTGATGCCAGTGTGAATTTAAAGTAGGGTCTCTGTAAACATTGGTAAAAATCCTGGTGGAATAGATGGCATATATTCTCTATACTTTATGGAGATACCCCAATTGATTTCAGTTTTTCACACAGTAAGATTTTGAGTCAGGGGCCCTTTTTCCGGTCCCCACTCCCACTTTTTCCACGAAATGTCCCCTACTGTTTGTAGTTTTAGACCTTCATAACTGATAACTTGTGATGGCACGTATTAAGGAACAACACCTCTAAAGAGAAAGAAAGGATTTACTGAAACAAGTCACAGAACCTTCCTTTACAACAAAATTTTAAGCTGCTGGTCACAAAAGTTTCTCTTAATGGCATATAATTACCTTAAACATTTTAAAATTAAAACAAAACTGTATTTAAGTCTACTGCCCTGCATCCGTTATTCTAGGTTTAAGCACACAAAGACCAAAGCTAAAATAAAATTTTAGATAATATAGCCTGTTTAAAAACAAAATAGGTACATGATGTCAATCTCAAACTTGTTTCGATCAGATTAGATTATACATCTGCATGGGTTTTAATAAATTATACTAGAAGATGGCTATTCACTAACAGAAAGGACTTAAATCAGGATTTATCTTACTCTTGTTACATCCCATTCTGATTACACTAAATGAATTGGTCATTCTAACTATGTAAATCCAAACATCACCCTCACCTATGATTACCTCTAAACAAGTTAAAAAATCCTTCAGACTCAAACTATGACATCACAGTTGCTTGCTTCAAGTTCACTTCTGGTATAAAATGTGATACTGTAGCTTCAGCTAAGAAACTTCCAGAACTAAATATGGACACTGACAAAGAAAGTTTTACAAAAATACTTGATGATGTTCCATGCATGGACCACTTAATAAAATTTATTTGGATCTGAATTATTCTCTTAAGGGCAAGAT
Organism: Holothuria leucospilota; assembly: GCA_029531755.1. Lineage (NCBI taxonomy): Eukaryota > Metazoa > Echinodermata > Holothuroidea > Aspidochirotida > Holothuriidae > Holothuria > Holothuria leucospilota. Next base: position 1,940,105 of record CM055976.1, on the reverse strand, counting down.
TTATAAGATGTAATCCACACACACACATTCTGAACACTATAGGAAACAATACTTTCAGAGCCAGGACACCTGGAATAGCTACCAATGCTTGTATGTTTGATAAAAGCTACACACGTAATACAAAATGCTGCAGACTTTACATATGGCAGTTACAACATACTTGCTACATTAACTGTAATTATGATAGCAAAGTAAATTTAAAAAAATTCCCCACTCTTTCAATCCCAACATTTCTGAACAAAATTTTGTAAGTAAATTTCTGGCCTGTTAGGCAATGTTTAGGACAAGTCTTCTAATTCAACACACCATCAATGTTGACCATGCATAATTTTCTACAGCACCTATTCTAACTTTGCTTTCAAGCAAATGCTGAAACATAATACAGAAATTTGATCCAGATAATTTTTCCAGGAATGCAGTTCCAAAGAAATGCTATATTCCCATTTGTACACACTGTTTAAAAATAACCATAAAAACTAATATGAAATAAAATATGTGGTAATGATGCGGGGGTGAGGAAGGGAGTCTATAGTGATATTTAGGCAAAATGAAACTATTTTGACATCAGGATGTGTGTGTGTAGGCCAAATTTCATTTAGCATTCCCATGCCACAACTACTCTAACTTTACAAAAGGTCACACTCAAAAAGAAGCAAAACTTGTGCCATTTCACAGACTAAGTATCAGCAAAAACATTTACTTTAAATTTGGAGTAATTCACATAACCAAACTCTTCAGAGGATATCTTACAATCAAGCTCACACTAATAGAGTTCAAAGTTTAGTATTGATTGTGATGCAAATTCCTGTAATTGTACTAATGTAAAGAGATTGGTTCTCATAGCATAAACCTGAGACACTACAATGAGACTCATACTAACAACATTGTAATCCCTCTAACAAGTCCACCATCTCAATTCTGCTGTAAGAAGTGAATATTTTCAAACTGACTAAAGGTTAAGTCTTGCCTCTGCACACCCCATAAGAGCTAGTATGGTAGTCAGATTCCACAAATAAAGGCAGTTTCATAGCAATTAGAGACGAGACAAGTCTCATCGTATTACATACTGTAACTGTTAAGAGAGAAATCACAGTACCTTGCTGGGCTATACCACTATTTTGGTCTTTCCCATAAAGACCAATATGTCCCAATAAAAACCGATAAAAGTCTGTCTAACATGTGAATGACAATGCTCTAATCATGTAGTAAGTTTTACTATTCAGGCATCACCCATGTCAGAAAGCATTGTGTAGCTTCAGGTAAGCCCTTCTCAATAGAGGTACAACCTGAATATTCATAAGATTGGCCACTATACATATTCATGAAACTGAAATACAACTCTACAACAAATCTGACCATGTATATGGACAATAAAAGTAACATCAAGAGGAAGGTTGATGATTCCTTACAAAAGACTTCCCGCAACTTCTGGTTTGGAAAAGTGTCCCATGAGTGTCTTTCCACATTTCAGTAACTATCTCCATTCCCTATTTTCAGTTCCATTCCATTGAAACTGCTTACAAAACTTTCCTTCCTTTGCAGTGGACAAATTTCACTGGAAGGGTAGAGCTTGATAATATTTAGCAGATTTAACAATTTAACAGTTTAAAATATTTCTATTGCAGTGATAATTCAAACATTCATTCATCATATTCATTTATGATGAATTGGTAAACAAAGGAGGCCTTCTTTCGGGTCCGTTGCTGGCCCAGGGTCCTTCTATTTGATGCTGACATCTGACTCTCTTTCTCCTTCTCACTGGGTGGGGTCCTCAAGAAGAGTTCTCCAAACAAAGTGGCTGAAATGAGAATAAATAATTTAAAAGCAACACAAAAAATTTTCAGGCTCAGAATTCCTTTCCATAAATTTACATTCTCCTTATTTGCTGAAGTTAGTGCTTGTAGCCATGGAGTACTGGAATTTCCATTTCATCAAGTTTCAAGATTATTTCCTACTTTCCACAAGAGAAGCGTTTTGTACATTATGTTAATAATATCATACATGTAAGTACAGAATGTACAACAATGCACAGGAAATTAACATATCAAAAGATGGAGATAGAGAAACCAGAAATAAGTTTAGGCTTTTCTGGTCTGGTTCCCTAAATACAAGAATGTAACAAAACAAGAATCTGAAGAAGTGTTCAAGAAAAAAGATAGAGTTAGAAAAGAAGTAAAAAAAGAAAGAAAAGCTTGTATTAGCTAACTATGTTTGCCACTCAGATGGAAATGTTTTAACCTGCTTTTGAATACGATTAGTGAAGGAGAACTTTTGATGTCAGGGCTAAGAGAATACCAGAAATAAACACCTATGCTTCATATCTGAGAAGAGTTTAGACTGTTCCAGAGCAGCGGTTCTTAACCGGTGGGTAATTACCCCCTGAGGGGTAATTTTCGTATCTCAGGTGGGTAATTACTGATCATCACCGATCTTGTCCAGTATCTTTTTATAATTATTCCAGTTCTGTAAGATTACTCCCGAGTCTGACGATCTGACACTGTGGTGAATGTAAGTACTGAACCCTAGTACGATAATAGCATCCGACCCATTTTAGTGTACTGCTTTATGGTCATAATCTGATAATAACTTGATGACACTGAAAGAACATGCCCAATATCCCTGGAAAACAGACCCTAACCTGTTTTCCTAAAGTACCCTAACTTTAATTTGGGGACAAGTTTTTCAATGTATAATCCTTTACTTTTACATAAAGCGGTCCTAAACTTTGGGTTTTATATAGTTAATCACTTCCCAAAATATGTGGGTCCATAAGGTCATTGCTATTGTCCAGGGCATTCTCTTTGCCATGAATGTGAATTATGGAGAAAACCACTTTGATATATTTTGAGGGGGAATACATAGGGTGGCTGCAGGCGCGGTTCTAGATCGAGACTTTTGGGGGGGCTTAGGGGGGCTTGAAACGGAAGAATCCTAAAATTTTCTCTCAAATATGTAAATCGGCCACGCGCACGCTGAAACCAATGATAATAAAAACAGTATCATAACCAGGGACGGTGCAAGGTTATTTTGATAGGGTACATGGGTTGAGTGATTGCCGTCCTGGAGGAGGGGTCTAAGGGGAGGGGTGTCCCCTTCCTCTGAGAAATTTTTGCTAATTTAAGGTTGCTAAGATGCAAAATGGTGCGTTATTTGTGTAATTTTTTGACTATGTGACTGGAATATGTTAAACTTTGTGAATTCTAATTTTTGGTTAGGGGAAAGAGGACATTCTTAGGGGAGAGGTCTAAGGGGAAGGGTGTTCCCCTCCCTTTGAGAAATTTTTGCTAATTTAAGGTTGCTAAGATGCAAAATGGTGCGGTCTTTGGGTTATTTTTTGACTGATATATATGGCTGGAAAATGTTCATAATTTTGTGAATTCTAATTTTTGGTTGGGGGAAAGAGGGTGGTCCTAGGGGAGAGGTCTAAAGGGAGGGGTGTTCCCCTCTCCTGTGAGAAATTTTGGTTACTTTAAGGTTGCTAAGATGCAAAATGGTGCGGTCTTCGGGACAGTTTTGACTGATATATGGCTGGAAAATGTTCATAACTTTGTTAATTCTAATTTTTGGTTGGGTAAAAGAGGGCTGTTCTAGGGGATAGGTCTAAGGGGAGGGGTCTTTTGAGAAATTTTGGTTACTTGAAGGTTGCTTAGATGCAAAAATGGTGTTGTCTTTGGGATATTTTTGGACCCGATCATATGGCTTCAAAACATTCTTAATATTTTTGGTTAGGTGAAAGAGGAGCCTTTTTTGTCTAAGGGTATGTATCAACAAACCTCCTGAAGTCCGGCCTTTTGGACACATTACTGACTTCTAGTCGGGAAAAGTTTTACGCAAAAATACGTGCGTGGAGTCCACAGAAATATTCTGGAACCATTAAGAAAATTTACCTTGCTTCATTTGTGCATTATAAAATCGTATCTAAAGGCTGGTAGAAAACCGGAATATGGCCTCTTGGAAACTCTGGATTAACTATATCGATCAGATATAGGCCTACCCCGCCCTCCTCTTTTCTTCTCCTTTCCGTCTTCTTTTCCTACTCTTTTTCTCTTTTCCTGCAAATTACAGGGGGATGGGCCTCAATTTCCCCCGAGTGGCACCGCCCCTGACCACGACATAGATGTAACGTATATACAGGCATATATATTTTTTTTTATTTGGAACAATGTAGCAAACGTTACTGAGAGATACGAGCAACTGGACCTCATGTTCACATTAATGGTAATAACGATTCGGCCTGTAGATTTGACTTAAAAGGACTGCTAGTATAGCTTGACGAGATCAGGGACGAAATGACTCGTTTTGACCTTCCAACAGATGATTAATCCGTTAACTTGATTTACATGTACGTACATACTATCATAGATGTTACTTATGTTACTTATCTGACCCCACTTCCATTGTATGAAATCGTGAACCTAATACGGTGATTTCGAGACACAGACGACAGTTTCCCTTGACAAACTAAATACACTGGACCAAGATGTGCCCAAGTGTATTGGGCAATTTTGCTTTTCCCAGTACACGCAAATATAGCATAACACAACCTTTGAAAATTTTTTTGGGGGGGGCTTGAGCGAATTTTGGGGGGGCTTGAGCCCCCAAAGCCCCCCCGTAAAACCGCGCCTGGGTGGCTGATTGGAAAGGAGGAAATGGGACGAGGTGGCTGATTGGAAAGAAGGAACGGGATGAAAAAGGTTAAGAACCACTGTTATAGAGTAAAGATGGTGAAGGAATTCTGTAAAACGAGTTTTGTATGTGTGATAGTTTGTGATTGTACAAGTCATTGAAAGCTGAAGGGAAAAGTGGATGGTGAAATTTGTAATGGAAAATACCTAGCTGATACTTATACAAATCATACAACTTTAGTGTTTTTAGGTGTATGTATAAAGGAGCAGTGTGTGATGTATAATTCACATGACTTATATTGCAGATAACATGCTTTTGAAGCTTAAATAAATTATTGAGTAGGCAGGTATGAGTATTACCCCAAACAAGAACACTAGTTAAAATGAGGAAGCACAAGAGCATTATATTGAATAAAAAGTGCATCCCTGGGCAGAAATTCCTTTAGTCTATTGATTATACTACTGCATTTTGAAAGCTTTTTGCTAACCTCAGAGATATGTTCCTTCCAGTTCAGATTTTCATCTATAGTGATTCCTTAAAATATTGTGTGATGTGAAGCAGTCACAAGACGGCCATTGCATAATGCACTAATTTGGCTTGAGTCAGCAACCTTAATATTATCGAAAATCATTACTTTGGTTTTCAAAATATTAAGAGATAATTTATTTGATCTAAGCCAATTTGAGATATGAGGAAATTCACAAGTAGCTTCAGCAAGAGTATTGCTTAGATTCATATTTTGGAGGAAGACTGTAGTCACATCAGCAAATAAAATGAACTTTGATTTGACAGAAGACTTTTAAAAATCATTCACATAAAGAGTAAATACGAGTGGTCCAAGTATGGAACCTTGTGGTACACCAATATTAGAGAATGTGTGATTTGACGAGGAATTATTAAATTGAATGTAACTGCATAGATCGTGAAGATGACTTCTGAACCAGTTATAGGCAGCACATCGAACACTGTAACTAAACAATTTTATACTCAAAAGAATTTGATGGTCAATGGTGTCAAAAGCCTTAGATCAATAAAAATACCAGCTGTAGTAAGTCTATTATTCAAACCTTTGGCAATTCTATCAATGAGGCTTAAAGCTGCCATATACTTAGACTGATTGTTGCAAAATCCATACTGGTGTTCATAAAGAATTTTATATTTTACAATGAACTTACAGAGTCTATAATATGCAAGACATTCAAAAAATTTTGAAATAGAAGGCAAAATAGAGATTCCTCTATAATTAGTGAAACATTTCTGGTCACTAGACTTGGAAAATTGGCACTATCTTAGCGATTTTCAGTTCAAATGCAAATACTTCATTTAAGAATTAGTTAGTCAGATGAAATTTAACGACACACCAACACATACGTGTTATATAGAGTCAAGCAAAGTTTAAATATGGTGCAAGTCCTTCCCTTTAGTCACCTCTTACGACAGGCGGGAAATACCGTGGGCATATTCTACAACCTCCAGCCCACAGAGGGCTTCATTTAAGAAAGACTGATTGATAATATGAGTACGTGGAGTTAGTACTGTATCAACCAAACGCTTGAGAATGTCATTCGATACATTATCATGACCAGGACTCTTGCCCTTTTCTAGTCTGTAGATAGAAAGTTTCATCTCATCAGTGTTTGTCGAAAAAAAGTGAAAGAATCTAGAAGTGAGATTTAATACAACCCATAGGTGGAAACTTGCCGCCAGGAAGTTTATCAGCCAGATCTGTTGCTACGGAGGAAAAATACTTATTACAATAATTTGCAAATTCCGTCCATGCGAAATTAAACCATTTCCACAAACAAAGGTCTTATTAAAGTTAGTGTTACACTTTTTATGTAGGATTTTGTTAGTGACTTTCCAAAGATGGGTAGAGTTACCCTTGTGGTCTTCTATTAAAGTACTGAAATAAATTTTCTTTGCCAAGTTTCTTGCAGATGTGAGAACATTTTTGTGTTTTGTGTACTTAATTTTGCAGATCGACTTGGGGCTTTGGATGTACCTTGAATATAGTTTGTTTTTATGTATAACTGATTTCAAAATCCCAGAAATAATCCATGGAGATTTTTCATACTTAACCTTTTACTGGGCCTTGGTATAAGGGCAACACTTACTGAAAGTCATCAACAAAATTGTGGAAAAATTCTGTAAGCAGAATCGACATTTTGATCATTTGTAACGAATGACCAATCAACATTACTTTAGTTCGCTTTTCATATAATTGATGTTCCTACTACAAGCACTGTTCTTATAAACAGTTTTACTACTTAAAGTTTCTTAAGTCCCTGTCCCACTCTACAGCGGTCACAGTGCACATTAATTTTTAGCAAAGCACATTATGATTGCCGAAAACTGACCAGAAATTTTTAAAAATATCCAACAATGGAGATTTTAGTACACTCCCACCGCCCTCACTGTGCTTCAAATGGGAGCCCGCTGCGACTCGGCATGCTTCCATCTCGTCCAGTGTTAAATATGACAGTGCTCCTATGGCAATCCCACAGTGCTCAATGCAACCAAGCGCAATCTCATTATGCCTTTATGACGTTAGCAATGCGTTATCGAAATGCTCGGTGTGTACATGTTGCAAGACCTCCCAACTAGAATGGTTTTTCAGTATTTTTACTGCCAAGGCAAGTTATAGTGTGTATTGTGTAGAAACATTGTGGTACGGTTACCATGAGTACCAAAACTTCATAAGACAGTGCACCTTGATACTGGCAATGTGATAATTCGTCATCAGTTTAGTGTGAATTTCCAAGCACAACTTTGTCTACAGTAAAATGGTAGCTACTATCTAAATAACATGTATGATTAAAAAAACAGTCTAACCATAAAATAAATAAAAATTTGTGATCAAAACAGTTTGGTCTGTTACCATATTTCATAAACATTTCCAGTATATGCCTGAATTTGGCTGTGATCACAATACGCTCTCATGCGTCCTTGTGCTCATGACTCTTGCCATTCATTATGTGACTAAGATCTGTCCTGATATTTCCATGTAAGCCATGTTTAATAAAGAGAGCAACACCTCCACCCGTTTTGTTACTTTTTTTTATACAAGAGTTTGTAACCATCAATTTGTAAAGTATCAAAAGGAGACAAATCAGTCAAGCAAGTTTCTGTGGTGGCAATAAAAGTAAACTGATAATTGTCGATGGAGTTCTGAAAGCTGACAAATGCATTAAAGGTCTTCATGAGACTTCTGATATTAATATAAAGAATTGAGGTATGCACTTCAGAACAATGAAATTCAGTGCTAAAACTAGAATCAGTGCAGTACAAGCAACCACAAGCTGCTGTGTTTATACCACTCTGTTTGTTTTCATTTATTGTTACTGTGGAAGGTTAAGTAATGCAATTCTGGGATTTTCACAAAGCATTTGACTTTCACGTATAAAGTACAATCAGGTGGATGGTATTTATACAAAGTAACATTTTCGTACACCAATAAGGCATATTACCCTACTTCGTAGGGTTTTTACATGGTAATCCAAACCATTAAAGCAGGTTACAGGTCACTTTATGCAAAAGAAATGGGAGAAAAATAAGTTAAATGAGAGATTATGAAGAACATATGGCAAAAGATGAAGAAGAGGATTTGAACCAAGTTTCATGATGAAACAGTTTTACTTGAGAAGTAATAGATGCCCTCCCATGGAGTGCATCGACATAGTGAAACAATAACGTTGAGCTTAGAAAAAATGTGCACATACATATTATGAAGGGCTGTTCTGAGAATTATATGGATGCCCATGATTATCTCTCCAATGTCCTGCAGTGAAACGTAATTTTATCCCCATGTTGTAGAGTTCCTTCACTTCTCTTGACCACTTTTTCTTCTCGCTAAGATCAGCCTTTTGTAAGGTCATCCAGCATGAAAACAGATTCATCCTGAAGTAGCAACCTTGCATTTCGGATAATGTTAATTTAGTCCTTATAGGACAAGCATTTCACAAGTATTTGGGGGGATTGGCCATTGTTACTCTTCCCATCTCTATCAGCCCTCTCAACACGTACTGTGGCCATCTTGAATTTTTCAGTCAGGATCGAGTAGATTATATCCTTGCCTTTCTAATTTTCTTTGGCTGACAAGACACAAAACGTTTCTTCTTGAAATGTGTTCAAGTTTATTAATTTGCTCGGACTGGGCCTTAAGCTTCTTTTGGAGATAACCAATTTCGTTTTCAGAACAGGATCTTTCCAAAGTAACAAACTTGCATTCCAGGTCATCAGTTTGTTTTGCTTGGAACTCTACCGCACTTCCTAGGTCTTTTTCTAGCTGTTTGATGGAGTCAGCAAAATTCTTCAGGGTTTTGTCTACCGTATCTTTAAATGAATCAATTGCTAAGCGTACAGCATCCGAAATACCTTCACGCTCAAGCTGAGTGGTTGAACAGCGTGTTTGTCTCTTAGTAGGAGCCTGTATACTGATGTGTTTATGGAGACTAGGCTTGCTGCTCCCACCAGAATCATACTTACCTCTTTGCATATTTGAAGCATTCATAATTAAGAATGTTACGTGAAAAGGGTGTAGCTCAAAGTCAACAGCAGAGAACTTGTAAAATAAAGCAAGTTGTTTTCGAAAATCCTCAGAGCCAAATGTGATACGTGTCTACTATATGGCGGCCATTTTGGAATTTGATTTCACATAATACTCCTACAGTACTCTCATTTTATTCATGTTATCATTGTGCTTAATATGTGCAGTCTCTGTTCTTTCCAGCCAGTCAACCTACCAACCTACTTTGATATTAAAAGTTTAAGGGCTGACAGGTTAGTTCAATAAGTTTGCTTCCCTTCAGTGTCACATCTATAAAGATGAGTTTCCGGTTAACGGAAGGGAAACCATCTTGCAGAAGGATGCCCGAGTATGTGTTTTTGACAATGTGAGCTTGGGATGAGAACTGTAAACAAGAACATTGTAAACAAGAACAAAAAATAGAATAAAAAAGTAAAAAAACAAGCTGCTTGTCTCTATGATGTGGACTGAGCAATGGCGCAGAGTAAATAAAACTTGACGAAAAATAATACTCTTTTTTTATTCGTATGGATCAAGCTGAATATCATCTCACAGAACCACCAAAATGTGAGTTCAGAAGAAGATACCTCACCCTGTGTATCATCTAAAATAGACAACTTTAGTACCTCATTTGTCATCTAACCAGATACTTTACCCAGTGCATCATCATGGACGATACCTTACCCAATGTATCATCATGAACAATACCTTACCACGGGTATCATCATAAGCTGATACTTTACCCAGTGTATCATCAACAAAATAATACCTTATCCAGTGTATCAAAAAAAGATACCTTACTCAAGTGTACCATCATGAACAGTACCTTACCCAGTGTATCATCATGAACAATACCTTACCATGGGTATCATCATAAACATACCTTACCCAGTGAATCATCATGAACAATGCCTTACCCAGTGAATCATCATGACAATACCTTACCCAGTGTATCATCATGAACAATACCTAATCCAGTGTATCATCATGGACAATACCTTACCATGGGTTAAATCATAAACAGATACTTTACCAAAAGTGGCATCACAAGCAATACCTTTCTTTTTCCATTATAATAAACTTACCTAGTGTTTTTTGGTCCAGTTTATTATCATCATTATGCAGTAATAATTCTCGGATGAATGCCGCTAAGTACTTGAAAACATTCCGATGGCTGCGAGGAAGTTTCTTCAAGACCTATTGAACAAATACCAAGAGAGATAAATTTCTTGTGCTTTTTAAAGGAAAGTCCTGTGGCAAAAACCTGGCCCTTCTCAAAGATGAAGTTACAACTCTGAAGGGACACCAGATGCACAGTAACCAGTAGCCCCCACACAATGTTGTAATAAGGCAAAGCAAGAACTGTTTTCAGCAGGTTTAAGAAATAAATCAATTTTATTTGTGATTGTTGGCTCATGGCAATACAAACCAATACACAGATTTGAAAGTATTGATTGTAAGGTATTTCTGTTCCTATTGAGGAAATAACCTTACACTACACTGTAAAACTTGTTTCACTACTTAAAGACTGAGTAACATGTTTAATTTGGTTCCTTATAGGTAACACTCAATTCATTTGTTACTGGTCATGAAAATATATTTCATCTTTAAGAAACATTCCTTGTTATAACACTCACATTCTTGCTGAAATATGCAAAAAATAAGCTGCAGCAAGAGTATGGTATCTTCATGACAGTGAAAATGCCTCCTTTCAACCACATAGTTTGTCGCCTCTTTGGCTTACTAAAGAATCATGCACAATCAGAGTTTGTCAAAATGATGACTGTGTAGCTGGAAAACAGCACAAGATTTGTCACCATACCTTACAGGGAAATCCCACCAGACTAAAGGGTCACTAGACCAAAAACCTAGGGTGAGGATTACTGTAGGATTAGGGTCAGGAATAGAATTACCACTGGGATAAACGTTAGGTTAGGATTAGGATTAGGATTAAGGTAAGTTTTAGGGTACCTCAGGTCTAGTTTTCAGGTCAAGTGAACCTTTGGTCTTATAAACCTTTAATCTAGTGAACCTTCAGTCTAGTGGGACCTGCTCATGAAAAACACAGGTTTCACATATTCCTCAGTAGGCCAAAAGGTGGAGGGCTTGTCATCTGACATAGAACTATGAAATCCTATGTACCTATCCTAGATCACTTTATGCACCCTATCAATTCTTTACTATCATTAAATAAAGTCAGCATGTTAACTTGAGCACATTTCATATTAAAGATATGTTTGGTTTCATTAAAATTATTGTAACTTAAACTAGGATCACATACACACACAGAAAAAAATGTGATCTTGTTTTATCTATTTCTCATGATCTTACATACTTTCTAACAGGATTCCTGCCACTACAACACTCACTGCAGGCCTAAGTACATAACATATACATATTCACAGGGTTCGTACACTTTATGAAGGAGTAAATTCCATGCCCTTTCCAGGCTTTTCAAGTCTCTTTTCATGAGATTTCCAGGCTCTTTTGGACAACAAACACCTAATGTATCTTATGGTATTAACTGATTACTGTACATGGTATTGAAATATTCTCCTGTTCAACAGTTTCATCCTTGCACAAATATAACATTAAACATTACGTACAGTACTTTTATTTGTGCATGTTAACTGTAGGCCCTACAACATTCTGTGTTCCCATAAGAATCATGTAAACAATAATGATCCGTACTGTATGTTCATCGCTGTACAACTGGTATCTACAGAATGTTGTTAAATGGTTTAAAAGTCCCAAGGCTCTTTGACACAGCTAATTAAAATTAAAGTAACAAGTGACTTGCACTGGTGCACAGTATACCTGCAGTAACAAACTCTACATGACCACTGAGGGCACTGACCACAAAAGATCTGCAACCCCAATGAAACACAACAAATGTATAATTACATCAAACACTTAAAAATTACTGAACATCCCAAATGAAGAATATTCAAAGGATCATACAGTAGCATGATAGGCCTGCACCTTGCGATCACAGTAGCTCACACCAGTGTACTGATATTGACTAAAATATCAGGTTTTATCCTTTGATGGCTCTTACCATCAGAAATAACGTAGAAACATTTTTGACTTTTCAAAAGAAGACATTGGAGTTCAGAAATCATGGAGCTACAGCTTCCTGCATAGTGCATACACACTGTATTGCAGACAATACAGGCCACTCTCATTCATGTATGAAAGCAATATGATCGATAGTCGTAATCTTTTGAAAACAACCCAAGTGGCCCAGAATCCCCCAAATATTTTCATCACATGTGCAAAAGACCCTCGTCAAACAATCCGCACTGTATTTGCATCCTTTATTGAGATGAATTTCCCCTTACGGATCTTTTTCCTCTAAAAGGACCCTCAAGTTTTGCAGTATCCTAACATGTAAAACATTAATTCCAAAACCTAGGCTACACACGTGTTTACTGGTTAAGCAGTTTATCGTGATCGTTGAGCGATGTCCCGGGATTATTTTTGAAATAATTTTCCTGGAAGTGTTAATGAAAGCTCTTTTATTGATAACTTTAAATGGAAAATGTCATTTGGCTACTGTACAGAATGACATCGTAGCTTGCCGTACTTTGCAAAAGTATATTTAAAGCGATACCAACTGGACACTACATTAACTACACCATTCAAACAATACGATCTGAAGGGTTCTATGCATTCTTGCGGGAGCGAAGAGTCAAATGTGAACTTCGCGGATACTTATACTTCAACTTCGCGCTCTTACATTATGACACCATAATGATACAATCATCACATGGAAAGTGCTCTTTCATAGATCGGAATCATACGATGTGACCAAGAAAGATTGGAATTGTCCATTATTTAATGAAAATACTGAAGATTTTGCCCGGTTGTTTGATAAATACAGTTCACATTTTGTTGAAAAGATATATAAACATTTTCCAGGCTGTTTCTAAAAATTTCCAGGCAGTTTGGTCCAAATTCCAGGTTTTTAAGGCCTTGAAAATGAATAACTTGAATTCCATGCTTTTCCAGCTTTTCCAGGCCCCGTACGAACCCTGTATTCAGTAATTGTTTTATGTACACAACAATTTTTTAACTTGTCTGCCTTTTCTGTTACAAACATTTTCACAGTGAAGACACAAGAAGCAGAATGATCTCAAGTGCAGAAATTGTTAAGGTTTTCAGCTTTGTAAATCTAATGACATTTTTTTCCAGACAAATTACATAAACTTTCACAGGCATTCAAGAAGTTTACCAAGTTTTTCCTTCTTTGCTCTATTGCGTCAGAACCAAGCTCTTATTGTCAGATATAAATGTAATTCATACACAACTCTTTTACAATACTTGTTAATTTATCTACATACCTGTTTACATAATGTGTAGTTATTGCTGGCTTCTAAACACTTGTTGTAGAATTCATATGGTATCACAGGCTCCCTCAAGCATTCCAAAAATAACATAAGTGCCTCACCAATTGAATAAATACTTCCCGCTGGGTCAAATTGTCACGGAAATTTAATGTTAATTAATGTCTTGGATGACATGCTTACAAAGAAACATTATGAAAGATTGTCAACATGAAAAGAGTGGAAATAATAAAAGAATTTGAAATGTTAATCTAATCATGCATTCATGTTTTTCAAGTTGGCTTTAAATTGTCTACATAAAATCATCTAACTTTAACCCACTCAGCTCTTAGTAGCATTGAAACAATATCTAGACAAAGAAACTATAAACATATCCAAATAATACAAAGTGATTCTGTAACAGTAATTACACATTATAATTCCAAAAAGATTTCAGAAGGATTAGGAGATTAGAGTCAACACTGAGATTTGAGGTGTTTCCCAAAATTTAGCCAAACTACTGCAATGAAACTGCCTGCAAACCTGGACTTAAACATGGTCTGTCTCTAAATCAGAGAGGTCCTTTGAGAAGTCAGGAAGGTGTGGGCAAACCACAAAGCTACTGCTTTATCCATTGGAGTAACTTCTACTCCACCACTCAAGTTTGATAGGGTGTTATCAGTGAAGTACAGAGGTTATCTGCTTGGTATAATGAGTGACGGGTAGTGACTCTCCTTTGAAAACTGATGTAATTGTCACAATAGTCTGCACTTGCAAAGATGTTTATTCAGAAAAGATCTTGACGAATGATCTCAGACAATGTCCTCAGGGTCATGTACCCTGCAGTTATGTATTTGATTAATGGAGATTGTCCTAGCAGAGTTCTTGATGAAACCTACACTCACAACATCCATCCCTTTATTATGTCTATAGAGTAATTCCAAGGTTTTCCTTTGTGAGATCAAGAAAGATTTCAAACAGTGCAAACTCAAAAAGAGGGTATAGTTCAAAATTTTACAACATATTAGATATAAAGACCATTTCTACACCTCATATCTCTGTCCCCTTCCCCTACCCCCTCATCATCCATACTTGCACCCACTACCTGTCCTCCCTTCCCCCATCCTGATAAAATGAACAAGTTCTTTAGCCTATGCAAACATGATTCAATAATTGGCATGATGGTGTTAAACAAGTTTAGTTAAACTCACAGTCAGACCAATTGCATTATATAGCTTTGCTGATGCAAAAAAATGCCCAAGAACCTGCTCTTCACTGAAACTGTCACATGGGTTAGCTAACCACAAACTCTTGGTCAGATGGGAATAATTCAAGGATTACTGGTTTGCCTCTTACAGTACCTACGTTATCACTTCTTATCCTTGGGCAAGATGCTTCATCTCACTTAATTTGCCCATCTTTTCTCACGTGTTAAATAGGGACCTGTGAGGTAACTTGTTATACGGGCAAATTATTAACTGCAGACTCCTAGAGTATTGTCTCTGAAACAGGTAATTGTTGGCCAGGGGTAATATGTACTGTGACTTTGAATAGAACTGCTTTGAATCAGTTCACGGTGCATGCAAAATATTATTCTTATTATAAAATAAATACAATACATATTCATAAATTCCTGTACTATTTCAAAGGATACGCATAGCCTCTGGTATACCGGTATCCAGGGTATCTCTAATAGCTACCAGCTCTTCATGGAAACCACCTTTACTGAATAACTCCTCCTGATGAGATAAATTACAACAAAGTAATTGAGTATATTACACGTATTATATTACCATGAAAACAAGTCTTATTGTAACAAGTGAACAAATCTGCATTAATATTTTAGAATCTGTGAAACCAGTACAAAATTACACTCTGAATATGAGTATGGGCAAATAGTCCATATGCCAGTACTAATGGGAATTCATTTCTTTTTTTTTTTTTGGGGGGGGGGGGGGGAGGGGGGAGCAAAGGCCATTCAGATGCTGAACTCACAATTTACATTTAATATAATTGCACTGAGAAGGGGATGGGTGGGGTGGGGGGTGGTGAAATCACACACACACCAATGGGACTTCTTGTGTAGGGTCAAATCAATTGGAGGTGACTGGCCCCCCATGACAGCATGGGCGGCTCTAAGAAATTTTGTTTGGGGGGGCAAACTCAAGTCCGTATTCAGGGAGTTTCGGAAGACCCCCCCCCCAGCAATATTAATGGTCAGCTCCGGATAGTACAATAGCCTCAATGGGAGTATGCATAGGCGTAGGGGCCCAAGTTGACGGGGGGGGGGGGCTGTAACGATCTGCCAGCAAAATAGAAACAAAAATTACCGCGCGCTCCGCGCGCGTTCAAAATATTAATGTACATATCATATAGGCATGCATCCGTTATCACACCGCATGCCAATTACATACAATAATTTACCACGTTACCACCTATTCCATATTGGTTATAATTCTGGGGAAGTCGTTACAATAATGATGATAATAATCAGTGGTGTAGCCAAGATTTCTCTCATAGGGGTGGGGCAGGCACTATGCTGTGTGATCGCTGGCTGGGGGAGGGGTCTAAGGGGAGGGGTTATCCCCCTCCCCTTTGAAAATTTTTTGAAAAATTAGGTGTCCATACATGCAATCTGGTGCCACATATGCTACCTTTGAAGTAAAATTTGTGTGAAAAAATTTACCGTACGTATTTTAGTACTAAAAGAAAAAAATAGGCATCACCCCCTACCCTTTGAAATTTTTTGAAAAGTTAGGTGTCCTTACATGCAATCTGGTGCCACATATACTACCTTTGAAGTAAAATTTTGTTTTATTTTAGGTACTAAAAAAATCGGCGTCAGTGACGGGGGCATGCCCTAATGGCTCCTCAAATACACCACTGATAATCATAATATATGAGTTTAACCATTAAAAACACACTGGTGAATAAATACCAAATATATAGGCCTAGATGATGGTGCAATCCAAATCAGACCTATATTTTAATTACCAAGGAAGTTTTTTAAAGTATCGATTTCCGTTAAGCTACATTATTGCATTATTTTTTTCAGTGGGTTCCCGAAAAATTCTCAGAATATTGCCCGAATTTTCACAAAAATATTTTGTTGGGGGAGCTGCAGCCCCCCGCCCCCGCCTCCTACGCCTATGGGAGTAGGCCTATGGTTATTATTATGTATTACAGCGATGCCCCATGTAGTTTTCAAAAGCTCTACAAAAACCATTTCAGCCAGTAAGTCATGAGCTGACTACTTTAAAAATAAATACAACCATATCAACCGATAGCTACCGTACTACCATAGGGGTGGAGTAAGAGCCTGGTGAAATGGGCAAGGCGGCTTGATCCATTTGTATAAAATGAGCCCCACCTTTAAATATTTTACTGTTTCATTTCATTGTGTCACAATATGTTTCAGCTTTGCCAAGAAGCCATAAAATGCTGGTTTTCTGGATTGTTCTCTTAAACTAACGAAAATTTCGAGCATGAAGACACTTGAAAACGATGAAGTGATAGCACTAGTATTTTGGATCTCAGTACCGTTCCGAAACAATTTTTTTTTAAGGGGGGGGGGGGGAATTCCCCTAACTCAGAACGACGTCTCATCCTTTATACAAATAGCTAGACCACTAGTCAAAAGTCTCATCACACTGAGCTTAGATTGACTGTTTGGTGTGTTTATTTTAAATCAATTGAAACAATGGTATACTTTAGCACAGAGGTGGAGAACCTTTTGCTTATAACAGGCCATTTGACAGTCATAAGACCGCTCGTGGGCCAACGGCGCTGTCAGTTTTGGACAAAGGAAGGGAAACCTCTCTTTCTATGGGAAACACAATACTTTTAGACAACATGCCCGTTACAACTTTTTGTAGACAGATACCTATGCTAATCTGGCCAGGTGACACCCGGGCAAAACTGCTTTTAGTCGTGGATGATAATCAACACGACTAATGGGTTGTGTATCTAATGACCCCGAAAGCTCTGAAGTGTCTGCAGAACTATGGGCATTTCACTCCAGCATTACCGTTACACTCTGTAAATGACATTATGATGCCTAAGCTAATCAGATTACAAATATCACAGCGTGATCATTTGTTTTGATTAATTACCTTAGCTCGCACTAACGGCAGGTCCATTTGTGATGTCTGAAGTATATATAGTAGCAAACAGACAACTGAGAAAACGCGCGCGAAGCGCGCCGAAAAAATGTCGTTTTGAAAGCAGTTTGTTAATGTTTAACCTTCGCATTGCATTGGAAAGTTATTCACTTCTTTAATTTTAAGCCCACTCAAGGAAAACGGAGGGCCTAACCCATCTCGAATTACATGTTTTTTTATTTATCATTTTTATTTTTGAAAATTGAAGACCATGCTTTGCAAACTTTTGGGGGGGCAAATGCCCCCCCGTGCCCCTATGGCGAGCCGCTAATGCATGACAGCACCATCTGGGACTCCCCTATAGACAACCTGGAAGTTTGGCTGATTTAACATGATTTAGAAGAGTATTTTGTGAGGATTTGCCACCGCCTGTGAAGCTTTGTTCCTTCACTTTCATTATCCCTGGTTTATCTTGATCCATAGATAAAGCTATCTACTGTTATGTATTTAGGGGGTAAATGTGAGGGTGCCCCTCTTGAATGTGATTTAAGACCAATGATGACATCATCACAGAGGCTCAACAGACCGAGGCGACAGCCGAGCTCTGCTGCCTCTGTGATGACATCATTGGAGGTCTTAAATCACATTTAAGACTGGGGCACCCTGATTTTATCCCCATTCATAAACACACAACATTAAAATGCTGGGAATCGACAAACACATTAAATTTTCAACAAAATTGCACACATCGCATTTTAATTCTCCCAACTAACATAGGGCTCTATTATGATGCCACGTAGAGATTCTTGAGATAGTAGCAAACAACTTCAAGCCAAAAGAGAGTGGACCACCACACAAATATTTTCACTTCTTTTAAAACAAATTCATTTGAAACACAATTGTTTGAACAAAATTTAATTCGATTGACATAACAAATACCATGTCTTTGCTGAATGTGCTTTCTTTTGTCTTATATCACTTACGGGTTAAATTGATACGGGTTAGTACCAGAATTAGTGACGTAAACATACATAAGACACAACTACACAATATACACAATACCCAGTAACACAGTAATTGGCTACACATGCAGTGGCACACAGCATAGTACCGGGGTAATTAGTGCCCGTATCAGAGTTGTGAAAGACGCATTCGCTTTCATGGTGTGGTGCATTCGTTTTCAGTAGTACTCGTAAGAAACTCACAGGGGAATGTATTACATGCTCAAACCATGCGCATGTAAACCACAGTATTCTGATTCTCCTAACTGTCAGGAAACTGGACTTAAATGCAGTTAAAGACCTGTCTCAAATGGTTTCTGGCCAATCAGAATGCAGGAAATCAATAGAAGTGTTTATGAATGACATTTAGTGTTATGTTTCTTACGTATTGCCCTTGAAAATATACATACGTCAATCATTTTAGGGTCAAAGACTTTTATTGACGAATTTAAACATGTTCCTATGCACTTTCTATTCTAAGGCTTGTAAGACCTTTAGGCATTAGCTGTGCAGTCGTTAGTCTATTTTATTCAGCTCAGTATAAAACATGAATTAAGTGGAATCAGACTATTGTCAGTGTGCTTAGCACACAAAAGATAGCAAGCACACTCCCAGGCAGGGTCCTGCCAATGCCCTTCAGCCTCAGAAACTTAGCCTAGTGTTTGTGCACTGAAGTAATTATTGCAGGTTACCTTGTAAATTTACTTTATTTGTGAGTTGTTGTTTTAGTTTTGAAAAGTTAGCACATTTAACTAACTAAATCTACACTTGATCTCCAAGTCTTTTCTTGGCTTATCTACTCTTGGAGGCCACTTAAATACACCATCTTGGGCCAGGATTCCACACTGCTTTGGGCCAAATAGCTACCATGCCAACATCCCAACAACCATCTCTAAAAAGAAAACTATATTTCGATACTAACCAAGAGTCAGGCATCATGCCATCATGTCACATGCCATCAATGCCTGTAGTACGCCTTTCTGAATGTCTTTGCTTTTGTTTGTGTTTATTGTTTTATTTTGTACCAAATAAAATCAATCAATCAATCAATCAAAGTTCTTTACACAAGTTTATTAATAATAGGCTTGGGCAGGTTACCCGACTCTACTTCAGAGTTGGGACTCTTGGCCGAGAGTTGAGTAATGACTCCACTTTTGTAGGAATCGCGACTCCTGGGGAGCAGGCACGTAGCTACGGGCCCCAGATGTTTGCCAGGCCCCCAAAAAACTGTGCATGTCCTAATAAAAATGAGTAAGAATTAAGGACGGTGATCGAATGCTGTGACCCTCCATTTGATACCTAGGCCCCCCCAAAAAAAATCATCCTATATATGCCCCTGCTGGGGAGTTCTAAATACTGACATGAATATGCCCAAAAATCATATTTTGGGGTAGGAAATGATTTTATTACAAAGTTTACAATGAAGGATATTGACAATAGAGGCCCTTTGGTCATTTTCCTGATCCTATCACAAGTTTTGTTAGCCATTAAAATTTGCTGACAATACCAGATTAGCACCTCAGCCACAGAGGAGCCAGTTGTATAAGACTACTGGTGTCAGACTAGTAATCGACAGACTGTTGTTGCTGAGGGACATGTGCCTGTGTCTGTCATGACATCATTGTAGAAGTCGCTAATCCATTCCAGTTGTGACTAATAGGTCCACAGGTACCTGACTCCAAAAATACTGGAGTTGCTCAAGCCTAATTAATATCAGAAGGTTTGAAAGAAATACCCATGAATGGGTCACTTGCTGGGTGACCAAACTGTTGTAGAACAGAGGAGCAACTTAATAGAGCATAGATTTATATGGCTAGGACAGAAAATGTCTTTATTATTATATCATTCTGTCTCAAAAAGTACACCCTGCCAAAAGATCTGCTCTCCCCCCCCCCCCCCCCAAATAATATATATAACACAGGTAAAAGATAACGCACGTAAAAGAGCTATTCATGTTGCATCATCTGAAAACCTGTTTTTTTATCATTAATTACTCATAAACTACAAAGCAGAGAATTTCTTTCTATAAAAACCTTATTCTTCTTTTATTTGATATACTTACCGTTTCAAGACCATTCCTGAATAGAAAATCTACCATCATCCAGATTTCTTTAGGAATGTCAAACTTTTCTGTGGTAATGTCTGCCTCAGACTCTTCAGACCAGTCTGTTTGCTCCTGCACGTAAAAAGAGAGCACACTCAGTTAACATACAATGACCATGACTCAGAGGCACTTTTGAGATATCAACTCATGATATCCACAGTTTTTCTAAGAAAAGTCAAGAAAAGAAAAAGCTTACATCAAGTCATCATTTTCCCCATGGAAGTTACCTTCCCATCTATAAACATTCATTAGGTAAGCTTTCATGATTGCAAAGTCAGTCTAACATTATGGTAACCAGTGTGCAACTCAAACATTCAAGGTTTTACTAGAAACAACACTCAAGGTTCTCATTTTTCAATCCCAGTCCATCCATACGACAGTGACAATTTTTTTCTTTCTTCCAAGAGGATAGGCAATGCACTCCCTTTACACCTCACAGCCCCACCTGCTCCCTCTTTCTTTGACAAATGCCATAGCAATATTTCTAGACTTCATCAGATGTTAGATTACAAATTAAAGAAAAAGTTTGATTTACATCATATGATTACACAAAACTTCCAACATTCACAACATGGCCACCATTTTGGGGGGAAAAGGGGGGGGGGGAGTTAGGGGAATTTTTTTTTTGAAATATTTAACAGAGTAAACAAAAACTTACCATTCTTTGAATTTCTTCTATTTTCATTTCTCTGATGGGTTCTACCATTCTCACTAATGTTTCGATGGAAGCACCAAAACAGCTTGGTTGGTAAGTACCATTTACAGTGATGTGTTTAATGAGTTAAGGAACATTACACATGTCAAATTTAAAAAAGTATTACAATAACAATACAAAATACTACAGACTTATAATACATACATATCCTACATACCTATCAATGCATCTGAAAGTGTAGACTGGACTACAAAGTCATGAAAGAACAAGGGAAGAAAGACAAGTTCCTGCTCTTAACCTTTGATAATGTAATATTCCACTGTGTGTTTTGTACAGACTGCAGCAGACCACCTAGTATCAACTCTATGAATTCCCAGTCACAACCTGTTCATGTCAAATGTTCATGTTAAGCCTCCAAGAATCACAAAGCCAGGCTACTCAGTAGAAGTGTCAGTAATCAGTTTAACACCCCAAAATTGTCATTATCCTTGGTCCAGAAAGTCAACTAATTTGGATATACCTTGACAAAAACTTGAGTTCTGGACTTTGATGCTCTGTCACTAGGCTCTTTGAGAATGTGTAAAATAAATGTCAAATATTTCATAGCAAAGGATAATTACTTCCATGTAAAGGGCAATACAGAGCATTACCTTTCTCATACTGCAAGGGAGAGCATCTGACTTGCAGCTGGAAGGTCTGGTGTTTGACTCCTGGCCGGATCATACCGAAGACTTTAAATATGGAACCTACTTCCATTGTGCTTGGTGCTCAGCATAAGCAATGGAGTAGGGAAAACAAGCCAGTCAGCCACAACTGGAAAAAAGGCCGTGGCCGGCCCGACTTAAACCAATTGGTTTCTAACACATTGCTAGGGAATTTCATGCATTCAAGGAACTATCGAGAAAAAGAAAAAAAGAAGAAGTGTACTACTCAACATGTGCTATTACAATTTAGAATGTAAATTTAATATTTCATTTTAAGAACAACTCTCATCACAAAAATGTGGAAATATGTCAAATGCCAATTCAAACCATTTTCTTACATGAGGAGGCTAAATATTTGAACATTTTAGTTCACATAGGAGATTTTATTAATTTGACAAGGTCAGTACACAAGGGAAACTTTATATGGACAACCTATCACTTTTGCCCAAACTATAAAGGTTTGCATCCCAATCTCTCAGACTTTTAGGCTCAACTGCATCACTGTCTCTCTGTTTGTTCAAGATGGCGCTATACTGAGATATCACAGTTCTTTAATGACAGCCTATGGGGTATAGTAAGCATTTTCAAATCATGTAAGCAAATGGTGTAGAAGTTATAACACACAATATCAATGGACCACACATGTTGGAGAAACCTGTTAGGGCTTACAAATTACAACATCACCATAGATGGCTCCCATCTGAAAATTTTAGCACACATTTGGAATCTCTTTGATTTAGACTGTCATTTGAGATGGGAAAACTGTGAATTGCTCTTGGATTTGAATCCAGCTTATACAATGAAAAGGCCAGGGGCTGAACACCAAACCCACCAATAAAGATGCATAGAACACCCTTTAATAGTTAGACTCCAGTCACAACCGCCTGAAACTTAAGACGGTTTAGGGCGATCTCTGTGATATTGGACATACATCTAGGTGGTCTCAGGTGCACTATCCATTAAGACAAAAACTGAGGGAAGTGAAATACATACAATTTGTGTAAATTTAATACTTTCTTTCAAGGCAAAGATTAACATCCCCCCCCTCCCATGTACAAAATGCCACAACCACAGGTTTTAGCATGGAGCTATGGTATCATGGATGGCTTCATGGTTTTAGTCTTGTGGTGTCAGAGTAAGCTTGGTCAAGCTTGGTCAGGTTCAAACAAATCTACAGATTATTTTTTAATATATCTTGTGATTTTTAGTTTGCATAACATGGAAGAAAAAATACTTCTCAAGAAACACTTTGTTTACATGGGTAGGTCTTGGGTGGTCTAATGCAAGAGCTTTGTCTGTTTTGGTGGTATGGTTTACCATCAAACTGACATCAGTCCCGACTGGGTCTCAGACATATCCAGAATAGCAACTAAGTGGTCCAGACATCTAAGCACAACTTGACACACACACCAGTACTACTTACTGACTGCTAATGCCACCACATTTATCCAATCTACCATAACACTGATACTTTTATACACTTTTTAAAAGGATATATAGTAATCTTTTCCATTATCAAGGCGTAATATTAAAATGTCCTCTAATTTGTCCTGGCCTGAGTTCAGGAAGCATGCTGTCTGTTTGTTAACTTCTATCTTGATTTTAATTTCCTGGAATTCCCCTGAAATAGAAAACAAACTTGATGGTCAATGCTTTCTTTCTTGCAAACAAATTGGCAAAGTTCCACATGACAAACATTGATGAAATCAGTTAAGCAAAGAGAGAAACATAAACAATAACACATCTGAAAAAAAAGGAAATCTCATTATTTCAAAACTTCTCACACTTTGCTTACTAAAGCAGCCTATGTTAGTATGTTTGGCCAACAACAAGTTTTCACACAGCCACAGCAGAAAACAGCCTTTATAATATCCAGTTCAGTCTTACCCTTACAATATCCAGTTCAGTTCCCTCATTGGTTTGAAGGGACCAATGAGGGAATCAATAAGGAACCAAATAATGCATTTGCAACAGCAAGGAAGGTTTTGTCATCAGACAGTTGCTATCATGCATCATAAGAATGGAGTAGGACAGTGCATGTGTCTAATAATGAAAGGGGCACATTGTGTCACAAAATGAAGTCCCATCAATTGCTATCTAGTAAGTACTACAATACCCTCACTGGTGCCAAGTATACCCCCAAAGGATACAAAACAATCCTGACATCCATTATTACCTACACAGAATGCTAAACAGGCTTAAGTTTGATATAAACTTTGAAGAATCATCTAAGTATGTGCTAGCAGACTCCATAGTTAAACAAATCAATGGAAGAGAGTATGTTTTCAGTCAGCAGCACAAAGTATATATATGCATGATTATGACTTTCCAGTGGTCACCAAGGACAAACTCAACCCTAGTGGTTCCATGTAGTAACAAAGAAACTCATAAGAGCCAAGGAACATGAAAGATACAATTGGTCATAATGTATTGATGGCAATGAAAAGTGTTCCAGTGTTTACATTTGACCAAGCTGTCAGTATTAATAATGGACATGTTTCCATTCAGAGCTTTGTACACAATTTGCAGAAAGTGCTTATCAAAACAGGCTAAAGAAAGAGACTTCCATTGATCCACTACAGGTTCCCTAGCTGGCTTCGTGAAAATACACCTAATGAAGCAATCAAATACTAATTTTGAATACCTTTGGATGAACATTACCCATGGAAAAGTAAACTTTCTCTGGAACTTGTATTTAATTAGCTTTGAAAAATCATCACTCCTTACAACAGCCCATAGTGAAAGGGATTACAAATGCTGCAGTCTTTTGTGGGAATATTATTTAAGATCAGGAAAACTTAAGTAACCCTTAAAGTCTTCCTTGACTAGATGGGATTAGAAAGTAAGACATGATGAAAATTAATCTGCAGAAACTGGCTAAGGGAATGAATTTTTTTAATAGTTTTGAAATTGTCAAAATTGGTTTACTTTCATGATGGTGCCCAAGTAACTTTTTTGAGGCCTTGAAGGGCAGTTGTTTTATGATGCTAAGTGACCACAAATGTCAGAGAGGCCTGTGGCTTATAAATCACAACTTCACGTCAGGTGGTTACCATCTCAACAATTTAGATCGCATCTGGTTTCTTTTGAAAAGCTTTTCAGATGGGCAAACTGTACATTACTCTTGAATGAAAAGCCCACCTTATTTTGACCCAGCCAGACATTGAGCCCCATACCTCCAGGTTGCAAAGTAGCTTCATCACTTCAAACGTCACCACATTTATCCACTCAGCCACAGCACTGGTTGTACAGATTGCAAATGGCTAAACATGTAACTAGTTTACATAATAATTGGGATAGTGGCCTATTAAAACATAAACCTTTTATATCAAAGACGATGTTATTGCCAGTATGTAAACCAACTTGCATGTTAACTTTCCATTTTGTAACATCACTACCATATACAACATGACTTCAAATTTTCAAGCCAGCAACCTGACCTGTGGTGTTTGACTTCTTGGAAAAGTTTGCAGCAAAACTAGAACTCCTCTTGTAACCAAGTGATGTGAATACAAGGAAAATTCAACATGGAATATTGCAAAACAAGGTCCTTTAGAACTGAAAAGGAATTCCACCTTCAAAGATCCCCCTCACCTAGTGAGGAGACATAATACAACTCATGGCAATGACATTTCACTCCACATTTCATCAATTATTAAAGAAAATAAGTAAAAGAGAAAGTGAAACCGACAGATCAACATCACAGCATCAGTTTCATAACTGTCCCTACTCTAATCTCAAAACCACACTCATGAAAAGGCACTCCTGCTTGCTGGAATAGCTAAGCTTAACAGAAAGATTCTAACCAACTTTGACCATGATAAACAAAGTCTCCCTGTGGGGTCTGATAAGTTACAAACATCGTGAAACTGTCAAGATATACTGCCAAGAATTAACCATACCACGTCTAAAGTTCCATTAGGTTTAATTTTCTTAAAACCCTGGTCAAGATGTAATCTGTTTAAAGGATTTAGCCAAAGTTCTTAAACCTGAATGGGGATCACTTGTTGGTGGACTATGTCCTCTTTTATAAGATGTTACTTCCTTGCCTTAGAGACAGCAACCTATTTTAAACCATGATTGTATCCAGAACAATCCTCTTTGGCAGATTACATTTATAATGCAAAACTTGACTTTCTTCCCTTCCAGTTGTCTATTCATTTGTACATTGTCATGTGGACTGTTAACAAGACAGGTAACAACCACCAAATGACTCAGGAATAGGATGGGTGGAGACAGCATGCCTCCAGGCAGACAAAAACCTCATTTTCACTGGCTGGGCACATGGAACTGCAAGAAAGTTTGCACAAAGCTGATAAAGGTAAAGGAGAATCACTCACTCAATCCTACTCATCAATATGATGAGACGGCATCACTCTCCTTTGCCCAATTACTCATACTCTTTTAGATACAAGAAAGTATGATTCTCAAAGTTTGATTCAAAATGCCAACTTAAAACCAAAACTTTACTTTCAGAATAAAGGAAAGTCCTAAACACTAAACTCTACAAATTGAAAGCCTCACCAACACATATGAATCCCTTTGGGGGTTGTATCCTCATCCACGGCTTACAGTAAGATTTCTCATCCAGCTTGTTGACAAAAGAGAAACCAGTGTCTACCTGACCAACGTTGGCTACATCCAATGTGAATTTCCTCATTTCCATAAAGTGTAAGTCCCCAATATGGATCTGTGTACAGTCAAATAATGATAAAATGAATTTTAATTTATGTTAGTGTCAAATGAGCTTTATGACACAGAGTATGTAACACAACATACAGTAGACAAAGGGTTGGGACAACAGGTTTACTAAAAAGTATTGTCGTACCGATATTGCAAGTAGCCAATATTATCGATACTGATATTTCAGTTCTCAATGTCAGCCGATACAGATCAAATAACCATAGGCTACTGGGCACAAGTAGGTGTCGTTTCATCTTGGTGAGGTAAAATATTTGCATTCAAAAATACTCAAATAGTGTACCATTTTCATATATATATGGGACACATATGGGACCATAAACATCGGTTAGGTAATATCGGCTAATTTTACCGACACCGATACAGGATGAAAATGGGTAACACCGGTTGATACCGATGGTAAACACAGATAATCATTTCAACACTACTTAAAAGACCAAAAAGTTTTCAGATACAAGCTGAGCGGCTACAAACCTGATATGCATATTTTGTTAAAGTTATGATTTGTAAGGTAATTATAAAAAATATCACGGGACATTTAAAATATTGTTAGTGAATAAATAAACTTTGCTATTTCAAAATCTTAGACAAGCATACTTGAAATCTCCCCTGTGCCATGTGAGTCAAGCAGTACACGAACAGGGATTTCAAAATATCTTTGCAGGCTGCACTCAAAAGGGCAATGGGGGGAATGGGGCACACTGGCTGCAACTTGCCCACAATTCAGAGCCCCCTCCTCCCCACACCTAGCTTCCCTGTACCAACTGGATCATACATGTACCTACAAGGATCTCCCTTCAACTATCTTCTGTCACTAAAGGCATATTTGGCATCCTTCCATGTTTTCCACCCAAGATTCTTTCATTTTCTACTATGAATCATCAACTTTGGGCATCCATCTCCTCTGTTACCTGCAGGAAGCATACCACTAATTCAAGGGGAATTCTCACAAAGGATATTACCCTATGAATTTAACATCCTTGCAAAAATTTGGAAGAGGGGGGGGGGATGGTTTAGACCATGTTGCTGAAACGATGTATTCAATTTGTGACATGTATGCAGTAAGAAAGGAACTGAAGTACTCATCCTGTAAAAATAAAGAAAACTGAAGGTATTCAGGCACTTTTTTGCAATATATTCTTCCACGATGCAAATGCCATTTTGAATGAAGTACAAAGGCAGGAACCACCACCCTATTATACAAGCTATCCTAGCTCAAAATTTCAATGGTCATGGTACACAAAACTTGAAATAGCTGTGAAAGGCCTTCTTGTGAGCTTTCATATGACGGGTAGCTTGTGCGTTGAAAACTTCTACAAAGGTCCAGAGGCCACAAAACAGACCAAAATTAGTGTATAGTCAATGGAGGAATAATTAATGGTGCACTACCCTCAGGTACCAAAGTAAGAACTATCCTGTGGTGCTCACTGCCTTCTATTCTTAAGATGTGCCGAGTCCATATCCACCTCCAATATTTAACTTCTTTACCCATTCCATTCAAACTTGTTGTTGTTAGTTGGTCATTGTTTAAAATTACATGTGACCATCTAATTGTGGGCAAACTAACAACACAATCCCTTTAAATATCTCTCACTTAACAACACTACATACCTCATTAGTACTGATTGACAGCTGAGGCAAGGCTTCATTTTCTCTCCTATCCACCTTTCGTATTTCTTCCTCGATGACCTTACGGAATTTGGATTCATCCACCACTTTGACCTTCAAAGAAATATTTAATCATATGAAAACAAGCTGAATCTTATCTTTTCTTTATTTAAATCTTCAAATAAAAGCATACAGGTATGGTTTAAATTACAGCTTCTGGTAAGAAACTGCCAAAACCCCAATTTTTTAACACATTCACAAATTGGCAGCTGAAACGTCTTGAAGAGTTATTAAAATCTTTCAAATTCCTTTCAAGTGTCCCTCATACTACCTGATAACTGATTAAACTTATCTTTCACCTAATCAATCATAAATGAATAAATTCACTGTCTACTAAGGCAGTGCCCACAATATCAGATATGATGGTAGAATTTCTATCACATCAGTTAAATGGAGTAGGGAAAACAAGCCAGTGAGCCACAACTGGAAAAAAGGCAGTGGTTGGCCCAACTTAAACCAATTGGTTAGAAACTGAGCCATAAAACATTATCTAACTCTTAACTCAACACATCAGTTAAAATCCTTCAAGAAGATGTACTTACCTGAGAATGTACCTCACCTTATCAGCTTAGGGTATTTAGGCCAATTTTACAGAAACAACCAACCAAATCTAACAAACCACCATTGACCTGTGCCATCCACCCCTCCCACATCCCCTTAAAAAAGGGGAAAAAACCTTGAAGGGAAGTAAGAATAGTTCACCTTCAGGTGAGATCACTCTTTTCAAGGGTGAACAGATGTATACAAATATCCCATTTCTGACTTTGCCACTGCAATGAGTTGTAGTCTTCTAGAATTATCGTACAAAAATTTGAAAACAGCTAAACATTCAGAATAAAAAGATAAGCACTTCTAGTTAGACACAAAAATGATCTTGAAACAAAAAAATGGCAAAATGGGCAGAATGACCTGATCCCTCTTTTCCCCAAATAAAGATATTTTGATAGTATCACTTTCGTGTTCAATACCTGGACTTCAAATAGACTGCTAACAGGTTTATGATCACTAAGAAGTAGTGTATCGTGACTTCTGTAGACTAGCTGCTTTGCTATAGATCCTAAATAGAGGATTCTATCACACCAGGCTGGGATTCTCTGTTTCTCACTGTGGATATAAAAAAGCAACAAGTTAAATTGGAAGAGTGCCATTTTTAGGAGCGGTTACTCTGTGTATGCACCTCGCATTGATGACCACTATCCTACAAGTAGACACCAATTTGAAATTTCATGACAACACATGAGACAGAATTCACAGGGCTGGAACTGAATCCACTTTAAGCTGAGCCCAACCATAGGCTAAGTATAGAAGGGTCCAAGTACAAGCTGGGTGGATTTGTATGCCTTTCTATGAAAATGTCCCAGCAATTTTGAAGAAAACATCTTTTCCAAGGCTGTGATATTTTAACACTATTTGAGGTAAATAATACTCATCTCAGCAATAGAAGATGCAGAAAATTATAATGAAAAGAACACTTGCATCTCTAAATATGTATTGTAAACATGACATTAAGTACCTCTCATTGATAATAGCATGAAACAGCCAATTCAGGTACATTCAATTCCTTCAAAACGATTTATTCAAATTAAAGCATTTCCAAGGATTTTAACCTGCATACCAACTAGGGGTGCTAATTTCTGTGTATCTAGCTACGATTCACACAAGTCATCTGCTAAAGTTGTGTAACACACCGGTATACACTATTGGGACATACTTAGGTACAACCAATGCACAATACCATAGTGTTGTAGAGTAAACAATGCAAATGAATACCACATGGCAGGCTACTCCTTATTGGTAGACATATTACATCAGTCCATTCTTTGTGTGGACTAAGGCTTAGCTAACTAGCTGCGTGTACCTTCAAGCTTCAAGTCTTCTAAGTTTTAAGAGTGCTGACTGAAATTGGCACTCAAAGATTAATAATAATAATGTTTGAGCATTGTCACTTATGTATGTCGTTCGCAACACACTTCTTTTCCAAGCTTTTGGAGTAATAGTGTGTCACTGTCATAGGAAGTTGGTAAACATCACACACGTGGCACCAACCACAGTAACTTTACAGAAACTTGTTATAGCAATTTAATTCTTAGAGGCAATTGGTCTGGGAACAAAGTTCTAATGCTATTTATGACAAATTTGCAATTTGTACTGAAGGCTTCTGTGACTATTATACAAATAATGAATGTTTATGAGTGTGATAGTATGAGATTAGACGTTCTATTCAACCGGGCAAAGCCGAGTTGAATAGAACATTAAATCTTTCAAGGATGAAATTACTATCGCACAGATGAAAAACATTCACTGTTTTATATAAAACCTTAAAGTTGTGTTTTGGCAGACACTATGGTTCATGTTTGTCTGAGTGGTAGCTCCATTGTTTGTCGTTTGCTAGTTAGCTACGCCTCTATGTGCCTATTATGTACGACATGTAATGTGCGATCCCCAAAGCTGCATTGACTTATTGAGTTGCGGTACAGTTTGTACGTACTGCAGTGATAGCTGACTTCACCGCCGTGTGTTATACTGGTATAACACACGACCGTGTGTTATACTAGATTATTACACAATGGATAACACACAATCGTGATGACAGTGCTGAATCACCCATAGCAAGTGACCACCAATCCTCCAATCAAATGTAGAGAAATTAATACGGTGTTACACAAAGAGGAATAATTTGTGATGTAATCTATAAATTATGATTTCCATCGTTACGAATTTAAGTCAATTACTTGATTCACCTTTTCTAGCTAATAAAATAAACATGTTTTTGAAAATGTTATGTATTCATGAATAACAAAACAATACTAGACAAGTAATAACAGTCTGCTTTATTTTTACTGACATATAGAAAACACAAAAGGTGTTATTACATTTTTATTATTACAAGAGTGTGTTTGGATAATGGCACAACTATGTTGGTTCTGAAATCAGCTAAAGAGCTTTGAAGGGTGTTGTAACTCAAGTTTGTCATATGAATCTTTGTCATTATGTAGCATTGGCAGTTGGAACTCATGAGGTATTGGTCTGGTTAAAACTACTAAACACCTCTTTCCCCTTCTCTATTACACCAATTGAGTCAAGGCTGGGCGTTGCCATTTTCCAGATCATGATGTGATACAGCTTGTTGGAAAGAGATAATTAATTGGTTCGGCGATGGAGATAGCCTCAGGCATTAGAAAGTGACATATAATCCTACCCCATGAAAGTCCATTTTTTGGGGTCAGAAATGTAACATTTTTAACGGGTTCAATATGGCATGTTATGAAAGAAAAGGAATGTTATCATGTCAAAGAGCATATGAATGATGGAATATTTATCTCCATGTTGAATACAATGTAGGTATCAAGGCATTTTGTGTTGTATTTGCATACACCTAGTGTTTATGAGTACACACTGATAGTATATATTTTGCTACAGTAGAAACCAATATGCTGGTAAATTATTTATCAGTAATGAAAGTGTGAATTTATCTGTAAGTATCAATATGTGATAAACCACTCATATCAAACCTTCTAATGAGCTTGGAATATATTGTTACTTCTGGGAATCTGAATTAATGAGGAAGTGATAAATAAGTCACCATGGTCACATGCCGTATGAGAAGCAGGGATGTGGAATACATTTTACGTGACTAGTTGAGGAATTGTAAGCCTAGTGAAACTTATACTATTCAACAAAGCTCATTTATGATAGCAATGTGAGACCTACAGCCTTTGTAAAAAAGAATGTAACTAAAGTCTTACAAATTTCTACATGAGAATGCATTGACATGAAGGAATCCAACTTTGAAAACAGTATACCTAATGTGCAAACAATATCAAACCTATTACCTACTGAAATTTTTAAGAAGAAATACAGAGTGACCACAAACTGAACAGAACATTGGAAAATAGAAATGACCAACTACAGGGCAGGCATAAAAGTAGGATGAAACTTGTAAATATTTATATCTGCAGGAAAAATGTTGCAGAAACAGACCAAAGAATTTCAGATATGTATTTTAATTTAGAGAGTTCAAGGTACAAAGCCAAATGAGATGGCTCATCCAGGACTCTAGTAGACACTGGTTGAATACTGCTGTGACCAGTCTCTCAACTTAACTCCCCAAAGGATGTGATTGTATTCCCATTATTTAATCACTTTCCTATTAAAGAAGAGTTCCCATACTTTTTGAGATACTTCAATTTAAAACCTTTTAAAGACTAAGATGACCATTTCCCAGGCTCATGAATAGGAAGTAACATTATGGAGACAAAACTACATCTTTTTGATGCATTTAAAGATACTTGCAGTAACACCAGTCTCAAGGGCAGTACAAATAAGTTATTCAGTTTTCTACACCATACAGCAATATTTCCTGACCGTGTAACCCAAATTAAGGACTTTCGATAACAAGCCAGAATTCCAGACTTTATCCAACAGGATTGGAGCCCAAGTCATTAAAAATTCATAGGATCACCATTTACACTTTTCACTAGTTTGTATAGCAAATCTTGAATGTTGAAATGTTTTAGGAAACCTTTACCTGTAGGGCTGTACACAAGTGGGGACTGGGCACTGGCCACTGGCCAGTAAATCCCGAGAAACACTCACCCAGCTTACTGGTAACTAGAAACCTATGAAACAGTCGCCAGCTCAGCCGAAGCTGACGTTAGTCACAGTATCTCTGTATCTCATGTTGCATCATCAGTTCATCACAGGGTGCTGAAATAAAATTCACTGTTGATACGATGAATCATGGTGATTCAACTGAAAGTCTGAAACTATATTGTTACTCACTATTGAGAAGGTTTTAGTGCTGAGAATAATTATTTTCAGGTGACCAAAAGTACAAAATATTACTCGCCATCAGCTACTGAATCAAATTCAGTGGTCGCACAGAGTGACAAAATGGTCGCCAATGCAACCATTTTGGTTGCATTGTACAGCCCTGCCTACCTGTTAATATTTCTATCAGCAACAGCTGCTAGCAAATAAGTTACCTGGTATCATAGTTATTGCTGCCAGGATCATATTTGTAAGTTGGTTTGAATCCAATTTGGCCTTCAATATACTGATGGAATACCTTATGTAAGTCTAGTTGTTTGTTTAACTGAAAAAAAGAAACAAAAAATAATCATTAATTAAAAAGAAATTCCAAAATTCATGGGCACTGCAGCATTATTTTTATATATTCTCTTCTTTAAAAGTTTTTCAATTTTTTTTTTTTAAGCACAACAATTTAGGTTTGCAGATAATTCTGATCCTCAATAAAATTATGAACACAACTTAAGACACACTAGGATATCAGAACAGAATCACTTTAAAGTTAAAGCAGCCGTTATTTTTCAAAATCATCATAGCAGACTAGACAATATCATTACGAACTGAGAAAGGGTCATTACTGGCCCTGCCAAAAAGACAAAAAAAGAGAGAGAGAAAAAAAAAAACAGAATCACTAGATAATGAATGAATTACATGCACACAACAGTTGCACCACAATACTTTGATTGATCAGTCACTTGGTATACAAATATACAACTGCACTTAAACATTCTGCCAATACGACACCTTAAACCTTTTGCAGCCATCCCAAGTTTTCCCGTTGTATAATGTAAAGCCAGCTAGGTCACTACAGTTTTTCAAATTATTGGCCATCTACTTGAAATGAAAGATAGTTTGTTACCTAAACAGAACTAAAAGTTGAACTGAGCATGAAAAATGTAGAAAATACATGTCTCTACCAGTTAGGGTTGTGCTAAATAAAAATTCTAGATGAATAAATTTGAAACAGCTGCCAACCATCCTGACGGGTGAAACCAGTCTCTGTACTAGTGCACGATCTTGATTCACCTCAAGATCGCAATGTAATTGGCTATGAAAAACTATCCGTAATATTGCCCTTATCACAATCCAATATGTTTGGAGCAAGGCCTTAGCCAGCAATGCATCTCGCCGCCTTTGTGATGGCTAAAGTTGAATGAGAGATGACCAGATTTCAGCAAGATGCCCTTCTGAGACACCAATAAGTAGCTTAGTCTTAGCCTTCCAAATTGAGTTTGATTTGACATCATTTTTGGATGTTTTGATGGGCCTAAAAAATTCAAGGAAGCTTAGGTGTTTTTACAGCTTTGTGAGCATGATTTTGATCCCAATTACGTGAAAACAGCCACTGCTTCCAGGGGGCTTTGTCCCCTGGACCCCACCCATAGGGAGCTTTGTGCTTCACACTCGCGCTGGCTACAGCGCCAGATGGATAGTGCCTCATGAATCAGGTACAAGTGAGACACCCTACTCTAAAATCCTGGCTAAAGCCCTGGTTTGGAGGCATATCATTTCTTCTTCTTCTGGGCACCACTATAGCTTTCTACGCTGATTTGCAAATATGCATTGCTAGACCTAATTAGCTCCAGGACGCTGCCATTTTGTTTACTTTGTAAGTCATCATCCATTCAAGGCATGAAAAAATTTTCAAAAGCCCACCCTTACAAATTATGTGTAGAAGCTATACAGAATAAAGAAAGCCAAACCAACTTCTGAGGGTTTGTTCATAGTTAGGTTCATTAGGTCACAGTACGTCAGTGGCTATCAATGGTACAATAGCCTAATACGTAATATTACATAGCTGGCTGTTAGAGGGTTTCTTACATTGCTCTTAAAAACAGGTCTACATAGTTGATAAAGGCTGCAGAAAACCTTTGATCTTTGAGACATTATCCCAGCTTGGTGTGAATAACCCAATTGCAAAGCTTAATATCGTTTGAGACTAAATACAATGAATTGAGACATTTGACTAACAGCATCTTTGCCACAACATTACATAGATTTTATATCATGGAATGTCTCTGAACTACCTAAGAAGTTTCTCAGTAGATACATAAATAAATGAATGGTACAAACCTGATCATGTTCAAGGAGAACCCTAAAATCTCTTTTTTCAATCTTGTCTGTTACGACTTCTAATGGAAGATCACTTATTCTATAATTCAGGTCTCCCATCCAGATGACAAACCTGTAAAGTATCAAGGTATCATTAATGTACCACCGAACACCTATAATTAGTTAACCATTCAAGACTGATTAGTTAAGTTTTACCTAGGCTTAACTAACTGACAGTGTTACTTATGAACACTTGAGCACACTACTTTAAAGTATCAAAATTCAACTCTCTCTGAATACTGCATATCACTAAAAGTGTGGATACTTTCAGTCTCAAGTTACTGGAGTGCACATATAAGAGGAAGCAAATCAAATTCATTTATTCAACTCCCATCTTTATAGCTTTAATATTCAGTTGCTGAGATATAACCTATTGAAATTTATTCACAGGGTTGTAAACATTGTGGTAGACTGTAATGCTACTTTGAAAGATAAAGGAAAAATTGACGCTTCAAATGTAGCACATGAGAGACAATTAAATGGTAATATCCAAATCAATCCTTAGGATTCTGCAAGTCTCCATTTATCAATGCACAAGGCCCTGGGCTGCACTAGAGGAATTTTAAGCAGGATCTGGGGAAGGCCTTCCGATACAAAAGACTACTTAACAACCAATTATAAATGACCTCTTACAGAAGTGTCATGAATAGGAATGAGCTTTGGGGGGAATGAATAGAATTGTTTGTGAACAAGTATTGATTTTTACCCAGTCAAGGTGGACTTTGGCAGTTTACAGATTCAAAGGATGTTCTCAGGTGATAGTTTGCTCCACAGTGGAACCTAGCAACTAACTCTGGCATGCAGCCTTAAGCCTTCCTTTGTTCATTGCACAGAAGTGTGTGTAAGCATCTCCCATGCATGCATAATCCCAGACTTGACCAGCAGTGTCTGCAGTGCTCATTTTACGGTGGTGCACACAGTGAACAGACTGGTCAGAGTTCAGTCCTCCAGAATCCTAAGGAGTGAATTGGCTACGTCCCGTAACTACTTTTTTTTGACAAAAGTTACACAATTTGACTAATCTTTTACTCACTCATGGTCTCTAATTTGATAAAATGTTCCATCATCCTTCTCAAACCTCATCCGCTGGCAGATATCATTGTAATCCTGAGGAATACAAAAGATTGGCAGTTACAATCAATTCTTTGACATGTGTGATCTAAGTTATTACCAGTACCTAACATTCTAAGCTAGAGGTTATCTATTCTGCAGTTATTACCATGAAAACTTGGGGTCCCTCCAAAACTTTCAAAACTTTTGAAATGATGAAATACCAGATTTTTCAAGACATTTTCAGGATTAAACTGGCCATTCTCAAGGCTAAACTCATTTGTTTACTTTGTCCTAAAGGACTGCCTGTTGCATAGTTTTAGCGCTCTGAGACTTCTTGTGTAAGGTCCTTTAAAGGAACTATATTGTTGTTGTTTTTGTTGTTGTTGTTGTTGTTGTTGTAAAGAAAAAACAATTAAGACTTCTCAGACAATGCACAGTGGCATTTAAGGCAATGTAGCTTAGCAACCTTGAGGACCAGCCTTCTATATCCACCACATCACAGTAAGGTGGATTTTCCATTCAAGAGCATTACACCATTTTCACTATCTGATTTGACCTCTAAAATAAGACTAAATCTGATCTATCATGTTGAGTTGATCTAGGGCGGGGTTCTTATTACACAGACAAATTATGCTAATAGACCTAATGCATATGAGGTCACAGAACAGGAAGTGTTCCCTCAGCTGAGGTAAGTGCATAGCACTACAACTTACACAAATGCAGATAATTAATTTTGTACCCCCGAAGTCTACAGTATGTGTATGGGTGAAGGTTACATCTTGCATACAGCATGTGTATCCAAGTCGTGTGCTTCATCTAGCTATAGCCTCATTGTTTGTCCTCTAAAATAATGCTGTATGAAGTCAATGCACAGGGCATACACTCACCTGGTTCCGCCTTTCGAATTCATCTAAGTGAGCTGCGAGATGTGAATTGATAAAACAGAGGGAAGTATTATGAAACATCAGCCTGACTGCAACACCACCCTTGTTCCCCTGAAAAAAAGGAATGAAAATGATGTAATGCAATATTAAAGTAAACTACACTCCAATTGCTGCAAAAAGTGTAATTATTTATTTACTGAATTTATTCACCTTTGTCACAGCATTTACTTACATAGAAGTAACTGAAGCATACACTAACTTAACATAATGGAATTAATGTTGCTAAAACTTTGTAAACTAACTGATGTGAAGTGTCACAGATGACTATTTGAGCAAAAATGGTGGAGTGAGAGCCACATGATATTAAGTTGTAATTGAAAAGCCTTTCAAGGACAACCAATCTTGGCCCAGACTGTATAAATTCTCACTACTATATTAACTCCCAGCCCCTCCCCCAATTTCAAAGGGAAACACCTTTCTAGTGCACTCCCTGGACATAACTACAGTGGTCTGCATGAAGTTTAAATTGCTCAAGGCCGCATCCACACACTAATAAGTGTTAGCTGTCTGCTAATCTGAGTGACCTGCACAACTGCACAATCAACACTGACCAGACTGATGTTATTGTCTCAATTTATGCCAATGAAACTGTAGTCACACAGTGACTGTTAATATGGATATGGTAATATTCCTAAATATGTTTGGGATAATGCAACTGTCCCTTTCAGATTTTCGGTGGCTTGCGCAAATGAAGGTGTGGGGGGGGGGCTATGCAAAAGCTGGTACTTTGTAAAAAGAAATGCCAAATAAAACATTTTGTCCACTTACCATTTTACCCATAATTCCAGTTCCTACAGTGTCTGTAATGACTTCTCTAACAAATCGCTTTTGTCCTTCACGGACATATACTAACAGCATCATGCCGACCAACCTTACCAATCTGACCTGAGAGAAGATGAAATATATTGATGACCTATAAATTTGCAGTTAAACCATACCTTTCACAGGATAAAATCAATAAATCAACACAGCTTCAAAGTATAAAATATAACAGATACAATTAATCAGTTCTGTACAATACAATCTTAACCAACAGCTTCCGTTATAATATCTTGTTCAGTAGCAAACCCAGAAGTCTGGGAAAGAGGATAAGTCACGTCTGATTTGTAGAAACACTTGCACTTTCTTTACTCAGTTGACGAAACTCGAGATATTTTAGAACACAACAGGCATATATTAAATGGCAAACATACTGAAATCTAGGGAGATATGTACAATAAGCTCTAACACAGTACATAATACGTAAACATGTGAGAGGTGTGACTTGATCAAGTGAGTAGTCCTTCTTGACCTTTGCGCTGACATGCACAGTTAAACGGCTCACCATAACTTCATAAATTTCAGCTTATTCCTGTTTATCATTACAAAACAACAGTCCTTGTCAATATACCCAGTCTGTTAGAGTGGGGCTTGTGTGGTTCATTTCAGTTTCCGCATAAGTCAAAAGTAATCAAAAGTAGTCAATCCCATATTTATGTAAGAGATTTTTGAAGTTCTGTGGGATTTTTCACATTGCAGGTGTTCCTAGTAGGGAGCATCCCCTTTTCTACCTGGCAGCAGTCCCCAAGACTAGGGCACAATGGCCACTTTTAACTGTGTGCACACAGCGTGAAATGAGCTCCACAGCTGTGTTGGAGCTTTATGCAGAGTGGGAGGAGCTTGGTGCTGCGTGGTTTTGAGCAGATAAACTGGTCATCAATGCTAACAACAGGCCATTCATAAGAGCCTGCCAAGTGTGCTGCTAAGCTGCTATTCATGACTTTCTGTCACTCACAGCAGGTTGCTATGAATGCTGTTGTTCCCTACTTGCAGCCTCTACCCATGGCTGCCTCATTAACTTGCTCAGTGAACTACTCGTGGGCTCTATTTCATAAAAGTTAGGAATATTCTCACAGTTAAAGTTCCTAAACCACTTAGGAACGATTTGTCCGAAATCATTCCTTTCTTCAAATATTTAGGGATAAATCAAAAGTGACATTGTTTTTATCTGAGAATTTCTTGCCAAATCATTTAAGAACATTTCTAAATCTACCAAAGATCATTCCTAAACCTACGAACAACTTCAGCATGAAGATAGGAATGAATTCTTCCTAAGTCCAAGATAGAAATATTCCTAACTTTTATGAAATAGAGCCATGGTCACTGAACTGTTAAGAATATTCAGAAGGAGCACAATGGGTAGAGTAGTTGCCTGGGGACTGCTGCCAGGTAGAAAAGGAGATGTTCCCTTACATAGCTAGCTGATTAAGGCAGCTGAAGAGATGTTGGCATATCCTGCATATTATTTTATTCTTTGCAGGATGATCTGACTCGGATGACGAAATCTGGAAATTGCACACCGTGATGCAAACACTTGTACATTTACCACTAGTTCTAACAAACTTACCAATGTATACTTTCCATCTGAATGTAAATATTTCTCAACATGTACTCTCCACTCTTCTTCTCTGACTGAGTCATTAAACAGAAAGGCTTCCTTACTGAGATCTAGTTCTTGGAATCCAATGGCATAAATATGTGGAGGGCTGCCATCACTCATCAGCCAATCAGATAGAGAGTGTGCAGCATTCTGACCATTTACATTCCAAGTGCCGATGAATATCCTAATTTTAGTGGAAACAAAAAAGTTTCTTCAGCTAAGTGAACCTTTTCATATTCACAGGGTTTTACCTACTTACAAAACCTGAACCCTTTTTACATCATATCTTTTTGAGTTCACTACCGTTAAAGGGTTTTCACCTAAAAAGTGTGGTGAATCTAGCTCTTACTACCTTTATCTAACTGATAAACTGACATCAATGCTGCTGGTTTCAATGTATTTGGCTAAGCCCTACACAAGTCGTTGATCTAAACCATGTAACATGAAAACAGTTCACTAGAAATCACATATTAAACAGCTACTTCAACTGTGCCAAACACAGAATACATCAACCACAACCCATTCAGCATCGCCGCAATCATTTTCATGCCATTATTTATATTTTTCCCTGTGCCTCCAAGCGTAAATGGCAAATGAAAAGTTATTGCCATTTTCATCTTCCTATAGCTTACCTTTTTACAACTGAAATGTCATTCACCTAACCTTTGTGTCATGTACATTGCTTTTGCTGGTTTAACCCTAGCTCAAACACCTACCCATTAGGGTGACTTTGTAAAAAAGTTCTAACAAGACTAAAATTTTGCAAGACCTCTTGAAAGCTTGAAATGGGCCCTTCCTCACCCCACCCCCTCCTCTTGGTGACATCTGCCTGATAAGAATGCAGAACCTGACTTCTACTCAGTCCAAATGACAGTCTGCAGGCCTCAATTTTAAGAAAATTTTATGGTCATCCACTGGACAACCTGCCTGCCTTTTGTGGCTGTCCAAAAGAAAATTTAGTAGTCCACAAAGAAATTAGCAGTTACCCTCACAGCAGTCTGTTAACTTTTTGCATGAACTGTGGTTGTCCTATGGACAACCTACCCACCAAGTTTTTGGTTGTCCGTCACAAATTTTGGTCGTCACAGGCGACTGGACGACTGTTAAAATGGAGTCCTGGTCTGTAATCAACTAGACCAATTATGGTGTCCTTTTTAAATGTTACAGTGTATATGACTCCTTGTAAGCATAGGCTCAACATTACATAAAACTCTTTTCAGTGGGATAAAAAGATAATAATAAGCCTGACTTCTGGTAACAATGACCTCAAACTTAGGGCTAGGATAGGGTAGCAATTTATCACAATATGATCACATGTGGCATAAACATTTTAAAAAGAGATACTATCGATTGATGGCAAAATTCATTTGTTTCTCTCCCTGTTTGTTTGTTATCCACCTAAACATCTGTAAATTTCATCAACTTTTTGTCCATCTTTCCTTCTTTTTCTTATTTTCTTTATCTACATTTATCAGTCCCTGTGTTCCATGTCAATGTTTCTCACACACAATTAGGCATAAATGACTACGGCATATAATATGGTAAGCCCAAATAATTTAAATCCACAGGTTTGGCAGACTCACCCAACAGGTAGGCTAATAATCATGATTAATCACTAAATGACTGCAAAACTTTGCTTTTAAACATTTAATGATTTTACTACACATTCACAGTCCTATTGAACTACCTGAAAGGCTAGAATAGAGTTGAATGCTACAGGAATAAACTTAAAGGTTGCAATAAATGTCACTTCTCACGGAAAGAGAAAATAACTTAGAGACAATCGTAAAAACTGAAATGTCATTTCGTTGTGAGCTAATACAACTTTGGTACTTTCAAATCATTTATGAATCTGACTACCTGCCATACCTACCTGAAAGGTTCCAGATACGTATAATCTTTTTCTCTCCTCTTTAAGACTTCTTCTCTGATACCATATGGTGTGGCACTTCCTGTAAAAGCAGTGACCTCTGAATATTCATCACCTGGACCACTGAAAGAGACAATGTACCACAGGTAAAAAATGTTAATTCACTTGATG
Organism: Holothuria leucospilota; assembly: GCA_029531755.1. NCBI lineage: Eukaryota > Metazoa > Echinodermata > Holothuroidea > Aspidochirotida > Holothuriidae > Holothuria > Holothuria leucospilota. The sequence continues at coordinate 1,898,318 of CM055976.1, read as the reverse complement.
CCAAAAGCCTAAGAAAGAAAGAATAATAGCATAAAACAAAATCCTGGCTAATGTGAAAGAAATGAAAATGTCTCTAGTAAAAAATAACTTGCATAACATTCCATATCTGCATCCTTTTCCTTTTTGGGGGAGGGTGGAAAAGGGGGGGGGGGCAGGGATTTTTAGAATAACGGTTGAGACTTGAAGAAAATGAATACAGGGAGTTATGGATGGTGGGGGAGAGAGGTATTAAAGGAGAAAGAGGGGGGTAGAACAGAGCATGAACACTTCTTGATTTGACTTTACTAAATTGCCAAACATAGCCTCATTTGCCTTAAATTTATGGCTACACACACTGTATATATCAAGCACATGGTAATAATAATAATAATTTTCTATTTTCTATTTTCATATGGCACTTCACAACAGTAAGTCTCAAAGTGGTTTGCCACCTTCTCTTCAGACTTCAGTTCTAAACATTATCAAACCCTCAGACTTTTTCTGATCTGGCAGTTGTTATGGTGCTCAAAGTTAAAAACTTACACAAGGTACTAATAATCATGCTACCACCTCTTATAAATATATACACTGGGCATGTAGTGAGAGGATAATACCTGATAAGTTCCATATTGGTATAACTCAATCATGGTTTTATACAGTGGTCTCCTGGCTAAAAACAGAATGCTCTTTAACTAGCTGCAAAGTAGTACTGTATACCTCATACAGTCTACAATACTTATCACTTGAATTTTACAGAGCTATATACACAATAACAAGCTTGTCCAATTCAAAGTTTTTCCGACAAAAGTACACTCAAAGTTGTAATAACAACATCGCAAAACTCTTGAGTACCCTTGTGGCGATGAAAAAGACAATCAAATCTGAAATATCACCTGAAATATTTGCTTGGAAGCCACATTCCAAATTTCAGAATCGTGGAGTGGATAACTATGTCTTGGACTCAACAATATGTTATTAAAACAGATATACCCAATACAAAAACATAGTATCTCTAAATGAGGAAATGCATTGTGGTTACGATGCAGGTGTTTTATGAATTAGGTTGTAGAGGCGTATACTGTACTGTAGCAGAGTTTGTAGAATAAACAATGTTGTAGAGTATTGTACATAAATATTTTGAAAATAATATGTAAACAGAGATGTTCTTCCTCCATTCAATATCAACCATATGTACAAGAGAAGTTCTAACAAGTGTCAAAACATCAATTCTCAGCATTCATGAATTTTCAAAAAATGCAGAAAAAATGGTGGTGCTGTAAAAGAATGCTCCACTTCATTTATCAAATATTTCATCAGGTACAGGTACTTTTGAATTGTAGTTAATATCCAGGAGAGGGTACAAGATTGATCTTGCTGGATAATTAAATCCCTGGTTGATCCCATCCATCTTCAAAGTAAAAAGGTCCACGACAATAGAATCTGATTGTTGTAATGTGTTTACTGTAGGATTTTAGTATTTTATCCTATTTCAAAGAACTAAATTCATCCTTACAATGAGTACCATAGGTAGATGGAGGAACTTTAATTGCTTACTAAGTACCGTAGTGTGTCCTTTAAGTTTTCACAAACTACACAGATTGATTTAATTGGCATCAATCGGTACTTAGGCTGGACACACTGTTATAGACTGGTGTCGAAAGTATTGTAAGTACTGCCTATGATCAGTTCAAGTTCCATTTGGGTTTAAAATGTCTATATTTAAAATCTGCTACTTACAGGTGAAAAATCAGATTCATATTATCTGATATATATAATACATAATATGCGACACACATCATTTTTCCTGCATTAATGCAAAATGTCATTTTGCATGTACTGACATGCCGTACAGAGAAGGATTTATTTCCTATGGGATTACAACAGATTTGACCCTTTTCTTTAAGTTAAACAACAGCACCAACAGTACAGAAGCTCAAACCAGTCTACTTTCAATCCAAGCCAACATTTGTTTTAAGAAGGTACTATAATATCTTTGGTGGCATACTGGTATGTATTGTTCCCTCAACTCCATACAAACATCAAACCCAGTAAACTTTTGGAAGAGCCAATTTGATGCCACGCTAAAAGCAAACTTGTTTTACACTACTGCACTTATGAACAAGTAATCATGAAGAAGGGCACAAAGTTTCCTTTGCTGAATGTTTCCTGAGTGATCTTCCAAAGTTTGGAAACTTCAAATTGTTATTATTGTGTCATCAACACTCTGGTACCCAATATTTTATGTTCTATGCATCTTTGGAATTTGACTTTGAATGACCCGATGACTTTCATAGCACTTCCAAACGTTTTGGCACAAACTGCTGACGCCACCTTCTAAGTTTCATGCCCATCCAAAAATTTTTGCAAAGTTGACCTCAAATGACCCATGATGACCTCAGACTGAACTCCATAATTTCAGGCACTAAATATTTTTATTATTACGTCTTTGAGGTTTTATGTAAATCAATCAATAACTGCAAATTTGACCTCAAATGACCCCCCAATCATCTAAAAATGACCTTCAGATTTCTTTACCAAGTTTGGTTGTGATCCTAATTTGGGTTACAAAAAATTATTAGAAATCAATGACTTTCACCTCAAAGGGCCCCTCATGACCACTAAAGAACCCCTGATGACCTCCAAACGACTGTCAGAGATTTTGGCACCAAATGGTGATTACCTGTACATATAACAAGTTTGGATTCCATCCAACTTCCAGTTACAAAGAAATATCAATCAAAGATTTTCCCCTTTTGACCTCTAATGCCCTTCAATGACCTTAAATCCAAAATTTGTGTACACCCTGAAAGAAGCACTACTTGAAGAACATTGTGACCAACTTTCAAGAACATATTGGTGCTAGGTGAGAAAGAAGATACATTTTTAAGATTTTCATTTAATATATTCTGTACTGACCCCTAGATGACATTTAACTTCCACTTCCTGTTGGTCAAAAGTAGCCCCACACCCACTGACCACTGTGTCCAAGTTTCAACAAATCCATCAATGAATGCACTTTTGACAGCATTTCTTCAAGGGCAAACAGACATAATACTTAGATGGATATACAGATCATAGACAGAGTGACAGTAGCCAATGACAATAGCTCAAACAGCTTTTTGAGCTGGTTTGAGCTCACAATTCATCTTTGCTAGTACTTCAGTATTTCTATTACCTTTAAGTCTCACATAAATCCAAAGAACAGTGTACTTTTGATTTTTTTTTTCTTAAGAGTGATGCATTAACCCATTTATACTAAATGCAAAGAATAACTGGAAGGACAAGTTGCTTTGGATTCCATAAACAGCCTTTTTAATATCTCTTACACTGCAAAAAAGCACACCTGTGGGCAGCTCTTTGTCTATCAGTGCTGTACAATAAACCCTTCTCTCTGGTGATGATTCTTTCTCCAATCAGTTTCTATAATACTGATTTACAACACAATAGTAGGATAAAATTTATTCTCTTTCATCTCTTAAAGGACTATGATATCATTTCCATTCACATAAGGCAATAAAAAAATCTTAATTTCTCTTTCAGCTTAAATAATTTGTAACTGGCTTACATTTGGTCATGACCTGTAGCCTGCAGATTTATAGAGGCATGCAGCACACATTTCATCATTCTAATAACCTTTGTACACAGAGGTAAAGTAATTTAATACAGGTACCTCTAGACTTGCATTTCATTTCTCACTGCTGTACTTCTATGTGTGTAGATTACAGGATCTGTAGCTAAAACTCAGTTGTGTGAATATTCCAAAGGCTGTTTACATGCACATTGCAGGTTGCAAATGGCCTCACCTGAGCACCGAGGCCATATACTGTACACTATTTACCAGACAGGGTTTGCATTAAGCTGCATGATTGCACAATTCCTGCTTAAAAAGATGAGAATCCCTGCCACAAAAATTTTTATGGAGGGAGAATCTCTACCCAAAACTAGACAGGTTGGTACTAGCAGGAAAGTACAAATCGAACCCCTGAAGATGGTATGAAACAAAGAGCCCAAATATTGGTACCACCAAATAAATATGGTGTAGGGTACAAAAAGGGGAAAACGGCCTGCCATGCTTACTTCTGAAAGCAAACATGTTCTGCTGCCAAATTTTCTATGCAACTTAAAACACTACGCAAGAAACAAATCTTCCTAGCAGGCAACAGACAGCTGTAAGACGTTTCTATCCTAGTTTGGGGTATTTACACATGTGCAGCTAAAGCTTAGACTTTCAAACAAATTTGTGCCAGAGATCCGCATGTTCAGCACATGGAAATTTTCAAAGCATTGGTCATGTCTCAAATGCCAAAGTTAGCCTGTGTAGCAGCTTTCAAGTCTGGAACTATTGATCACAGTCAATAAAACTGCATAACCCTTTTATCATCCTTTGAGATAAAGACATTTTTTATCTCATTGCCTAAAATGGGCTGTTAATTCATAATGGAACATGGTTTAGTCGGTAAAAGCCGGGAAGAGGTAAAAAATTTCACACCATGTAATAGTCAAAATAACTGAACAGTAGATGAAGTACAGTATGCTGGTATACTAGTAGTAACTGTGTTCAAATCCATACGTATCACACCGAAAACCTTAATACAGTATGCCAAGCCACAAAAGAAGGTGCAAATCCACATGACAAAAGTTCCAACAATTCAACAAAAGACTTCGATTAAATATGGAACAGCTTGACAAGGCTTTCCTTAAAATGAACCTTTCAAATGATGCAATGCCTAAGAAAGGCTATTAGCAGCAAATCTCTTCAAACATAGCTCATACCATTTTTCATTTCTTTTGTCATTTTCCTTCGGTGGCAAAACTGAGTTTTGAAAAGAGAAATTTTTGTCTGCTGACAAGGATGCAATGGAAGCAAAATCAATAAAGGAATGCATGCATACGTACACTCATTGAAGGTAAATCAATACATCAAAGAACACCTTTGTATTACATTGCCTGAAATAAAACTTTCTGTGGCATAATGAAACTCTCAGAATCTAGATCAAAACTTTAATTTATAACACTAATTTAAAACTGCTTCAAAAATAATGCAAACCATTTATCATTAATCCTCCAGCAGTGAGACTTTTTGGAATCTAAAAATACATACGCAAAAGTTGACTCTTAAAATGAAGATTTTAGTCATAAAATTCACTATTATGAGAAAGTGTTACTACAATTCAGACTCACCCCATGGACAAATTTTAACGAAAAACTTGGACACAATGATAAAAGGATAAAGGGTTATCAGAAGTGGTCAGGTATTTGGAGTCAAATGTCATCTAGGTGTAAGTCTGGATCAGAAAATACTTTGGCTCAAGACTACAGATTCAGTGATGGCTCTTGAGTATTTATCAATTTGTTATCACTTTGATAACTGCTTCATTAATGGTTTAGAATTTTAAGGTCAATGGTCATCTAGTGGTCATTTTCATGCACACGGTGTACCACCTGTGAGACTTCTTGTATAGCCGGAACTGAATGGAGCTCTTGCAGCTTCCTGCATGTTTCAATGGTATGGCTTTCACTTCACACAACTTTCACAGGTCAACTAGTCTCACATATACCCTTTTAAGTTTTGTCCAGTTACAGTATATAACAGTTCATAGGAACCTAGCCACGAATTGTTTGACTATTTGGTCCCTCTGTTCTTTTGACAAATTCTTCCCAAAATTTTTCTCAGGGAGGGACATTCCCTCCCAAATTTGAAAAGCTAGTGCAAACCCTGCTAACGGGTAGCTCACACACCACTGGGTAGTAATATTGCCAAACTACAGTACATGATGCAAGGCACCTTTATATACCCTTGACACAAGAGGTCCCTCACCTACAATTTTGCTGGCTGTTTTGGTATTTGTGTGCTTTGGTATGTTCAGCAAGAAAAAGGTACATTAGTGATGGAACAGCAATGCAATAGTATCAGCTTGGAGCAAAACTACTGTATGCTTTCAGGAAGAGATTTGGTACCACAGAACTAAGTTCATTTCATAGAACAGCTCACCCAGTATTTAATGACTTTATACCCATTCCTCATCCTCGTGTTGTCACTATAACATATACTTCATTAACACTATAAATCTTGCTGAAGAATTTTATGTATATAAGACAAATATGTTTGAAAAGAGTTCTATATATCTATAGGGGGTGGTAATGTGATCATCAGGATACTGGCCTAAATGTCATCAAATATTTTGGAAAATTATTTATTGCTTGTGTGTGTTTGTTTTGTATTGGCTTTAGATGTATTTTGTCCATAGCAATATGAAATATGATAGATGTCAAAATACCAAATAAAAGGTATCACAGACTAAATGTAACAGTGTACTGAAATGCTTCAAAGTATTTTAAGATCCTGTTATTTTATATTCTTGATTCACTGCACAGCTAGAAGATAAACTACACATTCAAAAATATTCCAGTTCCTGGATAATAATAAAATTTGGTAGACAATCTATTACTTTTTTATGAAAAAAAAAAACAATTCCTGCAAATACACTAGCAAGAGTCATTTTAAGATATAGTATATTTTCTGCATGCTCTTGACCAAGAAGCCATATAATCAAGAACTCTCATAAAAAAATTGTAAAAGCATGACATAAAAAATTATGTTGTACTTTTATCTTTACCAAAATATGTTTACTTTCTTACACTTTACCAAAATATGTTTACTTTCTTACAATCTCATGGTTTAAATCACACTTTGGCAATTGACTGGTGGAGGGACATTTGACCATGTATACATACAAAGTCCTTGTTCTGTTAATTTGACTCTTGGAAGTGCTTTGAAAGTAAAAACTCATTTCTATCATTTTCTTCGTATAGTTCTTGTTCTTTCTCCTACCTGTGTGTAAAAACCTGAATGTATTCCTTTAGGGTATTCCTTTTTGGAACAAACAGTTCCATTCTCAGATGTTAACTTACATTCAGAAGGAAAAAAGAGAGGGGAAAATATCCTCATCACAGAACCCTATGAATCACAAACCTCCCTTCACCCCAAAAAAGAGAAGGGCCTATCTCCTATTGTAGACAGTGAAATGCATCTAAGGCATTTTCAAACCCAATGAAACTCTGAGCTACTGTAAAACAACAGACTAAGGCAGGCTTTTCCACTCATTTACAACCTCTGAGAGAAGAAGTCTTTTCTAACCTCTAAATTTCAATAACTTCTCTAATTCAAGATTATAACCCCTTATGTTTGTAACCTGTATTAACCTGAAACAGACTGGAACAGTTTTTTTCCCTTCAGGGATTTGACAATGAATGGTTCTTTCTTGCTTTTGGTTTCTCTTCCTTTGATGTTGCATCTTGTTACATATTAATTGTCTTGCCTTTCATTCTCATACCTGTAACTATTGTTTGAACAATACTTTCATTTGTTACATGATATTAAATTTATTGACACTGCAGATGTGAAGGAAAGGGTTATATAATGTAAATAGGAGGTAAGGAGGGGTGACGTAGATACTAAATTACTCTGATTTTAAAGGGAAATATTGCATTTGAAAAGATATCACAAAATGACATTAATGTAATCCCATTGTGGTTTTTTCCCCTCTCCAAACATGAATCACAAATAACTTGCAGCAGATCAACACTACTCTCACGAAATATGGACAAAAAGAAGCAACAATTTTCTGATCAAAACAGCTCATTATCCAACAAAAAACCTGGCCCACATTGCAACGTTTTGTCTTGCTGCATATTCAGAGCGTTTAGGTGGGGTCATATGTACACCCATTACGCAATACGTGTTGACCTTGCTAACCCTGTGCTTCATGCTCACAACAAAACAAACTATCACAGCAGTTTCTGGACGACCTCTGCAGTACTGTGGGATATCGCAGCCCACCCAGGGAGATCCAGTGCCATCTCTCTGGTCACCATACAGTTCACCTCTCACACAGTGAGCACTATTCACAGGATGTTACAAGAATGGTATTTTATAATAATATAATCTTATGTATTTTATTGTTTTTTCCTTCTCCCGTTGTATTGGCGGTATACCGATTTCACCTAACAGGTCGAATTAGCGTTATATATATATATATATATATATATATATATATATATATATATATATATATATATATATATATATATATATATATATATATATATATATATATATATATATATATATATATATATATGGATGTTTTTTATATATATATGTGTATATGTATATATATATATGTATATATATATATGTATATATATATATGTATATATATAATATATTTTGCTAATTTGGGATTTAGGCGAAAAACCATATGAAAAACAGACAGTGTTAAGTGGTTACCACTCTTAGTCAAAAAAATGCAGGAATTGCTGCGTTATAACAGTTCAAGTCTAACGTTCAGGAATGTGCAGGGTTCCAAGTTTCATGATTAGGCGGTTTTCGGCAGCTAGGCGGTCATGATCGGAACCTCGACACGAGATAGCCGCCGAAAAACCATCAAGTTAACACTAAGGATTACGGGCCATGTTGACATTGAGTGCATATATCTCAGAACCAAAAGGGAACCCTGGAAGGTTTTTTTGATTTTTCTCAGGTGCTCGGTGACTCGGTCAGCAAAGACGACGTTTTTGTTTCTCCCACGTACAGTATATTACAGCGTTTACATACGAGAACGTAAACAACATTGGCTGAAGTACAGGTAAAATGCTGATGAACGTTAAACCGGTTGTTGTTGGGACCTACAATGGAAAGGTTTTTGTCATAACTGACCACCGGGCAAGTATTGCATCTCCCACGGTTGCAAGGAAAAGTTCTGGGGTGTCAGGCACTACTGCTTGAGGTTGAGAGGCACGGACCAAGTGCTTAGATATGTTTCTTTTCAATTCTGAATGCCGTGATGGGGGGATCAGGGAAATGGTCACGGGTGGATGGGTCATGACAGAGGGTCTCTACATTCCTGTAAATGGCACGTACAATGGGGGTTACAGATGGGTGAAAGGATAGGACCAACGGGATACGTCTGGTGGGTGTATGGTCAGTTTTGGGGGCAAGGGCAGAGGCTCTATCAATTCCTTGTATGGCGTTTCAGGGCATTAGAGAGCACTCTTTGTGGATACTGGCGTTGTTCAAAGAAAGAAATAATCTGCTTGGAAACTTTAGCGAAATCCTTTTCGTCGGAACAAATCCGTCTGGCCCGTAAAAGTAGTGAGAAAGGAATCGAATAGGTACAAGATCTGGGTTGGTTGGAAGGGTACATGAGGTAGTTGTGAGAGTCAGTTGGCTTAAAGAGGAGATTGTACTTGATTTGACGGTCGGAGATGGATAGTTCCGTGTCTAAAAACACTCCTGAGGAGTTGGAAATACAGTGAGTGAATTTCAGATCGAATCAGAACTTACTCTTCGACCTAAATTTACAGTCGAACTTTTCCACGTTTCGAGGACCCACTGCGATATATATATATATCGTATATGTATATTATATATATTATATATAATATATATATATATATATATATATATATATATATATATATATATATATTATATATATATATAATATATATAATATATTATATATATATATATATATAATATATATATATATATATATATATATTTGGGATATATAACGCTAAAACCATATGAAAAAAATTTTAGAGGGCGCTAGAACTCGACTCTTAGGCGAAAAAAAATCGTTCACCTTAAAATACATAAGATTATATTTGCGCAGCTTTGCGTAAGAATTTACCACATAAAGATATACATCAACGTTATTTCAATGGCCCACCAACTGTACGTATTTCCGTTAACAGATACGTGTACGGCCATTGAAATAATGTGCATATATATCTCAGAACCAAAAGGGGAAATATAGTCTTAATGTATTTTTTTTTTTTCGTTCGCCGACCTGATTTTTTCCCCTTATACCGATTTCCCTTATAGGCGAATTAGCGTTTTTCATACGATATTCCCCTTAATCCCAAATATAGCAAATTATATATATATATATATATATATATATATATATATATATATATATATATATATATATATACATACATGCATACATATATATACACTAATTATTATATATATATATATATATATATTATATATATATACATATGTATATATATATATGTAATATATAATATTATAATAAGAGAAAACCCACGGTTGCCATGGGGAAAATAAAAATTTAGAGGGCGCTAGACGACCTTTCGAACACACGAAAAAGAACAATACGAGCACAGATACATAACAGATTAGCGTATATTTCACCATGTGGTTTAATTACAAAAAATATACACAGCAATGAGGTTATTTCAATGGCCCCAATTGTACGTGTTAATCACAGAGGTGGAAATCGCTTAGGATGCCCAGGTCCTTGTTTAGGCCACGGGTTATGTAGTGAAAGTTTTATTACCCACTTGCTTTCGGATTTGAGTCTTTGAGTGACAGACGGGTAATTAGAACCGAGTAGAATACCCTTAAATTAGATAAAGAGTGGTTTTGTTCACTACTGATATGTTCCCCTTGATACCCAAATAGCTTAAAATTGATTTATCCTGCACAGTTTACATGTGGTTAATAAACCTCAGCCTAAATTTGGTGCCGGTCTGACCGATAGTTGCCTTTGTCACACAAATTGCAGCATATATAATATATATACATACATTAGGTGTGTCACAATATATACGGATGTTGCAAATAGTGCCGGGAGAGTAAAATGTATTCGTCCGTGATAATATACCGATACATTGACACTATATGCACTTTTTATATATATGCCTATATGTTCCCAATATAAGAGCCTAATTGTAAGGACTTTGAGGTTGGGGGAAGTTGTTGTCTCGACCTTAAAGGGGAAAATCAAAATTCGGAAATGGACTTGTCTGTCCGAGAATACTGAAATCTGAACGTATACATTTATGTAGGCCCTCAGTTTTAGGGAATAGTCAAAGACAAGTGGGATACGTGAATTTTCGACTTAGTTGTAACATAACAATTTATACACCTAGCTGTTAACACGGACGGTGGCTTTGAAATAACGTTCCCTCTTTGTTTAGACGTTAGGGGGTAGTCATTTCTTATGTATTTTATTCCACAGGTTGCCGACTTTTTTATTCGCCCTATTGGTACAAGCAGATATAAGAATTTCCCCTGATGGTGAGAAAATACAATAGTCGTTATAACTGATATATATATATATATATATATACAGGTAGCATATATATATATATATATATATATATATATTATATATATAATATATATATATTTCTCTAATTTGGGACTTAGGGGGAAATATCGTATGAAAAAACCCGCCTATAAGGGGAAATCGTCTATAAGGGGAAAAAAATCAGGTCGCCTTAACGAAACAACACGCTTTTTCTATAGGAATACGTAAACGGATGTAATGGCCTTTTTACATAATCTAGATGCCATTACTTCAATGTTGTCAAATTTACGTACACCTATCTGTTAACACGAACGGATGGCTGGCCATTGAAATTTCTTTATACGTTAGGGCGAATTTATTTCTTATGTATTTTATTATCTTTTTTTTCGCCCTATGTACAAGCAGATATAAGAATTTCCCCTTAAGGTGGAAATTAGCGTTATATATATTATATATATATATATATATATATATATATATATAATATATATATATATATATAATATTATATATATATATATATATATATATATATATATATATATATATATATATATATATATATATATATATATATATATATATATATACATACATGTACATATATATATTTATATGCAAGTAGGTCTAGTTCATTTTCTGCAGGTGAAAATGGTGAACCTGGTGAACCTGCAAGTGCAAATCCCGCACCAAGCAGTCACCTAGTATTTCAAGTCAGCAGAACAAACTTATTTCATCCCCCTCCCAACCAAATCATTGAGGGATGACATGCCCTTCCCACAGCCCTATCCCCATAATCTCTACACTCAACTTTACTTCATGAAATTTGAGTGGGTTGCTAAATTCAAGCTCCTTTCACTGAGAGGAATCAACAGTAGCTGAGGACTTATATCCATGAATTTAGATGATTCAGGGATACCTCTGTGCCTGAAGACTGCAACAAATGAAATTTAGAAGCCTAAGCATGCCTCCAATATTATAGCTGTATATATATCAAAGTACTCACTCTGCAATCACTTGATCCATATAGAAGGTACTGGAGGGTTTAGTTTGCTTCTGTTTATATGGTCGTGGAGGCAAATGTGGCGGCTTAGTTGGCTGGACTCGAGGATAAAAATCATCCTCAAATTTCAGAGCATCCTTTGCTGTCTCTGTTCCATCCTCCTCTGATAAAGTGATGATGAAAAAAATCTTTTATTAATTACTACCAAGAGCAGATATTAAACATGGTAGAATAGATTAACAGTTTACCGAACAGTCCATGCATATTAATGTATTGTACACAGCTTGTAGCTCCCTCAAGGTCATTGGAGGGAGCATTCCTTCCTTACACAAAACATATATGCAAAGATAGTTGTTGTAATCTAAAAGCCTTTTTCAAATATTGAATCTTCATGCTATTCTGTCATTGTGTCCATGATAACCACAAATAACTGATTATTTCATACCAGGGTATAAAACAACTGTAACAAAACCACATCCAGGTAAAGTATTGAAGAATCTGAATACACCATCCAGGGTTTTGACGTTTAATGGATACTTTGAATAAATGATTGATCACTGCAAAAACAGGTTACTGGTGCAAAGGATATATTGTGGACATTTGCTTTTAACTTTTCAAGTCTTACAAATATCATGAGCAGTGTTATCTGAAGTGGTCACTCCATCCCTATTTTGAATCGTCCACTATAAACTTTGACAAATTTCCTCTTAAATGTTATTATCATCATAAGTATCTTTTATGATGCAGAATATAAAAATTGAACAAATATTAAATTTTAACTTAGGGTTCATTCTATATAAATTTGTCAACCGAATATTTGAAACTATTATCACATTATCAAGTAGCCATACATGATGAAGGATACTGGGGTACACAAGTTTAAATTGGATAAGCTGGTTTTTAGTTCAATAATGAAAACAAACACCTGGAGAAACATCCTGAGTGCTAAGAAGTTGACCTTGTCAAATGTTAAAGGGAATATTGCATCACTCCAAACATAATGTAGGAATATGATCACATCTGTAAATACAATTGGTGACTGCACTTTGATCTGGTTGGTCTATGATGACTTGAGCAGTCTGGTGTGTTCCAAATTAAGCCCACACATAATGTGATGTTCATATGGCCTTGAGCAGTTTAAACTCATTGCAAGCTACTGTAAATTTGACAGGGAAATGCACCAGGCAGATGTCTTTGTTTGAATTAGAGGTGGGGCTAGAAGTAAACTGAGTAGGCATAATGGTACATATGCAAATAGCAAGTAATGAGGAGTGAAACAGACTTCTGAATGTCTGGGGCAAGACTTGCTGTCCTTTAATGTTATCAAGAACCAAACTGATCTACTTTGAGATCACACAAACAAACACTAATAAAAACAACTTGCTGCAAAATTAACAAAACATGGCTTGGACAGGACAAGCAAATTTATGGAAGTGAAGGAATATCAACCCATTGCTCTCCAGATATGTACAATGTCCCCCTTCCCACCCCACTACCAATCACCTTTCTATACCTTCTCTATCTCCTTCATACATAGAGGCCTGCAGCAAGAGAACTGAGAGCACAGTGGATGAGTCATTATCAGGCCTTGGACTAGTGATCTTAGGATTGCTGATTTGACTCCCACCTGGTCCATTCTTTAGTCACAGGGAAATACCAACAGTCTAAACCAGCTACCTGCTCAGCAGTTAAATGGAAACCTGTGATATACATTGACCTTTGGGTGAAGTATATACTGCAGTAGTCTAATGCACATACAGGTTACCTCTAGGCTGTGCTCTTGTTTATCAGAGATGACAAGTGTCATGTATTTGATACAAATTCAATTCCTCAATACGTTAACTCCTGCTTCTATAATGGGAAAATATCCATAATACAAACTCCCCAAAAGAAAGGAGACTGCATCAAAGCTTCTTCTAGAGCTTCAAAAGGGTGACAAAACTGCTACCAACTTGAAAACACTTTCCAAAACACTCCCAAAGGGATAATAACCTAATAGGAAAACCAAGCTTCCAAACTGCATGAAATCTGTATGATGGGCAAATAAGAAATGGAATGGAGGTTTGGAATAGAGGGCTCTCTTCCACTGTACTATCAAGCTTACCAAAGTCTTACTGTGGGTAAGGGTGGACACATAAACAGGAGGTAAGGGGGGGGGGGCTACATATAATCTTAATACTGATGCCTAATAATGAAACTACTTTAAAATATTACTTCAGCTCTACATAATTCTTTCTGATATTTCCTGTTTTGATGAAAAATTAAATAATGATTCTCTTGAATTCCTGGGAAGCTGGCTGCTTTCCTGCAGCCTGCTGTAAAGAACTCTTAGTATCAGTGTAATGTGAAAGGCTGATGTACCTCAAACTGGTTTATCCTCCATCCCAGGAGATAAATCAAGGTATGGATACACAGTTTAATACTGGAAGCCATGCATGGCTCAGGGTTATTTCGAAGAGTTTAACTCAGAAGACATACTAAGGATACTCCAAACTCTAAAATGACCCCAAATAGTGTTATTTGAGGGAATTCCCTTGCATAGGCTTCCTCTCATTTTCCTCTGTTACATACCTGGCATGAAACTTGTCCCTTTATGAAGGTGTGAGAGACACTTAACTTTAATATATTGTAACTTTGCAGGATTGGATGAACTCTTAACCTGAGCTGTCAGAAGTTTGTATGGATAAACTTTTGCAACTCCTGGATTTTGGCACTTTCTACTTTAATTTTCTGACAATTCAATGATACAGTTAATTCATTTTTCCAATGAAAACTTCAAACTAAAAATTATGTGTGGGGGGGGGGGGGAGGAGGAAGCATGTATGGGGTGGGGTGGGATGGGAGTGGGGTGGTTCTTACAAGCCCCTTAACTTACTCACCAGGAAAGTTGCTCTCTAGTAAATCTTTCACATGTTTATGAATCAAATAACAACAAAGAGTAAATTATGTGTCAGATCTATGTCTGAATTCAATATTAAGTATACTGGAACAGTCTCTTGCCCCAAACTTATTTTAAAATACCAGATAAATCTTAAAAACTCCTCTTATTTCCCCTACAAGTACCTTTCTCTATGTTTCACAACAGAATGTTACATGTAAAAGGTAACCTAGGACCTTTTTGCATGAATTTAACAATTTCGTGACAGAAATATTGACACATTATAAAAGGAAGTCATCCCTGAATCAAGGTTCCAGGGTCCACTTATTCAAACTAGGGTGACTACATTTCCATTTCATTTGTGTGGTTTGGTGATTTTAATTTGTGCTCATTTCATTTGGCCTTCCTGCATCGTGATAACATTCTGTAGTTACAGGACTAACACACCCAACATGATTTGGTGGGTACAGTGCATTGTGGTTAATCCAGTCCTGCATCATTCTGTACTCAATACAAATTCTTATAATTGCCATAGTGTTCAAAATGACCACTCAACAGTCATTCAGTTGTAATGAATTCACCATAAAAGCGAAAACTAAGCTACAGAAAAAAGGCACTGCTACTGGATTTGAAAAGGTCGCAGAAGGTCGCAGAAATAAGCAGAAACAGGGAAGTGTGCCCTCTGCTGCAAAAAGCTGACAATTTCTATCATGTTGCCTTTAGAACATTATAAAACCTATTTAATGAAAGAAGGGATTATGCAAAAAATTGTTTTTGATATGTGATAGAGGCACCCAATATAAACATTCAGGCAAAATTTCCATTCATTTCTGATGTGCAGTTTTCAAGATATCAGCAAATGAAGTTACTGCATTTGTGACATAAAGTGAACTTGAAGCAAGCAGGGGTTATATTATATCCTCACATTGATGAGCAATGCTTTGTGTCTTTGTTTATCGTCTGTCATTTAACCTGTAAGTTACTATATGAGCTTCTCATGTGGAATTTGAAGTAAAATTCCTGTGCCTTTCACACATTCACATTCTGATAACATGAGATTATGGATGAGATAATTGGCTGTAAAGTGTAAAGAAAAACAAAAGAGAGCTCATTAATGTTAATGTTAAGGTTATGATGTCAAATGTGCTTGCTTCAAGTTCACTTGAGGCTGAAAACGTTACAACGTCATCTGCTAGAATCTCAAGAACCACACATCAGATTTCAATGCAAATTTCACCAGAATGCTTAAATTAAGTGTCCCCCTAACATATTAAAACTTGTTTCAAGTCTAAACCCTTTAAAGTGGGTTATTACTACTGAGGAATTACCAGCATTGCCTTGCAAATGTAGATTGATTTTAACAAGCAGGACAAGCAGACTGAAAACCTTGCACACCGAAAAACACACATTATGCAAAAGATGAAAGTTCAAATGGACAACAGAAATACAAAATTTACAACAAAAAGCTACAGTACAGAGGTTTTTCAAGTGACCTCAGCACATCCATGAATGGCATCTCATTCATGTGAATAAAGCATGTAAACACAATATGTGTGGGCAGCGAGAAGGGGGGGGGAGGGAGATGGTTGCTCAGAAAATCTTGCCTCATTACTCATCAAGCAACAGGCATGACATGCTTTTGCATTTTAAAGAAAAGTATCAGTTCCCTGAGAAGATACTTTTGGTGGTGGTGGGGTGGGGTGGATGGTGTCTTCCACAGTTTCACATGCCTAAGGACCATACATAGAATGGACCCTTGATGGTTAAAATATCCAACAAACCCGGATGCATAATATGGCTATGTCCGTGAAAACCTTTACACAAAGAGTTGATTCCATTTGTAGGTATGAGAAGAGGAAGTATCACCAGCTACCAAGATATAAGAGTACAAAGATACTGAAAATCCTCTTTGCCATTTACCTGAAGATGAGGAAGATGAAGAAGATGTAGACGAAGATGAAGAAGTCTGCACCAAAGGATGATCTGTAAGACACAGAAAGCATCTTAGGGGTCATCTACTTTTTCATCATCTTCACAAATGTACAAAACATGAACTTTGTATGGACCCCTTCACCCTTTTCTGAGCATACTTTGAAAAAAAGTGTGATGAATGATTTTTGGACAAAAACAAATCATTTATCAAACTTTGAAAAAGTATACCTGGGTTGCTGATCCCCCTCACTCTCCTCCCCACCCCATATACGTTTTGTACTCTTGAGAAAATGATGAAGAATATGAGTGATCCCTAAGGGTGTGACTTAGTTACATCACTTCCTGCCACAAGGAGGGGAAAAGGTGACTTTTTTCTCCATTGACTCTTTGACTTTTCCAATTTACTCAGACTTTTTGGGTGCACTAAATTCTTATCTTTTTCATTTTTTTTCAATTTTATCACAAAAATGCATGCTATACTGAACAAGCCAAGAATGGCATGCTACATTTCACATCTTGAGGCATGTTTTCAAGTGACTTCTTCCTTCAAACAAATGTTGGGTTTTTTATGGCTGCTAGTTAGCTTTGTAAACTTTAATTTTTATCAGACTCTGGTAAGCCAGCACCTTCTGCTAAATTTTGCAACAGTCAAAAGTTGAAAGAACAACCCTCTTAGCCAAGTTTGGAAGTTGTTAACATTTTTCATAAATCTACTCAATCTATATTTAATACTGTAGTTCTATAGTTGTCTATAACGTCATGGTAATTCACCTACCAAGGCTTTTAGTTTGAAGCTGATGTTCTTAGAACATCACTGCTACCTTTGATTGATGTAATACTGCTCTTTATCTACACTGTAACACTTATTATTGTGCAGGTCTAATTTGAAAATATAAAAAAATAAAAAAAAAATGTAAAAATGTTCACTGTTTTGAAAGCATGCTCATGAAATTGTACTCTGGATGAATATCAGGAGGCATGTTTGAAGTGATTTAAGAATATTAAATTCAAATAATAATTAAGTGAGAGATGAAGAAACAAAAACTATTTGAAGCATGCTTACAAAGTTTGGAAATGAGATAATAAAAGGTGCCAAAACAAAACCAAAACTTATGTGCGAAAAATGTTCATCATTTATTTACAGAGAAGAGATTCAAATGAAAGAGGTATGTGGCTGGTTAACTACAGTGGTATTTAGTCATAACTTCAGGAATTGGTAAAAATGTTACAAATTTGCATTCTATAATCCAAAGTTACTGCATCCAGAGTTGTCATTGCTCAGTGCAAGTTACTGTCTTTAATTGCTACAGTACAGCAACACAAAAAGGAGAGTATCCTTATTAAATACTCTTGACATGCACATGTAATGCTTTTTCCCTTCATATCAAGAGCCAAAACTGAAATTTACATTTGTCAGATTCACAACTACTGATATTTGTCTCAATATGTTATGTTACTTGCAATGTACAAGGGCATAAAATATTCCACTACTGCACAAGTGGATATTGTGATCTAAGAATATTAAAAAAAAAAAACAAAATACAATTAACTATTAACTATGCTCATGCCATGAAATTCCAATTGGAGGCTCTTCCCTATTCTGGATTGTAGTCAGGGATGATTGGTTAGGACTTTGGTTTTCTCATTATACTTGTTCTTACCAGCTACAGATGATAGCCATTCGAAGGACAGCCATTGAAGCTTAGCAAACCCCATGTTCCTGTATATCATGACAATTATATCCATGAATTGTTCAGGACCCTTATCATGACCAATTTCTGAAAAATCCTTACCAAAAAACACTACCATGATTTCTATCACTTTCACAAAATTCCGTAACTTTTCAGGCCTGGAAAGTATCATACACTTTTCTACACTGTAGAACCAATGCATACCAATGATATTCAAATGTCATGTATGAGTCTATAGCAGCTCTCAGAAGCAAGATGAAAATTTTGAGTGATAAAAAGTGGAGCTGCACAGCTTACTTGATGTAATTAGGGTGGATTTCACCCCATGTTTTGCTTTATATGTTATAATTAGTGTCAGATACAAACAACTGATATTTTATATAGCTGTCCTGATAAGGGCCCAATTTCTCCTGTTTGGTTTAAAAAGGGCAAAATGGCAGCACCACCATTTTTCACCGGTGCTGTGGCCAAGTGGATAAAGGCGGTGGCATTTGAAGCGATGAAGCTTAGCAACCGGGAGGTTTGGGGTTCGATCCCCAGCCGAGTCAAAGTAAGGTGGGTTTTTCATCCAAGAGCAATCTACGGTTTTCCCATCTGAACTGGCCTTTCGAAAGAAACCAAATTTGATCTAAATTGTTGAGCTGGTAGGCCACCTGACGTGAGGCTGTAATTCATAAGCCATAGGCTTCTCCCACTTCCGTGGTCGTTTAGCGCCGTAAAACAACTGCCCTTCAAGGCCTGAATTAAAATAATTTACTACTGTACCAGAGGGAATTTATCCTAAAAAGAGTAAAAAGAATGAGGCATCATGTCATTTCAATATGTCATTATGTGTAGAACCTGTTTAGCTAGGGAATTTTTGACTTGACATCGACTGAATGAACACTTTCCAATTCAAACTAGAAGTTTTATAACTTTGAAATGTCTAAATGATGTTACAAGTCAAAAATACCTCCTAACTGTAAACCTGTAGTTATGAAAGATAACAGATGAAGAGCAGCACTACATGAAACATTTACAAAATTAGAACCACATCACAAGGGCAGGGGGAAAATAATTGCACAAAGGCACTTTGGCCAATTTTACAAGTAACAGGATACTGTACCATCACAATCTATTAAACAGAGCAAACAGATAGGAGGTAGACACAAGCAACAGTCATGTGCTTTTTAGTCACATTTGGTAAAATGTTCAAATGGATACTTCACAACAGTACCAAAGGAGTAGGAAATATTAGGTTCAGTTTCTATAACTTCCCCACATGCCCCACATGGTGCTTAAACAGGCAGAATGACACAACAACGAAATCTGATGACAAATTGCGCAGTATGGAGTATGGAATGTTAAATGCTGTCACCATACAAATAAAGTGCATCTATTTCATCTTCCGGATCTTCTTAAACTGACATGACCAGTACCTTTGACCCTTGAGAAAAGCTTCACCTGAAGCAAGCTTCCGGTAATACAACATCTTTTAACTCCACACCAGTAGAAAAATTCCTTCCAGAGGTAGATTCCTCATATTACTAATTAATGCATATTCAGTAGGATGTAAATACGAACACAGGAGAAATTCCTGTTCTCTGTTCACAGTTCCTAATATTTAAAAATCAACTTAAATGTCTTCCGTTCTGGAAATGTGTCGTGCCTACGAGTATAAAACTACAATAACTGGCAGCAGCCATGGACGTTATAGTTAACTGAGTATGCAGATCTGTCTCTCTCAACACCCCCACTCTTCCTACCGGTTAAAATCAGAAGTACAAATTATTTCTAAGCTGTCTTGCAATGGATAACTTAGTTGTATTTATGGACAACTGAGAGGCAGTTCTGGACATAAAGAACTGCACATAGAGTAAATAACTTACACCTAACCCTATTTAAAGTTAAGATTTTCAGCAAATGGCCTTTTCTGTTTTGTAAGCAAGAGTCAGTTAGCAATGCAGAAAAAAAAAAGAACACAAAATCAACAGAGACACAGGACAAAAGCAATTAAATTTTTTCTCTTTTTGCAGAAAAGACTGAGGGTGGTAGTTGCTGTGATAAAAGAAAAACTGGTTTACGCAATTTTTGGCGCCATTATCTTTTGATTTGGCTTTGAAAGGAGTGGCATGCATGTTAACAAACACAGAAAATTTTGAAGACAGGTGAGTAAAAAAATAAACATGCCAACATTACTTGTTGTCACTTGTCTTGGCTTTGGGGGTGAGGGATGAATATATTCAGAGAATTCTTCCTCCGCCGTGGCATTCTTAGGAGGAGTGGCTGCTAGGTTGGCATATGGATTCCGTTCCACACTGGCATCTGATGCAGATAACCTATTCTCACTTTTCATTGTAGCGTAATTGGAGTCTACCATTGCGTACGTGTCCTCAAAAAATCCCCCCTCGAAAGCAGATGCTGCTGTTGGATTTAAAAAGTCCCTTTGAATTGCACTGGGATTATGAACAGAATGACTCCGAGGCTGGGGTGGTTTAGGAGCAGGCCTCACAGGGTAAAACTGTGATGAGGCTACTGTCTGACGATGATTCTTGGTCTCAAAGTCATTAAATGTAGACATACCAAATGCATCAAACCCGTGTCGAGTCTGGTTAACCAGTGGCATAGGCACCTGGTATCTCTGAATCCAGTGAAACTGAGCTGAAATTCCTCGCTTGATCTTTTCAAAATTAGCTGTTGCAAAAAAAAAAAATGAAATTGTAACAAAAAAAAAAAAGAACTACTGAAGATATGGATGATTTCAAAACCCATTCTGAAGGAGGTCAAAGGTCATGTAACTAAGTAAGTTTTGTAGGCTGTGTATACATGCACTGGGCATATAAATAACGATTGTACTGTAATGAAGTTAATATTTAGTTATTTTTTTCAATTTGAATTGAGTATCAAACATGGAAGATGCAGTTCTAAGTACCCATCACTTAAACCGAAAAGAAAACTTGACACATTAACTTCTGCTTGAACCAGAAAGCCTATTTATTGTATATTAGGTACAAAAAGTCTGAAGTACATGAAAGAGCCTACTTCTATATGAACCCATTGTCTGAAGTGCAAGGTGACCTTAAACCATTAAAACTGAACCTGTGAGTACTCCATCACTCTTAAACAGACAAATTAATAACATTGGACATTACTAAAACCCAAATGGGTCCTCAAGTCATAACACAAATATTGTTCACAATTTTTTTCTTACAAAAATCTTTCTGATGTCTTTGCCTTTAGATGAGATACCTTATTTAAAACACTCATGAAGAAGGTACTTCAACACTTTGTTTGCAACCAATTAGGGCTGTCAATTTGCAATTTATGCATTAGTCGTTTAAATGGCATCCCTTTGCGATTAATCGCATATGCTTACGTATCACCAACCTGTATAATAACTTTGCAGAGATCGCCTACACCTATACGTACGTATATGTGTAGCAATCCATAGTATTGTGCAATCGCCCTCTGCATTGCTGTGATATACTTGTTAACAGGGCCACATCGAAGCAGCCCATTTTCAGTAATTTTAGTTTTAGTAACAAAACATTTTATGAAAGGCTTTATTTTATAAATTTGCTTCCATTGAAGGTTGATACAAATAAAATTTGTGGTAAATTGCATCGGTACACCAGTGGCTAGATTAAGTTTCCTAACATTTGGTTTTCCAAGCTACGATCATGCACAAAGTATAGGCTATATGATTCCCGGCAAAACAAATGAAACAAAACTTGATATCTGTCACTCTTGGTAGCTGTTCTCCCCCTCTCCCTCCCCTCCCCTCCCCCCACCCCAGTTCAATGTTGGTTGGTAAAAAGTGATCATTTCTGACTGAGTCAATGCAGATAAATTTGTGAAATGAGAACAACGTAGGTTGATACTAAATGCAAAGTTGGCGATGCTCATGCAGACACAGGAAACACGATTAATAGCATGTGACCTTTTACTAAACCATTACTTGGCTGGCGATTAATCCACGATTTATCGCAAATCACTGTCAGCCCAATGACCAATGGCAACGGGAAACATCAAAAGACTTTTGTAGTATAAGAGTGGGCATCACTTGCACATTGCTCACCTTTTCTCAAACCAAAGGCTGTATTTTGGTCTCAGGGGGAATGGATCAGGCACAGTTATAGGGACATTATTTGTTATTTGGGGGGAGATAAGCAGAGGGTATGGTTGACACATGGCATTCCGTAAGAAGAAAATGCTTGCCAAAAATGCCCATCAGATTACAGGTATTGGCACTTCCCAAGCTTTGTAAGTTGTGTCTAAATGTATTCGTAATAAAAACCTAAAGCACTTACAGTTTTGAAATTATATCTTATGTTTTTATTTCATACAAGAAACTAATAATTAAATTATTAAACTTAGTATACAAGACCGCATTTGGCTATAGCCCTTTATGTCCCCTATTAATACTGTATAACCCTGTTTAAACCACGGGGCTAGCACAGTGTATAAGATGTGAAGTTCCACTCACCTTGTACACATTCATCTACTCTTGAGAAAAAATTTTGTTCTTTTGAATCAGAGACAACATCTATCTCCACCTTAACTTTTGAGGTTTGTAGGATTGCCCTCTTTGTTGATGGTACATTAGCATTTTGAATTGGCACTAGGAGAGAAGAAAGAGAAATTGTGGATAACAGAGATACTTTTTATGACAAGTTCTGATGGTTGTGGTATCTTCCACTGGTAGAAACCTGAACTGCTTCCAAGGAACCACTAAACAGAAGTGACATGCAGGCACCTGATGAAAACCTCAAGTTGCATCATGCAGCCAAGCTGCACCTAGCTGCCTCAGCCAATCCGCAGCAGCTGCAGCCTTGCTTTGTTGCTATATACACTTCAATGGCAGGATACAATTAATCCTCCTATTAAAATGATGATCCTGCCATTGTAATATGTGTAGCAAGAAATCATCACTGCAGCAGCTGCAGCCTGGCTGAAGGAGCTGGCAGCCTTTCTGTTTTGACAAAGTGCCATAACTTAAAGGGAATAAGTAGTCTTACTGCAGCCTTACTTTGAAACAACAGCATACATCAGCCTTTTCTCTGCTGATTTCCCATAGAAGAAGCTGGTGAGCAAACTGTCAAGTATGATGTTTGGGAACATAAATATTATATTCCATATGAGGGTGATCGGTTAGATGTTGACTGTGAGACCCAAATTTTTATTTAAGGATACAATGTTGAAATTTGTCCCATACAGAACTTTTGACAGACATGACTACTTACTGGAATAAATGTAGAAATTACTTGACAACAACCAAACGTCTTGGAATGTACCATTTTATGTATAGGGTTTTATAATGCATGTCATGGAAAACATTCCTAACTAATCACATTCATTCAAATAATTATTTTAGTCATGAACTATCTTAAGTTTTGTATGGTTTTATTTAGAGGGTGGACTTTCTTCCATAAGCATACTGAACTTGAAAGGAAAATCTTGGAGTGCTACTTCATTTCACATGGTTGTTTATGTTTGATGCAACAATGTCCGTCCATGACACAAAATCGGCAGGAGAAATTTTCTTTCTTTACCCATTGTAAATATTTTTGGCAAAAAACCTGCTGAGTTATCAATACTAAACATGTCCTTCACTGTGTAGCCATTAGATAAAAATTAAATAATACTATGCATGCTGTATTTACAAAAGAAATTCTGTCATGGACAGACACCGTATCAAAAGTCCGTCCATAACAAACTATCTTTAATACCCCTATGACTAAATGGAAGAACCAATGGTGAAATGAGTGCTTGCAAAGCAATGAGCCTATCTATTCACATTAACCTCCTGCACTGTGAATAGTGTGAAAACTGCCATTATCAAAGAAAAAAGCCAAGGTTCAAATATTTGCTTATTTCCATTCCCACGACAAGAAATATGTTCCTCCATGACAAAAAATGTGTCCATCCATGACAGAAATGTGTCTGTCCATGATAAACCATGCAGGTTTTAAGCCCTCCACCTAAGAAGGGATGGAATTTTCCAGTCTATGGTATGGCATCATGTAGCTAATAAGTAGCTTTCAGCTGGTAACTTGAATTTTCTCAAAGCAAGTTGACCTCTGGGTGACCTTTGCTGTCCATCCATGATGTCTGTCTATGACACCTAGGAATGTTTTTGTTTTACTCCACAGACAGAAATGAAAGACTGCTTGAAACTAACACATGATCTGCTAAACAAAGAAACTAATACAGCTTTTGTTTCTACATTAAATTATTTGTGAACTTACATTAATTTAGACAGAAATCCGACAAGAATACCAAAAAGTGAAAACTGTAAATTTATCCTGTCTGTCCATGACACAGCTGTTTTGTTGATTCTATGTTTAGTAACAAACTGTGGCAACCAACTTTTGTAAGAAACTGGTAGAGTTGACGATACCCTTGTCAAACATGAAACCTATAACTTCATTACAAATATCATCACATGTTTTCTGTAGCCTTTTACTTTATCAAAATACAAAAAATGTCTGTCCCTGACAAACTGATCAGCCTCACATATATACTAAAATTGTCATTCTGCATGGGATTACTATTATAGAAACAAAATTGTCACATGATAACAGTGAACCATACAGAAACTAGGATACTAGGGTATACCAATTCAAATAAGGGTGACAGAATTTGCCCTTTAACTGACCAACCTCAATACTTTAACTGTATGTGGTCCTCGTCAAGACTGGAGCAAAGAGTCCTTCTACATACACAATCATGATCTCACTCAAAAGATGGGGAAGCCATTATGGATTGACGGACTGAATGCAATAATGATGTCACTCTCTTGTCAAACGTTGTACCATGATATGATAATAATGTACAATGTCTTAATTTACAGTGTTAAATAATATTAACATACTGATTTGTAGCTCAAGAATTGCAAATCATAAATTACATAGAGCATTGTACTCTTAACTCAATCTAGGGGAACTAGAAAATGAAAACTGTAGCCCTGAGTCACTTGCTTTAGGCTAAAACACATCTGATAAATTCTGCATACAAAAGTGCAACACAGAAATTGTGGCTTTCATATACCTTTGCAAATTAACCCCCAAATTTTAGCCATTTTCAAATCTTTACAAAACACTAAAACAGACATCAGAACAGATCTGAAATTCATAACGATGACAAAATGGCAACTAAAGATAAGTGTATTTCTTTTCTTTTTCTTCCTTTCTTTTTGAAATAACCCCATGAGGTTTGCAAACTTTAAAAACTGAACAGAGTCTGTTTCTTACCTAAATGCTTTCTGAAATCTCCTTTTATTGGCAAAATTGTTTCCACACTCAACTCCTCAACAGCTGAAAGGATTTCAGCTGTATACTTGAATAGAAATAATCTGAAATGAAAATATACAGGAAGGATCCACTTTACATTCTAGGAAAGGAACAATTATGTCAATAAAAAGTAAATTTAAAGTTTCCATACAACCATTTGAGAATATGCATGTTTCTTTTTTACTATTTTCTGGTTCCATACTTTTTAACTGATTAGAAACATACACTTTGATATAAACAATATTTTGAATGAAGAGATAACTATTCAAAATATAATTTAATTCGTACTGTTTTCAGTTTCAATTGAACCGCTTGATGATTTAATTACTAATCATTGCACCAAATAATTGTTAAAAAGGTATAAACTCAAGAACTCTTTCACTGGCTGTGTACAACTTTCATTTTAATAAAACTAGCACAAATTTTCAACCATTTGTATAATTCCTGATCAGTGAAGAGCTATGTACAGTGTACTGTTAGTAGTACAAGAGTGGCAATTTGTTCTCAATATTGGGGGGGGGGGGACATGACCAGATCTTCCAATAATTTACTGTACTGTGTGAAAAATCAAAGTCAATGGACGATTTCTCAAATATTGGAGGGGATGTCCCCCTATCCCCAGGGATTGCCGCCCATGTAGTAGTATATGACTTAAGATACTGTACTGCTTACACATAGCCTTACTTGTTTATATTTTATACACCCATGAACTTTACAGTACCTGCTGTGATTCATACAATAGACTCATTTTATTCTGCATAATTACTGTAGGTGTTTTTGTTATGGTTGTAACAAATTACAATGACTCGTTAATTTTACACAACATTTGTCTATACTGTAGACTGTTACTTAACCAGAAACTTAAGGGTGTATGACATACTTTTTTACAAAGCATGGCAGATAAAAGGAAGACTTAATTTTTCAATTCAGTTTGTAGAGTAAAATTATATTAAAGTAGGCAATTCTGTGAATGATGATGAACATTTTAATTTGTTAAACTCTGGTCACATCATACAATCACCTTATCAAAATATTACAGGATGGAAACATTTCAATAATTCAAAAATACTGCACATTGTTGAACAGAATGTAGATACAGTATTTCATATTGGTAACTATCCAATTAATGTTCATTTTGTACACAACTGATAAAGTTTGCCTAAATTGCAGATACTATAAACCAAGTGATATTTCTTGGTCTACACTTCATACAAATGTTACACCAGTTTCATTTATCTCAAGGGAATACCTAATTTAACTGAAATGACACTTCATGGAAGCACACAAAAGCCTAGTATACCACTAGTATATACTGTTAGGTCATTTCTCAAATAACTGTACTGGCCGATACTGGGAATTGAAACATCGCAAATCAGCAACACTGGTTATTTGTTATACATATGCAACACTAACATTGTATTATACTGGGGTCTACTTTTATAACAGTTGACAAATTCATTAATTCTTTGGTAAGAACCATAATTACTACTCAGTAATAATTCCTGTTATCACCATTACTGACCTGTCCATATTGACCTATGTAAAACTATTGTTTTTGTAACATGACAATTTTGACATCAATACCAAACTGAGATTGAGGCCTTCTCCGATCGTATCCTCCAGCAAAAGTTTTGACTACAAGTGAAATATTTACAATATAATAGAAACAATTTACTACATAATGGAAACGTCAAATTAACAACTCAGTTTGATGAATGTTCAGTACCATTGAATTAAAACATTAGTTTTACCCTTTTCTGATATCAAAGTTTCACAAAATACATAGAATCAAAAGCATGGTTATTAAAGACCATTTAATACTGTTTACTCACCCTTGCTCAGCTTCTATAGATGCTCCTGAACTGACCAGAGCAAGAATATGATGACCGCTTGTCCAGGCAGGTACTATGTCACATCTTATGCAGTACAGTTTATATTAAGGAAAGTTACACCACATGGCTCAACGAATTACTATATGACAAAGTACTAACAGCACCACACAACACAATACTTTTTTCACTGCGAAGTTTGGGCTGGACTGCATTCCATTCTTATAAAAGGACAACATACTTTACACAACAGCTGCTACGAGAGAGGTTCTACTTTCATTTACATTCTATGATGTATTTTTCCAAGAACAAATATAAAAAGTTTTCAATAAGATAATATAGAATAAGAAAATTATCATTAGGATATTCAACAATACTTTTCACAGCATACAAATGGTTTGCTTATCTCTAACACTAACAACTTTTTTGAACCATATTTGTAATTATTAGTCAAGTCAAGAAGCAGGACTATCACCATTTTAGCTAGCTGTTTTAATGGACTGAAGAAAAGTAAACACTACAGTATCTTAAATATACTGAATCAAAAATTTAAGAATGACTTCCCTCTTATGATGAGAAATGTAACCATTTTTACACTATTCTTAAATTCATTTAAAGGGGCTTTATATTGAGTTAGTTCACAAAATTCATCACTTTTTTCACACCTGTTGAATTTTAGTCAAATCATGACGGTAAATGGTCAAACTAAGGGATTCTGCACATCTGACACTCAACTGGAATGGCTATGATAGGGTAATTAATGACTAAAATCATATATGTATTACAAATTTGTGACCAGACACTTTTTACCATTAGGTATTAATCATATGCAACCCCTGTCCACAAAAACTACATTTTCAGGAACAATAGGAAGTGATACATGAGTGATGAGGCTAATTAGAAACTTTGTCATGTAATGATTTCCTTCAAAGTCAGACTCATCACAAAACATCTGTACCAACCCAATCAGCCCCTTTAAAGCATTTTCTTACTGCTAACTAGAGACAAGGTTGTATTATTGATCTGTACTATACTCTTTATCTTCTTTTGTATCTTTTATGGTTTGCACTTTGTAGTTTCTTGATATTTGTTGACTGTTACAATCAGTGCATCCTGTTTGGCCGGCCATTCATAAGCTATTTATAGCTTCTTTGGTTCACCTCAACCTTTCACTTAAACAATACCCATGTATAGTATTTTATATTACGAACTCTGCTTTGCCAATTGACTTTGGATGTACCTGAATGTAATATGTCACATATAACTTAAGTTCAATAATTAAAAAGAAAGTTGCAAAAATAAAATCAATTTTGATTGTCTAGTTTTATTTTTACTTTTATAGACCTGATTATCATGCTGGGAAAAAGCCATAAATTTTTACACTGCAAACATTGTCCCTTGGCAGGTACTGTACATTGGGTTATTAAGTACAATATAGTATTGTGTGTGCATTCACCCATAAACCTGGGCAGGAAATGTCTAATGACCAGCACAATAGAAGCAGTGTGACTGCGTTCCTCCATGTACCTGAACACAATGGTCACTGGAGCTGTAAAAATTTACTTTTTGGGGGGTTGGGTAATTCCAGTTTTTCAATTCAGTTAAGGGCACTTTCCCCTCATGGTCTCATTCAGTGTGAATACATCTGTTAGCACAAGTTATTATCCTAATCATTATGCTGACCAAAGAGCAAATTTGTACAAAGCTGTCAATATTTACATACTATGTTAAAGTAATTTACAATCTTACTGAAACTCTGTAGCACAGAACAGTTTACATAAGCTACAAAAATTTCAGTTTCCAAATGACCAGAACTGTGAAAATGTGTATACTGTGAAACCAGACCTAACATGCAGTTACTTAATGTGATCACTACTGCACACTGAATTTGCCTTAAACACTCAATTGTTACTCTTAAAATGTTCTCATTTTTTCATATTTCTTTTATAAAGGATTCATGCCAAAAATGATGTAAGTTGGGAAAAGAAACTTCTACAGATGTTTGTTAACTCACCTTGGTATTACAGGTCCTACAAATTTATGTTATTAAGGGGAATAAGCAGCCCCCTGAAACTTATTCTGGAATATCTGGTAAGTATTACAAATCTCTCATTTCCTTGTAATTACCTTTCATGTTTCAGAACACCACAGAGTTATACAGATCTACAAGAATTTGAACAATTCAGTAACAAAATTACTTTTTGAAAGAGCCAAACATGAATACAAGGGTTATGGTTACTTTTATTCAGTTTGGGTAATCTGCCCTTTCAACACATAAAGTCACTACCAAACATGACATAGATGTCTGTTATACCCAGGGAGTTGTTATTGGAAGGAGATACATCGCGAAGCGATGTTTGCACCACTCAGGTCAAAGAGTAATCTTGCTGTGTTATCTTCCTTGACATTTCTATATACAACTCACACTCGATTAGCAAGTAAATGTAAATGGGGTTTGTTGTCTGCTGGGAGTTGTTACCAATGCTATAGCATTGCCAGTCATCAGGGAAAGAAAACTAACTGCATCTTTGGACAGTAGATGAGAATTATGACCAGTGTTGTGCAGTAAAAAACCTGTTTTTACCGGGACAGTGGTAGAAACTGGTTATTACTGGTGAAAACTGGGAAAAAATGGATAAACCTCTCTGGAAATTAAGAGAGTGCAGTTTTTGTACCCCATTGCACATGATGAATAAATCAGATGAGATAAAATTATTTACATTCACTAAACTTTCTATTTTGTCTAAAAAGTGAGCACTAAAACTTGCCAAACACAGAATAAAGAGTGAAATATACTGTTGTTACAATAGTACTGTAAGCCATAACATGTTAAGTGAAATGGTGAAGGAAGGTGGATGGTTGAATTATAAACAAGTCATAACACTACCTGAGGTCAATGTAAGACACTGAGTTAGGCCTATCGTACTGTAGAACCTACAGCACACAACTGCAGGTTCCTCTTGAAAGGTTATACCCAAGAGTGGAGTTAGCAACTTACCAGTATGCTCAGGAAAGCTTCCCATTACACTGAAAGTAAATCCTTTAATTATTCCATGAGTTTCCTTCCCATTTTTCTGCATTTAATATACTTGGTGTATGTATAATTCACACAAGAACAGTGTAATCTGGCAAAAAGTGGCCAAAATGACTACTGGAAACAAATCACATTCAAACTCTAACATGGTATATATTGTTGCCTATAAAATGATTAACCTTGCGTAGAAAAATGACTTTCGTCCTTATACTTCCACAAAAAGCATAAAAAGGACTTGTTAACAACATTTTATTCAACGTAGCAGCATCCCTTACAAAAAAAACGTGTGGCAATTTGTTCCAAATCCTCAGGTTTTCACATGTGTCTGCCATATGAGTAATCACAAGTACAGTATTTTCCGTGAAAACCTGAGTTTTCCCTTGACATTGACACAGGCTGGCCAGTTGCCACTCTTTGCCACAGGTTTGACGTAGGTTTGCCACAGGTTTTCAAAGGTTTTACATGCAAAATGTGTGGCAATTAAAACCAATGTTAACAAAGGATTCTGAGACAAAAAACTGTGGCTTGAAACTAAAGGCAGGAAAGGTGTGTCAACCTGTATCAAACCTATGTCCAGAGGGTTCCAAATACGCCAGTTGTCACCCAAGAACACACGTTAATTCTTTGTGAGGGGGTGGTCACGCATGGTAACAGACAAAGGTTGACACACCATTTTTTGTAAGGGCTAGGTTGTTACCATTTTTTCCATTTTCTGGCAAAAACCTGTTTTTACCAGGACAGTTTTTACCAGTAAAAACCACCTGTGGCAAAAACTGCCAACCCTGATCATGACAGTATATCAATTTAGTTTTGACCTACGAAAGTGAACACAATTCTATATCTCGTCATTTCAGGAAACTTCCGTGAAATTTTTGGATCGTTGAAAAAAAATTTAGACTTCTTCCTCTGAAGCTCATTTGCATGAGGTGTGTTCCTCAGGAAGGGGCAAACTTCACTGATTGATTTTGATTAAACAGTCATTTCAAATTTCATAGCACCTGTCCTTTGTTGGAAGTTGATAATGGTGCCAACCTACTCATCTATGCATTGTTCTGAGTATGCCATTTGTGAGAGATTACAAGATGTGAATGATGTTGCTAGCCAATTTGAATAAAGAAAGAAATCACAGTGAGCAGAATAAGCATATTGCTGATAATCTACTCTAAAATTTTAGGAATATGGTCATATCTCTAAAAACAATTGGTGACTGCACTTTAATTGACATTAATTCAAACAGTAGCTTCACTCTGGTTGGTCAACAATGACTTGTGCAGTCAGCTGCATGTGTTCCAAATTAAGCTGATACACAGTATTATGTACATATACTGAGAAGTTTAAAGCAGTGCAGGTTACTGTAGCTTTGTCTGGAAGCTGTACTAGACAGGTGTATTTTGTTTAAACTAGAGGAGGGGCTAGAAGTAAACAGAGAAGGGAGAATGTTTACTGTCTGGGATGAGAATTGCTGACCTTTGAACAACACCACAGGTCAACCCTCTGTCATTCCAGTGGTGACTGGGTATCTGAAGGATCAGTTGATTACCCTATGTTTGAAGTCCTTCATTTAAAAGATAACAACATACAAGATGATATTACAAGAATTTCCAATAGTCACATGGGGAAGACCCAACAACGGCAAAGTTTACTGAGATCGGGCCACCTTATAAAAACAAAAGCAAATAAAAATCACCTAACACTTGATGCTTACTAACTACTACTGTACATCTAAAGAGAAAAAGAAAGGCTAACAGAGAGAAGAGATAAAAAACCCCAAAGGAAAGTAGACGTACTGAAAGGGAACAAAGAAGAAAAAGGCACAGACTCATTAAGAAGTACTGTAATATCTAATCTTGTTTGTAATAGATACATCTTTAAATTGTTCCTAAAACTTGATAGTGACTTGGACAAAACAATTAGCTTTGGGCTCAAGCAAACTGAAAAAACTGTGACCCTTGCAACATGAAGCAGAATAAGCCATGGAAGGGTGGGTATAGGGTACATAATAGTAAAGTAAGGGTAGGCGGTGCCACAAATTGATGTTCCTGTTAGTCGGGTAACCTTGCACATTTTTAAAGAAAGGCCCGAAATCATCATGCGTGATTTCATGCGAAAGATCAATTTTTAAGGAGGCCAGGGTTTGAATGTAAAATGTTTGCTTCTTATGACCAAGCTGAGTTGCACAAATCGCCATATCCAGTCTACAATTAAGGCCTTACACAGTGAGCAACTGCTTTAAGATGGGCATATATGTCTAGCAAGAAATTCTGTCAACCTCTGGAATGTCTAACAAAAGATGCAGGCTCACTCAATTGATAAAGTTCATTCATAGGGCTCCTCCAACTGATCTCCTGTCTCTTCCAAAGGAAAGAGTAGACTACACATAGTCGCATATTACACGCATAACACACGGAACAGTGAAAGATCTCCTAAGTACGTCAAAACCTCTTGAAGTATGTATTTTTTGTGTTCTTGTGTTTTGCATATGTTGCAAAAATCTGTTTCCTTTTCTCTTTTTTTGGAGGGTGTCATCCACCTTGTTGAGCCAGTCGTGGCTTTCTGGATGACTTCCTTTCACATCATATGTTAATATGTAATGTGATGAAACAAATACATGAAATCAAATGAACTACAAATATCCAAAACAGATACACAGTTGAGTAATGTAGAACAGTTCATTTGTCTGAGAATATAAGTTGTTCTCAACAACGTTCAACACTCTCAAGAAATAAATACTTAAAGACTGAAAGATTAACCACAAGCTATTTAGTAAAAGCAGGGAGTTGTGAGGAAGGAGAAACAACAGCCAAATCTGTCAGACAATACGTACTTGAAAATGATTTAACTCTTTTCAGGCACCGCTATTTGATTGACAGGTCTCTTTGTTCCTATTGTTAAGTCTCTGTTGACTAAACCCTTTTAATGATGATCTCCCCTTTTCTTTTCCAAGTAATCCAGAGACAAAGGCCATTATGTATACATGCTTTGAAGTAAGGTTTGTTTCCGCCAATGAACAAAATTTAATCAGGATTTTCAGTAAAACGACTGGCAACAAACGTTTAAATAATGCACTTCAATTGTTCCCCGACGATTTTTATACGTCACCTGCTGGAAACATTGTTCAAACCTATACATTTCTCTTAGTTTTTAACAAATTTTCCCATCGTTTGGAAATATATATATTTGAAAAGTAAGTTGTTAAGAAATTCTTACTGTAGCTGACTTTAAATGAAATGATATTTAGTGCGTCGAATAACAACGAAAGGTTAAAATTTCACATTTTTGCATGACGGCTGGCAACGAAAAGTTAACGAGTTCAACGTAATAGGTGTGTCTTCTCATTGTCATTTTGACAATGCATCACTGATCCTAGTTGATGTAGGTATTGAGACAAGAATTTTGAGAAGAAAGGCAAGATATCTGACGGAAACAAACATTGCTTCAAAGGCTCTGTAGAACGCTGGATATCCTTCCTCACAACTCCCTGGTAAAAGTTACTTTCTCAGAACAACCTATGAATGCTCACTAGAGAGCATAAACAGTGCCACCCTTGCCTTGGTTTATGTTTAACAACTCCAGTGAGACATTTTTAGTTACAGCACCAACATGATGTCCACAAACTCTCAGCTAACAAATAAAAAGTGGCATTCATGTTACTATAGACCTATAAAGGTCTCAACAAGCCCCCTTCTTCTGTCCCTTTCCAAAAAAGGACATAGTATCAGAACACTGCCTTTCTTTCATATGCTCTAATAAATAGCATTCTGAATGAAACCCAAACCGCACACAACAGTTCTCTACTGATGAAGTTGCTCCATATATAACATATGAGCATGACAGAAACTGGTCTAGCTTAGTCATGTGGTCATAGGAACCAAACATTTTACATTTAACCCTCAGCCTCCTAAAAAAGCCTATTAATCTTTCGCATGAAATCATACACGGTGATTTCAGGCCTTTCCTAAAAATGTCCAAGGTTGACCAACTAATAGGAACATCAGATGGTGGCACCGCTTACCCTAACTTTACAACGTGAAGCAGAATAAGCCGTGGAAAAGTGGGTGAAGGGTACATATAGGCCTGGGATGCATTATTTACCCTTAGCATGGGAGTAAATACTTCTGGTAGCATTCGATGTGAGAAGTTACAGTTACGGTAGGTTTACAGTTACACTCACAGTTGTACGTATTAGGCTTGTGAGAGTTACCACCTGGCTCTTCAGTACTCCAGGGTCTCAACTCTAGTCTGGGAGGAGGGGAGCCACTCTCCTTCCTTTGGAATCAAAGACTCGTGGGGAATTTTCAGAACCATGAAAAATATGCACAATAACAGTTTTGTATTAGAAAACATATGTCTCCTGAAACTATGAGCACCTTGGGTCATTCGTTTACTCATTAGCCACCTGGATTATTGTAATAGTTTACTTGATGGTATACCAGTGTATTTGATTCAGAGACTGCAACATCTGCAGAACAGTGTAGCCAGTCTTGTTGTAGATTGCTATGACTTCAACACTTCATTGCTGAGTATCATCCAGTCTCTGCACTGGTTGCCGGTTGATCTCAGAACTAAGTTCAAAGTACTATTCATTGTGTAAAAGTGCATTCATGGTATGGCACCCTCCTATTTGTCTGAAAATCTGACTTTTCAGGTCAATACTTGTTAAACCTTACATTCTAGCAATACACTTACCCTCACTGTTCCCAGAACTAACTTGAAAACCTATGGCGATCGTGCCTTTCCGTCAGCTGGGCCCAAGCTCTGGTATCATCTGCCCATTTCTATCAGGAGTTCTGCCTCTCTCACACAGTTTAAGTCTCGTTCAAAAACTATTTTTTCAAGTTGACTTTTCATTAGGGTTGTAGAGTGCTATTGAATACTTTGTTGATTTTATCACTCTATAAGTTCATTTTATTATTTTTATTAGAATTCTAAAAGGTCTGCTTTTGTGTTGAACTTTCTCAAGTTTAATGTAAATATTGTAACCTAACTACACCTTTAAATCTGTTTTTTTATTTGACCACTAGTTTCCCATTCTGTTGACTGCAATGATTCTCCAACACCAGCCTTGCAGCACCTCAACTGTAGAAAAGCCCGACAACAGGCCTATGCTAATTCATAGCTTAGTGCTTTAACTTGATGCATCCTCACATTTTGTTTTGGAAGGTGTCACATTTGTGTCTTGAGACATGCACATCATGCATTATATCATGTCTCCAGGTTAGGTTAAGGATAGAGACATGAAACAGGGTGCTTTATTGCTGATGACCTTGCATAAATGTATGGCAGTTATACATCATTGTAGTGGTTACAAGGCCTACTGGTAGCCCTCTCCAAAAGATTGGAGTCACCCAAGTATGGTATGCGAAACCATGTGTATTACAGTACAGTAGGAGAGCATTTTTACACAAGACATTTACCATGTACAACTGTGTTTGCTGATGCGTGACAAAGATTACTGTATCAACCAGGCCATCTTTGTTATGTTACATTATCTTGTTTTGCAAACACTACAGATGAGGATATTTGAAGTTATGATACGTTGTCATATACAAAATATTGAAAAAAACATTTCTGAGGAGAGGGGGGTAAGAGACAGGAAGTTTGTTTTTTCTCAACAGGTGCATAGATTACTGCACCCTATGATAATCTGCTGAAATTCCTTAATCACTTCCGATTCTACAAATACATCTATTGTGCACAAGTTTGAACATTTGCAAGGTAACTCACTAGCTTTATACTGCATACATTATGATATGAAGTGTTGTGCAGTGTTTTAGTGTTTCTTTTGTTGATCCTCAACATAAATTACCTCTTTACAACCAGCCAGTTACTTGGCAGCTAGGTGTGTGATGATGACACTTTGTAAGTACACAACATTACGTCAAAATCAAAAAACGAAAAAAAAAATGCTCAGTTCACATCAACATTACACCTGTTCTTGAAAAAATGTTGAACAAACAGAGAACTACATAATACCAAACCCTCCTTCCAGAGCTTCTGTTACACAGATTCCATTTTTAATTAATGTTTACTCCTGATGTAGACAAGATTTAAAACAGGAATGCCTTGTAAATTGTCAATATTTAATACATTTTCATGGGACTGTGCCTATTTTTTACTTTTGAATGTTTATCTTTTGAATTCAATAGACATACTGTATCAACAGACATTCAATTAAAACTACTGTAACTGTAACATATTATAGTCTAATGGCTTTGTTTGTTGATTCAGTACGTGCAGCTACTGTACTTGCCCAGAACCTAGATGGAATCCCTGAACCACGTCACTGCTGAACAGCCGCTGTGCTACAGTATTCTTCTACAAGCAAAGCCACAAAAGAAGGCACAAATCCATGTTATGTTATGTGACAAAATGAGAAATTACAACAATCAAAGCTGTGGGCTTCGACTGACAATGATAAAGTGCAGTGGCTCTCAGTAGCTGCCACCACACTGCATTGCTGTCACAGCTGAGGGTACTGGCTATAGAGGGATTTCATGTGACGTCACGTAAGTGGGACTGTCAGTGTTTACATTTACTGACCATATGTTGTAGAATAACAGGTCAGTATTTAACCAATCAGAATGCGGGATTCTCAATAACGGATGGCTACAGGTGGTGGAATAGCCTATCAATATGTATTAAGACACCAATATTCTTGCACCGCACTACAAGCTTCTGAACCACAGAGGTGCCAAACCACCTATGCTAAGGAATTGCATTGGGCAATTGAAGACAAAGCTTGTGACTAAATAAAGAAAAAGACCAAAAGAGCCAGTTGGGCCTAAAATACTTCTTTAAAACCTGCCAAATAACACAACGTTAACTTCAAAATATGATTTTCTGCACGTTTTTGAGAGTATTGAAAAGTACCCAGGAGTGGGGGTGCTGAAGGAGATTCAGATAACCTGCTCGGCCACCCTAAGAAAATTTTAATTTTTCTAAAACAAGCGTGAAGAATAGGAATCTATTTATACCTGCAAATCTTTTGGTGGAACTGATCTTATCTGCGAGCTTTCTAAAATCTTTAACGCAGAATTTTCCTACTGAACAGCAAGTTCAGATTTTTCAGCTTAAACCGAAAAGGACCGTGTAAGGCTGGGGGGGGGGGGGGGGGGGGGAGAAGGGGGCTGTTTGCAATTTGAGTACAGAGCTGTATACATGGCTCTGTGCAGGTTTGCACATTACATTTTAGGCTGCATATCTTTGCATGTGCGTGCTTGAAATATATGGCACATTCACATGCATTTGCCAGGGAGCTTTACAGTTAGCATGCTATAATTACACTGTAGCTAAGACTTCCTGGAATCTGTAGTACTGATGGTACTGTGTGTACCGTACAGTATACAGTAAACATAGCTGTGTTGTACCATGGAGTACCAGGGTAATATCGAGTTACATGACGACCCTGGCTTCACAAACTGAAGGGTAATGGTAGCCATGCTTCTCACTCAAAAGTAATACTACTTATTAGCCTTAATCTAGTGCACTGTCTTATGGCTATGTAAATGAAATTTGCTTCAGATTTATGACAGAGAAAAAGGGGGGAAGGGGGGGGGGAGTCCTGCTGGCAGTGGCATTTTCAAGTTGACGAGCAGAGAAAATAAATTCGTTCACTCAGCCAGCTGGTCTTTCAAAGTCTTCAGAAATAAACTGCAAGGCATACACATACTATACTTATGATGACATAAATATTCTATTTCTGAGAACAACAGACTTGTAGGAAGTAGCATGGAAGCACCTGGCTAAGCCTCTGATGGCTTCCTAGTTTTATTTTCTTCAACTACATTACTGTTCATTTTATTCTTGTTATTCTAAACAGTTGTATTGGCTATTCAGCCTTATAGAAAAACACGAAAATGAAATGAAATGAAAACAGCAAAATGAAACAAAACTGAGCTGACACATGTTGAACTGTAAACAGGTACAGTATTCATGCCACATAATGGGTACAGTATTCATGCCACTGTACAACTTGCTGACAATTAAATATTTTTCTTAGAAAACAGTACGTCCCATTTTAAATATTAACCAAAAATCTCTAATTAGCAGGATACATAGACAGCCTTTTTAGTGTAAGTAATAAAGGAGCAAGTAATCACATTCTTGCCGTTTTTCTATTCAGAGCAGTTTCCTATATGTTAGTTTTTGCCAATTTGCTTACCTAGACCTCATTCCTGAAAAAGAATGGGGACACGGAACCCCTCTCCTCCCACCCTCCCTCCAACTGGGTATACAACTGTAAATACTGCTGTCAAACTGTATTTGGACCATCTCATCAATACATCTTTAATGTAAAGGATTACTAAGTACACCAACTTTCCAACTTTTCAAACTTTCTAAATCCTTAACATTTCAAAGTTCTTCAACAGATGCCATTTCAGCAGGTGTTCCATCTCATTTTACATCAATTTTGACATTTTATCAATGCATTTCGTGAAAATCCCATTATTTTTGATAATACTACTCACTGGTAAAGTTTCAATGGACTTACTGTAACAATTACAGCACAGAGTCAATACTGAGGCTTTACTGTTCCTTCATTAAAGCAGTTTCCTGTTAAACATGACCTACTTTTAAAAGTCTGGTGGAATAAGAATGAAACATTTGGATCTTTGAAAAACAATTAAACACGCAGGAAATAGCCCCAATTCCCAATAAAATCCATCAAATATTGAGCTAATTACAGGGTAATCTCTATTTTACACTTCTCTCATCATGCATAAACATAAAATGAATATGAAAATTTGGGACATGAAAGGAGGGACTCACAAGATATATCTACTATAATCTTCTAATTTGTTTTCCACCTTTAAAGTACAGTCGTCACATTGAATATTTACTGAGGGATATTCATTTGGAGGTAAAAGTTTCCTAGTTGAAATATCCTGTATAATCAACATCCCTTACCAACCTGTAAACTACTTTGCAAGTAATTAAGAGTAAAGCCGCGGTCACATTACAACGAATTCGGATCAGATTCCGATCTGATTTCTGTGAGTTTTATTAAAATCTTCTCCATCTCTGGTCAAATAGAGCCCAGAATTTGCCAATCAGTGTAAATACATGATTTGCATCAGAGGTCTATGAAAATGAACTGTTAACTGATTTTTTTTGTGATGTCACACCGACAGACAGCTTTTATCGGACACACGTAGTCCGATAAAAGCTGTCTGTCGATGTGACGTCACGAAATAATTCTTATCAATTTAATTTTAATCGTCCTGCGATAAAAATCATATAATTACACAGGATGACAAATTTTGGGTTCTTTCCGACCCGAAATAGAGAAGATTTTAATAAAAACTCACAAAAATCGGATCGGAATCCGACCCGAATTCTTTGTAGTGTGACCGCGACTTTAGGGCTAAAAACAGAAGTAGCTTTGTAAAGCACTGTGTAACATTCAAGTCTCTCAACACCATTATTGCAAATAAGTCTGAATACCATTATATTTCCATTTGCAATGAGTAATTACTTCAGACACCATCAAACTATGAAGAGAATTATCCTAAGAATCGTAAAAGATACTGAAGTAATAAATTGCAATAATCTTTCAATTGATTCTTTAACTGCCCAGTAAAAGACTGCTTCCTGGTGGTTAGTCACCATACCTTTAATATTGCACCAAATTAAACTTATGTTTCATTTTGTAAGGTGTTAGCATTTGTGTCTCGAGACATGCATATCATACATGGTATCATGTCCCCAGGTTAGGTTGGGGTTTGAGACATGAAATAAGGTTAGGGTTAGAAGTCTCTAGTCTTATTACCATGCATGATGTCATGTTGAGGATTGAGTGAATATTTAGCAAATTGCCTGAATATCCAGACTAGAGACTGGGAAATAAAAGCCTTGCAAAGGGTATGATCTAGGCTTATCCAAGCCCAACTTGCCTTCCATCAAAGCTAGATAGTACATAATGTAAAACTGTGTTGGTACAGTTTACAGTAAGTTGTACCAAGTGAACATAATCTGGACTAAGCTCCTGTATGCAACCATATGTATTAATGTGCAGTTAATAGTACCAAACTTCACACAGCAGCTGTTTAAGTTTTTTAACCTTGGAAACAACTTGATCCATTTTGTCAACTAATCATAAATCTCTTAGAGTTGTGCATCCATACTTGTATCGCATGTCCTATATTCATGGGTTACATATAGTTGTAACCCACACAGTTACTTTGTGCAACCAGGCTTTCTGCTTGATATCAAAGACTCCTTCTACAGTGCTTGATGTATGCCTACCAGTACAGTACAGATTATGGATTTTATGAAAAAGGATTGATCAAAATTAAAGTCTTTACATGGAATCTGCATAAAACACATAGCACTGACCTCAATGTACAGTAGAGTACTCACCGAGTATTGCAGCTCAATGTCTAGCACAATAAGTTTCCAATGAAAGTATCCATTGACCCCTAGCTATGTCTCTCTAAGGAATAATTACTCTACATCAATATCTGTACAGCAAAGTAGAAGCCAATCTCAACAAGGAAATAAAATGTAATGCTGAAATAGTTTCAGTACTACTGAACAAGAGTGCTTACAAAAGAAAGTATGCTTTGAGGAGGTTTTGACAAAAGAGATAACAGTACCCAATGGATTTTGAAGATGGGATAAGACTTCTTCATGATAATAGTAACCTCTTGCCCCTGAGAGCATGATCTGTTATGCTGTTGGTACACGGAAACTGGTATAAAGTGGGGGTGGAGGTGGAAAGGGAGAAGGGGGTATTGTGATCTTGAGGTAAAGTAGGAGGTATCACAGGTATCCCAAAAAGTATTACAGAAAGAGATATCAAATACAATACCTTAACATTGGTCTGTTTTGTTCCAATGTTATCATAATGGATAACACAGAGCATGGTGAGGGATGGTGCCAGGTAGGGCATGGGGGGACAGGGGGCCATCCATAGTCAAGGAAAATTTCCAATTTCGTCAGGGAGCCTTGATGCGTACAATAAAATATGTAGTCATCGACAATGTCAAGTCACTTAGACGATTTACTTTATTTTGCTCTATAGAAGGGTAGATAATTCTTCCATAAAAACACCAAATTTTCCAATTTTCCTCATTTAAAACTCTAAATTTTAAAAAACATAAACATAAATCACCAAACCTTTCAAATTTCTTCAACAGAAACCCGAACTTTTCAGTGCACTTCGCACTCCAAAACACAGTATGACGGCCTTTTGGTAATCCACTGCCTTTGTTGGGGCTTCAGGTTGCTGCCCCCCTCTCCCTGGGGAGCTTGGCCCCTCTGTTGGGCAAATCCTGGCACCACCCCTGGGCATTGTTAATGTTTTTCAGCCCTAGACTAGCCTGCCATCTACACAACCAAATTGACACATATTGGATACTCAAAATTCGAAAAAAAAAAGGAAAAAAGAAAACTGCCATCAAATTTTATGCAGCACATCAAACAATGTTCCTATTTTGACAGTTAGTACCTAGCATCAGAGACTTTCTCTATTTTTGACCAGTTTGCCGACTGCTAGGTCACCAATGTCACCCTAGTGAGGCTTCATACCATCCACACATTCCCTGTAGAATTTCAAAGTACTACTGCAGAGTGATAATCTCATCTCATCCAGTCCTTCCAATTCAATACAAGTTCTTTGTTTTCTTATTGTTTCGTACCTATGGGTGATGAATTAGCTTAGTAATTAGAGTGCATCTGAGAGGTCCCTGGATCAATTCACAGTAAAAGCACCAGAACAGCTTCTGTCTACTCACAACTTCCTGTTCAGAAAATCTATTGGACGAGGTGAGTCCATGTAGCTTCCAATTCCTGAATTCGAGCTAAATTCCTAGTTCATTGCCTTACAGTATGACAAAATCTTAAAAAAAGTTTTGTTGAATCTTCCAATCAATTAATAATTTCTATTCATTTCATAACAATTTACGACACCAGCATGCAGAGAGAGCTCTCTATCAGTACATGCATACAGAACGTTTTAGAGAAGGCATATTCCTGCACTCGTCACC
Source organism: Holothuria leucospilota (assembly GCA_029531755.1). Taxonomy (NCBI): domain Eukaryota; kingdom Metazoa; phylum Echinodermata; class Holothuroidea; order Aspidochirotida; family Holothuriidae; genus Holothuria; species Holothuria leucospilota. The sequence continues at coordinate 1,855,582 of CM055976.1, read as the reverse complement.
AATAAACCCAACCTCCAAACATCCTTCAACACCCTTAGGGCCACTGATTTTCTGCTTCACAAAATAACATACTGTTTTAAACTTTCCAATTCCGTAAAATTCCGTTTCAAGCATAACTGCTTTCTGTGATTTTGGATTCTGGAGTAAGTATGTTGAAAATAAGTTCTAAACTTGTCTGGTTACGATCCTGAAGGCAGCAAATACTTATAACACACAAGTGACCTAGTCTAGCACAAAAGCATAGGCAAGGCAAATTGGAGCCATTACCGGCAAAATTTTGCCTTTCTGATTGTAACTTCAAGGGGTTTGATGATTTAAAGGTGAATTTGCCACCATTTCAGATGGTAAAATGTCTTTGTATGTCTTTGGTACATGCAGGCATTCATTTAACATGGTTCTGAAGAAAACTCAGTTTTTTATCAAAAACTTACATGTATTTTGAGCCTGATAATTTTTGCTAAATTCCATGAAATTCCGTGCAGAAAAGTAAATTCCGTTTTTTTCCGCCATGGCGTAAAATCTGTGGCCCTACAATCTAAAACATCCTACAACAGACCATAACTACAAGCAAATGACTAAACTTGTAGATTAATGATTTGCATATAGGGCAAATTTCGTTATTCCAGACACCTACACTGTAAAATTCTCCCAAGTATTATTATGTTTTCTCCTAGCCTATTCATGTCTCTCACTTCCAAGACATACACCGACACCTGTATTAGTGTAATTGTCCAAGGCCATTTCAGCTGATCACTCTTTGTTCCATAGTGTACTATCCTCCTGTCATCTGAGCATTCCCTTAGCTGACAGAATTTTATATATGATGGTAATTCATGGTTAGCTGTGCAGTGTACGGTATATGTAGGTCACACATGGAATTCCATGATCTCATACTCACCTGCATATGCCCATTGTCCCATGAGCATTGCTGATATTTTGAAAGTGCAGAACTTTAGGATTTGTCCACTTTAGTGTGAATTTAAGTGCAGTCCCAAATTATAAATAGTCATCATCCCAAACTGTCTTTGGCGTGACGAGCATCCGTCTGTCATTTAAACTATTTTATGACTCTTCAATACTCCAATTCTAAGTACAGTACTTTGAGAAAATGAACAAAACAATGTTGTCCACATGCAAGGCACTCAAAAGGGCTCAACATGTGTTTCTCACTACTGAGCTATACACTCTTTGAAAATATTTCAGGGTAATACTAATTGTAGATTTTAAAGTATTGCCAATTTGGCTTTGTAACCCTGAACATTCACATACCACATCTTTTTTTGCAATGTTTGTTAAACCATAATGACAATACAGCTTATTTCATACTCGTTGCATCATTTTGCTACCTATGAGTAAAGGGCTGTATCCTTACAATTCTTGGCTCTTCAAATTTGCATATGGCTTTTTATTTCATCTGGATCATACTTTGGCTAGTTACTGTATGTCAAAGAAAAATTCACAACTCAGGTTTACTTTTTGAATCCCACTATGCACAATGATTAGCATAAACTGTTATTCTAACCTTCTAACTAATTGTAAAGTAAATATAATCAGGGAATGCAAGGATGCATGTTTGTGTTGCTTTTGCTTGATGCTTCACATAAAGGAATGTAGAGTATGCTAAATTGTGTACTTATTGCAGTTATACATCACTGTTTGTACTGTATCTGAACTAGAACTGAAAATTCTGTAAAATTCTGGTTCAAACAAATTTTTCTAAACCAAAACTTACTAAAATCTAACTGTATTTACATTAACATATAACACAGCAGGCTCAACATCCAAAACATTTGGACAATTAGTAGATGCTGTTAAACCAAAATGAAGCACTGTGTTGAAAAGGACAACTACTACAGGAATCATATGCAATGACCAGAACTAACATAAATTGGAACACTTCTTCTGTCGCTTTAACCTTTATAGTGAAGGGCACCTTGATTTTACCTAGATGTAACACAGGTAAATTTCCACATCATTTCTGCAGGTAGTTTGTTCAAATGACTATATCACACAAGTCAAATACTATACAGACTTGCAAGGACACATGGGGGAGCCATAACAATATACACAGTAGCTCTGCACTGTACTGTGCAAGTTGTGCTCAACCCACTGATAGCATCTTCATTCATACTGTACACTTACATGATGAGCCATGGCAAAGCTGTTGAACTGTCTGTATGTCATTTAGCTGTTTGTCAATTCAATAAAATTTCTTGCTATGTTAATGAATTATATGTAAGGCTATTTTAATCCCACCTTTGAAATGGACTAGAAAGTCTTACAACTATGAGTTTGGTATCAAATGACAGCTTTAAATGTGCTTTGTTCAATGTACTAACTAAATACTACTTATGGCCAGTATTAATTTGCAATACACCTGATTTGCTAAGATGCTGTACATAATACTGTATACTACAGTTAATGAACTTTCTCCAGTATCAATTAGCACTTCTGGGAGAATGCCCTGTTAGTCCCACAACCCATTGGTCCTACAGCTCAAGTGACATGAATATGACAACCCATCAGTCCCACAGCCTATTTGTTTGGGGACTGCCCTACTGTATACGTGTAGTCCTACAGTCCAACAGTCCTTCAGAAAAACATGCCACTGGTACATACTAGACCACTGGTCCTAAAATCAGTGTTCACGCTAAGGCGCGGGATTGTGTGAATCCCGATTTTGTCTTTCGGATCCTGCACAGAAATAAATCTCATGCGAGAAATCCCGCACACATATCTGCAGCTGAGATCGTAACTACAATTATAATACATACATTAAATTGCAATAGTATCTTTACCAAGTGATAACTCCCTTCCTGATTTTGAAAATCCCTCCCAAAAAATTTCTAGAGAGGGAATTCCCTCCCAGGTTCAATTCCTTAGCGCGAACACTGCCTAAAATACAACCCATAAGTCATAAAATGCATACCCGTACTTACTGCAGTACCAACAGATTTGATTGGGTTCTCCCATGGGGTAGCGTACGTACCAACAGCCTTGAAGTACACTGATGACCAATCAGATATGGGGCCATAGAGGTGCCACTACTCCTGGATAAGTTGTGGAAGAACTACTTTAGGCATCAGGTCTGATACAGTTACATTCTATACAAAAACAACAATAGGACAGATCCTACACTCCAGCTTTACAGATTCTCTTACTGAATAACAGAATCCACCTCAACACCAAATTGCAACACATAAGTACAATTATCTCATGGTCGCAGAACAGTAGATGAATACATTTAGTTTTCATTCATGTCACTTCCAAGGAAAAATGTTTCCAGTACTGTACATTGCAATTGATTTATTGTGAAGGTTACAAAGAACACTCGAACCTTGTACTTCACAAGGGTACTTTTACTGTAAAGTAGTCACTCAAACTTTATTAAGTAACTACATTTTCCAAAGTCCCCTTGACTCTCTGGTGAACAGTCAAAGGGAAATACTAAACATGACTCCAGGAGTTCTGCTCCCAAATGACCTGCAACCCCTAAAGGGACACAACACTTAACATAACCAACCGTTTGATCTTCAGTTATCCAAACTTTATTTTAATAGCACGTGGACCTACCCTAACAATTTTGCCTTCTATCCAAAACCTCCTCAAAAGTCATGTATACTGCACTAAAGAAAAATTAGGGAGCTTTTCAACAGACATCCATTGATGAAGTTTTACCAAATACTAATTAACATTAATGGTCTGGTTACATGAAAGTGATGTAGTTGGATACTTGATGTTTCAAGCAGTGAAAACAGACATGATCCCCATCAAAATCCATCAGCCTCTTTACATGGTACTTTCTGTTTTACACTTACTGTACAGTACATCATGAATGAACATAACCTAATTATGCAAATCTGTGATGTCAAAAATTGGACCCACAAAATATGTCAAATATTATTCTTTGCTTCTTCAACCTTCATAAACCATTCTAACATGGTATATGTCCTGAGGGGTTTATTTTGTAAGTTTAACTTATCTTCTTGAAAAATAAAAATATCTCTCACTAAACTGTTACCTGTCTGGCTAGTAACTAGCAGATCTAATTTACAAAAAAAAGAAAGCTATGTAGAACGGTGCATCACTGCCCATCATTTTCTTTGCATAGGCAATAAGATACCTCAAAAATAGTCAAACTTTGAAGAGGTATATGGGAACAGTAAAATATACTGGAATACTCTCCTTTGGGGATTTTATTCTTCAATTGCCATGTATAAACATGGATGAGATTCACTAACATTTGCGTAAGTCCTTACACAAGTCAAAATACTGATGAACTGCATAAGAACATTCTTAAGTTGTATTCACGAAAACAACTTACGCAGTTCGTAACTTGATACACTGCGTAACTGCAATACATCCACATGAGCCAATCATATGTGTGGTTGAATCTTGCCTTGTTACATTTTGAGACAATCACATTGACTGTTACTGTTAAAACGATGTGCACGGTCTTCTAAGGCTACACGCGCAGTCTTATGCTCTACACAATTAGTGCACAATGCCTGCTTCTGTATGTTTTACTACGGCTGCTTTGTACTTATGAAAACTCTGAAGCTTCTAAAGTTACGCAAAATATTTACAATCTTTTCTCTTCGTGAATACCAACTATGAAGCAAGATATGCTTCATAAGTCTGACTTTTATGCAAAATTTTTTGAGTATAAAGTAGTCTTTGTGAATCTGGCCCCAGCTCTTTTTGGATGCTTGAAACCATAACTTCAACTAGATGTCAATGCTGCAGTTCTAGAAGTGTGAACAGGCCAAACCCAGGGCTCAATTTTAACAGTCTTCCGTTCGCCCACATCGAGCAAAATCTGTGACAGGCAACCAAAAAATGGTGGGTTGGTTGTCCATCAGACAACCACAGTTCATGCAACAAGTTTAACAGACTGCTTCTAGGATTACTGCAAAATTCTTTGCGGACTACTAAATTTTCTTTTGGACAACCAAAAAAAGGAGACAGATTGTCCAATGGACGACCATAAAGTTTCTAAAAATCAAGGGGTGAATCCTCTTCAAAACTGACAGCATTCTTCCATGACTCTTCTAGCAGCAAAAAATGTAAATACATAATGTACAGCCAATGGAGCATGAAATTACTGTAATAATGCTTCAGTTTGGAAGGAAGGGAAGCTCTACCTTATAATGGCACACTGATTAAGGTCTAATTGTCATGCTTACATATCAATTAATGTCAACATGCAAAGTTCGGGACTTCGGTTCAGGAATCTCTTCCAGTTTACATAATTATTAACACTTGGATGTTGAAAGCTACCAATTTTTAAAACCAAGATAGTACATTTTAAATTTTTTTCTTTTTTTTTGGAGTGTATGTGTGTTTTGCATTTTGCATTTTTCTGACCACATGCTTGGATTTTGTCACTTTGTAGTTCAAGGGCAGGATTCACTAACATCTGAGTAAGTTCTTGCGCAAGTCAAAATACTTATGCACTGCGTGAGAACTTTCTTAAGTACTATTCACGAAAATAACTTACGCAGTTCGTAAAGATACGCAGTGTAACTGCAACAAATGCACCTGAACCAATCGTGTGTGCGCCTGCATCTTGTTTTACCATATTTTCAGCCAATCACATTGACTGTTATTGTTAAAATGACATGCACCCCTCTCTGAGGTTACGCACACGGTCTCACGCCGTGCACACCTGTTTGGTACAGTGTGCCTCTCTATGTGTTGCTATGACATTTTGTACTTATAACAACTCTGAAGCTCAAGTAAAGTTACGCAAAATATTTACCCACTTTTCCCTTTGTGAATACCAACTAAGCAAGATACGCTTCCTAAGTCTGCCTTACGCAAGTTTTTGTGCATAAGTATTCTTTGTGAATCCGGCCCCAGATAGGTATGATAAGTTGGTTTATTATGCTGCACTGCAGGTAACACTGTAACATAACCCACTAAACCTATTAGGAGTATTGTATTTCAACATGTTTTATTATTAATTTTAGTAGAATGATTTTATAACTGAATTGAGAAGATACACGTGTCAATTCATATGTTCTTTTTGTTTGTAACAAGCAGGAGCATAGTATGCTTCTGTTACGATAACTCACTGCCAAAATTTGCAAACCATCCAAACAGGTTTGATTTAGCCTTTTTCCAATAGAACAAGAGCTTCAGAGTTGCCAGTATTTACTTACTATTTCAATGCCAAGTGAATGTCATATTTCTTTGCTTCAGTGAAATCTTACTGTATTCACTTACAGTAACATACAGAGAGCTGACAGCCTTCATTTTAAAGCTAGCAAACTTTACCATTGTACAGTAGGGTTGGTGTAGCCTTGAAATTTTTAATTAATTTAATACACTGGATTCAACTCTCTTCTAAGAGCCTATCTGACAAGACAATGATTGAGTTAATAGTTTCTACATTAATGTTAAGTATTTGTAAAAACAAACCTGTTTAAAAAACCATATTAAAAGTTAAAAAAATGCTTGTACTATATCTATGTTGCAACTGATTAGAATTCTAGTTTTGAAAACTGACACATGCATTTCATTTCATTTATATAAAGTAAGACCCAGCAGATGGTCACTTTCTTAAAGCCTTCTTTCACTAAATGTAGTAAACAGCTACTACTTACATGGTGTCCAGCGGTCTGACTTTGCAGTGACCACTGACCCCTGCACTGCATGTGTATACTGCAAACCAACACTGCATTACAGTAACTAGAAGGTTCTTTGGTTTTGCCAAGACATTATACTGTACACTAACAATGTATTAAATATAGGCTAAGGTGGGTTACCTGACTACTTCAGAGTCATGATGAACCCCTGTCCAGGAGTCAAGTACTGTAGCTACAGTATTCCAATTGTTTTGGTACAGCAACTCCTGGAAATTTTACTGTACTCTCAAAAACATGCACATATGGAAACCACCATACCTTACAGATTAATACATTTGTGTTCTGTCCCCAGTTTTAATTAAGTAATTGCAATTTTAATTGTAACTCAACTGGCACCTCTGCCGATGAAAACCCTGAACTGTAAACCAGTGCTGTATTAATACACATTGGTACAGTAAGCTAGTAAACTCACAATGTACTGCTACTGAGATATACTGTACAGTATGTTCTCCTGTCAGTTATTCAGGAGTTGGGACTTCATTCAGAGTTGCAACTAATAGGGCTGCAGCCATTCAACTCCAAAAATATTGGAGTCGCTCAAGCCAAGTAAGCATATCGTATACTGTACTCTCCAATAAATGCTCCCCCTCTAATAAACGCCCCCTGTAAATTCTGAAAGGCGAAACAGTTGTTCAGTGGCCATTTGCCGAAGGAGAAGCCAAAGGTGTTTTGGGTTTTGTATTAAAAATAGGAGACTAGGCCTATAACAACAACAGTTACAGGGAAACAATGGCAACACTGCAAGGAAGCTGGGGGGATTAGAGGTGCCCTGCAAGGTACAGTACCCTTAAACTCTACATCTACATCTACATAAGAAACAGTTCGTTGGAAGACACTAGTGTGGGCTTTAGCAGTAAGTTATTTTTTAATTAAAATATACCCTCAAATAAATGCCTCCATTTTCAAAATTGCAATGCCACCAGGGGGGTTTATTAGAGAATATACAGTATCTACTATTGGACTTCTGGACTTTGTGACTAAATAGTCCATGAACATATGTGACAGTACTGTGTACTATTTCAATATAATGGAAAATTAAAAAGGATATATCGATGCAAAGTTCATGTCCATTACACTTCAACAAAAACTCTTGTATGGCCGCCTTAGGCTCCATTTCTTCACTTTCGCTTCAAGCTGGTTTCTTCTCAAAAGCGCACGTACACTGTCCCATGTACGTAAAACATGTCAGAACTTCAGCTACTAGTCCTGGCAGTTCCCAATCAGAAAGCCATTGCCAAAGTTCTCAATATCATTTGGAAATTAACATCACAGGTAAACCTTGGTGCAAGAAAAAGCTGAGTACTGTATGTCTGCAAAAGAGAATGAGAGAGTTGGATACTAAAAACTGTGTAAATTATTGGCATGTTATGATTATAAGTATTATATTACATTACTATGGCACTTATTCTATAAGTGCAGTACACTCTAAGTGCCTTAAAAGAAAAGTCGTCAAAACTTAATAAAAAATATGAAAAAAGAAATTAAATGAGCAAAGCAATAAAACTATACACAAAAACAAGAGCAAACTAGCAATACTGTAAAACTAAAACCAACATGTGCAACATTAAAAGTTTAGAAATAAAAACACAAGGCTCACAAGCAGCAATAAGAGAAACATAGGAGTGGCACAAAGTCAGCAAAGATCATAAACAAAAAAAATTCCCTAAAAAATGAATCATCACCTTTTTAAAGACCACTGGAAAACATTAATTCTGATTTGAAATGTTAATTGGATTCCATTCTTTATTTGCATAAATCTAAGTTTCAAAAGACTGACCCCCTTTAAATTACATTTCTAACAAAAAAATATTCAGATTTTGGCATTCTCCATGTCACCTGTATGTCCTACAGAAAGACAAGGATGCACTGATATGGAACTTTACAATGATAATAGTGAGGGTGATCAGTTAGATGTAGACTAAGGAAAACAAATTTCCTCTTTAGATATTGTGATATATGCCTACTGCACGGTATTTTTTGCCAGTGAGCCACAACTGGAAAAAAGGCCGTGGCCAGCTCGACTTGAACCAGTAGGTTGGATTCAACTGGGCCGTAAAACTCCATCTAACTAACTAACTTGACAATCTTGAGTGCCTTCCATTTGGTACAGGCTGTACAGTAGCTGTACCTTGGTAATTTTTTCTTTTATGACAGAATTGGCTGAAGGCTGTGATCCAGAGAAGACTTCCAGTGCAGAGTTCATTAATGCAGTGGGACTGTGGGAATTGCACATGTTGTCAATATGCACTAGGAAATATGTTGGGGGGAAGTCCCACGCAAATTCAGGATGGACCAGAAGTGTTTTGTAGGTTAACTGGTTTGCTATGTAACTATAACATGTTGCCTGTCATGAGTGAGGGTTCGATACCCTACATGCTATTGTACTATGTACAGTACAGTAGCCTCTCTGAAGAATCAGACTGATTTCATATAAACAAGATCCTACAATCGGGTAGATCTGACATATTTCCACATAACATGTTAGGATAGCATATGTACATGAACTTGCTTGGGTATTTGTGACTGAAAAAGGATTGAACCTGAACTTAAAAGTAGCATACGAAAATATAACAAGAGGCTTAGTTACAGTACATGTAGAATGTAAAGACATGATACTGGAGAGATTATTTGTGAATAATTATGATGCGCTGTATTTTTCAAATCGGTTTCCATATTTATTCTATGTAATAATATGAATTTTCATCATGGTGACATACTGTATTATCAAGGAGAAACTTGGTGCACTATGAGAAGTGTAACCCCTCATACTTGAAAGTGGCAATTTATGAGCTTGTTCAAGCCAAAAGAGCATAATAATCTGCCCACAAACAGTGTTTTCTGTTTAGTGTCCCATACATTAAACACTGATTGCAAGGCAACCATTTTGTCACTTTTCAATAGCCTGAAATAATGATTTTACATGACCAGGTCAGGACCCAGTTGGTAGTAATGTTAAACTATGGGGATTTCCAAAATCTCCTATCTCATGATATGGGCAGCAATCAATGTCTGGTGTCCACTTGTTAGACTGTGTAACATGTACGTTAACCACCACTGAGTGAACCGCTGGAAACCTCTCTTAAAACTTGCCTATCCTGATTCTACTGACACGTTTCATCCAGGAGACACATTGGTAACTCTTAACAATTCAAACAGAGTGAAAATTTTCAACTTTGAGATATACATGTTAACGCAGGTTATGGTGTCTTCACTGGTGTCTTCATAACATACGTTAAAAAATGCAGTTTGATTCTGAGAAAAAAAGCAGGAATGTTGATTTTTGCTACAATGGAAGTCCTTCACTAACAAAATAAAAATAAATAAAATTTCAAAAGCACAAAAATTCCCTACTAGTGCTAGGGATAGTGTTTTATCTTTATTTGTAACTATGTTGTTAACGTAGGTTATGGTGTCCTAAGAAACTATCCCTAATATTTCTTAGTGAAAGTAGTCTAAAATAAACATATTCAGTTTCCCCATCAGAAGGTATCTTCTGAAAAATTAAAATTCACATCCCCTACTCAATTAGTACCAAGCAGGATTAATGAATTCCTAAACAACTGTAGGCCACCGAGTAACCTACATTAACTGTCTTACATCTCACTTTTACCCCAGATATCACACTTCCTGATACTCTTTTATCCTTCACCTGCGGTACCTTAGTTCAAATTAAGACTTCATTTAGGATACTGTATAATATGATGTTCAAAAGTGTGTTTTAGTGATTTTCAATTTTTCCCAGTGCATTTCACACTTTTGTAACCCAGTATCATATCTTAACATTAGAGTGATTTACACATGCTTCTTAATTGTCTTATGAAATCTACTGTATGCCAACTAGATAATATTGAGTGCCTTTCCAATTCAAATAGAAGACTGAACTACTGTACATAGCCCCAGGCTGTGTTACACCATATGTTGTGTTTACCACAGTAGCACTGGAATTTGTGAGGACTTAAGAGGGATTGTAGGCTTGAATTTTGGGACAACAATGTTGGCAGTTTACCTAGAAGCATACAAAATTGCTCATAATCACCAATTCTCAAAAACATTGATAGTGTTTGATAAAATTTCCTGAATTTATTTGAGTTTTGTAACTGTATCAAGTTTTTTTGTAAATTTTTTTGCACACTTTCTACAGAAGAGACATCATCAAGGTAGCCCTTTTAAAATCTAAGCTAATACATGCCTCCTCTGCAAATCTGCAACTACTGGAGCGACAGTATAGCAGATAATGCCTTATTAAAAGGTCACCTTAAGTCAAGATATATTGTAATGTTTACTCAAATATAAATCTGAGGACTTATTAGCCATCATTAATACTATGACTACACAACAGAAAAAGGATGAGTTTGGGTGCTGATGGTATTTAAGTCAGGGTTTGCGTTTTATGCTGAAATGGGCGTTTTTTATGACAACGGAAATTTTACTTACGACCAAAAATACAATTCAGTCGTAAATATTAACTTTGTCTTGCCCATCTTTACGAAAGAAAATCCAACTCACTAAACACACAACTGCTGAGTTGTAATACTGTTCACACTACGCATTCCACAAGTTTACTGTAATGATAAAAAACCTAGAACCGGTAGGCTAGTAGTTTCCATTCTCTGCAGCATACATTCCATCGAGGACTGCGCTGCTGTACATGGGTTATTCTAATACTAGTACCACAGTAGACTAACGTTAGACTGACGAGTGCTCACAACAAATTCTTTGTAAAACATGTACATGGTCTGTAATACTGGGCTGCCCTGGATATAAGTGATACAACATACTGTAAGAACACTGTATGGAAATACATTTGTCATTGTGTTTAATCAAATATTGCTAACTTATTGGTAAACTACACGTTGCTGGATCATACGGAATATATTGGATACTTTCGGCTAAATTTCTCTTTAGGGGAAGTGAAAATATTTTTTATTATCCAAGGATAGTTCCTCACCAAAAAACAGGTCGGTATGAAATTACAGTATTTCATTCACACTTCATTTTATCAATAAGTTGTGTTAACGTTGTTGTACTGTAGGCTATAGGCTACCCTAGGCTTGCAGTTTATGGCTTATCGCAGTACGCGTATATTTAATCATTTATGCCAGAAATTTTAAACATTACGACGTGAAATTTGGAATGGTCGTAAAGAAGAAAATACTATCATGAAAATTTACGAGGACTTTTTCAAAGAAACGCAAACCCTGGGTATAGTATGTAAAGTTTGTACTCTGGAAAGATCCTTCATAATGACTATAATTTTTCAGATACAGTATTTGACATTGTTGACTTCCCAAGATTCTTAATTTCCCCCTCCCCCCCCCCCCCCATTCCAAATATAAGGTCAGGAGGGAATTTTCCCTAAAATGTTGCAACTGGTCCTAACCCTGCCATTATGTACAAGTTTCAAAGACCACCTTGAAAAAATGTAAGGTCTTTTCAAGGACAAAATAGTGTGTACATGTATTACAAGCAATAATCAATGTTCCACCACAAGAAAATTTGTGACATTAACCCCTTTTAATTGTAAAGGCTCATATTAACTCTGGTACTGTAGCTAGGGACCCTACTTGTTTCACCACATGATAATTGGCTTTGAAATAAACTCTCACTGGGCTAATTATAAAAAGCTCCTATTTTAACTCGCTGGGGACCCTCCACTAGCAAGGTGACTCCATTAATACAAGCTTGACTACACTGAATAGAGCATGCTACTGGATAAAAGAAAAACAGTCACAAACAAAACAGACACAACCATACAAAACTTTTTAGCTTCAAGTAATATTTACACAGCAAAGGCGGAGGCAATCTCGACAAAATTGCAGAATACACTGCAAGACTGAAGCTCCGTTTTTTCACGGGCTACAAGGCTACGCACTGACTGCATACCCCCATAGCCTCTTCAAGACACAGTACGTGAATCCTGACTGCCTATCACCATAGCCTTGTAAAAGTCAACCTACTGTATTTTAGACTGTGTATCCTCATAGCCTCTCAAAAAATAGGCTAGATAACATAAAGTTGCCTTGGAATATTGAGTCTCTTGAAAACATATATCCCAGTGAAGGGAATTAACTGTTTACTGCAAATCCCTTTGGCCTTTCACAAAAACAAATTATATACCACTGACCTTGTATCCTTGTACAGGACTACAGGTGGCCTTCTAAAAGGTAACTTTACAAGATACCTCAATCATAGCAAAATAAATAGTGGTGCAATATTTAATCATATATGTCTCATTCTCAAGTTTCATTTGTTGCCTGTGTATTCTTAGACTCTGTAGCCTTATGTCTTCCCAAGCAGAGCTTACAGTATGTGCAGGGTATTTTGCAATTACTCCAGGATCTTATAGAAATTAAAGGACCTCTAAGCTCACCCCAGACAGTAACAATTCTCCCAACTAACCTAACTTCTAGCCCTGCCTCCAATTTAAACACATACAACTATCCAGTTGCCAGGGTGCATTTCCATGCACTCTGATCTAAAAATCTTTGGCATGGAGCTGGAATTTTCCTTATGTTTTCTGTTGAATTTCTTAGCATAACTTCAGCGTGGGCTTGACATGGAATGCACTGTGGTCCAGTAGTAGATCACTGAACCAATACAGAGTCACAGTAGCCTGCACAGAGGTTTATTTGCTCGAGGCACTATTAAAAAACAAACTGTGTGTGACTGTGAGCCTAATTAGAAACACAACTGACTGTCCAAGTCATCATGACCAATCAGAGTGGTGCTATAATTGTTTGAATGAATGTCAATCAAAGAACAACTCACCAACTGGATTTAAAATTATGGGAATATCTCTAAATATATTTTGGGGATGGCACAGCTCCTTTAAGGCATAGGCTACTGTACCCCCCAGAATAAATTTCTCTCTATGGCCTGGCTTGCAAGGCTTGTTATAACTGTTGGCACCGTCGGGCCCTTTCTGGTGGCCGTGATGCCCCTCAGTAAATGTTGAACATACACCGACGGCCATTTTGCTCATTTTGGCGGTGCCCTTTTTCAAGCTTATTTCGAGCCCTGGGCTTGCATAGTTTGTCAGTCGTGCGGAACTTCTTCCATGGGCATTTTCAATCTATTTACTGATTTAACAATGAATCAGTGCACAATAATTCAGTTTGGTTCAATAATCGGCGTGCGGCACGCAGGCAAAGAATTGAGCAAACAATCGGCGTGGCGCAAGCGAAATCCTGACCCTCAAGACTCACTCAAAAAATTACAATCAAATTACAATCAAAGGTAAGTTCAAGCATCGAATCATCAACAGAAAACAAATGGAAAGTAGGATATTATTGTGAACTCAACTTGATTTTGTTAGCGATCCGAATGATTTCTAGTGTATTATGTCCAGGAGGATTATGTCTTCCAAAAACTTCAAATTTTAATGTTCAGAATAAGCATTCTGATGCCTCAGAAATGCCTAAAAATGCAGATTTTCCAGGGGCTTCTTCCCTGGACCCCAGGGTGCATTTTGTGCACTATACACTGAACATCTTCGGCGTAGACGAAGGAAAACGCTTGGCATAGCAGCATGAAAATTCAAGCAAGTTGGCATGCAACTTACCGTAGCGGCAAGACGATTCACTGGAATTGGGTATATTGTACTGCAACTAGTATAAGTCAAAACGGCACCTGTAAAATTTTCTGCTGCATTGTGTTTCCACTTAATTTACAATGAGTCCCACACAAAATATGATTATTTCCTGCTAAATAGGAAAAAAGTGTGAAGCTTTTTGCTTAACGTATGATGAATGCTCATTGCACAGCAGGCCATGTATGTTATGTAGGTTGTGGGGTTGGTTAGTTAGATGAGGTTTAACAGCCCAGTTTCCAACCAACTGGTTCAAGTTGAGCTGGCCACAGCCTTTTTTCCAGTTGTGGCTCACTGGCTTTTAGTAGGCCCCGCCTGGGTGCAAAGCATTCGTCGGCGTGCAATTTCAAACTGAATTAAATTCTGTCCTCAAATAACAAACTAAGCCTATATATGCAATCTGGTTTATGGCCCTCCCCCTCTCAACCTTTGAAATATCAATGGCTTCAAAATTTGGGTTCCACATTAAAGGGATTGGGCCAGATTGGAAAGTTTGCCCTGGGCAGGGGATTTACCCCCCGTGCAAGAATATGAATTTCCAAGTTGCCAGCCGCGCAAATTTAACACAATTGACAACTGCAACCACACAAACTTGGTGGCAGCAACCACACAAGTTGCCTGGGAAAGGCAATTTCCTGCAGCTCTAATTTAGAATCAGTGCCCGGAAGTGATGTACTGTAACCTGGTACACTTAGGGATAGGGTTATATACGTGGTGGGCATACGGACAGGGATAGGGCTATACACGTGGTATGCATAGAAATAAGGTTAGGGTATGGCGCACGCATACGGATAGGGTTATATATGTGATACGCATATAGAGATAAGGTTAGGATTATACCCTATTGGTGTATGTATACGTAGAGATATAGTCTTTATACGTGTTGTATAATTAAATATACGCAATGGAGTTAGTACACGTGTACTTATAATATTTAAAATCTCTTGCCGGCAGCTCGGCTCGCAGCGCTACAGGTTAGGGCATACGTTCGCATTACAGAAAAGCTATACGGTGTTTGTGTTCTTAAAATGCTCTGCGTTCGAATCTCACTGTCACCTTTCTTTCCACACCTTCTTTTCTCAAGTTTTGTTACACTAGGCCTACTTCATCATCGCTCTTTTGGAACTTGCCTTTGGCATTGATATTTTAATCTGGAGGTTAAGTTTTACGTTGAAGTTAATGCTACGTCACTTCCGGGTACTGATTCTAAATTAGTATCTTTCCTGCAATGTAGGAGATGGTTTTGGCCAAAATTTTCTCAGTACGCTCCGTGCCAACCGATGGTGGTGCTCCGCTTAGACAGTTTTGGCCGTGCAATTCTCTTGGCCATTATTAAAATCCCCCACCCACCATTACAAGCTTTCAAATCTGGGGATTGGGCACTGCTTGTGCAGGACTATTGTTTTACTGTGGACTGTGATATGCCTTTTATGCCTAGACCTTAGAACAGGAAAGACCATCTCATTGAAATGCAAACAATAATTTCCTCTTAGGCCTATTATGATTAGGTTTTAGTATTACTATTAGGCTAGCCTGGGCATAGGCCTACTGAAACTGTTACTGCTACCTTAGTGTACAGGCCTTTTACCAACTCACACTTCACAGGCAATCCTATCATAACAATATGATAAACATAGCCTACATACGCAAAGGATCGTATATAGTCCTAGGCAATGTTTGGGTCATTAATATATTCGCTAGTTTACTCTAACTTAGTGCTAGGACTGCCTGGGGTACAAACTTAGGCTCTGATACCTTGCTGACGTTACTACGATAGGATAGGCTGTGACAATAACCCAAGTACACACACCTTTTCAATCAAATTTGTACAGCCCAAAATTAAATTCGCATAACCTCGTTACTCACTTTTCAGTAGATTCGAAAATAAGAGAGTTGTAGATCCGTATGAAGTACTCAGTTGGATCGAAATTGGCGGAAGTGCACAACTAAGGCTACCTTGTCTGTGCTAAAAATTCATTCGCGGAACTGCTATGTATCTAACTTGTTTTTATACGTGAATATAGAAAGGTGGTAACGTCGTGTAGTAGCTCGTATCGTAATGCAAAATAATAACAATAAAATACAATGAAAAGACAAGATATAATTTTTTTTTTATACATTTTGCTTCGAACGGTTTGCCTTAAATTGCGTTTAGTACAACATAAATGAAAAGTTCCACTCTGTACATCTATCTGTGGAATGTACCATAATTTACCAGGGAACTTGTTAACAAACCGTACCCAAGTGCCAAGTGATCGATCGTGGTCATGTCAATAGACTCTTTCCAAATAAAATAGCAATTGCAATGGCTTGTGGGATAAGTTCTGGTACGCGATGTTTTTGTCGATGGCATTTTGCTGTGGCAAAAAATGATGCACACCAAAAATGTATCCCACAATCCTTTGTAATTCCTATTTGGAAAAGAGTCTATAGCTAGTCTGCCTGAACACCGGCCCGAAGTCAAACCCGGCAAACAAGAAACTCAACAATGTCTGATCACAATTAGGTTCTCTTCAAGCCGGGGCACTTTACGGGGCTTTCATCCTCCTTTTTCGCTGTTTACCTTGTTATGCCAATGTTATGTAGTGCAGTTTTGTGTAAGTTTACACTTATGTTATGCTATGTTGTAACGCTATGTAGTGTGTATGAGCCCTTGAACAGTGTTGGACCGAGGTATTCACCATCGGTATCGACAGATATTCCCATTTTCCGTCATCCAGTGTAGGTATTGGTAAAATTTACCTGAAATGCCGATATCACCCAACCGATATATGGTCCTCTATCTCTACTACGTCATGAAAATGGGACACTGTTAAGAGTTCTTTTTAATGCAAAGTCCAACTTCAACATTTTACTCCAGCAAGATGAAACGAACGGCACTTAGTTCGTGGTGCCCGGTGCATATGGTTAGTATGCAGAACAGGCACATAGCCACGAGGGGCACGGGGGGCACAAGCCTCCCCAAATTTTTCAATAAGGTCTTACACTGAAGGAGGAAAAATTTATTACGAGACCACTAGCATTTTTGGAACAGAAATAAAGAAAAAAAATCGAAAATCTCGCACCATTAGTGCAGCTAGCTAGAGTCAAATAGGCAAAAAACTGGGGAGGGGACACCCCACGCCTTACACCCCTCCCCAGGTCGGCGAAACTCCAATCATACCAAGATGATCCCACAGAACTGACGGTCATATAAGAGTTGGCAATGAATTGGGAAAGTCTGGCAACGAATTGGGAGATATTCCCTTCGCTACCACTTTACTTTATGGACTTCCCAAGGTTGACTGGCACTGGGTATATTATGACACAGAGGGGTTTCTTCAAAAGAAACCTTTGTCAATAATATTATTGAAAAAATCGGATTCCATGGAAAATTTATAGGCCTACCTTCATCAATAGTCTAAATTTTGTCAAATTCACGCCCCCAGAAGGTTATAAATGATAGACTGAAGACTGAAAAGTAAGCAATAAATCTAAATAACTTAACACCTGTTCGACAGCTTTTAAACTTACTCCCTGACGTCAAGAGAGTTGGCACCACAGAAATCCGTGGCCAGCAACGACTTGATAAAAAAAATGGAATATTTGTAAACGATCTGCTATAGGTCAATACAACTCATGTTTTTTGTGCGCCCTGCGTTTATATACAACAGTGGGGATCCTTCCTTTATCGGTCACTTCATAAAGGTGCCGTCCTGGGGGAGGGGTCTAAGGGGAGGGGTCCCCACCACTTTGAGAGATTTTTTTTATCATTTTTTCATCGTTTCCATGTGTCTCCATGCTCAAATTTTCGTTAGTGTAAGAAAACAATCCAGAAAACCAACATTTTATGGTTTCTTGCCAAAGCTGAAACTTATTGTGACACAATGAAAGAAACAAAATATTTAACGGTGGATCTCATTTTGTAAAAATGTATCAAGCCGCTTTGCCTGTTTCCCCTGCCTCTTTAGTGACCTCTGCCCTATGCAGTAGCGATTGGTTGTGTTGCATTTATTTCATTAGCGGCTCGCCATAGGGGCACGGGGGACACTTGCCCCCCAAAAGTTTGCAAAGCATGGTCTTCAGTTTTCAAAAATAAAAATAATAAATAAAAAACTTTTAAGATGGGTTAGGCCCTCCCTTTTCCTTGTGTGGGCTTAAAATTAAAGAATTGAATAACTTTTCAATGCAATGCGAAGGCATTTTCTCAGTTGCTTATTTGTAATCTGATTAGCTTAGGCATCATAATGTCATTTACAGAGTGTAACGGTAATGCTGGAGTTAAATGCCCATAGTTTTGCAGACACTTCAGAGCCTATGGGGGTCATTAGATACACTACCCATTAGCCGTGTTGATTATCATCCACGACTAAAAGCAGTTTTGAAAGGGTGTCACCTGGCCAGATTAGCATAGGTATCTGTCTACAAAAAGTTGTAACGGGCATGTAGTCTAAAATTGTGTTTCCCATAGAAGGAGAGGTTTCCCTTCCCTTGTCCAAATTGACAGCGCCGTTGGCCTACGAGCGGTCTTATGACTGTCAAATGGCCTGTTATAAGCAAAAGGTTCTCCACCTCTGTGCTAAAGTATACCGTTTCAATTGATTTAAAATAAACACACCAAACAGTCAATCTAAGCTCAGTGTGATGAGACTTTTGACTAGTGGCCTAGCTATTTGTATATAGGATGAGACGTCGTTCTGAGTTAGGGGAATTCCTCTCTCCCTTTAAAAAAATTCGTTTCGGAACGGTACTGAGATCCAAAATACTTAGTGCTATCATTTCATTGTTTTCAAGTTTCTCCATGCTCGAAATTTTCGTTAGTTTAAGAAAACAATCCAGAAAACCAACATCTTATGGCTTCTTGGCAAAGCTGAAACATATTGTGACACAATGAAAGAAACAATAAAATATTTAAAGGTGGGGCTCATTTATACAAATGGATCAAGCCGCTTTGCCCATTTCACCTGCCTCTTACTCCACCCCTATGGTAGTACGGTAGCGATCGGTTGATATGGTTGTATTTATTTTTGAAGTAGTCATCTCATGACTAACTGCCTGAAATGGTTTTTGAAGAGCTTTTGAAAACTTCATGGGCATCGCTGTAATACATATCATAACCATTACCCATAGGCTTAGGAGGCTGGGGGCTGGGGCGCTGCAGCTCCCCCAACAAAAATATTTTTGTGAAAATTCGGACAATATTCTGAGAATTTTTCGGCACCTACTGAAAGAAAAATAATGCAGTAATGTAGCTTAACGGAAATCGATACTTTAAAAAACTTCATTGGTAATAAAAACATAGTTCTGATTTGGATTGCACCATCACCTATATATTCGGTATTAATTCACCAGTGTGTTTTAATTATAATGGTTAAACTTATATATTATGATTATCAGTGGTGTATTTGAGGAGCCATTAGACCATTCCCCCGTCACTGACGCCGATATTTTTAGTACCTAAAATAAAGCACAAAGTTTTACTTCAAAGGTAGCATATGTGGCACCAGATTGCATGTAAGGACACCTAATTTTTCAAAAATTTTCAAAGCGGTGGGGGGTGATGCCTATTTTTTTCTTTTAGTACCTAAAATACATACGGTAAATTTTTTAACACAAATTTTACTTCAAAGGTAGCATATGTTTCACCAGATTGCATATATGGACACCTAATTTTTCAAACAATTTTCAAAGGGGAGGGGGACATCCCCTCTCCTTCCTTATACCCCTCCCCAGACCGGCGATCACACAACATAGTGCCTGCCCCCACCCCCATGAGAGAAGTCTTGGCCACACCACTGATTATTATCATCATTATTGTAACGACTTCCCCCAGAATTATAACCAATATGGAATAGGTAGTAACGTGGCAAATTATTGTATGTAATTGGCATGCGGTGTGATAACGGATGCATGCCTATATGATATGTACATTAAAATTTTGAACGCGCGCGGAGCGCGCGGAAATTTTTGTTTCTATTTTTCGGGCAGATCGTTACAGCCCTCCTATTGAGGCTATTGTACTATCCGGAGCTGACCATTAATATTGCTGGGTGGGGGGGGGGGGTCTTCCGAACCTCCCTGAATACGGACTTGAGTTTGCCCCCAAACAAAATTTCTTAGATTTCCATGATTTATTTTTAAATTAAATAGTCAGCTCATGACTGACTACCTGAAATGGTTTCGTTTTGAAGAGCTTTTAAAAACTATATGGGGCTTCAAAGAAATACATAATAATAACCATATACTCCTTTTGTACTATCCAAAGCGAACCACTAATTGCCGGACCGGGGTCGTCCGAACCTCTCTGAATACGAACTTGAGTTTGTCCCCCAAAACAAAATTTCTTAGAGCCGCCCGTGGCAACAGGGAGGGAACATGGCCCAATGGCCCCTAAATACACCACTGATAATTATAATATAAATTTTACCATTAAAAAACACACTGGTGCACATAAATTAATACGGAATATACAGGTGTTGGTGCAATTCAAATCAGAACTTTAGTTTAATTACCAAGGAAGTTTTTCGATTACCATTAGTTACATCCTTAATTCCATTATTTTTCGTCCAGAAGGTGCCCGACGGAAAAATTCACATCATATTGCCCGAAGTTTTACATAAGTATTTGGTTGGGGGCTGCGAAATTTGGGGGTGGACCTATACTTCAATGCCAAAATGAAAAACCTGCATGACTCAATCATGGGTGGTGCTTTGATTTTCCGACATTGGGGCCAACCGCCCTGACTGGGGGCCAGCTACTTTAAGCCCCGACAGATGCAATGAGTTGCGGAACTCGAAATATAAGGCGCACGCGGAGCGCTCCGAACAGGGGCGTAGCCAGGTTTTTTGGTGTTGGGGGAAAAGTCGACTCATTGTCCGCATTCTTGACCGCGGTATAAGGGGATGGGTGTCCGCCTCCCCTTTTGAATTTTTTTTCGCTGGCTCGAAGGGCTTAAATGCAAAATGGTGCTTCTTTTTATACTAGATCCCAGTGTTCTTCGCAGGGGGTTTTAGAGGCGCAGTGGTGGCGCTAGGATTTCCCCAAAGGGGGCCGCCAGACTCCCCAACGAGGAGGCCAGCGACCCGAAACCCTGACAGCCCCGATGCCGTCGAGGGGTTGGTGAGGGTGGATTTGAAGAAAACCTGTGTACTATACCATGCCATTGCGGGGCATATATTGCATAAAATTTGTATATACTAGAGGAACATACAGATTTACCGTTTTATCCGGAATCTAAACTGTGAAATTGCAAAGCGCGCGAAGCACCGGAAAATTTTGAGGGTAAGCCTACACTGAAAAGAATCTGCACTTGTTTAAAACTTATATAGGTCAATTGTTCGGGGAGGTGAGCCCTATCAGACATAACTTACATTTTACTTCCGTCTTCGGGTCACTAGCCGTCCCTCACGACAGACATAAGAGAACACTAACTAGGTTTACGGAAATGAGATGACATTGAACTATATTTAGCTATAAGTTAACGGAACTGAGGAAGAGTGGGCAAAGCGCACCAAAAATCGTGGGTTTAATCTCAGAAATGATCCTTTTGAAAGCCAGAATAAGTAAACCGACCATGGGTGGCGACAGAATTTTTTCCGAACTGGGGCCGGGCCATGCCAGCGACCCCAAGTTCCGACAACCCACTATGTCGATGGGGACGTTGTACGGCGTGAAGGTGATTTGAAGGAGCCTGACTATCCCATGCCATTGCAAGGCATATTTTGCATAATATCTCTTAATACTTCAAGAGCCAAGTTGCTCACTGATATCGTTCAGTTGAATCTGAATCGTAAATCTGCAAAGCGCGAAGCGCGCAAAAAGTTTTGGTAGACTTCCACAAAAAATATGTAATCATTAAGAACAAAAAGAAAGAAAGAAAACTAGGGGTTAAAGACCGGTACTGGGATAACATACATTGTATGGAAACCACTTGGACTCGCTCACCACTGACCGTAGAGTATGACACACATTAGAGAACAGCAACTAGGCATTGCGATATGGGATGAAATTTACGACCTCTACATAAGCTGCGTACTCTGCCTGCATGTTACTTGGTGAGGTGGACAGGATTTGTGCTATCTAGCTATGTGGAATGGAAATATTGTGTAGCGCGCCGAAAATTTTGGGTTCTTATTAGAGAAGTTGTTCTCCTGAGAGCAAGAAACAGTTAAACCGTCGAGGCGAAGGCGACTGTCGCCTTCGGTGACTGCATACTTTATTGTATCGACTAAGACTCCCCGACAAAACTGTAAAACTTCCCCGACGGGGGGCCATGGCCCCTCTGCCCCCTGGCACCGCCCTTGGAGGGGGCGGCCGCCATCCGAGTGAAGATGACATTGACGACCAATACTTTTCGGGATTTATTTATTTTGTTTCAAAATCAGGATTTAGGGTTCGAAAAAAGGGCTAGGGTTCAGTCCCCAGGGCATAATCTGTTAAAAAAAAAGAGAAAAATTCGGAACACTGTTTCCAGACGAGATGGCATCATTAATATCCAAGGTTTTGATTGACTTTTCTGCGGCCTATTGCCAATGCTCCCTGCATAAATAAATATGTCGTACGTTCTGCTGCCAATTCCACCGATTCCACCGTCATTACTCATCCCCGAGACCTATATCCCTACCTCCTCCCACCCCGCCCCACCAACTTCCCATCCCTCCCTTCTCTCGCCGTTTTTTTTTCTCGTTTTTTTTTTTTGCTCTCTTTATTTTTTCAACATCGCCCATTGCGTCCCCAAAATTTCTGTGGGGAACACTCTGCCACCTCTGCCCCCCTCTGGCTACGCTACTGGCCCCGAAAATTTGATGGGGTTATGTTGAAAAAGATTGAACATTTTTGTTTTCATGAAGGGAAGTTGAACTTGAGAAATTTTGGGTTTTTATTGAAGAATCTGCCCTACTTAAGAGCAAAACCATGAAATTTGTTAAGACGACTGCATGGTCGTCGTCTGGGGTTACATTCTTTATCTTGTCCATATTAAGGCTTCCCTACGAAACTGAAAAAAATCCTTTTTCAGGCTTACGATATGTTTGCCACGATGGCGAGGCTGAAGAAAGAATCTTCCAAAAGTAAGGAAAAAGAGGATTGATCATCACTGTTATCATCTGCTAACAAGTAGGGATTCTCAAATAGTAAATTATCTGGTTTTTCCAAATTACCAGTTACAATACTTTTCTTCTGCTTACAGACAGGAAAATCCCATCTCTTCCTCTGCGAACTTGACTATAGCAGGAAAACCACAGTGCTTTTCTGTTGTCACACCCTTACTGTTACACCTGTAACTCAAACTTGAACTCAAGTGAGTTTGACACAATATACTGCCCAAAACAAACACTGGACAAGACACCAAACAAAGAAAGCTATTTTACATAAATTTTGCATTAAAATACATCCAGCCAACCACAGCGATACACATAATGCACTAATTCTAGGTACACAAAATGGGCATTGCGCTCAGACATACTAAGCTTCATCTCGGCTTGCCTCAATGCCGGTGACAGCCTTCCAATAATAGACATGAGACTTAAAGGGGTAGTGTGGTTAACTACCTTTTACAGTAACTTAATTGGACCATAAGAAAAAGAAAAAGAAAATCGAATCAAAACGAGTAGGAAAATTTAAAAACACCAGTAAATTGCCTGTGTTGACCGGACTATGCGTACACTGAGTAAAAACTGAATTTAAAAAAAATCTGATCCGTAATGGTCCAAATTACACAGGCTATATTAAAGTGGAATGCTGCCGTCTATTTTGTAACTGCTCGAAATGGTGGTGGTCCAAATTACCAACTGGTTCAAATTACATGGCTTTCTAAGGTTATACGAAATAAAGTACTCGAAATAATTGCTTTTCAGTTGCCAAATTGTCCCGAGATGATAAGTTATCTAGACTCGAGATGAAATGTTTATCTTGAGATCTTTGGATTATGTTTTTCTATCTCGCAAAAAATACTCGACTGTAGCGTCTTTTTAACAGACTAACTCGTTATGCAGGGAACAGAATAACCGGGACTGTATTCGAGTCCACAAAACCGATTCCAGGTCCCCCAATGCTTGGCCATTTCCGAGTCCACCCATTTGACAGTGTAGAATCTCGTACAAATGCTCTTTGTACTATTTTTGTACATTCGATTCAAACGGGGCGTAAATTTCATACCCTGGCTCACTATGTTATTTAGTTGACTGCAATTGACCATTCATGTGTTGAACTGTGCACCAATAACAATGTGGCCCTCGGTAACTTATATCTAACTTTCAATTTTGTGGACTCGGCTGAAATCAGCTCCGAGTCCGATGTCCAGGTGCAGCCCATTCCGGGCCAATTTCGAGTCCAACGAAGAGCGGACTCGAGTCCGGAATCGAGGCCGGACTCTGACGTTACCGGTGCTGCCCTGGGGATACTATCCGCCGAAAACTGTCTGCAGAACAAAGTATTCATTCTTATCATTTTGTTTATGTTATTTTAATTTTTTTCGAAGCGCCTTCTCCCAAGTTTACCATGTTCACCAAAAGTTAGTTGAAACCGCTGTTTCAGAGTCCTTATTCAGTAAGCATAAGCAGGGTTGTTCCCGCTATACTTTAAAAGTAATTATAGTTACAGTTATTTCCAAAAACTGTAACTCAAGTATAGTTAAATTGTTGAAAAACCAGTAGCAGCACCAAGGGGGGCATGTGGCATTTACCCCAGTCAGAAGCTCTACCCCCCAGATTCCCCCCACTCAGCTCCTGAAGCAAAGTGGCCTGACGGGAGAAATAGTCTAATACATTGAATTATTTGAAACCTTTGCATCGGATGATGTACTATAAACCAAAATATACCTATCCTGAGGCTTAATTTTTACCAAGAGGTATGCTAAAACCTCAGAGCTCCCGAGGGCTCTAAGGTGGGCCCCTGGACCCCAACCGCTTAAAGGTATAGTGTCTGGCGAAAGGAATAGCCCAATACTTTAAGACTATTTGGAGTCTTTGCCTTTGATGATGCATTACGAACCATAAATATCTATTCTGAGACTTAATTTTTCACCCACAAATATGCTAAAACCTCAGAGCTTCAGGAGAACAGGGCCGTAGCGAGCGGGGGGTGTGGGGGTGTCACCCCCCCCCCCAATATTTGGCCGCCCGTCGGCAAATTTTCGGTCTGTCGGCAAAAAGGGGAGAGGGAAAGAAAAAGAAGAGGAAAAGAGGAAAGGAGGAAGAAAAGAGAGAAGGGAAAGGAAAGAAAGGGAGTAAAAAGGAAGACGGAGAATGAAAGGCAAAATGAGAAAGAGAGAACGGAAGCGCGTGGCCAGTCTGTTATCGGCTAATTCCTTTTTCAGTGCCCATTCAAGTTGAAAGCCCGTCGGCAAATTGATTATGCATGTGACGGCCGTATCAACGGCCGTCGGTGTAATTGGACGAGTAACAGAGTCCGTCGGCAACTCGGAGAAAGAAAGGGAATCAGTGGTGGCGCCAGGTAGGGGCAGGGGGACATGGCCCCCGTCGGGGAAGGCTGCCCCTTCCTCCCGTCGGGGAGCTGTTATGTATACGATAAAATATGTAGTCTCCGACAACGGCCAGTCGCCCCGACGATTTACTTAATTTTGGTCTAAATTAGGGCAAATTCTTCAATTAACCCCCAAATTCTCCAATTTTTTCTCTAAAAACCCATTTTTTTTTTCAAATTTTCTCGAAAAAGAGCCCAAAATTTTCGGCGCGCTTCGCTCGCAAAATTTATCCTTCGAACATCGTTTCGAAACTCTATCGGCCTCGTTGAGGCTTTAGGTTGTTGACCCCCCTGTGGGACAAATCCTGGCGCCACCCCTGAAGGGAAATAAAGGCTTCCATATAGGCGCACTATTTCGGGTCATATGACATTCTTGAAAAACCACTTCCTGCACATTATTCCTCACTTTTATCATCACCATGGGGAGCAGCACCCTATTACCCATGGAGTAGGCATCCTTAGCCCGTTTTCTAAGCCCTAACGGTGACTTCACACACATTTTACAAACTCCCGAGGATCCGGTTTACCCACAAACATCCTGGGAAAAAATAATGCGTGCCGCGCGTGTCTTCACAGAAAATAAGAAGTTAGTCACTATCCTAAAACTGAGTCAATTTGTCCCTGAGGTGACTCACTTATTCTAATGTGAGTCGCCCCAGGGACAAATTGACTCATTTTTAGGACAGTGACTCACTTTTTATTTTCAGTGTTCCCTTCACTGCAGTCTCAGGCTTTTAACTTCTGAACACCAAAATGTAACAGATACAGAACCCGTCCTGGCGTTCAAAGCATATTTTGAACGCTTGTGTTAAGATTCTGAACACTTTTTCTCCCTTTTTAAACGCCGGACGCCTATTTGAACACTTACCGTATTTGAACGCCTGACGCGTCTAGTGTTCAAATGTTGAACGCATAGTGTTCCAATTCGGAACGACAGGTCCAGTTCCTCAATGACGGGACGAATAGCCTAACACATTAAAATTATCAGGAATCTTTGCATTGGATAATGTATTATGAACCAAAGCATACTTACCCTGCACGAGACTTAGTTTTTTACCCAGAGATTATACTAGAACCTCAGAGCTTCCGGGGGCTTCGCCCCTGGACCCCCACCAGTTCCCTTAAGGCGGGCCCAGTGTTTTAGCCAGCCCTTATTTGTGCGCACAGTAAAAATCTGACAAGCAAATTCTACCCGGATGTAAATTTTGAGGTGCCTCATTAGGGCAGAAATCTACTCAAATATTGCACCATTTGCAATCTAGGCACCTTTCAAATTCCAAAAACCCCCTCCCCTTAGACCCCTCCCCCAGGCCACAGATCAGTAAATGTGGCATTGAGAAAACGTCCTAGCTGAAACACTGGCGGACCTCTGGATCCCAACCGCTTAAAACTATAAAGGCTTGACGAGAGGAATAGCCTAATACATCAGAATTATAGGAATCTTTGCATTTGATGATGCATTATATGAACAAAAATATATCCATTTTGAAACTTAATTTTCACCCAGAGATATGCTTAAACCTCAGAGTTTCCGGGGGCTTCCCCCTTCCCCCTTCCGCGGGGCTTTGCCCCTAGACCCCACCATGGGCCCTAAGGCGGGCCCCTGGATCCCACCCGCTAAAGCTCGTTTTCGCGCTACGCATTACCAGATCTGTCGGCAAAACATAGTCTCTACACCCCCTCAAAGAAAACACCTTCGCTACGCCCCTGCAGGGGAATTGGCCCCTAGGCCCCCAATAGCGGTCCTAAGGAGGGCCCCTGGACCCCACCCGCTAAAAGGTACAGTAGTCTGACAGGAAGAATAGCATAACACATCAAAATTGTTTAAAATCTTTGCATTTGATGATGCATTACGAACCAAAAATGTCCTTCGTGAGACATAATTTTTCACCCAGTGATATGCTAAAACCTCAGATCTTCCGGAGGCTTCGCCCCTGGACCCCCACCGGGGTCCCCCCCCCGGACTCCACCCGCTAAAGCTCTCGCTACGCGCGGAAATTTTTGCCCCCACAACATTTTCTTTTGCCCTCCATTTGCCTCCCACTTTTAAAATCCTGGTGCTGCCACTGTGAAAAGTAACTAGTTACAGTTACGTTTGGCTGTAAAGTAACTTGTTACCTTTTAAAAGTTACTAGTTACTTGAACGTTAATACACGGTACCTCGTAGTAAGAAGGGGACACTTGAGAGGACCGACACATCCTCATTTGTGCCGGTGGGTCTGAAGTGTATTCCAAAGACAGAAAGAGAGGTAAAGATCCCAGCTAATCTTCACTGGGGATCCCGGCAGAGGCTCTTAACTCTCAACACGCGGCAGCGAATCAGAATACTGTGTCGGAGCTTACGAAAACTATTTGTTGGACGAACGTTGGTTAAAACCAAAAGTTTTCCAGTTACAACTATATCTTTTGAAACTGTAAATCCTTTGAAAATTTAAATCCTTATAATCCCATCATACAGAAGTTAGAGAGTTTAGCCACTATAAAAGGAGAAGAGTGATGTTATAGCAGTGACAAAAGTCTGCACTCCTCTAGGGCATAAATATTGTTTTACGATGTCCTATAATTGTAAAAGTCTAAATTTCAAAATGTCACGGTCTAAAGTGCATTTTGTGCTAATAACTGCATGGACTAAGAATCGGAGTCCATTCCAGCCAAGTTGTCAAATATGAAAATTACAGAGTTAGTTGTAAAGCGACCTTGTTATTTGTGCACAATGTACAAATGTAAAGTATGTTTACCAACCATCACCTAAACTACTGAGGAGACCAGACTGTATAAGTCAGGCGAAACGATAACCTCATGAATGATGAACATGTACAATAGTATTAAAAAAGTCAATATGTATGATTTGCCATACATCGGTAAGTAGACTGGTCTCGGACCAGGAATCAGAACAGACTCGGAATTGGTCCAGAATAGGGGATCAGGAATCGGAGTTGGCTCCGACTCGGATAAGGTGGACTCGGGTCCTGCTCAGAGGAAATGATTAAAACATGCAAAGTAACATAATTTTTGACTGTCTGTCTGTGGGCGAATCGTTTCTGATGGCGCACTATCGTCGCTTGGTCCTCTTAAGGACATACAAGAGATGCTTAACAAATTCAGCCGTTGCTAATTAACCTTAGTTTATTCACTGACTCAGGGAAAAGCTTCCCGGAGAATCCTCAAGTATTTTACAACGAATCTTTCAAAGACCAAGTGTGACAGATAATAGGCAATGATCTGTTTAATAAATGACTTAACACACAAATCAAGCTTTAAACCTAGCTATAAGACTGATTATGGAGTATAAACGAACACACCTGTCAATGCTTTCCCAATTGACAATCAAGCGACCGTGCAATTCTGTAGCTCCAATAAAAAGTTCCTTGCTAATATCAACTTTCGATGCTAATTGTGAGTTACATTTGATGTTGGTGAGGACGACGATGACGATCGATAGCAGAGGGGAATTATAAATAAATAGAAAAATATTTTTAAAACCAAAGTGCCATATATTTGAAAAGTTTTTCTGTTATTAGTTCAAGGAAAATGCAATATGTAATCATTTTACTACTTTTAACTGGAAAGCAACGGGACCAAATGTAATGCTGTTACAGTTACTTTCACGCAGATTTGTAACTCAGTATAGTTACTTGCTCCGTTACTGCAATGGAAAATTAATGTAACTCGTTACACGGTTCCGTTACACAAAAGTAACTTGTTACAGTAACGTTACGGGAACTCGTTACTTCCTAGCCCTGACCATAAGTATAACCTCAAAATACGGTACTTTTCATCCCAAGTCAATTGCTGGGTGTTACGAAGTGGACGATGTGTGTGACAAAAGTGATGACCTGTAAAATTGTGACAAAAGTTGGTGACTTGACTATTGTGACAAAACACGTGACCTCCATTGTTACAAAAGTGGTTGTTACTCTCGTATACGCACTTGTGTAAATGCCACTCATTACATACTATAGCATCTTTATATAAGTTCCCGTAAAGGTTTTGCTGGACATTAACAGCCAATGTTTAGGTGAACAGGTCCACTCATCTTTACATGATCTGTAAGTAGTAACCAGAGTTAAGAGTGGGAAGTAAGGTGTTACGTTGTGTGTAGCGGAACCGTGCAACGATTTACAGTTGCATTCCAGTAATGGAGCAAGCAGCTAGTTACAATTCTGCGTAAAAGTAACTTGTAACGGCGCTCTGTTTGGTCTCGTTACGAACATTCAACATGACCACAAACTGCATTTTCCTTGAACCAGTACCAGGAAATTTTCAAATTGACGTCCCTTTTGTAGTACTGCATTATTTTGGATATTTTTATTATTCATTTCTGTTATAGAAGTCGTCCTCACCAATATCAAATTTTATTCACGATTAGAATCAGAAGTTGATATTAGATGTACTTGTTGCAGGAATTGCAGGGCCACCGTCCGACTTGATTAATTTTGTCGATTGGCTAAGTATTTAAAAGATGTGTTCGTTCATACTCCATCATCAGTCTCACAATTCAATTAAGTTTAAACTTGATTTGTTGTCAAATCATTTATTAACCAGATCAATGCTTATTATCCATGAGACCGAGTCTTTGTGAGATTCGTGAAACATACTGAACGGTCCTCTGCCAAACTTTTCCCTGTGCCAGTGAGTTAACTAAAGTTAGTTAACAAAAGCTAAATTTGTTTATTATATCTTGTCCTTCAGAGGATACATTGGCACCGTAAGAAACGGTCTGGGCTATAGTCAAGAACTACGTTAACTTGACATCTTTTAATCATTGCCTTTTGAGACTTTAGGGCTGGACCGAGTCTACCCTATCAGAGTTGGAGATAACTCCGATTCCAGATACCCAAATTCCGAATCTGGTACGTACCCCTCAAGTTCCAGCCAGTTCTGATTCCAGTGGCACCGATTCCGAGACCAATCTGTTTACCAATGTAGAACATATCAAACATACGGATGTTTTAATTCTATTGTACATGTCCACCATTAATTAAGTCATTTTGTGCTCACTTCCACAGTCTGGCCTCAGTCAGTAAGTTAGTTGATTGTGTGTGACATTACTTTATATCTGTACATTGTGCACAATAACAATGGAACTTCAAACACTTTAAATTAACTTTCATATCTGAAAACTCGACTGGCATGAATTCCTAGTCCGAGTCCTGTTAAATCATGGACTAATTTCGATTCCGGAACCTTTTATTCCGGACAAATTTCTAGTCTAGAAAAACGCACTGGAGTCCAGCATTGAGTTCGTCGAATCCGGACTCGTGTGTTGAGCAGTTTATTATACCATGGAGCTATTCCGTAATAGCTCCATGATTATACGGTGCCAAACGTCAGTAAACACCGTGCGTTCATTTATGTATCTAATTTACCATGTCCTTATTTGATAAATCAAGCTTATAAATTTAGGCTATATCTAATTCTTTGTAATGTCGATAACTCCTTACACTGGAGTAATAGTGTTTAGTTTAAGGAAACAGAGGAATATTGAGATGGTCAAATGGCGTTAAAAGTATCCTTACAAAGCTAATTGAACGCGAAAAGGAATGTCCGACTTCTACAGTTTTACCTACTGTAGAAGGAAAGTGTATGGGCGTACTAGTGGTCTCTATTTGTAAACTATACAGTCTCAACATTTTTGTGCATTATTGTATGTCAACACAATGTGAACTTGAAATTTATGCTTTAGTAAATATCACTAAGCCCAAACTTAGACCGTTTATCGTTTACAAACATATAGCGAATCGTGTTACCATATTGCGCCCTCGGAAGGATGAAGACTTTAATTACTAGTACTCCCCCTGTAATATAGCCGCTAACCTCTCTGAATTAGCCTTCTATGTGATCGGATTATAAGGATTCCCATCCTCAAAGAAGTAATGTCGTATCTGGAAAAGTTTTCCCTTACTCAAAATCCATATCTGGCTTTATATCTGGAAATATCTGGTTGATTAAAGACTTTATATGGCCATATAAAGCCAGATATAACTTGATTAAAACATAACCCAGATATGCATATAAAGTTTGATATGGCCATATAAAGCCAGATATAACTTGATAAAATGGTGATCCAGATATGTATATAAAGTTTGATATGGCCATATAAAGCCAGATATAACTTGATTAAAACATAACCCAGATATGCATATTAAGTTTGATATGGCCATATAAAGCCAGATATAACTTGATATAATCGTGATCCTGATATGTATATAAAGTTTGATATGGCCATATAAAGCCAGATATAACTTGATAAAACTGTGATCCAGATATGTATATTAAGTTTGATATGGCCATATAAAGCCAGATATAACTTGATATAATCGTGATCCAGATATGTATATAAAGTTTGATATGGCCATATAAAACCAGATATAACTTGATAAAATGGTGATCCAGATATGTATATAAAGTTTGATATGGCCATATAAAGCCAGATATAACTTGATATAATCGTGATCCAGATATGTATATAAAGTTTGATATGGCCATATAAAACCAGATATAACTTGATAAAATGGTGATCCAGATATGTATATAAAGTTTGATATGGCCATATAAAGCCAGATATAACTTGATTAAAACATAAACCAGATATGCATATTAAGTTTGATATGGCCATATAAAGCCAGATATAACTTGATATAACCGTGATCCAGATATGTATATAAAGTTTGATATGGCCATATAAAGCCAGATATAACTTGATATGCTAGATATGCAAATGAGCATTTTGTTAGTTTGTTTTATTATTTATTTGATTTGATTCTTGGATTATGCTTGTTACAAACTAAGACATGTTTTGGATACAGCATTACCTTCCCAGACATTGCAGTTATTTAGTGGCTACACTTCTGTTAATACCGCAGTGTACTAAGTGAACTTAGGCAAATAATTTGCATATTTGGGCGGAGCTTGTATCTAAACCTACATTTTTCATGATTTAGGAAGTTGAAAGTAAAATATGCACCACGCAGTAAACAAAATTTAGAGTCAAATACGTAATTAAGTTTAAAATAAGAAGCCCATATCACTGTGATTACATAAAATAGGAAATTTCAAGGCATTTTTCTGTTCACTGTTATGAAATAAGTTGAATTTATGTACTTAAGTCAATTCAACCTAATACTTACATTAAATTCTAATTCATGGAATTTTTCCCTGTTGCACGGTATGTATAGTTTGTTTAGCATTTGTGTTTGGGACCCGTCATGGTTTTGTTTGGGTTTGGGATTTTTCTTTAGTTTGTCAGTGCCTGTTTCTACGTACTTAAAAAGCTCTGGTGTTCAAAGTCTCCATGAGGAGTGTGGACTATAAACTATGATTCATAACTAGAGCAGATCTGTGCCATATAAAGGCTTGATCCAGATAGAACTTTATCTGGCCATATATGGTTTTTATCCGATCTGATATAAATTCCATATCTGGTGCAGATATGGGCCAGATATAAATTTCCGTATATGGGCCAGATATGGGCCATATAAAGAGTGAGCCATATAAAGTTTTATATGGGTCATATATGGCACAGATATGGGCCAGATATAAATCTCTTTATATGTGGCATATATGGATTTTCCATATATGGGCCAGAAATGGAGTAGCCATATATGGGGCATATCTGGGCCATATAAAAGTGAAACTTTACCTGGGCCATATATGGCCATATATGGTCTTTATATATCAAGTTATATCTGCCCAATTCTTGTACAAGCCAGATATGAATTCCATATCTGGCCCAGATATGGGCCAGATATGAAATCCCATATCTGGGCCATATATGGATTTTGAGTAAGGGTTGGTTATAACCAAAGTTCGTGTAACAAATAGTTTGCGTATATAAGATCCGACACAGTATAATTCCCTGCTGCACGATAATTAGGAGCATCTGCCTGGATCTCCAGTGAAGACCGGCTGGAATCATTGTCTTTACTTGGGGTGACATGCATCTCAGATTAGCCGGCACAAATGAGGTTTCGGTTCTCTCATGTGCCTCCTTCTTACTATCTAATTATGCCCCCCCTCCCATCTTAGGTATACCGAGGTACCGTAATTTCTCATTGAAGTACCTAGCTACTTTTGAAATGTAGCTAGTTACTTTTCAGTCAAATTGACTGTAACTAGTTACTCCAACATTGTAACTAGTAACTGTAACATGTTACAATTTTATGGAAATAACTGTAACTATAACGAGTTACTCTCAAAGTTTATTGGGAACAACCCAGACAGTAACTTTCTGCAAGTTACTGTATGACCGCTCCCGATCTGACAGCATGTAAGAACGTATATACAGAGGTGTTTTTACCAGGGAGCTGTCGGTTTTCTTTTGGGGGGGGGCGAAGGGGACATTCGCCCCCTTGAGCATAGTTTTTGTATTTTTTAATGATTTTTTATGATATTGCCAGTAACTCAAAATAAAAAAATGTTTAGATGCAACTTACAAGGCCTGGGAAGTGCCATTTCCAGCGATCTGGGAGGTACTTTCGGCCAAATTTTCTTGTTCCCTTCGCGCCAACCTGTGGTGGCGCTACGCTTAGATAGTTTGCCTACAGGCTTCGCCCCCCCCCCCCTTGGCAAATTTCTGGCTACGCGCCTGATTGAAAGTGTCAGTATCGCATCAGTATAGTGACCGGACAACGCCATCCACCGTGC
Organism: Holothuria leucospilota; assembly: GCA_029531755.1. Classification (NCBI taxonomy): domain Eukaryota; kingdom Metazoa; phylum Echinodermata; class Holothuroidea; order Aspidochirotida; family Holothuriidae; genus Holothuria; species Holothuria leucospilota. Next base: position 1,821,238 of record CM055976.1, on the reverse strand, counting down.
GGTCATTCCCACCCCGCCGATTTCCCTTGGGAAACCTGCACTTGTCCTCTCTTAAGTCAAGGATTCGAAAGTGGTGTAACAACCAGGCTTTGACTTCATCAAAAAGTTTGATGTAATTAAAGCTGATGGAACAACTATAAGTCTGAATTGTTTTTTTTTTTTATGTTTTATTTATTTAGTTTTTTAAATATATTTGTCCCATTTTAACACCAAATAGCACCTAGGGGGCTAGGGGTCCCGATTAGGTACTTTACAAAAGTGCAAAGGCACTATAAATGACTGTCCATAATTTTTGAAGACGGAACTTTGAAGTAACATTAAGTAACACAAAAAGAAACGAGAAAAGGAAGGAAAAAAGACAAACTAACACTAAATCTACTCCCGAAATAAAAACTTGGCTACTCAAAAAGCAAAAAGATGGATCTGGAAAACATTTGCTCTATAATTTTCAACATGGCGCAATTGAAAAGTATTGATCAAATTTCTAACACGTTGATAAAATCATTTAATTTACCATATTTATTTGCGATATAGTATTCAACGTTAATCTAAAAGGTTACTTTCACTTCTCTCATTAACAAAGAAAAGTTTAACCCTGTGAAATTGTATTTATTTCTATAAAAAAAAAAGAATTTCAGCCAGATGATGAGTTTGTTGATAGCCCTTTCACTCTGGTGATTGTAAAGCCCGAACAATATCGTTAATCATTAAGAAAAACACTTGGAGGTATTTGAAAGAATCAAGTCCCGCAAAGATTGGGACTATACTTGTTCACACTTACAAAAAAGATGCATGATAGTCTCCGGTTCATTCTTACAAAACGTACATAGGTCAGAAACGTACTGCAACATGCATTTTATGTAGGAGACTGTTGGTTCCCAGTATTCTAGTGTTTATCCTGTATTGAAACCATTTATATTTACTCTTCACGTGAAGATAAAAAAGAAGTTTGTAAATGGTTTGCCAACAGTCAAAATTATGGTTCAGCTCCAATTCCCATTTCTGTTGAAAGGTTGGGTTCGCATTATTATAATTTAAGATGATATAGAAATCTATGGAGCCTTTGTAATGTTTTAGCATAATTTTGTAAAGGATAGGCCTTAGAGGACCATATTGCTTGGGAAAACCACCTCCTGTAAAACACTTCTTAGCTCTACAAACACTGTTCTGGGTCATGAAATCAGTTCGAACATGAAATTTCTCTTTAAAAGCGTCAAATGAAAGTAGAAGATTATCATCACTCACAAGATCATTAATGCAGTAGATCCCCTTTTTGTACCAATCGCGTATAAAGAAAGACTTCTTATCAATAAGGATTGCATAATTAAACCACAAAAACAAATCTTAACTTGAATGCTTACTGATGCTCTGAAAAATCATGGAAGAAACTTTACGATAAGTGTTCTATGAACCTTTAACTGACTCTCTAAATAAGGTTAGTTCGTCTGCTATTCCTTGTAAACACGACATGAATTCGTTGCAGGGCCTTGGCATGCAATTTGCCTTTCTGGTAAGATGAATGTTTGGGAAAAACAAAGCTGCATAGGAAAGGGGACAAAGAAAAAGTGGGACGCGGGTCCATGAACAGACAAGGTACGAAGGTACGAAGAATGAAGAGTTAGATGAGGTTTTACGGCTCAGTTTCTAACCAATTGGTTTAAGTCGGGCCGGCCACGGCCTTTTTCCAGTTGTCGCTCACTGGCTTGTGTTCCCCTACTGCATTGCTTATGTTGAGCACCAAGCACAATGGCAGTAGGTTCCATTTTAAAGACTTTGGTATGACTCGGCCAGGAGTGGAACCCCAGACCCTCCGGCTGCAAGTCGGATGCTCTAACCACTTGACCATGCAGTCGTTATGAAGGAGGGAAGGGTAGGGGTAGGGGAAGGGCGAGATAGCTTCCTATGGTGAAAATTTTGGGGGTGTGATATTCTAAAATGCATTAAGGCAATAGTAATTTTTGTTTATTTTCTGGTGGGGGAACATTTTTGTGTGGTAAGCGTACCCTTTCCGGGCCCCTCCTTTGTAGCTATTGTCCTGGTGGAATGAGTAGGGTGTTAGGGAAGGGGAGAGGTAAGTTTCTGTGGCGAAAATTTCAGGGGTATGATATTCTGAAAACATGATGGCAATGGTAATTCTTGTTTATTTTCTGGGGGGAACATTTTTCCAGGGGTAGACGTTCCCTGCTCCCCCTTTGGCTATTGGCTTGGTGGGATGACAACGTACGGTGTCAGCAGAGTGAGAAAATCCGAAGACCTAACTACGATTTACACAAGTCTGCGCAAAATGCTTTTTTTCGTGCGCTCCCTGCTTTCGTATACACAGTGGGGGGTCCTTCCTTTGTCAGGTTTCACTACACTACGGTGCCGTCCTGGGGGAGGGGTCAAAGGGGAGGGGGCCAAGGGGAGGGGGTGGCCCCCTCCCCTTTGAGAAATTTTTGTAGATGCAAAATGGTGATATCTATGTGATATTTTTGGAGCTGATCACATACCTGTATGGCTGGAAAATGTCCATAATTTAGTGAATTCTAATTTCTCCCGACTGGCTGGATGTTTTTTCCAACTAAGTGGCTTAAATATTCCCTTTTTTGTGCCCTGCATTTGAATACAGCAGTGAGGATCTTTCCTTTGTCACTACTCAAAGGTGCAGTCCTGGGAGAGGGGTCAAAGGTAAGGGGACACCCCCTCCCTTTTGAGAAATTTTTGCTAATTTAAGGTTTCTAAGGTGCAAAATGGTGCTAACTTTTGGAATATTTTTGGAGTTGATCATATATAGCTGGAAAATGTCCATTATCTAGTGAATTCTAATTTTTGGTTAGGTGAAAAAAGGAGAGTATGTTGTCTAAGAGAAGAATACGTTGTCAACAAACCTCCTGAAGACTCCCATTTTGGCTACTTTACCGCCGCCTATTGGCGAAGTTTTTACCCAAAAGTACGTACGTGGAGTCCACAGAAACATTGTTGGACTATAACGAAATTTTCCTCCCCTTCATTGTGTATTATACAAAGGCATCTATGGTCGGCAGATACCTGTGTAGGACCTCCTGGAAGCTCTGGACAAAGTACATAAAATTGAGCAATGACATAACGCTTATTACTTGACATCCAAATGATAATATAGAGTATGACGCAGAACACTTTACAGCTAGCATATTTTTACTAATTTTGAACGAAATCTAGATGAACAGCTTCCAGCAATGGGAAATGGGCGGGAGGGAGAGCATAGGTGCAGGATGGTGACATTAGACCTCCCAGATAGGTATAGCAAAAGGGGTGAAGGATTAACAAGCGCGTTTCAGAATGCTTTTTTGCCTTAAGTGTATTAAAAATCACCATCTGTCAGGGACGTAGCCAAGAATTTTTCAAGGGATGGGGGGGCGAAGCCCATAGATGGACTCTCAGCGCTTCGCGCCACCATGGGTTGGCGCAAAGCGCAAGAAAATTTTGGCCCAAAATGCCTCCCAGATCGGTGGAAATGGCACTTCCTAGGCCTATTTTACCGCGTAAAATAGGGAAGCACTAGCAATATTGTAAAAATAAACATTAAAAAATACCAAAATTATGCTCAAGGGACTGCCGACTTCACCCCCTTGGCTACGTGCCTGCCATCTATACCGATAATGGCTGCGCGCAAAGCGCCCTGTAAATTTTTTTGGAAAATGTATAACGGCAAATACGTAATTTCAACTTTTCTAATCATGCTACACCAACTAAGATTGAAAGATCTCATATTGATGCTAGGAACCTACAGATGTTGTGATTAAGTTCCATGTATTATAACCTTAATAATGGTCATAAGATGGAGTAAAAACCATAAAGCATGCGCGAAAAGCGCGCAAAATTTTTCATTAAATAAGGTTTCCATGACAAAACCTGCATTCAGAATCTGCATCGAGACACTTTCAATTGCCCAACAAACCTACATGCCACTCAGAAAGCCAGTCATTTACCTGGTGATTCGTGAACAGCTTTCAACTTTTGCTGCTGTGCTTCTCCGGGAGTTGCTATCAGAATTGATATTGGTAATAAGAACATTGTGGTAAGGTTTAAAGCGCGCGGAGCCTGCGAAATTTTTGATTGTTTGGAAGGATTTGCAAAAATTCTGATAGTTTGAGAAACAGTTGTGATAGAAAATGATTAAATAGATCTATCACTCGGTTAAAGCACACCTCACCCTAACCCCTACAGAAATCTATAGCTTAATCGCCTTTTGGGATCCTTTTTAAAATTTTCAAAAAATTTTCATGGGTGGCACGCGCCCCCATGCCCCCCGTGTCGGCGCCACTGTTTTCATCGTAGCCTATGGAAACCAATTTCCTAAAGCAGGGAAAAAAGGTCTGCATGGGGGGAGGGGGAACGATCCCTTTCTCCCTAAATACGGGCATGCCGGTGTGCATTCTTTAAATAAGAATGGATGGAAATCAGAAAGGAATCGAAGTCAAGTTCGCATTATAGGAACATAGACGTATGAGGTAGGGGGAAGGATCTGGAGCCGGCAACCCCAGAACCGTTGAAACATGTTTGATTTTAGGGTACTGTCATTCCATTTTCAGGGCACAATAAACAGGTCATAACTGTTTGCGCATCTGGGAAATTTTAAGAGCAAACACGTTTTGGCCCCTGTTACTAGCGTAACGAGGGGGCCGGGTTGGGGGGTTGGGCCATGCCTCCTCACTACTCGTCCCCAGATGTCACGGTAGGCTACTATATAAACTTCATTGAGCGCATGATATAGCGCGAAAAGGTTCGGGTTTTGGGGATGACCCTCTCTCCTTTGCTTAATGCTTGAAATGGCCTCCCCCTCAGCTAAATCCTGCCTATACTCCATTGCCAATTTGGTCAGATAAATTAAGTCAGATGCTATCTTAACAAGGGAAGTAGGATGTCCGAATATGTCAACTAATTGACAAGAGTGAATTGTGGCTAGAGGCGGGCCGAGTAAGGGAGTAGTGGAATTGAAAGCAGTCCCAATTAAAAATTAGTCCCATACAATTATAGAGGGACGTTTCCCCCATTGTCCTACCATGGATGGTGACACCCTTGAGAATCAACTGAACTGACCTTCCTGCAGTGACCTCGATCTCGCTCTTCCGTTTCTAATGCTACCAAGGGCGGCGATAACGGGGAAAGGGGGTGTGATATGCTCCTTCAATAATTTGGTTGGGGGATGGACCCTTTTTCTTCCCCGCCCACATTATTCGTTTCGTTTCGTTTATTTGTTTTTCTACATCATTGAAAAGTACAGATACATAATATAATAATTACCTATATCATAATGAAGTAGATGGAAGTAAAACTAAAAACCCTGAGGGGCCTTCCCAGAGTTTTACTCCCCATAAGTACAAAACAAAGGTTACTGACGTAGCTGAGACAGAAACAAAGAAAGCAAAAAGAACAAAGAATTAAAGAAATAAAGGCCAGCCAGTAAAAACAATTAACTAAAACAAAAGTGAAGACTAAGATAATAGGACCAGAACTTTCCCTCACAGACCCCACCCCTTTCAACCCGTGCTCCCCCCCCCCACTAAAGTCCACGGCTTTCCACTAACAAAATGCTTAATTAGTGACAAAACACACATGCAGTGAATGCATTCAAACAGTATGATAAGTCAATCAAGAAGTTACATCGTTACAATAAACCTAGTATATAAAAGGTGATGGAGATACTGCTTAGGCTATAAGTATTAGAAAAATGCCATAGTACTGGGTGAAACCTCTCCGAAAAGAACTTATACTTGGCCTGTTAATTGATGTATTAGGTAATGAATTCCACAGTTGTATAGCTCTGTAGCGTAATGTCAACTGTGAAGATGATTTACGGTTACCAATAGTGTAAGAGATGAGATTGGCGAGTAAAATAGTTGTGGACTAAAGAATTTTTGGTGAAGAATTCTGAAAATGATTTTGGTAAAAGGCTGCGCATGAAACGATAGGTGAATGAAGCAAGTTAATGTTAAGGTTGATCATCATCATATCGAACAGTTTCAAGAGATTAAGAGACTTATACAACTCGTTGGTGTGATCACGGGGTCCGGATTTATTTATTTAAACTTTTTTGCTAAAAAGAGGGTAAAACTCGGTTAGCCAAAGCTATCTTCCCCGAGGCCCTCAGTTACAAAGTGTAAGACATATAAAATTGAAAGAGTAATATTAGTAAACGTTAAACAAGTCACAATTAAAAACATATAAACCTTACAAACAGAAAGAAATTCATAATTAAAACATAACAAGATCCTAAAAACAGAAAAAACTAACAAGCCAGATACAAACAAAAATACAGAACAGGAAAATCAAGTCAAAATCTTACAAAAGCCAAGAGATGTAGCGAAGACATTATATGAGGATACACCAGAGTAAGGTAAATTGTATGGAGAATACCATTTGGCAACATTAGGTACCATTGGCCTAATTAGGCCAATTCTGAAGGTTCAAACTCATAGGTCAGTTAGTATCCTTTTATACTTCTCAAGTCATAATGGTTATGCTACCGGACACAGGTATGGCATTAAGAATAGTAACATTGAATGTATCGAAGGGACCATTAGGCCTAGGCCTACGTTATACATCAAACGTGAGTGTATTCCTCCCCGGTGCATTTTAACCTATCTACTTATCTTGTTAGTGGTTTGTGGTGATATCGAATTAAACCCTGGCCCAGGTTTTAACTGTGGCATGTGTGCAAAGTTAGTTAAGAAGAATGACAATGCAGTTCAATGTGATGGGTGTGACCATTGGGTTCACATCCGCTGTGCTGATATTGATAGGGAAGGTTATAAACTTCTCCAGCTTTCCAAACCTGAGGACAAATGGTATTGTTCCAAGTGTTCCTCACCCTGTGGTATCTGCTTAAAGGGGGTTCGGGGTGATGACCCTGCTATTGAATGTGATAGTTGTAAGAAATGGATTCATAACAGGTGTTCATTGGTCGATGACTCCCATTACGACCACATTCAAGCAACAAATTGTATTTGGATGTGTCCCAATTGTGATAATGGAAATCTGTCCAACACGTGGGGCCTCACTGCTCCCCAGACAGAAAACAGTTTTCATGCTTTGAATCCTGATTCTGGGAATGCTCATTCTATTCCGAGCATTGATGGCAAAAGTTCCGCCAGGCGCCCCAGTGGCAAAACTGCCCTTAAGAAGGAGGTTTCCATTGTTTCAATTAACATTAATGGTCTAAGAGGGAAAAAATTAGATCTTCAAACCATTGTTAGTGAATCAAATCCTGATGTAGTGGCACTTCAAGAGACCAAAATTGACAGCACCGTCACAAATACTAAATTAATTCCCCCATGTTTAGAGTATGAGATTTTTAGGAATGATCGTACCCTCCGGGGTGGTGGTACTATGCTTTTAATTAAGAATCATCTATCTCCAACTCAAGTAAACTTTATTGCTGATGGTTCTGAGTCTATTTGGGCAAAGGTTTCCATTAATGGAACCTGGCATTATATAGCCTCCTGGTACAGGGATCCTGATGCCCATGTGGAACATATATCCCTGCTCCGGGACCAGTTATCTAAAATTATGACTTCACATAGAAACTCTAAATTACCCTGTTTTCATGTGTTGGGTGACTTCAATTTTAGCCAAATTGATTGGGCTCACAGATTAGACAAAGATAGTGGTAATCGTGTGTCTAATCATTCAGGTAAATTACTCCTGGACATAATTAATGATTTTGCTGCTGATCAACTCGTGAAATCTCCCACAAGAGGGAATAACACACTTGACTTGGTAATTACAAACACCCCTAGTCAGTATACTGATGTCAGTACCATGGATTCCCCAAGTGATCATGCGGCCATTGTCTGTAAGCTGAAGTGTCTGTTTCCAAATCTCAAGCAACCACGTAGGCGTATTACACAGTACTCAAAGGGAGATTATGCTACTATGAGGAGGGATACTCGTGGGTTTTGTATCAAGTATTTCAATGGGGGACAGATATGCGCACAGTGGAAGAGAATTGGCAACTTATCAAATCCTTCCTAGAAAAAACTGTGAAGGCTAATATCCCCACTAAAATGACAAAATCTAGGAAATCTCTTCCTTGGATTACTGACACGATACGTAGATTAGTTAGACGTAGGAATAGGTTACATGCCATTTTTAAGAAGACTGGAAAGGCTGATGTTCGTAAGAGGTGGGTCGAGCTTCGCTCTAAAGTCAAGAGGGAAGTGTACACATCCCATAAAAATTACATTAACGGTATGATTGGCGATATTAAGGTTGATGCTAAGCCATTTTGGAGGTATATCAATGGCCAAAAGAAAGATAAGCATACTATACCCCCACTTAAGAGTAATAGTAACCCAGATAGCACACTTTGTTGGACCAACATTGGCAAATGGTCGGCAAATGTTGGCAAGCATTGGCAATATGTTGTGTTGGCACATAAATGTTGGACCAACGCAAGACCAACCTATAGTCAACAACCGTTGTGCACTCTAACATTTTTCCAACGTTGGGCCAACATTTACCAAACAATTGTTGGGTTTCATTCATTGAACCAATGTTAGGCCAACATTATCCATCCAACAGTAGAGCTTTCTTCGGTCAAACAACATTGGGCCAACATATACCAACCAACTGTTGGGTCACATATATTGAACCAACGTTGGGCGAACATTAGTCAGCCCAACTGTTAGGCCTTATTCGTTTAACCAACGTTGGACCAACGTGTACCAACCAAATGTTGGGCCTTACTCGTTAAACCAATGTGGGGCCAACATGTACCAACCAACTGTTGGGTCACATTCCTTTAACCAACGATGGGCGAACATTGCCCAGCCAACTGTTAGGCCTTATTCGTTTAACCAACATTGGACCAACATGTACCAACCAAATGTGGGCCTTACTCGTCAAACCAATGTGGGGCCAGCATGTACCAACCAACTGTTGGGCTACATTCCTTTAACCAACGATGGGCGAACATTGCCCAGCCAACTGTTAGGCCTTATTCATTTAACCAACATTGGACCAACATGTACCATCCAAATGTTGGGCGTTACTTGTTAAACCAACATGGGGCCAACATGTACCAATCAAAGGATGGGCTACATTCATTTAACCAACGTTGGGCACACATTGCCCCGCCGACTGATAGGCCTTATTTTAGACATTATGTAAGAAACCAACGTTGAGCCAGTTTAAAGTTACCAACTGTTGGGAATCATATATTGAACCAACGTTGGACCAACACTTAAAATTTTTTTGAAGTTTCTAAAGGCCGTTACTATCATACAGTAATAAAACAGTATCAGAGAATTTATTTATAGGCCTGTCAAAGCAGTAAATAGAGGTTCAAAATTTATCAGCGGCACTTTATCTGTGATATTATCATGTTAAATATAAAAGATCAATAGTGTATGTGACAATTTGAAAGAGTTTAGTTATAAGTCATCCCTCGACTGATGTGCTGAATCTGGAGAACACTTAAAAGTCGGTCTACAACCTATGGTTGGCCCAACCCGAACACTGGATTTCGGTGATGGATTGCTAAAGGCCCACATTAGTTCGGTTGGCTAATGGTAAGCGGCCCAACATTGGCCCAACAATGTACCACCGAAAAAATACTGCTCTCCCAGATAGCACAATACATTGGACCAACGTTGGAAAATAGTTGGTAAATGTTGGCAAGCGTTGGTAATGTGTTGTGTTGGCAAAAGAGTGTTGGTTCAACTTAAGACCAACATTTTTTTGCCGCCCGTACGACATTACAATGTTGCCCTAACGTTGGACCAACGTTTAGCACCCAACTGTTGGATTTTATTTACTTATCAAACGTTGGGCTAACGTAAGACGGCCAACAATTGGCTTTCATTCCTTTAACTGACGTTGGACCAACAAAAGTCAGCCAACAGTTGGGCGTAATTCATTTCATGAACGTTGAGCCAACGTTAAGCACCCAACTGTTGGATTTTATTTACTTATCAAACGTTGGGCTAACGTAAGACGGCCAACAGTTGGCGTTTATTTCTTTGACTGACGTTGGTCCAACAAAAGTCAGCCAACAGTTGGACGTAATTCATTTCATCAACGTTGAGCCAACGTTAAGCACCCAACTGTTGGATTTTATTTACTTATCAAACGTTGGGCTAACGTAAGACGGCAAACAGTTGGCGATTATTCCTTTAACTGACGTTGGTCCAACCAAAGTCAGCCAACAGTTGGGCGTAATTCATTTCATCAACGTTGGGCCAACGTTAAGCACCCAACTGTTGGATTTTACGTACTGTACCAACTTTGGGCTAACAGTAGACGGCCAACAGCTGGCTTTCATTCCTTTGACTGACGCTGGATCAGCAAATGTCCGCCAACAGTTGGGTGTAATTCGTTTCTTCAACGTTGGCCCAAACTTGGATTTTATTTACTGCGCCAACGTTGGGCTAACAGTAGGCCTATAGACAAACTTCAAGTAGCTGCTTTACCTTAAACCGTCTTTGAACAACTTCCATGAAATCAACCGTTGGTCCATATGTCTTCAGCCGATATTGAGCCAGCCATATTTAGCCAACTGTCGGTAATTATGTAATTAACCAGTTATAATTAAGTGACAAACTGTTGGGCATCACTATTGAACCAACATTGGACTAAATCCTAAAACTACTGAAATTTCTATAGGCCGTTTCCAATTATATCGTAATAAAACATTCACTGTAAGAGACTTCATAGAACTGTCAAAGCAGTAAATAGGTGTTCAAAATTTCTTTATTGGCGCTTACCTTAATATAATGTTAAATGTAGAACAGCAACAGCGCATATGTGAATTGAAAGAGTTAAATTAAAAGTCACACCTCAACAGATGTGCTGAATCTGAAGGCTACTTAAAATTCGGCCTACAACCCATGGTTGGCCCAACCCGAACACTGGATTCCAGTGATGGGCTGTTTAACGCTGACATTAGTTTCGGTTGGGAACCGGTAAGTGGCCCAACATTGGCCCAACCATAGTCCACTTAAATAATATTTACCCGATCATTTTGGTATCAAGCCAACCTCACAATTCCTTTAATAGCAGCTGTTTCTAAATTTTACATTCACAGTGAATATTTTGCAAAATGTTTACTTTTCTAGTAGAAAGTTCTGCCGAGACAATTTAAGGAAAATGTTTAAATGCTAAAGAATTATGTTGGAGCACAAGGTTTATACACCTTTCATCTGAATGGAACATTCTGAATTTTTAATAGCAAATTTTTGTTTATCCCTCAAAACAGGTCTGATTGAAATAAATTGTGATTGGTAATGGTGAATTATTGCAGACAATCATGCTTCTCAGTTGTACAATGCAACTAAAAGAAGGAGAAATTGGAATATCATGAAAAAAATTGTGTTATTAGGGTTAATAATAACTAAGACGTCTCACTGAATATATATAACAGCCAAACGAACATTCACATGATTTATATTAAAATCCTACTGCTTTTAAAAGTGGAGCTCTCAGCACTTACCTGGCGCAGGTAAGTGCTTTTTTTTTTGGAAAAAAAAAAAAAGCTCAGCACTTACCTGGCGCAGGAGTGTCCGTGATCACGACGACGGAGCTCCCAGGTGGGACCTATTCTATTCAGCCAGTCTAGAACGGGACCACTGTCAGGTGGTGTCAGTTAAGTCACTGTTTGTCCCTTGGGGACGTTGTTACTCCTTCGGGGAGCAGAACTCTTTCGGGAGTATTGTTTGGTTTTCGCCCCTGGCTCTTCGCCAGAGAGTCAGGGGACTTTTGGAAAAAAAAAGTCGAGCATGTACTTCCCTGGCGCAGGAGTGGCCGTGATCACTACGGCGGAGCTCCCAGGTGGGACCTGTTCTATTCATCCAGTCTAGAATGGGACCACTGCCGGGTGGTGTCAGTTAAGTCAAAGTTTGTCCCTTGGGGACGTTGTTACTCCTTCGGGGAGCAGAACTCCTTCGGGAGTATTGTTTGGTTTTCGCCCCTGGCTCTTCGCCAGAGAGTCAGGCGACTTTTGGAAAAAAAGCTCGAGCATGTAAGTAGCAATGCTGGTAGCTTTTAAACTTGCAGAAGGTAACTTCTCTGAGATATTTCATTATGGTATCCCATAATGAGCAGTTATTGGAGGGAAGTTCTAAAAAACAGGCATAGTGTAGTTGGCCCAACGTAATGCCAACTATGTACAACTTGTTGCTCCTTTGGTGCAACAGGTTGTAGGATTAACGTTGGAACAACGTTGCAACATTGTCAATTCAACATGTTTAGTGGACGGTGGCATAACGTTGGTCCATTGAATAAACAACATATTGGGCCAACGTTTTCGAAATGAACAGCCAACCTTCAAATAACATTTTCCCAATGTGCTGCCAACAATACCTACAACATTCTTCCAACGTTGGTCCATTGTAAAAACAACGTATTGGATAAAAGTTGTTGTAATGTTGGCCCTGTATTGCAACAACTTGCAGGATTAACATTGGCACACTGTTGAGCCATTGTCAATTCAACATGTTGGGTGGACAGTGGCACAACGTTGGTCCATTGATAAGCCAATATATTGGGCCAACGTTTTCACAATGAGCAGCCAACCTGCAAATAACATTTTCCCAATGTGCTGCCAACAATACCTACAACATTCTTCCAACGTTGGTTCATTGTAACAACAACGTATTGGATAAAAGTTGTTGTAATGTTGGCCCTGTGTTGCAACAACTTGCAGGATTAACATTGGCACACCGTTGAGCCATTGTCAATTCAACATGTTGGGTGGACAGTGGCACAACGTTGGTCCATTGCTAAGCCAATATATTGGGCCAAAGTTTTCACAATGAGCAGCCAACCTTCAAATAACATTTCCCCAATGTGGTTCCAACAAAAACTTCAACCTTCTTCCAACGTTGGCCCAACGTTTTTGTGCTATCAGGGAAAGTAGCTGTTAGTGACATGGATAAAGCCCAGGCTCTGAATAGTCAGTTTTCTAGTGTTTTCTCCAAAACTGTTTTTACCACCATTCCCATTTTTAGGTCTGTTTGTGGTAAGATGCCTGATATTACCATATCCACCCATGGGGTGGAAAGTTGTTACACGGTCTTAAACCCAATAAGGCCATGGGGCCTGAAAATATCCACCCATGGGTTCTGAAGGAGATTGCCACTGACTTTGCTCCTGTATTAAGCCATCTTTTTCAGCAATCCCTTACTAATGGACGTATTCCAGAGGACTGGAAAACAGCTTATGTCTGTCCAATTTACAAAAAAGGTGATAATACCTTACCAAGTAACTACAGACCAGTTTCTCTAACTTGTGTTTGTTGTAAGTTCTTAGAGCACATTATTGCCTCGAACCTCATGAATCATTTTGAGCATAATAACTTATTAGCTACTAATCAGCATGCCTTTAGAAAACTTCATAGTTGCGAAACCCAACTGGTGTCTATTATCGAGGATTGGGCTTCTTCTCTAGATAATCATAAACAAATCGATGCATTCATTTTAGACTTTGAAAAAGACTTCGATACCGTCCCTCATGAATTACTTAAGACCAAGTTACACACACTTGGTGTGTCTAAGCAGATTCTCCGGTGGATTGATGACTTTCTTGGCGACCGTAGACAGGTAGTCGTAGTAAATGGGACTCGTTCTTCGTCGGAGGATGTTATGTCCGGTGTCCCCCAAGGGTCTGTCTTAGGGCCGATTCTCTTTCTGGCACATATCAATGATATTGGCGGTGTTGTTACTTCTGAGGTCCGGTTGTTTGCTGATGATTGTGTCTGTTATCGTATTATTGAGACTGCGGATGATTGTTGTAAACTTCAGGATGATATTCAGCACTTAGGTCAGTGGGCTACTACATGGGGTATGCGTTTTCAACCTACCAAATGTAGTATTATCACCTTTGCTCGTAAAAAACACCCTATCCCCTTTAAGTACCTTCTCAATAGAGTGGAGCTCCCAAATGTTGATTGTATTAAGTATTTAGGGATAACCATCACCAAAGACTTAAACTGGGATAAGCACATCCAAAGTATTTGTAATAAGGGAAATAGAGTTTTAGGCATTCTGTATAGGAATTTGTCATTTTGCCCTAGAGAAGTTAAGATTGCAGCCTATAAAGTCCTTTTACGGCCAGTTTTAGAGTATGCCAGCACTGTCTGGGACCCGCACCAGGTTTGCCTGCGTAACTTAATAAACTAGAGGGTATTCAGAGAAGAGCTGCAAGATTCATAGCTTCTGACTTCTCTAGTGAGCCTGGTTTTATGACTAACCTCTTAAACGAGTTAAATTTAGCACCTTTAGTTGACCGACGTAAGCAAAGTAGGCTCATCCTGTTTTCTAAAGGTGTCTTTGGCCAGGCCCATATTCCTATTGACCGTCTGCATCACCCTATACGGAAAACCCGTCAGATGCATGACCTTCATTTTTGTAATTTGTATGCTAGGTCCAATTGTTCCAAATTTAGCTTCCTACCTCAGACTGTTCAAGATTGGAATAGTCTCCCTGAGAGTGTTATTAATGCTGCCTCTACTAATAAGGATCCTGTTAGTATTATTACTAGGTTTCTTAGTAAGGTTTGACCCCTCGGCGCGTGCGTGGTGAGAGAATGTCATCGGATGTTTCACCATATCCAAGAAGAAGAAGAAGAAGAAGAAGAAGAAGAAGAAGAAGAAGAAGAAGAAGAAGAAGAAGAAGAAGAAGAAGAAGAAGAAGAAGAAGAAGAAGAAGAAGAAGAAGAAGAAGAAGAAGAAGAAGAAGAAGAAGAAGAAGAAGAAGAAGAAGAAGAAGAAGAAGAAGAAGAAGAAGAAGAAGAAGAAGAAGAAGAAGAAGAAGAAGAAGAAGAAGAAGAAGAAGAAGAAGAAGAAGAAGAAGAAGAAGAAGAAGAAGAAGAAGAAGAAGAAGAAGAAGAAGAAGAAGAAGAAGAAGAAGAAGAAGAAGAAGAAGAAGAAGAAGAAGAAGAAGAAGAAGAAGAAGAAGAAGAAGAAGAAGAAGAAGAAGAAGAAGAAGAAGAAGAAGAAGAAGAAGAAGAAGAAGAAGAAGAAGAAGAAGAAGAAGAAGAAGAAGAAGAAGAAGAAGAAGAAGAAGAAGAAGAAGAAGAAGAAGAAGAAGAAGAAGAAGAACAACAACAACAACAACAACAACATATGTCTTAATCTACCAATTGCACCGATTCCTTTGGCAATTTTTGAAGAAATATGATTGATGTGCTCTTGCCAGGTAAGCTTGAAGTCAATAATGACGCCAAGAAATTTAACCGATTCAAGCTTTTGCCCATTTATGGATATATATTGAAAACATAATGATGAGTATTATTAAATATGAAAAATTTGTCTTACTGATATCATGGAGCTACCACACGCTCCATGATACAACATATCCACGACCGGGCGAACTGGTTGGGGGCGAACTGGCTAGGGGAACGAAATGACCGGGGACCATTCATATCAGTGTATGGACTGGTGGGAGTTGCAGTAGACACTGACTTTACTGACAGCCTGGGTTGAATTTTAGCATCAAATCTATGCTATCTTCATCACATACATTGGTGACAGAGCTGAGTCAGTTCGGCGGCGACTTGTACTCGAATGTGCAGTGGCGGCAAATTCAGATGTATGGAGAAGTACGAAAATCTTTGGAAACAGCACAGCTCGTGTTTGATGTGGAGCATCATGTGAAAGAAGCGCCAAATTCCGAGGGAAAGTGCAGCAATGATTTCCAGAGTACTGGAAAGATTTGGTACGACGAGATAACTGACTCCACTGTAGATTTTTACGTTAGAGCCCTTTGCGCGAACATACTTTTTATCATGTTTACTGTACGAAGAAAGCACAACATACAGTAATGCAGAATGTCCACTTACTATCTATACCATACTAGGCTAGGGGTACCTAAGTCGATCACATTTTGATGGTGAAAATTAGAAATGGTAACGTGAAATGAACGAATTCCTCTAGGAATGTCAGCTGAAGTATTTTACTATTTTAACCATGATCTGTTCCGGATTGCATAGTTTGTCAGTCACGCGGAACTTCTTCCGTGCTTATTTTCAATTTATTTACCAATTTAATGATGAATCGGCCCGCAATAATTCAGTTTGATTCAATAATCGGCGTTCTGTGTGCAGCCAAAGAATTGAGCAAACGATTGGCGTGGTGCAAGCTCAGTCTCGACACTCAAGACTCACTCAAAAAATTACGCTCAGTACACAATTCAGAAAGAACCAAATAATCACCATCTTGCGTAGCAGACGACGCCGACTGGACCTCCCAGTGGGGTTTCACTCCTGCACCCCACGCCCAGGCACAAAGCGTTCATGCGCAATTAACAAATGTGCGCAATTAACAAACTATGCAATCTTGATCTGTTTAGGCATAACATACTGTATCAACCTAGCCTAGGCTATGCAGGATCCCAATGGCAATACTGTACATAGCCTACCTAGGGTTCATCATTGTAAAGTAGTACTTTGCCATTTCCAGATGGTTGAGGACCAGATTTGTATCTTAAAGGGGATATGGCATCCCCCCAAGCCATTGAGTTGCTAGCAACTCTCTGTACGAACATATTTAGGAATATCCTCAGCCTGGGTGGAAAAAGTTGGAAAGCTGGGAGGCTCCTTCCCAGGAAATTTGGGAATCTGAAGGGAAATTTTGGTCACTGGAGGGAAATTTACACCATTTACACACAAGAAAATATGAGAGGAATTGTGGAAAATTTGACATCCTTCCCAGGAAATACATTTTTTCCAGTCATTCCCCAGAGTTCTAAATATGGTTGAAAGCTGCACTTTGACATTCATTTAAACAATACAGTTTCACTGGTTGGTCAACAATGACTTGTACGGTCTGTTGCAGTGTTCCCAAGGTACCCGGTCATTTCGCCCCCTTGCCAGTTCACCCCTAACCAGTTCGCCCTGGTCGTTTTGCCCCCTTGCAAGTTTGCCTCAAAGTGGAAGTCATTTCGCCCCCAAGTACCTACCAGTTCGCCCCCAGTACCTGTAAGTTCGTTTTTCTAAGTTGTGTAAAGACATTTCAAATGCAGTTCATATTGTTTTCCGATTATATTCTGTGCTAGCTGAAGTTTAGTTATTTCTTGCTGTCAATCAAGTTTTGTTTGTGATTACATTTCCAGCTTAAACTTAGATACACTTGTCATGAGATAGATATATCCAAAAACTGTTTTATTTTAATTTTATTTTAAGAATGGCATGGAATTTAAAGTTCATATAAGAAAATAGCCTATGTTATTTCAAAAAAATGGTATTTCATAAAAAACAAAGGATGGTATTTCATAAAATAAACAAAGGACGCCTATAATAAAAGAGAAGAGGGAAAATGTGACTCTAAAAAATGAGAGTTGCTACCCACTGCAAAAAATGTTGTTAAGGAAAATATGAACCCCCCCCCCAAATCGATATTTCCACACTAAAAATATATTAATATATGAGCCTTTTGCAGCTAGTATGTATGGTGCAAAGGACGCAACATAAAGGATGAAAAGGCAGAAAAATGCCAAACATAACAAAGGTATATTGCCAATAAATTAGGGGGCGAACTGGTTATCGCTTGGGGTGAACTGGTTTTTGAGGGGCGAACTGGCAAGGGGGCTAAACGACTGTAAACCGTTCCCAATTACGCTCACACACGCTGTGCTTGACATTATTGCCTTGAGCAATTTAAACTCAGTGCAGGCTACTGTGCCTCTGTCCTAGTAGCCCCATGCTCTGTCTTTGACCTTTGGAGGTGTACTGTACTATAGACAGGACGCTTGGTTTAAATTGGAGGAGGGGCTTGAAGTTAACTTAGTACTAGGGAGAATTTGTACTGTCTGCGGTGAGCTTAGAGAGCCTTTAACTGCATCGGGGTCAAAGGGGTGAGCTTAGAGAGCCTTTAACTGCATCAGTTCAAAGGAATGATACAATATTTAGCCACCCTGCACTGTGCAGTTAGTTACTTAGATGAGGTTTTACGGCTCAGTTTCTAACCAATTGGTTGAAATCGGGCAGACCACAGCCTTTTTTCCAGTTGTGGCTCACTGGCTTGTTTTCCCTACTCCATTGCTTATGCTGAGCACAAAGCACAATGGCAGTATGTCTTTGGTATGAACCCGGCCAGGAGTTGAACCCCAGACCTTCCGGCTGCAAGTCGGATGCTCTAACCACTTGACCATGCAGTCGGTCTGTGCAGGATTCTGTGAAATTGAGTTATTGCTGTGCAAAATGTTCAAGTCATAACCTCGATGCTTGCAATTAAAGTAAAAACTTTCCAGTCTTGCTTGAGAAAATTCTCAAGAAACTTTTTCTAGTGTCATCAGTAAGCTTTTGAAGCCTTGTTGGCCTCCTCTTCAGCATTTAGCCTTTTCATTAACTACAGCTTCCTTGTGTGTGTCTACACTATACAGTACCTCACAAAAATCACCAATGTGACATTGGCAATGTCTCCTTTCTCACCACAATCCTTGCACATTACTGTACTTCATAGACTGTTTTTTTTTTTTTTTTGCAATTTACTTCCCGTCCAGTATCTACAGATATTTGAAATTCTTGCCCAGGTCATATTTTCTTTTTACCATGAAGGAGTTTGATATTGCCATCAGTTCCTTTAATTGTCCCTGTTTTCTCAATGACTTTCACTTTAAGACAACATTTTTGTAAATTCTGCACTTTCTTGCTATTCACTGTCATATGCTACATATATGACTACTCTAGCACTGACACTGATCCACATTTCTCAAACCAGTTCTCAAGGTTTTACTGTATTTTTGGTTTTCTGTCTGTTCTTTTTCTGTCTTTTCCATTCTTTGGACCCATATAGAAGACTTGTCCCTCACATGTCTTCTTTGAGCATCTTAAATTCCCTTTTCCCCTCATAGTAAGTACTGTATAGTATATACTGTATACCTCTTCTCTTTCTTTTACTGAGTAACCACTATACTTTATCCTAGGGTGTTAGTACTGCACATGTACAGTATGTTCTTTTAAGTAAACTCTTCTGCTGAAGGTGTTTCTCATCACTCTTACAAGGTCCTGATATTTTGACACAGGATTGAAAATATGCTACAGTACCTCCTTCCAAATCTCTTTGAGGGGAAGTCAACTTTTTACTTCATTTTAATGGACCAACTGGTAGTTCAAAATGAAGATAAAGGGGGATTTACCAGCTTGTGGTACAAACTGAAACAGAATGGGAATTTTCCTTCAAACAGGCCATGGAGAATGTCTGTTGTAACATTCTTTCCAATGAGAGTAGTAATCATGTTTCATTTCGTTTCTCTTGGCATGACAATACAAAGTAGACAACTTGCACTACCTGTACATACCATAACTTTAAGCAAATGCTTACTTTACATTCAATTAGTGTTGGTTTTCTTCTATTTAGTTGCCAAGACTTGAAATGCAAGTTTGCTATCACACCCTCTGAAGTGAGCATATTCAACTCTGTAAAGGATGAAACAACCATCTTCCATCTTCCCCCTTGCCTTCAGCTAGTACCTCAGTCTTGTTCATCTGCCAACTTAGTAAATCAAACAGAACTACATCTGAGAATTAAAGTCTTGGATTTGAAATCTGTGGAAATAGTAAATTATGAAGATGAGTGGACATTGACAGATGGTCAGCAGGCATGTATCGCTTGTCAAAGGTGTGGAAATGAAATAACCAGAAAAAGGTGAGTTTTATTCATAAAGTAGTTGTGTTGTGTGTTTATAGTGTATGACAGAAATGGAACACTTTCTTTTTTGTGTAGTTTTATAGTGCAACATTGCTTTGGTGTTTTGAGTTTTGACCCTTTGTAAATTGTATTTTACAGAATACAGCACATTATAATCAGAGTTACGGGAGTAATCCTGCATGACTGTAATGATTCTTAAATAAAGATACTGCCGCATGATTCAAAAGAGCAGTTCATGAATTTGAACATGAAGGTGTACACATTCAAAATGGGGTGACTTCATTTTATCTTAAACTTAGAAGTACAGTCAAATGATGGACTATGAATTTTGTAAGAATTGCTGTTTAGACTGTACTGTTGTTAACTCTTGTGTAGACTATACTGTAGTTTCCTCCATTCAAGAGTTTAGACTTGTATAATGTTCTTGTTTCTTTCTCTGTTTTTGTCCTTGTCATTCATTCAAAACTAGTCTGAAGAAGGTAATTCCTATGCCCTCAAGTGACTGGGAGGGTGTGATGGAAGAGTTGTGGTGTTGTCGCAGCAAAGATGTTGCTGGTGTCCCTCCAGTTCTTGAAAGTATACCTGAAGATGATGAATGCCTCTCAGGATATTTTGAGATAATACTCTCCCCAACTCAACTTATTTGGGAAACTGTGACTATAGATGACCCACAAGAAAGTGCCATTCCAAAAAAGGTGAGAGCTTCATTAGGTACAGTACAGTATGTTTCATGTAAAGCTTCATTTGAGCTTCTTTAGGTACGGTAGGTTTCGCGTGAAGCTGATGTACCCTACTAATGTGACAATTTCCGCAATTTAAGAAAAAATACTTCAAACGACTTCTGAGAAATACAATAGTTAATGTGTACAGTAAATTGTTTTGTTTATGAGAAAGTATCTGAGCACTCAAACCTGCACAGGGTTGGAAATAAGCACTCGCTTGCTGGCCATTTGTGACTGAAAACATCGGTGGGCGAGTGAAACCTTCCTCTTGGTAGTCCAGTTGGCAAGTTAAAAAATCTGCCTACCTCCTATCCACAGTTAAAAATCATTTATTACAATGCACAATCAGACCTATTTATCACTAAAAATATGATCTCAGTTCCAGCTCAAATATATACCAGCTGTCGATTAGTTTTGTTAATTACTTCTCATTTTCCCATTGAGGATACTGCCAGTCCTTACACACTGATGTGACGGACTATAAATATGACATCATTCTCAACATATCTTATCAGTTTCTACTTAGCTGAGCTCCCTGAATTAGATTCTCTGTATTGTACAAATTCAAAAGGCTATTCACATTCCCTGCATGTTTCCTGTCATTGATATTCATTGTTGTTCAACTTCTTGAACTTTCTCATATTGAACGAGAAAGTAGAAGCATGGATGCTCTCAGCGAGCTTGGTCCAATCAGCACTCGCGACACATGGTCAGTTAGAATTTAGTGTGTAGCAACTCTCGTGGTTAAGTCAGTTCAACGTTTCAATTAACTTTGTGTATACTACAGGTTTTTTGCAGAGTCGGGTAGTTCCCGCTACACATGATTCACTCAGTCATTTCGAGTAGTAATCATTGCAAAAACATTCATGTTTTTGAAATTGTCATGTTAACTGTAAATCCTTGAGATGAAAAACAATGGGGTTCATTATCTGTTTCTCATAGAAACTAACAAATTATATAACTGGGGATGCAGTGGAGTTTAGAATTATTGCATTGTATTATAGTTTAATTTTTCTTGCCGTTCAGATGGAGGTTCATATTATAGGGGATTTATACGACTTATCTGACTGACAAATTTGTGTGTTTGTAATAACCAAAGATAGAATAGGCCTTAGACTTCTTGGGCCCCAAATAATGTGGCGATAGGCACCTTCATAAGGAAATATTGAATAAAACAAATTTTTATTTCGCTTTTTAAGTATGAAAATAGGTGGGTTAGTGAAATAACTTGCAGACTACCCGGAATTTTGGATCACTAGTCCAGCTGGTGAGTGAAAAAGTTATGGGAAACCCCTGTTGCATGAAAAGTTCCATACAGGAGCAAGTTGTTAGTGGTGGTACTGTAGGATTAATGCTGTCTAAGAGGCAATGTCATTCTCATACAGTATGTTACCAAAATTTATGCAGGTGGTCATTACATTGATATATTTGACTCTGTAGCAAGATATTATAACCAAAGAGGATGATGTGAATGCAGCTGTCTTGAAAAGCAGACCAACATACTGTAGCACAGAAGTCTAGACTTTGAGGTCTGCATGAAATGGTATCCAAATATTTCAAAGAGTGACATGCTATTTTTGGTTGATATATTAGATTAATTTCTTTTTTTGTCTTACTGCTGTAGTCTTCAAAGGTTTACAAAACTGTCCATTGTTCCAGATGCAGAAGCTGCCTGGGTAAAGCTTTGCTTGCAGGTGAGAGTTTTGCTGTGAATTGCTTACACTTAGATTACTAGGTAAAAGGTGAAGGAACCACGTGCATACAGCAGTTTCTTGCAGTAAGTACAGTAAGTTTGCCATTCAATAGAACACATAACACAGTTTTGCAAGATATTTTTCACTATCTAACACATGTTGTCCAAAGAACAGAAAGAGCTAGATGTGAGAGGTGTGGAGAGCAGTCAGCAATGTAGTAGTACTAGACAGGTTTGTGCTTGCAGGCAAAAACAAGATCAAAGTTGCTGGAAATAATATGAAACTAAGAGTTAATGCCCAGATATTGGTGACACCTGATGTCTTCTTGATTAAATAATAGTATGTTGAATGTTCGGAGTAATTGTGTTCAGATCCATATGTATCACAATGGCAAAATTCATACGCCATGCCACAAAAGGGAGGCACAACCCCTTTTGACAAAATGAGCAATTACAACAATCTAAGCTGTAGGCTTGGATTAATAATTATGGGTACTGAAGTGTCAAGTAGTTGTGCTTTTTTGGTTTGCTGTCCTGAGAACTATGGACTGTCTTACAGTGTACCAATGGGTTTGGAACACTGGGTTGTAACTGGAGTGAGTTACCACAGACTGTGGTAGCTATGGTTACACTAAGTGCATAGACATGTTTCACTTTGGGGGGAGAGAGGTAGAGAAGCAGGTCAGGTGTTAATTGGCCATTTAATTGTTAGGGCAAAATTACGATTGTTTGTCAGTGAGGAAAGATTTTAGTGCAAATACCAGTAGAACTGTCCCACCACCCACAGCCCATGCAAAATGGCAAAATACCTTCTTATACACCAAGGTTGCTAAATTCACTATTGAGAAACATTTTAGGCTAATTCACATTATTAAAATTTATGACTGGTTTAAAGAGAAATAGTTTAGGGCAATTATAGGGTACACCATTTGAGCAGTTTGCTACCATTTTGTGGCTTTGTTGGATATCTTGTGCTTTTTTGGTTTGCTGTCCTGAGAACTATGGACTGTCTTACAGTGTACCAATGGGTTTTGGAACACTGGGTTGTAACTGGAGTGAGTTACCACAGACTGCGGTAGTTATGGTTACACTAAGTGCATAGACATGTTTCACTTTGGGGGGGGGGAGAGAGGTAGAGAAGCAGGTCAGGTGTTAATTGGCCATTTAATTGTTAGGGCAAAATTACGATTGTTTGTCAGTGAGGAAAGATTTTAGTGCAAATACCAGTAGAACTGTCCCACCACCCACAGCCCATGCAAAATGGCAAAATACCTTCTTATACACCAAGGATGCTAAATTCACTATTGAGAAACATTTAGGCTAATTCACATTATTAAAATTTATGACTGGTTTAAAGAGAAATAGTTTAGGGCAATTAGGGTACACCATTTGAGCAGCTTGCTACCATTTTGTGGATGGAAGCAGTACCATTTGAATTTGGCTCAGCAATGAGAGCAGTGTTCGCACTAAGGAATTGAAACTGGGAGGGAATTCCCTCTCTAAAAATTTTTGTGCAGGGTTTTTAAAAAGGCGGGACCTCATCCCTCCCATAAATTTTTTTGAGCGGGCTTTCCGTCACCATCGCAAAACTACTCCCCACGCTATAGAGGTACCACTTGCTGTTAACGGCAGTTAATGCGTGTCACTAGCACTCTTCTCCAAGTTCAAAGCCTCCTCTGATACAGCTCCAATTCGTCACAAGGTGTTTTCCTTCTGAAGAATGAGTGAGTATAAATCCGTGAACTTGAAGTTGAAAAGGAAAATATGAGTGAACTTGGTCCTTGTCCCAGATCTTGCCGGTTTGTACAAACTGGCCTCAACTATTATATCAGTAGGGGTGCTTATTTTAATTATGATTATTTTCATTGTGAATGATGTGTCGTTCTCAAAATAATTCTTTTAGAATCATTTATCCACATTTGTTGAACAAGTAGGTAACAACATTTTGAGAACGACACTCTTTCTAGTTAAATTACAAAAAATAGTAAAAATTAGGTTATTCCTTAGTATGTAATGAAGTAGGCTCTCAAATGCAAACCGGCAAGATCTGGGACAAGATCCGTGAACTTCATTGGAGCTACACATACGATCAGAATTAACGAGAGCAATGTACGACGTTAAAATGAAGAAAGTACATACTGTACATATTCAATACAACACATGTGAGACTGCACAGTGCATTACAGTCTACAGGCAAACATACTGTACACGATACAACGTTGCGTTTGTAACCCTGGGGACTGTGATTGAATTTCAATCCAATCAGATTCGCTCTTATTTATACAACAAGCAGACAGCATATAAGAGCTGCACTGTGAATGGCTAGATTATGATGATATAATTTGTTGCTACCATAATCAGTGTTCAGCATGGGAGTTGCGATCTGCGTGCTTAGGAACGATTCTATATTGCAATTTATTGTGCGTATTATAATTGCAATTTCTCTGTACAATCACAGCTGTGGAGAAGTGCGCTGGAATTTGGGCTGGATTCAGAACATCAGCTGCCCGCTTATGATTTATGTGCAGGAGTGGAGAAGGTGTGCAGGATTTTCCCGCGTTAGATTTAATTATGTGCGGGATTCGAAAGACAAAAGCGGGATTCCCGGAATCTCGCGCCTTAGTGTGAACACTGAATGAGGGTGATGTGGGGATCATACTGGGGTTCATAGTTAGGTGGGTTTTTCATCCAAGAGTAGTCCATAATTTTTCATCTTGGGTGACTTAGCAGAAATCTTAATTTGAATTCGAACATTTGAGTCTGAAAGTTTAATGTTATACAGGCTTCTCTAACTTTTGTGTTGTCCGAGTGTTGTAAAATACAGGTAACTGTCCGAAGACATAAAAGTTTTGATATGCAAGTTCTGACTTACCTTTGTTGTTCAAGCTTTCTTTTACCTCATGTACAACAATGTAAGTTGTCACTACCTCAACTTCAAACCAGTGCAACTGTGTTTGCTCTCTCTGAAGTGATTTTGTGAAAAAGGAGTACTACAGTATCTAAATACTATTTCATTGTACACAGATAAAAAAAATGAGATCACAGCTGTCCATCTCTGGAAATGTTGGACTATTTTACACCAAAATGAGATCACAAATATTAGGTGAGTACTACAGTCTTCTGTATTGCAGTTAGCACCAGAAACTGCACATCTCTGTTTGATTTCAGCCTTTAAGACCAAACGATACTACACATAAAGTGAAAGATCAGGTCAGGTAGGTGCACCATATTTCACAGATGCATATGTTACTCATGATATCAAGATTTGCCCATCTGTTTTCAGTGCTGGCCTCATGCATTCTGTTTAATGAGCTGAATTAAACAAAGTTGTTGATATCCAACAGTACAGGTGTGAATTGCTCCTCATTTTGTTTGAGCATGTTGGTCAGTTCATGGAAGTAGGTAGTACTTTCATGGTCAGTTGTAGTAGTTATGATCATGGGTGAAAAAGTTGGGAAGCTGGGAGGGTCCTTCCAAGGAAATTTGGGTATTTGGAGGGAAATGTTGGTAGTTGGAAGGAAATGTTCCTTTTTTTGTACATGGAAATAAGGAAAAAGTTGTGAAAATTTAACTCCCTTCCCGGGAAATAAACATATTTTCCAACCCTGGAACTTACGATTCACATATCTGTGGGTAGGGCTACAGTTAAGTAGAAAATGCTAGAGCAATTTTGTTTAATACTTGTAAACTCATTGAAGAGAGGGCGACATATTCACACCAATTGGTATGTACATTGGAAACACTGTATGATTCTGTGTCCTATCATTCATTCTGAATTCCAGAAACTGAAGCTTTGAAGTCTGTCGTGAATGACTTTTGCTAAACTATAGTACAGGGGCCTTTTTTTTAGGGGGGCCTAGGATTCAAATGGGGGGTCACGGCATCGATTGCCATCCTTAATTTTTACACATTTTATTAGGACACCCACAATTTTGGGGGGCCCAGGCCCTTCCCCCTCCCCGTAGCTACGCGCCTGCTACAGTAGCTCAAAAGATGAAATTAGCCAAACATTACACACGTTTGTTTTACCCAACTCAACTCTACTGTCATGACCCAACTTTCTACTTTCATGATTGATAATACACACTACAAGAATGACTTACCAGTTTTGACGAGTTTGCATTATGGAATTTGACAACGGTCTTTTGAATTTGTGCACAATCCCTGGTACCTGATTGGTCAAATTGCTTCAATCTTTTTACTGTCATGACTCCAGTTGGGAAAACAAAATTTGTTTCTCATGCATACTACATGATTATTGGTAACATGACTGTGGAATGGAGTTGCAAACTTTACACAGGTCTAGCATAAAGTCCCAGGGACTCTAGTTAGGAAATTCTTCATCGTGTAATAACACCCCTGTAGAACACAAAGCAGAGGACACTATCTACCATAAGAGTAGTCAAGTTCCTCAGGACATTAATTTTTGGTATTACATTTCCAGAATGTGTAAGCAATGTGTCCAGCAATTCAAATTTTCATCCTTTTTTACATATTTCATGTAAAGAAAAGCTGCATTTCTCCAGACTTGTTCCCTCAGATATCTAACTTACCTAGGGAGGAACTTCTGAGATTCCCCATTTGTCTGCCCAGCACATTTTGGTCAATCGTCATTTGAACATGGTCAGTTCTCCATAAAAGATGCATGTCACTGTTCAGTGGAGGAATAACTATGCTGTAGTAATGGTTCCCAGAAAACTCCTGTTGGACAATTCGGACAGAAGTGATTACCCTGCTGGACAACTCCCCATTATGGGTCATTTCAATTTTCCTGTGAGGGAAGTTGTCGTTGGGAATTGGGGGGGCGGGAGTTGTCCAAAGGGAAATTATCTGACCCAGGGCCATGGGAATTGTTGGGGTGGAATTGTCTGATCACAGTAGTAACAAATTGAAGTCAATTTTGCTTTTGTAGTAACCTTTCACATTGCATTTTTTGTTTTTCTGTTCTATTAGACCTTCCAGTAATCTAGAGTACTTGGTCACTTCTTACATCAAGGATGTATGTAAACAACAAGTTTGTTTTAAATTTATTGTTGAAAGTGAAGATCATAAAGCACAAATTTTGGTAAGTTTGTTTTGAAATTTAAGAATTTTTTTGTCTTATTGTTCATTATTAATTAACAGATTTGCCATGCAAATGTGATACATACTTTACCCCACTAAGGCATTATATTTACGTTTTGTATAAATTGGAGGAGTTAAGGCACTGTAGTGCATTGACAGGACCCATGGATTTTATTAAAGGAGAATGAAAAAGTATTCCATTGGGGCATTTTTCTTTAGTGATACTAATGGTAATAAATCATAAGTGTTTTCAATAATACTTAATGTGATAAATGGTATATATGACATTCAGTGGGTCCATTATCTGAGTCCGTTGTGATTACCCAAAAATTTGATGTATGGTAGACATCCATCCTGCAGTCCATTTAAATCAGTAGGCCCCAGATAACGTTAAAAATGATTGTGCTGCTTTGTTTTTACGAAATGCAACAAACAGGAACTTTACAGCATATTCTTCATGATTGCTGTGTAAAGCACTCTTACTTTGATTGTGAAATTCTTGCAATGTAACACTGAAGACCACATTGAACCTCACACGTATTGAACAAAATGTTTTTAAAGTGTACCTTCTTATAGCTGCCCCTTGTTTGGCTGCCAAAGTGTGAAATGCAAGGGAAGGGGGCACAAAAGATTGTCAGCTGGCTGTTTCAACAAGTTTCTATTTGTACACTTGGAAAGTTGTCATACAATGTTTTCACAACACATTATGGTACATTAAATCTCTGGTTCCACTCATGGTTCCAGCTCCATATTCCTACAGCCCACTGGTCCTGCAGCCCATTGTTACAATAACCCAAGTGTAGTACAAACCGTTTTCACTACAACCTATTTCAGCCAACAAGTCTTGCAGCCCACTGATCTTATAGTCAGTGGGTTTTGTTTTAATAAGTACTGTAAACCATGTAGTACTAATTGGTTGTAGGGCTGTAGTACCAATGTCATGTTTTACTGCAGGACCAGTGGGTCATTTCTCTCTTAACTGTAGGTCCAACTTTTGGGCTGTAGGACCAATAGGCCCACAGATCATATTGTAACATTGTAGTACAGGCATGGTGTCGTCCCTAAGCTGGTACAGTAGTCTAAATCTTCAGTAGAATGGTAGTGGGTTTGAAGCATGGTATACTGTGGTTAATTATCCATATTTCATGCATCATAAAGTCACTTGTATTTTGCTTTTCAATGCAGGACATGCATATTTATCATGACTACATTTTTGTGAGTGAGTGGTGGTCTTAGCTATTAAACCTTTACACAGTATGATATTATTTCGTCTTGCAGTTGTGGTTGGTTAGTCCAGATAGTTTGCTACTTTGGTCGGATGAGCCAGAGATGCTAAAAGATGAAAGAAATAGGTCAGCAAGAAATATGAATATTCAGTGTATCTCCATCATGAAAGTACTCTACCAAACTTGCTGGGATGATAAAGGTCAAAAGTAGGTCATGATTATTAAAATAGTTACTTTTAGTTTTTTAATTGTTAGAAAATTAATGGCATTCATCCAGGTAGCAGAATAATGGATAGAATTGTATATCACAGCTTCTGGATTTACTTGATTGAGTAGCAAATTTTACAAATTATATGAGTAGCATCCTCAGACGAACAAAAGATGTTTATGGTTTTCAAAGATAAGAGGGCAACCAAGTGAAGTCAGAACCTTTGATCTGTAATTCTGCTTTTTCTGTGTACCTTTGTTATAATGAAGCTGTAGAGAGATGGGTATATCTTCCTCACTTTGAAAGATGTGTTAACCTGTGTCAATGATTACAGAGGATCATCGTTGGAAACAAGAGAAATCACAGGTGATCAGTGATGATTAATTGGGGCACAGCTGTGCCTAGATCCTGTACATCAAAGTAAAATTTACTTTATAAAAGTTCACTCTACTCCTCTCAGGACATGCTACTCTACTCGTCTGTACACTTTCATGTGTAAAGTAGTCAGCAATATTGCAACAATTACTTTTGTCATTCATATGAGCTTTCGCAACATGTCATTCCAGTGCACAAAACATGAACTGTAGTACGTTAAGAATTTACAGCTTGACATCTTATAATCTATACAAATACAAAGAAATGTGCTGAAAGTTGAAGATTGGAATTTTGAGTACTCTAGAACATTTCTTTTTTATGTAAACTTAATGTTGTACATTAAAAGAGTTTAAAAATTGATTAAATATAAATGATTGCTTTACCTGTTTACAAACGTTTTTTCATGGCAATTAAAAATAGGAGAGAAAGATAGATAACAAATATAATTTAACCTATGAAACAGTGAAATTTCATCATTTTACAGCTTAAGCTAGCAAGAAAAATATTTGAAAACTGACAGCACCAAAGATGTGTAGAGATGCTGTCTGCTGGTGGAGGGTGCACTTTTGTTTGTATGGTCTTGTGACATCTTGTGCTTAGGGTTTGTTCAGAACCCTGAATCTCTGTAATCACATGGGAGGACAAAGTTTTATGCATCCACTTTCATGTCACAGAACAGTGTGACACTATTTTTTCATATGCCTTTTCTGATGTAAAACATGATAATGTGAGATGTGTGGTAGCTTGCAGTTTGTTGTCAATTTCATTTTCAAGTGAAAACAGTTTCATGCAAAATATCAGTTAGATTGTGCAACAGACACACAAGATGACGAGTGTATTTGAAATCAGCAGCGTACAATTTCTTGTTGTGGTATCACATTTAATTGACTTAAACCCATGGCTTTTATTTGATAGATCATTTTCATAGTACAATAATGTTTGAGGCATAACTCGGGAAAGTGAGAAGAAGTTAATGTTAATGCTGGGAATGGTTGAATATTGAAAAAACTACTAAATATATTGCATTACAAAAATCTTTGAAACAGGGTCATTGTACTGTGGATTCCTGTCTCTCATGTAGACCTCCCCATTTATGTAGAGGAATGGTTAAATCTACCACATCACAATTTACTATGCTGGTTATATTACTAAGCAACTACAGCAACGTGAAGCAGTTTTGTACGCAGAGCCGTTGGGTTTCCCATGAATAAAAAAAAATATAAATAATCCTCAACCTGCCTTACAAAATCTGAACAACTGTGTGTATGTCCTCCCAGGAACTGGAAAAGCCACATAATTTTGTAAAATGACTCAGGTATGGAAAGTTCAAGAAAGTTTGTGAAGACTATTTAAATCCTAAATTCATGCACCATCAGATCTGCAATGCTGGGATGACTTTTTACCCTTCCTCCTTTCAAAAAAGAATGTGTTTTGTGAAAGGGTCATGTAAAATCCTTGTTGTCATTAAAGTGGTTCTCTTTCCTTTCCTTCCTTACAAGAATGAATGATGAGTGGTCACATGACATGATGGTGCACTCTTTCATCTTACCCCTTGAAGCCTGCTATCAACTTGCTGAGATTCTTACGCAAAGCACACATTGCACCCCAAAATCGATGAGAAGCACAAACAGTCTCATGGTAAGTACTATCTATTAAAACAATAATAAAAATATAATAATTTGCTTTTAGAACCTTTTACACCAAAGATAAACCTCAAAGCTCTTTACAACTATTACCCCTGCTCAATGATAGACTGTCCTAGAGACAATCGCTCCAGTTACCAGCAGGTATACACTGCTTGTCATGAAGCTAACTCACAAGTGTCCATCTCAACTCTCAGTGAAGAGAGGCAATTACAATAAAGCATCTTGCCCACTGATACAAAATAATGGACCAGTAAGGACTCAAACCAGCAACCCTTGCATCCCTAGTCTTGCACCTTAGCCATAAGTCCACCATGCTCACAGCAGGATGCATAATTTGCAGGTTTTTTTAAAGTTTTTTTGGATAAAATTTAATGGAAAAGAGACCTTGCAGAGTTTACTTGAAACAATTGTGAGGCCTATTGTGAAAAATGTATGTCATTATGAAACAATTTCATATTGTTTCTACAGTATTCAAACTTGATTTTAAAGAATAATCTAAAGGAGTTGTCTGTATTTTTCATCATCTTTATAAGAGCATAAAGCATACACTTTTTGGGATTCCCTGCCCCCTCTTAGATTGTACTTTCAAAAGTGGAAGAGTGATTCTCCACAAAACATCATCATCACATATTGCACGTGAAAAGCATACATGTATCTTTGACCCTCTTTCCCAATGTTCATTTTGTACACTTGAAAATGGATTTTTCCTAAAGTTTTTGGAATCTTTGCTGACATGCAAGTTGTGAAGTCAAATGTCAAACCTCCAGTGTAGTGTTAAATATTCTCCTTACCATTGCATCTCACAAAGTATTTCTTTTTGCATGTATATTAACCTAGCTTAGACCCATTTCACCCGTATCACTAGTATCTGTTGGCAATGTGAAAAAGCTGCAATGCTGGCAGAATAGGCAACTAGATGTGCTTTGCAGTACGATGCAAAACACAATAGACCAGGAAGTGCTTGAAAAAGTTCATAGGTGTGCTTAGGGCTCATTTGGTCCTTTAGGAGGATTCTGTATTTCTTAAGAGGTTACATGAATGGTGATTTGATCCAGGTTTTCAAGATTGTAAAGGGTTTTGACAGGCTTTCCTTTGATGACTCCTTCAAGTTTTGACTGGTAACAAACACAGGAGTCATATACTGGAATTATAGAAAATTTGTTGTAAGTTAGAGGTGAGAAAATTTTTTTCACAGAGGGTTTTAAAGGGAAATATTGCGTTTGAAAAAATACCACGACATGACTCTAATTTAATCCCATTGTGGTCTTTTATCCTTTCCAAACATGGAACACAAATAACTTGCAGCAGATCAACACTAATCTCACGAAATATGGAAAGAAAGAAGCAGCAATTTTTGTATCTAATGGGCTCGTTATAGAACGATAAGCCTCGCCCACACTATGCAACGTTCCTACTGCTGCATATTCATTAGGAAGAGTGGTCATGTCAGGACATATATGCACCCATTACGCAATACGTGTTGGCCTTGCTTACCGTAATTCCAACGACACTGCTCACAACAAACTACCACCACAGTTTCTGTACCACTCTGTGCTGTACATTGGAATTCAAAACTCACACATGGAGACGCAGTGTCATCTCCCTGGTTCACTGTGAATGTGTGTTATTAGTCATAACAGGAGAGTAACTACAAAGTGTTAATTTATCTGCGAAAGACTTGTTGGCCCTGCATATTTCTTTTGCTTTGGATAGGTGGCAATCCCTGGCATCACAAGTTCGTAAAATTTTCATTTTGTACCATTGTCGAAGCACCAAAAGTCTCTTTTACATCTGGCTGTTTCGAAAGTAAATCAAACCTGCTAAGGCCTAAGGGCTGCAATTCGAATTATGGAATAACTGTAACTTTGTGTATAGTATACCAGGGAGGTGATAAGACCACCTACTGTAATGTAACGGTAGTTCTGTTAGGTTGTCAAATAGAAACTCCCTGGTTCTCTAATACAGACATAATGTAGTAATAATTCCCACTAAAGTACTGTACTGTACTTAGTTCATATTTTCCGAACTTTTTGTACATGCTGTAGAAGGCGATTGTTATTGTCTGATGTAATGTGATAGAAATGATTTGATTGGTGGATTTCAAATCAGGGATGATGAAGGAGTGGTTTTGCATGCCTAATTGTTTGGGTGAACAAATCTATTAGTTGTTACAGAAAGGTTAATTACTCGTTAATTAGTGCTCAGAAGGTAGAATATTTTTCTTAGTTACCTCTCTTTCATCGAAGGGGACCCGATCGCAAATAAACGAGGAAAGATTCAATAAAAAGCCAGACAAATGCAATATTTCCCTTTAAATGAATGGAGTAATCTGCCTGGTTTTGTTGTTTTAGCTCCCAATGTCAACGGATTTAGAAGTGCCATAGTTGTGGATTTCAGTGCCTGCAATTATAAACTCTGCTCGTTTTTTTTTTTTGGGGGGGGGGGGGGTTGGTTGGTTGGTTGGCGCATAAAGGGTTTGCAGTTCATAGGGCCTATGATGAGGGCTTGTTATCCTTCCTGATCCTGTTGAAAGACTAAACAGATTGAACTATATCTCCATGTGTACTCTCCATGTTTGTGAAAGCAAAGCATTTTGTCACATGACATGGGTCTATAATATTTATTGGATCTCTGATAGTAACAATTGTTGGAGTAAGTCTGGAACCTACTTAAATAGAAATATTTTTATTTATTTTCCTCATTACAGATTGGTTACTTGAAAACGTCTTGATAGATCAAGAAAGCTGAAGAGCTCGTCAAATATGCAGATCTCCACAGAGGCAGAAAATCCTGAAATGAGTTTGGATTTTTTTAATATCTCGATCTCCTTGAATTTGAGTGTCTGGTCTGGAAAACTTGCAATATGATTTGGAAATATGAAAAAAGTTACACATAATAATAGTCTCAGATCATTTTGCACTTGTTTACTTGGTGCAAAACTGTTCATAATTTCAATTGTGAATGATGAAAATGTCAAATGCTTTGGACATAAAAGAACTGAAGACACAGATGTACTGCATGTGTTTAGGGATACACTGATTGCTTGTCTAAAGAATAATGAATGTGCTCTTTGTTTATGTATTAGATCACAAGAGATGTATCCTTAATAAGTAAGTGTTGCTTCTCCCTGGGGAAATTCTTCATTTTTGAGACTTGAATAGCCATACTGATCTTAAAAGGGCTTTCATTGCAGTAGTTTCCTGACAACTCTCTTCTCTTTATGGACATTTCCCACTAGAAGAAATCTCCCCTGGACAACTAACCTGGGAAAGTTTTCACACAGGATCATTTACTTCCCAGCAATTCCCACCCATTGTCTGGGTGGTAATTGTCCAGGGCAAACTGACCCAGGGGAGTTATCCAAGGAGAAATGTCCCAGCTGGCATTGTCTGGGTGGGGGGAGTTGTCAGGTTACAGATTGGGTTATCTTTAAAGAGTGGGATTGTTTAATGGTTAAGTGTGATATGCAGAGGTGACAGAAAGCTGTGACCTGTGTCAACTAGATTTCACTGTTGGCCTAATCCATTAGTTGGTTACACTTTGAAGATTTAAGTGCTTGCATGCATAGCTTTCAGGTTTAGTCTGTTATTAAGAAAAAGTCTGGAACAGTCAACTATGCTATGACATGTTTTTGTTAATTCAAGTTTAACAAAGATAAATGTCCTAGTCCTACCCCTATTAACTCTTGTGAATATATTTAGGAAAGTGTCAATATTTAGTAATCCTCGTGTCTGCTTAAGTTGTATTACCATCAGTGAGTACCTGTCTTAAATCAAAGATATGTTTTCCACAATTTCAACTGTATTTTTCATATTTTCGTATTCCATAGTAGCCCAGTTAAGTCTTTTCTAACTCTGTTACATTAAATATTATTCTCTTGCACGTCCAAACTTGGCTTGCGAGCGATACTCTGATACAATCACTGCCTCATACCAGTATAACATTAAGGCCTCATTGCCAAACACCGACATTACCCTACCAAGCGTTTGAGCTATATTTCTGATTGCCAAATCACGATTTATCCCACACTTGTTCTCTTTACAGTTTTACCATATAATCATAGCTATTTTAATAGGACCTCCGACACACCTGTCGGCCCCACGAATAACACCGGGGTAAGGATATATCGAAAAGGGCTACCGTACCTTGACTTTCTCAAGCCAGCCACCACAAATTTTTATCTGCCTACCGGCAATCTGAGAAGTTACTATTATTCATTGTGACACTTGGGATTTTACCATAAATTCCACTTGTTTCATTTGGATAATATACCTCCCCGTTTATAAGTGACATCCTGGCACCATTGCCTACTAATTACCATATATCCTGCTACTGATGAGCCCCGAAAATAATCTTTCTGGGCGAAACACGTCTAGCGAAAGCACACCATGCTATGGCTTGTTACTTAACAAGGTCACAAAAAACATTTTAACCCATACCTTTGGGTATCCTATTAAAACATCACTTGAAAGTTGCTTAATTATTCTTTGCTGGGTAATATCCTCCCACATCACGCAAGAATTTTAAAGCGAATTCAAGAGATTTAACATATCATCACGGTTTAATTTATCCCGAGCATATTGGTCTGCGAACACGTCACTGAGTTTTTGGAGAGTCGGCCATTTTCTTTAATAAATAAATTTAATTACTACTACTCTAATTTAGATGAAGACATGTCGTTGAACAAGTCTCTGCCTTAACTTCCCTTCCATGACAAGTACCCATTTGTGCAGATACTAGATACTTGTCTGATAAATTCAAGCGACATTCTGGACTAATCATCCTACATATGCAAACATTAAACTTTTAACTTTTACAACATTCCCTGTTAAGTTCCAAGAGCATTTCATTTGTATGGTTTGAAAATGAGCCATTTGCAATGAGCATGAATCCTACTGTTACTCACTTTTCAGTCACTACTAGACGGAGGCTCGCAGAGTGACGAAACTCGTCGGAGTATTTATTTTGATGTCTGCATGAAACTACATGAAGTTAATGTTTTTATGGATTTGAATCAAGGTTCAAACTGAGACATATGATTTCGTTTCAATGACATTTTGAGCCAATTATTTGTAGTATACTACTTTCAATACACATCCGCTCGGCTGACTCAGTATCAGTAGCGTAACTGGGGTGCTTGAAGTGGGGCAGGGATGAAAACAAGGTAAATGTACCGACAGCATAATTATAGTCAATAGACCGACACCTAGTGTCAAAGAGTTATCACTTAACAAGTCACCCGCACCCGTGGCCCCCATCCACCCAGGGGTGGTGCCAGGAAAATCTTGTGTTTATCTCAGAAATGACCTTTTTTGGAAAGCCAAAGTAAATAAATTGACCATATGTGGCGACAGAATTTTCCCGACAGGGGGCCGGGCCATGCCAGCGACCCCAAGTTACGTCAGCTCCATTACCGAGGGGTTGGTGAGAAGTAGATATGAAAGTGCCTGACTATCCCATGCCATTGCAGCTAGGGCATATTTTGGACAACATCACTTATTACTTCAAGAGCCGGCTTGCCCAGTGATAGTGTTCTTTTGAGTCTGAATCGTGAAATTGCAAAGCGCGCCAAGCGCGCGAAAATTTTTAGTAGTCTTACACTAAATACATATGTAATTATTAAGAACAATAAAGAAAAAATAAAAACTGTGGGGGCTGTAGATCGTATCGGGCATAACATACATTGTGTCGAAAACACCTGGACTGCCCGGTGGAATAGACAAACTGCTCCGTTAGTTGCTCACAACTGACCCTACCTCATGACACACACGAGAGATGGAACAGCAAATAGCTTTGAGATATGGGATGAAATTTACGACCTCTGCATAACCTGTGTACTCTGCCTACATGTTACTTGGTAAGGGTGACAGGACTTAGATGCTATCTCGCTATGTGGAAAGGAACTATTGAAGAAACTGGAGTGACCCTACAGCGCGCGTAGCGCACCGAAAATTTTGGGTTCTTATTAGAGAAATTGTCCTCTTCAAAGCAAAGACTGGTAGACCGTCGGGGAGACAAGACTTAGTTCACACCGGGCGGATGTACCGACAAGATCAGCAAATGTACCGGCAGACCATCCCAGGAAGCCAAGTAAGGGGGGCGACCGCCCCCTGCCCCTTTCAGTTATGCTAGTGGTCAGTACACCATGTTTCTGAAATTCCGTAAATGATTCACTCTTTCCATCACGGGCATTTACGGGAGAGGGGGAGGGGTACAGGGAGGAGGAGGACATGTCTCTTTTTGAGGGTTGAAGAAAAAATTCCCTGGTGCTTCCAGACATTTTCTTGAGACGCTTGTAAACGCTAGTTGAGGTAATTACAGTGGAGGTCATAGGTGACCCAGTCACTGGTGGTCAAACTCTGAAAATCTTAATTTCTTCCACCGATATTTCAGGCGAGGGTATATATGGACATTCATACTTAGTTTGCAGAAGTGTTATATAACCTAAAATTGTTCATAGTCTTTGGTGGAAGACAATGGTTTTCTGTGGTCAATAGGCATCAAAATGTGGACCCTTCTAAGACAATACTTTGTGCCTGGAAGCATGGATAATTTTTATACATGGTAGGCCTAGATGGATTTTCCATATTAAGCACAATAATCCTGTGACTGTCAGGGGCGTAGCGAAGGTGTTATCTTGCGGGGGGGGGGGGGGGGTGGAGATTATGTATTGCCGACGGATCTGGTAATGCGTAGTGCGAAAATGAGCCTTAACGGGTGGGGTCCAGGGCCCCGCCTTAGGACCCCTGGTGGGGTCCAGGGGGCGCAGCCCCCGGAAGCTCTGAGGTTTAAGTATATCTCTGGGTGAAAAATTAAATCTCAGGATGGATATATTTTTGTTCATAATGCATCATCAAACACAAACTAGATCCCCACTAATTTTAATGTATTATAGCTAGCTATTCCTCTCGTCAGGCCGCTATAGTTTTAAGCGGTTGGGATCCAGAGATCCGCCAGTGCTTTAGCTAGGACGTTTTCTCAATGCGACATTTACTGATCTGTGGCCTGGGGGAGGGGTTATAAGGGGAGGGAATGGAATTTGTAAAGTGCCTCGATCGCAAATGGTGCAATATTTGAGTGGATTTCTGCCCTAATGAGGAACCTCAAAATTTACACCCAAGTAGAATTTGCTTGTCAGATTTTTTTTTGTGCGACGTTTGTCGCCGTTTATGCGACATTGTCCCACAAATAGGGAGTGGCTAAAACACTGGTCCGGCCTTAGGGCCTTTAGTGGGGTTCGGGGGCTTCGCCCCCGGAAGCTCTGAGGTTTTAGCTCAATCTCTCGGTAAAAAATTAAGTCTCAAGTAGGACTGGTATATTTTGGTTCATAATGTATTATCCAATGCAAAGGTTCCGGTTAATTCTGATGTGTTAGGTTATTCCTCCCGTCATACCACTATACTTCAGGAGCTGAACCTGTCGTTCAGAATTGGAACACTATGTGTTCAGCATTTGAACACTAGATGCGTCATGCGTTCAAATACGATAAGTGGACAGGCGTCGGGTGTTCGAAATGGAAGAAAATTGTTCAGAATCTTAACACAAGTGTTCAAAATACGCTTTGAACGCCAGGATCTGAAGATGGTTCTGTATCTGTTTCATTTCGGTGTTCAAAAGTTAAAAGCCTGAGATTGCAGTGATGGGAAGATATGCGCGGCACGCATTACATTTTCCCAGGATGTTTGTGGGTAAACCGGATCCTCAGAAGTTTGCAAAATGTGTTTGAAGTCAAGGTAAGGGTTAAGAAGACGGGCTAAGGATACCCTCTCCATGGGTAATCGGGCGCTGCTCCCCATGGTGATGATGAAAGTGAGGAATAATGTGCAGAAAGTGGTTTTTCAAGAATGTCATATGACCCGAAATAGTGAACTTATACGGAAGCCGTTAATTCCCTTTCTTTTCCCGAGTTTCCGACGGACTAAGTCACTCGTCCAATTACACCGACGGCTATGGCAAGCGAAATGTCCAATAATTAGAAAAACCAAGTTTATCGATCGAAAAACCAAGTTTATCGGTCGAAAAACCAAGTTTATCGGTCGAAAAACCAGGTTTATCGATCGAAAAACCAAGTTTATCTCCAAATCTTGGTATATCGGTTGAAAAACCTAGATTTTCAAAATAACTTGACTTATCGGTCGAAAAACTTAGATTTTCAGTCGAAAATCCAAGTTTTTCGATTTATCTGGTATATCGAAAGATAAACTTGGTTTTTCTTAACGGAATGTCCAATAATTAGAAAATCCAAGTTTATCGATCGAAAAACCAAGTTTATCGGTCGAAAAACCAAGTTTATCGGTCGAAAAATCAAGTTTATCGGTCGAAAAACCAAGTTTATCGGTCGAAAAACCAAGTTTATCGGTCGAAAAACCAAGATTATCGGTCGAAAAACCAAGTTTATCGGTCGAAAAACCAAGTTTATCGGTCGAAAAACCAAGATTATCGGTCGAAAAACCAAGCTTTCAACGCCAAACGTCCAATAACTAGCAAAACCAAGTTTATCGGTAGAAAAACCAAGTTTTTCGGTCGAAAAGCCAAGTTTACCGATTATTTCGAAAAACTTGGTTTTTCGATTGCCATGGTGATTTGCCGGTACTACTTTCCGCGACCACGACATGCTAGATGGCGGCTAAATTGATGGGCCTATATGTATTATGTAACAACATTTACAACAAATCAATGTTGGTCAATGCTTTTGTTTTTGTTACAACATTTGTCAGACAAAGCAACAAAAAGTCTTCATAGATATTTGTTATAGTCACCTGTCAACAAGTTTTTGGGAACACCCCCTTTTGACTTGGACACATCCATTATTACCATGAGGTGGATTATTCAATTATTTCAAGGGACTCAAGTTTAAGTAAACATGTAATTTTTCTGTAATTAGTGCAGATTTTAATAAATTTCCAAATACGATCGTTTACAATAAATCAATGTTTGTCAGTTTTTTTTTTTTTTTTTGTTACAACATTTGTCAGACAAAGCAGCAAAAAGTCTTCATAGATACTTGTTTTAGTCACCTGTCCACAAGTTTTTGGATACACCCCTTTTGACTTGGACACATCCATTATTGCTATGGGGTTTAGTTTGTCATGATTACAAGCCATTTGCAAGGTTTTCACAGCTAAACCTCTCGTGACCTCAAATGACCTTTGACAAGACAGTATGCTTCCAACTGGGCTAGTAGTGCTAGTAGTACAGTAGTACTGTACGGGCCCGCGCTGGTGCTAGCTAGCTGTACCACTACCAGGATCTAAGTTAACTACGAGCGACCCAAATCATCACGTGTTATATAGGCCTAGGCCTAGTATTCCCATGTATGCACATAACAAGCGACCGCACGCATACTCAGCACCTTATGTGTCACAAACTGATAGTATTCATCCGCAAAAGACATAAAAAAAAAATTGCCGCGCCTTAACGTTAGCTACGTTTTCAAAAATTGTATTCGGTTGGTAAGACAGATAAATCACAAGTCTGTCGAAAATCTTGGTTTTTCGACGATAAACTTGGTTTTTCGACCGATAAACTTGGTTTTTCGACCGATAAACTTGGTTTTTCGACCGATAAACTTGGTTTTTCGACCGATAAACTTGGTTTTTCGACCGATAAACATTTCGCTTGCCATAGACGGCCGTTGATACGGCAGTCACATGCGTAATCAATTTGCCGACGGGCCTTCAACTTGAACGGCCGGGCCAATTAGATGAAGAGCCGAAATTCGAAAGAGCCGATAACAGACTGGCCCGTTCTCTCATTCTCTTTTTCTTTTCATTCTCCGTCTTCTCTTTCACTCCCTTCCTTTCCCTTTCTTTTCCCTTCTCTCTTCTTTTCCTCCTCTCCTCTTTTCCTCTTCTTTTCCTTTTCCTCTGTTTTGCCGACAGACCGAAAATTTGCCAACGGGCGACCAAATATTGGGGGGTGTGACACCCCCACACCCCCGCTCGCTACGGCCCTGGTGACTGTTGTGGCCGTTGTTGTAGTTGTTGTTGTTGCAGTTATGAATGAAAGGTCATAGGACGTCATGGGCGGAGATCCCGGGGGGATGGGGGGACATGTCCCCCCCCCCCCAATATTGAGAACAAATCGCTGCTCTTGTATGACGTCATTAACGTTCATGCTCTAATAACATTTGGAACATAACATCGCACAGTATAGATCCAAGGTAGCTCTTACACTGAAAAGGTAGATTGTGCATCAACTGATCAACAACAATGGTCAAGGGCATGGACATTGTGGGATTTGCTTCTGTGAAGAAATCGGTCTAGGGGTATGAAATGTTCGAACTCTCTATAAAATATCAGTAAATAATTCAAGAAATCACATTATGCGGAAATGTTCTCTATTAATCTTTGTGACATACCGTTTTTGTTTTTAATATTACTCTGCTGATATTTTTGAAGGAAAGTACAAGTCATATTTTGTTACACATGACGGTGAAATCATATTTTAAGTGACTAATACAAAAAAGATTTCATTTCTGCAAAGTATTCTTTAATAAGCGTTATTTCTTTCATATGAGTACGTTACCTAATGTTAAACTACACCGCATTGTATTGCACTTCATTATATTACATTACATCACATCATTTTCACCAGTGGCGTTGCAAAGGAGGCCTGGGATTGCACGAACCCCCACAGTGGCGGCGCCAGGGTTTGGTGATTGGGGGACACCACAGATGACGTCAAAATGCCACCTCAGTTCCCCCCAGGTCTGTGTAACTTGTACCTATTTATGCGTAC
Source organism: Holothuria leucospilota (assembly GCA_029531755.1). Lineage (NCBI taxonomy): Eukaryota > Metazoa > Echinodermata > Holothuroidea > Aspidochirotida > Holothuriidae > Holothuria > Holothuria leucospilota. Next base: position 1,779,961 of record CM055976.1, on the reverse strand, counting down.
CCGCGATTGTATATAATATCTTCCTTTGTCACTTCATGAAGATGCCGTCCTGGGGAAGGGGTCTAAAGGAAGGGGGTGTCCCCCTCCCCTGTGAGAAATTTTTGTTAATTTAAATTGCTTAGATGCAAAATGGTGCTATCTTTGAGATGGCAAAGATACTCTCCTCCTAAGAGGAGAGTATCTTGTCTAAGAGAAGGGTATGTTGTCAACAAACCTCCTGAACCTCCCTTTTGGCTACTTTAATTAATGCCTTCTATTCGGGAAAAGTTGTTACGTAAAAATACCTGCGTGGAGTCTTCAGAAACATTCGTGGACTATTACGAAAATTTTCCTTGCTTCATTGTGCATTGTAAAAGGGTATCTAAGGTTGGCAGACAGCGGTATATTGCCCCTGGAAGCTCTGGATTAATTATATAAAATGGGGCACTGACATGTTGCTTATTACCAAACATCCAAATGATACTGTAGAGTATGATGCCGAGCACTTTACAACAATCGTATGTTTACTAAGTCTGAACGAAAATCCAGACGAGCAGCTTCCAGCAATGGGGAATGGGAGGGAGAGTATAGGTGCAGGGAGGTGATATTAGACCTCCCTGACATAGGAAAAGGAGTTTAGAACTGAAAAGCGCATTTCAAAATGCTTTTTCATCGTAAGTGTATTAACAATCACCATTTATACCGGTAATGGCTGCATTTGAAAAATGTATAACGGCAAATACGTACTTTCAACCTTCCACATCATGTTACAAATTAGACTGAAAGATCCCATAGGCCTACAGAGGTTGGAGATGTACTTATGTTTCTCGGAAAAGTGTTGTGATCAGAATAGTTGCATGTATTATAACCTTAATAATGGTCATAAGATTGGGTGCAAAACGTGACGAATGCGCCCGAAGCACGCAGAAAGTTTTCATTAAATAAGATTACCATGACCAAACCTGCATTCATGATCCTCTGCATCGAGACACTTTCAATTCCTCAACAAACCTATATGCCAATCACAAAGCCAATCTTTTACCTGAGAATTCGTAAACAGCCTTCACCTTTTGTTACTGTGCTTCTACGGGAGTTACCACCGGAAACTATTGAAAATCAGGATATTACTGAGGTAAGGTTTGGAGCGCGCGGGGCGCGCGAAAATTTTGATAGTTTGCGAAAGATTTGGGATAATTCTGATATTTTGAGAACCATTTGTGATAGAAAATGGTTACCACAGATCCATCACTCGGTTGAAAACACACCTCACCCTACCCCCTACAGAAATGGAGATCATTTTAAAATTTTCAAAAAAAAATTCTGAAATCGATTGGGGCCCCCGTGCCGGCGCCACTGAACCCCCAAACGTTTGTTGTGCCCCAGTGTCCCCCAAATGAAATTAAAGGTTTTAAAAGGAAAAAATGCAAAAACACACCTTGATATATAGATCTCCCCACGAGGACCCATTGACACTTCATTAGTCAATCAGAGAGCTAATAATTGCCAGAAAGGTTCTCAACAATCAGATAATATATTTTTGCGATATGCTTAGCATATTCCTTCTTTTTGACGCATGACATAACTTCAGTTTGTTAAAATTATGTTCCAACATCTGCTTTCGAGGCCAATGGGACCATGCACTGCAACCATGAACCCGGGCCCCTCATTAAATAAACTTCCCTCCCTAAATCCACTGATGATCTAATTTGTTTGTAGAAAAGTATGAAATTGTAGCTACTGTGGAAAGAAAGACTTTTATTTTCTACGAGGCCTTAGAGTTAGTGTGGTAGCCATGGTAGCCAGAGGTGCTACGCAAGCACGCCGCCTGCAATATAACGTGGATTTTCCAGAACCCCAACTTTTTGTATAAACACGACATAACATGCAGACTATGTGTATCGAATACTTAGGCCTAGAGCTAAGTTTAAAATTCGATCTTATTTTCTTTTTCTTTTGAAAAAATACCTTTATGCTGCAGTGTGGGTGACGTTAAAAGCAACATTTCCTCGAGATAAGAGTGTCAACACATGTCCAAAATAATTCCGAAAGGCTAGTTAAATTGCAGACAAAATCCGGCCAAATATTTCGTTACTATTTTTGTGACCGATGATATGACAAATAAATTTTAAGACTTCTAAAAAAGGGATATTTTGTTCCTAAAATTCGATCCCTCGCTCTTCTGAATGACCAATGCTTTCCACACACTAAATGAGTGTATGGGCTGAAGAGAAGCTGTAACGATCTTGAGAGGTATCTCGAGTAAAAATTCGGCATAAATTTCCAAAAATGTTAGAGACACATGTGTAGGAGACTCTCAAACATCAATTCGCAATGTTTTTGTAAGGTCTACTTTCGCTATTTTTAGGTATGAAGCTCACTACGATACTAACTTTTCAGATTTAGTGCAACTAGGAATTACGCTAGCTAACGTATATCAGTAGAAGAGGATATTGAGCCTATACCGACTCATGGCTCCTAACAAGATTTTCAAAACAAAAACGTACGATTTTTCTTCCAAATTTGACAAAGAGGTAACAGATTGTTTTCTATGTTCACATATCGGCTGTTTTAGCCATCGTGACAAAAATTAGTGCATTTTTGCAAAAAAATTGCGTTGAATTTTGCCTTGTAAAGCAGTGAAAACTTGGTGGGTACTAAATGTAATTGTGTTGAATATTACTGTTTTTTAATCTGACGGCTAGTTCGGATAAACGGGGTTTTACTGTTAAAACGACAACGTGAAGAAGCATGCAAGAACTTCATGCAAATTTACTTTTGTGACTGTAGAATCATTGAGCTGAGCAAACTTATTTTTATTCAGTTCCAATAAGTTATCTTAATGAATGTTCTTTTTACAACTATATTTTGAAGATAAAAATTATATTTCATGGAGCCAAAATTATAGTTTACGATTTTACAATTTTATTAGATAATGCTGAAATATTAAAAATTCACGAAGTAGCTTTTTTTTATACAACTACTTTAAATTCTGAAATTATTTTAGTGATAGAAATATTAAAGGAATTAAAATTTGTTCTTTCACGGTACTTTGCTTTATCCCTTTATTTCAGTTGTAACGTCACATTCCAATTCTTTAACTGGATTCATCATTTCATAGTTTACTATATCATAATTACAAGGGTCTATTACAGACATGTAAATGTTACTACTGTTAGATATTCTCTCTCCTTTAGACATCCTGGTCAGATTCTCCGTTTTGTCCTCCTTTTCTGGTATTTTACAATTATCCAAAACTACAGTTTCAACGAAGTTATTACAAGTTGTTGTAACTGGAGCATCTGGTAGGGGACGTAGGGTGGGAGAATTGTTGTCATTTTCCGATTCTTCTTTCCCTTTCTGCTCTCTTTTTAGGTAAAAACGAACCATCGTCGCGACTAGAGCACCAACCACTACAGCAAGAATACACATCGAAAGTATGAGAGGCACTTTAGAGATCCTGCCCGTTTCTGTATAAGTGTGAGATAAGAAGCACATTTTACAATAACATTTACTGTACGGCAATATTTACAAATATCAATATTTACAGAAAAGTTAATATTGATGTACTCGTTCACAGGAGGACAGAGACATGGTACCATGTGTTCAGAGGTTACAGGAACACTGTAGCCAATTACGTCACACAATCCAGCTCTAAAACTAAGTTGTGCTATTTGCATGTTACAAGCAACACTTGCTCTTCGCGATGTCGGCAAATTGTATGTCGTTTGTAATTAGATTCTATCAAAAATCGTCAACAGCTGGAAATACTCCTGATAAACACAACTTTGAATTGAGTCATTCAAGATTTCAAAAAGAGAATAAAATAAAAACGCTGATAGCCAATACCGTCTAGAAATGTGAAATCCTTGAAATTACCTTGTGTTTTCTGGCAAACAACACTGGCATCCTCGTGATGTTCGCAGTCGGGGTTACTTTTATATTCACATGCTAGTAAAGAATGCTCGTCACCTGCACACTTCACCGAGTCAAGATGAATGGGTCCTTTCCCTTCACCGAAAGCTGCACTTTTAGGAGCAGAGAGGGCGCCCTTGAAGCCAATATTACGGCACACTACATTCGCATCATCTATATCCCAGTCGTCATCACAAACTGTCCCCCACTGACCGTTCAAGTAGACCTCCACTCGTCCAGCTGACAGATTTCCACCAGCTAAGCGAATTTCCCCTTTCACTGATAATGTGCAAGAAGGGAAAAATTTTACAAAATCAAGGCTTTGAAAGCAATTAATATAATTGTTGAGTCCTCAGCAAATTCACTTAACCAAGACAGTAGACCTTTTCCTTAGCACGTAAACTCTATATATAAATTGAAGTTTTTATAGTAAACCAGATGGAAGTTGAGTGTAGACTAGTGTGGTGATTATTTATTTTCAAGGTTTTAACATGACCATAGAATGAGAAATTTGGCTACTCAAACGGAAAAAAAATGACATATTGGACACTACCAGTATCATAGCAATGACTGGCTGTTTCCAAGCTTTTGCCTTCACGAAAAAGTGCCTTAGGCTGAAATAGTCTAGGTTTTGGTCTAAGAATACCCTACGGTATTCGCTCAGAATAGAATACACTACACAGCGCGGCTTACACTATAGGCAAACTTAATACGTTTCGTTATAAGAATATTGTGAAAAACAACCCTACAGAGAAGGTACTTTCCTCTCTTCACAAACTATGACTGACAGATGTAACGTCTTAAAGAACAGCATGAGGCCCGATATGGAAATATGTAAAGCCCCGTTCAATCAGGGAGCTGCCACTTGGAGACGCACACTAGCAGCTGTAGGGAGCTGCCACAGGGAGCTCCTGTTTGGTCCAAGTGGCAGGCCCCTTCTAGAAGCAGGCACTGTATCCACTGGGAGTTGCGAGCTAAATCTGTACTTTTTGTCAAATTTGTTAAAATAACTGCCTCAGATACATGACACTTTTACAGAGAAGACACTCAAAATTAGAATGATCTTATCATCGAGTTGTCGAAATCTTACCCTGTTCAAAAATTTGTTTGCTTTCATGTAATTTGAAATCCACCTTTTACCGTAGCAGGACTTTCACTAAAAAGCGGCCATTAGCGGGAAGTTTGGGCTTGCTGGCCAAGAAAAAGCGTAACAAATGTGCTCTTTGTATCATGAGATTTCCCTTAAAAATCTATTAGCTTTAACAGTAGGATCTATCAATATCTGTTATTTATTCACTTTTTTCAGTGAAAATTTCCTTTGGTGAATAGAGGCATGTTAACAACTAAGATTACCCAGGTTTCCATTGTCCTATTCACAGCGTTTTTCTATTAAGACCATTCTGCCTAGTTCGTAGAAAAGTAGAAAAGCTTTACTAGTCCCTTTATCTTTTAAGATCTTATATCAAGTGATATGTCTTGGTATGTACATTAGGATATTTAAAACTATATGTGTATCTGGCTTGGTGGTTTAACCATGGTAAGTTTATATATAACTGTGTATAGCCAGACTGTCACGCAGTGTGAGATATTATATTCTAAAAGAGTGTTTGTTTGCAAATTTAATTGAATGTCTTTCACTATATACGTACCGGGTACTACAAATGCTAATATTAGTTTAATGCTTTTGGAATTCGTTGAGAAGGATTGCAGTACTCTCCTTTCAAACCACAGCAGAAGGCTACGGCATTGTCTGCATTGATGTGTTTTGATATGTTATGTTATTAAATTTGTAGGAGGTTTAATACTCAGAAGTATCTTCATATTTGCAATGTCATGTACAACACCCCATCTCTCTCGCTATACATTTCCTGTAAGAATATGAGATAATTATCATCATCTAGGCTATAAGGGCAGCGGCCGTGTGCATTACAAACCTCCTTTTCTTGAGGAACATTTGACTATGAGCAAGACTTACTACAGGGAACGCAACCGAAGGAGAAACAAGACTTCCTACAGGGAACGCAACCGAAGGAGAATGGAAGTCGTTACCAAAAGGTTCGCAGATAACACTCGCGTCTTCTTTATGATAACAGTTTGTCAGTCTTTTGGAATGGTTGCAGAACAACAATGTAGTTTCATTTCCAATGCATCTTGATTTAGTTAGATGAATGAGGCCGCTTCCTTCTCCAAAAAACGCTTCCGGAAGTGCAGCTGATGCCCTCTTATAACCAAGCTGTCGACAAACTACTTCCGCATCTTCCAAACCCCAGTCGTCATCACAAACAGTTCCCCATTTTTCATCTAGACATATTTCAACTCGACCCGCTGTATCATTGCCACCAGAAAGACGCACCTTTCCTTCAAAGAAAAAGTAGGAAATTCACGTCATCAAAATCCATTGATTCACTTGGTCGTGAAAAAGTAGCACGTGATGCCAGTGATTCGAGCTTAACCAGTGCAGAAGAAGATAACATCAATTCAACAAGTTACACTCCATTTTAACGAACTTAACTGCAAGAGTGTGTAGTCTGTAGATCATTATTGCCCGGTTATGTACTTCCTAAACTGGACGAAATTGCGCTTTACAATACAGTAGCTTCTGAGCTTTAGCCTAGAATTTATGATTATGATCTGTACTATAGATTTCTATGCAAGAGAGTAAAACTCTTCTGTTAAAAGGGGTAATGTAGGCCTACGTAAACGATGGCGTGGCCAGAATATTGATCGTAGGAACGGTGGGTTCCTGAGGACTCTACCATGTCATGGAGGACAGAATAGAAATATATTGTAACCGTTCTTCCCTTTCACGGTCTCAGACAATTGTTAGGTTTTTAGGCTGCCTAAAATAAGTTTTTTGTCGGAAATAATTCTAATCAAAGAAAGTTTGGTATCAATGGAATCGGCATTACATGTACATTATCGTGATATAATGCCTCCAGTCGCACATGCTGGAGATTTTGAGTAATTTGCATAAATTCAAAATGGCCGCCATTCTCAACTTTGAGAGTCTGTATCTCCTTAAGGGTTGTTATCGCACATAAATGTATTACCGATGGATAGAAAAATGATACCAAATTAGCAAATTATCATGTTAAAAATACTTTATGACATATCTATGACGTCACATGGGTAAAATCACGTAATATTAGGTCATAAGGACTCGAAATGGGGTATAGGCCATGGGCCACAGGGCACTTCACGTGCACTCCCAACTGCCCAACCCACCACTCTCCGACTGATCTTTTATTTGGAAACCTTATGGTTCACTGTACACGTAATCAAGTAGTAGGAGTAAATATTTTGGGTCTCACTCATTCAAAATGGCTGCCAAAAACAAAATGGCGGTAAAAATTATGTATATTTTGTATTAAATAAAAATAAAAAAATATTCGTACAAATATTTACTTACCTATAGGACTGCATGACTGTGTTTCTTGTGTTACCAAGGCTGGGGCGCGTCCGTTAACACTGGTGAAAGGAGTGGAACTGTCACCTGCGAGTGAAAGCCTGATAGTATTATTAGCATAACCTAGACGTATTGTATGTTCATCACCATATTATCGATACTTTTGTTTAATCGAACCATTGGCGGAAATTTACTCTGAAACCTGAGGGGATGGAACTTGCCAACGGGGCTGAAGGCGCAGCCGGAGCGCCTAAGCGCCCCCTGTCGGCGTGGTGGGAGTCCAGGGGAAAGCTCCCGGAAGTTGTGGGCGTATACAAAATTGTGAGCATTAGAGGTAAGCATTTAACTACTTTTAAACGACATTATAGATGCAGAGCTTGGAATGAAAAGTTTATCTATTTCCAAAGGAAACGGGATGCGTACTAATGATACCTCTTTCTTGCATAAGTTGTACGTAAAGCCAGTAAGTTCCATGATTCAACAGTTCAGGGGCTTGCAGGCAGTGGTTAATATGAAGTTCCTTCCCAGCTTTCTTGAAGGTACACGGTACAGTATTTTATCATAGCGGAAGGCTCAAGTTGATATAACCCGACTCTTCAGAAGGCTCCGCGGGGAAGTTGAACTCTTCCGGGGTGTGAACAGTGGCACCGCCAGGATTTAGTGATTGGGGGCACCACAGATGACTTCGTAATGCCACCCCAGTTATTCCCCCACCTGCGTAAATTGTGCTTTTTTTTATGCGTCACTGCCATTTGAATACAGCAGTGTGGAATCCATCCTTTGTCACTACATAAAGGTGCCGTCCAGGGGGAAGGATTAAGGATAGGGGGGTTAATTTAAGGTTCCTTAGACAGTTAGATGCAAAATGGTGCTATCTTTGGGATATTTTTGGAACTGATCTGTACTTTACTCATCTAAAAGATGAGAGAAGCAAACATTAGAGTACGATACACTTTATCACGGGCCCAGCCAGTGTCCAAATGAACGGTGAGATTGCTCGTTATAGCACAAAGCAAGTACATAGTAGCCTACTTGCAAAAGGAACGGACAAATCAAATTCCTCTTGGCAGTAAGTAAAGGTTTTAAATGATAATATCCCGAAAACTGGGGATTTATTGCCTGAATATGCGGCAGGGTTCGAAATTTAGCAATCGCCCGCTGGCCATTTGGGACTGAATAAAACGGCGGGCGAATGAAAACCCTCCCCCTGGTAGTCCAGTTGGCAAGTTAAAAAAAACTGACTACCTCTTTAGGGCTCCTATCCACAAATTAAAAATTATTTATTACAACACACAATCAGACCTATTTATCACAGACTAAAAAATTGATCTCAGTTCCAGCTTAACTATATACCAGCTGTCAAAATTAGTTCCGTTATTTACTACTTATTTTCCCATTGAGGAATGAGGATACTGCCAGTCCTTACGCACCGATATGACGGACTATAAATGTGACATCATTCTCAACATACCTTATCAGTCAGTTTCTATAATTCCGAACTCTCTGAATTAAATTCTCCGTATTCTACTAAATTCAAAAGGCTATTCGCATTCCCCTTCGTGTTGCCTGTCATCTGTATTCATTGTTGTTCAACTTCCTAAACTTTCTCACATTGAACAGGAAAGTAGAAGCATCAAAGCTCTCACCAGGTGATTGCCTCAGGTTGAATCAGGGAGTTGTTATTCGGAAGGAGGTTTAACGGAAAGTTTAATTTATGCTAATACGCTACGATCCACCGAATACCGAGGAGATTATTAATGATAAGCTACTTATTCCGTTGATGGGGAATTCTTTCTTTTATTCGTTTGCTTCAATGTGATATCGATATGTTAGCAACATCATTCAGGTCTAGTAATCCCACCACAATTGGCTTACTCTGGACAATGCTTTGATGAGTAGGTTTACGCCGCCACCAATTTAGGGGCAGGTGCTACAAAACTCGAAACGACTGTTTCATTGAAATAAACCAATGAGGTCTCCCCCTTCCTAAAGAAAGAACGTCATGCAAATGAGCTGCAGAGGCAGAAGTCTAAATTTTGTCGCAACAATTTGGAAAGTTTCCGGAAGCTTCCTGAAACAACCGGGTATACAATCAGATTCAGATTTTTACATAAACCCTTACTGGTATACTCTGATCCGCGTCCTCGAGCGTCCAAAGATGCAATAATTTTTAATTTTCCAGCGACTGGCAATGCTATGGCAGTAGCGACAAACCCCCAGTTTTACTGTTGATGTAGCAGACGACAAATCCCCTTTGTTTGAATTACGTAATCCAGTGTAAGTCTTTTAGAAATGCCAAGAAGGATACAAGAGACAGATTACTCTGTGACCTTGGCGGCGTAAACTTCACTTCAAAGCGATGTATCTCCTTCCAAATAACAACTCCCTGGTTGAATGAAGTCAATGAACACACATCAAAATGGTCAAATGTTAACAGGCATCTTCATAAGGAAATATTGAATTAAACAAATTTTTATTTCGCTTTTTGAAAATAAATACAGGCGGGCCAGTGAGAATAACTTGCAGAGTACCCAGAATTTTGGATCACTGGTATATAACGAGTGAAAAAAATTTAAGGGGAACCGCTGTGTCGCATTTACTAGTTAAGCCTACAAAGGTTTTTGTTGGAGCACTTCATTTCACAGTGTTGTCTGCTTTACAAAGTTAAAGGTGATCAGTCGTCTTGAAATATTCTTTGTGACGTCAGCCTTTTCTTGACATGTTTCTGCAGTCGTCACTGTTCAAGGATACACCGTACAAGTAGCTATGATGACATCGGTATAGCTAGTAGGTATACAGCTACAAGCCGTCTCTTCTTGCTTACCGATTAGCTATACCATGCTTGTACGGTGTATCCGTTGAACAGCGACGACTACAGAATCTTGTCAAGAAAAGGCTGACGTCACAAAGAATATTTTAAGACGACCGATCACCTTTAACGTGTGTGGTAAATGTATTTTAAAATCGATCCAAATACATTGTGAAGAAACAAAAATATACACGTGAAAATAAATAAATAAACTGCACTGCTTTGTGATTCCCTAACACTAATGGTCATTGCTGGTTCCTTGAATGAAATCTGACAACACTGATGAAATTAAGTTCCCATTATTGGGTAATATATGCAAATGTTATTTTGTAAGGTAATTGCTGTGTTTAATGTCTACCTTGTCCGATTCAACACTTTTGGAGATATGAAACTCTTTAATGTGACATATTTATGACCTACTCACCGTACGGCAGGCAGTTCACACCGGCATCCTCTCGATGATCGCAGTTATGTTCTGATATAAAATAGCAATCGAGAATTGATATTTCACTTCCCGTGCAAACAACATCGTCAACATTAATCGGAATGGTGTCTTCAACGGATCCTCCATAGCTGAAAGCTAGATTTGCCGTCTTAAACCCAAGCTGACGACAAATTACGCCAGCGGCAACTATATCCCAGTAATCATCACAGACTGTTCCCCACTGATTATTGAGAAAAACTTCTACCCGACCGGTTGTTGAGTTACCCCCAGTAAGACGAACTGTAATAAAAACAAATGGTATACATAAGACACATATGGGATGCATATAAGACATGTTTGTACTTTGAATAAGTCAGTCATGTCATCCCGCCTAGTTCAGGGTAAATTTGTATATATTAAAGAATGTAATCTTTTGTATCAAAGCCTTTTACCAGATAATTGCATTGAGTATCTCTTTTACAAAGTCGTCTAGATAATTTTAACTTTTTCTGACAATTTTCTCTACTAGAATGTGATTTTAAACGTGATTGTTATGTGGATCATATATGTTACTGTGGGGGATCTAATATCCAGTAGGTGACAGGACAAATGTTGTTTACAAAACCCCAATGGTTTTTTGGTACTAGGTGAAGGACGTAAGGTTATCAGAGGTCAAATTATGAAAACATCGTGAAACAAAATATCTCAAGAAGGATAAAATTTGAGGGATTAACCTCAGTACGACAAAGCATTTCCTTTCGGAATGGAATCGATCACTAAGTCTTTGGGCTTTCTGGTTTTCAATTCACTCACCATACTGCCACACGGCGGGGTGTATTAGACATCATAAATTGCAAGATTTGAGATTTCTACACAAAACGTCCGTAGCCTAGTTTAAGCAAACCTTGGTAACTGCATGAGAGACATCATTACGCTCTAGAATGCAATTTTTCGCCATTGTTTTCTGCTTATACAATGCACGGTTACCTTAAATTGTGATTGATACTTAAAAATAGTAGCGTCTTTGTATGGCCTCGATTTAAACCGTATATGGTAGGCCTAACAATATAGCCTTATATTAGCCTTATATTAGTGGAATGCAGATATATTGAGAGTTCAACTGTGTGAAGAATTTCGAAGTATGAAAAGCTCAGTTTTTCAAGTAAGTAGAAACAGATATTTTTCTGATGCACATATTTTTGCTTTCACGGGGATGTACTTTCTCAATAAATCATTGCACAAATTATCCCACATTACAAACTAGAAGTGGATATGACAGAGTGTTCTGGTAACAAATCCATCTCAGATTGTATTCCATTAATTTAAAACGTGCCTAATAATGTTTGACAAACTGTGTGAACATGCAGGTCTAAAAGTACGCCTATAACGTCCAATTTATAAGATAAAATTACAAATAGAGACAGGAAGCTAGAGCCTCTACGCTTCCATACACTGACGACGCCATTTTATGTTCCCGTTTTCAGTTTGATTTTACCTGAATACTTCTAGGAAAAACATACTTACCAGGTAAACAGGAAATTCCTACATCTTCACTATGTGAACAATCATGAAAATAATAATCTCGAGGACAGACTAAAAATGAACTTTCATCTCCAACACAAGCTACTTCATCAAGATAGATTGGTCCTTGCCCTTCACCAAAGCTTGCCAAGGCATCTAACACTGCAGGGAAACCAAGTTGACGACAAACCACCATCGCATCCATGACGTCCCAGTTATCATCACAAACTGTTCCCCATTTACCATTCAGAAATACTTCTACTCGACCTGCTGTCTCGCTACCACCAGAAAGACGAACTATAGGAAATGATAGTAAGGAACCGGTAATCACTTCGCGAATTCAATTCAGTTTAATTATCCAAGAACATGGCGAAAAAATAATTTCCGGAAACAACGAAAAATCACAGTTCAAAACAACAAGAAAGTATGAATTTGCTGCTAGTAGAAGTAGATATGGCAGCGAGGTCTGGTTACATATTATGTAAGATCTCAAGTTGTATTCTATTAAATTATGACGTGCCAAATATAGTTAAACAGATTACAAAATAAGTCATACGACAAACTATCTTAACAGGTCGAAAAGTACGCCAATAACGTCCAATTAATAAGATATAATGACAAATAGAGACAGGAAGTTTTCAAATCACAAGAATGTTCAAGGACAGACTAGGGGAAAGGTAAGAATCTCTGACCATTGTATTAGCTTGGGGAAGGAATTTTATAGTATATTGTTGGGCTTGGGATGGGAATTTTGTTGTCTACTGTTAGCTTGGGAAGCAGGTCTGTAGCATCTGTCTGGGGTATTTTTATTCATTTGGGCTCTGGTTGGGTGGGAGGAATAACAAGATTTACGGTTGTCCAATAGGAATTTGGGAGTTGCCACTTAGGGGGAGTGACTGCAGGCAGGAACACATACAGTCACAGGGAGGACAAGACTGAGTTCAAGAGAGTTTGTCAGTTAAGTTCTGAGAGTCAGAGGCAGATGAAGTAGCCTCAGTCTAGTTTAGGGGGTTTATTTTAGCTTAGATTTAGTTGGCCTTTAAGTTTGTTAGGGTCGACCTGTGATTTAAGTTTGATCTAACTGATTTTCCTTGTGTTCTATTCCCGAGAAGGATTTAATTTTAACACGGACAAGTAACCATACAAAGCATGTTCTTTTATTATTGTGTTCCTGTTTGAGGTCCGGACTTTCACAGCCTGCAGCTTATTCGCAAGTCGCGTCAAGACTCCCACCCCTTCCTCCTGGACTGGCCGTTGACACATCAAAATACACGATCTGACGCCAAGGATCCCGAACCCCCACCCCCAGAAAATTTTAGTTACAATACTTACGGCTGCATTGTGTCTCTTTTAAGGAAAGAAGACGGATTCAAAAGCGTATGGGACATCTTCCTATGAGGGGGAGAGGTGCAGACTGAGCACTTATGCTTGAAAAGTAGCTTCCACTTTGCTCGAATACAGCACATGTTCCTAAATGGAAGAGGAGATGAACCTCTCCTCGACAGGTACAAATTCTGATAAACGATATGAGATCAGTTCAAGCTTTAGTTCGAGTTTCTTTACGATTCATTTTCACTGTAAAAGCCATTTTCTTGTCTCAGCTTCATTTATGTAAGTCACGTATTTCACTTGACAGAATATTTGTTTGTGAAAAGCTTGAAAATGAACCATGTTTACATGTTTATAGTACATTTATTATCGAGACAAAATATTCATCTGCTACTCATTAGGTACGCGCAGCTACTTTTAGACTAGAGATGTAAAACGACGTGTGTCGTCAAGACAACAAAGTGATAACAAAGTATTATTTGGTTATACCTAAATACATTATTTAGTACATTGTTTTAATCAATTTGTACATTCCAACTCTCAAACTGATTCCCGTGTAACCTTCCTCTTTTATTCTCCCCAATGGTCCTTAATTTTCCAACAAACTTTCAAATAATCATACGTTTTATCACAATTTTCAGTTCATTTTTCTACGTGTGGATAAAGTTTATCTGAAATGAACAACACATTACTTAGCCTGGAGACTTGATCGGCCTCCCAGGTACTCGAGCATTCATTCAAGACTATTGATTGTCATGACAAGATTGTTTCACCTCTCATACAAATCGGAGGATAGGGATATCCCCGCAGCTGTTTATGTAGTTATCATGTTACACACTAATATGGTATAATCTGAACATTTTCATCTTTCTTTTCTCCCATTTATAACTATTTACTCTCTATATCTTGGATTCTCCAGCATAGCTTCCCTTAATGTAAAGATCTTTGCTTCCATTGCATTTTGTTACCATAGTTACATGAAAACACTTCTATTGGACAACTTGTCATAGAAATGCAATTTTATTCTTCCTTTTTTGTTTGCTAAGTGTGAGCATGTCCTAATCAAGAAATACCCCTCTCCTCCACGCTTTGATATTTTATGAGTATTTTCAGGAACTACATACTTACTTGGTAAACAGGAAATTCCTACATCCTCCTCATGTGTACAATCATGGGTAATGTTGCTTCGAGGACAGTCCAGTAATGAACGTTCATCTCCATTGCAAGTTACGTCATCAAGATGGATAATACCTTGTCCTCCATCAACTCTTGTTAACACATCCAACGCTGCAGGGAAACCAAGTTGACGACACACCACTGTCGCATCCATGATGTCCCAATTATCATCACAAACTGTCCCCCATTCACCATGAAGAAATACGTCTACTCGACCTGCCGTCTCTCTACCACCAGAAAGACGAACTAACGGTAAATAAGAGTACGATGTCAAATGATGACTTCGTGAAACTATACTTATGTTATCCAAAGCATTGCAAAAACACAAATGCAATATCCGAAATAACTGTATAGTGATAACCCTCTCTTTCGTCTGAAACAGTTTGTCAACAATGATATTTTTAAGTATTTTTTTCATCATGTAAATCCATTGCTTTTAAATTCTATCTCATTTTATTTGAAAACAAGATGAGTTGCATTCAACTGAAACGGAATGATGGCTTTAAAACATGCTTGAGGCATATTTTGATAGTCACTTTTGATGGCCCGGTATTTCTGGTTGTGGGCTTTTGCGACTTCGACGACCCATGACCAGACTTACTTTTAACCTTTCGTGACATTGTCCGTCGGTAAAAGTTGTACAAATTCCACGGTGGCAATTTGTGATATCTATAAAATCCCAAAACCAATAAAGATATCATGTGAAAGTTGTGCGCTTATTGATTGCTATTAAGATTTCTTTAAAGTTTCTTATGTGTGAATTTTGTGCTCACAAGATATTGTTCAGATATTGATGTTGTAAAAGACAGTCAGTTTATCCAAAATTAGTGCATTTACGACTTACACTTAAAGTTCGTAGCCAAGGTTTAGTAACGCTTGGTAACTGCATAAGAGATGTCACCACACTCAAGAATATAATTTTTCGCCGACGTTTTCCGTTTCTACAATACGCGGTTAACTTAAATTGTGATTAATACTAAAAACCAGCAACACCCTTTGTTTGGTTTCGATTTTAAACGTTTATGATAAAAATATCAGTATAAGCTTAAGATGAGTGGATATCTGTTGAGAGTTCAACTGTGTGATAAAACTCGAAGTATAAAATGCTCAGTTTTCAAGTTAATATAATCAGACTTACACTACTGCACATATTTTTTTTTTATCTCTGACATTTGATTCTCAATAAATCATTGCACAAGTTGTACCACACTGCTACTACTTGAAGTAGATATGGCAGCGTGCTTTGGTAACAGATTATCTATCTTAAATTGTGTTCTATTAGATAATGACGTGCCAAATAATATTAAAACAGGTTATAAAATAATTCATTCAACAAACTTTGATAACAGGTCAAAAAGAAAGCCAATAACGTCAAATTAAAAAGATAAAATGACAAATAGAGACAGAAAGCTAAGGCCTCTAAAATTTCAGTGATGACGCCACGTTATGTTTCCGATTTCAGTTTGATTTTACAGGGCTGGATGACTCAAGACCGGTCTCGAGTCCTGATCGTCGTGACTCGTGACTCGGACTCGGCCATCTGACTCGGACTCGACCGACATGACTCGAGGACTCGGGCTGAGACTGGGTACGAGACCGACTATTTTTTCTCACGACTGTAAAACTCAGGTCGGATCTGCGCGAAAAAATCTTTGCTGAAAATATCATTACGAGCACTACGTACAATACCATTGCTACATGTTGCGTACAGTGCATAAGTCAGTGTTGAGTATGAACAGTGAGCAATCGGAATATCAACTCGGTCTCAGGCCTCAAAGGCTAGATTGAAGACAGCACGGGTCCAGCACGAAATGTAAAGACTACGTCCATGGGTTTGCACTTGTGAACCCGTATAGTAAGCATTCAGTGATCAAATGTTTGGAGAATTTACCTTCGGGTCTGAGCATGGTTTAATGTTATTTGTCCAAAAACGTGTACCAGACGGGCTCGAAATAAGATATTCCAGCCTTTCCAGGGCCCCAGTACTCAAGCTTTTGTTTCAGACCTGGGGCAATTTTCAGGAGCCTACAGGCTGATTAACTTGTTATAATGACAAATCATGTGTTGCAACATCATGTCAGAATATCATTTAAGCATTCAGCATTCACCATGTGCTCCTCTTGCATAGCTTGATCTTGGTACCTGGAATACTACTTGGGGCAACTTGGTCTAAGTTTGAAGAAATAAAACCCATGGATTATTTTCAGAAAAAAGTACTCCTAGTCCATGAGATTTTGGTAATAACCAAGTAAAATTTTGGGATTTCCGTGAGAAATTCCAGCAAAGAACAAATTTCGTGTACTGTCCTGGGCTCAAACTAATGTGGGGCCCCCTCCGACCTTAATTCTCCTCAATACTACAGTGGCGTAAGTCACGAAAGGAGAGAAAAGGTTGTGGTCACTTTCACCCAACCCCCACTCGAAATGAACTCCATAGATTTTCTTCTTACGTACGTGTAAGCCTGCAAAACGAAAATTAGCACAGAAGATCTCCACAAACTACACCCAAAACACAATAATGTAATATTGTGGGGCCCCTGGGCACGTGCCACGCTGGCCCATGCTTAAATCTGGCCCTGATCGGGGATGGGGCTGGGGGGGGGGGCGTTCAGGTAAACAATGCCGTCTTTTATATACCAGGCACGGATCCAGGCGGAGCTCATGGGAATTTAGCTCCTTCTCTTGATAGCCATTAATCTTAAAGTAGTCAATTTTTGGTGTTGGAACTGTCAGTTAGTGAATAAATCAATTTCATATACGGTAGCATAGACCTCTGGAAAGCTAGAAAAGCTGATTTTTCTCTTTTTGCTTTGCGCGTGCGTGGAAGCATTGCTGTGCTCTTCTATTATTTGGTCTGCCTCCTTTTTAAAAATTGTAGATCCGTGTCTTATCCGTCTATGTTCATAAGAGGAAAGTCAGTTGTATTTGTTTTGTTTCGTTTACTTCTTGTTTGGATCTTTTGCAACCTTTAATTTTAGGGGAAGGAATAAAGGTTAGAATAAGACTTTTTCATTGTAGTTCTCGTCTTCTTCCACTCAAGACAAAACAAGTTCAATTTACACAGGGACTCGGGGACTCGGACTCGGACATCAGGACTCGGATACCAGGGACTCGACTGTAGCCCTGTGATTTTACCTGAATACTTCGAGGAAAAACATACTTACCTGGTACCAAACAGGAAATTCCTACATCTTCACTATGCGAACAATCATGAAAGTAGTTAATTCGAGGACAGGCTAGTAATGAACTTTCATCTCCAAAACAAGATACTTCATCAAGATGGATTGGTCCTTGGCCTTCACCAAAGCTTGCCAAGGCATCTAACACTGCAGGAAAACCAAGTTGACGACACACCACCGTCGCATCCATGACGTCCCAATCATCATCACAAACTGTCCCCCATTCACCATTCAGAAATACCTCTACTCGACCTGCTGTCTCGCTACCACCAGAAAGACGAACTATGGGAAATGATAGTAAGAAATCGGTTATCACTTTCTGAATTAAGTTGAAAAATTCAAAAACATGGCAAAAACAATAAATTCTGAAAACAACGAAACATCACAGTTCAAAACAAGAATAAAGTGTGAACTAACGCCTCTCTTAGCTAACAAACAGTTTGCCACCTTTATCGTTTCGCTGCATATCTTCATGTACCTCGATTCCTTCATAGTCTGTATACTTTCGTTCTTAATAAAAGCTGGTTCTGCTCAATGCATTTCAACACAAACATACTCGTGGCTAAATTGTGTCTCTTTAATGGAAAGAAGACAGACTCAAAAGCGTGCAGGACATCTTCCTATCAGGGGGAGAGGGTGGGATGAGCACGTATGCTCGAAAAGTAGCTTACATTTTCCTCGAATATAGCACATCTTATTCCGGCGAATGGAAGAGGAGGTGAACCTCTCAGCCACATCGCATAAACAGGTGCAAATTCTGATAAACGATATTGAGATCGCAGTTTTAGTTTTGGTTGGAGTTACCTTACGATTCACTTTCATTATGAATGCCATTTTCTTGCCTTTGCTTCATTCATGTGAGTCAAATATTTCATTTAACAGAGTATTTGTTTGTAAAAAGCTTGACAAATGAACCATGCTTGCATGTTCGTACTACATTTATTAACGAGATTGAAAATATTCATCTGCTTCTCATTAGGTACGTTCAGCTACTTTTAGACTGAAGATATTAAACGACGTGTGTATTGCCGATAACAAAGTGGTAACAGAGTCTTATTTGGTAATTTGGATACATTGTTTTACTATACCTGTACATTCCAACTTTCAAACCAATTTTCGCGTAACCTTCTTCTTCAAATTTTTAAACTCCCCAGTAAGCCTTTATCTTCCAACAAAAGTTCAAGTAATTACAAGCTTTATCACAATTTCAGTTCATTTTTCTAAGTGTGAATAAGATGTATCTGAAATTAATAACACATTACTTAGTCTGGATACTTGAGCCTGGCTTGAGCATTCATTCAAGACGATTAATTGCCATGACAAGATTGTTTCACTTCTCATACAAATCACGGGATAGGGATATCCCCACAGTTGTTTATGTAGCTGCTACGTTACTACAGTATAATCTGAACATTTTCATTGTTCCATTCTCCCGTTTATAACTATTTACTCTCTATATCTTGGATTCTCCAGCATGGCTCCCCTTAATGTAATGATCTTTGCTTCCATTGCATTTTGTTACCATTGTTCCATGAAAACACTTCTATTGGACAACTTGTCATAGAAATGCAATTTTATTCTTCCTTTTTGTTTGCTAAGTGTGAGCATGTCCTAATCAAGAAATACCCCTCTCCTCCACGCTTTGATATTTTTTGAGTATTTTCAGGAACTACATACTTACTTGGTAAACAGGAAATTCCTACATCCTCCTCATGTGTACAATCATGGGTAATGTTGCTTCGAGGACAGTCCAGTAATGAACGTTCATCTCCATTGCAAGTTACGTCATCAAGATGGATAATACCTTGTCCTCCATCAACTCTTGTGAACACATCCGACACTGCAGGGAAACCAAGTTGACGACACACCACTGTCGCATCCATTACGTCCCAATCATCATCACAAACTGTTCCCCATTCACCATGAAGAAATACTTCTACTCGTCCTGCCGTCTCGCTACCACCAGAAAGACGAACTAACGGTAAATAACAGTAAAATGTCAGTGCAAACTTCGGGAAACTACTTGTATTATCCAAAGCATTGCGAAAAGAAAAGTTTTTTAAGCAAAACATTTTATAACACAAACGCAATACGTGAAATAACTTCATAGTGATAACTCTCTCTTTCCTCTGAAACAGTTTGTCAACAAAGATATTTTTAAGTATTTTTTCATCATGTAAATTCATTGCTTTAAATTCTATCTTGCCTTCTTTGAAAATAAGATGAGTTGCATTCAACTGAAACGGAATGATGGCTTTAAAACAAGCTTGAGGCATATTTTGATAGTCACTTTTGTGTCCCGGTTTTTTTCTGGTTGGGGGTTTTTGTGACTATAGCGACGCTTAAGCAGAAGTACTTTTAACCTTTCACATTGTCCGTTGGTAAAAATTGTAAGTCGCAAATAGACTAATTTTTCATAAACTGACGGTCTTTTAGAACATCAACATCTGAACAATATCTTGTGAGCACAACATTCATACATAAGAAAAATCAAAGAAATCTAAATGACAAACAATACACCTATCACATGTTATCTTTATTGGTTTGGGATTTAATAGACATGACACATTGCCACGGTGGGATTTCTACACTTAAAGTTCGTAGCCAAGGTTTAGTAAAGCTTGGTAACTGCATAAGAGATGTCATCATACTCAAGAATACAATTTTTCGCCATCGTTTTCCGTTTTTACAATGCGCGGTTAACATAAATTGTGATTAATACTAAAAACCAGCAACACCCTTTGTTTGGTTTCGATTTGAAACGTTTATGATAAATACATCAGTATTAGCCTAAGATGAGTAGATTGTGCAGATATATATTGAGAGTTCAACTATGTGATAAATCTTGAAGTGTAAAATACTCAGTTTTCAAGTTAATATAATCAGATTTACACTACTGCACATATTTTTTATTTCTGACATTTTATTCACAATGAATCCTTACAAAAATTGTCCCACATTGCTACTAGTAGAAGTAGATATGGCAGCGAGTTCTGGTTACAGATTATCTAAGATCTCAAGTTGTATTCTATTAAATTATGATGTGCCAAATATAGTAAAACAGATTACAAAATCAGTCATACCACAAACTATCTTAACAGGTCAAGTACGCCAATAACGTTCAATTAAAAAGATAAAATGACAAATAGAGTCAGGAAGCTAAGGCCTCTAAGCTATCACTGATGACGTCATTTTGCTTTTGATTTCAGTTTGATTTTACCTGAATACTTCGAGGAAAAACATACTTACTTGGTACCAAACAGGCAATTCCTACATCTTCACTATGTGAACAATCATGAAAGTAATTAATTTGAGGACAGGCTAGTAGTGAACTTTCATCTCCAATACAAGATACTTCATCAAGATGAATTGGTCCTTGCCCTTCATCAAAGCTTGCCAAGGCATCTAACACTGCAGGAAAACCAAGTTGACGACACACCACCGTCGCATCCATGATGTCCCAACTATCATCACAAACTGTCCCCCATTCCCCATTCAGAAATACCTCTACTCGACCTGCTGCCTCGCTACCACCAGAAAGACGAACTATAGGAAATGATAGTAAGAAATCGGTAATCAATTTGCAAATTAAGTTGAATTATCCAAGAACATTACGAAAACAATAATTTCTGGGAACAACGAGAAATCACAGTTCAAAACAAGAATAAAGTATGAACTAACGCCTCTCCTTTCTTAAAAACAGTTGGCCACCTTTATAGTTGCGCTGCATATCTTCATGTTAAGTCGATTCCTTCATAGTCTGTATGTTTACCTTCTTAATAAAAGTTGGTTCTACTGAATGTATTTCAGCACAAACAGAATCCTGGTTGAACTGTCTCTTTATGAAAAGAAGACAGATTCAAAATCGTATAGGTTATCTTCATATGAGGGGGGACGGGTGCAGACTGAGCCCTTATACTAGAAAGTAGCTTACATTTTGCCCGAATATAGCACATCTTCTGCCCGAATGGAAGAGGGGGTAAGACTTCCAGTCCCATCACATCGACAAAACAAATTCTGACATACGATATTAAGATCGCAGTCCAAGTTTTAGTTGTTCGAGTTTCTTTACGATTCACTTTCATTCTAAATGCCATTTTCTTGCCTCTGCTTCATTCATACGAGTCAAATATTTCATTTGACAGAATATTTTTTGTGAAAAACTTTACAAATGAGCCATGTTTACATGATTACATCACATTTATGAACGAGATTGAAAATATTCATCTGCTTCTCATTAGTTACGTTCAGCTACTTTTAGACTGAAGATATTAAACGGCGTGTGTCGTCACGACAACGAAGTGATAACAAAGTATTGTTTGGTTACTTAAATACATTGTTTTAATAAATCTGTATGTTGGAACTTTTAAACTGATTCCCGTGTAACCGTCCTCTTCAACTTTTTAAACTCCCTAACGAGCCTTTATTTTCCAACAAACGTTCCCATAATGTAAGCTTTGTAGCAACCACTTTTGTCACAACAACAACTTTTGTCAAAATGATCGCCCACTTTTGTCACAATAGAGGTCACCAGTTTTGTCGCAACAGTCGCCCTTTTTTGTCACAATTTTGCAGGTCATCACTTTTGGCACCCACATCGCCCACTTATGTCACACATGTTGATATTAAGTCAGGTAGGTATTTTGAAGCCCTGTTCATACGTTTGTTTTATGTGAATTTCGAATGTTCATGTATACAATATCCAGGAAAATAGTTTAATATATCATTAAATAAAGCAGAGTGAAGGATAGACGACTCCCACGAGTAATTTGACCGGTGGAGGGGGGGGGGGTGGGAGTTAAGGATTTTAGCTTAGAATTTCAGTTTAACCTTTTATGACTATAAGGAATACCTACAAAGATGGTGCTTCGAACGTTTCTTGAACGCAACAATGTATATGTGTGGGTAGGACAGGAGACATGGTATCTCGTAATGATTCCTACAGGGAATATTACCACACCTATCGGGCTGAAAAAGTGGCATGAATAGAGGTAAAAAGAAAGGGGAAGGCAAAGTGAGGAAGAAGAAGAGAAAACGATAGCTAGAAAAGGAGAGGACGCTAGAGGGACAGTGGAAGGGAAAAACGAACGCCTGAAAGTCCGGTGGAAACTAGAGTACATACAGGATGTATGTGGTGTATTGTTGCGGAGATATCCGTTAATCAGAAGACCCGCATGGAGCAACAATATTAGTACGTACGAAATATCATTGAAATCATATGTATTGTATTAACATCCAACCAGTAAACAATTATATAGTGAGTCGAAAATATCTCGTTTGCAGACTTCTATTGAGAGTTCAACTGTGTGATGAATTTCGAAGTGTGTAATGCTCAGTTTTCGTTAGTATAAACAGATTTTCCCTGCTGATATATTTTTCTAACACAGTACATCCTTAATAAATCATTCTGCAAATTTTCCCACATTGCGAACTAGAAGAAGATATGGCAGTATGTTGTGGTAACATTATCTATCTCAAGTTGTATTTCATTAAATAATGACGTGTCAAATAATACTGAAACATTACAAAATTAGCCATGTGACAAAATATTTGAACAGATCGAAAAGTACGCCAATAACGTCCAATTAAAAAGGTAAAATGACAAATAGAGACAGGAAGCTAGAGCCTCTAAGCTTCCATACACTGATGAAGCCATTTTATGTTCCCGATTTCAGTTTGATTTTACCTGAATACTTCTAGGAAAGACATACTTACCAGGTAAACAAGAAATTCCTACATCTTCACCATGTGAACAATCATGGAAATAATAATCTCGAGGACAGGCTAGTAATGAACTTTCATCTCCAAAACAAGATACTTCATCAAAATAGATTGGTCCTTGCCCTTCACCAAAGCTTGCCAAGGCATCTAACACTGCAGGAAAACCAAGTTGACGACACACCACCATCGCATCCATGACGTCCCAATTATCATCACAAACTGTTCCCCATTTACCATTCAGAAATACCTCTACTCGACCTGCTGTCTCGCTACCACCAGAAAGACGAACTATGAGAAATGATAGTAAGAAATCGGTAATCACTTTGCGAATTAAGTTGAATTATCCAAGAACATTGGCAAAAACAATACATTCTGAAAACAACGGAACATCACAGTTCAAAACAAGAATAAAGTGTGAACTAATGCCTCTCATTGCTAACAAACAGTTTGCCACCTTTATCGTTTCTCTGCATATCTTCATGTGCCTCGATTCCTTCACAGTCTGTATGCTTTCGTTCTTAATAAAAGCTGGTTCTGCTGAATACATTTCAACACAAACATACTCGTGGCTGAATTGTGTCTCTTTAATGGAAAGAAGACAGACTCAAAAGCATGCAGGACATCTTCCTATCAGGGGGAGAGGGTGGGATGAGCACGTATGCTCGAAAAGTAGCTTACATTTTCCTCGAATATAGCACATCTTATTCCGGCGAATGGAAGAGGAGGTGAACCTCTCAGCCACATCGCATAAACAGGTGCAAATTCTGATAAACGATATTGAGATCGCAGTTTTAGTTTTGGTTGGAGTTACCTTACGATTCACTTTCATTATAAATGCCATTTTCTTGCCTTTGCTTTATTCATGTGAGTCAAATATTTCATTTAACAGAGTATTTGTTTGTAAAAAGCTTGACAAATGAACCATGCTTGCATGTTCGTACTACATTTATTAATGAGATTGAAAATATTCATCTGCTTCTCATTAGGTACGTTCAGCTACTTTTAGACTGAAGATATTAAACGACGTGTGTATTGCCGATAACAAAGTGGTAACAGAGTCTTATTTGGTAATTTGGATACATTGTTTTACTATACCTGTACATTCCAACTTTCAAACCAATTTTCGCGTAACCTTCTTCTTCAAATTTTTAAACTCTCCAGTAAGCCTTTATCTTCCAACAAACGTTCAAGTAATTACAAGCTTTATCACAATTTCAGTTCATTTTTCTAAGTGTGGATAAGATGTATCTGAAATTAATAACACATTACTTAGTCTGGATACTTGAGCCTGGCTTGAGCATTCATTCAAGACGATTAATTGCCATGACAAGATTGTTTCACTTCTCATACAAATCACGGGATAGGGATATATCCCCACAGTTGTTTATGTAGCTGCTACGTTACTACAGTATAATCTGAACATTTTCATTGTTCCATTCTCCCGCTTATAACTATTTACTCGCTATATCTTGGATTCTCCAGCATGGCTCCCCTTAATGTAATGATCTTTGCTTTCATTGCATTTTGTTACCATTGTTCCATGAAAACACTTCTATTGGGCAACTTGTCATAGAAAGGCAATTTTATTCTTCCTTTTTTGTTTGTTAAGTGTGAGCATGTCCTAATTAGGAAATATCCCTCTCCTCCACGCTTTGATATTTTATGAGTATTTTCAGGAACTACATACTTACTTGGTAAACAAGCAATTCCTACATCCTCCTTATGTGTACAATCATGGATAATGTTGCTTCGAGGACAGTCCAGTAATGAACGTTCATCTCCATTGCAAGTTACGTCATCAAGATGGATTACACCTTGTCCTCCATCAACTCTTGTGAACACATCCGACACTGCAGGGAAACCAAGTTGACGACACACCACTGTCGCATCCATTACGTCCCAATCATCATCACAAACTGTCCCCCATTCACCATGAAGAAATACTTCTACTCGACCTGCTGCCTTGCTACCACCAGAAAGACGAACTAACGGTAAATAACAGTAAAATGTCAGTGCAAACTTCGGGAAACTACTTGTATTATCCAAAGCATTGCGAAAACAAAAGTTTTTTTTTTAAACAAAACATTTTATAACAGAAATGCAATACGCGAAATAGTTTTATAGTGATAACCCTATTTCCTCTGAAACAGTTTGTCAACAATGATATTTTTTAAGTATTTTATTTTTTCATGTAAATCCATTGCTTCATATTCTATCTTGTTTTTATTTTAAAAATAAGATGAGTTACAGTCAACTGAAACGGAATGATGGCTTTAATACCAGACTGAGACATATTTTGGTAGTCACTTTAAATGACCTGGTTTTTCGGGTTGTGGGCTTTTACGACTTTGGCGACGATTGACCAGACTTACTTTTAACTTTTTACATTGTCTGTCAGTAAAAATCGTAAATCGTAAATCGTAAATAGACTAATTTTGGATAAACTGACGGTCTTTTACAACATCTATATCTGAACAATATCTTGTGAGCACAACATTCACACATAACTTCAAAGAAAATGACAATCAATGCATCTATCACATGTTATCTTCATTGGTTTTGGGATTTAACAAAAATCGGACATTGCCACCGTGGGATTTCTACACTTAAAGTTCGTAGCCAAGGTTTAGAAAACCTTGGTAACTGCATAAGAGATGTCATCACACTCTAAAATACAATTTTTCGCCATCGTTTTCCGTTTCTACAATGTGCGGTTAACTTAAATTGTGATTAATACTAAAAACCAGCAACACCCTTTGTTTGGTTTCGATTTTAAAAGTTTGTGATAAAATATCAGTATTAGTCTCAGATGAGTGGATTGTGCAGATATCTATTCAGAGTTCAACTGTGTGATGAAACTCGAAGTATAAAATGCTCAGTTTGCAAGTTAATATAATCAGAATAACACTACTGCACATTTTTTAACTCTGACATGGTATTCTCAATGAATCATTGCACAAATTGCCCCACTTTGCTAATACTAGAAGAAGATATGGCAGCGTGTTCTGGTAACAGATTATCTGTCTCAAGTTGTATTCTATTAAACAATAACGCGCCAAAATATTTACAAGAGATTACAAATAAGCCATTCGACAAAATATGTGAACAGGTCGAAAAGTACGCCTATAACGTCCGATTAAAAAGATAAAATGACAAATAGAGACAAGAAGCTAAAGCCTCTACGCTTCCATACACTGATGACGCCATTTTATGTTCCCGATTTCAGTTTGATTTTACCTGAATACTTCGAGGAAAAACATACTTACCAGGTAAACAGGAAATTCCTACATCTTCACTATGTGAACAATCATGAAAGTAATTAATTTGAGGACAGGCTAGTAGTGAACTTTCATCTCCAATACAAGATACTTCATCAAGATGGATTGGTCCTTGACCTTCACCAAAGCTTGCCAAGGCATCTAACACTGCAGGAAAACCAAGTTGACGACACACCACCGTCGCATCCATGACGTCCCAATCATCATCACAAACTGTCCCCCATTCACCATTCAGAAATACCTCTACTCGACCTGCTGTCTCGCTACCACCAGAAAGACGAACTATAGGAAATGATGGTAAGAAATCGGTTATCACTTTGCAAATTAAGTTGAATTATCCAAGAACATTACGAAAACAATAATTTCTGGGAACAACGAGAAATCACAGTTCAAAACAAGAATAAAGTGTGAACTAACGCCTCTCTTAGCTTACAAAAAGTTTGCCACCTTTATCGTTGCGCTGCATATCTTTGAAGTCTGTATGTTTTTGTTCTCAATAAAAGTTGGTTCTACTGAATGTATATCAACACAAATGGAAATCCGGCTGAACTGTGTCTCTTTTATGGAAAGAATACAGATTCAAAAGCGTATGTGACATCTTCATTTGGGGGGGGGGGGGTGAGCATGTATATCCCAAAATTTTGAGTATGTATACCAGAAGAGTAGCATACATTTTGCCCGAATATAGCACATCTTCTGCCCGAATGGAGGAGAGGGTGAAGCCCCCAGCCCCACAGCATGGGCAGTCACGAACTTGCATAAACAATATTGAGATCCCAGTCCAGGTTTAGTTCGAGTTACCTTACGATTCATTTTCATTATGAATAGCATTTTCTTGCCTCTGTTTCATTCATGTGAGTAAAATATTTCATTTGACAGAGTATTTGTTTGTGAAAAGCTTGACAAATGAAGCATGTTTACATGTTTATAGTACATTGAAAATATTCATCTGCTTCTCTTTAGATACGTTCAGCTACTCTTAGACTGGAGATATTAAACGACGTGTGTAGTCACGATAAAAGTATTATTTGGTTACTCGAGTACATTGTTTTAATAAACCTGTACGTTGCAACTTTCAAACTCATTCCTGTGTAACCTTCTTCTTCAAAGTTTTTAACTCCTAATGAGCCTTTATTTTCCAACAAACGTTCCTATAATGTAATCTTTGTAGCAACCACTTTTGTCATAATAACCACTTTTCTCACAATAATCGCCCACTTTTGTCACAATGGAGGTCACGTGTTTTGTCCCAACAGTCTCCCATTTTTGTCACAATTTTGCAGGTCATCACTTTTGTCACACATGTTGAATATGTTAGGCTGGTATTTTGAAGTCCTGTTCATATGTTTGATTTATGTGAATTTCGAATTTCCATGTATTTAATTTCTAGGAAAATAGTTTAATAAGTTCTCATGGGCACAGGAAGCGGAGTGGGGGAAAGACGTTTCCTCAAGTAATTTGACCGGTGAGGGGGGCGTTGGGGTTAAGACTTTTAAGTCAAGATTTCAGGTCAATCTTTTATGACAATAAGGAATACCTACATAGATGGTGCTTTGAACGTTTTTTTGAATGCAACAGCGTATATGTGTGGGTAGGGCAGGAAACAGTGTATCCGTCTCGAAAAGATTCCCACTGGGAAAATTACCACACCTATCGGGCTAAAGAAAAGTGGCATGCATAGAGGTAAAAAGGGGAAAGGCAAAGTGAGGAAGGAGAACGAGAGATAGAAGAAGAGAGGACACTAGAGGGACAGTGGAAGGGAAAAACGAACGCTTGACAGTCCGGCGAGAACTAAAGTATATACAGCATGTATATGGTGTCCTGTTGCGAAGATATGCAGTTAATCAGAAGAACCGCATGGAGCAACAATATTTGTAGGCCTTTGTACGAAATATCATTGAAATCATATTTATTGGATTAGCATCCTACCAGTGATCAATTATACAGTAAGTCAAAAATATGTCCTCGTGTCAAACTTAGAGAAAGAGGGCCGGTGAGGGGAGAATTTTATCTCCTCGTTTAATCTACAATATTAGCGTTGTAGCCACATTAGTTTGCTGTTCATTTCTCAAAGAGGATAGCTGGCAACACACGCTTCGTGCGCACTCGGCACGTATTTTGATTGCACATATATTGTACAGTGGATCAACAATATTTTTTCGGATTCTTTAAAACATGGCCGTACGGGCCGGGGTGCTGCAGGGCGCCCCCAAATGTCAGAAACCTGACTAAATCGCGCAGATATTTTGTCTCAGTCGGGCGGAAAATTGGGCAACTAAATTAGGTCTGGAGTCGGGCAAAAGTCACCGACCTCCCTGAGAAAAACAGTCCCGTACGGCCATGTTTAAAAGTATATAGTAGGTTGCTAGTTAAAACATTCCTACTTGCTTCTCGAACAGGGCTGCTATTTTTCAAAACGATTTCCCCTCTTCACTATCAAAATTCTACGTATTGAAGTCATACTGCGGTATATAATTTGTTCACTCCGTATATATGCTACCCGTCTTGCTATCACCAGAACACCAGCTGGCTCGGCACGGGAACGCGCCAGTTAACTCCGTAAGGTATGGTAACTAGTCACCCTAGTCTCTCGGCTCCCTGGTCAGAGTTACCCGCAACACGAGGATCATTGTCCCTCCGACGTCAAGGCCGAGCAGATAATTCCGAAACAGAGTAGTCAAAGCAGGAAGGCCGAAGCAATAAACTGCAAGTTACCATGGTTGGTTACATTGAGAAGTTGCTTATGCATACAGTGCGCACGTTATCCACGTTTTTACACAGCGAGGATATTTTCACCGCACTTGCCAGCAATGAACAGAGTAAACAATAAAGCTCCAGACAGTAAAAATTCTATACAAAGTTTACTTCTAGCCCGTTCTACTATTAAGAAAATCCTCTTTTTAGCACACCTCCCAGACAAAAGCTACAGTTTGTAGCCTACCGAGGTTTAAATTGCTCAAGATCAAACTTGGTGTGAGCTGCCTGCTATGAATTCAGTGAACCACTGACTATACAAGTCATCCAAGGGTTTCTATAAGGATCAATGAGTGGGGTTTGCTGACCTTTTCCCGACAAATATGGGTTACATTCCCGTCAAAATATCTGTGTAAAAAAGATTAACTTAAACTACCGTTTTAATCTTTGCAAAATGGCAAAAACTACTGAATGGAAATGTTAAGTGTAAGGGAAGGACAAGATAAATCCCCCAAAACAAAAAAAAAAACCAGCAAAAAACAAGCAGAAAATCCTACCCAAAACGGAAAACGTAGTTCAACATTTTGCAATGTCAATTTGACCTTGGTGCATACCAGTTTTCATTTGTCTGCTGCTTCACAAAGGTCGATTTCGTCATGGAAGTACTAGTTCCGAAGTATCAATTCCATGTTTGGAGCATACTGGCATAATATCGTTCTTGACGTGGGGCTCAGTTGCCCGCCTTAGGGCCCTTTCAGATATTCCCTCTATGGGGACAGGCAGGGCCGTAGCGAGCGGGGGGATGTGGGGGTGTCACACCCCCCCCCAATATTTGGTCGCCCGTAGGCAAATTTACAGTCTGTCGGCAAAAAGAGGAGAGGGAAAGGAAAAGAAGAGGAAAAGAGGAGAGGAGGAAAAGAAGAGAAGAGAAGAAGGGAAAAGAAAGGGAAAGGAAGGGAGTGAAAGGGAAGACGGAGAATGAAAAGAAAAAAGAGAAAGAGAGAATGGGCTGGTCTGTTATCGGCTATTTCAATTTTCGGCTCTTCATCTAATTGGCCCATTCAAGTTGAAAGCCCAT
This sequence comes from Holothuria leucospilota, assembly GCA_029531755.1. Taxonomy (NCBI): domain Eukaryota; kingdom Metazoa; phylum Echinodermata; class Holothuroidea; order Aspidochirotida; family Holothuriidae; genus Holothuria; species Holothuria leucospilota. The sequence continues at coordinate 1,749,456 of CM055976.1, read as the reverse complement.
CGGCAAATTGACTATTCATGGATGGCCGTATCAACGGCCACGGTCGGTGTAATTGGACGAATGACTGAAATGGACTTAACGGCTTTCGTATAGGTGCACTATTTCGGGTCATATGACATTCTTGAAAAAAACACTTTCTGCACATTATTCCTCACTTTTATCATCACCATGGGGAGCAGCGCCCGATAACCCATGGAGAGGGTATCCTTAGCCCGTCTTCTAAACCCTAACCTTGACTTAAAACACATTTTGCAAACTTCTGAGGATCCGGTTTACCCACAAACATCCTGGGAAAGATAGTGCGTGCCGCGCATGTCTTCTCTTCACTGCAATCTCAGGCTTTTAACTTTTGAACACCGAAATGAAACAGATACAGAACGCATCTTTAGATCTTGGCGTTCAAAGCATATTTTGAACGCTTGTGTTAAGATTCCGAACATTTTCTCTCACTTTTTGAACGCCGGACACCTATCCACTTATCGTAGCGTCTAGTGTTCAAATGCTGAACACAATAGTGTTCCAATTCTGAACGACAGGTTCAGCTCCTGAAGTATAGGGGCATGACGGGAGAAATAGCCTAACACATTAGAATTAACCGGAATCTTTGCATTGGATAATGCATTATGAACCAAAATATACCAATCCTGCATGAGACTCAATTTTTTACCGAGAAATTAAAGCTAAAACCTCAGAGCTTCCGGGGGCGAAACCCCACGGACTCCCACCAGGGTCCCTTAAGCCGGCCCAGTGTTTTAGCCATCCCCTATTTGTGCGACAATGTCGCATAAACGGCGACAAATGTCGCACAAAAAAGATCTGACAAGCAAATTTTACCCGGGTGTAAATTTTTAGGTTCCTCATTAGGGCAGAAATCCACTCAAATATTGCACCATTTGCGATCTAGGCACCTTTCAAATCCCAAAAATTTCCGAAGGAGAGGGGGACACCCCTCCCCTTAGACCCCTCCCCCAGGCCACAGATCAGTAAATGTCGCATTGAGAAAACGTCCCAGCTAAAGCACTGGCGGACATCTGGATCCCAACCGCTTAAAACTATAGCGGCCTGACTAGAGCAATAGCCTAATACATTAAAATTAGTGGGGATCTGGTTTGAATTTGACGATGCATTATGAACCAAAATATATCCATCTTGAGACTTAATTTTTCACCCAGAGATATACTTAAACCTCAGAGATTCCGGGGCTGCGCCCCTGGACCCCACCCCGCTAAAGCTCGTTTTCGCACTCCGCATACCCAGATCCGTCAGCAAAACATAATCTCCACACCCCCCAAAGATAACACCTTCGCTACGCCCCTGGGGACAGGAGGCGAAGCCTTTAACATTTATACAATTTTTGGGACCAGAATAAAGTATTTAAACATGGAAGTCTACCTCCGAGGTAGTTCTTCCATGATTGAACTGCATACAAATGGCATTGGTTACGCACTAAACAGAGCGTAGAAACGCAGTCTGTCTATACTTTTTCAAAATAGCAAAATTCGGACATACCCTCGGTCGATTTCTTCCAAATTTAGCGGGATTGATGGTGTGTGTGCAGGGGGTGGGGGGGGGGGTGGGTGGGTTGACGGTCATAGAGTTTCTACGGAGTTTTGCAAAAATTATACTTCTTATGTTCTATGGGAGGCTATGATGGGGCAATAAGAGTACAAGTTAAGTGTGCGTGAAGCGCTCTGAAAAATAACACTTTTATGGACTTTTATGGAGTAATGTTTGCCCTCATTTGCAGAGCAAATATCTACAAATGACACTGTATACTCAAAATTTCAGTTTCCCACTTTGTTTTCTAAATAGTCAGGACTAACGGTCTTTCGATTTCTTTATGATGCAGCAGGTTTTAGGGTTGGGAGCTGGCATGGGCAACGCCAAGATTGCGCGGGGTTTTGCAATAAACTAAGGAACGTTCCTGTTCTTCTTGAATTAATAATTGGGTAATAAACGCGAATTAAAGTTGCTAGCGAAGCGCGCCGGAAAATAGCATTTAAAAAGGCATTTAGTAACGTTTTCGGGCCCTGCATCTAATTTTAAGGCGACCTTTCTTCGCAACTATCGCAATGCAAAGTATACGCACTTTCGAGTATTAACAACAAACACGAGCGCCCTCCGACTTCACGATTAGAATACGTGAAAAACTAGCGACTACTGCATCGACAATACTACCCGACTGCAACGAACAAGTGAAAACCAGGCGCGTGGCAGATTTTCAGACGGGTCACTGAAGTGTGTGGCAAATTTGGTTCTCGACCCGATTGCAGGTCCCGATTGTGATCCGACAGTCTTCGTCCTGAAGGCGTCGGAAGTATCACTGTTTGATATTAGTGATGAAAACAGGGAAGGGGGAGGGGGTCGCGTCTCAGCTGAGTAAGGTCGTGGCAGTATGCAGCTGTTATCGAACCAGTTGCGACCTTTTTTTATGAATTGGCCAATAAAGAAGGCTTTGCGAAATCAGACACCGGTTGATGAGAGTCATTGTGGTCTACCGCCATTACGGTGATTGATGAACAGTGCAATAATTTCCGGACATACAGGACAGTTTCCAAATAAAGTTAAATCTGGGAGGGGTTAGGTATGCAAAGCAAATTTCCACCCTACACTAATTCACTTTAAGTAAAACGTAAGGGTTGTGATCATAAAATTTCCCAACATTTCTGTGGCTCCAATTTAAAAAATTTTTTTAACAAAGTTACTTGCAAAGAAGTGCCAACATTTTTCCCGACGGACGGCAAGATTTTCCCTACAGAGGGCACTTTGAAAATTTGTGAGGGTTGTAGCACCCCCATACCCCATTTGGGACGCTCCTGAAGTCGTGTTTTGTCATCATTTGTCAAGAATGTATAATGTCACATTAATGTATATAAGAGGACCATTATTGGTTTAAAATATTTTTGCGTCATTGTTTCCTGTGGTTTTACTGTGTAGATTGACGTCATGCATTACCAGCGAAGACACAATAAATAAAGGTCATGTGTCCCTAATTATCTCCACATTGTCAAGTGCTCTTCTTTTCCTACTTTCTCCTTCTTGCATCCAGTTCTTTCTATAACATCATTTCATCGTTCCCAATTCGGCTTCTGAACCCGATCGAGATGGGTGCCAATTTGTCCATTCGGAAGTAGACAATCTGTCCCCTTCCCCCGAACAGGCCAGATACGCTTTTGGGTTGTTTATTACTGTTTTAAAATATTTTTCGAAGGGCTCTCTCCTACGATTTCCCCATAATCACCAAAAGTTGACTTAAATTGCTGTATTCAGAGTCCTTATTCGGTAAGGATAAGTATAACGGCAAAAACACTTTCCATCCAAACTCAATTGCTGGTTGTGGCAAAAGTGGGCGATGCGTGTAACAAAAGTGGTGACCTATAAAATGTGGTGTAAAAAGTGGTGTAAAAAGTGGTTGTTGGGACAAAATTGGGCAATTATTGAGACAACAGTGGTTGGTGTGACAAAAGTGGTTGTTATAAGCTTTGTTTAAGCAATTCCAAGTGTTTATTTTTAAGTGTGGATAAAATGTATCTGAAATTAATGATTCATTTCGTAGCCTGGATACTTGATTGGCCTCCCAGGTACTTGAGCATTCATTCGAGACTATTTATTGTCATGAATAGATTGTTTCACTTCTCATGCAAATCAGGGATAGGGATATCCCCAAAATTGTTTATGGAGGTATTAGGTAACACACCAGTACAGCATAATCTGAGCATTTTGTTTTGTTCTATTCTCTCATTTATAATTAATCACTCACTTTAATTACTTATTCCCTTTAATGATCTTTACTTTCCTTGCACTAGTACGATTTTGTTACCATAGTTCCATAAAAAAAAACACTTTTGTTGAACAACTTGTCTTTGCAATGCAATTTTATGACTTCTTTATTGTTAGTTAACTAATTAGTATGCAGGAAACAACTGTCTCCATAACCGATAACCAGACATTATTTTATAACGTTCAAAATTGAAAGTCGTGCTTTTACGACATGCTCTTTTGTCTTATCAGGATATTACTAAAGACAATACAGATCTTTCTAATTGTATGAATTAGTCGTAATTAGAAAAGTAACTGTCATTCAGAGAGAAATATTTTAAGAAAAAATGTATATAATAAGGTTAAAAAGAATTTTACAACGAAATATGGCGTCTTTTTCCTTTGCTGTTTAAAGGTAGGTTTTACCCAATGCGTTCATTATCAAACTGTGCATAGAAAAGAGGAATCTAAATACTTTGATGAATCTTCATCTAATTTTTATTTGTGATTCTTGAGATATTAGCAGATAAAGCTACTAACTTTTTCACTCAAATTACATTCGAAGAAAGCTGCAGTGTTTTCATCTCCTTACATGAATGACCAATGATTTTTGTTGTCAATCTATTCTCACGATTCGCACATTTTAACACTTTCAAAGGATATCACCTTCAGGGATGCACATGGTGACCATCCTGAAGTTTATATCCCTTTAGGATAATCCCATCCTATAAGGATATAGGTGCTGAAAGATATGTGCGAATTGGCTGATCTATGATTATTATGATGTTTGAATACTCTAATGAGTTGACCAACAGGAAATGTAATGTCAGAAAAAGGTCCATCCTTCGGGTGCATTCACATGGCAAAATTGAGAAAAACCCTTACAATGTTTCAAGATTAACAACAGCACAAACAGACAAAGCTGTCTTGATTAATGTAAGACTATTACCTTACCTGTGCTGGCTTTAAGTTGTTTTTGGATTAAAAATGTGATAATTTCGATTGCTAAAATTTAGAGAAACACACATAGGAGATCAATACCAATTTAATAGCATGCAGGGGCGGAGCCACAGGAGGGGGGCAGGGCAGGGCCGTCTTAACGCATGGGCCCACTGGGCCCAGGCCCAGGGCCCCGCGATGTCAGGGGCCCCGCAAATTGACCTCTGCGCAAAAAATCATATCTCCCCTTGCGTAAAAGATTTTTGTGTGGAAATACTTTTATATACTCTTGAACAAGATTCATAACGGATTCTGAGTGTCAATTTCAGCTTTTAGATATATCACATATGTTATTCACATAAAAGTTCCAATTTCCATGCTTTATGCGCGACATGTAAGGGGGGGGGGGGTAAATGCAGGCATGTCTATACTTGAGCGATGGTCAAGGATATCAATTTTTCACGCAAAATTTTTCGAACACACTTGATTGAGGGGCCCCGCTCCAATGCCGGGCCCAGGGCCCGGTGATCTCTTAAGACGGCCCTGGGGCAGGGCAGGCATTTGCCTCCCCCTATGGCTTTTCAACCCCAAAATAAAATCATCTAAAAAACGTTTAAGACATAATTTTGTAGGGGTGGGGTGATGTGTTACAGTATGTCACCCATCTATCACAATATTAGTTAAATTGTTCTTTACAAAATACCTGAATCTTGCAATCCCCGCACGCATAACGTTTTCTGTTTTCTCCATTGTCTACGTGAATGCAGGTTTAGTATTACATAAACACTAAGGCCATTTTACATAACGCGCAAACACAAAAGAGCGCAGGAACCGAGAATAAAGCTAAACAATACAGTAGTATATCCTAACGGCAAGTTATTGTGAGACCTTACACATATGGTGTCATAGAGCAAAAGGTTCTCCCTCTCTTGGAGAAAAGGTGCGTATCATTGCAAGTTACACCTAAAAATACAGACAGCTAATTTGTGCATCAGGGGATACGCCTGATCCATGAATCTCTATCTAACCAAAACCCCAACCCTACCCGTAACTCGGAATATATTTTCGTCCCGGGGGAATCTTCGGTCTTTAGTGAACCTTCGATCAAGTGAACCTTCCGTCTATGGGTATTCCCCCTGTCCGGATTATGTAATGTTTGGCAATCTCAAACATTTACTGTCTCTCCATTCCCGGCATGTGACTATTTAAAGTTTAGAACGTGAACATATATATTGGGGGTATCATGAGTCAATCACTTAACGTACATTTTGACAATAAAAATATAAAACATTTAATAAAATGAATTAAACTTTGAAGTAATATTATATGTCTCCCTTATTGCATAATGCATAAGCGTAGAAAGCGGGGGGCTGGGGGCTAAAGTCCCCAGTCAAAAATTGGGGGGATAAAGTATGCTTCTGCCCCAACATCCAAGGCTAAAACCCCTTATTTTTCTTTTCAGTAAAAAATGTAAAAAAAATTGCAGTAATTTTCCTTAAAATTTGCCCAAAATGTTGCACCAAATTACATCTGAGGACCCTCAAATACCCCTCCCCCAGGACGGCGATCCGAAACAAGGTTCAGCCCCCAGTCTCGAAAAGCTACTACGCCTATGCCTTATTGTGCTTTATTTTGGTGTTGTCTAGGACTGAGTATTCCATCGAAAACGAATTTTAAATAGTAGGTGCATGGCCGTACACAACACAATCTTTACTGTATGAAGAAATCTTGAGTCAATCAGAAAAAGAGCAAAGAAAATTAGGGGCGGCGCCACAGGGTTCAGGGGGAGACCGCCTCCTATCATTTGCAAGAACAGGGGTAGAGAGAAGGAAAAGAACAGGAAAAAGGAAGAAAAGGAAAAAATGAAAGAGAAGAAGGAGAATCGAAAAAGAAAGAAGAAGAGAAGAGGAGGGGTGGGGTAGGATATCTATTTGATCCATATAATTGGTCCAGAGCTTCCAGGAGGCCCTATACCGGTGTCTGCCAGTCTTAAGTTACCCTTTTATCTGTTTATAATGCACATATTAATCAACAAAAATATATGTAAAAGGTCGTGCTTCTGTCGACTCTACGCACGTATTTTTGAGTGAAATCATACCCATACACAAGGGGGGTGGACTTCAGGAGGTTTGTTGACTACATACCCTTCTCTTAGACAACAAAGGCTACTGTCCTCTTTCACTAAACCAAAACTTAAAATTCAATAAATTATTAACACTTTTCAGCCATATATGATCAGCTCAAAAAATACCAAAGACATCACCATTTTGCATCTAAGCAATCTCAAATTGATAAAAATTTCTCAAAGGAGAGGGGACACCCCTTCCTTTAGACCCCTCCCCAGAAAACCATCTTTCCTCCAAGAAAAAATTAAAATTCAATAAATTATGAACACTTTCTTCCATATATGATCAGTTCAAAAAATATACCAAAGATATCACCATTTTGCATTTAAGCAATCTTAAATTAATAAAACATTTCTCAAAGGGGAGGGGAACCCACTCCCCCAAAAAATATCTTTCCCAAAACAAAAATTAAAATTACTAAATTATAAACTTTCCAGTCATATATGATCAGTTCAAAATATGTACCAAAGACATCATCATTTTGCATCTAAGCAACCTTAAATTAACAAAAAAAAAATCCCAATGGGGAGGGGGAAAACCCTCCCCTTAGACCCCTCCCCCAGGACGGCGATCACTCATCTTATGCTTTGCCCCCCTATCGAAATATCCTGGCGCCGCCCCTGACAGCATGTTTATATTAAGTTTCTCTTTGAATTATCTTAAGCTGGTACTTCTCTCTAATAGACGTCGATGCCTCAACAAAGCGGTTCAAAAACTTCCGTTGTGTGTTGTATCTGAAAGAATTACCTTTTTACGAGAGATAGTGTTGGAATTCCTACTCATAAGGACGAAACAAAATGTAGGACCCACAAAATGGGTACCATTTTGTCACCATTTCCTGAGTCCACAAATTCTATTCTATATTTAGTTCATGATTTGGATATTCGTAACATTTGTTCAAAAACTTCATCAGATCGTGAGCTTAATAAGTCAGCTTCCTTAAAACAAGTTATGTTTGGATGTTTTGAATTTGTGACAAGTTTCTCTTTTCGAAGGTGAATTGATGATCTTTGAAAAGGTGAGGGAAAGGGGGATAAAGTGCCTTTGAAGCAAAATTTACTGAGTGAGGAACCGGAAATCAATAAGGGAATTTTCAAAATAGGGGGATATGTCCTCCTATCTCCCCAGGATCTCAGCCACGTAGAAGGTGTGACGAAGACTGAGACCAAGGGTAGAAGCGACAGGATTGTTGACAGGCTTTTAAAATGGAAACTATAAGGGATGGCTTGAAGAGTCTGTTGAGTTCCTCGAGACAGTGGCGTAGCTACGGGGGGGGCATGAGGGGGCACTTGCCTCCCACGACAAGCCGTGCCACCGTACGTGCCCCCCCAGTGGAAAATTTTGGAATGAACAGATCTGTATATAAGCCCTATAGAGAGGAACTGAATACAGAAACTGTGCCCCCTAGGAAAGGTTCGTGACCCCCAGTGCCCCCTGCTCAAAAAATCCTGGCTACGTTACTGCCTCGAGATTGTTCAGAAACGAAAAACTGATGATTCAGAAAGTAACCTAAAATCAGTAGCATTCGTCAGGGTTATGCCCTGATAAAATTGCAGTTAATATTTCTTTATATTATTGTGCTTCAAAAGACAGGATATTTGAATGGGCTCAAGAGGAATGGATTTGCACGACCCATTTCACTTTCCCCAAAGGTCATAGGAATGAAAAGAAACACATAGCACTAAGCATTGAGACAAAGTTATTGTGTGGCACTGTCTTCCAAATATTAGGTCGGATACACAAACCCTCAGTGGCGGATTTAAGGAGAATGGCCAAGTCAGCAGCTTGAGACAGGAGCCCTAATGCCTGCAGGGGCGACTCGACACAACAAGGGGCCCAGCTTTTCAAAATTTGGCCGGCCCTGTCAGCAGCTGCTGACATTGCTGACGGTTAAATACGCCGCTGGCTATGGGCCTCTTTCATTCCTGATCTAATTGACATGATAAAAGTGATTCGACTTCCGAGAACTATACAAAAATGGACTATAAAGTCACAAGCAACCAAAATTCAAGCTTAGGCAATAGTACGGTACTGTGTACTGAAACTGAAACACAGAGTCAACATGCTGTAGCATGTATGCAATTACAGCTCAAGTGGCTGAGCAGTCTTAGACTTAAAGTCAATCTAAAGAAAACTCTTACCTTCAGAATGGCACAGTAAAACTTGCAACAAAGTAACGAAAATTCCATGAATCCAAACAAATTGCATGGTTTACATGTAGGCACATTTCGGAATGCATAGTCTTGTAACCCCTGTTGACACTTCTGAGCATTTGTTCAAATGTTTGGCAAATCAGGGAGGTGTTAAGAAGGAGATACAAATAGACTCTTTAAAGTAATGTTCGTTTCCGACAGTAATCTTGCCTTTCTTGTCAAAACTTTTATCTCAATACCTACATCAACTAGGATAAGTGGTGCATTGTCAAAATGACAATGAGAAGACACACCTCTTACGTTGAACTCGTTAACGTTTTGTTGCCAACCGTCATGCAAAAATGTGAAATTTTAATCTTTCGTCGTTATTCGTCACACGAAATATCATTTCATTTGAAGTCATCTAAGAATTTAATTACGACTTATTTTTAGAACATGTTTCTTTGGTGATGGGAACTTTGCTAAAAACTAACAAAAATGTATAGGCTTGATTGCCTGAACAATGTTTCCAGCAGATGACGTATTAAAATCGTGGGGGCACAATTGAAGTACATTATTTAAACGTTGTTGCCAGTCGTTTTACTAAAAATCCTAATTAAAATTTGTTCATTGGCGGAAACAAACCTTAGTTCCAAGCATGGGTAGATAATGGCCTTTGTCTCGGAATTACTCGAAAAAGAAAGGAGATCATCATTATAAGGGTTTAGTCAACAGAGACTTTAAATAGGAACAAAGAGACCTGTCAATCAAATGTCAGTGCCTGACAAGAATTAAATCCTTTTCAATTACATATTGCCTGACAGATTTGGTCGTTGTATCTCCTTCCTAACAACTCCCTGGACAATTGTAAACCAGGAAGGAAGTTCTTGGACAGAAAATTGTTTTGCATGTAGGATTTTATACGTGTTTTAATGATGCAAAAATACTTTATTTCCTTATTCCATGATATGCCATGACTAATTGCTGGAGAAAATTCATGTACTGCGTGCACAGTTACCGCAGATGACGTAGTTATCAGAATGAAATGTTATTTGTTTAGGTTTTATAGAACGAGAACGACTTTGTAATAACATATAAGGGCTGTAATGAATATAAAAAGAAATCTGCGACATAACCCACGTCACCAATGCAACGCTTTTTATCAAGACATAAACAGTTAACGGCAGTGCGAGAGCAAGTGTACAAATGAAATCGACTGACTCTAACAACATTCCTTTCAGAGACATAATGAGTCAAAATTAATGTAACAGTGGCATTGCTCCTTTCCTCTTTTACAGTGGTGTCGCCAGACTTTTCGAAGCGGGGCACAGAGGGCTCAACTTTTTGCCGAAGGGGGCTCACCAACATGAAAAACTGGGCGGTGCCAGAGGCGTCGCGGTGACGCAAAACTTTCATTTTTAAGCGTTAGAGCCCAGTGGCCCGTCACACAGTCCTCGGTGGGGTCAAGGGACAACGTCTAGGTGGGAGTCCGTGAGGAGAAACTGCCCGAGCCTTTGAGACATTTACAAAATTGTGAACCATACGAATGAAGCATTTTGCTATCTGCAAATGGCAATGGATGCGCACTAAACAGACCACAAAAATAAAAATTACAATTTCACGGTTTTTAGCCTTACTTGGACTAACGATTTAACGATTCGGGGCGGGCGGGGGGTAAGTGGAGACGGCGGATCACGTTAAGGTTTGCATTGGGCTTTAGAACGATTATTCCACTCATGTAGGAATTGATGTTGAGACAACTACCTACCAAGTACTCCAGTAAGAAGAAGCCCTCACGTTATAGCAACGACGATGCATATTCGACGCCACCACCCCTTTCAACCAAGTTCATGTGACCCGTAAGACATGTAAATATTCATAACAAACGCCTTGCATTTGAGCCTTATCAGTCTCAAATTGTACTAAGTTCTAAGGACGCCCTCACTCAGAGAAGCAACAATACAGACAAAAAATACATGACTGTAAAATTGGTCTGTTCAAGTGGCTTGAATCAACATTTGTTGTCGGTCATTTCTTTTCAGAAGCAAGGTCGACAAATACACTATTCACAAAGTGAACAATGTTGGTCAAAATTGAGCCATTAATCAATTACATGATGAGTAAAGTATCCACGTCAATTTATATATATATATATATATATATATATATATATATATATATATATATAACCCATTGTATATTATGCTAAACTTGTAACAGGAAACTTTGGCACTTCCTGCACCGTTTTTGATTTCATATACTATTGGCTGAGGCTGGAATAGCATCGTTTGACACATACGTATAAATGGCAAACACCTTTAGTTGGTTACAGTTGATTTGTGTAATACACGCAAATCTGAGAACTATGTGTAAACCTTTTCAGAAAATTCAGTTGAATTAAAATCACATTACGAAACTTTGTTCGTTTGTTGTACATGGCAATTATTCTCAGATAAAAACGAACTTAGACAGGCCCTGTGGAGAATCGTTTTACTAAAGAAGGGTTCTCCCTACATAAAATATACCTCATGAGCCTCTCGACCGCCCTGCAGTTTTATAATAATGCTTTTAGTTTATATTTGCTTTTCAGAAATAATGATAAAGACACATCAGGTCAGGGTTCAAATATGAAAACAAATATAGAAATAGTGCCAGCGGCGGATTTAAGGGAAAGGTAACTGTCAGCAACTTGAGGTACACCCTAAAAACGTCCGGTTCAGATTTGAACGGAATCAGTTCAAATGGGCACTGAACCGAAATCTGGTCAAATATTTGACTAGATATGGTTCATTTTCAACAGAAATCGGTTAGTCCTGAACCGAAACTAGTCAAATATTTCATCTTTTTTTCGGTCAAGTGTCCATTTGATCCGTTTTTTGGTTCAATTTGAACCGGTCGTTTTTAGAGTGTAGGGGCCTAAACCTGTCTTCAAGAAGGTGTGACGGCGGGGGGTGAGTGGGTGGGTGGGGTAGAGGGAGCGAAGCGACTGAGAGAGGGAGGGTCTCCCAGCTCCAAGGAATTTTCTGTTTTTATGCCCGAAAATCAAGATTTTGAAGCACCTTTTATCTCTCACTTACTTATTGATTTGTTTGTTTATGAAAGATTTATTGAGAAAATGGCATTGAGTCCCGAAATGTGGTAGTTATATAAAAAAATCACATACATGTAACACACATTCACAAAATTAAAATTACAAAACAAGGAACATGAAACTTCTCTTCATAGACATACACACATGTACACACGCATACGTGCACAAACAGACCTCCATAATTAAATTGTAGGACATGCCCACTCCAGCTCACAAGCAAAGACACACAAACACATTGCATGCACACACGCATACACACGCTTTCCCTCTCACTTGAACGTATCCAACCCACTCAAACAGACACACATTTACATTACAGTATTTGAAAGAATGTACACACATACATACAAACACAAACGAAAGCACAGTCAAAACATTCACGCATGGTTGATCCACCTATTTAATAAATAGAAAGACGCGTTGTCCGAGTGGGCTTCATGCAACCCTGGTGCAAAACAAACACAATAACAACAAAAAACACTACGTAATGAATGGTGGTCATGTTTATTAATGAACTGAATTAATGAACTTTTACGAGCTTATTTATGTATTGAAACCATGAAATATTCTAGGTTTGTTTGTTTTGAGGATTCTAAAATACTACCCACCCTGCATTCAGAACTACAACTTTGCATCCTAAACTGCTGTAGGAGATCAGAAAACTTTGACATTAGATCCATAATCTACTGTTCAACATGACTAGGAAGATCTTTGTGAAACTAGAATGGACAAAGAGCTCATAAGTGATTGAAATGCTTAGTGATGTATAGCGATTATGTGGAATTTCGATGATGTTTAGTTTATCAAGGTCATGACCACAGTAACGTGATAGTTATGCAACTTGACAGAGACCTGTAAAGAACACACAAGATTTTTGTAACTGTGAAAAAATTGTAAAATGTTGTAAAAATACATTTCCCAATATTCAATAACAATATAAACCCAGATGTGTTTCATTTGATGTATTTTCTTGTAAAAAATAAAACATAACATTCACAAAGTATTTTTGGGGCTAGTCAGGAATTTTGGAAATTGGAAAATTTCACATTTCAAGCGAAATTTTCGTCATTTACGTCTGAACCCCTTCCCCTTGGAGTTTGCATACAAAGAACATCCTGTTTCCAAAAAAGCTGTAAACCATGGCTGTGGGGTTAACCTAATTCGAGATATAATTTTCTGAAATCTAAAGGCAATGGGTTATCAAACGCTTGTACAATGTAGAGGCGACTCGACACAACAAGGGGCCCAACCTTCCCAAATTTTGGGGGCCCTGTCAGCATCTGCTGACTGCTGACTGTTAATTCCACTCGTGATATTTGTACATGATTTTCCAGCATCAAAGTGATACTCTGGACCGATCAAAAACCCTACAGTGTCAGTATACTTTACCTGATGGCTATAAATAAGGTGAAAAAACCTAATAAAACATACAAATGGTTTTCAAGTTACCTCTTTCGAAAATGTTCTATTGAGGTCCCATCAGGCAAGTTTGTTAAGTCATTGCAGTGTAAGAGTGCACGGGGAAATAGTCATGTATTTACTTATTCCTTTCGTTACAAGAAGTCAGCATTTCTGAAAATTAATTTCACACAAAAGATGGGGATGTAACCTCAAGATGATATTCTCATTAAAAACTCTATTTAATCAGGTAATTTAAATATATTAAAAGGTAAGTTGGCAAACATGCAAATATGCATTGACCATCCTCTCCAATGAGATACAGTTTACTTGTACCTGAAGGTCAAAACTCAAACATCTGCAAATCATGCCAAGCCCCGACAGTTATTAATACCTTTCTTTCAAAAGAACTTTATCACATTCGTATTACGGTCACATGAACAAAGATTGAACCCAGCCTTACCTTGAGCTAGGGATTCAAACGGAAGAAGAAAGATCCAAAGTAACATACTGGTCAACGACATTGCCTTTTTTCCGACTTCAATCTTCACGTAGTTGATACCTAGCAATCATACCTCCAAAGTAATGAACTTGTTCTGACTCTCAATCTAAACAAACTGGTTACATACGGTGCCATATACATGGCATCAAGCAAAGGTGAGGTATATTTTGATTTCTGAGGTAGAAGTTACTTTAAATATTCACAGTCATTTGAAAACGAAAGACATTAAAATCTTTCATATTTGTCATATCAAGGTGAATTACTTTTTATTAGGTATTTTTGCATTAAGTGTTAAAGGTTCTTCCACTTTCACTTCTAGTGAACAATTGACTACGGTTTTAATTAAGATGATATGTCAGACTTGCGTTAAATCTTTCGTGTTTTTAATTAGTAGTTGTGAACAAGCGAAACAAAAGTTACCGAAACGAAAACCTGTCATCCACATATAAATAAATAAACGAAGTGCTTCATTGAGTAGTTTATCTACCAATCTGGTTTATCAATAGTAACGTGACAAGAGTGCTTCTGTGGACATAGAACAGTAGACCTTATGCACTGACGTTTTGCGACGTCATGTAAAGGATAAACAAAGAAGCTAGTTATTGAACAAGTTACAAGACTTTGGTACAAATACTGTACGCACGAAATGGCCTTCACACGGACGCCCACGTAGACTTAAGCCGCGGTCACACTACAACGAATTCGGATCGGATTCCGATCCGATTTTTGTGAGTTTTTATTAAAATCTTCTCCATCTCTGGTCAGAAAGAGCCCAAAATTTGCCAACCAGTGTAAACATGTGATTTGCATCAGAGGTCTATGAAAATAAAATGTTAACTGATTTTTTCGTGACGTCACACCGACAAACAGCTTTTATCAGACACGCGTAGTCCGATAAAAGCTGTCTGTCGATGTGACGTCACGAAATAATTCGTATAAATTTAATTTTCATAGTGTTGCGATTAAAATCATATAATTACACAGGTTGGCAAATTTTGGGTTCTTTCCGACTCGAAATGGAGAAGATTTTAGTAAAAACTCACAAAAATCGGATCGGAATCCGATCCGAATTCGTTGTAGTGTGACCGCGGCTTTAGGCGTGTATCCGACAAAATTAGCTGTCTGTCGTTGTGTTGGTGTATGTTGTGATGTACGCGCTTACCTCAGCAGAGGGTTCACGTCCTGTTCTGTGACGTCATATGCGTACGGTATATTAGAAGGCTAAGATCTGAGAAGAATGACAGTGATGGTATAGCCATAGCATTGTTTATGATTAATCATAGTAAGAAGACGGCAGTCTTGAGAGAGGAGATTAATAACGTGACGAAACCTTTGACGAAAAATTTAAAGACCTAAAGGACATATGTGGTGGAACCTTTGTGGTAATAAAATAAACATGTCGTATCAAGTAGAAATTTAGTACCCTTTAACTTGCTTTAACATCAGACAGCCAGATACAAGAAAATAGCCCTTCCTTGATCAAATTATGATTAGAACGTGTCCAAATGGAGGTATGAATCGCACAGCAATGTCATTCTTACTTTCTGTGAAATAGTAGTACGAACTACGGTATGTAACGTCAAATGAGCATAATATAACGATACATTCTGATAAAATATTTTCTGTAAAATGATTATTCTCTGGCCAATAGGTAAAATTCCATAAGTGGATCAATATGACAGCTGTCTATGGAATGGAAACTCCCTTTTTAAAATAAAGTTGGCTTATCTATGCTTTGTTAACGAACATTTTGATTGCTTCACAAAATGTGAAAAGTGTTATAACCGAGGTCAACAAGACTGATCTTTTTGTGATCAGTGTCCTTCTTAGTTCAAAAGATAGCTCTTTAAATGTTTTAGTTTTAGTCTTATAATAAGTTTGGACAACAGTTTTAATTTTTGTTATTTTATTTATCTGAAGAAACGTGGACGTAAGTGGTAATGTCATGACATGATTCTACGATAAAAAATCTTATCATGTTAATATAAAACTATATACTTTGGTACGGACAATCAAGTAATATCTTCTACCTAAACAGTAGTAAGGGAAAATGAGAAAAAATTGAATAAAAATTAAAATATTTTACCGGAACGTTACTCGTTTAAAGGCTTTTGACAAAGTGAAAACTGAAAAACTTACAAGGCCAAACTTTTATCAGCAGAGACTCTTATGGTGAACTATAGATTCAGACTCCGAAGTAATAAAGATATGAATATAATAAATGTTTAAAAGCATTTTCCTGTTTTTGTCAACTTTACGTCCTCTTTTGATTATGCATAGAATTATACATATAAATAATATATAATGTAATAAAAGCTGTTAATATGTTGCTAATCTAAACTTTACTCTCCCGTGTCAAATAGGAAAAGTAAAGCCAATTTATTTCGCATCTTACTAACGTATTTTACTAATTTTGAGAGTTACTTTGGTGGAGAGAACATGCATTGCGCAATATTTACCTAATGTAACAATTCAAACTAGAAGAAGGCAATTCAGCCCGTGTTTGTTAAGCTTTTCTGTTTGTCAGAAATAACTCTCGTTCGTTAAGTTAGCCATATTGCAGAACGTGGGCTTCTGAAAGAAGCTAGCGATCCTTCAATGTGATCCTTCATGTTATTTTCCTTGACGGTTTATTTTCTCTCATGTAAGTCGCATAAATTTATTACAAAAACATTGAAACTAAACGGTCTGAGCTATTACGTATGATATTTCTCTAGGATATTAGAACTAAATGCGTTTTTCACACGGAAATTGTGTAGGCTACAAGAGACCTTCACCTTGCAATAACAAAAGGCCTTACATGCAGTGTGTAAGAAACTTGGTATTCATGATCGTCCAATCAGGGAGTTGCCGACACAGCAATTTTTTGCTGTGTAATTAACTACTGCAACATAGAGATGGCGCTATGTAACTAAAGCTTGCTAGCTTCAATTTAGAGTAGGTTACAGTATTGAATCAAAAGCCACTATATTTATCCAAAGCTGACAGTCCAACCATTTGATCGCTTCTAGGCCTTTTGGCTAAGATCATGTGTAGTTCTTTTCAGCTAATTGAGAATGGGATCACTCATGACAGACCCTTGATGTAGAGGTCTGAGGGTGGAGAGGTTGGTCAATTAAGTCTGTTGTCCTTTGGGGGACGTAGCTCCCTTTGGAAGCAGAGCTCCTTCGGGAGTAATGTTTGGTTTCTCCTCTTGGCTCAGAGTCGAGGGGGCTTTGGAAAAAGTATACAAAGCAAATCCAGCATTGTTTTAAACTGTCTTCAGTCCTTTCATTGCAAGTAATTTAATGTTGAATACTGGTCGGGTCAACCATTATTACTGACTCAGGTCCACCAGTGTTATTACTGACTCAGGTCCACCAGAATTATTACTTCCCTCTGATACTATTGATCTCGACCGAATGTACTTGTAAGAAACAAATGGTAACCCCACGGAGCTATCGTCTATTTTTAAAACTTCTTCAAAACTTGCCAGAACGTCTTGACTGTAATCAGTTACGCCATTGCAAACTTTCAGACGTAGTAAACTTAAGGTAAAAACAT
Source organism: Holothuria leucospilota (assembly GCA_029531755.1). Lineage (NCBI taxonomy): Eukaryota > Metazoa > Echinodermata > Holothuroidea > Aspidochirotida > Holothuriidae > Holothuria > Holothuria leucospilota. The sequence continues at coordinate 1,731,966 of CM055976.1, read as the reverse complement.
GTTGAAAGAACTCCCTCGCTCTCTGTTCCGACATGTACTTTTACATTTGATACTTTGGTCATGCCTTGTTCATACAATAAAAGGAAAAAGAAATCTTGGACCTAGGAATATCATTAATAGCCTTTTGTTCAAAGAGAAAACGAGTCGGCAATTAGTTTTTAAGTAAGGTCTTGGTATGGTGGCATGTCTGGTATTCCTTCCCTGGAATGAATTCCTAGCCCCATGCTAATTGACTTGTTCCTACGTTTGGAATGAATTTTGCCATTAGCAAAGGCTTCAGAGAGGGTTCGTTAAAAGAGAAGGTTGTTAACAATTTGTAGCCTCACAAGAAAATAATCAAGAGTAATTTTGAAAAACGAATGTATAATTGTATAAGGGTGTTCACAGAGGTCAATACGATGCAATTATTCAATGACATATACACAATCCTGGTCAAACTTATGTGACAAATCCTCGTCGCATCCCTCTGCAGTGTTAGGAAGGTTAATGTATGTCGGTCTCTGAAAAATAAAGAAGCAAGATACCTTTCTATTATGAAGGATGAGTTAAACCGATAGGCATCCTGAAAATACCTGGAAGGCTGGAGATAGTCGCCCCCCCCCCCACAAAGCCTCCGAAGGCCTCTGTCGGAAATTTCTAGTCTCTGTCGGAAATAAGTTAAAAACAATTCACTTGAAACACTTACAACACTTGTTATGTTTTTAAGCAGAATTACACATCGAAATGTGAACGTGAAAACCAGAAGTCGGACTCAAATTGCCTGGAAAGCAAAAAAAAAAAAAGGTCCCCAGATAATAATCTGTCGGAAATTTTTTGCTTTTGCCCCCCACAAAAAATATCTAGTTACGCCACTGCCAATACTCATCTTGCCTAACTATTAGGCTGTGCGGCATACTCTGCATTAGGTCTCTGCATTGATAATACACTGTCCCGGAAACATCATATATCCCATATATGCAATTCCTGACCGACATTTATCGGCATTTCCATCACACTGGCCGTATTTTTTCTCTTGAGAATTCTATTCAAGTTCATTACTCCTTTGTGTATGCCAGGATTTCTTATGGAATTGAGATTTATGGAAGTTGCTCCTGCCTCGACTCTTTGCCCTCTCCAAATAATGCAAAGTAGGCTACTTAAGTTACTTATAAGGAAACCAAGACGCTACCCGACAAATATATTGTATGTCGAACTACAATCTACTTAAAGAATCCGATATTCACACCTATTGTTTTCATGGAAATATTTTTAGGGACGGATTACTGCCCTCCGTCTTAGCCAGTATTATCAGACCCCCGTTATCCAACCTTGTAAACTGTGTTACTACACTGAATAATAATCTGTTTTCTACAACACACCATAGAAATATACATAATAAATGTTACTCAATAATTATTATTTTACACTTTGGCAAAAGTTACCTGATTATTTTAGGACAAAAGGTCATTACGGCCATTCCAAAAATGTTTGAAAACTTATTTAATTAGTTGCTATAGTTCCTAAGTAGTTATTTGTTCTATCTTTTCCCCCATCTGTTTCTCATTCTATGTTTCTGATGTAAATACTGACTTTTTCTTTTATTTTGTATTTAGTGTTTCTTCCAGTGTCCATTGTATGCTCCAGTATGTAAATATTATAGTAATGTCTGCATCCTACCACCAAACATATGCGAAATAAATCTGAATCTGAATACTCCTTGATCAGTCATATCCCTGGCCATACAATGGATGAGCAAACAGTGTCGTCTCCGCGGATTACTGCATACAGGCATATCGTGTGTTGTCTTCACCTTACCAGTGCATGGAGCAATTCATACTTTTCTTTTTTAATTTCTTACATAATTTCATTGTATTTATGTCGATCAAAAAATACAGATGACAGTGATAGTAACGTGAATGGAAATTGGGTTCTGTTTTCCTGATCTTTTAAACATAATAGATAGCGATTTATGAATAAGTATTAATTTATTATTCTTTGTTCTATAGTTCATTCCTAAATTCTCTTGTCTGTCATTCCAACGAAATCATGCACAATGGGCACAAGTAATTATCCTGACTGATCTCTTGGTGGCTCTTGTTGATCATGTGAACATATTTTAATGCTATGTTGTTACATTTGTTTCTGGATTTATCAAATTCAAGTAATTCCTTAGTCTTTTTTTTTTTCTTGTTTCTTGGTTTTTTTTTCGGAATTGTCATTCTCTGAAACGTTATGACGAATACCGATAAGGGATAAAGTTTAACAAGGATTTAAGTAAATTTTCGAACATCAGGTTGCGACACATTACCTCATCCGTAGTTTGTGAGTTTGCGATGATACCTTCTGCTCTTAATACTTGGTAAACCTACTGAATGGGATATGGTTACATCATTTACTGTGATATGGTGATATAACTACGGGGACTGATCAATGGAATATTCAGCATCCAAGAGGATATCATAGGAAAGCAAAGCGTACAATCAGTCACAACACTGTAAAAACGTCCTATTAAATTGAACCGAAAACTGATCAAATGGGCACTTAACCGAAAAAGGTTCAAATATTTGCCTAGTTTCGGTTCAAAACTAACCATTTTCTGTTCAAATTGAACCGAATTCATTCAAACATTTGACTAGATTTGGTTCAGTGCCCATTTGAATGGATTCGGTTTAAAATAATCTGAACCGTACGTTTTTAGACTGTATCAATACATACCTCCTCCATAAATGGTAAGGAGAAGGGACTTGGCCTATACACGGTTCAAGTGTACACCTTTCACTTGATAGAGATCGATATGAGACCAAGATAGTTTGCTCAGCACAGCTGTTGGTCAAAGCTACCCTCAACCCTTGGGAAAATGGGGAAAACTATTCCATCGGATGCGCACGTTACATGACAGTCCTGAGAGAACTAAACCAAACCAAACCTTCAAACATTAGTTTTATTTCAGGTCCTCGTGTATCAAGGTGTTTGCACTGCTGTATACCAATTAGCTTCTAGTGTGTTAAACTTTGAATATTGCTTAACAAGTGTTAAAATTGAAAGCCCCTTAGGTGCATGGATTTTCTTTCGGGCACTCCCACTTGATGCACTTTCAGCCGACTAGTAACTCATGTTTCCGACTTGGATGGGACATAAAAAATATTGATTATGAGTTAAGAAATATTGATTTTGAAATGATAACATAAAATTAATTAAAAAGTTCATTCCCTTCGATAAAGACGTTTATGTAGGTCAAGTCATCTAGTCAGCAAACATTCCTGACATTGTTTTTAATTGTCCATCTGGCTCATAGTCACAGTGGTTCCTTTCTGTATAGCCAAGCTCAATATTAATGACGCTAGTTGACAGCCAGATTACAACACGTCATAATGACCAGCTAAGCATCCTAAACCCTTGTCTGTCATGGATACACAGAAAGGGGTCCTGAGGGATGGTTGGACTTTAGACGGACGATTGTCACTTAATATTTACCTAACACAAAGTTCCTTTGACCTTCGATGAACACCTTGTAAGCATGATGTCATTTTCGTTTGATATTCTTTGCTTTCCTCCGAATTTGAAATATATAAGCGTACTTGGATCAAACCAGTGAATCAACAGCTCCACGGTCGTAGATTCACATGATTTGATATCAATTACCGTTGAAGGGTAGCTCATGAGGCAGTCGGAAGAAGAGCATTTATTGAGCTGTAATTCAAGGCCATCTGGGAACGGTCATAGTTTGATACCACCTCAGTATGATACATGTCATAGATTTGATGACGTAAAAACACGTACCTGGACAATATATGACCATCACGAAGTAATGAAGTGCACTGGCGAACCATGGTATTTACGTATGAAAGTGGTCGGGATTGTGTCAAATGGACAGGTTATATCCCTTTAAGTTTCAATATGATCAACCAATAACAAAGTGGCGTGATTTTGACGTGATTTTGATTGTTTCCAGCAAATTTCAAAAAGACAGGCAGGGAGTTACCTTAGAATTAAAGGTCTTGTGCCCGTGGCATTGAACTTCGATTTGTCAATTCAACTAATTAACGACAAGCAGTTGTGAATTTGAACGAAACGCAGTTGCTCGTTGATTCTGACAATGATGCAATGCACAGACACCCTCTGATAAGTTTGTGATGAATATTCTCATCGTTAAAGAAGCTAAAGATTGATTCTCAGTTTTTATCATCAACATACGCACAACATCTGATAGTACTCAGAGCTCGGAAGAACTTAAAATTATTATGTTACAAAGATGAATTCTGAATGTCAAAAAAGACTATTTAACACTTCACAATTTCCCTGGAGGCCAGCTAGATACTCTAATATGGGATGACTGGAAAACATTCGGCCATATTACGCAAAATGTTTTGTATGTTACAGTTAATGTGTTTTAATACGCTGCGTAGGTGACGCAATTTTTCAAAACGGGAGGGCTGTTGATAAAGGATTGTGGATCCAAACGAAAATTTGAAAGTTTGATAAAAGTTCTTATCAATGACGACTGTAGTCCATTTTTAACGATTCGCTAAAGTGGGAAAGTTCGGAGTATTGCAAAAATTGTTGTTGAGGAAAGCGTCTGCCTCACTCTGTAAAAGTAAGGTCTACCCAATGAGTCAGGGAAATTCTCCTTTTGGGGGAAAAAAGAAACTTTTCCCGAATGGGGGACGCCTATGCTACACTTAGGTTTGCTAGACTAACAAAGACAAGGTTAAGCAAGATTTTGTGTTTTTCTCAAGAACGGCGTAATGAACCACCGATTAGGGCGTGGCTTCGCAGTGGCTATGACAATCCATCTACCAAATTTACATTTCATAGCATTACCGAACAATTTTGCAAGGGCATCCAAAAGCCATTTGCCACTGACAATGTACAAAAGCACACATGGAGTTGTGGGTGAAATCACAATATGGCGGGGCCTATGACCAATTTTTCTCCCCATCGGGGAACCTAGATTCTCCCAAAAGGGAAAATCTCTCGAACTGCCAATTTGTTGTTGTTATGGTTAATCCCAAAGATGTACTAGTCAAACCATATATAAAATTTGTTCTTTATAATTCTAAATTAGACGTTAGTAAACTTACATGGTCATTTGCTTTTACAAGACAAACGTTTGCTAAAAAGTGATTTTAATGAACTTACAGATTAGCTTTCGGCTCTCACAATATTGTCGCTAGGAGGCTAACCCGTTGCATTTATAATACTTTGATCATTCTTCTGTGGACGTGTCCTTGGACGGTTGCATATTATATAAACAATTTATTATAGTTTGGATAGGAATCTGGTGGCTGTCTTGATCACCCTTTTTCACGTGAGATCCTTCGTTTAGTCCCTAACCCCACCCCACCCTACCTATTGGAAAACAATATTTTTGTCTAAAGGCCCTCTCTCGGAGTTGTCATTTTTAGAAACCTGATGTTAACTTTAGCTTTCCCGAATTTTCGTATCCTTCAAACTAAAGCAAAGTGATTTAACTTGTTGCTTACACCGACAGCTTAAGACCTTCATAATCATGAAGAAGTTGTGGGACTCAATTACGTTAGCCTACTACTGTTTAGCCAAGAAATTCTCAGCTAACTAAAAATCTTCAAATTTCCAAATTAAACGAATTAATTTGAAAGCAGTTTATTCAGGCTGCTTTTGGCTGTTTGGCGAAGACTTATTGAGAAGAAAAAACGAATAAAGTATTTTGTTAAAACGGCAGCACGCAAGCCCGCTGTAGCAATAGTCTGCTACAAGCACGGATGTGTGAGCCGATGGGTTTGTAATGGACCACTATGCACAATTACACATTTTTTATATCGAACAGCACAAGCCTCCTCGCAAGTTGTATATAGCAGCTCCCTTTTTGAAAGGAGTCCTAGATCTTATTCCTTAATCAATGAGCATGGTTGTGTGTTTACAAAAAATTACTTGCAAGAGGGGTAGCGTTGATTGTTGAATTCAATATTATTGCGTTTGTGGTACAGAAAATTTTCATATTTTCAAACTATGATGGGCATATGACTGGAAATAACGTAGGTGGGTAATGTTCTATTAAAAAATAAGAATCTCACAGACACGAATTGGCTGATTTATAGCTTGTGAAAAATATTTACACCAAAACTTTCCAATTTTCAAATGACGCAACATTCAGAAGTCTTATAATGCGAAACATTTTTGGAAATGAAAGCTATTGCCGGAGTTTATTGGTGAAACTGAATGGTACAGAAATGTTAAAGCTGTCTTTTGTCTGGACCGTGTGATTGAAACCCCTTCAAGTTTAATGAAACATCAGATGTTAATAATTGTGTAGCTAGCAGAGCGTACAGAGAGGCAACACTAATATTCTCAAATTATTGAAGAGGGTATATCCGTATAAAGTTGATTGTTTGGACAGGGTTTCGCAAACTACTGTCTTCAGTGGTATAGAATTGACCTTTGCCAATAAACTGCTTTTTGAGCAATGCAAAACAAGTTGTTGAGAAGGTAGGAACGGTTACGGTAAACTTTTGTTGGGAATCTGAACCATCTGGAACGGAGGAAATTGGCCCTTTAGGAGACTTCTACTCCATTTTACTCAGAAGGCCAACAGTTTACTTCTAGACTAAACCAATAGCAAAACCAGGTTAGGCCTACCGAGGGGGCTCTTCCATTAGTTTTCTAGTTTTCAAAATATTTCTTAGCCAATTATCAGCAATAAATTTATCTTGCTGTAAAATCGTACCACGTTATCACTGTGTTGAGCTTCTTACTCGGCACTGAAAGCTAATTACATAAGGAACTGGACTATAATGTCTTCTGTATGAGCAACAGATTGCCCCATTCCCTTATCTGCAGCACAATCTGCCCTCGAAAGGTTAAAACACCCTAAAAATCAGTTACTGCTCCGGTAGCTTGACTCTAGATTGATTTGTGGCAGCCCAAAAAGTGATTATTCTGACTTTGTCAGATAATGTTGGCCGATAGAGCAAAACTAGGTTAAAGGTAACAATTGGATATAAAATTTCAATAACATATGTTACAATGATTAAAAAATAGCCACAATTCCATCTCTACAAGACATTTCTCTGCTAGGATATGAAATGGTAAAATGCATTCATTGAACTTAAGTAGAAGGTAGAGCAGACGGAAATTGGTGACATCAATGTTCCACGACCCAGATTTCATGCCTTGCTTTTCAAGAGCATTTTTGTATTATGTACGCCGTATGTACGCCGTTTGTTGTTCATGCACGAGTGACATCAGTATCATTGCCATGTTTATTTGAAAATATGCTTTCCGTTGCCTATATGCTATCACTACCGATTGCAATTCAGAAGCACAATGTTTTGCAATGCACAGTTTGTGTTACTGCATGTTCTTGATTCACTGATCTGCACTGCACAATATGTCATTGGCCAATCAGAGAGGTTGAAATACATATGAGAGGTATAGTTTGTATATATGTTATGTTAATGCGTCAATAGCAGTGTTTTTACCAGTCACAAATTTAATTGGAGTTACTGTGAATGTTAACTTGGAATGATAGGAGTCTGCCTTTAACCTTATATAATACACATAGCTATGGGTAAAATTAAGTTACATAATATTTTGGTACATTATATGATATTACATCAAGGAGCTGGATTCACATGGTTCCCGGAGAATACTCCCGGATAATTTCTCACCTAACAATAACCTCCGGATACCCCCCCCCCCCCCGACAATCTCAATTTTGACATTTTTCTGTTGGGGATACTTTCCAAGAGTAACGTCATTATTGATAAGTGCACGAGTGAAGATTTTCTAGAGGGTTGTCTCCCGTGGGGATACTGTCTGAGGGGAATCATCTGGTCGAGAATTATCCTGGGGAGTCAGTCCGTTTACCGTCAATACAGTAATCGTATGGAGCGGAAACATGCCCCCCCCCACCCCATTGTGCATTGATTGTCGATTTCAGGGTAACTTATATAATTTGTCAGTACAAAATTCCTGTAATCATAGAAAGAACAAATGTCAATATATTACTGTACGTTGTAGATTAACTTAAAACAATCAACTGGTTAATTGATTGCGTTATATCATCGCTCATACGAAACCCTATCGTTGCTTTTTCAATAAAACCGAATAACCTTTCTCTAAAATGACGAGAAATGTTTCGCCCACACATTTCTTATTGATTCTCTTCACACTGCATGTAAAGCATTCGATTATTTGACTACCATTTGTTGAAATCTAACAACAAATTGTTTTCAGCTATTTTCATCCAACCGTAAAATTTGTCGCCATTCCAAGTAATCCGCATAGAATTTCGTGAAAACTGAAATGAAGCAAACAAAAGTCTTCTGCCTCCAGCAAGCAAAGTTGTCTTTCCCATTTTCTGCTCCATTCCCTCACTTTTCAGTATCCTTATAATTAAAATTTTATGTCTGAGGGATGGATCCCTCTTTTATCATTGCAATGATATTTTCGACTTTCACGAAGATAAGGGGATCTCATGAGGATATTTCCTATGAATAAAATCATACGGCCAATTATAAACACAGATTGATCGCGAAAATGTCATTTAACCACAAAATGTCATTTAACCACAAAATGTCATTAAACCACAAAATAAACAGCATTTGTTAGTAATGTAAAGTCAAAAGGAATTTCGGTTAGTTGCTATGAATCTTCTTCTGGATGTAGATGTCAATAGAAATGAATGGGTATTAGCCTATATCATGATGAATTTCTGTGTGAGTGTGGGTGCATGTGGGTATATGCGTGTGTGACGTCAAGGTTGTGAAAGCAAAACTCAACAAGTGTTAGCCTATTGATCAAGGAATTAAACTAACAGTCATGTTGCATTTTTAGACAGTAAGTCAATAGCCTGTCAACACAACCTCGGTACAATCAAAACTTATCTACAATTTGCAAATGTTGTTCCTTAAGTTGGTAGTTACTGTGATTGATGCTTCTCCTTCCTATAACTCTCACTTCTCCAAGCAGCTAGCTACCACATGGAGCAAACACAGCTTTTTCGAATCGCGCAAAATTACTAAAGAAAACGACTTTTAAGTGGAAGCGTGTCTTCAGCGCAGATAAGATGCACCAGCTACCCCCTTCTGTCATACAGACTGGGCCATTTGAAGAACACCACTGCACTCTTGTATAGCATATTAACAGTATATTATAATTTGGTGGGTTGACCAGACGCCTCCGATTTTCGGGGACAGTTCTTGATTAGAACGATTCGCCCCTGATAAATAAGTGTTCCCGAAAATGTTCCGGACTTAAAAGTTTTGAAGAAAATAGTTACCATAAAACTGCCAAAGGGTATACCTATTTTGCACATGAGAACCTCAATAAACACACACCCACTCACACCTACACACAATTCAAGAACCTCTCCCCGGGTGATCCTTTTACCCTTTCAATATTTGTCACATATTTTCATTTAAAAATCTGGTCAGCCAAACATCTGTCTCTTATCAGTCATGTGATGTATTTGAAAAAGGGCTTCTAAAAGTGAATGTTATAATCAAGTTGATCTCCACAGGACGTTGTTTGTTGTATCTGCTCTCTATCGCGAGAAAACTGCTCATTTCTTGTTTTTTTTTCCAAAACAGAATCATTGCAGTGGCCACACAAAAACGGAATGAGGAAAATAACGCAATGCTTCCTGAATTTTCAATGAAATTTATCTCCTCAAAAATTGTATCAATGAATTTGTAATTTTGCCCAATCTTTGTGTACCTGGTGAATAAATGGACTTACCCCCTCATTCGTGAAATTTTCCCTATACAACTGAACAGAATAAATCGTGGTGGTATAACTAGGTTCACTTTTCAAAATTGGAGCTTTGTCCTGAATTTAAATCAATAAAGCTGTCTGAATTAATTATTTATGCCTTTGCATGGAACATCAGCCGGGAAAACTGTTGAAACTGATGACGTATAAAGACGTCATGTTTGCATGACCAACCATTTTTGTACAGAAAATCGACTATATATGTTGACAATTTTTGCACAGTGAACTAAAGCTTAAAGGGCGTTAACTGTCTCCCAACCTTTTCTTCAGGTAGGGGTCTATCAGCTAAGTTTTGCAAGCATTCCCTTCGTGGCATTACAAGAATCTACCATGAGGTGTCAGAGAGTAAATACTGCAATCAAAAGTGAAAGCATGAGTTATGAAAATTGTCCTGTGTGGAGGGAGCTAAAGAGAGTTTTTCTCAGAAAAGCGAGGGAAATGAAAATGAAATGATATGAAAAGCACGCTTAACGGCTAGAACTCCGATGCACATCACAGTTTTGATTAAATCGATCTCCTCATGATTTGTTTCCTTTTAGGAGAAGAGTCATTGTAAACTTTTAAACGTCAAATCAAATGATAATTTTGAAACTCGTATCCTAGTAAAGATTCTATGAAATTCATCTACTAAATGACATATTTTTCAAAAGTGCTTAAGAAGACCTTTATTGCACTATCTTGGTGTTATTGCTTCACAACAGTTCACTCATAAGCAGGAGTGATAACGTGGTCTTTTGTAACCGCTTCTCTAACAAGATTTGAATCGATCGATTTACTAGGCCTAAGCTAAATATTCTAACTTCCTTTTAAACAGTGGCATCGTGAAAGAAACTGCAGTTTCTTCCCTTCAGAAGTAACAGTTTAAACATTAAAAGTCAAGATCTTATGGGAAATACAACAAGGTAAAGTTATCGCATACAAAATGATCTCACATGTTACACAAGCGTGATCAAAATTTTCGGAATCGGTTTCTTTCAGGTGAAGACCTAAAAAGGGGAAGCTAACGCATTAATACGTTGATCGCTTTTTGCCGCATAATGTAATGTTTTTCAATCTTTTTTATCCAATTCAGACTTGTTTGCATTATTGTATCCAAACAAAAAGGAGAAAACCAAAGCTTTTAAATCTATCTCAGTAACCATTTCCAGGCTTACAATCAGGGGCGCAGTGAAGGTGTTATATGGGGGGGGGGGAGTGTAGAGATTATGTTTTGCCGACATATCTAGTAATGCGTAGCGCAAAAACGAGCTTTAGCGGGTGGGGTCCAGGGGCCGGCCTTAGGTTCCCTGGTGGGGTCCAGGGGGCGAAGCCCCCGGAAGCTCTGAGGTTTAAGCATATCTCTGGGTAAAAAAATGAAGTCGTAGGATGGATATATTTTGGTTTATAATGCATCATCAAATGCAAAGATTCCTAATAATTTTAATGTGTTAATACTATTTCTCTTGTCAGGCCGCTGTAGTTTTAAGCGGCTGGGATCCAGAGTGTTTTAGCTAGGACGTTTTCTCAATGCGACATTTACTGATTTGTGGCCTGGGGGAGGGGTCGAAGGGGAGGGGGTGTCTCCCTCCCCTTTGGAAATTTTTGGAATCTGAAAGGTGCCTAGACCGCAAATGGTGCAATATTTGAGTGGATTTCTGCCCTAATGAGGAACCTCAAAATTTAACCCGGGTAGAATTTGCTTATCAGATTTTTTGTGAGACATTTGTCGCCGTTTATGCGACATTGTCGCACAAATAGAAGATGGCTAAAACACTGGGCCCGCTTTAGGGCCCCTGATGGGGGTCCAGGGGCTTCGCCCTAGAAGCTCTGAGGTTTTAGCATAACCTCTGGGTAAAAAATTAAGTCTCATGCAGGATAGGTATATTTTGGTTCATAATACATTATCCAATCAAAGATTCCGGATAATTTTAATGTGCTAGGCTATTCCTCCCGTCACGCCACTACACTTCAGGAGCTGAACCTGTCGTTCAGAACTGGAACACTATGCGTTCAGCATTTGAACACTAGACGCGTCAGGCGTTCAAATACAGTAAGTGTTCAAATAGATATCCGGCGTTCTGTATCTGTTTCGTTTTGTTTTGGTGTTCAAAAGTTAAAAGCCTGAGATTATAGTGAAGGGAAGACACGCGCGGAACGCATTATTTTGTCCCAGGATGCATTATTTTTTCCCAGGATGTTTGTGGGTAAACCGGATCCTCAGGAGTTTGCAAAATGTGTTTGAAGTCAAGGTTAGGTTTAGAAAACGGGCTAAGGATGCCTTCTCTATGGGTAATCGGGTGCTGCTCCCCATGGTGATGATAAAAGTGAGGAATTATGTGCAGAAAATGGTTTTTCAAGAATGTCATATGACCCGAAATAGTGCGCCTATGCGGAAGCCTTTAATTCCCTTTCTTTCCCCGAGTTGCCGACGGACTCAGTCACTCGTCCAATTACACCGACGGCCGTTGATACGGCTGTATACGGCCGTCACATTCATAATCAATTTGCCGATGGGCCTTCAACTTGAGTGGCCAATTAGATGAAGAGCCGAAAATCGAAATGGCCGATAACAGACTGGCCACCCGCTCCCGTTCTCTCTTTTTTCCATTCTCCATCTTCCCTTTCACTCCCTTCCTTTCCCTTTCTTTTCCCTTCTTTTCTCTTCTTTTCCTCCTCTCCTCTTTTCCTCTTCTTTACCTTTCCCTCTCCCCTTTTTGCCGACCGACCGAAAACTTGCCGACGGCAACCAAACATTGAGGGGGTGTGACACCCCCACACCCCCCGCTCGCTAGGGCCCTGCTTACAATATAACCATGCGCAGACATGACCACACTTTCAATCGTCAATAGCTCTTTTAAAACACCGCAAGAAGATATTTTGATCCGTGGGGTGTTCTTATCGGAACGTGCCACTCACATAGGACCAGGACCAGACAAGGGCAATATCTTCCTGCTGTTCAGGCTTGTGATCGTGCGGGGTTAGATAACGCCAGAAAGACTCTTAAAGTAGCGCACCACTTATTATATCTCCATTGACTTACACACTAAATTTGATGTTCCATGGCATTTGGACCCTTGTACGAGTTTTCAACAGTTGCAAGCTACACCTCATACGAAAGATCAAAAGATGGCGTTTCACACCGATTTCAAATTTGTGTATCATGACCTTTGACATTTTGAGCTTTTGTAAAAGCATGGTAGTTTCTGCCTTTTCACTTCTTTCAAAATACCATTTTGCACAGCGGAAGGATAAAATACAAAAATATCTACGATACTTTCAATTTTCCTCCTTTTTTTGCAAAACTTATACTTCAATTCATTTTTTTGCCATTACCACATCACAGACTGAGCACATTCTTTCAGCAAAATTGCCTACTCTGTGCCCCAAAATATTCATAGGGGTTACATTTGTGAGTAAACATTTTCCATTGGGTAATTGCCTTACATTGGTGGCGCGTTGCCCTCACATTTTCGTTTGTAAACTTGAGTCTACCAGAGTTCAAAGTAAGGATTTTTTAAGCAACCCTTGTGTTTTACCGATCGTTACCCTAAAAATCACAAAGTGTGCCCTTAGAATCGCAAAGTGTGTAGATAGGTACCGTTATCGCATCACAGTGTAAAAGGTCCTTCTTTTGCTTTTCGATTCAAACACCATTGTTGAATAAATTATACTAAAACGATCGCAGATTTCATCATTTGGGTAGGTAAAAGTCAAAGGCAGCTCGTGTGAAGAGAAGTGGCTGGCTACACGAATGACCATTTAACTCGATATTTTTGGACCCAATCAGATATTTATCAGATAATTGGGCACTCAGTTTCTTAACAAGTAACACACTAGTAGGGCAAAAATGCTACACTACATTCGCAAGCGGTGATTTAGCTAAAATTATCGAGAACGTACCGGTATCGCTCTTATATGCTTCGTCAAAATCGAACGCAAAATTCTTCAGCAATTTCATCGCTGGCTGATATAAAGTGCATTCACATGGCATTTTAATTAAACACTCCATACTTGCAATACTTTCAACGATGTTAATTTGTCTTATAACCCTTGTTCACCAGAGGGGAACACAGTGAAACACTCGTTTGTATTTTTACGCCGTCATAAACTATAGGAGGCAATCCTTCTTTCGACCTATAATCCACTTCCAGGAACCTCAAACGCCTCGTTTTATGAGTTTCTTATAACAGAGGAGGGACAGAGTGGGGGAGAAGGACGGGCAGCCCCGAACTTTTTTCAGACCCCTTTCTCTAACTAATACTGGGAACAGCATAAAAAGTACCGTATTACATCTGGGGCTTTTAAACTTTCAAACTTTTCTCAAAGGTTGAGTTCTCGTAGACCCCAACAGCCCCCTCATTACTTTGTAACACAAATTCATCCCCTGTCCAAGTCTATATGTTGGACTTGCGAAAGCCGATCCCCTCACATCGGGTTGCAAGTTCAAATATTCCGTGCAGTGATTGCAACTAATGGTTTCGTTGATCATTAAAAGAAACCTTCCCTGGGCATTCTTTGTTAATACTTTACCAAAAGGTTTCACATTTTTTGCTTGCGTTCCTCGTTTTTGTATTTCATCACTTCTGTCAGTTTGTGGTTAATGTTGTCTTTTGTTTTTGGTTTGGTCAAGCCGATCCATCAAATTTGCAGTTTTCTATACTTCCTAATTCAACTTAGATGTGGGGCACACACTACTGAGTTAGGACAAATGCTGTGCATCCAAAGCGAAATACTCAAGTAAAGCCGTCATAAATTTCGCTGGAAGGTATTTTCACTACAATCGTGGGGACGTAATGATCGTCAGGGATTCTTGAATGGCGCGAATATCGTACATCTGTAGAAGCTTTTACCCCACTTCTTAGATCCGTAATTCTGAACGGAAGGTTATGAGAAACAAGAAAGGAAGACTGTCCATCAAGAAAACACAACTATACATATTAATAAAAATGGCGAACTACCCCCCGCAACCCCCCAAAGAGCTAAATGAGAAAATAACAGACTAAGGAAACAATTGTTTTGATTTTCATCAAGCAGAGGTACTGTAGATCGTACAGTATATATACTGGGTATAAAGCCCAAGTTACCTCGGGAACAGAATCGAAATCTTACATTGGCATCTCAGGAGGACCCTTTCAACAGCGTTTCAATTACCATACCAAATCTTTCAAACACGAGAAATACGAAAAAGAAACAGTAAAATCTAAATATGGGATCTGAAAAGAAGGGGGATTAACTTCAAAATCGAGTGGGAAATAATAAACAAATCGAACACAAGCCAACGTAAATCGGGGCAATGCAACTTCTGCATGGAAGAAAAGCTAGCAATTCTTCACACCAAGCACATCTTGAACAAAAAACAGAGGTTGTCTCAAAGTGTCGTCATGGTAACAGACCGCTCAGCTGTGTCAAGAAGAAACAAAGGCCCATCGCAGTCCGAATAGGCTATGTCCAGTTGTCTGATGGTCGCCGCAAAAGCGTGAAACTCGGAGTAACAACATGCTGTAAGTAGCTATATATACCATGTATTTGTATTTCTGGCTCAGTCTACGTATTGAGCACTTTTTTGGCTGGAAGTGACCCTCCAAATCTCTGGTATATACATAGGCGTACGGGGGTCAATATTTCTGAGGGGGCAGGGATAATTTTTGCCCGAATTTTAGAATTTACGAACAAGTTGCCCGAAGTTTGATACCGCCGTGTCGGTTGCAAAAGGGCGTAACTATTTTCTTGGCTGTCTCATTTGCCCGAATGGATCCACTATTTTTGCCCGAATTTGGAGGGCATATGCCCCCTGCCCCCCGCCTCGTACGCTTATGGGTATCTATATATATATATATATATATATATATATATATATATAATAACTATACATGTTTCACCAGTCTTTTCGTCTTCTCTTGTGTTTTTACTGGTGTAGATGGAGAAGGCTAAAGGCATTTCCCCGTAATTCTTTACTAAAAACTAACAAAAGTAAGAGCGTCTCGACAGCACCCAAAGCCCCTTTGTTGTTACTCGAAATCCTCGCTTACCGCCCTTACAAGAAATTATTAATAAACATTTCCATATTCTTTCATTGTCTGATAAAATGTGCAAGATTTTTGAGTCGCCACTAAAGTCATTTACAGGCACCCTCCCAATTTAAAAGATTTGCTTGTAAAAGTAAGATTGTCGAGAAACACACCCTAAATTTTGGGTAATTACAGGTTACACTGTAAAAACTGCGTTATGTGGGAGGCCATGTTAGTTACGGATTTCATTAGAAGTTCCTATACGGGGAAAAGTTCTTAAAACACTCTGGACTTTTGACTGCATGTCAATTGGGGCCATTTACCTTATTAATTGTAATGATTGTGGGAAACAGTACGTGGGGGAGACGGGAGGCCAATTACGACAGAGACACCGGGGCCATAGGCAGGAATTAAAAAAGCTAACAACCCTCTAGGGAAACATTTTAACACGGGCTGCAAGTATTTCAATTTAATCGCCATTCAATCGATCGAACAAAAAAGAACTTTTTTGGATACACCAACTCCACACTTTTGCACCGAACGGGATTAACATTCAAGCAGCAGAGCATAACTCTTCATTTGGCTTGAGCCTTTCAGGTATCTTTACTTGAAGTAGCTTTCGTCTTACAGTGTTCCTGACGAAGGAAAGTTGATCTGTTCGAAACGTTGTATTTCTACATTTTGATCAAAGTGTTCTGGTGAATATATTTAGTCAGTGTTTTCTAATCGTCTAACTATATATATATATATATATATATATATATATATATATATAGGTAGAGTTAGTTAGATAAGATTTAACGACACACCAACACCAATGTCTTATATAGTGTCAACTAGTCAAAAAAGTATAGTTCAAGTTTGGTTTCAAATACAGTTCAAAAACGGTGCAAGTTCTCCCCTTTAGTCGCCTCTTACGACAGGCGGGGAATACCGTGGGCATATTCTACAACCCCCAGCCCACAGGGGGCTATATATAGGTAGAGAGACTTAGCGACTTTATATGAATGAGTCGAATCAACGCTGTATTAAATAGTCGCATAGAGACCTTAGACCAGAGGAAAAATGGCCTAAGGTCTCTATGCGACTGTTAAATACAGCGTTGATTCGACTCATTCATATATACGTCTCTCTACCTACTTAGTACTACATGGGACGCACTCCTATGACGTAACAATGGAAAGCTTGACTCGACAGTATTTAAGCTCAGTTGACCGCGTTCTATCAATGGCTCAGTGGATTGATAGGCTCAGTGGTCAGAGCATCCACCTTGTATGCGGGAGGTCGCTGGTTCGAATCCTGCTTGAGGCTAAGTTTTCCTTTCATATGTTAAATCCTCTTTCGGTATAAGGCAAGTGCTCTGTTAGAGGAAAATGGCCTAAGGTCTCTATGCGACTGTTTAATACAGCGTTGATTCGACTCATATACATACATATATATATATATATATATATATATATATATATATATATATAGCTTGATAGCGTAACTATTTTCAGTACAATGTTGGCTGCTACGGCATTACCATTGCTCTTGTTGTTATTCTTCTCATATATATATATATTATATATATATATATATTATATATATATATATATATATATATATATATATATATATATAATATATATATATAATATATATATATATATATATATATATATAAGGTCAAAGTACTGCGTAGCACTTTGAAGTAGGTAGGTAAAATGAAGTAGTAAATAGTGCTAAAAGTTTGTGAAAAATTCCACGACGTTTCGGGTTTAAACCCTTCATCAGGTGGCAAAATGACCGTGTCAACGATCACCTGATGAAGGGTTTAAACCCGAAACGTCGTGGAATTTTTCACAAACTTTTAGCACTATTTACTACTTCATTTTTACCTATATATATATATATATATATATATGTATATACAATAAATATATGACCATTAGATAGAGTTTGTTCACGTCACTTTAATTCCGACAACTTGTTTCGAAGAGGTGGATACTACCGCCTCCTCTCATCAGGGAATTACAGCTTTCTCAAACGGTTTAAAAAACAAAATGCGCGCAACCATAATGCGCGCGCAAGTATTTAAACTACCTAAGCAAATGAGATGTTTTTTAAACCGTTTGAGAAAGCTGTAATTCCCTGATGAGAGGAGGCGGTAGTATCCACCTCTTCGAAACAAGTTTGTCGGAATTAAAGTGACGTGAACAAACTCTATCTAATGGTCATATAATTATTGTGTATTGCTCCTTCACCTAAGTAGAGCACTTTTTGAAGATAATTTGGCCAACAATCCGTATATATGTATATGTATATGTATATGTATATATATATATATATATATATATATATATATATATATATATATATATATATATATATATATATGTCCGAGTACGTTAACATGATGCGCTCGGTAAATATCTGCATGTGTGTGTATATATGTGAGCGCTCACTGGTGAACAAATAAGCACAAACTAGGACCTATGTAGAGATTAAATCGGACGTTCAATGACATAAGAGATGGATTTAAAGTCACTTTTGGGCAAAGGAAATATATTTTAATGCACTCAAATATAAACTGATTTCGCAATTTTTAAGGAATGCTGTTCTTGTCAAACAATGCAACATAGCCTTCTCTGTTGTGCGGTGTAGGTTTCATTGTAAGGATGCCCTCCAGTGTGCTCCTATCAACCCTCTTTATAGGCAAATCAAACGAAGACGATCAACTTCACCCACACCATCACACCAAATGACTTTCAGTTTGTTCAAGTTGGGCATCAAACGTTCAGCGATCTGCCTATAGTCTTGCTTAGTTCGCATATAGGCCTATAAAGGGATTTCATGTGACATCACACGAGTCAGATTCCCAGGCACTGAAGGGCAAAACACACGCGGTAAGCGTATTTACAGCACACGCGCACGGCAGATACTTCTGTGACACAATGGACGCGTGCCCTTCAAAATCAAAGAGACGCGCGATCACGGGACGTCGGTGAAATCCCTCGAAAGGCTCCCCATTGCCTGGTTGTGGGTGTATGCGTATTGAACATTTGTTTCATACGGATTGACAACAGTGACTTATACGTACATGTATACGTTAACGTAAACGTACCCGCACAGCCTTACAGACAACGTGATTACATGTGTTCTTTTACTGCTGCATTACCCAAGTCGTCTATAAGTGTGGTATTGCCGGACGCTTGATCGTATCACCATGATATCCTGGGTCTTTATGTGCGTGGTCACTCTGCGCATGTGCTATAACGGCCAGCAAGACAGTCAGAGATACTCTGAGGTTACGTGACAAACCTCTGTATCAGTGAGCACCTGAAAACTAACTCGGCTAAAAAAAAACTCAGAAATTTATTTCAGATAGTGAGATTTTACAAATTTGAGTTAACTTCAGAAAACCGTCACGTTTTCACTACCTATTTGATCGGTCAAAAGGGTAAAAATTACTGACTCTGCAAAGATGAGCAAAGTGCATGTCACACCTGCCGAAAACTGAATTTTTTGACAAATTCAGAGTGATACCTCATAAAGTCATAACGTATCGGTTCATCCGTCTAACTTTTTTGACAGGTTTTCATATATTAACACTTCCAGTTGCAATAATCAACGCAACTGTCATCCGTTACGACGAAGATACTTTCTAGTGAGTGCCATATGAGCATGTCTTTGCGTATTGCATACACCAATAGATTGATGATAGTCGACGTACCGTTTGCTACACTTACGACTAAAAGTCAAAGCGAACCATCAAAATCCTCGACTGAAATTCAAAACAGACCTTGTAGTCATTTTAATAAGGTTCTAATATACATTACTACAATATGGCTCATTACAGCGACTTGTCACTAGGCCTATTACAGGCTTTAATTACGAAGTGAGCAACAAATCTGTTTCTGTCAACTTGGAGACTGAAATTTGAGAGGAATTTTGTGGGAAGATAAAATATTTGTTTCATTTTTGTGGACGGAATTGTCTTTTTGATGGCAGTGGATTATTCTTTAGTCCATTAAAATTGATTATTTCAGGTTGCCGTATCTACGCTTTATGCAACTACTCAGAGGACTGGGATTGTGATGTAAAACTGTAAAAGATTTCCTAAAACAAGATAAAACTTGAAGGAATTATTCGTCTTGCCGATGTTCTATGTAGAGGTAAGGTATAATACTTCTAGTACAGTTAAACCAAGTAAGTATCTTATATGCAGGAGTTGCTATTATAGTAGCCTGAGTGCATTATTTTTAGGTTGTCTAATACTGTGTTATATAGCAACTCATTCCCCAAAAAGATAAGATGCAGGACTTTTCTGAAACTAAAGCAGGAGAAATGGCAAAAAGAGCTTAAATTGAAAGTTATTTTGCGATTTATTTTACCCAGGAGAACTTTGAAAGAAAATGTATTATCGTGAGAAGAATAATGTGGGATAAGCTACAAAAGGGTACTATCTTTTCACACCTATTTGTAAACTTTTAAGTCTAGGCCCAATATAGCTCTATACTATTAAAGCCATGGGGCTTCTGATGACCAGTTAAAGTTCAACTCTAGTGTCCTCGCCCTTGATACTCTTGCCATAGTGGACCACCCCTTGCCATAGTCGTACTTATTTTCAATGGGGAGGGGAGGAACTGAGCACTTTTGTCAGACATTTCGGTAATTTTGTATGTCTATCAAGTCAAATATTCGATGCAGCAACGTTGTTTCGTGCCCCTATCAGGGGCTTCCCAAACAAGTTTTTGATTGGAATCTGGACCATCTTAAGACCCGTGGCTAATGTCGTCAAATATGGCCTACTGTAGAAACGTTTGATTGTTTCTGTGTTGGTCATAAACCCACTACTCCCATGCCAGAGGCTCGACAAAGTTAAGTATATGCCTATTCCTTCTTTTACATTTTGTACCGACGGGGCCGTAGGAGCCGGCGGGGTGGAAGGGGGCTAGTACGCTAAAGCCCTCACCAATTTTCAGTTTTAAGTTTTTTCAAAAACATTATTATTAACTGTGTCCTAGAAAGGCCAAAAATTTCCTTAGAAAATACCAAATTCCGGGATTAAAGGTCTCAACCTTCACCCCACCTCATCTTAGAAGCCTTCCGACGGTCCTGTCTGAATGCAAAAAGAAGAGAACCAAACGTTTACGTATTTGCCTAAAACATTTATGGCTTTTCTATCCAGGGCTATACCTGTTAGCTTAAAAAAGTGTGGACACTAAATTACTTGAAGGGGCACGACACTTTTTGGATTATAGAGAAGGTTGCAGATGGTAATGTAACTATTTGTGTAGTAATCATAACAGTATGAGACATGTGACATATTGTAAATGTTCAAATAACGTGGGGGGAAGTTCCTGCAACATATAAGCTTGCTCGCCTGAAAAGACAAGGTTTAGCTAGAAAGAAAACCACTCAAAAACTTGCGTTGTAACCAAAAAACGGGGTGGAGAACCACCGATTAGAACGTAGCTTTTCGGTAGCTATGACAATACACCTACCAAATTTACACTTAATTCCATTACATTAGACAAGACAAATTTGGCAAGGAGGTTCCAAAACACAATCGCAACTGACATTTTTCACAAAGAACGCGTGGAATTATGGGTAATATAAGCAATATGGCGGTGTCACTAGCAAAGGTTTGTGTGGAAAAGTGGGAGGGGGATAATGGGCCCGTGAGGCAAACTTTACTGTGTGGAAAGGTGAAAGTCAATGGGAGTACTTCCAAAAAGTCGGGAGGATATATCCTCCGATCCTTCCCGGATTTCTTCCTATGGGCAGTGCTCATGAACAATTTTTCTCCCGATCGAGGGAAAACTAGATACTCGCAAAAGGGGGAATCTCCCAAACTGATGAAGACCTATTTATCATTGCTGCAGACATAATAAAACTGCAGTATTATTTGAATCCTTTTCGTGAGAAACTGTAAATAATGTAGTGAAACTGTAAACAATGTAGTGAAACTGTAAACAATGTAGTGAAATTGTAAACAATATGGCGGCGGACCCATTTGAAATGTGAGTCTTCACACGGCTTGTCGACTCCTTGAACTGGAAAAATAAAGCGGGTTGCTGTCAGCTGCCTGATAATAACCGGAGCTATTATAATTGAACAAAAAACTGTACAGTTTTGGACATTATTATAATAAAAACATCCCTTGTCCCTGCCCCTGTTCGGGATTCCCCCCCCCTACTGGATAGTCAATGAAAAGATGACACTTGAATTCTATTTTCAGTGCAGGCTGGTTTGTTAAATCCCTGTCTTTGGTAAAATTCAATACCGATTTGTTTCCTGTGGTCTAATACCGCCTTTAAGGCTCAACGGAAAATCTGTGAACGGAAATGCTGCTAGTGAAAGCAAACAAAATCGGTTAGTTTTCTAACTATGATTCTGGTTGAATTTTATTCTTTTCCTTCTTCCCTGATACAAGCCTACCAAATTAAAGGTCGGAATTCTGACGCTCATTACTCTAAGTTCCGTAATGTATCATGTACCTTACGTAAACAAGGCACAGTTTGAATTGTTCCTTTCGTCATTTACTGTTAATCCCCATGTCATGACATTTCTGAAAGGCGATCATGAGGTTATTAACGATATCTACGGAAGCCATAAATAACTGATGCCAACCTTTTTGTCACATTAATCATTAGATTAAGCGAGGGCGTCAAGGGTGGCGCTAGTGGGCGACTGGCCCCCGTCGAAAAAAAGTATCTGCTTTCGTTGGGGAACCTTAATTTGTACGGCAGAATGTGATATCCCGACGACGTGTAGTTTGCCCTGATGATTTGTTTGACTTCACATCAATGTGTCTAGTTGTTTTCAGTATTAACCCAAATTTTACAAATTTACTTCGATGAAAACTAAAAATTTTCAAACTTTCTTCAATAAAAACCCAAATGTTTGGCTGGTCTCTCCAGCCAAACATTTTTCTACTTTCTTTTGAAAATCTATTGCCTTTTCGAGGCTATGGGTTTCTGGCCCCCTGTCGGGGAGCTTGGTCCATCTGTCGGACAACTCCTGAAGCCACCCCTGCAGGTTGTGCCCAAAATGTTTCATGTGAGGGGCAAAAGGTGACGCTCGAATGGCACAAAGACTGTCAATAGTTGCACAAGATACTCTTATATAACTATTTGTATTCTCTATTAAATATATTTTCGATGACTTTGTCTTAGGCTACATGTAATGTGAGAGGTCACGTATCTCTCCACTCACACCAGAGCTCTAGATACGCCAGTTCTATAAGGTACTGTCTACTACCTGGCTTCTCCATTGTAATAGGCCTACGGATAAAGATTGGTCCGTTGCCATTAACAAGTGATTTCTCTAAATAACTTCTAAATGATATTACCTTTCATCGTTTTGTCCTATCAATGAGATGAAAATATTTTTTGAAGTTTTGAAGCTACCACTTAAAGAGACATGCTACTGTCAACAAAGAGCGCAATTTGGCAGCTCACAACCAACTTATGAAAAATTTATATACCGGTACCCTTCATCTTGTTTAATGTTACTTCTATTAAATGTAACACTTGCAACAGCTTATGTTAAACAACTGTGATTATATAGTAATAATACACCCCTACACCCACAACAGATCATGCTTTTGTTAAACAATGTATGCTATATAAACAGTCATTCAAGATACCCGCAAACAGTAGTTAGAAAACCTAATCTGTGTCTCGAATGTTTGTTGTAAGTTATTCATTTCTTTCAGTCTGCAAATAATTTGCATTTCATGTTCACATACAGTTGGTATCAGACAGCTTGAATTTGTAATTTTTGTCAATAATGACCAAAGAATCATTTTTCCATAACTGTAATAGGTTACTCGAAACCTTGAACGGCTATTATCCACATATGAAGCTTCCATAATGCTTTAAAAATAATTATCTGCTTCTGTGTCCACATGCATGTTGAATAAAACAAACTATTCCCTGATAATTTTTGTAAGTGTAATTCCTGTTATACAAATGCAACGGTCGCCATGGTAATTGTTACAGTTGATATATTTGTCATAAAGTGTTATTCCTTGCAGAATTTGACTAAAAAATTGGTTTTGATGCTATCGAATTGTCAAAGAGAAAAACATATTCATGAGAACGGTTTATGCAATTTGAAGATCCCTTAGGCTATGAACATCCTGCCAATAGAAGGCAAAGGTGTTTTCTCAATCAACAGATAAATGATATACTGATTTATTATTTTTGCTAATAAATGTATACAACGAACCTTTCCATCAGTTCGGATCTACCTTTTCACAGGCTTAAACTTCTAATGATACCTTGACACACTGACTTAACTATAACTATAACTATATAAGTATATATGTGTGTGTGTTTGTCTGCTATAAGTGAGACTGTTCCATCAATTCTACAGTTTCAGTTATGCAATTGATTGAAAATTGTGTACCGTATACGTTAAAAGGGGATATGGCATCCCCAAACCAGGGAGTTGCTAGCAACTAGCAAATCCCTGCCCAAACATATTTAGGGATAGGCCTAGAGTTCTAAATACAATTGATTACTGTACTTTGATTGCCATTGACTGAAGCAATATAGCTCCAAGACAGCTCCCTGGGTTGGTCAACAATGACTACTTGTACAGTCAGTTGTATTCTGAAGGAAACTCACGCACACTTCTGTGACAACATTGCCTCAAGCAATTTAAACTTAGTACAGGCTACTGTGGCTCTGTCTTGGAGTTGTACTAGACAGGTGGTTTGGTTGAAATATCGGAGGGGTTTGAAGTAAACCATAGAGTTGTCCGTATCAGCTCCCTGGGTAAACTTGGTAGGGAAAATTGTTACTGTCTGGGGTGAGATTACAGAGCTTTTTAATTTTAAAAGAGTAGACCATCTTACGTTTAATCCTTCAACAAATATCACATGAGTATCGATTTATTTGCTTTGCCATTGTTACGAATACTGTCACACTAGCATTCTATTCAATTAAGAAAGCAAATGATATCTCTCACTTTCTTAATGGCATTGATATAGCGCTAATAACGAACTCCCCATCTCCTCACCCCCTCCCTTTGTCGGTTTGTGGTGTGTATAATTCTCTTAGAATATATCTTAGAGACAAAGCCCTAAACTAAAGCTTAAGGACAGTTAGAGTGGAAGCCGATGTCACAAAACCTTAACAAACTACGACCTTTTATAGTAAAGTTCAATAAGCAAGCTTTATTTATACAGGTCAAACAATGGCAATACAAACATCATCTTTTATGTAAACAGAGATACTGCTTTGTTTTAATATATGTACACCTAGAATCATCGCCATATTTTGTCGTTATCATGCAAACGTTTCAGACTTGCAGGTATTATACTAGAGTAATTTTCCTTTTTTTTTAATTACCAGCCTTGCCTTGCTTTGTCTTCAGCTCCTTTCAAGGATTTTAATTAAACTAAGGCCAACACGACTAAACCGCAGACAGTTATACTGTGTTGTATGTGTGGGAATTTTTCCTGAATGCAGAGCATCATTTTAAGAGCCTCAATTCTATTTCGCAGACCTTGGAAATGACTTTATATGTTCATCTTGTTGACATATCCGTCAACATTTGTTTTATCTTAACCATCTCGCACGCCATACTCTTAATTAAAGCTCCCCACTTCACACAAGGGTTTACCTAATAAGTTTATGTTGC
Source organism: Holothuria leucospilota (assembly GCA_029531755.1). Classification (NCBI taxonomy): domain Eukaryota; kingdom Metazoa; phylum Echinodermata; class Holothuroidea; order Aspidochirotida; family Holothuriidae; genus Holothuria; species Holothuria leucospilota. The sequence goes on along the minus strand of CM055976.1, from coordinate 1,706,611 downwards.
ATTGCACTTGAAATGTAGAACACGCAGTTTAATTGACTTTTTGCTGATCTTTTCACCAGCTTACAATAATTGATTCATCCTTGTCAAAAGTCCTAAAACAGCTGTAAAGTAAATAAATTGACACCCAGTCTCCTCCTATAAGATCGCAATGTTTTGTCTGTACCAGGGAGTCCAACTCGCTCGTTTTCTACATTGCAATATTTTGATACCATGATGGTCCATGCAGGGAGTCTGTTACAACTCCCTGGTTCATGTTTGAAGAGGTTGTTAATAGGCGAGTTGGGAAATTCGGTACTTCCGGTGGAGTAACAAGGTCAGCTGTACCGTGACAACCTTTTCGCTGTGTGAGTGAACCTGACCTTTAACCCATCCCATAAAGCGTTGTGTGAAAGCAATTTCTCAACTCGTCTACTGGACCGCCGATCAGGCAGATACGCTAGTGTTTTGCGGTACCCAATCTAAAGTAACCGAAATGTTAAGAACAGTGAGTTGGAGACGCAAATATATCTGCTATTCATTTAAGAAGAAGTGAGTTTGAAAAGAAATAGAATCAATCAAGGAATAAACAAAATACGTTATAGGCCAGAAATACTGTATCGACGATTAATCGAACAGGAATTTTTCTTATAATCTATAGGTCTTGTTGATACGTTAAATATTGCATATTGGATTTAAGGACACTTTTTCGTTATAAAGGCGCCGACGTCTGTTAGTATCTTGTCGGAGTGGTTTGAGGAGATGATGAATGTTAGCTGACATATCTATCCCCCTATCAAACATTTTATAACATACATGAAGCGAGTTTTGCAGATTTCAAGTATTTTTGAAAACAAAAGGGAAAAATAGAAGCATCCCTTTAAGTAGACGCATGATGTGAGTACAATGTCACGAAGGTAGCAAGACTAGTTTGTAGGTATGAATATACGAGTGCATATCTCTCTTCGAGTGGAAGCACGAGATGTTGCATTACAAGTATGTACCTAGGCTACGAGTGCACTGCATTACTTTTAATATGTTTCTACGTAAAGATATTAACAAAAGATAATTGATGTAAACAGTTATCAATGCTAAGAGTACGGGTGATCTATCAATAATGTTACGCCTCAAATGCATGCGTGTGAAATAATGTAGATCTCTAAAATTGACTTTTTAATGTTAGATCTAGACTATTTGTACATAAAGGAGCCTATGTAAACAGAAAATAATTAAGAATTAACTTTTATGAACATACCACTTGTTGATGGAGAAGTAGAGGGTGGGAAAGCAGCGTAAGTGTTGATCATGATCATGATCATATACTCGGCTAGGACGGTAAGAAAAGATACATTGCGAGAGGGACGGGTTTTACTTATTTCGGGGGTTGTTTTTGGGCAGGGGGTGGTTCCTCACATGCAGGGCACATGTGTAACCATGGAATAACTACCTCCGGGATGGTACTTTCATGCTCATACTGAGGCAGAGCAGTGGCGCCGCCAGGCTTTGGTGATGGGGGGGGGGGGCACAACAGATGATGTCGTAATGACACTTCAGTTAACCTCCCAAGTCTGCGCAAAATGCGTTTTATTTTTTCGTGCGCTCCCTGCTTCCGTATGCACAGTGGGGGGATCCTTCCTTTGTCAGGTTTCGCTACAATAAGGTCCCGTCCTGGGGAAGGGTCTAAGGGGAGGGGGTTCCCCCTCTCCTTTGAGAAATTTTTGTATATTTAAGGTTGCTTAGATGCGAAATGGTGATATCTTTGTGATATTTTTGGAGCTGATCACATACCTGTATGGCTGGAAAATGTCCATAATTTAGTGAATTCTTATTTTTCCCGACTAGCTGGATGTTTTTTTTTTCCAACTGAATGGCTTAAATACTAAATGAGGATCTTTCCTTTGTCACTACATAAAGGTGCAGTCCTGGGGGAGGGGTCTAAGGGGAGGGGTGCCCCCTCCCCTTTGAGATATTTCTGCTAATTTAAGGTTTCTTAGATTCAAAATGGTGCTATCTTTTGGAATATATTTCAGCTGATCATATATAGCTGGAAAATGTCCATAATCTAGTGAATTCTAATTTTCGGTTAGGTGAAAAAGGAGAGTTTGTTGTCTAAGAGAAGAATACGTTGTCAACAAACCTCCTGAAGACTTCCTTTTGGCTAAAAAATCCAGATGAACAGCTTCCAGCAATGGGAAACGGGCGGAAGGGAGAGAATAGGTGCAGGAAGGTGATATTAGACCTCCCTGATAGGTATAACAAAAGGGGTGAAGAACTAACAAGCGCGTTTCAGAAGGTATTTTTTTTTTTGGTCGTAGGTGTATTAAAAATCACCACCTATCAGAGGCGTAGCCATGAATTTTTGAAGGGGGGGGGGCGAAGTCCATAGACAGACTCTCAGCGCTTCGCGCCACCATGGATTGGCGCAATGCGCAAGAAAATTTTGGCCCAAAATGCCTCCCAGATCGCTGGAAATGGCACTTCTCAGGCCTACTTTACCGCATATAAATAGGGAAAGCACTAGCAATATTGTATAAATAAACAATAAAGAATACCAAAAATATGCTGTATGGGGGCGGCCGTGCCGACTTCACCCCCTTGGCTACGTGCCTGTCTTCTATACCGATAATGGCTGCGCGCAAAGCTCTCGGTAAAATTTTTTGGGAAATGCATAATGGCAAATACGTAATTTCAACTTTTCAAATCATGCTACAACAACTTAGATTGAAAGATCCCATATTGATGCTAGGACCCTACAGATGTTGTGATTATAGTTCCATGTATTATTACCTTAATAATGGTCATGAGATGGAGTGCAAACCGTAAAGCATGCGCGCAAAGCGAGCGAAATTTTTCATTAAATAAGGTTTCCATGAAAAAACTGCATTCAGAATCTGCATCGAGACACTTTCAATGGCCCAAAAAACCTACATGCTACTCAGAAAGCCAGTCCTTTACCTGGTAATTCGTGAACAGCTTTCAACTTTTGCTGCTGTACTCTCCGGGAGTTGCTGAAAGAAGATACTGATAATAAGAACATTGTGATAAGGTTTTGATAGTTTGCGGAGGATTTGCGAAAATTCTGATAGTTTGAGAAACATTTGTGATAGAAAATGATTAAATAGATCTATCACTCGGTTGAAGCACACCTCACCCTACCCCCTACAGAAATCTACAGCTTAATCGCCTTTTGGGATCATTTTCAAATTTTCAAAAATTTTTCATTGGGAGGCATGCGCCCCCATACCCCCCCCCCGTGCTGGCGCCACTGAGGGAGAGATTGTATGATAAACTAAGAAGGATGACGATAGTTTTCTTAGAGGCCACTGTTTGGGTGTATTTGGTGACATTTATTGCTCCCATGAGTCCTAGATATCTTCAATTAAAATTAAGTTCATTTTTCAAACAAATTGGGGAGAAATGGAAACCGAGTACTGCTGGTAAAAATCCACACTTTCTGGAGGAAAACATCTTATCATCACACTACAATATGTCTGTATAATACAAGCCTCTAAAAGGTTTTTTTTCTTTAAGTTAGATGACTTGCAGTTTATCTAGCTTTCCCTGTACAAACCGTGTTACAAATATTTACAAATAAACACAAATAAAACTGTTAAAATCAATTGTGTCTGGTATCATCAACTAGAGTTTTGAAATGTTCACCAAACATTATTGCAGAAAATAAAAAGGGCAATGGCGAAAATTTGTTTTCGAAATGTATGTATTAACGGCGAGTAGTTTGTATCAGAGGCTTTTGCGTTTTAGATTAAAGAAAGCAACAAGTTAAGGTAGGGCTTAACATAAAAATCGTACACAAACTCATCTAATTTATTTGATCTGTTCAGACGATTTTCCTTTTGGGATCTGTCTTGCTTCTTAAATTGGAAATTATAGTTACTATGATTTACTTTCCAATATATTAGGCCATAATTACTTCCTAACTATGTGGTTTTGAATTCCTTCAGAATAAAACCGCTTTCTTACGTTTTAAGGTCATTTGAGTACATGCAACTTTAAAATTAACGACTCAGTTTTAAATAACGGTAACAATTTGGCTCCCTCTATTCACTGCTATTACATTTGTGGATAACCTGCCTACCATAATTCCACAAGCCTATCATGCATGAGTATTGTTGTTTTGGTTGTTTTTGAGATTCCTTGCTGAAGGCAAAAGGAATCTATGCAACCACGCGGTCAATTGGGTGTGTATGTTTGTGTATTTATGTGTGTTTGTGACGCTTGGCTTGTAAACACGATATCTCAAGATAGCAATGATGGTTCATTTTCATAAAAAAATTATCATATTTCATAAAGAATTATCATATTAAGAAGCAAGAAGAAGATTTGAAATTATTGTGGAATGCCAACTCGTGAGCTTTCATATGAGGGGTAGCTTGTGCCGGTTGAAAACTTCTACAATGGTCCAGAGGCCACGAAAGAGACCAAAATTAGTGTGTAAGTCAATAAAGGAATAATTAGTGGTGGGCTTTAAAAATAATGTAGCCAAGAAGTATATATTTGAAGGATAAACCTCGGTGTTAAAAAACAGCCCCTTTCTGCAAGGAATCACTAAGCCTTAGGGCTTTCTGGTTTAATAAATCAACATCTATGTTGTAACTCATGACTCAAGGCTTCAGAGTTTTTACTTATGACTACAAATTTCTGAGGGTGGCATCACACAAAAAAATTTGTAAAAATATGATGTAACCATGGAAGTACTAACTCCGAGGATGTACTTCCATGATGTAACTGAATGGTTTATTGTAAATGTTGGAAACTCCTACCATGTACTATGAAAGACTAGTCTACTTGTCTCATCTATTCCTGTATGATGACAAACCATGAGAAAGTGATTTCAGGTTACACTTGTATGACTAATTAGATAAAATATTGATTAAAAATATCGACATAAGGTCTTACCGGAAGTTGAGATACTTCTAAGCCCAATCTGCAATGCATCTGAGCTTGATTTAATGTGTATGCAGTCACGATTGAGATGGTTGTGTTATAATTTACAGTTGATTAAAGAGACGAAAGACTCTGATTCGTCCGATTTGTAATCTTCCTTGCAGACTGGATTCTGATGTTCTTTGTAATCTCTTGGTTTAGGAAATGATGCCCAGGCTGCCATCTTCTCTATTGCAGGGCCGGGTGGAGTAATGTAGATAATATTTTGATGTGTTACAAGCTTTTTAAAGTTACGATATTTATAGTGGTCTGTCGTGCCTTGATTGGACTAGTAATCGAAGCTTTAGTGTTTCAAGTTAAATTTAAGCCAACGGATAATCCTCTATGGGCCCATTTGATGTAAACATAGAACAGTACAATTTTAAATTGGGTACAGACTGAGGTCCATTGGCCAAAAAGGCAGTAGGTTCACCAGAGTTTTCAAAGTGGGGGCACTAGGGTCGAGGAACAACGCTTCTGTGGGGATCCAGGGGCGAAGCCTCTTCAGTTTCTGGGGTCTTTAAAAATTGTGACCTTGAAGATGAAGTATTTAAGTATCTCCTAATGACAGTGGATGCTTACTACGCAGACCACAAAAATAATAAAAATCACAATTTGACAAATTTTGTGAGCATAGTAATTCTTATAAACGATTTAATGATTCGGGAAGGAGAAGGAGTTGCGAGTAGGGACGACGGATCATGTTAAGGTTTGCATTGGACTTTAGAACGATAAATTCACTCATAATGTCCAATAGGAACTACTGTAGAAACAATTATCAGGTATGCCACTGAGAGGAGCCCTCACATTAAAGCATCAAACTGATGCATCTACGGAGACGGATCCGACCGGTGGAGGGGGATTTGAAAAACAGAAGCCATTGTATGTGATTTATTAGTTTTAGGTGCCTTAAAATAATAATTATGACAAATATATTTCCTGCAGTTTTTTGAGCAATAAAAGCCCGTCCAGAATACTCCTACATCACGCGTGAGCGTGCAGCCTAATTCTTTCTATTAAGTATTAATGTAAATTTCGTGCAATTACTTAAACTTCCTATTTAGGGATCATCATATTTTGATACCCGGTGTAGTGGTCGGCTCGGCGTCGGCGTGGATCAAGGAAAGCAAACTTCCCCTTGCGAATTTTGAGGCACCGGTATTTAAAATAAACGGAATTAGCAATGAGATGGAACTATTTAGTTATCCCCATAATTATATCATTGGATGTGTAATAACAAAGTAACAAAAATCGCAGTCTTGAGAGTTTTCGAATATTAAACTGGACAAAAAGATAATCGATGTGGGAACTGTATTGAATGGAGAGGACTCACTACCGCAGTGATCCCATATACGTTGAAAATAAATGTTGAAAGGATAACTCTAGAATATCTTTCCCAGTGAGGCAGTGCTTTATAAAGTTCACAAATATAGATGCGCGCGAAGAGAGCAGCAAAAATGTTGTTTTGAGATCATTTTGTGCATTTCTAGTCCCATAGTTGACTAATATATTGACAGTGGGTCCTTAAGTCCAAATTGATATATCAATGATGTGTATGTGCCTAATTTTATTTTCATGACCAAAATCTCATGGAGGGGGGGGGGGGGCGCACAGTCAACGTTTTGGGAACCTCTACCCCATCCGCTGGGTATTTCACTGCTAGAAGCTACAGTAAGTGATAATCTCGTTATGAGTCTTCGAATGACTTCGTGGAAGTGCAGAGTCTAAAAGCAAGAGTGACCCTAGTAACCCAAGTGTTAGTGCCCTAGTTACATAATGACAGGCTAAGTTACGTAACAGCTTTCGTTCCTTACAGTTGCAAGTTTTTGCATAATTGTTATGTTAAGATAAAATCAATACGTTGACATATTCCAATTCTTTTCAACAATTAATAATTTATTTTGAAACTCACAAAAAGTTTTAGATCTTCATTGCCAGTAGTACTATATTCTTTAGGAGACTTTTTCTTCAGCAATATTGCAAGTTGCTACCTTACTGAGGCAGTCACCTTTATAGTTTAGGGACAAAGTACTTGAGTCCATTTAGTTATCCCATGAACTTAGTCAAATCTAATAAAATGTCGCAGTTGCTGAGACCAGTGATCCGTTTATATTGATTAACACTTAAGTAGTATATTGTAAATATTTTACATGTTAGAAAAAAACCCAGGAAAACAGCTTAAACAGGATTTTCCTTTTAATTTCGTGTGTAAATATCTTTGTCAACAATGCTTTTGCACTTTACAATATCGGCTTGGATTTGAAGGTATGGTAACATGCAACCACTGAAAGTTTTTCCTACCTTGCTAACCAGGGGAGACGCCAGGATTTTCCCATCGGGTGAATTTTCCAGAAGATCAATCCGAATCCCTATAAAAGTTGACAAGTTGCGACGATAGGTGACAACCTCAAAGGTTTGGGTTTTTGTTGAAGATAATCTGAATATGAAGAAATTAAAAAAGAAAGGGTTGTTGTTGCACAAAACGTGGAAATTCTGGATTTTTTTAAGTAGATTTGAAACTGATTGTGGGTTTCTATTGAAGAATCTGCCTTTCATATGAGAAAAACTAGTACACCGTCTGGGCGACTGGTCACGGTCGGGGACTACATACTTATCGTACCCATTATGGATGCCCGACGAAATTCGAAAGTTTCCTTGAAGGGGGCAGCATTCTCAATGAGGAGCCATACCCCGCCTCCCACCTGTTGCCGAGTCCCTGCCACTCAACAGTTCCAGGCTACAATCGTCAATGAGGAAATCTTGTGGAGCTGTTTCAGTGTTCTCTACATCTTCAATTTTTGAATATCAGGAAACAGTCAGTTACTTATGTGAAAATAATGAGATAAAATGTTGCACATTGTTAATAAATTATCTACATATCCTCGGCAGATTATTTTTATTGTATACTGTTTACATCTTTAAATTCCAAGTAGACAACTGTCACTTTCAAGATAAACTTCTTTCGAGCACAGTCATCATTATAACTACCATATGGTTTACATTCTTTGAGCATTTCCGTGAAGCACTATCTTTGACTCCTGTCCATCAACGAACTTATCAGTTTGTCATACCGCCAAATCTACAAAAGATAGGACTACCGTTGATTGTCACCTACCAATCTGTAGCAAATACATAACGACACAGACAAAACACAGCCTTTACTGAATAATGATAAGCGTAGAGAAAGGGAAGTCCTCGTGGTTAATCTTCCGGCGGAAGTGTCGAGTTATAATGGACATCCACACCAGATGAGTAACAAGTCATCTAGCTGTCTATAAGTTAGAGATGCGTCCGGTATTCCGCTTATTTCCGATGTCAGTCAAAATGTCAGATGCTAGGTTTGTTTTCTTACTTTTTTAGTGAAAGCGACATGTACCATCTGGGTTACTCATTTTATTAATCTCGCTCGTATGTGGCGTAATTTTGTGGTAGACCAAACGACGCCATCCATCCAGAAGATATCATTTCACTTGCTTAACAGGTCGAGTGAGATTTTATGAAACTTTACAACTCAAATTGTACGGTACTGTTCCTTGTACATGTGTTGTGTAAAATATATCCAAACCCAGTATCGTTGTTTGCACGATCACGAAATATCAGACAGACGTAGTGCTGTCCTTGGAATCATCATTAAAAAACGTTCTCTGGGAATGTTATAAATTCTTTCTTTATTTGTGATCTTTAAAACTGTTGCATGTCTCGAGCATATTTCACCATGCAGGGCCATGCCATATACAATATTCTGTAACTCACCCTTCTTTGTAAGTGACACTTGCAAAAATGCTAGCTATACTATGATTATGACAATACAAAGCATCGTACACCCTACTCTGTTTTAACAAAATTATAGTTTCTTAACTTAAATCTGAGCTTTGAGATATTTAATATAGAAGATTTGCTTTTATATACTGCTTTGATTAAAGAGCTATTAAATTATGAAATGGGGAAATTTATATAAATTTCAACTTAAAGTTCAGAATACATTCTATATGTGTGTGTTCATCCGAATTACCTTAAAGTTCGACAGTGGTGGCAAATGGGATTCTGTTCAAAAGATTATCCCTCTCTATGCCGCACTCTAGTCAGTAAAGTCAGCGGGGGCATTCAGAGTAATCCCATCAATTTTTTTTGCTTAAGTTGACTCAAAATTGACTACATATGGTTTACAAAATGAGCCAACTCGATTTATTGGCGTATTCTGAGCCAGGTCAACACTTGACAAGCTTCTGATTCGTTCTACTTTTAATTAGATTGTTGCCAAATTTGAGTAGACGTTTCTTAGCAATATGTCTGATATTACTAGGTCTAATTGAAACAGGCATGGTTTATTTTGCACATGAAATGGTGAAACTATGGCAAGATCGAAGCAGACTTTCAGCTATAATTGTTGCTTCATTCAAGAGAGAATTAAGCAGTAACGTATTGGGAAATTGGGAATTCTTTCAAAAATGAATGTATATGTCTTTGTCGTTAGCAGTGGGAAGGACATATTACCCATTTTTCGAGAACAGTTGGGAATAATGAAACCCGATAATTAACCAATGCTAAAGGATGTAATATGCCACTGAAACCGGATTACAAATGTTCTTCTTTGGACCTATCTTTGCCCGCACATTTGTGGGAGTATTGAGACAATGATACTAAAAAATACTGTTCTACTCTCGATTAGGATACGTTTTATGATAAAAGTACAGAGAAACACGGCTGACTGCATAAGTCGAACGTGTACGGTAAGCCCAGTGACGTTATATAAAGTCAGCGCAAATCGTTAATTATTATTACATGGATAATTTTACAATATTATGCAGTTTTATTAGCTGTGTCTACCGTAAATGGACCGATGTAGACAGAGACAGAGTAATAAAGTCCATCCACACTTGAAATCAACACTGTAGGTACCATACCCTCAATAGTTACTATAACGAAATTTTAAAATTTATGCAAACTCCAATGGAATTACAACTACAGATGTATAAGATAGGTGTTATAAATTTATAGTTTTGCCGCGTGTTTCGTTATCTTCAGATAAAAGCAAAGTCAATATTGCACGAATACCAGTAAAAGCCAACCACTGTAAGAACTAATGACTGACGGAATGCTAAGAATAACTTTCCAGTCTTGTTTTAAAGTTTCATTTAATCTTTTCAGTGTGAACATATCGAGATAGTGACAATCGAGTACTTTTCGCTAAACTGGGCCACCTTATAAACTTCATCAATCCACTAAGTGATAAACTAGTTCTTGTCATTTTATTGAGCTACTTACGTTATGTGATGACACAATTTGCAGCTGAGCTATGTAGGCCAACACCGGTTTTAAAGTGTCACAATTACTTCTCTAAGGTGAAAAGGGTGCGAAAGAGTGCAGTAAAGCCTTAAGGATGAGAAATCTAGACTTTTCAAGTAATCGGTACAAAAGGATGAAGTATAGGTATTTAAAATCAATCATCTGACTTCAGACATGAATCTTGGCTTTTTCCTAGAATTTTAGTTCAACTGTATCCACGTAAATTTACATGTTAAGACGTAATTTTTTCCTAATAGAGGAATTAGCACAGAGTATTCGTTGTTAGAAATGGGTTATACATTAGTAGAGTCAATATACTATATTCTGATACCTACTTTACAATTTTATAGCACTAAGCTATTTGAACTACATGGGGCCAAAGTTACTTTTAAATGAAAGTGGGACCCGGTAAAACGGTCAAGTAAAGCAATTACAGAGAAGGAATTTATCATCAAAGTAGTATCATTACAAAACATGTGCGCAGAGGAGAGCGCAAAGCAAACCCGTAGCCAAAAGGCGCAGGCAGGGGACGAACCCGGCTCCTAGAGAAACTTTTGCCCCTACAAAATTTTCAGTTGTCATTGCCTTAGCACATATTTACACATCTTGCCCTCTGGAAGCCACCATCCTCCCCCCTTATGTAACATGTCTGGCTAAGGACCTAATCCGTGGTATGCTGGACTATTGCCCCATTCACTTCAAAGCAACTCGTGTAATTTCTAAAATTGCTTGTAATAGTTCATTGCTGGTTTCGTAACGCCACATAGAACTGTATAGCACAGGCTTCACATGTAACTGGTAGTACGGTAGCAGTTTCAGTGTTGCTAATCCAGAAAAGTTGATACTATGGGGTCCAACTTATAAGTGGTAACTCAATGTCACCTTTTTACAAACAGCTAGAATGACGAAAGATGAGATTAGGGAAGTAGTCGGCGAAAAAGCTGTAAGTGTGTAGATCAAAACACTAAGATGGACATGGTTAGCTCATATTCTTAAAATGAACAGAAATAATATTAACAGAGCCAGGGTTTCACTGACTGGTGGAAAGCGTTAAAGGGGGCTACAGAAGGAATTCTGGAGAACTTTAAAAAAAAAGATGTAGTCTGCGTTTTTGAAGTTGGAATGGTACAGAATAGAGAGCAATGGGCAGACGGGTACGATAAAGTGACAGAAATTTATCAGTGATTGTTTGTGGAGAGAAAACTAATTATATCAAGTAAGTCAAGTCTAGATTAAATGACTGAGACCTTCATGGGGTGATGATGAGGGCAAAAGTGGGTGAGACCATTGGAAATGTTTTCGTGAGAATAGCTTCCACAAAGTTAAATACTTTGAATTACGTTGTGGAAGATAAGACATGGGCAGATGTGAACATGAATAAAGGTAGTTGGAACAAGGAAAGAGGAAGAGTGGGGCAAGAAGGGTACGTGTCCTGGACTTCACTTGAAGAAAGACGGTTTTTTGAAGTGTTATAAGCGTTAACTTATTTACATAGAAGTGTAAGGTGTTGGAATTTGGAACAGTTTGTGTGCTCACTATTGGCGCCATTTCCCCTCGCTTGGGGGTATAGCTAAGCTCTCTTTGGAGCATATCTTGCATGAAGAAACAGTTAAAATGCATTTACCTTCACCAAGGTCTCACTATGTAGCATCGGTGAACCAGTCAAATATTCTTTTGATATCCCTCACATGTATATCCCATAATGCTTTCACCACATGCATTAGGGTACCACAAATACAAAATGAGATTCCATAAATTAAGCACAATATGAACAAATGTCACCCCCGTCGGGGAAGACTGCCCCCAGATGGGGAATGCTGCCCTTTAGTCGAGGAAGTTATCCATGTGCGTCATGGAGCCTTAGGCGGTACGACGAACTATGCAGTCTCCGACGGCGACCAGTCTCTCCGACGATTTACCAGTTTTTACTTTCAATGGGACAGTTTTCTTCAATAGGGACCTACGTATCTGGTGCGCTTCGCTCGCGTTAGAGCTTTGGTTGCTTCGGTTTTTTTTTCATAATACCGTTCCATACAGGTAAAGAGTACAAACCCTCTCGACCTTACCAAGTAACCTATAGCTTTTATATGTAAAGTGCAGGATTTCATTCCATATCGCAAAGCCTATTTAAGTTCGCTTGTGTTTGTCGTCATACGGTAGAGTAAGAGACTCGTGGAAGGAGTATTTCATCGGGCACACGGGGTGGATACGAAACTATGTTTTAGGGCTGACAGCCCCGACAGTTGATCTGTTTTAGCTTTAAATGGGTAAAGACTCTTTTATGTGTACCCAAAAATTTTCGGGTGCTTCGCGTGCTATGCAATTTAACAACGCAAATTTCCCGGAAAAATACTAAAGACCCGGTCCCACCATGCACCGTCAAAGATACCGATTTTAGCATTGAAATAGGTACCGTGCAATTTCAATAGAGAGGTCACACCAAAACGATAAACGAATCGAAAATCGTCACATTATCGTTCCAATTGTTTGGAGAGCGAAGAAACACGCCAAAACGATATGATACAATTCTAAGCCAATGAGATATTTGTTTACATGGGACGTCTCAAGCCAAATGCCCAATAATTCGAAAAACTTGGTTTATCAATCGATTAACCAGGTTTATCGGTCGATTAACCTGGTTTATCGGTCGATAAACCAAGTTTATCGAAATATTGGGCATTTGGCGTCGATAAACCAAGTTTATCAACCGATAAGCCAAGTTTTTTGATAAAACTTGGTTTATCAAATCGATAAACCAGGTTTATCGATTTGATAAACCAAGTTTATCGATTTGATAAACCAAGTTTATTGATTTGATAAACCAAGTTTATCACCAGTAAAGTGATAAACCAGGTTTATCAAATCGAAAAACCAGGTTTATCAACCAATAAACCAAGTTTATCAGTCGAAAAACCAAGTTTATCGACGCCGAATGCTCAATAATTCGAAAATCCAAGTTTTTCGAATTGATAAACCAGGTTTATCAAATCGATAAACCAAGTTTATCGACTTTTCAAGTGAGAAATTCGATAAACCTGGTTTATCAACCGATAAACTTGGTTTATCAAAAAAAACCTTGGCTTATCTGTCGATAAACTTGATTTATCGACCGATAAACCTGGTTTATCGATTGATAAACCAAGTTTTTCGAATTATTGGGCATTTGACTTGCCATAGACGTCTCGTCTCTCTCCGCTCGACAAAAGACGACCAGCCACCATTGTTGTAAAGCTACATTTTGCAATTATACTGTGTACATTCAGCGTAGAAATTAAACGTTGCATGTCGTGTAAACGGTGTAGGCCTAGGCCTGTTTGTGATACTCTGATTTTAGAGGAAGAGCTCGACTAGATTCTGTAGGACAAACAACTACATGGCCTCACAGTGTGAACAAAATGAAGCGCTCGGCTGTACAGAATGTAAGTGGTAGCCTACATTTGTTTGACAGGTTCGACTCGTGGTGATGCTGTATAGCTTGCGTAGTTTGCTTACAGAAGCATCATTCTGGGCAAGGTTACTTATCCTCAAAAGTTGGCCACTTAGTTTTTTAATGGCATCGGGAGTTGCTAGTATCATAATTTACCTATTTGTTCCTTGAAAGAAGGGATTGGTGTTGCTAAAAACCAGTTTGAAAGCTACAGGGATTGTGTAGTATAGTCCTCGGGGTTTCATTATCCGTCGTTGTAGTCTACTGTACTTCGCTTGTCTGGCTTCGCAAAATTAGCATATAAGGTACACGATGCGTGTCACTAATATAGTTATGGTGTGGCCTCTCGCTATAGCACTATAATCAAAAACCATCATCGTTATTCGTTCATCGATGCCGCTATGGCCATGGTGTGACCATAAAGCTACAACCTGGACCAACTGTCCAAGTACGGTATTAGCTCCATGGTGTGACCGGGGCATAAATCAGCGCGCAACTCGGCTCTTAAAGTATATAAGGATATTACGCACAATATTCAGTGCAAAGGAATGCTTAAGTATAAAGGTTCTCTTCCAATCCCCTCCTCACCCCACCTCGTTCCCGTACGGTCGCTCATGTCGGGACTTCAGTCGCTCCGCCCCCTGTCGGGCAAATTCTGGGGCCACCGTGCTCCAGACTTGATACAACCAGGTTCGAACTTGGAAGACTGCACTTGCCATGCTATTCTTTCTTTATTGAACGCTATACACACAACAACATCTTTCGAAAAGAATGCAGATGACAGACAGAACGGCAGCAAAGAATTTACATTCCTTTATACGTTACTGTTACTTTCACGTCAGTGAGGTCCGCTATTACAACCTTCAACGACACGGTTCGGTGACATCCAGGCAGACTGTCCTTTATAAGTCAAATAAATCGCAAAGCCATTGGCCGAGAGCAAATAATAACGCTGAAAGAGCGAAATAATCATTATTAATGGTGGACTAGGTTTGATAGCCTGCATAGTGTGTAAAGAAAGGTTGTGATTAGTTTAGAATGCAGCTGAAACGGTGAGTAAGGAATTCCTTCAAAGATGTAGATTGATGCAAGGTTTCGTTGAACAGAATTTCTGGTATCCAGGCCTTCAAACCAAGCCTTTCAAATGTCAATCGTCTTAAGTTCCATAATAATTTGAATAAAAGGTTGAATATATCATGTAGATAACTGCAGTGAAGGAAAACGGGAGATTCTTTTGTCTAAGTTACCATATCCAAAAGGCTGAACTGGTTCAAAAAAGTGTTAATTTATAATAACTTTTCGTAAAAAATGTCACTTACCATTGGCGTATGGGACATTTTTCTCAGGAGCTGCGCCGTTGTTCCCCCAGAAAGCCTTTAATACTAGGGAAATTGCCCGATTTATCCAAACAAATCTGCCCGATAAATAGATTTCCCAGAATTACGAGATGGGGCTGCAACCCCCCACAGCCCCCACCACTAGCTATATCGACTATGTCACTAAGCATTTCTTATAAGAGCGCAAATCTTAGGTTCAAAGGCGAGATAATTTTACAGCGGACATTGAACTTTGAAGATCGCTTGGTCTTCATCAGTTGACCTACATTAAAGGACGAAAAGTGCTCATCACAAAATTATCCTCCAAAGTTCTAGCCTCATTTGCCTCGAGTAAAACTAGCCAAGTCAAGCCCCATCTTTGCAGTTAATAGGCCCACCAGTATTATGACCGAGAGGAGCTGACTAGGGATATTCTCTGAAATGTTCCTGATTGTTTCTTTCTGAGAATGTATCTAAAATTAGGCCTCTAACTTGGCTTCACCCGCTGAACATGTACAATACATTGATCACTATGTATCAATCATCAGCAGTCAACCCATGGTCTTTTCACTTGACCAAATCATTCTCCAAGACACTTTCTAGGACCTCTCCCATTGACAGGGCACGGAAAGTCTGTAAGTGAATAATTTAAGTACCAGACGTGTAAAAATGAATGAATCTCCTTAGTGATCACTTTGATCCTCACAGTTCATTTCACGATTGATTGCTGAGGTAGGAGATCTTTCGTTTCTTGCCCTCATATAATACAGGCGGATTGAGCAATGACATAAGTCTTAAGAGTGATCAACTGGCAAAAGGAATGTAGGAGACATGCTCTTATAAATTGGTTGAGGGACGAAAAACGTCTGGTTCTCCCCAAGTTTAGTTAAAGAACGTAATATTTTGTAGATATTTATGTGAAAGAGACGACTTTGCTATTATTTATTGACCACGGAAAAGTATTGCCAGCGCCCTTCCAGAATAACTATAATCAAATGCGTAACTTCCTACATGCACATACATGCACAGGGGTATGAGTTAGGGGACTGAAAGAGCTTCAGTCGAGTCCCCGTAGTTCGGGCAAGACCTATTTCTCGAGAAATTTTTTGAGAATCTAGGCAATTTTCTCCGGCAATAAAATGAAAATATGAATCACCCCCCGTACTACCATATAAACTTTCAAATGCATACATATAAGTAAATGTACGTCACTCTCAGCTCCCTAACCACGCCCTCAATGTCTGAAGAAAACCATTGCCTTTGGTTAATACACAGATTTTTCTCATTTTCTTTCCTCTTTTAAGATATATTAAACGAAGTTGGAAAATGACTAAAAATGTCTGGCAATATTTTGACAGGAATGTATACCTCGTCATGGAACGGACGACATTAACTCAATGATAACGATTTTAGTAAGGGGCAGTGGCCCAAGAAAAATTGACAAAGAATATAAAGAAAATCTACTCAAATCGTAAAAGGGTTGAGTAATCCATTTTTTAATAAAACGTAAAGGTGAATTTTACTTTTTTATATCTCAGTACAAGTGCGAGTTCTATAAATAGTATAACGACAATTCCTTGAGTCGTAAGACTTATAAAACATTCAGAAAGTAAGCGACATTACAGACTTTTTAGCTCTTTCATCAGATCACATAAAAAAAAACATGTAGGCCTTTGGTGTCATCTTTAGCGTAGCTTTCAGATTTATGTTCCGTAATAGATGAGGGATAAAACTCCTCCCCCTCCCCCATTCGGTCAGAAAATTTGCTATTTTCGGGCAAAAACATATGCTCTCTCGGGCACATGCGCTTAAAGTTTCGGCAAAAGTGCTCAAGTACCTCCCCCATTGCAACTGCCCAATGGAAATGGCCCCTCAAGTTTATACTTCTGGCAATAAGAAATGCACCAGTGGCGTGCCTCGCATGAATCATACACTCTAAAAACAGTTGGGTAAACTTTTACCCAAGGTTAGGTCCGTATGCCACCTCCTAAAAAGATGGGTAAAAAAATGCCCAAAGTTGGTCAAAAGAATTCCCATGGTGGGTGAATTTTCCCCAAGTAAAGGGTAATTTTTAACCAACTTGGGTAGTTTCTTACCAGTTTAGGAGGTGGCATACGGACCCAATCCTGGGTAAAAGTTTACCGAACTGTTTTTAGAGTGTAAAACTCGCAACAAGTGAAATCACGAAGTATCAAGTACGTTTAAAAAGGATGAAGTTTCTACTACAAAGCAAATGTGAACGACATTTTTAACTTGAAGTCTTTCCATATTCCTTTCTGAATTTAAATAAAACAGAATGATTCAAGCATGAGTAATTATTTTGAAAATGTGACAATAAAATGTGTCATTTGATATGAAGTGTCTCAGTGGTAACTGCGTGACAGTTAAGAAAACTCTGACTGAACGTTGTCGAGGTATGCTATGAACACCCTTGTGACTGAGCGTGTTGTCGTTTTATTTTCAACCAAAAACTTAGTAAGTGGTAACGGCATGATGGTTTTTAAAAGTTGAGTATGACATCACTTTACTGTGTGAAAGGTGAAAATCTAAACTTTACCTGCGCTGTGTGCGTGCTGCGTGCCTACTCTCCTTGCGAAAAGGCCTGCTCATACTTATAGCGCTATCAAGCTAACAAAGTTGAGCATTGTTCAACTCTGAACTATGTTCGTGATTGGCCCGGAAGAGCAAGGAATGTTCATAATGGTTCTTACCGGTATAGCTAGCTTTACCGTATAGCGCGTTAAATTAAACCGGTATAGCTTTACAGCGCATTAAATTAAAACTGTCGTAAGGGAGATCGCCATTGCTACCAGCACAGACAACGTCAGTTGTTTTTTACTCTCTTAACAAAGTTAATACAAGTCCTTTTTAAAAAGTTAATACAAGTACTTTTTAAAGCTTTAATGGTACATATGCCATGTTTATAACTTTCAGGAATAACAGATTATTCATAAATATCGAAATATTGATTATCAAGTGATATAAGTGTATAGGTTTATGAGTGCTCTACATACAGACATTTCATGTTCTTTCATGGCACCAAGTGGCCACGGTTTACGACGACACTCATTCGACCTTTGACCCCGTAATTGTTCTAGAAGCCCCTTGTTTATCCTAAAGGTCAAAACAACCATTGTTGCTTATTTGTCAATATGCCTTACAAAATTTTCACTGTCATGTAAATAACTTATCAAAGTACGTGACAAAATACATTTTTTTATGCAACTGTCCTCCATTGAATAGTATTAATAGAAATGAAACTTGTTAAAAATCGACCTTTGTACAAATTGAAACAAGTCTTTTAACATATCAGAAAATTATGCTACGGAGTTCTGCCTCACGAAAATAAATCGTTCAAAAATAATCTTCTATACCGAAAGAAAAGTGCATGCTTGACAAGTTTGAAGTCCTCATTCTTGGCAGTGACTAGATATGAGTTACGTCACTAGGGACTATTTCGTTACTTTCAATTGTCTGATAAATTTCTTTTCGCAGACTAAATCTAAAGTGAAGCATTTCCAAATGTGAAACTTAGATACACTTTCCTGTATTTGGTCATAACCTGAGTTAAGCTTCTTACTCTTTATAGGTCAATGTATGTGTATTAGTCCTAGGTGCTACTTCCACGATAATATTATTCTTCTTTTGTAAAATGCAACGCAATGTACAAATTGTGGCTCCATTTGTGACGGGTCTAGGCCCGTACGTATATGAACTTCAAAGGTGCATCTATGGCTGGGAAAACGAAGCCCTTTACATGTTCCGTGTTTTGATTGGCTTACAATTATAATCAGGACAATGAAAGTTTGAGTATTTTCATCAACAGTAAATATGAAAAATAATGGTCTGCAGGTTAGGGTGTGCTTGTGAGTGTGGAGAGAATCGGGCGGGATAAGCCCCTGGATCGGTTCACGCAGTTGCAATGGTGATTTTCTTTGATAGATATGCTATCTATGATGATTGTATGTGCACTTGAAGGCCTTCTAGCCAAAGACATGACACACGATTTAAAAGTTCGTCATGAAGACGCAACCAAACAAGAAAACCCGGTTCGATGGTAAAACTTTTTGGCAACAGCGTAAAAAGAAAAGAAACGAAGTTAGGATGTTCTTTAAATTTAATATAAACTTTGGCACACACAGATATTTGCACTTGATTAAAGAAAATGCTTCTCTGCTGATGGAATGAATTCGTTGAAAAGGCAAGCCAGCCTTTTGCGACTATCAGATCAAGATAAAGAGAAGACAACTTAAAAAATGATAACAGCGAATAGATTATAATTGGTCTATGGGAATCTCCGAATGTTTTCGATAAGCGCCCTCACTCAGGTAAAACTGGGTTGGTATGGTGCTTTCGGTACGGTATTGCTATTTTGCCCTCTGTATTTGTAGAACAGAAAGTTTTATTACATTAAAACCATGATTTATTGATGGTTATATAATTATAAGCAATTCCATTGAGGTAGCTGGTTAATTTATTTTGTTTTCTAGAAACATGGCTCTCACTGAAAGAATTCACTGCTTTTGTAACCCATGGATAATTTGTTTACCCAAACAATCAGATCTGTAAATGATCCAACATTCATTTCTCTTGTAACACTTAAAGGAGCTGAGTAGCCGCCAAAGCACAATAAATTTTCGGACCCGCCGACTTCGTTACGTCACATCCGGTTAAGCTTCTTGGTTTATCAATTCGATCCGATACCGATACTTATCAAAGCCATACATGCAGTGTGTCTGGTGTAACAGTACACTTGTTACTGTCGTTAACAGTACTAACGTTAGCCTAACTTAGGCTAGCGTTAGGGCCTAGGTCTACCACGAAAAACAAACTCATTGATCGAAAAAAAAACAGTTTCAATACCTGCAAAATCCACAATGTTGTTCATGAACCTCCTGCAGATGATGTGCGAAATAGGCGTGTGCCTTGCCACTAGTAACGCTAATATACTACATACGTACGTACATTGTAAGTTGTGTGTACTACATGCCTGGGTAGATGCATCGATCAGAACCGATACAAGTGGAAACGATTCAAAATTGCCGGTGCCAGAAGAAAAAGTAACGAACTAGAAATTCAAAAAACAAATTGTAAAATATCTTGCAAGTGTAAAATCAAATAACACAAGAAATAGTATAGGAATGTTGTTGAAAAATTACTTTGTAAGATTATTTTAAATGAGAATATAAAACGCATTAAGATTAATATTTTTAAAATTAGCCCCGCACAGAGGGTAATCATTTTGTTTGGTATGATGTATTTATTTTGAAAGTACGCCACTACTCAGCTCCTTTAAACTGCACCAGTTTTTTGGTGAGACTGTATGGTTTAATAAAGATAAAAATCATGTTTCTCTTTGAGAAATGGCCCGAATTGTAAACTTTGATTACTGCTATTGAATTGCTGTTTTTTTTTTGTCCAGTTTTCGTGCAAAGGGTATGTAGGCCTTCTGTAGTATTTGCTTTTTTTATTTTTTCTCTTTTTCTCTCCTTATTTGGGTGTATTACTGTAGTCTATAATTTTTTTATTTTCACTAGGCTATTGACCCCATGTTGGGAATTATAGAGATATTAAACTGGAAACAAAGCGAAAATCGTAAAATACGACATTCGCAGCATCCAGTGTAACTTCGTGGTGAGCAAAAATAACGTTGAAACAACCATTTTTCAGAACCACAGACTAAAGTTTACAATACAAGTTAATCGCAAAACGTTGCCTGTACGGAAAAAAAGTTTATTTACGGGAAAAGGCCCTAAAGCAAAGATTCCAAGAGGCTTTTCAACGCTTTCAGTGTAAGCTATTAAGTCGCATACCTCCACCTACCACACTGTATACTTACACTAAATCATATTGTTTAAAACATCAAATGGTTTCGTTACATTCATTACATACAGAGTAAATATTTTTCATTCACAAGATATTTTCAGCCTACACTGGTGTTGAGTTTATAAAACCTTTGGATAGGTATCCTGCACTTT
This sequence comes from Holothuria leucospilota, assembly GCA_029531755.1. Taxonomy (NCBI): domain Eukaryota; kingdom Metazoa; phylum Echinodermata; class Holothuroidea; order Aspidochirotida; family Holothuriidae; genus Holothuria; species Holothuria leucospilota. The sequence goes on along the minus strand of CM055976.1, from coordinate 1,685,684 downwards.
ACCAAGATTTATAAGTTTATTGCTTCTAAAACCAGCTTGCAGCAATTTACAAGGGACTTATAGTAATTGTGTAATAAGGGCATATCTCTTTCTCAATAAAAGAATATGATCGAGATAAAATAATTTTGTTATAAAAACTCTCAGTATAAAAGGCAATTAAATTTAATGGGTTGTTGAGGGTAAATTACTTTTTAGGTGGCAGTTGTGTCGGGTGGTAAGCCACTTGCTAAATGGAAATATTTCACCTAAATTGACTCAAAAGTTTTCCCAGAAGACGATGCGAGTTGTGCTTGTTCTAAATGGCATGTTTATAACATTTGGCTGTTTCTTCGTCTTAACAAGGCTGACGTAGCCTACAGTCACGTACACTATGGAGGCGGGGTTCCGGGTGGTGTCCTTACCTGCACCCCTCCAGCCAATAAGAAAAAATGTCGTTTCCAGGCAAAATTTATATCATGACCTTTTGCCAATAAGGGAAAATTTCAGGGCAAGCACCTCCCCCCCCCCCCATTTGTGAAAGGTCTTCTCATACACTTATAGTCATTGCGATAAAACAGTTTAAGACAACATTTACTTTTATCATGCAACATTCCATTGGTAAAGATATCTTGGTACCTTGTATTTCTGTGACAGATAACTATACGTACTATAAAACACCTCACAAGTGAAACTCTTGAAACTGCCTGCAATGGTGTATATGCACGTACGCCAAGATTTACCCATAAAAATATATATTCGACCACACAAATATATGCATTTGTCTATGTGTATATTGTGCTACTCGCGTGATGGAAGAAGCCGGAAGAACACCTTTCTGTCATTATCAAAAGTTGCACAACTCGTTCCCCCCCCCCACCCCTTACACTCATAAATTTCCGTGAAACATAACTTTCCATGACATACTTGTTTGTTGGTGGCTTTAGGTATTCCGCTTCCTCAACATAATTATCGAGAACTTTTCCCCCTCCCCATCCGAACCTGTGATCGTCCCCTCCCTCCGACAATCGCTAAAGAGTATGAGACTGGTGTGAACATACATTTGCATATTTAACAACTTAGCGCACACGTAAATTTATTTATTGTTTCTTGAAGTATTGTCTTGCAAATAATCACTGGATTTAAAAACGTCTTATTGTAATACCTTATGACCTTTCCTTTGGAATACATCCTCCATAATTTCTATTCCTTAGGTCACAAAAATCACATGTGAGCCCTTCTCTAAGTGAGAAATATTTATTCTCGCAGTGATGTAGTTCAAACTTGTTGATTTTGATAAGCTGTTTCGAGGGGATCACGGCAGGGTGGCGGGAAGGAGAGTTAAAGTAATACGGGAATACACGGGGGAGGGGAGGAACTAAGGAAATTGATTCTGCTGATCATATCCTCCAGCTAGGCGTGGAATACTTCGAAGGAGTGTTGATAGCAACAAATTTAGTTTTGTTTTTTTTAATTGTGTCGAAACGTAGAAGCGCATACCCTACTTGCTATTAATACACTAACATCCCTATCGCATTAACGGTTAGGTGAACAAGGCCCCACAATTACCGTTGCGACTGATTAACAAGATCTGGCAATGTAATTGTCGTAACTTAGAAGTTACCTTAAAGATCATGTAGCTTTGTTATGATCTGCTTTTAACTTAAAAGTTGTCATTCAAAATGATTAGCATGGTTAACTAGCAATCTAACACGTCCTTCACCTTTGAAAGCTGAAGCATTGCAGCATGCAGCATAGGGAGACCATTTAGGAAAGTTTTCTCAATGTTAGGGGGTTGGGTTGGGGTAAAGTATTTCTTTGAAGTGTTGCAGATAGCAAGTTTGATTGAATGTATTCAGGGTATTAAGAAACTTGGAAACGAAAGGGAGGGTAGCTAGAGGGAAAAGGGACCGCAAGTGGGAGAATGAAAAAATTAGCAGCCCAATGGGCCCTGGTTCTTGAATTCGCTGACGCATATCGAAGCTTCGTACATTCTTTTGGACATATTTCCAGACTGAAGGTAGTCTGACCTTAGATTGTCCAGTATCCATGAAAACAATGTATTTAAACCAGGGTTGTAACTCGGGCCGTCTTTTGATTGTTGAAATTACCTGAGGACCAGCAACTGAAAAATGAAGTTTCACTTAAATTTACAACTTTTCCATACCAAACAAGTTTGAACACTAAGTAACTTGTACTATTAAAGTTTACTGTGTCGGGTAAGAAAAACTTCGTAAAAAATAACTGAAATATAGACTTACGAATGTTATTTTTAAGTTTTCGGCCTACTTCGCAGTCCATCACATCTGCGCGGTCCACCACACATCACATCTGCGGTCCACCAGTGGTCAGCGACTCACCGATTGAGAAACACTCATCTTAACCAATAGAGGTCATGAAGTCATTTTAAGCAGAAAGATGCCAATCGACCCCTGCTCTAAGCGTACCCCGGAAGAGGGACGATGGTTTGCACCAGACCTACCTACGTACCCAGTTTTACGAGAGAGCATTCGACGAGAAAAATATTAGCGTTGTAACTTACACCGTATTATGTACGTACAGCAATGAAACAAAAGTGTGCATGTCCATAATCAACAGCCTGTTTGTATATGAAATATATACCCACTGTCACCCAACGTGGGTGTCAAACCTATTCATGACGTCATCTTCAAGTCCTCCGCTAGCTTCTGTTTTATCAGCCATGTTTGAAAATAAAGTTAACGAATCCATTCAGTTGACTGAGGTTATCCGCAATGTGAACAAAAATTCTGATAAAACTTAACTTTATGTAAACTCACCATATAGGTATCAGATAGATATTAATAGTTAATGAAGTCTGGCGGTGTCATGTTTAATGTCCTTATATTCAAACTAATTAATACCATATGCTCTTTATCACACAATGTTATTTTTATCTGAATTCCCATACCAATTTTCGATCATTTAACACGTGAGCATTAAGAAGGTGAAATGACGGTAAAATTCCCTTGTTTTTGTTCCATATCAATTACAGCCCTATACATAACTAACATATATAGAAAAATTACTTGCGCATTTATTTCATCATTTTCGCCTGCCCTATTTACTTACAGCTATGCCTGTCCTCAATTAGTTTCTTTCATAACATATTTCTTTCCTGGTTGCGGCTTTCTCTTTACCTAAATAAACCACAAAATATCCAAATAGGTTGAAGGCAAGGCTTATTCACATTTCACGAACACAATACGATGAGCGGTATTGGTATTAACATTTGCTTTTAAGTAAACCTAGGAGAATGCAACACTAATTTTGACTAGAAGTTGCCTTGTTACTTCTGTCTCGCTACATAAACATCCATCGAATAACGTAGCAGTTATACTGCTAGACCATGATCACTCACAAAGTTCACTTCCTCAAGCCTTCTTGTGAATCTTCCACGTCATCTGGTATTCTCTTGACAGTAACCCATTAAACAGCATACCTCTGGTCAAACCTTCCTACGAAACAGAATCCCATTGTACAGACTTTCGACGGACCATTAAAGTAATTAATTTCCGTAATTGCGCAAGTCCCAGACCTCAAACTGGGTGATGAACGGACCTCAATTAAGCTCCTGCAAACGAAAGCTTAAACAAACAAAAGTGAAAACTAAGGATGCTTTTTTCATCTGTTCATCATTCGGTTTAGACCGGTTATCTTGGTAAGATGACAATGACCTTACCTTAAGTCGTCATCTTGTCTGTCATGCCGTGAATTTTCTTGCTTTAGCGGTAGGAAGTCAGTGTACACGATATTATGGCAACCACAAGGTATTCCAAGTTGTCACTGTCTTCACTATTTCGTGTGGATAGAAATTTTATTGTTATATTAGGTGTGAGACCACCATCAAGATACCAGAAAAGGTTATCAAATGTAATGCCCTTGGATATATCTAGTCAGGGCCGTAGCTAGGGTCATAAGTTTGGGGGGGGGGGGGTGTGAAGGTCCCAAATTCCGACTGGATAGATATATTTTCCAACTGAATGGTGGCGCGTAAATTGCACCATTTTGTTATGCGCCCTGCGTTTACATACGGCAGTGTGGATCCTTCCTTTGTCACTACATAAAGGTGCCGTCGTGGGGAGGGGTCTAAGGGGAGGGGTTGACCCCTCCCCTTTGAGAAATTTTTGTTAATTTAAGGTTGCTTAGATGCAAAATGGAGCTATCTTTGGGATATTTTTGGAGCTGATCATATATGGCTAGAAAATGTCCATAATTAAATGAATTCTAATTTTTCCGACTGGTTTGATTCTTTTTCCAAATGAGTGGCGGCCCGTAAATTGCATTTTCATTTTTATGGGCGTTCCTTTTGTATGATACAGCAGTGGTGATCCTTCCTTTGTCACTTCATAAAGGTGCCGTCCTGGGGGTTAGGCCTAAGGGAAGGGGGTGAGAAATTTTTGTTAAGGTAAGGTTGCTTAGATGCAAAATGATGCTATCTTGGGATACTTTTGGAACTGATGATATATGGCTGGAAAATGTCCATAATTTAATGAATACTAAGATTTGTTGAAAGTAGAAAGTACGTTGTCTAAGAGAAGAATACGTTGTCAAAAAACCTCCTGAAGCCCCCCCCCACCTTTTGACTACTTTAATGCCTTCTATTCTGGCATCTATTGCTGGCATATACCTGTATAGGCATCCTGGAAGCTCTGGATCAATAGTATAAAATGGGGCAATGACTGGCATCTAAATAATAATGATATACATAATAATATAGAGCATGACGCCAAGCACTTTACATCTGTCGTATTTTTACCAATTTTGAACGAAAATCGAGACGAACAATGGGGAATGGGCGGGAGGGAGAGTATAGGTGCAGAAAAATGATACTAGACCTCCCAGACAGGTATAGCAAAAAGGGTTTAGAACTAACAAGCGCGTTTTCAGAATGTACACATAGTTTATGCTATAAAAGTTCACTGGTACGATGTGCTTATAATGTTCATAAGTGATACAACGTGCATTGTGAGGATTGCGCGCGAAGCGCGCTGAAATTTGCGGGTATACTTCAATGCCAAAATGAAAAACCTGCACGAAGGCTCAGCCAGGGGTGGTGCTTTGATTTGCCGACATGGGGGAAAGCGCCCTGACTGGGGGCCAGCTACTCTAAGTCCCGACAGATGCAATGGGTTGCCGAACTCAAAATATAATGCGCGCGAAGCGCGCCGAAAAATTTGGGGTTATATTAAATTTTCATTAAGGAAAGTTGAAAAAGTTTGGGCTTTAATTGAAGAATCTGGACAAAACCAAGAAATTTGTTCGGGTGACTGCATGGTCGTCGTCGGGGATTACATTCTTTATCTTACCCATTAAGGATCTCCTACGAAACTGAAAGATCTTTTTCTAACAAATATGTTTTTGCCACGATGGCGAGGCTGAAGAAAGAATCTTCTAAAAGTTAGGAAAAAGAGGAAAGAACTTCGGAATGATGCATGCATTTTCGTGTTTCTCTAGAATCACGCCTACACGGAAGAACAACATTCGTGGAAACGTTGAAATCCAATATGTTTGAAACGGAGGCGTTACCACTAGATAGAACTAGAGATGAAAGCGTGCGTAGCGCGCGAAAATTTTTTGAAGTTATAGAAAAAATCGTTACAGAACTTACTGGCTACGGGCCTGATAAATAGACGTTTGGAATATTTTCTAAGTATATCTATGTCTTCACCAATATTTATCTATAAAAAAAATTGGGGAGGGGGGGGGGCTAAAGCGCCCTAGCTCCCATAGAACGGTGTCTGGTATAATTACCTTAATAATGTTCATGAGATTGATTGTAAATCGTGACGCATGCGCGCAAAGCGCGCCCAGATTTTCATTAAATAAGATTTTCATAATAAAACCTGCATTCAGAATCTCCATCAAAATACGTTCAGTTGCCCAACAAACCAACATGCCACTCAGAAAGCCAGTCTTTTACCTGGTAATTTGTAAACAGCTTTCAACTTCTGCTGTTGTGCTTCCCCGAAAGTTGCTATCGGAAGATATTGGTAATAAGAAAAACACTGAGGTCAGGTTTGAAGCGCGCGGAGCGCGCGAAAATTTTGAGAGTTTGAGAAGAATTTGCGAAAAAGGACAGCTTTGATTTGATTTTACGTGAGGAAAATAATGTTTGGTATTATTCTCACTTGGTCTAGTTGGAAAATATATACAAAGCTGACATAGGCTCAGTCGGAAAAATGTGCTAGACTGAGATATCAGAAATTCCAACTGGCATTTCAGATTTTCCGACTATCGTCGCTCTGACGAACTTTGGGGGGTGAGACACCCCCCACACCCCCCGGTCGCGACGGCCCTGTATCTAGTTTTATTAGTACGTTTTAAGACACACTGTCTCATGCCACTCGCAAGTGTCTCAATTATTAGACATAAACACCACTAAATGTAGGTTTATTAATTCCATTAACCTTACCTGTGTAAGTTTTTCTCCTCTTGGTATGGTACTGTCATCAATTGGTTTATGGAAAGTAACAGATCGGCTGTTTTAGTTTTATGGTTCCTGTTAGTGAAAGGTCAAGATAAGGTTTAAACGCGCCATGTATGACAGGAAAAATATCGAGTTCAAAAATTTGATTTTGAGGTAGACTTCAAGTTATAGAACAGAAAACAACAATGAAGACGGTCGTGTTTTAGGTATTAATCAGGGGACAATTTTAAATGTTTATGAACGATTCCTTTTCGAAATTTACATCGATGACAAATTTTATTCCATGGTTTATGTAAGCAAGGCCCATATAAGTGCTGTTATTGGAGCTATGTGATGTTTTCCCCATGGCTTACACAAAAGACGGACGACCTGCGCTCATGAACTAGGTTACCTCAGAGTCATTGTATTCCTCCGTTTATAGAAAAAAGGCTGTTGATGGTAGCTTTCGCTTAAAGCCTACTTTCAGTGGCTTTTCGATACCGATAGAAGGCAGTAAAATAGCGATGAAATGGCTGTGCTAATTCCAGTGTATGGTTTTTTAGGCTGTATTACATTGGACCTCAGTTTCCATTTATGGTGCTGATTAGCTATACGACCATAGCAATTAGGCAAGATTAGATCTATCACTAGAAAAATGGTGGTATTAACATCGGGTATTCCCTGTCCCGCTTCCGGTAAGCATGCCTTTCTAACTGTCAACAACGATCAAACTTCGATTTGCTAATGTTGCAGATGTTACAGACTTCCATACTTGGACTGTTTCATAACTATTACCACATCAGTTCACAGTATATCGTAGCTAGAAATGCACAGCTCTTAGTTATCACATTGACTGATATGTATTCTATAAATCTTATCAATACATTAATAATTCATTCAGACAATACTGGGGCTTTGAGGTTCTGTCTGTCAGCTTCTGATGGTTTTCTTAAATTAAGCGTGTCGATGTGTTTCTTCATGCGTGTATGAACTTCAAGTATAGTTCAAAACCCATACTATGATATGTTGTCTGTTGGTGACCTCAAGAGAGAATCACCATGTACGGGGAGAGACTGCTCCCGACCTGTTGTCTCCTCTGAGTACATCTGGTTATCACACTGTGAATTAACATTATTTCTTCGTTCACTTGACTGATACCAACTAGCTTTAATGTCTGGGACACACATGGGCTGTCGCATAGGTTTCCTCATCTGCTGATTGAGTACTCTCTCCTTTTAGAAAAACAATAGGGACTTACTTCTTAGTTACAGTTCAAAACGATTGGAATCATTTACGTCACAGTTCCATTAGATAACTAGAGTTCAATGACACTTCATTGTTTGGATCAATTTGCAGGAGCCTTATAATTGCCACGAATCGTCGAGTCTTCTTTTCCCAAGTGTGACAAAGGGGTACCGTTAAGATCACTTTGTTTGTTTCTTGGCGTCGAGTCATTTACTAACCTTGACGTACTAAGTTAAAAAGCAAATAACAATACCTGAAATGGTGGTAAGAAGCAACCTACCTTTTACTTTCCTGCGAAAGGATAAGGGTAGAAAAGAAGCATAGGTCTAATATGTAGCTGTCCTCGATTAAACGTTATATTTTGATTTGATTAGATTGTCTGGTGACATGCTCAGAAAACGTCCCGTTCAAATTGAACCGAAAACGGATCAAATGGGCACTTTACCGAAAAAGGATCAAATATTTGACTAGTTTTTGTTCAAAATTAACCATTTTCTGTTCAAAATGAACTAAACATAGTCAAATATTTGATCAGATTTCGGTTCAGTGCCTATTTGAACGGATTTGGTTCAAATCTGAACAGGACGTTTTTAGAGTGATGCTTAACAAATAAACGGACGCATACATACCACACGCAAACATGAAACAAGCCCACACACTTAGTAAATGAAAGCGAAAAGAAACAAGTGGTGTAATAGAAATGTTGAAAAACTTGTTCATTACCAGATACTCCTTATAATGTCTAAAAAGTTGCTTTGCATTTTCTGTTTTGTTTTACAAAAGACTCACATCCAATATGTCCCTTTCATGTAGCTCAATGTAGATCGTATTTTTATGTAGAGGCGTTTAATTATTTTGTTTTTAAACGCTCCATGCACGGCAATATGTTGACTTATTTGTGACGCTACTGGAACAGAGAATACTGTAACTGAGCTGTGCCTCATGATCGGATATCAATCAAAATTGTCAACGACAAAAAATAACCATCAACTAAAGAGAAAATCGGGGAAATTTAGCAGAATATTGTAAAACATTGACTGCCAATAATAGCTGCACTATCAAGGAATGAATACCTTAAGGACACAAACTTCGATTTTAATGTGGATTACATAAAAACAGAGATAAATCACCCGCATGTCCAATTGATGTGAATGTTTTCCATCTTCAGTAATAATTATTTTTTGTTTGTGACAGATAACATATAAATACAATAATTATCACGAGTCCTGTGTTCAATATTTCTAAATCACCGATATACGCAATCAGTGGTGAACATACACTACCAATAATTATATACATACACAAGGCGTATGTTTAAAAATGTTTGGGTTAGATTCAATCATGCAAATCAAAGGAATACATCTTCGTTCAAAGTTGCTTGAATAAGTCGTGTTATAACGTAAATATGAATTTTGTGCTCTCTTTTACAAAACATTTCGTGCGTATCGATGGATTAGAAGTCACTGAAAATATGCCTCTGACCAGTTCAACAACCGTAACATATGTAGAACTCTTAAGCCACCCTTCGACTCTTCGATTGTCAATATTTTCATCTTAGTATTCCATCAAGCCTGTTGGAATTCTCCAGTATTCCATAAAGCCTGTTGGACGGAATTCTCCCTCATCTTCTGATGGCTACGTTACGCCTTATAAGTGCTCCCTGTTCCATTTTATGGGTCCCCTGTCGGTCATCGCCCACCTCTTTACAAGGTTTCCGAGTTTTATGCTTACAAATACACATAGGCATTCACAAATTTACTGCGAGAAGCAGTAAATACGTGTTTATGGCGTAGACGAAAATACCCCGAACGCCTTCGTAATTAAACTGAAGACAAGTGTACCTCTGTGTCATGAACAGAATAAGTAATCCGGAACAGATTAAGAAACCCGAAACGACCACCGCCACTGTTTTGCACGGTTCAGTTAAATTAATGGGCACAATCGGCGTGCCATGGAGTACTCTAAGCATCATGCAAATCCATAAAAATCATCAAAATATCTTAAAACTAAACGAGGTAATTCATTGTTGCAAGTTAGAGTGATTTACTTCCGAGAAAAGTAGGTAAGAGTCACGTATTGCATCCGGACCTGTTGTTATATATTGTTTCAATGTCCACGCTGATTTAGTACTGCTTACAGGGCACACCTGCAAGCAATTCAGCTTTTATACATCGTTATGTAGCATTTAATACAGGGCACAGAGAGAGGTAACGCCAGGTGGGGGCAGGGCGACAATGGACCACCTCGTGGATGGTTGTTCCCTTCGTCGGGGAAATTTTCAATTTCGTCGGGGCGCCTTGATGGGTATGATACAAACTCTGATCCCTCGAGGCGGTAGGCTACCCTGATGGTATACATTACTTTGCTTTTAAGGAGGGAAGGACGATTTTTTTCATAAAAACCTCGTTTTCAGATTTTCCCCCAAAGAGTTACATTTTTCAAATTTTCCTCAATATTACCCGACAGTTTTGAACTTATTGAAGTCCGTTCAAAATATTCTGCATAGACTTAGGAAGCGGGGCGGGGGAAGGGTTGGTGACAAGTCTCAAAAGTATTTACATTGTTTAGTCAAGGTTAAGGCTTAACAGTTTTACAACAATTCTAATGCAGACTCCCTGCTCTCTTCGTGCACAATTGCCACACTTTACTCTCCATGCCTGATGGCCATTATAATGCAATTTTCTTTCGAAAACTGTTTTCCAAAAACTAGAGGCACAATTTGCTTCAAAAGGGAATAATGTGGTAATCTAATCAGGGAGCTGTAAGAGATGGAGAAACCAGGGAGCTGTAAGGGAAGGAGAAACAACGCTCGTTCTTTCTTTGAACGAGGTGTTTTGCCGACACTTAAGCTTCACATTGTCTCGTTCCCGAAATTCCTCTAAAACTGAGAGGGCTTAAGCAATGAAGACAAAAGTCCTTGTCGTCTGCTACTCCTGAGAGAGCTGGTAGGGTGATTTCACCTATTGATATAACATTGCCAGTCGTCAAGGAAAGTAAAATTTATTTCACCTTGTGCCGCCAGGTCCCACGTTTTAAAATAGTACAGCGTAGTTTCATATTACTTTTTGAAAATATTATATATATATATATACATGTTTCGCTAATTCAGGAGCAATCCGGAATCGATTGAAATATCATCATCAAAATTTAGACTCCAAATAGTTCATCAAAAGGATATACTCCTTACTTGATTAATAAATTAGAATAATAACTATTGAATTGTGCAACTTAAGTGTGTATGTACAGTCGTTTTGATATAAAACGGTGAAAACGTTTCACATACGTCGGCTGCACAGATATTTTCAAAGCATTATCTTTGTCTTTGTTTCAGGATTACTGGGTTTAAAAAACTGTGCTTTTATTGTTTTCTTGTTAAGTCTTGTTTTATGTTTTACTTTTTGATATTTTATGCTATTAACTCTATGTTTTTGTTCCTATTTTAATTTGTTGTCTTATATTTATGTTTGTTGATGTTTTTAACCCAGGGCCCCAGGGAAGAGCAACTTGATGTTGACTGGGCTACCCTAGTAAAATAAGAAAGAAATAAAAATAATAAAATAAAAATAAAAGGATGGAATCTTCATTAAGCAGGAAAGTAAACAGTGTTTCAGCAATAGGAACAAAGAGACCTGTCAATCAAATTTTTGTACCTGAAAAGGATCAAGCCATTCTCAAGTACATATTGTCTGACAGATTTAGTCGATGTTTCTCCTTCCCTCACAGCTCCCTGGAGAAACGAAGCTTGTTCCTCCTTTGAAACCCAGGTGTTTTGCTGACGCTTAAGTTTCGCATTGTCTTGTTCCTGAATTAGAGACAATTGCTCTTGTTGTCTGCCACATCTGAGAGAGCTCAGGGGATGATTTCACCCATTAGTATCACATAGCCAGTCGTCATGGAGTTAAATTTATTTCATCTTGTTCCGCCAGGTGCCCCTTGTTGAAATGGCACAGTTTATGTTCATGTTACGTTTTGCACATAATCATATAGGCCTACATTTCCGCTATTTCAGGAAAAATTCGGAATCGTTGAAAACGTCCTCATCAAAATTTACACTTTTAATGGTTTTCAAAAGGTTATACTTCTTACTGAATGAAGAAATTAGAATAACATGGAATTGTGGAATTCGGGAGAGCATGAACAGTCGTTTGATCTAAACTGTGAAAACGTTTCACGTTTATCGGCTGCGCAGTTATCTTCAAAGTAGTATTTTTACAATGGGCTTTGTTTCATGGTAACTGGGCTTCGAAAGAAGGAGATGATCATTAAGAAGAAAAGTCGACAGTGGCTTTGTAGCATTTGTATCCTGATATAGATAATCTGGAGTACAGCACGCATTAAACATACTTACTGTAAGATCATTAATTGCTTATAATACATTTCCAGAAAATGAGCATTTTGAAACATGCTTATTATGTTTATCCTCTACGTGTTACACCTGTACTCCCGTTTGGTCCATTCCCCATTCGATACTGTTCGTGTGGACCCTCGTTCAAAGTTTTTAAAAGTTTGATTTGGTGAGGTACATGGTGTGTTCAGCTGTAGCGTCATTTGAATTTCAGTTAAAAACATCCTGCTAGTGTCCCAATTTTGAAATTACCCCACTGAGCTCCCAGGAAGTAATGTGCCTGTCCTACGTGTAAGACTTGGAGGGGTACTGTGTCATAGCCAAAATATCCACAAATAATGGAAATTTCTAAGAATGTATTCAGTTAAAAAACTTTGCCAAAGATTAGGAGCGGATGCTTAATTTAAAAAGGGGGTCCACCGAGTGCCAAAGGCACGTGTTAGCCCCCAAGCTTCGATGGGCTGAGGTTTCGGGAGGGCCCCCTTCCCGGACATGAATATTTTTTAAAATTTCACGTGAAATCGTGTAATTTGGTGACTCATACAACGTATAACACAGTTATTAAAATGACTGCAATTATGTCCCATTTAGAAACAAAATCAGCAGCATTTCAGTTGTAGCCCCGGTGGCCTCGCCAGGATGTGAGGATGGGGATAGGGACACCACAGAAGATGATGTCGTAACCCTACCCCAGGCAAACCCTGAAAGTCGCTGAAGGTGCGCATATGCGTATCTACGATACTTTGCACCCGGGTGGACCCTTCCTTTGTCACCTATAGTGGGGAAGTACCGTCACTGGGCAGGGGTCTAACGAAAGTGGGACCCTTTAGGAAATTTTTGTTCGTCAAAGGTATCTTAGAAGCAAATCTCTTAGCAAACCGGTGCTCTCTTAGCAAAGTTTCAAATTGATCATATTATTGGGAAATTCTCATAATTTCGTGAACTGTTCAAGCATTGTTGTTGGGTGTAAGGTAATGGTGTGTTCATGGGCGGCGATTTGTGTTGGACATAGGGGAGAGACGTGGATCGGAAATCTCGAAATGATCCATATGTTGGCCTATATGTGTATATATACACCCTTTTTTATATATACTTACATGTGTACGTGCACACATATGTATACCTAAACGTATACATAGACCTATGTTTACGTAAACATATATGGAAATGTAAACGTATATGTTCATTTAATGCTGGTAACGAAATGTGCATTTTAGTGGAGCCGAAGAAGCAGTAATCTTAAATGTTAAATGGTGGCTATCTTTTCCAAAGCTTTGAACTGATTACATGTTTAGGAAATACCATTATTTAGTAATATTTTGGCTGTGGCGTGGCACCCCTCTAATTGCTGGTATTATGAGACCGACATAGGGCTTCCTGGAAGATCTAAATGGGTAATTGCAAAATGGGGACATTAGTATGATGCTTTTAACTGACATCGAAATGACACTATAGGATTGAGATCGAGGGAGGAGAAAAGGTTTACGAAAAGTTGTAGAGGATTTTTGAGCATGCTTCATAATGCATATTCTCTGAAAATGTACTTAATGAGATTTGACATGTTGCTAATAACATAATATTGACACAGCTTCTTGACGGATGCACACCTAAGGTTGGACTTGTGCCTTCATTTCGGGAAATAGTTCGCGCTATAATTATTCCATGCATTATAGTCCATATAATGGTCATCAGGCATGGACTGTAACCCTTGCAATTATGCGCGACGCGCGCCAAAATTCCTCATAAGAATTGTTATAAAACCCGCATCCGTACCTTTCAGAAAATACGTTTGGAACAAAACTGAAGTTTAAAGCGCGCGGAGTGCGATGAAATTGTGATAGTTTGACAAGGATTTACGAAAAGTTTTGTACACAGATTTGTGATGGAAATAAACGGAACAGCCTAGTAGAATTTTTAACTGCTAAAAAGGGGGAGTCCGTACCTCTTGGGCCCTCTAGATAGGCCCTTGGTAGATACCTTCATTTTGCATCTAAACCGTCCTACATAAACAAATGTTTCTTAACTAAGAGACAGAGTCTTCACCCTTCTCTTGGGCAGCACACCCTCCCCCTACACCAGACCACAAATTAGAACAATTTACTAATTAGGAAAGCTTGAAACACTTGCAAAGATAACAATATTTTGCATCTAAGTTGACCTTAAATGAATAAAACTTTCTTAAAAGGAAGGGGGAAGTCCCTTCCTCTTAGACCCCGACGGCACCTCTACACGAGGATGAACAGGATACCCTAGAGCAAACTATCGCAGGTTCGCAAACATAGTTTACGCTGACCTTCTAGGTTTATCTGGGTGGAATTGCGACATCATCATCATCATCATCATCATCATCATCATCATCATCATCATCATCATCATCATCCACCGAACCCCCATCAACAACCCCTGGCGGTCCGACTGATATAATCGTTTCAAAATTTTACCAAAGATAGTAACATTTACCATTTGCATCTAAACCACTTTACACTAACGGGACTGAAGAGGATGAAGGGGAGGAGGATATTCTACCACTTAGAACCTTCCTTAAGAATGCCAGCACCAGGTGTCAACTATCCTAGGTACACCACTGTACATATCAAACTCAAGACTCTGGCGCAAACCATGACCTTACACGATCAAATGACACCATTATTCCTTGTATTTGTTCCACGAACAATTACATATCATTCCTATTGACAATGTAATAAATCTTCTTTCATTCTCTTCCACTTGCAATTTTTTCAGTCGTGATATACTCTTACTTGGAAAACATCCCCTTTCTTCGAAGACATTTCCCTTCCTTCGAATGATTAATACGAAGCGTGAAAAACCAACGAAACTCAGAAGTGGAAGAATAGTTCCTATTCAAATGTTGCCAAGTGATCGTTTTATGAATCTTCCAATTCTTGTTTGATAGCAGCTTGCAAAGCAGCTTTTCAAATCGTTAACGAGAGATTTGGCAATATCACATTTAGATTGAGATCAAGTGGCAATATCACTTTTAAAAATTCATAACATCATCACCTTCTAATGACTATGGGTGACGTAACCCCCTAAATGACGGATACCTCAAAAACGATTGACTGATTGCTCACTAGAAAATTCAGTGTTATACTGCTTACTGGGGTGTGAGAGGTGTCAACTCACTGGACAGACACGACTGGTCAATAGCAGCATTATGACTCATCATTATTGACCATTCACGTCGACAACTCGCGCAGTGCTGAAGAGTATCAACTATTCATAATGACGTGGTCATGGAGATGATAAACACACAGTCTACTGAAACCTACTTGTTTAATTAATCTTGTGAAAACCTTACACGTCTTTGCTAAATATTTTCATTAGTTTTACATTATTCTGAAGATTTAAAATCATGATGATGACACTGTTAAGTTTGTACATCATACCGCCACCAAATTAAGTGACCTGTGCAAGACATGACTTAATTAGATCTTATATGTTACACTTCATCAATAAACATTCAACTGGCTTGCCTTCCTCAGGTCATATTGAAACTCTCCCAAAGACTTGGTAGTTTCCATATATTTACATAGGCTGAATAGCGGGGGGGGGGTAAGAGGGGCGGACCCTCTAAAATCTGACCAGGGGGCCGATACCGGCCCCCAATAATGTTAGGGTAAGTGTCTTGGTATGTAAACAAATAGCTTGAAACGTGCTGGACATGGGCTTTGGGGAATGTGCCAAAAACCATCAACACCAGGCTGAGTGTCACCAATAACTGCAGGCACGTGGCCAGACAAGGTGCTAAAGGAGGCAAAAAAAGGGGGGAGGCAAAAAAAAAAGGGAGCGAAAATGTTTTTGAGAGAATGAGGTAAATTAAAATGCAATAAGGCAATGGTAATTTTTAATTTTCTAGGTGGCGAACATTTTGCAGGGGGAGTCCCCTCCCTTGGCTAAGGGCTCAGGGGCGAATGACAAACGGAGAATATTTTATGCAACCTGGGAGGCACTTTGGTAGAAATTTTCTTTGTATGCCATTCGCCAACTGATGGTGGCACTCCTCTCAGTGTAGGGATGATTCAAAACCTTACCTCTGTTTAGAACGAAGGGATTTGCCACAAGAGAGAGCAAATCCTTTTCGCGCCCTTCGCTCTCATCATGTGCCCACTTTAAGCCGACCGGGCTTTCAATGGAAAAGCTTACGACATTCTATCAATGTGACGCCCCCCCCCCCCCATCACGAACTGCTCCTAACCTGACCCCTGTCTGAAGGGGATATTGTGAGGTGTATTTCGAACAAATGGTGGATGTGGTTTAATTGTACTCTATCAAAAATCCTTCCTAAACTACCAAATGTTCGTGCGCTTTACCTTCAGTTCTGTTGTTTTTCTTTTATATCGTCTCAAACGTATTCGAACTGTTCAAAGGTAAGGGTTTTACTCTTTGCAAGAATTTTAGTGCAAAATTTTGGAGCGTTTCGCTGGCAATTACTATGGTTTACACTACGTGCGTGATGACCATTATTAGGAAGATAATGCAAGAAATAATGCTGGTGAAAACTAGAGGTATGGTTCCAGCCTCAGCCTTGCTTCAAAAGGGGGCGCCATTCATTGTGAGCAACGTTTGTGTAGCCTAATAATTATTATCTGAAGTATATTACTCATTACAAGTATTTATTCAAAGGTCACTAACCAGCTAACTGATTATTATACTTTTAAAGAGAACGAGCATTATGGAACGTGCTAATTAGTCCTTTACAGGGCCGGATCCAGGAATATGAGAAGGGGGGGGGGGGTAACCGTCTGCAGTGCTGATCATACCTTTTTCATGGGCTACAAAAATTCATTACTTTGCCGAAAATAGGGGCGTACGCCCCTTTCTCATATGCCTCGATCCGGCCCTGCTTTACCACTTGTTACTGTATACCTATACAACCCTTTTGCTTCATTCCCATCAAAAGCTGTTGTTCCTCTGGATTCTCGTTCAGAACGTTTTGCAAAAGGTAACACCATTTTGCATCTAAACCACCTTGCATAAACAAAAAATTACCAAGAGAAAGAGTTGTCACCCATCTTCTTGGACAACACACCCGCCCCTTACACCCAACCAAAGATAAGAACAAGCAATCCGTGGAGTTGCAAATCTCATCTCACCCATATTCTCTACATACCTTTGGTTAAAAGAAATTTCTCAACATACTGATAAACAAATAATGACAAAAGACCCCTTCTAGGTAATTAATACTTTAATCTTGAATTTTAGAAACTAGAAAGTACTATTTAAAACATGTTTCCTCACTCCCCATATATCATGTGGTTTTATTATCATGTTTAGCTAATTGATATGAAAATAATGTGCAAAAAACACTTTTAGCAACTTGATCTTGCCCTCTGACTTTTGACCTAAGGCATCATCAATTACGCATGCACAAGTTTTCATGGTCTGGTATCTACCCACCAAATTTGAATTTTATCGGACTTACGCTTTTAGAAGAGTTTGCGACACACAATTTTACAATATTTAGGCAAATTTGACCTTTGACCCTAGATTTTGACATTTGACCTCACCCTCAGCAACAAAAAACACTGGTTTAAAGATTATTGTATCAGTCGTAACGTATCACGTGGATTTATAACTTTCTCTAACAAACTGATAAGCAAATGATGGCAAAAATTAAGTTTAGCAAATTTGACCTTTAAACTGACCTTGACATATCATGTCATCCAATACGCATGTACAAGTTTTAATGATCAGGTACCTACCCACCAACTTTGAACTTGATCGGATGTCCGTTTTGGAGGGAGTTTTTTTTTTTGCTAACACACCTACTTGCATACTCCGACACTCCCACACAGCTTCACATTTCTGGTGTTAAGTGAGGTACAATATCTCATCTCCCTATACATTACGGTACACTTAGGGAGATGAGACAACAATTCACTGAATTATGAGAAGTTCGAATCTTTGCTAAAATTTTTCATCTAATCCAAATCGAGTGAACAAAAATTTCTCAAATGGAGAGGAACACCCCTTCCTCTTAGGCTCTTCCCCATAACAGCACCTTTGCACGAGGTGACAAAAAAGAATCCCCTAAATGCATACTATCATAGGTACGCTTATACACAGTTTATGCCGACATTCTAGGTTTATCTGGGGGGTTAATTTATCTGGGGGATTACGACAGCATCATCTGTAGTGCCCTCAACCACCACCCCTTGGCGGAGCCACTAACCGTAATGAGTTCAAACTTTTGCAAAGATAACACCCTTTAGCATCTAGGCCACCTTACATGAACAGAATTTTCTGGAAGGGGAGGACCCCTTCGACCCCTTCCCAAGGATGCCAACCCCAGGTTCCTAGGTACACCACTGTGCTTATCAATTTCAAGGCTCCGGCTCCTACTAATCTTACGTGAAACAATAAAATGGCATCATTATTCCTCGTATTTCTTTCCCGAACATTTTTTTGCTATGTACAATTTAACAAATGTGGCAATAGACAGGCATATATCTCCCAGTCAAATTCAGCGTGTTTAAAGTTATGAAAAAATTAGACCAATTGTGTAGTTCAAATTCCTACGTAAATGCCACCAGTTTGCATGCAGACATCGTCAGATTGAAAAAACGTCCTAAAAGGGAGAGGGGACAACCCTTTCTTTATATTCCTCCCCTGATCTACAAATATACAAGCATCCAACTGTGATGCACCAGCATTACTTAGTCAATCATCTGCCTTTTAAACTGAGTTATACCAAGCTCATATAAGAAGTTACAGAGTAACAACCAGTACTATCATCCCCTACAAACTTACTTTAAGATTGTGTTTTCATTTTCTCTCTGGAAGCATTAATTTCCACAAAAACTGAATGTTCAGACGTTTACAAGGCCTGTGAAGTGTCATTTCCTTCTGGGAGGCAATTTGGACAATCTTTAAATCTCGACACCCCCCCCCTCCATCTTGAAAATCTCCCTAAGCCTATGATGTATATCTATGACTTATATCTTTCTGCAACCTATTATCGATTAGTATTTCGTCATCGTAATCAAACCAACATTCTTGAATCGAAAATAGTCTGCAAACTGAAAGAGCAAGAAACTTGCATGACACGTGAAAACATACACAGGCCCGAAAAAATGCCCTTAGCACTGAATTTATTGTGGTATTGCGAGTCAGCTATGGATTATTATAGATACTTAAAAACTTTCAGAAAACATTTGTAAACTTCAGGGGAGAAAGGTCTTCTTCTCGACTGGAAAAGCCTAAAAGATGTATTGAGAGACCCTTTACGAAACTAATCGCAGTGGGCGATTAATCAGTAAATTATGACACTGGTTTTTCACATGATAGTCTGTCCAATAGATCGGCTGGCTTGTCAGGTTTAATGACGGTTGAAGCGAATTAAAGGTAATTTCTTTGCAACACACAAGTTTCACATGATTCTACGTTGATTTATGGATCCATTTTGTTGAACGGTAAAGTAGTCATACGAAACGTCAGAACCTTAGTGGTTCTTTTAACTTTTTCTCCGGTACTAAGAGTAAGGTCATTAAGAGGTGAGTACTTTTAAGGTGGCACTCACGTTTGTAAGAGGCAATTTATGTACTCATTATGAAAAGCATCCACCATTGCTATATTAAGGTAACGTGTTCTCAAGCGGTTTACAAGTTTGTCGTAATTTCACCGGTGATGACCTCAGATGACCTTTGATCTCTGCCTAAAACAATATGGTTCTTTCTTGCAATATGATATGTCTATGTGCCAAGTACAAATGTCCATCATTCCTCTCTTAAAATATCGTGTTTACAAGGTTTTCGACTCCTAAAGACCTCAAATAACCTCTGACCTTCCTTACAAACAATGCGCTTCTTCCCCCTAATATGAGAAATCTATATGCTAAGTTTGAAGAGCATCCACCATTCTTTTGTTGAAATAACATGTTTACAAGCAATTTTCTAGGTTTTCGTAGTTTTGCCTCGGGTAACCTTTGCCCTCTACCAAAGCAATAGAGTTCATCTGCTGACCATTACGTATCCACCTTTCCAGTATGAAAAACATCCGTGCTTTCTACCATGAGACTTCGTGTTTACAAGATTTTACTTGTTTTCCTCTGCTGATCTCAAAGAACCTTTTATCTCCACCAACCATAATGGGGATCTTCTTCTGATAAATCTATATACTAAGCATGAAAAGTATCTATCATTGCTAACTTGGGATATCGTATTTAAAAGCTTAGTACTTTCACAAACACGCTTACTTACAGAAATACACACACATGCACTCGCCAGCATGATTTGCGTAAATTCCTTTTGCTTCGGCAAGGAATAAAATAGCACATATGCAAGGTTTTTCTGCATGCAGAAGCTTAATACACTATGAACTCTAGAAAGTACAGACAGGTGCCTACAATGGGTTTCTGCGAATGAACAAGGATTTTGAACGAGAAAAAACCCACACCTGTTCATAAATTCCCAGCCAGTGTTAGACCGTGCTTTTTATGTTCTAAAATTCCGACACAGCCAAACCTTAGTCAAAACGTAGCCCAGACTCGAAATAGAACATAAAGAGAAACGTTTGATACTTGAATACTAAAATTAACAGAAGAGTATAGATGTGGGTATAGGTTCTACACCTGCAAGCTACTTTTTCAAAAGTTCCTTCGGCTGCAAGCGGAAACCTGGCTTAATCTGAACGTTACATCTACATGCTACCTTTTTGTCTCTAAAAGTCCCTTCAACTCTCTGGTGAAGAGCCGAAGCGCGAAACCCAAACGTTACTCCCGAAGCAATTCTGCTCCCAAAGGATTAACGTGCCCTAAAGGGACCCTTGCATGCTTGTTTTTGTAGACTTCTGACAAGTCTTAAAACACTACAAGCAAGGTGTATGCAGTACACATGAAATTTTGAAGGAGTGAAAATGCCAAAGTTCGACGTTTTATGAATACCGATTTTAAAACTACCTGAGCAGGCAAACCACGAAATATTCATGACAAGAAACCATGAATTGCTACAGGTGTGTCTAAGCCCCATATGAGAATACGTTTTCCTTTCCGTATTGAAGAAATGAACAACTAAACTACACTTGCTCCTAAGTAAAATATCTATAAAAGATATGAAATGTGCGTGTTTCACATCATTTTACACCCTAGCATGGTCCTGCAGTTCTGTTCAATTGAACAGCTGCAGCCCTATCATCCGACCTTTCAAATGGTTCGTACAACTGATCTCACTATTTAATCAGTGGCGTCACCAGACTTTTCATTCTGGGAGGCACAAGGGGGGCACAACATTTCGATGAGGGGGCACAACTAGATAGCGGCGTATGCAGTATGTTGTGTGAACGCCGGCCTGGGGGAGGGGTCTAAGGGGAGGGGGTGTGTTGAAAATTTTTGAAAAATTAGGTGTCCTTAGATGCAATCTGGTGCCACATACGCTACCTTTTTGAAGTAAAATTTCTGTCAAAAAATAACGATTTTTTAGGAAATTAAAAAAAAAATTATGCATGGATTGAGAAATTTTCATGAAGTGGAAAAAACGTGCATGTGTATTGCCGAATCAACGATCAAATATTCGTTTGATTGTGGACTTTTCAATTAACGTGAAATTCTCATGATCCACAAACTGAGTGATTGGAGTCTTACGGGATTAAAGTGATCATAGAATTTTGTATCACGTATTTCTCTTTTAAAATTTATTGGAATTATTTTTTTCGAAGAAGAAAATACGGAAAAGTCTCCTTGAAATTGCTGGCACTGAGCTTGCATTACAATTCGCAACGCAAGTGGTAGGCAAATTCCATGGTACTGTACGTACCAAACAACACCATTCACTGTTTTGGTTAATGAGTCCGCGACGCAGACATTTCCGCTACACTTTATCAAGGCGTATACTCACACCTACTGAGGCGGCGAGGATATAGATTACCAAGACCGATGCTCAGCCTCCAACACAGAGAACACTGTCTGCTTTATGAGATGGGGCCATTTTGTTATTCGAAAAATACAAACTGCTGCCTTTTCTTGTCCTAAGAAGAATCAAATCATATGAAACATGGTAGTCAAATATTCTAAGTACAGAACTTACAGAAGATCTATACATTTTTTTTCAAAATCTCAGATCTCAGTTTGGGGGGCACACGGGGGGCACAAGGTTTTCCAGGGGCACGTGCCCCTGACCCCCCCCCTTGGCGACGCCACTGTATTTAATCAAAGCCTGTAGCTTCGATTATTGAAACTGCTCATTTTATCACGTGGATTTGCCCCTCCTTTTGTTGCCTGACGTAATTTTTTTTCATACGTATGGATTTGAACACGATTACTTCAAACATATCAGCACACTTCATCTGCCACGCTGTTATTTTGACCATGTCATGGAGTGGAATTATCGATCATTTCGACGACTTAACCAACTTTATAGGGTTCCAAAATGAATTAACAACCCATTCGATGCAATGAGGCAGTACTTCCGCAGTTTTATTGACTCTCCTTTTATTTTGCCAAATAAAATGTGTGATCCGGCTGAAATAGTTCCATACTTGAACTCCGCTACGCAGGCTAACTCTGGTTTTCCACAAACGACCAACTCTTTGAAATCTCCGCATGCGTAACACTCGGATCTCTTCGCAAATTCGTCTTAGCGGTTACGCTGCACATGCCCGAAACTATTGCTGAAACCTAACACGGCCGCCTGTTGCCTTCGGGATGGAAGATTTGTTTCTTGCATAGTGTGTAAAGGTGTTTTGAAAATTTGGCAAGTAAGCATGGTGAGCCATTTGCCCCTTTTTGTACCTCACGCAATATTTATTTGATCAAGAAAACAGGTGACACCAATATTTGGGCTCTATGACTTCGTCTCATACCCTTTCCAGGTGCTTACCTTTCTAGTTTACTCAGAGGACGCTCTTTGTATGGTGTCAGCCTCACTATCTATTCAATTTGGGTACCTTAACATGTAATTTCTTATTCGTAAACACTCTCCTACTTTGAATTGGCTAATAGCACATGAGTTAAGTTTAAACATTGCAAAAATATGGCAAAAAGTTTGTTGCCGTGTCATAATAAAATCTCTTACTCACCTACGTATAGTTTAATCATATTCATCCCTATATCACACCTTCAATTCATGCTACTTTTTAGGAATAAACATTGTTTAAAAATCAGAATATTTCGTTTGTAGGTAAACAAAATAGGAAGAGCAAGTGGAAGGCTAAATCGACTGAAACATTCTTTATAATTCATTCGTTTTTCCGCATGTCTTATAATTAAGCTAATATGCGGAAAACACACATTGCTTCATACAGTGATCTTTATAGGTTTCAAAACGTACTCAGAAATATCTGAAACGTGTCGTACCGAGCTCATATAGCACGTTTCTTCTAGAAGTTATATATCCTCTCCATCTTTGACCTATAAATTTACCACTTGGGTGTATTTATGCATCGATGTCATCACGATCTTATCTCAAACGTCTTTAAATCTTATTTCAACTTTAGTTCTTATTTTTAGTCTATGTACCTGACACGTGTAAAAATTTTGTTACTTCTTCATATTGCCAGAACGTGTGTCAGATTATCTCATGTGTATTGTGCAAGTGTTTAATTATGGATCTCCTTTCCTTTAAATGTTATTAACTCCTCGTCCTTACAACTGTTAAAAGAAAACTTAACATTACTTGGTTGATAAGTTACAGAAATATAACTTATATTGTTACAGTCTTTATAATTTTATTTTTGTCCCTCTCTTTTTCGTTTCTGTGTGTTTTTTATTCCCCTACGATTATTCTCAATATTTGTTTATTTGTTAAAATATTGATACTCACATAGCAAAACTAGAAAAGACTAGTTCTTCTGTTTATTATCTTCTTTTGTTTTACAGCTGTAGTTTTGCTGCGTATTTACTGTAATTTGCTTTTAGAAATGTTACTCTTTCCTTCCTGGAGCGAAATACCTGCTTACTACCCACAATATTACTTGATTATAATTATGTGTAAACTAAAGAAAAATTTTTAATCAAGTCAAATCTTAAAATTCAGTTCAAATCAGATTCAAATCAATTTAATCAAATCACATTAACTCCTTGAAGCTAATTTTACCATTCAAGAAATTTAAGTTAACCCAGCAATAGACGATACCTTTTCGAAAAGATAATGACCTTGAATCACTTCTACGACTAAACTCCAAAATTAAGTCAAGGTGCTTTCCGTGATTAGGGGCCCATGCCGATTAGTGATGGCAAAGACCGATGACCAAGGTTCGGACTGCCTCTTTGGAATGCCTCGAATTCACTCTTTATTTTATAAAGGTGATTTTTGGATAAACGGCATTTCATTGAATAAATTCCGTGTTTGGACTCAATGTTTCAGGCACCAGTAAATGTCTACACATATTGCGGTAAATTTACATAACGTGGTTATCCCTTGCATACCCACTGACCACAATTAATGTAATTTATTTATATCATTTCAAATACTGCAATCAGCAACCCAGTCTGTTCCTCCTTTAATCCACCACACTAGATTTAGTGAGGGACAATGATCCTAATCTTTATTTATCATGGCAGGATATCTCTTACAACGGCTGCTTATGGAATCCTCATGTTAGGCTTTCAGAGCTGACAGAATTCTCAGCGAAGGGTATTTTCACCGAAAGAGGTATTCTCAATAGGCGTTCCTTGTGATTCAATTAAAACGCAATTTTTGTTGTTCGTTTCTATCCTGACCCCAAACGTACCCCCGAATGTGACCCCGAACGACTTTTGCAAGCACTGCTACAATGCGAAACACCGTGAAGGTAAATAAATCCTATCTTTTCAAATGTCCCTGAACAGACGTTAGACTTTAGCACTCCTATATAGCACTACTCCTTTCAATAGTGTACGTAGAGCCCGTGAGGCAGTAATGATGGCTAATGGCGATTAAGCAGATTAATAGCGATTAAGAGGCCTTAAAAATGTCTAATAAAAAAGGTTCGCCCAACTATAAACCAAATATTATCTGTACTGTGTTCGGTTCAGTCAAATTGCAACATTTCTAGGCTGACCAGCAAATTGACAAGCACTTAAAATTGGTTTAAGGTGAGATCACAACTTACTACATTTTAACTTTTTTCTATTGTTCATTTAAAGCAACAAACTGTTTTCCCTGAATTACGCGCTATTAAACAAGAATTCAGATAGAACTGACTAGGAAAGGACATAATTTTGTCATATCTAAGAGGTAATCAGATACTATTCTATTTTCAAAATATTCTATTTTCAAAATGATATTTCTACCTTTTTCTGAACAACTCTTTGCACATTTGACAACTAGTCAGGTATCATTGGCAAATATGGCATTCTAAGCTTCTCTCCCAAGAAATCAGACAAATTACTTGCAAAACCTTGGACGACTTGTCAGGTGTTATTGAGAAATACAGCAATCTTAGCTTCTGTCCAAAACGGAAACAGACGGATTTCATGAAACACGCCAGAACATCGAATATAGAAATCCATTTAAAATTAGAACTTATTCTATCCTCAATATATATTTAAACAAGCCTTGAAACCATTCCCTTGTGGCGCTTTACAGGGTTCTTCTGCATAAGGGACAAACGTTTCTCACCACATATCCTCTAGGCCCATCACAAAGTTTCCCTCCCGCAGTTTATTCAAGATACTCTCCTCTTTAGGTTGCATGCTTTGAAAATTGCTACTTCTTAGCAACTTTGGCCAGCTTTTCACCATTTTGGCGACATTTGTTGCGTCAGCTCGCAGATTGTATCACACATTTACCCAAGCTTTTCAGCATGTGTTTTGGAAGTAAGAAGCTTATTTAAATATAAGACCCTTTCTCTTTCAACTGTTCAATTCAAGTTTGTTTTTATCATCATTACATTGGCAACAACGTTGCCACACCGAATGAACGATATATATATATATATATATATATATATATATATATATATATATATATATCTTGGGGCATTATGGACTACGAGCAAGAACTGTCTTATTCACTGGTCTAACCAGACCACACTATATTTGCAAGCATTCCTGTAAATTAAACAGTGTGGGCCACAATTAAAGATCCCAGTGTCTAACGGCCTTCGGAAAAGCAAAGAAAAACAAAAGATGTAATTCGAGTAGTACAAGAATAGCTTCACAAACGGTTGTGCAACGGACAACTTTACATTTAGTACCTAATTCAACTTTAAAATTCGATATCTCAGCACAGGAATGTCCTGTGAAGATTGCAGTTGGGCCATATTGAGATTTATATTTAAAGCTTTGTAACACCATGGAGATTATACCTTTTAATACCGATTAGCTCCTTGATAACACATATTTTTTAATGTTTTTTTCTTGAGGTGAACTGTACTTGTAACCAAGTCAATTAAACAAGAACAAGAAGGATTGGTGAAAGGGACATTGTTCATTGTTAAACATGGTCATTGGTTAGAAAGGACATTTTGTAAATGATTTCATTGTTTACATTCAATTACTTCTTACTGTAATTTTTCTGTTTCCTTTGAAGCTGGAAGAACTTTGATCCTTTTTTCATTTAAGCACGAATATTTATTCTATTGGATCATTCAGTCCTTGTACCTATATTTTTTCGTTTTATTGTTTAAATCGACAATTTCTTTGACTCTTTCAAACGTCTTAATTGATTAAACAGTACCCCTGTCATCACTGTTACCCTCTTTTTCCTATGCATGAATGGTAGCACGATTTCCAAAATCTAAGGCGAAACAAAATCTAACCCAATGGTGTAATGGAAACCTAGCAAAGAGCTTAGAGAGATCAAGTAAGATGAACTTTCGTGACCTGATACTCCTTTCGCCACGTCTTTCTGTTAAAAATGGTAATGAAATTGGCTTAATGACGTCAGGGTATTCCCTTGGGTTGCCAAAGGGACAATGCCAAGAGTTACTTATACTGAGAAAGAGAAACGTAACTTTGATGAAGAAGACATAGTACTGGAGAGATTTGTATAGGCATAAGGGCCTTGATGTTGTAACCAAAAAGGAATTGAACTCAAGACTATAGAGAGAAAAATAAACTGTTAAAAAGAAGCAAAACGAAAGGAAAATTTTCTTTTCGTAAGTGTTTTCACGTTAAATGAGATTCCAAAACTGGATATTTTTTTCTGACTGAAACCACCCAAACAGTCAAAGGTGGTGTGCATTTAAGTCAAAGAAGGAATCAGGAAAATCATTTTTCCATTTTTCAAGGTACTTGAAGTGATGTCTTTTGATTAAAATTATCTCTTTGCATCTCCCGTTGAAAATGTTAACATCTGTAACGATTTGTACTTTCTGGTTGCTGATGTGTCGTTTTTCAGGATGCATCATCTTACCATTGGAGAATAATACCTCGACAGTTTTCAAACAACTTTCTAACATGTAGAGGAAAACACGGAAGTAACCGGATCAAAAATAGGTCCGTAAACAGAGACCCAGGCGGTAAAAAATGTCAAGAAGCTGGCTTAACCATCTCCCTTGAGACCTTATTGACACAAACAAAATATCTTAGTAGAACTTATATCAACTGAAGAAGAGGTTGTGCGTTCTCTAGACATACTCATACTCTCATTGTCAAACGCTACAACAGACGTTTCCTGTAGCACACCGGGCTTATTTAGACCAAATGCAAATGTAGAGTTATGTAAATAATTTTCCTGCATTAGACGTGACACAATTTCGTTATTAAAGAAATAACATAAGCGTTCAATTTGACCGTAGTTAAAAGTGGAACAATACATCTATGTAAGATAAAACCTTTATCACTTAATTCTTGAAATCATATAAAGCAATCAATCCTTCAACCAA
Source organism: Holothuria leucospilota (assembly GCA_029531755.1). Classification (NCBI taxonomy): domain Eukaryota; kingdom Metazoa; phylum Echinodermata; class Holothuroidea; order Aspidochirotida; family Holothuriidae; genus Holothuria; species Holothuria leucospilota. The sequence goes on along the minus strand of CM055976.1, from coordinate 1,657,929 downwards.
TTTCTCTAGTTACGTCGTTATCATTTGTAACCACGGAAGTTTTAACTCCCGAAATTCGATATATGACCCCTCTTGACACGTCGTTCATTTGTTAAGACTTGCATTCCCTGAGAATTAATTTAAGAGCAAGAAAAACATTTCTTGTCACCTTCTGTTGATGACTACTAGCTGTTTCCATACTTTAACCAGGGTAAGTCAAACTACAGATAAGGTATTCTTTCTGTTTTTCTTCCTCATGCATGGCAGGTTTAAATCCCCGGAGGATATCTTCTCGTGACGCAACCACATTTGAACGTTTGTTCCATCTCCCAGTACATCCGGGGATCCCAAGATCCTTCGCTCAAGTAGACAAAGAATCTTGCTTGAATATTCCGACAATCCTACATCGGCTCAAGCGCAGCAGTCGTACCGCCACGGAAACACGAAGAGTGACGGATATTGTAGTTGTCAAGCGATTAATTGGTACCGTTATATTTAGTGCTGATAATGTCGAGGAAGATGTTACGTAAGAACTCTATGATATTGCCTGTGAGACAGGCGATGTAGGAAGATGAATTGTTGGCTCTCACTACAGACTAACTGAGCCTTGGTGCATGTTATTATTTCGATGCTATATTTGAAGGATCTCCTTACAAAACCTCACTGGAATTTTTGTTTTTCTACTCTATCGGCAGCATTGTTGGTAAGTTTTCGATCTTTTGTCTTTTGGTACAAGCGACTTGTAATTGGTGTCTCACAAGGGTACTAAGTGAAAAGTATTAGCAATTCATTTTTTAAAGGAAGCAGACGGGATAATTATGTGTTGATAATGACATTGTCGTTTTGCAAAAGTAATTTAATTCTCATCAGTTGCGATCAATTATATCTTTCTATTGTTGCTAATTGGTGCTTTCGTGTAAGCCTGCAACTAAACTTCTTAACCTACATTACAATCACTGAATACATCTGGATTCGCTGCGTTGAACTGAATATACCTGTAATTAGGGCTTTAATTGAAATTTACCTATACTATTCACACGAACTATGTAATGCTATCTGGTTTCTTCCAGAAATGGCTATGACAGTCCCATAGTTCTGACGATAGTAAAACATTACCATTACCCAATGATAACTTCATACACTATATACACGTCATTTAAGACAACGCAGTCTCATACAATCGCAGTAATGTGTCAAGAATCTCTCCGGGCGCTACCTCCGGATAAAATCCATTCGCAATATATAATGAATATTCAGTGAGTTTTCACCAACTTAGATGACTAAATATCTGACTATGAACTATTCATAATGATACAAGACAGAACAATTCTTCTTTTAGAGAAGAAATTTTTGATTGATCTGCTTGAAAGGATCTTTGCGACTTCTCAGTGTGATTGGTGAATTTGAGGGGAACCAAAGGTAGACAAGATTCACTGTGATACTATACAAAGCAATGCGTTACAACGCTATAGATGGCTTAGTGGTCAGTCAAAAGAAGAATGAATTGGAAAAAATCTTTGAGTAAACTACAATAAAAATATTGGTACAGGTTCTTCCGGATCATTTGTTTTAAGGCGTGTTCAAATGTTTGTTCATCTTAAGAGTACAACGATAGAGAGACTAACTGATATACCGTAGCAAAACTTGATACTAACAGAGATTTCCTAGCAATGTTTCAAAACCTATAATTGTGACGGACGTTGGTGATTTTAAAAGACGGTAGACAGATTTTCTTTGTCAGTAAAAGAAAATGTTTTCTATAGTAACATGTTGCTTGGGGAGATCCTAAATCTCAAGAAGAAAATGCTATTGTTTCAGACTGCAATGCATATTGGGAACTTGAGTGAACACAGCTTAGAGGTCTATAAAAAATATTGTAGCCAACGTAATGGCATGTTTCATGATGTTTTATTCCTTACTCTTTCTGTTGCATAAACGTTTACTAAATCTACACGAAAAGTTACTCGAACATACCAACAGTATAAAATCTTAACACAAGTCAAGCTTAAAAGAGGATTTCGAGGAAATATGCCAATTTACATACCTTAGATTCAGCAACTTTGAGGGAAATCTTGTCTTTAAAGAGGATATCTTGAAAGAAGAATAGAATATTTCAAAGTGGTTTTGGGGGGAATGTAATGACAAAAAAGTAGTTTTCATGTAGAACTCCGCATGCCATCAGACAACTTACTAATTACATCATTATGTGACATTTATTGTTAAAACGTTTTCCTTCCCTGTGATAACAACACTGCTGCTTATATGTTCCATACAATGTGATGATTTGCCACTTCCCTGGTATAACCAGTCTAGGAGATTCTCCCGTTTGGGAGAAGACCAAAGTTCACCCGAATGGGCGAAAACTTATGCAAAACCGTGTATAGGCTTCCACGCCTAATATAGACAAGGTTAAGCAAGAAGGAAGACCACTCAAGTACTCTCATTTTTCTCAAAAACGGAGTGGTGAACCACCGATAAGGACTTTGTATTCCGGTAGCAATGACAATGCATCTATCAAATATGTATTTAATTCCATTATATTAGATTAATAAACTTTGCAAAAAACCATGAGCCACTGAATATGTACACACAGAGCGTATGGAATTGTGGGTAGAGTAGGTAAAATGGGGGAGCCATGACTAATTTTCTCCCAATCGGGAGAATATAAGATTCTTGGGAGAAAATCAGATTCTCCCAAAAGAGCAATCTCCCGGACTGATTACTACTTTGACATTTATTCCTAAACCAAATGAGGTTCGTTATCATCTCTGCATCATGTTCATAAATACTCTGATATAGCTCTGCGATGAACTGTGTTTTGTGTTAGCTGCTAACTTCAGTCGTCACTGAATTAACTGTGGAAGTATTGCACTTATTGTCGTCAATAAATAGGATATGGAAGACTGTTGTACTTTCACAGTGAATAGACTATGGATTAATTGGTCGTACTGTCGTAAGTAAATAGACTAAGGAAGTGTTGCACTGTCGTTAGTAGATAGTTGAAGTGTTGTACCGTGGTTAGTAAATAGACTGTGAAAGAAGAGTGTTTCTCGTCGTAATTGAATAGACTATGGATGTATTGTGCCGCCATGAGGAAATAGACTATGGATTGGTCGTACCGTCGTCAGTATATAGACTGAGGAAGTGTTGCACTGTCGTCAGTGAATAGTCAATTGAAATGTCGTACCATCCTTAGTGAATAGACCATTAAAGAAGGCCATTTCGTCATCAATCAATAGATTATGAAAGTGTTCGTCGTCATCGAATAGACTATTGATGTGTTGTAACGTCATGAGGGAATAGACTATGGATGTGTTGTACCGTCTTGAGTAAACAGACTATGGAAATAATGTAATCGTCATCTAGGTAATATCCCATGTAGATAGGGGGAGTGTTGAAAAGTTCTTGGTAAACACAGACACATAGAGACATCTTACAGAGGAATCAGGATGGGTTAAGGGGTAAATTGTGTTTTGAAAAATCGAAACTTCACGGACCTAGAAAGGCCGGTCTATGAATGAAAGGAGAGGAAGGGAGGATCCCTCCTCATTCGTCTTTTTCCACTAGAACGTGTCTTGTGACTGTCAAAGCAGTCCATCATGACTACAAATTCCGAACATCACGAAAAATTATACTAGCGTAACTATATCCTACACATAATGCGCTTAAAACAATTTTCCTACACAAACTTCTCTACTTTGACTAGTTCAGTTTTAGATTAGTTCTAAAATTATTAAAACTCAACTTTTGTTCTACTCAAGCAGGAAGTTACTGGTCAAAACTTAAACACCAACATGGTTGAAGTCATTCATTAAGGAAAATATGTGCGAACACTGCATTTATTGAATTGTTCAGTTGAACAGAAAGTACTTTCTCTGACATTTTGTCGAGGCACGTTTTTTTTCTTACCATGCTGTTTGACTTTATGTTTAAAGGATACAAACTTTGAATGAATTTCAATTTGTTATTCTGTTAACATTCGACATTTCTTGACATCTGATGACTAGCACATCATCTTCAAAGTAGAGGCAAGTGTATTTCTACAAATGTTACTAACCTCGATTAAAAGCTGTCTGGTTTGGTTATGCGAAATGTCATCATTACTTATGACTAGGTAAGGGTGACAAATTAGTTTCATTATTTATAGCAACCTATCTTGGGTGTAAATTTTGCCGAATCCATGGCCCAAGAGAATATCTAATATCAAAAATTCAAAGAGCAGTTGTATGCATATTCATTCTGAAAGCTCACGTGCTACATTTGGTTACTTCATGTTTTTGTACACATATCTAATCTATGCCACTTTAAATATATATCACTAAATAATCCTTTATCTGAAAGATTTGTGTAATGTCACTGTATTTGAACGTACGAAAATGAAGCAAATTGATTATTAAGTGACAAATTAATAACTTCAAGGAATCTAAAAGAGAAATGATTACTGTGGTAGCTGCAGAAAATTTAGAAGCTCAAATCAGCACTTGTTGCAGACGGAAAACATGGATCAGGAAAGTTTAAATGAATTACTAGTAAATTAACTTTTATTTTAGTAATAAACTGGTGGTTCCGACCAGTTGAACACACTCATGGATCCACGCATGCTTGTACTTTTCGATCATTTGTTCTCGCGATTAAATTGTGAATGAGCGTATACACACGTTTTGTCTGAATACCGAGTACCGTACTAGTTAAGTGTGAACATAAAACTTGATTTTATTCAGTGTTTTATGCTTTCATGGGAAGTACTTGGATGAAGCAGATTAAAATTGCATGTTTAAATTTGTGATGAAGAATGAGATCTTACAATATTTAACATGCAAAATGCCTTCTTAGCTAGTTTAATATGCTTGTAACAGGGCATCAAGAAATTGTAAATATTTGTGTAAAGCCAGTGAAAACAAGCTGGAGCCATCTTTGACACGTCTTAACGCTTGGTTGAACTCAATTTCTAGTTTGACTGTTTCAGCAATAAGATGGGAGAGTGCATAAGGAGGCTTACTGCAAAATACGTTTAGTCATAACGAGTTTCCATCTATGTTGGTTTATCTAGAAGGATGAAGTGCTTTGCAAAACATTTCAATTTAAAGTTACCCACCTGAAAAAACACGTGATTCTTTAATATTGACCACTTGTAGGAGATTATATTCAAAGGCATTTACTTATGATCGATGTAACTATTTAGTTGGTGGGGCTTTCCTTGAGTTTATCTTACACCTGTGATGGCAGAAACACAAACAAGTCTTTATGTTACATTCTTTACCCACATCACTCCTCTGCCACAGAATACAAACTGTTTTAAAAAATTCTCTGTTGAAAGGCTCTAAAATGTTAAGAGTATCATATTTGCTTTTTTGTCGTTATAAACGGGAACTGAGACATTTCTCAGTTCTTTATTGACCTGACGTCATAAATATCATTAGTGGTTGTGTTGCCAAATATGTTGGGCCCTGGATAGATGAGTTATTAACTAGTGGCTGGCAATACAATCTGCTTACCAGTGTACCACCCTTCGGAATGTTGTCCATACAACATAATTAATAGAGTGACGGCTAGATTAAAAGTTGAGAATTTAGAGTAAAAATACCTCAGCAATTTTCAAACAACTTCCCAACATTTAGAGCAGGTGTGCCCAACCTTTTTTGACCCAAGATCTTCATTTGAAGTAGCCACCCTCCCGAGATCTACAAAACATGCAATGTCATAAACTTACACATAGAAAGGCTTATTTTTTTACATTTTCCCTACATCCATAGCGGTCGACTTGGGTTCAGTCCGCGGTCTGCTAGTAGACTGCAATAGACTGGTTGGGCATTCCTGCTGTAGAAGGAATACACCGAAGTAATCGGATAAAATGGGTCCGTAAACAGAGATCTAGGCGGCGAAAATGCCAAGAAACTGGCGTAACTATATCCCTCGAGACCTTATTGACACAAACAGAATATTTCAGAAGAACTTATATCAATTGAAGAGGAGGTTATACGTTCTCTACACATACTCGTACTCTCATCCTCATGCGCTACAACATAAGTTTTTTGTAGCACATTGGGCTTATTTAGAAGCCAAATGCAAATGCAGACTTATATAAATAATTTTCCTGCATTAGAGGTTTCGGAGTGACACAATTTCATCACAAAGAAATGACATAAGCGTCTAATGTGACCGTAGTTAAAAGTGATTCAATATCTCTATGTAAGATTAGACTTCAATCTTTTAGTATCACAGCCTAGCAGGGAGTTCATTTTGGGAGCAGGTATGAAGTTTGAACACTTACTTCTGTACTTGGAGGCCTCTTAATCGCATCTTCCCGAATAGTCGAGGCACCTCACCCCTACCCCTACCTGTGGCTACGGATCCCCCGCCTCATATGTTCATTGTTGTTCCACCTTCGCAGGTATACACACAAATTATCACATGTGCAGATGTGACATTTGCTTAATGTTTGAGTGAAAACTACGTAGGTTCCCTTGAATTTAATCTTGACACATTATTAGTTTGACCCTCACATGATATGGAGAAACACTTTGACATCAAACGTGTTTGGACATTGAAATAAACTTGAAGAGTAAGTTAACTTAAGTGAACGCCAGATAAACCAATATCAGTCTCTGTGACTTTAAAATATTACATAATTTAGCTGTCCTTTAGTTGAGACTTCTGTAGAACTTCAGAATTACAATTAAAAATGACATTGCCCATTAGTTTCACACTTCCAGAATGAAACCAGACGATTTGACTACGTCACATGGTCATGCAGTGTCCAAAATGTGTTGAAACAAAAGAATTCTAAGTCCCTTGTCGGTCTGTCAAACAACTTTATCCTTACAAAACGAAAATGGAAAAGCCTCTATACAGTATGGTCATCCTAATAAATCTATTCATAACAGATATTGCATGAGTGTATGGGAATATGTTCACTGCCCCAGGACAACCATAAACACGTTTTATTTCTTACTTATCTGTGTTAATGAAATCTTTCCACTTTTAATGGTACGTTGTACTTCAAGCCAGACAATAATTAATTTAAAACATAACATTTATGTGTACGAAAATCATTTGTTCTATGACATTCCGCCGTGTATTTAGGTGGAGATTCCAAACGAGCCGGCATAGGTTTTATGATGCCCGCAGGCATCATTCTTTAGGCTTTACCTCTATGATCATACGTAATAGGATTAATAAAGGTCATGGTAATTATGGCGGCGTGGGCACTGGAAGGTATTACGAGACTTTATCTCCGTCCTTGACCAATAAAGTTATGACGATTGTTACACAGCTTAAATTCTAAAAATTGCAAACTTGTTTCCTGCAAAGGGTCAAGTAATGCTTACGAGAAGCGTCCATTTCGGAGCTCCTTTTTATTTTATGGGATTCTTTGTGACGACTAAAGACCATCGACCTAATTGACCCCTGCCTTAAATAGTTCAATGATATAACCCATGTAACCTCCTTAGAAAAAATCTAAAATACAGAAGAGTTTAGAAATGACTTTGTCCCCGTGATCTTTGGAGAGTTGTAATTTGACTGAGCTTTATCATCTCCTATGGAATTTAAGGATTGTTTTATCCTGACATACACCTAATTTACATCATCAATATTCATTCAAAACATGGCAAATAAAGACTTTCCTCTTGATTTGGTAAATGTTTGTTGATATAAACGTCTTGAATTTGTATAAATACTGCGTAAAGGTAATTTTGATTTTGCCAACATGCGAGTGAAGTTTAAGTAATGTTTGATGGGATAACTGCTGGAAGTAAATTCTAACTTACTTTACAATTGGATTTCGAAAGATTTAAAGGTTACGATTTTGCCTACTTGAAGAGTCCCTCTCTCGGAATAATAACTTATGTATGAGGTGCAGGAAACATTAAACCTTGGCTACCTGATATGTAGACTTCCTAGGACAAATTTTAAGCGGCCGTATAACATTGTAAAATAACTTTGCAAAGAGTATGCATATATTTGATAATTACCTTACAATGAATGGGAAAGTTCTTTATAAGTAGATTTCGTGTGAAGGATTTCATTTAGTCAACATGCAATATTGAGAAAAGATATCTTCCAAAACACTCATCAAATGTCAGTCTAAATGTTTTCCGGAGGGTCGGATTTGAGAGTGTCGTTAACGAAATATTCAGTGCGTAACACGTCAGTCAGTTTTCATTAACGTATGGGCCGAGGTAAATACTCTGTAGAAAATTGTACACTTCGTTTGTACCACTTCTTCTCCACATAACGTTCGAATCCACGACGAGTTGGCCTCCCTAAAATGGCTCTACTCTAAGTTTGCTAGTTTTATATACATGTACCATTCAGGTGAAGCAGTTATCTCGAAGACAAATTGATAGACGCAAATATCTTGCACTGAAATACACATTATTACTCTTAGCATTTCAATTGTCGTAGGCTATGGGGTTAGAAACATGTTATAACCCATGAAGATAATAGAATGGCTGTAGGTGGAAAGCGGCCTTTAGCGCAGTCAATGCAAAAAGATGATGGCTATGATATTTCACAAAGACAATTTCACTGAACTTTAATAAAGGTTGTTGTCCTACTTTTGTGTCTCAATAACCCAAAGGGAATGTCATAAAAATTGCATTGAGCTTCACACTAAGTTCCTTCCCTTCTTTCACCCCTAGATCTTTTAGGAGAACTCAACAGAGGCATGCCAACTCTTTCTTAAGGCTGGAAAGTTAGCTCTCTTTATGGTATTTTCAAATTTTACTTTGTCTGTTGAGATGCCTGATTCTAGCACCAAGGGCCCCGGCACTACTTAACACCTAAGGGGCAATTTGCACCTGGTGGGGTAATTCTATGCAAAGAGCACTTGTAAAAAATCGATCAATTTGCTATGATTTTTCATATGTAAATTTATTCCCTAAACAATTTACCTGAAGCATTCATCCCTTGTTAGTACCAAGGACCCCATATATTATGGGACTAAATTGCTTCCGCCGGAAAGGTATCTTGAATCACCAGTGCTCTGTCAGAAGGACCAGAGGAAGGGTTATATTACGCCAACCCGAAACTGTCAAAAAAGTTAAACCTATGAGGACCAGGGCTTGTATGACTCCCACATGTTGCAATTTGTATAACTAAAGAAAATTGTATTTTTTTTTTATTAAACTTCATTCTTTGCTTCGAACTTGTCAATACAATTAGGGTAACCCCCTCAGGCTGAATTCTCAGCACATTTCATAAATGAAGTTAGTTAGTTAGATGAGGTTTAACGTGCCAGTTTCCAACCAGTTCTTGTTAAGGCACTGGGAGGCCTGCTTGTGTGTGTCATGGGCTTATTCTCAATATCCAAAGAGTGGAAACCTGTTAAGAAAATTCTTCCATTGAAACTTTTAAATCATTACTTTTGCTTCAGTTTTCACGGAAAGGCGTTATCTTTGTAAAACTGGAGTTGATGGAAACTTAAGTACCACGTCGACTATCATCATCCGTAAGAGGTCAGCCGTGATTTTGCTCATAAAGAGTGACCCCAGTGATTGTTGTTTGTTATATGAAATGGCAAGCGGGGTCTCCAGAATAATTTGAATAAATGTATCTTAGCTTATATTCTCTTCATTCATGTCTGACTTTTTCGATCATGTGAGGATGGTTTTCTTTTTAATTGTTTAAGTTAATGAGACTTACTTCTTTGCATACCTTTAATATTCATTCTCAATCTTCTTAAACATCATGTAAGATAGTACCATAGTACTCCTTAATGATGTAACTCTGTAACAGGGATTATTCAGCTACAACAAGGTTCTTCAAAGACAGACAGATGAAACACAAACGGAAGACATGTATGGCCTGTCACCACAGAGTCACTGGAATGTGTAGTTTCTGTTGATTACTCCGTTTATTCGATCAAACCGAAATTGAAACTTTGAGCTCTATACAGCTTTAGAACATTGTAAAGTTTAGACAAGAAGGTAAGGACTAATTACCTCAAAATGATGGTAGTGGTGTCGTTGCTGGTCTTGTTCTGTCAAGATCGTGGCTCTTCGCTGCTCTTCCGTAGCAATTGTGAGTGCTTATAATAATAAAAAATCGTCCTTACTTAAAGCAGGGGTTCATAAATCATTAAAAACAAAAACACTTAGCAGCGATTTCACTTCAGACTGTGCCAGTTAGATCCCAAATCGACATGTTCTGATGAGTATTATTTTTGTCACGATATTAAGAGATGACGAAGGATGGTCAACTGATGAAGACAGTTGGGGGATAGTTTAATCCTGCGACATCGTTACATGTTCATCAGGCAGTCGAATGGCGTGGTATTACTACTATTCGCACGATTCGCCTCTTGGAGAATAACGATAACAGAGTCAAGACAATCCTCAGTCTTCTCGGCTAGTATTTGGATCGCTTTGTGTTTTCTCATACTGCTTAGGAAACAAAGTGTTTGGTAAGAACTATGCCTGGGGATCATAGACTAAGTCAAGGCCAAAATCATGTAGGTCAGTAGTCTATCATGATGACAAAGTTCAGGTTTCTGCTCTTACATACTTAATTTTAACGTTAATGTGTTGACACGAGTGCTTTTAAAGAGAGATGTTAGCCGCAGACGTTTGAGACAGTATAAGAAGAAAAATACATTTGCAAAATGTAGAAAAATGACTCTAGAAAATTGTACAAAGAATATCTTTTGAGTAAAAAACGATATCTTTCATCTCTAGGTTGAAATGCCATGGTGATTTATACCTTCCCCTGACGTCTGTGGTATCTTAGACAATGTACTGTTTTCTCAAGGTAGCCACCTTAGTCGTAATTAGTCTGTCATCTGCCACTTTGACCCAAGGAATGGTCAGTCAATTCTGCATAGTGTCTGCTATCGGGTGTTGCGAATATTGTAACAAGTTTTAAAACAAATAGGCCTATTGAAAGATCTAACTTTAATTCAAAAGATAAATATGACTAACGACTTAGTTTGTAAACTTTAAAGTTGACTTTGCACTTGTATATGTAAAATGAAGACAACATTATGCAACCAGTTATCAACACCGAAGGCGTGCCCGAAATGTACCCACTAACTTGTCTCGTTAAGACAAGAAATTAATAGACAGAAAAATACTACCATGCGATCTTAGCAGTGTCTTGGTAGCAGTGCTATGCCTCTAGACAAGTTAAGGGTAATGATCGATTTTCGACAAGAACATTCTTTATCCCGTAGGCCAATGAATGATAAATGAATTGATTTGTGCATTGGGAGAAATTCATTACAATTTGCGTGTACTTATAGCTTCAAAACAAACAATTCCAAATTAAACTTCATGTTCTTCTGTCATGAATATAATTTCTTGTTCTTCATTAAACGAAAAGATGTACCTTAATGCACCTTCATGAAGAATTTTCCTTCATCAGTGCTGATTTCTTTATACACTTAAATTCCCAATTTAACTTAGTGACTTGAAGATTTCTTTGCATTCTTGACTTTCTCGTGGTAATAATCACGTACAAACGTGCCAATCGATCTGCCTTTCAGTGAATGTCATTAAGGATTGTCACATTGTGTTTCATGAATCCTCATCGGCAAATGCACTTCTGACATGTAAGGTGTCCTTTAAGGCTCTTAATTTCCCTTTTCTTACAGGCTTTTGAAGAAAAGTAACTCCTTTATAGGTCGCCAAAGAAGGATCGTAGTGGTCTTAGCTTGTATAAACATGGATACATACTGATTGTATTGAACTCGCTATTTCCAAAATGTATCACGCACTTATTTCTGTTGAAAATTACCCTTTGTTGCAGGCTACCTTAATATACAGTTTAAAAAATATCGTCACCTCTAACTCAGTGGCAAGAAACACTATTTCGACAGTCACAACTGTTTGTGGCATATTCACTGTGGAATGTTACAGCAATTCAATAAAAGGTCAGAACTTCATAAACCTTTCCAAACACTGTAGATTGACGTTTGCTTTTGACAAAATGTCCTCTAATCTTCCACTGCTTCTGCTAGCACATCATAGAAAAAAATTCAAGAAAGGAGAAAAAGTCACACTATAGTCCTGACGTCACGCAGTGGTAATTAGTTCATTGTTGTGGCCACTAGTTCACGATAACTATAAGCTGTAGTCTATAGCTTATACAGTAACATCCAAGGATGTCATCATCTCAGAGACATTTCTCTTTCAAACGTGAAAGAGGCATAATCATTTTTATCATCATGGCAAACCTATATACAAAAACATTTGGCCATCTGGTTAAACAATTTTCTGAAGATGAAGGGAAAATCCTGTTGACAATTCATATTGTTTGCGGTTTAGTTGGGTGTAAGGGGGTTTAGTGGGGTTTAGTTTTGTGTACGAAAACTTTATTGATATGAGTTAAATTATTATAATTCTCAAATTTTCAAAGAGTTCTGAGAGTACTCTTTTCTTGGGAACTTCTACCAGAAATTAAATTTAAATACGTTGATTCTCGGCCAAGATAGTTGTAGATTGGTCGAAGCCTGTTATGAGTTCTATAGGTCTATTAAGGTCGAATACATAATGGAAAGTAAGTGCCAAGAAGGGCAGCAAAGTCCTTTTCTATCCTTTAGATTCCAAATTAAGACCTGTCCAATCTATGATTGTTGTTGAAGTAATTGAGGCGTTTGAATATGTATATGTTTCCTTAAGTCCTTACACTGAAAATTCTCTACATTCTGTAGAGGTAGCCTATAACTCAAACTTATATGTGTGACGTCATAGCACGACCGTGACAGCGAATTACGTGGTTACTGCACAAGCTTTTTTTTTTATAAAAATGTTATCCAATCTCAAAACATTTCATAACTTTAAGAATATAAATTGTATGCAAAGAATTTCAAACACCAGACTTCATATGATGATGTAACAATTCTTGGTACATAAGGAGATAGATATCGACGCATTAATTACAGCTTTCTATTTGGTAGAACATTCAACTTTCTCGTTGGTTCTGTGTACTTGATAGAAGGAGTCATGCAAAGTGTTAACAACAGATAAACAACACCTCATATGGGTTGGCAAGATTCATACATAGTGTTCTTCGCGGATACACAACACCTGATACGGGGTGGTCAGGATTCATCCAAAGTGTATATATACCACACTTAAACAACACCTGATGAAGGGCTGACAAGATTCGTAAAATTGCTTACAACATATTAACGACAGCTCATTTGAGTGCTTACAGGATTCTCACTAAGTTTTTAGCAACACCTGTTTAAGGGATAACAGAATTCGTTTTAAGTGTTTATCACAGGTAAGGACTCTTAATACAGGTGTTACGCGTAGGTACAATACACAGATCCGAAAAAGTGAAAAGATGCAGAAGAATGAGACTTCAAACTGAAATAAGACTTCAAACTGATTATTATTTAACCTCCATTTTCACAATACTCTTACAAAACACACCAAATTTTCATTTAGGATGATCTTGGCCTCTCCGAAGACGGCGGTGATAAGGTTATCGAATGATAGTAAAGGTTAGGTAGTAATCTTGGTAACCGAACGGGATAACGACTATAGGCTAGTCAAGCTAGTCGACACAATTCAGTAGTTAGCTACAGCAACGGGCGAAACGTAGAGATGTCTGTTACAGGTATTACAGGTAAAGTACAGCGTTCAGGTGACCTGTCACTCTCCTCTGGAGTATTGTGTGTGATAAGATCTGTCAGTACTTCTGGCTAGTGTATACTCGGTTGTCTCTGGATGGTCAGCTGTCTCTACCTATGGTTTTTGCGGATCCGTATTTATATGTCAGTTACAGGCCGACGTGAACATTCAATTGGAAGAATGAGGTAGAAGACTCGAGAATACATCTAAGTAGTCAACAGGATGTGCCATAACGTAATGTTCCTGTTACAAAGTCTAGCCAATTGTGGAATGAGTTCAAACCTCTGTTGGCGTCGTGACCTTCTGGTTGCCCTAGTTAGCGCTTCGTAACACAGGGATGACAGGATGTATACTGTGTTTACTTCCTATAAACAGTACCTTATTTAAGGGTGACATGGTTTGAACTTAATGTTTATCACATAAAAACAACACCTAACTGACGTCTGAAAAACCGTGAATATTGTGGAGGTGTGGGGTAGTTTGGAGTGGAGTAGAACAGCAGCCACCATATACACTGCAGTGTAGCTTCTTGTCGGGAGTTACGTTTAGTAGTCGAATTTACTCTCAAAGGACCTACTCTTTGGCTGTCTGAGCAAACTATTAAAAGTTTGGAGTTTGTTATGCACCCGTAAACCGTATGACGCACCCTATGTGCCCGGGAGTGTTTCGACGTCTATTACTTGTGTAAGAATCCTATCTGCTGATACCCCTGCGTCCTGAAATGGGTATACCTTTACAGGATCATGAAGTACCTCAATTTATTGTCCTTTGACTGACCAATTTCTTGCAAGTGGCGGACTTCTGGACATACATTGTGGCATATTGACGTATGTCTGTATTAAGTTTATGAGTTATCTAGAAAGCTGGAATTCAGTTAAGTTTATTTCTTCCTTTGCAAATAAAAGTTTAAAGTGAATACATGCAGATGCATGTACAAGTATAGACAATGCCACAAGAAGGTGAGAGACAGTAAGTGAAATGCAAAAGAAAGAGAAGCCAGAAGGAAATTTTCACTTTTCGAGTCTGGTCCCCAATTAAAATAGAAAAACATATCTATCAACACTTAAGTAAGAAGGGAAAACAAAACAAAAAAAAAAACAGTTGCAATAACAACCGAGGAGAATGAACTTATAAATAATGACGAATAGTGATGGGATTACTGCTCATCATACTTTTGAAGTAGATAATGCTTTGGTTTATTTTAAAATGTACTAAGGCTAAGAACCTGCTCAGTGATATCATTTAAAGGATATAAGCAGTTAGGAGTCCCCCAAAATTTACTTTGCATTTCAGCTAAATCTTTTAAATGTCCTCTTCTTTCACTTTCAAGAACCTTTACTGATGTTTTCTAACATAAATATTGAATATTTAGGGTAAAACTAGGGGTGAGTTTGCATGATTAGAACAATTCAGTAACAAAAATTTGTCACATGATTGAAAAGAGTCATTCATGATATAGGATACCTAGTGTCAACCTGCTTCAGGCCCCCATAACAAGAACTGACGTTAATGACCGTGCCTTCTTGGGTGCGACTCCATCACTGTGGAATAGACTCCCAGCTGACATTGGGCATACCAACAATTTAGAATCGTTTAAATTAAAACTTAAGTCTTTCTTGTTTCGTGAGGCATTTTCTGTGTAAACCGTTGCCGACCACATTTCTTATGATGGCGGCGCTATATTAAGTCATTTATTTATTATACCTGGGTACACTAATTCAAGTTATAGCGACTGTATTTTACCTTTGAGGAGCTCCAGAAATGCACACCTGTAATTCGTATTTGTGAATGAGGAAATGAAACCCTCGTGTACGTGTATAAGACGCTGTCTTTAAATCTAGTAGAGAATGTTCGGAAATTGCTATTTGCCTGAAAGACAGAGGTAAAATCCGCAGGCAGTTCCTATTTTTATATAAAGAGATTCCCAGCTGCAAATGTTATAACTTTGTGATGAATTAATAAAGGTGATGAATGTTGGTTGATAGGACCATGATTAATTAACCTTACGCTTCTGCGGGAAGCGCAGCTGGGGGAGGAAATAATACGAGGAATTTCCCCACAACAATATCCTCAAGTTGAGTCCTGAAACAATGAGATCATTGTAAAGATTAGAAAAGTTTTGCTAGGTAAACAGAAAACTCTCAGTATTGCAATTTATGGCCTACAATTTTAGATAATTTCTTTGTGTATCCACTAATATGATCCCTCTGATATTGGAAACGATTTGAATTGAAGTGGCATTAATCGTAACTGCATAGTCAAGAAAGGTTCCTTTCGTATTTGTAAAATACCGTAGAGCTGGATTCTGGATAAATTTAAAAACAACTGATTTGCTGCTAACCAAGCATAAACTTTCATAAATTTCAGACAAATTGTTGCAACAGCTCTCAACATTTAATTCTTGAATGTAAACAGTTTTGTCATCAGTGAACAAAAGATAAAATTTAGTACATAGACGATTTATACACATCATTAATATAAACTAGAAATAACAATGGTCCCAGAATAACCCTTGTGGGACCCCATATTAATTTTAGTAGAACATAAATCTTTACCTTAAAATCTTACAAATTGTTTCCTTCCACTTCAGTAACTTTTAAACCACTTTAGAGCAACATTGCTTTCGACAGGTCTAAGAATTAAGCAAGGGTCTGGTCATGATTATCTAATTTGAAAGCAAACTTGAGATACGTCTAATAAGAAGAGTCGCTCTAACAAAATCCGTACTGGCCAATAAATATGAGCTTAATCTTATCAATAAAATTTCATGGTCTATGCTGGGCAAGTCTTCCATAAGTCTTAGATAAAGCTGGAAGAATAGAAAGTGGGTGGCAATTCTGAAAGACACATTTTACCAGACTTATAAATATGGATAACTGAAGCAAATGTTAACTCACTAGGAAACAGAGAGAAGAAGGAAAGATTGATAATATGTAAAACAGGTAAGGAAATCACAGTCCTCTTCTAAAATCTTATTTGTTAGTTTATTATTACCCTGTGATTTACCATTTTTCAACTGAGTGTTGGCAACAAAGTATTCATGTTTAGTTATGGGAACGAAAACAAACGAGTTTGGAACATTTGAATCAATACACTGGGTGATGGCATTTTGAAATGGTTTCATTTTGAGAGACAATTTTGAAGCAACAGTTGAAAAATAATAATTGAAACAATCGGAAATTTGTATGGGATTATCAATAGTTACATCGTCACGGTTAAAGGAATTGCTCACTGTCTTCTCGTTTCCACATCACGCATTCCCCTCCAAATCTTTTTGTTGTTAGTTATATTTTCTATCAAAGTTATCTGAAAAAATGAGATTTTTTTGTTTATCGGATACTTGAGGTAAGCATATTCCTGTCACTACAGTACTTTAATAAATTGGCTGGCTTAAGATTTGATTTATAATTACAACCAGACGGGTTTTCGTTCAGATTTACTTGAAAATCCCATCTGTAATCCAAGGTTATTTTTTAATTCCTTTTAGTTTTCTGTGTGTCACATGTTGTAATGGACATGACACAGCCTTGGTGCACCCTTCCATGGGTTGAAGGATATGTCAAGCAATCGATAGGTCCATTTACAAATTCTACGTGCAATTTTGGGTAATGCTATTTATTACCCGTCCTCGTTAATGACTTCTGAATTTTAACAAGTCCTCCAGGCTATCTTCCACTTCAGGCGAAATATTTAATTATCTGAAGGTGGCATGATTTGGAGGCTTTCGAGCAGCTCTACTGTATGCTTAACTGTACTAGAAAGTCAGCTTTCCTAGTTACTTTACTAGAAAAGGCTGAAGAGGAAAAAATCGAAAGTTTTGTTCAAATTAGAAATTTTGAAGGTAAAAAAGATATAATAATGCACTAGGAAGACAATTTTCAAATCTTTTCCCGTTGTCGATACTTTCAAACCTCTATGGAAAAACAAACTAACGGCGAAGACTTTTTCAAGCTTTTAGTCAACGTGGATTGCCGTACAAATGTCCGTATGAACAGTTTATAGAGAGCAGATAGCATTCATATGGCAAACAGGGCAATACTGTTGTGATGCTTGACTAGAATTTTTGGTTCTCTTTTACCAACGCAAGAAAACAAATAGAAGTGTGTGTGTGTGGGAGGGGGGCTTAGGGTTAGGGTCACCTCCTGTCAACTGTCGAAGGTTACTTTTCTTTACATGTCTTTATGGTTAGCATAGGTGTTTGACGGTTAGTCATATGGACCTTGGACAACATATACAATGCAAGCTTGAAACCCTACTGAAGTGACGACCAGGTTGTTATCAACATGTTCAACCAATACGTTACCCACTTATCATTTTCTTAGCAATGTTATAAACATGCATGTTTATTCTGTCTTAAATTTTTCTCCTGGCTGATCGATCAATCACCACAGTCTTCATATTTTCATTTTATCTGACTGTATATCTGACCGGCATATTTACGTGACCTACCCCAGACCACTCTTACATAAGGGTACCTTTCAACTTTCTTGAAGATTTAGGCGGAGATGTGAATCGATCATTGTGGAAATTATATCCCTTAAACATGTCACTGCCAAGTTATTTTCTGGCTGCTTTACATTTGTAATTGCTCCAAAGTCGCTTCACGTTATTTTCAGGAGTCACTTTGAGTCAGTAATCGTTCACTTATTTCCCCTAAGGGACTATTTCGTTGACGTTATACGAAGGAGTTACAGGACCGCACTTAAAGCCATATCATACGACAAACTCAAATTACTGACGTATTCGAGTATTCTATTCTTAATAAGTGATATCCAAATGTTGAAGACTCTTTACATTTACAGGAAAGTCTCCCAAGGGCTTTCAGCCATACGTGAAATGCTATAGGAAGGTCTCCCTTGGGGCCTTCAGTTACACGTGAAATGTTAAAAAATGTTACAGACTGGTGCATTTTGTTCTGGAAAACGCTTTAAGGGTGCAATTAGTGCTAACGCATTCTAGTGAATGTCGATAGAAGGTACCCATCGTTGAAACACTCGTAATTTCGTCACTTCATAAGACTTGGTTAAAACGTATTGCAGGCACGCAAATAGGGAAACTGCACCGAAACCCAAAAAATATGTTTCAGAGCAGAATACTTCGAAACCACCAGCTTTCTTCACCAAAAGTGTAAACAATGACGCCAGTTTGTCAGCATGGTATAACGTTGAAGGAGACTAAAAGATCCAGGTTTTAGCCGAAGAACTACAGTTTGCCGCCTTTCAACAAAGAGAGGGAGAGTTTTTAAACTCATTCAATGCATGCATTTCCATATTTTGTTCCCTTGGTATCGCCATTCTCATCTTTCTTTCTAATACAAGCAACTTGCGGCAGGAAATAAAGATTTTGTATTTTGTGGATTCTTTCACGGTGGAAATTGCGGATTTTGTTTTAAGAATAGGTATGTTTAGAATTCCGGGAGATTCTCCCGTTTTGGAGAAAACCCAAGTTCTCCCAGACGGGGGAAAACTTATGTAAGACAGTACATAGGTTTGCTAGCATAACAGAGATAAGGTTTAGCAAGAACGAAGAACACTACTAAACTTTCCTCTAAAAATGTAAACACAGAATGTGTGAAATTGTTGTTGAAATAGGTAAAATAGTGATGCCCATGACCGGTTTTTTTTCTCCCAGTCGGGGAAAAGCTACATTCTCCCATAAAGGGAGGGATATCCCGAACTGTTTAGACTATCTCTTATGCGTCTACATCTTTTCTATGTATGATGAAATATGTAGACACTTTTAGAATTGTAACTTTAATTTTCACAAAATTTTATCTCAATCTACCATGAATCTTTTCAAACGTTTCACTAGCACTAGATTTCAAAGTCGAATTCGAAATTTCAATTATAAAGACCAGGAGGTTGAAAGTAATTTGCTGATATTAGTGCTGTCTCCAAACAGGAATAGCTCGAGTTATGAACAAGATTTGGGGGGCTCGGAGGGTATACGGGTTATTCTTTTGCATTAATAATCATTGCAGTTCTCACTGAAACGGGCCTATTCCTTTTATAATGGAACTTAAATATGACAACATGACTAAAATAAACTCTTAGGCATCCCTTTCTTAAGCTCCTATAGTAATGTTCATACCGTTTAATAGAACACTGTGGAAAACCCCCAATTGCCCAAACAACCGATTACCTGGAAATCATTTTCTCACACGCTCTAATGATACATGCATGATATTATGTCGTCTGAATGATTCCTATCGTAAAAGATCTAGCCAATTTAGGTGGGCGATCCAACTACCGGCACAACAAGCCTGCTTACTTGTTAAATATACTCTAATGACCTGACTGCCTGATGAGGACGACTGCTGGGACATGAGTTCGTAAAAGCTTCATTTTTACCCAACTTTAGTTTCTCATCAGTCTTTGTCAACCCACCACAGGTATAAAGGGATAAGGGGTTTGTCCCAGAGTGCACCCGATGGGCAAATGCCTGATTTTGGTGCTTTCTTCTAATTTTGTCTTTTTTGTACTGTGTCAATATTTATTAAAATAATAAAGATCTAACTCAAAAACTGTATTGCTTGTTATCACCATCTTGCCTGAAAGCACAGACCTTACTTGGTGCGACTTCAATTGTTTTTATCTATAGGTTACATGATGTCGGAGAGGTAGGTAATATCAGCTGAATGACATCGTGAGATACCTTAGGTTAGACCACCGATTCGTGAAAAGATATCAACTTAGTACAACTCTTTCTTTACCAAAACTCGAAGAGGTCTCCAGATGAATATTGTGCGCAGGTAAAAAGGAGATCCTATTGTCATAAACATTGAAAAAATGGTCTCTCTTTTTTTTACCCTAGACGCTCTCAGTACAGAAGTATATTCAAAATATGATGCAGATTTCCTATCATGGGAGAACTTTTAATTCTTTTCATTCCAAAGCCATCGATTATTGAATCACAGGAGTCAAGTTCTCTGTTCTTTAGCTGGAAGAATTTGTCTGGCGTGGGTCGATTACGTTAAAGTGCTTTCAACGTAAAGCTGAGGAAGGTTGGCTTAGTTACAGGGATATGATATAGCATTGCTGATGATTAACACAGCTTGAATCCATGAAGATTCATGCGTGAACAAATCGTTTTTGTCACAACAAAATGCTGGTTGCGGATTTTATGGCCAGTCTGTTAAGACAAATAGACATCTGAAATAGTACATTCAGATCCTCTGAGTTATAAACACATCGAATTTTTACCAGTTGGACCCATCTTGCTGAGTCATTTCGTGTGTTCAACCTGCTTTGTAAAACATTTGCAAAGGATTGTCTGATTATGTTTCCTTGAAATCCACTGCCTCTGCGTCTTCAAAATATAAGGTTTGTAATCGTGTAAATCGTATTACACATATCATTTTCTTGTGCGATAGTGTAAGTTAGGCTACGGTACTTGAAAACCTTCACTCTGAGAGTTAACTCCATGTGAAATTGGTTTTTAGGAATTAAATTTCTCTTTAATAATAGAAGTTAATAATTAATCATCAAAAAAACATTTTACTCAAAGTCCCATCTACTTGTTGCCCTACTTAGTGGCCATTACAAAATTACAAATCCTAATAAGTAGGCCTATTCGTAAGCGTCGTCCTGTTGTACTATCAAGGTGGTAAAAAACAAGTCCAAACAATTGCGCACTTATTTTCATGAACTGTGTCAGGATTTTGGAACCCTACTGACTCAATAGTTCGCCCAGCTATGAAGCAGATTTTGTTAATGTCATAGGATATTTACTGCACCTTGAATACCGTTGAAACATATAACTTTGCTTGCATACCTAGTAAGTGTTTCAGTGTCCTAGTGAAGTTTGTCATAGTGATCAATTGTTACTTGTTTGAAATGGGCTTTATATTTTCCAGTGATCCAAGCTATAATATTTAATTTCATGTTAACTTGATGTTAACTTACATTCTCTTTATAATCGCATTTCAAGGCAATAACCTGGACGAAATCGGGGGAAGGCCCGGTTATCACACCATTTAAGTGTAGCACAAATTGGTGTGCCTATAGATAGTTGGCACCCGGGAGAAACCTAGTACTTTTCACCTGTCGTTGGGTGCCATCCTGGGGGTGTGCTGATAGGAGGGGGTGACGTCAAAATCCTGACGTAGGTGTAAAATGGCGTTATCTTTGGCAAAGCTCTTAGTTGAATAATAATATGTTTAGAAATTGCCATAAGGTAGTGATTTTTCCATGGGGGGGGGGGGGTGGCTGTGCGTAAGGCAGGATGTGCTGTCTAAGAGGAAGACTTGTAATCAAGTCACGACTCGAGTCAGAACCCTCCAGCACTACTTGACTTGAAAAATTCTGGGGCAAATCTCCCCTCCACCCCTGATTTTAATCTCTTCATGAATCCATGATAATTTATTACATTGACTTTGAGCATGAACATGTCGACAACACGTGTTCCTGGCAAAAACATTGCTTGTTTTGAAAGAAAAATAGGTTTTGGCATCTTGCAAAGAAGCATAAACTGTGGAAATGATCCAAAAGGCAAATTATAACTCTTCTCCTGCATAGACCTTTCTTGTCGGGTAGAGCTTCCCCAGTTGTACCCTTTCTTATCATTTTGTTACGCGCAACAAGTGACGCAATATCTTCAATCAAAAGTCTACACACGAAGCTGAATGGCAAAATTGCATGCCTTTGGCAGGCAAAAATGATGGTGATGTGAGGCCCACATTGGGTTCAATTGAAGATGTAAGATATTTAATCCGACAATGATATTCTTAGGTAAATGTAAATGTCTTATCCCCGACTCTCCGGCGAAACATTTGATCCGATAGAACCATTCAAATCTCATAATAGTCTCTCAGTTAGGGCCTAGAACGATCAAAATCTCACATGCTTGAATATGTCAACATCGTGGAAACTTATTTCTCATTTCACATTTTGAATTATTTTTGACATCTTAAATTGTAAGTGAGATCGATCTTGTTCGAATGCAAAGATGGCTTTCTTTATTTTCTTATGTTTTTTCAACATGTTGAGCTCACCAAGTGTGCTACCGTTATGGTGTCTGTATTTCTATATCCAGCCGAAGGCATTGTTGTTAGCCTGCCACAGTATCGGTACCACTATATAGCCATACGAACAACATGTAGGCTAATTAGAAAGATGTTAGGACGCCATGGCCCAATTCAGCCGGCATTTTAAGTTACGAACAGTCGTTAAAGAGCGTACACAGAATTTTAAAGTTAAAATACCGTTACGTGACTTGCCACTTTAAGTCCACATTTTAGGCCAAAGACGCATTATCTCTGATACCTATCTCTTTGTCTAGTGGCTCTTAATTATTTATAATCTAAATTCAAATCTGAGTTGTCTTTGATTAAACATATCCCTCATCTACAATTCAATTAGGCTTTTCTTTGATCAATATTTAATTAAAAATCTTTATTAATTCTGTGAACTCAGAGCAACAGACTCCTATACTGCCTGCTTCGTATTATGGATTGTATGATTTTCAACAGAAGGGTATGTTTATGCTCTGGGAAATTCAAGACAATCTTAGAAACAAGACGCCCTCTTTCATTTAGGAAAACAAACGGTGCTGTGGCCGAGTGGATAAAGGCCGTGGCATTTGAAGCGATGAAGCTTGGCAACCGGGAAGTTCGGGGTTCGATCTCCGGCCCGGTCAAAGTAAGGTGGGTTTTTCATCCAAGAGCAATCTACGGTTTTCCCATCCGAACTGGCTTTTCAAAAGAAACTAAATTTGATCTAAATTGTTGAGTTGGTTAGCCACCCGACGTGAAATTGTAATTCATAAGCCATATAGGCTTCTCCCACATATGTGGTCGCTTAGCTCGAAAAACAACTGCCCTTCAAGGCCTGAATTATAAAAAATAAACCTTTTTGATCCAGAAAGTATTCTGGCGCCGTCGAGAAGCGATTCGCCATCCTGCACCAGTCCCAGTGGTTACCATTCCTCGATAGTAATGTGACCTTGGGTTTCACGTCATGGCCCCTATTACACGGACTCTAACCACATCACCCCCGCTCTCCCCAGTTTGGGCCTTGCAAGGACAGTAAGGCTATGTGGACCTTGTTGATGTTGCCTTATTGTGGCCGTTTGCGAAGTGATTCCCCAAATCCAGGTTCACGGATCCCATCATTATGGTCCACGTAACCAGAGCTAAGAACAATAAAACATAGTGGGTTGGGTCTTGTTGGGATCATCATCGTAGTCTCGTGTCTACAAGGCTAGTTACGCCACTGATCTTTAGACCCGCTGTTTTAAACTTCTGGATGAATAAAGCAACAAGTAACTGCCTCTAATTTAAAGATTTGATATAAAAGTGTGAATTAAATAAAAGAAATCAATGAATTAAAAAATTCACGATGAAATTAATTATTTTTTCACTGAGGATTAAATCTGAGAAAAGCTGTAAAACAGGAGTCGACAAATTATTTGAGAAAATTGTCACCTGAGTACACAGGTTCCTCGAAAGTTTTCAACCGTGCAAAATATCACCAGCTTACAATTGTAGTAAATAAGACGTGTCTGGCTCAACTGCCCTTTTGAAGCTACTAACAACGTATTAATGAACTGCCTTTCAGTAGGGTCTGGTACAGTATCATCTCATCGGGTCCGATTCTGGACTTGAGTCCGATACCTTGGGGTGCAAGTCCGAGTTCAAGTCCGAATCGTTCAAACACCGTACTGGAGTCTGCACACAAGCCTGAGATACGGATTTGAGCCTTAAAACACTGCCAATAGTTCGCCAATATACTGATAAGTTAAATTACGTTCAGAATTGTTGACATTGTCATAATCACGGTGTTGTGTTTCAAGTAATACAGGTATTACACTGATACATAGTTATTCTTTAAATATACTGGTGTTATACCCGTACGTGCACTTCACTATTGACATCACTATTGTAGTGTGTTGTTTGGGAATTTGGTTATGAATTACAAATTTAGGGGAATTAAGGCCAAAGGTTATAAAATTGTAAGTTGACACGTTTGGCTTGTATCCTTATCATTTTGTATTTTGCAATATTTGACGGAATGCAAACCTGTGAAATTGCTGATGAACAATAAATACCAATAAATACCAATAAATACCAACGGTAACCGTCTTTCACAAGTAACGGTTAGTTCCTCAGAGCCTCACAGGTTGTCTGAGGTAGAAAACACGCAAATTTGAAGATGGGGCATTATTTCATTAAATAGTCGGAGTCTTTCAGCAAAGGAAGTTGTCGCTACGGTATTTCCGGAATCTTTTTTTCATTGCGATTAGGGCAAAATTGTGATTTCGACCTCATGACCATGAATGAAATCGCAGTTAAGCAAGTAACAGTCAAATCGGCTACCTCACAGTTTACGCCCTCACGTGTAAGCTTCAGTCTGTTATAATATAAGGAACAGTCGTTTCTATGTGTTTCCCTCATGTCCCCCAAATTCACGAGAAAAGATCCACTTAACCTACTAATAACGTACCCATTCATGATTTAACAGCTTTTATTCCATTGCGATTATACTTTACCGAAAGAGGAGAACATTATTTCGTACACCTTATATAATTCGAGGCAGATAAATCCTCTGTAGAAACTAGTTATGGCAGGGAGAATTTGTGTGAAGACGTGATGAGGACACCCATGAGAAATTTTGTATTAAGTTTATCAAACATGGTTTTTCATTCTATTTGAGAATGTGTTGACCCTTTCTGAACCCTCAGGCCTCACACTGTGGCCGAAAATTACATCTCTCTTTATGGTTTATTTAAAATTCTTTCATTTCGCCCAAATTCCCTAATAAACCCAGACAGCAAAGGAGCAATGGCCTCATTAAAACGAGACTGTCACCGTCAATGCGTCTCATGATTCCTTCAGAGTTTTCCCCCTTTATCGATAGCAGAATTAAAAAGAAAAGGATCGTGGACAGCTGACAGGATCTCTTTTTATTAGGCCTACATGTCCTCAGTTTAATAGCGGAAAACATTGAAATTGATTAAAATGTGCTGAAAATGTTATTTTGTGTGGGTGGAGGTTGTGTCTTTGTGAAGATTACGATTTAATGAGATTGCATATTTGTTTTTTTTCTTTAGAACTTAAAATCGGTAAGTGCTCAAGAACAAGTTAGTATGATATTAGGTAAACTTAACCTTTGCTGAATATGTTTCCTGTTGTAAGAATTTTAGAAGGACCCGGATGTGAATAGTTACAATCAGAGGCAACCTTTTTGAATAACTTCTTGTCACTTAAGAAAGATGCACAAGATGTGCACGGGGGGTGGGGGTTGGGTTAGGAACTTGAGTCCCTCTCTCAAGGGTCATCAGTAAAATTTTGAAATTGCTTAAAATGCATTGAAACTTTAGTTTTTAGCAATAAAGAGGGAGTCTTTCCCTAGGGAACTATATTTTGCGATACATAGCAGTTATTAAGGGTAAAGATACTCTGCAAGTCAACAGCTAAGGGCGGGCCTTTTATATGATACGAATTTTAAAATTGCGTCCCCCCCCCCCCCCAGCGAAACATCCTGAGCTTGCCTATGCATATGACTGCATATTCTTTGGATATTGTCATTCGAAACAATAAATGTTTGAACTTTTTCTTCAGGGCGTATTTACGCCTTAGAGATAAAGATAGATAATGACATAATTCGATAATTGGTAACATAAAGTCATGAACTGTATAAACACTATCGACACATAATTTAAAGGGAGAAAATGATTGGATTCTAACTTTAAAGGGACTGCCGAGGAATTTCAGTTTTCTTGAGAAACGTCATACCTATGTTTTCATAGTATCGACAGGCACTGTGGCAAACTAGCAGTGTTGTAACGAGTCATGACTCGAGTCGCTAATTTTTCAGAAGGGAAATGACTCGAGCAATTGTATCAGAATTTTCCTCATAGAAATAATACAGTGACTACAGTCACATTAAAAGTAGTAAATGACTTGACTCGACTGCAATTGAGTGACTCGTGACAACACTACAAACTAGTGATTAGGTCTTTTCCCCCCAAAAAAATTGTAAATATGATAAAACAAATCGCAGATGAAACTTCAAGTGTGGCATAGGCTACTACGCAAATCACTGAATTGCTGTTGCTCCTTTTTACAGTTCCTGTGGTATACATGATTGCATTGTCCGCGCCCAAACGGCTCCATAGCTTACAAATGTCGCGGAAAACTCATGTAAAACTAATTTTCAGTCTTATAAAGGCATCTAGACGTTTAGGGCATCTGTGTATCATACCCCGACAACTTTGCACGCTTGATTTCGGTCCCTGTCTGGTGTCTACGATTTACAAACATAACCAAAGAAGACAAGAAAACTGCGGGCATGTTCTTTAAAAAAAATAAGCTCACTAAATTCCTCTGAGACTGAAAAATACATTATGACTGAGAGGGTTCAATTTTTAATCCTGAAAGAGGAAACGTCTGTAAAATAAATTCACCCTCTGAACAATTGATAGTGTCCAACAAACAAGTGAATGGCCAAATAATCTTTTTTAAGCTGGCTGGAAATGGAAATGATGTATGATCTGAAATGACTAGCGGTGTAGGTAAAGGAAGCTTGAAATGTTTATCAAACTTTTTTGTACAGTGAGGAATGTATCCAACATATTTACTTTGTTTTAATTTCATGAGTGAGCAGATCTGTATAAAAAGAAGACTTTTACTCATACGTCATCGCTATGTCAAATATGCGAAACTTTGCAAGGCATTTACTTCTTTCGTTGTATTTTGCCTCTTTTATGTTTAGCTTACTAATTTCAGTGCCTTCGGAAGGTCGGGAAGAGGTTGGGAGAAAGGGGGGGGGTGGGGGCTGAATCATCATCTCTATACTTTTTGCATTCCCTAAAGTAATTTTGGACGTTTAGAAACAAAAACGCTATCAAACTGAAAATTATTGCAATCCTTTAATCTTAAAATATAATTAAAATTATTGTAAATCTTCGAACTGAAAATTACGGTCGCCCCGAGCCCCCAAATCGCCTCCCCCTCAGTTCCGACGGGCCTGGGATTACTTAGTCCATGAAGTTGCCACTAGAAAACTCTCTGCTTAGTTACATGTGTCGGGTTATTTTTCAGTTTTCTTTAAACATGGTGCCATGTTAAGTTCACCCCAAAGCTAGGTCACATTGTAGAGCAAATAAAAAAGCTTCCTTTAAGTTACTGCACACATGACTAGTTTGGGATACACAGAAGAATCGTTCATTAGTTGTAGGGTGAGGAGTATTCGCAAGATACTTTGTTAGTGTCACTAATTACTGTCGCTGGGGTAACACTAATCGGTGCCCTTTCAACAAGACTCTTTGCTAAATTTTGTAAGCCCGTGATTGATGGCTGAATCTGACGGCAAACGTGATATTAACTGTGCACAATAGTCCAATGAAACTTAAGAAATCACTGTCCACGGTCTTTGCATAATTGCGCACTCAATTAACATTGTTCCCTACCACTCTGTAGGTAACGTAATCCTGCGTATCAAACCAGGGTAGTAATTAGGCCTCCATGCGACATTCTTCCTCAATGTTTTGGTAGTGATAATACCGTGGCCGAATTGACAGGCAGGACAGCCGATACATTGTTAGGCGAGGACGTCGGTATGGATCGTCGCGTGAAGACGGAACACGTCTTATCGCCTCCTACTCAAATAAATAGTTCCAGATTTACGGAGATATGACGTCGTGCATGAATAATCCTTTTAGATCCAAAAACATTAAACGATCGATAGAAAACACTTTCAAAGTCTCGTTACCAGGTTTGGATGTCATTCATGAGTAGGAAGTGCATTCAGCAGAAAATTCTTAAAACAGTATGTTCCCTGCAAGACACTTGTCCAATGAGCTCCTTATAGAATCCATATTATTATCTTTAAGCAGCATGCAGACTGTAAAAAATACAAGACGTCGGTATTTGTATCTTGTAAAAAGTGTTAAGTAATGGCACACATAACCATAACTGATTTATCATTCGTGAACACGCAATGTAACGTTCGCAATGATATTATCAGGCCTACTCTACGTGTTCTATACAGTCATGTAATCGAGACTTGAAGTATGTACTTATATACTTACAATTTGACAAGTTCCATTGTCCATATACTCATAAGAATGTATTTGTTCTCGAATTCTTTCTCAAAGAGTTTAAAAGTAAGTATTTCCAAACTTGTGAACTCGTACTCTTCAAAACGACGTGTACTCTCACCTGCTCTTACAGTCAGAGGTACCATACATGTACTCATTACTCTGTACCCACACTGTAAGTATGCTGTAATCACTTGATTCTTAAGCTCAAAACAGGTTGATCGCAATATTTTGTCAAATAAAAACTTTTGGATGTTGCTCTGATTATTTTGAAACTGCATAAAACAACGTCCATATTGGCGGACCTCAACCGCTATCAAAGATGACGGGCGCCCTCGTTTTCACATCGTTTTATTTCAAAAAGACGATAGCGAAATTCACGGAAAGGTACTCATACAGCACTACGCAATGGTTTTATATAGATTAATTTGCAAAGTTTTGATGGTAGCTAATTATACATAGTTATGGGCCTACACTCTGTTGATAAATTATCTCAACTGACAAGACATAAAACAAACACAATCCCTTTCGTCGTTTTCGATGGGTTGTCGATTTTCACAAAGAAACATGGACAATAGAACCAAATCATACACATATAGGCTAACCATGTAGCTCCGTGAGATAAACCAGGGGGAAGAAGTATAATTACATTTTAATTATAATGTAATATATATAAATATATATATATAGAAATATATATAGCTAGAGATAATCTAGAGAAGCTAGAGATAATCCGCTCCAGAGAAAACAACCTAAACAAAAGGACAGAGCTCGTCTCAACGTGTTGACAAGCCAACGCTTACAATGGAAAACCGACGAGTCCTGCGAAAAGCAAGAGATAGCATTTGAAGTGCTGAACTGTGCTATGAGATGGTTACAGTCATTTGTCTGATGACTCGCCATACAGAGTGCGTGAAACTCAGAGTTGCAAAGAAACTGTAATCACATCGTGATATATATATATATATATATATATATATATATATATATATATATATATATATATATATATATATATATATATATATATATATATACACTGAGTGTATTAACTATTTGGAGGTTCCTTTTCCGTTATTCTAAATATATATATATATATATATATATATATATATATATATATATATATATATATATATATATATATATATAACGCCCTCTCGGCGAATCATTGACTCCTTTCTGGAAGCTTGAACAGCCAGGACTGGCTTTATAGCCAAACTGGTAAGGCGTCTGCACGTATAGCAGAAGGTCTGGGTTCGAGTCCCAGTGGTGGCAGTCGATTTTTCGTCGAGGCAGATTTCCAGTTTGATTTATTCTACATATATATATATATATATATATATAAGCTCTGTACCGTAGTTCTGAAACTACTAAGTTAAGCACGTTTGTGGGTGAGTTCAAATAGAGAGAATGATAATATTTATTGATATTAGATCAAAACCAATTACATTATCCGGTCATCTTCATCCACTGAGCTTCAAGTCCAGTCTACTCAGAGTACTTAAAAAGCAGATCTTGTGACACGTTGCATAACTCAATTGTAACAATGCTGTTGCGGTGTCAATAGTTAACCAGTTAGATCACAGTTCGTTCCATTCAACCATTCTTGCACAATATGAATAGGCGCGTAGTCAGGAGTTTGTCAGCGGGGCGAACTTGGGTTGAAATGACAAAAATTCCGCAAAGGCGCTCCCCTTGGACCCCTCAGGCTAGTGGGGTCCGGAGGCAACACCCCCAAAAGCTATGAGATTTACAAAATTGTGTGCATTAGAATGATTAATTTAACCTTCTTCAAGAGACATTGGTTGGGTACTAAACATATCACAAAATCACATTTTGACATTTTTAAATTATACACTTACACTTTTTTAGTTATAGCTTTACACCGACTGACTAACTGCCTGCCGGGACTGATGATGCAGAGGGCTTGAAATGGTAGGGGAGGATGGGGGATGGTGAGGGTTTGCTGTTGGGTTTGATTTGGAACAATAATTTCACCCAAGCTGTGCTGACGAAGTTACACTGGGAAAACATATTTAGGATAAATCGCATTTTAGGACGTTTTTGTAATGTTTCATTTCATTTAATATACAAATGTTGTCCATCTATGGACAAAATTAGCGATATGAGTCATAGCAAAAAAGAATTTTCTCAAGGGGCGGTCCCCCCTTTGCTACGCTCATGCCGTTTCAAGGATGTATGGATGAGTGAAACGGCAGAGTTGGCTGGACAGGTTTCATAATCTGAAACAACTGTTCATGATGGTGAATGGCTAGGATCCCTAGAAACATTCTCAACGAAAACTTGAAACAAAGTGAATGTTTATGTTTACTGTTTAACTGAATCCAGGGGCGGAGAAACGGGGGGCTGATGGGTTATAACTCCCCACTTTCAAAGAACTCCCCCACTGACTTTGTGTTTTTCACACAGTACAGTTTTCGAAAGATCGTCAACCCCCCCCCCCCCACCACTTTTGAGAAGAAATCTCCGCGCCTGACTGAATCAATTATGTAGAACGCAGTAACAGTATTTGAAAGAACTCGATCGTTTGGTCAATTAAGGCTTTGCTTGTGGGCAACTTCGATGAATAAAAAGGAGTGTAACGGGAGGCAGAAATTTCCATCCTGAATTTTGAACAAGCCTTCAAAATTGCAGGGGAGGGACTGTAAAGTTTATGGAAGTGCTGTAACGTCTATGAAAGCCAGGTTAGGACTTTGCAATGTCTTTTATGTCGTGTTTGTCCTCTTCACTGACTTTCACTTACTCCCAAAGTTTACTCGTAACCTCGGGTCTGTTCAATCGACTTCGGGCTGTAAATTGTGCACACATGACAAATCACACCAATTAGTTAATCTGTCTTAGAGGCCATTGAAAGCACTCCCCTTTCATCGTCTAGAATTGACAGTCGGCACACAACTTGCTATCACAGTGATGGTGTGGCAAATTTCATGTACCGCACTTAGTGTCTGCCCACTACCTGTTCAGCTCTCAATAACCTTGAAACTGATTATTGATGATTTTAGGGTTTCAAGAGAATCGTAATTAATCGAGGTCTACAGCTTCGATTTTTGGATTTGCTCAGTTTGTAAAGTGAAATTTTGCCTTCTTTTGTGGCTCAGCGTATGATTTTTTTCAGTGCGAAACTTCTCGATTTGAACACAATTAGTACGAACATACCAGCATACTTTATCTGCCACGCAGTTGTTTTAAGTATTTCATAAAGTGGAACTTTTGACCATTTTCCCGATTTCACCAACTTAGCTATGTTCCAATATGAATAATCAACCCATTTGAGGCACATGGGCAGTCTTCATCTCAAAGGACAATAAGCCATCACGCGATTCTATTAACTTTCGTTTTACTTTGTCAAATACTAAGTGTGATTCGTCTTAAAAAAGCCACAGACTTGAACGCCGCTACGCAGGCTAACCCTGGCATTGACGCTGTGACACCACCTTCAAGACTCTCCGCTTGTTTAACACGCTGATCTGTCGCTTATTTCGCTAGAACGTCCCAACTTTAACTGTGCATTCGAAAATGCCCGAATCTGGGTAGAAATATCTTACAGCCGTCTGTAGCCCGCTTGAAGAAACGTTTCTTACACAGTGGGAAAAGTTGCGTTGGCAGCAGAACATTTTTGCTCTGACTAGTGAGCATAAGTCGTTTGCCCCTTTTTGTACCGCACTCAATATTTATTCGAAGGTGAAATCAAGTGGTGCAAATTTTTGTGCTTTTCATCTTCGTTTCATACCATCTTCAGAGGCTTTGATCTGTACTTGCCTGCATGTAAGTACAACCCGTGTAGATGGTCTCTGTTTCTGGTAACAACATATCAAGGATTAAGTCAAAAAATCTTTAGCATAGTTTAGGAAGTGTTCGGAGTCTTCAGAAAGAATAGCTTATTCATGGGGTGTGGACAGTGTATAGAAAAACAGTTGTGTATGTAATCATGGCGGAAGCAGAATCTACTAGACAGACTGTGCTCAAAAGTACACGTGAGACGGATTCGATTGCCGTTTCCATAGCAACAATTGTAAACATTGTCGTCTTTGCAAAATCGGCCTGTCAGTATTAGGCTACACAACTTCCCACTTACTAGTAAAGGAAAGCAGAATGTCTTTACTCTATTTAGATTTATTTTATAAAGAGATTTTTTTCTGATCAAATTTTGAGTATTTTTTGGTTCATTTTAAAATAATAAGTTTACACAGTTTAAGTTGGTTGATCGATCAATGTATTGATTCATCTTTCAAGAAGACACAAGAAGACAATGAAATATCTTCACGAGGTACGTTAAATACTATTCTAGATTCAGTAGGCCTTTTAATCCGAAAGGTCGAAATTCTATGGAGAAAAGAAAATACAAAATCAAAATTAACTTTCTTTTAAGAATAGCCAGCATATTTTATTGTAAGGATTGACATTTTTTCATACTTTCAGTGTATGTTTGTTCATATTTTACTTCTAAAGTGCATCATAATCAGCAATTACTCAGTTACTGTTTTCGATAAAGCCCGCATTTAAACAATCATTGTTATGAGACATGGTTTGTCCAGACAGATCTTTTGTTGTGCAAACAGAGATTGTAGGCGTGGCCTGAGTTTAATTTTAACTCCTCTGATTGGCCACTTCAGTTGTATGATTAACATATCCATGAATATCGATTTCAAGTACGCAATAGGACTATTCAGGGACACGCATAGCACACTACCTCGTTTTTAAATTCCTCGTGAAATTTCTCATGGAGCTGTCATCACTTAAAATAATTTCAGAATGTACATCTCCCCACCACCACACCTTCCGGCTGCACACAACTAACCGAGGCCGTATTCCGATTATTTTAGCCTTCTGATCTTGTTATTTTGTTGTATTAATGGAGAAATCAATGTCAAAATTTTGAAAGCAAGGTGAGAATACAACAACACAGTACATAAAATGTTTGCAGGTAGAAATAGTAGTTTCAGATGTGATTTCAAGTTCTACTTCTTTTTAAGGAAATAAACAGACTGATCGCCAAAACTCATTTAACACCTCATAAAAATTAAACAAATCTCCCCTTATTTCTTACACGTATCTCTGCATGAATCAGACAGTACAATAACAAAGCTGGCGAGATAGCTCCCAGGAGGCGAAATATCTTTTTCTTGGGACAAGATACACTTACTGCATTAAGGCAATGTTTATTTTTTATTTTCTACTAGGCAGAATTTTTAGGGGCCGCCCCCTTGGCTACGGGCTTGCAGCAACCATTGATAAAAACAACACTGGTTTTGAAATAAAACAAATTAATTTCTTATGTATCCCTTAACATTAACTTTCTTATGTTCACAAAGTCAATCCCTGTTTGTTTTGGCCAGTACTTGTCCAGTTGTCTTTGACGTCACATACCAAATATCTTTCTAATATATATAATTATCATACGTAAGTTCGCATTATAAACATTTTTGCCTGGCAAAGCGCTAAAAATAAAAACTAGAGTTGCCAGAATGTGAGAAAATCTATGAATAAATGCAACATATTAAACGTCTGCCACCGCCTGACCGCCAAGAGCAATGCTAACATGGTGGGAATATACATTTTCTGTGAATATAATATGTGATGTTAAAATGATATCGTGTAGCTTGTCAATGATGTTCTCATCGACCTCCCCCCCCCCCCTCCTCTCTTTCCCTGGTTTACTGGTTTATTTATAATTGAAAATTGCCTTTAAACTTTACAACTTGCTGAAAAAAAACTTTAAAACAGGTCTACACCGACTGATCTTTCATTAATTTTGTGGTCATTTCTGAAGTCAAAATTCTTGTTGAGAAACCGTAGGTTTTGAAAACATTTAATGCATTAACATGATCTAAAAATTTAAGGCCGGGCTGTCTGTGCCGGGGATGGAGGACTGTAGCCCTCTCTAATAATTTTCAGTTTAAAGGTTTTTTTTTTCAAATGATTATCATTCGCTGTGCCTGAGAAAGACCAAAAATTACTTTAAAAAATAAAAAAATCCCCCTTACTGCCTGGTCATGGGTGCAAAGAAACAAACATACAAAATAAGCCAGTGTGCAAGCTTTAAAATTACTTTCTTAAAAATGTCTGTAGAATTACAAAGCAGAAAATATATAAATACATAAAGAGTCCCAGAAAGCTCTGTCAATTGGTATCAGAAACTGACAGCACTTTTCCTGTGTTTTCTTTTTAATTCTTTACTTTTTGTTCTGTAATTTTACAACATTTGACGGACATTTTTACTGTTTATGTTCTAGTGACGAATTTAATAGTGAAGGAAGCAGTCGAGTCTTTTCTAACAATGAAAGCCACATCTCAGTGGCATGTTGCCTTTGAAAGATATTAGTTTTCAAGGAATGTTATTTTTTCCAAATTGTTGAGAAGAAAGCCAAATGTGTGATAACACCTATAACATATAGTAACTTTAACATTTCATTGTAAAGTTGATACCCCTGTGTAGAATATTTTGCAAAGAAAGCACAGATTTATAAAAGATCCCGCTGGAAGGTATTCACACATCCTATCAATCTCGGATGCCAAGGTCAACCAAGTTAGGCAATTTGACGGAATAGTAAAGGAATTTTGAGGCAATTTTCCCACTTCACATCAACTTATCTGAATTTTGAGGAAACCTGGAGGTATTTACAAGTGTAACCTTTTTCAAAATCCTGTTACCTTAAAGGAGGATACAGTGTTTAAACAATATCTTCATGACACAAATAAAAAATATCTGTTATCATTATTAATAGATTTATTTTCACTTAAACTCTGACTATAGCTTTAATTTCCCCAAATAAGTCACATTACAAGAATTTCAAACAGTTACACTATTTCGATGTCTAAACTTTTGGGTGAAAAAATTATTCTCAGTAAGGTCCTTATTCTTTGAAAATAAGGTCACCAAGCTACCTGATTTTAACTTAGTTGTCATTTTTTATCTACAAACCATTGTTTTTAAGGTTCACAAGTAGGTAAGTTACCATGGAATATTGTCGGTACGTGCTGTTGAAAAGGAATATGACGTAAATTTGATTCTGTTTCATACCAAATGCCATAAGACGAAGACTGTATGCAAACATTTACTTTTCTCATACCACAACAGTTTTCAAAACGTACGGTATTTAGAAATTTGGGGATATGTAAGATGTACACAATTAACGTGCAAAAGTTTCCTCGGCTGGGCACCCAACCTAAAAAGCAGTATATTTGAATCAGTTTTGAGTAATTTTTGCATTCAACACATTAGCGCACCATCCGGCACTTGAAAACGTAAGATAAAATGTGAAAATTTAAGCTTGAATTGAAATGTAACCGCGAAAACTATAAATTAACTCCTCTTTTATGTATTTTTTAACAAAATTACACAAGATATATTCTCTTTGTCTTTATCGAACCAGCAAAAGTCGAATATATCATAGGCGTAGGAAGCGGGGCGGGGAGTAGGGGCTAAAGCCTTCCGTCAAAAATGCGGTGGGGTGGAACTATGCTTCCGCCACCTCAATCCAAGGATGAAAACCCCTTACTTGTTTCCTCTGTAAGAAATTTCAATAACTTGCATTAATTTACCTTAAAATTTGTTCAATATGTTGCACTAAATTGCATCTAGGGACCCTCAAATATTCAAAAATCCCCTCCCCTCTGACCCCTTCCTCAGGACTGCGTTTCGAAACCATGTCAACCTCCCAGTCTCGAAGGGTTTCCTACGCCTATGGAATAAATCAAATATAAATTTATATCTACAAAGCTTTGTTAGATAAAAAGAAAAGCAATCTTAACCTTTCATGAGGTATATGATAAAACAGCTAGGTATACTCCAGTTACAACAACACTCATCTCGAGCTTTGTTCTGTTTACATAAAAGGACCAATTGTTGCTTTATGGAGGGAGTATTTTTCGAGTTAGTTAGTTAGTTAGTTAGTTAGTTAGTTAGTTAGTTAGTTAGTTAGTTAGTTAGTTAGTTAGTTAGTTAGTTAGTTAGTTAGTTAGTTAGTTAGTTAGTTAGTTAGTTAGTTAGTTAGTTAGTTAGTTAGTTAGTTAGTTAGTTAGTTAGATAATATTTAACAACACACCAACACGAATGTGTTATATAGTGTCAACTAGATAAATTCGTTTCAAGTCCTCCCCTTTAGTCGCCTCTTACGACAGGCGGGGAATACCGTGGGCATATTCTACAACCCCCAGCCTACAGGGGGCAGTATTTTCGAAGATGATGACTAGTACCGTGGTAAGTCTACTATAATGTAGTAAAGCCACCACCGTATATGTACCGTACGCATTTTTGGTGTTCTTCTGTATAATCTATTTCATTTATTCTCCTAATGAAACGTCAAACTGTTGAGAAGGTGCTCTCCAAATTTAAGGCTTTTATGTACTAAAGTTTGAGAAATGTTGAGCAGATAAAAATAATTTCAATTTCTATGTAAGTTAAAAAACCACTTGGCCGCATTTTGGCTTTGTTATGACATTGCAGACTTGGTAATGCCAGTATCTTGGTAACTAGCAAACGTTTTTGCTTGCTGTTTTAGGTCGTGTTCATCCTCATAATTAGACGAAAACTTTCACACATGTCTATTTATTTTTAAATATTCGTTCCTACAGGTCTCATTTGAGTTCTAAAATACTACTGGGCGGGCCTAGATATCACACCCAATGGCTTTAAATTTATACAAAACGTCTCTACTGCAGAATGGGTTAACGAAAGTAACCGAGAAAAGTAAAACTGTGTAAATGTCACTTTCATCGTTTGAGAAAGACGTATTTACACTCTCCTTGTCTGTTTACTAAGAATTCAAAGTTTTTATGGGTTCACAAGTTGACAAGTCGGTCTCGTCACTTCCGTCATGATGACAGTGATTTTATCCTTGTTTAAAATAAACTTACCCAAGAGCCCTTTGACTCCTCCTAGCACTTTTTCAGATATTGAATTGTTTCTTGATAGACCACGTCGCTCAATAAGTTTTGTCTGGAGCGAATCTCTCAGCACCTTTTTACAAATTAATTACGCTTAACTGACGGTCATATGTACCAAAAGGTTGGGATATTAACCCTCCTGTATGCATGAGTGAACCAATAAATGTCACGCTATTAAAATATCTTAAGATTCATGTTTTTGAAAGAGAAATTGTAACAGCACTCTAGATTTTTTATTGTTCCCAAAGGACATTATTGCAAGACGATGTGGTAAACTACTTGTTGTTTACTTTGACAGTGTTAAGCCGTCGAGATGATGTATCTTTAAAGCAATCTTGTCTTCTTTGTCTATGTTTGAGGAAAGTAAACTATTCTGCTCTTTTACTCCAGCATCACAAACCTTTTGAAAATTTTGCGTCATATAATCTAAAGTTTGCCAAACTTTATTGCCATTATTTTTCTTGTTATTCCATTGGGCCTAGTTTTTTTTTACTGTCTATTTTAATCATTAAAAACGCCTTCCAAGGAAACAATCCAGAACCACTTAGGGCTTTTTTCCCTCTGTTTCTGAACATAAGAGGAGGCCGATTTTTCAAAATTACAAATTCGCAGTGCCCTGTTTTGGTAAAATTGAGTAGGAACACTGATCACATACAGGCCTCCTGTGATAGATTAATGTGAATAAAACATTTTCTTACTTTAAGAGCGAGGAAAAAGGTTCAGCCGCAATGACACTTATGGTCGGCCTCATTCCCTGCGGACGACAAACCTGTGCCATTCAATCACAGCTTAAGCTGTGGTTTGTTCTAATTTACTGACAATTCATATCACTGAGTTGTTAGTAGGTGTACTCATAATTGAAATAAGTTTTGAACATAAGACTAACACATGCATGTAATATGTACGATGCCTCCACTTTTATTGTCTTTACAATCTACAGATTGTGAAAGAAACAATTCCT
This sequence comes from Holothuria leucospilota, assembly GCA_029531755.1. Lineage (NCBI taxonomy): Eukaryota > Metazoa > Echinodermata > Holothuroidea > Aspidochirotida > Holothuriidae > Holothuria > Holothuria leucospilota. The sequence continues at coordinate 1,619,463 of CM055976.1, read as the reverse complement.
GAGGGAACGTACAAAAAATTGTCAACGTAACTTCTAGATGACTTTATTTAACAATGAGATAATCGTAAAGATAGTAAATCGAAACATGCTGGGCGACGAAAAGTCATTTAAGTGACTTTCCTGCGAAGAGGACTTAATATTTTCAAATCTTCCTCGCTTCAAATGTATTTCACTGATTTAGAGAGAGTCTTCACAAAATGCTTGGCAGGCTAGCAAACCATTTCTTTCTTATTACCTTCGATGAGCTTCCCCTTTCATCTCATATACCGCTTTAATGCTCGATACAATATTAACCAACTTCCGTCGACACTTACCACGTGGTTTAACGATAGAACACGTGACCTAACAAGTCGATAGTGAATTAACCTAAAACTGCCAAGATGCATTATGGACAAGGGATCAACCATTTTGGGTTGCGATTTGATAGTAGAAACAGATGTATGATATAGTCAGTTAATTGATGACGATATTGTAAAGGTATAGAGAATGACCCCTGAAAGTACTCGGAGACGTTTAAAGGTTGAAAGTTCTTATCTTTCCCTCACTAACCTTTCATTAATTTTAATTACTATTCATTTTCTTAACACACTTAAAATATTTATTTCGTAGATTAATGGCGACTGTTTTTGACTGCTGTCTTGTTGGTTCAATATGAATGCAGAGAGAAGGCCCATAATCGTTAGGCGATGAAAGATATACGATTTGTTTTCGAATTAAAAGGAGACAAATTTACTTGTTTTTGTTTACTTTGTGGTTTCAGGACTTGACTGTTACCTTCGGTTTGTTAAATTTCACGGGAATTTTAATAACAACCGCATCGTCTCCTCACTTCCTTTTAATCAAAATTTATTTCGTCTCTGTAAATTGTCATGAAGATATTTCGGGAAATTGACCACGCCATCAGGTTATCCCACTTGGCATCAAGTTTTGGATGTAAAGAAGTTTAAGAAAATGATCCGTAAATTATACTTTATTAATATATTTCCTTTGCTGTCAAAGGACTTGTGATTTAAAAGTTCATGAGGGTTGTTCAAAAACTTATATATATACAAGGGATTCGGTACGACTTGATCAAGTCTAATCTTGAGTAGAGAGTTATGATCTGCTGGTCAATCTTTTGCCAGAATTTATTCAAAAGTATATAAAAATTAATGTCATTAGAAAACTTACAGATTTAATAGACATTGTAATGGTTTTCATTAGAGGCACTGGAACTCCCCCACCCCCCCCCCTTGCGCTTGTTTACGAGATTATGTTGCAAGGTTATTTGAAGTATTTGTAGCTGAACTCTTCCTTCTACTCATTTATTTTCACAATTTTCCCTTCCATGATCACAAGAAGAGAGATTCATGCACTGTATATCTGGTGATTACTACTTGCTTTTTTACATAGCCTACATAATGGGAATTCCATTACATGCATAAACCCTAAACGAATTCAGCTGCCAGACAAATAAATGTAAATATTACTGGATTGACGGGCATGTTGGAAGTGTACAATTACCACTCATTACAATAAACATACGATACCTTCGTTATTTGTCTATACATGAGATAGGTTCAATGACGTTAAAAATCGCAAGATCGGTTGATGATCATTCTTCTTCATTGATCATTATTACACAAAGTGATCATTTCCTGGATAATTCTGATTACAAAGGTGAGTAAATCTTTTCCAGAAAAGTAAGATTTTGGATATTATTCAGACTTGACAAGGCGGTATTTACTCACATGTGAAACGTGGAAGAGTATTTACAAAATGATAAAAACTACTCCAAGAACGCAAGAAATGACGAATCTCAGTCTTTTATTTGCTCGAAATTTTGGCTATGTATTTTAGTATATATGTACCTCCTACATTTGGATTTCGTTCAGTTTTCATCCCTTTAACCAAGAAGGAGCTTTCTGGGTATTTAAAGTAATTATAACTTACGCGTTGGCATTTTCAAAGGAAACAAACGAGTCATGACTGAATTGATTAACCATGCGTAACGCTTTCATGCTTGAATTCCTTTATTGACAAGTTGCATATTATGCATGTATAACCTGCAGGCTCTGATTTAGTTATATTGAAAAGTGATGAACTTGTTTACCACAACAGAGCCATGCAACAATTTTTAACGGTAGATTACAGTGAAGTTTTCCTTTCGTTGCATGGCACGAAAATAACAAGGGGAAATGTGAGGGTTTGTAGGATTCAATCTATCGAGGTTGCCTAAGTAACTTTAGTCAAATTTAATTTGCTACACCGATTCCATATATTTATATCGTAGGCACTACTCATAAAGTCTTATGTAAAGTTGGATGGCGACAATTCATTTCCACGCCTTCAGTGTCATATTAGTTGTGGAGATAGTTATAAATATTTACTTCTTTTACAAAGAAATAAAACCTTTGCCATTTTGCTGTGTCAACGCCTACAGCAGTATTTTAGCAACTGTAGCGTTAAGTTGCAGGCAGTCTTAATGTCAAATAAATTATTGGAAACCTATAAACTTAGGAGGCCTACTTTTTTCTATTTTGCCACCTAGCAACAACGAGGTGGAAATATACAACCTAATTTCTTACTTCATTTCTGCCCGAATTCTTTTAATTGGTGCGTTTACGAGCCCCCCCCCCCCAACCCAAGAAAACCCAATGACATCACTTTGTTTGGTCCACATCCCTCACCCGCTCATGAAGATATTTGTACCCATTAAATGTAATAATAGAGTTTTCTTACAGAATTTGTTCAGTATCCTCTAATACTCCCTATGATACAGCTTCTACGATTTCCCCACCTTTACCTGCCCCTACAAACCCCTCCCCTCCCGTTCCCACCCCTCTTAAACCAGCACACGAAATATCGAAGTCACATCTAAACATTTGTCAAGTGACTATATCATATATTCAAACCGCTCTCCAAAGAACCTATGTACGGAATACTTTAACTCTGCCAATATACATTAACATGATCAAAATTTCTTCACTGCAGTGAACCGTATCTATAGAATGAATGAAGAAGAGGCTATGCTTAAATTAATGGCAAAGAGTATGTAACAACTTCAACAGAGTGTGTAATGTTTGGATTGAAATATTGGGGAGTCATAAATCATTAGTGTATGTAGTGTAGGGGACATGTCGTTTAGTGTATGTAGTGTAGGGGACATGTCGTTTAGTGTATGTAGTGTAGGGGACATGTCGTTAAGTAATCAGTTATAACCTTTACATGAACACCTTGTAAGGTATTTCTACTCTCACAGTTAATGCCACTGCACAAATTGCTCCATGAAGCAAAAACGTCTGACCGTACAAATTTACTTTGTGTATGGAATTTATAGATTTTGCCACCAACGAGGTTACCAGCTTAACTGTAATGTCCTCTCCACGCCCCACCCCCCCCCTCCTTTGGAAGAGTGCATGTTAGCTAGCAGATTCACTTGTACGAAATTACGAAATGTCGAAGTGGGTTTTCAGTAATGTTTAAAAATAAAAGTTAAGACGGAAGACAATGGTAGAGACAATCTGAACTTAGTTTACCCCTACCAAACCCTCCCTCTGTCGGAATCGAAGAAGCACGAATATGGCCTTCACCGCAAGGGTGTTGATATAATTACACACTACCCTTCAGTGAGGTGTAGCGACCCACTATTCTCATCAGGGAGTTGTTATTTGTCTAATAGCAACTCCCTCTTCTCATGTTACGCAAACTGTAAACACTCCCCGGTGATAAGAAAACTAATTTAAATTTCTGGCTCAATTTTTACACACATTCGAATAAAATTTGCTTAAATTGAGTCCTTACTTGAAGTAACATTTCACTCTAAATATATCCTAGTCAAATCAATCTAATCAATAGGGGCAAGAACCGGAATCTTGTCAAATCTTTGACTAGATTCGGCTCATAAATGAAACGAATAGTTTCATTTTTGAACCATTTCTAGTCAATTTTGAAACAAATCTCGTCAAATGTTTGACAAGATTCCGGTTCGTGCCCCAGTTGACTAGATGTTTTTTTAGAGTGTTGGGTACCATTTTAGCTTCTAATTGGCTTAAAGGTGATCAGTCGTCTTGAAATATTCTTTGTGACGTCAGCCTTTTCTTGACATGTTTCTGCAGTCGTCACTGTTCAAGGATACACCGTACAAGCATGGTATAGCTAATCGGTAAGCAAGAAGAGACGGCTTGTAGCTGTATACCTACTAGCTATACCGATGTCATCATAGCTACTTGTACGGTGTATCCTTGAACAGTGACGACTGCAGAAACATGTCAAGAAAAGGCTGACGTCACAAAGAATATTTCAAGACGACTGATCACCTTTAAATGTAGCTAGATTGTGTCTGTCTTTAATAATGCATAATTGCTGTCCAAATTGTTTCTATTCCTTTATAGCCTAAGCCATTCGAAAGCAAACTGATTTTTGACAAACTCTTGAAGCATAGCAGCAAACCTTGACACTGTATTCGAGGTCACCAAAAGATATATTTGAGGGTAGTACCCTAGCTAGATAAACAAAACCTCACGTGGACTCTATTAAAGCACTTACGTCACGAGGATCAACTTTTTGACCAAACTTTGCCGCAAATTCGGGTCATTAGGCTATGACACAAAACTGGGTAAGTTTCTTTTTTACTCTTTTTAGGGTTAGATTAACGTAAGTGCTTGAAAAGTGTAGGATAATTCAATATTATATTGATAACAGACGATAGGCGCATTATAGGATCGTGTGACTTTTTCTCTACTATAACGTGAGCCAAATTTTCCCAGTCCAGGTACTTTATTTCAGTAGAATTAAACAGTGGCGAAGGACATTTCAATTTGCTGGTGTATAGAGGGACGTGTTGTATTATACCGAATTATTCTAAGCAAAGAGTCTGATTGCAAAGTTGTTACCCGCAGATTAACTATATCTTTAGAAGGGTCAATATCAGCTCTGCTACTGCCCAGTAAGCAACACAAGCCAACCGTAACTACTTTAACACTCATACCCGGCACTGTTATGTACTAAAAGTTCAAGGAGGTGTTGGCTGAAAGCTGTATGGAGTGTTAATACAATGTAAAAAAAGTCATCCATCCTTTCGATGAGACGTGTGAAGACGAAATTCTTAAGAGTGCTCTCTCTTGTCTGGGTTTCCTTTTTGAAGTTTTATCGATTGTCGAATTCTGGAGCGTAAAGGTCGTAACTAGTGTTGTACCGATATTGCAAGTAGCCGATATTACCGATACGCATATTTCAGTTCTCAATATCGGCCGATACGGATCCGATACCGATATTTGGGAAATAAGCATCCTGCAACTAACCATAGGCCACGGGGTACCACTATGAAGCGTCCTTCCATCTTGTTGAGGTTAAATATTGGATCTTGCACACAAAAATAATCAAATAGAGCACCATTGTCATGACATACCGTATGTGACAAGAAATATCGGTTAGGTAATATCGCCATTTAAGGTAAATTATGCCGATACCGATACAGGATGAAAATAGAGAATAATTGGCCGATACCGATGGTGAATACCGATAATCGGTCCAGCACTAGTCGGTACCGGTATTGCGTTAGAGGTACCGACAATTTCTCCAATTTTAAAGCCATCATATACAAGTATACAAAGACAGACCATACAAAATTAGGCAGCTGAGTAGCTTCATTTATTTATTATTATATATGAAAGGTACTCGCCGATGTTTTGTAGATCATGAAGTATTTGCCCACCCCACTTTATATTTTCAGATGATGTGACAAGTCATTATTCTTATGTGTTCTGTTTTGTGCCAAAATTTCGGGGAAGTAAAGCTTTTGCCAAGTGTAGAAACCAAACGTTACTCCCAAAGGAGTTCTGCTCCCCAAAGGAGCTACGTCCCCGAAGGGACAGCAAACTTAACGGACCAACCTCTCGACCCTCAGACCTCTACATCAAGGGTCTGTCATGCGTGGTCCCATTCTTGACTGGCTGAAATGAACAGATGCTACATATGATCTTAGCCAAAGAGGTCGAGATGCGATCACCCTGGGAGCGCGGCCTCCGTGGTTACGGGTACTCCTGCGCCAGGTTAGTAATGGTCAGAAAAAATGGCGTAAGTCATAAAATGTTATATTCTACGTCTTGAGCCAATGTGAAAGCAATATGTTTCTTTAAATTTTCGCAAAAAAGAGTGCTACATTATTACAAATACTCTGATGTTATGATCAGTAATATTTCACCCATAACACATAAACGTTGTCTTAACAGTGGCGTACGCAGGGGGGCACTGGGCCATGCCCCCCCCCCCTCCTCACGGATGCCGATATTTTTTTAGTTCCTAAAAATACAGAAATTTTTTAACACAAATTTTACTTCGAAATAAAACATATGTGGCACCAGACTTCATGTAAGGACACCCAATTTTTCAAAAATTTTCAAACCTCTCCTTAGACTCTCCAGTCCGGGGATTCCTTTTTCTTCCTTAAAATACGTAATATTTTAACACAAATTTTACTGCTAAAAAAGGTAGCATATGTGGCACCAGATTGCATGTGAGGACACTCAAGTTTTCAAAAATTGTCAAGGATAGAACGGGACACCCGTCCTCTTATTCCCCTCCCCCATGCCAGCGATTCTTTTTTAGATCTTAAAAATTCGTATTTTAACACAAATTTTACTTTGAAAGATAGCATATGTGGTACCAGATTGCATGTAAGGACACCCAATTTTTCAAAAATTTTCATAGGGTAGGAATGGGACACCCCCTTCCCTTATTCCCCTCCCTCGGTCCATCGATTCTTTTTTTTTAGTTCCTAAAAATACGTATTTGAACACAAATTTTACTTTGAAAGATAGCATATGTGGTACCAGATTGTATGTAAGGACACCCAATTTTTCAAAAATTTTCAAAGGGTAGGAATGGGACACCCCTCTCCTTATTCCCCTCCCTCAGCCCATCGATTCTATTTTTTTTTTAGTTCCTAAAAAAGGTAATAATTTGAACACAAATTTTACTTCGAAAGATAGCATATGTGGCACCAGATTGCATGTAAGGACACCTATTTTTCATAAATTTCCCAAAGGGAGGGCCACCTCCTCCCCTTAGACCCCTCCCCAATGCCAGGGATTCCTTTGTTTAGTTCTTACAAATACGTATTTTAACACAAGTTTTACGTCGAAAGATAGCATATGTGGCACCAGATTGCATGTAAGGACACCCAATTTTTCAAAAATTTTCAAAGGGTAGGATTGGGAACCCTCTCCCCCTTATTCCACTCCCTCAGCCCATAGATTCCTTTTTTAATTTTTAGTTCCTTCAAAAGGTAAGAATTTGAACACAAATTTTACTTCGAAAGGTAGCATATGTGGCACCAGATTGCATGTAAGGACACCTGTTTTTCAACAACCCCTCCCCTTAGACCCCTCCCCCAGGCCGGCGATCGTACAACATACTGCGTCCCCCTCCCTTGAGAGAAATCCTGGGTAGGCCACTATGCCTTAATCACTCACTGCACGTCCTCACTTATCATTCGAAAACGGGCTTACAAAACTGAGTAATTGGGAAAATACTATACTCGGTTTTATTTTAATCTTATTTCAACGACCTCATAGATTTCTAATTATCGGTTGGTCACACTATAGTGGCCCAGGCAAAGGCAATAATATGCTGATGTTGAGTTTTTATATTGAGGCTTAAAACATACATTGCTTGGATATATTGGGATACATGAATAGAAAAGTTTGCTGGTTATTTGGAAACATGGTGTAAACAAAAGCAGACTCAAAGTATGTTATTGTGCTATGCGGTGCTTTATACGTGCATAGAAACCGGCACAGACACACAAAGGAGAACTCAAACCGGACCGGAACCATAACTGTGAACTACAGAATTATTTACATTAAGCTAGCAAACAAAATTCCTATAGTAACTATGTACAATAATTACAGGCCAACCCCGCTCTCGACCACCCCGAACCTAAGCTAACTACATAAGCTGCTTCATCCGGGAGTGTGAGAAACCCGTATGTTTTGTAAATTCATTTATTCCGGACGTTGAAGTAATATTCAAAGCATAATATGTCTGTACGAGAATAAAAAAAATATCGCGCTGTACGGCACTGCTATTCTCAGGTTAGAGATGAAACTAACGAGATAAAAACCTAATCATTTGCGATCAATCATAGCAAACACTTTCCCTCGCTATCATATTTGCTAAAGACTCAAACATTTCTAATAGTCGGACTAAACCGAAGGTAGCGCTGCTAACCCTGTTTAATTCCCGAAGCCCTTTATGTTTCTAAGTGGCTGGGGAGTGTTGATTTGACGTGACGTCATATCATGATTATTCAAAACCGTTTGTCACTCAATTGATCAATATCACTTCATTCATCTTTCACTTTCGCAGGAGTTAGGAGCAAGGAAGAACTATTAAGCGTGTAGCAGTGAAGCTTTCTGTGTATTGAATGGTTTTTATGTCTTGAGAAGAAGGAATCTTTAATGGATATAATAGGATAAAAGGATAAGTTCTGTTTATGGGTAGCTGCCTCTTACACACTGCAAAGCGGTTGTGTATGGTTTGATCATAAAAATCGTGAACAGTAAAACATAAGTCTTTGAGTGGATGAGATCGTTTTAAAAAGAAATATTATCCTCCTGAAAGATGATCAAAACTTGTGGATGATACGCTCACGAAAAGGAGATTGTGGCGGCTTAACTTGATTTTAACGGGATGGTGAGAAAACCGTTACATGACAAAGAGAATGGAAGGAGAATGCAACTGTTAACCGTGATCAGTCCTCACTAAGTTGCACAGACAATACGAATAAAGCAAAACATGACTTATTCATATCTTAAAAGTGAAGCGTCTGGTGATACAACGGAGTTGAAAGTCTGGTAAAAAAGGAACAATTGGTTCAGGTTCAAAGAGAATTTACTAACTTAGTGAGATCAGAATCTAAAAGAGGTAAGGAAATTTTTCGTTTCGTTTCGTGATACGGACTGTAAGACCTATACTTTGATTGTACCGTGAGGTGTATAGAGGTGTATAGGGGAGTTTAAGTCACAACGACGAACGAGTTACGCACCGACACGTGAGGTTTGCACAACTGTATCACCTTTCAATTGAAAGCATGTAATCGAAGGGAATTTGACTCTGGAATTGTAAAGTTACTTTGCCAGTAATAAATATTTAAGTAATTACAGCAGCTAGGAGCGAATATTAGGAAGAACAAAAACACTGGCATAGAACTTTGTTACAAGATGGTCACAGTAGATTTTGACACCGTCATAGTATGACGCAGGAAATAATGGTAAGGGAATTAATGACATAACCAGGCTTTCAATGGTGAGGAACTGGCGGGGAGAAGTGGGCTGGGTAGGGATAAGCGGTCCTTCAAAAATGCGTTTATTACATGTTAATTATACTTATTATTTGATTCTTTGTTTTGCCAATTCAGGACAAGAGCCAAAAAGGTTGTGAGTAGTCCTAAACGTATACCTTCTCTATCCCTTACCCTGGTAGCATTAGAAAACTAAAACTAACATCCAGTTGCATTTTGCGACGTTTCTACGTACGGTATGATTTGTGACTTCTCTCTGTGATGAAATATGTCTGATCGGATATAAATTAGTGTTCCAATAGACTATAACCTTTTAGGAATTATAGTTTATGCATTAAATAAAATTCATTTGAAAACTTGACATTATGGACAACAATAAGAAGAGAAAATTGATCACTTTTGTAGTGAATAATTCCAAGGCGTTGATAACAGATATGATTAAAGGATCTGACGATTCGACACACTTCAAAATAATGATCTTTTGGTTTTTTTAAGAAATACATCTTACACATGAAATGCAAAATTTTTGTTAATGAAAGATTTTATTTTAAGTTTACAATAACAGGATTTGAAAGAATGCCAAATTATGATACGATTATGTATTATGACATGTACAACAATTGTCTGAACTTGACATAATCAGTTGTCTCGTATGTCACATGTACCAATAAAATATAAATAATAGTACGGAAGTTGGTAGGACAGCTTGAAAGACCTTTTAAATATCACTGGTATGGGAAGATGAGCCATGCCCCTTCACCTTTGACCACTTTGAACAAAGTAAGAGTACTCTTAAAATTAATATTGTCACAGCTGGAAGTAATTCTATACAGAATTTTGATCACATTTTAAGATTAGTCCCACTTAATGTATTTCTCTATAATATTGCCAAAAGTAAATTTCAAGAGACGAACTTGTTACGTACTTAGCTCTCCTTACATGCGAAACTCTCCTTACACATGTTTTATTTTTTCTTTGTGTTTTTTTTTTTTTGTTTTGTTTTGTTTTTGTTTTTTACTTTACTTTACTTTACTTTGCATGCAGTGTACAAAAAATATGAGCATGATGTTCGCATTTTCACGGAAGAAGTCAATTTTGTGGGCATGTAATACCAGCCCACACACCCTACGTCCTTCAAATAACTGAATGCGGAAAACGCTATCAAAGTTATGGAAAGCGGTTAAACAAATCAATTATTACGTAGGCTGTTTCCGTCCGCATAAAATCCGGCCAAAACATATTGTTATTCATGTTTGTGGGATATATTTGATGTTTAGAACATGATTATCTTTCTGTGCTTTAAATATTCTCGTGTTTAACGATTTCAGAGAACTCTCGATAGAAGAAATCAAGGTCTTTGGAGTTTACAATCACCTAATAGCAGTTTAGATGACCCAAAGTTACAGTAACCACTCAATCTTTTTTTCAAAATATCATGCCTCGTATTAACTTATACTCTGAAAAAAAAACAGTTATGCCAGTATGAGCATGAACAGGGGTATGGCTAAATATTTGGTTCAAATCACCAGATCTGGCACAGCAATGAATCAGTTTGGTTCATTTTGAGCCAAATCTATTATTAAAAAATTTGACAAAATTTCCGTTAGTGCTCTTACTGACTGGATTACAGGGCTGCGGCCTGGGCAAAGTCTCTAGGGGGTAATTCATGGCACAATCTCAGCGGAGAACCAATAGCGTGCCTGTAGATAGTTGACACCCAGGTGGACCCTTCCTTTTTCACCTGTGCATGCGTTAGTGCCCTCATGAAGAAGGGTGCTTAGGAGACAGGTGAAATGTAAGGCCTGGTTTAGGTGCAGAATAGTGCTATCTTTGGCAAAACTCCCAATAGATTATATGTGTAGAAATTGTCATATTTTACTGAAATTTTACTGATTTTTTTTGGCTGACGTAAGGCAAGAGGTGCTGTCCAAGAGGAAGGTACGTCAGCTCTACTCTTTGAGAAATTTTGATCCGTGTGATGTGGATTAGATGCAAAAAAGTGTTATTTATTGTAAAGCTTGGTTAAGCGTTGAACTGGATATATCGTTAGGAATCCTCATTCTTTGGTGATTTCTTTGCTATTTTTGATCTGGTATAATTGAAGGGGATAATGCCTAAGGGGAGGGTGCCACCCCTACTCATTGAAGATTTGTTCTTGTTCTAGGGTTTCCTAGATCCATAATGATACTATCCATGGGCGTCCGCAGAAAAAAATTCAGGAGGGCAAAACTTTTTTCATGGGAAATATTTTACTCCCAGAAAGGAATTTAGATGCTACTTCACACACACAGTGTTGACAAAGGCGTAGCCAGGAATTTGTCAAGCGGGGGGGGGGGGGGCGAATCTCATAGACAGATTCTCAGCGCTCCGCGCCACCATGGGTTGGCGCGGAGCGCAAGAAAATTTTGGCCCAAAATGCTTCCCAGATCGCTGGAAATGGCACTTCCAAGGCCTATTTACCTCATAAAAAAAGAGGAAAACACTAGCAATATCGTAAATATAAACTTTAAAAAACACCAAAAATATGCTCGGGGGGGGGGGGCTGCTGGGGCCTGAGTGTTGATACTTTTATTCAATACCTGTTTTGGGAGTAGAAATTCACACTGAGTGAACTGTTAAGAAATGCTGATGTTATATTTTCTTCGTTTTTTTCCTTTATTTTTTCTTCGTTTTTTCAAGTTTTTGATTTTCCAGGGGGGCAAGTGCCCCCCTTGCTCCCCCTCCGGACGCCCAAGATACTATCTTAGTTTGGTAAAGCTTTGAACTGATTATAAGTTTTGAATTTAACTTAAATATTGCTGTTAAAAAAACCGTTATTTTAAGGTAATACTGGCAGGAGGGATTCCGGTGCCCGACCAGTTTTTTACAGTTGTACGTAAATCTTATAGTAACTGTACCTATGTAGCCACTTTTATTCCTGAATACTGTACAGACTATCCTGTGTGGTGTTCACGAATAAAAATGGTTACATTTCTATAGTTACTATAAGATCTAGGCAAACTGTAAAATAACGTTGGCTATCCGGGGCGGAAACCGGGGCGGGCTGCCTACTTTTAGTGCACCACTGGGGAGCCACCATCGGTTGGCGCGTAGACTTAGAGTAGGCCTTGCAAGAAAATGTTTGGTGGCTATGCATTCCAGATGGGGTAAGTGTGATAGTCTAGACCTTATAAGTTACATCTAAACATTGTCAATGTTTAGATTTATTCTGCATGTAGAAACAGTTTAGATTTCAAAACGAAAGGGTAGATTTGATTAGAATTAACAGTTACTTTACAGATGTGTATCATGAGGTAGTAAGAGGGTCTATTTGTCAGGAAGAGTAACCCACACAAAACGCGTCCACGGTAGGGTTGGGGGGGGGGGGCTTTCTGCAGAAATGAGAAAAAGTACCTTTATAAGCGATTTCCCGGGTTCTCAGAGCCATAGAACCATGATAAAGACACTGAAATTTTCAGCATACTTTTCTCAAGTCGGCCAACTTTCATTTACGGTTTGGCAAGTGCCCCCTTTGCCACGACCCTGCAGGCTAAGACCTTTAATTAATTTCAAATTTGAAGTTAACATTTTCATATTGATTAAATATGGATGTATCTTTAAAAAAAAAACAATCCGTTATCTTGTTACCGATTAAACTCTTACCTCTATAAGTGTAACAAAGTAAACAAACCCATCCATCTTTTCACACTTAAAAGAAGGGCAAAAGTTTACAGTTTTAATACTGAATACAATGGAATACAAAAAATATATAATTTACAGCCAGATATGCTCTTTTGCCTTCTTTGCATAAAGTAGAGATTCTCTTCTTATCTACCGTACTTCATGGCTATTCTACAGGCGTTGATTTACGGTAGTGCTCAAGGGATATGTGAAGGGGCTTTTCTGTCCGTGATAAGTAAATTTAGTGTATGAGATAAGAAACAAGGATAGGGGGCATTTTTTCAAGATTCAACCCTTTTTGCTCTGCTTCTTTGTACATCAAATAACGCACATGTTCGTACATATTGGTCTATTTGAAAAGATGTACAAGGAAATTTAACGGTCCGTTTCTCTTTTTCTTAGGTTAAATAGCCCACTTTTAATCAAGGGTTTGACTAGCTTTTGATATGGTTAGAGTATAGGGGCAACTAAAGATACCCGTACAGAAGCGTACAACTATAGGTACCACGATTATGAAAAGTCTTTCGATCTAGCATTTATGTTGATATCAACTTGTACGGTCATTCAAGCTAAGATGTAAGTAGAGGAGCTTGTATATATACCTCTATAGAACTCAATAGCAGGGATGTCACACCAGGTGGTCGTGTAGTGACCATTGTCAAATACGACGTTTTGACCGATAAAGATTGATCGCACACGTAAAGATACACTAACTAGTGTACTACAGTTACAAACAAGAGAGATAATGAAAGGCATTTAAACGTAACAGTCCTGTTGTGTAACTTCAAAGATCAATCGGCCTTAACCTCCATTAATAAAAAATAAATTTCATTACAGTCACAAATATGATTGATTAAGGAAAACGCTGAGGAAGTTGAATACCGTACAACGTCATCAACGTGATTACTATGAGTTTTCATCCGAAATTGAAATTATCTTCCTGTAAATCACTGTCAAGACATACATCATTGCACGTAACCTCACCACCTGAATCTGTGAATGCAATAAAAGTGCAACTGACCTATGAGGCAATTAAATGGGCGAATGCTTCAAGAGAAACTTTCTGGAAATAATGTTATATTGATCATTGTATCCTCTTTAAGAAACACTTCAGCGTAAATTTGTAAGCCGGATGTAGGGGGAAACCAGCCCCATAGGTCCAAACCTTTGGGGATGGATTCAAGGCTTGGATGTAATTACGGTTAAGTTGCGAAAAAGGTCAACGAGCAGGCGGTTATTATCTTACATCTTAACAGAGTTGCCGATCTCTGATTATTTTAAGTAAAAGAGCGGAACATTTTAGCTTCAAGGGAAATCCGTATCGTCTGTTGACTGCAGACTTGCCTTATATGGGCTTGGCATTTCCTTAACAATAATGTCATAATTTTCCACCCCCGTAGGTAGGTGGTCCATACTACTCACAGGAAAAGTTACCTTTAACGAGTTTGCAAATATTCCACCATGCCTATTGATGACTTATTCGACGACTGCATGCATTGTTTAAGGCTCCAAGTACACGTGACAAGAATATTTTTTCATGAATTTTCATTCAGGATTAAAATTGGCATAATTAGCAGAGCAGCAATTATGGACGATTTCGTACCATTTTCAAATGATATATACAGTATAGGAAATTTTCACCCTCGAGTCACCGACTTGGATTGTGGTGGAAGGTTTTGTTTTCTTCCTTTTCACTCGAGACTCGACTTTCGTCATGATGACGTGTTATTTGCTTAACTTAGGAAAACTGTCACATAGCTTTACTAAAAACAAACACATCTGACCTGGCAGCTGATTTCCCTGTTAAAATTACTGAGTACGGTATCATTGTCAAAATATAACCCCACAAAACTGAACTGTTTAGAAGTTTTTGCACCGTTTTGCCTGCATAGTTATCGCCGTGACTGAGATTTCAACTGCAATTTGTGTTTTTTCTCAATACTACTGGCATGTAACATATATATGTATATATTTATTCCTTATTTTTGTGTGCGGGAAATGTTTTTTTTTTCTTTATGCAGTATAATTTTTCCACGTTCCTTTATCCTTTTATTTGGTCAAGGATACCCCACTTTGAATAGACCTTATGCACATGACGTCACAGAGTAGAATGTGCTCCCTCGTTTGGAGGGAAAAGCGCGCATCATTGCAAGTTACAGCAACAAATGCAGATAGCGGATTTGTGCACCTGGGGACACACGCGTACGTCTACTACACGCGCGTGCGAAATCTACGAAGTGGGTGCAGGTGTGCTTCATTATTATCCTCCAAAATGACGTCAGTGTGACGTCAATGCATAAGGTCTATTAAAATGCAGTAGTCTACTTGGTGTTCACGTTGGCAATGTCTCTCCGTCAGTCAGGATTAAGGAAATAAAGATATATACCGTGTGAATTAACAGGAGACTTTTAAAAAAAAATATTAACAGGAGACTACCCATTTTGCAAAATAATAAATCTAAAGAGTATTTTGTGTAATTAAACCATGAAATGTAAGGAATATAAAATCTGTTTCAGTCCTGTCCTGTAAAGGTCAGAGCTACATCTGACGACAGCTTGACTACTTTCAATTCCTTCTAAGGATTACTTTTTTAAACCTTTAATTGAATGGATTCCCGCCGTAAAAGCTTTTATACTTAAATGTAGGTCGTCAATCTGATCAATAAATTATCCGTGTCATCCATTCTGACTTGCAGATTCAAAGTGTAAATTATCTATTCCATAACTTTATGCTTTTGGAGAGTAATGTTATATTTCACGTTTTGGTGGTATCTCTGTCTGTTCTCAAGAATAATACCACTTTTCTTGTAAAATATTCCTTCCCAAAGTCTGTGCATGTTAAAGCACGAGTCTAATTGTAACTTTTGCCACCCGAAGCAGTAAAATTTAGGCAATATTTTATATGCAAGCACAGTACAATAACGATAAGCCGGATTCATCGCGATAGAGATGAACTCTAAGGAGACAGACGCCATATTGAATGCAAACCTGTAATCGAAATCGCAATCATAAGTCAAGGCACGCATGGAGAGTAAATATTTCACGCTTAAGACGTGTAGAGACATACGCGTGGTGGCAGAATTACCCTCAGTTAATAATAATTTCTTGAACCCTATCCATGATTTTACTTGTGGAATATGATATTTAGCAATATTGAACGAAATTTATTATAAAAAACTGTAAAAATGAACAAAAATGGCTCAAAGTAATATATGCTAAGCAAAATTCAATTCAATTTCAAATGTTAAGTGAACACGTAGATTTTGTTGTGAAGGAGAAAATTAAACTGACTTTGATGGTATGACGTCATATAATGCTCAGGAGAGAAACAAGGTGAATAGCAGGTAAAACTTGCATGGTAATTTACACAATTCATACTACTTTTAATTCGTTGATTTAGACAGATTTTGAAAAATATAAGGTCTCTGTTGTATGTCAAGCTGAAGCCGGGAAAATTCTGACTGTATAGTGTTTTGGACAGAAGAGTTAATAGCCTAGCTGTAATATATGTGAATGCTCATATAGATTTAGGGAAGAAATGCTGTTACTTTTTAGGTTTCCATGACTGAGAGAGTGTGTCGGGTATATACTTCATGTAAGCCAACCTCAAACTGAAGTGAATAGACACCTACTAATCCTATTCACTTCAGGCTGCAGCCTATTCATTTCCCTTCAGTTGTCTATTCACCTCAGTTTGAGGTAGTCTTACATGAAGTATCTCCCGTGTGTCGCACCATTTGAATGAATGAGGTTTAGGTAAAGAGCCATACTGTAGTACTCGAGACCGGTCTCGGACTCGACACCGACTCGAGTCACGATTTGAAGGAGTCGGACTCGGAAAGTAAGGACTCGGACTCGATCTCTATCTCGTAACAGTCCGGACTTGTGACTCTGCTATAAATTCCAGAGACATTTACAAGTTTGATCACTTTTACTTAACCAGTCTTCACATTGCATTCACCGTGTTCTCTGCAGTTCCCGTACAAATTTTTTTTCCAAAAGTCCCCTGACTCTCTGGCGAAGAGCCAGGGGCGAAAACCAAACAATACTCCCGAAGAAGTTCTGCTCCCCGAAGGAGTAACAACGTCCCCAAGGGACAAACTTTGACTTAACTGACACCACCTGACAGTGGTCCCGTTCTAGACTGGCTGAATAGAACAGGTCCCACTTTCAAAGGTAGTAGAATCCGTGTTCTCTGCAGTTCCCGTACAAATCCACACGGTATCCACGTCTTTGCAATATGCACTGAGTAGCTCAGATGATATTCCTAAAAGTTCTAACGTCTGCCACATAACAAACACGTAAACTACGCAGCAAATAAGCACGTGACGTGTGAAGCTGAGGGCACGCTAAATGGTATTCGAATCAATGGGCTTTCACGTATGGTTGGTTGCTGAGTACACTTTAAACCTTATGTACGCCCACCTGCGTCGCAATGCTTTACAAGTACAAGAATCGATCATGTCGTCTTCTGAGTCATTTGCTTATTCCGTAAGCGTTGAAAAAGTGGGGGAGGGGAGCGGGGTGACGGTCCCCCACTTTTGAGAGTGCGGGGCAAACAACTCTTTTTGCTATAATGGTTTATTCTAAGGAATTTTTACCAGGCTGCGTAAGTGGGAAAGACCAGCTGGGTCATGAAAGAGGGGGTTCGGGCTGCCTATTTTTTTCCCAGGACGAGTCACGCCAAATCGGTTTTTCAAAAATTTTTAAATTTGTTTCAAAATGAAGGCTAGGGTTTGGATTAAGGTCGAGTAGATTAAGGTTATCTGGCCAGTTCTTTCATAATCCGGCGTCAGAATTGCAAAAAAAAAGGTGCGAAAAGCTGTCATTTTGGAATTAGGGGGTGTGGCTTATTTCCAAGAAGCTGATTGGTCCATTGGCCAGATTTGGCCTGACTCGTCCTGGGAACAAACTACCCGTCCGGGCTACTTTAGGCCACCAGAATCTGAATGTTTTAAGATTGTAATAAATTCCGAACAATCTGTGGGCTTATTCACGGTAGGCCTAAATAAACGGTACATCAGGTGGTCTATGCAAAATGGGTCGTAATTTCATTTGGGAGTAGAATCACGTTTTCGCATGCAGAGGGAGATAGCCCCGCAGGACTTTTTTAGATATAGAGTAAATGTTCTTCCACCTTCCCTAGTACCCTAGACAAACTTGATTATTCTTCACTGTCGCATAGTAGTTCTCTTGTATGTGGCACGATACAACACAAAACAAATTATCCCCAATCGAGGCGAGTTATACTTTTGCCTACCATCAATGCAGATTTTTCAACACTTATATCAATTTTTGCCCCTACAACTAGAACATGTAAGATTGTCTCTGATGGCGTATTTTTTACTCGTGCTCGAGACAGGAAAATTAGCGCATTCACACAAAAATCTTGCACAGAGGTCACAACGACTTTTCGCACACTTAAAACAGCCAGACTTTGGAAATAATATCATTATTAACATCACTAGTTATACAAGGCTTCGTAACCTAAACATAATCTTTCAAAGAACTTATGGGATGATTGCCTCAATTTTTGTAGCTCGAGCACGGATAAAAAGTGCGCCATTAGGAGACAATCTTACATGTTGCAATGGTATTTATCTTGTCACTTGTCTGGATTGTAATGTGCAACATGTAGGATCTTCATCAATTCCTTTTAAGGTTCGTTTTCGAAATCATAAATCCGACATAGTAAGTAATAAAGCTAGTTGTGAGTCAGTTCTAAACCACATATCCTCGGAAAATGCCGTTTTGTTGTAATCGAACAAATTCGTAGCACAGTTAAAGTTAGTTATTTGTTAAACAAACGGAAGCATTTTGGATGAGCCAAGTTTGTTCCATCCACCCTTTTGGGCTTCATGAAAAGAAGGAATGTAATTCCCTGAAGAGGATTAGCTATTTACGCCAATAAGTTGCCCTCCCCTCCCTTTTCAGTCTATTGTGTAATCCTTTAAAAGTACCCTCTTTCTAAGCCTACCTTTCATTCCTTTAAATGACTGCTTTTATTCCCTTTGTCTGCTTCATTGTTACATTGTGTAACCTATGATATTGCCAGATGAAGATGATGTTTTGTTCCAGCGTCCTACTTTGTATTTTTGACACTTTAACCTTTTAATACCTCTTTTAATTTTGCTTATCTTTGAGGTTGTATGCTTGGCTCATTTTAGAAGGGAGTTATTATTCGCAGTAACAACTCCCTGATTCAAGGCTGAGAAGGTTGATTAACCAAAAGCTCCCTACTTGATGTTGTTTTCTTTATCTCTCTTGCCGGAAGTTGACTCAGGAATTTGTTATTCGGAAAGAATACATCGCTTTAAAGTGAGGTTTGCACCTCCAAGGTCACATAGTATTCTGCCCCTTGTATCTTGCTTGTCATTTCTATAAGACTTACACTAGATTAGGTGCTTCATGCAAAAGGGACTTGTAGTCTCCTACGTCTACAGTAACACTGGGGGTTTGTCGCTACTGCCATAGCATTGTCAATTGCTGGAAATTAAAAACAATATTGCATCTCTGGACGCTCGGTGACCCACATGAGAGAATATCAATAAGGTTTTATGTAAAAGTCTGTACATGATTCTATACCTGGCCATTTCAGGAAACTTCCGGAAACATTCCGAATTGTTGTGACAAAAATTAGACTTATGCATCTGCAGTTCATTTGCATGTCGTTCGTTCATTAGGAAGGGGCAGATCTCATTGACTTATTTCAATCAAACAGTCGTTTCGAGTTTTGTAGCACCTGCCCCTAACTTGGTGGCCGGCGTAAACCCACTCCACTCATCAAAGCATTGTCCTGACTGAGCCAATTGTGATAGGATTACTAGAACTGGATGATGTTGCTAACATATTGATATCAAATTAAAGCCAACGAATAAAAGAAAGAAATCCCCATCAGCCGAATAAGTAGCTTATCATTGAAAATCTCCTCGGGATTAAGTGGTAGATTTAGGGTAGTAGCATAAATTAAACTTTCCGTTAAACGTCCTTATGAATAACTCCCTGGTGGACTCTCATCATTATATATATATATATATATATATATATATATATATATATATATATATATATATATATATATATATATATATATGTAGTTACGAATTGTAGTTACTTCTATATATGAATATATTTGTATACACATATATATGTGTATATGTATATATATAACACAAAGAAAAACTTATTTATTTGTTATTCGTATGATGCTATTCTCAATGAAGAATATATATATATATATATATATATATATACATACATATATACCGAGATTTTCGGCAATGATCTTACAATTTGAAAACATTTCCCAACGAACCATACTTTAAGTGGAAGTGACATTTTATTTTACACTCCTGGAAATATTATATCATACATGGTGACTCAGGCAAGAAGAGAAACACTAAACGTCTGAAACTACACATAGGCTATCTTAATATGCTCAGAGACAGCCTGTGTTAAGTAATTTGAGTTTCTGTTTCGCAAGAACAGGAAAATTATTTTGTCAGTTAGACGAAATCGAAATGTAGTTTTCCTTTCATCGCAAATACGTAGATGCTTTGAAATTCGAGAAACACAAGAAATTTGATGAGAATAAAGATTACTTTCATATCTGATAATTCTGACAGGGATTTAAAGTTTGAAAACTTTATTGAATTCAGTGAATTGTAACCAAGTTTTTTAATAACCGTTCAAGGGGTAACAGAAAATGCCTTTCTTATGACAGAAGAGATTAACTAAGTTCAATGTTATGAAACGCAATACAACACCATATCCACAACCTTTTCTCTTGAGCGAGTGATGTATCATAATATGTAAACCGTCGAGTGATGCATCTTTATGTAAGTAAACCGCCGAGCTATGCATCATAATGTGTAAACCACCCGTGATGTATCCTATTATAGTAAGCCGCCGAACGATGCATCAAAATATTTAAACGGCCTTACGATGTATCTTTATATACATTCAAACCACCGAGCGATGTCTTAAAATATGTTAACCATCCAGTGTATTAAATATATATATATATATATATATATATATATATATATATATATATATATATATATATATATATATATATATAAACCGCCGACTTCTGTAGTATAATATTGTGTAAGTAAACCTCAGAAACCCTACACAGTATCATTAATTTACAAATTTGTACATCTTATTAAAGGCTCTCCAATCTAACCCCAGACAATAAAACTACTCCCTACTAAGTTTACTTCTAGACCCTCCTTCAGTTAAACAAAAACACCTGTCTAGTACACCTCCAAGACAGAGTCACAGTGGTTTACACTGATTTCGATTGCTCGAGACCATAGTGACACCCAGCTGTGTATGGGAACATAACTGACTGTGCAAGTCATCGTAGACCCACAGAGTGGAGCTACATTATTTGAATCAAAGTGTCAAATATGTCAATCAAAGTGCAGTCATCAACTCTATTTGGAACTATAGTAGGGATATTCCTAAATGTGGCTGGGCAGGGAGTTGCTAGCAACTCCCTGGTTTTAGGGAGGGGATGCCATATCCTCTTGAAAGATGTTCTGTGCCGTGGCGATATATTGAAAAACGGGATTTAATGTTAACTTAGTAACACTCATGGAGTGAAGAAAACTGAAACTGAAATAAATCATGGGCTAAAATAAAATATTACATCATTTGGAACTGAGCCAGAAAGAAGAGGCTGGACACTCTTTTTCATATTTTTGCATGCATGTATAACACTAGTTTGCATTCATAAAAACCCATAGCACAAGGTTTATTTGAAAGTACTCAGAATTAAATGAAATTTGATAAAAGTTGGGCATGCTAAAAATTTCCCAAAGGAGGAATTCTTTCAACTCTCCTCGGAAACCTGTTGAAAACGGACATTTTTATGGTATTGATCTCATCTAGCCTTGAGGCTTAAGTGGTATAAATTTGGATTACTGATAATGCAGATTGCAGTTGATTACTACAATTTCAAGGCGTGATACCGTAATTGTGTTGTTTCTTTGGTATTCAACCATATTTAAGACGTATATTTGTAATAAAACAAAGTCAACAACCGTTTTAAATATATCTGTTTTCGAAATTTTTGAAGGTAATAATACTTGTTGTGTAACTGGTTATTGTGTTAATAAAAGAGGAAGGATTTGATTTTAATGATAGTAGTCTTTAAGAAGCGAGAAAAATTATACGTAAGTGTTTGGGGATGTGTCACACTGGTTGATAGTGCGAGAAATTAAGTAATGATACGCTTAATAAATAAATTCAAATTTAAAATTACTACTTATTAAGCTCACGAAGCGAGTGTGCAATTTTATGATGAATCCAATTTTAAGACTGGTTCTGTGGAGTACTAACTGAGACCGGGATTCATCCCGGGGGCCACCTTTGGGATTTTGCCATGCCACAGCCAAGTTCACTAAAAATGACAATTTTCTCATATTTTGCTGAGTGTAAGGGGAGGGGGAGAACCATTTCCCTTATAATCAGCAACAGTTAGAAATTTCACCAATTTATGATACTAACTAGCATAAACTGGTCAAAGCATTGCCGAAGACAACACCATTATGCATTTAAGGGATTTATATGGAAAAATATGTCTTAAAGGGGAAGGAGGGAGTTACCCCTTCCCATTAGAAAACGCACCTTCCCTATTGACTAGTCTCAAGATAAGAAAATTTAACTACTTTAAAATGTAAATTTTGAAGCATATAAACAGTTTAAAACTTTGCCACAGATAGCACGATTTGCCCTACATGAACAAAATATTCTGTCACCCCCTCCCTCACCCTCAGCCAAGATGAACCCTTTCCTTACCACTACCCAAACAATAAGGAAACTTCACGAAATAATCAGAATTTCTAAACATATACGTTAGGTTTAATTAGTTCAAATTTTGCCCAACATAGCACCATTTTATATACACCTTGGTGGCCTACATAAACAAAAACTCTCCCAATTCTTCCTTACCACCCCCACCTCAGGCTGGCAAACTCTGCATGGGGTGACAAAGGAAGGATCCACCAGGGTGCCTACCATTCTCGTTATGCCACTGATAAGATGTGACATTTCATATGGATTCTGATCCCTACTCTTATCTTATTTCCACCCCTTACCCTATTTCCATAATATTTAATTACTGGAAAAATCTTTCATAGATCCTTCCTTTGTTATTTCTCAACCTTTATCGACTTGAAACTTTTATTGAGTAAATGCACCATTTTACCTTATATTTCTTTTTATTTTTTACAGAAAGCAACTTTTGAACAAAACTGTCAAAATGCACCTTGGAAATACGCGTAAATGGACTTTTATGAACTTATGTTTGGTCAGCCTTGTCGCTGTATCAATAGCACAAGAGATTACGATAGGTAAGTCTTGATGCACGAGGGTTTGCAATAAGAATTCTTCATGGCGCTATCAAATCATTAATCCCTAACAAAGTCAAAGAGATCAAACTCCCATAACCTAACCTAGGGGAAATTCAAGACCTATCGTTGTCATTTGCGAATCAATTCCAGGGACAGAAATTTGTTTTTCTTTTTAGTTCTTGAAGTAAAGCATAGTTTTCAGATATGCAATCAATTAAGAGTACGATAATTTGTAACTACTTAAGCCGCTGTCACACTACAACGAATTCGGATCGGATTCCGATCCAATTTTTGTGAGTTTTTATTGAAATCTTCTCCATTTCGAGTCAAAAGAGCCCAAAATTTGCCAACCAGTGTAAATATATGATTTGTATCAGAGGTCTGTGAAAATGAAATGTTAACTGATATTTTCGTGACGTCACACCGACGGACAGCTTTTATCGGACACGCGTAGTCCGATAAAAGTTGGCTGTCGATGTGACGTCACGAAATAATTCGTATAAATTTAATTTTCGTAGTCCAGCGATAATAGTCATATAATTACACTGGTTGGCAAATTTTGGGTTCTTTCTGACCTGAAATGGAGAAGATTTTAATAAAAAAACACAAAAATCGGATCGGAATCCGATCCGAATTCGTTGTAGTGTGACCGCGGCCTCAAAGGGACACACTGTCAGTACAAATTGTTTTAATGTTAATTTTCATTAAGTACGCTTTGTGGAAAGGCTTTAATACAAGTAATTTCTATGAAATTGCTTATTCAATAGCCTTGGGTTCTGTGTGCATATTATAGCATAAGTAGCCTTTATGCAGTTTTCACTATCATTTATCAGCAAGGTATGTAAAGGCTACTTTCAGGGGTGTAGCTTAAGGGGAAATAGTGGTATCCCCCAGTGTCCTTGCCCCTTATTTCCCCACCATCACACAGTTTGCACCATTAATCTCAAGATGTTAAATATAACCCTGCCCCACCCCTGCCCCACCCCTGTCACTCCAAATGGCATTGTCTGGCTGCGCCTTTGTCTGTAAAAGCCAGTTTAAAGTTATTACTGCGCATGCACAGTGGCTTCAGGTCATAGATCATGGATAGAATTTTATTTTAATATTTTAAGTTACACTATATTTTAAGTTACACTAAATATAATTTTATATTATTAAATATATAATTTTAAGTTACACTAAGTTATTTTAAGTTACACTAATTTACATTTTAAGTTACACTATTTTAATATCATTTTAAGTTACATTTTAAGTTACACTAAGTATCATTTTAAGTTATTTTAAATATCATTTTAAGTTATATATATTCATTTTAAGTTACACTATCATTTATTTTAAGTTACACTTAAGTTTTAATATCATTTTAAGTTACACTAAGTTACATTATTCTTATGGGGTGCTTTCAGATACACTTACGAAATTTACCACGAAAGGCTTTCAACAAGACATTTCAGAGTTATTGTTGGGTACAATGCACAATTTAAGAACCTACGCACATGTATCATGTACCCAAATGACCTGTGACCATGGGCGTACGGAGGGGGGCAAGGGGGGCACCTGCCCCCCTGGAAAATCAAAAACTTGAAAAAACGAAGAAAAAATGAAGAAAAAAACGAAGAAAATATAACATCACCATTTCTTAACAGTTCACTTAGTGTGAATTTCTACTATCAAAACAGGAATTGAATAAAAATATCAACACTCAGGCCCCCGCAGACCCCCCCCCCCCAGCATACTTTGGTATTTTTTAAAGTTTATATTTTCAATATTGCTAGTGTTTCTCCTTTTTTATGAGGTAAATAGGCCTTCAAAGTGCCATTTCCAACAATCTGGGGAGCATTTTGGGCCAAAATTTTTTTGCGCTCCTCGCCAACCCATGGTGGCGTTGAGCTCTGAGATTCTGTCTATGGGCTTCGCTCCTATGCGCTTCGCTGTCCGTGGGCTTCGCTTGACAAATTCCTGGCTACGCCTTTGTCAACACTGTGTGAAAGTAGCATCTAAACTCTTTTCTGGGAGTAAAATATTTCTCATGAAAAAAGTTTGGTCCCCCTCAAAAAAAATTTTGCCCCCCTGAACTTTTTCTGCGGACGCCCATGCCTGTGACCTGAAGTCACTGTGCATGCGCAGTGATAACTCTGAACTGGCTTATTGGTGATAAGCCAACCAACATTCCACTACACGGATCGGACTTTTAATTAGCATATATCCCACTACCGAACCTTCTTTCACAAGTTCTAATAGCGGCATAACCGAAAGGCGAGACTAGTAGCAAAAACCTCCCCAGATTACAGCTCCGAAAACCACACACACACACATACGCACACACGCAGACAACAGAACTATACTACACATGCATGCACGTTGACTTTAATGATGTAGGACCTACGCACTGATATATATATATATATATATACATACATACACACAGAAGCTGACTACCAGTCGTGAATGTTAATTACGCCGACCTTGAATGCTACTCACATGAGCTTCTGTGATTGGTGGAAATGTTATCATTTTGTTCATCTGTACTTCAGACTGAAATTGTGACTCAAGTTGGGTTATTAAAAGTTTCACATATAATTAACAGGTTTATTGTTCCCTTCAGGTATTTTATACAAGTTTGTACATAAAAAATACAGTCGACGTGTGTAGTGGTCATCAATTTAATTTACACGAACACAAGTTGAACGGCATCTCGACAATTAAGGGTAGATCCACAGTATAGAACACACATATATATATATATATATATATATATATAATATATATATATATATATATATATATATATATATATATATATATATATATATATGAGTGAATCAACGCTGTATTGAATAGTCGCATGAAGACCGTAGGCCATTATACCTCTAACATAGGCATAGCCCTATACTGAAAGAGGATAAGTATATGAGAATGGAAAGCTTGACTCGACGGTATTTAAACTCAGTTCACCGCGTTCTACCACATAGGCCTCAATGGCTTAGTGGTCAGAGCATCCGCCTTGCGGGAGGTCGCTGGTCCGAATCCTGCTTGAGGCTAAGTTTTCCATTCTCATATACTTATCCCCTTTCAGTATAGGGCTATGCCTATGTTAGAGGTATAATGGCCTAAGGTCTTCATGCGACTATTCAATACAGCGTTGATTCACCCATTCATATAAAGTCGCTACGTCACTCTACTTATATATATATATATATATATATATATATATATATATATATATATATATATATATATATATATATATGTATATATATATATATAGCAGTGCGTAAGTACTACAGCATTAAAGTCAACGTGCGTGTGTAGTATAGTTTGCGTATGAGCTATATAGTCTTTGCCCACCGACCCGACTCTAGACCTACCTGTGACGTCATTTTTATTTCTCCTTTGACACGGCGAACTCCTTACTCTTCTGTCGTCTATGGCAATCATATTGCATCATTGAATAGGTTATTCTGCATGTATGCATAGATTGGCAAGTCTGTGGTCACTAAGACCCTGCAGTGCCTCATTTTATTTATTGTCACGTCACGAATATTGCATAAAGAGTACTGAATGACATTTACGGATTATTGAAGACTTAACGGTGTTTTACAACATAAACAAACACAGTATAAAAAGTTTATGGGATTCATAAAACATGGTGCATTGATGCACCAAATTTACATAAGCGACAAAACGGTTATGAAAAAACATTAGAACTTCTCCTAAATTATTTTCTTTGCAGTGACAAATATTTGACTGCTGTAATGAGGGCAGGGGGTGTATCTGACTGTCTAAATGGAATCTGGCTGTCTGTGAACATAGCCTGCTAGTTATATTGAACATATACCTATTACTTTTGACAGCTCTATGTAAATAATACTGAATATTGCACTGATTTCCTAGTGAAAAAGTAGGACAGACCGAATTCCAGTACACAAAGGTAAAAGGACGAAACCTTTAGTTTACCAGTAGAACGTGATGTGACAGCTTCGAAACATCTTAAAGCTTTCATAACTGAAGATAACCAGAGCTGGAAATTTACCAGCGACAACAGCAAGGTTCTATGTCAATTTAAAGAGTAAGGGGAACCTCCTCCAATGGTTAATTCATCAAAACTCTATTTTGTTTTATAAGGAATATAGTCACACCATGGAGTCCATAATGCACTCCATGGCCCAACTGGATATCTTAAAAGGCACAATCAAGTGAATAAAGTATGGTTACGCACGGTGCATAACGTGCATTAAAGGTAGTCCTCTGATTGGAGCAGGAAGCTGCCTTTAACCAACGAGGAAGCAGTTCCCTAGTGGAAGAAATGAGGCAATGCCTTTAAGGAAAGCTAGCTCTTCTTTTACAGTAGTAACTTTTCCGAATATTTACATAATGCATAGCACTATGGAAGGAAAACAACCTTCATTCAACCAGCGATAGAAAGATGATGGTTTAAGTCTGATAGAGGCCCCAATTTATTCTGGAAATGGCAGCAAAAATAAAAGAAGACATACTGTGTGAGTTGTATAAAAGTACAACATTTGATGGAAATTGATGCAAGCAGACACTATGTTGGTAAAATTCATCTTAGAATATAAACAGATAAAAATAAAACATAATTGATCATGAATAAGAATAAAATATATTTTAATTCACTAAGTCTAAAGTAAAACCAAACAAAAAAAAACCTTTCAAATAAATGCATATGATAAAACACTAAGTTGCAAACTTATCATGTTTTATTCCGTTCTTGAGATATAACCTTTTATTTTTTACAACAGGGGCCAACTGAGGTGAAAAATGACTTTTTCAGGTTATGATATCATAGTGCTAGAATACCTTAGGCAATTCCGCTAGTTCTTTATTATCTTTTTTTCTACTTCAACTACTTTCTTCTATTCAGCCAACATTAGGGAAATGGATTTTCAATTTTTCCCTTCGCGGAAGGAAAGTTTGAGAGAAGGTGCGACAATCTATTAATATTGATTTCTTAATGACAAAATTTAAAAGTTGAAAGATGCATTAAAAAAATAATACACAAAATACTTTACAATAATTATGTTTAACCGATAATCTGGTATGTAAATATGGACTTTAAGGCCATAAGAGGAGGGCTTTATATAGATTTAATTAGGGTTAATTTAATTAAACGTTCTGAGTAATATCAACTGCTGCACTTACCCAAGTCTACTCTACTACTTAAGTCCCTCCTCTGCCATTTTGATGTGACCAGAAATAATATCAGGAACATTGCAGATTTACAAAACGTACAAATTAACCCTTCTCGGATAACATAGGATGCAATATGATTATATATAAATATATGTATGTAACAATCTTAAAGAATACACTAAAAGCAAGAACCAAAATTGGCTAAAATTGTGTATTTAAAAACTCAAATAGTACATATATATATATATATATATAGGTAAAAATGAAGTAGTAAATAGTGCTAAAAGTTTGTGAAAAATTCCACGACGTTTCGGGTTTAAACCCTTCATCAGGTGGCAAAAATGCAACTGATCGTTGACACGGCCAAACGTACAATTTAAAAAAATACACAATACAATTGGGCACGGTAAACCTCGGCTAGGAAAACAGACAGTGTTAAGTGGTTACCACAAGTCAAAAAAAATGCAGGAATTGCTGCGTTATAACAGTTCAAGTCTAACGTTCAGACCATGTGGGGACAGGGTTCCAAGTTTCATGATTAGGCGGTTTTCGGCAGCTAGGCGGTCATGATCGGAACCTCGACACGAGATGGCCGCCGAAACCATCAAGTCACGGATCGAGCATGTTCACGGGGGATTGAAGTGGTTGGATAACCGGAAACCTGGAAGGTTCTGTTTGTATGATCTCAGGTGCTCGGTGACTCGGTCAGCAAGACGACGTTTTGTTTCTCCCACGTACAGTATATTACAGCGTTTACATACGAGAACGTAAACAACATTGGCTGAAGTACAGGTAAAATGCTGATGAACGTTAAAACGGTTGTTGTTGGGACCTACAATGGAAAGGTTTTTGTCATAACTGACCACCGGGCAAGTATTGCATCTCCCACGGTTGCAAGGAAAAGTTCCTGGGGTGTCAGGCACTACTGCTTGAGGTTGAGAGGCACGGACCAAGTGCTTAGATATGTTCTTTTCAATTCTGAATGCCGTGATGGGGGGATCAGGGAAATGGTCACGGGTGGATGGGTCATGACGGAGGGTCTCTACATTCCTGTAAATGGCACGTACAATGGGATTACAGATGGGTGAAAGGATAGGACCAACGGGATACGTCTGGTGGGTGTATGGTCAGTTTTGGGGGCAAGGGCAGAGGCTCTATCAATTCCTTGTATGCGTTTCAGGGCATTGGAGAGCACTCTTGTGGATACTGGCGTTGTTCAAAGAAAGAAATAATCCTTGGAAACTTTAGCGAAATCCTGGTCGTCGGAACAAATCCGTCTGGCCCGTAAAAGTTGTGAGAAAGGAATCGAATTGGTACAAGATCTGGGGTGGTTGGAAGGGTACATGAGGTAGTTGTGAGAGTCAGTAGGCTTAAAGTGGAGATTGGACTTGATTTGACGGTCGGAGATGGATAGTTCCGTGTCTAAAAAACACTACTGAGGAGTTGAAATACAGTGAGTGAATTTCAAAAAACGGCAGAACGTTTCAGCAAAGTTAATGAACTTTTCCAAATCGTTTCGAGGACCCACTGCGACCCCAACAATATCGTCAATGTACCTTTTGTAAAGTATGGGCTTGATCCCGGTGTATCGTGAGAACAACTGCTCCTCAAAGTGGCCCATGGTGAGGCAGGCCACAGAAGGTCCCAGTTTAGTGCCCATAGCTACTCCTTTAATTTGGCGGAAAAAACGACCATTGAACTGAAAGCAATTTTGTGTGAGGACTAGTTCAGTCAAGCGAAGAAAGGTGGTGGTAGGGATGCTAGGGTCCTGGCGTTGATCAAGGTAATGGCGTATGGCTGCTAAAGCAGCGTGATGGGGGATTGAAGTATAGAGGCTGCTGACATCCATGGTGAATAAAGTACGTTCACTGGGATTCTCAGGAAACTCAAAATTTTGAATTGACCTAAGGAAGTGAGGAGTATCCTGGATAAACGAAGGTAGGGTTGAAACGTTCATCAGCATTTTACCTGTACTTCAGCCAATGTTGTTTACGTTCTCGTATGTAAACGCTGTAATATACTGTACGTGGGAGAAACAAAACGTCGTCTTGCTGACCGAGTCACCGAGCACCTGAGATCAATCAAACAGAACCTCCCAGGGTTCCCGGTAGCCACCCACTTCAATCCCCCGTCAACATGCTCGATCCGTGACTTGATGGTTTCGGCGGCCATCTCGTGTCGAGGTTCCGATCATGACCGCCTAGCTGCCGAAAACCGCCTAATCATGAAACTTGGAACCCTGTCCCCACATGGTCTGAACGTTAGACTTGAACTGTTATAACGCAGCAATTCCTGCATTTTTTTTGACTTGTGGTAACCACTTAACACTGTCTGTTTTCCTAGCCGAGGTTTACCGTGCCCAATTGTATTGTGTATTTTTTTAAATTGTACGTTTGGCCGTGTCAACGATCAGTTGCATTTTTGCCACCTGATGAAGGGTTTAAACCCGAAACGTCGTGGAATTTTCACAAACTTTTAGCACTATTTACTACTTCATTTTTACCTACCTACCTCATAAGTGCTACGCAGTACTTTGACCTTATATATATATATATATATATATATATATATATATATATATATATATATATATATATATATATATATATGATGCTTATGCCAATATCGACTCGAACCTCACTGTCAATCAGGTAGGTTTATGTAAGTTATCAATCAACTTCTCTTGTGTGATTTGCTAATGCATGCCAGCCTTTTATGTGGCACAAATTTTGATTTGAAATTTCTTACCGTCTTTCTTCATTCTCATATGATTTCATTTTTGTTCATCACTTAGACCGGAATACTAACGTCAAACTGTTCACATAAAGAAAGTGTATATTGATATTCCAGGATGCAAACAACTGAGTGCTACAAAGTTTGACATGATGGAAACCATACTTGAAGTTTTAATGCATTTACTGCTATCTCGGGGGACAATTTAATCGGTCTTCCGTACTAAAAAACCCTTAGTCAACTATATGGCGAAATAGTTTACCCAGGCAATATCAGTCAAGGTATATAGTAACTGATGTAAAACGTGGTGCCATATCTATGCAATCGAATCAAAATAAATACTGAAAATCAGCAGATTGAGACGGAACGAAAATATTGAAAATTGATTCATTTCTGCGTTAGAGCAAAACTTATAGTTTCGACCTTCAGTATAATTTGTAAAAAAATTATTGACACCCAGCACAACACTAAGTAAATATTAACATAAGTTTCCGCATACCTCCACTTTATACAGAAATCAGATTTATTAGCACGTATAATGCTCAACGTAGCGAATCGTATCCCGTCTAATATTTTTCCAGAGGACGCCAAGGTTATTTAGAAAGAAATATAACTTTTGGAAAAGAAGACAACGCAAACTTCACAGCTGCAAAATCTTTCACAGTGAATTGTAAAATGTCAACAAATATTGTTTTCAGTCACAGATTTTGTAGTATCGAATTGCACTATTAATTGCAGAGTGGAAATAACATTGAGGATATTGAGAAACATTTAGTGTGTAAATAATGCACCATTTCACTGGTCCAACCTTGTAAAGTTGGAATGGTTTCTCAAATATCCTAAAGGGGCAGTCCAAGTGACATTTGATAGTTTTTACGGGGAAATTAATATTTCCTGTTTATGTTTCTACAAAACAAATTCTAGAGAGATGACACAGAGGCGTCGCGATGACGCCAACTTAGTTTCTGAAAATTAAAAAACCATGCTCGGGAAATTGATTGCTTTAAATTATTTTATGAAATGATTTTAGTGCGCTTCGTGAGCTCTAGGCAGCCGTGGCTATTAAGTAAAAATGTTATTAATAAATTTATTTAGGGGTCCTGAAAAATCTGTGCTCATCTGATCTTCTTATCTCAAATATCTAAGTCTTAACAGTTTCCACATCTTAAATGTGATTGTCTGTTTAAATTGTATTAATCTGATTTTTGTGGCTTAGTCCAATTCTTTTACTTTGTCATGTACTTATACTGAAGGTGCAAGCTTGTATATATTAATATGCTTCTGCAGGGGAGGATAGATTGGCAAAATTGTTATTGAAAAGTTGGTAACAACTAAATTCTTTCACTAAATCGACATAGTTATGAACAAGAGGTGAATAATTTAGTTTCTAATAACCACTTACTTTGCTTGTTTAAGCAATAGAAGTAGACATAAGAACAACGTTACAGTCATAATGTAAGCCTTGGGTAAACTTGATGTTTTGGGTTTTACTTTTCTTGAAATGACCCAATATTCCAGCCTGCGGAGAATGCTTGATATTTCTTCAGTACTCGGTGAAATCCTCTACATATGGAGGTCTCTTTCTCTCCATACCTCAGTAAGGTCATATGTAGCCATCAATACTGAGCATTACTCATTGCTTTAAAATGCATTTACAGGCTTCATCTTTTTTATCAAACTGTGGGATAAACACTAAATTTAAGCACCCTGCAACTAAATTGACATAATCCTTAAGATTCTTGAGTTGATTTGCTACAGCTCTTAAATCAGCATCATCAATATTTGGATCGTTAATTCCGACAATCCGATTAATACAGTCAAGGAATATCACATCCAGTAGGGACAAATTCAGTGAGAATTGTGGGTATCCAGTTCCGTTGTGAACCGCTAGCATTGCCAATAAGGCTCATCCTTGCTGACTGGCCTTATCTGTACCTTTCAAATGTAAAATTGTCAAAATGTATTAAATTTCTTGACACTTGTTTGCTGTCATAGAAACTAACATTCAATGCATTTTGAATTAAGCATATTACGAGGTGACCCTCACTTTTCGAGCCTCAGAAAAAGATCTTGATCAAACAGTCATATTGACCGAGTTTCCCTTTTCAGCCGTTGAACAGATAGATATTTTAGATAAAAGACCCTAGAACTGTCAACCACCACAAAACGATTGCATTTTTTAGCTTTAGGATCGTTCAGATCTATTCAGATATGTTACTAACATAAGCCCATACATGATGACAAAGCAGCTCTTTCACACCTTATAGGCCTAAGCTTCTCAAGTGGTTACCCGCTGGCCATTTGCGAGTCGACACAGAAGCTGGGTGCTGTAAAATGGCTCAAAAAATATTAAAGGAACCCAAAATCTAGATTAAAACAAGGCATGATTTTAAGTTCTAAAATAGGCGCGAGAGATATTTTCTCCGAGGGGCGGGGAGGGGGTGATGAGTCGTTTTTCCAGAGGAAATTGCCGAAGGATTTGCACAAGTAAGAATTATCCTAGGTGTAAGATATTGCCAACATGTTTCTACTTTTGACTTTATCTGTTCATCTGTCTGCAGATTTATAAGTATATGTCTTTTGTGCGGTATGTGAATTATCACGTTCTTAAGCATACGTAGGCTACTAGTACACCAAATGCACACATTATACAATAACATATATTTAAAGGGGAATACAGTCGTGAAAGTGCAATTCCTTGTGAAACCTCAATTAACAACACGTACTTTAAAATGAAGATTACGAAATGTTAATGCCGAAATATTACCACTTAACTTTTGTACTTATTGGAAGTACATGCAACACTTGCGACATTGCCAAACTGAAACGCTTAAAGGGATATTCCGGTGACAAAACACGAGAGATTCATAAGCTCAGGAATTTTTTCCCTCGTTACCGGTGTAAACTCCATCGATAGCGTTGCCATCTCTAGAGCATGTTGCGTTTAGAAGTTATGGTTTTTTAAAGAAAATATTCAATTTGCTGCAGTGCATTGCGTACTGGGAAATCTGTGATGTCATACTGGCAGACTAGTGAGCATTTTTTGTTTTTCTTTACAATTTTGACACATGTAAATGAAATATACAGATCTTTTAAGAATTTTAAACTTTATTCTCACAAAAATTTACGCTCAATCTCAAATGACTGTTATTTCAATGTTTCACTGGTGTCAAGTTTAACGGCCATATTAAACATTTCAGTTTAAAAAAAATCAAAAGATTTTGGAAGCAGTCTGACGATATTACGTAACATTTTGTAACCTCTGGAAGTCTGTTTTGGCAAGAATAGACAATATTTAAACAGGAATATCTTTAGTTATGAACAACCTATGGGTGTGGGGCTTGAAGGTGATATGATGAAAAATTATTCTTTCATTTGAGATCCTCTGAAATTGACACTGGAATATTCCTTTAACTAGTTTTAAACTGTAGAAAGCGTGACTTGGCAAGACTATTTACATGTATGAAGCAGTACGGTATGCATGCATAATTTAGTGCAGGTACATGATATTGGTTCCATCTTAGCGACGCAGATTTCGATGTAAAAAACATTTGTTCTCTCCCTGTTTAAGACATCCTTCGGAAGAATTAATCCCCTGGATGAAATGATTGCTTGAAATTTTACTCATCTAGATATTAAGCTTTTAACTAACGGAGAACGAAGTTTTATTATTTCAGGGCTCTAAAAGCTTACTAAATTTAACGGTAGATTCCTCCGAGGGTTTTTCTCAACATGTCCAGCACAATCTGTCATCTGATAGAGAGAAAGACTGCAATGAAAGCTTGAAAAGAATGTAATAACTTACGTCAGATTTTTGTCACGAATGAAATGTGATTTTCGTAGTCTGTGATTTGCAAAATAGTCGCAGTAACGGCCCTCACATACCTGACAAAGTTTTGGTGTTAATGTTTAACCTACCTATATAGCCTCTTTTGCAGCCGTTTATACCAACTGCAACTTTCATCTATAGTCATGGCTCCTACAACCTTGCAATGAAACGTCATTTACTTCATTCCTAACTTTATTAAGAGTTATGGATAGTGAAATCTCTAAATGTTAATGAAACGGGTGTGGCCTTGTGAAATTACGAAATGCCAAGTTACATATCAACTCCATTAACTGTTTGTTACAGATTCGTGAAGTGCGATGCGTATTATCCATATAGCATCACAAAAATCCATATTTGCTTCAGTAAGCCATCACCCTGATAGATGTGAGTTGCTTGAAATGTAAAACACATAGTGAGTAGATATCAAAGTATAGTAATACGAATATATGAATATATTCTACTTTATCAAACATCGAGGTGAAAACTGCACAGTACCCGGTTTAGCTTCTAGCAATAGCTAATGCTAAGCTTACACACGATTATTTTCTTTCTTTAAGTGTATCAGTGTTTCAAATGCATCTTTTAGGTGTTACCCAGGAGTAAGTTTGTATTCATAAATGAAAGAAAGACTTTTTTGAGTAGGCTACTCTTTAGAACATCCATGATGATTACCCTGGCAACAATTCGTGGAAAGAAGTGTTGTTTTCGGGTTTCCCGGAACTTTTGCAAAATAGCAGTCCCGGGCGTCTTCCATGCCATACATAAATGTATGCGAACTTGTAATAAACGTACTCCCTGTGTCACAAGAAATGACAGCCATCTCCTTAAACGTTAAATTTTAACTTTGTTTTGTCTGGCGTTTGGAACGTGACTTTTTCAAAAGTATCCTTCGTGTTTGGTTAATATTTCTCGTTTCCAACGATAGGGTATACCACCATACGCTTAGTGGTTGTGCACATTTTGTGAGCAGGGCGACTTCCAATGAAGATCCCATGTGAACTTTTATTAACATGATGGCTATGTAGGTAAATAGCCTATGAATAAGAGTCGACTTTTTATTATTTTAGACAGAGAGTCAAGTGAACTAGATTTGTTCCACTAGACTACAGAGCAATTAAGATAACTATCAAATTTTTTTGCTAAACATTCTTCCACACTCTTTCTGTTTTTTCTGTACAAAGAAAAGATCCGTTGAAACTTCAAATAAATACACATTCTTAGTAAACTTCCCTCGGTAAGTTAAAGGGCAAGAGCAGTCGCCCCAAACTCTTTTTGAAACAATAGCTAATTCTCACTAATATCTCCTTATTTCTTTTCCGTGTACCTTTCTTTACATTTCAGGAGTTTAATATTGTATATCCAGGGTAAAGCAATGAGTTACACCCCATAAATATCAACATTCAGTGAGAAAAATACTGTCACATGATTCTCAAGAGCAATTCATGGAATAGGATAGACTACTAGACTATTACAATTTGGGCGAACTGCTCTTTCCCTTTAACTCTTTTCTATTTTGCTATCTCTCCATGGAGCTATGGCGGAGCTCTGGTCCTTCTTTTATGGGCTTCTCAATTATATCAAATCTGCAAAACAGCTGAACACAATTTTTCGTAGAATAGGTGGAAAGAAGGGAAATACAGAATTCAAGCCGACTTCAACACACCGTAGATTATTGCAGCTGAGGCAAGAAAAGTCCTTGATAGCAAGAAATTTAATTCATACAAAGTTTTACTCCAGGTTATCGTCTGCTATGAATGAGACGCCAGTATGGTGGAAAAGGGCACCCCATCATGGTTAATTTATAATCTCTTCCTTCTGACGTATAAAATTATGTATCTGGTAGAACAAGTACTCGGTAGGACCTAATTATATCTACTACATGGGCGTAACCAAGGTGTCCCAAGAGGGTTCACTACGCCAGACTTCTTCGTCAGATGAATCGATTTCTTTTATTAAGATCTCCTCTTTTAGAAATCCCAATTCAACAAAAATAGGTAAATGTAAAAACATGGTAAAATCTTAATTTTTTTGGTGAAGTCAATTTCGAAGTAAGAATAGAACTTTACCAACTGAAAAAATAAAATTCCTCAACGCAGACAGTGAAAATTATCTTATCTAAGATTTCTTCTAGTACCTTCTCCAATTAAAAATGATCTGTCTGCAGCACTTTCCAGACGAAACTAGCATCTTTAAATCTAATTATCCAAAGCTACATTCTATGGAGTACACTTCTTTTTGTCATTTTAATGTTGTCCTCCTGTTAAGAATATTTTGTTCTGTCTGCTTTGCAATTGGTTACACGTTTAACCGATCTGTACAAATCATTGACCAATTAGAGTCGATTTTACTTTAATGCAAAGTTTAAATTTAGCCAATCACTTTTGTACAAAGTAGGGTAGAACATGTCCAGTTGTAATCCCATATGTTACTTACAACGAACGATTCACCTACGTCACTAATGGTGTAACAGCTATTCAGGAGATTAGCATCATAATGAGGGTTAATGGGATCAAACGTAAACATCACAATTAGGCAATACCACACCGAAAGGTTTTTCAACTGCTTGTCTCAGAAAGGAGTTTTTAATATTTGATTTGAGCGATTACATTTAGTTGTTTTAAACAAGCATTTAGTTGAGAAAATTGTCAAACCAGACCCTCGAGTAACACTGTTTGTATTCCAAACCTATTCGAATCTCGTGAAAATAAAGAAAAAGGGAAAATGTTTTTCTGGAGGTTATTGTCAACTGGTCAGTTTCTTCAAAAAACTACAATGACTAAAATATTGCAATAAAGGTGTCGTTGATAATAGTCTTCTGTTCGATTTAACTTTGTTGCAAGAGCAATACTTCATCAGTTGTAAAGAGTCTTGTTTTCATAAAAAGCTTATTTCCGTCCAACTTTTAGCTTGAGAGATGAACTAAGGGAGGCCGGGAGGGACAATTTTACGGCCGTTCAACTTTGTGAATCCTCCAACGAGCTGATCAATCGTGATACCACGAGTGAAATTGGTTATCCATGCTATTAACATTGACAATAAAATCATCACACGTAATCGAATTAAGAAACCTTTATATTGTACTAAATCTGCATATGACGGTTATTTCCCAGTCGAAATACAACAAGTGATAACCTTTAAGGATGATTACATCTTGTTAAGATTTATTGAAAATAGTTTCAGGTTAATTGCAATCTCACCTTTGATGCAAAATAACCAAACCTAATCCAAGATGTCATTCAATGTCTCTTTGTATAATCTGAGGCAACTTTGTGTCGTACACAAATGTCAAAATTGAGTTCGTATTGATGTCCTATTCATGAGAGCTGGGAATACATTTTATTAGAAACATGAAACAAAGTTTTCTTTCCATCTCGTGATGATAATTGTCGGAACTTCAGTTGAAAGAAAGAATCACAAGAACAACCCAAGTTTGTAATTTGAAAAGAAAAGATGTTGGACAAAATGTCTGTCCACAAACATTTTGTTATTTGTTTAATTTATTAATGTTTACCGTATCAATAGAAACATTCAGAGGGTACATGCGACAACCGTAATGTATCCAATGGACTATACTGGTTGGAATAAAGTTTATAACTTACTGGTACCTACTGGTTGTTTTCATGCATTATATGTATGAGTGTCAGAGACATCCAACGTTCACTTTTACGTCACGCCCTCAGTCGTAGGGTACGAAATGCACATTTAAGCCGGAGAGGACTGGGTACAGGGACATCACTACCGTCACAACCTCCCCCGACATTTTCAAAGTGCCGTCTGTCGGAAAAAATTGGGGTCCGTCGGAAAAAACCTGCCACTTTCTTTTGCTATTCATTTCTTTTCAAGTATCGCTATTCTTGCTATTCTTTCTTTTGCTATTCATTTCAGAAAACGTCGACAAATTTTACGATCACAAAGTTTTACTTAAAGGTAATAAGTGTCAGTGGAAATACTGTTTTGGATACATTTACCAGAAACCTAACCTCTCTCAGATTTAACTGTATTGGGAAACTATTCTGTTTGTTGGGATATGTTCATATATCGTTGGAAAAGTATTCACAAATTCTGTGTCAGTAAGTGATCTCTATTACACTATTGAGGGAAACCATTGTTAATTCGGGCTGTCGGGGAAATAGTGCACAGTATTGTATAATTGCCTGCTATGAAATAAACACCTTGTCCGACACTGAAATAAAAGCCTTTTTGAAATGTAATTTGAACTCAATCCGACTCGTTGGGGATGAGTTGTAGGTAGCAATGATCAGTTATGTAGGTAGGGATGTTCAGTTGTGTCGGGTCGCAATCTGATTGTAGGCATAGGAGGGAATCCCGGAAGATGGGAGATAAATCACCACTTTTTGACAAAGCGGGGTAGCCCACACAAACATCCCCAAGATTATCAACTAATATTACATAATAATATGCCCCATAGTATTATATTTGGTACTAAAATTGATGACTTTTCAATAGTGTGAAATAAAGTAAACCATTAATTAATATAAATGTGTTCAAAAGTGCTATTTTGGGGGACGCTTCACCGGCATCTATCGTGCATTGTTTCCTTTATATTACATGTCAGCTTGAGCGAGATCAATTTGCCAACGTCCCATGCAACTCCGACCACCAACATTCCTCTCGAACCACAAACGGTAGCGTATCTACCGTGCATTGCACTTGACGGTTTTGACTAGGGAGGATAGCTCAAATTATCAACTGCTAAAAGGAGAAAGTAAATGGAAGGAGAACCATCATAAAGAAGAACATTTTAATGCATCTTGGTCAATGGGAGGATGAAGTAAAGAGCATTCTGCACTGTCTTTAAAATACTTTTTGGCCTTCGCCCATCCATCGTAGATAGTTGCTCTTTCTCGATTTCTTTTCGACACCTTGAGCTGTAGTATTATGTTTCAATGCACTCTTATACCAGCATCCACCTCTCCCACCCAAAATATCCTTACTCCATCAAATTTACCGGCCATTGGTACAAATGCAATTACCAAAAATTAACAGTCAAATTAGAATTTTGAGGTCTTTTAGTGTGAATTCAGATTTCAGATGGTGAAATGATTCACACCCCCGGGAGAGCTCAACCGTCAACGCGTTCCCATGGCACCTTAGTTGAGTCACGTCAACTTGAGCCCTCCCTTATGAAAAAACACTGTCGGAGCAGTCCTTATAAAGATAAAGTCCACGCGCCTGCTCTGAGTGTCATGCATTCGAACCTGGTCGGTAAAGTATTCATTAGGAAAACAAAACCGCTTTCCCCCTGAGAAGAAGCTTTATATACCACTGCCCACAATCCTTTTGAATCATCAAATTGACTTGGCTTGTACCTAAGACCTATGCCAGCAAGAGGTATGGTAAAACAATCATTTTGTGGTCTATTTAGTACACATCGAATTTCCCTTGGAAATACTTATACTTTTCAATATAATGTTCAGAGTTTTCTAAATAGTCCAGGACTTCCGGAAACCCCCGGGCCTCTTCAAGTGAGTTGCCTCTCTATCCCACTAACATAAAAATGGTTGAATTATCATTTCTTTGGTCTTTTTAGTGCACATTTAGTGTCCTTTAGAAGTAGATAAATGCTTTACTCTAATGCTCAAAATTTTGTACAT
This sequence comes from Holothuria leucospilota, assembly GCA_029531755.1. Classification (NCBI taxonomy): domain Eukaryota; kingdom Metazoa; phylum Echinodermata; class Holothuroidea; order Aspidochirotida; family Holothuriidae; genus Holothuria; species Holothuria leucospilota. The sequence continues at coordinate 1,578,826 of CM055976.1, read as the reverse complement.
ACCCCAGAGCTTCCGGGTGCTTCGCGACTAAACCCCGACATGGACGTTGCCCCTGGACCCCACCAGGGGCCCTAAGGCCGACATTTGGACCCCAAGCAGTCAGCGGAGCGCTTCGGCACCGTTGGCTAGTTCCACCCCCACAGTTTCAGAATAAATCCCCATCAATGATTGTAGGTCAACCACGCATGACTCTGCTGAATTGGACATGAGTCTATCTACTGTTCATCAAGTACACAAAGGGCGAGCACATTAAGTTTCTGCAACCGTCGCCTGATTTTGCAAACGCTTCTATATTGGCCAATTTAGTAAAAACGATGGGTTGCAGTTGGGTCAATACAGCTGCACACTGCAACGGCCTTACACAATGGAGTAGGGAAACCAAGCCAGTGAGCCACAACTGGAAAAAAGGCCGTGGCCGGCCCGACTAAAACCAATTGGTTAGAAACTGAGCCGTAAAACCTCATCTAACACTGACCCACTCTGACCTTACACATCTGCTACAAAAAGTCTCCCTCCTCCGACTCCACTATGAATATCAAACACTTTAATAATTCCAATGTGGTCACGAAGATTTTCAGATCGCAAATGGAACCGACACTTCTACAAAGCGACTGGTTTTCGCTGTCGCGTGGTAGTCGTGAGGGTGCAGTGTGCGCTGGTTTTCCCCTTACTCAAAATGTTGGAGCACGTTCGTGTTTGCTGTAAACATTTGAAATGTATACACTTTGTTTTGCGGCTGCGGAGGAGGCTCGCTTTCCGGCTCTTTCTGTAAATGCCTAAAAAGATTTCTAAAATGCCTTTAAAATGTTGTTTTTGCTCGCGCTCTGCGCGTGCATCCTTCATATGCACTGATTGTCCAATTATTACTTCAGAAAGGACAGAGTGTGTCTTGGATTGTTGCAAAACCCAAGACAACCTTTGCGATTGTCCATCCTATCTCCCAACCCTCAAACCTGCTGCATCATAAAGAAATCAAATGGCCGGTAGTCCTGGCTATTATGAAACAAAACTGAGGGCAAACTTGAAGTTTAGGTCTGCGTGGTGGGTACTCGACGTTATTTATAGATAGGTATATGCTATGTAAAATGAAGGCATGCATTTATAAAATGTCCGTAAAACTTTAATTTTTGGGCGAGTTTCAGGCGTGCTCATCTTGTACTCTTGTTATCTTATCATGTCTTCCTATAGAACAAAGTTAGTACAATTGTTGTAAACCTCCGTAGAAACTTTGATCTTCCACCCTCCCCACCTACAATCCCTTGCATCTTGACGAAATCGAAAGGCGGTTAGTCCGAATTCCACTATTATTAAAAGATACAGACTGCAATTTTTTGGTCTGTTTAGAGTGTCTTCAATATCATATGTAGACAGTTAAATGCTTCATTTAAGTGCTCACACTTTTGTAAATGCCTCAGAGCTGGGGCACTTCCGTTGGGCCCCAGCGGGTCATTACTGAAATGGGCTTAAGGCGGGCAACTGAGCCCAACGTCAAAGACGATCTTATGCTCTTACCATGGAAGTACTACCTCAGAGCTTGTACTTCCGGGACCAGATCTACCTTGCACTTGTAGCAGAAAAATTTAACGGATGCTCCAAGGTCAAATTGACATTATCAAATGTTAAACTGCGTTTTCCGGTGTTTTTTGTGTGTGTGTGAGTATTAACTTATCCTCCCGTTATACTTATTTTTTCCATTCTGTACTTTTTGCAAAGATTAACTTAAAACGAGGGTTATGAGTTAACCGTTTTTGACACAGATATTTGGTAGGAAATGTGGCCCTTATTTGAGGAGAAGGGTCCAGACTTTTCGAACTGGGTGAAGCCATAGTAAAGGGCTTGGCGGTGATAGGTCCGAGAAGGGGTCTTTCTTTCTTCAATTGGCCAAGAGCGACCCTAAATCAATCCCGGGAGATCGTGACGTTACCACAACGTCCTGTCCACCTCTGCATTATAAACTATTGTTTAGAATTCCTGTGAAGATATGGGCATGTTCCCCAAAGTGGGGGTTCGATATCACGATAAACACATGTGTTGTAGTTGACAGCATAGTATCAAGTCCATATTGCCATTCGTTGGTATTTTATATTGAGAACAAATGTTCAGAAGTGTAGTTAGGCAGAATATGTATAAACAACAGATGTAAAGTTACATAATTAAAAACTGTACAAAACAGTTCACTGGTAACGTTTTCGTGCGCGTACGCATGCACATGCACATGCGCACGCTCAGCAGTATGCCCTTGCTCTTATTGGTATGGACAAGGGTGGGTTTCTGGAGTAAAATATTCTAATTTTTTTTCTAGTCAAGCAAATATTCTTACATTCATTTTGAGACTTATGGAATTGTGGACCAAGTTGTTCTCAACCGTCTCTATACTTGTCACTGTTCACACTAAAACTTACGATGCTTGCCTTTACTCAGATGATATTTAGTTACTTTGCAGACTTTGGGGTGAAACTCTTGTCTTTACTTAGTTCATATTTAGTGACTTTGCAGACTTTAGGGTGAAACTCTTGGAAAAGGCCATAGTAAGAAGTGCAAAAGATGGTTACTATTGGCCTAAAATTTTGCGCTTGATGCATGGAAGCGGTAAAGACATAATGTAGAAGCACCAGTGTGTCGGCTTCCGTCTTCAGCTGCCTTAATTAAAACAAAGTTGTGACAATACCTTGTCACTTAATTATCGAAGAGCTCTCTCGTCGTCCCCTGGCACCGATACTTGAAAACTCTCAACTAGCAAGGTTGACAGTTGAAGGATTCCGCTTATTTCAAGTTGAAATTGACGATGAAAGCGGACATAAAATAGAATCAGTTACTCTTATTCAGGTTAGGCAAGCAAGACAAAGGTGGCTTACTCGAAATTTGTAAACGATGGACAGGCCGGCGTGTAACTGAGTACCTGTTACTTGGAATAGTAGTCCTAGTAGCAGCTCTCTGCTCAGTTGATGTGGTAATATTCCTAGAATAGTCGTTTTGTGTGGAAGAAAATAGAAGGTGTCAAAGTTCAGTAAAGAGTACAATGTAGTTATCTTAAATCTTTGTAAAGGGGAAAAATACTTAATTCACCACAGATAAATTTTACTTTCATTATTTTCGGAACCAACAAGGTGTTAAAGTTTTTACACCGAATATATAGTCTTCCCATAGACTTTGTACTCACTTTTCCTCTTTGTTAGAAAATCTTGATTACCCACATACCTTCCTGTCAAAAGTTGGTATTTGGCTGGTAGAAAAGGTAACTTTTGGTCTATTAGATCACATTTAAGATTTATTTGTGACATGAAATATGCTATACCCATAGTCCCCTGTAAGAACATCTTTCCAAATGTTTTCCAAATATTTATTTCTAATAGTCTCGAACTACAACCTCAAGTAAGAACTACTACATGTATATTATCAGCCTGAGCATGTTGAAAGTAAAGGGGCTTTATCTTTCATTTATCGACATGTTTTAATACAACAAATGTTATTTTTTCCATGATAGTTTCCATTCAATCGTGGAATTCCTTCTGCCGCTGATGGTTTGTTTAATTCATCAAAATTAGTTAAGTACCGTCAGCTAAGTGTCAACAAATGACCCTTCGTCTACTGACATTCTCAGATTTGACATCATGAATGGACAAAATATGAATTTGGATTGAAGAGGAGATTCAAAACAAAGGAAGTGAAAATATTAAATAAGTCAATGTAAAGAAAAATAGCAACAGAAACAACGTATCACTTAAAACTTAATGAAAAATTTTGAAGTTCTTTGTTGGTAATTAAACATCCAAGTGGTCAATCAACTTTATCTGTCTGAATGAATATTTCTTCGTAATATTGGGAGCATCGATGCCCAAGCGAATTACCTTTAGTTTAAACATGGCGATCTTATCAGGTGACAAATTCTTTGCTTTAAGGGAATGATGATTGATCGTCCATTTTGTGAATACCCTAAGGGTAGGAACTAAAAAGTTTTGGAGGAGACTTCCATTATCATCATCAGTCATTTTGTTACAGTCTAATAAACAAGCCAGCTATCAGCTACCGGCCAATGTTGATGTAAAGGTGGGACGAACAGTAAGATCACTTCAGTTATTACTTGATTCACTTTTAAATGCCTTGAACTTAAATTACAAAAGCACAATTGTAAAATGTAGGTCAAAATAAGAAAATTATTGCGAGTTCTTGTTTCCATGAAAAAGAAGGGCAATCATTTTGAGTTTTAAAACGTATAAAAAAGGCAAACATTTATGTTTGAATGCTTCTAGAGAGACTTTGGGACGTAAAGTGTTGTATTAAATGTATGAATAGCGGTTTGGATAAATTTAAAACCGTTTTAAAATGCAATTTAAACCCTTCTGTTGTAGTAAACTAGCCGTATTACAGATAACTCTTCAATATCTACCCTTTCCTTACTTATTTTAGCTGTATTTTTTTTTACTTTTAATAAATCTTTTGTGTAAGATAGACAGCCGCATCAAATACGTCTCATCATACACTAGCTGGAGGATCTAGTTCTGTAATTGTTTTTGTCAGTTTTAAGTGAAATATGGGTTCTCTTTACGACACAAAATTGTTTGTATTTTTTACATTTTATCCACTTTTGGCAAATGTTAGCCAACGGTAGTGTTAAGAAGAGAGTTGGTTCTGTCTTGTGTTTGTTTATGGTTGCAAACAGTTACCAGCGAGCACCAACACGAATCTGTCAAGAACAAGTAACTTTCCTATCAACATTCAGGAAAGTTAAAACTGCTAGAGAACTAACAATTTATATTTGCCATTTGTCGAAAACTGGGCTTCTGGATGCGTTCTCATAAAATATTGGTAGTAATGTGCGGTAATGAGGTACTCGATTCATGTATTGTAATTTAGCCTCAATACTCGAGGAGCTTATATGAAGACAAAAACCCTCTGTTTCCCCTTAAGGCTTGGTTTTCTAGGGCACAGCTATTTAGTATTGACTAAAACCCAAAGGTGAAGACGTATCCGAGATTACAGACTTTCAGGTATATATTTAATTCATTCCCGCATCCAACTTGAGTGTTTTAATAATCTTTCTTTGAAAACAATAATCTACATTTTACATCAAGCTGAACATAATCGGTTGAATATGGCCGCAAGAAATCACAGTGGACTTAGGTGTTATTCCACGAGCAGGAACGATGTTTACGAAACAGTACTATGCATGAGTATGAAAGTATAAAGATGCCTGAAAGAAGCGATGAGATGAAAAAAATCACGTCAGAGTAAAAGTGCTGTGCTCAAAGACAAACATGAATAAACCACGGTTGCTTAAAACATCAATAAGAAAATCTCCCGTGGTTATATGAAAACCTTAGTCAATTAAGGAATCTGATAACAGGTTTGTGTGCTTCCAGCCAGGGAAGTATGTGGTTAAGTGGCAAATCCGCAGTTCTACCGAGTTCTATTAGCCGTGAAATTGCTGTTACTGCCGTATGTCTTGCTGTATTAAACATCTTTGAGTTTAAAACTGATATTTAGTAAAGCAAACTTTGAAAAGCTATGAGAGATTGCCTCATTCTATGCATACCCATTAGGCTTCCTGCGTTTACGTGTACTTTGTTGAAAAGACATTCCAATTCATACTTCCCTCGTCGTCAAAACACATTGTGGGTAGACGTGCTGCAACGCATCATGAAAAAATATTTAATATATGTACTTAACGATAAGAAAGACAGCTTTCTCAGGAGTGACAATTGTTGTGTTAAATGTGTGAGTTTTATGCCAAGTTCTTTGACAAAACAAAAACACAAAATTTTCTTAACTTTGAACATCTACCTGTGCACCTCTTGTAGTAGCTATATATCTATATGAAAATAATAATAGATCGTGACTAATTTGCATTGCAAACAAAGCTCTTTTTTGTAAAGATACTTGCAAACTTCGTTACTGATTGAATATTTGAATATAACTGGATCAGCTCTTCAGATCGCCGACCACTATTTGCATACATTTGTATATTTGTCTTTCGTTATTCGTGTAAAGTAAATCACAATCTTTTACAGGCCTAGCTGCCCAGTGAAGCCATTTTTTCGTCATGCCAGGCTTGGCTTGCTCGTTACTGAGAAGGATCACAGATGATGTTTAACCTAGCGGTTGTTAAAATTTAGTGTCTTAGCTTCATAGCTTAGCCTAGTAGTTTAGTTTTAAAGGGGGCAAAGTCTCCAAATTGAGGTAATCTTGAAAGGATCCATCAGTAGCGTATTTGGTTCAATCGCCAATTTTATATGTCAAAACGTGGTACTTTTAGTAGATTATTTAAAAATGTGCCTTTGGAATTTTTATTCGTACCATTCAGAGGGTAAATGATAAGAACACTTCGATAATGGATTTTGCATAGTACTAAAAACTTTCTTTTCAGGTGAAGCCAAAACTTCCGTTGCTAAAGAAACTTAGCCTGTCGGTCGTTGAAAAATGGGATGTGCCGTAATATATAAGTAAATCGGAAGTCGCGTGAGGTCTAACGTTACACCACTATTTTATTGAACATCTTCAGATTGACGACATCTAAAAACCCAAGGCTTGAAGAGTCAAGAGGACGTATATAAGATTCCCAAAGTAAACGAAACAAACGGAAATATATCCGAGTGGATGCGATAGTATTTATTCAGTTTGCAGATGAGTGTCCGGGGGCTAAGCTTCAAAATTTTCTGTAAACTTTGATTGTAACCTTTAAATTGTTTGATTAATCTCGTAGACAATGTAGACAACGTGATACTTAAACCTCTTACTCCTGATGAATTGCTTTAAAACAAAAATGGTACCAATATAGTTACCATTACAGAAACAGTTCAATTAAGGTATAAGTATCCCCTCTGTGACCGTCCTCTATTGTTAGAGGCCTCAGCAATAAGTAGGTCAACGGCACTTTAGCCAAGCATTGTAATTTTACCCTTTCCCTTACTTTATGCTTTCTCGTGTATGTGATGATTTGTATGTCCCAATGGTAATTTTCGTGATTGATCTTAACAGTAACCCAAAAAGGCCTAACGGTGTATTGTTTCTTCCCTTGTTCCTCTGTGTGTGATAATGTAAAATTTATAACAGACTGAAGTTTCCTGTGGGAATATGAGCCCTGTGTATACTATATATAACATTGTTACCAAGCAGCAAGAGAAATTTTGCCGAAAAGGCAGCATTTTAGTATAAAACACTTTGGGATACATTCATACTTTTTAAACTTTTGTACAAACATAATAGTACACCCATTCTAATTTAACTGTTCAACTAAAAGCCATTTTAATTTAACACCTATTTCCATTTAACACATGTTTGAATTTAATGTTAACATTGCTAGAGCTTGAAAAGTGCTATCAATTGGTATCTGTAAAATGTGTCGCTGATTTCATTATTATACCCATATCATATGTAGATCAATTTATGTATCAACAATACTCAAATAGTTGACTTAAACTGGTTCAAAATTGAATTCAACATTGACCAAGTTGGTTCATGTTTGGGCTAAAACTAGTTTAATATTTGAGAACGGTTCGGATTGACTTACCCCTACTTATTATTAAATTGTTTTCACATTAAGGAAAAACCTTTTAGGGTGAGCACTTGTAATTTCAAATATCATTATTGCCATATCAAACATATTATATATCAATGGTACACACCATTTCCATGAAGACAGCCTCACAAATCTAATACCGAGAATAATTTTCCCATTGCAAACTGAAAACGAAAATCCAACTGAATGCATAGATCAATATATTTCACTCTTCTTCAAGTCTTGTAATTTAATACAACTGCCATTTTTACAAGAAATCTCTGAAATGGTCAATCGACTTCCACGGTTTCGATTTTTCCTGTATTCAGCTTTGAATTTTCACTCCCTGGAGGCTGAATTACCTCACCTTTTGGTTTGCATTTCGTAGTATTAGTGATGTTTTATGGAGTTGCTGGTTATATATCTTACACTAGCAGGCATGGGTCATGTGATACGTACAGACAAAGTTAAAGAACGACCTTAGCTAATACCATTGTAGAGCGGAGAGGTTTAAGAGCTTACAACGTCTTACTGGAAATGGCTTGATTTGCAATTAAACATAGTTCAACGTCCTAAAGTTAATGATTTGCAGAAATATATCACATCTCAAGCAAGTAATAAAATGAAATCGCCTTATTTTGAAGATCGTTTGAAGGATCTCATATTGCTAAAACGTGAAACTTGAATATTTCAGGTGATTTTCACCTGAGCACAAAGCATATCAAAGTGTGTGGCATATACAAAAAATATATATAAGATTGTGCCTTGGTATCATGTTCAAAACAATATTAAATCCATACTTCAGGTTTCCGTTCCTTGTTTGAATTTCAGACAATCGCAAAATTAAAATGAAATTTCTCACCCAGTCTAATAAGTCGTTACCCTATCGGCAACTGACAAGTCTAATAACGCCCAATTTGCGATTGCTAAGATGTAGTCTCAATTATTTTACAGATTGAATTATGCAATGTTAGTAATGTACACTAAACTCAATACAACCGTAGAAGAAGTTAGTCCTAAAATCAGAAATTTTGTCTGCCTTTGAAAATTTTAAGAGCTATCACCCATTAATCTGGATGCATTCCATTTCTTCTAGCCAAATCAATAAAGCACCTAGTATTCTAGAGGCTTTTTATACCTCAACCACAGGTTTCACTACTGCCCTCTAAGTACCCCTAAAGTGACATCTAGAACCTGTACCATATCCGTTTTTGAGATATTACTAGAATCTGGTTTAGTTTCTCTTCCGTTATGGTTGAAATTTTCCCTTTTATGACAAGAGTTCCCTCCTATTTCTACGTCGTAATCATTCAGTTTGTCAGCATCAATGTTTCTTTGTCGGTTGAGAAGATGACATATCTCCATTTCACTGTATGCATCTATTCACGCCATTTGAAAGTCACGCTTCTTGAGAACCACTTCTAAATAAGCTTCGCGACATTTGATCTTTTACCCGAGTTGACGATAGGCCCCCAACTGCCAATATCTTGACCTTTCCGATGCCCAGTTTGGTCGAACGTTACCTGGCCTGTTTGATAAAGTTTCGAAATAGATCCAGTGTTATTTTAGACTGTATCAAGGAATGGACAAAGGGCCCAAAATGCATTAAACTTCATTATTTGCATTTTCTGGTTACAAGCCGCTCGTATAACTGTTGAGTACATATTTGCAAAACTTGTCAATCTTTTACACAATTTTGTCATTTTTGTGCCGATTTGTCGTGCTCAGCACAATTGTCAGACTGACAATTATTTTATATTTGAAAATTACTTATTTAGGAAAAGTTGTTAGTGTCATCACAAATTACGAAGTGCTTAAAGAAAGCAAAGTGTTTCAAATCAGGTTCTGTTTCGATACGTTGTATACTGGTATGACATTTGGATCAGATGGTGTAACCACATGTGAACTAGGCGGGGGAGGCTGGGGGCTGCATATCCCTACCATTCGGCTAGATTTTTGTCATTTTCGAGTGAAACCTGCTCGTTTTGGGAAATACGTTAAATTTTGGACCAAATGTACTGCAGCACCCCAGTCGAAAGTATTCCCGTACGCTTATAGCTGCAATGACATACAAACATGATCCCTGTGACTTTTTAACTTACTTTTGCCACTAGTAAACAGTGTGCTACTTTCTTAATATTACCAAACTTGTAAACGGCAATATCTGTTTACTACAAGAAATAAATTCCAAACTAGATAAACTATCTGGAAATATCCCCATAACACATATGTAGAAAAACTGAATAACATTTACATTAAAGTTTAATGGCACTCCTGCTGATGAGCATAAGATTTTGTAAAAAGAGAAGTGATATTAATTCTCTCCCATTTCTGCTGCGAAACGTAGTACGAATTTCAATCCTATACATTTCTTAATTTAAACAAACGGGCTTTATCGTATGTAAAAAGGCTTTATTATTAGACATGGATAGAACAATTGCACCGACGCAAAAACATCTAACAATATGCATTGCAGATCACTATAGCCTCTGTGTCTTAACAGCCCTTAAATGCTAAAACTTTGATATTTTATAGTCTTCGATAGATTTTTCAACCTATTCGTTTGGATAGATTAATGACAAGGGGGTATTAAATATGAATGCTACATGGAATTTATGATACGAGTAGTCGCCGGCATTGGCAGGCATTCCCTGGAGGAATATAACAGAGTTGAATGAGATTACCGGCAGCGGTATTAAACTAAAAAACAATCTTACTTGGTTTCATAAAAACAGTAGTGATGGTTTTAATGATCAATTGAGCTTCATAAAGTTTCATTGTTATACATTAACGATACTTCTTGATTCAACGGATGCTACCACCGATGATCTAAAGCAATGTCAATGTATTTTAGCATAATGATAAGCAAAACATGTTTGCTACTATGAGGCGGTATGAACAAAGGATAGTGAAACATTTAACAAAAATGGTCTTTCTGTGAAAATTTCAAATGGAAACTAAACAATTTTCTAGCTCCACTGTTTGTCTTTAAGTTATATCTGCGACTGGAAAAAGGAGGACGGATGTCATAACCAGAAAGCCCAGAGACTGAGTGATTCCTTGCTGAAATGGGGTGATTTAGTAGATTAGCGCTCGGTTTCTCATGCAGATGGTCCGCGTGTGAATCCCTTTTAAGACATGTGCTTTTTTTCTTTTTTGTTATTCACTTTTTGGTGGAGTTTAAAGGTAATATGACGTCAGCAGAGGTCAAATTGTGAAAACATCTTAAAAAATGATATAGTCAAGAAGTATAAATTTGAGGGATGAACCTCAGTGCCACAATTTACCCCATTTCAGCAAGGAATCACCAAGCCTCTGGGCTTTCTTGACTAACCCCTTAAAGTATTTCTTACAGTTTTCATTAATGAATCTCGTACACAATGACATTACCATAAGCGACCAGGAGATATGTATCATCTTTCGAAATCTTCGCTGTATCCTTTTAGCCAATCGTTTTCAGTTTGTTGTGTAGCTCATAGTACAATGTAAATGACAACGTACTGTGCACCATTGCTCCCAGAATATCCTGTCCTACCACATCACACGCCAGCAATGGTCAAGGTGCTGCAAGCTTTTCAATTGTGCCCCTGCGATTTTAATACGTCACCTGCTGGAAACATTGTTCAAGCCTATACATTTCTCTTAGTTTTTAGCAAATTTCCCCATCATTAAGAAACATATTAGAAATGTAAGTCGTAAAGAAATTCTTAGCTAACTTTAAATGAAATGATATTTAGTGCGACGAATAACGACGAATGGTTAAAATTTTACATCTTTGCATGACGGCTGGCAACGCGAAGTTTATGAGTTCAACGTAAGGGGTGTGTGTTCTCAAGGTCATTTTGACAATGCCTCACTGATCCTAGTTGATTTAGGTATTGAGATAGGAATTTTAAGAAGAAAGGCACATTACTGTCGGAAACGAACATTGCTTCAAAGAGTCTATAGAACGTTGTATCTCCTTCCTAACACCTCCCTGCTGCAAGTGAAACTCACTTTGTCTTTGTACTGATATATATTCAAGATGTACATCTGATAAACAAAATCTTCCTTCAATAAACGTGTATTAAAAACTTTCCCATGTAAGACCATAGCTGGCTGACATACGGATACCACCTAAAATATTTCATTACATATTGTATTGGATTTTAAAAGCTATCTTTATAACCTCACCATTGCATTGTTGAAGTGGGGTATATTATGTTATCAACCCTATGGTCCAAGGACGTTGGAAATGTCAGGAGCTTAGAAATGATTTTTTGTGGAAGATATTTGTGTCAATCAAATGTATCTCCGAACTCACTGTTTCACCTGAACTTTCTACACATATGCAAGAAAGGAAAATAGCAGCTGGTCATCTTAAGGGAGGCCAATTCGTCATAATAACTGTTCAATATTTGAAAGTTAAAAGCGTGTTTGCATCGACCCAAAGCCAATTTTTATCCAACCAGTGAAGAAAATACTACATTTAAACTACAATTTCCTTCCCTCCCCCAGAAATTTATCCAACCCATTCAATGTTACATAAGGAGGATTTAATCACATGTTTTGTCACTTTGCAAAGTATACTGCAGTTTTGGTCATCATGGGAGAGGATGTTTGGTCGCAGGAACGATTTGGTACGTTTCATTGATGATTCTGGGGTGATACTGTTACCAGTGTACGGTAACTTATATTAGGAATGTACGTCCTTGCATATTTTATACTAATGACCAGTGTTTTTGGTTTCTAGGCTTTTTTCATTAAACGTTCAATGTAAATGTAAAACCAAGTAAAAAAAGAAGAGAGAGAGAGAAACACGTTTCAAGTCCCCGCCAGCTTCCATCTTGGAGGCCGCCTAGATTTTTAATGTTTTTATCAACGGAAAATTAAGTTAAAAAGCGCAAAAATTAGACCCATCCATCAAAACTGAAATGCAATTTCAGTAAAGGCCCAAGCGGTCACTTTCCATATGGTCGAAGGAGATTTTGCTTTTAAATATGTCTTTGTAAGAGGGGCTTCACGGATATCGATATATCAGCCGTCCTTCGATGTCATGTGTAATAATAATTTGTCTTTTAGTTTATAAATACTACAACGGTTGTCAGAAAAAATTTCAAACCGTAGCCATTTTGAAAAAAATACAAAGGTAAAAGCGCAGTTTTCTTCTTAAACTTCGTTTTTTTTAAATCGGACGTAAAAATTAGGTTTTTGTTTATTTATATTCCCCCTTTTTAGGTCTTGGTCTAATCTATATTAAATCTTTTCAATTGTATTTACATGTCCTTTCTGGTAGTATATTCCCCAAAGTAACGGAGCAAAATGTATAGTGTTTTTGTCAATATTTTCATGTTTTTCTTTTCCGTTCAATGCTATACCTCGCAGCCTTTCCCGATTGTTGGGACGGTGGCTCCTTGTTCCCGTGTACATGGCGCCAACCCTTAGTAATCTATGGCAACCTTTTCATGTCTGTATTCTTGTATAATGTTTTAATCCCATAGACTGTATTCAAAGAATCTTTGGCCTAAAAGTGTGTATGGTCAATTCTTCATCTTTGTTTTTCTATTCCTTTCAGGTGGTATATTTCCCAAAGGAGAGGAAGATATGGAGAGAGCTTTCAGATTTGCCATCCACAAAGTAAATGAGGCGGCGAAGTTTGATCCCCAACTGTTTCCCCTACAGGGTAGGGTACGGTACACGTCGGGGAATAGCACGGTGAACACTACAAAGGAAGGTAAGCGGTGTCTCCTTAAATAATTATAGGTGACTCTTTGAAAATTCTTTGCTTTCAGCCTAAAGAGTGATATTAGAGTAAAATCCCATACAAACATGCGCAGTTACTAGTGTGACGCCAAGTAATGTGAACTTGACATAATACTTATATGCACGATTCACTTAGAGGGTTTATTTAAGTTAAAAGTCTTGCGACTATATCAACATCTAACCCCTCTCCCAACCTGTCCTATAAACCTCCTTGTGCAGACGAAGTCGTATACTTTAATTGCCCATAGCCATATTCTGTTCAGGACACTACTGTAATTGATTTCAAAATCCAAATCCTCAGTGCACTCTTAGTACATGACGTGCAATGTGGGCTACACTGCATGTACCAATTGCCTAATCTGCATGTCTTGACCAACCAAATTGGCTTATATATGAAGGCGTAGTTTCAATTTGTCAACTCCAATTTTATCTCAATCAAAGTGCAGTCACTAATGGTGACTTCTTTACAATTTTAGGCAGAAAAAAATCAACATATGATTATCGGTTGTACTCTAGTTCGCTGGTATTTTAGTTTGTAATATGGGTCGGGAATTAAGTCAGCGAAGTGCTTTGCGTCTCAGTGGGTTATGCTTGTCTTGCATTGTAGAGAAATGTACTTTGTATTACAGTGGCTGACCCAGGAGTAAGGTTGACCGTGGGCTTAAACCACCTTTTGATCAGCCATAGGTCGGTAAGTAATTGAGTAAAAACAGGGAGAAGCAGAAAAAAGATAACATTAAAGGTAAAGATAGTAAGAGGATGGGAGGGATTAATGTCTTATTAGTTTACGTCAATCTTAATAGAGTCGCTGCGCATGTGTAGCACTCGCTACACATGTAAGATGCAAGTTATTTTGCATATGGTGCAGACTAACAATCATTTGGTCGTCGTCGGCAAATTCAGACATACTTAGTTTTTGTTCAGTGTTTCAGCGTCTTTGAAAATGGCAGGCAGGTTATTTACATAGACTAATGATGAATTAGGATTGATTAATCTCGACATCCTTGCCACCCTGTTGGCTTTTGATCATCGATAGTGTCATTTGCTAATATGTGTTTTCGTCCATCATGATATTTTGTCATCTCGGGATTACAGGTATGGCATCTACTTGCAATGACTCAATTTATCATGGACAACAAATTTAGGAGTGCTCCACATGTACCCTTTTCCGAATACGTAACTCCACCCCCCGGTGATCACCCCTCGTGAGTTCCTCCCTAGTTGAACAAAGCTGTAGTTCTTACCTCTCTGTTCTTCTTATGACTTTAGTTTTCCATTAAAAGCAAAATAAACCAGTTTACGATGTGGTTTATTTTGCTTATAATTTTTTGGTTGCAACATAAAGGTAAAGGTACGATAATTCGTCTGAGTGAAATCATTTTCATATTTACAACTGCGGGGTATTATGTTTACCTTACATTTCTTTTCCCATAACTACTTAAATATTTCAGTTTGGCCGTGTACAGTTCACAAAGTGTATATGACCGGCAAGATGAATTAACTAATTAATTAAACGTCTTCGTACCCAGGATGCCATGTGTTGATTGTGACTACGGATATAACAGATATCTGGTCAATCCAAACAGTCGGCTAGGCTTCAGTACTTTCTTCATAGATAATTGAGTGGGTTTTTTTTTTCAAAATTTACAAAGGTATTATGAAAAAATGGCTATCTTTGCTCAGGTTTAGATCAGCTTTTAGGGGTTAGGAACAGAGTTGACACTGGGATCAAGGATCGCAGATCCGCTCTTTCGTCTTGGGAAAATGAATACTCCGGGTGGATGGTGATAAAACCGGTCCGCATCGGATCTTCATCAAACTCTGACCAGGGACGCGGGGGGGGGGGTTGTAACCACCTCCCCATTCGAACGGAAGTTGTCCTTTTCCGGCGAAATAGTTCATATTTCCTCGCCAACATGCATTAAATTTCCAGGTGAAATGCTGTAGTCCCCCATTTTGTATTCTTATGCGCAATTGCAATTCAGTCTGAACGTAAGCAAGATCAAATCAATCATGTCCTGCATGTGAAGCAGGGATGCCCCTTATCATCTCCCCAGTTGGATCAATGGAAGCTGGGGTCAAAGTACCACTTTTCGAAATATTCTTCGCAACGAAGACAACACTGAACAATGTTCCGATATATAAGTAGGCTGTGTGGCGATTTTCCCCTACCACCCCTTGCCCCCTCGAAAAATCTTGGATCAGTTCCTTAACACTGGGATAAAGAGTCCAATCGTTACAAAAACTGCAAAGCACTACTGAAAATTTTCTTATTAATAAAGTATAAAATGGTAGAAAGTGCTTCCATTCTCCAGAAAGTACCCAACGTTCCCTTAACCGCTTAGCAGTTTTTTACAAAAATTTAAAGTGCTATTTTACTTTAACTCTGAAAATGACAACCTAGAAAAGAAAAATAAAAGGACCGTAAAATTTGGTCAACGCTTTTTGATGCTTTAAATATTGTGTACTTAATAGAGCAAATAAAAGAAATCTTACATGTCTTTATCATGATTCAGACCGTTTCTCAACAAAGTTGATGCGGTTGATCACTTAGCAAAGTGGAAAACAAGATAGGCAAAGAGAGGTAATTGTATGGAATTAAAGGCACTACCGTCCTCCTAAATCATAGTATGAGCAACATCCATTAAAGCTCATGATTGGTAACAATTCTTTGATGACAAAAAACATGGCAAAGTATACCTTAACATAAACAAAAGCCATTGGAATTGGTCAATGACATGTGTAGATCCATTCTGAGTGGTAAATGACATGCACAGATTAGTTTGATGCTCAGTTCATCGCGCAGTAACATGGTATAACAAAGGATTATCAAATTACGACCAGGTATACAGTAGATTGTTTGCAATGGGTTGAAAAGCTACTGTACTATGATCAGGGGTAGAGAGTTGACCTTCCCTAGTGATTGAAAATAGTTAATGGGATTGGAAGAGATACTAAAACTTTGCCGGAAACTTGAACCATTTGGTACGTAGAGAATATTCTCTTAACACTGAATGTGAAATTGTTACAAAATTAATATTTCTATTCTAAAATAGTTTGAAAAAGATTTAGACAATCTATTCAACAAAAACAAACCAAAAACCCAGTTTGATACTTCCGTAGTGTTTTTAACACATTATAAAATTCGAAGAAATATGATTTCAATCGTACTTGAAGATTTGAATTTTAATAACACTTAAGTTTTCTTAATGTACGGTACTTCTTCACATTTTGGTGCGTGTAAAATGGAATAATTAAAATGGTGCTTCCCATTTGTGGTATCAATTTTAGACGACATTTTACTTGGAGAATACGAAACCATTTTGAATGCTGGAGTATTTGAACACTCAAATGCCCAAATGCGTACACTTCTTATGTTTCCAATTACTACAAAAAATCCACATGGTTATAATATTTAAAGAATTGATTAAACTATTCTGATGATCTGCTTAACGTGTAAAAAGTGTAGTTCACGTAGCCTTTAAGTAACTTAAGAAGATATTTCTTCATCGCTAGACACAAATCCTCTAGAGGGTGTGACTGACGCGTCTGAGCTTGGCCAATTTTCAAAGCTTCTCAATAGCTGAAAGGCACAGACAGACAAATATTCTAAAATCAGTTTCTACACAAATCTTGTCTGGTAGACATTCATACCAAATTTAGAAGAAAGTGCTGCAGAATCATAACCATTAATAGGCAATAAGTCTTCGATGTGAGCTTACAGGATCCTATCGACTTTGGATTGTCAGACCTTTACTTGCCACTGAATCCTTATTCATCCATTTAATCCATGATAAGTTGTGAAACATTTGTCATGACTTTTGAGGGGCTTTGCTCTCAAGACGACAATAGGTAGAGTCTATGCAAACAACATTAGTAACTTCACACTCTGCGAGACTGCCAACTCTACCGAAAATCGATTATTTTTTGCCTTTGTTATCTTTATTGTCTCTACATTGTAAGAAAGATTCCATTCACACTTTGACAAGCCAATTTGTCTCATTTTTATGTGTTTCATGTGCTGGCAACGATAACGGAAAATGAACGGCTGGCAACTTCAACAGTTTCGTATACACAAGACGACATTGTGTCTATTGATCAAATAATTGTTCGTTTAAGACTGGACTCGCAAGGCATAAGAAGCGAGGTAGGGTAGGCTAAAGCAGCCAAAAAGTGAGAGGGTGAGGTATACCTCACCGACACTTTCTGGCAAAAACACCAATTTTTTCACTAAGGAATGTATCAAACCTTATCCATATCTATAAGATATAAGCACCTTTTAATAGATTTACTTCAAAAGTATCTTCAGGGTGACGGTCTGAAACATTAAGCACCTAGCCAAGAATAGTTCCCTATGTTTTAAACTTTACATTTACGTCAATATTTACAAATTTACTTTACATTTACAAATATTCTTTATCGCGCAAGATGGTTTCTTTCCCAGTAATAACCCCAACGATCAAAGGTTGGTGGCAACCACTGGCTGACTCTGTACAAAAATGTGTCTGCAACAATGGCGACATCGTAACAGTAGCTTGTCATAACATTTAATCACAGTTATGTAGAATTATGTTTTTACAGTACGAACCTGCCTTGTGACAATCGGGTTCTAGTGGACGAAATTGATGAGATGAAACTTTACATTTAGGACAACAAGGGTTATATCTCAAGGGAAGGGTGCCATTACGTCGAAGAGTTACGTATGATTTGCTAATGCATCTATATAAAGCTAACCGTGTTAATTGAGATATCCAAATATGAGTAAAATCGTTAAATTTTTTGACCATCCGCAAACTGGCAAAAGGAGTTCTAATCATGCCGAAGGAATGAGCCCATTCTGCAATCTTTTTTCTGTTTTTTTTTTCTTTGAAGATACCTTAAAACCCCCAAACGACTTGTGATTTAAAGCTAAACTTTTGAGATAGCATTGTAATGTTTCAACTTCTGTTCTACTTCATAGAACATAAACAATCATGACAAATTCCACAGTGAGAAACATATTAGAGAGAAATTCACAAGTACTTGTCATGTCTTATGTTCAATCCGAACATCCTGTTATTCAAGTACGTATTATTTGTTACAGCTAGGTACAATACACAGACCCGAAACAGCGAAAAGATGCAGAAGAATGAGATTAAGATTCCAAACTGATTATTATTTAACCCACTTATCCTTCATTTCTACAAAATGCACCAGAATTGTTACTTAGGCCGATATATACAATATTCAATCCGTTTACATTTCTCAAGTCTCTGCTCGACGGACGCACTCGTACCAGGATGGTTTTGGCTTCTCCAAAGACGACGGTGATATCGGTTATTCAGTGATGGCGAATGCTGGGCTAGTGGTCGTGGTACCCCCAGCGCGATAAAAACTGTAGGCCAGACTAGCTGGTTTGCACAGTTAGTAGTCGGCTACAGCACCGGACGAAACATAGACTGCTGATACATGTAAAATACAGCGTTCAGTTGGTCTGTGGATCAATCGGACTTAGCTCTATCTCAGCAATATATCTGGTTGGTATAGTCTATCTCTAGATGGTCGGTTGTTTCCGTTTCGAATAGGTTATCTCTGAGCTGGTGTGTCTGTCTCTAGTTTTGCAACCTTGGAAGAGTTCTTAATATGCTGAGCACGGTGTGAAGAGAACATTCCATTCTAAAAATGAGGTAGAAGTTTCGAGAATGCTCGAGAACACGTCTAAGCAGTCAACACAATGTGCCATGCCGTAATGTTCCTTTTATAGCCATGACGTAATGTCCCTTTCAGATAGTCTAGCCAGTCGTGGAAGTTGCGGGAACATTCCAATTAGTACCAATAGTTAAACTGGGTTGCAGGCGCAGAGTTCAAACCTCTGTTAGCGTCGTGACCTTCTGGTTGTGCTAGCTAGTGCCTCGTAACATATTGGATTTTTCACTGTTCATATCAAAATAAGAACCACATGCCACACAACAAGCTGTGCTCTCAGCCAGTATAAAGTTCCATTTGTTCGTTTAACATTGCAAGATGTCCTCGAACAATGCTATTAATTTTTTCCATATGAAAGCGGTAACGACCAGAACACCAGGCTGTTTGGGTAAATTATGCGGGTAACAACCTTGTGATGTCAAACACTCATTTGCAGAATAGTCAGAGTTACATATATGAATATTCAAGTCTGTCATTATTATAGCAGGAAACATCATAGGAGTGTATAGGGTGAGAAAATTATAACCAAGACAGAAGTAACACTTTTTTTCATTTCAGCAAAATTATACATGACTTACCTCACTTTGCCCAAGGGGCAAAATCCAAGGGCTGTTCAGATTACGGGGAGATGGGGACATGATCCCCCTCTCCTAATTAATCGGGGTTAGAGAAATGGAATACTTTTTAGCCCTTAACATTTGATCATCAGATGTCGTACTTTGCTGATATGTATGGGTATAAGACGACTCAGGAATCACTTTAGTTGAATATTGCAGCTAATTGTTCAAATAGGCCTAATGATTTTTCTTTCGGCGGCTTCAAATGGACCTACACCAGATACATATTTGTGTGCGTAAGCGCATATGTATAGTTATACGTGTCTATTTGGGCACAACATCATGGTAAACAGTCTTCCTACCCCCATGTCTAAAACAAATCACCGCCCTTGATTTAGCCAATAATTTTACCTCCTTTCTCCCTTTGCATGTAAAGTTAGTCCTTATTACTAATTATTTTCAGAGCATGGGCTGATTTTAACATCATCAAATACGAAGCTATTGTTTTAGAAGATAAAGTAGTAAGTTGTTTGTTCCGATTTTATTTTTAGTCTACGTTTTTCTAACTTTTAGTCAAAAGTTTGCTTAGTGAAAGACTTTTCATAAAAGGGTATTTTTTTTAAGTTTTGAAAATTTGTATCAGCTTCGATTGTTGTTAAGAAAAGCTTTGAACAACTGATTTTGAATAGTTGCCAATGAATTTTGTAAAGTTGTCTATGAAATTACATATGTTTACAATCAACAACTTGGCTATGGTATGTTAATTGCTTTGTAACGGTTGAGTTCATTGTATTATTCCCTATTCTGGTGTCTCATTGGCTGAGAATGTTACCACCTTGACTTTATTATCCAGTAATGATACCCGTAACGTCAGGGTTAACGCCACTTGAATATAGTTGCAAAAGCAGATGTCTATACTTTGTAATTGCTTTGCAACCTTTTAATATTATGATTGAATATGTCATGATATTGATGGAACATTTGAGCCCAGAGTAACTACATCAGTCCAGTTTTTCAACCTTTTTATTCTCCTACTTGTCATCAGTGTCTCCGGCACGGGGGCATGGGGCACGTGTCCCCAATCTATTTCAGAAGAGTTTTTGAAGATTTTAAAATGATCCCAAAACGGGTTTAAGCGATAGATTTCTGTAGGGGATAGGGTGAGATGTGTTTTCGACCGAGTGATGGATCTAATGTAACCATTTTCTATCACAAATGGTTCTCAAACTGTCAGAAATATCGCAAATCCTTCGCAAACTATCAAAATTTCGCGCTCTATGTGCTTCAGACCTTACCTCGATATTGTTCTTGTTAGCAATAATTTCCGGTAGCAACTCCCGCAGAAGCACAGCACTAAAAGTTGAAAACTGTTTACGAATTCTCTGGTAAAAGACTAGCTTTGTGATTGGCAAATAGGTTTGTTGGGGAATTGAAAGTGTCTCGATGCAGAGCATGAATGCAGGTTTTGTCATGGTTATCTAATTTTATGAAAAATTTTGGCGCGCTTCGCGCGCATTAGTCACGGTGTTCACTCCATCTCATGACCATTGTTAAGGTTATAATACATGCAACTATTCTGATCACAACACTTTTCCGAAAAACATAAGTACATCTCCAGCCTCTGTAGGGGCCTGTGGGATTTCTCAATCTAATTTGTAGCATGATGTGGAAGGATGGAAGTACGTATTTGCCGTTATACATTTTTCAAAAATTTTTACCGAGCGCTTCGCACGCAGCCATTACCTGTATAGATGGTGATTGTTAACACACGACGAAAAAAACATCCTGAAACGTGCTTTTTAGTCCTTAACCCCTTTAACTTTACCTATCAGGGAGGTCTAATGTCACCTCCCTGCACCAATACTCTCCCTCCCATTCCCCAATGCTGGAAGCTCTTTGTCTGGATTTTCTTTCAAACCTAGTAAAAATACGATAGCTGTAAAGTGCTCGGAATTATACTCTACAGTATTATTTGGATGTCAGGTAATAATCATCATATCAGTGCCCCATTTTACCGGTGTCTGCCAGCCTTAGATACCCTTTCATAATGCATAACGAAGCAAAGAAAAATTTTCGTAACTAATAGTCCAAAAATGTTTCTGTGGATTTCACGCACGTATTTTTACGTAAAAACTTTCTCCGAATAGAAGGCATTAAAGTGAACAAAGGGGGCTTCAGGAGATTTGTTGACAACATACCCTTCTCTAAGAAAACATACTCTCCTCTTTCACCTAACTAAAAATTAGAATTCACTAAATTATGGATATTTTTCAGCCATATATGATCAGTGCCAAAATATCCCAAAGACAGCACCATTTTGCATCTAAGCAACCTTAAATTAACAAAAATCTTCTCAAAGGGGAGAGAACACCTCCCCCCCCCCCATGGCACCTTTATGCAGTGACAAAGAAAGGATCCCACACTGCTGTATACAATCGCAGGGACGCACACTTTCCTCTTTCACCAAACCGAAAATTAGAATTCACTAACTAAGGAAATTTTCTTGCCATATGTAATAAGTTCAAAACTACCCAAAAGATGGCACTATTTTGCATCTAGGCGCAACCTTAAATTAAGAAAAAGGGGGACACCTCCTCCCCCAGGACAGCACTTTTATGTAGTGACAAAAAGGATTCCACACTGCTGTATATACAGGAGCGCACAAAAAAGGTACAATACGCAAACTTGGGGGAGGAACTGAGGTGGCATCATGACGTCATCTGTTCTGTCCCCAATCACCAAATCCTGGCGGCGCCACTGCTTGTTATGTGGTCGCCAGATCCTCTCTGAAATCCTAGTTATAAAGTCAGCATCAGGTCTCCGTATGCTCCAAGTACACAAAACTGCAATAGTGTATTCAACAACCTTCTACTTCGTGATAGAATATTTATAGCAAGGGTGGTACGTTTGAGGCAATATTAACATGGTTACAGTCTTTTACTCTACTATTCTCATACCGGCCGTGTCGATGACAGATGACTCCCTGAAAACCCAAGTCAACCATTCCCTCAGTCTTTTAGCCTACTATACTGCTACCCTCCGTGTTGATGCTAGATGACTCCCTGAAACCCCAAGTCAACCATTCCTTCAGGTTTCCGTATGCTCCAAATACACATAATTAAATAACCAATCAACGGAGGATCGAGGTACCTCTTAATATTGTCCATTACCGTAGGTTGTGTTCCCCTGTTTTTTATATTTCTAATTTCGAATAATCCCGTCCGCCTCGGTCTCTTGCTTATAGTCAATGCTGTGGTCTTGTTCAGCAATTCAATCAGGCGATCCTGATGCATCGTTTAAGAGCAAAAATGAAGAAGATTATCGTGTAATAAATACGAGTCCAGTTTCTCGGGATCAATGGGAATCACCCCGTAATGAATTAACTGGTGAGCCCGTATGTACACCGCTCAATAAAATTACGATCACACGACTTCCGTTTTCGTCGACTGTCGCCGCTTTGGCCTGAAGCAAGAACCGTGTTTTAATGTGGTTAAGACTACGCGTTTAATGGATCTCGTCTTCCTTTTGAAAGATTCATCATTCAGATGAGAGGGGAGTAGATTCATTAGATTGCAATAGAACAGTTAATAAATTTAATCTCTGCCGCAACATTGTTTTATTAAGAATTAACTGGACACGTATTGCATGAATTAGTAGAGCCGCAAGCAAATATGTTACCCCATATTCTCCTGTCGGTCACAAAGTCAATAGAACTTTCATTTATAGTTCAAATCTCCAATTCTAAACTAATGCAAACCTCATTAGACCAACATTACAGAGGTTTCGGTTTACGAATACTTGGAATTTACAACAGGTCATGTTTCCACAATTTTCATACAAACACAATTTAGAGGCGAGTTTCAAATGTTTTTCCCAGAATGGTTGATTTATGTGTCAAATCACGGTGCATTTATGGAAGTTATAGATTCAACTGGTTAACTATGACCCTCATTTTCCCGTTGTTAGCACAAATTTGTACGCCTCGTGATTAGAAACTTTAAAATGAAGACTAGGAACACAAATACCTGACAAATTAGTGGAGAAGGATTCATCCGTTTTGAGACACATTACACTAAACTTACTTTTCTAGAACAACAAACTGTGCAACTTTCCGTAAAAAATGCGGTTTACTTGAAGCAAACTTGGCTGAACATTTTACCAAGTGAAAGATTTATTCTTCTGTGGAAAAAAGATGTCAGTTATTCATTGCTGAATCTTAGAACATTAGGTAACATCAAAACTTTTGATAGGGGTAATATTTTTAATATTTTTGCTGCGAGTTGAATCTTCAAAAACAATCCCTATAGGTTCAGAACCTTCATTTCGTCTTTGAAGAATGTCTTGAAATATACTCCCTTCTTTGTAAAATATAAAACAAGGTCGGTTTATGTCTCAGTCCTTAACTTGGTGCAAGACTGATTTAATGAACAGAGGGGATACTATATCTTCTCAATTATTGCAACTTGTAAATTCAAAATCGCCATGAATTCTCTGTTACCGATATCATGTCAACAATACCACCTTGTTCTATTCGTTAAATTTATTTTATTGTTTTGTTTTGTTCATTTTTGTTTGTGTTCCTACAATTTATCCATTCACAATTCACTTGCTTCCGTTTTACCCATGTAAGTAAGGCATATGTACATAAATCTTGAATCCATTAAACACCCGTGATACGTATGGAAGAACTATAATGTCGAACAATTACTCCCAAACCGATAAAAATTTCTTGAAAGATTTGTAGTAATAATGAAAAGTCGCCGATCCTTCACTGTCATCTCCCTCTTTTTATTAGTTTCCAGTCTATGCATGCAAATTTCATCATAAATAACGGTATAATGCAGAGAGCCGGTCATATGTTGCCATCAGTCCGACAGAAGAATGCCAGCAAACTTACCAATGATTCGCTACCTTTGATCTTTTAACGAGCTATTCCCTCGTAGACTGTTAGATGTTAAGCTATCAACGCCTCGCACAGCCATCACCAAACACAAAACATTCAATCGGAATTTCAACATGTCCGAAATATGCGCAGATTGAATGTCACCTTAATTGACTACACGTACAAAAACAGCCGAATACATTTAACATTTACAAATCACTTAGTTCGGAGGAGACTCTGTTCTGATGGTTGGAAAAGATCAAGTTAAATTCAAACTATGATACGCCACAATGAAAGTTTAAGACTGAAGCAAAAATGTGTTCAGGAAAATAAATTACATATGCGTAAAGTTTTTAAATTTAAAGCGCTATGGGATTGCGAAGAAATAACAAAAGCAAAAATAAAACTATTGTAAATGAAGCAAACAAAAAAAGAGAAAAAAAAACAGCGCAAATAGACATATTTCGTGGAAAGTGAGATGTTATATATATATATATATATATATATATATATATATATATATATATATATATATATATATATATATATATATATATATATATATATTTTACCATTATCCTTTACTTTACTTTCGAATGTTGTTTGCACAAATTTCTCTTTCCTGTCAATGCATGAAAACCCTACAGGGACTGTACAACATATACTTACAGGCAGACGTTTGAAGGATTAAATGTGTAAAATAAAATTGCATTTCATACAAACGCAGTTAAGGTAGACATATCTTCATTCCACCAAAAACATTCCCGAACCACTTATGTGTGATACAGAATACAATTCCTTCAGCACTTTTACATTGCAACAGCTTGATATTCTTGTCTTATGGAACATCCTGAGCTATTTTTGAGTGGAATTAGTTCTATTTTGACGCAACAGTGCACAGTGAAAACATTCAAAACTTCTTTCAAACGTTGTTTCGTTAAACAGCTACCCATCCTTTCCCTATTTCAAGGTGTACAAAGCTTTTATTTCCCCTTAGGGTAGATGAAAGCTTTTACATTTTAAGTTCTCGTCGGAATGGGATAGTTGGGCGCAACTGATGCTTTCAAATGTTATTTATTCTTACTAAAAGGCAAACACTCATTAAAGTGATTTGATTCACAACGACCTTAATCGCAGGTTGAATAACCTGTTGGTTATCTATGCGTTTTAACTACAAATTAGCAAATTGCATTATGGGTATATCTTTCCTACTCCCAATGCGAAACTTGACAATTTGCAACTACATCTCTACAAACAAGTGCCTCCTAGGCATTGGCTAATTGTCCCAATCTGATAGCGTTATTTTGAAAATTCTTAACTACAAGTCAATTAGTCGAATTTATTATGCTAAAACGGTTTGAAGCTTGATGGAAGATCCAAAAATTTGGAGTATCATTTATCTTCAAAGTAACTTGTATCTATAGAGGGATTTCAGTCACGTGACTTTAACCAACTAGACGCATTTCTGAAGGCAAAATCGCTCGTCTTTTTTGTTTTGAAGAGTAAAATCGAGCGTCTCTTTGGTTTTGACGGGCACGCGTCCATTGTGTCACAGAAGTATCTATGGTTATGCCGTGCGCGTGAGCTGTAAGTTCGCTTACTGCGTGTGTGTTTTGCCCTTCAGTGCCTGGGAATCCATTGCGGGTAACGTCACATGAAATCCCTCTATAGTTTGTTTTTTACTCCTGTTTAAACAAGTTGCAAGTAATATAGTCATCAGATTATAAAGGTTAACGTCTCTGCAAGAACGTTTATACATTTATATTTTTCACGGTTTCGTCTCCGTTTCAGAACGAGTAAACCACATGTTTTAACTTTACATTTCAGAGTTACGCCTTAACATTTACAAGCTTAAAGTTCCATGGTTTCGCCATCCGTTTTTTTTTTCTATAGAAGAAGCAGAATATTTTATGGAGAAGTATTATAACGTAACGATGACATAACAGGAGGATACTTTTTGTGCAAAAGGCGAATCTTGTAAAAAGGATAGAAATTGCCACATTTAGGGACAGTACAGCCGTTTGAAATGAACAAAAGTTATTTTTTTCTCATTTGTGATCGCATTGAAAAGCTTAGCATATCACGCCGAAAATACTCCAAAATAAACTTTTTCTTATGAGAACGTAGTGAGATAAATGTATTTTTACTCAAAAGGGAAAACGGAAAATTAATTTTGACAGAACTTAATAGCATAGTAACTCTGGCATTCCACTACCAGTTGTGACAGCTTGAGTAATCCGGCAGGACCCCAAAAGCGTCCTAATTTTATTTTATTCAATATGTGCAATTTCATAGTTAATATAAACTTAATATCTCTTCTTTTGGACAGGCTCCGACAGGGCCCAGGCTTCGATAGGTTAGAGGTCCTAATAGGGCACACTTCCCGATAAGGTAGAGGTCCCTATAGATTAGAAGTCAAGGTTTCCCCGAAATTTAACTTCCCCACTGTAGAAGAAAAAATTGAACAGCTAACATATATTGCAACTATAGACGTAATAGTCTCCAAATATCGTACCAGATCCCCCTCCCCCTTTTTGCCATAAATTTGTTCTAGCCGTGATCCATTATCACCATGCACAGTGTAAGTAAATGTTGCTGGGTGCCCCTGAAGTGAGCCAAACGTTAAAAAGGGGTCGATGTGATAGAAGTAGTAAGGATTAAGTGCACGTTAGAGTAGGTATTCCGACGACAATGTACAGGCATGGTATTCTCAACGTTATAATCTGCTATAGGGGAGTCACGTTTGAATTCAATCTCGTACTGATTCCTACGCTATAGCAAAGAGGGATAATTTCATGACATGGTGTCGCCCAAATGCTGATCCCTGATTCACGAATATGCTAACTCTAACGGTAACGCCCATTCATATAGTAGAAAAGTAGGTCGCAAGAGGCTAAGTTCAACAAGCCGAATAAGCTAGCGTGGTAACACTTGGCTAATTAGCATTATTACCGTAATTGATGAAGTCTTAATGACTTCGTTATGGCAAATATGTTTTCCAAGTATTCAGTCTTTGACCCTAGCCAGACGTAAATTTAAATGTTATCTCCATGAATCTCTTACATGAAAAGCGCCGATGTCTAACAATAATGTTTGGGCAAAGGAATTTGTCTCAATAAATGTTTAAAACGGCATCCATTTCCTTCAAGCCCTCCAGTAATACCTCTAAAGCCAGTGATCCGTGCAAAAGCGCCACTGATTTAACACAATCAGCCGGTTTCTTTAATTCTATCTAATGGGTTCCTTATCATAGTATTAGTCATTTAAGCTACATAAACCGTCTCCTATAATTTTACTGAAGACATTGGGGTATTGACGTTACGGATTTTCTCTGTCATCAAGTGCGGGGTCTTTAAATTCGCCAGCATCTGCTAAACTGGGGTAATCTTTGTTGACAAGCTGTCTATGTGAGATGACTTCTTCCCATATGGTTAGAACAAACTTTTGCAATAACGTAGACAGACAGGACTCGGTGACACAGAGAAATAAAAGACAAAACAATGGTCTGCATGGCTGTTGGCTCAAGTCTTTACAGCGGTAAGATCCTTAACAAATTAATCTTCATTTGGAAAGGCAGGGATCTATGAATTGACAAGTCGCTGTAACGCAGGATATAAAAAATAGTTTAATCACCTCATTACCATTTTCTTTTTAAATTCGCAATTTAAACGTTAAAATTTGCAAGCATCATATAGGTCTAGTGTTATGCTCCCCATGCCAATTTTACATAAATTTTTAGTTTATACTGATTGTAACAGTAATTGTTGTAGCCAGAAATCACTGAAATAGTCTGATTTCTTATTTATATACTTTTGGCTGCTCGAACTTTCCGTCTGTCATTTCAGTGCACGTTGCGAGCAGCAAATGGCCCACGGGCCGCCACTTGAGAACCTGGGACATAGGCCAACTATTCTTCTTGGTCGAGTTAGGTGGGACAGATCCAAGACCAGAGAGGGGTCGAGAAGGTAGGGTATCCCCACCAAAAACAAGAGTTTCGCTAAGGCGCACTCGACAATCGTATATTTGTCTCAAAGTTTTCAACATGTTGTACCAGTTAGCATCAGAGAATTCTTGGTTATTCGTATTTCTCAGCTGTTAGTTCCCCCATTAGAATTGACCACACCACCTTAAATTAATTCAACTGTCCTAACTTCTGCCTTGAGCTCCGTTTGAATGAGGAAGCCACCTTTTCCGTTTGGCAACCTAGTTACGGGCCGGAACCAATGTGAGTGTGCATGGAACCTCTGATAACTTTAAAGAAAGGAAACACATCAAAGTGCCCAAACTATGTTTCACACAAACTATCTTTGTTCTTATCTCTATCAAGTGACAACCAAGTGACGATCAAGACAATCAAGTCACAACTAAAGACAATCAAGGACAATCAAGTAACAATCAAGTGGCAATCGAGAGACAATCCAAGGGACAATCAAGGGTTAATCAAATGTCAATCAAGTGACTGTCAAGTAACATTCAAGTGACTATCAAAAGACAATGGTTGACATCAAATCAAATGCGATTTTTATGGGGCAGATGTCCCAGAACCTGTGAGGCCCTCGGTAGAAATTGAGTGTTAGGGAACATGAGCATTAAAAAGGAAGATATTCTAAGTTGGTAAGAAGTTAAATTGAAGTATCGAAATCGGGTTGTGGCGTCTGCACAGTTTGCCCGTTAAAGGACAAAACAAATTTTGGGGAATACCCTCATTTAGTAAGTCATACCGTTTTCAAAGATTATTTTACTTCGAAGAGATTCGACTATGCCTAAACCCTCCTCGCTATCGTCATTTCTTTCGAATCTAGATGACTGCTTAATGTGTTTCTCTTTTAATTGATTTTTTGTGGTCCGTAGGAACTTAAATACATAATCATTTCAATTTTTCAAACATTCTCCAGTTCTCAAATAACGATACTTGACAAGTGTAATTGATGATAGAGCGCCGATGGGCTAAGCTAGGGAATGCTAGAGTAGCTGCATCTTGCTAAATGGCACCATTTCACATTTAGGCCTCTTAGGTGTTGCCTGTAGACTATACAATAAACAGACGCGTTGTGTGGAGCACAGTTGTCAGAATACCAGAATTCGCATTATTTCTATCACTCTGATTAGTACACACGTATACGAGTACAAACGTGTACTAGTACACACTTATCTACACTAGTATGAGTACACAATTTTACACCGTCATTTTTTAATCCTCTCAAAATTCGTGAGTGGTGGCCTACATGTAGTAGCTGCCAGTGCAAAATCAAACTCTTGAATACGAACACATCCGTACTAAATCTGAAATGATTAAATCGCGACATCATTTAAACTGAATCCGTCATTATGCCCAATCATTGTTAATGTCAGTTAATAGTCGTTCTATTTTTTCCTTGTCATGTTATTAGCCTCCGGGATATGACTGTGAGTGTCATTGAATTGTTTAAAGCAGTTTTCCCAATTGTAAATTTATTCACAAGGGAACATTTAGGAAAGGAACATTTCTTTGCGTTTCATCGTTTGGGTCTACATTCAAATGTCAAGGACAACCGAAATCATTGTCATGTCTACAACATACTAAAGGCATGTGAGACGTTATATCCACCAAAGTGAAATTACCGATTCACTTCTTGATTGATCTAATGTCATTACGAAGAGGCACCTCCCTGATCATTTGGGGTTACTTTCGACTTTAATCGCATGACAGAGCTATCGTAAACTCGTTGCCAATGTCTTTGCAGCAATTTCTCAACAGTCCGGGAGATTCTCCCGAACGTGGGAAAATTTACGCAACACAATATATAGGCTTGCTAACCTAATGTAGACAAGGTTTAGCAGGAATGAAGACCGCTCAAGAATTAATTTTGCGTTTATATGTAGAGCGGCATGGAAAACCACCAATTAGGACCTATCTTTTCTGTAGCTATGATAACCTGCCGAATATAAACTTTGCGAGGGCATCCAACTTGAAAACTATTCTCCACTGATAATGTACACACAGCACACCTGGAATTGAGGGTAAAACAGGCAGAATGGAGGAGCCTGTGATCAATATTTCTCCCAATCGGGGGATATTAGATTTTCCCAACATGGGGAACCTCCCGAACTGCTCAAGCAAATGTGGTATCAAAAAATGTAATTTTCAAACATCCATTGAATTAATGTCTGGAGTTGGTTGGACTGAACTGCGTTGAAAGACAAATTCTGATATGAGGTTATTTTTCAAGCTTCAGTATGTATATGAACCAGGCGCGTAACTAGGCGCCCCAGAAATTGTGTGTGTCCTAATAAAATGTGCAAGAATTGGACGGCGATCAATGCCGTGGCCCCCCATTTGATTTCTAGGCCCCCCTAAAAATTTCATCCTAGCTACGCCCCTGTCATGAACCTCGATACTTAAGAAGTAATCTTAACAACACTTCATCCTACCGATATAGAAATCATTTTTAACTGTCTTCATGTTCTAAAGCTTTTAAATCCTGTCCAATTACTTAATCATTAATTGGTCTAATGATCCAGTTTTATGAAACCCTTTTTGCAAATCAAATTAAAGAAAATGTTGTCAAACAATAGGTTGGAAGTATTATTACGTGTCACAGTGAAAAACCTTTTTGATTGTTCAATATTTGGACTTAGCTTGAAATATAGGCCAAGAAGTAGTTTGCAGTTTACCTCGCAAAGAGGTGATGAGAAGTAATTTCGGTATTATCTTTCACTCAGACTCATCCGAATAAATATCCTCAAATATTCCATGACATTTTTCCTATTGTTCGAGTTAAAGAGAATTGTCCGATTGCAAAGCTCCCGGAAGTGTTACTATGGAGACGGAATACAATGAATCCTTTAGCCGGGAAGTAAAAAGTTTAGAGTGAAGAGTTTGCTCATCAACTTCAGTGTAAATCAAATATAAATGTGCTTAGGTGGGTTGCTGATCTCTCGCCCTTAAAGGCAAGGTCCGAAAATAAAGTGTTTCGAATACAGTTAGAACATTTCAAAAATTTCATAGATTTAGTAAGCATCGATAGGGGAGTTTTTTCCACTGCTTCTTGCTTCGGCAAACCTCTGAGAGTCACGTACCCCGCGGAGCGGACTCTGTTTGCTCAGCTCCTCAGCTTCCCATACCACATATGACTGAACAAGGAATATGCTGCACAGCCTGCTACGTAGGCAAAGAGTCACGTTGAAGTATGTTATTTTTACAAAACTTACAAATTTTAAATCACTCTGAACTAACTCTGAAGGTTTTGAATGCTAAGATAACATGAAGTATTCCCGGTCTTTAAAAACGACAGTCCACAAAGGTGAAGGACTTCTATGGCTTATACATTACAACTTTATATCGGGGAGGGGGTTGGTCAACTAAATAATTTGAATCAAATTTGACTAATTTGCTTTTTGAAATGTTCAGTTCTGATGAGAAAACCTCAAATGGCTGTTGGATCAGAAAGTCACTGTACTTTGAGGAAATCAAACCCTTATCAACATATTTCTAAGCTTCACTACATCAAATGTCACCGCCCTGATATCTACTCGGCTAGAACACAGGTTTTAAGCAACCTTAAACTTTATGCACATTTTGTCAAAGACAAACAACTTTACTATATTGCACTTTCTAAGCAATTGAATGAGTTTAATGTGTGTTGTGTTTATTGAAATTTACTGTTGCGTTTGTTGAAGCTAATTCATGTGAGACTGGTATACTAAGTTTATCCCACAGGGCGTCACAGAAAAGCTACTGCAACAATCCACTAAGAATTCATTGACTTACAAAACATAACTTGTTTTGCTGCAGATGGAAATTTTATGCCCCAGTATTGAAATTATTAAAGGGAGAATGCAGTCACCCCAATAAAGAATTGTATAGTAGACTATATTCTATTTCCTGAATGGCTCTCGGGACAGTATTTTTCTCACTCAATTGCAAAATTTACAAGGAGCAACTGCTTGGTTTACCTTCAATATGCAATATTTATGTCCTAAAATATTAAGAAAGATACTTGGAAGTGAAAGGAGAAGAAATTTATGACATTTAGGTATTGTTTCAAAATAAGTTTGAGGCGACTGCTTTTGACCTTTAACTGCAAAGCGTCACCAAAACAATGTAGGCTACTAATTTTTCAAACACTTCACATTTTACTAAAAAAGTACATTGTGCCGCTTTTCATAGTATTCGGAATAATCGATGTTTCGCTGGGGACATTGTGGGTAGTTGTTTAGTAAATTAATACGCAAAGAACTTGTCGTATTATAAACTTGAGATTTACATTTTTAGTTTTGATTAAACTGTGGTATAAAAATCGTGCTAATCTATTACATTCAAAATCTAAAATATCATACATCTGCTACCACTTTTCTTGATGCACTCTGACAGTCTTAAACCCGAATATGACAAGTAGTACGTAATAAAATGTAAACACAGCAGTGGCCCGCTTGACGGGCCCGTCTTAATTAATTGAATCTTTGTCCACTCTGTGACTGTGCAATTATGTTCAGTCAATCGATATCCAAAAATTTCCTTTGACTTGTTCGAGAAACAGGGAGGCTTGGCGGTGTACAAACTCCGAGGTGCGACGGGAGATGACAGGTTCGCCATTTATATTCATTACATTGATGTTGTAAAACGATTCTGAAGTTTACAGAATAGATGCCAGACCACAGCTTGGCTCTTAGACCCTGCAACGTATGTAAACTCACAGGCATTGAACACGCACATATCTCGGCATTCCATCTAGATGTCTGTTTAGATTAATGTAGGCCTTTGACAAGGAACGATGGAAACTTTCACTGAATCTACGAGACCACACTCAGAGGACATTTTATGTCAACCAGATAAAACAAAATCACGCTATCGTATTTATAAATTCTATGTTTGACTGTTTACTGTTTGACACATTTAGTATAACATATAGGTCTTTACACATTAAAGCATCAGACACTTATAAGTAAGAATTATTCATAGCAATAATGAAATGGGTGTTAGTTGTTTGCTGGGGTGTTTTTGGCTGTGATTGTGGTGGATATTGCGGCGGTGGTTGCGGAGTCTGGTGTATAAATGATTGTGCTTATGGTTATTCTATTGTTGACAGATGGTGTTTTTGGCTGTGATTGTGGTGGATATTGCGGCGGTGGTTGCGGAGCCTGGTGTATAAATGATTGTGCTTATGGTTATTCTATTGTTGACGGATGGTGTTTTTGGCTGTGATTGTGGTGGATATTGCGGCGGTGGTTGTGGAGTCTGGTGTATAAATGATTGTGCTTATGGTTATTCTATTGTTGACGGATGGTGTTTTTGGCTGTGATTGTGGTGGATATTGCGGCGGTGGTTGTGGAGCCTGGTGTATAAATGATTGTGCTTATGGTTATTCTATTGTTGACAGATTGTTACAAAGGTTACAATTCTTTCTTCTGATGCTTGGAATAGTTTTCTCTTGTCGCAAAAGGCTTTGTAGGCTATGACGAATTGATGATGCATGCGCAAAATTTCTTCATCTCGGCCTTTTAAGGATGATATTAAAATGACGAAATTTAGGGTTGGCATACATGAAAACATTATTTGCCCCTATCCAGTTCACCCAAATATCCCCCTCAAAAATCACCTTACTGAAGCAGAAATCAGTTTTAAAGCTCTCTCTATATATTACATTGCAAGTCAGTACAGAGAATCCCCAAAACAAGTGTCTGTTTTCTGTACTTTTTCCAAATCCCATCGACTCTTTGGCTCTTTAGTGACAGCTCTCTGGGAAACCAAACTATACGTTAAAGTGTTCTGCTCATCAAAGAAGCTACGTCACGTCAGGGAGCTGCTTCTAGTGGCAGCTCCCTGGTCCCATGAAGGGACAAAGGCAAGTGTCTGTAAAATACTGGTATTAAGCTGAACAGGCTGTATGTGTAGCAATATAGTAGTAGTAACTAATTGTACTATGCATGTGATGCTACTAGGCTACGGGAGAACAATACTGCTTGTTATTGACAATGTAGCCGACTATTGAGTTGCTCCCATGATACCTTCAAAGAATCGATAAACCAACTCACCGTATCTTTAGTGTTAGTCGGACAGGTTTAAGAGCCCTTACGAAACTATGAGATTCACTGGTGACCAAACAGCTTCACTGTCCTTGAAGAAGTCTTACTATGGCACGTAGCTGGCTTAAAGCCCTAGAGCGCTATACGGGCCTTCTGGGGGCGCAAACACTCGATAAACACTTACCATGGACGGTAATCCTACCAAAGAGCTGCTACTTGTCAAACACCACCTCCCTTTTCCTACCGAAAGAGAATCGTTGAATTATTTTATACCTATTAGCGCATGAACTTAGTATACACTGCTTACTTCGTTAAGAGGCTTTTTCATCTCTCGGAATCTCTTAAAACTTCCGTAATGCCAGCCTCTAGATGACACGTAAAATAAACGACACTTTAGTTACCAGGACAACAGATAAATATCAAATTGGGGTAGCTCTTGGCCACTGGTGGTTTTTTTATTATTATTATTTTTATGTTTACATTGTCTAGTCAAGGGGCAAAAAACGAGTATACAATATTGCGTCTGCGAGTAAAAAAAAACAAAGTCGGCTAGTGAACTGGTCTGCCCGAGGGCGTTCCAGTCCGGCGGGCAACCGACTTCGTGGGCTGGGCAACCGATTCTGATGGCAAGCCAACTGCCAAGTGGGAGGAAAGCCGGAATACCCGGAGAAAAACCCACGTACACCGAGCAGGATTTGAACCCATGTGCATACACTGGGGTATAGACCACTCTGCCACTCGACGAAGTCGGCGAGTAAATCAGCGTACGTTTATTTAGTGTCATGAGTATGGGTGTAACATTGCAGATCAGCAACATATTTATAACTTGACGAGCTGCTGAGTATGCGTATGAGTTCAAATCCATTATCATGGGTATGTGTACAAGTATACGTAAGCATGAGTCCGTTGAAAGTATAGGTGTAATCACTACAAGTATACGACCTGAGTCTATTTCCCGAGTATACCATCAATATCATGACTGGACATATGGAGTTTAGTCAAGTTTTGTTCATAAGTCGTCGAAATGAATTTATGTTTCTACGACAATTAAAGGAGTGTTATGTTTTGATTGATAGATCTGGAGTGATTTACATATTAACAAACGAATCCTATAGTTACAAAAATGGAGTAATAGACTTAAAACTATACAAGTTTCTACTGATACTCCTACAGTTTGTGAGATACGTTTTACCTTACTCGTGTTATGTTTAGCACACTCTACTGGTTGCAATATATGATATTCAGTATACATGTCGTTCTGTTTATATGTGTAAGGCCTCGAGATTTGCGAACTGAATCGAAATCAAAATCATAATATATAGTTACCCCTGGTTAAAGATTGCTTGTCCTAGAGACAATCCTTCCAGACAGCTCGTAACTGACAAATGACAAATTACCTCCGCAGGTACCCATCTGACATCTGAGTATAAACGGGACAATTGGGTTATATCATCTTGCCCAGGGACACAGCACTAGAAACTAGTAAGGCGAGCCATCAATCCAAAAATCAAAATTGTAATGTCACAAATCCAGGGCTCGTCTCTACATATATACAGGTACTTCAAAAATGATCAAACCTTTAATTACGGGTACCACAATACATAGCCTAATAACATTTCACATTTACCTTCTAATGTCAAAATTTGAGACAAACATTTTAATTCTTCATGGGTTCTTCTCAAATGTGAGCACGCATGCTAGGTGTGTGTGTGTGTGTGTGGGGGGGGGGGGGTTACTCTCTAAATGCAAAAGAGTGAATTTCACTCTTCGACGATTGCCTACAGTGACCACTCGTTCTTCGAGTGAAAATTTCACTCTGCTGGGAATTCACTCCAAATGAGTGAATTAACACTCCAGGCAGAGCGGAATTCCACTCGAAACATAGAGTGGTCACTGTGGGCAATCGTCGAAAGAGTGAAATTCACTCTTTTACATTTGGAGAGTAATTAAAGAATGGTATAGCCAAGAGGATTGGGGCACATAATGGTGATGTTCACGATTCAGGGCTGTCGGAACCGGGAACTACCAGCCCCAGCCTCCTCTTCTTTTTCAGTTTGAATATTTTGTCGTAAAATGTCCAGAATTACCTTGGAAAAATGTCAAAACTTGGGAGTTGAATGGTCCAGCCCAATTCCTCCTTATCAAAATCCTTCACACGCCGCTCTATCTATAAACATTCTGGTATAAGACTTCATCTAATGGGTATCGTCATGCTTAGAGCGTCTTTGCGTGCCCTGTGGCTGTACTAGAGAAGATGAATAATGCTTGTATACCATTTTTTCCTTTTTCACACTAACATGAAGACGATCTACTTAATGCTGAAAAATACCGAGTTTGGTCAGTTAAACATTGGCTCAAATTTCCTCACTGTCCAAGGTTGTTTTGGAGAGGCCTTCTTGCACGGAAAAAGTGACATATGATATTTTTTGCAAAGGAATTGTGATTAAAATATTGGGGGTTCTCTGGGGTTCATTTGTCTATCTTAAATTGAGATTTAATGCATTTTGTGTGAAGATTTTGTTTTCATCTATTTGTGAAAGAATTTTGACGCCTCCGGATGTTTTTGTGACGAAACTCAAGGACAAGAGAGCGGTATTTGTCCAAAAAATATTGAGTATCATGCAACATTCTTTATATTGATTTCCTGCTGAGTGAATACGGTACATATTCTTGCAACATTTTGACATTATGTTGCCAAGGAGAAATAATGGTTTATGGCGACAACACAATGTCCTTAAATATTTAAATCCATCCTGATTAATTATTTATGCGAGTTTAAAACATACGTGCGATTTCGATTCTAACAGAAGCTGCCTTTAATGTATTTTAATTCATGGGCCTCTTACCGTCCACTCAGGTCTTAAGTGATACAAGAAAAGAACTTAAAAGCTTCTAATGTGCTCTCCGCAGGATGCAGTTATTTGAATTCAAATAATTGCACATAGACTCTGACTGATTCCAACCAAACATGTAAATAAGTTCCGATTTATTTTTAAGAATGCTCCAGTAGAAACAGATTTAGATTTCTCTAATGATATTCTCACCCTTTATCAGTTTCTTGTGGTAGTGTCTTTTTTTTATAAATTAAAAGAACGTTGAATCCTATATGTTATCATTCAGATAGGGAAGTGATAAAATCGATATATTGCAGGTGGGTTTACAGCTTTCAAGAGAAATCAAAATCAAAAATAAGGTGATATGTTTTCATTTTCACTAAAGAATTAAATGAATCAGTACTTGCCACTTAGTCTATACAGCTATAAATTTCTCGTCAAATACTAGAATACCTATTTCAAATACGAGATTATTTGTTGTAAGTGTGTAAGCTATATAAGGAGTAGGAATCAGGGGCTGAGGTGCTTTAGCCCCCCCCCCCCGTCAAAACTGTGGTGGGGTGGAAGTATGCTTCCACCTCCAATCCAAGTACGAAAACCCTTTATTTATTTCCTCTGTAAAAATGTCAAAAATTCGCAGTAAATTTCCTTAAAATTTGTCCAACCTGTTGCATAAAATTGGATCTAAAGACTCAAATATCCGAAAATTTTCCAAAGGGGAGGGGGACACCTTCTCCCCTTAGACCCCTCCCCCAGGACAGCGCTCCGAAACAACGTTCGACCCAGTCTCGAACAGCTCCCCACGTCTATTTATGTAATCACTTCATGTTCGGTAGGGTTAATAATTTTAGAGTATCCCAGAACTAAATAAATCCTCTCTCTTGTTGAACATACGCTTATTGTTTAAAGTTTACCCCTTGCAACTATCTCTAGATCAACACCTCTCCCTCCCAAAAGCTTGTACATTTTCTGATGGCTAAATTACTTAAGCCAAACTGTTGGCATGGTTTCTAAATTGCTGTTGGTTAGAGTCTTTGTCAGGCATGGTGCAAGAGCATAGGTTTTCCACTACTCCCATCTTTGGAAAAAGTGTCTAAATAATAAAATTATGAGAATAATGTTATACTTTTCTTTGTCCAATGGAGACGTGAAGTAGACAAGACTGGGAGTAATTTAGTACACGCCTATCTCGTTATCCTTTGAGCAGCACTGGCAAATGGGAAGGCGGATTGTCGGGTACTCTTCCAAGATCTATACTTGTCCGGACTTTGGTGGAACCTAAGATAGTCTTACCGGCTTGGACTTAAACAATACCTGGATATTTTTTACAACAGGGGTTCTCAAGTGTTTGGGGCGCACGCCACTTTTACTTGAGTTTTGTTTGCTAAAAATGTATTGTAGGAGCCTGAGCTTCTTTCAGTAGCTTTACTTGTGTTAAAATTTTTGGGCTTCTCGAATCTTCCACAGGCCATTGTTGAGAACACCGTTGGGGGGGGGGGGGCAATGGCTCACGGGCCCCCACTTGAGTACCCACCCTTAAGAGTGTTGTTTCTATCTTGCAAGTCCATACCACATACGCAGTGACAGCCTGAGTAATGGCTCGATCATTTTTATGTGGAGTTCTCTGAGAGTAAATATAACTCAGAGCTAACTTGATTCTTCTTGTTGTATTTGCACGGCGAGAGCATCTGACGCCATCTGATATAAAAGAAACACTGTTGCATTTTGGCAACCTTCTCTGCAAAACAAAACAACTGAAATTTTATATTTATAAATACATAGCCTAGTGAATGTTCATCTCAGAGAATGTAAACCTATTAGAACCTTTCAATACTAATAATCCAGATTA
The DNA here is from genome assembly GCA_029531755.1 of Holothuria leucospilota. Lineage (NCBI taxonomy): Eukaryota > Metazoa > Echinodermata > Holothuroidea > Aspidochirotida > Holothuriidae > Holothuria > Holothuria leucospilota. The sequence goes on along the minus strand of CM055976.1, from coordinate 1,539,777 downwards.
GTTGGACAGAAATATCAGCAGGATTTTTGCAGGCCAGTGTGGAACAACCAATCCGGTAGGTTAGCTTTGGTTCCACAGACGTTAATCTCTGGTTTTTCAATATTTCGTCTTAAAAGAATGGTCCAAACCCCAAGTAATATTTGTTTCATAAACGACGTACTACAGAATCTAAGAAGGACAGTTGTGTTACAATTACCATTAGCCCTTTAAAAATATTCAAGGCTACATCACTGGATTCGAAGCGAACTTGAGTGCGGTGTGAAATGTCATATGAACGACGGTTTGTGTTAAATAAGTTATTCTCCCCTATATACTAATAATAAACTTAACTTGAACCACTTTAAAAGGTCCATCATACAGGCATGAAAATTCTATCAGCTCTCCGTTTTCAAATTTGTAGTCACGTGGATTATCGTGCCTGCATTCAAGGAGCACATAAACACAATTTACTGTACTTCTAAAGAGAAGGGCCTTTGTGTGTCATCCCTGCCAGGTGGACCACTGCGATGACGAATCATTTGTAAATCGTCCCTTTTATCCGTTGCTTTTGTCCTTTTGTTCTCTTTCTCTTTAATCCAATCTTCGGCTGAAGATGAGAAGGCGCTTCTTTCAATATTTTTCTGAAAAATCAATTTTACCTTAAAGAATCGATGCTGAGTTTAGACTCCCTAGCCCGTTAAGAATATTTCTCTACATGTCTTTCAATTGCCCCTTACAGTTAGTACAGAAGTTTACATTAGTTTCAATGTACTTAAACTGGAAAGGTACATATGTATCTAGGGAAGGTGCGGAGAGCACACTTTATTCCATTATGAAATTAGAGTTATGTGAAAATTGGGGTTCAATTAGGGATTTGTTGTCTCCAACATGGCTACCCAAATTTTCCACTCAGTGAAATTTTCCTTTAAATGAAAGCTACAGTTTCAATTACGTTGATTAATTCAACGGATAACTGTAAGGGCCCTCCCAAATTTGCGGTCAGTCGGCTTCCTAAAGTTACCACATTAAAAGCCTGATGGTTTTACATCTTATGGCTTCTGTGTTTAACGAGCACATGCGACCGGGCACTGTCTTACGTGAAAGCGAGGTAAACATCGCACTTACTATAAAACATCTAGACTAGCGGATAGATATCGTCTGCCAGTGAGCTATGCCATCTCTTTCCATCACGGAAGGAAGGTGAAGACATGGTGTCATTTATTGCCATTGTAAGACATAAAATTCTACATTAACAATCAGCACGAGTTTCTCTGTAACATTTTTATTTCCCTTTTTCAGCTTGTATACAACTAGAGACGGGAGTAAATGTCCTGTTTGGGCCATCATCAGGGCTTGACGCCTACGCCATTCGCTCGGTAGCAAACTTACTACACGTACCATTCATCAACGTTGACTGGGTCGCCAACCCACCCACAGATCCGGGAGATCTAACAGTCAACTTCTACCCCCAGGGAAATTTCATCGGAAGGGCAGTTTTAGCTCTGGTCTTGAAATATAAGTGGAGGAAAATGGTGTTGGTTTATGAAGAGGACGACGGTAAATACATTTTAACCTTATTGATAATAAACACAGAATTGGACATGGGCTTGTTCTATGGCGTATCCTTGGGATTACGTGATAGGAGAGAAAGGAACTTTTGTCCCCACCCAACCTCCACCCACACCCAAAAATGGCGAAAACCATTATCATGACATTTTCATGTTCTGTTTGGTATGCAACCACTTATTTTACTTTTACAGACAAAAACGGCCAATACGCCTATGGTTTAACTCTCGGCGCAGAAATATTAAATTATAGTCTTAAGCGGCAGAGAAGGGGGGGGGGGGACTGAACATTACTGAGCAAGAATCACACTTGAACGTATAAGACGTCACATAGCGATGATACAACACACCAATAAAAACGTTGGGTCGTATACTACATTGCTCCAAGGTGGATAAGTATGTTACACACTTCTCGGTACCTTTTTAAGCCATCATTCAAAACTCAGGCTTGAGAGACAAAGTTAGACAAATGATCTGTTAGTAAATGATTGATTTCATATTGATTCAGTAAGGAGTGATCTCACAACGGTCTCGGAGCTGCTAGGTTTTATGGCTGACTTCTGTTCCATGGTGTAGGTTGGTGTCAGTGGAGTATAGGCATCATCTGCCACTTATTGCAAGTGACGGATAATCAGTGTTTCCTTTCCCAAACATTATATAACTGTGACATCATTCTTCATACTTACTGACCGGTTTTAACCGGGTACCTTGGTAGGCAACAACTTTACGGCGATTACTGAGACTTTAGATGTACCTTATATAGGTTTAATTTATTGCCTCTTGTATGTATGTATGTATGTATATATATATATATATATATATATAATGTAGAGTGAATTAGGAAATTAGGTCTGGGTTCGAGTCCCAGTGGAGGCAGTCGATTTTTCGTCTAGCCAGATTTCCAGTTTGATTTATTATATATATATATATATATATATATATATATATATATATATATATATATATATATATATATATATATATATATATATATATATATATATATATACGGTATATAGGGTCGAAATACTGCGGAGCACTAGAGTAGTATGTAAGGTCGATGAAGGTTGAGGGGCCTTCAGAGTTGAAAAGAACATTTCCAAGCACTTAGTTCGGGCTTCCCACCCACAACAACCAACTGACAACACCCCAGGTACATTTCCCTGTGGTCGTAGTAGGTGAAACACATGCCCAGTGGTTGGCAAGAACACACTCATTAATATTTTGGGTTCTAACGGCAACAGATTTAGTGTGAACCAACACTTCACCTGTACTTCCACAAACTTGGTTTACATTTTAGTTTGTGGACATTGCAATTGCCTGTATGTGGGAGAGACCAAACGTCGCCTGGCTGACCGAATCACTGAACACCTCAGGTCCATCAAACAAAACCTTCAAGGTTATCCGGTCGCTACACATTTCAACCCCCCATCACCGTGCTCAATTGAAGACTTGGCCGTTACTGCAGCCTTAATGTGCAGAGGTTCTGACCGTGATCGTCAGACCGCCGAAAACCGGCTTATCATGAAACTCGGGACCCTCTCCCCACACGGTCTTAACATTAGAATGGACCTTTTTTAACCTGTTCCCCTTTTCATTACTTTTTACCAGTTTTTTCAGCCTTCTTTCGCTTTTGTACACCGTGTTCGTTGTGTGCGACCGGTTTGTTCGTGCCGTTCTTCAATGTGTTTCTTCTCTATTTCTACTTCTTTGTTGTTCAGTTGCATTTCTTTGCCACCTGATGAAGAGTCTATACTCGAAACGTCGTGGAATTTTCCGCAAACTTTAAGCACTTTTTACAACCTTTATCGACCTATATATATATATATATATATATATATATATATATATATATATATATATATATATATATATATATATATATATATATATATATAACGCTAATTCCCCCTTAAGGGGAAATTGTTATATCTGCTTGTACATAGGGCGAAAAAGTGATAATAAAATACATAAGAAATAAATTCGCCATAACGTCTAAAATTATAATTAACGTTATTTCAATGGCCAGCCATCCGTTCGTGTTAACAGCTAGGTGTCCGTAAATTTGACAACTTTGAAGTAATGACATCTAGTTTGTAAATCTAAGAGGGCGCTCTTGTGAGTTTACGTATTCCTATAGAAAAAGTGTGTGGAAACGTTAAGGCGAAACTTATACTTCACCCGAAAAATTTTTTCCCCTTAAGGTCGACTTTTCAACAACAACTTTCCCCCTAAGTGCCGAATTAGAGAAATATATATATATATATATATATATATATATATATATATATATATATATATATATATATATTCTTAACAAAGTAAACCAGTCAATGGTAGAGTGCTTAACATATGAAGGGAGCTTAAATATTGAAAGGTTGTGAGTATAGGGTACTACAAGGTAGCTTTAGAGCACTGTTTCGTAAGGGCCCAGTGTGGTAGGTCCTCACTCTTCAGAAGCCTGATGTAGAATGGTCCATTCTACATCACGCTTCTGAAGAGTGAGGACCTACCACACTGGATCCTTACAAAACAGTGCTGTAAAGCTGCCTTGCAGTACCCTATAGTCCCAACCTTTCAATATATATGTAGGTAAATGGTTCACGTAAGCTTCATGGAGATGAAACAGTCTTCGACTTCGTATATTGTGCTGAAATGCTACTGGCTGACACAGTGTGTACTAACCAGAATAAGAGATGACAAGATAGTGTAATGAATCTACCGAATTTCTCGGCAGCTTTCACTTTCGTTAAATGAACAGTGTTTGAGTCGTTGTCAAAGTACCTAGAAAAAGAAAAAAAAACACCTTTAGCCTACGAAGCATATATATACTGAAAAGCTTTATTATATTTATTTTATGATTTGACAATCAAACTTACTGCATGCGCTCATCGCGTCAAGTTTGGAAGCTAATATAGTTTTAAAACTTTATCATAAAAACAAAATTCTGTTCCCGTCCTGGTTTACCTCGTCTTAAAACAATACAAATCATTTACCATTTCGGACGATAACAATTAAAAAGATATTTGGTGTTAAGTAATTCTGGCACAGTATGGATTTAACTGCACGGTAAGAAACTTACTCTTGTATTTTACTGGTCAGTTTGTGTCAATATAAATAATAATTTTACCACAATGATTGTAATTAGGTATTTTACAACCCCGTCCGCAATTTGCATAGGGAGGCAAATATGAGTGCCATGTAGCAGTATATTTAATATCCCCTCTAGCGAACTAGGTCGGAAAACGGGAGCGAGATTTGATTATGTTATCTTGTACGATCTTGTTAAAGTTGTATCTTTTTCTTCGACCACTGGCCATAAACGAAAAACTGCGAAGGATCCTTTATCGAAGTACCAAATAGGCAGAGATAGTTTGATCACTGATCCATGGCTGTATAAAGCAACTCAGGTATTTCACTTACATAGAAGTAGACCACACTTCCAGTTATGCAGGCTAGCATCGCCACCGAACACAGTGATGTTATAGGCCTGTACATAATATTTTTACAGTAACGATTTCTTTTCTAGGTAAAAACTTATAATTATAAACCGTAACCGTGAGATCGAAATGGTCACCCGATTCCATTGTCAGAAAATCGCCAAGTTGTAAATGTGAGAAACAGGACACTATTTTACTAAATTTTGTCCTAGTTTAGACAAAAGTTAACACTTGTACGATTTATTTATATCTAGAAAGTATATCAAATATCAGTTACGAATCTTTTTATTTCAGTACAGTTGATTGAAATATTTTTGTCCGCAAACAGTTCTCGTAAAGGCAACTTGATCAAGGGCAGAACTTTAGAACGTAATAATGAATCTGCGATTACAGATCCTTGATTTCCCATGGGACGCACAGAAGGAAATAAATGCGCCGTGTTACTATAGTAGTATACGACATATAGTGTGGGTCGTTGATGACGGTACTTCTTATGAGAAACTAAATTAAAGATGCGTCGAAGTGTACTTTATAGCGCTGCAGGCACTTGATACAAAATATCCTATACAAACAAGTTAAGCACAAACAAAATGCGAAATTTTCTCATATTTTCCTTGGCGGGACTTTGTCACCCTATATGACAGTTGGTAAATGCTATTATAATTAATCACCCAGTGGGGAATTCCTTCCAAATGAAAATATGACAGGTTTGCGGTTTTCGGGTGTAGAGTAGCTTGTTGGGTTGTTCGATGTAAACTAATGGAGTAATCCAACATTAAATCGAGCTTTCTGAGACTTACAACCCAATTAGTAAACAGCAGGCTGTTAGCTAAAGGGAAACACAGTCAATCCTGCTTTATTTTGCAACATGGGCTATATGTGATAAATTTCGTCTTATTTTCATTGTAAGCAGACGTATATTACGTTTCAGAATAAAAAAGTATTGTATTTTTAAAGGAAATAAGTAATTGCCCCAATTTATTTTGGAACCGTTTAATTTTACAAATCCTTTCTAACATCCTTTGCAGGTATTTTCATGATACTTTCGAACATATATATATATATATATATATATATATTATATATATATATATATATATATATATATATATATATATATATATATATATATATATATTAAACAATAAACGCAAACCGAGCAGTTGTTTTGCAAGAATGGAACTATTCAATAACTAAAATAATGTCACATGATTGAATAGAGCCAATCAGTGGGGTAGCTACGGGGGGCTTAGGGGCTCGAGCACCCCACAAAATCGTCTCGCCCCCAAGCGCCCCCACTGGCGATCTGGGCAAAAAAAATTCACCCACTCTGAACAATTTTCAATAAATTCGGAAAGACTGTGACAAACTTTATGTGCTTGAGAATAAAATAATCAAACTTTACATTTTTGCACCAAAATTGCACATCTGGATGGCTGCTATCCAGCCTGGCAAGTGCCGTTTCCGGCGATCTTAGATGTATTAAAATCTCAAATTTTCTTGGTGCGCTCCCCGCCAACTCATGGTGGCGCTCCGCTTAGACAGTAAACGAGATTCAAACTGCCAATCCCCGGACCCAAAGTCCGGCCAGCTGAGCTAATTCGTCCTTACAAAAATGTGTTTGAGATTAAATGAAACTTCACTTTTTTTTATCAAAATTGCATATCTTGATGGCTGCTGTCAAGCATGGCAAGTGCCGTTTCCGGCGATCTGGGATGTATTAAAATCTCAAATTTTCTTGGTACGCTCCTCGCCAACCCATGTGGCGCTCGGCGTAGATAGTTAACAGGAGCCGCCACAAAAATCTCCTGCCCCCAGACCCCCCCCCCCAAACAAAAAATCCTGGCTACGCCACTGGAGCCAATCATGAATTATACATCAAGGTGTACTAATTCAAATTGGGGTGCATGCTGGGTGAAAAAAACACTACTTTTTGTGAATGACTTTAAATAATGCAGTGACAAAATATTGTCACATGGTCAGAAAAACCCATACATGAATTAGTTTATTGGGGTACATTAATTCAAACTGTGGTGACCGTAGTTGCAAGAGGGTCTGACAAGGAGCTGCTATAGCCTGCTGCTTTAACAGCTACCTGGTCCTAAATACATATTAGGATCTGTATTCTGTAAGTTTCAATATAAGCAGGAGAAGGACAAAGGTTTTAGTCAGGCATGACTTCATCACCTTTCTTCCTGTCTGCAGGACATTTTGACCTCCAATTATTCTTTGTACTATTCTCTTGCCGTACACACGTGTCGTTTCTGACATCCTTTGTGCGCTTGAGCAATGACCGGCAATATTGCAATTGGTTACGTCGCATGAAATCGTATAAATGTTGGTTTCTTTATGTTGAAGTCGCCCTTGTACTGATTTCTGTCAATTTCTTCGTTAATTTAGCCCTCCTTGCTTTTATTCCCTTTGAGGTTCTCGTCATGGTCCTAAAAACTAAAACATAAAAAACAAAGATACAAATGCAAACAATGGACATTCCCCTAAACAAGAGAGCTTCTGACAAACATTTCCCTATGCAAGATGGCTTCTACTAAACATATCAGCATAGCGTAATATCTCCTACATTTTACAGCCTACTGCGACAATTTATAGTAAAACACATTTACGCGATAAGTTAAATGTCAAATCATGTCAATGCTGGCAACTGTCTTACGCCTAAGTCTTTTAAATCTAGTTCATTTCATCTTCATTAGTCCATGTGCCTTCCCATGTAGCACCGCATCGGTCAGAAAGTGTGTCACGTGGGTGTTGGTTTAAAAACTACTTTGCTGTAACACTGAGTTTCAAAAAAACGTAAACTGAACAAAACTTTTAGTGCATAATATCATTATATCGTGTGAATAAGTCAGTTACATTTTTTAGAAAATTTCATTGACAATTTAGGGGAATCTCAGTGAAAGAAAATAATTTTTATCACATGTCATTTGAGCCCTTCTCTAATATCTTCTACACACCTCAAAGATATTTTTGTTTGACTTCAAACTGATTGTTATCAAGTAAGACTGAGAGTGCTTCAAGGTTATATGATAAGTATCTACTGACAGATTGGTTCTAAAATCTTTCCTTATTCTTAAAACCGAAGTCTTTATTTGACTTTGAAACTTGACACAGTACATGGTTTGTAAAGCGTTCAGCTGTCCAGTTAAGCCTTAGTTTAAATTTCAGATTTTGTGAAAATAAAGTTCACAACTGCTCCAGTTTTACATATATATATATATATATATATATATATATATATATATATATATATATATATATATATATATATATATATATATATATATATATATAGATATAGATATAGATATATATATATATAGATATATATATATATATAATTAACACTAGGATCAGCCAAGAGTGTTCTATGCTTCAATGCTGTATGTATGTATATATATATATATATATGTATATATATATATATATTATCAACCTGCAAATAATGTACATTAGACTCGTTTTGAGATGTACTTTGCATCAATCAATCAGATGCGCCTTCCCTTGTGTACTCGACGAAAGAAGAGGAGACCACAAAACTTTGAGAACAAAATGAAATTACATTGCCTTAACACATCCCTTGAAAAATATCCCCCACCCACTCCCCAGCAGAACACCGTGTCTGGCTACAGGCCTAGCACCAATAACGGGGGTAACATCCTTATTTTATGTAACTTATATTTTTGTCAATGTGCTCTTTTAGAATCTCTATGAATCATGCTCTATGTACCGGTTTTCTCTCACAGCACTGGTCCGGTTACAAGACCTGCTGCATCATTCGGCGACTGTTAAAGATGCCCAATCATTCAGCATTAGCTTGATACGGATGAATCCTCAAAAGTATAGACAAGCATTAAAAAAAGTCAAATTCTCAGGTTTTAATTTTGTCATCGTCGACTGTAGTCGAGATTCAATTCCTCATATGTTAGAAAACGTAAGTATTATAAAATTAGATAATTTACCAACCTAGCTGCTTTTAAGCCGGGTGGGATTTTCGTGTGTCATGTGTCACTGTATAAATCAGGGCACCGATAAAGCCAGAGTGCAAATTCTTACCTAAAGGAATTTATTCAGATTTTGGGGCAAGTGAATGAAGTTTGGAAGATAGGACTAAGAACCTACAATACACCTTACAAAATGTGATTTATTTTAGCTACAAAATTTATCTTTATGTTGTGCCAGTTTCTTTAAGCTGTAAGCTGTCTCATCTCTACGGGGCTTTACTTATTAAGTCTACGGGGATAGTCCCTTTATTCTTTGTAATTTAAGTATCCACAGTTTATGCGAAAACATTCATAGCATAGATCTAATCTGATCTGAATTTATGCTAGATGTTGTACCCTACTTTCAACACAAAAATAAAAGTTTCAATCATACTCTCTGTCAAAGGGATAAATAAGGGCATTTCTTCTAATGAGAACCTATGGCAGTGCACAAACTGTAAATGTGGCGAGAAATTGAAGAAGGATTTTTCTTTAATGTGTCTTTTTGTAAAAGAGCATTTGTTGCTCATCATAAATCATTAAACCATTGTAAAAGTACATAAAAACATGGTAATGGAATCAAATGCTAACGACAAGAGCAGTAGAAATTACATATCGCCATTAAATCTCTCTAGTTTTCCTTAATAGTGGGAAAGACGAAACGAGACCAAGAAATTGGTCGAAGAAAAAATAAATAAATCACCAGAAAAATGTTATAGATTGACAGGCTCTGTTGCAATAATGGTTGTTTTATATAATCAAATAATTCTCCTCTTTTGTAGATGCTAGAGTTACAAATGCTTGCCAGCCAATATCACTACATCTTTACATCTCTGGTAAGTATAAACGATATGTGTAAAGTTTCAAAATGCCAAAAACCCGTCCATAGAGAGTTACTACAAATAGCATTGCTTATAACCACGGTGCACTCAAATTGACCACGGGGAATGTGCCATCCGAATTATATGTTCACGATACCTGACCAAACTGTTAAGTTTCCTACATAATAAATTATCAAACGTGTCAGACTGAATTAGTAACTAACAACTTCGCACCTTACATAACATGTTTTGGGATAAGATCGGCTAAAACCGCGATCAACGGTTATCGCAGTTCATTGATGCTATCGATTTCGGTTTAGGACGTCTTATTTTTAACCTTCACAATACCCTTACAATATTTTGGGTGTCAAAATAAATTTGTGTCAAGAAGACAATGTTTAATGGCGTTGTCTACTTGTACATACGTAATATATTACTCCTTTCATTTGTCGACATTCCTCATTTTATTGTCTCGCTTTTCGTCAGCCTTCCTCTTTGAAAACTTTCCAAGCCTCTGAAACCATTGACATTTTTTCCTTTGGTTTAATAGTCTGACTATTTCTTCTAAAGTTTCGCTAAGTTAGAAAAAGCGAGCCAGTTACCTTGTGAGATTGAAAGGTCTTCTCACGATTCATTAAAACAAAAGAGTATGTAATACCTAGAGCCTCAGTGAAAGAGAGGGATTGAGTTTCTTCCGTAGAGGGTCCGAAACGATTCATTTTGCTTGAAAAATCTTTCACTGAAGATGGCATGTTTCTTGGATACGTTATTCTGCCAATGTTTTTTTTTTGTTATCCCTGACATAAATGAGTGAATTGCACACTGCTATTCGACCCTCAAAAACGTCCAATTCGATTTTCTTACAAGTGAAGACCTTACAGTTTCGTGCAGTGATACTGTATACAATTAAAATGGTGTGAAAATTACTCCATAGACGAGAGCTTTACGTTAAACTTTGAGACTGTCACTACGACCGCGCCTGACAGAAGATGATTCCGATTTCACAATTAAGTTAGACGCAACTGAACATCGCGAAGAAATGAATACAATAGATATCTTGAGAATACATAAGGATCTCACCACACTTGTGTGAAGGATGAAGCTCTCAATTCCAAAATTGAGTTATACGTAGCTGAAGACGGTGGAGAGTAATATTATACCTTGATAATTATAACTGAATTAAAAAACTGAAATGTACACAGTTGCCAGAAAAATGAAATTGGAAAGTGTTTATGTCTCAGAGACAGAGAATCTGCTAGATTAGATGCCTAGTTTATCTTCTGCTGCAAATTGTCTCTGTCTTAATTAATTTTTTTTCGACCGAATTTACCATTAGAATACTTTTCATGATTAGCAGAGTAAGGGGCTGACCTACTTAAAGGTTGCGCATTCATTTCGTCATTGAAAACGAAATTTTTCCATTAGAAATGCCAAAACTTCGAATTTTGAGAACCGAGAGATCAAAACTTCTGCTCAAATATGAATGAATGAATGAATGAATGAATGAATGAATGAATGAATGAATGAATGAATGAATGAATGAATGAATGAATGAATGAATGAAGGAAGGAAGGAAGGAAGGAATGAACGAATAATAAACGAATGATTGAGTAAAGGATTGACTGTATCAATCAACGAATCAATGAACGAAGGCACAAAATGAATCAATCAGGCAATTAATATTTTAAGTATTCATTGTGTAACTTAAATTGAAGAATTAATTTGAATTTAAAATATGCACATCGAATGCAAATATTGATGTTTGAGATACTACGGTTTGCAATTGGCTGTGAAAATATAGAATGATACAAAACTTACAGAGGTCCTGTTGTGATACTACTTCGTGAGAGGTGTTTATTCAACAGTTTTGTACATTCATATCGCTGAAAGTTAAACGTCGAAGTTGATTTCATACAGTCTAAAAGTCAATTTGCACCTTTTTGCCCAATATTACACGAATTGTAATAATTGAAAATGCCGTCTGAAAAAAACGATGTGTTCTCACAAAGAAACTGAGTATAAAATCTAAAAGAATTAACGGTTTTTGTGGAAATTCATAATATCTGGGGTCTTATGTACGTCTTGAATTGTAAATGATAAATGAAAATGTCCTCCTAATGTGTGGTACGAATTTTGATCGTAATATTCTGTATTGAAAAGTTAATGGGCAGTCATACTTTATTATAACAAATGACATCCATTATTTTTCGGAATACGTTCATTTAATCGACTACCATTTGGCTCTAAAAAACCCATAAATTTAGTCCACAATAAGTATATGTGACCTGTGCGTGTAATTAGTCATATGACAAGTCAAAAATTAATTAATTAATGTTTTTGTGGGAATTTAAAATCGCTGAGGTCTTACGTACGTCTTGAATTGTAAATGATAAATGAAAATGTTCTCCTAATGTGTTTTACGAATTTTGATCGTAATGTTCTGTATTAAAAATGTAATGGGGCAGTCATACATTATTATAACAAATGACATCCATTATTTTTTGGTAAACGTCAATTTAATCACCAACCATTTGACTCTAAGATACCCTATAAATTTAAATTTAGTCCACAATAAGTTTATGCGACCTGTGCATGTAATAAGTCATATGGAACATCAGTTTGGATAGACCGCACATGACGTCAGAAACTCATAAAACCGAAGTGCGCATGCTCAGTTGACAACCATTTTGAAACTTTTGTACAAACCGTAGGGCAGCATGCCTTCTATATTAAGCGGTTTTCCAGTAGGGGATGACATCACTGCATAGGGTCTACAAAATTAGTCAACGTCAGGCCATATATGACTAATTAACGTTATTTGACTATTTTTAAGAGTATAGACCGTATGCACTGACGTCAGTCTTGATAACCGACTCTTATGTTATGTTAGAGGACAAACAATGAATGTAATGTATACCCTAGTAAGTTACGGGCCTGCATCAGCCGAGTGTGCATTTCAGTTCTATGAACTTGTGACTTCAAATGCATACGCTTCATTGTAGCATATCGCATTAAACTAATCTCATTCATAACATCGTTACTGATTATTACTGATTAATGATACATCCTTTTCACATTGGCACCTTTTTTCACTTCAGGATATTTTTTCAATGGATCTTAAAAGATACTCTGAAGGAGGCGCCGAGGTAGCTGTTTTTCACGTGATTGATAGGTCAAATAAAAACACGGCAGATGTAATGGACATTTGGAGAGAAAATTCGACAACGCCGTTGCTAGGGAATGGAACAGAATATCAACTAGCAGGCTTATCGGTAATGGTTTCTTTTATTTATGTCGATGTTTTTGCTGTCTGGCACTTGCTCCAAAAAGAATATTTAATTGTAGTTTACATCGACACAGGGGTGTCGGAGGTGGTTCGACTATTGAGGGTTCGGGGCATAGGCGGATGAGATGAGAGGTCCGGGGCGGAAGGCCCCAACCAAACTTTTCCATATTAGGGTAAATCTGTGGTTTTTTTTCAAGGCAAAGTACATGGTTTGTTTGCTGGCTTAGAAGGGAAATTCAGTGCAAGCACCTTCGCCCTTCTAGTAAATTCTTCCCGGACATGGTCCGGGCTTTCCCCCACGATAAGTAGATAAGGGTAGCTATCACATGCGATCTTCAGAGGTCTGCGGACCGTACAATCATTTTCAGGACAATGTAATTTTAAGCCTTATCATTAGCAAAGAATTGAGTAGTCAATTTCTTCTTATGTTTGTGAAAAGTGGTCTCGGACCGGTTGATCGAGCCCTGAGCGGTGTCTTTTTACGATTTATAATATTGTCGTGCTTAGTCATCCAAGTAACGCCGGCTAACCACCATTTGTTTTTGTTTGTTTCCAACAGTCGTGGGCCGCATTAACATATGACGCAATGCACGCTGTTTCGTATGCCTCGTCGTCTCTCAATGTTAGCCGGGATCTCAAACCTGAATCCATGTCCTGCCAAGAGATTGGTAATTGGTCTCAAAATGGAGTAAACCTTTACAACTTTATTAAAGATGTAAGTCTTTCAATAGAAATTTTCACGTGATGTCATGTTCTGTTTACTCCGCCATCTTGAAGTAGCTCGTGGAGATATTGTACGTGGTATGCACGTCTCACATCTTACGCACATGGAAAATTATGTATACATCATATATTGCACATGCGCACTAGTAGCACCTCGATTGATTGGGCGCTTGGCGTACGTGTATTCATTTGCTCTTAGTGAATTCTTCAAGACGGTTTTATTGCGTTACCATAGAATACGTGACGTCGTTGGAAAAGGTCTGTTCAAATTCAATTCAATGTTCTATTATATACTCCACGTGTCACGTTTAAGGCCTGATCAGACTTTGGGCAGTTGAAACAGTTAGGTGTTAGGACACCTCTGTGATCGAAACTTCCTTCTTGACTGCTTGAAGTAAATCTGGACATGAGGATAGAAGGCTGGCCGACACACAAACACCTTTTGCTATTGTTTTCATAATTTAAACTTCAATTCTCTCTTCTCACTTGTTGAACAATATCTTCCAAAAATGCGAACTTTTCGTTTTCTGTGAACGTCAAGTGTAATGCATGACTGCTCTTGCTCGTGTTACATAAGTTCTACAACTGAAATATTTGGAAAACTCAAGTTTACTAATTTTCAACTTCACATGCCAACATAATTAAATTTGTCCAAAACAATGGTCACACTCTTGCTTTCAGTGGTTGCATATATATTGTTCACTCCTCTAAATGTTACAAATGTTTAGGTTTATATCACTTGTTTAATTTTCAGGTTGATTTTGACGGTTTGACAGGACGAGTTAACTTTACCGATGGCCTTAGGACGTCTCCCACCCTTGAAATTTCAACAATAGATGAGGGCGGCCTACAACGTGTAAGACAAACACTATATTTACACTGGGAGTTTTTACGGGGACCAGGAGACAGCTTCTCCCTTTAAGTGTGTATTTACTGCGTGCATCTTAGATAAAACTTAATGAGCATGCGCAGTCTTCTCCTACACTCTAAAACTCAGTGTATAGAGCTTTATACTGAAAGCATTTGTCTTCACTTTTGCTCCCCTGTTTAAACATGTTAAGTGCTAAACACACATGTCAATTCAAGTGTTTCAAGTTTACTTAGCCAAATGGAAGCAGGAATGCTTTTATGAGTCTGGTTTCGTAAAAGTAGTAAGCAAAAAGGCAATATAAATATACATATATATATATATATATATATATATATATATATATATATATATATATATATATATATATATATATAACAAGGAAAACAATAGTCCATTCATTAGGCCTACAAACAGTTATTATTCCAAGAGGTATTGTGGATCTCAAGATGAATCTTTTAATACTCAGCTTGAAAGTGAAAAAGGAAAACACAATGCTTTACGTGATCTGGGAGAGAATTCCTTTATGTTCTATGTTACACCGAGTCTTCTTGCTAAACACATACATTGTGATCAATTGCTAAACCGCTTAGAGTGTACGTGTTTACAAACTGCGGCTAACATGTGTTCAATTGCTTAACACGTTTTTACAATATAGAAATATTTTGTAGTACTGATTGAGTCAGGTAAAATCTTTCCACTTTCTGAAAGGATTCTCTCTATACTTAAGAGGAAAATCCTTATCATTTGTTAGAAATAGAAACAATTGAGTGTGCGTTCATAAGTGTATATCGTCTTTACCAAGTAACAGCAAAAGGTCGACTCGAGTTTAATACACACTTGAAAAGGCTGTTTATGATTTTCTTGAATTCTTGTAATTGCTCATGTCAAAACTTTCATGCATGAGGAGAGTACACATAATGCAGTATCCATCTTTTAGCTATTTAAAGGGAAAATGCAGTCACCCCAATCAGAGTTAGTATACCCCGTCACTCTAGTTCATGAATGACCTATTTTGATCATGTGACAATGTTTTTGTTGGTGAATTGTGAAATTCAAGGAGAATTTCTCCTTGCTTTAACTATTGTTTTTAATAGTTATGTTCAAAACGTCTTCAGAGGTGCTTGTAATGCAATAAGAGGAGATTTGCAAGAGTTTGCTGATTTTTCAAAGGAAATTTTGGGGCGACTGCCTGCTGCCTTTAAAGATCATCACTGCACATTTGTCCATAGTATGTGTTTGCTTGTTACGAAAGGGTCTCTCAGTATTACAATTTAGGCCATAAAACTTGGCTTAGTCGTGCTTCGATCAAATGTCACCTCCTTAGCGTAACTGGGTTCCTCTGTTTAATTGATCGTATGTGTAATATCAACCTAGAGCTAATTCTCTCAGAAAAAGAGAATTTTACTGCATCGTTTTTAAGGCATTGTACAAGTTCTGTTGTTTGTCTGTTAATGTCCCACTTCACCAATTTAAGCTCTAAAGAACTTGTTCGCTCACTTCGCTGAACATGAAATTCCTCACCAATTAGCAGGACTCGTTACATTAAATTGGGGAAAAAGTTTGTTGCCCTTTGTGAATACATAATTCTTGTTTGTCAAATGTCGAGTCTAAATTTCCTTGTATTTACTTGCTCTAACCAAGTAGAGAGCTGCACACAACTTTAACAACTCCATGTTTTAAAGTATCTTTCAATACTTTTGACACAATTTTCAACCCTGAAACTTAAGGTCTATGGATATGAAAATGTCATGCCTACCTATTTGGTGGAAAAAGCATTGAAAATGTTAAAATAGCCACAATTTTCATTAAAATCTGTATTGACATATTGACATTTTACATGGCAATTACTGTTTTTTTACCTACATCATGAATAAACATGAGCTACGTATGTAAATTTTGACGTTGCATAGCTAATGAGAAATGGTCAAACTTTGAAGAAGAATATCTTGAGAACGGTTAAAGATATTCAAATAGTTGTAACGGATTTTTCATTACGAGATCTTAATCTAACATTGAATAGTAAAACAAATGGTTTGGTTACATGCCCACAGACCTTTACAACGGGCCATACAGTAAATCGGAGGCGTGGATTTTACCATCCAAATCGGAGCTTAACATGCCCCTCGCCGCTTCTCTTGGAGTAAAAAGCTAAGCGAGTTTTAAGTCTTTAGATGGCTGATAATATTTTTCTTTCAATCTGGTCAAAGTTTCTGGCTGATTTCTCACAAACAGGCTACTAATGAGTCATTGACCCATTAGCAACCTCTGTTTATCCAGGGAGTTGTTCCGTAACAACTCCCTGGTTTATGAGCAATTGATACATATAAAAAAATGTTACATGTAACTACAACCAATCCAATCAATGCTTATATATCCCAAATCCCAAATGCTTATATAACCCCACAATGTGTTGTTCAACTTTCCAGAAAATACTGAGTTAAGGAAGTTTTCACAATTTGACTTCTGGTGACCACCTTGTTGAATATAAGACACCCCACCAGTTATAAACCAGGTCTTTGCGGTTTGACCTCAAATGACCTTTGACCACCACCAAGGAACACTTGAATTATTGAACGCAATATGGGGACATCCACAGGCCAACCATGAGATACGTTAAGAATACCCTTTATGATCTTTTGTGTTTACGAGGTTTCCACCATTCCACCACTAGTGAGTCCAAATAAACTTTCATCTCCACCAAAAACAAAAGGGTTCTCGTACAGTGAATGTGGCATCAAAGTATGAGATACCTCAGTTTGACATCATTTAATCTTTGAACTACCGAAAACAACGGGGTATTTTCTAAGTATGACGCACCAACATTCCAAGTAGGGGAAGCATTCATTAACCCTAACTCGATAAATGATATTTCAGAGCTTTTTAGGTTTTGACCTCTGCTCACCTCGAATGACCATTGGCCTCTCCCAGAACAATAGAGTTCTTCTCAATATCAAAAATATATATCCCAAATATTATAACTAACAGGATACCAAACTGAACAACAACAAAAACTGCTTGCGTGGGATTCGAACCCCTGCCCTAAGAAAGGAAATCCAAACACTTTCCACTACACCATCACCATACACGTAAGCTTTTTTTAATTATAATATGGTCACAGCATCCTTCACATAAGTCCATCATTAGGTAACTCAACTTTGAATTACTTATGAATTTACCACAATTATTCTTGTGCAAAGATATGTATTGATTTCTTTAATTTTATGCTTGGACTGGTACAAACATTCAGCATTCCCTTACCACAAAAAGACACAGTTTCGAGGTACGGCCCGAGGTCTATTCATAAATTTTGATCTGAGCCTACTACTAAATGTCTAAGGCTCCCATGATCCTTGCAAAAAGAGTTGTTTCACTGTGTTCTGTCTTGGTGGGAGCATGATTGCATATAGGTCAAAAGGTTAGTCACCTCAAGTCTGAGTGTCCTTTAGGGACGTAACTCCTTTGGGTAACAGAAATCCTTCGGGAGAAACTTTTGGTTTTCTCCCGAGGGGACTTTTGAAAAAGTAATTTTGTAACTTTTCTTTATATCTACATTGGGGGGTCTTTCAACTTGCTTGGCGATTCAACTAGGTCGACTCTCTGTGACAATGGTTCTCTTAACAAAGTTTTACGTTTATCTAAGATTAAGAACGGTGACTCTTTGATTCAAGTTTACAATGCAGTATTCATGTTCTGAAAAATGAACGATAGGCCTACATGTAAATGAAATATGAAATTTGAAAAAAATTATGAAATGTTTCAAAAAAATAAGGTTGGGACGATTGCTCACTCCCTCTAAATGAATCTAAATGAACTATTGCCATTCCTCAAATTTCTTACCAAGTGGCTCTTTTTTTTTTGCTTGTTCTTAACAGTCCCCACAACGTAAAGACGGTGAAGTAAGGAATTGATTGGTAGATTAAAATGCAATTTAGGTGTGTCGTCATTACAACATTTTATTCTTTTTCTTTTTCAGAAAGGAACTTGGAATGAAAGCCGTGGTGTTTACTTTGACCCTATCTTGCCAAACGAAACTTCTATAACCAACCGAACTTTAAGAGTTACTACTGTATTGGTAGGTTATACTTTATATATGTTTACTTAAATGCATGTAGGTGAAGGCACAAGATGGAAGGGGGGCTGTAGCCATACCTTCAAAATAAATACTGTTTAAGTCCAAAACCTACGTATCCGCGTATGCAAGATTTTCTAACCCGGGAGTGTAACTTCATTTCTGAAAAACGCCTAGTGTGACGACCAATCAGGTATTATAGAAACTTTATGTCCCTTCTTTTCCTTTCAACCCCCAAAGCACCCCGTGTACGCGCCTGATATATTTTTTATGGTAAACTACGGCATTTTTGAATTTGGATCATGCGGGTGAGAGGGCTCAAAAGAAAGGCGTGAACCTCTTACGAGATCAATGCAGCGATCAGAAAAGTTGTCACCTCAGACAAACTAGATTGCTCGAAAAAATTCGAAGACGTTTGTCTCTAAAGTTGTGCGGTTATTATGCGTGGTTTCATTATGGTTTAAAGGGGTGCGAAATCAGGGTTTAAGGGGTGGCTTCATACCGTCTCTTGAGTCCACTAATAAGAATATACGAGAATAGGGACGGAAAATGAAAATGAAAACTTTTTCGTAACCTAGGATTCGCAAGCAAACCTGATCAGGATGCATTCGATTTAATACTTACAGAGATATTGTGCACTGGTATTGATGTTACCATGGTTTCAAAGTTCAATATATGTGTAAAGGGGCCACAAAAATTTCCGAAAATTGATATGTTAACTGTGCATCTTGTGGCATTTCTTACTGTTAATCCGTGAAAGGGTTTGTGTAATTATTTAGGTAAGAAAAATGGAACTCGAATATCGAATTAGATGTAGCCAACGATTACGCACAAAAATGATCGTTAAGCGGTCTGAATTTCTGTGCTTGTTTTATAGGCTGGCTCTAAGTAATAAAGTCGTTTTATTGAGCAGCCTTGAAAGGCGTTCAGGGATATGTAAGTTGATATTGTCAGTTGTAATTGGTGTAATTGGGTTACACTTATTAATGTTGTACATGATAGTCTAAGTTTAGCTGGCCAAAGAAAACCACCTATCCAAATACACCAGCGAGTTGCAACTGCCTGACTACACTAACTTAAATTCGTTTGTTTACAATTTCTAAAGAGAGAAGGGTGTAAGACCCTGTCATCCAGTAAAAGAAAATGTCATGTTTTACTAAACAGGCTATTTTAGGTATGACTAGAAATTTCCTGGCTCATTTTAAAGGTATTCGCTTTAAGTGTCACCCCTCGTCTTCCAAATATTGACAACACATTATCCCTTTTTCAGGAAAATCCATACGTCATGATGAAGAAAACAGAAGAGGGAACCCCTCTTGTTGGAAACGATCAATATGAAGGCTACTGTATAGAATTGATACAATACATTGCCGATATTGTCGGTTTTAATTACGAAATTCATCTTGTCGCTGACGGAGATTACGGAAACGAGGATCCGGAGACTGGAGAATGGAATGGGATGGTTGGAGAACTAATACGAGGAGTAAGTCAATCTTACCTTCATATCTTCTCCAACAGAGCAATTTTTGCCTAGCAATTCCTATACTTTTAAGACAAATAACATATACCAAAAACACTAGTACAGCAGTATTTGAGTTTCTTTCCGTAAGAAGCATTGCGGTTCTATTTTAAATCGGTGTTTTCTTTTTTCTAATAGTCAGTGTTGTTAACAATGCTTTACAGTCACAAAGAAATCTCATACATAAATCCATAATTGTATGATGGATGCTGAACTGACGCTCATATTTCCTATTTTATTAGCCTTACTGAGCAATTTAAATTTCTACCTAAGATATATTAGACATTATAATTCTATTGTTCATAGTATCGCTGTACTGGTCTAAATAATTTGTTAATTCACACTATTTTATTTACTCTTTGTCCCCATTTATGTCAAGAAATCTACACTGCTTAAGTGAAAGCCACTTCTATCGAAAGCGTGACAACTTTCAAATCACCCGACTGTGTACTATTTCAAACTCTTTCAGTTACCATAGATTCCTTGAGTAAGAGCGTTTCTAAGCGTTGTTAAAGGGAGATGGCAGTCACTCCAAGTTTAGCTTCAAGAACCTGCTAAATATTACAAGTCTCCTCCTATGTTGCTCACAATCTTTCATTATGTTTCTGTATAATAACATTGAACATTGAAGGTAAACCAGGGAGTTATTCTGCATAAATTTCACAAATAAGTAACAAAAATATTGTCACATGATTGATCGGAGCCATTCCTGAATTAGGATGAGGAGTACACTAATTCTAATTGGAGGCACTGCATTTTTCCTTTAAGTCCACACTACTCAGACATGGTTTGCATTTCAACACCCTTTTGGTACCAACTTTGTAAGACGTTTAGTGTCTAACCATGTTTAGCAATTAAACACTATATATGCAGTAATAAAACACGATTTAATGCAGAATGTTTAGGAACTGTTTTTCCACATTTAAAACATGTTTACAAAATGAGGCCAGAAAAAAATATTTAGACAAAATTTAACCTCGTAAACACTGTTTTACAATGTAAAGATAAATAAAGACTGGCATGTAAGTTACTTCCGAAAATGATCTACATAGCTGGCGTGTATCATTGAGGTACCTAAGATCCACCTTCCTTTAAAACACTTTGGCTTCAGTCCTGCTGTTAATATCCTAAAGGCACGGAGTTTATTTTACAACACTATCAGTTTGAGTTCTGTCACATGAATGGTCAACATGTCAAAATTATATTATGTGCAGCTAGGTGTTAGTATACAAATAATGAATGTTTACGAGTGTTGTAGTATAATTTCATTAGTTGAAAGATTCTATTCAGCGAGGCGAAGCCGAGTTGAAGCGAACGTTACATCTTTCAACGAATGAAATTATTCATACTATTACACGAATAGAAAATATTCATTATTTGGTTTTTTGTAATACCTAACTTCCTAAATAGGCTAGATTTTGATCAAAATTTGATTCAAGGCACGGATAGGACCAGACGCCGTGTGTTATTCTATAGACTGACTGCCGATGGATAACAAACGATCGTGTGATGGTGCCAAATAACCCATGGCATGTGACCACCAATCCTCCAATAAGATGTACAGGAATTAATAAGGTGTTATATAATACTAGATGAAACTTAAAACTCACCTTTTAGTTTTGTCGTAGTGTAACCATGGAGCTAGGCCTACTAAGAAGTAGTAGCTCCATGGTGTAACAGACTGTAGCTCCATGGTGTAACAACGGGTAGCTCCACCGTGCAACAGACTGACAGACGGTAGCTCCATGGTGTAACAACGGGTAGCTCCATGGTGCAATAGACTGACAGACGGTAGCTACGTGGTGTAACAGATGGTGGTTAGGAAGTATGTTTACCTCTCGATTCAGGGCAGCTGAGGAGAGGTGATTTTCACTTTGGACAACATAAATGAACTTTGTTGTTTATATTTTGTAGGTCATATGCTAATGAAGTTTACATCAGATATGAAAAGGGGTCAGTGGAAACCATATTGCCCTTAAAGCCTTCAGAAGGTGTAATGGGATGTTGCTTTGTAGTAGTCACAAAAGAAATCAGCTACTAGAAACTGCAAGGAGTTAATACATGCAACATAAATTTGCGGAATTGGTCTGTTGGCACAATTAAAGCCCTACAAAGCATTGCAAGTCCTCACTGATGTCGAATTTTTTATTGATTTTCTAAACATTCTCAATATTTTGATATCTTGACTCAATTCCAACAGGACGCTGATCTTGCCGTCGCCCCTCTTACAATTTCTTACGTACGAGAAGAAGTAATGGATTTTTCTAAACCCTACATGTACCTCGGTATCACTATTTTGTACCGGTACCCGGAACCGCAAAACCCCGGAGTATTCTCCTTCCTTAATCCTCTGGCATTTGATGTTTGGATGTATGTGGTTATGGCCTATCTTGCTGTGAGTTTGACGGTATTTCTGCTAGCCCGGTTCAGCCCCTACGAGTGGTACAATTCTCACCCATGTAACCCAGAATACGATGAAGTAGACAACCAGTTTAACCTTTTAAGTTGCATGTGGTTCGCTTTCGGTGGTTTAATGCAGCAAGGTTCCGAGCTGAACCCAAAGGCGTTTTCAACAAGAGTGCTGAGTGGTTTCTGGTGGTTTTTCTCCCTTATATTGGTATCTTCCTACACTGCCAACTTGGCTGCTTTTCTAACCGTCGAGCGAATGGTATCACCCATCCAGAGCGCTGATGATCTTGCAAAACAAACAGAAATCCAGTATGGAACAAGAAAGGGTGGATCTACCGAAACATTCTTTAAGGTAAATATTTTGACTGTCACTTAGATAAGGCGATGTATGATCTTATATTTAATTTTTCCATGAAGCTGAGACTCAGTGTGATAATCCTTGATATTCAAACTGGTGTTCCATTCTCTGACTAAGCAAATCATTTTGAAGATTTGAATCTTTAAAATTATCTGAAACGAGTGTTAATTTTGCGGTTGCAATGTACTTGATTTCCTCATTTTTTGAATTGTTCCCTGAATTTTCTTTATTATGATATAATTAAGTCAAACATTGAGCGAAAGCTTAAGAAGAACAAAAATACGACATTATTTTAAATGTTGCCCTGCTAGTTTAAGTTGCTTTTTCACAAACGAAGAGCCCAATTGAAGAATTCCATTCTCAGTTTATCCTCTTCTCATCATATTTTAAGGTTTACGAAAAGGATTCCATTTGTCCGATTATCGTCAAATTGGACAAATTATGCAAATTTCAGTCTGTTTGGTCTAAAAGTGTTGTCAGCCTTCGGCTAAATTGCTGTTAGTTGTGCTCACCCATTTGAGACTTACAGTTGTTGAAGTGAACTGCTTCCTATGCCTTCTTTCGTCAATAGTAATTAACATACATCGTAACGGTTCATGTTGCTGGCTTATCGTTAATAAACTGATCTTGCATGTTTTTGACCGTTCAGACCGTTTTACACATATTTCGCAGATATGACTTTTAATTACCAGCAAACCCGTGTAAGAGACCTATGTATAATCTTCTAGGCAAGGAATAACAACTGTAATAGTTCAAAGGAAAGAAGAAGCACACAAATGGTAGCCCAAGATAGTCCAAAAGCTTTTAATCTTAGAATTGAGGTCAAATTTTATGAGACTATAGAGGGTGCAAAGCTGCAAAAGAGTTACCAAGATAGTTGAATAACATTTCTATCAAATTTATTCTTTTGCTTATCTGAGCAAGGTTTTCCCTTTCAGTCTATATGTTTTTGTACAAGCGCTAAAGACCATTACTGAGAAATGATATAATGAATATTGGCGTTGGAAAAACAGTTTTAAGGCACAGGTCGCTTGAGGGGGATGACTATTCGGTGGGGCCCGAGTGGCGGCTTACTGTTTTATTTTAGTAGCATCTAATCTGCGAGTTATTTTATTATTCGTCGATCTGCATTGAATAAAATTCTTGTTTCGAGGACGCACGAGTTTTTAAAAGACCATTAAATAGTGCAGCCTACATTTTCATTGTTAAGGAATATTCACCATGTGAAACTGTTTCCTTTCAAGTGTATTCATGTGGACCTTCCTCTCTCTGATTCTTTGAGGCTCGTGTAAATATCATCTTCCCACATTGCCGAAATTCCGTACTTGGTATTTGAAGAAAACACGGGGTGTCCGGACATACCCACTCCCCTCCATGGGCTGCGATACCACCGTTACATCTAAATCAAGCCTCTGTTCACTTTTACCTTTATAGAGATCAGATATCCCTACATACAAAACTATGTGGGAGTATATGAGCACAAGGCCAAACGTGTTTTCGGACACTTACGAGAATGGCATCGGAAGGGTTTTGAAGAACAAAGATTATGCCTTCCTTATGGAATCAACAATGGCCGAATATGTTATATCCCAGCATTGTAAAAATCTCACACAGATTGGCGGTTTGTTGAATTCAAGGGGCTATGGCGTCGGTTTACCGAGAGGTAAGTCTCATTGTAGAAATGATTTCGCATTGCTATTTCTCAGCAAAGCGTCCCCTTGCCAGAAATTCTAACACAGGGGCCACCAGCGGGGGCCACCAGCACTCTTAAAGAAGTCATGAACGAGAATTCCTTATCATATCTCTTAATAATCGATTCAGTAAATAAGGTGGGGTGCGTACAACCGAGCGCAGACCTTCGTAACCCCCCCCCCCTCCCGCTTGATGATGTGTCCACAACCTCTTTTTGCAACTGCAACTCCCACTGATGCAGTAGATTTAATGTTGCTGTGTGGACTGATATCAAAATCGCACTCTGAGAAAAACACTTCAGTGTTACTGTCCACTTTGTTGGATGTATGAGTATGTATAGACAAATAATTAATACAGCTCCACTACGAAAGGGAAAACTGGGTGAGATCCCTCACCTTTAGCTTTCCAACTACCAAACCAATGGTATGTAGATGAATTATGATGTTACAGGAGTCAGTAAATACATCCAAAACTCTTCCTCTTTATAAGGTTAATCTACCAAAATCTTTCTGCATGTCAGAGGAACGTTAGGCTATTCACAAAAGGTTGACATTTTTAAACAACTGCATCTACTGTACTTAGATAAGGTTTAACATTATTTGCAGCTTTGACATTGCATGCTGCCCTCATTATTTCATATGTGAGATATCCTATTGAAAAGGATTGAAGGCAGGAGATAGCTCCTGCTAGATATTATTTGGCAGTGTTTCATTAAATCGTATAGTTTTGGAATGAAGATTAATGTGTTATAGTCTTTGGAAATTGCTTCATAGTGAATCTATTAAGAACTAATAGCCACGGTTTACAGGTTGAGGGAGAATTATCCCTCAAACTTTTTCATATGAATGATTTCAGTAACTAATTATTGCAATAGATCCTGCAAGTGTTACTCCGAACATGTACAATTTACTCGTAAAATCATATCACTTTTCTTCACTTTATCCCCACCTGCGTTACTCCCCGACCCCCTCCCCTTCTCCCACACATACGTCTCGTCAGACGTTTTTCAATTACTGTTGTTTTTCATATTTTTCTTACTCAGGTTCGCCGTTTAGAGATGAAATCACTAGCGCCATTTTGAAATTACAAGAGAATGACGTGTTACTGACTATGAAAAATAAATGGTGGAAACAGGGTAAATGTGTACGTGAGGAATCTAGTAAAGAAGATGCCAACGAACTTGGGGTTGAAAATATAGGTGGTATATTCCTTGTCCTCATCGCCGGTCTAATAATTGGAATACTAGTTGCTATTGGAGAATTCGTTTGGAAATCAAAGCAAAACGCGGAAATAGATAGGGTGAATACATTTTTTTTGTTCAATTTCATCAGTATGTGCGTTTTCAGCCCTTTGTAAAGGGGGCTTGGACTGCGCAGTTTGGTTGAAGAATTTAACTTCTATCAAAACATAATAACGTATCTGATGCTGCTCTTCCATTATAGTGCTTACCTCCCTCACTAAGCGTCGTAGGACGAGCTATTCGGAGCAGATACTTAAAATGGTTGCGCCCAAATTATCAGCGGCGTTTACGAAGGAAAAGACAATAAGGGAGAGTTTATTCGTCGACAAAACCTCTGCAAAGTTTATAGGGGTGGTCTTGCTACCATACAAGATTACAGGACACCTTGTATTTAACTGTGTATTGTATGACAGTCGATATATTTTATATGCCAGATTATGTGTAAGTAAACATTCGAGTAAGGTTGCCTTTTGACTCAGTTTTACTCTTTTCAAGCTTAATAAGTATATTCGTCACGAATGGCAGTGACGTCAGATTGAGATACTCACATTTCAGTGCCCCAATGTAGAAGCATGAATGTTTAAAGTTAGACGAACAATAATAAGAACATAGGAAGCAAAAAGTTTCAGCTACATATTGAGATTCTCCTATCCATAAACTAGATTAATGGGCGACCTGTAGTGTTAAGTCGTCCAGACTCCAAGCGACTACAGATCACAATACACTTCTTGAGAAAATCACGTAAATGTAACGTCAATTTTAATTTATTTTCATTAATTTAACAAAATAAAGGAACAAGAAAGTTACTACGCATAACGTTAGGATAACTGAGAAGCATGTTTATTGTGACCTATCATAAAGAAAAAAAGAAAGAAAGAAAGAAAGAAAGAAAGAAAGAAAGAAAGAAAGAAAGAAAGAAAGAAAGAAAGAAAGAAAGAAAGAAAGAAAGAAAGAAAGAAAGAAAGAAAGAAAGAAAGAAAGAAAGAAAGAGAGAGAGAGAGAGAGAAAGAAAGAAAGAAAGAAAGAAAGAAAGAAAGAGAGAGAGAGAGAGATAAAGAAAGAAAGAAAGAAAGAAAGAAAGAAAGAAAGAAAGAAAGAAAGAAAGAAAGAAAGAAAGAAAGAAAGAAAGAAAGAAAGAAAGAAAGAAAGAAAGAAAGAAAGAAAGAAAGAAAGAAAGAAAGAAAGAAAGAAAGAAAGAAAGAAAGAAAGAAAGAAAGAAAGAAAGAAAGAAAGAAAGAAAGAAAGAAAGAAAGAAAGAAAGAAAGAAAGAAAGAAAGAAAGAAAGAAAGAAAGAAAGAAAGAAAGAAAGAAAGAAAGAAAGAAAAATAAATAAATACATATCAAACATTGTAAAACTCCTTGGTTTTACATTTCAAACATTATGTGCACAAAGTTTGAGCTGGCACTTACCAACTTACCGGTATAATTCACTTAACCTTCATGATAACTCATATTTTATACATTGCGTTTAAAGTGATGACGTTTTGAGACAAAGGTGGACGACCGATATGCCTTGTCTTCCAAACCTAGATTCAAATGAACGACGTCACATCTTAGAATTCGTAAACTTAACTTTGATCTGAAAACTTTTAAGTTTCCTTTCATATTTGTTTTAACATCAAATATTTTGATTCTTTTGTCATTTTATTCTTTACAAGAATCCTTGCAACAACATGAGTGCCAAATATCAGTTTAACGGCTCATACTCACTCATAATGTAATATGTAATGTATTGCTTTGTTTTCGTCCAATAGATCTCATAAGTCATAAGATATATCAATCACATAAAGATAGAGACCCCAATCATACGTGTGACATTTAATATGTATAAAACAACGTCTAAGCTTTTCTGCATGATGTTCTTCGGTGAGGTATTACTGTTACGTTTCTTTTTGCTGACCTTTCAAATTTTCCCCGAGACATTTTTGGTGTCATCGATTTTTAGGTGAATATACAGAACACTTCGTGTGTTATATTGCATGTCACTGCAATTTCAGACAAGCCAAAGTACTGAGTTTAAAAAGACTAGGTTAATCTACCAATACTTTTGACCTCATTTTAAGAACATGACCTCTAAAAGTTCTGCACATGTAACATTGTCTGTTAATGTCATCCTAATCCCTTGACAAATTCATGCCACGCATTGTGTAACTGAAAGGAGAGTAAAAGTGTATAGTGTTTCATGAATGTGTGAATAATATGAGTGATACAGTTCACTGCAAAAGGAAGAAGGCTAACTTAAAAGATCAGAAACATATTTCTGCTAGGTATGGAAACATGTTACACACACCTTATGACAGTCGAGAGGACTTTGGAAAAAGTACACACAGCTTATGTGATTTTTTACAATTCAGCTCTAGCTTCTCCTCTTGATACCATTATTGTCATTTAGTTGCATTTTATAAAACCGATATGGCTATTATTATTTTTGTAAGTAATAATTCATGAAACAGGTCTTATTGACCGTACTCCTCCACCCACACAACCACACATGCACACAAACTTCGCTTCGACGTGGTGCCACTTACCCTAATATCAGTTTTATATCGGAATTTCGATTGCCACATTTTTTTAATTTTAGCAATAGATTCAATAGGGATAGCCTATCTAGTAATAGTAGCTTGCGTAGGAGAACTCCTTTAAGTATTTTTCTTTAATAAAGTACATCAACACACAATTGTCATACTTTTATTTTCATTATACAATGTACCCTACAATATCAAGAAAACCAACGAATCCAATTTTATGATGTTTCACATCATTTTTTTTTCTGTAGAAAACTCTTTGCGGTGAGATGATGGCGGGTCTCCGATTCGCCTGTCGATGCAACGGCAAAAGACGTCCATCTATGTTTCCAGAAGCAAAATACCAACCCCCTTACACGACAACCAATGGACAGATGATAGCGTTATCAGAAAATGTACACATGAAATGACATAGGGAATCTTAGATATGAACAGGGGACACACCGAAGCACGCCGATGGTGTTTCGGCATACGTGAAAGGTCGAAATATAGCTTTATGAAAGATCTGGACCACGACCATATTTGGACAATGGGTTGTCTGCCATTTCTAAGATTTTCCATCATTCCGAGCCGATGTTTTGTAACAATTGAAGGAAGGCAGTAATACCAAGAACATTTTGGCTTTGTATTTACTGGTCACGGGAAAACATTATTCTTCACTATAAGTCTTTGGAAAGATTGACTGTGTTTGTACAGTGTCCTGATAAAGCCAATCATAAAAGTGGTTGATCACCCGTTTTGAAAGACCAGACTGTTATACGTTTTACCTAGCAGCTGTCACGGGAACATTTGGAATTGTTTGGAATATCAGATTATGTTGATAAAAAGAGGGAAAAGAAAAATTGCAAAGAAGGAACGATGTTAACGACGTTTGTTGGTGTTAAATGGCAAAATGCAATATTTTTGGAAAATAAAAGATTATGGTTGATCAAAGAATCGGTTATAAAAAATAGAAGTTGTTCTAAATTTGTAAATTTTTAATTTGCTTGTAGAGGGTGCCCTAAGTATAAAGACATTTTATTAATTAGACTTAATTATGCAGGTCATGTTCATATGGTAATTTTAATGATCGCAGTTCACATCAACTTTTGTCTCTAAAATGTTTGGAATTACGATTGTTGTAACAGAAGTGCAAAATTTGATCTTGTTTTTTGTTCAAAAACACCACATGGTAACTTAAGTGATTACGGAGTTTACTCTTTGAAAACCATAGTTTTATTCTTTTGTGTAAAGGGCATCTAATCAAAACCATGAATTGCAGTTTCATTGCACCTTTTCTTGAAGAAATAGAATAGACCTTATGCATTGACGTCACGCAACGTGATTTTGGAGGCAAAACAATGGAGCACACTGCACGCACAACGTAGACTTTGCACGCGCGTGTAGTAGAATTGCGCGTCTATCCGATTGGTTCACAAATAAGGCGTCTGCATTTGTTGGTGTAAGTTGCTATGATACGCGTTTGCCTCCGAACGAGGGAGCACTGTCTGTTCTGTGACGTCATTTGCATAAGGTCTATACAGAATATTTGCCAGCGAAATAGCGATACCCTCCAGTTGAGCGAAACTTTAGACACCTGTATCGGTACCTGCTAGTCCAGAACAAAATTCATGAATATGCAGAGACTTGGAATTTATGCATTACTTTAAGCCGGTGACTTTGAATCATTTTAAGACAAAATTGTAGCATAATAATATCATCTTCACTGCAATAAAACGAGTCACTGCCTAATAAAATTACATTCTTTAGTGAGCTTTTAAAATTGGAAAGCTAGTGGCACTGCGAAAAGTTTAAAAGTTAATTAAGACTGTGTCAAAGCAATTATAATGTTCCGAGACAAATGGAAACTTGATGATATATAAATATCGATAGTGTTTTTACTTTATCCTTAAATTTCGAGAGGCACATTTTCAACCACCTTTCTAAGGGAAGCTTTTTTGCCGTCACTTCAGCATTGAAGCCATAGCAATTTTAAGTCTTAGCAATAACAAACCCTCAAAGTTATAAACAGAGTAAAAATAATTAGAATGCACTGAAGATGTTAACCCAAAAACAATTTAAAGAAGGTTTAGACTTTTAAATTTTGAAGGATGCACTTTCTACATCACACCTACAAGCTGTGTATGTGAAATGATCCTCCTTTAGCATATCAATATGATTTTTTATCTATTTATTGACTGTTTTACCCTTTTATTTAACTTCCAATGAATAATTTGTTTATGTAGATGCGTTCCTTTACAGAGTTACAAAAAATGAGGAATAAGTCTTTTTGTCACCCTATATTACAGTTTCTCAAGTGACGCCCGCGGTCCATTCGTGGCCCACGATGTGCACTAATTTAGGCCCTCGAAAGATTTGATGAGCGAAAAATTTTAATAAGAAAACAAGCTGTTTCACGAATTCCTGGCTACAATACATTTTTAGTAAAGACTCATGTAAAAGTGGCCCTCTGCCCAAAAGACTTCATAACCCCTGTCCAACATGTTATGCACAGTTAAACGCTTTTCAGGTTGACAAAAACCTATTTCCAGTTTAAAGGTGCATCCTCTCGTCCACTCTCGTTCTTCTGATACCAGCATTACCTGTTGTTTTTAGTAATAGGTTATAATCTCAAAACTGTAAATATCAAACACATTTGAAACCAAATTTAACTTAAATACCTGATTCCAAATAACTGAGTTCACGACTGGAATGAAACGCATTTAGTTAAGTGTTACATAAAATATAGCAGAGACGGCCTTTGAAGAGAAGTATAGTAATTCAAATAATAAAAATAAAATAGAATCCGTAAACGGCAGAAATGACAACCATTTTACTGTTATAAACATTATACTTCAAGTCTAGATTTTCTTATATACAAAATTCTTGTCTTCCTCCCTCGAGTTTATTTATTAAATTAATATAAATATAAATATTAAGAGTTTTAGAACTAAATACAAAGGATGGTGAAATCCCAAATGACGCTGTTTTACGGGTTTACCGTATATAGATATTTAGTGAGATTAACCTACCATGTATATGCACGTGACATTTTATGATATCTATTGCACAAATAATTATTTTATTATGGACAAGACGGCGAATCTGTGTAAGCTTGAAGTAAGAGGAGACGTTAACAGAAGGATTTTTGACCTGCCTGGCGCAGGCGTATTGTGTACATACATGAGCTGTTGCTTCATAGTAAAAATTTAACTCCAATTCTGCTTCCAGACGTTGTAAATACTATATAAACTGATTTTATAAATTCAAGTATTACATCTGCGACTTTTTATTTGTAATTATTGTTATTGCAAACTATTCGATTTGCTTAATTTTCGAAGAATGCCAAAAGTTTTTGAAAGATAAAGCAGACTGTTTCGACGACTAGACTTTCTTTGACCCTGACGTCTATGAATAAATTTTACAAGAGAAAGTTGATCATTCAGAGGGTATCCTACTTTCGGGAACCATTATTCCGCCCCGTCGGTGTTATGGTTTAAAGTTTACTTTCGTAATGACGATAAGGTTGTAGGTGTTGTATAGTTACATAACTAAGTAGGAATATTACACCATTACTGACTGAGAAATTTCTAAGTTTCATCTTTCAAAAAGGCAATCTTTCTTACTAGATAGAAACGTTTGCAAGTGTAGTTAAATGGCCAAACCTCAAATTATTCTTTGGCCTCAACAGGAGTTGTTGTTACTATAACCAATTATCAGAGAAGTGATAATACCAGTCAATACGTGGTTTGCTTCAAATATCAGCAAATTGGTCCTGAGCAATCGCAATGCAAGTTTGAAGGGAGGCAAGACTTTATTTATGTGACAACATTGGTTCGGACACCTTTCTGAAATGGTTTTAAACAAATTGTCAAATTCATTTGTTTCATATTTTCATTTTAGCCTTAAAGAACAATTAAGTTGAAAGTTGAACCTTACAGAACATAAAAATTAAAGACAATAAAGAAAATATTACATTTCAAACGACTCCTCCAATGAGGGAGACAAACCAATTGAAATAGACATGTCATTTAGGTCTTGCAAAACAATTGGCACGCCAAGTATCTTTATTTTTTTGACGTAAGAAACATAGTCAAGCAGAATGAATGTCAAAAATGATCTCCAATTGCGTACGAAATAGCGTCCTCTTAAACTGAACCGCAGTTAAGCGAAGCTAAAGTGTAATTCCCATTTGTTAAGTTTGCATATTTTTCGTTGTATTCGATGTAACATTTTCCTTTGTATTTGAATCTTTAGTCTCTATATACAGGAAGCAACCATGGCATTTAAACTTTTTTACGTTTACAAAAATGGTCGGGAAATACAGACTTTTGTTGTTTAGCTTAAAGTCATATTTATATAATTTCCATCGAATTTTCTTTTCTTACTTACTGCATAAACTGAGATAATTACTCACTGGTAATTAATTTTGTTATTCTTGTTTCCATATCAATTGCATAATCAGTGTATACCAATCATTCAGTCACACAAAACCAATATTAATTTCAAAGGATGTCAAAATGGAATACAATTATCCATGGCACGTTTTTTATGTTATTTTATCATTGTCAGCAATGCAGTGTGCAATTTATTTATTTATAAGCCATGCGAGTTTATTACTTGCTAATTTATTGCATATTGAAAACAATATATATTAATATTCATAGCTTCTATTGTAAAGGTTTGGAATGAGTCTATTGGTAGAAACCGAACCTGTTGCAGTGTGATGTCAACGTCATCGTACTTGTGACCTTAAAGGAAGGATTAAAGCAAACAAATTAATGCTCACATGTAAAAGAGGAACTAGATCTTAGCAATTTGATGACACTTTCATTCAATTCGGACATGTAGTTCTCGAGATATCAGCAAATGAAGTCTCTACATTTGTGACCAAAAGTGAACTTGCAGCAAGCAGGGGTTGTATCACCTCCTCACATTGATGAGCAATTCTTTGTTTTCTCTGTTTTTCCAGTCTGTTTTGTTGACCATAAAGTTCATAGGGGACCGGAAATCTCCATAAGGAGTTTGAAGTTTGTAAAATTCTCATGCCTCCATCTTGCATGCGCATTCCGATAACATGGGATTATGGAGGAGAAAATTGGTTCTAAAGTTTAAAGAAAAACAAAAGGGTGTTCATTAAAGTGAGGCTATGATGTCATATGTGCTTGCTTCAAGTTCACTTTGGTTGAAAATGTAACATCTTTAACTGCTGAGATCTTGAGAACCACACATTGGATTTCAATGCAAATGTCACCAGAATGCTTAGAATAAGTACCCCTCTAACATATCAAAACTTGATTTGAGCTTAGACCCTTCTTTTAATGGGGTGCCGGTGGGGAAATCTTGTTCCATAACTTTGGCGGGGCTTCTTTCTCAATGGAAATGCATCACATGGTCATGAAAATTAGAAAGCAGAAAAGGGGCTATCTTAATGTATGCGAACGCTTATATCCCAGGCAGTGGTGAAACTAGACGTTCTAATCTAGTGGGAAGAAAGGGGCACGGGTTTGATTCGGAATCAGGATTGGCCTGATACTAGCACATGGCAATGCTTTTGCCCTTGGTCACCAAAATCATTGGGGGAGGGGATTTATACTACCTGGTATAAAGGATACTATAAGTTTGGTTGTCCTTCAATGCGCCTCTGTTTCAAAACTTTTGGTGTAAACACAACTCCCTGCTTCAAACAAGACTGATTTGCGACAAATCAAGTATAGTACCAAGTATCAGCTTCCTGGACGAACTCTAAACCAAGTCATCTTTACCGTGAATACATACTACCAAATAAAAACAAGGAATTTTAAAGAACAGACCTGAATTTGCAGATCGTTAGCTATATTCATTCGAATGATTCAATGTTTTATTTCACTAAACTTTTTACCATAAAAATTCCATGCATTTCAACATTATATACATGCCGTGTACTGTACTATAGATCAGCCTTTATATCTATACTGTGTATTTATAGAGGTGGAAGAAACACAAACATAAATAAGGATCAGGGTAAAAGCGAAGGTCGAAGGTAACTTTGCCATCAAATGGCTTGTGTCTCAGCCCAGACTGACAAAATTCTAACGACAGTATTATTTACATACATGTGGGTCCTTCCGTCTCATATCACTGGTTTAGTTGTCTGCGTTACACGCAATACAGAATAAGAACGAGATGTAACCAAACACAGCCACTTTGCGTTCTTCGTTTTTGTCGTTTTGCTTTTGTCACGGAACGTTTTATAAGACGGTGAAATAATATCGATATACCTTGCTCTGAATACAAATAACGCCGTAAAGGCTATGTAAGAGGAATTTCGTAGGCAGAAAGTGTGAAAATAGTCTAAAGATTTTGCATGCATGATTACTGTCCACATACCGCCCATGTGAAAAATACAGACAAAACGGATCATATTCGAATTAACTTAAAGGGAGAATGCAGTCACCCCAATAAAGAATTGTATAGTAGACTATCCTATTTTCTGAATGGCTCTTGAGAATCATGTGACAATATTTTCCTCACTCAATTGTAAAATTTACAAGGAGCAACTGCTTGATTTACCTTGAATATGCAATATTTATGTCCTAAAATATTATGAATGATACTTGGAAGAGAAATAAGAAGAAATTTGTGACATTTAGCTATTTTTTCAAAATAAGTTTGGGGCGACTGCTTTTGACCTTTAATTCACGTGACTATGTTTTCCATACGTGTTCATGTTGGAGGCACAAGTTGGAAGCTAATATCAGTTTTATACTCTGCACCTATATACCCGTAGTAACGAACACACACCGTTTTTGCCAGTGCATGACTTCATCTGGGTACCGCCTCTACTGCCTCTCTCTTATAGCCCTACGCATTGACGTAACGCCGACGTCATGTTAAAGGACAAACCATCAAGCTAGCTAGAGAGTTACTGTACGCACGAAGTAGCCTTTGCAAGCAAACGTATACGCAGGCGCGTATCCGACCTGTACAAATTAGCTGTGCTGGTGTAAGTACAATAGACCTTGTGCATTGACATCACACTGACGTCATTTTGGAGGAAAACAATGAAGAACACGTGCACTCACGGGCAGTGGCGTGTGCAGGATTTCGGATGTGGGGGGGACACAACCTGTGATTCCCCCGACTGACATGGAGGAGTGTCACAAGTGCATCGAGGGTGCACCACGAGCGCGAAGCGCGAGTTTGAACGTGTGGGGTCCAGGGGCCCGCGCTAGGCGGGGTCCAGGGGGCGACGCCCCCGGAAGCTCTTGCAATATAAGGTAAAAAGACCGCCGTAAATTGGTTCTAGAGGCCTTATTGATCAGGTTTCGTTTGTTTCAGATTTTGTGAAATTCGATGCCAATGACGGAGAGTTTAGGTTATCCTATGCGTTGTAAGCTGCAGTGTGCAGTATGTGTCACAAACATTGACAGGACTGTACGTTTAAGATCACGAGACCAGTCAAGAAGGCTGCTTGAGATGATCGCAAAAGTTTTGAGATATAGTTGTACCATTACAGATGGTTAAAGTAATTAGGAAGGAAACTAAATGATAGTAGGCCTACCTGCACCATAGGCCAGGTATTCATATTGATAGCATCCTGTCTGATTATTCACTATAAGGCGATTGGAAGAGCTCTACCCTTTGGTAAACGACCAAATAATGAAAACATTCTCTCCTAATCTCATTCTGTAGGCTACTTCTAAGTTTTGAGTGCCAGGGATGGCGCCAGGATTTGCCCAACGGGTGGCCAGACGGGTGGAGGCCGCGACCTGAAGCCCCGATGCGGTCATCGGGATGGTGAGGAGGGATCTGAAGAAAACCCGTGTACTAAACCATACCATTGTGGGGCATATATTTCATAAAATGTGTATACACTAGAGGAACGTAGTTTCAGTGCTGATTTAATGTTTTCCCCAGAATCTAAAGTGTAAAATTGCAAAGCGCGCGAAAATTTTTTGGGTTATCCTACACTGAAAAGAATCGGTACTTATTAAAAGCTATTAAAGGTCAATTGTCCTGGCAGTTGGTCCCTATCGGGCATAAGTTACATTGTACTTCTGTCTTCATGTCACTATAGCCTTACCGCACGACAGACCCAAGAGAACATTGACTTGGCTGAATGAGGTGAAATTCCCAACATTCACATAAATTCATGTATTCTACTTCTTCAGTTACTTGAAAAGGTGGAGATGGTTTGTACTATATTTAGCTATAAGTAACAGAACTGAGGAAGAGTGGGCAAAGCGTACCGAAAATCTTTGGTTTCATTGCAGAAATGATCCTTTGAAAGCCAAAATAAGTAAACCGATCATGGATGGCGACAGAATTCTCCCGACAGAGGGCTGGTCCATGCCAGCAACCCCAAGTTTCGACAGCCCCTCTGTCGAAGAGGTGGTGGCAAGGGGATACGACTTAATATCCCATGCCATTCCAGGGCATATTTTGCATAATATCACTTTAATACTTCATGAGCCCAGTTGCGCACTTTATATAGTGTTCTTTCGAATCTGAAACTTGAGTTTGCAAAGCGCGCGAAAATTTTTGGTAGGCTTACACAAAAAAGATAATGTGATCATTACGAACATAAAGAGAGAAAAAAAAAAAGAAAAACTGTAGGTTCTAGAACATATCTTGGATAGCATACATTTTATCGAAACACCTGGACTACGTACCCTATGAAATGGCCAAACTTTGGTCCGTGAGTCGCTCACAAACTGACCGTACCGCATGATACACACAAGAGAACAGAAACTAGGCTTAGCGATATGGGATGGAATTTTCGACCTCCACATAAACAGTGTACTCTACCGACATGTTTCGTTGTAAGGTTGGCAGGACCTGTACTATCTAGCAATGTGGAATGGAACTGCTGAGGATCCTGGAGTGACTGTACAGCGCGCGTAGCGCGCAGAAAATTTTGGGTTCTTATTAGAGAAATTGTCCTCTCTCATGCGCCGTCAGGGACTGCATTCTCTATTGTATCGATTAAGACTCCTCAATGGGGGCCCCTGCCCCCACCTGGTGCCATCCCTGTTCAGTGTTCAGTGTGTCTCTGCAATCTTTTTCTCTTTCCCTAACCCTTAAATCCCCCGACTAAGGGATTTTCCCCCGACTGACTTCGGAGGTGGGGGGCCTGTGCCCCCCCCCCGCCCCCCTTTGAACACGCTACTGCTCACGGGGTAGATTTCGCACGCTTGTGTAGTGGACTTACGCGCATATGCGATTGATTGACAAATCAGCTGTCTGCATTTGTTGGTGTAACTTGCAATGACGCGAGCTTTTCCTCCAAACCGACTGCATGGTCAAGTGGTTAGAGCATTCGAATTGCAGCCGGAAGGTCTGGGGTTCGACTCCTGGCCGGGTCATATCGAAGACTTTAAAAATGGAACCTACTGCCATTGTGCTTGGTGCTCAGCGTAAGCAATGGAGTAGGGAAGACAAGCCAGTGAGACACACCTGGAAAATAGGCAGTGGCCGGCCCGACTTAAACCAATTGGTTAGAAACTGAGCCGTAAAACCTCATCTAGCTCTAACTCCAAACTAGGGAGCAAGTTTTGTTCTGTGACATCATATGTATAAGGTCTACTTTAATGCTACGCCCTCACCACAGCCGAGGGCACATTTTCTGTTCTGTGACGTCATATGCATACGGTCTATACACCTTATGAAAATGACGTCATGAGTCATAAAAACCGAAGTGCGCTTCAGAGGGCGCTCGTGTACACAGTTCTGTAAACCCATTTCTGCAGCATGTACTCTAAGATGGCATTTATTAGGCAGTTGATGCCATCAATGCATGAGGTATTTCCCCTGGCCTGGCCTCTTTTTAGCGTTGCCAATAGAAACGTGAAGTAGGAAAAATGGGCCTTTGCATCAATATACCACCACACTAGTACCCGGTGGTTTCCCATGACAAGCGAACGACGATTGTCTCGTCAGCAAACCTGAACGTTAACCCGCATAGTTAGGCAGTCGCCTCCTCTCATAATTCAGTAGAATGCACTACAACCAGCTGGCCTAGTGTTATCTTCCTCAAATGAATTTAGCTTGTGAAGCCAGGAATGTGTACTATCCCTCATCAGAGTAGAAGAAAGAATGTGACAATAATCGCCACAATCATCTGCATGGCATTTACAGGTAATCAGGTTGACACTGCAAAGAATATGAAAGGCCAGGATGGACAATGCCCACTAATCGTGCCATTGTGGGTTAAGGACACATAATGGGAAAAATCACGCAAAAGTGTAAATAAACAGAATTTACTGGCAAGGGCCGGTATGAGACATCAGGATTAAAAGTCTTCAGTCGTAATTACTGTATTGTTATTCTACAAGTAGATCCGATCGAAACCCCTCTTGAACGATGTAAATGAAAGACGTTTAACAGAAAACGCCCCCATCTTAGCATCCTCTGCATCTGATCGGTGCAACATTTCTGACATTCTTGGCGTCTCATAGAACTGTCAGTGAGTCGTTTAGAACACAACATCCTCTGCGTATCTTGCTGTGAGATGGAATCATGTGAATGTTGCTACGTGTGACGTGTCCCCAGAAAGGATGGTTTATGAGTTGAGGCTTACGTTCTGTTTTACATTTCAAATACCTTCTGACAAGCAATGTTGTCACCGGAGACTCAGCTGACAAAGTGGTTGGTAAATCCAACATGTCGATATCCCAGCATGTGCCTATCACATGGGCAGATTTACTGGATATGCGCTGGACAAGTCGCCGATGACGGTCGAAGACACTTTTAAAGAAAGGAGAAACTGCTAAAGGTCTGTGGACATGTAAATATTCTGTCTGTTTGATGTAAAATGCATTGTAAAACTTACGCGTAGTAACAGTTCTCATCAAAATCTTCAGCTAGACTGACCATTTTACAAACAATTTCTGTTTTATACTTACGCTGCACGAAGAATGAAAAGTACTGAGTTACCCAACTGGGTGAAGGAGGGATTCGTAAGGTATATTTATGTAATGCTTTAATCTTTCAAAGTGCAACCGTAGCCTGAATTGATGCACTCTGAGGTGGTAGGGTATGTGTTCGAATTCATTATCGTCTTTGAAAAGTATCAGCGTCAAATACTAAACTACAAAGTGGCTTGCGAGTGGTTAGTTTAAAGAATGCTCATACCTTAATTGAACTTTTTGTTAAGTCGGATGTCTCCATTAACCTTGTTTGCAATTGAAGGGTTAAATGGCAGCAATGGGAGCCTCTTTCAACCTTAAAGACCCAACGGCCATGGCGGAAGTGAGAACACTAAACAACTTTTCCTTTGGTGGAGTTAATTCCCTAGAAGGGACCTCAGACAGAACGCAGGAGGCCGGCTAAGCCACGGAAACACCATGAGGGTCCGTTTACAGCTCTACAAGTTTAAAGAGTTCTTATCCAGTTTATCCAATTAACAGATATATGATGAAAGACACACCACATCATTTCTGTGGCACTAACACTGACATACTAAATGCCTTTTGTTTGACGTAATGTCCTCTCTTTTGCTGCCATATGCAGTTTTCTGTCTTCTCCCAATACAATGACAAAACTGATATTTCACCACCGGACATTTCCCTTTCCCCCATCTTGAAAAAAAATTCTTTGGCCCTCTATTGGTTGGCGTTGCTATATACCCAACTGAGCAAGTAAACCTTCTTAAACAGGACAGTGTCCAGGGTATCTTGAGAGGACAGGGGATATTACACAATAAGGGTCTAAAAGATACTGACGCCCTCTACTTTGGCCCACATACATCTACTGGTATCATGTTTGGAATTACTGAAGTGGACACTTTGACTTTTTTGTAATAGTTATTCTGCATATCAGCCCCCGAAAGAAAGGTTTAAAGAAATCTTTTACTTTTAACAAAGCTTTGAGCAAAACGCCTAATCCCGACCCCTCCCCCGCCAATTCCTGCTATCAAAGGGGTTCTGTCGTCCATCTCCCTGTTCTCAATACGCCAGCATTTGCAGCAATCTGTTCACTATTGGAAGTGCAAACTTGGTCCCTGTATTTGTCTGGGTTTTATTTTAGACGCTGTTGTCAGGTTGTGACTGTGCCAACGATGTCGTCTTTTAAATTCCGTCATTCTATGGTCTAAGAGCGGCATATCATTTTATTTACCCAAGGCTGCTTTTGTCGCCAAACAAGTATTCTTTTCCCTTAGGTTGCAAAAAATGTTGAGTTAGACTTAAGAACTGTCAAATTTACTAGCACCTTGCTTCATAGTTATAATGTAATCTACGACGGAAGCCAAAAGATGGCAAGTTGCAGTTTCAACTTCCTGTTGTGTGTCTGTGTATATTTGGCAATGCAAGGAGCTCTGAATGCATTGCTATAGACGAATCCGGAGAGCAAGTGATGGTCTGATTTCAGTCGGCCATACCTGGGGTCTATCACCTTTAATCTTTCAATTTCATTGCTTACCTGTATGATGGATGGTTGGACATTAAATTGTATCTTGATTCGTTCAATTTCACTGAATATGTGGGTTTGAAATTCATGTAGAAAATAAATGAAGACGATTTAAGGCTGGTGGACCCCATTAATGGCTGCCTACAGTCACTAAACACAAGCGCTGATCGGATTCGTCTATAGAAGTGAGTTGTGTAAATCATGGGAAAAGTGGCCCACGTATTTTAATTAATACACTGTCACTTACGTAAGCTGTGCGTAATTTACAATCAAGCTTGTAATCAAAATCCGCCTTAAAGTAGCTTACATGTGGAAAACATCCGTTATAATTTGTTGCAGACATGACAAATCCCTCTCCCCAGTACTAGACCGACTATGGGCTATGGTCTAGATTTCACTCAAGTTATCTTTATTCTTTAACTTTAGGTTCTAACAAACGATTTGGAATAACGTACTATGTTCCCGATATAACAAATAATACAAGATCAGTTCACAACTCTAATACATACTTCGGTGTTATGTACTTCCAACACACTGTCTCTATTCATCGTAGGAAGGTTACTAAGAATCATATAATTCACTTTATGCTTTTGTATCAAGGTTTTAGGACATGTATGCTATCTATGACTGCCGTATACTGATTTTATCTCTATGAACCATGTCATTCTGTCAGAGTAGTAACATTAATGCTATAGCTATAGGCATCATATAGCCCATGCACTCAGTATGACGCAACTTGTAATCTTGTATCATTCTAAACTCCCAACCAAGCAGGGAGCTGCCATAATCTGATGGTCTTATTAGGATGTTCATACCATCCTACGCTGGTGTTACCAACTCAATAGATACAAAACAATTACTACTGTTACAAGTCACCTGCTACGACTCAGCTACAATTAAATGATCCTCAATCTGTTGTGATAACTTTTAAAACGTCATTTAATTGGCAGACGCGAGTATCTCATTGCCTTAACATTTACAGGGGTCGATGTTGCTTGTACTGGTATCCTTCAATGATCTAAGCTACGAATCCTCGAAAACTGCCCTTGATTCCAGTTATGACCTCCGTTTGTCTGTGTTTTTTTCTGTTTTATGTTATGATCTTAGGAGCAAATTATACGGGGATGGGAAGGAATATAACCCCCTCCCCCCCCCACACACACGCACACATTTTTGGAGATGCTATCACTTGATAAATCATTTTCACATAGTACTTTTTGCTACGAGGACTTTTTATCACACTTCTTTTCAGGTGGAACGGTTCCTCAGGTTGCGGTCACATTCATATAATGTCTTCTCTATTTTTCAAAACAGGCCCTACAATTAAAGAAGACTACAAAGAAGGTAGAGAAGATAGATTGTAGTATGTTTCACAACTACTGATTTAAAATGGGAATAGAGAAATATGGACAACTTACAAATAAGAAAGCACAATGAGGGACTGCTGCTTTGGGTTTTTTTTTTTTGGGGGGGGGGGACTATTAATTAAAGAGTAAATCTGCATAAGAAAAGCATCTGATGAATTAAGCCTACATAAAATGCTAACAACCAGAACATCATGAATAAGTGCATTTCTTTGTTACATGTCCGAAATCTGCATGTAAT
Organism: Holothuria leucospilota; assembly: GCA_029531755.1. Lineage (NCBI taxonomy): Eukaryota > Metazoa > Echinodermata > Holothuroidea > Aspidochirotida > Holothuriidae > Holothuria > Holothuria leucospilota. The sequence continues at coordinate 1,497,311 of CM055976.1, read as the reverse complement.
TCTTCTCCACCTTTTCTTCTATTCTTTCCTATTCTTTTAGTCACTGGTTACACCGGATTTCAAAAATTTACGGGATGGAGCACATTCCCATTTTCTTTGATTGACACATTTTTCACGATTTCCCTCAACTTTTCCCAAATGCCCCGACTGGGTAAAAAAATGTATAGACCAGACCTTGTCCCGCCGCCCTCCCCTTTGTACACTCACTCCTTTTAATGGACATGACGAATTTAACGACTAATTTCAGAAATTTCCAGGGCTCAACAAAGCCCCATTTTCCTCTCCCTTTGTCCCTCGATTTCTCTCAACTTTTCTCAAATCCCACAACTGGATATCAAAGGAGTATGCCAGACCTTAGCCAGTTCCCTCTCCTCTTGCCTTTGTGCACTCACTTGCTTTTAACGAATATGAAAATTAGTCAATGAAACGATTGTAAGTATAACGATCCTCGATTTGATGGCCAAAGACCTCTTGACATTAATTGAGTCTGAAATTAGATCAGCGGTGTTCTGACTTACAGGGAAATGGGAGGGCACAGTGTACTTTTGTGGCTAAACGTGCCCTTGCACTTCGTTAATAGGTGGCGCTATGCAAGAGAAGTACATAAACATATTACACGACAAAGTCGTTTTATATGTAGTTTATCCAGTGTGGATAGCGTTTAAGGGTATCTTAAAGTTCTAAACAAGTATAGTTGTCTGGGCCCACACTCATGAAACAACCAACTTGGATATTGGGAGATGTTATCTGTATTCCTAGGTTAAACTTGAATAGATAGGTGTACGTGTATTACTATCACATCTTTTGTGTCGGAAGAGCCCAATAAGTGTTTAAAGGGCCCACACAGGTTCGTGCATAGGGCCTAAAGTTGTAAATCCGGCTCTGGGGAAAAATGGGCTCTGTACTAGGACAAACCCACGAAAAACTCAGGTGACACGTTGTAAAAATGCTCTGTTGAAATTTGAACCGAATCGATAATCGATAATCATACAGGCACCTACTTGAAATCTGACTAATTATATGACAAGTTTTGGTTAAAAAAGACCAGAATTGATTTTCGACTAAAATTCGCTTTGCTAGGAGTGGCGATTAGATCTTATCGATATTATTCTAGTTATCACAGAAGTAACTCTTCTGGGAGAACTCACTCTTGTTACCATAGGAATCGTTGTATACACCATGAGCTGGCAAATTTCCGAAATATCCTATAGAAATAGATTGCAAGCATTTCACTGTTTCAGTTTATCTGGCAGTTAAGTGTACATCGGAGAATCTCTCTGCTTCAACCTGGAGATGTACTGTAGAGTCGATGCACTCTTACTATTACCCACGTGATTAAATTGTTATTAATGTTGTAAATACGCTCTTCTTGTAAAATGTTGTGGAGATTTTTTTCACATTTAAATATTTTTTTGTATTATGACACAATCAGGGTTCCCCTTTTCAAGGTTATTAGGTTAAGTATGTTCGTTCAACCCCTACACTTGGCTATGTATGTTCTGATTTTATTATTTATGGAATGACAAGTTTATGTTCATTGCTAACGGTTGCTGTACAGCTTGGTAACAGAACCCGGTTAGTCCATCTTGAAACTGGATCATTTTGAGGGAGGTTTTGTATGTTTGGCGACAGACTTATTGCTCGGATGCAGACATCACTAACGTTTCGTCAACTATCTTCTACTTAAAGGACTCTTACTAAAATTGAAAAACTCACCTTTTGGTTGACAATTTAAGACACTCTCTGCCTTCCCATGTAAAGGCCAAATATACACATTACAGGCAGTTCCAATTCTCCCAACTAAGTTACTTCTAGACCCTCCAATAATTATCTCTAGCTCCTCCTTGTGCAAACACAAACCTAGTTTTTTGCTTGGGGGCATATCCTGGTGAGCATGCAAGGGCATCACGTGTAATCAGAACACTTTGTGCATGCTGTGCAATATGATCTACTCTGCATCTTTTGAATCTAACGTCGATCAAAGAGCAACCACCAATTTAGACTTTTGGTTTCCCCATGTAAAAGTGTAGTTTGGGGTGATGAGAGTCTGTCTGTAAACCTACCTTCCTTCATTTTACTACTATTTAGTCACCGCCACAAAATAATAGAAGATAACTTCAAACACAGATCGACAAGCTGCTCAATTTAATCCTCTACTATATGTGGCAAGAGGAGAAAAAGATAGCGAAATTACTTCACTGGAAGGGTGAAGGAATTCGGCATTATTTTCCTTACAATGTACACAAAATAGTATTGGTTGATGCTCAGTGTGCCTTCAAAAACAAGCAGTGCCCACAAATGGCAGTGAAGGTGTATTCAAAGAATTTGATTGGAGGGCCCTCACATATTTTGTCTGTAGCCATGATTGATCTTTGCATAGCAGAACCCGAGTCCCTAAGGTCTCCAATGTTTACCTTTAGGTTCAGCTAATGTGCAGGAATGACAACTAAACGTTTCTGCCTGTCATAGTAACATACCATAAATAGGGCTTTCCGAAAGTGGATCGAGCAATGACAAATGATGAGTCGTTGACCACTATATTATAAAACCAATTGAATTCCGAATACAGTACACAATGGTAGGACTTCCTACAGGCCCGTTTCCAGAGCCCGTCGAGAGATGACCGCCCCTACACCTTATGAGGCCATCGCTCGTCTCGATCTTTATCGACTGCCAAGGGTTATGTTGAAATACCTGACAATGCCGCCTCTTGAAGCGTTGGTGCCACTATGTCAAAATATCTGACTAAGGTCCCTATTTCCTATGTGACACATACCTCATTTGTCCGGGCACCCCCTAGCGCGTCTGCATTTTAGTTTTATAGATGGGTTTTATCCCAGTTTACAGGTTAGCTCAACTGGGGATGTGCTTTTTATGCTCATTTGGACACACGTTTCATCTTTCCAATTAATGAATAATTAAAAACCGTCAATATTAATTCAGGATCGTACCCAAGGGGAGGGGAAGGGGGTTGCCTCAAGGAACAAATTTTGCCGACTTAAAGGAAAAACATATGGCTTACTACAGTTTTGCAGATCTTTCCCCTCCCCCTAAAAATATTTCACCCTTGGAAGCTATCTCGCCCCCAGTTCGCTTACCTTATCCGGCTACGGGCTTGTGTTGGTTTCCTTAGAGTAAACATTATTTCTAGTTGTTTGTTCTTGTCAGACCTGAATGAGTGGATGTACTTTTAATACTTCAACATTGTTGACTCAAAGACCCACCACTGCAAACGATATTATATGATTCCTTCTAAACAATCATGGCAGCCATAGCATACTTACAAAAGAATATCCCTGGACGGTTGGTTCCATTTTGTCTGATATGTTCACCGGTAATTAGTTTGAACTATTATTTATTGGTTATCAGATCCATTTGTTTTTGAGCCTAAGTAATTAGGTCTAAAACAGAATGCTAGTTGCTTTAATGCTTAAGATCTAGCTTGAAAGATGTTATTGGAGAAAGTATAACAACTCATTCCATTGAACTTCATTAAAATATGTAAGTGAAGGATACCTGTCAACCTGGCGTCATGGAGTCAACATTTTACAATAAAACATCGTCAAGTGTTATGGTTTCCAATCCGTAACCTTGCTACCGAATGTGTTGTTCATTTAAATATTTGTTTAATTGACATTCACCACTTTCGTATGGGAGGGTTCTTGTTTTCTTTGTCTGGCTAAGTGCCACCTTTAATTTTCCGTTGTGCCAGTTTCTCCACCGAAGAGCATCTTGTTAAGCACAAGTCAAAGCAAAGAATTAGTCCATGTAACATCTTTGGTAGCTTGGCGAGTACATGTCCTCTCTCCCAATTCCTCCTGTCAAATTTACAGCTGGATGCTCAGTAGGATGTCGACGTAGGTCCCCGGATGCAGCATACAAAGTGATATTCAAGGCGGGAGATGTAACAATGAACTCCTTAACAAAGATGCTTTAGCGTCAGTTACTCAACATTGCCCTAATTCTCTGTCTTACACGATCACCTATATTCACTGCATAGTTAAATGTTTTGTTTAGTTAGTCCAGGGAAGTGATCTAATGTTACCTCCCTGATTAGTCAAACCAGTACAATGCATATTCGTGTATTCGCATAGTGGTTTCTTTACTTTTCATGTGCTCTGTGCTAGAAAGACTAGCCCTACCACGTTAGCACACATTTTTATTGTTCGTTTGTGGTTTTCTGGGTTTTTTTTTTTAATTTATTGTAGGATATGGTGTGAAGCGAAATATTTAGCTATGGCGAATATCTCCGTAAATTAACGAAAAAGTTGGTTTGGGGCTCGATTCATCCATTTCTAAAAATAACAACGATCAAACATCCAAATAGCGGAACTTTAGTCAGAGGAGTCTACATCGGGGATCACACGGCCTTCTCACAATCATTTGCTTTTTCACCACTAACTGCAGTTTGTATCAATAGCCAGCAGCTAGTATAACCCGAACTTGTCCTTTTAGGTTGGGGAGCTTGGGTATCAGTCCTTTTAGGTTGGGGAGCCTGGGTATCAGTCCTTTTAGGTTGGGGAGCCTGGGTATCAGTCCCTTTAGGTTGGGGAGCCTGGGTATCAGTCCTTTTAGGTTGGGGAGCCTGGGTATCAGTCCTTTTAGGTTGGGGAGCTTGGGTATCAGTCCTTTTAGGTTGGGGAGCCTGGATATCAGTCCTTTTAGGTTGGGGAGCCTGGATATCAGTCCTTTTAGGTTGGGGAGCCTGGATATCAGTCCTTTTAAGTTGGGGAGCCTGGATATCAGTCCTTTTAGGTTGGGGAGCTTGGGTATCAGTCCTTTTAGGTTGGGGAGCCTGGGTATCAGTCCTTTTAGGTTGGGGAGCCTGGGTATCAGTCCTTTTAGGTTGGGGAGCCTGGATATCAGTCCTTTTAGGTTGGGGAGCCTGGATATCAGTCCTTTTAGGTTGGGGAGCCTGGGTATCAGTCCTTTTAGGTTGGGGAGCCTGGATATCAGTCCTTTTAGGTTGGGGAGCCTGGATATCAGTCCTTTTAGGTTGGGGAGCCTGGGTATCAGTCCTTTTAGGTTGGGGAGCCTGGATATCAGTCCTTTTAGGTTGGGGAGCCTGGATATCAGTCCTTTTAGGTTGGGGAGCCTGGATATCAGTCCTTTTAGGTTGGGGAGCCTGGATATCAGTCCTTTTAGGTTGGGGAGCCTGGATATCAGTCGTTTTAGCTTGGGGAGCCTGGGTATCAGTCCTTTTAGGTTGGGGAGCCTGGATATCAGTCCTTTTAGGTTGGGGAGCCTGGATATCAGTCCTTTTAGGTTGGGGAGCCTGGATATCAGTCCTTTTAGGTTGGGGAGCCTGGATATCAGTCCTTTTAGGTTGGGGAGCCTGGGTATCAGTCCTTTTAGGTTGGGGAGCCTGGGTATCAGTCCTTTTAGGTTGGGGAGCCTGGGTATCAGTCCTTTTAGATTCGGGAGCCTGGGTATCAGTCCGTTTAGGTTGGAGAGGGGTATTGAACGCATGGAAGTTGTCCGGTTCAGTGTTCATGGAACATTTCACTGAAAATTGTGTCTAGAAGTATGGTCTTGGAGATATCCGTTCCTAGAACTCGAGATTGTAATCGAAATTTCCCTGTGCACGTACTGGGTAGGTGGGTAGGTAAGAAAGTGTTTTGCTGCTCCTTTTACACTGATCTTAACTCCATAATTTTAGATGCGACATGTGAAAGTATTCAGAGACTGTCCTCTAACGAATACCCCTTTGGCTAGTTGTCAAGAAAGGTAATTGGATTAGGGGAATCGCTCCATATTTAGTAAAATATTTTCTTGTAAAGTTCAACTAAGGCAAGTTTCAGTTACAGCGATGTGCACATACCTCCTCCACTCTTCTCTGGGGCTAAGTTTTAATTTCTTGCTTTCACATTATACTCTGTACCTAACATAATCACAAAGGAAACACCGAGGCTTGCAGTGCAACAACCCCTTTAAGATTACAGTGCAACAAGGTAGCAATCGCTGTGCTTCATGGACGTTTGGGCCTTTTTACTCCTAGTGCTGAGACGTTTTTGCCCCCCAAATACCTTTGTTACCAGAGAAAATTGCCCGAATATTGCCAAAAAATAGGGTTTTGCGAAAATTCGGAGGAGCTGCAGACCTCGCCTACCCTCGGCTGGTACGGCTATGCTCTACGTCAACTATAGCCATTACGACGGCGATTTCAGCCGGACGTCATTTGGGAATACCTTTCAACAACTTTTGAAATTTAAATGTTATTTAAGTCGGTTAGCAATAAGTATGTCAGAATGTGAACTTTATTTAAAAGAGCTACATCACACTCTTGTTCGGTGCTTTCAAAAGATGGATGACTGGCTTTTTACTTCAACCGTGATGAGTTGTACTGTTTTCTTGTTACCTGTCTGCCTGTATAGGTTCCACCGCTAACTTACACATAACCAGTAAATCATATTTAAAGGTGCCGTTTTTTCATGACCTCTGAAAGTACTTTTTAATTATCTTGTGAAGGCCTATGTTCAATTTCTCGCTTTTAAGCTGCTGCATTCTGTTATAGCGTTGGAAGGGTAAAAACTTTAACTTTATTTTACATCATAATGAAAAGTTCAGCCAACCATGGTGTCGCCTGCTCGATGTGATGATGACGTCACTGTGAAGAAATGTGACAATTTCTTCAGCACGGAGTACAGAAAGTGTTTCTCCTCCATGTAGATAAAAGTTTGCATTGAATTTACCCCCTAGAAATTCTCAAAACATTATCAACCACTTTGTTCCAATACCTTAACCACCTGAAAATGACGATTTACATATTTCTGAAGCTTGAAGGGAAATTCGCCAAAAGTAAAAGAAAACTGTTCCGAAAGAAACATAAGATGTTTTTTTGAAAAGTGTTCAAAGCCGCCTTAATGTATCAGTGATAGCTATATCAAAAATTCACAAAGACCTCTATCAAAACCTAGCTGGCCTTACGGTTCTTCATAAGTGCATATCTTACGTAAGGCATTTCGCGAACAAAAGAAGGATACTTGTATAAATGGCTCCTGAACAACTGGATGCACAACGGTACATTTATTTTTCTTGAACTTCAGTTGTATAAAGATTGGTATGTATGGTATTGTGGTTTTGTTGCATGGCTTTTCGATTCCTTGTCGAGGACGAAATGAATCTGTGCAATCAAGCTGGCAAGTGTGTATGTATGTGTTTGTGAAGCTTAGCTTGTAAACACGATATCTCCAGATTGCAATGATGGATGCTTTTCATACTTGGTAGATATCTTCAACATATTAAGAGAAAGAACCCTATTGTTTTTGATGGAAGACAGTGGTCATTTGAGATCACCAGAGGTCAACAACCCAAATATTATAAGCACGATGTAAGGAAGCAAACGCAATGTGGCAAAAAGAGTGAACACAATCGACAAGAGTCTAAGCACAATAATGTGGATAGGTAATGGTCAGTCAATGAAGCCTATGATAAATGCTGGACTGGCAAAGCTTTCTGAGGATACCGGATGTGAGACTACGAAAGCCGAGAAAATTGGTTGTAAACATGTTATCTCAAGAAAGGAGTGATGGCTACTTATCACACTTAGCATATAGATTTGTGATATTGGGAGAAAGAACCTTATTATTTTTAGTTAAGGTCGGAGGTCATTTGAGGTCACCAGAGGTGAAGAAAACGAAACCTTATGAACACAATATTCCAAGATAGAAATGATGGATACTTTTAATACTTCGTATATGGATTTGTCATATAACGAGATAGAACAGTATTGTTTCTGGTGGGGATCAAAGGTCAACTGAGGTCACCAGAGGTAAAACTAGGAAACAAACTTACAAACCGCTTGAAAAGACGTTATCTCAAAATAGCAATGATGGATACATTTTATACTGGGTATATAGTTTAGGTAGATTGCGAGGAAGGTTTCTATTGTATTTTATGGAAGTCAAAGGTCATCTGAGCTCACCGGAAAAATGTAAACACGCTATGTCAAGATAGGAATGATGAACTACTTTTCCGGCTGGGTATAGATTTGTCATATTAAGTAGAAGATCCCTAATGGTTCTTTTTGAAGATCCAAGACTCATTTGAGGTCACCAGACGTAAAACTACGAAACCTTGTAAACTGCTCGTAAATACGATGTCTCAAGAGTAGACAGGTGATCGTACTTCCAAGTTGTGTCATTGTGTGGCCAACAAAAAAATAAGGCAGAATTTTTCCAGTCCAAGGATAAACTTGTAGAGAACAACATATATCTTTTCACAAGCATACCTCTTGTAAGTTAATAAGTAATTCCAATTTTAATTACCTAAGGATGGAATCTTGTAAATGATGCTGTGACCATATTATAACAAAAAAGCTTACAATTAACGTGTGCAGTGATGGTGTGTTGGAAAGTGCTCGGTTTCCCATTCTCACGGCTCGAATCCGACGTAAGTACTTACTTTGGCCCGTTTTTGTTGTTCAGTTTGTCTTCTGTTAATTATCATGCTTGGAATTTATTTTTGGTATTGAGAGGAAGAACTCTGTTATTTTGGTGGAGGTCAGAGGTCATTTGAGGTCAACAGAGGCAAAAACTGCAAACCTCTGAAAATTCAAGTAAGGAATCCTTCATGCTTTTCATACTTGAATATTGATGCGTTATACTTAGAAAATAGCCCTGTTGTTTTCGGTAGAGTTCAAATGTCATTTGAAGTCACCGGCGATGAAACTACGAAAACTTGTAAACTGAGGTATCTCATTCTTGGATGCCACATGCTAATTACACGAACCCTTTGTTTTCGGTGAAGGTGAAAGTTCATTTGGAGTCATTAGAGGTATGGTGCAAACCTCGTAAACACGATAGAGCTTAAAGGGTAATCATAGCGGATTTCATAGTTGGCATGTGGATGCATCATATTGTGTTTAATAATTTAATTGTGTTTTGTGGCCGTCAAAGGTCATTTGAGGTCAAAAGAGGTCATACTGTGAAAATCAGGTATGTAACCGTGAGGAATCCAATACGCAGCAGGTGGACGATCCATGCTGTTAATAAGAACCCCATTGTTTTTGTTGGAGTCAAAGGACGGGAGATCACCAGAAATCAAATTATAAAAATATGGTAAAACAAGATATCCCAAGAAGGATAACTTTGTGACATAAACCTCAGTGCGACAAAGAATTTACTTTCGGCAAGGAATCAGTCACTAAGCCTTTACGCTTTCTGGTTTATTTCTTGCCGAAGGCAAAATGATGATGTAACGATTGTTTGTGAGCGTGTATGTGTGTATGACGCTTGGCTTGTAAACACGATATCGCAACATAGGAATGCCGGTGCTTTTCCTACTTGGTATATTGGTTTGCCATATTAAGGAAAAGAAATATATTATCTTTTAGGAGGTCAGAGGTCACAACAGTTCAAAAACTGAAAACCTTGTTACTGTGATATCTCAAGATAGGAAACAGAGACTTTTCATAATTTGCATATGGATGGGTTATGGTCAGTAGATGAACCATTTTGTTTTTGGTAGAAAAAGGTTATCTCAGGTCATAGGAGGTCAAATGGGAAACCTTGTAAATTGCTGACAAACATCATGGATCTACCACCTCCGAGGTAGTAGCGCCATGCAAACATGATATCTTAAGAGAGGGTAACATTGATGGAGCTCATAATTAGCATATGGATACCCCCATAGGCCTATTGAATGAAACAACGCTATCTCTTTGTGAAGGTCAATGGTTGTTTTGGGTCACCAGACGTCAAATGGTAGAAACCTCATAAATACGATGTTTCATGAAGGGTAACATTGATGGATCTTATTCTTGGCTTTCCTCCCACAGGATCTACTGTACCATCACAAACAGTTACACAAATGATGAAACTGGTTGCACCCCTGGTCTGAAGCACTCTTGTGCAGACCAGTGATATAGTTGACTTTACTTTTGTTGAAGTTGCTCAAGCCGAGCCAATATTACACACTGTTGAAGCCACTCTAGTCAGTTCTTTTTTCTCATTTTGCAATGCTCTCTGGTGGCCTCTGACTAAGTCCTTTGTCAATGCAGAATTTTAACTCTTCTTAGGAGCAATTTCAAATTTTTGCCTGCAGTAGGAGGTAGCAATAGGACTTTTTATATGATGCACTTGTTGATCAAACTTCGTCAAAACTCTGAAAAGTGAAAAGTACTTAAATCATATTTTTGAGGCAAGGAATCACTTTAGCCTAAGCCTTTTGTCTTGCTGGTTTGAACCACAGCTGTATAAAATATTTTTGTACTTGTAATAGACTATTTTTGTACTAGTATTGGGTAATTATGATCCAAATGTGTAAAAATGACGCGGATTCCGGATAGGTTCTCGGTTGATTCGGCCATTTCAAATTTGTTTGTTGGAAGCTTATTCACGACGAGCGTCGGATAAAACATTTCTGTTATAATAACGCAATGACAAATTGTCTCCTACTCATAAGAAAAGCATTCAAGCTCCATCATTAAACTATTGGGGGACCATGTCCTCCATTCCCCATTATCTCCGCCCTAGAATCTTAGACATCCTGGAACAGATACATCCACGGAGAAAGAATCTGATGGGTTTCCATGGTTGATATCTTTCAAAGTAGGATATATTGATGGGATGTAACCTTTGAAAAACTTCTGAAACGGATCCTCTTGAGGATGCTTATTTTAAACCACACATCTCGAAAAGTCCTTAGATGTATTCTCTTTTTAAAGTGGCCGAGATACATTATCTCATGTGATCTGACATTTAACGTAAAATTTGTTATTGCGCCTTGTAAAAGGAGAGCGGATTTCTTAACCTTAGTCCTGCGTAGTTGGCCTTGCAGTCTTGCCCTAGCTCCTTATTTGCTAACACAAAAACGAGAACAAATGTTATCTTTTGGGAGAATTTTGAATTTGTTACGAAACAGGGTACCTATTTAGGACAAGCACATCCTGCGGCGGCAGCGTTCCTTTCTCCGAGCTTTTAACTTGTCCAAATCTCAAGGGGAATTTTGCTCTCGTCAAAATCTATGTTTTGTTTTTCTTTTGTAACTGTATGCTTCTTTTTTCCGAGGACAAACCTAGTTTTTAACACTTGCATATGAACTATAAGTGGCTTACGGGAAGGTATACAATTATTTATTGCAACCATGAGTAACAAACGTTTTGCTCTAAGGCTTAAACATTTGTTTGTGAGGTACCGGTAATCAGGAAGAGATTTATCTCTAAATTCTCGTGATGAACTCAGGTTAGCCTTTTACCATTCTTATTTATCAGGAACCTTGAGTAAAGAGAGGCAGTGAGTCGTTAATAAAACATTCAAGTTATAATTGCATCGATCTGTGGATAGAATCATGTGGTTGTAACGCAAAGGCTTTCACAGCTTGCTGAGCAAGTTAAAGCAGGCCAGCTTACTATAGAGGTTCTTCACGTGACGTCAAAATAGGCTCGATTTTACCTGTACCGCCATTTTGGAAGTCAAACTTAGACCTAGCTGACACTGTGTACACACAGTATCAGCTGAAGTGTAAATTGTTTTGTTCCTACTCTTCAAAGAATATTTTCCGTTAACGATCGACTGTACTTACGTGTACTTGCAGGCTTGCGTGTGGGCATCATGTGTTTGGTTTAAATACTTCATAACGATCACACTGAAAAACTCTATCGTAATATCTTTAGTCGCTCACCGAATATAAGTGACCACTAGGCAATTTAGTATATGTGAACTCCCGACTGCCCCAGTTCAAGTTCTGAAGAAGAATTTCAGAAACCCATCTAGCTCTACGTTGTACATTTGCTGGAAATCAATAATAAAACTGTTAGCCCTGTGATTTTCCTTGGCAATTACGCAACAAACTTTCGCTATCATCAAGAAAACATTATTTACAAGGAATACACTAAAAAGGTTGGTTAAAAAGGGTTGGGTAAAATTCAAAGTGTCCAACCTGGGCAGTTTGGTAACCAACAAAGTGGCAAAACAGATTAAAGACAGACAGTCATCACCCCAAAGTATATTTTTAGTGTATGTATATCAAAATTCTCAGTTGGTGACTGCTCTTTGATTGACATCAAAGTTTGAAAATTTGAAAGATGCAGAGTAGCTCACATTCCACACAAGGCAGAGAGAGTACTTTTATTACATTTTTTAGCCTTGTAAACTCACCAGGACATGGCCTTAAGCAATAAAACAGGTTTATTCTTGCACAAGGAAGAGCCTCATACAGTTATGGGAGGAGCTAGAAGATGCATAGTTGGGAGAATTGGAACTGTCTGGGATCATGAAAATTCCCCTTTAACCAAGTGGGTTGGTTAACCTTCGGGTTGGGTGAAGTCTCTCTTGCAATATTACCCAGGTTGGTTAAAGTGAACTGATTTGCGCGCCATACGTACGTACACAATTAATGAAAAGATACTATACTATACTGCAGTATACGGACGGTATGTACGTACACTTGTACTCGCAGCCGACCGAGGCGACGACAGACTTGCTTTCAAAGTCTGCAGAAAAAGGCTGAGCCTGAGGAGGCTCATTGTAAAATAGCCTGTTATCGTATGCGAAGAAACTGTCATACACTCTTAAAAAGTTGGGTAAAATTTTCTGGGCAATGTAGAGTTGGTTAAATTTTTCACAATGTTGGGCAAAAGAACCGAAAAACCTATTGACCAACTATTGGTGAAATGGTTTAAGTGAATTTCTTACCCAACACTGGTTAAACGTACCGCCAATTAATTCTTTTAATAACACCCATTTCTAAATTTTTACATTCACAATTTACATTTTGCAAAACGTTTACTTACACTGTGGGAATTTTTGCTACAACAATTTGAGAAAAGTGCGTGTTTAAAATGCTGTGAAATGTTTATATACCTATCCTTTGAATGGAGCATTCCGAATTTTTCAAAGGAAATTTATGTTTATCCTTTATTGCAGGTCTAATTGAAATAAATTAAAGCTGGCAATGGTGAATTCTTGCAGAAAATTATGTTTCTCAATTGTACAATACAACATAAAAAAGGAGAAATTGAAATATCGCGAAGAAAATTGTATTATTAATCGTTAATAATAACAAACAAGTCTCACTGAAAATATATAATAGCCAAACCATGACATTCATTTATATATGAATTCCCAATTAAAATCCTGCAACTTTTAAAAGTGGATATTGGTTTAGGGTGGCCGGGGGAGGTTGGTTTGTGGGGTATTGGGTTGTCAGTGTGTGTGTGGTTCTATTGTTGTAATGAACATACTTTTCCGTTTGATTTGGTGGTGTGTGGATAGTTTTGCGTTTATGTTCCTGTCCGATCCGGTTTGAGTTTTTTCGTTTTTTGTTTGTACGTGCCGTTTCGATGCACTTAAAAAGCTCAAAGTGGATAGCATTAGCAATGCCGGTAGCTTTTAAAAATTGTAGAAGGTAACTTCTCGGATATATTCTAACCCGGTTGAGTAACTTGTGTTTACCCAACCGTTGGCTCCGTATTCCTCCTTACCGGAATTGGGTAAAAGCTTACCCAACTTGGTTGGTTAAATGTTTTGCCTAAAAGTTAGGCAAAATGCTTGCTCAATTAGTTGGGCAAATGGTTGGGCAATTTTTTGCCCAACTAATGAGTAAAACCCTTAACCAACTAAGTTGGGCAATATTTTACCCAATTCCGGTTAGGAAGCATACGGAACCAACGGCTGGGTAAATTTTTGCCCAGGATGCTCAATTATTTTTTAGAGTGTTGGCTAAACTAACTATTTTAACCTTTGACCAATACATTTGTACACAGCGTACATGATGGGCGCGATGCGTTCGACGTCCATAATGGCTGGCGTTGTTGTCACATGTATTTTTGACGTCAGTGAAGAACCTCTATAGAATACTTAGTCTGGATCTGGCACATGATTGAGCGTCACATTTTCGTGAGGCTGAATGTAAGGTTGAATAAGAGGCTGAATAAGAGGCTGAATACTGTGCTAGCTTCAGATTGATCACTGCTAGGCCACTAATCAGTGATCACCAAAAGTGAATCACTTTTGAGTTCTGCTAATTTGGCTGCCACAGCCGCACCTGCCCACTGGAACTACAAAAAAACTGCAATCTAGCTAAGTAATCGTGATTTCCCGTGTGCGGATGAAACCATTTACCAGCGATTCTTGAAAAGAACCTGTTCAAATTATCTGTATACTTAAATTGAGCAGTTTGGTGAAAGTTAGTACTGCACACTTTCCTGTAGTTTTTAGAAATGTGTGTTACCATGTTCATTCTCGGGAAAAAATTTCAGGGAAACGTTTGAGCTTTTCTCATAAAAAATTTAAGGCAAAGAAATACACTGACTTTAAGCCCGCAATGTTCGCAGATCGGACCTATATGAGCAGATGTGTCAAGGGAGTAAGGAAACAAGAAAAAGTCGAGTTCACGAGGAAGGTAATCAGCTATAAATGTAAAATTAAACTTGTGAACTTCATCCCTCGTGCTTTCTTGTGAAGGTTAGATTGCCCGCTAAAATATCTCGGCCACAATGAAGAAGATATAAGCAATGTGGCTTTGCAGCATTGACAAGTTGGACGGTTTCGAAGAAAATTGCATCGGTATGAGTTGATTTACACAAGCCTACTACGATGTGAACATGCAGGGTTTAAAACTTCGATGCCTGAATGATTAAAAAAGAATCGAATCTGGATTACAACGTGATAGTATTTTATTAATCTAGAAGGCTTAATAAAGTTTGGATTTCTTTCCTTTAAACAAAAATAAGATTTAATGCATGTGCTAAAATAAACGAGGAAGACAGCAGTTCACAGTGGCGGATTTAGGCGGTGGCGCACCCGGCGCGCGCCCCCCCCCCCTAAAATTTTCCAAAGCTTATTTTTTACTTTCACTAAATAGATCATTTAGCCTACTTGTTTCTACATAATGTTGTATTATCTTATAATTTTCAAACTATGTAATTATAATTGTTACAAACTAATAGCAATTTAGAGCACACAGTTTCAAGTTTTCCTATAAAATGTCAATAGAGTGATATCGAAGGTCTCAACCCTATTTCGGACCACGCTTCATGTAGAACACTAAACTTTTTCTTACAATCCATCTGCTATTTGGGTTCATCAGATGTGGAGTTTTTTAATCAACGGAAATCCTCGTTGATGTTATCATACACTGGTCATGGAAAAAACAAAAGAACCGTGAAAATGTCCATAGGCTACGCACCATCGATAATGGAAGTTCAAACTGTATGTAAATGTAAATTATGCTATCAGTTGCAATCCCATTCCTTTCAAGGTAATTACGAGGAATTCGGGAAAATTGGTCGATTTCGGGAAATGTAGAATAGTGACAAAATTTCTGGAAATTCTCTGTATAAACTCAAGACATAGTAAAGATCATGTAAAAAGTGATATAAACTACTCGAATTAGCTGTACACATAGGATGGAGGAGAACTGAGTAGATTAACGAGGGCGTCACACCTATTTCTCGAAATGGTCAGATGGTCTAACGCAGATTTCAGGAGATAATTTTGCCAGGCAACTAGCACTCAGTACGAATGTTTAGTCTTTTTCGGGGGTACGAAGTTGTGACAGTTTATCACAAAGTGGAAAAATTCGATGGATTTGAATGTATTTGTTTGGTATTTCACCTTGTAGTAATAATTATTTCTGAATAATACACAAAAGTGAACGTAAAATTCAAGAAAAATGCTTCATTATTATCTAAACACTATACTTGCACATGTAAGTGGGACACTGATTCACTTTTTGATATTTTATGGAAAACTGTGTTTGTTGTGTTGAGCTCAGCTTGAAATGTGTTTGAAAAATATTTGTTCTTTGTGTATATACATTTGTCAGAAGTGTGTTCGATGTTTGACCTCTTTCTACCAGAAATTTATCCTTTGAGTCTGATTATGAGTTCTACAGGAATGTTTGGCTTGTATTAATGTTTGTATTCTCTAAGTCGGTAATCTCTTTTCTGTCAGTCTCTCAGAGAAGAAAGAGTATAAAAAAGATTAATTTTCATGAACATTAGAAATAAATTACGCCTCCATGCATTTTTGAGATATTTGAGAATGAAAATTCAATCGACATTTGTACCTAACAGTTGTGAACATCTGCTGGATTGGATCTAGCCTAACTTTTTACAATTACTTTAGTGTACTGCTTATAGCATCGATCAAAACTTGGGATTGATTTCTTTTTTGCGGTAAAGGCTACTCCATATTATCCACATACACGTTCATTCTAAAAACCATTCAACACATAATAAGACTTTGAAAGATGAAAATTACGTTACTGGTCACGGTGTATAGAATGTATAAAAAGCGCATGGCCAAACTTCACATGAGCTTAATGTCTATGTTCACTTATTTTATACAATCTGTGATCCCGTTTCTTCCTTTTTTTCATAAACTAGAGAGTATTTTATATAAATTTATTTGGTCACACAAACCAGACAATTAGGGGAAACGTTCTGTTCTAATATGTGCAAAATGTGAAGGTGGTTTAGGAATGGTCGAATTATGCTCTTGTGCTTATAGCTTAAAGTGTAAATGAGGGAAAAATTATTTTCAGGATGGCTTTGCTTTTTGGAAAGTTTTGTTTGATAGTAAGCTCAAGAAATATGGCGGAATACATGTGTTTTAATGTAACCTTTCCAATGAATATGTTATTATTGAAAACAAGTATTTATGATGTCTGTTGCACTTGATCTTATTTTACGCCCTCCGGATGTGTATGCTAATCAATATATTTTGAATAATTCTTATTAAAATTGACAAAACTTATCTATGCCAGAGCTCTCATGGTCACTAAAACTTACAAAGTAATTTTTTTAATGAGAGAGTCAACTGAGTGCTTAATTAGAATGATTTCTGCCATAAATGTAATTTTACTAGTATTTTTCCTTTTACATTGTATTATGGAACAATTCTGCTATCCCGAGGGAGTGGAGACTAAATCTACATACCACTAATGAAATCAATGATAACGCAAAGCGTTTAACAATGTTTATCTCTCATGCACATGACAATAAAGTGGTATATGTCATCAAGCAAAAGACTTTAAAAGCTACTGCGATCTCAAATATGAATCTTACAGCAGTGCATCGTATTCTTGGTCAGATATTTTCACCATCGTCTTTGAAGCTGTTGGAGACCCCAAAATTCAATTCTTTCAGTTTTTTGTTACGTTCATAGAATTATAGGTTGTAACGAATTTTTATTCAAAATTAAAAAGGAAAGATTCCCCTCTCTGTACCTTGTGTGAGGATCCCCCTTATCTTTAGACCACTTTTTCCGGACCTATAACATTACGACATATTTTTGGAAAGATATTTCATCAAAAGTGTTTAAAGAGTGATCTTAGCTTAAATCAAGATCACGTAAATTTTGGTTTAGTTCATAAAGCAAGTTTTTGCAATTTTCTCACTTTTAGTTGAAGGGAACATTTTTTTGGCAAACAAAAGCTCAAAGTAACGACTGCTTAGGTTCTACTTAAAAGCCTGGGAAATGCCATTTCCGGCTATCTGAGGGGTCGCGATTTTTCAAAATTTTCTGTACGCTCCGCGCCAACCGATGGTGGCGCTCCGCTTAGATGATCGACCGTCAGCGCGCCCCCCTAACGAAAAATCCTAGATCCGCCCCTGGTTCAACCCAATGTGTGAAGGTCTTATTCTAAAACCGACCACCGAATCAACACATTACGGCATTCTCCAACTTTCCTATCTTTTAGATTCAACAGTTTCAACCAATACATTTCTGTCAGCATTCCGCCCTTTAAAATGATGCCACTAACATTTCAACATTTACACGTACAAACTGGACTGAATTACAAACAAGTGAAGGAAAACGTAATGTGTGTTGCTCTAAAACCACAATTATTTTTAAGATACACTATAACCTTAACCTAGGAAGAAGCTGTGACGTTACTTTCTATTACATCACAATTGTATTTCAATTGACTAACCAGCCCACCGGAATTTGTCAATTTCAGATGTCTTTGAACCAACTAGCACCTCCCTGGTTCGACATGGCAGTGTATGTAAGTATAAGACTGCACTATAACGAGGACGTAACTGATAGAGCTAATGCTGTCACAGGGATGCGGTTCAAGGTGCTTACGTAAGCAAAACTTTTGATGTGAGTGAAAACACCTTCTCTACCAGGTTTTTCCCTAACTTTATTTATGAGATTATAATATGAGATTTTATGACATTACTTGATATCTTACTGGTACGAAGTTTTCAACACAACAATTAATAATTGTCACTATTTTCCACCAACATTGCTAAACAAATTCCATAGTAGGCATTAATTCACGTGACGTCTTTTTGGTTTATACCTCCACGTTACAAGAACACTTACAGAGAGGATATGTTATATGTAGGCTGCACCCTGCATATTTAGCAGTGCGTAGTGCGCACATATCCTGTCTACTGAACGCACATAGTTGCACCAGGGAGGTGTAAGGGACCTCCCTGGCTGCTCCACTAGAGATACGATTCGCACTTTGTGTATTCTTCCAGCAGGGCGGCTTTTTCGTGTTGTTAATATAAATGTCACGAAAGGTAAATGGGTCTGTTAACTGGCGTCGTTATCTAATGGTATATATATATATATATATATATATATATATATATATATATATATATATATATATATATATATATATATATATATATATATATATATATATATATATATATATATATATATATATATATAATAACATTTCCTTAAACATCCTGCCTAAGTGTAGGTTCCTCTAAGTCCAGTTTAGTAAGTGGTTGTAATCTTACTATAAGCTCAGTGTGTAATTAATCCTCACATATAAATACAAATTATTAATATGTTGACCGTCGTGTTTTAACACCAAACAGAATAGTATCTTACGTTCCTTACTTTTAAAGCACTTAAACAGCCTCTTTTTTATTTACGGAACCTAAATATTTCGAAAATATTCATTATTAGAATCCTGATTTACGAAATACAAAAATTAGGACAACACTCAAAGGTGTCATGAAAATCGATCACACAGACGTGACTTGCGTCAAATAAAAAAATAAAATCAGGGTAAAACTAAAACTTTGGTATTAATTTGGTTTTATCTTTCATTCTTCATTCTTTCTGTTTGTTTGCTTAAACGATGTCAGAATGCCTAATGATATGATGACGCTTGCCTGTTTCATTAAATTTATTATAAGTGGTTGAAAATGTACTCTAACTTCAAGTAAAGAGAAACAGTATTGCAGAAGGTGTTGATGGTTTCCAACCGAATTGAATTCAGCCCTGATTTTCGTATTCCTCGAGGTGTTATAGACAAGTTCGTACGCACGAAGTCTTCTATTCTTTTGATGTGTCATTCAACTGTCTTCTGATTTGTTCGTTCGGTTAATAGGATCAGTGCATCCTGGGCTTCCTCATAGTGTTACCCACAAACGACACTCCCTAAAACAGGGTTAAGTATCCCCTTGGGGTCGGAAAAGTCGACACTTAATGAAAACAAAGAGGAGGAAGCTGCCGATATTTGACGTGAACTTGTCACGTTGCCTGTCCGGGCGGAATCACTAACTGTAGCATAGTCACGAGCGAGTACATGTCGACCAATTTTATAGTACCTATCTACTTGTGTAAGATTGTGATGTTCTAATGCAGTCAAGAACGTATCGATGAACAGGCGGTTGACCTATAATCGACGGATCGCTAATTTGAGGATTACTTCAAGAATCACTCGAATAAAGTTATGGCTACCTCCTAAATCTGTGCATAATATTTGTCTTCTTATGAACCAGCAGGATGAACTATTCTTAACATTCTTTGTAACTTTCAAGAGGTCAAAGCAGTCAGACTGGTCAGTGAATTTAAAATAACATTTCAAAACTAGAAAGACACTTCAATATGCATATTTCTACAAGTTGCACGTTAAACTTTGAGTCCAAGATGCATAAAAAGACGTTTCCTGACATAATTGTTTCGTCATCTTTTAGTCGTCCTCATACTATTCATCATCACGTTCGTTGTCGTCATGCCGTCTTTAGAGCTTTTGTTCTGTAGATAGGTAGAAACCTAGCTTTATCTCGTGACTTTCAACAAGTTTTTCTGCAAATTTTCTTAACGTTTTAGTCCCAAGTAATACTACGAGAAAATTAAACATTCGAAAGGTGTATACGAGTAATATATTGTCAATTTTTGTGATTAGCAAGCAAGGTCATATTTAATCTATAAATCTTCTCGTGGCCCACTCGCAGTTGTAGATAACATGTACCGTATGTGATATAGCGTCACACGTACTCACTGCTTTAAATGGTAAAAATCAGTATCTTATTGTAAAGGCTGAGTTTACTGACATTTGGCGACTCAAATAAAGTCTTGTTGAAGGGCAGATTTTATCAGCTTGACGAAATGTTAGAAATATCTTGAAGAAGTAGAGTTTGACGGCGGCACAAATGCAAATCATTCTTAACGTCAGGATTTCATTTCTTTTCAATATGCCTTAGGCTGGAAACTCAAATTTATCTGCGTTCTCCATAACGGGAAATGATTCCTTTATGTCCTATTTAACATTTCTGCCTCTATTATTTGTGTTTTTACCTTCGTGGAAACTGACTTTTAGGTTGATTAATTCAAAAAACGAAACAGAAGAAGAATGAAACCACTATATCTTATGTGGATTCTATTTCATTCATTTGAACTAGGTTATTAGAATAATTCATAAAAGAAGATTACATGGCGAATGAGTCGCAAAGTGTAGTACCTTTATCTGGCCGCCATCTTGATCATGATTGATGCTAAGTAGTCTTTTATTCAGTCTTGGCAACACAGAATGACACTTTGATCTTTTCTTGTAATCTTCTTATCCTTTCTTTCCCAGAGTTTGTTGAACTCTCTTCCATCCCAAAATCCCAAATTATCAATATTATCGATATTATGATTTTACGCGCGCGTAGTTGAGAATGCGCGTAGTTGTCTCTTATTATTGTCGTAATGTTATAACCATCATGGCCGAACGCAGACAGGCAGTAGGGGCAGTTTCCCCCTCGCCCGGGAAGGTTTCAAAGCAAACTTGGTTCACATCAATCTCTGTAAATTTCAGAAATTCAACAATAGAGATTGTTAATAATTAACTTGTAATGCAAGAAACCGGCCAATTCTGGCTATATGGGACAGGCGCGTAGCAAAGGGGGGGGTGAAGGGTCACGCCCCTTTGAGGATTTTAAAATGCCTTAAAATGGAATTTTATGGGCGCGTTTCTTGCGAACACATTTTAAGTACTATTTTCCCATTCCTACTTCATTGCCCTACTTCCGGTAGTACACTTTGGGTGAAATAATTGTGCCAAAGCCCCCGAAACCTTCATCAATCCTCCTTTCCACCTTTAAGCTTTCTGCATCATTTATTCCGACAGGCTGTTAGGCACACGGAGTAAGGATAAAACATTTATGAAAGTGTCAAATTGTGATTTGCGTGGTCTGTTTAGTGCCATCCAGTGTCGTATGAAGCTTATTAAATGCATCATTTTAATGCCCACAATTTCGTAAACCCCAGAACTTCCGATGATTACGCCGTTGGAGGAGCGCTTTATGCTCTTGATCCTCCCCCCCCCCCAGGAAAATTGATGCGCACGGCCATGTGAACCACCGATTCCGTAACAGCCACAATCGCTGAACGAGTTCACGTTGGTTTGCCAGTTCGCTGAAATCGTTCTTGCGCCAAACAGCGGAACCACCGTTGAGACAATTAAATTTCATAATATTGTTGTTTACTAAAGGGTTAATCAACGCTGGACCATGAATTAAGTAGAGGATAATGCACGATCGGGGTTAATGCAAGCGATGCACGAGGGCACAGCCAGAGTGCATTGAGCCATAGCATTAACCCCACTGCTTAGGCCTAGGTTATTTGACTTTGAGTTATAACCGTGTAGGGATCCTTTGCCTCTGAGGGTTTCACTTAAGGTTTGGGAGTAAAAGCGTTTCTTAGAAATGGAAACGTCTTGACAGGAGTGTCAAACCATAGCGCAAGCTATTAGCTATCCTGCTCTAACGTTAGGCCTATGCCTATATGCCAACCCAGCCATATCATATCTGAAGGTACAGTATATAGTACGGTATTTTTTGTATTCATCCGCCGGTGATTTTGTTCTAAATTTACCGTGCGGTTATTCTAGGATAGCGCACGGTCACCTGACCGTGATGAACCAATAGGAGTTGAGGAATTTTACTAAGTATGAATGAATGCTTCATCACTGTCATTCTCATCACTTAATTCGTCACAGATCTTCGAGTGGCATTGTAAATATCATAAATACGGACTGGTCTCATATCTTGCAATCATTTCCGTAACACTGTGAAACACCTATACCAGCCGTTGTATTTTAGTCATTCTGATATTATTTTAAACACCAACATCAGTAAGAAAAGTTAGAGAATTTATTGGCATACGTTGATTGTTACCGAGACGATCGTAAATCACCTGCTCTTTTTGCCTGATAAAATAAAATCTCTCACAAGAAGATCGCCATCTGTGAATTTTCTCACGTGGGAAATTCGGACCCAAGATCGCATTTTGCAACTAAATCTGAAGGCAATCAAGCAAAGCTGTGTTTTGATTTCTTTCGGTATATTGCTTTACATATCTTAAACTTTTAAAGCACTAGTCATAGCGTTCAATGTCCTACATCGTTATAAACAATTCACGGGGAAGATCATTGAATAGGACAATCGAGGAATTAAATAGTTCTCAGATATTATGGATAGAGTCATTAAAATTTTATCTCTTTAAATAATACTGTAACAATGCCTTCAAGTATGGTTAACGACCGAGTAAAACAGTCCCATTTGATAAATTAATCGCTTCTAAGATAACTTATGTACCACGAGTGTCCTACTTTTCAATACTCTTATATTATTAAGATTTGTGACATCTGCATTTTACCCATCGGCTTTCAGCAATAAAATTCAACTCCTAAAAGGAAAAGTCTACTCTTAGACGAAAAAATAGGTTAAAAGTCAAAAAAGAGTTTTTCAGTAACTCTCTTTCACAGTTACAAATCATCAACATGACATCATTATCCTAAGTCTCGTTAGATTTCTTACATTTGTGTATGATGACATTTGTGTCTCATGTAATGGTTAAAATATATTCTACAAGTGAAGTAATGAAGAAACAGCAAGCAAAAATGTTGAAAATGTGTTATTCAGGACAGAAAACATGTAAACGTTTTTATCGTCCGTATCACTTTAAAATCTCAACCCCAAACCACAAATCATCAGGATAAATACACAAATTGTGCATGAAACCAAGGAAGATTGCCAGCGTAATAAGTCATAATGAATGAACGGTTTGTCCACTAGAAATTAACCACCACAAATAATATAAAACAAGAAAATGGCGTTGCTTGGGGGAGAACAAGATCATGGAACCGAGATCAGAATCTGTCAGGATCAATAGGGCATCGTCTTTAGATGGACTGCTGAAAAGCCAAAAAGCCAGGTGCAATGAACCACAAAATCATCTCTGGAGCTATAAGAACACTTTTGTGTTTCCACTTATGAACTAAAAAGGACTCTTAGCACCTATAACCTTTAAACGGCTGAGAACTCATTGACTATGGGGTTCAAAGGGATCAAACTTTCCTTGTGAGTGTTTATTAGTGTTCTTTGGCTTTAAGGCATTCGTAATTTAAGTACAAGCTAATTCTTTAAATGGTAGTTCTGCAGATATTAATTTCAACATATAGTTACGTTTGTGTTGAATTCTTTCGATTTTTTAAATCCTGCACTTATAAACTTGCAAGACAGTTTAGTACAGGATTTCGACGATGTTTGACCGGTACACTTGGTGACATCTAATGAAAGTTAATCATCAGTAGACCCCTGTACTGAATGTCTTCTCATTGGTACTCATCAAGCAAGGTTCGAGTTGAGCGATTAAAGTGAGTAATGTGAAAATCGAAAAATCGAGCCATGTGCCAATGTAAAAGAAAATTAGGTTAGGTTAGGTTAGATGAGGTTTAACGTCCCAGTTTCGAACCAATTGGTTGAAAAGAAAAGAAAATTAGGGGTTTATTCAGTAACGTATCTATGTACCACCACACTGTCAGGTCTGTTCTCAAACCTATCATGACGCAGACTTGTAGTGGAGTACAAAATTGAGAGTACGAGTACTAGTACTAGTACGAGTACATAGCCCAGATTACGAGTATGAGTACACGATACATGAATACATGTGTACAAGTACGAGTACAGAGGTCAGGTACTCGAGTACGAGTACGAGTACAGAAATTTGTACTCGAGTACGTACTTGAGTACTACAAGTCTTTCATGACCTGTCATGACCTCTGCAATATTCCTCACTTCGGAAATGTTTGGACGAGGATTGCATCAAAACGCTTATTCATATATTTGTAAGTAATGCTGCCATGATAGAGTGTACAGGAGGGTTCAAAATAAGTTTAAGTAAATTTTACTGAAGTTAAAGTGTTGGACGGTTTTGCTTCTTGCTACTCGTGAGAACTAGTTATGGAAAAGTGTGGTGCCTGCCGCTTACGAGAACAATGTCGGATCACTTTCTTCTTCCGTATATTAAACATCTGATTCTGCCACGAGGTGTCTTTGGCCTTTAAAAGTTCGTAATGAAACTCTCTCCCAGCGGTGGATAAACTTACTGTCCCGGGTTGCTTTCAAAGTGAAACTTAAAACACGCTTGTTTAAACTTACCTGTTCGCTCTGATATTCTTCCTTCCGTAAAGTGGGATAGGCTGTCTGTCTGTTAGGACAACCACTTTTGAATGTCTTTCACAAACATAACTTGATTAAAAAGTTATTACAAAAGAGGATTACGGTTTACTACATTGAGTGTGTTAACTAAGTTTATTTTACCACTTCAACATGATTAATCACCAGAGAAAAGGAATTATTGTATCTGCTCCGCCCTTTAGTGACGCGTATTTAAGTAAGTCAATTTGTTTTTACGCACAAACATAAACCTAACTTTACATATCCTTAGTGTTTTAAACTTCATTCTTGTAATAATAAACTGTCCTGAGGGCAAGTGTTTATTTTGAATATTGCCTTTGTCTAATTAAAATGTCAACACCATACATTATAATGCAAATTAACTGGTAATTGATTAAGAAATAATTATATGGAGTTATCAAAAGAATGGTAGTAATGTGCAACACCCCTCATCATAAGTTTGCATAGCTCAGTGGCGGATGCAGGATTTGGCATAAGGGGGGGGGGCCCAGGTCACAGTGGTTTGTGTAAAAATCCGATCTGGGGGAGAGGTCTAAGGGGAGGGGTGTACCCCTCCCAACTGAAAATTTTTTGTTAATTTAAGGTTGCTCAGATGCAAAATGGTGATGTCTGTGGTATATTTTTTGAACTGATCATATATGGCTGGAAAGCGTTCATAATTCGGTGAATTTTATTTTTTGGTTGTGTGAAAGATGCTTTTCTGGGAAAGGGTCTAAGGGGAGGGGTGTCCCCTCACCTTACACCTCTCCTTTGAGAAATTTTTGTTAATTTAAGATTGCTTAGATGCAAAATGGTGATGTCTGTGGTATATTTTTGAACTGATCATATATCGCTGGAAAATGTTCATAATTTAGTGAATTTTAAATTTTACCCTAAATTCACAGTGCATTCCATTAAAATAAAATACAAGGCTTAAATAAGACATTACCGGGTAATATTGCAGCAAGTTTTAGTTAAAAGCCTAATGTTGTCGAAAATATTCCTCTAAATATTAAAGAATTCTGAAATTCCCTTGAAAGTAGAAGCAGTGCTCCAAATGCTGTGGGCCTGGCCAGTAATAGACTGAAGTTAGCAATTCATTAATAGAGCACTCATGAGTAACTCCTTGCAATGCCCAGAGAAAGTTACTGAGGCCAATATAAGCCAAAATGTTATCAGCTGAAAGTTAGTAGCAGAGTTATTAGCATAACACTTTTTTCTGAGGTAGAAAATAATGAACAAATTTAAGTTTCACTCTGACACATCGCATAGGCCTATTTCATTGGAATAGGGCCTTGTCCTTTGTTTTATGATGTTGAAAAAAACTTCAGAATTTTTTGGAAGGGGGGCCCGGGCCCCCTGGGCCCCCCTCTAAATCCGCCCCTGTAGCTGATGTGTTAACACAGAAATTCATAAAACTTTGAAAAGGTACATTTTATATCGCAACGTAGTATGCAGGGATAACCATTTGTGCAGTGATAAATAAATCATATGTGCAGTCATAAAGCTATTTTATGCACTAGGCCTATTAAGATCATATGCTCTTTGAAAGATTTATCACACACTCCAGCATTGTCAGGTTTAAACTATAAATCAAAACGCTGCCACCTTCTAATGTCGGGCCCCGTTAAACTTAAAATGCTCGTCCATAACAGACGCAGAATTCTAGTGCAGGATTGGGCCTTCCCTTACTCTTCTTCAGAGTCGCAACACCTAGATTAAGAGTCGAGTAGTTATTCCACTTTCCTTGGCGTCTTGACAGCAAATTATCCTACTACTGCTACTGCCACTACCACTGCCAATGTCACTACCACTACCACCACCACTACCACTACCACTACCGACTGCAGTGGCCAAGTGGTTAGAGCATCCGACTTGCAGCCGGAAGGTCTAGGGTTCAAATCCTGGCCGGGTCATACCAAAGACTTTAAAAATGGAACCTACTGCCTTTGTGCTTGGTGCTCAGCATAAGCAATGGAGTACGAAAAACAAGCCAGTGAGCCACAACTGGAAAAAAGGCCGTGGTCGTCTCGACTTGAACCAATTGGTTGGAAACTGGGACGTTAAACCTCATCTAACTAACTACCACTACCACTACCACTACCACTACCACTACCACTTCTACTACTACTACTACTACTACTACTACTTCTACTACTACTACTACTACTACTACTACTACTACTACTACTACTACTACTACTACTACTACTACTACTACTACTACTACTACTACTACTACTACTACTACTTATCGAAATTGGATCTTTCAGTTGAACTCTTTCTTCGATTACTAGTTTTTCCTCGGTTGCGGTCTGAAATTCACCACATATGTGATTCGTAACCTCGGTTGTTGAACAGCCTATAATGTAGGCTCGTAGCCTATAATGTAGGCTCATAGCAGGCTAGTAGCTAGTACAGTACAGCCTATTATGTAGGCTCGTAGCCTATAATGTAGGCTCGTAGCAGGCTAGTAGCCTATAGACCTTATGCATATGATGTCACAAAGGAGAAAGTGCTCCCTCCTTTGGAGGAAGATGGTGGAATAGCGCGTATCATTGCAAGTTACACCAATAAATGCAGACAGCTGATTTGTCAACCAATCGTATACGCGCGTAAGTCTACTACACGTGCGGCGAAATCCACGCCGTTCGTGCACGCGTGCTTCATTCTTTTCACCCAAAATGACGTCAGTGTGATGTCAATGCGTAAGGTCTATGGTGTAGACTAATATGTAACAAGTTTAAGCTGATGTTTCACATGTGCCTGTTTTTGTTCATTCTTCAGTCTATGCACCTATCTTAGAAGTATAAGAGTCTTACATAAAACAAAGAAAGAAACAATTACACTAAGAGAAAATGCTATAATAAAGTTGCAGAGTAACTGTTATTACGCAATTCAACATAAACTGATAATGTCACCTCACCAAAGTCACAAGATCTCCTGAGAACGAAAACAGAGACCTCCATTATAAAGGAAGGTAAACCTAAAAATCTCTTAACTGAAACAACTAAGTACTACTTCACAAAAAAAAGAAACAAGTTTTCCTTTCCACTTTTTAATTTTAAACTGAAGAGCTGCCTCACTTTTACAGCACTGGGGTTTACCCCATAAAAGTAACTTAAATACATTTTCTTTTCGACTCTAAACGCCTTATACTGAAACAAGTAAGGCAATTTATCGCCACACTCCCCACTTCTACAGAGTTCACAAATTCTATCATGTAAGGCGCTGTTATGGAAAGGCCCTATACAGCCACAGGTAATTTGGTGTGTGAACATCGAAATCTACAATACTTTGCCTCTTTTATACATCCGGGGTCAGCAGGTAATTTTCCATCACAAGCCTGTTCTTAAAAATGCAGTAATTTTTGCATTGGGAAAGCCTATTTTGTTCATACATGTCACTTGCTTACCTTCCCAGGGTTTTCTTTAACCAACATTAACTTTTGCAGGTGAATCTCAGCCATAAGATAAACCAGATTTATCCAAAGGATTTTTAACCCTAAGTAAACAGCTTGAGCTGTAAATAAGCCTACCTTTCTCATGCATTGTAAGCAGTAACTTATAAGGAGCATAGGTAGGAGAATCTACTTTTATTACCATTTATAATTCTCAACTATAAGGAAATCATTCTCATTTCGACCGATTTTAATTAATTTATGACGACCTAGTTCTCCATATACCATAAAATTTGGCTGTGGATTTACTTAACTTGAGGACTTGTTTACAAACCTTCATATGGAAGGCTTCAATTAGAAAAATATCGCTGAACCCCCAGACCTCATATCCAGTAAGTTAACACTGGAAGAATAATATGATGCAATAGATAAAAGAGTAGATCTAAGGACAATTGCAGGTTATGAACTTTTGTTATTAAGCTGTAGAATGCACTCCTTGCCTGATGAACTTACTTCATGGCATTGTTACAATTATAATTAAAAGTTGTACCTAGGTACTCATAATCATCAGCGATTTCGATTTCCTCCTCAACGAACGTAAAAGTGGGCAATTTTCTTTGTTTGGCCCTCGAAAAAATAACCACCTTAGTTTTACTAATTTTGTCACCTAAGTGCCATTTGTCACAATAATCTTTCACTGCATTTAGCAAGTTGCAAATTGGTCTCATTTTCAGCTTAAACAACAATATCATCGGCGTAGAGTAAGCAGAATAATCTTAGAAAGACTATCAACTTCATCATCCCTACAGTACAGTTTTAAGATGGCGCATAAGTCGGTAAGGCTATATAGTACCGACTTATAAAGTGTTGGAAATCATTTAAATACAAAACAAACAATATTTGAGATAAACTGTCTCCTTGGCGGACCCCCATACTATACACAAAGTAATCTGATTGCTTACCATTTTTCCTTATTTATTTATAAACTTTCTTCAACCAGGATAACCCGTTCAGTCCCAAGGGAATGTTCTTCCACGGGGCCCTGGGTACGAAGTAAAACAAATAATTATGGAAAGTAGCAAACATATAAAACTGATGTAAGAAGAAAGACGAAATAAAACATTACCACAAAAGGTTTTGGGAATATAAAACAGTAAGACAAATTAACCCGGTAAAACATACCAGACACCACAAAAGTACGAAACGTAAAAGATTAGAAGCCTAGAGGTAGGCCTAAGACAAACAAATGTAAGAGAATAAAACGAAATAACAGAATAAAACAAACAATAAACTAAAACAATACTATACAAGATCGCTACAACAGATGTAAAACGGTGCATACAAATAAAAATATATACGTTCAAGGACAATGTGAAAAGCATTACATAAAACAGAGGTACCCCCTATAATGAGGCAGACTTAAATCAGTAAAAATGTTGAGCTAACAGAGGCAAGATGGAGTTAGTCTTTAATTTGTGTTTAAAGGAGGAGAGGTATTTACAGCACTTTATGTCTTGCTCTAGACTATTCCATAGCTTGGCTTCTCTAAAAACAAAAGACTTCTTGTACAAACTTGTCTTACACTGTGGTAACATTAAAGTTTTACCTGTCTGTTGTCTAGTATTGTAAATACTGTTGTCAAAAAGAGTAAAACATTTGCAAAGATAATTTGGTGCTTGATCATTTATACATGTATACATCATCTTACATTTCCTACCAGTAATTCGGGTTATGGCATCCAATCAAGTAGTAAGAAGAGATCTTTGGAGGGTACATTCCATGGACCATTACAAATCATTGTTTGGCCCTCTTTTGTAACTTAAAAAGCTTATCGTTGTTTGCCGCAGACGCACCCGATCAGACAGACGAACAATAGTAAACTAATGTGGACTCACTAATGTCTTAAATAGAATGTACAATTCTTTTCGAGGAACACTAGCCTTAAGTCGACGAAAGAAACCATTTTTACCTGATATCTTTTGAGCCATACGTTCGACATGTTTATGAAATTTTAGTTGTGAATCTATGCATCCCTAATATCTTAGCAGAATAAGCAATCTGTAACATTTTGCCTTTACAGTGACATTGACTTCATCTCTTTGGATAAAATATAGTTTTTCGGTGGATTCAATGAATATGAGTTTAGTTCATACGTTCAATGCAAGTCTATTTATTTCAAGCCATTTCAATAGTCTATCCATTGCAGATTGTAAGCGATATATTACATCATGAGGATTATTACCTGCGATGTGGAGAGTCGTGTCATCAGCATGTATATCAACTTTGATTTCAGGTAATGCCTTTGAGAGATCATTTATGTAGACAGTAAATAAAAGTGGTTCTAAAATACTTTCTTGGGGATGCCCATATCGATGTCGAGAAATGAAGAAACATTCTTAAAACAAACCCTTTGTTGACGATATGTAAGACAAGATTTGAACCATAAAATAGCACTATCAGACCACCCAAGCAACTTCAATTTATTAAGTAAAATAAAGTACTTAATTGTGTCGAAGGCTTTTCGCAAGTCTATCAAATGAATACCATTCAGTTTCCCGTTATCTGGATTGTTGGTCCACTCATTAACTAACTTTAAAAGTGTTGTACAACACGCTTTGAACGAAACTCTGATTTTCACTCAGGATATTAAACTTCTTTAAATAAGGATAAAATGAAATAAAAAAGCTGCCCTTTCTAAACCTTTTGATAAAATTGGCAACATTGAGATAGACGTATTGATACATCATTTCGATCACCTGAACTTAGATTGGTGTAACTTTTGCTTGTTTCCAGAGATTTGGTGCTGGTTTATTCCTTATCGATAAATTAATAATTTCTGTACGAAATGGTGCAAAGACATTATTGCCAGGTTTTAGAATTTGCATCTTATATCATCAACTCCCGTAGCTCTTGTGCATGACATCGTTTCTATTTGTACCTTACTCTGTCAGGTAAGGTATGTCATAAATACAATTACTAAGTTTTCTGTCATTATTATTGCTAGTAATATCATGACTTGTATTCGTAGGTACAATGGAATGGACAACAGAAGTAAAGACATTATTGAATTCCTTAGCTGTTTCATTATTTTCAGTTATATCCCTCCCATCCTTACAAATACTATTTGGTAGATTATCTGTACTTCCAGGAACAAGTTATTTCAGTGTTTGCCATATACTAACTATATTATCTGAAAGGTTTTGTGACACATAAGCTTTTGCACGTTTCAGAGCTCTTGATACTTCGTTTCGCAGGACTTTATAATGCTGCCAAGTTACTTGACTTTTATCTTTCCTAGATTATAGTAGTCTCTGTCCCTCATAAGCTTAATAATATCACGATTAATCCAAGGACATCTGCTGTTTCTATCTTTTATACTTTTGGTACGGGTTGGAGCATGCTTATTCAAAACTTTGGTAAATAAGAAGTACCAATTTTCCACAGCAACATTCGCATATATCATATTCTAGAGCATCTGACCAATTAATTAAGGAAAGGTCGTGTAAAACATTTTCTTTACACATGATTTCGCATTATCATACAAACTTCGGGTGACATCTAGCACTTTACCATTGATATTATGTAAAAGAAGCCCGGCCTTTGACCATAAAGCTGTTCTGTTTATCATATCACAGGCTTTTCTATATTCAATAAATGCACAGTATGTCCTCTTACGATTGCGAAGATCATGTCTACAACAGAATTCTTAACAAAATATCAGTTGTGGAATGGTCCTGTTGAGCGTGCTCATCTCCCAGTGCACCAGTAGCAGTCAAGTATTCCCTTACTGATTCCTTGCCGAAGGCAAAAGGAATCTATGCAATCACGCGGACGATTGTGTGTGTGTGTATGTGTGTGTGTGTTTGTGACACTTGGCTTGTAAACACGATATCTGAAGATAGCAACGATGGATAATTTTATACTTAGGATATAGAATTATTATGTTAAGAGGAAGATCCCTATTGTTTTTCGTGTTGGTCGGAAGGTCATGTGAGGTCACAGACGGAGGTCAAAAACTGAAAACCTTGTAAGCACGATATCTCTAGGTAGGAAGTATGGATGCTTTCATACTTGGCATGTGAATGCGTTATAGTCAAAAGATAAAAAACCCTATTGATTTTGGTAAAGGTCAAAGGTTATCTGAGGTCACCAGGGTGAAAATACGAAATTCTTAAAACCTGCTCGTAAACAAGATATTTTAAGAAAGCAATGATGGCCAGTCTTCATACTTGGTATATAACTTCATCGTATTGAGAGGAAAAACTTTTGTTTTCAGTTGAGGTCAAATTTTATTTGAGGTCTTCAGAAGTCAAAAACCGAAAACCTTGAAAAAGCACTATTTCAAGATAGCGATGATGGATCCTTTTCATACTTGGTATATAGCTGTGTTACTTTAAGAGAGAGGGAACCCTATCAGTTTGTTGGAGGTCGAAGGTCCTGTAAGGTCATCAGAGGTGCAACTCTAACCTTACGGCACTGTACCATACCTTCTTTGTCATCGACATTTAAAACCATGGAGTTTGCAAGTATAAGTAGTCCAATTCGCCGTGTGAGAGATCACTTACACCAAACAACCTTTCACGCAATGTACGGTAGCTATGTCTTTATTACTAAAAGAACTAGTAAATGCAGTAAATGCCTCTTTTTTATCATCAAACCAACGAATTCGCCTGATATAACTCTCGGGCTTGTCAGTATATGTAACAGTCGGGTTACGCTTGATTACAGCCATAGTGTCACTAAGATTATCTTTTCGTTGAAAAGTTACAGCAATAGGACTATGATTATCAGATGAAAACTTGTCAACAGTATCAGCAGTGAATCTTGTGTAGTTCCTTAGACGCATGCACGATGCGTCTAACTGGGAACAAACTGCGTAATAAATAGAACTTTTACAACCAAACGCCAGCTGATCGGTCTCTAAATCCGTGTCCAAACCGGCCATTTACAATGTGCAAGTCACATATTTTACAAAACACAATTAGTCTGTTTCCATTAATATTCACTACATTGCAGTAGCGTGTTCAAAGGGGCGGGGGCACAGCTCCCTTCCCCCCCCCCCCACAGCCGAAGTCAGTTGGGGGAAATCCCTTAGTCGGGGGGATTTAAGGATTAGGGGAAGAGAACTTGAAAAGACTGAAGAAACACACTGAGCACTCGACAGGGATGGCGTCAGGTGGGGACAGGGGCCCCCATCGAGGGGAGTCTTAATCGATACGGTAGAGTATGCAGTCCCCGACGGCGCCTGAGAGAGAACAATTCCTCTAATAAAAACCCAAAATTTTCGGCTCGCTACGCGTGCTGTAAAGTCACTCCAAGATTTTCAGCAGTTCCATTCCACATTGCTAGATAGCACATGTCCTGCCAACCTTAGCACGAAATATGTAGGCAAGGTACCCTGTTTATGTGGAAGTCGAAAATTCCATCCCATGTCGCTACGCCTAGTTGCTGTTCTCTTGTGTGCGTCATGCGGTATGGTCTGTTTGTGAGCGACTCACCAAATAAAGTTTGGCTATTTCATGGGGTAGTCCAGGTGTTTCGACATTTCATAGGGTAGTCCAAGTGTTTCGATATTTCATAGGGTAGTCCAGGTGTTTCGATAAATGTATTTTATCCCCTATATGGTCTAGAACCCCTACAAGTTTTCTTTTTTTTTTCTTTATGTACTTAATGATCACATATCTTTTTTGTGTAAGCTTATCAAAAATTTTCGCGCGCTTTGCAAATTCAAGTTTCAGATTCGAAAGAACACTATAGAAAGTGCGCAATTCGGCTCATGAAGTATTAAGTGATATTATGCAAAATATGTCCTGAAATGGCATGGGATAGTAGGTCATATCCCCTTTTCACCATCTCTTCTACCGAGGGGCTGTCGGAGCTTGGGGTCGCTGGCATGGCCCAGCCCTTTGTTGGGAAAATTCTGTCGCCACCCATGATCGGTTTTTTTTTATTTTGGCTTTCAAAGGGTCATTTCTGCAATGGAACCCAAGATTTTCGGTAAGCTTTGCCCACTCTACCTCAGTTCTGTCACTTATAGCTAAATATAGTACAAACCATTTCCACCTTTTCAAGTAACTGAATTAGTAGAATACATGAATTTATGTGAATTTTGGGAATTCCACCTCATTTCACCTCATTTAGTCAATGTTCACTTGGGTCTGTCGTGCAGTACGGCTGTAGTGACACGAGGAGAGAAGTACAATGTATGTTATGCCCGATAGGGACCAACTGCCCGGACAATCGACCTTTATTAGCTTTTAGTTAGTACCGATTTTTTTTTAGTGTAGGATAACCCCAAAAATTTTCCCGCGCTTTGCAATTTTACACTTTAGATTCTGGGGAAAACATTAAATCGGCGCCGAAAGTATATACACATTTTATGACATATTAAACATATATGCCTCTCAATGGCATGGTTTAGTACACAGGTTTTCTTCAGATCCCTCCTGGTCCATCCCCTTGAGGGCATCGGGGCTGTCGGGGCTTCGGGTCGCTGACTTCGCCAGTCTGGCCACCCGTCGGGCAATCCTGGCCCCATCCCTGGCACTCAAAACTTAGAAGTAGCCTATACAGAATGAGATTAGGAGAGAATATTTTCATTATTTGGTTGTTTACCAAAGGATAGAGCTCTTCCAATCGCCCTTCAGTGAATAATCAGATAGGATGCTATCAATATCAATATCTGTCCCATGGTGCAGGTAGGCCTACTATCATTAAGTTTCCTTCGCGCTTCGCGCTAGTCACTTAAACCATCTGTAATGGTAAAACTATATAGGTTTAAAGATGAAACAGTACTGTTAACTTTTGCGATCATCTCCAACAGCCTTCTTGACTGGCCTCGTGATCATAAACGCACAGTCCTGTTAATGTATGTGACACATACTGTAGCATACTGCAGATTACAACGCACAGAAAATAACCTAAACTCTCCGTCATTGACATCGAATTTCCCAAAATCTGAAACAAACGAAACCTGATCAATAAGGCCCCTAGAACCAGTTTACGGCGGTCTTAGTATGTTATATTGCAGGAGCTTCCGGGACTTCGCCCCAAGAACGCCCAGCGGTACCCCATGCTTGCAAACTCGCGCTTCGTGCTCGTGGTGCACCTTCGGTGCACTTGTGACACTCCTCAATGTCAGTCGGGGGAGAATCACAGGTTGTGCCCCCTACCTCCGAAATCCTGCACACTCCAGTGCTACATTGTCTTCATTGTGCTGTATCGTGAAAATTTCAAGAGCATCCAGCTCTTCGCAGGGGTCAAAGCAATTACCTGATAAGGAGATTAAATTCATCAGAGGGATTAAAATCGCGAATAAGCCCGTGCGAGCGTTGATGTCATCGACTAGCCAAATCAGAACATCATACTGCGATTTTAACTGAAAACAATCGTTGACAATAACATCAACTATCACCAGGATCAAAATACTTAGAACCCTCATGGGGGAACATAAACAGCCTCAAGCATCATTTCAATACTACACAAATTACTTGATAGCTTCGCACACCTGTCCACAGGCTGCATCAGAATTCATATTTTTATATCTGCTGATAACTGGCATTATTGAAATCAGCTGAGATAAGTACCTCCAATCCATGGAATCGTCCAAATTTATGTCGTTCAAATCCAGGGGTAGCGCCAGCGGGGGGCTGGGGAACATGGCGGCCCGTCGGGGACCCCGTCGGGAAAAGTTTCCATTTTCGTCGGGGAGCTTAATCCGTACAACATACAGTATGTAATCCCAGCGACCTTCAGCCGCCCCAACGACCTGCTTGATTTTGCTTATAGAAAGGGCAGATTCTTCAATGAAGACTCCAAATTTTCCACTTTTCCTTGAGAAAAAAACCCAAATTTGTCAATTTTTTTTCAATAACACCCCCAACTTTCAACTTTTTCAAAAAAGGTTAACTTTTTCGGCGCGCTCCGCTCCCCGAAAATTTTATGGTTGGCCTTTTTTGGCAATTCATCGCCTACGTCGGAGTGTGAGGTTGCTGGCCCCCTTGTCGGAGAAATCCTGACGCCACCCCTGTTCAAATCTCTTTTTTTTTTGCACACAGTAAATTGAAGTTCCGGAATAATGCCATGTTTATTCATCTGTTTTAGATTCGAACACGCAAACCACATCATAATTTTTCATGTACTCCTGTAGTATCCCATTCTCTGCTTTCTTTTGTATTCCGCAAACATTCAATCCCAACACAGAATACTGTTTTACTGCCTGCAAATCATATGGTCATGAGATAAGTAGGGAGACTTGCTGCCGTTAGTATGTTAGGCAATCAGGCCACTATCAAACAGATCTGGTGATAATCTGTCCTACGGTTCAAAGTAAAGCCCTATATCCTACATATTTTCTTATCCCAGCTCTAGCATTTCCCTCACAACGCTCCGATGATTCAATTCATTCTTATCATCTGAATATTCTCGTTCTTTATTTGTAAACTACCCTTAATTTTCTCCAGCTTATCAAAAATCACTGGCGTGGTTGCATCTACAGCTGCAGTTACTGTTTGCGTTATCAAAGGTTGTATAGCAGAAAGAACATTGCTGATAATATGTGTTAAAATTTCACTCGAAAAAGTGGGCATTCCTGTTGTTGACTTCAGTGGCGCCGGCACGGGGGGGCATGGGGGCGCGTGCCCCCCAATGAAAAATGTTTGAAAATTTTAAAATGATCCCAAAAGGCGATTAAGCTATAGATTTCTGTAGGGGGTAAGGTGAGGTGTGCTTTAACCGAGTGATAGATCTATTTAATCATTTTCTGTTACAAATGTTTCTCAAACTATCAAAATTTTCGCGAATCCTTCCCAAACTATCAAAAATTTCGCGCGCTCCGCGCCCTTAAAACCTTACCACAATGTTCTTATTATCAACATCTTCTGATAGCAACTCCCGGAGAAACACAGCAGCAAAAGTTGAAAGCTGTTCACGAATTTCCAGGTAAAAGACTTGCTTTTTGAGTGGCATGTAGGCTTGATGGGCAATTGAAAGTGTCTCGATGCAGATTCTGAATGCAGGTTTTGTCATGGAATCTTATTTAATGAAAAATTTTGCGCGCATGCTTTACGGTTTGCACTCCATCTCATGACCATTATTAAGGTAATAATACATGTATCGCAACATCTGTAGGGGCATAGCATTAATATGGGATCTTTCAATTTAAGTTGTTTTAGCATGATTTGGAAAGTTGAAATTACGTATTTGCCGTTATACATTTTCCAAAAAAATTTCGAAGCGCTTTGCGCGCAGCCATCATCGGTGTAGATGGCAGACACGTAGCCAAGGGAGAGCCGCCCCCATGAGCATATTTTTGGTATTTTTAATGTTTTTTTTACAATATTGCTAGTGTTTCCCCTATTTATATGAGGTAAAATAGGCCAGGGAAGTGCCATTTCCAGCGATCTGGGAGACATTTTGGGCCCAAATTTTCTTGCGCTTTGCGCCAACCCATGGTGGTGCGAAGCGCTGAGAGTCTGTCTATGGGCTTCATCTCCCTTGACAAATTCCTGGCTACGCCCCTGATAGATGGTGATTTTTAATACACTTACGACAAAAAAGCATTCTGAAACGCGCTTGTTAGTCCTTCACCCCTTTTGATATACCTATCAGGGAGGTCTGATATCAACTTCCCGCCCGTTCCCCATTGCTGGATGCTGTTCATCTGGATTTTCGTTCAAAATTAGTAAAAATACGATAGTTGTGAAGTGCTCTGCGTCATACTCTATATTATTATTTGGATGTCAGGTAATAAGCATTATGTCATTGCTCCATTTTATGAACTTGATCCAGAACTTCCAGGACGTCCTATACAGGTATCTGCCAGCCTTAGATGCCTTTTTATAATACACAATGAATGGGAGGAAACATTTTGTTATAGTCCAACAATGTTTCTGTGGACTCCACGCAGCCACGTATTTTGGGTAAAAACTTTGCCAATAGAAGGCGGTAAAGTAGCCACAAGGGAGTCTTCAGGAGATATGTTGACAACGTATTCTTCTCTTAGACAACATACTCTCCTTTTTCACCAAACCAAAAATCAGAATCCACTAGATTATGGACATTTTCCAGCTATATATGATCAGCTCCACAATATTCCAAAAGATAGCACCATTTTGCATCTAATAAACCTTAAATTAGGAAAAATTTCTCAAAAGGGAGGGGGACACCCCCTCCTCCCCAGGACGGCACCTTTATGTAGTTACAAAGGAAAGATATTCACTGCTGTATTCAAACGCAGGGCGCATTAAAAAGGGGATATTTAAGCGTCCCCACTCAGTTGGAAAAAACATCCAGCCAGTAGGAAAATCTAGAATTCACTAAATTATGGACATTTTCTAGCCATACAGGTATGTGATCAGCTCCAAAAATATTACAAAGGATAGCACCATTTTGCATCCCCCAGGACGGCACCTTAGTGTAGTGACACCTGACAAAGTAAGGATACCGACTGTGTATACGAAAGCAGGGAGCACACGAAAAAAAAAACCGCATTTTTGCGCACACATGGGAGGTTAACTGAAGTGCCATTACGACATCATGTTATGCCCCTCCCAATCACCAAAGCCTGGCGGCGCCACTGGTAGACCTACTCTTATCCTCGGAAATGATATGTTCCAGCAGGCCATTTCGTTGAATAGCAGTCCTTACTGCATAGAAACATGGGAAGCTCGGGTCCTTCACTTGTCCAATTCCATCCTTTTCAGTGACATTAGTATCAACACAATTTCGGATTTCGTAACGAAAGTTTTTTTTTTTTAGATTCCAGTGGGAATGCTGGGGTTGACAAACTTGAAAAATTTCGCCTCTCTTATCACCATGTTCACATTCCGTGTTAGTCTCCATGGTGATGCGCATCTGTATAACTGAAAACATTAGCCTATACAAGTTCAAAAGTGTCGCAGAACTACTCACATGTGCATCAACAGAGCAGTAATAGGCAACAGCTAAGTTGCCGAGACAAATCATGAAATATCTTCAAAGATACGAATCATCAAACACCATCCACTTTAGAAAGAGAATCTTCCTCTAACCGAGTCTGAAATTATCACTATAGAAGGGAAAAGACGTGAACCAAACGTAAAAACAGGCCAAACTGAACCGAGATCTGACAAAGTGGTCCTTCACGTGACTCGTGACGTTTCACTTAAGTCCAGTAATAGACTCAATTCTCTCTGTGGTAGTTATGACGTCATTGTAGACCATTCAGAGTTTTGGCTTTTTTTGGCTACTCGACTCTGAATCGCCCAAGCTTTAGTGGCAACTCTTGCTAATGTTTGGCAGAGAGTGCGATTTCCTGCCCTCAAGAGCCCAAGATGGGATAGCACATTTTCTTTCATAGAGGTAACCCATGCAATGGAAGTCGCAGAACTGCATATGAGTGCAGTTTCCTGCAATGTGAAGCGTTTGAGATGCAATATTTTCCCCGTACTCTGGCACCAGGCATGGTGCAAGCAGAAAGTTGTAATGACGAGTTTGTGTTAAAGATTTCCTGTAATCTGTGTACTTCTGGGATGTGTAAGGCTGTTGTCAGCTTTGGTCCCATGATGAGCCACTGTATAGGAGTGCGTAAACCTGAAAGAGCGATTATATACTTGCAAGTTAGGCTATACTTAAATTATAGGAATATAAATAAAAATTGTCTAAACAAACAAGACTGTTATTTGATAATAAATGTGTCCCTACTATTTAGGTGTTTTGTTTGCCTAAGCTTTGCAATAATATTGAGGTAAAATTCAAGTTTTTTTTAATCTGTGTCTATATACAACAACCCCTCCGCTGTGCGTTCATCTACTAGTGATTTTCATTATGCCTATATAGTGTGTACTGATAGCAAAAGTACTTCAAATTGCGTAAGGTATATCTTGAGAACGGTAACAACTAGGCCTAACTAATATGCCAATGGCTTTTTAGTGAATTTTCATCTAAACCTGATAAGTAACACAATTTAAAAAAAAAATGTGTGCATAATTTTATAAAAAGATATTATTGAGTTTGTTTTCTCACATTTTAAAACATTCCGAAGAAACAGGAAGTATTTTAAATCTTTCTAGTGTCATGGCACTTACATGATTTATTCATAAAACCTAAATGGGTTCCAGCATTCTTCAAAATCCAGAATTAACATGAGATGCAGCTGAAACAAGTAACATCATTGCCTTAAGCAAAAACTGTCAATTCGGCAAAATAATACCTTAACAATATTCTTGGCTAGATGTAGTCATGGTCACCCTGCCACGAGGGGACGTGTTTACTTTGGGAATTTTTACTTACCTTCGTAGAGGGGGAAGGAAAGAACAGGAGAAAGCAAACCCCTTTTATAGGGTTACCCTGACTAGGCCTGATGAACCTGTTAATGACATTTTAGTCACGTGCATAAACCTTTAAATTCTAGACTCGTTATTCCTTTTAAGATCTTAAATTGAGGGGTTACATGAGAGAAAGAGGTCATCCACCGATGTACCTTTGAGAATAATTTTAAGGACATAAATTCCTCCTTATCACTTTAGTTACGGATTGGATTTTGTACGCGATACCTTTTCATGATGTTCCTTCGAACTCTCTCAATCTTGTCGTATCGATTTACCACTTTAAAAGGGTTTTAAAACGTGATGCTCTTTCTTTATGCTCTGAATTACCGAAATCGTTGATCCCCAATTAGTCCCACGTGACGATTTACCACTTATTAAGAAAGACATAAACTATTTGATATGTATCTTAGTACCTCAAAGGCAGGTTCACTCCAAGTGCATGTGAAGTTCTCCTTCTCGGCAGTCTGTGGGTTGTCATTCTCCACAGCTTTGATTATCTTCTCGAATAAAGGGAATAAAAATCAGTGTTGACTCTGCGGACGAAGTGACATTTGTAAACCTAAGAAGCGTATATATTTCCAACAAAAATTGCCAACCAGGAAACCGTTGGGTTTAAGATTATCTTTCACTGCATATTAACTGTTACATTTCAAGGTCCCAGAGCGTCAACCTAGCATCAAATTTCTAGGAAAAGCATTTCAAGAAACCACAATTTGTCTTATATCTTAACCGATCCCTAATTTCGTGGGTTGTAAATATCACATAACACTGCATGGCACCATTGAGAACGGATCATTTTGACACTTTATTTAAGTGGTAGGGTATTTCTTGGGTGTTTATGCCAATATCTGTCACACCTATGCATTCTTTGAATAAAGTTGCACAAGACTGGGGGGCTGAACCTTGTTTCGGATTGCCGTCCTGGGAGAAGGTCTAAGGGGACACCCCCTCCCCATTTGGAAAATTTTGGGGTATTTGAGGGTCCTCAGATATGCAATTTGATGCAACATTTTGGACAAACTTTAAGGAAAGTTACTGCAAATTTTTTACATTACTTACAGAAGAGACAAATAAGGGGGTTTTACCCTTGGATCTTGGGGGCGGAAGCATACTTCAGCCCCCATATTTTTTACTAGGGGCTAAGCGCCCCCTAGTCCCCCTCCCGCTTCCTACGTCCTTGGGTGGATTGTCTCTACTCAGGATAAGTGTAACGTCTTACCAGCAGTTGTGGTATTGCAGAACAGGTTGCCTCCTTAGCAGGTTGTACGCCTTACTCCTTGTACGGTCACGGAAGCATAGGAGCTGAGCAAACAGAGTCCACTTCGCGGGGCATAGAACAGGTGACGTCTGCTGTCACATTCTGTCAAAAGTTGCAGTTCAGTTTAAAACGTAAAGGATACCAGAAAAATGTTTCGCATGTAAAGAATGTTCAATACGGTAATTAGTCAAAGAAAGCAAATAGTAGACGGGATAGTTTGTCATCTTACTGCAGAAACATTTTAAGGAGCATATATTATCGGTCTTATCTTGGCGGTGATTTCCTTCGCCATGACTTCGTACATGTGGGTAACAGTTGTAAAAGCTCTAGGTCAGCCTCGCAGTCAGAGTAAGCCATAGCGTGATGGATGGTGTTAATAGCTACTGTTTTCTTTTCTCTGTAAATGGCAAAGAGTTACAGTTACCGAAAAAGTGATCCCGGTGACCACAGAGTATTATCAAATGACATCCCACTCTTTTTCGAGTGAAGTTTTACCCATTTAGGGTTAATTATTTCTCCTAACAGAAAGGAAGTCGACTTCCATTCGATTAAAGAATGATCACTGCATTCCCTCGTTCAGGAGTGAATTTCATTCTTCTAAATTTTGAGAGCCCCCCCCCCCCCCAGCCGAGAATTCCATGTCAA
Source organism: Holothuria leucospilota (assembly GCA_029531755.1). Lineage (NCBI taxonomy): Eukaryota > Metazoa > Echinodermata > Holothuroidea > Aspidochirotida > Holothuriidae > Holothuria > Holothuria leucospilota. The sequence continues at coordinate 1,455,051 of CM055976.1, read as the reverse complement.
AGATGAAAATTCAAACTTTGCAAAGTGTTTCTGTGGAAAAAACCGACAGATGATTCTAATATTACATAAAATTACAAAACCGCCGTCTGCAAATACTTCCGTTTACTTTGTATTAGTTGACTTCTCACCAATAACTAGTAGGGTATACATCATTACAACTAACGGAAAAAGGATACAATAATGGTTCCAATTTGCGTGGGATATGCTAACTATCCTCTAAAGCACACTTTCGTCTGCGCCAAGGTTTCTTAGAAAACGTTGAACAATCGTTGAGAATGGCATTTAATAAAATTTACCGTGACTTTCATTAATCTACGAAGTGCATCTAATCGCGACAGCCGCTAAAATTAACAGTAATATACTGTATAAGACTAAGTACATAGTCGTTGGAAAGTAAATCGGAAATTTTTAGGAATTATATGTTTCTTTTTTCGCATTATGGACCTACTTTCAAAGTAATTTACATGGGACGTACTTTTTACTTATTCAATACAATAGTCATGTGGCTTGTGGCCACAAAATGTGAATGACTGCTGCCAGACAGTAACACCTTTATTAATAGATCCCCAGCCCTGTAACTCCATATTATCAGTTTATTGTGTTCAATCCTCCTAAAGCACATTTTTCTGGTTAAATAAGATTACATTTTTTAAAGAACCTGCATATTGCAATACAAAATGACTGATCTAGGAGATAGCTCACGTATGCTTTGTCTTCCTGACAAAATGCTTCCTGAACCACCAGAGTATGGGGAATGGTTTTACAAGTTTTTTAGAATATATTCTGTCTTTCATCTTTGAAAACCGAGCTAAACATTTTAATCTGACAAGATTGATAAGGATTGCGATCGTAGATCCATCATTTGAATGTGTCTTCTAACACTTATATTGGTTTAGTCTGAGGTTTGAAGTTATAAGTTAAGGTAAATATCACGTAGATCTGGGAAGACAAAAATATGAAAATGAATCTTTGGGGTTGATCAAACAATTTTATTTTCATAAATACAAAGAGGAAGAATTGTCAAATTTACAAGTTTTGTCATGATGGTTTAATACCAAAGCTTTCCACTGTTGTCCCTTCCTATATTTTTATATCATAGCTCGTGTAAACAGTTTTAAAAATTGTTTACGAACTGAACAAAATGCTGTGAGCCAAATGTTTTCCTACCAAAGAGGAAAAACAATAAAAGACCACTTATGCCCGTGGGTATCTCAATCATTTACTATAACAGTGATATATATATATATATATATATATATATATATATATATATATATATATATATATAGCAGGAGGAAAAAAAACCTTTTCTTCAAGGCGTTGTGTAATCATAATGAATGTTAAGAAACAAACCAAAAAGCCTCATACACTGTTAAAAAGCCTCATACACTGTTAAAACGCTTGGGTCAATTTCACCTAAAAAGTGGCATATGACCAAAATCGGGATAAATTTTGACCCCAAGTGGTGTTCATTTCCCTCGTGACTGGTAGCTTTTAAGAGGGTATGTTTCACCACTGTAAACTGAATGAAAAACCATAGACTGGTCTAGTTCGTAATAAGAGGGCCAGGGGTGCATGCGCCTCGATACCCTTCTTTATCTGGTTTTGTTTTCACCGAGATAGTTTGATATTCCTTTAGTTGCAGACTAATAGATTTTGTCTGAGAAGTAAGTTTTTTAAACTCAGACATTTTAAACTTAAAGGAAATGAAGAAAACTTGTCCAACTATACACAAATTTAGAAGCGGACTGAGCCAATCATAAAATATACAGGGTTTTCTGAATAAAACTAACACCATTCAGGGTACGACCTCCCCAGCTTCAGACCCAAATTTTTAGCCATTCGAGCCAACTTGTTGTCCAACCCTGATTTAAAAGGAAGTATTTTTCCTCACTTATTGTAAGTTTAGAATTACCATATCGATATTTCCCGTAGATTCGGATCGGTTATACCCACCCAGCCACAAACATAGCTAACTGATTAGTTCCAAATGTTCTCACCGTAAATTTTTCGAGGTCTGAGAAATAATGAAACTCAGATTTTCAGGTTGATCAAAATTGGGTCTTTGTTAAAGTTTTGTGTTTGCTACACAGTAATCGGATTATAGTCCTGTGAAAAAAGACATAGAGGATGTTTTTATTTATTTTATAAATAATTCTTGATGGCAAATTTACCCTGAAAATATCTGGTTTCGTTGAGTGAGTAGGTTCTTAATTGTATCGCTTTTACGTAAGTTATAACCTCTTTTGTTTAAGAAATCTACATGAAAGGTGCGGTAGTACTGTTCACTTCCTTTTTTTTTTTTTTTGTTTTTGTTTTTTTGTTTTTGTTTTTGTTTTTTTGTTTTTTGCTTCTTTGATTTTTTACAATTTACTTCACGCGAGGGTTAACATCAGCTCGTCAATATCACATCTAAATAGTGATTACTCATCCCTTAAATTATGCTTTGAATGACAGTTGCAGCAATAAACTGTGCACAGATGGAAGTACATTTAAAAAAAGTAATACTACTAATACCCGGAACTTACAGAAGCTAGTTTGTGCCATTCTGGATTTGCCACAAGAAACCATCTAGAAGATGGCATTATACTTGTAAGTAATAAGAATGAAAAAAATCGACAACCAGCAAAACATGAACATATGGTTTTCTTCACGGAATATGAATTTTGGAATCTTTTTTTTTATCTTACTAAAATAGAGATCCTGTCCCCTCCTTTAAGAATATGGTAGCATACAGTTTACACCATGTTAAAGATTTTCGACATACATTAGAAACAAACTTGGCGATCTGCGATTTGTGCTGAAATGGTCGTAAAGGAAAAATATCGCCTGACCTCAACTGTATAGCGCTTCTCTTGAGGTGTCGTGTGTGTGTAAATCACTTTTCATCAGTAACAACTGTAGGGTATAGAAATATTCAAATGAGACGTACGCCTCCTATTTCAGAAACAAACCCTAGTGGCTAATTAACGTGTGTTTAAGATATAAAAGGGAAAACTCTATTTTCTATCAATAATACCTCTCATTTGCTGGAGTGGCAGGGCCCCCATTAAGTGATAGTGTGTGATACATACCATCCATAGTACAGCCTTTTAGTCGGTAACATCCAACGGGTTGTGAAGCCAGGTAGGGTGTATGCAAACGTGCCAACGTATGTTCCGCAATTTATCCTTTCTTACAGAGGATGCACTAGTATACAGTGTACGATTGATTGAATTTGTGTGACAAATCTTTTCAATTATTTGTAACTTGTAGTAAAAATATCTCCCACAGTAGTGAGGAGTGTACTTAAATTAGTCAAATGAATGAAAGGTACCGTATAAGGATAGCCTATGCACCCTAAAAGAGCTGTTTTTCTCAATTAATATCAACATATGACTTAACATATGACTTCGAAGTTGATATTTCTGAGATAACTCAATAATGGGCAAAAATTACGATGTAAAATGTAGCAAAGGGATAGTACTTATTCAACCTTATATAAATTAACTATTTGCCAACTCGTTCACATTTTGGTGAGTGATATTTGACATTTTTTTTAGTTGACAACTTTTACTTCCAGAATAACTACTTCAGATAATATCAAATATACAACTGTCCTTGAAATGAAAGTTTGCAAAACAAAGGATAACATAAGAAATATTTTGTCAGTCCTTCCTTTCATGTCACAATATTAAGTAGGTGTATTGTCATAACTACCAAAAAGCCATGTCCCAATCGATGTTTCACCACACCGGTTTTGAGAAAAAGTTTTTCAGTGGTTTAAGTCCTTGCTAAGCCTTGTCTTAATTAGGTTAGCAAGTCTATTAAATTTGTTGAATAAGTTTTCCCCCATACGGGAGAATTTTTTCCCCCAAACTAGAGAATCTCCCTGACCGTTTTAGGGAAAAATGACAATTTCCTGCGTTTTGAATGCATTTTCACCAAATAGCCAAATATGTTATTTTCATTTCGACAAAACCTTCAAAGTCAAAGTTATGTAGTTAGTACGGTAACTCATTCATTGCAGTAATGACTTAATTTCGCTTATCACTATTGCTAAAATGACAAGGTGTTTTAAAGAATTTGTACCGATACGCTCTTGTCAGATAAAAGAAAGGAGTCCCTGATTAGTACAGGGTCTGTGGGTGTGGTTATGTTCACTAGTTTCACTCCACTGGTAAGTCAGTGTAACACAGGAGCTTTTCTGAGTTTAAGGCCTACGCAGTGGCGTAGCTAGAGGGGGCAGGGGGAGGTTCCCCCCCCCCCACAATAACTCCGAAGACCTCTGTCGGAAATTTCTAGTCTCCGTCTGAAATAAATAAAACAATTCATTTGAAACACTTACAACACTCCTTATGTTTTTAAGCAGAATTACACATCGAAATGGTTACCGACAAGGCCTGGAAGTGTCATTTAAGGCAATTTCGGAGATATTTTAATCTAATTTTTTTCCGCGCGCTACACACCAGATGATGGTGGCGCTACGTTTAGATAGTATATCATTACTTCAAGATAATAATCTGCCGGCATTTTTTTCCTTTAAACCCCCCGCCCCCCCCCCCACACACACACACACAAAATATCAAGCTACGCACTGGGTCTACGGGCTTTGGATTCTTCATATTCGACTTCCCACTAAAGTTTTGTCTGTTTATAGGCTACGATGTCAGTTGCTCCCGGACAATAAACTCCGAAAATAAAAAAGAAGCCTTAGCTATCTTTGCAAAGATTTAGATTTTAATTAGCCATTGTATTCAAGATAGAACTAGTTTTGATATTTTGAGATAATTTTACTTGTTGAGAGTGACTTGATCGATTACTGTTTTATCAATTTAGAAAATCGATTGGATAAAACTACAAACCCGTCTCCTTATCGTCAGCACCTGTGTCAAATTTGTATGTAGAAGGAACTAGCGCCCTCTCCTAAGTTTGGATTGTGTTACACGTGCTCGGAATGAAATAGTAAAAGGGCATAAGCATTCGCCCTAATCTTATTCAAACATGAACCAAATCTCTTTAATCTTTTTTGTTATTTCCCTAACAAAAATTTCATTTTTCAAAACATAAATGTTGCGTATGAAAGGCAAGCTAAGGAAATTATCTTGCACGTAGCCTACTCGAGACTTACGTATCGAAAATAAAGCTAGATGACTAAGATGGACCATACAGAACCAAGCATAGGAGGATGAATGAAGTTTGGGGGATTGAATGTACTTTGAATAAGACTTGTGTACATAATCTCAAATGTAACCTATAAAGACTGGTTAAATTAGGTGTTCCAATAAAAGGATTTTCTTGGAAAGATTGTTCCACTTCGAAAATGACTGATTTGATTTGAAGTAAGGTGAATTTTTTACAGTAGGCCTATTTGTCTGCTCTTTAAATGTTTTTTCGACGAAATTTCTTTATGTATGTAAATATATATATAAATATATAAATACATAGATATTATTCGCAGAAGGGGACTTGCCAAGGAACCTCACCAATCTTCTAAATAATCGCAGTAAACTGGGGTACCCCATTTTTAAGGTTTGTGATAAAATCAAAGAAGCTAATAAAGTGTCTCGTGACAATTTGCTTAATACACAGTCCGCTACTGAAAAGCAGCAGTATTTTGTAGCTCCTCTCGTGACCACTCGTAGCCCGCGCCTTCCTCCTTTATCTAAGATTATTAAGAAACATTTCCTGTTTTACAAATGTCGAAGACTTTTAAGGACACTTTTCACGTCCCCCTGCAGTTATTTACAGACAACCTCCTAACTTTAAGTCTCTTCTTGTTAAGGCTAAGATGTCTATGGATTTTAATTTTGTTGAGTAAAGGCTGTTTTAAAACACATTTTAATCGGTGTCTAACCTGTGCTGCTATTAAAGAAACAGAAATGGTACAAAGCTTTTCTACAGGTCCAAAATTCAAACTTTTTCACAATGTTACCTGTAATACGGTAGGATTAGTTTATCTTGTTTATTGTTTGGATTGTAACTTAGCCGCAGTATGTGGGAGAAACAGGAGTGGAGCTGAGGATTAGACACCGTGGACATAGGCAAAAGATGCGTGAAGTTAGTACGCCTCTGGGTAAACATTTTCAATCTTGTAAGAACTTTGAGTTGATAGAAATTGATACTAACAATAGCAAGAAGACTTGTGAAGAAATAGAGCTCAAGTGGATTCACCACCTGAATACCTTAGACCCAGTGGGCATGAATGTCGGAAAGACATCAGCTATAACTCCTAAGATAATCTTTGACTTTCCACCTGCATTCTTTGTTGGTGCACGTTTCTGAGAATGTGTGTTTTAGTATACCTTCTTACGTGACCAAGAAAGGTTAAGCTTTTAGTAAGCTCATTTTATCTTTTTACGAGTCAACCAGTTTTATCATCCTACTGCATTGCAAGGTCGCGCGTCTCATTGCTTCTGCTTCTTATTTTCATCTCTCTCTATATATACATGTACATATACATACAAATACAAATACAAATTGGAAGTGACCCTCCAAATCTCTGGTATGTATGTATGTATATATATATATATATATATATATATATATATAGAGACCCTGCTTGACCGCTCATGAAAGCCAAATCCCTATTTAAACCCGTCCTGTGAGTATTTAGAGAGATGATCGTATTTAGTTCTCGGTTGCATCTCTCCTGCGCGCTTTTAAAATTTCCGTACAACAAAACACATTTTAAATCGGACAAACTATGCTCAGGCAGATTAAAATGCTCGGCAACGGGGAATCCAGGGCTATTATTCCTTATGCTCAGTTTATGATTGTTAAATCGAAGTCTAAATTTGGTGCTTGTTTCTCCTATATATGTAGCGTGGGGGCACTTCTTGCAGAAAAGTAGATAGACAACATTACTAGTATCACAATTAAAATTTCCTGGTTTAAGAGTTTTGTCTGAAGCAGCGTGAAATATGGTGGGGGAAAACTGCATGTGATTACAAACCTGACAACGAGGTTTGTTGCAACTCCTGTTGCCCGTGTTTAGGTCTTCCGCGGCAGTCAGGGTTGCGCGAACTAACATAGATCTTAAATTCCGTGGTTGTTTGTAGGCAACCATTGGCGGTTGTTCAAAAATTTCATGGATGGATGGGTCACTTTTGAGTATCTCCCAGGATTTCTTAATGCTGTTTGTTAGGGGTCGGTTGGATGGATGGTATGTGATAACTAAGGGTATACGATCGCAACTGGATTTTTGGCGGTACCGAAGGAGATTTTGCCTCGGTATGGCCAGCACTTTTTGGAAATAACTCTCCAAGAGTTTGTAGGGATACCCCCTATTAAGAAAAAAGTGTACGAGATCTGTTGCTTTTTCCAGATAGGTATTGTCAGTGGAGCATATACTCACAGGACGGGTTTAAATAGGGATTTGGCTTTCATGAGCGGTCAAGCAGTTGGTCTCTAAACTAGGGGCTTGTATCTATATATATGTGAGGCCAGTTTTCATTTGCACTAGTTCCTACATACAACTGAGGAAGGGCTGAGACGGCCCGAAATATTTTGTATTCACTGATTTGTATATATTTATAGTTGGAAATGAATGTATCCATTTTTTGTCTTCTTTTGACTTTTGTATATATATATATATATATATATATAGATATATATATATATATATATATATAGATATAGATAGAAAGTATAAGCAAAAATAATAGCAAGAAACACAACTTTTGCTGCTCCACTATAATAAGTATAATTCAATACGTTTCGGTCATTCGACCTTCCTCAGTTGAACAAACACAGTACACTGGTGATAAACACACAACAGAGGGCTTATCATGAGAGAAACACCCTGGCATCCTATTTGGATCCTTTTGTTGGGAGTACATTGTTTGGGTATGTTGAACTTTCTTATTCTCGTTATATATATATATATATATATATATATATATAATATTTTGTTGAGAGATGGCAGTATGCAATAGGAGCGTGTGGAACGGTTGTACCGGTATCAATAACTTGTGGAAATTTTTAAACAATGGTTAATAAAGGGAACTCGATACCCTGTCTTTTTCTAAAACGTGCATGTACTACGATCTGGGGTTAAACCACGTCATGTGACCCATTATCAGATATACACAGGCCTACTTGATAACAACATGTCGATGTACCCACCAACAAGGATATCGTTTACTAGATTTACCAACTCGCGAATTGATTTCTTTGTAATCTTACGGCCTATTGCTGATGTGGTGCTATTCAAATCGGTATCACTAAAATAAACATGCTCTCACTAAGCTTTTGTCGCTAAGACGTCCTGTGTAAACATTGAATTAAATGCAAAGGACTAGCATCGCTTCGCTAGAGAGACATCGTGGTCGTAAGTCGTGCGGTAAAAAGTCGAAAAGTTAGGCCCACTCGGTCGGTGACGTTCATTTAACCAGTTTCCTTCGTTCCGAGAAAAATAAACTAGCCCGCCCTTAATACTTAAAGGAATAAAGCCCTTTTAAAATCTATTTAAAATCCCAGGACATGGTTTTGATAGAAGAAAATGAGAAAGTCAATAGTATTTATTGATCGCTAATTGTCAACTCGAAGGACAGGCCTAACGCATTATTACTTCCTTTATGTAATCCCCGTTATTTGGGAGATGGTCGCCTCGTTCTCTACTCTCCCTGGGAAGTGAGCATCCTGTGAACTCTCATTCTGGAGGCGCTATTGAATGGAGTCTCATTCTTTTAGTCCCGGTGCTATTCAAAATTAAATCACTTACGATTGATCAAAATCAACGGGGACTCTTAGGAATTTCTTTGTGAAAACCTTTCCAATGAATTCTTCGTTACTCCAAGTGTACCTAATACTATTGTTATTGGTAGCACCCTACGTTAATAAATCTGTTGTCGTGTAAAAGCCTGTCTCAATTCGTGTTAAAATATCCGTCCTCGATCACACAAATGAGCATCGGTAAATGTGGTCAGTCGATAATTGTAGTAACAAATTCACCTTACAGCACAGCCGTGCTTTAACATTCCCAGTTATATTGTAATATTAATGGTACGCTGAGTTGCATAACCGATAGTCATGCATAGCATGCGCAAGGTCCTGTAGACATTCAGACGCTATTTAAACCTCGTGTAAAATTGTGTTCCGTCAAGTAGTGTGGATTACCTACAGTCAATGATATTCTACAAGTCGTTTCCATTCTTTTTGTGCTTTGTGAGCTTATCTTTACGTTTTTTACACTTTTCACTCCGTGAATAATTGCGAGAAGCACCTTTATTGCGGTTATATTTCCGATCGACCGAAGAGCGACAGAACTGAAGATTCTAGTTGATGAAACCTCACGATTGAATGTTATTCTTTTTTTCATTTGTTCCATTATGAATATATGCATTAATAAAGTGTGACTCAATCATTGTTCCTTACCGCGGTACACTAAACAAACGTTACTTTTTAGCGTGTTGTGATTGGATACTGCGAACGATGTGAGGATGTCATTGGAAGATATTAACTACAGCCGCCGTTGATAACAGCAAAATCTTGGAAGAGGGATATTGCACGGTTGGCTGGAAAAGGGATTCACCCCTTCACGTTTTAATTAGATTTTAATTACATGTCAAAATTAAAAGGAGACATAACATTTTGAGTCGACGTTATCCTTACGGAAATGGTATCACTCTGAATGCAGAATAACGGAACGGAATTTTGTGGACTTTCTTCAAATCATGTGGTAAACTGTCGAATTATGTATATTCTTTGGCAGACTGTAGTTTCCTTTTACTTGGCTCTAGAGGAATCGTGAAAAAATATTTGGATGAGGAAGTGGCTTTGAGAGTTATTCCGTGGGAACACGTATTCATCGCTTTCTGGAAGAACGGGAATATATATAAGAGATTATATTAAATATGGAAGTTCAACACTTAGTCGCTTTATCCTTGATTCTTCTGTGCAGCGTGGACAACATTTTGAAGGATGTGTCCGCAATAGACATAAAACTAGGTAAGTTTTAACTATTATTTCTTTTTGATTGTTTTAAACTCAATAGAAAGGTAAACTGCAGTTTATGACAGGCTAACACAAACTTGTTCAGTTGCACCATACCTGAGATTTAACCGGAATAAAATATAAAAGAATTTATTCTTTCATTCCTCAATGAGTTTTTAATTTGGTTATAGAATTTTGTGTTGCATACTCAAATATGACGGGATAGCAACTTTATTTTCGTTTTCTTGTACATTTGCTTCCGGTAATATAAGTCGTAATCATGGCAATGAAAGAATGAAATTAAATGAAAGGACAAATAAAGGTCTTAACAGAAATGTGGGATATCTTTGGTTAAATAAAATTCAAGTTCCTTAAAACATTTCTCATCGATCTCTACTGTGGTCACGTTACTCACTGTCACGTCTAAGTAGAACGATTACAGGTAGCAGCAAAGTTTGTGGCAAGTTTCTCCCAGTCAACAACGAGAAAGACTACCATACTACATGGGTACGCGCTGGGTTTCGAAAAGTAGAGGACGTTCCTCTCACCCCAACCCACCCCCACCCCCTTGCCGCTGCCAGTGTTTGTACCATCGAAAAACGACAAAATATTCCTTCGAAGACTTAAAGATAGTTTATAATGGAACGTGTTGCTAAAGCTAGTAGAAAGCTTTTTACCCAATGATTTCATGTTCTACTCTTTTCTGGATATTATCTTTCTGTGTAAGCTTCATTTCGCAAACATAGCACTTAATATTCTATATTGCTCCCTGTTTATACAGTATATCGTCGTCGAAAGGTTACATTGTAGCTGAAAAAACTGAATTTTAATTTAGTTCTTTTGTTTCAAATTTAATTTAGTTATTTTTTCTGAATATGCTTATGTCAAATTGCTCCCTCTATTGTCTTTGCTAGCTAGTACATCGGTAACTTTCTTTCGTACGTATTCTGTTTACCTGAATCTCCCCATCCGAGGGTTATTTTAGTCTGAAAAATTTTATCACTGATGATAAATTTCAAATTCCAGAGACTCGTCATGTTCGTAATAAATTAATAAGGAACTTTTACTCCTTTGGGTCTGGCCATTGACTCTGCTGTCTTAATATTTCATATTGTATAGTCTTATTTAGGTTTTTTTAGCAACAATACCATGCTAATAGGAATTCTCAGTGAAACGACGTGAGTTGATGAAATTGGCTTATCGTGACACTAGACATTAATTAACACCGATGCTACCTTATACACTACATAATACAAAAATACAGCCCTGTCATTATCCTCGGTAGCATTTTAGTTTACTAATTAGTGAAGAACTGGTGTACGTTCGTGTCTCATTCAAATAGCTTTACTTTATCTGTCAATTGTTCCCTAGGAAAATTAAAGCTGGTATTTTCAAAGAGGATATATTACACTAATGCGCCGACTTTGGCAAACACTGAGGGGGGGGGGGATCCCGTAATCCAAGACCTGGGGGCCGGACCCCTTTTGCCAACTTTCTTGCAATGCAGATCACACTTAACAATGTTTAAATATTTTTGTATTTTGTGTTTTACATGTGGCACATTTTCCCTCCCTGACACTCTTCTCCTCTGTAGGGACCGCTGGATCCATCACTGAAACACACATGGTTGCAGAATTGTAAGGACATGACAACTCAAAAGTACAACTTTGTCTGAAGGGTACTTGCACAGATTTATCATGAAAAATTTCTGGGTTAAAATTAGCTGCAAAAAATAGGGCAAAATCGATATGAGCAGAGATTTTCCCTCCCCAGTTACAGCGGGTCTGTCGACACTCGTACTGTATAAAGATATTTATTATTCAGGGTTTACTGAAAATTAAATCACATTGTATCTTTTTCTCGTATCCCGGAAAGTTTCCGCTGTTACTGTCCTAAACAGCACAGTAACTCTATTTTCAAATTCACAATTTTCATAGCACACTCGTAGAAGAGACTTCACACAGAACTACACGAATGTTCATCTTTGCATAAGAAAACATACCGTGTAATCTGCCATGTTTCATCACGTAACATCAATTTAGTTTCCATATTCTTTTTCAGTATGTGAGGGCGGTATTTCTTTCTTGTAGTCTGTTTTCGAAAGTGATCTGCAATGGAAGCAAACTCAGTGGCCTAACAGGGATTTTTCTATGGGAGGGGCTAGGAGATTCGTTATGGCTTGGTCGGTGTATTAGAGTTGTATAATACAACTCAAACAAGGAAAGGGTGCATTTTTCATTCTTGAAATTTTCAGTCGGTTTGGGTCCCCTTTGCGGGGTGCCAAGCACCCATCTACCCCACTGCACGAACTCTTGAACCTTTTCTTCTCTTATAAGTACCTTTCATAACGTTACACAATAAATATATTGCATGATACAGGTTAAGCAATGAGATCTCACTAACAATGTATTAACAATTAAACAGTTGCCATTCAGTACCATTCAACCTTCCGTGATCAAGCAAACCTGGCTATGGTAACTAAAACTGGGGTAACTACAACAATAAAAATAAAGATCTTTCTCAAAACTCGTACATTATTTCATTTTATGCTTTTGAACAAACATCTTTTAATTTCGTATTCAATAATGTCGTATCGCAACCCACGACTTTACAGAATTTACATGTGACTGTACATTTCAGCAGGTTCGAATGTCTGGCATACTTTTTATCAACGAATGACAAGTACATTAAATATTAAATTTTTAATTAAGTTTTTGTTAAGAGGGCTTTTTCTTTGCAGTCTACCACGCACTTTTAATGAAAACCTTTAGTGAGGATTGTTTGTCCGGAGGACCAATTATTCAGTAATTTACCATAAACAGTGAAAGGGGCAATGTCAATATCTGTTACCGGTGTATCACGATTGCACCAAATTTTGTGCCATTTACAATAACCGGAAGAAACCCACTTTTATGACATCCAATGAGTTCGGTGTACTTTTTGCAGCAAAGTCAAGGAAAGAAATTAAAAGAGAAAGAGAATCATTCCTCTATGTGCTCGAATATGACCTTAAATTAATTTTTTCCTCGCACTTATAACTTTTATTAGCGTAGGTACATTGATTAAATATGAGATGTAATAGAACATTTATGTAGCTGCTTCAATACGAGAATTAATAATAAAAAGAATTAAAAATATTTCACTAAAGCACAGGAATTTGATTTGAAGCAAACGTGTATGTTATTATCTAAACATTAACCAATATTAAAGGACGCTATTTTGTTTCGGAAGCGAGCGAAAAAGCTTTTAAAAACCTCCCGGGAAGTTGGTCTCTTAAGCTAGGGACCTTTCAGATAACTTTTGTTTGAAGTTAACCTCAGGAATGTGCTAAGAATAATGTTTACTTTTTAACGAATCATTACGATTACGAAAAGTTAGGACATGCAAAATTATCGGTACAAAATCTTCACGCCCTTCCCCTTACCACAAAATACCTACCCAAAGACCAGGTATTATGAAGTATTTCTTAATGTGGTCCCTTTTACTTGAATTTTTGCTTTATATTTATTGAAGAGGCTAAAGATTCATTCAGCAGCTATGTTCTTATTAGCATTTTGAGCTCCTCTCCCGCGGACCAGTGCCGTGTACATACATGGCTGCAGATGGCCCTTGGGCCCTACTTGAGGACCTACGGTGTAGACACGTTGTGTAAGTCAGCTGGATAATAAATATCCATATCCTCCAAGCTGAAAATACAAGCTAGTGGAAATAATTTCTTATTCTTTGACTCGTGAACCAGTTCTGTAAGTACGGTTCCCGAGGCCCAGTTTTATAAGTACCGACGTGACCCACTTCTACAAGTGGTTGTTTGTCGAGTCACATAGTGTGGGCCTACATATACAATTTAATATACAAGTGGTTTCAAGCCCTGTCTAGAGGTAGATTCATTTGTATCGGTACTGTTCAAAGCCCAACATTACCGGGCAAATATTGCTGGTTATTGTGGCTTATTCCAAAACTTCTAAAGTATTTAATAATCAATTCGTCCTGGCAAAAATGTTATGAAGTAGTTGTGTGTTCTAGACGTGGGTGTGTTTGTTATAAAACTTGGCTAGACGAATGTCCAATAAAATGTACAAACGTAAAGCTTTTGTCAGAATTGACTACTATCATTTTAAAGTTTAAATGGAGTTTATGGAATACATTACAACTAGTAAGATTTGTAAATCAGTGTTGTGGCTTGTCCCAGTAGCATATATAAATAAGTTTCTACTAAGCTTATTTTCCAACACTAATAGAAAATTGAGCTAGCTGTTACAAGATATTTTTATAGGATGCTTAGACTTCGTATATTTGTAGTGAAACTTTTGCCAACTTTTGTCCAACGCCATTTATAAAAAGATATACCTACGTATAACTGCATAAGCTAGCCATTAGATATCATTGCCTAAAGCACTCAGTTGTTCTGACATATCGATAATCCTGCCAAACGTACCGTACCGGTGTCGTTTGAATATTCTCTTTGTTAACTTTTCTTAAAGTCGACGCCAAGCACCATTTAACGTTTTCGCATTTACTAAATGTTTTCTAAAACACTGCACAATAGTATCCAAAATATTTTCAACATAATGGTCAAACGTATGATCAAAGAAATCAGCAGTACATGTATGTTGTTGAATAGACTGTCGATTATCACAAAACACGGATTATTTCAGGAGACAATTGTGATTTTCTCCCAATATTACTGCCTTTATATATTGTCAGTGCCAGCGAATTGGCGATTTGCACCTGTATTGGACGCCAAATTTGGCCAATTACGTCACACGAAATCTGGCAACCCATGCTGTGATTCTAATATTGCTTGCACATTCAGTACAACCATCTCTACTCGATGTACGAAGATTCTACAACAAGAGTGCGATGTTCAGTGCAGGTCTGTGTATTAGTACCTCACAACATAACGTCCTAATTAAAGTTTTACTGCAACGGCTGTATCTGTTTACCCTTTAGTCGTTAGCTACTCTATTATGTACTCCATAACTACTCTACCTTAACAAAAATTCAACAAAAAAGTCGCAATAAATTTAAAAATGGTCGAAAAAAATTTACTAGAACTATGCGTCTTTCTTACTTTAAAACCTTATTATTCGCCACATATTGTATTTTACTATTGGAAATGCATTTATCGTGTGACTTTAGAATGGCTATAAGACTATTAAATTGAAACCAGCAGCAGACGTGGCCGGGAGGTAATGACAACATTAACGGATATATGTTACCATGGATACATTTTTGAGACAACATGTTAAAGGAATATTGGTGGAGGCTACACAGACAAACGGCCTTTTTTCTCTATATAACGTGCTGCTTTACCAACCATTGTAAAATTCCTCATACATAGTGAAAAAAGTTGAACTCAGTGATCCTTTTTGTAGCCTATCGTAATAATGTACAGGATAGGCTAAGCTTAGATGACACTGGCGAACATTCTGTCCTACTTCATAATACTCGGTAAAACATAACAATTTCAGTGCAATTTCCTATCAGGCAAGATCACTCTGACCTCACCTTCTGACAGACGACATGAGATATTCTTTCCTCTCTTTTCTTGCAAAACTGTCTTCATCCCGTGTTCATTTTCTCACTTTTCTAGCAAAATATATGAAACCTACTTTCAGTACACGTGACGTTGATGGCACAAATTATATTTTAGTTGTCCCATGTGTAGGCCGTTTGAAACTCAAAGAAGAGACATAATCCAGACGAGTGCCATGGATTTTTGTGAAAACAAACAAAGAAGGGGTGGGGTGGAGTTGAGGATGGGGGACCAGCCTGAGTGATGTCCCATCGGCATGGGTTGCGCTTTATTTTAGATGGAGATGGGCTTTTCTCTCTCAGATGCAAAAGTGTGTGTTACATTTTTCTATTGGATCACTGTTGAAGACAACCTTACTTGAGGACCAGTATATCTGGTCTTCTAGCTGCCTGGTCTGACGTGAGAAGTACAGCCTATAAATCAAATATACAGATTTTATATTTGTATAGTACAATAATAACAGGTAAGTGTTATCCATCTCGCACATGCAACACGAAAATATCTTCCCCGTATGCTACTTTAAGAAAAAAAATTAAGTAAATATTTTGACGTAATATAACTAGTAATTGTCCGTTCTTTGAAAGATGATAATGTTGTGCTGGTAAAATTTTTGAAAGTCGTTATTTAACATGCTATCTAAAGTGAAATTACTAGTATTTTCCATAATTTAGCAAAAGTGTACATTAACAGTGAAATTTTGAAGAGGGCACTGTCCAAAAAATTATTGAAATAAACTTAGGGTTTATGTTAATTGCAAGTCTAATTCAGTTGCTTTTGTGATAAAATGATATTTTTTTTAACAAATGATTCTTTTTAACAGATAATTCGATAATTAGCACAGAATCAAGGGATGTAGAAACTGCAGTTCTGTAAAAAAATGGTAAAAATATATTAGCGATATAAAATTAAGTCATATCCTATCTGTTAAGTCTAGTGTCCATTCGTGGAATTTAAGTATTCCCCTGGCAGTAGGAGATAACACGCCGAACTTTAATTAAAATGTTAGGTGACAAAAAGCCTTCTGGCTAAGATCATGAGTATTATAATAATGGCATTTTGGAAATAAGGCATGAAGCAGGTAACCTACGTAGGTGACATTAATTCTTGCCACCGGACTCAAAAACCATAATACAAATTCTTCCACACCTGGTAAATCCACGTCCTTTTCTTTAAATCACCTTGAGAATGGAACAACGATAATTTGATACCCAACTTGCAAAAGACGCTTTTTAACGCTTTTTACGTTCCAATTGTAAAATGACATCGCAAAGCCGGAATCCTGGCTGCCAATATTTTACCGTAACATTAGAACATTTTAACAGTCTATAACGAAAACTTTTTTACAAAAAAGTCTCAGTAAGTTTTACTTTCCAATTTAATGTCAACTGCACATAGATCTACTAAATTTCTGGCTCCTCTGCCATTATTTTCCCGTCTGCATTTTCCCGCCAGCATCAATTCAGTATCGTTGAACATTCAAGATTATCTCGCCGGCTACGGTAAAGTTTACGTTGGTATTTCTGCCGTATAAACAATGTACTTGTATTAGATTCTTTAATAAGTCACACAACCTTGTCGTTTTGATCGTGTCTTGAATATATTTACGCTACATCAGTGAGTCGAAAACCTCTTCAAACTACTAAACTCTCGCATCGGAGGCTTTTTGCAAATGTAACGAGAGGCTGAAATATTACACGATTGAAATATACCTGTATTTTGCGTAACGTACATAATTATGATCACTTCTAGGTTTATGACAAATTGTTCTGATACCTCTTAAGTGATAAACAGGGATTCCATTCTACGTTGTTTTAATTAATATACAAAACAGATTTCGTGCAAAAAGGCCAACAAACTACAGTATATCGAAATAGGTAACGCATGCGGGATGAAATATGTCTGGCCAGGGAGCTCCCTGATCAGACTGTTGTCATCCACAGCTTAACAGCATGTCTAACTGTTGTCACTCAATTTAAAGGAGGAAGGGTAACCACTAACCAATCTACCAATGGGAAAGCTTCTGACATAAAGATTTTACTTTCTGCTGTTTGGTTAAGATCATATCCAATGTCTGTTGTTTTTAAAGAGAAGAAATGCACATAAGACAGACTTCACATAAAAGTATGAGAACTCAGACGGTTGGTCAAGACATTTCACAAGTGGGGCTGAAGGTCCTTGACTCCTTGCCCTGAAATTTCTCCTAACTGGTCATCAATCAGGGTATCAACTTTACCCTGTGATTGAATATTTTTGCCCTGGTATTGACATTGTTTTGCTGAGTGAGTCTGCTGCTCCCTCATATCCCATCTCGTATGCCATTGGTCTGTCAGTGAAGTATGTATCCCTTTCGGGGCCACAGACAAATTTTGAGCAGTTTAAGATTCGTCTGGGGTTGGATCGGCCAACAGGACTTTTCATAAATGCGGACATCTTTTTCGCTTTTCACATTTTACAGTATGTAGCCAATGTATTATATTTTCTATATTGCTGATCACCAAACTCTGTCTTGTCTTATCACATGACGGAAACATGAGGAGAATGGCATTCTCTACATGTAAAGAGTGTTTAACCATCTATTATATCATAGCACATCTTATCATGTTTGTGTCAGTGATTTATCTGCCAATTACACAGCCTTCTAGGGGACATCCAGACAAAATATGTTAGTTCGTTGAAACGAAATATTTTCCAATAGGCGATAGTAATATTTCAGACGATTAAGCGAAATATTATTCTACTTAAAGTAATATTTCACATAAAAACAACCTCCAACGAGTTTTATGAAATGTAATATTCCGTTTCACCTCAGGGCCTCCGTAGGCCCGTATCGGACTGTGGAACAGACTACGGAAACATTGAAGGAGGCGTTCTTGTACGGCTGAATAACCACACGCGGAACACAACTGTCTATGTCAGTTCTGTTTGAGGTGGGTAGCTCGCTACTTCTTAGCTGATGAGCTCGTAGCTGTTTACCATTTACCTCGAAATATGAAACAAAAATATGTCATGGCTTCAAGACTGGGTAACAATCACTGATCGTTTAACGAATTAAAATGTCTTTAGACGGGAGAATTTTGCGGATTGTTATCAACTGTAAATAATTACATTTGAACATGATTAAAGGAGCCCGGGAAAGTAATTATATCAATAATTAGACTCCTGACTTTTCCTTCGGACGAGATCGTTACTTCAAGCTGGAAACGGAAACATATCAACTGAGTGTTTTCATACTTTATATGTCAGTTCAAGATTTATGTATGGGTGATGGAGGGAATTTAGACGCGCAGCTGGCTTTGCCTTTCGCGATTAATCAGTGAGATATCATAAAAATGCTACGTAAAAGTCGTCATGAAACGCTTACGAATACATTTGTCGTTAGTGGTTAGCTGTGTACGCTAGTCTGCAGGGCTGGCTGGTTATCAGTCCCTAGGTCGATGAGAATACTGTGTTACTAGGAAGGAGTGAGCAAGCTTCAATTACTTCCCTGTGTGGGCTAGAAACACGTCTTCTAAGTGTCGGCTGAATGATTTCGTGCATGAAAGTTCACGAGTGACGGAAAATTAATAATAATTAATGCAGGCCTTGAAGGGCAGTTGTTTTACGAAGCTAAGTGACAACATATGTGGGAGAAGCCTTTATGGCTTATGAATTACAACTTCATGTCGGGTGGCTAACCAACTCAACAATTTAGATTAAATTTGGTTTAACTTTGATAAATGCCCTTACATTATATAATGTGGTTAGGTAGGTTGTCCTGCACCTAACGATGACTGAACAGATATTAAATACGGTGAATGGCTAATAACAACATGAAATGCAATTTGTGCTTATACTGCTTACGTCTGCAAAGTTGGGAAAGCAGAGATTTAAATCTTTAGCAAAAATTAAACTGTAAAAATACCATAATAATAAAGTTTGACCAGCCCGTGGCAGCTCCCTGCAGCTGGTTTGACCAACAAATTATTCAGATGGATATTGCTCTTTTACTCTCTTAATGGGTGAAAGGGGAGACCACCAAGGGGGGGGGGCACATTCCGGGGACGGCATTTTCTGTCTACTGCCATAATAAAAGCACACAGTGTTAGTTCTGAATTTACTGCTACAGGTTTTTCCTATAGGTGAGCGATAAACTCAATGATATATTCCCGTTGTGCACAAACTTTATCTACGCCACTCACTTTTTCCTCACTGGCCCTGGACTCTCTGGCGAAGAGCCGAAGGGTGAAAACCAAACGTTACTCACGAAGGAGTTCTGCTCCCACAAAGGAGCTACGTGCCCAAGGGACAACTTAGACTGAAGATGACCACACTCTTGACCTCTAGCTACGCCACTATAACCTACGTAATTACATCTAAAGTACGAGGCTCAATTAATTCGTGTTTTTTTATCTGATCATTTAGTTGGTTCTTGAATTTTAAGTCTCACTGAATTGCATGTATACTCCTTACCCGCCGAGAAACAAAAGTGATAATAAAGTGCCCAAAAGTGCACTAAAGCTGACAACTTAGACAATATCTACCTTTTCCTGTTTCTAAAGCAATGACAAACCTGCCTTCAAATTGCCCAAATCCTCTGGTTTTTTATTTTTATTATTATTTTTTGGCTTGAGGATAATGATCTATAAACAGTTCAATCACCCTAGCTTCTACTCTTTACTTTTCAAAATAACAATTAATAATATTAATTATTAACAATATTATTTCTAAGAATACATAAAGAAGTCTGAGTTTTCCATCAAGAATTTACCCTAAGCATAATGGTGTAATCCTCTTTTGTTTAAATGAAATTGTAATATCAAAAGCTTTACTCGCAGATACCGAGTCGAACATCTTATTTAAGTAATAAATCTACAGGCACGTATACGAACTCGATATGGAGATAATTAACAAACACGTAAATCGTTTCTGAAATGATTGGATATTTGTCACTTTCTTCATTAATTTTGGTTTGGCTAGTGACGTCATTACTACTGTTGTTATGTTTAAAATACATTTTGTCGAGGTAGCACCTTATTGGCTTAGTTTAGATTGTCCTCCTCCTCTGATCATGTTTCCCACGATATCACTTTATTTGAATATGGGTAAACATGTCAAAAGTCGGTCGCATCCTTCTAAACAACTACACTTCCTCCTGATTCCTGCTCAGTTGCAATGATATGAAATAATTCGGCACATTGAGACTTGCAGTTGAGACATAGCAGTAAGGAAACAAGAACCTGATAGCAAAGTTCAACTATACTTGAATACCTTGCTAGAGCAAAGTAATTCTCGACAGCGGACAAGTACTTGGAAAATACCAGACTTTTCGAGAACTTGTAGTTAAGCCTTGTGTCCCTTTGGGGTCAGCAACTCCTTTTGCGGTCGTGTTAGGTTTCCACCTAAAGTGGGAGATAGTAGCCAGAAAGACTTTTCTTTAAAAGCATCATTTCTTGAGTGCATTTATCTAACCCTAGCATCGCTAAATAAAAAATCTTGCTGAAGATATTCAAAATAGCTCTTACTTGCTCTGTCGCAGAATGACCTCATGAGTTCTTGCAAATTCTACTTATTCTATAGGCATTCAAATACGTACACCTGTGTGTCAGACTAGAGTGCAAGTATCAGTATTTAAACAAAATAACTGTCTTACAAGATGATTGAAGGGTAAGTGCAATTAACACATTGTAAATAACCCATGTTTTCTATCCTCATTCCTCCATCGCTCTTTTTAAAAATGTGACAATATTTTTTCTTGAAATGCTACATTCATGTTAACCCCTGGTTTACTTTTACCATGCAATATTTACGCTCAGCAAAATTGCACGACAGATATTGGTCAGGAATATAAAATGAGATTTGTATAACTTAGCTCAAATTTTAGAGTACAATTAATGGTTTTTGTTTTTTCTCCATACCCAAACACACAATTGAAGACTTATAGATCAAGCAGTGTCTTGGAAACTTTTCAAGGCATGGTACCTTTCTCCCTCCAGTATTAATCTTCGACTAACATTTCAGATTCTGGCAGTGAAATCGAAGAAACTTCCAAGAAGCCTCGAGATCAGTGGGTCAGTCGTTCGGTCGGTCGTTTATCTACTACTGTATTCATAAATGTCCCATCCCCTTGTCTCTTATTCAAACATGTAAATGTTCCGAAATTATTAGTCTGGAATTCAAAATTTTTATTTCTTGGACTTTGAATTTGAAATCGTGATGTGCAATAAGTTTTTTGTGTTTAATGTTCAAAGTTGAAAAATGAGCCAAGCTTTTACTATCTCTAACACACCAGTAAAGTTGTTCAATGACCAGTGGGAGAACTAAAATAAACTAGGAGAAAAACTTTTCCTCTTCCTTCCTTCACTTAACTGGTACATTTTCGAAAACTACTGAATTAAGAAACACGTTCAACATCAGTCTTCGTGTTCAGTAGCGCATAACCCGTTGATCACGTTATACAGTGATGTGGTTAGAAAATTCGTCTTTCACAAAAATCTGATTTTATTCGGGGTTTAATTCTGAGTACAGGAAAATCCGCCAGCTCTTAAGAGATTTTATTCTTGTAGATTTTAGTGATTACTATTGCGTGAAGTTACTACTTCATTCTCTAATTCATAGACCTTGTCACTTACGACGCCTGACCTTGAGAAACTCTACAATGTCGCATGTAACAATTAATTATACAATTACTTCGCGAAATTGAATTGTCGATAATAATTTGTAGCTTAATTTTCTCTCACCTCTTGGGTACTGTATATAATGTAGTCATCCTGAATTCGCACTAAGTATTTCTTGTAAACCGTGTACCCTATTGAAGTAAGTTTTGGAAGTGGGTCATATGATTTTCGGAGTTTCGTGCAAGCTTTTAGAAATATCAAACATGTGATGAGAACTAAAGAATGAGCCAAACAGTCTTAGCCTCAACTCCGCAACGAATGTCTAACATGCCCATTGTAATGTCTTGTAGAAATTATTAATATGACATTTCCTTCGAATCACTTTCACATACAGAAATATGACAACGAAATATTGAAGTCAGGACAAACAAGTATGAAAACATATAACTGACAACTGTATGAAAAAAAGATCACTTCTCGGCCTTTTTTCTAAGATTATGTGGGGGTTATGTTCTTTTCATGAGTTGCTCCCTTTTTATTTAAACACTGGCAATCTGGTGTGGGGCTTGGGGAAGCAACCCCTCCTCTCACTGTCTCAGTTTTCTCAAAAACAGTGTTGACCCTTCAATATAAGGGGAATATTTTATAGATTTCAACTGTGTAATTTTGTGACCTTGCAGTAGACGGTATGATATCTTAAAGGACAAACTAATCCAAACTTACACGTTATACTTAGGCCTATTGTAAAACAATGCTAAATTATGGAAGAGCAATAGCAAACATCGTCATCATCTTTGGTTATATTGTTGGAGGGATGTGACTTGTTTGCTTCAACAGACCAGTGGCTCACCCAGGAGGATGGTTCGTAGGATGGACGTTCTCTCCGGGGATGTCAGTCAAAATATTAAAATTGCTCAAAATGCATTGAATTTGAAGGGTCATTTACGGCGATCTAGCATTTGTTTTTAGATAAATTTTTCTTTTTACCAGCCAACTAATGGTGGCGCTTTATTTAGGCGGTGTTGAGAAGTTTGAAATTCCCCTATTACAAATAATGTGTGCACCCACGCAAGAGAGGATGGCACTTTCAGAAATCATGATATGAAAGAAGAATAAGACTGATCTTATTTTTGTCAGTATGTAATATTAATAAATGAAAGTTTGTCCAATGAGGTCTGAATAATAGATGGCCGTCTATTCGACATTCTTTCTAGCTTAGGACCAGTCCATTTTTTTCGATGTGGTGAAGATAAGAACAGCGCTCTCACTAGTGAGAGAACAAATGTTTCATTTTTCTTCTTGTCTTGATTTATATATGCTTATGGTGTGCAATGGGTATTAACTTTATGAAGAGCTGTGTTTATTGGTAAGGAGCTATATAGATGATTTTAGTATTTCAATGTTTCAGCTAGGGGTACGGTACGCCTACACAACTATTCTGCACCGTGTACTAGATTTAATCGACTCAGCACGGATCAGACCACTGTTTAATGGCTGTGTATTGAAGCTAAGTTTAGATGCAGCTTGAAATCTTCCAAAGTCTATGACTGAAAAATCGAACGTCTCATTTGCTTTATTCGATCCCCTTTTTATGTCGCATAAAAGTGTAGGCTGAATATACTAACAAGATCGATACGAATCAGCAGGCGTTTGTGTGTTTACTTTCATTGATACAGCAGATAGTCAATAGAGATGACTTGGAGGAAGCTGCTGCTCATTAAAATAACATTAACAGACATTCATAGAGGGGCAAGAGGGGTGTAAAACTGACACTAAGGTCGACGGGTGTCTAGGAATAACAATGTGTCCTTTGTACATAAAGTTTTCCTCATTGTGTATATAGATTTAAATCAATTGTGTCTTAATCTCATGGTCTTTGGAAGCTGACTTTAACGACTTTATTGACCTTTAAAAATAAAATGTAAGCAGTAATGTATGGCGGCCGTATATAACGTCACGGAGTTGAATGGCACTATGTGGGACACCTTGAGAAGGGTGGTTTAAGATACCGCTTACTTGAGATACTGCAAACCAAACCAATCCTAACGAGGCAGGTGAATGTGCAGATGTAGCTTCATTTGGCCTGTTTCATGAAAACTCGACATAGTTTACATACCTTTAGCACAATTACCACTATTTACTACTTTTAATTGACCTAAATATATATGTATGTATGTTTATATACATACACGTATATATATATATATATATATATATATATTTAAAGTTAAATAATAGTTGGAGATAGTTCTTGAATAGCCTAATTGAAGTGATAGTGAGCGATTATACCTGACAGTGATACACTATGTACCTTCATTGGTGATACTGAATGAATGGCTTACATTTCGTTTGACGAAAAAGGTTTATAGTCAGTTTTGAACAATTCTGTGTCATTTTAATGTATTTTGAAGCCGCTATACTGTAGCTACTTATCAGAAAACCAGGCCATCGTCAGTGTTTGTGACCTTATTAGGACACTGCAATTAAGATGGTTGCGATACAAGACTTCAAGTTTTAACAACGGCCATTAGATTTTCTGTGGACTACAGTGGTTGATCTTTCGTTGAAGTTGGCACTTAAACATACTTTTCTACTCGAGTACGATGCCAATCAAATTAAAGGTAACTACGAGTAAACTTAAGTATGGAAATATTTAAAATGCCATGTCATACTTATCACAACGATTCCAATAAGGTAATATTCACCAAAAGTAACGACTTAAGACATTTTATTGATACCAGATCCTATGTTCCTTTAAATTGAAGCAAATGACCTACATTATTTGTACAACAGTACAAGAGAATGAAGATATCACATCGATTCTGCAAAATGAAACCTAATATGATATATTCCGGTTGTTTTGACTACTTTATACCTACAGTGCGCTTATAATAGGATACCCAGGCCTTTGAATCGACGAAAATGGGCCCGTACTTGTAAAGCCTGCACAATCTGCCTTTCCATCTCTGGTAAATCAGAGACGTAGCCTACTGCCCCTAGTTTGTGAAGCCAGCAATAAGTTATACCTCTGCTCGGCAGACTATCTTTAAGAAGATCCTAATTATTAGCGAGTACCACAGTGGTCCAAAGGACCGGAAAATGTTAGGACTGAGCTGTGGACCCATAACTGAATTGTATAATTTGTTAATGTACCGTAATGACTTGCTTGCGCAAATATGCGATATAGTCAGACACATCATGGCTAATGCAACAACTTATAATTCGAAAAGATTCTGCTTCGGTAATACAGTTTTGGTTAATTGTTGGTAAATTTGTATCCCTAGTCCTCCCACCCCAATCTTGATAGTCAAACCAGGAATGGATCCAGAGTGGGAGAAAGGGCTCATTTAAAAGAGGAGGGCCATGAAATAAGAACTCAGCAGGTTTATCTATGGTCGGGGTTACTGGGAGCTTCCCGTGGGGAACTTTGGAAAATATTAGCCATTGAATGCAATTTTCCAGGTACTGGGCTTACATTCACAATCAGGACAGAAGACTTATCAGCATTTGCATCAGCAAAAGAGGCAGAAAATAAGCTGGATCCGCGTCACTCTGCTTATGCAACTCATTTTAATGTCTTTGCTAAAAGGTTACCTAGAAAAGAGAGCACAGCGAAATATTTTTGGCACTTTGGAACGACTTGTGATAGAAACAAAGATGTCATCGGTCATTCGAAGATTTTCCCCACCCTACCATCAGTTGTAACTCTTGCCAGAAAATAGCAGACTTTTGTATACTCTGATTATCCATCTATTCGATAATTCTAGCTCTTAGAAAACTATGTTCGTAAACAAAAGAGCAGTATCATCTAACCGTTTCAGATAAATCGTATCTCAACTATGCCCCAGCCACTCCCCTCCAGCGAATATGCAGGGATATACCAATATGAAATGCAGCAAGAAATTTGAAGTGCGACAGGCCAAAGCTCCGACTGCCGCACTCCGATTTTCCAATTATCATCAAGTTTACCCACATTGAGGGCCCCACCCGACTATCTCTTGCGACGTTCCTGCGAGTCGTACTCGTACTTACAGACAGAGACACTAGACTTGTGGTTTATACGAGTAACATTTTACTCACACTACAAGTCTAATCGAAGACTGTCCTTCAAAACATTTCCCATCAAAGGCTCCAGCTACAAAACCTGTCAAAGAGTGATTTAGTAGCTCGCAGAGTCCACGGAGTTAACTTACTGCTCTAACGTGAAAGTCTTTATAACGAATTTTTTCACCTGATAGATAACAAATGGCCTTGTTACAGTTGTGAATTATCTGACGGCTGCTTCTTTTTGCATGCATAACCTGTATTAGGCCTACCTAAGATCACGTCTCTGAATATTTAAACGCACTAAACACACCAACATTGCCGGAAACTTGGAAAACCTATCAATCCTTGCATTATGACCGCTCCAAAAAGTTTCGAGATCACGGTCGAGTCATGTTAAATTTTACCTGAAGGTTGGGTATGCGGTCAGAACAAGATATCCTCACCTTAGTTGAAAGTGTCCCACTAAACTTAACTGCTACTTTGTAAGCAGGTAACACAGAAGGTAAAGATTAATTGCAAGGGTTCTTTAAGCTTCATTTGTTGATAGTTATGCTTTTCATTTATTAGAAATTAGATAGATCAAATAGACTGGATAAAATATTCATACAGTGTAAGACTGTGGATATCGTATGAGTGCTTTTATAAAGTCTTTTTTTTTATGAGTGCATCCCGAATGTAACATTCATGCGACATTATGAGTAATAGAAATGCAAGTAGGCCACAAAAACCACTATTCCTTGGGACAATTTGTTATCGACTAGATGGGTGATTCGGTTCCAATTGCCGTAAAGAATCACACTGCGTGTATTTTACATTTCTTTAAAAGAAACGTGACTTGTCGAAGAATATCAGACATCCTGTGGTAGTAGACCGAGTGTCACGTGACAAAAAGTTAAGCTATCGTCTACCGTCTTGTTAATAAGCATTTATGGAGCCTGCGTAGTAGTTCCATGATGTATGTACTGCAGTCTAGCACAACATCAATGTAGTCCCCTGATAGCAAAATCCGGCGGTCCGCCCGTGGCCAAAAGGCTGACGGAGGGCCATCGGAGGTCCACTGGCTGGACAGGTTAGACATACCAAGAAGTAACTATGTAAGCTTCAGAGCTTTTCAAAATGACCGACAGCGCCGTCACGACTGCTGTCACGTGATGTCCCCTTTGATACTTTGTCTGTGGTATAAGAGGTCTTTGGTCGAGGCACTTACTTGCATACAATGTTATCGGAATATATTGCTACACATGTAAATGATTCAAAGGGATATGTCTTGTAACTCCCTCAAAATTTGATCATAAACTGGTGAAATTAGCCATTGCATATCTCACTGGTGGGCATTCCATATATAATTTAAATGATCTGTGATAAGATACCAATAGAGGATCGTGAATGTTTAAGTAAGGTTAGTACTTAAAACAAAGAAGCAGTTGACCATGAAACGCATACGATATCATCAATCTAAAATGTGAGTTAAGTTTTGTTTGTTACCCCTGAAATTTTCAGATTTTATAAGTGATACATAGTTATCACTCTAAGCCGTTTACTCTTAAGACAGTAACCAGGGTAATAGACTGGAATTTTAATAGAAATTTAAACATTTACGTGAAGTTTCAAAAGTTTTTTTAATTTGTGTTTTAGAGTACTAGGCTATACACTGAAAGGTAAAGGCGGCTGTTTGTGTGACGCATGGCTGATACATGTACTAACGTATACACATCCATGTACGGCATACGTTGTATATCAGTCACAGTACAGACTTATAGCGAAGTTTCTCACCCACGACAGTAGTTGAGGAAGTGATTCACAAAAACTTGTCTTGGAAATATTTCCCAAACTGCGGGGAAAATAACCCCAAAAGTCACGAAATTGCTGAAATTCTCTTTTTAGATGTTAAAACAAGATGAAGTTCAGAAACATGCATTCGAAGCTAGAGGATAGAGTTACTGGCAGTTGGGTGGAATTAATTGGTTTAATGCTCAGCGAACTAATGACATTTGAATTGAGATGATGCTCAAAAAAGTCATAAAAAAGACATTCATTTCTGTAAAAGTAATTGAGTAAGAGAATTTGAGCAGACAGGACACGATCTCTGATACCTGCGTGGAGAATTATATGCATACCTTCTACAAAGACTTTGCTTATTGTTGAAGTAACTTTTTGCTCATTTACTGAGGGCAAAAGTCGATTCAAGGCAACTACGCAGGCAGTCTGATTACTAAAACTTCACGTTAACACATGTCAATGTAAATTAACCCAGAAATGTAGAATATTTTAATATTAGAGTAACTTAGCCAGAATAAGTCTGAAAAATACATGTAGAGATATTCCGTCAGTGTAATATGAAATGAATCTAATATAAAATATATCAAATTTCTACCGATGAACCATTATTGACATCGTGGAGTACTGAAATTATTAACCAGGTACTGAACACATTTCACGTGAAGTCTTCGTTACTCCCGAGACCGTTGTCAAAAAGGGTTTAAACACAGAAAAATGAGTAGCGACGTGTTTCCGTTGAGAGAAAACAAAAAATGGCAAGGGGCAATGGCCTAGCGACAACTGCAAAATATTGAAATGCCAAACATCACCTTCGAGTATGTATTCCAAAGGGCTTTCAATTGCGTCACCATGTCGAGTGTTGAACGATATTTCAATTTTTAGTGCAGACAGAGAAAACAGAATGAAACATTTCTCCGATTTTACATGGACTTGATGAGAGAGGCAATCTTTATACCATTTTACTATTGGACCAGTTTACTATTGGCCTCACAGGGGTCTTTGATTGGATGTGGGGAGGAAGGAGCTTCTGCAAGTTTTCTCAACTTTCCTAAGAGCCTAATCGTAAGATGAGGCCAGAATGTATTACCCTCACCTTTTAGCAAATGGAATCTTAATGCATGTGGTCATATTAAGGAGTGATTTTCACGTGTTTTCTTCAACAGGTGTTTAGGAATAAAGTTACATAAAATACAACCCTATACATAAACCCTACTTCATAATCAAATAGAATGCTTTCTTTTCCATACATCAGAAGGGTAAAGTAAAGATTTGCCATCCACAATTCTAAATTGCTCACAGAATTTCAAACTGAAGAATGCGTTCAAGACTGAATTCTTACATGCTAGCCACGTGAAAAAATGGATTACCACAGTGTCGCTTGAACGCGTGTTATGTGGTTGTCTTTTCAAGGAAATGTTTGACAGTACATAATGACTGTTCTTGTCATTTCTTCATGAAAGATAGTGCATCATGACTATACTTGTGATTTCTTCATGAAAGATAGTGCATCATGACTATAATTGTCATTTCTTCATGACAGACAGTGCATGATGACTATACTTGTCATTTCTTCATGACAGACAGTGCATCATGAATATACTTGTCATTTCTTCATGACAGACAGTGCACCATAACTATACTTGTCATGTCTTCATGAGAGACAGTGCATCATAACTATACTTGTCATTTCTTTATGAAAGACATTGCATCATGACTCTACTTGTTATTTCTTCATGAGAGATAGTGCATCATGACTATACTTGTCACTTCTTCATGACAGACAGTAGATCATGACTCTACTTGTTATTTCTTCATGAAAGATAGTGCATCATGACTATACTTGTCTTTTTTTCATGACAGTCAGTGCATCATGACTACACTTGTCATTTCTTCATGAGAGAGTGCACCATGGCCATACTTGTAACTACGTCACGAGAGCGAATAATGTGCTGTTATTCTTTGAAACAGCACAAATATACCATAATTATATAAGCTCGTCTCACAAATACGGTAGCCATTACTCTTTACGATAGTTTCATCTTGTATGTCACTTTTCGCTTTCCTTGGTCTAGTCTCAAGCCCCTCAACCACAAAAAATGAGTTGCAACAACAACCGAAATATTATATTGGAATTTTTTAAATATGTCAATATTTTTAAAAGGCAATGAGCTCGTAAGGTTTGAAATATGCCCTGAGGGACGAAATTGATATGAAAGTGTACACACGCTATTAAAATATTAAAAATTTGATTTTGTCTTAAGCACCTGTTAAAATGATTACGAAAGCTTTCTCTTACTGCGGTGTGCATTTGAGTAAAAGTATTTGCTTTTTCAAATAGAAAATATGAAAGTTTGATGAGTGTTAAGTACTGCCAGTGTCAAATTCCCCGCAATTTATAACCTTGTCATCTGAAATAAACACTACTGTAGTTATCTTTACCATCAGAATTTTGAGGTAAGATTCCCAAGAGAAGGCACTAAAGAAGATTATTTACTCGTCTTTTTTATTTTGTGTCTTTTCTCTGCGGTTTTTACACAGGTACAAGGATGGTATTAGGTTTGTTTTATTAAAGCTCACCGTTTTGACAGTTTTAGCGCCAGTCTTTGATGATACTTGTACAGATATTTACATTAATGTTGTAAAGCTGATGCCCGGAACTGATGCTGTAAATATATTTGATGTTCCTTTAAGCAGTATATCCAGTCAAGGCCGAAATGGTCTTGAGTTCTCCTTTTATTTAGAGTACTTGGCAAACATGTTTTAAATATTAGAATTCTTGAAGAGGAAAAACTTGAAGAAAGATACACATTTTTGTTGAATCTATTAAAAATTAATCTGTCCTTACTTCTACTGAGAAGTTATGTTGTCCATCCGACGAGGTTGTTTTCTCTCTTTGTATTTTTTATAATCTGATTACTTTCAAAAGACTCGATAATGCAAAAGACATTCGCTTGTTTCACATTAATGCTCACCAACATAATACTAAGGGTCAGGATAGTGCTCTAAACTCTAATAACATTCACCCTAAGCTTTAGGATGTTACAAGCATGTAGTTTTTTAGACATTTGCAACATTATCAAAACAAATAGAATTTATTTAGTTCCAAATATGCAATAAGCCTGTGGTTGGAAGCTTTTTGAAAGGATTTCAATAAAATCAGTTTTATTAATGTGCACCTAACAATTTTCAAGTTATATTTACTTGACCTTATTACGCATATTATAGAAATCATGTGACAAAATGTCAAGACTCTCACTTCATACGTTCTTGAATATCTACAGTATGTCCGATTTCAGTGAGTGTTTTTTTTATATTAAGAACCGGTCCCCTGTGGTATTCACTGAAACGTAACACCCTCACCCTCCCCACCCCCGAAGGTGACCTGGCATACACAACTGGTGACGTGTCCGCTATGGGACCCTAAATTGTATTATGGACTTATGGAAGTCGCCAATATGGCTCCCACTGCCTTGATGGAAACACTCAGTTTTCTTAAATACAAATAACATGTTTTTTTTTTTTGTAATTTTACATATCCTACCATTTAGTAAGATCTAACAGAAGGGAGGACTTTAAAACTTAGACTTTACAAAAAAGATTAAAGATCTGTACACTAGAGACGTCCTAGAGAGACTGTATTTAGAAGAATTTTTACAAAGTTTAGATATGCAACAAAAAACGACTAACAGCTTCAAGTCACAACAGCCATTTTAAATATCCCAGCTTCTGGACGTGAGATGCTTGTATACAAATGGAAGGTGTGTTTCATCTTCATGTTATAAATTTAATTTTTCAAAACAAATATAACTTTTGGATTTGAAAATCAAATTTCCAAAAAGATCATTCCAAGCCGACGGTCATTTGCATCATTTTGCTGGCCACGAGATAAGAAAGCCTTTTAGATTTTTGAAAGTTATTGAAATCTTTTAAAAGACAGGCGTCTTTCGATGAGATTAGATGGATAAAAAAGATCTCTTGAGATATAAAAAATACATGACTAACGTTAAGGGATCGCCGACATCCATTACTCGTTCATGGTTTGTTAAGTCGCTTCTTCGGGGCAAAATACAGAAGACAAAAAAGCTGTGACATGTATAACACAGTGACATTTCAAACGTGATATATGTTCAGGTTGTACCTCATAAAATCCTTGGAAATTTGGTAATACCAATTGTCAAGGACACTTTTCAGATTCCAATTACACGGTATGGAGGTACATCTCAGGGAGCCAAGATTCTCTTGTTCTTCACATTCATGAATCTAGCACTCAAGATAAACATAGAGCAGAAATACAAATATTAGTTTTATTTTATTAACATCCTCTTGGCTTTTTTAAAGGTCAAGAGCAGTCGTCCCAAACTTATTTTGAAGCAACAGCTAAATCTCACAATTTTCTTCTAATTTCTCTGCAAAGTATCTTTCACAATATTTTAGAACTTCAATATTGCATATTCAAGGTAAACCAATCAGTTACTTCTAGTAAATTTCACGTTTGAGGAGAAAAAATATTGTCACATGACTCTCAAGAGCCAATCATGAAACAGGACAGTCTACTACACTCCTTCAAGTTGGGGTGACTGCATATCCCCTTTAAATATATTCATAAACACGACGGAAAAATGTATAGAACATATGTCATATGCCTGTTTGTTCAGGTTTTACACATCATCTCCTGGTTATCTTTCCTTGTCTCATTTTCAAATTCTAAGGAGGCTCAAAGTATTTTGCATCACTTTTGCTCCACTTTAGTCTTTTTCCGCATGAAAATTTAAACAGTAAATTGTGAATTCATGTTCTCCTACCTTTATGCGTACGAATCTCTTTAGATTTATTTGGTATGAATAAATATGACAATATGCAGAGTCAAAGTTTACCTAATCCACCAGGACTTCATCAGCAATGTAGTACTAAATCCCGGGCACTAGATGTTTGTTTGTTCGTTCCTCTGTTCGTTTGTACATTTGTACATGTGTTTTTACCAGTTATTATGATTAGGTTGATTAAGCAGTATATCTTACCTTAAAACTGCACACAACTGGCAATATGTTAGGTAAAAATCTACAAGGTGCATGATTTAAGCGGTGAGTTGTTATTTGGATGGAGACACATCGCTTTGAAGTGGGGTGTGTACCGCCAAGGTCACTCAGTAATCAATCGCTTGTATCCTTCTATAAGACTTACACTGGATTTGGAAGTTAACACAAAAGGGATTCGTCGTCTGCTACATCTTCATTAAGACTGGGGAAGGGGTTCCTCCACTGCCATAATATTGCCAGTCGTCAGGGAAATGAAAAATTATTGCACCTTTTGACGCTCGGGGACGCGCATGGCAGTGTGTGTGTCAGTTAGGTTTTATGTCAAAATATGAACAAGAAAATATATCTAGTTATTTTAGGAAACTTCCGGAAACTTTAAATATTTTTGTAACAAAAGTTAGACTTCGACTTCGTCAACTCATTTGCATTCGGTATCTTGTAAAGGAAGGGGCTGACTGTATTCTTTTATTTCAATTAAACAGCGGTTTCGAGTTTAATATCACCTCATGCTCTAAACGTGCTGGCGGCGCAAACCTACACATCAAACTACTGTTCTGCGCAGGCTACTTGTTAAGGATTACGTGACTTAAATGATGTTGCTAGGTAAATGCCATCAAATTTGAACCACCAAACAAAGGAAAGAAATCCTTTTGCGCCAAATAAACGGCTTATCGTTGATAATCTCCCCTCGATTAAGTGGGTCTTAAAGTATTAACATAAAATAAACTTTCCGATATATCTTCATCCAAATAACAAACTCCCTGATTTAAGCAAGGGAGTGGTTCTCCAAGTATAACAGATTTGCTGCTCAATTTTGAAAACTGTGAAGATTTTTTTAGAAATTGAAAGCAACCAAACTTTTGCAGTCTTCATAGAATTTCAAACAGTTGGTTATTGTCAGGACTGAGAAAACAGACAAATATATTGACGTATTTGATGCATCTGGAATCAAAAGAAAGGATCGTCGAGTCTCCGTGGAAACTTTGTGAGGACATTGCACTCCATCACCATTTTTTTCTCTCATATTCGCTTGTGTACCTGTTCCTCAATTTCCTTCTTGCGTTGAATACATGCTCTACTTGTAACCTTGGGGGATGCCCTCACTGCTTGTAAGTGAATTTGAATCTGCACCTAAACCACACTGTATGCTTGGCTCGTCTTTCAACAAGTTATGTAAAACTTCAGGATAGGTTAAATAATTTTAATCTGTCCGTTCTTCCGATTGGTTTTTTAATCTGTTTGTTCGATCATTCTTTTTTTTATCAGGTTATGAAATCTTTTAAATTGTAAGTTTCTCTTTTTTATCTCTCCTTTTCCAACGTCGGAACACACACGTGGTTAGTCTAGCCAGGTCTCAGTTTTAAGCAAACAATTTGGCTACTCTCGATTATTTTTAACCTGAATTCTTGTTTACAAAGTTGCAAACTGATAAAGTTTACGACAATGCCACCTGGCATACTGTAACCAGTATATAATGTTAGAAACTAGTACTAGTACTTTACGACAATGCCATCTGGCATACTGTAACCAGTATAAAATGTTAGAAACTAGTACTAGTACTTTACGACAATGCCATCTGGCATACTGTAACCAGTATATAATGTTAGAAACTAGTAGATGTTGCACTAACTTCAAAATCTGCTTGAACTTGAAAACTGTTTATAATTACAAGTTAGTGATCTGCCGTCTGCAACATTTTAAACTTAGAAAGAAGTTTAGTTCATGTTTTTGAAGATTTTGAAAAACATTTGAAATTTGAGATGTAGGGATTTTGGACGGGCATTTCCCATCTCTTAGGGTAATATAAATGTGTTTTCCATAGCGTATTTTGGTTCTTTTCAGGTTATCTGTATTGGTAAGGCGTTAAATTAAGGTCGCTTATTTCTCCAGAGTCATATTCTGAATTCCTAAACGTGACTAAAAATTTGAACTGGATATAGTTGGAAGCAGACGGATAATTCTTTTCCCCAGGGTATGTTAATATATGTTTTTTTAAGTTCACACAGGAGACATGAGTAACATTGCATATAAATCTGACTATAAGATTTGGCGTCAGCTGTACAGCGTTCTGAGGGTGGGATAATCATGGAACGCTCAAAGAAAAAATGTTCAGAAAATAAGAGGAATTTTTATTCACAACAAATACAGAACACTACTCATACATTGTAACTTCTAGCATACTGTTGGCCGTTCCCTGAAATTACGTTGACAAATCAATCACGCTTATCACAGATTTGTCACATTCCTTCCTCAATTTCCTTCTCACTTTTTGAGATCTTAAAAATCTCGTAACCGCTAGGACGGTGGCATAGAATGTTAGGTACACTACAGGTGTAGGGTTCAGTGAACTTTAACATCGTCACAACTCACTAAACCCCATAAAGTTAGTGTACCTAACATTTTGTGCCATCTTCAGCCTCGAACGACAGTGTGTCTCATGTTTAACCGTCTATGGTTACTTCAAGAATCGATAGACATAACTCCTTGACATCTAACGCTTACTGACATATTTTCAATCAAATTAATTATTTCCGAGATTTGTTCAAATATATACATTCATTGCTTCCAACAGTACTTTAAATTTCAAAGGTATGGACCGTACTACAGGTATGCCCATACAATCTGCATAAAATTCCATTACTGTGCTTAGTTTCGTACTTGTACATACGTGATCATCAATTCTGAATATAATAACATTCGTAAGTTACATTAAAGTGTATTAGTGTTGACCTAGAAGGCTGGTACTTGTACATGCGTCATTGTTTTGAATATAATAATATTCATGACTTACGTCATCTTCCTTCGTTTTGACCTTATAGGCTTGTACTCGTACCTACGTCATTGCCAATTTTGAATGTAATGACATTCATAAGTTGCATTTTTAAGTTTTGACCTTGCAGGGTTGCACTTGTACACTGAACGCAATTGTCTATTTTAAGTACATTCTTATGTATAGTTTTGACATTGAAGGCTCGTACTTTTACAGAAGTCTTTGTCAACGTTGAATATAATGACTTCCACATGTTACACATGGGCGTCGGAGGGCAAGGGGCACTTGCCCCCCCCCCCGAAAATCAAAAGTTGGAGAAAAAATAACATCAACAATTTTTTATGATATCGTTAGAAAATTTCCAGAACATGAGATTTCATTGAAGAAAATGATTAGATACAACTCACAAGGCCTGAGAAACAATCTAGGAGGCATTTCGGCCAAAATTTTCTTGGCGCTTTGCGCCAAACTATGGTGGCTCTACGCTTAGATAGTTTGCCTAAAGGTTTACCACCCGGCATATTCCTGGCTACACCCCAGTGAAAGGCGCCAACATTTAGCAAATAAGCTCTTTTCTGGGAGTAAAAAGTTCCCCTGATATGATCAATTAAAAGTTTTGCCCCCCCCCCCTAGTTTTTTTCTGCGGACGCCCATGATTTATTGATTTATTGTTTAGTTTAGATTCGATCTTGCAGGCGCATACATGTACATTCTTCATTGTCAGTCTTGCATATATGACATTGGTAAATTATGTAACTGTGCTTAGTGTCGATCCTGTAGGCTCGTGTGTGTAGATTCGTCATTGTCAACTTTGAATGTAGTTAAATTCATTAGTTACATTTCTATGTCTAGTTTTGTTCTTGAAGTAAAAGCTTATGAGGCAAGGGACAGGAGGCACTGTACCCCCATTTTGGAATCCCCAAAATCGGGCAGAATCTGTAGAAATTAGGGGAAATTCTTCTAAAAGGCTTAGAGGTTCGGGCCAAAAAATTGTGCCCCCAAAACCAAATGGTCAGACACGTCGATGCCTTGAAGGTTCTTACTTGTGCATACATCATTGTTTTGAATGTAATGACATTTGTAAGTTACGTCATTTTGTTTAGTTTTGACGGTGTTACTAGGCTCGTAGTTAAACATACGTCATTTCTAATTTGACTATAATGACATTTTAAGTTACATTATTCTGTTGAGTGCTGACCATGTAGACTTGTACATACGTCCTGTCACTTATGGATGTAATGACATTCATAAGTTATAAAAACCTCAGGAGAGAAGTGTCTGTCTCACTTTTTCTTTTGATACCTTCACGTGACTTTAGCTTAGTTTGAATCCAGTTACTTTTGACGCTGAGGCAGGTGAAAAACTAGCCATCTTAGTAGGTAATTCCGTTATACTTACTACTGGTATTCAGGGCTAATCACACCCTTAAGGGTACATTCTAAAAAGTTGATGCTAGCGTGCAGTAGAAGTATCCTCAGGCACTTTGATCTCTCTCTAGATGCTAGAGACTTTTAATAAAGAGGCACTTTGTCTGCAGAGCATTTTTAGTTCTTGAGAGAAGATAGTATCAATTTAACGAGACTTAAGAGAGAGCCCAGTCATCTATTTACATGGAAATAAGCTCATCTGCAGTAGATAACAATCTTTATTCAAAACATTCACCAAGGCTGAATGTAACCAAACCCAAATGACACCCAAGAATTTTCAGAAGACGGTTTGAGAAAGAATACCTCTTGTCTGGGCAAACGAAACGTTGTTAAAATTGCAATAACTGTCCTTCCTTATGAACATTCCCGCCTTTTAAAAATCCACTGTTGCTAGGATACTGTTTCCGGCATCAGAATACCAAGTAATGATTTTAATCCTCTCTTATAATTTTTGCATCCACATTTTTTGGACGAAAAAAGTATAATTCGTGGAATAAGAGAACATTTTAATGGAAATGTAGACGAAATCAATAAATATTGTATTCCCAAATCAGAAGTACAGTCTCACTGTATTTACATTTGTGTATTCCATTTGTACATGTCGTACGAAGCAGAAGAGCGATGCCACTTTGAGCCCTGGCTTTGTAGTGCAAATCAACAATTTCTTGAAGTGTAGTTTCAGATGTGTGCTAGTGTATTAAAAAACACAAGGAAAGCAAAGGATTTCTCCATAATCGGTGAGACACCTTTGGGAGGGGAATTTAAGAGTGGGACTTTGCCAAGTCAGTTCTTAGCGATAGATTATGTTGCATTTGGCGTACGAACCCAACCTGCTTCTCGCGGTAGTACACAAGATTCTCTTCGTTAGAATGGTAAGTCGCTCTTGATTACCCAGGGCGCTGACCTAATAAACGTAGATTGTAATTAATCCTACCCAAATGATGAATGAGAAAAGCCGGAATGATTCAAAGAGATACAGAAATGTCGGGAAATGTGAAGACTCATAGTAATAATAAGGCTCAAGCGAAGTCTGTCTATATAGTTAGATAAAAGGGATTTTAGAGAAATCTTTGAATTTCGCACACACAAAGTAAGATTATGACGTAACATCTAACGTTTGACCAATGGTTATTGAAGATTTTGTTTCACTTGTAGTATACTTGTGGAAAATATTTAGTGACTGGCCTGTTTACTAAGGGTCAGATTCAGCTATTTGTTGAAAATGACATCTCTTATCGTAGCTTAGCTTAGTAAATTACGATCACATTTTAAACTTTACTAAAATAAATCAAAGGTGAAGAGTGTCAAAACATGATGTTTTGAAATAATTTTAATGCAGATCTTCATCGTAATAGATGTTACGCATATTATGCTGGAAAATATTTTGTTTAAATTATTATTGAAACGTCAAGGAAAAAGTGTATCATTGTCATTGCATTAGTTCGTATTTCCTGAAACTAAAACCCCATTATTAAACGTAAAAATAATCAAAGCTATCAACCAGAAGATCAATAATGTACGCAAATATGACGTAAGAACCTCACACCTTAAACATTTAGTAATATGACGTTTGAGAATCGGCTTGTTATGATAAAATTTGCTTTCTGTGTGGAAACACTGTTTTTACGAAACCTGTCTGAATTCATTCATATTGCTTTTTATTAAATAGCTCACTTCATTCTTCTCTTTTCCTTAATTCAGCAGAATGTTTTGCCCTAATTATTGATCATATCTTAAAAGAATAAAAAATTGCATACTTTATACCAATATTTCTTTCATAGAATCTTCAAAATTCTACTTTTGTTTTATATTTGCATACTCATTGGTTTTGAGAACTTGTAGAGATAAAGACGAAATCAGAAACATTTGAGGTTAAAATTTGAAAAATAGGTCTTAGTATTTAGTTCAGCGGGTGGCGTTGCATAACCACTCTCTAATTGAGGGACATCACATCTGGAGTGTCAGTAACTATCCAGTCAGTGAAGATGTCCTTACTAACATGTCTGACGTTGCTCTTTAGCCAACGACTAGGTAGGTCTGGACTATCGCTTTAGCCAGGCTTCAGCCTCTGTCACGTCGTATGGATGCTTTCATTTTATCATGTGACTATAGTTTCTTGCTGCTTCATTTCAGTGTAATCCACTGGCTTAAGTTTCCATTTGGTGATTTGTCTTCACTTGTTTTCTTTCGTCTTATGACTCCCCGAGGTTATCCAAACACGTAATGGTATGGTCGGGAAGAATTTCTTGCGGCACGTATGGGTTACTTTTTTCAATATAAAAAGGCTAGAAGAGTATATAGCTGACAAGAAATGAAATCTATATATGTAGCCAGAGACCCTACAGCAGTATATTTGCTGTTCTGGATTTACACACTTGGCTTAAGAAAAACTTTAAGGCGCACATCACCTACTGAGGGCAATGTGTAAGGGTTATCGACATAGATGGGTTTCAAATCATCTACACCTCCCATGGAACGCCAAAATCGCCAGAATACATGCAAGACTTAAATTATGGTCTTATATATATGTGGAAGAGAACATCTGATCTGCCTGGGAGGTCACCTTTGGGCTACAAAGCAATTTAGAAAATGAATGTTCACGTAACAGGAAATTGAAATTAGAATCTATCCTACCAGACCATGATTTGAGATAATAATTCCAAGCTATGTAAGAACTTGACCTAGTTATTTCTGACACTGCTGAATAAATATGATATCCTCGAGGGTTTAAAACATGAAATCATACCAAATGGTCCAACACTTGTTTTTCTGCCGTAATGAGTAATTGCCACAGGTGGACATTCGTTTTTGAAAGATTCTCAATTACGTGAAAAAAGTGTCTATTATCAGATGGAAACGTAGGTCTGGTGCAGAAATATTTGTTGTAAATGTTTGGATAATTGTATCGAAAGTACACTATTCTTACTATTTGTTGCCATTTTCAATATCTTAAGACTAACACCTATTCGTGGGCACTCGTGTGCTTCTTCAAAATATAAGTACGGCTTCGAAAGTTATCTCTTTAGCTTTTGTTTAGAGCAATAACGTCAATGAAAATAATGTATTTGGTAAAATTCAATGTCCTAAGGTGATAAAAATTTGCATTATGTTACCATTTTGGAGTAATTTGTATACAATACCATATGACACAACTATTATTTTTTATCCCTGTAAAAGAAGTATATACCAATGGGAGATGATGAAATGTATGAAGCAGAGCCGTTGCTTAAAGTAATGTTGTGTACCTCAATGACACGTTTAGAAGATTGATTGACGCAAACGGTTTTGACTGAGCAATGAAATTTTGTTTCTGAATTTACTTACATATCAATTCCATCACAAAAACCTGTAATATTTTAGAAATCCTTCATTGAAAAGATGGAAATATTTCCCCAAATATTGAAGGGCCACATTTCAACATCTTGCTATGATGACAAAGAGTGTTGATACATACTACTAGTCGCTGCGTGTAACAGTTTCATTAACGTGACAGTATATGACCAGTTCAAAGACACGCCTTACCGGAAGCCAACGGCAATTCATAGTACTAGACTTTTTACTTAAGTACCATTCAGGGTATCAAATGTCGCCCTCTCTAAACTCTTCACAACCCAGTTTGGTCAATAAGAGTAAGACCTTCTGACTTTTGCATCATTAGAACCAATCGCATCACGTGTAAATACAGTCATGTGCCAACCGGTTGATTGAATGCGATGAGACAAAAAATAATTGAAACCCGAGAATTTGGTCAATTTGTGTCAAATCTTATTTAGGTAGTCCTACCTTATAGTTTCCCGAGGAAGGATGAGTGTCAGTGTAATGTAAGTAGTGTTGAGAGTCCTTGTTAGCAACTGGAATTAAATATTATCGTAGTCTTTTCTAGAAATGTTTCAAACGTGTAGTGTTTTTTAGTAAGTACGGAAAATTGATCGGAATCGCCTGCAAATATGTTGGACAGTATCTGAGATGAGTTTCCAGGAAGTAAATCTCTCATCTTAGAAGACCTGCGTACAGAAAAGAAATGATATTGACATTACATATTAAGTGTGCTCGCATTTGAATGTAATAAATCTTAAAAAATATGTTTTTACTAACACCGAATTTTTGCTGATTGTGCAATCTGCGTGCAATTGAAATGGTTATTAATTACCATAGAAATATAACCAAGAAACTGATCACAGAAAGCAAAACCTTTACGTAGCTCAAAAGTTTTCTGTCCGTTGTTTCACAGGCAGTCTTCGTACACCAAAATTACGTAAGATATAACAGTTGAGTAGGAGTTTTTTCTTCTTAGACAGCAAACGTTACAATTTAATGTCAACTAGAGGAAGATCCTATTAACATTCAACAATACATACATACATACATACATACATACATACATACATACATACATACATACATACATACATACATACATACATACATACATATTTTGGTTAGTCATCGCATGTATGGCAGTTGTCAGTTTGATGCATTGCGAACGAAATGCGCATGCGTAGCTAGGCAAAAATGTGAATACGGTTTCAGTGTGAAGACATATTAAGAGTTAACTCTTTGGATAGTAATACTCCTTTCTTAAATTTACAATTGTCGTTAGTCTTAAATTATAAAAAAACAATAAAAACAGCTCACTATTAATATAATTTTTGTTAAATATTGAGGTACAGAGAGAATTTGAAATTAATATTGATAGTAC
Source organism: Holothuria leucospilota (assembly GCA_029531755.1). Lineage (NCBI taxonomy): Eukaryota > Metazoa > Echinodermata > Holothuroidea > Aspidochirotida > Holothuriidae > Holothuria > Holothuria leucospilota. Next base: position 1,413,249 of record CM055976.1, on the reverse strand, counting down.
TCAGAATATACATGTGCAGAATGTAACAGACTTTACAGTAAATTTCTCAAGGAAATTTTTGACAGAAAAGGCCATTCATTATTAGCCAGCGTGGTGGCTCTCCGTTACATCATCTTTCTCATCATTGATTACTGCACAAGAGTTTTAACATAACAGTTAAATTTTATATTTCTGTTAAATGTTTTTGCTATGTCTGTAGCTTCAAATATCGAATTTTATGTGGCTAGATGGTAGGTCAAGCAAATTTCTGTTAATATGCAAATGCTATTCCAAGCTGGCATTTAAGTCTACAAACCACATGAACAATCTTACATGGCTTATTATCTGAATGAAGTTCTCAAGTTTACTCCGTGGGTGCCCGTCACGGTGATTCGTTAGCTACGGTCCTCTAAGGTAAAGCCCATAACGTTGGTTTAGGTGGTTAGTGTAAGTTGTGTCCCATATGTTGAATTCTTAGAAGATCACCAGTCATGTGGTTGACAATACTTATTCCTTAAGACGTACCATTGCACGTGGTATTTTAAGAAAGCAAGGCATGAAAATGGTTGCTAGTTCGACATTAATCCATTGTATATAAATCAAAATTGGTGTTATCTTCATTCTTGTACCTGTCCACGTCATCTCTACAGCTGTTCACACTAACCAGTTACACAAACAAGAGTAAAGCCACAAGCATCTTTACTTACTGAAGGTGAGTGCGAGGCTACACAAGTTAAGCAAAAATCAGTCATACACCTTTGTTTAGCCATAAAAATATATAAGTAATTAGTTTTTCTGACTCAATGGGACAGTAATCGAAAGAAAAGAAACACATCAATGAAATACCCTTCAAATCGAGTAGTAGCAGTACTAAATCTTTACTCAACATTTTCCTTCTAAAGAGAGTTTCTTTTAGTACTACTTTCGTAACTCAACATATCAATTTCAAAGAAGTTTTTATTATATTTTAAAACAACTTATAACAACATCAAAATCCTGTAGTTTTGTCACGGGGGATATGAAGCATTAGGTAAACAAACTGCCTAAAGATTCTTTTGATATTCTTTAATCTTGACGAAGTTGTTTGCTTCTAAATTTAAGTTAGTTGGAATACTTTTAATGCCGCCTTAGTAAGTGCACACGAAGTCTTTAACTATTACATACATTCAATATTGTCTAAATTAAAAAGAAAGGCAAAAGCCGGATTAATGCAATTTGCTTGACTTAAACATGAATATATAATTTTCCTTTAAACAAAACAGTGTACTGCATGTTTCTTTCAAAATCAAAAAGTATTTTTTTGAAAGCAGTATGTCCCTTTTTTGACCAAAAGTGCTTTCAGTCGAGAGACATGTTTAAGCAAGACATGGGGTTGTCATTAATTGTTTTTAACCAGCAGTGATTGCAGTGCTCCTAACCAGTTCCCCATACAATCAAAACTCTTGTAGTTATCTAATACACTAAACTCCTATACCTACTAATAACAATTTTATACATTTTGACCTTGATAACGTCTCGTCTGCCATTTCAAGTTTCACACAAACCTGGGCAAATTTAAGTTCCTTTGTAGCTGCAGTTCAGAACAGACCTTCCAAATATCATTCATGGAAAGAGTGAATAACAATTAGTTCTGAGAACAGCTTATTAAAAGGAAAGATGTTATTATTATCTCTAGACTGCTACCGTACATCATCACAATGTCACAGAAACTAGTTTTTACAAAATAGACATTAATATAATTCATATGAATTCCAGAAGCAATATTCAAAATGGAGGTGTTCAATATTATTCAAATTTTAAAGCAACAGAAAACGGGATACGATAATGACACTGTAGATGATTCACTGCCTCCATCGTTCCTGCCTCTCACCCCCTCGTCTTTATACCTTTTGACCATTGTCCTCTTTCATCCTGTCTTTGCGGTCGACATCACTAAATCTGGCGCTGGTACAATGGCACATTATTCCCAACACTATATCTATTAGTACTGTAAAGGCCTCGTAATTAGTCCCCTGCCTCAAAATTAATATCAGTATTCGTGTCCTCAATATCCTGTTACAAAGAAAACCTTGAAATAATCATATACCTTTTTGTTTTCCTACGAACGCCTGTTAGTTAAATGTTTTTATTGCCGCGCTTGCCCTAGTTTCATATTGGGTGTCTGTCTCGTTCTGAGTCGTTACTCGGAAAGAAATAAAGACGGCGGTATAAACATATGTACCGCCTTAGGCAGCTAAGTGTATCGCAGACTTCCACCCCTTGCAACAAAATCATCAGTTAGCAGAAAGTTTAAGTCACCTTGTATATAAAATGAGTCTCATTCGATGCATTTTCAAGACGTTAACCATAGTTTTCTCTCAAAGAAAAATGCCCTCACAATTTCAGCAAGGTACTCAAAATATTACGATTTTATCCGCCAACACCTTCAATGAAGGTAACAATCCAAAAATAGGAAAAGAGATATGGAATTGTGGAAGCTCATACTTTTAAGAATACGTATCCATCAAAGATATAACGTTTCAAAAGCAATGGCATACGTTCTAGTCTAACTTTACAACTTGACTGAGGGATGTTTTAATTCTAACGTTGTTTCACATTTCTGAGATTAGAATAACATGAATTTTGTCTTTATTGTGAATATCTATTGGTCCCTTGGTCCGTCTTAATCAAAGCGTGAATGTATTGACATAATATAACTGCGAATCTACACAAATACTCTACGTCAGAGGGCAAAAAATGAAAGGTTCATCTCATTACCAATTCAATGAATAAATAACCTATTCTTCATTGGTCTGTAAAATGTCGTAATTTTTGAGCGACTTTCTACTTAAACGCAACCACGATGATTCATGGCCTCCCTCCACACCCCACCCCTTCTTGTTTTACATGTGATCTAATGTTTGACTTAGGTTGAAACGATAAAATAAAAGTACGACTATTCTATGCCCGTTACATACGAATGCATCCAATAATGTAGTTAAGTGTCCAACTCTATTTAAGCAGCGATTACTATGATACACGTTCAAAGTACCTGAAGTAGGCATAAAGACCTTTTTGTGAACAAAGCAGATACACGTTATGCACACAATTAACATGACCGTTTTTAGCAGCTATTAACCCTCAACATATTGGCTTTGTAATTTATCGGGAATGTTTCATTGATAGGCAGGTGGATAGAGGCGAATGAAATGGAATTCTAGTTTGTTATGACAGACGTCTTTAGTTGACAAGTTCTGTGTCGACATATATCCCACGATAAATGTTATTTTAGCAGTGACAGGCTAAGTCCTTTTAGTTTAAGAAAACATCGGCTTGAGTCTTTTGCTCTACACTTCCTGCAGCTCATGGTTAGGCCTCTTATCCTAACATCTGTGTGATTATGACATAACTATTTATTCTGCGACATTTTGCTATTGAGAAATAGAAGATGTGTTAATTCATGTAGTTCTGTGCCCTTTGCATTGTAGTTACAATCGAGTAAACCTGCTGTCAGTATAATACAATTTGACGACAGGGCGTAGGTGTGAAGATGAAAAGCCGTTGTACTGAAACTAAAGTTTCCTGAAGCAAGAAAGGACAGATCTTCCCACAATTAATTGACATATAAATAAAAGTCTTTTCTTTGAAAGCCTTAGAAACGAACTGCAAAAGCATGATTCATTTCGTGGCTAACATGTTGTACTTATTTGAAATACAGTTATAAATTTTGATGCTGTTAAAAGAACGTGATCGTTCATATATTGTGAGTGATGTTGCATGAAATATTTGATATGAAAGCTTCTTGAAAACAAACATCCCTCTAAGCATAGATTGGATTAAAAACTGATGTCAATTCACATGATCATTTGATCAGTGTTGTTTAATTCTTTTAAGGTGATTTTTAGGCATTCATTGTTAACCCTAAAGGACTGACTCGACTCAAGGCAACGTATAGAATGACATTTCCAAAATTCAGCATTTTTAAATTACAGGCCACAACATATTTTCTAATTTAGGAAATGATAAGTTCGGCATAACCTTTGAAGTTTCACATAATTACAGTCTTGGATTGAACTATAAATACTTTGTGACAGAATGCATTATTCTCACTTGAGCAAATATCATCTCCCTTGAATACCTTACTTGTCGTTTGAGAGGATGTCTAGTTTGGACGAAATGTGAACTAATATAAAGATACAGTTTAAATGACATCTAAGGTAATTTAAAGGCAGTCGGGCAGTCGCCCCAAAATTTGCTTTGAAAAATCAGCAAAATCTTGCAAATCTCTTATTGCATTACAAGCACCTCTAAAAACGTTTGAACATAAATATTACAAACAGGGCCGTAGCTAGGGTCATATGTTTGGGGGGTGTGAAGGTCCCAAATTCCGACTGGATAAATATATTTTCCAACTGAATGGTGGCGCGTAAATTGCACCATTTTTTTATGCGCCCTGCGTTTACATACGGCAGTGAGGATCCTTCCTTTGTCACTACATAAAGGTGCCGTCGTGGGGGGTCTAAGGGGAGGGGTTGACCCCTCCCCTTAGAGAAATTTTTGTTAATTTAAGGTTGCTTAGATGCAAAATGGAGCTATCTTTGGGATATTTTTGGAGCTGATCATATCAAATGAATTCTAATTTTTCCGACTGGTTTGATTCTTTTTCCAAATGAGTGGCGGCCCGTAAATTGCATTTTCGTTTTTATGGGCGTTACTTTTGTATGATACAGCAGTGGTGATCCTTCCTTTGTCACTTCATAAAGGTGCCGTCCTAGGGGTCCCCCTCCCCTTTGAGAAATTTTTGTTAAGGTAAGGTTGCTTAGATGCAAAATGGTGCTATCTTGGGACACTTTTGGAACTGATCATATATGGCTGGAAAATGTCCATAATTTAGTGAATACTAAGATGAAAGTAGAAAGTATGTTGTCTGAGAGAAGAATACGTTGTCAACAAACCTCCTGAAGCCCTCCCCCCACACACACACACCTTTTGACTACTTTCATGCCTTCTGTTCTGGCATCTATTGCTGGCATATACCTGTATAGGCCTCCAGGAAGCTCTGGATCAATAATATAAAATGGGGCAATGACTGGCATCTAAATAATAATATAGAGTACGACACCAAGCACTTTACATCTATCGTATTTTTACCAATTTTGAACGAAAATCGAGACGAACAATGGGGAATGGGCGGGAGGGAGTATAGGTGCAGAAAAATGATACTAGACCTCCCAGACAGGTATAGCAAAAAGGGTTTAGGACTAACAAGCGCGTTTTCAGAATGTACACATAGTTTATGCTATAAAAGTTCACTGGTACGTTGTGCTTATAATGTTCATAAGTGATACAACGTGGATTGTGAGGATTGCGCGAGAAGCGCGCCGAAATTTTGGGTATACTTCAATGCCAAAATGAAAAACCTGCACACAGGCTCAGCCAGGAGTGGTGCTTTGATTTGCCGACATGGGGGAATGCGCCCTGACTGGGGGCCAGCTACTCTAAGTCCCGACAGATGCAATGGGTTGCCGAACTCAAAATATAAGGCGCGCGAAGCGCGCCGAAAAGTTTGGGGTTATATTGAATTTTCATTAAGAAAAGTTGAAAAAGTTTGGGCTTTTATTGAAGAATCTGGACAAAACCAAGAAATTTGTTCGGGTGACTGCATGGTCGTCGTCGGGGATTACATTCTTTATCTTACCCATTAAGGATCTCCTACGAAACTGAAAGATCTTTTTCTTACAAAATATGTTTGCCACGATGGCAAAGAAGAAAGAATCTTCTAAAGAATCTTCTAAAAGTTAGGAAAAAGAGGAAAGAACTTCGGAATGATGCATGCATTTTCGTGTTTCTCTAGAATCACGCCTACACGGAAGAACAACATTTGTGGAAACGTTGAAATCCAATATGTTTGAAACGGGGCGTTACCACTAGATAGAACTAAAGATGAAAGCGCGCGTAGCGCGCGAAAATTTTTTAAAGTTATAGAAAAAATCGTTACAGAACTTACTGGCTACGGGCCTGATAAATAGATGTTTGGAATATTTTCTGAGTATATCTATGTCTTCACCAATATTAGTCTATAAAAAAATGGGGAGGGGGGGCTAAAGCGCCCTAGCTCCCATAGAACTGTATCTGGTATAATTACCTTAATAATGTTCATGAGATTGATTGTAAATCGTGACGCATGTGCGCGAAGCGCGCCCAAATTTTTATTAAATAAGATTTTCATAATAAAACCTGCATTCAGAATCTCCATCAAAATACGTTCAATTGCCCAACAAACCAACATGCCACTCAAAAAGCCAGTCTTTTACCTGGTAATTTGTAAACAGCTTTCAACTTCTGCTGTTGTGCTTCTCCGAAAGTTGCTATCGGAAGATATTGATAATAAGAAAAATACTGAGGTCAGGTTTGAAGCGCGCGGAGCGCGCGAAAATTTTGAGAGTTTGAGAAGAATTTGCGAAAAAGGACAGCTTTGATTTGATTTTACGTGAGGAAAATAACGTTTGGCATTATTCTCACTTGGTCTAGTTGGAAAATATATACAAAGTTGACATAGGCTCAGTCGGAAAAATGTGCTAGACTGAGATATCAGAAATTCCAACTGGCATTTCAGATTTTCCGACTATCGTCGCTCTGACAAACTTGGGGGGGTGAGACACCCCCCACACACCCCGGTCGCGACGGCCCTGATTACAAACAATAGGTAAAGCAAGGAGAAATTCTCTTTGAATTTCACACTTTACTAACATAAACTTTGTCACATGATCAAAATAGGCCATTCATGAACTAGAGTGACTGGACTTGCTCTGATTGGGGCGACTGCCCACTGCCTTATCTTAATGAAAAATTCTCAGGTAAAGGCTAATTTTACTTGGGGGGAGGGGAGGGCACGTCATCTGAAAAATTGATTTATGACTACCGTACAGGGGCCACGTAATTAGTAGTTGTGCAATGGTGTTAATATATAACATCTAATCACAATATAACCTCATTTTGTGATGAATGACAGTTAAGACTATGTCTTTGCGGTGATTTTGTGGAATTAAAAATAATTGTTTATAATGTGATGGCGTTCAACCCTGAAGGACCCTTTCGTAATTTTGCTAAAAGGCATAACTGAAATATTTATTAAGTTTAACCTATCCTACTACGAGATACATGAAACAATAGTGGGGGCGCGATGTAAAATTATTGCTTTAACTTGCTCACGAGGAGCTGAATTTTAACCTATATACTAGATATTAGGCGTAATCTCTACCATCAGTTTCCACGTTTTTGTTACTTAAGATTTGTTCCTTTCTAGTCTTAATCTATAGTTCGAGTTCAAATTTAGTTCACCGAGGTCTTAAATTTTCACACATATTTGTTCCTTATAAGAAATATACAGTGTGCAAGTTACACGTGTGAAAGACACTGTACATTTGCTTACTGTTGCACGATAAACACATTTGATGATTCCTTTACGTGCAAATTTTAAATCTTTGTTTTATTTCAAGTAAAATGCAAAATCATTTCATTCTAAAGCATTCTTACTCACATACTACATAGCATGATTTCCCTTCATCAGTAAGTTATTGACGTGTCACAAAATAACTACACGCACTGGCGTAGGAAGCGGGGGCTGGGAGGCTTAGCCACCCCGTCAAAAATTTGGGGACTGAAGTATGCTTCCGCCTCCCCCCCCCCCCATCCAAGGCTAAAACCCCTTATTTGTCTCTTCTGTAAGAAATGTCAAAAATTTGCAGTAATTTTCCTTAAAGTATGTCCAAATGTTGCACGAAATTGCATCTGAGGACCCTCAAATACCCAAAAATTTTCCAAAGGGGAGGGAGTACCCCTCCCCTTAGACCAGCAAGGCGATCCGAAACAAGGTTCAGCCCCCAGTTTCGAAAAGCTCCTACGCCTATGACTGCAAGTGTTTGTAAAACGTCGCATTACAGTCAGTCTTGTATACTGGTACCCATACTTGCAAGCAGAGGAATATACTTACATTGGCATTAAAAATTAAATGTTGTATACCTGTACTTTCATTGCACCAAAGGACGTAGATGTATACTAGCATAGTTAACAAGCTGATCAAGTGTAAACCGTTACTCGTACATAGAAGCAGTGACGCAATATACTCATGAGGGTAAATTACCACTTTCGAATAAGGGGACTGAGCAAGTTTACCCGAAACAGGGTTGGCGACAGCGGTGGGGGCAGGGCGCCATGGTCTCCTCTTCGAAAAAGGCTCCCCTTCCTTCGGGAGATTTTCCAGTTTCATCGGGAAGCCTTAATCCCTAGGATAAACTATGTAATCTCGAAGACAGTCAGTCGCCCCGACGATCCAATTTGATTTTACTCTTAGTAAGGGCAGACTCTTCAATATAAAACCAAAATTCTCCAGTTTCCCTCAGAAAGCCCAAAATTTTAAATTTCCTTCAATAAAATTAACTTTTTTAAATTTTCTTCAATAAACATCCAAAGTTTTAATTGTTTACTAAAAGCCCCAAATTTTCATTTTTTGTAAAGAGAAGCCAAAACATTTTACGTTTGACATCCTGTCGGCAACCTGTCTTCTTTGTCAGGGTTTCGGTGGCTGCCCCCCCCCCCTCTCTAGGGAGCTTGGCTTCCTTGTCGGGCAAATCCAAGCCACTCCTGGCCCAAAATTTTCAAGCACGTTTGCCGACAAAACAGAATATATTTTGCGCGAAAATAGGAAAGTTCCTGCCATAATGAGGGGCTGCAACTCTCTCCCCCGTCCCCAGATCGTATGCGTTCGTTCTCTTGCAATCAGATGCATATGTATGTGCCCGTACTTGCCATCTGAGGAAGTTTTCGTATAATTACAGGCACAGTAAGTATAACACATACTTGCACTTCCCTTTCCAAGCAAAGGTCGTATTTATTACTCACAACAGTGTACTCCAATACCCTACAAGTCCGACATTCACCGCAGATAACCCTGCTGTACAGTAGTCTTTACAGTTATCTTGTGTGTCCGACTTAATGATTACCATTGCTCGGAGGATACTGTTTTATAATAAAGTGCCGTTTTCATAATACAGTTTAATACCCGTGGCTTGAATAGAGCTATGAAACGTATCACCGCAGGGAGTGTCACCTGAATATTTAAGAAAGAGGAATATATTACGTTTTGTTTGCCATTAATGATGAGTTTTACAGTTTTCTATGAGTCCATTATCTCGTGATTTAAATTTTCCGCTGCTTATTGTCTTATGATTACAAATAAATGATAAGGTAAGACTCCCGTCAAACGCCAATTTTTGATCGGTTGACTGTTACAAGCATTAGCAGACATTCAAAGTATTCACAGACTAGACGAACAGGATTATCAATCGTGGGAAAAACTCAGAACATTTGAAGTCACTTTCTTTCCATGAAGATGTATTCAATCTTGTTTTGTTCACTGTTTGTAATCTCTTGCTAAACAATCATTACAAAATTAAAATTCCGCTTACTAGTCATTAGAAATACATAGATTCATCGTCATCATTGAAATTATAAGTTTGCTAGTCTGTTTTTTTTTTTTTATTTTGGTAACTCTGCCCTGCGTAGATGGTTAAGTTTTATAGCCCTAATCTTTCTAAGAGTATTTCCCTTGATCTCCTCAAGATCCCTATCCCATACTCATGGACTTAACGCAGGTGATTTTGAAAAGATTTACCCTTTAGTTTGTTGTAAAGACAAAAAATTGACAAACGTGGTCCAGTGTTTTGGAGTCCGCGGTACTACCATTTTGTCAAGCTATTTCAATTCCTTTTCCACACACTTATAAAACACGATTGTTAAAGCTTTTTATTTAGGGAAGATTGCGTCATTTGGGGTTTGAGGTCATAAAGGTTTTTTATAAATATTTAAAGCAGTTGGTGCCTAAACTTTGTTTCAATAAGAGCTAATTTGCATATAATATACTTTTCGCATTTAAATTGTGATAATTGAATTTATTACTCGAGTTTCTCAGCAAAATATCTGGACTGGCTAATGATCCGATTCCTTCATTCTATAAGTATTACGGCAGAGCACACCCAAAGTAAGGTTGGGTCATTATATTGGCATTTACAAGGCCAACAGTAATCCTGCTTTCTCGCATTTCCGTGGTTTTACCAGCCCTTGTGACGGTCGTGTGTCTGCATTTTACTTCTTTGTCACCTCCCCGAGGGATTAGCACACATGATGTACACTACACGATCCCGCTTGCTGATGCATGAGAGTCAAGTTTGACGAGGAGGAATTTTGTTCTTGCAGAGTATGAGATTCTGAGGTACACAGAGGGAAATGCTGAACATCTGGAGGAAAGGATGAAAGAAACTTGCTATTTGACTTAGAAATGCAAATAAAAATATGGAAAGAGTCACAATTAAACACACAAGTGGTAACCATCTAAACTTTAGGGCTTTGCGGATGATCTATATTATTTCAACATGTCTGTTCAGAATATCCATTAAGTAGTGAGGCCAGCATATCACAAGGGGTTGGGAGATAATGTAAATGCATCGCATCCTGACGAGTTGATGAAAGATATATTATTACGATATTATGGAACAGTTTGCCCAAGGTTTTGCCTAAGGAACCTAAGACAGCTGCCCTCTCGACGAACGAAAGTTGCGAGTACCTGCGATTCGTTGCGAGTACCTGCGATTCGTTTGAGAGTACCTGCAACCTCGAGGAAAAATGCGCATTTTAACCTGGAATATTATTGTTATGATGATGAGATATTGTCTGATCGATACTCTTAATACTTACTCATGATATCATGATATTGCGACATATCATTCCCCAACAGTATTTTAAGGTAAAATGTATCTTGCCACCTTCAGTTTTGTGGATGATTTGTAGTATTTGTGATCCTTTCCTGAAGGATATCTCTAGTGTATTGCCGTAGTCCCGCTTTTAATAAACATATATTAAAATGTACAGTACCTTTACCCAATGGCGTGACAGAGTCTGAGTCGCCAGCTCGTCTTTGAATTCGACTGGTCCTCTCTTGGAGAGAAAATGTATTTCAATACACATTAGGCTCTGTGTACACAAAACTATGTCACCGTGTATTACGTGGATACTTAAAATTTCTTTCGGCGTCCTGCATAATCCTACTTACCGCAGAGAAGAAACCTTTTATTGTGGTAAACCACAAGTGATGACCCAAAAATTCCTCCCAGGACGAACTCCCCTCTCGTCCCCTCCCTGTCAGCTAAACCAATACCAATATACATATACACTATTATGAGGCAGACATGCTAGAAGAAAAACGGGGTAACACTTGATAGGCATATAACTATAGCCTATATAAAACGCAGAACCTCATTCTGTAACTTAGTAGGTTTTCCTCATACGGCATACTATGGAGTACAAGAATAGCTTCATTTACAGACGGTCGAAATATCAAAATAATCTCTTTGAAAGATGATACTGCACCTTGAATAAATTTATTTGAGCTTTTTATATAAATCGTATTGTTATTCATTCAAAACGAGTTGTTTGCTTTCAAGGAGTTCATATCCTTGGAATTTACGTCGTTTTCTCTTGATGGAAGTGTTCTGCCTACCATTAACTCTGCCAATTTCGTAAATTCACAATCGTTAGTCACTCTTTGAGTTTTGATGTATTCAAATGTCCAACCGCATCGCATTCACATTTTGTTGCAGCCGAAGGCGTTTACATAGTGTTTTCCTTTTAGCAGGGCTGAAGTAGTCGCCGCCGTATTTTAAGGCGCGAAAATAGACGAGGCAGTAGAAATACCGTGACATTTACCAGCTGGTAAAAAGACCTAAAAGCAACATTTACAGATAGTTTAGGCTATCGTAGTCGATATGGTCGAACGTCTTTATTATTTCGGCAGCATGCATGAGGTGCAGTAATTATTTATTCTGTTCCTCACACCTAAGCATGAGGAAAGAAAATAATGTTCGACGGAAAAATGTTCGCTGGTGACCGAAACCTGATGCGGAAGGCAATTTCAGGGTATAACAAATAGTTACCATGGGTTCACACGTGGATGATACGACTTGAGTACAGAGTACAGAATTGATCAATATCTTCGAGCAGAATGTTACCTGAGTTACAGATTATAACGTATCTTATAACTCAAAATTGTAAACTTTGAATGTTGAGTTTATAAATATTTTACCAAAATATATTTACATGAAGTCTTAACAGTCGGTTTGCTCATAGACATCCTTCAAATTGACTCAGACATTGTTTGCATGTCTGTATTGGATAATTGCGCTTGTGCACATCTCAAATAGTTATAGATGACATCATCAGTTTTTTTTTAAATGACGACACTCGTACGTTGACAGAATCGCGCGAAGTAGGTAGTTCATTATATATACATCTGTGTGAAAGTACGTGTGGCTTCTGCGTCTTTGTGGACCCGAAACCTATCCCGGGATGCATTAGCCTACGGGACTAACTTTCAACTAAGCAAAGAGGGACTGAAAAATATTGCATGTAATTTCGCATTTTGTGCAGTTTCCAAAAAAAAAAATCTGTACGATTAGAGACTGCAAATCCCCTTATGAGCCCTACCTAGTATATATGTATATATATATATATATATATATATATATATATATATATATATATATATATATATATATATATATATATATATATATATATATATATATATATATATATATATATATATATATATATATCGTGATTGGTAGATCGAAGTTAGAATGTGTAGGTCGAAGAGTACTCTTCGACCTATATATATATATATATATATATATATATATATATATATATATATATATATTTTCTATATATATATATATATAGATATATATATGTATATATATATATATATATATATGTGTGTGTGTGTGTGTGTGTGTGTTTTGACTTCTCCACTCCCTCTTATGGCTACCATACGACAGAATTATGAAAATACAATCTATGAATACCAACCTTGAACTCTTCCACAAATTATAGAAACTTTTGTTATTTTCTTTACATGTTTCGTGTGCAATGATAGGAAGAATTTGTTACGCTAAGTAGGCCTATGTAATTTTTAAACAAAATTGCTTACCCATCTTCATTGCTGCCAACCCGCGGAGCGCATGAACCGTTTTCGTCCAGCTTATCGCTACCCAAAAACTAACTCAGAGCTGTGGCAGCCACGGAGGCGCTACTTAGGCTACATTGGGGTTTGCAAGCGAGGTTTGGCGTACCTCACGAAGCAGACGAAGTCTTCAGCTTAACCCATTTCTACATAAAATCTCTTGTCGTGTGACTTCATCCATAGAAGCGTTGCGAAACAGGCTAGGTTTGTCTGAAGAAAATACCCACTTGCTGCGTTTTCTCAGCAGGCAGGAGTATCCGTGTGAGGCCTGTCCATTGCACTGTGGGAGTTAGAGTTAGATGAGGTTTTACTGCTCAGTTTCTAACTTAAGTCGGGCCGGCCAAGGCCTTTTTTCCAGTTGTGGCTCACTGGCTTGTTTTCCCTCCTCTATTGCTAATGCTGAGCAACAAGCACAATGGCAGTAGGTTCCATTTTTAAAGTCTTCGGTATGACCCGGCCAGGAGTCGAACCCAGACCTTCCGGCTGCAAGTCGGATGCTCTAACCACTTGACCATACAGTCGGTGGGTCATTGTACGCAATGTGTAAGAGCTTCTCACAATGAGTCCTTTCAGCATACCCATGACACGTAGTTACTGCACATCTTCATGTAATCATTGGTTTCATTAGATAAATGTTCAATCTGTTTGGCTCGAAGCGAAAAAATGCGATCAATAGCAGAATATTAATGAGATGATTATTTTCCACAATCCAGTTACCTATTCCATTTTGTGAAGATATGGCAAAATACATCGTCAAAAGGAAAGAATTATATCCCTAATCTGATTAATATTCCTCCTCCCTTCTTGTCTGATATGATTAAGATACACGTAAAGGTTAACAATACATCCTCCATACTATGGCAATCATTCAATGTGCGCACCACTACTAAACCCTGTGGAATACAAATTTTCTGCTCATCAACTGATTGAATGCATATCTAATTGCTTTTCGCTTCGGATTATCTAGGATTCTGCAACATTTTAACAATGAAGGGGAATTTTCTTGCAAATTTTTTCTTCGACAAAAAACATTCCTATCTCAAAATGCCAAATTCAAATATAAGTACCCTTTCTTTACCTTGTCAAACGCCCACAAATTACATGGATGTTTTAAATTAAAGGTTGAAAGCAATGAATAATGTCAGCGTAGACGTTAATTATGACTTAAGAAGAGACGACGGGTAAAGTTTGATTAAATTTAGCATACCCGATACGAGAAATCCATGTATTTTCAGTGGCATTGCCAAGAGGGCAGAGGGATTTGCCCCCGGGTGCCCCATGAAATTTTGGGTGTATTAAAAAATTATGCACAAACACACCGTTTATGTATCGATATAAACACAAGGACCCACAGTCACTTTATCAGCAATAATGAGGATGAAATTGCACAAAATTTTCTCAAAAAAAAAACACTTTTGCTGTGCGCTTCGCGCGCATCTATTTGTTGAACTAATGTAAAGGAATGCCTTATTGGAAGATATGATCCACAGATATCGTTTCAACATAAATTTTCAACAGCTATGAGACCACTGCGGGTGTGAGTCATATCCTTTCAATACAATTCCTACATCAATTACCTTTTAGTCAGATTTTATGTTTGAAAACTGTAAAAATTGCGATTTTCGTTGCCTTTTTCCACTCGTATATCCGATAAATATGAGGATAGTTAAATAGCTTCACTGTCATAGGCTAATGTCCGTTTATTTTAAATACCGGTACCTTAAAATTTGCAAGGGGAACTTTGTTCTCCTGAATCCTCCCCAGAGCGGAGTCAAGCACCACACCAGGGATCATAAAGTGGTAAAACCTCCAAGAGGAGTATATGTGCTTGCATGCATACTTAACACCGCTTTGCGTGTGCACATGGCACGAAGGGAAGTCTCAGCGGGCTCTAGCCACCCTTTTTTCATATATATTGCTGAAGAAAATGCAGGAAATATATTTGTCATAATTACAACTTTAATACACCCAAAACCCCCAAAACCACATTCAATGGCTTTTTTCCCCAAATTTTCCCGGCTAGCCCCAGATCCGCCGCTGTAGATACACCGTATTGTAATCTCAATGTGAGCCTCCGCCCCCCCCCCTGCATACTTGGAGATAGTTAAATGTTTCATTCTAATGGTAACAATTGTTCAAAAACCCTGAAGCCTCCGGGGGCTTCCCCCTCTGTACCCTCACTGGAGAGTTGTCCCTGGACCACTGGAAACCTCTGAAACACCATATCTCAAACTAGGAATCATGAATGCATTTTATACTTGGAATTTGGATGAAGTATATTTAAGCAATACCCTTGTTGTTTTCAGTAGACTTAAATGATCATCTGAGGTCACCTGCCTTGAAACTACGAAAACCTTGTAAACTGAGGTATCTCATACTTGGATGCAACACACTAATTACAAGAACCCATTTGTTTTGTGAATGTGAAAGGTTGTTTGAGGTTAAAAGAGGTCAAACTGTGAAAACCTGGTATGTAACTCTGAGTAATCTAAATACGCAGCAGGTGGAAGACCCATGTTGAAGCACCACAGGTCAAATTGTGAAAACATCGTAAAACATGATATGTCAAGAAGAATAACTTTGAGAGATAAACCTCAGTGCGATAAGGAATTTCCTTTCGGGTTAGGGATCACTAAGCCTTTCAGCTTTCTCGTTATTTAACAAATTTCTAATACTAATTCGAAACTATAATCATTCAAATAAATAAGAAGAGCTGTAAAAAAGAGAACGTTTTCTTAGTATTAAATAATTTTGCCCTCTTCTGGTATCAATTTTTTCACAAGAAAGACCTCTCAAGACGTATATTTAAAAAATGTCTGTAAAAAGCATTCTAGAATGACGTCATGCATCAGTGCTGTTTTGGCAATTTTAATGTATACTCTGTTGGTTTGGTCAGCTTGCAAAATTTGATTAAGAATTTCCATCAGTTTACTGTAACCTTTTTGTCCAAGCATCAAGAGGATCTCGACTTTTGTTGCCCACGCAATATGATTTTTTTAAGCGAAAAGGGAACCGTTTCTGCGTTTGTTTTAGTCTTGAGTCAAGTGTTGTTGACCACTGACTAAATTAAAGATCAATTGTAATAAACTTTCAGAAGAAAAAAGGACTTTTGGTTAAACCGTAAGAATAACAGGATAGGGCCGTTGCAAGGTCTACACAGACTAAGATAGTTTCTTTCTTTAGATCAACTTTAAAGGAATGTTAATATTAAATTATTGGAGTTCCTTTATAATATTCTCAAGTCTTCCAAAGAGCTTTGAACTCAACTTCATATTACATAGGAAATATATGAATCGAACCCTGACTCACAAATCGCAATTTTTTAATTGTATTGCTTTACTTGCTATTTTTGATTCCTTGCCGAATGCGAAAGGAATCTATGCAATCGCGCTGCCGAGTGGGTCTGTGTGTATGCGTGTATGTGTGTTTGTGAAGCTAAGCCTATACACATGATATCTCAGGATAGCAATTATGGATTCTTTCATGCTTGGTATATACATTTATCATATTGAAAGAAAGAACCCTATTCCTTTTGGTCGAAGTCAGATGTTATCTAAGGTCACCAAAGGTCAAAACCTAAAACATTGTACACATGATATCTCAAGGGAGAAACCACGGGTACTTTTCATACTCAGAGAATGTGGATACGTAATGGTCAGTAAATGAAGCCTACATCGTTTTTGGTAGAGGGCAAAGATTATCTGAGGTCACAGATTAAACTACGAAAACCAAGAAAATTGCTTGTAAACACGTTATCTCAAGAAAGGATGGATATTTTTCTCACTTGACATATAGATTTTTCATGAAAAGAGAAAGAACCCATTAATTTTAGGGAAAGTCAGATGTCATTTAAGGTCTCCAGAGGTCAAAAACGGAAAACTTGTAAAAACGATTTATCAAGACAGGAGTAATGGAAACTTTTCATTCTTGGTATATAGGTTTGTCATATTAAGAAAAAGATACCTATTGACTTTGATGGAGGTCTAAGATTATCTGAGGTCACCATACGTGAAACTACGAAAACATTGTGAAGTGCTCGTAAATACGATATCTCAAGAATAGACGGCAGGCCGTATCTCCAAATTGTGTCGTTTCGTGGCCTGAAGGGCTGATACTTGTACCATTCCAAGGAGAGCAACATTTATTTTTTTCACAAGTACAACTCTATTAAATTGATAAGAAATTCTAGTTTTAATTACCTAATGATGGACTTGTGTGAAGGATGCTCTGGCCACATTTAATTCAAAACAACTTACAACTAACGTGTATATTGATGTTGCAGTGGCAAGTGCTCGGTTTTTCATTTTTAGGCCCGGGTTCGACTCCCGTGCAAACACTTATCTTTTCGGTTTTTGTCTTCTGTTACTGATCGTACTTGGGACATAGATTTAAGATGTTGAGAGGAAGACCCTAACTGTTTTGATGGAGGTCAAATGTCATTTGATATCAGCAGAGGTCAAAAACTGAAAATTTCTGAAACACCACATGTCAACTTTTGAATCATCAATGTATTTTATACTTGAATGTGGACGTGGTATACTTGGAAAAATATCCCTGTAGTTTTCGGTAGAGTTCAAAGGTCATCTGAATCTGAGGTCACCGGCGGTGACACTACGAAAAGCTTGTAAACTGAGGTATCCCATACTTCGATGCCACATGCTAATTACAAGAACCCTTTGTTTTCGGTAGAGATGAAAGTTTATTTGGAGTCATTAGAGGTATGATGAAAACCTCGTAAACACGATAGATCGTCATAAAAGGTACTCTTTACGGATCAGTGCGACAAAGCATTTCCTTTCAGCAAGGAATCACTAAGCCTTTGGGTTTTCTAGTTCCTATTACTTTTAGTTTGTTTTAGTAAAAACGCAGAATGATAGTAGCTTCTTCCACCAAGTACTGGTATTCATTAACCTAGTTTAAAAGAATTAGTTGGCAAAGAGAAATAAATTTAAATGATAATAGTAGCATGATGCAATCTATACTGTTAAAACGTATTTAGAAGTTGATCAATTTTTGCGTCCATTTCGTGAACACACTTAAACTCTTTACATGTTTAGTAATTACACTCGTTTTAAACACAAGTTTTTAAGAATTTGAGACTTTGTTTAACATTTCAACTTGTTTGCAAAGTGGGGGAAGCAAATATCTTTATAAAATGTGCAACCCTAAAACTTGATCTTTCATTAGATTTTCACACATTTTTATTAAAATGGTTGGAGAAGGATGCAAACCCTTCAAAGTCGGTTTCAGAGGTTGCCTGCATGAAAGGGTCCATTTCTATCACGTAAATCTTCAATATGTACACAGACTTGAAGAGAACATTAACAACGTAGAATTACTTAAAAAAAGCTCAAAACATTACCTCAGAGGAAGAGTTGATTGTAGAATTTAGTTTTGACGTGTTAAAAGAAAGCATAAACATTCTGGTAAAATTTGCATCCTCTTCCTATGTGTAGCTTACAATTTCCACTTCGCAAGCTCGTCCTTTTGTTTGTACGAGAGGAATGGGAAAGTTTCAAACTTGACATTCCCTACGGATAAGCTCATATCTCATTCTATTTTAACGTTTAAACATTGGGGTGATGAACAGAGAAAGCAATGCATTCATAATCAAATTTGAGGAGATGATATCACTAATGCTTGCTTCAAGTTCAATTTGAATAACAAAAGTAATATTTGCATTTGTTAACTTTATCAAGAACCATACATGGGAACTGAATGAAAACTTTGTACCAGAGTTCTTGAGTTCTTGAATTAAAGTTCCCTTCTTATATTTTAAAATAAAATTTTGGATAAAACCTTCCTTTTGTAGAAAAATTTCAATCATTTTAAACTATCCTACAAGGATAAAGTCAAATCTGTCAAGAATTCCTCTCTGTAACTACGTGATTATCAGGTCTTTGGAATTTTGGAGAGGACAATCATACTCATATGTTTCCTTACCATTGTGTTTGTTACAGGTTTAGCTATAACCATAGAAATTAAAGTAAGGAAGAACGCTAACACAGTGCATTGCTGCGTGTTCAACAGTGAAGCCACGAAATATTAAGGGCGCTTCCACTGTACTGCAAAACTGCAAAAAGCTGGTTGATTAGCGTGTCTCCATAATATGTACAGCGTGTATTGAACTTCAGACGTTAAATGTCATTTTATCCGTTCTTCGAAAGATAATGAGTAATTTCACAACAGAGATGATTCATGGTGCGTTAAGTGTTTTGTAATATACTTCTAGCTTGAAAACTTGCAGTTTCTTTTCCAATAACTGGGGCAAAGGCAACGCCGTACTGTGAAAGTAGAAAATTCCAGTTGAGTAACCGGTAATTGGTGACTGGTTTTAATTCGTGACAGCTGAAACCAAAGCGAACTATAGTTCAAACCAGTCACCAATTTCCAGTTATTTAACTGGAATTTTCTCCTGGGTGTGTACTACGCGCCCTTGTTTTGTTGCCGTACAAAGAGCTAAATGAGTTGCTTCAGTCCATATCGCTTGACGTCATTCTCCCTTTCTTCAATTTCTATGGCTGTACTGCATAACATCATTACGTATTGTGTGCTGGTTCACACAGTTACATCTAACCACTAGCTCGCCCCCCCCCCCCGCGTTACTTTCTAAGCACTGGTTAAAACGTAAGGGTGTTGTTCATCCCTGATCAACTTAGTATATTATTCTCGATGAGCACAAGTGGCTCCAGAACCAGTGAATCTACCTTTGGTTCGAAAACTATTCACAACAACAGTTAATTATTCCTAACCACCCCTAACTACACATAGTAACTTACATATTGTTCTCGAATACTATTCTCTCTTTCTTCCTATTTCCACGCATACCGACAGTTACGCTTTAGCCTACAGTGTATTTGATCGACTGTTTTTCTCTGTAGCTATTTTATCATTGCCGTCATCGTCCAAAACTTAACTTGTTAGTCTATCCGAGATATGATAACCTCGATTTTTAAAATAACTCATGCATGTTCTCATCCCAAATAGTTTTACTGCGTTTTTCTCATTGCTCACATTACACATCCGCTGGTTGGTAGACGATTCTATTATCAACCCATCGTCACGATACGATAGTTTTCATTTTAAGGAAAGGAAGTATTTATTTGTACATGTGGACAACTGGTGTTACCAACGGGGCTGACCGCTATATCACTCACGGATAACTAGACCTTTACAGCTAATTACACCGTTGCGATCTGATAATTTTACCGGTAAACGTTTTAGCGTCTGGAAAAGTTTACACGGACAATTTGATCCACTGAAGATGACAGTGTGCGGTATTAACGGAATGCGCCTCAACAGCGTGAAGTCAGTGGACGCATAGCCAACATAAAAGAGTTATAAGCAACTGTAACTGTAGGACATACTGTGTCAATCGCGAATATCTGACTTAGATCCCATAGTAACCCGTAATAACTCGGACAAAATTGAATTAACAGGAGTGGTGATTTCTTCTGACCACTTTAAGTTTGTTACTTAAAATTAAACACGGACCTTAAAACTCTCTATGCAATATACAGGCAGGATTTCAAAAAGAGGAGGTCCACTGAGTGCCGGGGCACGAATGAGCCGCAAAGCGATGATGGGGGAGTATTCGGGAGAAGGTGTCTATCCTTCCAACATCGGGACTTTTTGAAAAATGAAGATAAAATTGTGCCATTTGGTGACTCTTGCAACGTAAATCACAGACAATAAACTGGCTATAATTGTGTCCCAGTCAGAAAGAGAATCAACTTTTCCGTAATAGCCCTAGTGGCGGGGCAAGGATCCGATAATTGGGGCACCACAGAAGATGATATTGTAATCTCATCCTAGATAAGCCAGTAAGTCGGTGTAAGTATGTATATACGTACGTATGTAGGACAATTGCAACAGGGATGAACACTTCCTTTGTCACCTTGTGTGGAGGTACCGTCCCAGAGGAGGGGTCTAACTGGAGGGACCCTGTAAGTGATTTTTTTTCTTCAAAGGTGGCTGACTTGTACAATGGTGATATCTTTGGTGATGTTTCAAACTGAAGTGAATTGTTCTTATTTTTGTTTTGCTTGTAAGGAAAGGGTGTGACTGGAGGAGGTATAACTCCCCCTTATTTTCTTGTAGGCTATGTAAGGTGGCTTAGATGATAAACGGCCCCCTGTGGGCTGGGGGTTGTAGAATATGCCCACGGTATTCCCCGCCTGTCGTAAGAGGCGACTAAAGGGGAGGATTTGAAACGAATTTATCTAGTTGACACTATATAACACATTCGTGTTGGTGTGTCGTTAAATATTATCTAACTGACAACTAACTAGATGATAAACGATGCTATTTTTGGCAAAGTTTTGAACTGATTACATTACATGTTCAGGAATTACCATTCTTCAGGGATATTTTGGCGGTGGCATGGCACCCCTCCAATGCTGGTGGCAATACTGGTGCCATAAGACCGGATTAGGGCCGCCTGGAAGCTTTAAGGTAGTTACAAAGTGGAAACGTTAATACGATGCTTTTAACTGACATCCAAATGACACTGCAAGAGAACATTCTAAGCACTTTCCAAAAACATAGTTTTACTTATTTTCAACCAGAATCCAATCGAGCAGCTTCCAATGGGGAATAACCGGGAAGGGGTAAAGGTATAACAAAAGTGGCAAAGTAATAAGCATGTTCATAATGCATACTCTCTGCAAATGCATTTCATACCCTTTGAGTAGGCTTGTGTAATAAATAATATACTCAGTGTTGTTGTCAGTGGTTGGTGATGGGGAGAAAGGCCACAGATGAGGATGCCGTAATTCCACCACAGATAAACCTAGAAAGTATGTGTATATTATGTATATGCGTACCTGTGGTAGTTTGCAGCCTGGACGGATCCTTCCTTTGTCACCTTGTACAGGTGGCATCTCGGGGAAGGGGTCTAGGGGAATGTTCCCTCTACTTTGAGTAAGATGAGTTCCTTTAAGGTGGTTTAGATGCAAAATGATGCTATCGTTGGCAAATTTTTAAACTAGGGCTATATTGAAAAACTCTCACAATTCTTCCTTGAGAAAGGTTTTGTTGTCTAAGTGGACTTGAGAGTTGACAACTCCTCCCATGGAGAAATTTTTGTTAATGTTAGGTAGCTTAGATGAAATATATGGTGGTATCTTTGGCAAACTTTTAAACTAATATATGCTTAGAAATTCTCATTCTATTGTGATATATTTTGGTGTGGCACGGTACCCGTTACACAAAAAATGTATGGCAACAAATACATGCTACAAACATTACTGTTCATACTATATATTAATTGCTCCAAGATCCTCTGTTGATGAGGGGTCCCTACATAGGTTGGAAATGTACCTCTGTTTGTCGAGAAGGAGTTTTGGTCAGACTAGTAACGTATTATTGCACTAATAATGATCATGAGATATGGAATGCGAACAGGACGAGTGCGTGCAAAGTAAACCGAAAGTTTGCATTAAAATCATACCACAACAAAAGTTGAGTGCAGTCTATCCACCGACACACTTTGATTTTCCTTCCAAAATGTATCCGCCAGTTAGAAGGCGAGTCTTCTGCCTGATAATTTGTTTAGGCTTTAACTTTTCATAAAACATGTCTTGCCCTGAATTCCCCTGATTTGAATTCCACCAATGCTGTGCTCCTCCGTAATGACTCCTGTCCACACGCACAATCAGCGTTATTGTAAAACCCTTACCGATTAATAATGCGAATATGTTTGAGACGGTGTTGATAATAAACACAACAATGCGGTTAGGCTAGAACCGCGCAGAACGCTCAAAAAATTTGGTAGTTTGCAAAGGATTTGTGAGAATTTTGATTGTTTATGATTAAAAAGTGGTTAAAATAGATCCAACATTCAGTCAGAGACACACTACACCCTAACCCTACAGGGGCCCATTTAAAAAAAAATTGGAAATTTTCGGAAATCGACTGAAGAGGTACGCGCCCCCATGCCTCTCCCCTTGCCGGCGCCACTGATATACTTCAAATCATGTAGGCCTCCATCACGCTTCAAACGTTTCTCATAATATAAGACCGACTGCATGGTCAAGTGGTTAGGGCATTCGACTTGCATCCGGAAGGTCTAGGGTTCGACTCCTGGCCGGGTCATACCAAAGACTTTAAAAATGGAACCTACTGCCATTGTGCTTGGTGCTCAGCATAAGCAATGGAGTAGGAAAAACAAGCCAGTGGGCCATAACTGGAGAAAAGGCCATGGCCGGCCCGACTTAAACCAATTTGTTAGAAACTGAGCCGCAAAACCCTCATCTAACTCTAACTCAAAATATAAGATTTGCACATAGTCGCCTGTTGACAGTTGCAAGCCTAAGGTTGGAATTGTCCCTTTTTTATTCGGAAACTAGTTCTCACTTGAATATTTCCAAGCATTATCGTTCTAATAATGGTCAGCAGGCAAGGAGTGTAACCTTGATGAAGGGAGCAGAAATTCCGTATAAAAATTGTTTTGAAAACAGAATCCGTACCTTTGGGAAGAAATCATTTCGAAATCCCGTACGAAGTTTTTAGGATAGTATTAAAGAAAAAAAGAATTGAAGTTACAGCGCTCGGAGCGCGTGAAAATTTTGATAGTCTGCGACCGATTTGTGACAGGAAATGAACGGAACAGCCTGGTATATTTCTTTCACTGCCAAAAAGGGGGGGGTCCTGACCCTTTAGACCCCTGGATCTGCCCCTGGATGTACCACAATGATATTACTGTTTCTTCAGCTTTAGTATCCTTGAAAACTGCTAGTGTTTCAAGAATATGGAAAATTTTAAAAAATTCACCAAATTAAAGGGAAATTATCGTAAAGATTGTTACATGTGCCAAAGCAAGTAAAAGCTTCATATTCAAGGAATTACAGTGATGCTTCTTTAACATTGTTGATTTATCGATTTCCGTCCGATGTAACGGGAAAAGGCAATAGGCAAGTAACAGGATATACCTAAGCTGCTTATAAGACAATTCGGCACTATTTTGTCTTTCAATTTTATTTAAGGCTATTCCCTTGCATTTTGTTGGGTTTCTTTCCATATTCAAAAGTCAAGTGTATATCTACCTTACACGGGATATTGAATTATTAGCCGGGTAATATATGTGACATTCGGCTAAAAACTTGACAATGTAGGAATTCGGAAAGAAAAAGTAATTACATAGCTGATGAAGAGGTTTAAAAATTGTCAAAAACACCAATAAGAAGTAATTTTCTTAAACCAATGAACCCCACTTCCATCTCTGTCCTAAGGGTATTGCAAATTTTAAATAGTGAGGCGCCACTTTCACGATCTCGGGCGTGTGATTCGATGCCTTTTCTTCGTAATCAGAATAAATTGACGGTGATTGTTACAACTTGAAGTTAGAAAGCTATTTCATCACACGATTTTGACACTCTGACCGTTAATCTTACTGCGGCGGTCACTTCGATTAACTGGCTTTTAAGAACGTTCTCATTTGGGAGGTTGAATTCATTAACACAGCTGGTATCCCGCTGTCTCGATAAATCCCCCAACAGATTGATGAAAGTGAATGGAAGGCATCAGAAAAATCAAATATAGCAGTGATTGTATGTATGTGGATTGAGAAGTATAACCTTTTTGCCCTAAGTTTAGGTAATAGGCTTACATTTCCTTGGGATCCTGTCGACCAGTTAAGTTGAACTATTTCGTAGAGTCTGCGATGATTGAAACACACCTGCGACTACATTATACTTCATTTCGAGGTGTCAGGTATGTTTTCAGTGTCAGTTAAAGACGTTTCACCAGGTCACAGGTTGTTTGTTTAAGTAATAACCCGAAGAGATATATCTTTTCGTAAGTTGATTCCAGTACGAACAGCTGTCTTTGTTCAGGCAACTAAAATCAGGGTCTTACAAAATACTTAAAATCCGTATATACTGAGTTCCTTCCTTTTCTCACTGTGCAATGATAATTGTAAATAATCGAGGTCGAGCTCTAAACTGCGCTGGTTGTTTTCCCTACAATGATTTCACTCGCGTTCAAATGTTGTCTTTTATGATAAATTTATTCTATTCTGAGGATCGGAAAAAATAGTCATAGTTTCTCTCCATTTCTACTAAAATACAAACATTGAGACATCAAGCTGCCAACGTCTTGTCATTAGTAGGTAGCATACAAATATTAAGTCTGTGATAGGACTTTAAACAAAGGTTGGACGGGCTCTAATCAAATTATTGGCAGGGAACGACACTTGCTTTAAAGTCATAAGGGAGAATGGATGGCTCTATATTTACATGTCATATCGTGTAATGGTAACTGTTATCAAGAAAAATTGAAAAGATGCTCTTGGGGCAAAGTTGTCATTTACTGATATATATATATATATATATATATATATATATATATATATATATATATATATATATATATATATATATATATATATACAGTTGCAAAAAGCATAAAATTTTAGCAGGTATGCTTCCAAAAAGACTGTTCATGATAATTTCGGGTGTGCTCTTACTTGCATTCCGTAATGGAGCCTTTTCTTATTAACACAATAAGATGTTACATTTTTATCGATGCTAATCATTAAAATACTGGTTTCTATGGCAACAAGGATTCTAAAGGATACTTCCTTGTTGTAGTGCCAATTGTCATTGTACACTGTAAAACCCAATTTGTTGGGATAACTTATTAGACTTGAGGTAACTTGCTGCTTGGACCTTTGAAAGTTCAGGCAACTGAGTGTCTACGATTATGCATCTCATTACTAAGAGAAACTCAGTTGCCTGAACTTTCAAAGGTCCATGCAGCAAGTTACCTCAAGCCTGATAAGTTATCCCAACTAATTGGGTTTTACAGAGTATTTTAGTGGAAAAATGCACGAATTACATTTCTGTCGGTTCTCATATTTGTCATTTCTATTTGGATGTTTTTTTTATTTCCAGAACTACATAATTTCAAAGAGGATTATGTCAGTATTTCTGTAAATACGTTAAAACTTACAAAAGCCATAAACTCTGCAGAGGATTGTTACAGTACGGAATCAAGCCTTCACTTTAAAAACAATGTTTAGGAATAAAATATTTGCTTAACATTTTTGTTCACCCTCACTTTGTAAAACTGAAGGCAAAATGGTAACGCACGTTTCAGCAAAATGTCTGTAGTTAGTTAGATGAGGTTTAACGTCCCAGTTTCCAGCCAATTGGTTCAAGTCGAGACGACCACGGCCTTTCTTCCAGTTGTGGCTCACTGGCTTGTTTTCCCTACTCCATTGCTTATGCTGAGCACCAAGCACAAAGGCAGTAGGTTCCATTTTTAAAGTCTTTGGTATGACCCAGCCAGGATTTGAACCCTAGATCTTCCGGCTGCAAATCGGATGCTCTAACCACTTGGCCACTGCAGTCGGTCGCAAACTGAATATCTGTAAATAAAGTATAAATAATGTAAAATCAGTTAAACATATAGTGTTTACTTGCTAAACATATAGTGTTCAGTTGCATAACAAAGAGTGTCCAGTTGCTGAGTATATTATTGATATACATGTTATAAGCTAGTTAGCCAAGCGTGTTAAAATACACGTGTTAAGAGTGTGTTCTCAGTCACCGGGAGACAAAAGATTGCTAGCAATTTTTTGAAATATGTGACTACACGTTACAACTATCACAGTACTAATACCGAAGCCCTTCCCTGATGATGTGACTACGTTTGTATCTTAATCGATGAGACGTTGCAAGATGTGCTGCTTATACTCTGACTTATAATAGATCTGTTCCAAGGACTCGTTATTCGTTTCTTCTTCAAGGTATGTCACTGAGATGAGAAATCACAGACTCATATTCCATGCTTCCTTGTTTTCATCCAGACACTTTTACACGTACGTTAGACATTGGAGGGGGTAGGAAAAAGGTTCTTTCGTAAATATCACGTAGAATTGTCACTCGATTTTACTTAGCACTGAATTGCGCCTTTAGGTACAGTTTAACACCTTGCCCCCCTTTTTATCTTCTTTTTCCTATTCCTGTGAACTCAGATAAACCCAATCAGGTTTTGTTGATTTTCAATAAAATACACAACCAAATCGATCAGTATTGAGTAAGACAACAGTTTATACGCCGCCTGCCCACAATCTTGATTATTTGCAGTGGAGGAGCTATGGAATTCGGTCAGAGGGGGCGAGAATGGCCTGTATGGTCGCTTTGGAGTAGGCAGATACCCTCAGTACGCCTCAGTACGGTAAAAACCTAAGAGGGGTGCCGACAGGCGATCGAGTCCGTGGGGGAACGACCCCCTGACTATAAAGACGCTTTGCCACTGGTTGTTTTCCCTTCTTTATATCTTGAGTTGACTGGGTAAAGTTTAAGCCAGAGTGTTTGAAATGTTTGTCTTATTTTATATGTGTGCTTTTGTCTCGAGATATTCTAATCGAAGAGAATCCGATTTATACCTTGAATGTTGCATGCTAAACTGTATATGTATAGGCCTGTTACATGTGAGAGAGGATATATATTGACAAGCAATATAACGACAAACGTTTTTCAAAGGTTTTGATTATTGGGAAGTTCTATCCGTACAAATTTCAGTTTGTGATACATTTTGAGCATTCATTTGATCAAAAGTGCATACATCATTTCGGGTTTGTCCACTCTCAGAAGGACCCATTCTCAGAAGGACCCACTTTCAGAAGGACCCACTTTCAGACGGACCACAGACGTAATTTCAAACGGACTTATATTAGGCCTTCTGAATTTCTGCTTCATAACTTGCTGATCACACCCACGACAAAAAGAAGGTATAATACTGTGATGTCATGAAACATCTAAAGAGCAAGTTTCTCATACCAGGGAGGTGGTATTAGTTAATACCACTTCACTGCCCATACATGAACACCCTAATTAATCTACCTAATGTGACCGTTGACCTGTTCCAGGTCCGCATTACACACACGCCCGCACACACAACACACACATACACAAACACAATGCATACTGCTGTAACTCTTCATGCAGTGTAAGGTTTTCCTTAACAATGCATTATGTATTTCCTTGATATTGTACAGATTTTTTGTCTTCAGTAGTATGGTTAATAATATATTGGTATATGACAGTTTGATGGATATCTCTCTCTTTTATTGAGCTATGTTAAGGAAAGTCGCCGTCATGAATGCTGATGCCTTCCTGAGCTACCAGGTGTATAGTATACTGCACGCACATGAATGGGTTAAAAGACAAACATGTTTTACAGTGCTAAATTATGAGAGAGAAAAATCCTGCCGACTTCTTAGAAATTATCTTAAACTTAAGCAAAAAAAATTAAACTTTTTACAGATAGATTAGAAGATATCTGGAAGTTGTTATTTAAGTAACAGCTCCCCGGAAACGTGTCCACCAACTGTGCAGTTAACTCAATTATTTTTCGGCAAATACGCTGGTCTGTAAAAGATTTAAGATCTATGGAAATTTAGTTAGATGAGATTTTCAAAATTCTACCCAAACATATACGGTGAGCAATTGATTGGTTAATTTCATTTCCATTAGCACACCAGCAATTGTTTTTTCCAATTGTTTTTATTTTTTCACATGGCATTGGCTCTTTAGCAACAATGCAAAATAGGGTCTCTCTTTATGCAAACTATCTTCAACTAAAACAATTCCATTCGAACATTAACCATTGGTCCAAGACCAATCTCGGCCAGTATTTTGCTCATAACCCAGCGATTGTCTTTACTGAGTGTACCGTTGTGAATGCAGTGCTACATCAAATTTTACTAAGTTTATAATGTCTCGATGACAAAGACATATCTTTCCGTACCTGGTTTTTAAATCAGAGATAGTTCTTAGAATACCGACATAAGAACCAATATGAGGGGTGATATTTCTTTAAGGTATCCACCTTAAGCTTAGCAGTATTAATGTCATCGTAGTTTTTACTAGCTTACGTTTTCATGAGCTAAAGCTATTTTTAAGAACTGTTTTTAAAAGATAATTAACACGTATAACACATAAAAAACGGAAAGCACACCGTGGGGAATACCGCTAAAATATGAAAACCTTACATATGTGTGAACACGCTACAATGCATAAGAGCAACTATTAAACAGATGTCCAAACTATTAATTGTGACCCTTGACAGGGAGAAGTCTTTTAGCTCTCTGATCTGGCAGTTGAAATCTCTTAATTGACTTGGTTTGTTTGAGCGTGCCACATGGGAGTTGCCATTAGTGTCATCTCCCTGATGGCACCAACAAATTATTTTACTTTCCAGAGATTTCACAAATGACGTAATTTTTCATAACCTACACAGCTTGATGTCTCAAAGAAGTATTCCATCCACCAGCAATTCATTTTTTGACATTCTCTGGTAAATATTTTCATCATATATTTTCCTGGTCGAGCCTTTTGTCTTGCAGCATGACCTTTTCATTTACCATTAAGTCCGTATCCTGCACAAGTGATAGTTTTTGAATCTGAAAATGAACTTTCCAATATGTCTGATCTGTATTAAGTGACCTACTCTAACCGAAACTCCCACAAACTGTACCGTTAAAGAACATGTGTAATCACCTAAAACTAACCTTAATGAGATTTCCCTCACTAAAAAAATGGTATTTTACAAGCCACCCCTATCACTCATTTTTCTTCCAAAACTTTTAAACTTGGTTTCCAAGGCAATGTGGTATGCCAACCTTCCAAGCTAAGGTTAGAGGTTAGCACAAGAGGTGTGATTTATGTATGGAGTTAATGGTAACAGTGTAGTAGCCCAACCATTGAAGTGTAAAATATTGCATTATTTCCTACATCATACGTAGCCTACTGCGGCTGAAGGAAATCTGTGTGGTTTATAGTAAGGACCTAGGCGTACATTCCGGGTGACTGGTGGAAGAGGATGCAGCTCATCGCCCAATCGGTAGGACAATTTGCTACTTTCTGGCAAAATGTAATCTTTTACGGGGAAACGTGCTCTAAAATTTCGAGGCAAAAGAGCTACATCCCCTCCCCCATTGAAAGTGGTCCCGTGCCCGAATGGGTGAGGTTGTAATGCTAAATTTCTAACAGCCAGAAGAAGCATTGGTAAGTCATGCATAATTAACATGAAATTATCTTACGTGAACCTTGTGCCTAATATTGGGGAGGTCTTATTAGTATCGCATACCTGCTAATCGTTGTCAAGTGTGTAATGAGTAGATAACATTATTGTCTGCTAACAATATGACAAAGTCTTATTGTTAATCGAACTACTCACAAACCAAACCAAAATTAAAATTTTTTCGTATGAATAGCGATCAATTCTATTTCATCCCAATCAATCAGATTCTTAAATTGTTGCTAGCTTTGTTGGGTTTTTTTTTTCAAGAAAAGTTTCTTCCATAGATTAAGCAGTTTCTTTATAATATTGTTTGCTGTCCTTTACAGTTGCGTAGGAACCGGGGGCCAGGGGGCCATGGCCTCCCACGTGTTTTGAGGGGGGCCAAATGTCATTCCCCCCCCCATCGCTGTAGTTTACATTTTCGCTTTACGCTTTTTTTGCTCTCATGAGAACAATTTGTCTAATAAGAAACTAAAATTTTCGGCGCTCTACGCGCGCTATAGAGCGACCCTAGTTTCTTCAATAGTTCCATTCTACATAACAAGATAGCGCAAGTCCTTCCCACCTTTCCAAGTAACATGTAGGAAAAAAGTACGTAGTTTATGAAGAAGTAAAATTCATCCCATATCGCAAAGCCTATATGAGGGACTCACGGAGCAATGTTTGGCTATTTCATCGGGTAGTCGGGATGGTTTCGATACAACGTATATTATCTCCAATATGGTCTGCAACCTGTCATCTCCCAGAGATTTTCTTTCTTCTTTTTATTCTTAATGATTACATATGTTTTTGTGAAAACCTACCAAAAATTTCTCGCAATTTGCAATTTTTCACTTTAGATTCCGGAAAAAACATTTAAAGAACGCGGAACTATGCTTTTCTAGTTTACACAAATTTTATGCAATTTATGCCCCGAATGACATGGTCTAGTACGCAGGTTTTCTTCAAATTCCACCTCACCAATACCCGACGGCACTGGGGCTGTCGGAGCTTCGGGTCGCTGCCCCCCCTTTCGAGCAAATCCTGGCGCCACCTCTACTCAACTTGATTATAGACTCTGGCTGTGGAAAATCTCCAGTCCAATTAATCCACTGAAATCCATGGGGATAACTCCACTCTGAATAATTTTGAATAAACTCGGATAGATTGTGACAAACTTAATGTGTTTTACAATAAATTCAGATCAACCTTTACAAATTTTCTACAAAAATTGCACATCTTGATGGCTGTTATTAAGGCCAGCAGGTGCCATGTCCGGCGATATGCGCTGTATTAAAGTCTCAAATTTTCTTGGTACGCTCCGCGCCTACCTAAGGTGGCACTCCGCTTAGATAGTAAACGAGAACCACCCCCAACAAAATCCACAGCCTTCCAGAGATACCAAAACAAAATATCTTAGCTACACCACTGATGATGTTTGTTGTTGTTGTTGTTGTTGTTGTTTCCTTTTTCTTTAAATATACTACTTTGAGCAAATATGAAGTTGGGGTGTGAAAAGGGTCGGGGTTCAAATTCGACAAATCGCATCTTGTCTCCCCCCCCCCCCCATTGTAAAACATCTTCCTATGCCGCTGCTTTACACCACTTGCTTTGCATGTCCGTCAATAGACCCTTTTTCAAATAACAATTACACAATGGCAAAGTATTATGGGATAGAGTTGTGGTGTGCTTCGTTTTTGTCAACAGCATTTTACTCTGAACAAAAACGACGCGTACCAACACTCTATTCCACATCCGTTGCATTTGCTATTTGTAAAAGGGTGTATAGTTTTAAAACAAAGTGACCCAATCCTTCGAGTGCGACCTTCAGTCATAAACCGCTTTGGTCTATAGGCATTTTCGAGCAGTCCCTGGTTTTGCAGTTTAAATTTTCGTAGTTATTTGTTATTTGAATATGTTGTATATTAAACCCATGAATTTTCCTTTTTCCGTGAGTCTTATTATCTTTAAAAGTGTCTCGTGTATTTGAATGAGATTTAGACAAGTTCGAACTGAAGGAGATGTAAGAGGCTGACTCGCTAGAATAATCATTCTCTACGCTGTCGATCATCATAAATTCATAAAAACTCTCGGCCTTTCCGCTTTGTTACCCTTCGGTTGAGCGGAAGGCTTCGGACCTGAGGAGAGTTTGATTTAATTTGCACTTTATTTGCAGGCCTCGTACAATTTGATTAAAAAAGTGAGAATCATGGAAAGTTTGAAAGAGTTTGAAATGATAGTGTCTTTATTTGCAGATTTTGGTCTTGTGCGGAAACAATTATAGCAGTTCATTATTAAATGAAAAATGAGACCAAAACGTGGTTTTTGAAACATTTCGCGGTTGAATTGGGAAAAGGGCACTCTGGCTGATTTCTTTATTGAGTTATAGACTGTTGATTCAGAGAACAAAGGTCTTTGAATACTGTTGAGCAATGTGTGTTTGTTTTGAATAACAAATACGTCAATCATCAAAGGATAAGTACATCACCATGGTAAACATTATTCTTTCCGTGCATTGAGTTAACGCCATCTTCTTTTTGTTATGAAGAACGTGGAGAGTATTAAAATGCATTATATTTCACTTCTTTTTAAATAGACGTATATCAAAACATAATTTATTCGGCTGTACACATCATAAGGAGGCCCTAGTTCTGATTCCATAAATAGTACCATACTGAAGTTAGCAAGCTGCATTAAAAATAGAAAATGTTATCAGTTATCATTTTACATAATTTATAGAAACTAAATTTGGTTAAACAAACTTTAATTTGACATAATATAGGTAAGCATCAATGATTTGAAGAAGCAATATAGTGGTATCGATATAGCAAAATTGTCGTTTGTAACTAACAAATTACATAGAGCCGAGCTCACCCGGGTTCGATGGTTAAAGGGGTAAGTATAGGAAGTATTTTTAAGCAAAAGTTAAGGAAATTTCTGATGAATGAAATGGCAGGAGCAATATAAAACATATCTATCCGTATTTCTAGGGGAGTATAATCCAAACGCTAAAATCTAAACTGCTTGAGACCAGCTTGCGAATGTTCAATAGTATGTGAATGTTACATTGGCTTGTTTTATTCGGCTAAGTATAGTTAGGTTTTTTTATATCTGTGATATAGGTTGTTATAGAACCGGTCTCTACACGCATCTTTGTTTTTGACTCCAACGTACCAACTCTTCCGTTAAATATTTTAAACCTAGTTCACCTTTAATATAAAAAAAATTATGTACATTTATAATCCATGTTACCAAATTAAAACGACTAGCATCCATTCCTGAGATAGGTGACCGTGTAATTTGTGTGCATTAAACAACAAAATTTAATGGAGACAATAAGGCATTATCATGTAAACCACAGATAACCAGGTCTGTTAAACAATCTTTACTTCATGAGGTATAGACTCTCCGCCAGTTGATAAAATAGAGACTATACACAAAAAGAAATGACTCATTTTTGTCCCTAAACTTTAGAGTCTTTATAGAAAACAGCTTTAGATAATTATTGTTTGTTTTAATTAAGACACTTTCCCAAATGTCTGTGACTAGAAACTTGCTGAGCGTTTTACTTTCACAATAACGCGGAACGATGTGACATTAAGGCTATTTTGAGCAAAACCTATTTTCTTGAAAGTCCTTATGAAATTGTAGCTCAGAAATAAAGCATCCTATTCTAAAAATAAAGTTCCCGAAATCGGAGATGATGCATCTGGTATTAAACTTATGCTGTGGCCAAATTTAACATGGTTATGACTGTCAACCCATTTGTGAGTGAAATATGACTCGACAAAAATAAACATAGTTTGACGAGTGTCTGCTTCCCTATAGCGAAACATTCAGTAATGTACCCAAGTAACTTTGTACACCAGGCTTCTAAGGTTGTTAAATGGAGAGAAAATTTTTTATTGGTGTGTTTAAGAAGAAGTTTAAACCCTGTGTTAGCCTGTTTTTTAAAGATGACTTTTCTTAGTAATTTGTGCCTGGGCATTCATTCTCTGCGTCTTTTTTGTTAATTTAAATGTTTCATTTGGTAGGCTTTTGAGGGAAAAATCTTACGTCATTTGATTAGCTATGACATTATCAAAATTTTGTAAGCTAATGTTGACTTTATTATTGATTGATTGATTGATTGATTGATTGATTGATTGTGTGTAGAGGTGCTTCAGGTTACGTCGTTACATTTCCCATTGCCTTGCTGCAGTGAGCGTTTGCAGTGCCGTACGCGCGTAAATCAAGATCTTAGATACGAATGTGATACAATGATCGCTTGACGGGCAAACATCCAACCATCAGAAAGAGGCGCGACGCATGACGTCGGAGAAACACATCTATGTGGGACAAACAACACTTTAATTTGTAACATATCAAGCCTCGAAGGGAGAAGTCTTGGCAGACGCTGTGTCAACCGTCCTCCCAGGGTAGACTGCAAAAGTCAACCAAAAAACATAGTTTTCCAAGGTGTTTGCCTAATCGGACGTTATTCAACAAACTTCTAACTTGGCAGCCTTTTATTCAAATACTGTTGGCACCAAGTGGGTTAAGCTAATAGGGCGAGGCCAAATTAGCACTTCCGTAAGGAAAGTCTCTTGGAAATTAAAAAAATATGTTCCGAGATTATCTAATGTGGATGACCCTACGTTTCGTCGAAGGAGTCTTCCATTAGATTTTAATTAGGTTAAGAATTCGATGAAAAATTGTGGTGGGATGGAAAAGACTAGAAATGAAAACATCGATAGGAATCATTGGTTGCTTAAGAAATCAATAACGAGCTCCCTTTGGACGAAGAATTAATCTAGAAATAAGTTCCGGATTATGTGTGAAGTTAAGAAACGAAGAGGGTCGATGCTAGGTAGCCTGTGATCTTAGTGCTGGTGCATGCCAAGGTTCTGTCAGCCCTCCAGCTTGACAGAGGGATACATAAAGAAAGCTGGTAGGGAATATACAGCTATGAAGAAGAAGAAGTGAAACTTAGTTTTTGTTATAAGAGAGTATCAGCTAATTCTCCTCAGTATGAAAATACCACGAATAGCTTGTAAAACATTTGAAAGGTTTCTGTTCGTGGGTTATTTAACGGTTCTTAAATGATACATTTACTCTACCACAGTGGCGTCGCCAAGGGGGAGGGGAACGTCCCCAAACGTTGGCTGTGCCCCCCGTTTGCCCCATTATGAAATATGAGTATGAAAAATCATGTACAAACACACCGTTCAAGCACAACACTAGGTGTAAGAATCCTTTGTATTGGTCCTTTAGTGACTGTAACAAAATCAAAAGTTGAGCCTGTTTAATTTTTACAAAACCCTTGACGGGGACCCATCCTTTCTGTTTCTTTTTCAACCAAAAAAAAACTTTGCATAAGTTACAGCCTTTCAAAATTCGTACAAGCCCTGAAGCCAGGCCCCACAGATGCACAGATCCTAAAGTCTTCGTTGGATGCGGGGCCCGCAGATGTGCACACAGTAAGGTCAGAGATGGGTAAGGGCCCCGCAGATTGACATTTGCTCTTTTAATTATAACATTATCATGAATACATTCCACACGCAAGTGGGATACTTAATTCCTGAGATTCTGACCTGGCTGTAGATAGTCCGACGCACCTACAGGTGTGTAGTTATATCTAGTGTGCGTACACTGTAATTTGTAAGGTGTTCAGTAATCGAGGACTGTATTTTTATACATTGCCTCTACTCCGTGTTCCATACGGTTTCATACAACACGTTTAGAAATTTGACATACACTTCTGTTAAGTGTTTAAACATGATGATGTTTCCAAGTGGGCAGAAAAGTGTTTTGAAAATGTTATCTTTCCTGATATTAGAGTGTATCATGCCTTTAACGTAACGTCAGCGAATATTCCATTGCTATTCTGCAGGTCAGGGCTCATGCGCAGAAGGTATGTTAAACGCATATGCGCAGAGCAAGATCCTTAGTTCTATTGTGATACAACACCTCCAAGTAAAGAGAGTTGCGCAGTGAAGGCTTAACTAAAAGCTTTCAAAATTGATACATTGACTCAATTCCGCGTTAGAATGATCTCGTCCTCTTACCTGCTAGAGAGGAAGATTTCCTTTAAGTTGCCTAAACTGTTTGTATATTCGTGGACAGAATACATATATTAAATTAAATACTGCACAGAAATAGTACGGAGTCGATCTGTATAAAGCGATGCTATATATCGTGTTATGAATTGTCTCCTTAATCATAAAGAAATGTCTATTGTACGGCTGAATGCTTAATCAGAATTCCTTGGAGGATAATAGATATGCCAAGCAATCTACTGCCTCAAAGAACTTACCGCACTTTGTCTAGAAATGAGACTCCAAGATTGAACAAAAGTAATAAGTTATTCAGTTTGATATGAATGAGACCCAACTAACGACAAGGCACGATCACCCACATGCAAGCCACCTGCAATAGCTTTATTGAAGAAAAGCTTTCTTTATGTAAGAAGGAAACATGAGATAGACCACGAACAAAGTTTATTTCGAGAAAATGCTCAGGAGAAGGGAAGAAAGATCTCCTTCCATCCCTAGGTACGCAAAGAAGATTGGAATTCCAGGTAGTAATTTGATAAGAAAATGCTGGAACGTTTTGAATTAAGAAATATCGAATGATCGTTCATGCGGTTCACAATTTTGTCTGAGTTTTACTTATCACGACTTAGTTCATGTTTTTGAGATTATATTTGCAGATAAGAAACATATGAACGAAGCCTAAATGATAATTGTTAGAATAAAGGATTTAAATAGATAACCATTTACAAGTATTTGAATCTTCGTGTATTGCTTTGACGTTTAGTCTACTTTGTGTATATTCTTTTATGGTTTACTTAATTAATGACTCTCTTTACTTTATCTACAAAACCCGGTATTTTAACAATATTTACAGATATAGAATTTCTTTTGGGGGGTTAAATTTTTCATCTGATTTTAACCTTACAAAGCTTTTTCATGTGATGCCTTTGTGACCTGATAACAAAATACTGTTCTTCATCTGATATTTTATACAACCTAAATCTAGTTTCCTACATAATACTATACAATATTAGAACCGTCATGTAGAAAACAGCCTAAACGGGTTAACATGAGTACCCTGTCATGATTGCTCTTCGGAAATTCTTCGCAGAGAGCTCTTTAACAAATAAAATTGACAGATTGGGAAGTCAATATTTTAACAAATTTGTCTACTTCATTTTAGAAATACTTACAAGGCTTCAAGTAAATTCTTTCCTGCAAGACATTATTGGAAGTCTGGACAATTTTCGATCTTATATGAAGTGCCTACCCTTACTGTTGCTTACAGGAGCAAATAAATTCAGTGAAGCAAAATCACTTTAAAATATTTTATTATCACAGTGATGTGAAATTATCGATCGGTATTTAATTCCCTTCGTGTTAAATTCCAGGTTTTGTGTTTTGTTCATTTCGGGGACGGGTATTTCGAGTGGCACATTTTTAGCTATCACTTACACCTTAAGTTACAGCAGACGCCAGCTACCCGTCAATGTTCCTCAATCCTCGCTAGGTGAAATCCTTCTCGAATCTTTGTAGGTTTTACTCCCTCCGGGACATACTGTCATTCTGTTTCCACAAACGACTTCCTATAGAATGAATAAATATGGTAATGATACCGCTGAACTCGTCCTCAATTAGATTTTACAGTCCCCATGTACACTTAGCCTGAGGTATCGTCAAATACTCGCACATAAATACCTTGCTCTTTAAAGTCTTCCTTTCTTTCTCTAATAAGAATGCATTTATGAAACATTTTACGCTTTCTGTCAATTTATTTTGAAGCTTTAAACTATGCAGACTAACTTTTTAGTCCCCTTGTTACCCCCTCTTTGAGACATACCGTATCGTATCAAACCATTTATTATGCATATTCAGTTCCTTTTAACTGCCCGTCGAAACAATCGGCGTTCCAAACTCAAAATCCATCAGTCCTCGGTAGGATCTTCAAGGGCGTGTTATTGTTTTTGGGTGGGGTGATTTTGCTCCTTAGCCGAAGGCAAAAGGAATTGATACAATCACGATCTCATGTACGTTTGCTTTTATGCATGTTTGCTTGTGTGCGTCATTGTAATGCTTAGCTTGTGAACACGATATCTCACGATAAAAAAGATGGGTAGTTTTCATGTTTGGTACATGGATTCATCATATTAACAAAATGAACGCAATTGTTTTGGTGGAGGTCGGAGGTCATCAGAGGTCAAAAACCAAAACCTGGTAAACACAATATATCAAGGTAGGAAGCATCGGTAGGCTACGCTTCATACTTGGCATGTACATGTGTTATACTAATAAAAATGAACCCTATGGTTTTGGTAGAAGTCGAAGGTTATCTGAGGTCTATGGACGTGGAACTACGAAAAAGTTGGAAAATTGCTTGTAAACACGATATCTCAAGAAACGAATGATGGAAATTTGTACACTTTGTATATGAATTTATCATATTTAGAGGAAAAACCTTATTCTTTTAAGTGGAGGTCAAAGGTCATGTGAGGTCACCAGAGGTCAAAACTCAAATACCTTATAAACCCAATATATCAAAGTAGGAATGTGAAATGGTGAAAACCTCATAAATACGTCATGAAGGGTAACCTTGATGAATCGCATAGTTGGCTTTCCTCCCATGATATACTGTACACAGCTGATGAATCTGATTGCAACCCTGGTGATGAATCTGATTGTTCCCCTGGTCTGAAACACCTTTGTGCGGACCGGTTAAATAGCTAACTTTGCTCGAAATAATTCTTGATTAGACTCTGTTGAAACCCATCAAGTCAGTCCTAATTCTCACTAATACCAGACCTTCTGATGGCTTCTTACAAAGTCTTGTGTCGATGCAGGGTAGTAACTTCTTTTGGGAGCAATTTCAGGTTTTTGCATGCAGTAAGAGGTAGCTAGCAGAAGTTCTTGGTGATCAGACTGCGTCCTTTTAAAACTCCGGAAATTGGAAGTATTTGAAAAAATATTTTCAGAGGAAAGGGATCACTATGCCTCTTAGCTTTTTGGTTGTGATATGGTTTTCGAGGGCGTGTTTCTCTTTCGAGGACGAACATTTTTTTTACCATGATGAAATGGATGCCTTAAAACGTTTTCAGCAGTAGTATCCCGTGACTGCATCCTTGACTTGAAAGAGGACACTTTAGGACAAATGCTTTGGCACCTTCCTGATGCGAGCAACTTTTACATAAGACTGACTGATTGGCAGCACCAGATTTACGCCTTATGGAAAATATGCAGTCTCTGACACACGGGGGAGCAGAACACAATTTAGGCGTAATCAAAGGGCTGCACCAATAAACTAGAACAATGTGGTCTAAACGTCTGTAGAGAACTTCTGGCTTAGTTGATCATGTGCT
Organism: Holothuria leucospilota; assembly: GCA_029531755.1. NCBI lineage: Eukaryota > Metazoa > Echinodermata > Holothuroidea > Aspidochirotida > Holothuriidae > Holothuria > Holothuria leucospilota. The sequence goes on along the minus strand of CM055976.1, from coordinate 1,373,836 downwards.
AATTTATGCGGTACGCCCTCTATAAACAGAATGATCATAGAATTGCTAAGGGCAGGGTTTTGGGAAAAGTGCAGCCGATGGGGTCTGTAAAATGATATACCACACTATGACAATATAAAAGTTGTTACGGCTTGTGGTCGCAAGTCAAACCAATAACAGCGAAAGATCACAGAAGAACGAGATTAAAATTCAACAACTTAATGATTATTTACAATCTCCTTATCTCACTTAAATTTACAATAATTAATTAGACTTACTCACAATCCTTTAATTAATATTTGCCTGGTCTGGTCCAAGGGCTGGTAGTGCATGCACGGTGACGATGGTACAGTAGTAGACCTGCAGCGTGCTGTAGCGTAGGAACTGGTTCCACGAGCGAATAACGACAAGGCTAGGCGATGATGGATGATAACAATATCAATGCACAGTGTAGAAACGGCGTAAGGCAATTTATCACAAGTGTACAGTGTCAGTGGCTGGCTTCTCAATAGCGTCTGGACTCGATGAAGTATTAGGGATCTCTCCCCAAAACAGTTGTTGAACTGCCTTTTATATGCTAGGCTTTTATTCGAGAACTCTCCAGAATTTAACAGAAACTTCTAGTGTACACAGTCCAGCAATTACGAGAACGTTCCTCAATAGAAACTTCTAGAACACACAGTAGTTGAATAACGATAATTGCAGCTTCTTCGAAGTGTTGCCAGGTCGCTGCTATAATTGGGACATAACGTAAACAGTTCTCACTTCTAGACAGTTCTAGAAAGGCTGCGTTGAAGTTGAATTCTCTGGAACTTTCTATTCGCTCGTCGATGGATTCAATCCGGTGTTCCTGACGGGTCGTCTTGTAACACTCCCCCCCTTGAAAAAGTTTTGGACGTCTCGGACAAAACTTAGGTTACAATATTTACAATGTATAACTTTACAGTAATAACTACAGTATGTATATTATGTAGTCCAATATTCAATGGAAGGTACAATTATAACATATAATTTGTCTTGCAAGGTGATGACACATGAATACAGTAACATCATCAATACACAGTGTGCCATAGTTAACACTAAATTTCAAAACTTACAGTGATATCTTCAACATACTGCATCAAATCAAATTCTTGACAAAGAGTCTGGTACAACATTGTCTTTCCCTTTAATGTGCTTAATATCTACATTATATGATTGCAGAAATAAACTCCACCTCATCAATCTTTGATTCTTATTCTTCATCTTAGATAAAAATGTCAAAGGGTTATGATCAGTGTATACAGTGATAGGGAAACTAGTAGTTCCCAAATAAACATCAAAGTGTTGAAGACCAAGTATCAAAGCTAATGTCTCTTTTTCAATTGTTGAATAATTCTTCTGGTGTTTGTCAAATTTCTTAGAATAATAACAAACAGGGTGATCAACACCATGCTCATCAGCTTGAAGCAAAACTGCTCCTATGCCATTGTCACTGGCATCTACTGCCAACTTAAATTGCTTCTCAAAATCTGGAGCAATCAACACTGGTGAACTCATTAGTGCCTTTTTCAATGATTCAAATGCTGCTTGGCAATTATCCGTCCAATTAAACTTTTCATTCTTCTTTAATAATTTTGTCAATGGTGCAGCAATGTCAGAGAAATTCGGACAAAAACGTCTGTAGTAACCAGCCATGCCTAGGAAGCGCATGAGCTGCCTTTTATCAGTTGGGGCAGGGAATTTGTCAATGCCCTCAACTTTGGCCTTAATTGGTCTAACTTTGCCCTGACCAACCACATGCCCTAAGTATATCACATGAGCACAAGCAATCTCACTTTTGACCAAATTGACAGTCAAATTAGCTTTGGCAAGCTTGTCAAATAATGCCTTAACATGTTGTACATGTTCATCCCATGAGTTGCTGTACACAATAAGGTCATCAACATATACTTCACAATTTTCTAAATTTGACGTAAGATTATTTACTAAGCGTTTAAAGGTCATTTGTGAATTTTTCGTACCAAACGGCATAACCTTATACTGAAATAACCCATCTGGCGTCACGAATGTCGAGATTTTCCGAGCCCTCTCAGTGAGTGGTATCTCCCAGTACCCCTTTAGTAAGTCAAACTTTGATACATACGTAGCTTTCCCAATCCTATCAATACAATCATCGATACGGGGTATCGGATAGGAATCCGTTCTTGTGACCGCATTCACCTTTCGGTAATCGGTACAAAATCTGTACCCACCGTCTGGCTTGGGGACCAATATACAAGGGGAAGACCATTCACTATTACTAGGTTCTATAATGTCATGGTCCAACATGTACCGAACCTCATCCCTGAGATGTTGTCGTTTTCGAGGGTTAACTCGGTAAGGATGCTGCTTGATTGGTGTAGCATCTCCCACATCAACATCATGTTCAATCAAATTTGTCCTAGTAGGATCATCTGAGAACAAGCATGCATATTCATAGATTAATGATTTCATTTCTGACTTTTCTTTGTGATCCAGATGACTTAATTTCTGGTCAAGATTTTTCAACACATCAGAATTTTGTAACTTAATACACATGTCAGGAACATTATTAGCCTTGATCTCATCATTACTGAGTTCATGATCGGCACTGATAATACACACTTGATCACCTGTATCATTAGTGTTACTATTTACATCATGTACACTTTCATCCTTAGAAATGTCACAATCTTCTCTTTCATAATATTTCTTCATCATATTAATATGACATACTCTTTTAGATTTACGCTTGTCAGGTGTCAAAATGACGTAATCTGTGTCACTGACCTTTCTCTCAATGACATAAGGTCCTTGAAAGCGAGCTTGAAGTGGCTGACCAGAAACAGGTAAAAACACTAGCACCTTATCACCAGGTTTAAACTCTCTTTTCACAGTGGTCTTGTCATACCACGCTTTCATTTTCTTCTGAGAGTGCCTCAGATTTTCCTGAGCAAGTTCACATACTCCATGAAGACGATCTTTAAAGCGGGATACATAATCAAGTAGATGTATGTCTTCACCTGGATCTGATAACCACTTCTCCTTTAACAATTTCAATGGTCCACGAACTGTGTGTCCAAAGACAAGTTCAAATGGACTGAACCCAAGTGACTCTTGTATAGACTCCCTGGCAGCAAACATTACAAATGGAATGCCTTCATCCCAATCTCTCTCATTACCATGACAATATGTCTTTAACATATTCTTCAATGTTTGATGAAACCTTTCTAAAGCCCCTTGGCTTTCCGGATGATAAGCCGAAGACTTAATTTGGTCTATGCCTAACTCATATAACATCTGCTGGAATACAGTTGACATGAAATTAGACCCTTGATCTGATTGGATCTCTTTTGGCAACCCAAACAATGTGAAAAATTTAAGTAAAGCTTGTAAGACTGTCCGAGCCTTAATATTCCTCAGAGGTATTGCCTCTGGAAACCTTGTAGAAGCACACATAATGGTTAATATATACTGATGCCCTGCCCTACTCTTAGGTAGGGGACCTACACAATCAATGATGACTCTACTAAACGGCTCTTCAAAAGCAGGAATTGGCTTTAAGGGTGCAGCCGGAATATTCTGATTCGGCTTCCCAACCATTTGACATGAGTGACAGGTCTTACAAAATTTGGCCACATCACTTTTAAGTTTTGGCCAATATAAGTGATTTAGAATTCTGTGGTAAGTCTTATTGACTCCTAGGTGCCCTGCAAATGGCATTTCATGAGCAATACTCAGTATTTCCCTTCTATAAGTCCTAGGTACCACAATTTGATGGTAAACTCTCCACTCTTCATCTAATGGTGCATCAGGTGGTCGCCATTTACGCATCAAAACATTGTTCTTAAAATAAAAGCATACTGGGACGTCTTTCGATTCATCCTCAGTGAGTGCACCAGCTATTAATGGCTGAAGCTCTTCATCATGTTGTTGTTGCACTGACAACTGGTCTCTGTGGAGTGTGTCAGACATTTTTGATTTTTCCTGTTCTACCCCCTCACTATGTGTGGGGCCAGGAGACTCACAGTCCTGACTATCATTAAGATTAGTCATAAAAGATTGGCTGAGATCATACCAAGAATCTTCACTTTCATGAATATTTTCACTAGAATCTTTTTCAGACTCTAACTCCTCCTTTGGGAGTGTTGTTCCATTTTTAGGAACTAATTCCTCAACTTTAGAGGGCGGATGATTAAGTTTATCATCCTTATTTTCAGAAATCATACCCTCATTTTTAGAGAGTGGATGTTTAAGATTATCATCCTTACATGATTCCCTACTTGTTCCACTTTTGGGAACTGTATCCTCACTTTTGGAGGGTGGATGTTTAAGATTATCATCCATGGCGAGCTTTTGTGACATAGCTCTAGTGACAGCACAGGCAGGGAATAAATTTGGAAATTCCTTTTCTAATTGCTCTGTGTTGTTATAATCACATGGTTTATCTGTCAAAATTGCATTGGCTACTACCTTTCCACCAGCTAGGTCATTGCCTAGCAACAGAGATACCCCCTTTACAGGTAGAGTAGGTCTGACCCCTACTATGACCGACCCAGAAACTAAATCTGACTTCAAATTAATTTTGTGGAGAGGGACAGAAATAAATCCACACTCAACCCCCTGAATTAGTACATTTGCCCCTGTGGAAGTAGAGTCCGATAATGGCAAAACTCCATCAAGAAGCAACGACTGAGTTGCGCCTGTATCACGCAAAATTTTAATTTTGACGGGTGGATGAGCTGAATTCCCATCTAGGGAAATAAACCCCTCAGACACGAATGGAAGGTATTCTTCCTTAATTTTTTCGTTAGAATTAGGCCGTAAAGTCACGACTACCTCAGAAGAGTTCTCTACATTGGCTAAGGCATTAGAAGCTGTTTCAGTCTCCTTTAATTTTGCCAGTGTGAAGCAATTTGCCATTGTGTGGCCTTTTTTGTGACAGAAACCACAACTTATGTCTTTAAAGGCAGCTTTGTTTGAGCTGACCTGGTCGTTCTTTTGACGACTTGAATCTGGTAGTTTTTTACCAGAATTTGTTGGAGAGATAGAACCAGACTGAGATCCACTGTTACCTGTTGTGCCACTATTATTGCCAAATTTCTTATTTGGCCTACTAAACTGACCCTTGTTTTGAGTCTGACCCACTTTACTGAATTTATGGGTAAGTGCATACTGATCAGCCAAATTTGCCACTTCCTTTAAGTTGTCAGCCTTATTTTCCTCAAGGTGAGTCTTAATGTCATCATTCACACACCGTTTGAATTCCTCGACCAGCATCAGTTGTCTTAAAGTGTCAAATGTGGAGACCTTTTTGGAAGCACACCACCTGTCGAAATGCCTTTCTTTTTGATAAGCAAACTCTACGTATGTTTGTGTATCCGCCTTACGATACTTTCTAAATTTTTGGCGATAAGCTTCAGGCACCAATTCATAGGCTTGTAATATGGCCTTTTTAACCTTATCGTAATCCATGCTGTCCTCTATTGACAGAGTGGAATACACTTCTTGAGCCTTGCCAGTGAAATTACTCTGGATGAGTATGGACCATTTATCTCTTGGCCACTTTAGTTGCTCACCCAGCTTTTCGAAATGGTTAAAGAATTTCTCCACATTATCCTCCTGAAATTTGGGGACAAATTTTACGTGCTTAGAAACATCGAAACCCCCAGTATCCAAGCCTATTTTAGGGTCTGAGGCTTTTATGACCCCTAACTCTAGTTGCTTCAACCTAAATTCATGTTCTCTTGCCTCCCTTCTTTCTCTTTCTTCTCTTTCCTCCCTTTCCTTTTGCATTTGCATTTCTCTTTCCTCTTTTTCCCTTTCTCTCTCCATTTCTTTTAATCTAACCTCCTTATTCATTTCCATTTCAAGCCTTTTCAGTTCAAATGTGTTGTCAGTTGGCACAGTGATAGCTGTTTCCAATACTGTACTAGGTAGGATACTTTCATCCACAAGATATTCTAGAACATATCTTTTAATCTCGTCTTTCCGCATTAAAGGCTGAAATTCAATGCCATAATGTTTTGCGACCTTTACAATCTCAGACTTCTTTAATGAATCTAGTTCCTCGACTGAGGGACTAGCCACGAATTCATCTAAGTTGAATGGCATTTTGAAGTTATATATATCAAGCATTCAACAAACAAATAAGAAGTCTGGGCAAACACAGTTGCTTACGATTCACAACAGAATTTCTCGAATTTTCTAGTATTTTTCGTTCCCGGATGTTAGGCCACCAATTCTGTTACGGCTTGTGGTCGCAAGTCAAACCAATAACAGCGAAAGATCACAGAAGAACGAGATTAAAATTCAACAACTTAATGATTATTTACAATCTCCTTATCTCACTTAAATTTACAATAATTAATTAGACTTACTCACAATCCTTTAATTAATATTTGCCTGGTCTGGTCCAAGGGCTGGTAGTGCATGCACGGTGACGATGGTACAGTAGTAGACCTGCAGCGTGCTGTAGCGTAGGAACTGGTTCCACGAGCGAATAACGACAAGGCTAGGCGATGATGGATGATAACAATATCAATGCACAGTGTAGAAACGGCGTAAGGCAATTTATCACAAGTGTACAGTGTCAGTGGCTGGCTTCTCAATAGCGTCTGGACTCGATGAAGTATTAGGGATCTCTCCCCAAAACAGTTGTTGAACTGCCTTTTATATGCTAGGCTTTTATTCGAGAACTCTCCAGAATTTAACAGAAACTTCTAGTGTACACAGTCCAGCAATTACGAGAACGTTCCTCAATAGAAACTTCTAGAACACACAGTAGTTGAATAACGATAATTGCAGCTTCTTCGAAGTGTTGCCAGGTCGCTGCTATAATTGGGACATAACGTAAACAGTTCTCACTTCTAGACAGTTCTAGAAAGGCTGCGTTGAAGTTGAATTCTCTGGAACTTTCTATTCGCTCGTCGATGGATTCAATCCGGTGTTCCTGACGGGTCGTCTTGTAACAAAGTGAAGTTGGAAGTCACCATCTTTAGCCTATTTAATTCACCATGAGAGTTGTGCTGAAGTTTTTCGAGACGTGTATAGTTGATCCACCTAATGTTGCTAAAGGGAGGACTGTAAGAGGTAGGCAACTCCAGACAGTAAGGCATTTATCGATGCCCACACTGTAAACACAAATTAGTCAAACATTGTCTGATACGCCTAACTCATTTTAGTCACTCATTTTGACCAATTTCTAATGATATTTGACTAATTGCACAATGATGGACCAATAATTATTGGTAAAAAATTGGTCAAAGAGGTTGAAAATTGGTCAGAAATCTAGTCAATTGGTACAAAATTAGTCAAACGCCTTTGACTAACTTGGGTTAGGCGTATCAGACAATGTTTGACTAATTTGTGCTAACAGTGCAGTTATCGTGTTATCTAGCATTAAAAGTAAACTGGATAATTTTCAACTTTTTGTTATCTCAACAATCCAGATATCGAGTTCCAATTAAATGCTTTCTTGTGTATGACCTTAGATAACCTTAAGTACAAACCTTTGAATGCCCCGTCTCCCTATCACCTGGAGGTCGGTGTATTAAAAGAATTTTCTCTGCCTTATCCAGCTCACGGTGGACGATTTATTTGTTGGCAGTTATGTTAGTATTTCCATGTTTCAAAATCACCCCAACTTGCTATATCCAATGAATACGTATAACCGATACAGCTTTATAAATTATTCATGAAGACAATGTTTTTATTGAGTTTTGTTTTTATAGTCAAACGAGTCTACGGCTTTTATATATGGGTTATCTGTTTATAGGAATTGCGCTTTCTAATCGGACAGTGTCATTTTATTCATGTTCGTATGTATTGATCTATTTATACTTACGCATAATTTCGGCATCGTATAAAAATGACTTTCTCTAACCCAAAGACAGCTCCTTGCTAAAAATTGCAGACTCAAGAATAGATCACATTAGATCAACTATATTTCCCATTAAACCTTTTTGTGGCTATACTGATATCGTTGAAAGAAGATTTTGGTCACCGCATTTCTTTCCAAAAAAACAATCATTAAAGAAACTTTACTTCTTGTCGGGTTGCTAGTCGACTCATACTTTAGATTAAATATGAATGATTTCAGATCTGAAAACTAAAGTATGTTCAGTATTAAGAATTTCGAAAACAGAAAGGCCATGGTTAAATTTTCATCCTTAGAAAATTCTTTAAACGAGGTAAGCTGTGCCTCAAACCTTTAGTAGCTGTTCAAATATCATTAGCGATGAAATGACGATCTCGATAGAATGCCTCTGCTGCCATGCGGACTAAAGCATCAAACTAATTTCACTTTGAACGTTTTAAATATTTTTCAGAAAAAATCTAAGACTTAATTAGAATTCGAATACAATATCAATCGAATGTTTGCATTTTATGCACACAGTATTCGCTATCACTTATAACTCCGTCCATCGTTTAAAATTATTTCAAACATTTCAAACTATTTGTGTCATCTATAAAACATATCCCCCCATGTTTCTCTTTGTATATTATTTATCCACATAATCCGTTCCACAATTTACAGTCTATTTTTACAAGCTATATACCCCACAAATTTTTATCAAGAGGGATTAGTAAAATCCTGTCTTTGGAGCCGGCCCCAAAACGTTTAGCTTCCATTATTTTCCCTTAAAAGGACTACCTCGTAGTACCATGATTTTAAAACTCGAAATAACTTACCAACCTACCTTAAAGGGAGAAAACAGTCGCTCCAAGTTTTTCTCAAAAATCTGCAAAATCTTACAAATATCCTCACAAGTATGGTTCATTATGTCTTTGTATAAAAACATTGGATATTGAAGGTAACCAAGTAGTTATTCTGCGTGAATTTAACAAATAAGTGACAAAAATATTGTCAAAAATATTGTCACAAGATTAATAGGAGCTATTCATGAATAAGGATGACGGGGTACACTAATTCAAATTGAGGGGAATGCATTTTCCCTTTAATTCTAGTACTCTGATGAAGATCAAATTTGCTAATCAGACTTGTAGTGAGTATGTACTCATGCTCTCACTCTGTCACATTCGATTGCAGTAATACTCGTGAGTATGGATGTATACTCGTATTCATGCTCACAGATATTAAAAGTAAAAGCATGTGGTGCTAATAGGAAGTTTTGAACTCGTACGCATGAAACAAACATCTACACGCATCTGTACTCACAATCAGGGGCACTCCACATGAACTCGTACTCATGGTATAGTATACTCACACCCTCATCCTGCTGAAAGAAATGATCACATCCAATGTAACATATCCTTTAAATCCAACTGTCTGAAACATTTCTGATAACACTACATATAGTGTTAGTATTTGTACTCACAATTAGAGACATCACAACTGTACTCAGAGTCATAACATTGTACTCACATTACAAGCTTGTTTCCTACATAGTAAATAACAAACCAATCAGGACCTCATCCAACATTTTTTATCATAAGCATTTTTCAGAGGTGTTCAAGATGTTCTCATTCCTTAGGTCATTCCAGGTATTTAAAGGAACTTTCACACCAAAACCGGTATCTGCTTAGTTTTGCGGGCTGGAGCCGCAAAGCAAAGGGGCTCGTACGTATTTCTGTGGAACCGTTCACACAGAAACGTTTTTCACAACGCTATTTCTGTGTGAACGGTTCCATAGAAACACGTGCAAGCTTTTCGCTTTGCGGCTCCCGCCAGCAAAACCCAGCAGATTTCGGTTTTGGTGTGAACGCACCTTAAAGTTTTTATCCTTTCGAAAAGAGAAAGGTTAAGTGTCTCGTGCTCCGTTTTGTTCATTTATCTCTCCAATAGTCTGCAGAATGAATAACAGTTTCTATCTTCAGCCCGCCTAGCTTTTAAGTCGTGTTTACACTTCACCAGGGTTTTCTTGAGTGTATGACTAGCGATTGATTTTTCAAGTTTGATGAATTCTGTGAAAATAAGATCGTTAATAAAATTAAAAGAGGCTTGGAAAGAACTAGTGAAATCGGGTGTAAAATCTGCTAGACGAGAGCTTAAAGTCAGTGTGCGAGCGAAGGTCACTTAGATGAACTTAATCTTCAGCTACCGTAAGTAGTAAGGTATTTGATTGACGTAGTCATGGTCATATAATGAAAGCGATGCTCTACATTAACAATTCAGCGGCAAACTAAAGTTGTTAATGGTTTACTGTAGGGAGGTGAAAAATGACTTCGAGAAGAAAAGGCAATATTAATGGCGTCCTCCATTTATAAGACATGGCAAAGAGGAAGCTATTGATATAGGACTGGTTCATGATTTACACATTAGGAGGATGTCAAAGGTCACCCGGGTAACGCTGTCTACGTGTAGCACTGCGTCAGATGGCGTTGGACCTGTAAGTAGGTCAAAGTTTACTTACAATGTCATTAATAACCCACGTGACGTAATCTACTTAATGCCATATAAGTTAAGTGACGAAATATAACACGACGTACATTGCTTCCCTGTACTTTACCTGATGCGTTGGGGCATTTTGGAGCGTGCGCAGTATACTTTATGACCTGTGTGTGTGTGTGATTGCGATAGGTTAATGGTGAGTTGAATCTTTTCCTTAAAAACGCACTTTAGACACGATACAGGTTAAACTATTGCCGTATTAGTTAATACAACCTCTGGTACAGTTTGCAGTTGTATTGCTATGTATTCCACATAAATTAGCGAAATCAGAATACAAAACCGCTACTATGGTTCTCTCGCTATATCATGTAAGTCACAATGTCTTTATGTCTACCTATATGCCTGTCTGCATGCTTATCCGTCTTTATGTCTGCCTGGCTGTCTGTCTGACTGTCTTTCCGTCTATCTGTCTACCTGTTTTTCTGTCTGTCTGCCTTTCTGTGTTTGTCTGTGTCTTTGTTTAGTCATGTTTGTCCCATATAATATCTGTATATATCTGTCTCTTCCATGTTTCTTTATGCATCCCTGCATGAAGGTGTTATTAGGCGTCCACAACCTCTACATGCAGACTTTTTCTTCTCTCAGTGTGTTTTACTCACCAGTGTAGGCCCAACGTTTGTCTGTGAGTTTGAGTTTTTGTCCGTTCGTCTGTCTGTGCACTGTTTCCTGTTTGTCGATACAATTTCTTCACAATGTAATTGTGTTCACCCATTAATCTTTAAAATTAACCTAATCATCTTCACTTTGCATTCAAAGATACACGTGTTCCAAGCAGGCTACATTTGATTGGTTCACACATTTCAACCATTTGCAATCTTCTCTGCAAACTAATTTAACACTTCAGTCTAATTAACGTGGGAGTAGGATTTCATCTGAATATTTTCTTACTATTTTTGAACAAACGTGGAACAAGGTATGCAAACCTTAAAAGATGGAACCAAGTCTGCGTTTTGTACGGTTGAACTTTTGGCATTTAAGACAAGTTATATTAGCACATGCACAATGTCAATGTCCAAAGATGCTTAAATCCCCACAGAAAAAGGGGTAATCCTTGCCACTGTAAATAAAGTGGGGTTCACACAAAAGACTTAACATGTTTTAGATGTCAAAAGAGTGACCTAGTTTTGGTTTGTATGTAAATCATAACCAGGAATTAGCTTCAGTCATTATCGGAGTAGGAAAAAGAGAAGCTTTTTTATGTACTAGTTTGACTTAAAAAATTTGTTGAAACCGTGAGAGTGTTTCGTTGACGGTTACATGTTGTTGGTATAACAAAATTTCGACAATGCATCCGTTTATTTACTTGTATATTTTTTCTGAACTCATCTTTTGTAAATCTTAGAATCAAATGTGTCATACTTGTAAGACACTCATTTATCTGACTTCAATTGAAAAGCTTGGGAGGAATGTTTTTCGTATGGAATCTGCTTTGATTTATAGCTTCATCCGGCATCAGATCAAGATCTAGTTGTCATCTCTCCTGCTCCTTGTCATTTTTTTTTTTTCACTTTTTTTCTATTAAGGCATACCCCCCTCAAATTGTATGTCAATGTGCTATGCTAGTTTATGGGAAGAGTTGTGAGAAGAACAATTTTTTGGGGGGAAATTTACAGTGTAACGAATGTCCGTACATTTCTAGTATTCATCTACACGGCTAGAATAGCATATTAACGAAATACCGTATTATATTTCATGGATAAATAAGCCCTAAACTAGCTTCTCATCCATTGATGAATATTTAAAATATTTATTCAGATGACTAACATGACACGAACATAAAATAATGTTTTTGACTATTGAGATATAGGCATTTTCAGCTTATATTAGTTAAAGGCTTGAAAACGCTTGTGAAGTAGTAAAAGAGCCAGAATAAATCCAAGTTGCAATTTTGTGTTTACTAGTTTTCTTGATCATTTGCTTACTTTAGGGAAATCAGAATGTGTGGGTTGCGTAATTATTATTCAGAATTAAGACTGGTAAAGTTGTTTGAAAAGGAACTTTTACCATGTGAAAAACATCAAAGAAAATAAAGGAGATAGAAAGTAAAAACCTGCAAAGAAAATGGCTTTGTTGCTGTAGCTCTATGATATCATAAAAGACTTACTACAAGTCATCAGTAGCAAATGACGCCCCTGTTATAGCAACCAAATTGCAGTCCCTCGGGAACAGAACAATATATAATGGTCCTGGTTACTGTAACTTGTTTATAATACGCCGCTTTATCATATTCAATCATGCATCTCTTTTTGAAATGAGGATTATCTTCTCCTTTAACATGGTGTGATGTTCTTTCCGTTAACATCGTAGAATCTTTTGGTTCCACATGATATAATGTTTCTTCTTTTATTTTCAGGTGCACTTTTTGCCAAAGATGGTTCTGATAGAAACCTAGATATTGCTTTCAACTTAGCCGTTGATTTAATCAATCAAGGAACTGAAGATGTTCTGCCTAATAACGCGACTATACGATCAATTATTAAGTACGTTCACACGAACGACAGTACTGATGTCGCGGATCATGGTAAGTCACTTTAAAGAGATGGGCTATGCTCCATCTCAACATAAAGTTGATCTACCGTACCTTAAATGGAATCTTAAATAGAGACAACCGCAACTTTTCCATTAATATGGGGTATAGCCTTTAATAAACTTGAATGAAACACGACGACTTGAAAATTTTACCAACAGAGTAATTATGTGGCTATAAACAGTATTGATATCACAGAGCCAGTTCAGAGTAGGCCTGCTTAGCTGACCTCTGTGGCATTTGCCACACTTGGACCATCGTCCTGTTAGGTTTTGGCAGAGATACCCTGAACGAAACTCTGTGCGCTCAGCAGGGTAGTTTGAGCCTGTGAAATCTGAGTTAGGTTTTATGAAGACATACGGACTTATATGGACCATTCTGTATATGATCAGTGGATACTTACAGTAAGTATATGTCGAACATAGCTAGATTGTTTACTTATACTTGAATTCGCAAACCAGCATATCCCACTCGCTTGGGGACGTGAGGTGCACGGATACAAAAGATAGTTGACATTTCATTGTCCCACCCCTTTCTCTGCCCCACCCCTTTCTCTGCCCTACCCCTTTCTCTGTCACACCCCTTTCTCTGCCCCACCCCTTCCTCTTGTTGAAGCATCCGAACGGCTATCAAATTTGTGCAAAGAAAGCTATTTGTTGTAAGTGTAACCCGCGTATACATCGAGTCGGCCACCTGGTTAGTTAGTGGTCTTACTTCGGTACACCGAGTTTACTGTCTTCCAAAAGTAACGTTATCGCGCGGTCCCTACCACGGTAGCCAACCTTTTTGGTGTGTATTGGGGGTACTGTTGTTCTGTTAAAAGCTTTTAAAGAATTCTGGATTTTCCTTTACACTGCAGTGCACATATTACATTATATGTTGCCCATTTTGAAGGGATGGTCATTGATAGCTACAATCCTCGACAAAAAGTGCATGGGACAAACCCCGCTCCCCGTATCAATGTTGAAGTCTCAGAACACGTTGGCCTGCTGCAACATTGAACAAGGGAATGGGGATGTAGCAGGGGGGATGGTAATCTCACTGTTGCTTGTTTTGCTTTTTTTTTTGTCGAGGATTGTAGACTGTTCTGAATTGCTGAGTGACGATACTGCATTAAAATGTTTCCTTGTACACTAGTGGGGACCAGGGCATGTTGAAAAAGATCGTTTAGGATTTGGTTGTAGACGATTTCATTTTTCTAGATTAAAAACAATATATATGTATCCTTATAGGAATGGGTAATATCATGATCGGATTTAAAAGATCACAAACAAACACCATTAGCAAATCTCTAGGTCGAGTGTTACAATCAGCCCTAATGTTGGGGGCAGGTTGTAACAGGGTACAGGGCAAGTTGTAACGTCTTTTTTCTCTCAAAGATAAAAACGAAGCAAAGTAGTGCGAAATTCCATTTTATGCCCAACACATGTAAAACATTACACCTAATATTCTCCTTTCAAGAGCACTAAACTTAGGAGTACATCGTGCCTGAGCACTTCTTCAGTCCATCAGCAAACAGTTGTAAAATATACACAGACAGTCTAGGTATGCAGGTCACACAGCACTTTTCATGTGATCAGTACATGCATAATACTGTTGTAACCTACCTCAACATAGTTTTCTATCTGTAAGTAGTATTAAAGGCTAGATCATTTTAAAACAGATTTAGTAAAATGTGCCAGTGAAATACATCTCTCTTCTAACAGAATGGTTAGTTAGGTTTATTCATGTATGGTCTAGGCAGAAAAACTTCAGTGACTAAGTCAAATCTTAGTTACCAGGGTCGAAAAAGGTTTATACTACTCCCAATGGCTTTTGATCCTTCATGATGATTTCAAGGGTAGTGTTACAACCTAGCGGGCCCTGTTACTTCCCACCCGGTCCCTGGCCCACTCAGTATTATCGGGAATAGCAGATGGCAGGATCAAGTCTACCAGCGCTTAATTTCAAAACTTAGTTTCTGTTGAAAGACTCCCAATCCCTCTATCTGGGCAAGTTACCGAGTAAGCCTGCTGGGTAGCTTACATTGCAGCACTGGTCACACGTTATAATAATGCTGAACCTATTTCATGGCAAATTACTCTGCATATTTTCTACTTATCTTGCTTCCCAAATGTCAGTTGCATCTACCAGTGTTTGATTTCCAAAAGTTTACCTAGACGCCCTCCTCTTGACTGTTTACCGTATATTGATCATTAGCCTGCTGGTAAGCCTAGTCTGAAATTGAAGTGGTCACACTGTATATAGCACCGGTGATGCACGAAAATGACGTTTGCTGGTGTATCTATGTTGATTGCTAAATGCCAAGAAATCGCATCTAACAGTGTTTGATTTCAAATATTTTTCCAGACCCCGTGTCTTGACTGCTCTACCGGTATATGACTATTTGATAAATTTTTTTCCACATAAGCCTATTGATAACTCTTCCGAAATTGCAGTGGCCACACTGCATAGCACCGATAATGCACGAAGAAGATGTTTTTTTGGTAATTTTTCTTGATTGTCAAATGCGAGGAAATAACATTTAACAGTGTCTTATTTTAAAATTTTCCCAGCCCCCCTCCCCCTGTACTAAGGGACTTCGAACATTTGATCCTTGTTGGCTAGAACTCTCGATTCCCCTTTTTGAAAAATCTTGGATCCTTCCTTTTTAAAAATCCTGGATCCTTTGATGATGTGAAGTGTTATTGACAACCACCTTCTAAGGTAACAAAACTAACAGAGAATATTGATTTAAAGAAATCCTTTGGAATGGATACATAATCATAGATATAGGGCATATGAAAAGGATATTATTAAGAATCTTAATGGTTTGTCTTTTTTGCCTAAACAAAGATCTATTCCGACCTAGCCTCTCGCAGCAATTGAAAGTTACCAAGATAAAATTTTACACTTATGAAGAAAGATATGGCGCCTATGTACTGCAACAAATGTAAAAGTTGCCTTGTCTGTACGATTCGTTTTTAATATCCATTGTCTCGGTATGTGATTGTAAACGTACGAATTATCCTTGAGGTCCCACAAAAATAATTGAAACCTTTAGAAACGAATTAAAGAATACAAAATTTGAAAACATTTTACAAATATTGGGGCTCTCTGTTTCTTTTTCGCATAAATCCGTTGTAAAAAATTTCCTGGTTGTACTACTTCAATTGAAGTCTTGACATGATAAGCCCGAGGCTTGAACGGTTTCTATGGTGACAATAATTTTCTGTGAGAATTCATTGCATTTTTGAGATGATGCGGTCTTCCCCTTCTGAATCAAGAACGTGCGTTGATGAATGCCATATAGAGTACTAGGTTATAGTAACCAAAAACAACTCACAAATTGGCCACGCATGACTGGTTTAGCCTGCGGTCCCCTCAACCTCTCATTTATATATTCCTGGCTATAACGCCCCGGATTTTGAGTTGTGGTGATCCCACCCAGTAGCATGTTAAATGGGGGCTGGGAGCACACAGCCCCCCCCCCCCCGCCGTGGCCATTCTGGGAGAAATTACTCAGTCGGTGCATTTTAGGTAAAGGGGAAGAGAGAGGGAGAGATTGAAGAGACAGAGAGGGATTGAAGAGACTAAGAACTTGAAGCACCCGAAACGTAGAACTATCAAACCGAGTCATGTTATTTTGGCGTAACTCTTAAATTTTCCGTACAGCACTGAGAAAGTAAAGTTCCTCATCCCCGCCCGTAAATCATCCGTCAGTATCGTATCACAATCTGTCAAGATGGTGGAGTGTGCGATTTCATGTATTACGGCGTGTTTAGTGTTTAAGATGCCAAATATCTTCCATACGGGCAGACGGGCGTTCTGTGCATGATGGTCTTCTAGTCAAATTTAGTCCTCCTTTTTGTCCCTGACTTTGCTAGCGACCTCTGGTTTGCGCCTGACCTTGAGTCTACACAACCCTGATTCCACGTCAGCCCTCGGAGCTAGCAACTCCCTGCTCGGAGTGAACAGTTTCATGGAACAGCAATAAGTAGAGATCGTTGAACAAAAGGAGGAAAACAAACTTCTCTGAACGTACTCTGCAGAGTCTAGGGAGACGAAAGATTGTAGTGGCAAGTTTGCGTTGAGGAAATTTAGAATGGAATATCCTGCAGTCTTGGGATTTAGGGATGCCAGATTTTCTCAGCTCCCGGTAGTTGGTGATGACAGCCTTGTAGGCTACACAGGTTAAAGAATGTCACGAGCAAAACTGTAGTGACAAATTTGTCTTAGTGGTTTAGAATGCAGCTTCCTTTAATCTGGGGCGTTTGGGATGCCGAATATTCTCTCATACTGGCGACCCACGCATGGTGCTAGATACATTCCAGTCATTTGTGTTGTAGGGTGGATTTTCCTGATATGTGGGGCAATTGGAATGCCACATTTTCTGATCTCAGTCATAACCACGGTAGGGCTGAGGTCGGCTTTGGTTCCGCACACCCACCCCCAGAATCGATCCCTCTGAAACTCCCCCTCTCTGAATTACCACTTCTCTGAATTACCCCCTTCTCTGAATTACCCCTATGACAATTTCTTGAGCCCGCCACTATATAAGAACTATGGTCGGTCCATTCGCTGTTAGGAATACATGGAAACTGTGTCTCAGTACAGGGGCGGATCTAGGGGGTTTTTGAGGGGGTCCAACATGAAAGGGCATATCCCCGAAGTTTTTAATTCTCAGGCAAGACATCGATTATATTGACAAAGAATGAATACACCAAGAAACATCTAACGCAAGAGGCCACGCACTAAAATTCCTTTCGTGAAAGATCGATAGCCGTTCATTTTTACTGTCAAAGCACGCTGAGAGTACTGCACTTCCGGGGCCGTGGCCATGACGAAATCCATTAGGCACATTTACGTAATGTGGTTTAAACTGAAAACTGGTGCCATCTTTGGCAAAGCGTTGAACTGGTTATATTTTTAGAATCCTTATCAGTATTCAAGGAATTTTTCCCGTTTTGGGGGGCTGGATGTAAGAGCAAGAAGTGCCTTTAGAGGGGGGTATTCCTTTACTTCGAGAAACATTTTATGCACGTTGGCTTCCATGCAAAGTAGTACGTGCTACCTGTCACTGTCGTAATTAAATTATTTGATATTGGGAAGGGGATTAAAGACAGTCCAGAGCCGTAGCCTGTGGGGAACATGGGCAATTGCCCCCTGAGATTTCTTAATGAAAGTTGGCTACTTGAGAAAAAATACTGAAATGCTGAAAATTTTGCCGTCCAAATTATGATTTCAAGGCCAAAAACCTGGGAAATCGCATGTGAGGTGTTTCCTGTTTTTGCCAAATTTCCCGGGAGGTCCCCGAACACCCGCTATGGACTCGATCTTGTGAGGGTTTCTCTCCCTGACGAATAAACCATCTTCCCCCTCCTACAAGAAACATCGTTTAAATACACCATTCAGAATATACTCTGGCTAAAGATAAAGTAGCCAATGATTACCTTCAGTTATTAGCTAAACTCAATGAGATTGTAAAGTAACTTTTAATTTAAAGGGCATAAGCTGTCGCCGCAAACTTATTTTGAAACAACAGCTAAGTCTCACAAATATCCTCTTTCATGATATCCTCTTTCACAATGTCCTCTTTCTATCTATCTGTCATGATATGCTAGAACATAAACATTGCATATTTAAGGTAAACCAATGAGTTGCTTCTATACGTGAATTTCACAACTTAGGGAGAAATATATTGTAAAATGACTCTCAAGAGCCATTCGTGAAACAGGATACCCGGGTACACTCATTCAAATTGGGGTGACTGAATTTTCCCTTTAAATCAAATCTAAATTTTCTTCTTGAAACTTGATTTGTTTCTAAAGCATGAAATCTGAATGTAAATAATGTTTAAATGCAACTTTAAGGTCTAAAATGTGGCATTTCCCCCCCCCCCCCCACATCTGGGAGACATTTTGACAGAATAGTTTCTTGCAAGGCCTACGCCTCTACGGTTAAACACCAACCAATTATGGATGGTGTCTCCCCCCCCCCCCCATGGCGTACTAAGAGCTCCGGGGAGAAGCCGAAACGGGTACCAGCCTTTCAGGGGTGCCACAGCCGAAAAAATCAGTAAATAATTAAAAGTTCAGATCACGTTATTAGTCCAAAAGCTTTACCAAAGATAAGACCATTTTGGATCTAAGAAAACTTAGAAGAAGAAAAATTTCTCAAAGAGTAGAGGTGTCATCCCTCCCCTTAGGCAACATCCCCTTCAATTACACCCTACCAAAACAGAAAACAATCAGTAAATAATGAGGATTCCTAAACATAGCCTATAATTAATTCGAAGCTCAACGAAACTTTACCAAAGATAGCACCAATTTGCATCCAAGTCACGTCACGTAGACAAAAATTTCTGAAAGAGTATAGGTTTTGTCTCCTTTTCTTAGACAGCACCTTTTGCCTTACGCCCAGCCAAAAATATCACTAGAATATAACTTAATAATGACAGTTTTCAAAGATAAAATTTGTTCAAAGCTTTGCCAGCAATAGGACAATTTTTCATCCAAGCCAGGTCAGCACGTTAGGGCACAGGCGTATGAAGCGGGAGTCTTGGGTCGGTAACCCCCTGAGCAAAATATGTCTCATTTTTCAGTGCAAACTTCATGTCATATTTTTTGCCAGCGAGGAAATATTTCACTAGAAACACCCTCCGCCGAGGAGCATATTTTCTAGAGGTTATTTCTTCAAAAGTGAGGAAGAGGCAAGGGCGACGAAGGGAAGAGTATGGGGAATGGGGTGGCTGAAGTGAGCGACATGGGGTCGGGCATGGAACGAAAACTTTTACAAAAAAAAGTTACTATAACTTTACTTTTTATAGCCTAAGCCAATTGAAAACAATAAGAACATATGGTTGGAGAGTTACATAGTGCACGAAACGCGAAAACTAGTGACAAATAGTAGAATCTCTTGTCATCGCCTCTGGAGAGCATTTTACATCAACTGTCGCCTTTGAGGATAACGTGGTACTCTCTCCATCGTCTTCATCGTTCATTAACAAAATAGCCAAGCCTCCGTTCAAAGTTTCCTTATCGTATCACAAATACAAAGAAAATCCATCTGAATTGAGCGTGAAATTCCAGAATTTTACAGAGAACACCTTATACGCTGTCCACGTATGTCAATGTTACCTGGTAGGGGGTTTTATTCAGCTATTTGAATCACATACATGAAAGACAGCCAATCATTTTCTAAAGCGGCAAAGCCCCTAACCCTAACCCCTAACCCTAACTTTCAAAAAGGGCATAGCTGTAAATTTCAGGGAGGGGGTCCGGGCGTAGACGACCCCCACCCCAAGCCGCCTTAGTAGCAGTCGGTGAAGTGCAACGAGATTAATTAGGAGTACCTTCTTTTCCACTTGCAGGCTGGAGGGAACAATTCACTACGCCTGATTCAATGGCTGTTGCAGTTTTTCAACCCTTACGCCTCCTTAACCCCCACACTATCGGTTTTCCTTGTTCAATTAATTTGATTAACCCACCTGAAAAGCCCTTCTGCAGGAGTGCAGCGTGTGAATAAACGTGCAAATTATACCATAACCATTATATTCATCTATGACCAGAAAACCAGATCTTGAATCGGGCACAGACCTAATTTTGGCGGTCTTCATATCTTATATTGCAGGAACCCTGCACCTAACGCTTGCACACTCTCTCTTCGCGCTCGTGGTGACACCCGCTCCCGGTACACCACTCCTCCATATCAGTGGGGAAAATCACAAGCTGTGGCCCCTCCCCCACTTCCGAAATCCTGCACACGCCACTGATTCCACCCACTCTCGTATACTTACTCTCAGATATCTGGGTATTACGAAACAATGCGCATTGAATTATCCCTTTGAGATTACAATTGCAAGTTTACAATTTGTCCAAGAGAAATTTCCATGTAAGGAATGCGACCTGGGCTAGTGCGAGTTAGCTTTCTGGTTGATTTCTAGTGTGTAAACATCGAGAGGTCAGTGTTCAAGATTTGTGATTGGTTGTTTGGGTATGCAGACGGGGAGGGGTAACAGTTGGATTTGTATTCGATCATTTAGGCAATGCAAAAAGGGAGGGCAAAGAATGAGTTTTCGGTTTGAATATAGACAACAATATTATGTTTCCATCAGTTGGGGATCACCAGTGCAGGGTGAAAACACTATGCTACTGCTTCTCCAAACGAGCGGAGGACATATTTGACTTCTAAATTTATTGCAACCCCGTCAAGGGAAGGGCAAATGTAGTTTGTGCCCTCTTTTGGGGGTTAAAAGAAAAGAAACTTTCAATTTTATGGCACCAAACAGCCAAACTGCAAATTAACATCTTCACGGCTGTAGGGTTTGCTTCCACATACTAAATGTATAATGTTTATCACAAAGCTGACACAAACAGTATACAAACACTCGTATAATTCGCCCACATTTCCATTGAAAATTTTTTGTGAAAAGCTGTTTGCCGTTTTTAAGCGTTCATTTCATTTACAAAACTTACGGAAGGATGTGTCTAATATTTGACGTAATTAATAAGATTGATGAGAAAGGAACTAGATGTTCTGCTTATTGCCTGTGTCCCACACAGGTTCAATATTCTTCTCAAGAATAAAGCACGATAAAAAACATGAATACCGGGGCTACGGAAATTTATAAAAGCAATTCACTTCACGAACCCAGTGAACATATGCAATTTACTTCATGAAGCGAGTATGTCATGTTCACCGTTTTCAACTAAAATATTCAATTCCAGGCGGGCCCTTGGTTTATCACTCAGGGTTTGACATGCATTTGATTTTTAATCTTTAATTTCTTTTGATTCAAAGGGGTGGTTTGATTCGTAGAGATCGTGTTAGGCTAATGGAAGACAGAAGACCCAATGTATTACTAATGCACTTTATATGATAATCACATATCTTGGGGAAACTGTGCACTAAATAACACACCTAAAGGAAGGCCCACGAATATTATTCAGTGTTGAGTTATGTTACTTAAGCAGTACCTAAACCCAACCGATCTCGATTTACGAATTAAAAAAAATGTGAAAACGTAATTCTGTTTTCGTGGTACATGAGTGTCTTGAACATGGGGTTCGAGGAGAACTTGAGTTATGTTACTTTGTAGGTGTGGTTAATTGTTTGTTTGTATGTCTGTATGTTTGCACTATGTATTTGCAGACTTCAGACGGTTTACACATATATGATCTCCATATGTGTATAAGAGAGACATAAAGCCCGCTTGCTTCGCCAAGTACGTACCATTTCCTTTGTTTCGTCTCTAAGGCCAAGGTTGAAAGAAAGAACTTATGAAAAGGACTGACATATTCCCAAAGGAAATTCAGCGACCTGAACAAATTTGACAGCAATTTATCGCAATTGATTGCTGCCAGTTTTCGGCAACTCTAGTCTTTTACTTGCTTCCCTTATTGCATCATTTAGATAGTATACCTATGAAAGAATAAATTTGTGATGAGAGACCCTTAACTTCTCTCTTAATGTAAAGAATGAAATTCACTCTTCGACGATTGCCTACAGTGACCACTCTTTTATCAAGTGGAAATTGACTGAAATTACACTCTGCTCGGAGTGGTAATTAACTCTAAATGAGTGAAAATGCCACTCGACGGAGAGTGGAATGTCACTCAAAGCAGAGAGTGGTCACTGTCATGGGCGGCGATCCAGGGGGACAGGGGGACATTCCCCCCAATATTTGAGAAATCGCCCATTCACTTTGATTTTTCACACAGTAAATTATTGGAAAATCTGGTCATGCCCTCCCCCAATATTGAGAACAAATCGCCGCTCTTGATCACTGTAGTCAATCTTTTACATTAAGAGAGTAGGGTTTGGAAAAGAGGACTTCGGGCCCGGGGTCCAGCCGAAGGCAGTGCCAGAAGCAAGCTAACGCGTGTAGTCAGTTCGAAGGTCTGGGAAGAGCGTATTCATGTTATAAAAAAGTTTGTTTCAGTTTTATGTAAAACGGACTAGTGCCGGGCTTTTGTTTTCTTTTTCTGCTCGTCGACTTTATCCATGAAATCTACAGGACCTGTGATCTCATCATATATGCCTAGTAATATGTCTTCAAATATCTGTCGAAGGCTTTAAAGGAGTGCACCTTCGGAGATGTTAGTCAATGACCACCTTATAAATCGTAGATAAAGGGAGGTGAATGAGTTAATCAGGCAAATCCTTCATTCTGCCATGAGACAATGTTAAATTAGTGTTTTGATACTTTTTAACAATATTAAATATTCCTGTCATACCTCTGATTCTGTTGCTTAAAAGTAAAATCATTTAACACTATACTTGTCTAGTGACGTCGCTTTGAATGAGACTTGTGTAGAGGTAAATATGGAAGCACACAAAATTCAACAATGACAATGTTGTAGAAAAGGATGCAGCGTCCGTTTTGCTGGACCTTTTTTCTATCTTCCTTTCTATGACCGTACTGGACTCTAACTATAATTTACGTCCACACATATTCCACCTTGCATAAAATTTCCACGATTCACATTTACTTGTACCTCATCAAATAAGTTTGATTCAAAGAGCAGAAAATTTTTTAAATTACTCCGAAATAAATTACGTACACCAAACAGAGGAATGAAAGATCCATCCCATGTCTTAGTTATGAATGTTGGCAGTCGAAATCTCAATTAGAGAAGGTAAATCTACCACCCTGTTTTTATTATGATGAAGAACTTTCTCATACTTCTGCCTTTTAACTTTCCCTGATCTATCTCTTCCATCTTCTCCCGTCCTCATTTACGGTACTGTGTGTATATCTAGCCTCGCAGTGTTGCTCTGAAGGATTTGTAGTCTCTGTGAGATTTCCGTACTGTAATTCGTCAAGCTGATAATAAAATAGTAATGGGCTCTATTGTCCCCGCGGATACCATTATTAGACGCAAAACATCTCATTTTGGTACTCTATCTCGTCTTTCGGTCCATCGGGCAATTTTGATACATTGTTTCAATATCCATGGATTTGTCATTTTGAAATCATTTTGGCATATATAAATGTGTTTAGGGACAGATGAATTAAGAGCCACAAACTGATAGATCTGTAGAAAAGAAGGAGGGCGGTGTTTCTGACATGTATAAATATCACCTGTGTATATGTGTATTAACTTTAAACTGCACAGCAGCACATATTGTCCTCACATAGAATTTAGGTAAAAGTACTTGTTGTGAATTAGGTGTTACAATGTAGATCGGGTTGATGTAATTAATGGAAAATGCCTTAGGAGGCGAGGGGCTGGGGGGCTGCAGCCCCCTACCAAATATTTTTGTAAAAATTCGGGCACTATGCTGAGAATTTTTCGGGCACCTACTTAAAGAAAAATAATGCAATGATGTAGCTAAAGGTAATCAATAGTTAAAAAATTCCTTGGAAATTAAAATTATATTCTGATTTGAATTACATCAACACCTATATATTCGGTATTAATTCAACAGTGTGTTTTTTAATGATTAAACTTATATTATGATTATCAGTGGTGTATTTAGGGGTGCATTGGGCCATGCCTCCCTCAATGATGCCGATTTTTTTTCTTTGTAGTACCTAAATATATAATTTTTAACACAAATTTTACTTCAAAGGTAGCATATGTGGCACCAGATTGCATGTAAAGACACCTAACTTTTCAAAAACCTCCCCTTAGAGCCCCCCCCCCCCGGGCCGCCGATCGCACAACACAATGCATGCTTCCCACCCCCGTGAGAAAAATCAAAAAACTTATTATAAATATGGAAAGGGTAGAAAACATGGCAAATTATTACATGTAATTGGCAAGCGGTGTGATAAAAACAACACATGCCTATATAATATATATATATATATACATTAACGTTAAACGCGCGTGGAGCACATGGACTTGGATGGGGGGGGGGCAAATTTTTCGGGCAAGTCTTTACAGCCCCATATCAACTTGGGCTCCAACGCCTTTGCTAGGGATGGTGATTAAAGAATCGTTTCACCGCCTTTTGCCTAAGATAATGTGTAGTATCTGTTATCTTCAACCGTTTGAGAATGGAGCCACGGTGGACAGACCCATGTTGTAGAGGTTTGAAAGTCGAATGGTTCATCAGTTAAGTTTGCTGTCCTTTCTGGGACGTGCCTCTTTTGGGGGAGCAGAACTCCTTCGGGAGTAACGTTTGGTTTCGCCCATTGGTTCTTGGAGTCGAGGGGACTTGGGAAGAAAAGTATTCCAAATCTTACGCTTGTCGGCCTTTCGGCTAAGATTTTGTGTAGCATCTGTTCTTTTCAGCCAGTCAAGAACGGAACCACGCATGACAGACCGGCCTTGTTGTAGAGGCCTGAAGGTCAAAAGCTTGGTCTTGTCCCCTTCGGGGAACGTATCTCCTTTTGAGGAGCAGAACTCCTTCGGCGGAGTAACGTTTGGTTTCGCCCTTTGGCTCTTCGCCAGAGGGTCAAGGGGACTTTGAATAAGGTAATCCATATCTTACGTATAGTTTTGACAACAGGCTATGTGAATTCAAATTATTTTACCTTTATTTTTGTGATTTAAAAGGTGGATAAATTCAAACTATATCTTCAAATGCACAAACCGTTATAATTGGTCAATGACATACACAGATTTGTGATGTGGGATATGGGGTGTAGGGTACATTGATCGTGTCTCCACATCGGATTGTATGAGACATATGTATGTATAAGACATATGTCGGATTGTATGTGAAACATATGTTTAGTCATTCCTAATTATGCAGACTTCAATATTTACTTCTATGATCTATTCTCATACCTACGAATTACATTGTGATGTATGCTATTTGCGCTCTGAGTTGAAGGTAAGTTTAAGATCAAGCTCGTCTGACTCTTATTACTGTGCGGGCTTGGCTCTATGCCAGCCTTAACCATGACATCACAGACTAATCACATTGTTATTGAGATAGAACCACAGGGCAGGATGCAGAACGCATAGCAAGACGCGCACGCCAGGTGTGCTCAGGCTAGGTTCTGCGTGAACTCGTATCTAATCTAGCCATTCACAGACTGGCATGTGACGTTATCATTTAGACCAATCAGGTTATGCGCACTGTTTGCGCGGGTTTTCGTAATTTTATTGTTCAGAGGATTTTTTTGTGATCAGTCTGATTTTCGACATCAACTCATCCAGACCCGTAAGGACTCTCGCTTAAAGTCCACTCCACTCAAGGGCGGCGATCCTGGAGGATGGGGAGATGTATCCCCCACCAAAATGGGTGATATAACATATCAGGTTATGACTCGAGATGAAAGATATATTCTTGTGAAACTACGTAGTTTATAAATAGGCGACCGTTTACCCTAAGCCTTAGTATCGGTAAACCACGTCTATAGTACATGCTATTTGGACTCTATCATTTCACAGATACACATTGCTTTTACTAAGGTTCGTGCTGCCAAAGCCTAAGAGCAAAATCCCCAACAAACTACTCCCAAGTCGAGTTATGTCTCAAAAATGGACACCCAATTGAACTTGGGACGTACACCACAAACATGGGCGTCCGCAGAAAAAAATTCAGGGGAGTGCAAAATTTTTTAGGGGGACAAAACTTTTTTCATGGGAAATATTTTACTCCCACAAAAGAGTTTAGATGCTATTTCACACAGTGTTGACAAAGGCGTAGCCAGGAATTTGTCAAGGAGGGGGGGGGGTGGAGCCCATATACAGGCTCTAAGCGCTCCGTGCCATCATGAGATGGCGCGGACCGCAAGAAAATTTTGGCCCCAAATGCCTCCCAGATCTCTGGAAATGGCACCTCCAAGGTCTATTTACCGCATGTAAAAAATATAAAAAGGGGAACCACTAGCAATATCACAAATATAAACTTTAAAAAAATACCAAAAAATATGCCCAGTCGGTGGCGGGGGGTCTGCTGGGGCCTGAGTGTTGATATTTTTATTCAATTCCTGTTTTGTGAGTAGAGATTTACACTGAGTAAACTGTTAAGAAATGTTTTCTCTTCGTTTTTTCTTTATTTTTTCTTCGTTTTTCAAGTTTTTTATTTTCCAGGGGGGCAAGTGCCCCCCTTGCCCCCTCCGGACGCCCATGGTCGCAAAGATAACTGACATTAAGACGGTGTATTTTGTTGAAGATGTTCAAGACAATTCTTTTTGTACTATTGCAGGGCCCACTTGTTGTGTCTCGAGCCGGTTCCGCCCGGGAAGTGTCAGGTTTTCTTCTGCTGTTAGGGATTGTCCACAGAAGCTTTCTTAACAATATATACTTATGGGAAAAGTCCTGCCTGTTAAATCCCATTGCTGGAGGAAACCTACAGCTTCTTTCAAATGGATTTACGACCCCGAAGGGGCACGAGACCAAAAAGAAGGCCCCAGAGAGCTCTTGCAAATGTGCTTGCAAGAACTGTTTTGAACAGTTTCAAGAAGGTCATAACATGATGTTAAATCTTCGCTGATGTCTTCAGCAAAAGTATTTAAAATAAAAAAAAAGATACTAACTCCGAGGTAGTACTTTAATGTTTGAAGTATGCCCGTATCATTTGATAAACTGACTTTACTTAAAATGAAAAAACCTAAATGGGTAGAGTTGACTTTCATATATCGAAGACAGGCCTAGTTTCCCATGAAAAACCAAACGTCTTTATTCTGACGTTTTAAAGGTGACAATTTTATTTCACGTTTGGACAACGTTAATGTACAATGCTTCTGTTTCCTAACGTTTTTCTCCTAAAGAACTCCCTTTATCTAATTATATTTACATCAATAGGAGTTTAACGAAACATAACAGGTGTTTTCAAAAACTGGTCACCCCTTAGTACTAATAAACGTGGCAACCTTGAAAAGTGTTCCATGCTGAACCTATGTGATTAGAGACAACTATATTGTTACCATAGCAACTATCTCTTCATGGACGCCTGATGGGTTTATTTGAATATTGCGCAATGAGGCTCGATTTTTACATTCGCTTTTACCATCACAAGGTAATGACACTCAAGAGAGAGGTGGTCTTCAGCCGTACGTAGCGATTATTTTATTTGTGCCACATAAATCTTGGCTGGCAGCGAGTTGTCTGGAGTAGATGAGAACGACGTAGAAGATATTTTGAAGATATTCTCGATAACGTAGTTGATATTATCATATCGCAAGTTGTAATTCTTATGATGGACCAGAACAGATCCACTGAATTCCTAAAAAGACTGACCGTGCATGGCAACGGTGGGTAAGGCCTGGTAAGACGGCCAAAACAGCGGAAACCTTGGAAGTTATTTGTAAACACACATTATCTCAATAAAGAAATGATGGACGCTTTTCAAATTCGGCATATGAATGTATCATATTTAGAGAAAACCCCTACTGTTTTTAGTAGAGGTCAGAGGTCACGTAAGGTCACCACAGGTCAAAAACTAAAAGCCTTCGTATGCACGATATCTGAAGGTGGGAAACATTGATACTATTCATACTGGCATGTGGATGCCTTATAGTCAGAAGATGAACCCCATTAATGAGGTCACTAGAAGTGAAACGAAGAAAACCTTGAAAATTGCTATGAAACGCAATAGTTCAAGGTATGGACTATGGATACCTTTCTTACCTGGTGTAAAGGTTTATCATATTGTGATGAAGAATCTTATCATTTAAGAAAGAGGTCAGAGGTCACAAGACATAAAAAATTGAAAACCTTGTGAATTTTATATCCTAAAACAGAAACCATGGATAGTTACCATAATTAGCATGTGGGCGCATAATCGTCAGTAGATTAATCTTTTTGTGTTTGGTAGCGGTCAAAGGTTATCTAGGGTCATTGAAGATCAAGTGGTGGCAATCTTGTAAACTGCTAACAAGCAGTGATATCTTAAGAGAGGTGACGTTGATAGAGCTCATACTTAGCTTAATTAAGGATACCTCCATCTTAAAAGCACTCACTGGTTTTAGTGGAGGCCAAGGTCATTGGGATCACCAGATGTCAAACGGTGTAAGCCTCATAAATATGGTACTTCATAAAGAGTAACCTTGATGGATGTTATAGTTGGCTTAAGTCTCACCTGTCAGGGTATTCTGAACCATCAAAATCAGTTACACAGCTGATGGAAGTGGTTGCAATTCTGATCTGAAGCACCCAGGGCCGTAGCTAGGGTCATGTGTTTGGGGGGGTGTAAAGGTCCCAAATTCCGACTGGATGGATATTTTTTCCAAATGAATGGTGGCGCGTAAATTGCACCATTTTTATGCGCCCTGCTTTTACGTACAGCAGTGGGGATCCTTCCTTTGTCACCAAATAAAGGTGCCGTCCTGGGGGAGGGGCCTAAGGGGGAGGGGTGTCCCCCTCCCCTTTGAGAAATTTTTGCTAAGGTAAGGTTGCTTAGATGCAAAACGGTGCTATCTTGGGATACTTTTGGAACTGATCATATATGTCTGGAAAATGTCCATAATTTAGTGAATACTAAGATTTGGTTAGGTGAAAGTAGAAAGTATGTTGTCTAAGAGAAGAATACAGTGTCAACAAACATCCTGCAGCCCCCCCCCCCCCCTTGACTACTTTAATGCCTTCTATTCTGGCATCTAATGCTAGCATATACCTGTATAGGCCTCCTGGAAGCTCTGGATCAATTATAAAAAATGGGGCAATGACATAATGCTTATTACCTGACATCTAAATAATAATATAGAGTATGACGCCAAGCACTTTACATCTATCGTATTTTTACTAATTTTGAACGAAAATGCAGACGAACAGCTTCCAGCAATGGGGAATGGGCGGGAGGGAGAGTATAGGTGCAGAAAAATGATACTAGACCTCCCAGACAGGTATAGCAAAAAAGGATTAGGACTAACAAGCGCGTTTTCAGAATGTACACCTAGTTTATGCCATAAAAGTTCACTGGTACGTTGTGCTTATAATGCTCATGAGTGATAAAACGTGGACTGTGAGGATTGCGCGCGAAGCGCGCCGAAATTTGGGGTATACTTCAATGCCAAAATGAAAAACCTGCACACAGGCTCAGCCAGGGGTGGTGCTTTGATTTGCCGACATGGGGGGAGGGGAGCGCCCTGACTGGGGGCCAGCTAGTCTAAGTCCCGGCAAATGCAATGGGTTACCGAACTCAAAATATAAGGCGCGCGAAGCGAGCGGAAAAATTTGGGGTTATATTGAATTTTCATTAAGGAAAGTTGAAAAAGTTTGGGCTTTTACTGAAGAATCTGGACAAAAACCAAGAAGTTTGTTCGGGTGACTGCATGGTCGTCGTCGGGGATTACATTCTTTATCTTACCCATTAAGGATCTGCTACGAAACTTACAAAATATGTTTGCCACCATGGCGAGGCTGAAGAAAGAATCTTCCAAAAGTTAGGAAAAAGAGGAAAGAACTTCGCAACGATATGTTTCTCTAGAATCACGCCTACACGGAAGAACAACATTTGTGGAAACGTTGAAATCCAATACGCTTGATAGAACTATAGATGAAAGCGCGCGTAGCGCGCGAAATTTTTTTGAAGTTATAGAAAGAATCGTTACAGAACTTAGTGGCTACGGGCCTGATAAACAGACGTTTGGAATATTTTCTGAGTATATCTATGTCTTCACCAATATTAGTCTATATG
The DNA here is from genome assembly GCA_029531755.1 of Holothuria leucospilota. Taxonomy (NCBI): domain Eukaryota; kingdom Metazoa; phylum Echinodermata; class Holothuroidea; order Aspidochirotida; family Holothuriidae; genus Holothuria; species Holothuria leucospilota. The sequence continues at coordinate 1,343,393 of CM055976.1, read as the reverse complement.
AAATTTTGCGCAATTTTGTGGGGCTCGGAAAAATTTGGGGAGGGGGGGGGCTAAAGCGCCGTAGCTCCCACAGAACTGTGTCTGGTACAATAACCTTAATAATGTTCATGAGATTGATTGTAAATCGTGACGCATGCGCGCAAAGCGCGCCCAAATTTCCATTAAGTAAAATTTCCATAATAAAACCTGCATTCAGAATCTGCATCAAGATACTTTCAGTTGCCCAACAAACCAGCATGTCACTCAAAAAGCCAGTCTTTTACCTGGTAATTTGTAAACAGCTTTCAACTTCTGCTGTTAAGCTTCTCCGAAAGTTGCTATCGGAAGATATTGATAATAAGAACAACACTGAGGTAAGGTTTGAAGCGCGCGGAGCGCGCGAAAATTTTGAGAGTTTGAGAAGAATTTGCGAAAAAAGGACAGCTTTGGTTTGATTTTACGTGTGGAAAATAACGTTTGGTATTATTCTCACTTGGTCTAGTTGGAAATGTATACAAAGTTGACATAGGCTCAGTCGGAAAAATGTGCTAGACTGAGATATCAGAAATTCCAACTGGCATTTCAGATTTTCCGACTATCGTCGCTCTGACGAACTTTGGGGGGGGGGGGTGAGACACCCCCCACACCCCCCCGGTCGCGACGGCCCTGGAAGCACCCTTGTTCGGACCAGTTAAGTAGCTGACTTGGCATGCTTTTGATGAAGCTGCTCAACTTTGTTGAAGCCATATAAGTAAGTTCTTGCTACTATAGCTTCTCATTAAGTCTTGTGTCAATTCAGGGTTGTAACTTTTTTTTGGAACTAGTTTCAGGTTTTAAATTTGTCTATAGTGGAAAGTAGCTAGCAGCCTGACTTTTCGTAGGAGCATTTGATGCCCAAACTGTGTTCATTTGAAAAAGAAGACACCTAAAATTATTTCTAAGGGTCCTTACTTCCAACTTTTCCTCGCTATAAAACTATGAGAACCATATATGGTCATCCCTTGCTCTCACGGGCATAGCTTAGAGTTGAACATTGTTCAGTTTTCATAGCTTTAAAGCGCTATACTGGAGTATGAACCGGCCTAAAGTCTTTTGGCTTTCTAGTTTGACTGTAGTCGTAGTGACTCGAGTGAAATCAAGTAATACAGAAACGTATAAAGATTTTGTGGCTTGCATTGAAGCAATGAAGAATGATCAAGCCATATACCTTTCTATGTACTTTACAGGGACCTAATGTGGTAAACAGAATCTTGCTGGTATTCCAAAACTATTAAGTTCTTGTAAATGTTAACTGTTCTTTATGGAGTAGAGCTTTATGCCAGTTGCTAGGAAGGGAAATCGGGGGGTTTACAGTCCAATTAATAAGAAATCAAGGTACTTCATTAACGACAACGTAGCAAAATAAAGAACAGGAAATAGCAACATAATTTTATCTAATTTAAAGACTCATTCAGTATATAAATCTAAAATGTTGCTTTCTCCCTACTACAGTTCTCTCCTTTTGCAATTGCGAAGTGTATACCCCAAGTCCACATTTATACATTTATTTTACATGGGGGAAGTATCCATTGGTTCCGGTTACACCCGTAGCCACGCCCACTCGTATCAGTAAGTCTTATATTTTGTCAAGTGTTTTGTGGAACAGATGGGCAAAACCGTTTGCTCAATAATATGAAATTTTGATTGAAAATCAGGGTTAGGTGGCTAATGAGACATAAGAGACGGTCTTTTAAAATGCGAGGTCAAAACTAGGAAATTATTTGGAGCTGCGTTTTCGAAAAAGGGTGTCACATACCTGATATCAAAGCGTTGATCGTAATTGACAGTCTGACCTGACATGATGAAAGAAGACGCTATAAGTTGAGCAGAATGTCAGAATGTGTGGTGTACTGCGTACAACTGCAAAACTATCACTTGTTCTTTGATATCCTTTCTTTTTCCAGAAAATGTAAATCATGAAGTCCGATTAGGTATAACACATTGAATTGAGAAAATATCATATATATGTTTCAAATACTTCTTCTCAACATGATGAGCTCTGAATTGTTAATTTTCTTTCTGTATTTGACATTAATCCTACCGCATTTTCCCAGATGCTCAAGTTGTCTACTTTAAGTGGATTTGCAGAGCCGAATATGTCCATTGCGGTTCGCAAACCGACTATCGTAATATATGATGGCGAGATTACAGCTTTAGGGAAAATCCCTTAGGTTAATCGAAAGTTCAGTTAAGACTTCAATCCTGTTTCAAGTTGTAGTACGTGACATTTTTTGTTTCGTGATATATGCCAAAGTTCGCAACCACACTTGCGATTTACTGGGAAGTTGAAGGTGCCTGGGTTTCCAGAGCACCGACCGATGACCTTCCGACAAATTGTGTAAAGGATCCTTATCATTGAGAAAGTCACAGGTACGTAGAATACCCAAGTGAAAAGGAGTGATTTAGTACATACAGGACAGTCTACTGCAGAGAAGTTTGAAGGCAGCAGGCAGTCGCCCCAAAATTTGCTTTGAAAAATCAGCAAACTCTTGCAAATCCTCTTATTGCAATACAAACACCCCTGAAGACGTTTTGAACAAAAATATTACAAACAATAGGTAAAGCAAGGAGAAATTCTCGTTGAATTTCATAATTCACTTACAAAAACATTGCCACATGATGGATCAAAATAGGCCATTCATGAACTAGAGAGACGGGACATACTAACTCTGATTGGGGTGATTGTATTTTCCTTTTAAAGGTCCTGGATTTCCAGGGCACCGTTTTTAAAAGACAAGAACCTCCAATTAACCATTTAAAAAAATCGAAGTTTCACGATCATGGCAAATGTTTTAGGTTTAAAAAAACCATGCAAGAAAAGTTTGGAATGTCTCAAAAGTCAAAGACATACTTGTTCATGGAATGGAATACACTGCATCAGTTCGCCCGTACTGTTGTCCATTCCATTCCATGGTCAACACTATGGGCAGTTTGCCCATTAGTAGTGTTTGCTTTAGCCATGATAATTTCATGTCGTCTTAGACCTGAAGACTGCAACACTTGCAGACTTGCAACACCTAAACGGGCATTTGCAGACTTGCAACACCTAAACGGGCATTTACAGACTTGCAACACCCAAACGGGCATTGAAGTGTCGATTATCGTGTGTAATTCATTCAGTTGCATTTATATGAGGATCATATCTGTAAAATCTTCAACCTTGGTCCTTTTTTCGTAATGAGAACTCTCTTCGTTAAAGCAATACTGCAGACCCAGTGATATGTTTGACGGACAAGGCGGATTTGGATTTCCTTAAACCACTGTAATTGCCAAACCATTAATGTCACACATGAGTTGGCTAGTGCAACTAGTGTCCTTTTCCTAGCTATTCAAAGATCATAATGCATCTATGTACATAGTCTGTGCTTTCTGTTACGTAACAGTCTCTGAGTTTCACCATATAGGTAATTCACGACTAACTTAAGTTAGCTTCGCTGAGCTGTCCTCAAGGTCCCCGTGAAGAACTATGCGGTACGTCTGTTGAATAAGCTATGTGTGTAGTAATAAACAAAGGGTGAATGCGAGCGGAAAATGGAAGTGGATATTTCCTGCATCGGACGGTTAAGCAATGTATATGCTCTGCACAAACTGACAAGGATATATATTGCCACTTTCAAATCTTTCTCATTGTTATGATACAACATTAGAGAAATTGTTCGATTGAAAGAAGGACAAAATTTCCTGGATCTGGTTCAAGCATTATACTCTCCAGATGCCACATATTTGCGGTTAAAACACTTGAAATGGACATTAAGCCGCTTGAAGCATTATGAAGTAATTTGCGCAGTTATACAAAATTATTTGCTAAAACTGAACTCCATGGATAAATTGACATTAAAGCAAATTTTAAAACCGAAATATCGGTTCAGGTTTGGCGGAATTATCGATAAGTTTTTAGCATGAAAACTGCTACAGAACGATGGGCAGCTCCAACCAAGCGTGGAAATCCAATCGCTTGTGGTTAAATGACGTCAAAAAATCGGCCATATCGTGCCGTGGTCGGCCAGTTCGAGTTCGCTGGTGGTCCTCAAGGCGAGGGATTTTCTCATGAATAGTGAGAGTTTTGAATATGCATCATATTTTCCACACAAGTTACATTTAGCTTCTCCCCCATTCTAAATCCCAATGGGATGACGACAGTACAGGCCCGCCAACTTCCCAAGTAATCAACTTTTATGTAATTTGAGAATCTAAATTTTGTTGCCTTTTGTGCAGCCACTCTTTAGTGCAATATACAGTGTTATATACGTCATTGATGTGTACATGTAATTAACCAATTGGAGTAGCTCTTTCTTCCTAATTTGTAGGTATAAACTGTATTTGCTCTCCTATACTGTCAACAAGGTCAGGTAGCCAATCCGCGTAATTGATGAGAGTTGCATGAGTTTGAAAAATATAGAAATATTTGTTACTATTTTAACTTGTAACGTGCGTATTTTTAACTTCTCTAATACTTGTGCAACCACTAAATGCACAAGAAGATATAATTTAAAAATAATGGATGTTGGAGTCAAATGAATTCAATAATTTGCATGTAAGCAACTACAGCAGGTTAAACTCAGGAACTTAATTAAAGTGTTGCTTAGTTGTGTCATATCTAGCTGTAAAGCGAAAGTCTTGATGTCACCGTTGTGCAGTGCACTCTTTTAACATTATACAGTCAGATTGACGCGTACCAGGGACGCTTACGAAACCAGAGTTTAGACTTTCCGCAAAAAGTGAGGGTAGTTTCCCATTATTAACATGAAAATATTGAATATTTGGGTGTTTTAAGCAGTAAAGTAACGAAGAAACTTAGCTCTTCATTTCTCGTGGGCCTAATTTGATCGTCGATTTTTTTTTTATTTGATCGTCGATTTTATCAAAGTGAACGAATGGCAAGGTCGTCGGAAATATTCCGACTGAGGCTGAGGGCTGCAGCTATAATCTCCAATTATTTTTACTTCAAAGATTTCCTTCCAAAAAATTATACATTACTGTCTTAAGACGACTAAAAAGTTTCCAAGAGCAAAGTGTCCATCCCCAACCCTAGTGACTGCCGTAGAGCATTATTGCATCATGTAAGCAGTTCAACTGTGAAAGTGACATTTTATCTGTTCGTTAATCTTTGATCAGCATTAGTCAGTGAGTGTGCTCGCTTATCTCTTTAGGCTCTTCTTTCCTAATATACGCCATAAATAAAACCAGCACGCCACTTTCGGTGGCATCATCTCCCTCGAGATTTTATGATGCGTAGGCCTACGTCTTACATCAGATACAGACAATCCATTTTCTTCTTGTTTTGATCTCACGATCTGACGATACGCCCAACATTTCCAACCGTTTTAATGTTTAAATTAAGGTTTGTGTATGAAACCAAATAATCAAAGTAAACTTGCTAGAGCAAAGTTCTGCATGTACTGTCATCAACTCTTACATTTATGGCGAGCGGTTTAATTTAAAATACATTTTTCAAACTGTTGCACCAAAAGTACGAAACAGTTATAAGAACCGTCACAGTAGAAACCCTGAGAGAATATCTCTAAACTCTGTTATAAGGTTACAATTTTCGTAACTTTCCGTTTTTTTTTAGCGGTGATCTGCTAAGTTGTCTCGTGATTCATGTTCCCTGTTGAAAATAAATGTTACTTGGCTTGGAACGGCAAAATGATTTCCTTACATTCCAGACAGATATCTAGGACTTTCCAAGTGGTAGGGGGTCGCTTGGCTGAATCCTTAGGGGTTCATCTAAAACTCTACACATTTATTGGCAAGGATAGGAGGGATGTAAAATGTGACGTCTGGCCATGCCCGACGATGGGCAGCAACCGTTAGCCTTGATACGGGCTAGAAAAAAAGAGGGGCATGAGATAGGATGAGGAGAAAGTTGTGTTCGAGAAGAGGGTGGGGAATTAATTGAAATGGGAATAATTTTTGGCAACAGGTATAAAATGTTATACAACGAGCTTCTTGATTGTTGTGTTTTTTTTTCAAAACATAATATGACATACGGGGTACATGCAGGCCAAATGGTTTTAGGAATTCGTAGGAGAATCTATCTTCAGAGGAATTAGTATGTTTAGAGTAAAAACAACAAAACACCTGTCGGACGGCTTCCAACTATCGAGGATAGCACGCACTGTGTCTTATCAGGGATCTGTTGCAACCCCCTGGTCTTATTCAATCGCCCGCCCGACAACGTGGTCGCCGAATGCTGTAATCGAAAATAACATGGTAGCAACTATGGGTTGATCATGAACTAGAACATCCGTTATATACTATTGCTTAGTCTACGTCAGGCAAAGGTTATTTACTAGGTGTGGATAAGAAAACTTCACAGCGAGTGGAGCGCGCTGAAAACTTTTATGTCACTTTGAAGAATACAGACATGGCGCCGAAAATCGATCAAGGCTCAGATAAATAATATAAATATGGGACTGTTGGGTTGCCGGAAGGAGAGGGGTCTTTAAATTACAAAGGAGAGCGTACAGTGGATAGCATACTCGCATGGCATGAGTAGGCCTACCTACCAACAGTCAGCGTATTTGAAGAGACTTGCCAAAATAGGGAAAACGCTCTTGCCTTCCAGTGAACCGACTATTTATCGATCGGGATCAAAGTTATGAACCGAGTGGAAACATAAATATTAACTGAATCAAGCGCCTAGCTAGGATTTTTTCATGGAAGTAAGGTGTATATCAACCAACGGTGTAACACAGACTCCTGGAACTCAAAAGAGGTTCCAAAATTTGGGGTACAGTAGACCGACATATATGTCCTAGGTTTGCGGCCGCCCGTGAGAAAGCATTCCTTTTGTTTTAGTGACATTCCTTATTCGGTGACGTAAGGGAGAGCCTGTGCTCATTAAGAGCAGGATAGTGCTGCCTCTTATCGGGAATAACATTTCAATTTATCTAGTCGAAATGATAAGACCCATATTCGTTTTTTGTGACATGTGGCATGGGGGCTTGCTGGAAAGGGAGGTTTGCTCGAACACTGATGCACCTTCGAATCACGCTCCTTTATTAAGACAAGAAAGGGGGTAGAGAATTATCTTGATTAAGATTTAAAAGCCTGTCATCAATTCTTGCACGACTCTTTGCGTATCAATATACAGATAAAGTTTCTTTTCGCTTATTGTGGAAGTTTATTTTGGCTAAGTCTGGAAGTTTAAATCCATGTTTCTGCAGATAGGCCTATTACACAAGTTGTGTGCCTCATTTACCGTGCTTCTTGGGGACAGTTCATCTATACCGACCATTTTAAGATTAGGGCCCCTATACACTTCCTGCAAGATGGCGTTCAATTCTAGTACAGTTGTATATATACAAAGTCCCCTGTGCAGGAGATTACTGAAGAGAAATGGTGGTTCCCTGGAAAGGGGTACGTCAGAACCCCATGAACTCTCAGACCCTCCTACCGGCCTCTCCCTCCGGTCCGCGCATGCGTTATAACATGTTCTCATCTTCACAAGAAGCCGTGTTTAGCTGCCCAAGCAAATTCCCAAAGTGTGATATAAGCTGTATTATAGACCCAAGAGTAATGCTTAGTTCCGTGGCTTAAGTCGATTCTGGAAAGAAGTCCTTCTGTGCTTGAACGGACATTTATTGAATCAATACTCAATAGTGAAACTAAACACACTAATTTGTCTACAGGCGTCTAAAAGCATAACTCAAACAATACTTATAAAGTGAAACAATGCCGTTAGCTCCTCACTGCTTTCGTTACTTCCATGATGTACTTATTGGGAATCCGCATAGCCTACACATTCAGATCTCTATTTCATATCCTTTGACTAGTATTACAGTGATTTTTATTTGTGACTAACTATAATCGTTTTGACCTAAGACTGTATAGTAGATACAGGCAATATGTCCAACTGACAAATTCAAGGTACACAAGTTCCTGAATTAAGCAAGTAGTTACTACTAAATGAATCCGGTCTCATCAATTTGATTTCTTGGGAAATTTCATTGGTCCTATGAGGCCTTTTAGTCGGTATAGTCAGAAGAGTCATATGAAGGGGCCTCGGCCCTTATAGCAGCTGAAAGGTTCGGCTTAGCCTATCTATGGGTTTAAGAAGAAACGGAGATTTGTTAACCTGTGATGTGATGTTGTAGACAAAATCCACTCAATGCATCCAATCAAACTTTCTGTTCCTTTGTGTAAGCTTCGTCTGCTTTAAACTATTTGACATAAAGGCCATATCCTGGACGACACTCCTTAAACTACATTGCAAGAAGGAGGCTGTATTATTCCCGTAAACTGGTGAATGTGTCCATCTTATTTTAAAGGGAACATCAGTCGTTCTAAGTGACTTAATCAGTAATTGCGTCCTCTATTCTATATTATGAAGCGTTATTATTCCTTTGACCGAGGAAGTCTTGTGAGACTATGTAGGAGTTGAAAGGAGAAAATATATTTTCTTTATCGTTTCAGCTATACTCAGACATAAACGTGTTGCTCTCAATGCTACACTTACATTAGTTGTATGTATAATAATCTTCTTGACTTTGCTCCTCTTCTTCAAAACCATTCCCTCGAATGTAGCAAGAGGAAGAGAGAGAACATTTCGATGACTTTAACACGATTTTGACAGTCTTAATGGCATGCGTCAGCGAGGACTCAAACAACCAATATTAAAATGTCCCCCGCGGCGTTCCAGTGTGGAAGAAACGCTGGTGTTTCTCTTGCTTGCGGGTAAACCGCCGCTGTTACCGAAATAATTTGTGACAACTTTTATAAGCCATCATTTCCTATAGTTCATCATTTTAGGAAATGTCTGAAAGCAGATGCAACAGAGGCGAAAAAATACAGAAAATCTCATAACAATTCATACTGTCGACATTCAGTGTTTTCCTGCTTCCGGTTTTTGTTAATTAATTTACTATATGGCATATGTCTAGGGGTTGCATAAATATACACACAAGCTGGCGGCCTTTGATAGTAGCGTAGGTTACACTTACATGTAAAACACAGCTTTCATTGGAATGAATGTAGAATTAAATATAAATTAATTCCTGTAGGAGCCACGGTGCAAGGATTTATTAAAAACGATACAAATTTGATTATTTGAAAGGATTGATTTCTCTATTGATTTGTGCTGCACTGAATGCTGTGATGAAATTGTAATCCGTGAAGTATGCTACTTGTAAGACACAACGGCAGTTGTAAATGGTTTTCTTTAAAAGTTTATGTTGCAGTGCTATGATGAAAAGTATTACGAGCAAATGATATTTTTTTATTTCTACAAGGTTGAGGCTGATGGGAGGTTCCAGGCATTAATTCCGAGTAATATACATCTACTTTTAAGGTTTTGGTCATAGACCACTTTAACTTATCTAAATAGTTTTTTTGCAGATGCAGTCAAAACCCTGAACAGAATAATCTATGATATCAATTCAACGGTATAATCACCGGAACTATACCTTTAGGGAACTTCCACAATATCAAAACAACGCGATGATGAAGAACATTAAAACATGTTTAGGAGACGCTTATTCCAATCTTTCAGAAAGGTTGTCTGACGATTTCTTCTTCATGAAAAGTTTTCTTCAGTTAAAAAGAAAAGTTCAAATTCAGACTAAGTCACGCAAGACTCTGTACTAGGATGTGTACCCCTCACCTGATAACCTAAATATGCGGTATGTCTGCCAAGGTTTTTAACTCACGTTTAATTCACGTTGTTGACTTTGAGGACTAACAGAGGATGTAAGAAAAACCAAGCATACTTCAAGCGGTATCAAAAATATGTCTACACACTTGCTTACCTAGCATGTTATTCATATACTTGCTTAAATTCGTCCCATTGATGGTTTCTATAACATTAGTAAAATAATGAACGTATATTCAGCATACTGGTCTGTATGTGTTTTACCAACAACATCAACAACAACAGTTTGAATTTTGCCTCTTTGCGATGGAGAAGGTCGGTGTTAAGGGTGAAAGATCTAAACAGCACAAATTTCTAGATACACCTTTTTTGTTTCTTCAACTGGATTATGAAATGAGATATTTTCTTTTTATTTCAATGTTGATGAAGTTCCATTGGCCTGAATTGTTTACTGTTAACCATCTCTTAGCTAGAGCTGGCATTACTCAACAGAAAGGCACCTTCACAAGTTGAGAGGATTTTGTGAGGTTTGAAAGTTTCATATAACGTAGATACGATAACTATGTTACGAACACTCCATTTGAGCAATTTGACATTGGAAAGAATGTCACCAAAGCTTGACGGAGGTACAAATTAGGGGCGCTGCGGTTATGATGGGCTTCATGTGTAATAGTGGGATATCTTTCAGTGTGTACCATCTCCTAGTTTCTCTTTACATGTTTCCAAGCTATTAAACATTGTCAAAGGCAGTATTTGGATCCAAGCAGTAACTCAAGGAAAGAAATAGAGTCAAAGGTGTGCTTGGTCGATAAATCCATTATTGCTCCATAATCGGACCAACATTGTAATTACGCAATCAATAAAGGAATGCACCGTGTCCATATATGAAGCTAATTTGATTCCAGTGGACGAGTATAAAGGTTGATAGGGCTGGCATTTAAACAGGATACATGCCACTTAATTTCAGAGTCACTTATATTTAATGGATCCTGTTAATGACATTTTAAGATGTCACTGTGAGCCAGTCTCCGTGGCAATATAATTCTCCAATACTTCCTGTCGATTTTGTCGATCTAAATCATGTGAAACCATTCTTTCATTGGATAAGTTACTATTTATCATGATGGTTTGAAGGGATAATGTCTCATCTTACACAAAGGGTTCATGTTTGAGACGACTTGAAACAAGTCAGTACTAAGTAATCTTTGCTGCTAATGTTATTATTCCCTTTTTCATTGCAACAGCTGTAGTGAAACTGATATTTTCAAAAGGGAATTCATTCTCATTTATTTGACCCTTTTAAGTAGTAACAAAACTTCACTTTAGATACAGACATGGAAAAGCATCGTATTAGCTGAAACTATGTCCTTCTCAATATAGTTTACATAAGTTATACTCTGATTAGATGAGTAACAACCTAATACGAAATACACATGTGAGTATCACGTCTAGAACCCTAAATGAAGATTTGTTAGCGATTCGTAATACTTCATAAGCTTTACATTTTTCTCTCATTAGAATAATCCTCCTCATTCCTTGAGAAGTCACACTTCTCATCTCCCTGTTACTCTCTGTCATATTTTCACCATGACAGTCATCTGTGGCGTCCCTTAATCGCATCTGCTGGTCATCTATACGAACTGCAAAGTCCTTCACCATCAGTTCCATTTAAGGGCTAAACATCGAGAAAACCAATCACAACGTTAATCCAAGTATAATGAAGTTTGCGGGTCTTTGAACTTTTGAATGAGAAAGGAGACAAGTATCCTTTAGGCCTACTTGAGACAGAATAAATAACGTTAAAATGGTCTGTTAAAAGTAACTAATAGGAGGCCGGGTAACAACGGCCTTCTTTACATATGCAACCGGAGTAGCTAGTCTAGGCTTTAGAAGAGGGATCTGTTATATTCAAGAAAACGAAGGGAAACATTCTTCTCAGGTCTGTCAATTTTGAACGCACATTCTTATCTGGTGTTTGAATTCACTGAGTAATTTTAAATCAATTTCATTTCAGACATAACTATTGGGTGAATGTGACAAATATGCACAGTGTTTCTATAAATGCTTTACGATGGCTTTCAAAACGGCTAAGAAATGAACGAATTTGGTAAATTTGTTAATAAAATTTAGTAGCCACTTTTGAACCAAATCTAGTCAAATGTTTGACAAGATACCGTATGTGCCTCAATTCGCTAGACTCGTATTAGAGTGTTGAAGCGAACGTAAGAAACCTTTCAACTAAAAGTAAGTCTTAAAATTTTATTGAATATTCTCGTGTTTAAAAATTTATGAGGGGCGTTTTAATATTTTTATTCTGTCCAGTTCGTCTGCTATGTGTAAGTATATGAGCTTTATACTTTTTGTCCATAGCTATCGAAGTCATCGCAGCTCAAGTCTCCCGAAAGATTTGTTTGCGTAGATCAGAAACACAGCAGATTTCTAAAACGGTGCCTCGTAAAAATCGGCAATCAAGATCAAACCATAGGACTAATTGAAACACCGTTGTAAAGAAGCCCTTAAAGGCCCCCAGTCGAGTGGCTTTATTAGGGCCCGTATCTGTTACTTTTTTAGCTTGAGGTCGTTGCCCGGAAATGCGGAAAGAGGAAAAGTCAAATTTCTATCTGATTTAGGTTTTGTTATGATTAAAATGGGTTCGTCGATACTTCTCAGATCTGTTAACTTAGTTGGGGTACACTTTTGACGATGAACTTTGAAGTGAATTCCGTCTTTGGTAAAAATCTAATTACGTTTATGTGTCACGTACCGTATTCTACGGTTATTTGATTTGTTCAAAGGGTAAACATTCTTGCCCTGAACAGTAAGAAGTTCTCCCTACTAATATTACATCTAGCCCCTCCTCCGGTTAAAACATGATCTGTCTAGCAGACAATGATACGGTAGCCTATTTCTACGTTTTAATTACTCAAGGCCATTTCCACTACTGTGTATGAGCTGTCCGCAATGCAATGGGTACACTACTGATCGGCAGCCGTCACCGTCGGTAACCAATCAGAGCGAAGCTATTGTTTGAATTTATGCCAATCAAAGTGCATTCACCAATAGTTAAGTAGAGGTATCCGGAGATTCATAAATATGTTTGTGGTAATGCAACAGCCGCTTTAAACGTAGAATAAAGAACAATTTGCTTTTTTTTCAGAAATCACAGGCTTCAACAGCTTATCACGTGCGTCTTATTGCTTTTCATGGCAATTGATTTTATTTTAGTTTCAGTGAACTATCTCAGCTGCAACTCACCCACTCTTTTCCATAATGCAGGGATCCCTAAAATGGGACCGAGCAGGAGGTCCAAAAACCCTTCCAATGAATGTTTCTTGTATATGCGGAACTCACCTAAACCTAAGATATGGTATTTACCCTGCTGTACGAAAAGAAAAGTGTTTGAGCAAGGTAGGCTCAGAAACTGGGTAGCAAATCACTGTGGAAGCAGCACATTATCTCCTTTTATGTGATGGTCAAATTGTCATGTGACCACAGTAGATAGTAATGCTTCGTGTTAAATTTTAAGTGAAATTAGAATCTCTTGTAGGCCTATATCAAGAGTGACTTTGCACAGCTACCAGGCTTGTACCAGTTCACCTCGGTATCTTTTCAAAGTTAGTGTAATGCATTGCAACACGATATACCACCTTGCCTAGCTAAGGGTCACATCAGATCCCAACAGTTATTAGCGGTGGGTTCTTGGGTTAATTGCATGTGCTTGTAAATATTTACTCCATGATAACATTACTGGGAGCCTAGCTATAACCTTTTCCATGCAGACGCCTTTAGGTAAGTCGTGGCGTGTCGGTTGGAATGCTGCATTGTGAATCTTCTCTTGACGCCACCATAACCTTATTGGGGATCTACCCGACAGGTTAAGCAAAGGTCCTGTGGCAAGATGTTTGAATAACCGATGAAATGCTCCATATCGCTTCATTTCTTTGTACTAATTTTACGTAAAACGGAATCAGAATTATGACATTAATAATTTGAAGTTTATGCCATCGACATTCTCAAATCTAAACACTTTTCAAAATAAAGAAATGAAAAGAATAATAAAGTAACTTTAAATATGTCAAATGCCTGCAAAACGTAAAGTTACGATGAAAGCCTAGCAACCAATTCTCACATAATGTACACCCTCCTGTAAGATTGAATTTATTATTTTACGCTCTTTCCTACGGTTCTTCTTACTGAATGTTGGGAATTTTCCTATCCCATAACTCATCAATCACTTGTTTTTCGTCTGGCATCAACCTTGAGGAGTTTCTTTGAAACCACCTGCCTCATACACACGTGGAATAATAACCACTTCTACTGGGTGAAGAGAATATTTCTCGGAGTGTTACACTACTTACTTCTATCGATCAAGAAAAGTCACTGACTTCTGACTTTGTCAATTTGCAAATGTTCGAAAATTAAATTGAATGAATGTATCCTTATTTGCAAAGACATGTATATCAGAAATTCGTTTCCGGATGATAGCAACAATTCCCCCCCCCCCCTTCGTAATAGGTGATCCTTCTTGCAGATTCTGAATGCCTATTTAAGTATTTTCTAAAGTTTAAGTGACCTCGTCATACATTGCTTCCAAAACCGACAGGGGGTCATTAAGACTCTCTTCTCAATTACGTAAACAAAATCACTATGAGGAGAACGATAAATGTAAGATTTCGTGTAAGTGAAGTTTTTTCTCGGCCTTTTGGTTAATTAGTATTCGTTCTTTTCAGTTAGCCCAGAACGAGGCCACGCATGACATGACAGACACATAATGTAGAGGTCTAAAGCTAGAGATGTTGGTCATTTCATTCTTAGTGTCCCTTAGGGAGGCGTTGCTCCTTTGGTGACCAGAACCCATTCGGGAGTACTTAAATGTTTTGGTTTTCGTCCTTCGGGATCCAGTCAAGGGAACTTTTGAAAAAGTATATACTACGTCACTACTAGACTAAGGGCACACAGACACTGGGCCGGGGTTGAAATTTCTTCGTGAGGTAGTGGTATCAAAGAGTGAGAGAGAAACACGATGATTTGACCAGTCTAGTGAACATTTAACTTGTCTTGGGGGTTAAATGGTACGTCTATGGTTACTTACTAGGATACGTCTATGGTTACTTACTTGTTCGGTAAAGTAGTACTTAACAAGGATCCGCTACCCCCAACAGGCTATCGGGAAACTAGCTAGCTACTGGAGATACACTGTCATCAGTGACATGTCGCCTGTGCTGGCGAAATTAACTTGATATGTATGATATGTAAGGTACCCCATCGGCCGGCATAGCCTTCAGACCTTGAATTCATCAAACACAGGATGGGTACGGTACAGATTCGAGGCTAGGCATGAATTGTGGAAGCATCCAAAATGAAACTAGAACAAAGTATAGTTAAGGATGTTTTAAATTATCTTTTAATTCTAACATCATTCTCGTACTTACTAGGTAAATACTTCAAATGTTATTATAATATAAATTAATTTATCATCAATACATTCACAATCGGATTGTCTGCAACACCAGTGTACAAGCATGGTCATGTCAGACTTCATCGTTCAAGTTATTATTTGAAACTCTACAATAAATTATATACTCCGACAGTGGTGTCAACATCAATATTACATGCTCTGTTGCCTTAGTCTAGGCTACATTACTCACACATTCACGGTATTGTATCCACAATTTTGTATTCTTTCTCAGGACGTAAAACACACCTGTATCAATTTATGTAAGTATTCCTTTGAGCTGCTCCTCTAGGACATTTAATCAAATTTTTGAAAATATAAAAAACGCATCGTCCAATGGGATGAAAATTTAATGGAAAGATACATACGAATAGTGGTTTTACAGTCATGCTAAAGGGGTTTTTCTTTCCAGTTTTTAAAAGAGGACAATAGCGATGTATACATCAAACAGTGATCAACCCTTCCATATCTTAGAGTAAGAATATTTTATCATACTGTCTCCATAGTAACGGTAAGATGTAGTTCATTTTAGGGAAATGATTTAGAGTACAACGCTCTTATTTACGAAGATATGTAAAGTGTCCTGGGCTTTTCCGTTGGCTACATATGAAACACTACTAAATATGTATATAAAGATATAGCCTATATATATATATATATATATATATATATATATATATATATATATATATATATATATATATATATATATATATATATATATATATACTAAGGCGGAAGCAGTTCCCTGTAGACTGAGCCTGAGTAGCTGGTCGTCACCTTGCCCAGAGTCATTTCCAATTAAATGCTACACCCGTACGGCCAAAATTGTCCTTTGGAGAGCCAATACGTGAGACATTGATGACATTTAAAAGAAAACTATTTTCTCGGGGATTGTTTTATGCTTTTCAATTCAGAACCACGGATAAGGCGTGAAGCAGATATCGACTAACAATGATCACTTTGTCTTCACGACCACGATATTTATAAAAGCTAATAAAGGAGATGTATAAATTAAATTATTTGTAGGCTATACAAGCAATTAGTAAGAGTTATAGCCAACGGTATGTATCTAGATAATTTGAGCAGCGAAAGTGTACCATATATTTCATACAATGCTATACCGTAGATTGAGCATGTTTTTTGACAAATAAACAACACCTTTACGAGTTATTGTACCCAATGGTTTTTATGTCAGATGGCGAGTATAAAGTACCGTAGCTACTATACGTTTCACACAAAGCTTTGACAGATCACGCTAATGACAAGTAAACGATTAGCATAGCTCTACATTACACCCATTTAATGGTTTTCTGGTTGTCTGATGGCGAGTACACGACACCGTAGCTCATTTACAGTCCATACGAAGCTTTAACATGTGATCTACATAGCAAGTATGAACGACTTCCATGGTTATACATTACACACAATTCTTCATTATGGATGTTTTGATGGTTAGTACATGCATTGTTTTGTGAATAAACATATCTTTGTCGATGAGATTATACTTTTTCAATAGAATGTGAGGTTTTTGAACCCTTCTCTAACGTGAAATCTTCAAAATTAAATGTTTTTATTATGCACTTTAGTGGTGATTAAAATTGTGACGTGTAAATGTTGACTCGATGGCTCAATCTAAAATTTAAATATTCCCCAAAATAAAAGATTCTGTAAGTTAATGCAGTCTTGATTTGCCAAATAAGTAATTTTTCAAATGATCTGCTTGCCTTTGGAAATATTACTAATGCATATCTTTGTCTTTAAACAAAGTTGTATGATGCTTTTTACCTCCGGGTGTAAGCTTACAATTCCAAAATAATCTATATAACAGAGGATGAAAACATAACAATCATTGATTTATCTTCATAGCTTATTCCGTTGCCGTCATGTAAAGTGCCGAAAGTTATTCAATTTATTTAAAAGGGTAGAACAGTAATTTGTGACGTCATTTTTGCCTGCTTTTCCTGTATACTTTGCATGCCTTTGTTTTCTTTCATGATGAATTGGTCTTCCGAAAATGACCAGCTAGCATTTCCACTTCCCAGCTTTATTTCAGCAAATGCTTCGGGCTGCAAATTAATGACACGAGCACTGACGGACAATACAGCTTAAATATAAAGAGGCATATCGTCACAGACTTCTTTGACAGAATACAGTTTTCTCCCTGCATGATCTTGTCACTGCAAAATACTACAGGATTTTCCGTGAAGCCGGCACAAATAGAACAACTAAGATGCAAGTACAGTAAAAACTAGATCAGTTAGAACTGTTGTGTTATTATTTCAAACCTGAGAGGAAACTTATCCTTGTGTGGCGAAAAAATAGACCTCAGGCGATCGGGCTCTAACCTGACAGTAACCCAGTAAAACAAAAGAAAGTGGGGGTTGCGAACATCATTTTAGCGTAGTCACTACAGCATGTTACAATTGAAATCATTAGCGGCTCGCCATAGGGGCACGGGGGGGCATTTGCCCCCCCCCCCAAAGTTTGCAAAGCATGGTCTTCAATTTTCAAAAATAAAAATGATAAATAAAAAAACATGTAATTCGAGATGGGTTAGGCCCTCCCTTTTCCTTGAGTGGGCTTAAAATTAAAGAAGTGAATAACTTTCCAATGCAATGCGAAGGTTAAACATTAACAAACTGCTTTCAAAACGACATTTTTTTTCAGCGCGCTTCGCGCGCGTTTTCTCAGTTGCCTGTTTGCTACTATATATACTTCAGACATCACAAATGGACCTGCCGTTAGTGCGAGCTAAGGTAATTAATCAAAACAAATGATCACGCTGTGATATTTGTAATCTGATTAGCTCAGGCATCATAATGTCATTTACAGAGTGTAACGGTAATGCTGGAGTGAAATGCCCATAGTTCTGCAGACACTTCAGAGCTTTCGGGGTCATTAGATACACAACCCATTAGTCGTGTTGATTATCATCCACGACTAAAAGCAGTTTTGCCCGGGTGTCACCTGGCCAGATTTGCATAGGTATCTGTCTACAAAAAGTTGTAACGGGCATGTTGTCTAAAAGTATTGTGTTTCCCATAGAAAGAGAGGTTTCCCTTCCTTTGTCCAAAACTGACAACGCCGTTGGCCCACGAGCGGTCTTATGACTGTCAAATGGCCTGTTATAAGCAAAAGGTTCTCCACCTCTGTGCTAAAGTATACCGTCGTTTCAATTGATTTAAAATAAACACACCAAACAGTCAGTCTAAGCTCAGTGTGATGAGACTTTTGACTAGTGGTCTAGCTAGTTGTATATAGGATGAGACGTCGTTCTGAGTTAGGGGAATTCCCCCCCCCCCCTTAAAAAAATTGTTTCGGAACGGTACTGAGATCCAAAATACTAGTGCTATCACTTCATCGTTTTCAAGTGTCTTCATGCTCGAAATTTTCGTCAGTTTAAGAGAACAATCCAGAAAACCAGCATTTTATGGCTTCTTGGCAAAGCTGAAACATATTGTGACACAATGAAATGAAACAGTAAAAATATTTAAAGGTGGGGCTCATTTTATACAAATGGATCAAGCCGCCTTGCCCATTTCACCAGGCTCTTACTCCACCCCTATGGTAGTACGGTAGCGATCGGTTGATATGGTTGTATTTATTTTTAAAGTAGTCAGCTCATGACTTACTGGCTGAAATGGTTTTTGAAGAGCTTTTGAAAACTACATGGGGCATCGCTGTAATACATAATAATAACCATAGGCCTACTCCCATAGGCGTAGGAAGCGGGGCGGGGGGCTGCAGCTCCCCCAACAAAATATTTTTGTGAAATTCGGGCAATATTCTGAGAATTTTTCGGGAACCCACTGAAAAAAATAATGCAATAATGTAGCTTAACGGAAATCGATACTTTAAAAAAACTTCCTTGGTAATTAAAATATAGGTCTGATTTGGATTGCACCATCATCTAGGCCTATATATTCGGTATTTATTCACCAGTGTGTTTTTAATTGTTAAACTCATATATTATGATTATCAGTGGTGTATTTGAGGAGCCATTAGGGCATGCCCCCGTCACTAACGCCGATTTTTTTAGTACCTAAAATAAGGCACAAAATTTTACTTCAAAGGTAGCATATGTGGCACCAGATTGCATGTAAGGACACCTAACTTTTCAAAAAATTTCAAAGAGTAGGGGGTGATGCCTATTTTTTCTTTTAGTACTAAAATACGTACGGTAAATTTTTTAACACAAATTTTACTTCAAAGGTAGCATATGTGGCACCAGATTGCATGTATGGACACCTAATTTAGGGACACCCCTCCCCTTAGACCGGCGATCACACAGCATAGTGCCTGCCCCACCCCCATGAGAGAAATCTTGGCTACACCACTGATTATTATCATCATTATTGTAACGACTTCCCCAGAATTATAACCAATATGGAATAGGTAGTAACGTGGTAAATTATTGTATGTAATTGGCATGCGGTGTGATAACGGATGCATGCCTATATGATATGTACATTACAATTTTGAACGCGCGCGGAGCGCGCGGTAATTTTTGTTTCTATTTTTCTGGCAGATCGTTACAGCGCCCCCCCCCCCCCGCCCACCATAATATTTGGGGGGGGGTCTTCCGAAACTCCCTGAATACGGACTTGAGTTTGCCCCCCCCAAACAAAATTTCTTAGAGCCGCCCATGATTGAAATAAATGGTTGACCTTGAAAAATGAACAAATTCTTGCAGAAGCAATTCGTTACATGTGAGATGGTTTATTCGACACTTTCTTAAAGACACACTATGATCTCATTTTGTTTTGCAAGAATTGCAGAGGTAAGGTTTTAGGAAAAAACAAAAGAAAAAGCGTACCACTTGAGGCACTCATGACATCTTAAATACTATTGCAAGGTGCTCTTTTCACAGCCGCCATTTTAATAAGAAGTCAACACAAATTTACTTATTTCTGTTGATTTCTTTCTATAATAAGATTCAGTGATCAAAACCTGGCGATCTGATTTACTATTCAGTGACGTCAAAACTACCACTGTACCCTTCAAACATGTACGAAGCCTGGTTTAAGCCTGGTTTAAGCCTGGTTTAACCTTTTCTAACATCAACCGTTCAAAGTAACATATGTTTGATGGCAGGGGCTGGATTTGGTGTCTGAAAGTGGGGAGCAAACCTGGGTGCAGTTAGAGTTAGATGAGGTTTTACGGCTCAGTTTCTAACCAATTGGTTTAAGTCTGGTGGAATGCCAAACTGTTCCGAAGGCGTCGCTGAAGAGCAAAGCGCTCCCTTGAAGACATGGGTCCTAGGGGCAGGCAGTAGGGCCGCTGCTGGAGTTCAAGGGCAATGCTCCCCGAAGCCCTGAGGTATCTAAAGAATTAAAATCGTTAGAATGAAGCATTTGACTATCTTAAAACTTATCGGATGTGCACTAAATGGATCATAAAAATCACATTTTGACAATTTTAATAATAGCTTTACTTAGATTAATAGGTCATGTTTATGATGAAGGGGGTTTGACTTGTGAGTGATCACAATGATAATGGAAGGGCTTCACGAGCCATAGAACGCACAATAAGTTCTACAGTAAGTAACCACGAAACAATATTTAAAAGCAGTGCGCGCTTCGCGCCCAGAAGGAAAAAAGAAATGTATTGAATACATTTTATTGTAGCCTTTTGTTTTTCTGTATTTTTAAATGGAATATTATCCATTTCATGAAAGATTCTTCAACTTTCCCCAGCCACTTTTTTATGTTTCATTGTTGTGTAAGGTCTGCGAAAAGGGCCTCAAATTCTTTAGTAATGTAAAAAATAAGATAGTTTCGAAACTCCACGTTAAAGTATTATTTTGTAAGGACGGTCAGAGTTTGAGGGTTAAAGGTATATAATACTTTCCAAAATCAATGAAATGCTGTTAACGGTCATAGTTTTTACAGAGACATTACCATGGGCGTCCGCAGTAAAAATGCCAGGGAATCCCGAGATTGTCATCTGGGGTCACCAGAGGTCAGAAAGCAAAATTTCCCAAGAATTCCCAAGATTGTAATCTGAGGTCACCAAGGGTCAAAGAGTAAAATTTCCCAAAAATTCTCAGCATCTTCATCTTGAGTCACCAAAGGTCAAAAAGCGAACTTTCCCAAGAATTCCCAAGATAGTCATCAGGGGTCACCAGGGGTCAAAACGCAAACGTTCCCAAGAATTTTCAAGATCCAAGATCCATTGGAGTAGAATTCCTTTCAAGACACTTTCGTTTTCCTTTTTTGTTTTATTTGGTGGGGTTCAATGTTCATGTGAAGTCAGCAGAGGTCAAACTGTTTAAACGTCTTAAAATGATGTAGTCAAGAAAGATAAATTTGAGGGATAAACCTCAGTGCAACAAAGCATCCCCATTCGGCAAGGAATCACTAAGCCTTTAGGCTTTCTGGTTATTATTTTTAGGGTCTGAAAAAAGTGGGGGAGCAAGTGCCCCTTCCTTACCCCCGTAATTCCGCCTATGTTAGATGTTGTATTTAGGAGCTGGAAAAGTAGGCCAAAAAAGTAAACCAAAAATGTTCATGTATGCTGGTGTTTTGATTTATTTTCGAAAGTTACCTCTTAGTCAATTTAACATCAAGAAATAAAGATAAGTTATAATATATTTAAGTTTAAAATATTTTGATATTAGATTTGTGAGGGGGACTTTTTCACTTGGTAACTCTGATTTCAAGGCAAGGCAATTTTTATTTTTTCACCTTTTCTTGATTTATAAACATGCATAAAACATGTCAATGACGTCATCATTACAATTAAAATGTCTCACAACGGTCAATATGAATAATGTTCTAGACATGGGCTAACCACTGACTTCTCACTAAAGTCAAAAACTTTATCTGAAACAATAAAAATTCACCTCTTTCTTAGGAGGGACATTTTTGAGACAACTATATGAATCCAGTGACATTACGACCTAACAGATTGCTGTCTGCCTTAATTATTCTTTTAAAGAAGCAACTCCTAGCCAATAAGGACACTTCCTAGTTTAATAATTAAGAAATTCGTCAACGTCACATTTACTCTGTAATATTTTCTTCTTAACATTTAGGCTACGAATAAATTATCGCCTGTGGAGGAAGGTCACCTTTGGCAGGAACAAAACGTAATAAATAAGTCATGTGTATCGTAATTGATTTGTGGAGTGAATATTTTTGATTTAATGTGAAACCGCCTGGCAAGTAATTCTTACGATCTCGAGGAATTTCAGTACCGTATACCGTTTCCTGTAAAACATCGTATACCGTTTCCTGTAGAATATCGTATACTGTTTCCTGTAGAATATCGTATACTGTTTCCTGTAGAATCGGTCAACCGATTATCTGTCTATTCGTACTAGGCAGAACATTACGCGTTGAACTTCTGACCAGGTAACTTTTGTTCATTTTACAGAATTTATAACAGTGCCACTCGTTTACCTTTCAACAGGCCTTTTTCCTTCCTTCCTTCCCTCCAGATATGTGACACTTTATTGGAGGGTTTTATAGTTTTTGTGTAGGGGTACTTCACACTTCATATTTATCACAGGGAAACTTTTTTGAACCATATCACGTAAATACTCAACTAAAGGGACCGATCCGTTCATGATATAATAATTAACACCTTATGCTTAAGCTGGACAAAACCATGATTATTTCTTCAAAGAAATAGGTCATTCCAACCGGAAGCCTTCGAGATTATTTTCAATGGGGGAAGGAGCTGAGTTCTTTTGCCCTAATTACATAGCAAAATTTTTACACGTCTGCCCCTAAAATAGTATTTATTTGCGCAAAAAAAAAACAAAACAAATATTTTGCATAAAGGAGCTGCATTCCAACCTCATCCTATAACGCGATTAACCCCAGGCAGGGAGCTGGAAGACAGGTAACCCCAGGCAGGGAGCTGTGTCTTCCAGCTCCCTGTCTTCCAGCTCCCTGCCCCAGGTAACCCCAAAACTAAATTTTATCTTTCTATTACTATTCACAGGTTGTATTGCAACAGTAAAAGAATAGTCCCAGCTAAAACTTTAAGCTCCTAGGTACAAATAAAGTAATAAAAACACGAGTAAAATTTGCCTTCAATTAATATTATTATGCACAATGTAAAAATTATGTCAAGTTGAAGTTGCCACAGTTTCTCACCAAAGTATAGGTAAAGCAAGCAGAAGTGGTTTCATACGCTTTGACAAATGATTTGCATTTTGCGATTTATTGTTTTTATCTTGAATCAGGCCAGGGAGGACTAAAACTTTGTACAATCTCAGTATACTCCTAAGCATTTAGATATGAATAACGTCAACTTTTCAAGTAGAAACGATGTATGTTAGTGACAAAGAAAACAATACTTTTACATTTCCATGTATCATCGCGTGAGTTGCCCTTATTTTCTCAAGCTCACCTCACGTTATCCTAGCCTCTCCCCTACCGTTAGTCTCCGACCCACATTCTGACGCACGATCCATCTAACTTCATTCTGATGATATACTCAATAGCCGGCTATTAATGTGCGTAATAGCACGAATAAAGGAGACAACGGAAGATTAGAATAATACGTTTTTTGTTTTTTACTGTTATACTGTTAACAATATTCAAGATGTGTGGTACTAGAAGTCACTAATCAGAATTTTCGCTAAATATGTAGATTGGGTTAAATGGACTACCTCAAGCTTTTGTACAGAACACAACGTTAATGTTAATTTTACACCCACGAAATACGAAACTGTTTGTATCGATCAGTTCAAACTGCAAACTTTTGTGCATTTTTGGGATATCCAACGGTATGGTGAAAGTGTAAGATTATATTCCCAAAGGGCCAGACAAGATTGTGTTGCGGCATATATCCTAGCCACCCTCTGTGTATGGCAGTAGTATATCTGTGAATAACAATGATAACGTGCATTGTGACGTATCTAGGTGACCTCGTTGTTAGAAAAATGAGTGTAAGCGGTGATTAGAAAATAAGTGAACATCTCAAATAACATGAAAAACCTTCATAATTCAGGGTTATCTTTAAAATCCTCTGACAAACATGCATCGATGTAAAGAGGTTCCCATTAGTTAAAATAGAAAATGTAGGAAATACCAAAACGTATGCTGCAATACGTCAGTTTATCTCAAAGGGTGGTGACAATATTTCACCAAGGGACTTGAATCACACAGTGAATGGTTGGTGTTTTTCTTCAACATTGCCAGATCTGATGGGAGGGTCATAAAGGTTTTGGATTTACAATTTAAAGTGAGAGAATGATAAGTTTTGTATCTTGGCAAAAATTTTGATTGTTTTCAATATGCGCGTGAAATTAAATGGGAATAGCATATTTGAATAAAAATCAGATGGATAGGCCTACTTAACAATCTTTCAGCTTTAGCCATTGTGTTCCGCGGCCAAGGTGCCATCTCCAAATCTTCAGATTTTAATAGTACTCGCCGTTCCGAACGCCACCTCCCCTTTTTGTTCTGAAGAGGAGCGTTCTCTCATTTCAAAAAGTCTTTCATTCACTTCGTGTGTATGAGTTGATATGAACTACTTTTATAACTGATGGAATCACGAATATTTCAAACCAGCGAATTCTGCCGGCAGTAGATACTGACATCTTTTTAAAAGGCATTTAAGTTGGCAGCGGGGAACTGAGCAAGCACATTTATCTACTGCAAGCCTGGAAATGACGGGATGCGCATTTATACTGGAATGGCAATGACGTCAGGCACCATCATGAAAAACTGTAAAAATGTCTTAAGATTCTCTGTTGGAGGTCTTTTGGCAAGGGTGACACTGTTATAAAGCAGACACAGTCACATCAAATGTATTTCAGGTTTGGGGAAAACAGTATTTACAATTGGTGACTGCACTTTCAGACTTTGATTGACACAAAGACTGGGCAAAGTAAGTCTATGGCTTCATTTAAATATCACTCTGATTGGTAGATGACATGTACAGATCAGCGAAATGCTAGTAGATAAAGTGTAGCCTAAACTGTACAGCAGACACTCTTCACAGATTACAAGAGGATTCAGTATAATGATCAAACACTGCTGAGTGTCCTCAACAGTATAGTCTGTGCCAATTAGACCATAGGCTTTTGACTGAGAGGTGCCAATGAATTTTTTTTTCTAAATTGTAGGAGGGCTAGCAGTAAACTTGACAGAATTTCAACTGTGTGGGACGAGGAATTCGTCCCTTGAGCCCTACTATTAGCAAAAAGAATGTTTTACAATGTAACATATGATTGCATTGATCATGTTTTGTCTTCAATAATTTTTTATATTTAAAAATGTCGTTTAACAGCTAATGTCTTATTCCTTGGTTGGCAAACTATAGCCTACATCTTTTAAAACAAAATGGTCACGAGGTAACATTTCTTCGAACGAGGAAACAAAATGTACCCTGAGTTTTATATGACTTCGTCTGGAAACGTGTTGACAATTTAAAAAAACAACGAGCAAAGATGTCAGTTCCATTTTATAGCGTTGGCTGTAAACGTCAAGAGTATCCTTCACTTTGTGCTTGTGACGATCTTTTAGTTTCTAGTCCATAAAATAACATTTTCTCATGTGTTGGTTCTACGGGGATCTTCAACGACCATGACAAGGTTATTTTGTAAGAAATGTCGAGTTTAATCTTCTGTATTTGCCAACAGTGATTATGGGGCTAACTTCCATAAAGGTGTTGTGTAGCAGATTACATAGAGAGATTTGTTAAACGAAAAACAGGTAAGAATGGGCTACAAAACATGATTAGATTTGATGGTATTATCCAGTAGATGGTGCTAATGACCTCTTGTAGCACTTGTGGGATAGGCTTCTTTATTTTATGTCAAATTTCCGACTCTGTTTTCCTCCTCTCAAGAGAGTAGCAACCAATAGAGTTGCCAAACGACTTTAGTCAAACAGAGCTATCATCACGGCGTTGTCTTACCTTTTCTTCTGAAAACCACACTAGCCGAAAAGAAGTGACGAATTCATTCCCTGTTTAGATCCTTAAAACGAACATTCTGCTTCGGAGATTGCTGAGCCAGCGTATAGGTAACTTACCACAATAGCGAAAAATATTCTCAAATTTACGAAATAGGTTGCATAGACGACCTCGTCTTGGGTAAATGACTCTTTGTCACAGTTCGTGCACTTGAATGAAATCTAATCGACTGAACACTCCTGACCATTCATCTTTTTAAAGCTAGAGGTAAATCTATACACCCACTGGAGATGCTCTCGCCAAAAAGCGGTAATGCGCGTCGCTTCACTTTACCCTCGCTGCCAGGTCCGGCGTAAATATTCTTAAATCTTGGTTTAATCTTTTTCGATGCGTAAATGGTTCAGGGATTTGTGGTGTTAACTGTTACGCGTTGGATACCTCCACAGTAATCATCAATCTGTTTGAAATGTTAATAGCAGAGTGAAATAATTTATTGGTTGCTCCAAGCTCACAAACAGACGTCTTCCTTATGCTGTTAAAACTGCCCGTTGTATGGGCAACAATGCGGTACTTGGTTATCTTGTGATATGTAGCCTTCATTGTCCGAACTGCCAACAGGCTAATACCGTGGTAGATCAATTAACGTGCGTACAAACACCATACCAGCCAATAACGCCAAAGCTATGGCATGTAGCAACTTAAATGTTGCCTAAGTTTCCAGTGTTGGAATCACGAGGGTCAGGGATTTCCTCCATAACAGGAATACGACCCACACATATTGTTATGTACAAAGACCTGCCTCTATAACATTGCTTGAAAGATGCCAATTCCACCCTCGTCAAAAACTTGTACTGTTGTAAGCCCAATTAGAAAACTAAATTCATCGTGTGTTGGCTTAGCTCGTTACTTAGATCAGGGAGTTGTTAGGACGGAGATCTACCTTCTATTGACTCTTCGAAGCAATGTTTGTTTCTGATGGTAATCTTGCTTTTCTCCTCAAAGTGTTAATCACAATACCAAGATCACCTAGGATCAGTGACGTAAAGTCAAAGTAACAATGAAGCGCGTCTTACCTTGAATCTCTAAACTTTTCATTGCCAGTCGTCATACGAAAATGTGGAATTTGAATGTCGTTATTCGTCACAATAAATCTCGTTTCAGTTAACGTCATTGAAGAATTTCCAAAAATCTTACATTTCGAGTAGATTTCTCAGTGATGCGGAAATTTTTCCAATTTGAGAGAAATGTTTTTGGCTTGGACAATGCTTCAAGCAGACAACGCATCACAATCTTGGGCATACAGTGTACAAAATTTAAACGTTAAGTGACAACCGTTTAACTGAAGATCTTGATTAAGGGATGGCCCTCGTCGGCAACAAACCTCACATCAAGGCATATTTTAACAAAGGTCTTTGTTTGAGGATTATTGGAAATATGAATGAAAGCAGATCATCATTAAGAGTTTCTAGGCAACAGAGTCTAAAAAATAAAGGCAAAGAGACCTACCAATCAAATGACGAGACCTAAAAGGGATTAAATTAATTTCAAGTAACTGCTGTCTAAGAGATCTTATTTTGTTTTTATATCTGTTCCATACACCTACATGCTTACATCCCGGAAGCACCAAACAACGAAGCAAGTATTAGAAACTTTCTGTTTGGAGAGTAGAGAATTTATAAAGCAAACTGATGAATATTTATACACCTGATGAATATTTATTCAGTGTGGGTAGACATATGGTAGTGTTTTTATTATTTAGGGTTCGTTAATCAAGTAGTTGAAGGAAAAATGAAACAAGTCCGTCTATAATGTTGTTATCCATTACGATGATACGACACAAAGAACAAGATAATTACCAGTGTTTCATATTGCAGACTTTATAAGGTTTAATGAACCTATTTCTGTATTTTAATTTCTCAATTACAGAACACCATTATAAACAATTAATCTTTGTTTAAATAAATAAGTCAACCAATTACATCTAATGGATGCTAATACTAGTTAAGGCAAAAAAAAGTAAGTCGATATTTGCTCATTAATAGAAATTTGGATTGTCCAAGTTTTTCTACGACTTGAAAAAACATGTACGTTTATTTTACTGTACCTGCGTATTCGTTGTATCATTTTCTTCAGGTTTTTGACACATCGATTACTACGCACATACTTAACAACATATTCCTCCTTAAAAACAGAGTGTTGCCTAATGAATTGAATTAATCTCTCCACTCAAAAGAAGAGAGCAAACCTTGCCGTTGATCGGATGAGACTAATTTATGATTTAAGTATTACTGTGTTACTTACCAGGAGCATAATTATGTGTCTAGATTGAGTTGCATTCCGAAGCAAATACTAACGCATGCGCACTTGTAGGTAACGAATTAAATCACACAACAAAAAAGCAGATAAAGTCTCCGCGCGATTAATCGCGACAGGTAAAGTTTGTTGAGAAATTGACAGATCACGTGATAACAGCTAAATCTGACGTTAGGAGAGGAGTAAAGAAGTATTGGTAAATGATGAAAGAAATAAAGTCTATTGATAAACATCGCCCAAAGATTATTCCCAGATCATCAAATTTTTTAAATTTATTCTCCCTTCCATACTATTTTTATATAATTTTTCATATTAGGAACTGTCAGTTTCCGAGAGCAATTGTCTCGTGTTCCATTAATACTTTTTAAATAAAATTAATATTTATAACATTTTTCATAATAAGTAAGAATTTTCTTCGAATCACATCCATAATTAAAGACCAATTAAAGAATTAAATTTCACGTTGTCATTGAGACGTCTTAGTGATAAAATTTTGAGGTAAATCAAGATTTTATGGAGAATAAAGATGCCGCGTGTTTTCAAGATTTTATCTTAGGCATTTCTACACGTTTTATTTATTGCATACATAAAGAAGGAACATTACACTTGTGGATTCGTTCTATAAGCCTAAATGATAAGGTCAATGCCTTGGAGAACACTAAGAAATGACGAGTTAGTTCCGTAGGATATGCGCTTGCACGCTTTCTGAGTAATATGATTCTCAAGTATTATTCAGACTACTGCCGTAAAGATATGTACAGAAGCTTAGCTGACAAGTTACTATTCATGTTCATAAATTTATTAATGGCTGTAATAAACAGACAATTCTGATTTTTACATACGAGGAGGCCTACCAGCCACATAGGCCGTTTAGGATGAATTGTAAGATAAAGATTCCTAATATTTCCTCCATCTTTAATGAATGAAGACGATGGAAGTTGAATAATACATTCCAGTATTATACGTTATTGATTTGTAACATCAAAGCTGGTGGAGTAAGTCGTGTATATTGTATTGTTTTGGAAATGTCCTTTAGTAAATTGAAGATATTCCCTTCGGATTTCAAGATGAATTGAAAAGATGTAATGCAAGCTAAAAACATGTACAATCATATGAAATTTCATAGGTTCATCTCGTATTTCAGTTTACTATATAACTTGATTAATTGCAGCCTAACATAAGCTTTATGTTTACAACAGAAATATCTACGTTACTAGCCATAGAATGAATACATCCATACACTAGACGATTACTCGGGGTAGTTTGCGAGAGTAAAAGAAAGAGTAAAGAGGATGCCCCGCAGGGCTCTAGAGTAATGGCACACTTACATTCCACATGAGTAGATGGCATAGCTATCAATATCCATAACAGCCAATGCAAAGCTGAGCCTCTTTAATAAAACTTTCACAAATTAAATTTGAGTCAAACAGAAGTAATTACATTCATTGATAGAAAAGACTTAAGATCCCAGGGATTTCAACTCTGTGATATTATAAAAATTGCTATATAGATCCTCAATTTAAAGTCGGGTGCCTATTTATTGAGAGACATGGGTCCCTTCATGCATAAACACTGGCGTGCCCATTCTTCTTCTGTCGTAATACTCCCATATATAAGGTCTCAAACTTGGTGCATCGCATATTAGCAATCACCACATCCTGTGATTACGAGACTGATCTCTACATGTTTCAAATATTTAATATTTGCATACGCCTAATAAAGTGTTCTTAACTTGTGGAGGGGTGGGTTAGAGTTAGATGAGGTTTTACGGCCCAGGGGTGGGGGAGCTAGTGTGGAGGAAATGTCCTTATCCCATAATCGTTTTTAACATGAGAAGATCCTTATATGCAATTTGATACTATAAATGCATGGTCAAGAGGTTAGACTTGCAGCCGGAAGGTCTAGGGTTCAAATCCTGGCCGGGTCATACCAAAGACTTTAAAAATGGAACCAGTACTGCCTTTGTGCTTGGTGCTTAGCATAAGCAATGGAGTAGGAAAAACAAGCCAGTGAGCCACAACTGGAAAAAAGGCCGTGGTCGTCTCGACTTGAACCAATTGGTTGGAAACTGGGACGTTAAACCTCATCTAACTTACTAACTAAGTTGATACTATAAATGGATGGAGTTTTGAAGTAAATTTATCTCTAATAAAGTAGCAATTGAGTTAATTACAAGAGAAGCCCAGGACAAAGTTTTATATGTTCTACTGGCTTAACGGAAACGACAAATGAAGGGTTTTTACCTATTTGCAAAAGAGGGGTGGGGACGCATACTTTAGCCACACAGTTGTGACTGGGGGTTTAATTAAGCATCCCTCCCCCACACGTCCTTGTTTGAACATACTTAAAGGTCGTGTGACATGAAAATAACATAGTTGGATATTTGATGTAAAAAGCATTAAAAATCCAGAAAATAGCCGCAATTTTCATTAAAGTCCATCAAATATTGACCATTTTACAGGGAAATTTCTATTTCACACTTGTATCATGAATAAACATGAGCTAAATATGCAAATATGTGACATCGAAAGAGGGACATACCATATATGGCACATGTTAGCCTTTGTTTTTTCAACCTTAATTTCAAGGACAAGGGTAGCATTGTTATTCCCTGAGGGTTTTATTAAAAAACTGTAATATATATGATCAGTAATTAAGAGACAATAAATATATATATATAGGGTTAACAAAAGAAATCATAACACTGTGCAAAACTCCACATCATTGTTTTTGCATAAGCAATTAGTTTCTTCAAACTTTGAAGAAGTATATTTTGAGAACGGTAAAAGATATTGAAATAATTCCAACTGATCTTAGATTGGAGGACTTAATTCTTTAAGTGGCAAGTGAAACAGCTCTTTTTAGTGGCATGTCACACGACCTTTAATGTATAGTAGCTTTATGCTTTGTGCATCCGGGCATTTGCTTTCGGTTGGCTCGCTTCCTTCAAAATTAACTAAATGCCCTATTTCTTTCTATTGCAGTATGCAACCTTCTCAAGCACGGTGTTGTGGCCGTCTTTGGACCAGCTTCAACAGAGGGCGCTGTTTCCGCAAGGTCCATATGCAATTCACACAATGTGCCTCATATTGATACAAGGTGGGATATAAGTGTCGCCACAGAAAATAACGGATCAATTCTCTTTGCTCCCGCACCTCGTCACATCAGTCACGTTGTAAGGGAGATTGTTACTAAGTATCAATGGACAAAAATAGCCATTCTGTACCACGATAATGACGGTGAGTCCATTAAAACAGATACAGCACCTGTTGTATGCGACCGTGTGTGTGTGTGTGTGTGTATGTTTTCGTGCACAACAGTTCTAGGTATCCAGCTACATGCAGGCAACGCTGTTTTTTTTTTGCCTTTTTGCCATTTCCTATTTTACTCTAGAGGTCATTGACGTCACCACTGGGAGACATTGGACGGTATCATACAGTACGTTTGCATACAAATACGTTCACGTGCCTACATACTCGAGCTGTTAAAAAGTGCTTATCAATAAAATGTTCACGTAGATCATGCAGTCTTACCTTCCAGTGACGTCACGTGGAAGTCCTCTGTATGCAGGAAAATATACCGGTATTGCACAAGGCACAAACACGGCTCTTAGATATTGTCGAACTATCAGAATCTTAGCACGCAGACCAATACGAGGTAAAAATCTGCACTCACGCTCTCTCGAGAAGAGGCTATAATTAGCTCCGGACAAAATAAGGCAACTTCATCTTCGATAGCGTTACAAAAATAATCTTAACAAACTTTAGAATCAGATATCCTTATGAATCATGCAAAACAATTATCGAGGGGAAACGGACGATCTTTTGGGATTTTTTCAATATTATTGAAATTTGAACAAAACGGTCAGATATTCTGTATGTGTCTAAAACTTCTGCCACTTCTGATAATATATTAATTCAACATACAGAATGTGTTATGGTTGGGTGGACTGAGCCAAAATAAACAATCAATATTTTGAATTAAGTTTAACTTTTGGTGAACAATTTTAAAGCACAAATCCTGTTATTCGCAATGTTATATCTCTGAATTTGTTTGAAAAATAAAAATCACGTAAATGAATTTGGTTAAAATCATGCATATGTTTGAGCAACTGATCCCTTTCTCTCAATACTTAAAACCAAGATAAGAATTTGAAAATATATTTCATGTTATTTATTTTCAAAAGGTTATATTGTGCCAAAATTGTGGCAGCTTTGTAAAACTGTTGAAAAGAGAAGGCAATCTCGTCGGTGTTCATCCACGATTTGACGATATACCGGGAAGTGTTTATCATGACCCTAAGATGGGACTTCTCACCACCAAGTAAACTGCACTGTACTAAACTGAACTGTCTTGAACTGACTTGAGCTCAACTGAGCAGACTGGTTTGAACTGATCTTAACTGAACTAACCTAATTTCAACCACATTTTTTCTTGCAGGTTTGGGTCGAATCAAAGAAATTCTACCTTTGTCGGTCACAGGGGACATAGATATTCGATTCTTTCCGATCGGTAAAAATTTCAAGAGTGTCCTGAAGGGGCTCAAAGATGATGGGCAGAAAAACGTAATTGTGGACTGCCATAGAGATATATGTATTAAATTAATTGATAAGGTATGAATATTTAAATATCCATATGCATATTTATATTAGAGTTGACTTGATAGGATTTCTTTCCAATTTATTATCATTTTTTTTTTGTTGAAAGTCAATTTCTCCTCTACACATCTGAGAAATGTTTCCCACGTTCAGTTATCACCCGAAGTAGAAATCTGGAATAAGTAGGCTTGAGAAAAGGGGGGGGGTATACGATCCGCAAACAAATCACCTGTGAAGGTGTAATCTCTGTTCCAAATTGTATCGTTCTGTGCATTTTAAAGGTCAAAACAGAGCCGAAATACTTGACAGGCCATGTATCTTTGGAAATGAAATATGGAAAAGGGTGAAGAGCATAGTTTGAAAGGTAAAGGGAGGCATTAGTTCATTAGTTCCCTCCCCTGTCGAAAGATTTAGTCACTCCTATACAGTAAATATCGAATATTTTTGCCCCCCCCCCCCTCCTTGAAAGAGCGTTCATATATATTTAGTAGTTGAACACGGTTTAGTAGTATAGAACGTCTAGGAAATTGACATGCGTGTTTAGCATTCAGGCATTTGAAATGTTTCCAAAGTAGGACAGAAAAGTGTTAAGAAAAATGTTTAATTTCTGAAGAACATTTTATAGAGTTTTTCTGAGACTAAATAATACCAAAGACATACCTGCATTATATCGTTGACAGATGTAAAACATTACTGACCAAATCTATCAAGAGAAAATCAGTCCAAGAATTTTCCCGATAGTATACTACTTGCCTTGACAACCGATGAGCAGCTTTTGATTGCTATGTTTGTGCTAACGTTAAGGTGATACAAGAGTGTTTAGTGATATACTAAGCATTGTGCTGCAGAAAAAATAATGGGTTAACCGATTCATTGTCCTCTGCATGAATACAATTCTTTCGGGGGCGAGGGAAGGAATAAAACAAAAGGCAAGCCCATAATGATACTTCTTCTTACGAGTATCCCGTTGGCTTTAAAGAGCTTGTATAGTGTAGGTCCATGCCAGTGAGGCAACCAGAAGTTTCACGGCCTACGAAAGCAATAGGGAGAGTCAAAGAATTTCAAAACAAGGCAGAAATGAAAGCTTGTGTGTCAGCCTTTTACAATGACACTTGCCAATGTCACTTCCATCTTGGATATTTTAGGAGTTATTTTAGAGGAATTAAATTGACTCCTACAATGAGTCGCTAGAGTGATGAGTTCCACAGAGTGGAAGTCCCGTCGGATTAGGGACATTAAAATTTCTTGGGTGAAGTATATTCATTGACGTAACCGTGACGTCAGATTGAGCTTTTGGTGAAAAAAATCATGACCTTCGGTGAAAGAGGTGTTGCATTAAGACTCGCGAATACGTACTACGGAGTCTTTGACAGCTCCTTTAACGTATGTGCTCTCTCTATGGCCTATGTACTCAGTACTTTGGCGCATTCACTTGTGAAACAATCGGTCATGTCAGTTTATCTATGCCCCACACCTTTGTAGGTCAGGAGTTTAAAAACCAAGTTGGTATTATCATCCAACAAAGAAGGACACCGATAAAGAGGAAAAACCCTGGATAACGTAAACCATTCTGTTCAATGTGTATTTTAAATGAGTTTTTTTTTTTTTTTGTAACCTACGATCCAATTACATCACTTGCTCTCATACCCCTACCCCATAATCTTTCGGCTACGCCAAAATGCCTAAACCCTAAGATCGAAACTGTGACGTCATTAAAACTTTTTTTTTTTTTTGCACCTTTCAGATGTTAGAACTCCAGATGCTGAGAGCTTATTACCGCTACCTCTTCCTATCTACAGTAAGTATTGCGTAATTACTTGGTGTGACACATGGTTAGGGTCAGCTGGAATATTTCTGGACTTTGGGATTCTCTTTCTGTTTGTTTATTGCCTGTTTGTCTGTGTATTACCTTTCTTTCTGCAGTCTGTCCTTCCGTCGTCCCTCACTCAGTCTCTGCGTCCATTTACCTGTCCGTATGTCCCTTTGTATGTCGGTCCGTTTATCCTCAGTCAATCCGTCGGTTTCTCTGACCTCTCTGAGTTTGTCTGTCCATAGAATGGTGATTTTTGTTATGTTCGAAGAAAGTGCTTAACACTGGGCTCAAATTGATCTGTTATGTATGGTTAAATAAGCATTGAATTCAAAAAATTAGACTTAGAAATAAAAGGCTCTTATACAAATTCTTCAATTTCTTTTGTGTTTATTTCTCAGTACACGCAATATTGTCACATGACCAACAGTTGATTCTATCGGTAAATATGAAAAAAAGTTTGCTCAGGTCGTTGTATGGGATTTACTAAAAATGAAATAATGTGCCTAAGCCCCTATGTATTCCAATGGGACCATGTTTGTTTGCTAAGAGTTGAGCAATAGGTCTAACCTGTGTGAATTTAATCAGTTATTTTCTGTTACGAAATCACCAGCAGTTTAAGATTACTTGAACCTCATCTCCACATTTCCCTTGGAGAGATTATGACCTTGTAAATCAGGTACGATTTTGAAAATTCTTTAAGTATAACCTTATGAAAAATGAGAGTTTCAGGGATGTACAAATTTGCTCGAGTCTTCTATTTAACAACAAATGGAGGTCGAAAATAAAATTTTAATTTGATTCCTACAGCAATTCTGAGGCTTTAATCTCTTCTTGTGTCGAATTTGCGTCTACGTTTCATTAGGAGAGCCCGTGGGGCTTTTAACTTACAGTGTAATTTTGTATATTGGGTACTTTTCACATAAATATTCCGACAATTTTAATGAATTAAGTAATGTCGACGTTAATATGAATGTCAAAGGCCGCGACCCTTGTCAAAGAGTTTAAGGGAGAAAGGTGAAAAACTGTGTTTTTAATTCAAAAATATTTTACATTTTTAGGATAAAATATTATAAACCTTTCGATCCCTCATCCTTTCTCAGCTTTAAATAAAAACATAAGTATCCTTAAACTTCAGCATTTTTATCGCACTCTCCGGCTTTCTTTTTTATAAACATACGGGAGTACTTTCAATGGGGTGGGGGAGGAGGAGGGGTGAGCCTTTTCTCTTGATATTTTAATGCAAAGATGTGACTTGTTTACCAAAAATACTTTATGTTGTATGTGTGGAGGGTTCACCCCTAAGCTCCATCTTGTACGCTTTTATTCATTTTAAATCTGCCAAGCAAGAAGGACAAATAACTAATTGTGTACAGATGAGTTTTACGAAATGTTTGGAAACAAATTTGTCATTTGAATTTCTCTTGCTTTTTTATCTCTTTCGTCGGTACTAAATACGTTGACCCATCCGTGAAAGCATAGGCGGGATTACGGGGGCAAGGGGGCAAATATTTGAGCCCCACTTCTATCCAGACCTCATTAATCATGAAATTTTCATAAACAATGAACGGAAGGGGAAGCAAGACCAGAGAAATTTCGAGGAAGTTTTTGAGTATCATGGGTAAATTTTGCAATGTAAAATAAAGGATAACATTAATATCAAATACCATAAAAAGTGCCAGAATTTTTTTATCTCGGCATGGCTTTGCGCGCACCCGCAATGAAAACTAACTAATACTGGGCGGAGCCAAAGGTGGGTAGGCATTGGGAAATTGTTTTTGAAGATTTTGCTTGGAACCTTGATAAAAATTCTTTCAAAGCATAGGCATCGTCTACCCGCAACACTTTTGTGACTTAAAGCCCTGAAATGAGGGTCATAACAGTACTTAACGCAAGTAATTACGCGCACTATAGTCCTGGCATACACTATTCAGAAACTTACTCGTGTACAGGAAATGGCAATTCTCAATAAACTGTTCGGCGATCCTCGCTTGAGTTTAATAAAAACAGGATTCACGTTAGTATCTGCTGTCCTTATAAGAAAACTTTTGTAGAACTGTCTCTCTATTACTTCCTTTCAGGACAGCTTGAGTAAATTACTATTTCCAAAACCCGTGCAATCCCTCTCGCTGTTTATTTTCCCTACCAGATACCAGGGAGTTGCTATTTGTCAAATGGCAACTCCCTGCAGATACCACCATTCTTTTTACACTGACTGACGGTTACTATCACTACCTTTAATTTACAATCATCAAAAGAACAATATTCCAGGACGCAGAGTTTTCTCTAGAAATGGTCCAGAATGACCGCAAAAGCCATTACATTTAAGAAAACCCTCGGGGAGCACGGTTATTCCCCAGCCTCTGGTCTGGCGTCTTCGGCACTAGAGGTTAAGGCTTCCGCCGGCCACACTTTATAAACATTCAGCCGCCAATAAAAATTCCTCCCTGGCATTTTTAATGCAGACGCACATAGTCACGCCTCTGCCCATAGCCTTTAATTGATTCTGGAAAGTAATATACACCTATAACCGTCGAAATTTGATCGTCCTTACAAAAGATACTTTTCCCTAGATTTTTGGAACTACCAGTATCTTTTTTCACAGTAATAAAAAAGGGAAACTTGAGGGTTCCCTTGTCCCAGGTCATCGACAGAAATGGAGCCTAAAAGAAAAGAAGGAGAATCTTTTGTGTAATTGATATTATCGCATTCAAAATATAAAATAATACAAAAGGCTTCAATAAAGTGTCTGAAATATCGCTGTTTTCTTCGGCGCGCTTCGCGCGAATCCATTTTAAATATTGTTTCGTGGCTATTTCCTGTAGAATATCTTGCTTGCTCCATAGCTTCGTATTAACACTTCCATTATCATTGTAACCACCCACAAGCAAAACCCTCTTCATCATAAAGATGACCTGTTATTCTGAGTAAGGCTGTTATTGAAATGGTCAAAATGTGGTTTTTGAGAGCCGATGAGTTTTAAGATAGCCAAATGGTTCTTTCTAATGATTTCAATTCTGTAAATATCTCATGGATTCCGGGGGCCCTTCCCTCCTGGACCCCCACATGTCCGTTTGCCCCGGGACCCCATCAGGGGCCCTACGACGAGCTCCTGGATCACACGTCTTCAAGGAAGCCCTTCGCGCTCCCGCGGCGTCTTTGGCACCGTTTGGTATTCCACTCGTGTTTGCCCTCACTTTCATACACCGGAAGATGGCAGTCGTCGATTTTTCCCAACAAAATGAGGTATTGTTGCGCATAAATTTCCCCCATGGCTTGGTCATTCATCAAATCGAGCATTAAGCAAATCTGCCGTTTTTATCCGTCAAGTTAGTAGGTATGAATACGAATAAGAACTGTACTGATTATACAAGATACTGTTTTCTCGAAGACAAGCTAAAGGTGATCTTTCTTATACTTAAACTACGTAGGTTTAGCCAACTTTATGGGCATGTTAAGTGGTTGCCTCAAACTAACTTTTATATATCAAGTAAATGATTCCTTCGTTGTTGCCCGGACAAGTGTTTCTAAAGAAAAGTCATGAAGGCTATCTTATACCGCAGGCGAAAACAGGACATTACAACCTAAAGGAGGTATACGACCCAGAGGGGTGCGTGACTTAACTTGAAAACAACAGAGAGCCATGGGGTGGTACAAACAAAAGCAGTCTTGTATAGCAGTCAGCAACAGGCTTTGTTACAAAAGTGAATTTTTAATTCTAGCCCTGTCCCTGTTTCCCACACAAGAAAGGGAATCTTGCATGCACCATAGCTCCATGCATGCACTGAAACGAGAAAATCTTACAAATTAAAAATAAAACCAAGAGTTATTTACCTTAAAATTAACAACTGTTTTCAAAAAAGGATTTATTACTACAACACTTCATCACTCAGCCCAATAAGATGGTACATAAATTCAAATTGAGTTGATCTTATTTGCATATTCATACACTTAATTCACAATAATGAGATTTCAGATTTATAACAATTTCATAGTTGACCTCAGGTTTTTACTATTTTGTCTATTTTATACAGGATATTCATTTACCAGTGTACGAAAATTACTCGGGCGATGACGTCAATATGACGATTCTCCACCTAACCAATCGTTCGAGTCCTTACTACAAGAGGGTTATCAAAGAATGGCGTCGAGTAACCAACGGCAGTGTGATGATGGTAAGATCTTTGTCACTCTTTAAAAATCAAACACTTATTGCATGTTATGCTAATTGGCGCAGTTTCTAAATCCTGCATCACAGGGCCACTGGATTACAATAAACTAAATAAATCAAATCAATATAATGAAACTGGAATTTTTACTCTTCCTCTTTCATTTGTCTTCCACATTCAGATATATTCAGTGGAGTATGCTCGTTTAGAAGTTTCTTTCAAATTTGTAAGATGCTTAATTAAACCAAATTGTGACTTAATGGAGGAGACAATGTTACGTTGTAACTTTCGTAGCGAATTTTCATCCAATTTTACTGAACTTTATGACTAATATAGGCTTCACTTTAAGTAATGGTGCAGGACTGGGAGGTAATAGAATCTGATACCTTTTGAAATAAAAATGATTTAAAAATATTACTTTCTCACAACATATTACTCTGTACGAGGTAAAAATATACATTGTTATATACGAAAATATAATATAAACATGAAAATATAATTTCAAAGGTTAGGCGTAACTCTTGATAAGGTAGTCAAAAGACCATAAGCACAACGAATTGGCGATAGTTTCACCCGAACCACCTCGAAAAATTTCCAATGATTACCCCTACACAGGTATAAAGTGAATTTCTTTTTCCATCAATTACCCCAAAGCTCTTTATTTTGTGTTTTGTTTTTCTCTGGTTGAGTAACACTATCTCCCAGCTGTATAGTGTTATCTTTATACAGAAAAGTTGGCTTTCCACTTCTCTTATAAATGATTATATCAAATTTTGAGTCAGTCCTCGCGTTCACTAATACCTTCTATCAACTTGCTGTCCAAGACAAACAATACACCGATAAATGGTGTTGTCAAATCCATTATTATTCTTCTATAATGAATTTGTTGTTTTTAACCCAATGGCCATCTTGCTGCGTTACAAGTTATTTTCAAGTAAACTCATAGGCCTAACATTATGGTCAGAATCAAAATGCGGATAATCTTCTTCACGGGCATATTTTGCGGTTGCGTTTGTGATTTAGATCAACTTTGAGAGGCCATTTCTTGACCGATATATCGATTTCGTTACGCTACATTTCTGATTGGTTTAACATTCCGATGAGGCATGTGAGATGAGACAGTTCCTCTAGCTTTTGTTCCTCCCGTTTGACATGTTCAATGGAGCAGAGATTACAACAATAAAGACGTGCGACAGAAAATATAATTATCATAGGGTCACGTGGTTATTGTCAAACGATCTACACATTAGACCGTGAAGTACATTAACCTTCTGGATATCTCTACAACCTTGATTTCTTCAGATGATTCCAAAGTTGTTTGTGTTAAATTTTCCACTTGGCGACTTTTTTGTTTACTCTCCAGGCCGGCAGGGATCACAAAGGGGAAGGTGCGTCTACTCTAGAAAAATGCTTCGTCCCTATAGAATGTTTGTCAGAGCAAACACTACTTCTGCGTTAACATGACTTGCCCCCCACTCCGCCGACCGGACTCTGTTTGCTGAGATCCTAAGCTTCCCAAACCATGACATGACTGAACAAGGAATATGCCGCACAGCGTGCTACTTAGGCAACTCCCCTCCCCCGAATAATATCTTATTTCCATTCAGCACATTGTTTTGCTTCTGGTTTGTTACTCTTCTTTATGAGGGTACTTTTCCTATCACCTTTTTACCAATCTTTTTCCCGGTTTGTTCATTTTGTGACAAGTAGCACCTCTTACTTGACCTGTGTGGTAGGTCTCTTAGGTAAGATTGACTTGATTTCTTTGCCATCATCCGAGATCGACGAAAGGTGCTCATGGATTTTATTTAAGTTGTAATTTTAGCAATTGTGGTAACACACTCACAATGTCTTAATCTATTTGGTCACTGCTGGGCCTTTTCTAATTAGCAAATGTAGGCACCATCGACCTTAAAGGGGTCGTATTATATGGTTCCCATCATCTTTAATCGAAAAGATTGGGTTGACGAAATGAGATAAAATAAATAAGTTGTAGATGTGCCCACGTCAATGAAAAAAGAAATATATCCGTGCTAGGGAAGTCCAACACCCCTTCCTATGAAAGGGCAAATCCAGGTTTGGAGAAAGTGTGCTCGTCTTGATGGAAATGGAGGGTTCGGAGGAGTCCTGGAAATGTTTTAAAAAAATCAGTATATTATGCGACTTGGGAGGCGCTTTGAGCCGTAAAATCTTAAATAGCACAATAACATTTTCAGCATTTCCATGGTCAATAAAGGCAAAAAACAAGTTCAAAACAGAGCGGCTGAAACTTCAGAAAAATGACTTTAAGTAGATCTAAAGTCTAGAATTACAAGAACCTATAGTTTAGAGATTAGAAAATGAATTTCATTCAGCTTATTCGGTTGCTGAGATATAAAATGTTGAAGTTTATTCACTTAATTTGAAATAGCCGATTACGCAATAATTTGTGATGTACTTCTTGTACAACTCAAATTACCTCCTTTTGTTTCCCTTTGAAATTAAGATATCTGTGTGACCTTAAAAAATTTACTGTTCCCTTGCATAGCATGTTGTGTGGAGAGGACTTTTATAGTAAGTTACCCTATAACAGTAAGACAGTAATCACATTTTGGCACAAGGTGCAGCGGCTTTCGAAAAAAAAAACAAAGAAAAGCAAAGACGGTAATTTGCATAGTACAACAATGACTTCACAAATTTTGCTCAATCTAAAAATTTAAATTGAGTGAGTAAGCTTTAACATTTTATATCTCAGCTCAGGAATGTCCTGTGAAGATGGGAGTTGGACTACCTGGATGCATTTTTCAAGTTTTGTAACGTAACATATGGTTTTGTAATTTTAGACTTAAGGTACACTTTAAATTCATCCAGGTCTGCCAAAACTAGGAGAGCGGGAGGATGATCCCCTACCTGATATGGCGCCTGTTACGAGTGGTAGCCAATAATGATCACAGTTCAATGACATCCGATCTCAATCCTTTAAATAAAACCAAGAAAAATATTTGGCAAGGATAAGACGTCTAGTCCACCTTCCGAACAACCAAAAACCTTCTCATGAGGGGAATTGTCCCAAAGAAAGGCCCATGGTCATATTTACTTTGTAGCAATGGAACATAGCTGGACCCATCTGGAACCGATGTGCCCTGTTTAACTACGTTGTCTCTCAGACTTTGCCCATTTCATCCAAATTTCGTTGTATCTGTTCTTTTAATAGACATCTACTTGCTACATCGACGTTTCATTTTTGGTTTGTTTGTATTTTTTAATTGAATTTCTCACTATGACTTTTTTCAGTCTGAGTCCTCATTAATGATTGATGCTGTCCATGTTGTCGTTAATGGGCTCAAAACAATGGAACATTTCAACTTACCACAAGGTCTGAGCTGTAAAGACCATCGCAGTCGTTGGAATAGGGGCTCGGAGTTAATTCAGGAGATACTAACGGTAAAAAATGATACGTTGTTTCAAGTAATTTTTTCATTCCATAAAAGAATATTTTCATCCGCAAACTTAAACAATTGACACCATACAGTTACCAGGGCCCTGTTTCATAGAGAGTTACGATTGATCTTAAGTTTGATCTGCTATGCAATGGTCCTAATGAAATCAAACTTGAGATCGATCTTAATTAACCTCTTATTATTTAGGACCCAGATTTCTTCTATTATACAGTTTTGATATTGAGGTCCGTCCTTCCTTCACATAGAATAACGTTGGCGTCATCAGATGATGAGTTCTTTATCAAACCGTCAACAAAAGTTGATCTTATAACGCGCACGTGGTCTTGATGAATTACGCCGACTCGTGGTTTTAATCCGGGGAGCGTTACTTGATAAAGAGTGCATTCACATGGAGAATTTGGTCACCGACTAATGAGTTCGTTATCTGATGACGCACACGTTACCCGATATGAAAGGAGTATATGATATATTACAGTTAAAATGATTGTTTTCGGTGACATTAACGATTACAACAATTA
The DNA here is from genome assembly GCA_029531755.1 of Holothuria leucospilota. Taxonomy (NCBI): domain Eukaryota; kingdom Metazoa; phylum Echinodermata; class Holothuroidea; order Aspidochirotida; family Holothuriidae; genus Holothuria; species Holothuria leucospilota. The sequence continues at coordinate 1,300,602 of CM055976.1, read as the reverse complement.
CGATCTTGAAGATGACTGACGACGATAGCAGCAGGGCTGACGATGTAGATAACAAATCCATGTCGTTCTGGTACTTAGTGTTTGTGTTAGTGTAACACTGATGTGTGTGATGATAATAATGATGACGACGACGACAACGACGATCACAGTAGCAAGGGCGATGGCGATGATGATGAAAAATGATGAAAATAGAAGCCATCACGAAGACCTCCTTCTGAATATGGTACTGATGACGATACCAGTGGTGTCAATTTTGATGACGATATATGTTATCTAATTATCAACACTGCTTATAATGATTATGCCTTACTAATTTTAAACACTTGAATGGACAACAGAGGTAAATGCAAATTACAGTTTTAGAGAGGCCAATTTGCTTTTGTTTTTAAGAATACCCTTGCTATGTCAAGATTTATGCATATGCATATTTCTTGCATTCAACAATTTGATGTTTTTGATATATTTTAGACTCAGTATGACCGGGGATTGACAGGTCCCATGGATTTTGATGAATCCTGGAACAGGTACCAGCCAACCATTTATATATCGGAGCTTTACAAGGAGAATATGGAACAGGTATTTACTGTTAACACGAATATTGTATTTATTAAACAATTAATCAATGATCTCAATTATTAACCTAACCAACCTAACCAAAAAGTGAACTATTTTATTTTAAAGTAAAGTTTAGATCAAGCCCTTAGTCATGGGTGGGAAGATGGGGAGCATTTTAACATCTAGACACTTTGGCCCCAAGAAAATTGAAAAGTACTATTGCCTTGATGCATGTTCCCATATCGTCCTTCAAAGATATGTTGTCGCCACTGGGATTAGTATCGCCCCCTTCCGATACCTTTTCTGTTTAAGTCAGGCAAAATATCTATTTGAAAGTTATATACCCATTCGGGGTAGATTTTAATCGAGCTTGGCCTGTGTAGCCAAACGGTAATATGATTAGGCATGCGTGACCACTATAGTTTACAGTAGGATTTGATGCTGTACGGGTTTAGTCCAATATAGTCGGTACTCTCAGCATGAAGTCAAACAGACGGTATGATGGGCTATCAAGCAATACCGATATACCGGAAAATAAAAAGCGGTATTATTAACTGTTGTCCATACGACTGTTCATCAATAAACTGCCTCAGTCACGTGATCATATGTGACCTTTAGTCTTCATGGGCAGTTTTCCACACACACGACGCATTTCATGTGTACGATTACGTTTTGAAAAATTCCTATGTATTCAGTGTAATTTTGAAAAATTCCTATGTACTCAGTGTAGTAGATTTTCGTAGGACGGTAAACCGGTAATTGCCTTTCGTAATGCTGAGTCCAAAAAAAGTTTCACTACCTCCTTTTTATTCCCTTACAGATAGGCTTCTGGTCTGCATATTCGGAGCCGTCTCTAACTTTGGAACCATCTTCAACAAAATATGGTGGCAATCCATCATACTTAAATAGAACTCTAATTGTTGCTACTATACAGGTAAGTAATACATAAACTTGGCTAGATTTTCTTGTTGCAAAAGACAGGCGAGCATAGTAGTTCCTTTAAATCTGAGGATGGCAACATTTTTACACCATGGCCCAATGAAATTCTCAGGCATCCAACCATGACCCAAACTGTCATACACTTCAAATCCCCCCCCCCATCCCCTCAGTATTATCGCTTGGCAAAACCTATCTATGTATCGTTTGGAGATAGTGGATGCTAATGAAATAAGGGCGAGACCCTCATTTACGTGCAATTATAGGTTTCATCAATGGCGGAGTTCTTACACCGAAGAATGAGAAGATGAAGGAGCTCTTTTATGCTATACCTTGGGTTTGGTGCATTGAGATTCAAAATAAGGATAACGTTTATTCAATATTTGCATCAAAAATGAATGCAAACATTGGGAACCTACGAAAAGAGTACTTGGTACAGAGGAAAATTAAAACGCAGTGATAATATAGCGTTTGGGCGGGTTTAGTCCACACCAGCATCCATGTTAAACCTTTACATACTTTTAAGAGCACTGAACGTGCGTGTGCAACCTAGTTGGAATGAGACCCTTTTATGCTAATTCTCTTGTTCTGAGAACAAAACGATCGATAAACAGTATCCCACATGCATTTCTGTGTAACTGGATTGTGTTAGGTCTGCATGAAAGCAGAAATGTGTACAATGTACAATGTTCATTAATGAACGAATTAATTTGTTAGTAAGATATTAAATCAAATTTCCAAACAAACTTGATGTACCTGACCAAGGAACTTTTTTTGTCACCAGATGTTGTTTCGTGCTCGTTTAATTCCTCTTTTGTCACGTTGAATGGAGAAAATTGTCCATTGTCCATGTTTTGGTTTTCCCCGATTCTAAAACAAACTCGCAACCCTTTAAATGTCCTTTACTATCCAGGCAATGAGACATTAGGTCATGACCCATAGGTTGCCGGCCGTCGCTCGAAATGAGCACCATTGCTTGGTATAGTTCACTCCAAAAGTTGAAAATTGCTTTTTGTGTTGAAACCGGTCACTGAACTGTTGCCGGTGCCATAATTAATTGCATCGGACCGTCTAGACGTCCTCACGAGTTTCACGCAATGTTCTTACTCCCCTTTTGATTTTCTTATTCACCTGGGAAGAAATGCCGAAATGCCGACAGCAAATAATAAGAGCATGGACTGAGAGATCATGTAAACAAAAAAGAAAGAAAAAAAAACATCAAAGGTACCGATTGCATCGAGTTATTAGCGTCTAATATACATTGCCCTAAGAATATTAAGCATTACGTTCTTGATTACCCAGAGTGACGTCATGAATGGGGCAAAATGAGCATAAAGAGGAGAAATTTGTAGCAAGAGAGTGTTAAAGTACAAATAAATACATACTGAGAAAAAAAAATGTCAGATCATGGACTGGTAGTACTTCCATGGTTGAAGGTTTTAAAGGGAAAATGCAGTCACCCCAATCAGAGTTAGTGTGCCCCGTCACTCCAGTTCATGAATGGCCTATTTTGATCATGTAACAATGTTTTTGTTAGTGCATTGCAAAATTCAAGGGGAATTTCAACGTAAGGACAACGGAGGAGGATTATATTATTCTCAGTCTTCGTATCAATCACCTGTTTTGCAGAGTACATGCTGTACGTTTCTTCAATGTGTGTGTGTGCTTTTTTTTTAATTTACAGGAAAACCCATACGTTATGCTGAAGAAAGTGGAAAATGGAGTACAATTTAAAAATAACAATGATAGATATGAAGGATTCTGTATTGACTTATTGAAACATCTCTCAGAAAGGATTGGGTTTAATTACGAAATTAGAGAGGTTGAGTCCAGAATTTACGGCGCTGACCTTGGCAATGGAGAATGGTCCGGTATAATCGGGGAACTAATGCAAAAGGTAGGTGTGAACCGAGAAGGCTGGGGACTACAGAGTCCAACTTTTCCGTTTGAACGATTTTCTGTAATTTTTGTCTTAAGACGTTCAAAGTTACCTTAGAAAATGCTAAAATTCTGGAGCGGAATGCTTCCGATCTCCCCCTCCTTCCCCATCTTGCAAGCTTCTGACAGCCCTCTGCTGTTTCGTTGTGTATGATTGGCAACTGAACACCACCGAAATGGACACTATCGAGCTGTGTGCTTGCCACGTCATTTGCTTATACACAATTCTCCTGTGAACTACACCCAATCCTCAACACGATATCATGCATGATAATAAATCTCGAAACTTTTAACCCTAACCCTATTTTGTGCCTCTGACCCTACCCTTACCTCAAGACATTGTATCATGCATGGTATGCATGTCTAGAGACACAAATGTGATACATTACGAAACCAAACGTGAGGATATGGTATGGACTAATTGAGTGAAAATTTTGAAGGTAGCTCGGGCTAGAACTCGACAACGTTGTGATGTACCAGTTGTGAGAAATCTCACTTAACAATACCACACAGATTCAACCCTTGCAATGATGTTTGGTTCAATACATCTCATTCCTCAGTTCTTAAATTAGTTTTATTTTGGTATTCCTCACTAGTTCTGAAACCAAAATGACAGGGAGGACTTTCAACTTACTATAGGTTTCATTGAATTATAGGCGTACGAAGAGGGACTCCCCATTTGAGCGGAAACTTTGTTGCTTTTGGGCAAAATGTATGTAATATTCCGGAAAAGATGTTGAAAATTTTGGGCAAAAGATCTCACCCCCCCCCCCCACCCAATGAAAGTGTTTCCTCACGCTTTTGAGTGTGAGTTAGAATATTCCCAAGTAAACTGGTCTTTCTAAGTTTAGGCTCAGTAATGTGTGTAACCAGTACTAGAGTCCCGCTTCCAAACTTAATTTGACAGTGTCATAATATTGCTTACCTTTAAACATAAGACCGGTCGACAAAACGCAAATGCGTTCCACTCGCATTATATACTAAAGTAAATGAAGAGTCCCACTAATTTACCACGTAAAAGTAAAATATCGTTGACCAAATGTAAGGAAGGACAAATCAAAAAGCAAGTTTTATTCCCGCATATTTTCATCTCACAAATAGCTTTATCGATAGATCTGGAGAAAATTAACAGTCGAAATTAGAGCTTATGAAATAACAGGATTGTAAATAATGAAATCGGTCTTTGTTCTCAGGTTTTAAAATTATGACACATCAGCTATTCACACCGGCTATGAAGGGTGTACTAAACAGTCTGCAAAGTATCCATAAATTAGTCTTACATCAACCATATTACTGCATTGCTTTTGTACTCATGTCCTTTCAAATATAAGTTTGAACTTTCCGTCGAATTCGTCCTTAAAATATATTCTTCCTTCTTCTCAACAGAAAGCTGATTTAGCGGTTGCACCGTTAACAATCACCTACGATCGTGAACAAGTAGTGGACTTTTCCAAACCGTTCATGTTTCTGGGGATAACCATTCTATACAGAGTTCCAGAACCACAAAACCCCGGTGTATTCTCTTTTCTTAGCCCATTAGCCTTCGACGTCTGGTTGTACGTTGTAATCGCTTATCTCCTTATCGCGTTATCACTCTTCCTTCTTGCCCGCTTCAGCCCCTACGAATGGTACAACTCTCACCCCTGTAACCCAGAATACGACGAAGTGGAGAACCAGTTTAGTTTCTTCAACTGTCTATGGTTTTCGTTTGGGGGTCTGATGCAGCAGGGGTCAGAAATTAACCCAAGAGCTTTTTCAACTCGAGTTCTGAGTGGTTTTTGGTGGTTCTTTTCTCTCATTTTGATATCTTCCTATACCGCCAATCTGGCGGCCTTTCTTACTGTTGAGAGAATGGTGTCGCCAATACAAAATGCAGACGATTTATCCAAACAAACAGATATAGAATATGGAACACTGACCGGCGGATCAAGTGAAACATTTTTCAAAGTAAGTAAAGTACAGAGGAGGGTATAATACTTCATTTAACTTTAACCATGACTTAGTAAAACAGTGACAAAATACGAAAGATACATAAAATCAGTGACTTACACTCTCTTTCAGTCTTTAGTGATGAAAAGACAATCTCAATAAAATGATCCTCTTGAAAGTTATGGACTTTTAAAAAAATATTCAATTTTACTGTGATAAATTGCATTATGACAAATCTGTGATGTCATACAATCAGACTGATGGAACAACCTTTTGTATTATTTATTTATTTATTTTTTGTAGTCTTGTTTCAGTTAGATGAAATATGTAAGCAATTTTAGACTTGTGGCGGATACTCTTAGAAAAAGTTAAACACAATCTACAATGAAAGCTATCCAATATTTCCATAGTAGTAAGCGAGCAGGCGCGGATCCAGACTGGGGATTTTCTGGCTTAACCACCCCCCCCCTTCGGCATCACTTTCTTTTTTGGGACGGTTTCAAAGCTGTACTTCAAGGTTTATGTATTCAAATTTGATTACTGAATACCAGGAAATACCATTGAACAGTGTCTTATATGCAGGCCCGTCGGAAGGTATTTAAAAGTGGTACGGTATTTTTCGGTGTTCGAAGGGGCAGAGCCCCTCGTGGGGGTTCAAGGGAGCGAAGCCCCCTTGAAGCTTTTGGATTTTGAAAAATGAAATTGCGTATTTCCATGGGAAGTTAATACAAGTGGAATATTGATTTTAAGTGGGGATCCTTCCTTTGTCACTACATAAATGTGTGGTCTTGGGGGAGGGGTCTAAGGGGAGGGAGCGGCCCCCTCTCCTTTGAGAAATTTTTGTTAATTTAAGGTTGCTTAGGTGCAAAACGGTGCTATATTTGGGATTTTTTGGAGCTGATCGTACATGGCTGGAAAATGTCCATAATTTAGTGAATTCTAATTTTTCCAACTGACTGGATGTTTTACTAACTGCAGTGGCGGCTCGTAAATTACACCTTTTTTATGCACCCTGCACCCTGCAGTGGGGATCCTTCCTTTGTCACTATATAAAGCTATCATCCTGAAATAGGGGTCTAAGGGGAGGGGGGTTCCCCTCACCTTTGAGAAATTTTTGTTAATTTAAGGTTGCTTAGATGCAAAATGGTGCTATCTTTGGGATATTTTTGGAGCTGATCGTAGTATAGCAAAGGTGTGAAGGACTAGCAAGGCCGTTTTTAGAATGCTTTTTAGTCGTAAGTGTATTAACAATCACCACTGCCCTCCCACCACTGCCCTACCCCTTTTCTTCTCCCTCTCTCTCTCTTAGCTGAAAAATGGTACGGTAAATACCGTACTTACCGTAGCGGTTCCGACGGGCCTGCTTATATGTGTCCCCAGAACCCCCTCTCCCTACCCCCATCGAAGCTTCGTATATTTGACGCTCGTTGTAATTTTCCGGTATTTCATAACATTTTAGAATAACTATCTTCAAACAATGAATTCTTGTGGGTTTTGAAGGGCTTGTGATTATGAAAAAAATTTTTCTCTTTCATTTGTGATCCTCTTAAATTGTTATTGGAATATTCCCTTTAGTCATGGGCTCAACTTAGTGACTTGAAATGACCAGTGGCTTGAAATTACCGGTGCAACTATCAACAAGCTTTCTCTTTTAGCACATGTTTGTAATCTGTGTAATCAAAACTTATGCACAATCTTATGTCTAACTTAAAGTTTACACACTGTAGTCTGCAAGAAAGAAATATGAGGGGAGAGGAAGGCTTACATCTGTCGTATATCCTCCATGCAAAATGTACTGTGTTTTCAGGTGCCCTTACAGTATGTGATATCCAGATGAAATTTGGCATGTACGTTTGTCGGTGTACCCAGGGAGATAATATTAATATTACCCCTCATGTACCGAAGTATATGTTCGTGAACGACGTTTATCACCCATGCCCCCTCCCTGCACCTTTTGTTAATGTCAATAAAGTTAAATTCATGGTACCACATCTTGTGCTGTACTCATAGCGGACAGTGTCCCTCCTTCACATCACCCCTCCCCCTCGTTTCATGATTAAAAACACATTAAGGGTGTTACATATTTGCTTGCAGGTTTTACTTTCAAAACGTTTCACCCTCTTACCTCGTGTTCATAGAATTCAAAAATCGAGACATACAAGACAATGTGGGAATACATGAAAGAGAAACCGAACGTCTTCACATCCGATTATAAGGAAGGCATTGAACGGGTCCTGCAATCGAAAAAGTACGCCTTCTTGATGGAGTCGACAACAGCCGAATATACCATCTCACAACACTGCAATAATTTAACGCAGATTGGAGGCCTCCTAAACTCTAGAGGCTACGGTGTTGGAACTCCTCTGGGTAAGTTAATATGGTGGACGGTAGACCGAATGGTAAATCGGTTACTGTGCTAATTCAAACTGAGTATATCTCAAAAGGCCCTAATGGCCCTAAACCCCTTTAATTAATTTCTTATCAAGCTCAGTCGCTTCGACTTAATTACCAGTGTACCCTTATTCTTGTAATTTTCATTTCTGGTTATTTGAAAATTTCCTGTCTGGCTTGAGTACCATGTTTCAATTTATGTGAAATAAGTACAAATTTGCACATATTTAGTCACAAAATAGGCGATAGTTTCCTAGAAATACCTACCTTATAGCTACTAGAGTGTTACGTCTGAAGGGGAAAAAACTGGACAAAATATCCTGATATCTTGAAATGTCCTTTTTTATACTAATGTTTTGCACGCGACGAATCATAATTTTTGTCCTCCGAGCAGAAGAAATCCCCTCTCTATCAACATCTTTTGCATGTATAATTATCTCGTTAACACATCGTTTCCACTTCATTTGAACACCGTTAGCATAATATACCTTCAATATGACATATTCGTCATATTTAATCTCCCTCTCAGGCTCCGATCTCAGAGATAAAGTTACTAAAGTCATTCTGCAGCTACAAGAGCAAGATACTTTACTTCAGATGAAGAATAAATGGTGGAAGACTGATAAATGCGTACAAGAACAAAAGAACAAGGAAGATGCTAATGAGCTCGATTTATCGAATATCGGCGGTATCTTCCTGGTCCTTTTAGCCGGTCTGGTCGTAGGACTCATCACAGCTGTTTGTGAATTTGTTTGGAAATCGAGACAAAACGCAGAAATTGACAGAGTAAGTTAGTTGTAAATGTTTACTGCAGTGATGTAATTGCTATCGTGATGTGAAAGAATTAATTTCTTTCTGAATTTGAGTTACAAAGAAATAGCAAGTAAATAGAAATTGATGTCGAAGATAAAATATATTTTGAATGTTTAGGCTGGGTATGAATAAAAACTGTCATGTAGGTTCTAAAATAATCCGACCGAAACAAAACATATGAGATTAGTTTGGGAGTCGGCCATAAGGGTACGAGAAGAGGGCAGGGGGGAATATACCCTCCCAATTTGGGAAAAAAATAGAGGATCCAGTCGGGCAAATGAGACAACCAGGAAAATAAATTATGCCCTTTTGCAACCGAACAGCGTTATCAAAATTTGGGCAACTTGGTCCAAAATACTAAATTCGGGAAAAATTATCCCTGACCCCCAGAAATATTGACCCCCGTACGCCTATGTAGTCGGCATTGCATGACTAATAATGCAATAACGGATGATTTGTTGGATCAACTATCATGTTATGTAGCAAATTAATATTACACGTGTAGGAATGAGATGTCATGTTTCTTAAACTAATACTGGTTTCAGTTATCTCGGTAAGCTGCATAGAAAGGGCATGTGGGAGCACATTACTTACCTTGATGTTGTAGGATAAGACGATTCTTTTCAGTGTGAAAAAGCGAAAAAAATAATGCAAACTTTTGCCGTGATTAGTGCGTAGTAAGCTGTTCATCCGTGGTCAGGGAATTTTAACGCCATTTTGGTTGCTTCGTTGTAAGTTATTGCGTCTTACTTCAATAGACTTGCGAAACATCTTTGGTAAATTTAGTACGTACTAAGACAAATTGTACAACGGTTATTTACTGAGTGTACGGTTATTGTTTTTAAACTCTACCACAGAAATCTTTATGCGGGGAAATGATGGCAGAAATGCGGTTTGCTTGCCGGTGTAACCGGAAGAGACGATTGAGTAAGACGGTAGACCAAACCTATATACCGGCTACTATGTACCATCGACAAAGTGTTAACGGCAACACAATTCCAATAGCCGAAACCGTCGCATGACGTCATGTATCATCGCCAGAGAGGTTTTCAATGGTCTCTCTGGACAAATAGGGTACTTGAATTTACATTTGTCTCGAAGTAGTCTCCAAAACTACAGGAAATAATGATCTATCGGAACATCGGCATATTGGACTGCTGAACGGAGGTTCGTGATCTTACTGGATGGTATCACCTAACTATATAAATGATTCTGCTGACGTCTGGCGTCGAGGTTTTTGAATATCGACGAAAATGAAACTCGGAGTAGACTAGAGTTTAAAGTCTTGTACCACAAAACTATTTTTGATTGCAACCAACACTTATATAACACCATTCATGAAGTGCTTGTAATCTGTAAGATTATCAAAACAGCATGGATACGGAAAGGTTGTCTCCCATATGCTGTTGAATATTCATAACTTAGTTTCAACTTCCACTTTGAAAGATTCCGAGCAACTCCCGAAAACTTGATAAAGAGTCACAAATAAGATGTGCAATTTTAGTAAGAAGTATAATAATACATCTATTGAAACCCCCCTGATCTTAGTACCTAGAGGTATTTCTAAGACAGGGTATCTGAGTCTGTGTCTAGGATCTGTTTTAACAATAATAATAATACATATTGTAAGACTCTTTGACGTTTTGGGGGTAATAAAATTCATTGTCGGCTGGGAGAATACACTTCTCCAGCGCCCTCTCTCTGGTGTCTCTAACACAACGTCTGTGTAACATTTACATTATTTAAATTATTCAACTGATGGGTAAGTTCGTAACGCAGGGAAGATTGCAATGTTGTGACCTCGTGAAAGAATGGCTCTTACATATCTAGTATAATTATTATGTAAAATCATGTACGCAATAATTAACTCACATTTCCTTGATTTCAGTATTATTTAGTAACTCGGAAATGTGAAATAAACTGAACTGAAACTGATTTTCAAGGTACTAAAATTGAAGAAAATTATATGCATGGGTAATTTTGTTGACGATGGCTCACAACTCCTAGACCCCCCCCCCACACACACACACACACTTAATATCCTCCCCGGCAAAATATTTTCTTGTTATATAGTAAGCTTTGCATCATTTACAGTACCAGGTGGGTCTGTATCCGGGAGGGGTCTGGCACTCATTTTTATTATGGGATCCAAGTTTGTCAAAGCCACGATTCCAGATATTTATACTTAACACTAATATTTGGGAGTGTTTTGTAGCGCATGTATCCATACTACAGAATGCTTAAGGTACTATTGAATTCTTAAATCGTTCAAAATCTGTTCATTCCAAGAATCCACCGCTCCAAGGGGCTATAAAACGATTTCTACCATTTTCGGAGCCCAAGGTTAAAAACTCACTAAGTATTTTTAAACTGGCCTAATTTTTAGACTGGCCTATGATTTGAGACCGAGTTTTTGTCCAAAAGGAGGTAAAAACATGGTGCAAATATATGACAGTACTTAGTCCATGTGCCAATACAAACACAAGTTTTGTTTCTCGAGATATGATCAGCTCGATACCGACGTGGTATTGGAGGTATAAAGAAAGCCATCTAAAAGTCTACACATAACTTTGCAGGTTTGCTACCTTTGACAGTTTGGGTCCCCAGTCGGTAACATTTGTCATTTTAGGCACTGACTCCACTGTCCCAGGTTTTCATATTCGTGGCTGTGCAGTGGCCAACAGGCGAAGGGTGTTACATACAACTTAGGGCAGATGACTTGAAAAACATGTAGTGCACATAATCTCATTACAAATAGGAACTGATACGGTTATTTGTTTATTTTCAATGACTCGGAATTCCTTTAGCTGAAACATATCTGTGCATAACCAGTAGCCAGGTCTGACATAGGGCCACACCGGCACGAAAAAGGAGCTTATCCTTGAAAGTGTGTTTCATATAACATTTATCTTGGTAGTGGAATTGCCAGACGAGGAGGGTACAGTAGTCTGTGAGGACGAGGGATGGGTAGCAAGGCCTCAGTGTCCCGTCTGGCTAAGGGCCTGAATATTTAGGGGGAAAGGGCTATAACATTCTATTTTGTTTCGATTTTCTAAAGAGGCCATAATTTGTCACGAAAGTAGAATGTAGCTAAGAATAAAAGGAAACATTGACAAAATAAAATTAAAAACAACCGTGCAATAGGTTTAGAAAGAGAAACCTGAACTGGGACAGCATTATCTTTGACACGTACAGGCGCACAGGACTACTTTCTACTGGATAAACACCTTTGCCTGAATTTGACGCAGCCAGCAAGAGGGCAGGGGGGCAGAGTGCTTCCCACAGAAATTTTGGGGAAGCGATGGGCGATGTTGAAAAAATGAAGGAAAGCAAAAAAAAAAAAAAAACGGCGAGAGGAGGGAGGGATGGGAAGTTGGTGGAACAGAGTGAGGGGTAGGGGCCAGGGGAGGGTAATTGGGAAATAGTGGCTTTACAAGTGTGATCTTTTTATGATATTGAAAACTAAGACGAAACAGATTAACAGAACAATTGAAACAAAGTGTTCTGGAAGGTGTGAAATTATCGTTGATTCGAGGTTTCGATTGGCGATACATGCGCCTGTTGCTTGTATGCGGTCGAAAAAACCGTCGAGTATGCGGCTCGGGGATGAGTAATGACGAAGGAAACTGCAGCAGAATGGACGGCATATTTATTTTATGCACGACGCATTGGCAGTACACTCTAAACACATCTAGTCAATTGGGGCATGAACCGGAATCTTGTCAAATATTTGACAAGATTTGTTTCAAAATTGACTAGAAATGGTTCAAAAATAAAACTGTTCGTTTCATTTATGAGCCGAATCTAGTCAAAGATTTGACAAGATTCCGGTTCGTGCCCCTATTGATTAGATTCTATTCAAATTTGACTGGAACATTTTTAGAGTGTAGGCCTCCGAACAGTTAATCAAACCCTTGTATATTAATGATGTCATAGCTGCTGGAAATAGTGTTCCGGATCTTTTCTCATTTTCTCCTTTTTTACAACAGATTACGCCTTGGAGACTGAACCCTAACCCTTTTCCGAACCATAGTTCTGATTTTGAAACTTAATAAATCCCGAAAAATCATTGGTTGTCAATGCCACCTAAGACTATTGCCAAAGCGTCCTACAACAAATAAATTTATTCGAACAGACGCTAGGTCTAGGGCTGTCGTTTGCGTATATGACCTATCTACAACACACTGAATACTCAATTGGACCGCACCTCTAAAAACCCCTGCGGAGAACACTGGGATCTAGTATAAAGAGAAGCAAAATATAGCACCAATTTGCATCTAAGCCCTTCGAGACGGCAAAAAAGTTACAAAGGGGACATCCCTCCTCTTACACCCCTCCCCCAGAATGGCTATCAAGAATGGGGACGATGAGTCGACTCCCCCCCCCCACACACACACACCAACAAACCTGGCTACGCCCCTGCCAAGAGTACTCGAAAAAGAGAGCTTACATTTTACTCTGATGGGCGGGGTGAAAACTTCCTCAGTACGCCCCGCCCCGTGTGAACGTGAAAACTCCACATATTAATTGTCAACGTTTACTTGAGCCTAAATCCCTGCCAAATTAAAATATGGTGTGGCAGATCCACGGACTCCTCATATACATGGACAGAGCATATTGCACTAACGTCCTGTGCGTAAATTGTGGCCACCGTACGTACACGAGTAGGCTTACCAATATGGCTGCCTGCTATAGCCGTGTGTGTAAAAGTCTGGACTTGCTAAAGTGGCTCGTATCGACAGATTGTGTGAGAAACTTTTAATATTTTCGAAGAATGCAAGCTCAGGTCAAATTCAACAAATAGAATGAAGGACTGTGATGTTATTCTTCCATTCATGTTTATATTTTGTCTAAAATGTTGCAGATTTATCGTCAAATTGGCCAAATGGTGGGAACCCGGTGGCCATCTTGGTAAGCCTAAATTTATTCGAACGGTGGCGACCGTATTGGGCACGTTATCCTCTGTCCATGTATATGGGGAGTCCGTGGGTAGATCCCACCTAGAGGAAATTGCGTGAATTGAGGGTTGACAAAATTCCAACAAACCATTTGAAGACTTTTTCCACTTGAGGTTCAAGAAATTTACATTGGTTTACAAAGGCGACAAAATATTTTCATAGCCTAATTATCTCTAGATTTCAAATTTAAATGACGTCTGTGGTCAAGTAGGTATACTTTCCATATTATTTATATATATTTTATCGATTGAAAACATCGCCAAATTTACAACCCGATTAAATCATTTTCCGCCGATTTTGGGCCCTTCCATCCAAAATGTTCCTTTAAAATTTCGAGTGGAGAAGACGATAAAGGAAAGGGTGTTTGTCTGAACTCTTCTGTTATCCTTTGCGTGTGTAATTGAAGTGTAGAATGATTCATTAGAAACTTGTCCATCCTAGGAATAAATAAAAAGCGCGAATTTGACTGCAGGAGAGAAGTCTTTTATCATTGCAATACCAAATGTAAGCTGTCGTGTAATAAAGATATATATTAAACATGCGTTATCATGTACAAATAAGTTACTTTTTAAAATAATGCAAAAACATGTACAGTAATTTGAATACAAATATGTGAATATGAAATATTATTGTATGACGTCATGCATTTTGTCCAGCCATCATTGGCATGTTTCTTGTGACGTCTTGCATTGTAAATAGATGCTGTCATCGGCTGGCTCGGTGGGACTCATTAACTAAGTAAGTGTATCCCCGTATGTATGTGTCGCTTTCAATAATGGGTCAAAGTGGCAGAAATTGAGAGAAAGGTATTCATATCTCGCTTCAGGTTGGTTAAGCATCTAGTCAGTAGATACAGAGCCACATAAATGCTGCCTCTATTTATCCAGTGTGCTGATCATCGCACTGTATTAAGCAACATTTATAATCTAGATTAAGTCTTGATCGATAAATTAGCAAATTTAGTTGCTAAATGATCATTTACAGCCAAAAATATCTTATCATCAAGAAATTTCTTTATCACATTAGTTATTGGTCATTTATGTGTTATTTATCGTTTAGGTTCTCGATGATTTACTTACATATATTTCTTACTTTTCGTTGTGCAATTTGATTCGTTATAATTTCACGAACTGTTATTCTTTAAAATTAATTACTACCCTTTATTTAAACCCAAATTACTGAAAAGGCATCAGTAGTTTACAAAAATGTACAAAAAAAGTTTCAAATTTCCTGCCTTAACGTCGCTTATACAGGCGCTTAGTATTAATTACTAAGGTATTAGTTTTATTTAAGTAGTTCGTGGTATTCCACAAAGCGCTTGCACCCTCCCCCACTTCCCACCCCCATATTAAAGCGCCATTCCTGATCAGCAGCGCCTGAACGCCATATACTGTTGCGCCGTCGTCATCCAACCCATTCGACAGAATATCACGCTAGTCTGTAAAAATAATGGTTCAGGCTTTAGTTTAATTTTTAATCAGGACTTCTCAAAAGAAATTTCTAGAAGAAGAAGATTTCTCAAAGGACCATCAAATGGCAATGGCTTCGTTCTAAGCTGGCGCCACCATTAGTCGGCGCGTAGCGTACGATGGTAATGGCTGCCCACACTGCCCTCAAGTTGCTGCAAGTGGTACTTTTAATGCGTTGAGAGTTGCCTGCAATGCTAAAGGGAAGTCATTTGGGGTTGGTGTTTAATTTAAATGTCAAGTTTCTGTTATCATTTTGTATTTTGTATTTCTCGTGCCAAAAAAGGCTTATCAAGGAGGGAGCAAATCAGCTAACTGGGGCCGCCTGTAGGGGACTGCAGGGTGCCCCGTACTAAGTATGTTAAAAAGGTCCCGTTTTGACATGTTAAAAAGGAACTCAACAGTAGCATTATTTGGTTCCTATGTGTGGTTTGGGACAGGGAATTTTCATTTTGGGTAAAACAAAACATAACTTGTTTAGCTTTGACCATTTTTTTCAAATATTTCAAAACGAATATATCAACATTAGCTCACGAATATATCAACTTTAGCTCTGTTTTCATGGAAGGAAATCTATTTGATGTTAATAGAAATCTCGAAACGTGTCAAAGGCAATATTTTAACATGTAATGGTGAGAAAGCTGCTTTGAATCCTTTTATATTCTTTATTCCCACCAGGCTCATTTTAATACCTGGTGTATGGAAAATAGTTGGAAGTTGGGAATTTCTACTTTTACTCTTGTATCTTATTTATGCTTTCGCCTTTTTGTTACAATTAGCCTGCCAAAGCTTAAAGGTATCTCATAATTAACATTGCGAGTAGAATTGTTTTATATCTTTTCGTTGATCTGTTTCTTAGCCTTACTTGAATTTGTGAAAATTTCCAAAGTAGATACATAAAAAGTTCTTGAGATGGTGTAAGCTCACATTATACGCACACAAATATGCATGTAATTCTCATAGCTGCATGGATACCGCTGCGCACGCCTCGTTTGACTGCTGCTCTGTTAAAGCCCTGCTGCAACAAGGCAGTGTTGGTGTGGTTAAGACATTTTTAATTGTACCGGGAGAAATAATTATACAGTCTGCTAAAAAGATTTTCTTATTAAGTGAAGTCAAATGTCAATCTCCCTCACCAAGTTTGTGCAAGCTATATGTTTTTTGATCATTATTTTCTTTTATATTTATATGAGTCAGTGATTTGAACATTCTGTAATTTTCAAACATCAAACACTAGTTAAGTTGAAATTTTGAATCAAACTTCTAGCTATTCTTATGACACTAAGACGCCTTCATTGGTCACATCAGACCATGTGCGAATAATTTCGAGCACACGACAGAGCCGCTTAACATTCAATGTAAGCGATTCTGAGATGTTGTATTCAAACCAACTGGTCATCTACTGCCATGTTATAAATTTACTGTTTGTAAATGTTAGTATTTTGTCATTTTAAGTTTCGTATTTGCTGAATAAGAGTTTGGCTGGGAATATTCTTTCTCGTTTCAACTTTGTCGTCATTTTAGACAGATTCTCGTCAGCAATAATTACAGAAATAACTCACAAAATTTATCCCAATGCAATATTTGTTGTACTTCATGGGCAGCACTCCGCCAATTATATCCGAGCATTGACAAGGGAGGTGATATTAGATCACCTCCCTGCATTGACTTACTGCAAAATTCGAAGGTCCAGTGGTTAAGATCACAAATAAGCTTTCAACACTGACTTCAGATTTGTGTTCAAACATGGCCGTACGCGCAGGGGGGCTGCCGCCCCCCCAAAAAATGTCAGAAACCTGACTAAATTGGGCAGATATTTTGTCTCAGTCGGGTGGAAAATTGGACAGTATATTAGGTCTGGAGTCGGGCAAAAATCAGCGCCCTCCCTGGGAAAAACAATCCCGTACGGCCATGTATACAAACATTAATAAAATTTTTACGTATTACAGCTCTTATGATAGGTTAGTGGTTCATTAAAATAAAATTTTGCACACCAGATGATAAAATTCCAAACACCGAAGAAAATACATTTTTCTCTTTTGATTTTGTTCAGTAACTTGGTCTCCATTCAGCCCCAATAACCTTTTGGGGACTAAATTTGTCCCGCGGCCTTTTCAGCGGAGGAACATTTTTCTTATTTTAAAAGTGGTCTATCTTAAGGATGAATTCAGACAAGTATACAGACACTGCTTAAACAGTTAACAACGTTACTCTCTTTTAGCCACAGCAGGCTTGTTATACACAGTTTATTAAAGTCCCTGAAACAAGAAGCTTACCCGACAGCCATATTTCACTGTTACGTTACCCACCTAGCACCTCTACTGTTGAAAAGCACTGTTTACAACTTTGAACATACCCGCAAACATCTAATTTATTGTTTCCCATAATGAAGGGCCAAGAAAAAGGGTTAGGGTGCTGACTGCAGTACACTGTATACTTTTATGAAAACTTTGTGCACGATAATACACATTTTGTGCTTTGAAAACTACCGCGACTAGGTCAAACTAAACATTATCTACCCAAAAATGTTCTGTTTGTGCCCAAAATGTTCATCTTGTTCCCAAAATATTGCCCTTAAGTACCCAAATCAATGCAAATTCCATACAAATATGTATATTTGTAATGTCATTCTAACTAAAACAGGGAGGATACTAGTGTTTTGTGTAGGCGGTATTCTAAAAATTGCACCGGCTCACAAATGTTTTAAACTCCCGAATTTTTGTATCGTTCTACAAATTTCGACATTTGAACCCTACCTAGTATTCTTAACCTACGGCAAAGGCCAGTCTTATCTTATAGACCTGACACTGTTTTGCATTAATAAGCATAGGCCTACTTAAGGTTAGCGCCTTCTTTTGGCCGTTTAAACCATACTATCAAATGGATATTCGATTTTTTGTTTCCATCAGCGGGGTACATTACTCCAGGATATAAGTCTGGTGAAGGTAGTTTAATAGTACTACTCTTAAACAATCACTATCCCCAATTACTTTTACTTCATCCAAAAGTAAAGTAAGTACATTTCAGTTGGACCTTAACTTTAGGCAGTGACTTCAAATCATCGGTCCTCAATAACATATGTTGGTACTATGGTAAAGAAATTCCAAACAGTCAAACATGGGATACAGTCTGAAGGTCATTTTGAGGTCATTTTGGAAATAGAGAATATGAAAACCTTCAGAACGTGACTTTCACCAGCCCGTGGGGGGTATCGAAGGTGCATGGTTTTTCAACTCCTTCAAAATCGATGAAAGTGCCAACTACGGAGAAGTTTGGGAGGCTGATTCTAAATCTGAAATCCATTTTGGCCTATCTCATTTTGTTACGGAGATATGATCCTTTAAAGTCGCAAAATTTATGACTCAGAATGGGTTTTTACGCTTTTATTCCAAAACGCAACATGACACGCAAAAAATAACTTCAGATTTAGAACCAGCGTGGTCGATTTTATTTAGATCTACAGTTTGAAGTCATTCTGAGACATCGAATTTTTCTTCAAAAATAAATAAAACACCAAGGCTAACACCTTGGAGTTTTTTAGGGTCAAAAGGGGTCATCTCTCAAATCGTCTTGAAACTTTTTTGCCTGGAGGAATCGACCATGCCGATTCCAAAAATGCAACTTTCAACCGCATAGCTACCTTCGTTCGACCTCAGGAGGTCGACAAGGGTCAAATGAGGTCATGATTTCGAATGAGCACAAAGTATCATTTAGGGGAAAATCCGATCCCCTGTTGTCAAAAATCATAGTTTTTGTTTCATCCGGGATCTCGTTCAACTCGTACAAGCATCTAAAGTTGTAAATTCCAGTGATTTTTAACGTCCATACATTTTTATTAGGGGATGCCTTAATAGTTGTAACCACGGCCAAGTTGGTTTAAGTAAAGAAAGACCCTCATACCTTCATACCAGATACTAACCCCAGGAAAAATTTATATTTCTTTTAAGTCAATGTCAAGAGTATTCGGCCATGAGGATAGATTTCAGATCTCCAATCCTTTTTCATTTTCATAGTTCTTTAGAGGCGGGAGAGGGGGATATCTCAGATTCTCTTCATGATTTCACAATCACATTCAGACAAAGGTCGACAGTGTTCACAAATCGGTACAAAGTATCGCATCGTGTAATCATCTTGCACCACAAAATCAAGACTGCGTGCCAGAAATATACATTTTGTACCATCTCAAAAAAAAATTCAAAATAATAAATATTTGTACCAAGAAATGAAACCTTCCAAAGATAGAGCGTCATGTTTGGTAATCAGGAAACTCAAGGGCTATCCAATGGAATTCCTTTGGAAGCTGTTGAAAACTCCTATAATATTCATCCTTTGAAAATGATTCCATCTTTAAAGTAGGTCAAAGTTCTGCCTGATTTCAGGTGACGTTATAAGTTCATCATCCTCACCTCCAATGAATCTTTTGTCATTCCGGCCATCCTTCGACGAGATGAGATGTGAATTTTTTATTTCAAGGTAGCGTTTATGTACATTTATCGTCATGATGACCTTTGGTTTGTTGAATATTTATGACGTTAAAATAATGAATAATGTTTTATTTTCCTTAATAGCTCATTTTATGCACAGAAGAGAATGACGTCATCAGATTATTCATGAGATATTTTTTCTTTTCATAAATTAGCATAATTATGCATAATTTATGCAAATGATATTTATAATCAAACAAGGGATACAGTCTGAAGTCATTTTGAGGTCATTTTGGAATCAGAGAATATGAAAACCTTCAGAACGTGACTTTCACCAGCCCGTGGGGGTATCGAAGGTGCATGGTTTTTCGACTCCCTCAAAATCGATGAAAGTTCAAACTACGGAGAAGTTTTGGAGGCTGATTCTAAATCTGAAATCCATTTTGGCCTATCTCATTTTGTTACGGAGATATGATCCTTTAAAGTCGCAAAATTTATGACTCAGAATGGGTTTTTACGCTTTTATTCCAAAACGCAACATGACACGCAAAAAATAACTTCAGATTTAGAACCAGCGTGGTCGATTTTACTTAGATCTACAGTTTGAAGTCATTCTGAGACATCGAATTTTTCTTCAAAAATAAATAAAACACCAAGGCTAACACCTTGGAGTTTTTTAGGGTCAAAAGGGGTCATCTCTCAAATTGTCTTGAAACTTTTTTGCCTGGAGGAATCGACCATGCCGATTCCAAAAATGCAACTTTCAACCGCATAGCTACCTTCGTTCGACCTCAGGAGGTCGACAAGGGTCAAGTGAGGTCATGATTTCGAATGAGCACAAAGTATCATTTAGGGGAAAATCCGATCCTCTGATGTCAAAAATCATAGTTTTTGTTTCATCCGGGATATTGTTCAACTCGTACAAGCATCTAAAGTTGTAAATTCCAGTGATTTTTAACGTCCATACATTTTTATTAGGGGATGCCTTAATAGTTGTAACCACGGCCAAGTTGGTTTAAGTAAAGAAAGACCCTCATACCTTCATACCAGCTACTAACCCCAGTAAAAATTTATATTTCTTTTAAGTCAATGTCAAGAGTATTCGGCCATGAGGATAGATTTCAGATCTCCAATCCTTTTTCATTTTCATAGTTCTTTAGAGGCGGGAGAGGGGGATATCTCAGATTCTCTCCAAGCTTTCACAGTCACGTTCGGACAAAGGTCCGCGGCGGTGTCGAAAAACCGGTACAAGGTATCGTCACCGTGTAATCATCTTGCACCACAAAATCAAGACTGCGTGCCAGAAATATACATTTTGTACCTTCTCAAATAAAATTTCAAAATAATAATTATTTGTGCCAAGAAATGAAACCTTCCAAAGATAGAGCGTCATGTTTGGTAATCAGGAAACTCAAGGGCTATCCAATGGAATTCCTTTGGGAGCTTTTGAAAACTCCTATAACATTCATCCTTTGAAAATGATTCCATCTTTAAAGTAGGTCAAAGTTCTGCCTGATTTCAGGTGACGTTATAAGTTCATCATCCTCACCTCCTATGAATCTTTTGTCATTCCGGCCATCCTTCGACGAGATGAGATGTGAGTTTTTCAATTCAAGGTAGCGTTTATGTACATTTATCGTCATGTTGACCTTTGGTTTGTTGAATATTTATGACGTTAAAATAATGAATAATGTTTTATTTTCCTTAATAGCTCATTTTATGCACAGAGAAGAATGACGTCATCAGATTATTCATGAGATATTTTTTCTTTTCATAAATTAGCATAATTATGCATAATTTATGCAAATGATATTTATACTCAAACAAGGGATACAGTCTGAAGGTCATTTTGAGGTCATTTTGGAATCAGAGAATATGAAAACCTTCAGAACGTGACTTTCACCAGCCCGTGGGGGTATCGAAGGTGCATGGTTTTTCAACTCCTTCAAAATCGATGAAAGTGCCAACTACGGAGAAGTTTTGGAGGCTGATTCTAAATCTGAAATCCATTTTGGCCTATCTCACTTTGTTACGGAGATATGATCCTTTAAGGTTCGCGAAATTTATGACTCAGAATGGGTTTTTACGCTTTTATTCAAAAACGCAACATGACACGCAAAAAATAACTTCAGATTTAGAACCAGCGTGGTCGATTTTACTTAGATCTACAGTTTGAAGTCATTCTGAGACATCGAATTTTTCTTCAAAAATAAATAAAACACCAAGGCTAACACCTTGGAGTTTTTTAGGGTCAAAAGGGGTCATCTCTCAAATTGTCTTGAAACTTTTTTGCCTGAAGGAATCGACCATGCCCATTCCAAATATGCAACTTTCAACCGCATAGCTACCTTCGTTCGACCTCAGGAGGTCGACAAGGGTCAAGTGAGGTCATGATTTCGAATGAGCACAAAGTATCATTTAGGGGAAAATCCGATCCTCTGATGTCAAAAATCATAGTTTTTGTTTCATCCGGGATATTGTTCAACTCACACAAGCATCTAAAGTTGTAAATTCCAGTGATTTTTAACGTCCATACATTTTTATTAGGGGATGCCTTAATAGTCGTATTCACGGCCAAGTTGGTTTAAGTAAAGAAAGACCCTCATACCTTCATACCAGCTACTAATCCCAGTAAAAATTTATATTTCTTTTAAGTCAATGTCAAGAGTATTCGGCCATGAGGATAGATTTCAGATCTCCAATCCTTTCTCATTTTCATAGTTCTTTAGAGGCGGGAGAGGGGAATATCTCAGATTCTCTCCAAGCTTTCACAGTCACGTTCAGAAAAAGGTGCGCGGCGGTTCCGCGGCGGTGTTGATAAACCGGTACAAGGTATCGTCACCGTGTAATCATCTTGCACCACAAAATCAAGACTGCGTGCCAGAAATATACATTTTGTACCATCTCAAATAAAATTTCAAAATAATAATTATTTGTGCCAAGAAATGAAACCTTCCAAAGATAGAGCGTCATGTTTGGTAATCAGGAAACTCAAGGGCTATCCAATGGTGTTCCTTTGGAAGCTTCTGAAAACTCCCATAATATTCATCCTTTGAAATTCATTCCATCTTTAAAATAGTTCAAAGTTCTGCCTGATTTCAGGTGACGTTATAAGTTCATCATCCTCACCTCCTATAAATCTTTCGTCATGTCGACCATCCTTCGAAGAGATGAGATGTGAATTTTTCAATTCAAGGTAGCGTTTATGTACATTTATCGTCATGATTACCTTTGGTTTGTTGAATATTTATGAGGTTATAATAATGAATAATGTTTTATTTTCCTTAACAGCTCATTTGATGCACAGAAGAGAATGACGTCATCAGATTATTCATTAGATATTTTTCTTTTCATAAATTAGCATAAGTATGCATAATTTATGCAAATGATATTTATACTCAATCAAGGGATACAGTCTGAAGGTCATTTTGAGGTCATTTTGGAATCAGAGAATATGAAAAACTTTAGAACGTGACTTTCACCAGCCCGTGGGGGTATCGAAGGTGCATGGATTTTCGACTCCCTCAAAATCGATGAAAGTTCAAACTACGGAGAAGTTTGGGAGGCTGATTCTAAATCTGAAATCCATTTTGGCCTATCTCATTTTGTTACGGAGATATGATCCTTTAAAGTCGCGAAATTTATGACTCAGAATGGGTTTTTACGCTTTTATTCCAAAACACAACATAACACGCAAAAAATAACTTCAGATTTAGAAACAGCGTGATCGATTTTACTTAGATCTACAGTTTGAAGTCATTCTGAGACATCGAATTTTTCTTCAAAAATAAATAAAACACCAAGGCTAACAACACCTTGGAGTTTTTTAGGGTCAAAAGGGGTCATCTCTCAAATTGTCTTGAAACTTTTTTGCCTGGAGGAATCGACCATGCCCATTCCAAAAATGCAACTTTCAACTGCATAGCTACCTTCGTTCGACCTCAGGAGGTCGACAAGGGTCAAGTGAGGTCATGATTTCGAATGAGCACAAAGTATCATTTAGGGGAAAACCCGATCCCCTGTTGTCAAAAATCATAGTTTTTGTTTCATCCGGGATCTCGTTCAACTCGTACAAGCATCTAAAGTTGTAAATTCCAGTGATTTTTAACGTCCATACATTTTTATTAGGGGATGCCTTAATAGTTGTAACCACGGCCAAGTTGGTTTAAGTAAAGAAAGACCCTCATACCTTCATACCAGATACTAACCCCAGTAAAAATTTATATTTCTTTTAAGTCAATGTCAAGAGTATTCGGCCATGAGGATAGATTTCAGATCTCCAATCCTTTTTCATTTTCATAGTTCTTTAGAGGCGGGAGAGGGGGATATCTCAGATTCTCTCCAAGCTTTCACAGTCACGTTCAGACAAAGGTCCGCGGCGGTGTTGATAAACCGGTACAAGGTATCGTCACCGTGTAATCATCTTGCACCACAAAATCAAGACTGCGTGCCAGAAATATACATTTTGTACCATCTCAAATAAAATTTCAAAGTAATAATTATTTGTGCCAAGAAATGAAACCTTCCAAAGATAGAGCGTCATGTTTGGTAATCAGGAAACTCAAGGGCTATCCAATGGAATTCCTTTGGAAGCTGTTGAATACTCCTATAATATTCATCCTTTGAAAATGATTCCATCTTTAAAGTAGGTCAAAGTTCTGCCTGATTTCAGGTGACGTTATAAGTTCATCATCCTCACCTCCTATAAATCTTTTGTCATTCCGGCCATCCTTCGACGAGATGAGATGTGAGTTTTTCAATTCAAGGTAGCGTTTATGTACATTTATCGTCATGATGACCTTTGGTTTGTTGAATATTTATGACGTTAAAATAATGAATAATGTTTTATTTTCCTTAATAGCTCATTTTATGCACAGAAGAGAATGACGTCATCAGATTATTCATGAGATATTTTTTCTTTTCATAAATTAGCATAATTATGCATAATTTATGCCAATGATATTTATACTCAAACATGGGATACAGTCTGAAGGTCATTTTGGAAATAGATGATATGAAAACCTTCAGAACGTGACTTTCACCAGCCCGTGGGGGTATCGAAGGTGCATGGTTTTTCAACTCCTTCAAAATCGATATAAGTGCCAACTACGGAGAAGTTTCGGAGGCTGATTCTAAATCTGAAATCCATTTTGGCCTATCTCATTTTATTACGGAGATATGATTCTTTAAAGTCGCGAAATTTATGACTCAGAATGGGTTTTACGCTTTTATTCCAAAACGCAACATGACACGCAAAAAATAACTTCAGATTTAGAACCAGCGTGGTCGATTTTACTTAGATCTACAGTTTGAAGTCATTCTGAGACATCGAATTTTTCTTCAAAAATAAATAAAACACCAAGGCTAACACCTTGGAGTTTTTTAGGGTCAAAAGGGGTCATCTCTCAAATTGTCTTGAAACTTTTTTGCCTGAAGGAATCGACCATGCCCATTCCAAATATGCAACTTTCAACCGCATAGCTACCTTCGTTCGACCTCAGGAGGTCGACAAGGGTCAAGTGAGGTCATGATTTCGAATGAGCACAAAGTATCATTTAGGGGAAAATCCGATCCTCTGATGTCAAAAATCATAGTTTTTGTTTCATCCGGGATATTGTTCAACTCACACAAGCATCTAAAGTTGTAAATTCCAGTGATTTTTAACGTCCATACATTTTTATTAGGGGATGCCTTAATAGTCGTTTTCACGGCCAAGTTGGTTTAAGTAAAGAAAGACCCTCATACCTTCATACCAGCTACTAATCCCAGTAAAAATTTATATTTCTTTTAAGTCAATGTCAAGAGTATTCGGCCATGAGGATAGATTTCAGATCTCCAATCCTTTTTCATTTTCATAGTTCTTTAGAGGCGGGAGAGGGGAATATCTCAGATTCTCTCCAAGCTTTCACAGTCACGTTCAGAAAAAGGTCCGCGGCGGTTCCGCGGCGGTGTTGATAAACCGGTACAAGGTATCGTCACCGTGTAATCATCTTGCACCACAAAATCAAGACTGCGTGCCAGAAGATTACATTTGTACCATCTCGAATAAAATTTCAAAATAATAAATATTTGTACCAAGAAATAAAACCTTCCAAAGATAGAGCGTCATGTTTGGTAATCAGGAAACTCAAGGGCTATCCAATGGTGTTCCTTTGGAAGCTTTTGAAAACTCCTATAACATTCATCCTTTGAAATTAATTCCATCTTTAAAATAGTTCAAAGTTCTGCCTGATTTCAGGTGACGTTATAAGTTCATCATCCTCACCTCCTATGAATCTTTCGTCATTCCGGCCATCCTCCGACGAGATGAGATGTGAATTTTTTATTTCAAGGTAGCGTTTATGTACATTTATCGTCATGACGGCCTTTGGTTTGTTGAATATTTATGAGGTTATAATAATGAATAATGTTTTATTTTCCTTAATAGCTCATTTTATGCACAGAAGAGAATGACGTCATCAGATTATTCATGAGATATTTTTTCTTTTCATAAATTAGCATAATTATGCATAATTTATGCAAATGATATTTATACTCAAACAAGGGATACAGTCTGAAGGTCATTTTGGAATCAGAGAATATGAAAACCTTCAGAACGTGACTTTCACCAGCCCGTGGGGGTATCGAAGGTGCATGGTTTTTCGACTCCCTCAAAATCGATATAAGTGCCAACTATGGAGAAGTTTGGGAGGCTGATTCTAAATCTGAAATCCATTTTGGCCTATCTCATTTTGTTACGGCGATATGATCCTTTAAAGTCGCAAAATTTATGACTCAGAATGGGTTTTTACGCTTCAATTCCAAAACGCAACATAATACGCAAAAAATAATTTAGATTTAGAACCAGTTTAGATCTACAGTTTGAAGTCATTCTGAGACATCGAATTTTTCTTCAAAAATGAAAAAAAAACACCTTGGAATTGTTAAGGGTCAAGAGGGGTCATCTCTCAAATCGTCTTGAAACTTTTTTGCCTGGAGGAATCGACCATGCCGATTCGAAAAATGCAACTTTCAACCGCATAGCTCCCGCGTTCGACCTCAGGAGGTCGACAAGGGTCAAGTGAGGTCATGATTTCGAATGAGCACAAAGTATCATTTCGGGGAAAATCCGATCCCCTGATGTCAAAAATCATAGTTTTTGTTTCATCCGGGATCTCGTTCAACTCGTACAAGCATCTAAAGTTGTACATTCCAGTGCTTTTAAGTCCTTTCGTTTTAATTGAGTAGATTTAATAGTTGCTATCTAAATATAAGACCCGAAGGTTGGTGGAAAGTTACAATTGACTGTTACGAAATTACGAGTGTTAAGTTTAGTCCAAATATGGAAGTTTTCTTATCAATATGAGTTACCTCTTGAAAACGGTGGGCGATGAAATTCCTTAAAACTGCTGATCAATTTTCGTCTTTTGACATCACTTATCCGCCATTTTTGGTTCCACCCCGCTTACACCATGTACATTTTCGTAATTTTAAACTTTTGGCTGGATAAACCCGACTTTTGGCTTTTGCAAAAAAAAAAAAACTACTTTCAATCTTTCACTGTCAACTGCTTGGGTTTAGTAATATGATTTTAATTTCATTACGAAATGAGTCGGTAAATGTCTTCAACATTTTACTGATAAGGGATGTGTCCAGAAGCCAACTGTGATCCTCCGCTGCGAGGGTCATTTTTCAAACCATTGTGCCCGAGAACCCTCGGAATATGAGTTTGAATAAGTTTTACTCGAAGAAAGGCCCTCAGACGATTCCCCATGCCACTTAAGAAAAAAATGTTTTCTTAAGTCAATGAAAGTATCACTTCAGAAGTTCTTGGCCACTATAATTCCAAGTCTGAATTATTTATAAACCCTTTTTCCAAATAACAATTACAATGGATTGTGAGTGAGATAGAGCTTAAATTGTTATTTGGGAGGTCTATTCACGGGTCATGATTTTTTAACTGATATTTGACCCTCCGAAGCAGCGAACATTGGTCCAAAAGCCGTTTTTGCACATTTACTCAAATACGCAATGACGTGTGGAAAGCAACGATTTAGGATGAGTTGCTCGATTGTGCTTAAAACATACTTTGGGGGTCATTCTAAAGAATTTCGTGTTTTGACCTGTTACATTTGAAAGATAATTACTGCCTTGGGTTTTAGGGTAATGAGATCGTTTTCAAACTTTCACGGTTAATAAAGCATTGAAATAAATAAGAGAACTGTGACTGCTTTTAAAATTTAGCACGAAATTAACAACGAGAAGTGTGTGTATTCTATACTCGGCATTTTTCTAAAGCAAGTCGAGTGACGTCATAAAGGTACTTGACTGTACTCAATGTGACCTGCTGAATGCAAAAAAGGTTATTCCCATAGGTTGTACAGCTATTAAAGAGACATTTGGCCTACATACTAAGGACTCTGTTTACAACGTTTGTGGCACCTAATCCCAAGAAGAAGGCTTACACGTCCTAAGAATGTTATATGCATGCGAATTACACCATTCGAAAGAAATCAAACTCTCTCCGACTTATAATCTTTCCTCTCCGTGACGTCATCTTTTAAATCAACCTTACTTGGGTGCTGTTTTGGTTACAAAATATGGAGCTTCGCCAAAAAGCTCGAAAAAGCTGGCTTCCCATGGTACAAGACTCAACACATTTCAATGTTGTTTTTTTTATCCAGCAGAGCTTCCACTTTTGACAGTACTTGTTAATGTAAAATTGTTGGAATGGCTCCCATTTTTGTGTAAGATTTAGTAAAAATCAGTATATTCACTATACTTATATATACCACAAGATGGAACGAGGACTAAACATATGAGATACGCTGGACAAATCTGAAGAAAACATATTTGGTTGTAAAGTTTTTGTGAAGTCACTTAATTCCTTTGAAAACAGGTGGGTCGAAAACACGTCATATAGCCTTTGTCATGGGTACCTTATGTGACTTAATGCACAATAACTTTTATGCAGCTGTAGGGGTCATAATGAAAGTAAAAGGGTTTTGAATTAATTACCAATAAACCAGGTTTACCTATTAATATTTGTAAATGGTGGATTAAATAAACTAATACAATTTCCTTCGTCTGTTGACCTCATATCAGGCTAATGTAATCTTCTTACCAACTAAAGGAGTTAGAGAGCAAAAAGTGCATAGGTAAGCCAATGCTAGCGTAACATGAATAAGGGTATAGTGATGGGTGAAACGAGTAGTGACTCCAGTACCCTGGCCCTATTTGGTTAGTTTTCCTTAAAATCTTCTCCTGTTTTAAGATACCCTTCACCTTTTAAGTTGAGAGACCCCTTTACCTGTTGATACACTCCCATTGATAGATAAATTTCATTATAATTTGTAATGTGGTAACATTTAGATGGAGGTCTATTCCTTGAAGAGAGTCTTGCATCATTCAGAGCTAAGCAAGGTATGAGTGTCTATGGGGTAATATAGGCATGTGTTACTGCTGTTGAAGGAAATAACTCAGGTTATTGAGTTGACAACATGTTTCAATCTGAAGGTAAAAGAACATGAGGATACAGGCCCCACTAGGATTGAATTATTACTGCACAAGTTTATCAAGAATAAACAATTTCTTCTCTTTGCAGTAACATGTTAGTGACTGAAATGAAACAATGGCATCATTAGCAAACCTGTAACCAGAAGAGGTGCCAGGGAAAAAATTTTTACCCCTCCCCCCCCCCCAATTCAAAATTACCATTGCCTTAAAGCATTTTAGTATGTCTTGATGCAGCCTCCCAAGAACATATTTTGCCCACCCTGGAAGCTAGTTTGCCCCCCTTCCATACCTTCTCTTGCTACCAGCCTGGTCATAAGGTCAAGCCACTAGTAATTGGCTTTTAGTTGGTAACATTATATATTAGGTCCATTTCTGTCATCCAAAATGTTTCGTTAAACCTTGTGCAAAAAATTCGCAACTATAAATGTTAGAATTTCATACAAAAATATATTTCTGTGAAATTTATAAAACATATTTTGCACACTCTGGAATGTAAAAATTACATACTGCTTACTAGGTAAAATAATGTAATTAAAAGTTTCCTTGCTAGAGACATTAATGAACAGAATATCACACTTCTTTCTTACAAAAGTACTGGCTCCCATTCATTGTGTTCATTCCAGTTATTTGTGTAACTTTATCCTCCCAGGGAAAATACACCTCTCCTGTCATGTTACCAGACTGTAACATGTTAACTGGATTGTAAAATAGGAGTACAAAAAGACAGTATGTCTGCTGGCCATTGTTTTAAGAGGCATTGTTTATCATCTGTAAATTTATTTATATTTGAAGATTGCTGGTAGGTCACAGACAGCAAACAGCTTGGCTAGCAATAGATTGGCTGTCCATTCTTAATAATTGTGATATGGCATCATAACTATCCTGCCAATTGTTCTTTCCTATCATGACTACTTAGAGTCAATTATGACCTGACCAGTATGGCTCATAAAATAAAATCCAGCAAACCAGACTTCCTTTGAAGTCTGCAATTAAGGGAACAGCATAACACCTTGGAATTAGTGTAACAGTTCCTTCTGCAACCTATTGGATTAAACCTTAACATCCTAATGTGCTCTCACCTTGAGCTAAAGCACTTGCACTCAAACTATGGATAGCTACCCAACTGTCACCTATCCATCTTCTTATGTAAATGATCATCAAAGGCTTAAATAAGCAGGGGACAAGGATTGCTTCACTCTTAGACAGTCCCAACTGTCACTTATCCATCTTATATAAATGATCATCAAAGGCTCAAACAAACAGGGGACAGGGATTGCTTCACTCTTAGACAGTCCCAAGTGACTCCAGGATTCACTGAAATTTTGTAAAGCAGGGAACAATTTCTTGGAGAAAGTGGTCTGTGATATTTCCTTACTAAAAGTATTCACTAGAATAACAAATGCCCTCATAAAGTTTAAAAGCATGTGACAAAATAAATTGGTTTCACCTGGTTACAACAAGTGGCCCCTGCTTCATGCAAAAAATTTAAAAACTGGGAGCAAGTTTTGGCAGAAAGTTGCCCCTTGTCCTTGCATTCTTTTTTTTCACCCTAGGATTCAACTTCCAGGTTTATTTTTTCTTTTCTTTTTTGGAAACCACTTTTTCATTTCCATGTCCACAGTCTTTGAACTTAACATTTTTCAATTATTAAGTGTTCTATGCAACTCGGCATACCTCGAGATTAGCCTCCATTCCAATAAGTTCCAAGCAACTTGGCATGCCTTGAGATTAGCCTCCCTTACAATGTGTTCTAAGCAACTCGGCATGCCTCGAGATTAGCCTCCATTAACAAGGAAGGTCATGATAGAGAAAGATTTGAGGTCTATGTTAAAACAAACCCTTGGCAGCATGTCTGCTAGAGGGCAGCACAACACCTTGACGCTGCAGTTCCCTCAGTACATCCAATATGGCATCCAATTCAGCCCTAAACTTGTCAATTTCCAAATTCTTTTTCAACACCAAATCCCGATACTGCTGAATCTCCTTATTTTTTTCCACAGTTGCAGCCTGAGCAGCCTTCTCAACCATCCTCTCCAAGTCACTTTCCCTCTGAATGCGCCTGTAGTCAGCAAAGATTGAAATAAATAAAAGTAGGTTCAGGTTGTAAAGAAGGAGACAATGTTTCTCAGTTCAAAAAAGCCAAGAAATGAAAGAATTCCAGTCACTAAACTGGAGAAAATACAGCAGAGAAACCTTACATGAAGTTACAAATGAAATGTTTTAGTTAGTTTAAAAAAGAAATTACACAGAGCATTTTTAATATGAAAAAAAATTAAAGGGAAAGATTTTGGAAGTTGAGCAAAGGAAAAGTTAACCCAGACCAAAGCAAAATCAGACAAGTGTTAAAATATGAAATGAGAGCACATTGTTAAAAAGGCTCTTTGATGTGGGTGCAGTTCACAGTCTAAGAGGCTCAGTGAAGGTGGGAATATAGAACAATTGTGAGGCCTGGTGTGAAAGGTAACACTTACACAAGCTGGGATACTAATGCCATGGAGTGCAGGGCTAGGATACTAATGCCGTGGGTGTAGGGCTGGGATACTAATGCCATGGGTGTAGGGCTGGGATACTAATGCCATGGACGTTAGGCTGGGATACTAATGCCATGGATGTAGGGCTGGGATACTAATGCCATGGGTGTAAGGCTGGGATACTAATGCCATGGATGTAGGGCTGGGATACTAATGCCATGGGTGTAAGGCTGGGATACTAATGCCATGGGTGTTAGTTAGGCTGGGATACTAATGCCATGGATGTAGGGCTGGGATACTAATGCCATGGGTGTAAGGCTGGGATACTAATGCCATGGGTGTAAGTTAGGCTGGGATACTTATGCCATGGGTGTAAGGCTGGGATACTAATGCCATGGGTGTAAGGCTGGGATACTAATGACATGGATGTAGGGCTGGGATACTACTGTCATGGGTGTAAGGCTGGGATACTAATGCCATGGGTGAAGGGCTGGGATACTAATGCCATGGATGTAAGGCTGGGATACTAATGCCATGGATGTAGGGCTGGGATACTAATGTCATGGGTGTAAGGCTGGGATACTAATGCCATAGGTGTATGGCTGAGATACTAATGCCATGGGTGTAAGACTGAGATGCTACTACCATGGGGGTAAGGGCATGTGTTTGGTAGAGAAGCTGCAACAGTCCACTGGAGTCAGTTTAAATGACCCCAAGCATGCTGTCCCTGACTTTACACTAAAACTTTACCTAAAGAAGGGCCTGAATTTGAAAAATTTTGAGAACTGAGGATTGCTACTGTCAGCCCACTCTTTCTCAGTCTTGCAAAACCATTGTACAGGGATTACATGTCAAGCAATCAGACAGTCAGTCACCCCTGTTACATCTGGCTACAAATCAATTGCACCTGTCAAATTTTGCATCTCTCGAAATGTTGCCAGCAATCACTGGGATTATTAACCACAACACTGAAAACCACTAGAATGGAAGTCTCCTTACTGCTAACAAATTAAGATGAACTAAACTCAATCTCATATCAATCTTGCATCCCAAGATTTAATGATTCCCTCTGACTTTTGACAGAGTTGCAGGGAAACAGATGAGGTCTACCTGTGTTAATCCATGGTTTAATAAACTCTGCGGTGAAACTCAGCAACCATGACATTATTTAGGAACATACAGAGAGAGAGAGTGACAGGTGTGTAAAATAATGAGGGGAAATGTATCGCTCAGTCTATGAGGATCAGCAGACAGAATACTTAACCAGATCACAAGTGATGGATGCTAGACATGACTCCATTTGATGCATGTAACATCTTGCACAGAAAGATGTAATTTGTCTTCCTGCACAAACAATACAAAAGTGAATCACAGCGCAAGAAAGAATGAATGCAAAGTTAGGGGGTATTAAAATAAAAACCAAAAGTGAGACAAATGGACAAAGAGACAGAGAAACACAGAGACGCACGGACGGATGGACTGACAGACAGACAGACAGACACACAGGCAGACAGACAGACAGACAGGCAGACAGGCAGAAAGGCACCTCAAATACCAACCTGTTTTCTAGTCCAATGATTTTGGCCTGCAAAGCTTCAAAGTGTCTCATTTCCTGCAAGAGTAAGGAAGAGTGGGTTGTCATATTAAATATATCAAATCAGCCAAGCAACACTATGTATTTCAACTACAGGACAAGACCTAATCATGAAAATATATTAAATATATCAAATCAGCCAAGCAACACTATGTATTTCAACTACAGGACAAGACCTAATCATGTTCTCCACTAGCTGTTTTGTCCGGGGGCTCCGCCCGTACAAAATCTGCCACACTACTTTAGCGCCCGGACAAAACTTTGCCACCCGCACAGAAAATTGACCTGCATGGTCAAGAAGTTGTCTGTACACTCAGTCACAAACACCACAACTTAGTCATTTGACTGCCTTTTATATTTGATTTCAAATACTCATGACAAGCAATGTATAGTAAAACATCGGAGATGCAAACCCAGCTCACTTGCACCTGAGCTCTTATATCATTCAATATGCACTTAGGCTACTGCATTTCTTTCATATGTTTCCACAGTAGGAATTCGTTACCATCAAACTCATACATTAAACGAAACCATTTAATTGAACTGTCCCCTAGGTTTCCTGATTTTCACCCGAAATTTCCATTAAAGTGAACTACTTCATTCTTGAATATATACGTCCAAGTGGAAAGTGGAGCTTCAGATCTGCAGGTAAAGTCAAAGATATTTAAAAAGGCAATTTGCAAAAAAAAAAAAAAAAATGACCACAAAATGCCCAAATTTGAACACATAGGAAAGGCTAAGAACAAGGCCACAGATTGCACCATTTGCGATCTAAGCCCTCCTAAATTGTCAAAATTTTCCCAAAGGGGAGGGGGGAGGGGTCTAAGGGGATTAGACCCCTCCCCAGGATGGCGATCACAAGAGCCCCCTGACAGAAAACAGACCAGTGGAGAACCCTGAGGGGCCACTCAGGTTTGAATACTTATCCTACTATCCAAACAAAGATATAAAATCCACAGTGTACTACACACACTCATACACAATACCTTAGTTCTGGTAAAACTTAGACCAAAGAAGGAAAAAAGGTTGATAATGTGATTTTCTGACCCCATTCCCACCTTGTTGCACCTGACCACACACGCCCGCCCCCCCCCCCCCCAACACAACACACACACACACATTTTTGCACTCCTTTTTCAGCTATGATAAGAAATCTGTATGAGCAAGAATTGTGCACATGTAATTTATTCTGCTTAGAAAGTCAGAGTTTTTGAAGTTTCAACTACTTGTTGTTACAACATTTATGAATACAAGGTCAGTTTCACAAGTCACTGTTATTGAACCTATGTATCACGAAAGTAAGAGGGTTTGTCAACCCCAATTCACTTTTTACAGGAAAAAAATATAAAGAAGGCATTCTTAACATTCATGTGCACAGGATATACAATACAATATACATTTCAATATAGGAAGCATAAAACCTTAGTACTTTTGAGACAATTCACATCATGAGCGAAGTCTTTAAAAACCAAAAAAATAAAAAAACAGGAGACAACAACATAAGGGCTCGTGTCTTAAGGCCTGTATACACGAGCAACATTAGTAAAACATTCCCAAAACACTACCAAAACACTTCACTTGCAACAAACCCAAAACACGATTGTTTTTGATTTGATGCACAGTGTAGACAGGGTATACAACATGTTTTGAAAATGTTATGGAAGAAATGCCCTGAAAATGTTATGGAAGAAATGCCCTGTCAATTCTTTTTCAAAACATTTCAAAATGTTTTCAAATTGTTGCTAACCTGTCTACACTGTGCAACAAACCAAACACAAGCATGTTTTGGGAATGTTGCAAGTGAAGTGTTTTGACAATGTTTTAAAATGTTGCTCGTGTATACAGGCCTTACAAGTTAAGGTTGAATCTTTCAACTAATCATCTTACAGTAAATTAAATTTCAAATCTTCTCAATTTAGAATGTCACTTACAACAGGAGAACAATGGATTATTCTTTAATAAAAAGACCCACCTCATTATGTCAGGATGAGGGTCAAGCCTGAATTGTTTTCATACTAATCCTCATTACTGCAAATGTCAAACCCTTTACCAACTGAGTCACACCACCCTTTACCAACTCAGTACATCATACCACCCTTTACCAACTCAGTACATCACACCACCCTTTACCAATTCAGTACATCACACCACCCTTTACCAACTCAGTACATCATACCACCCTTTACCAACTCAGTCACACCACCCTTTACCAACTCAGTCACACCACCCTTTACCAACTCAGTCACGCCACCCTTGACCAACTCAGTCACACCACCCTTTACCAACTCAGTACATCACACCACCCTTTACCAACTCAGTACATCATACCACCCTTTACCAACTCAGTCACACCACCCTTTACCAACTCAGTCACACCACCCTTTACTAACTCAGTCACACCACCCTTTACCAACTCAGTCACACCACCCTTTACCAACTCAGTACATCACACCACCCTTTACCAACTCAGTACATCATACCACCCTTTACCAACTCAGTCACACCACCCTTTACCAACTCAGTCACACCACCCTTTACTAACTCCGTCACACCACCCTTTGAATACTAATAATTACTGGACAAATGAGCTTAATAAATGATCATTTTATTCACACTACCAAAAATGATACCTTGCCCTACATTTTATTTACTGAGGATTATTGACAAAAAATCTTTGTACTTTACTGCAAAAGAGGACAGGTGTCTTTGCAATATATTGGCTAACCTTGAAGAAATGACAGCTCAGTTTGATATTGTCAAAATTAAACTTCCCTCAAGGTGGATTATAATTCTTCACTGTAAATGATAAAAGCTTTTGAGCAATATCCAGAATGAAAGAACCATTAGCTTGTAATAATATAAAACTAATTTTCCCAGAAGCCAATAAATGTGTACCACGAAGAAAACTTGACTTTCAAAGCAAACAAGAGTATTTTTAATTGCTCTGCCACAAAAAGTTCAGTAAATATGAGGGTAAATAATGGTTTTTGATTATTCATATTAAAACTAATCCAGTGATAACACACGACTATTATCTCTCACACAAGTACTTTATCGGTTTTCAAGGTTCCCATCAAAATCCACCCTCGAGATATTGTCATTTATCAGAACAAGAGTTTGGAAACATTGCCTAAGGCTTCATCTGCAGTTGTTGCAAAAGCCCTTTAAGATCCAACGAGGAAACTAGGCCTCCTTTGTGTGTAGCTATGGAAACTAGGCTCCTTTGTGTGTGGCAATAGCAGCTGCATACAGTTTCTCATTTCTGTACAAAACAAGTGCAGTGTATTCAATTATCATGAAAACTGTCTAAGTGGTGAGAAGAATGCTTACTACTTGGGGAACACTTCTCAAAATCATGTGCAGCTTCCCTCTCAGTTCAGTGAAATTGTGCTTAAAGGTTGTCTAAGCTCACCCCAGACAGTAACAATTCTCCCTACAGAGTTAATTCTAGCCCCAACTCCAATTTAAACCAAGCCTCCTGTCTAGTACACCTCCAAGACAGAGCCACAATAGGTCTGCATGCACTGAGTTTAAACTGCTTGAGGCAATACTATCAAGTACAGTGTGTATGTGAGCTTAATTGTTTACAGAACAGACTGTTCAAGTCACTGTTGACCAACCAAAGTGAAACAGCATTGTTTGAATGAATTTCATTCAAAGTGCAGTTATCAACTGTATTTAGAACTCTGGGGATATTCCTAAATATGTTTGGGGGGATGCACAATATTCAACTCAAAACTGCCCAAGCCAACCAGGCTCACTTCCATATTTAACTAACTTTTATCAAAAAGTTTAGCCAAAATAAGTTACTTCTATTTCCTACTATTCATTCAGATAAAATCTTTTCTGTTTGGCATACTAAAAGTCATATTGAAAAGGTAAACATTTGGATGTAAACACACTTATCTTTTCAGAATATATCATTACCTCTGACGTTTCAGTACAAAATGTTAAGATTCACGACACAAATATGAATATCAAATACTGAACACTTTAATAAGCCCCAGTATTGTAGAAGAGGTCATCAGCATAGGAAGCTGTTCTTGGCTGGGCGACTGAACACTTCTGACCGCCATCCTGAGGAAGGGGTCTAAGAGGAGGGGATGTCCCCCCACTTCCTATGCCCACGGAAGAATTTGTCTTAATACTGTCCACTGTGACAAGAACGTTGCAATCTGCTTCAAAATTTGTAAAACTACTCCCACCCTTGTTCCTGTACAGTCAAAAACTGTGGTTTGAGAAATTTTTCAAATTTCTGCAGAAGCTGCAAGGTTGGATGTATGGTCTCTCTCTGAATCAATGAGGTCCTTTCTTAACTTTCAAGGTGTAAACAAACTATAGAGATGCTTAACAACTTACTTCTTCTGGCTATAGCACTGTTATCAGTGAACTGAGATGAAGGTGTTAGCTGCCTGGTATTACAGTACAAAGCAAAGACACTATTAAGTTGATATAACTGTAGTGCTTGTATAACCAGCAAAACTTTACATGGGTGATCTCATGTTGGTAAAGTGTCATACAAATATTGTACAGTAATGGTATTGCACAACACAGGGAATGCTTACTGACAGCACTGTTAAGTTATGACCCTCCCATTGGTTCACAGATGTCTTTTGGCATGTTCTCTGCACTTTACCTTCAATTAAACCAAAAATTATTTTTCAATCAGCTCAGACTAACAAAGTGATAAGAAAACAACCTACTGGAGTGTGGTTTTTCTTGGCTTCTTCTAGCTCCCCTCTCAACTGTTCCATCTGTGTTTTGTACAGCTGTTCCTTGACCTTTAAAGCTGCTAGCTGGTCAGTTGTAATCTGTGCATCAGAGAGTTGGTCTTGAAAATGTTTCAACATCATCTAACAAAGGAATAAAAATGTCATCAAATTGTCCAGCTGATGTTTAACACATTTCATCATTCAAAATTATCATCTTGTATTCTTTTATGAATTAATGTGTCATTCCAAGACAGCTTCTTAATGACTTTAAAGAATCTATTAAAATGGTTTTATGTTGATGGTTTAGTCCTATGATGTGTGCTTCAAAAGACAAAGGTCCTTGCTTAAAAATTTACATTTACTGAGCAGAATACAGAAAAGCAGTACCCAAAACAATTATGTTTTTATTTTTTCTTCTATAGGGCCTGATGGGCACCTAAATGACTATGTTCAAGGGGCCCTTTCTTACTCAACCAATCAACCAACTTTGGCCTTCCTCCTCCATCTCACCCTCACAAAAAATGCACCTAGTGCCCCCTGTGAGCTAGGGGTTGTAAAATATGCCCACAGTATTTCCCGCCTGTCGTAAGAGGCCACTAAAGGGAAGGACTTGAACTTGAACTGTATTTGAACTTTACCTTTTTATCTAGTTGACACTATATACGATACATTCGTGTTGTGTTGTTAAATCTCATCTAACTAACTTAAATGAGTATCTAAGTGTTTCACTGCTTGACAAGTATAAAGAGGAAGTACTGTCTCCTTTTCTCTATCAGTTAAGTCAGAGAAGTTAGTGAAGAAATATGCAGTAAATACACTATTGTTATTATGAGTGGTGTAATTACAAGACCTCCCTCCTCCTCCCCTGACCCTTCCCTGGCAGTAAATGCAATTGAACTAAACCAGAGGCTATTTTTAAGTACATACTTTTAGATGAGACAGACCAGGGGGCCACTCACAGGATAATTGGTCCTATCCCATTTACTGCCTTGTAAAGCTAGTTCTACTATATTACTTGGTTACTAGTCATCGAAAATATGAATCTTACAACATGGAAGCATGACAGAAGAACCTGACACACATCACTGATTTCAGAATTGTCCACATAATATGCACTTTAAATTATAAGTAATATGCAGCAAGGAGGGAAATACATGAAGCTTTCCCAAAATGAAACTAGTTCACAATGACAAGTTGTGATAAACATTTATATAAGTACTGATAGAAGAACTGAAGAAGGTAGTCCTTAGGTATAAAAATGAAACCCTGCAAAGGAAGAATTACAGATTAAAATCTGCTCATTATGTTGCACATATGTAAACATCCACTCTCTACACTTTACCTGAATCAAACATTACCTTATCTTTCACAGCAGAATAATTAAGAAAACCTACACCCAAAGCAATCATCATTATTTAATTTATTTATTTTATTTATCCAATTTTATTGTAAATAGAAGTTGTAAATCATAAGTCACAGGAGATATTGTTTTCAAAATAAAATGTCTTAAACCAAAATTGCTAAAGTATAGTTCTACTTTCAGAACACAACTCAACACACTTTTTGTGGTTATAAACATGCGGTGAGTTTCATGGATGTTAAAAGACACTGCTATACACCTCTGATACATTTAGCAGCCTTAGGTGACAGATGAACCCCAACTACAAAAACCAAATTCCTTAAAAAGTTACAAAGAGTTGACTTTCACGATAATTGCTACGTATGAATAAAGCATCTTTCTGTCATGACACAGTGTTACTGACATCTCCCTGAATTATCATTTTAAACAACCTACAATTTATCGATATTTAACTGTTGACATTTCCAGAAAGTAGCATGAAAACTTTTGACAGGTCACAAAGTTTGATGAGGGGCCATGCAATGATGCTGGTATTTGAATGATGGTTTCAAATGTGAAATGAAGATTAAATTTCAAACATAATTCAATGCCTTGAAACGACATTTATACAAAATTTGACACATTGTGAAACAAACAGATACAAGCAGTCATATCCAGCAATGATTCTACAATGAAGGACAAAGTCAAATCCTTTTACAGACTAACATAAACAACTTTTGTTATTATAAGGGCAGAAAAATACAAAATATTTGAAGGTGTAGTGGTAAATCATTACAAAAACAAATTAAAAAAAAAAAACAAGAAATTTGGGAGAATGAGTTTCTTGTTAATACATCTAATATGGCAGACCTACCATGGGTGATAGAGGCACCATTTGAGGGTAATGTTTTCACATTTTATGTAACTTATTTATTTATTCTGTAAGACATGCTTGTAGTAATGTGGTTCTGTTCATTCAAGAAAGGTTTAATATTACGAGTGAAATTCGTTTGAAATGCAATATTTTGATTAAAAAAAAAAGGATGATGTAACAAAGGTAATACCCGAGAAGGTCACAGAGTTGAAAACAGGAAAATACAAATTTACACGATACCTAACATCTAAAAGTTTTCAAACTCTGTTAAATGGACATTGAATTATGCTAGCTATTCTTTGTCCCAACTAACATCTTCATACTACAGAGATGTACTGTAAGTGCTGACAATGATTATTTGAAATTTAAAGTTGTTTCTTTCAAAGCAGTTTGTGATGCCTTTCTCATACACTCATATTAAAAGCTTTTCTTTTCTTGTAAAATAGTTTAGCTTCTTTAATGTCATGGGATAAAAAGTCATTTCTTGAAAAGTACTTTGTGGAATGTAAGCTCATACAGCTAACAGATTCTACAACATATGAGGCAAGAGAAGCTGAAATGGCTTCAAGAAAAATGCTGGTAACCTGAGTAGGTCAAGAGTAACGTCACAACTTGCAAAGTAACCTTCTATGTTAATTAAACTGAATGAATTTCATCATTCAACTTACAACTTACTTACAACATTCAACTTTATCAACCTTTCTAACAAATATTTTGGCACTTTAGACATTGCACCTTTTAATGGCTTCATTCAATGAAACTTGCCATTTACTGTGAATAGTATCCTAAAACCTGTCCTACTTCTATGATAGATTTTACAGTTAATCTATATCAATGATGGTACCTCATTCCAGTTTAACCATAACTTTACATATTGAAACATGTCACAAACACCATGTGTAACTCTCCTTATACTGTACATTTTCTTCATTTCAGGTCAAGTTTGAGTTCACTCAAAATAAAATCCTCATTATAAATGGTAAATGCAACAACTTTGAACCAAAGTCTTCAATACTGTCAATATTAAGATGTGTGAATGAGATTCTATATATTTATATCAATCAAATTAGGGTTTAGGTACCTGACATGCATGAGTGGAAACAACTGGGGGCCTGACAATGAGGGGTGTGCCTGAGGGGGCCTTGCAATTGGTCAGATTTGGTAATTGCAGGGAATTTTGGCAGAGGAGGAAAAGCTGGCTTGCAAAATGGAGACATGTAAAAATTATTTCAAGTTTGACTGGGCTGCAAAAATCAGCATTCTTCCAGTTCTGCTGTCATGTACACATCCTATGTACATGTTTAAACAAATGAAGTACAAACAGTTTGGAAAGTTAATGACTTGAAGTAAGAAATAATGCCAAAAACAATTACTTCATGTGAGCATTATCAAAAGGAACTGTGGAAAATGTAAATATTAGCATAAAGATGGTTGTGCAAGGTTCTAACTTTAGTCCTATGATTGTCCTTCTTAATTTAGCTAATTTCCAGGAAATGCACAGAGGACATTAACCATGGAATGCAGGGTTCATGCAGCTTAGGGACTGTTAAATTCAATGATTTTATCATGATCAAGTTATGAAAACTCCATCCAAAGACAAGGGGAGATATAAATGGAAGACAGAGGAGGAAACAGAAGTAGTTTACAAATTTCAAAATCAAGAAAATCCCTACCTTCTGAGATTCCACTTCCCGTTTTAACCTTGAAGAGTCAGAATCAGCTAATGCTAGGGCCTTTTCTGCCAAAACTTTTTCCATCTCTGATTTGTGTCTCTCTTTGAGGAGGGCACACTCCTCTTTTCTCTGTTCATGAGCCTTTCTGAGGGCGCTTTCTGCTTCAGCTAATGAAGCCTGCTGACTGACCCTTTGCTCTTCCATTTCAAGGTTATGTACCTCTATCTGTTGGTGGATGATGTGGCAATAAGGGTATTTATTAGCATGCAGGCACCTCAAGTGTATCTTGATAGATAGTTTATGCAAATTGTAAAGCATCATGGAAATTCAGAAAGGATGTAAAACAATTTAAACTTCTTTTGACTGAGAAGCTATACAATGTATTACAACTTCACTAAGAAGTGACACAGATATATGTAGCTACTGTAGTTTGTTAACATTTGATGCATTCACTGACTTACAGTTCCTGTAAAGTTCTTTCAAATCGTGTGACAAGCTTCCTTTGAAATTGTTCTATTTATGCAACACATTTGCAGTTTACTTGCAGTGTGCAATTCTTTTCTTACAACGGAGGCAAATAAGAGGAGAATTTGGAAGATTTAGCTGCTATTTCAAATGCAAATTGGGATTACTGTATATCACCTTTAAGTGAAAATGTAAAGAGCAAATGTCTTCACACACAGTTTATGTTATAATACCAATCAGTTTAGTTTTAAGTTAATTCAGAGTAAGTAAGCCCCTTACACTCATACAGTAGCAACCAACAGGATCACTATATACATGGACTGGCCATACTAGCCTTTTCTTTTTGACTAGAGTCCAGAGACTGACATGGCAGGGGTGTACTAATCACTGCTAACCCTGAGCTTGAGACTGCCATTTCCAATCCCAATCCAAGTGAGGACAGTGTGTCCCAGTCTTTAGCCCCTCTGCTAATGGCTGGGTGGGGAGGAGTATAGTCTTGCTTTTGAACACTGCTTGACAGCTGAACTGAGCAATCACCTTAAGCAGAAGACTTTGGACAACTTCCTGCATCACAAAACCTGAACCCATTTTAATATTAACTGTTTGAAACTCCCTCAGAATTACTGAAAACAAGTCATTTTGAGTCACCAGAAAGTTTCTAGGTGTTTTCACCAGGTTTTGATGAAGGGACCTCAAGACAAGGCAGTCAACTCTAACTACCATGCTAATACCACCCACTGAAGTTAGTCTTCACTCCCTTCATGTTTAAAATGATTCCAGTCATATCCACAAGTAAGTAACAAGCAACTGATGAAGTCTTATTTTATTTATTGTGGACACTGGTTACTTTAAGACAGTACAAAAGCCACCTACTGAATTAGACTGGTCTCCAGTGGTGGCGCTAGCAATTTCAAAGTAAAGAGGAATGCCTAGCAGAAAACAAATTGCAGAGGGCCAATAGTATGCAAAGTATGTCAACTGCATAGTTTGGTATATTTGGGCAATGACTAGGGGGAAAGGAGACAGACAACTCCCAGAGGAAGGACAAATTTCCCTCCCCTACCCTCCCCTACCCTCCTCTTCCCCCTACCCTCCTCTTCCCCCTCCCCATTAAAGTTGCAAATGTTGGAAATATTAATTTGTTTAATAAATGTTTTGTGTTAATGTTTTGTAAAATAAATGATTTGTGTTAAACTGCAATAGACCATTTCCCAAATAGCAATAACAGAGGATTATGGGATAGAGCTGAGTGGCATGTTGTTTTTGGCCACAGTTACAGGTATGGTCTGAAAGCCATCATTTAACATCACAAAATAACTAACCTTAAGGCCAAGTTATTGTAATATCATCTGATTACTTACATCATAATCATTAAATTAAATTTTTGAATCCCTTAAAACAAACCTGTCTCTTCAGCTGCTCATTTTCCAACAAAACATCAGAAATGTGCAAACCAGTGAAATCTTGTGGCTCGTAAACTTTGCTCTCAACTTCTGTTTCCACAGTTTTGGGTAGTTTCTTGGATTTCTTTGATAATTTTTCTGCACAAAAACAAGACAAGAAGGGTTGATGTGTGCTCTTGATGTGCATATGATACTAACAATGATAGTAATAATGATATTCGATCGTATGTTGAGCTTTAGTTCTCAAAGGGCTTTACAGAAGTTTGCCACAAGCATACTTAAACATGTGATTACTAGAATCATAACTATCCAGACCTGGGCACAAATAAGATAAGAAGTAGAAGAAGTAGCTATTCTAGGGACCAGTTCATCATGTTTGCTGGAAGGAAGATGCTGTAATACTAGGCCATTCAGGTGGTATGACATACAAAAATGGGAGATTAAATGTAACTTGTAAGTGTATCCTTAATGTAACCACAAAAGAGCACCATCATTACAAATATTTATACATTGACCATATTTGACTCCAAGATTAGACAATGGTTTTTGGATGACAATATGGAAATAAACTTTCAGGTTAAATATTGTAAGAGAGACATGTATTAAAACAGATGAACGCTTTAACATGTATGGTCATCACTAGATTCCAAGCTACCCTATGCTGAGCAGATGAAGACAGTGGTAGTTGAAGCAGTGACAAACTGATAAATTGGAGCTCAATACCCGCAGGGTCATAAACGTGTGGTGTTTTTTGTTTGATGTACAGTTTTCCCACCTGAACTAAATTTTCAAAGTATGAGGAATGTAAACTTGAACTACAACGTTGACAA
This sequence comes from Holothuria leucospilota, assembly GCA_029531755.1. Taxonomy (NCBI): domain Eukaryota; kingdom Metazoa; phylum Echinodermata; class Holothuroidea; order Aspidochirotida; family Holothuriidae; genus Holothuria; species Holothuria leucospilota. The sequence goes on along the minus strand of CM055976.1, from coordinate 1,256,336 downwards.
TGGAACCAATACGATGTGAAGTAGTAAGTTGCTCTTGTAGGTTTGTCCCACATTGCATTGGCTAAAATTACTATTGTATACCTGTTGCCCCCAAAAGTTTTAATAAAAAAAACATAAATAAGTATTAAGGTCATTAAACACATTTTAGAAAGTGAAAATAATTCCAAGCTAATTTGTTAAGAAACAATTTTTTTCTGAAACACATATCAATATTCCCACAGCAATTCAAATAATTATCATAGTTTTAGGAAAATGGCAGATGCCATGTTGGCAAAATGACCACTAGATTATATCTATTCATACATTTTACAAATTTGTAAGTTCAAGCAAATTTTCCATGCTCATCACATCAATGCGATGATCAAATGAAATAAAAAATCAAAGCATTTTTAATCAAGCCCTTGAAAATGGCTCAATCAAATTCAGTTACTTTAAATATTTCTGACCCTGCATACAAACCCTGTGAAACACATACCTTTGACATCCTCTCTTTCACTCCAAGCTTGCAATTTTTCCTGCAGAAGTTTGTCACAAGAAGATTTTAGCATCTCAATTTCTTTGTTTTTTGTTTCCAAATCTCTGGAATAAAGTCAAAATGACAGAATTTTCATTTACACTGAAACTGACCAATGAAAAACTTCCTCATACATGTATAACATAATATCAATTGAATTAATATCAAAGTCAAGTGATTCTGAGAATACAAGTCACCTTCAACAAATGAAAGAAATATTTACATGTTTAGTTCAGTCTTTTTACTTAAGACTTTTCATCAATTTAATATATAATAACAGATATTTAAACAATAAAGTGAATGTGTAATTCTATAATATAATATTACTTTTATATCTGAAATGTCTGCTAAGGGAAAAGTGAAGAAAATATTGAACGACAAAAGTAAGATATAATACTGATAACATGAAGAGCTTCAATTTAAAGCTCCCACTAGTTATTTTTTACACTAAACAACCTTACACCCAACCTTACAACTTTCACATGACCTGTTATCCTATCTGTCCTTTTTACCCATTCCTTTTATCTTTCTGTTACTCCTTCTATCCCCGTTTACCCTACCCCCTCCATCCCCCAACTGATGTACCACTGACTTGCTGAATAAAATTTACCTCTCAAAGCTCCCATTTTATCTCTCCTGTTTACCCATCCCCTCTCTTCTCTCCTTCCCTTACCCCTTTCCCACACCCTAACCCCTTCCTCCTCCACTGATGTACAACTCATTGTTTCATTAATCCCTGTTTTGCTCCACAGCACCTACCTTTCCAAAGCATCCAATTTCTCCTTTTGTTCTTTCACAGCATTGTTCTTTACTTCTCTATTGTTTTCATCCTTTCTTCTCTGTGACAGTATCCTTTGTAACTTATTGTTTTCGTTCTTCAGTGCTTCCATCTCCCTACTAAACCTCTCCTTTGCTCCTTGAAGTTCCTTCTCAAGGGCAGAGACAGTGGAGTGTGGGTGAGATGAATCTTTAATCTGCTGAGCCTGATCTTCTAATTGTTTAATTCTGTCTTCATACTGAATCTGAAAGAGACACAATCAAATAGATCAATCTAATGTGGATCTTAAAGCAAAATTTTTCATTGCATATTGCGTCACCTTTTCAAAATTAGAGTGGCTAAAATTTGAGAGTCTCTGCACTTTTCTGTAGTTCAATTATAATATTGATTTATGCCAACTCCCAGTAAGGGAGGACTGTTCAAGTACTGTACATTTACAGTGGTATTCAAAACATGTACAAGCTATATAGCTTTGCTGTCTAACCTTTAAAACAGAATATTTTAAATTTTTCTTTGATTCTTATGCACTCTTTAATGTACCACTAAACTCTCATTTTTTTTTTGTTTCTTTGATCCAGAAATAATTGCTCACCTACACCTCTACTTCTCCACCTACCCCTCTCCTATTTCAGCCTACCTTTTCCTAACCCTACCAACCCCTCTCCTATTCCTGCCTACCCCTCTCCTATCTCTGCCTACTCCTCTCCTAACCCCTGGCTACCCCTCTCCTTTCCCACATGCAAACTTTGCTATCTAGTATCACCATACCTTCATATTATTATGTTTTTGTTCCACAGTTCGCAATGACCTTTTCACCTCCTCATCTTTCCGATCCAGCTCAGCTTCCAGCCTCTTCACCTTTTCCTCCAGGAATGCAGTGCTATGTGATTTGATAGGTGAGTCAGCTAAGTGGGGCCCAGTGGGATGGTCTGCAGCGGAAGCTGCCGCTGCAAACATCAAAGCTGGGATTGAATTCGGATGTCGACGACGGATAATTTCATTCATCTCCTTCACCTGACAGGAAGTTAAAAGTACAAAGCAGATATCTTAATACATTGAATCAATGAAAAATATGCATAAATCAATAAATGGTATGTGGTATGCATAAAATAATGTACCCTCAAGAGTGCTGTCTTGGGGTATTTATTTCCACATTTGAGAATTTGTAGACAAGACGAGAAGAAGAGGGTTACATCGGTCCCCTATTAACTAGAAAGAACACTGACAAGAAAAAAGATTCCATTGGGTGTTTACTGGATAAAATAATGTACCAAACACCTGGGCAATGATTAGGCCCATGTAATGTTTAAAAACATCAGATCTCTTTCATTCCTTTCATAAATATCAGCAGATTTATAGAGCAGCTCTAGATTAAGATATTCTAATGAAATATCTGTTTTTACTGTAACATCTTTTACAGTTTCAAGATATACCTTTCAAAGTCTGAACATTTCTAATGTAACTCATTAAATATGCAAAATCAATGGGAGAAGTAGTCAGTGTGTTACATTTATTAATCCTATTTGAAGTATCTCTTAATTTATTTGCAAGCTACTTTACAGTTTAGTGTGCGATGCTGACATTCCCAGAGTAGACATTTTTTTGCAGTGTAAACCCCTTAGAGCATATCAACATTGTAACTATCCTTAACCTGAAGGTTTGCCAATGAAATAGCTTGTAAGTTCATCCTTCTAGGTGACAGGTTTGCACATTTAGCTAGTATCTATTCATGGTTTAGGTGCAGAATAGAAAATGCCTCGATAGATTAAAGTAGGAATTTTGGCTCGTTTTCATGTTTCAGCCCTTTTTACACCTATAAAACAGACATGTAGACATCAACATCTTTAAAGATTAACTTTTTTTTATCTGTTACAAGACATGTCCAAAAACTGGGTAAAACTTGAAATGGGTGCTAGCCTTTTTTACATTTCAATCACATTAAACATGTTAAAATAATACTGTAACTCAGGCGCATAGCTATAGGGGGCCTGGAGGGGCCTGCCCCCCCCCCAGATGTTTGATAGGCCATCCCAGAAATTTTGAGTGTCCCAATAAAATTTGTAAGAATTATGGACCGTGATTAATGCCGTGACCCCCCGTTTGGTACCTAGGCGCCCCTAAAAATTTCATCCTAGCTACACCCCTGTTGTAACTAACTATAAATTGTCCAATTGACATTACAAAGTTTCTTTCACATTCTTTCAAAAAACATAAAGCAAACTGATTTCCAAACTGACATAAATCCTAGAGTTGTTAAAGAAAAATTCACTTGGGATAGAAGACAACTGAGCACATAACCATAGCATTAAAAGTTTTCTTCTAAAACTTCTCACTGCAGTACTGAATTCGTTGTCTCTTTAAACCACAGTCTGCACTAGGTTACAATGAAATGAAATTACCCCACAAAGTTTTAAGTGATAATCAAAGACTGACCTGTCTTTCAAGGTCCTGAATTTTCTTGGCATCTGCTGCCCTCTCCTTGGCTCGTCTTTGTGCTTCTGTAACCTTGCTACCCACCTGAGAAGGAAAACAATGTCCACTGAATTTTCCCCTATTTTTTAAACAGGATAACACAAGAACAGTAAGAGGTTTCTTTGCGATCCAAAAAATGACTCCCTGTATTTTATTTCATAATGAACACAACCTTGACAAACAAGTAAATAATTTAAAAAAAAAATTTCCAATCTCGTCACTTTTGAGTAGCACTTAAACAAACAAGCTGAAAGTTGATAAAGCCATTGTCTTGAATAAATTTTTTTCATAGTAAATGCTGGAAAAGTATTAATTAATATTAGCATCAGAGATACACAAAATTCAAATACTTGAATTGCCAGTATGTGACTTTAAAACACTTGGGTACTGGGCTTATTTCTATATGCTATGAACAAACCCATGTGACAATTCTTTCAAGTAGCTTATACATTCTTTAGGGCACACAAATCACTTTTCAAGCAATTTCTACAGCAATAAAAACATCTTTCTTTGTAAAAGTTCTACGTCATTTTAAATAATCATCATATTTTTCATAATGAGATGGTAGATAATAAACTAAAATATTGCAAACGTAACTGTACATGTATGCTACAAATTTATGGAAGTCAACCACTTTTCAATGATTTATGTATAACAAAAACAAACTTCTATCACATTAAACCGGTTATAATACCGATACCAGTTATAACTGGTCTCGATTAGATATGATTATTGCATGGGAAGAATATCGAAAATCGAAAAAATCAATCAAAATCAAATAATCATGAAAAATAAAAAAAAAATCATGGAAACAAGTAGAATTTGATGAACAGTGAAAAGAAAGAAAATATTTCTATTAAGGACATAATACAATCTGCTGCTGTCTTCGTGCAGATCGCAACACACACTGCACCAACACACACTGCACCTCGACTATTGCACCTTTGTCCATTGACATAGAAGGAAATTATACTAGCTGCTGATGAGTTCTAACCTACTGTACGACAACATATATGTCAATGGCTGGCTATTGCACACTTGCCCATGGCTGTAGAGCACCTTATTTACCTTCATTAAGGGCTGTCCTGCCTAGGGCCATTAATTTATATCAAATCTCACAAAAACTCTTTAATGTTGAAACACTCATTTATCATTTTAACAGTGTCAAAATACACAACAATGTAAAGGTAGTTACAAGCAATCATTTCACAGAGAATCTAAAAGTTACCCCCACATTATCAATGAACAAAGCTGAATACCATGCAAGTTACTATGACTTTTGCAAATTGGCATTTTCTGACAATAAGAATAAGCTGAAGTCAAAATTGTTAAGACACTTAAAGCACTTTAACTTTGACCAACCACAGGTTAGAACATACAGTAGTCTCTGGCACATCAATATTTTTGAATTTTTTGTAAAACAAGCCCTACAGTATGTATTGCTCAGCAAATGATAGCTATAAGCTAGCATCTTGATATGTGTGATTCACATGTTTCCTGGCAAACAGCCTGTAGACTACACGCAAGCATTTGTTTACAACCAAAACTCTATGTCATCGAATCCATTCATACTACTGATGCTGTATGCCAATGTGCACAGTACACAATGTAGGCCATAGCCATGCTGTTGGAATTAGGAAACCCTTCACTAAGTCGATGGAAAACATGTATGACAAATTGTGCCATTTTTTTTAGGAGTTTTTAGGGATGATTGATTGATTACCATCATTACTTCATTAACACAATAAATTGGTGCCAATGTGTGCATTAGATCTACATGAAAATTTGCAGGTTTGTAGGAGAAAACTTAATGGTAGAACTGACTGAAATTTTTGGATAAATAAACAAAGCTATTTAGGCTATTATTTTCGACTTTATTTTTTCACTGTGACTGAAAATGTAAAAAGCCAATGGCTGACCAGAATCTTGTCAACAAGCTACTATGTAGCATAACCTTATCATGCTTTTCACAGATAATCTTCAAACAAAATGTGTTGGTTGTTACATGGGGCTCATGATACCATCAGTATGGTGTATTCTTTTAGCAAAACTGAAAGTCATTGACAATGTTTTTGAAGCATTTGTTTTATCATTACAGAGTCCAAATGTTTTTTAAGGCCAGATAACTATCTTTGTTGGTTTTGTGGTATTCATTTTCTTGCCAAGTTTCTATGGCTAGACTAGCCCCAACAACTGCTATCACACAGGTCATTTAGGCACACAATGCAACTACACTGCACTTGGTGCAAATTTCTATGCTAGTAAAGTGAAGCATGTCGTGAAAAGAAACGGTTATAATCAAATTTCCATTATAAGGGGTCCAACTATATTAGTTGTCTCTTTTGAAATACTAACATGACCCCTTTAAAATTCTGGAATATTCACACTTTCAATACACCTTTCAAACCCTACACATTGCCTGTGAAACAGTGACATTTCTGAATTACCCATTATATAACCTAATTGTTGAAAGCCTGACGTGTGACTGTCCATTTTCTCAAAGAATTGTGAACAGCTCTTGAAGTTACTGGCCTCAAGCAGCCCTTCTTGAAGCTTGTGGCTCACTCAGAGAAGAAACCTAAGTACCCCTCACAGGCAACAAATTAAATTTACTTCAGATTTCTCCTGAGGCCACTTTGATGGAAAGAGGGGATAATGTAAAGACCATATAATAATGTTCTACACTGTTTCAAGAGCTGTCAAATTTGGGATCTGTATTTTTGATGAATACACATGCAATTCTCCTTTTATTTCAAAATACAACATTCAGAGCAAAATTGACTCTCTTTGCTGTGTCCCTGGCCTGGGGTGAGGTATTCACCATTTTTCACAACAAACAAGATTGCAGCATCTGCCCACAGGGTGGATAAAGAGAGTGGCTTTACATCAAAATGGACTACAAAATTGACTTTTGCTAACTTTGTGATTTAGAAATCTTTCTGCCAATTGGTGTATGCATTAGGCCATGCAATTGCCCTATTTGTGCAAACTAATCTTCAATACCCCCCCCCACCCCCGGCAAAAAAAGTAGTTACATGTAAAAAAGAAAATTTCTCAAAAAATCTGATAAATCCTCCCCCCCCCCTCAATTTTTGAAACAGAAGGAGATCTCTCTTTGGTTAAAGTTTCCAGGGTAAATACTGATCTCAACTGCTCATTTGTTCAGCTATGAAAGACTAAGTACATTATGTTTAAGTTGTTGGCCATCCTTCTACTCTAGCTTACTTCTGACTTTACACTAAACTGTTTTGGAATGCTATCAGAAAGGCCTACTCAGTTTTGGGGTTATGGTCATTATAATTCAGAGCCAAAGTGCCTGATGTACAGACACCATTGTATATTTTACACAGGTAAGGGTTCTTACAGTTTTGATATATTTAAAGTAAATGTATTTATGACCAAAAGGGTCATAGACTCCATAGACTTATGTTGTGAAGAAAATATTTTGTGCCTGTTCCTTTGTTCTTGTTTATGATGTTTTCTCCATGTGTTATTTACATCAATTTCTGTTTGTATACAAAGTTATACCTTCCACACGCACGGGTTTGAACACTGCACTCTTTTACTACATATACATAAGGACAACACTACATGAAGATTGCATTCAGAAAGTTCACTCAACATATAATTTTACATGCAATGAATTTCTAACATAAACTTAGCAATACCACAATAAATGTAGAAATGATTATAAAATGTTAACCAGCTGACTGTTACCTCTGCCCAATCATTCCACAAATAGCCGAGTCTGTGACAGTACTCTTCCCACACTTGCATGTCTAGTGTCATTTTAAAACAACTGTTCATTATAAATTACTGATCCCTCCCAGCACCACTCAGCACATCCAGGATTTAATGCGGTTCTACACTCAAAAAAATGTTAAAAAAAAAACCATCTCAAACGCTCTAACTCTGACTGCATGCTGCAAGGTAGCAAAATTTTATTTCATTTCACCAAATCTTAATGAAAATGAAACATTTAGTATGCTAATCACCTCTTCTGGCTTCCTATCATTGCATGCCTTAAAGTCCCCTGGAAAGAAACTAAATAGAATCTGTATTCACCTGTTTGCTTCTTTTCTCTAGTTCTTCCTTCAAGCGGTTTATTGTCACATCTTTTTCCCTGAGGGCAGTAGAATCTTGATCCAAAAGCTGTTGGTTTTCCGCATACCACTTGAGTTTCCTCTGAAGCCCTTCGATTTCTCTCTGATGCTGCAATTTAATATCCTAACCATGAGGAAAACACAATGAAACAAACTTTCAAAGAAAGTGCAAGTCAATCACAGGTTGCAATTTTCCTCATTATAATTTGATGAAATTTTTTTACCTAGGGTGTCACTTTCAAAGTCTACAGAACTTGAATGTTTAGACAATCAAGACTGAACCCCTGGAGGTAAAACACTTAAAACAAAACTGACAGCTGGTCTCTAGTTTGGCAGTTTGTAAAGAAAAAAATCAGAGACATGATGTAAGCAAAACTTCCGTTCATGCATGAACACAAAGCAACTTTCAATGAATAAACAAAGGTCACAAATCATTTTAATCGAAGTGCAACTTTTCTGGAAAAAGTTAAATTGCTTGTATTGTTTTGGAATGCAGCTAACAAGCTATTACTATAGTTAGTTCAAAGTACTGCGTAGCACTTATGAAGTATGTAGGTCAAAAAAGAAGTAAATAGTGCTAAATGATTGTGAAAAAGTCCACTATTACTATAGTTATCTGTCTTATGTCACTTAAAATTACAGCGAATATAATCAGATGTATGTATTATAATGTGTGTTCTACATTCACAATTTGATTAGGATATCCATCCATGAAATGAGACTTTCTTGTCAAGATCCATTACAAACAAAGAGGTTTTTTCAATTACTTACCCCATACTTTGAAACAACATTCATAGTCATCATTCTTCTCCCCTTAATTTAAAACCAAACTTTCACGTAACTTTATTAAATTTTCTTTCCAACTGTAATCCTTTTCTTGCTTACCCTTACTTTGTTCAACACACTGCATTGATATTTATAATATTTATGTACTGCAAAACAGCTGTAGAGTTGTATTACTACTATCCATCCCACTGCTGTCACCCTTTGCAATATTTCATTTCTACTTCATATGATAGTCACTCTAGGGACTAACTTTTGAAAAGCTAACTTTACAATTCTGGCAAACTCTAGTACATTATCAAACACTAATGAGACAATTGTATGAAATTTGGGGGAGGAAGGTGGATGACCAGACCCTGAAGCAGAATTAATTCTGTCAGAAAGTGGAAGTCAATTGGGGTGACTCCCAAATCTGGGATAAATATTCTCCATATTAAACCCCACTCTCACCCCGATTTCCACCAATGGAAATAGAAGTCTACCTTCTACGTACTATACACTGTGACTATTTCACCTCAAATTCTCAGTATTAAGCTGTTTCATAACCAATCTGGAAGCAAGTGATACAATCATTCAAGAAATGGAGCATGTTTCCCCTTCATGTAACTTCAAGTAAGCAACAGTTTCTGCAAAAGCCTTCAAATACCAAAGACCAAACACTACAAAGTATCTACTTCTACACTAACACCCATAATGCTCTTTGCTGTTTACTTTTTATAGCCACTTTATACATAGTATGACAAAATAGCACGGTCCGATAACTAAAATGACCCCATTTAAAACCAAACCCCACTTATTCTTCTGACCTGAAATTCTGTCTGTTTGACCTCTTTGGCTGAATGGATTTTTTCCATAAGATGTTTCTTCTCACGGACTAACTGGTCTACATGACTTTGCAGTTCATGATTGGTCTGTTCCAACAGACGAAGTTTATGTTTCAGCTGGGACTGCTGTATCTAAGGGAAAATTAAAAAAAAATTAAAAGGAAGTTCAATCGATATTTGAAACAAAATTTGATTTTTGGTTCCTCCAATTAGCTCTCTCACACATAGTGCCTACCTAATAGCCATTGGGATAATAAATGGCAATTGAATGTTTCTTTCATGCCAGACATGCATACACATAGAGGGGGTACATCACAAATATGGGAAATGATCAAAACAAGGCTAGGTCTCATTCAGTCTCAGTATTTGCCTTAAGAAAAGAACAAATATTAAAGGAGCTACAAAAAGATATCTTTGCTTGCATTACTATAAGTCTAGGTTAGGAAGCTCATCTAGGGCTCATTAAAAGACCCTATCAAATACTTCATGAAAGAACACATTGGTGAAGTTATCTATTCAGCTTCTCTTTTCAACCAGTGATCAGAAATTTACCAATCGGGAACACCAATCCTTCCTATCCTCTTCCTGAGGTCACCATTTAAGGTCACTGTCAGATGGATGAGTGTATTTACAGTATTAAGCGATCTTCCCAAAGGCTTGGAGATGAGAATCCTTCAACTGCACAACTACTCAACAGCTCTACTGAACCAAGGTATGACATGAACAAGATTGCAGTCAGAACTTACTTGAGTCATATAACAAGAACCAACCAACATCCCCCCCCCCTCCTCTTCTCAACCACTGCTAACAGCTTGACAAACAAACAGAACATTTTGCAGGTGGTTCAACAGGAGTTTGATCCCATGACCTATTGCATGCAAGGTGTACTATGCAATCTATAAACAAATTTTCCATTTTGGTTTTCCCAAATAATCTTTACCCTCGACCAAAATCAAGGAGCTCCTCATATTTGTAATGACAAACCCACATGCCAAGTAGGAGACCCCTAAATTGTACCCCTTTTGAGATATTGTGCACACAAGGTTTCTAACAAGGCCTCTGAAGACCCCAAATGACATCTGACTTTCCCCCAAACTGACAGCCTTCTTATAAATTAATTCCATATGCAAGGTACAAAATCCCTCCAGTTTTATCCTTCCTAAGATATCATATTCACAAAAAAATTGCTGGGAAATCCACATTTTTATGGGAATTACAGCTCTTAAATTAAATAACAAAGATCCACTCGAAAGTTACTTGAAAGAAGTGGCTGTTCTCCCATTTCATTTTTTGGTGTACGCACAATCAAAAGAATAAGAAGAAATATCTGAGAAAGATTTGTAAGCTATTGATCCCACAATATTTTAGAATCCAGTAAAATCAGTCACCAAATTTGTAGTTCTTAGTAAAGAGCACTTACTCTCTTTTAATTCTCTTATAAATTTCATTGATGGAATTAATACTGGATGGTCATAACAAATACATTTTATTTACTTTTTCAAGTCATTAAACACTTCATCTAAGCTTGATATTTCAATTGAATATTCTTGATGTTGACAAAACCAAAAATAGTTTTATTTATTTGAAAAATATGTTACCTCTTGAAAATCTTTGATGTCAGTCAAGATGCATTTCCTTACTCAATCTGTAAACCAAAGTTGACATGGCTATACTGCAATCCAATGTTCAGTCAAGTTTAAAGATAAGAATAATGTTGACAAACCTCTGATTCTGTAACCTCTGATTGGAGTTCAGCTATTCTTCCAGCTCCAAGGACTGCTGTATTGCCAGCTGCAATCTCAGCTTGAGCTTTCTCTCCTGTAATAATTCCTTTGTTTCTAAGTGCAAGGTCTTTTCCTTCAATGATCTCTCTAGAAAGAAAACAAAAATGAAACTGTTTTAAAACATATTTGAATTAAAAAGTAGATACTAGAGTAGCGATGCTGTTGTATCTCGATACAGTGGAACATTTGTTTGGACGAGAATAAAGGATGTGGACTCGAGGCGGTTCCCATACAATCAGTAAATGTCATTTATTTTAGGAATAATTCCATGCAGAAGTGATTTTATGTCCAGAACTGTGTCAAGTACCAAAGTGACAACTCCATGACCAAGTGACTTAATAGTTCTCAACACCTTCAATGATGCAAATTACTATCAACGTTACAATGCTAAACACCTACGACTTTTACTGAATCGTTGGAGACAGCACTTTTTGCTTATTTATGAGATGACCCCATGGTGACCCCCATTATAGCTTTGGCTCCAATCACTGACCATCACTGATAAATCATTATCCATTCATCATTGGGTCCAAGTCACACTCAAATTTGCCCAAGTAGCCTTCAGTATTTGTTGATGGGCCAAGTCTTGTTTTTTTATCACTTTCTTGTAACAGTTTTATATGGCTAATAAAACTTGTAATGTAAGAACAGGGCTGAAAAATAAGGTTTGGTGCAGGTAAGGCCATTTGGCCTTGAGCTTACCTTACTTTAAGAGGCACCAAGGCAAATTAATAGGGCACCAAGGCCAGAAAAATTACAGGTAAGGAAAGTATCGACAAACTGCACATACTATTGGTTTGCATCAGGAACTAGGCCTTTTCAGTTACAGCTTTTGCTCATAGACTCCATTCAAATCTCCTCTTTAAAAAATAAAAAATTGGCAGGGCAGGTATATCATAAATATTATACAATACAATTAGGCTAGGTAAAGGCCTAGGCTTACACACATGCATGTAATCAACTTTTTGAGAAACATTCCTAGCCTTCTCTCTGTAACTTATGAGGTGAGGGGGACATTCAAAGAGCCATGAACCCCAAACATGACATGCCGAAGCCTTAACTTTACATCACACCAACTGTACTGTCAAATTTGATAAAATAACATGGTTGAATTTGGTATTACCTTCGTGAATTTACAGCAAAAACTCGTCCTTCATGCATTACTGACAGTAATATTCAGTCTGCAGTGGCTGTTAACATTTAAGCTTCCTAGGCTACGTTTTGAGGATTCTTGACCATTTAGGCCTAGGTATTTAGGATCCTTGAATGTGGACTATCTGTTTGCTCAAGTAGGCACATTGTCAACAGTACAGATTTTTCATGCTGAGGCCGAGTTGGTTTGTGGCCGAGTTGGCTTTGGGCTGAAATGGCTTCGGGCCAAGTTGTCTTTAGGCCGATTTGGTTCACAGCCGACTTGGCCTGCTCCCTCGTGCATAATTAAAATAGGCCTAGCCTATATACTGTACTAACACCGTAGGCAAACATGAAACTTGGCCTACACGATTCATTTTCGCAGACTGTATAAAACCTCCGTAACTCTCAGCCACATTATACTACCTGTTAGAGCAGTGCATCCAACATCTCTTTGGACACACCTAATTGGTAAATAAGACCACTAAACTAAAATCCTAAACAAGACATTTGTAAGTCTTCCTTTCACTTCTCAGACAAGATGATTACAGACTGATGCCAGTAACACGTGCAGCTAGCTATCCATTCAGTTTGCTCTCAAAAAACACTAAATATGCAGGTGTGCTGGTGCTTAGGTACGGAATGGGCCAGGTACGTATACATGTACATATGTGCACAGTACATCACAGACAAACCAAGCATCACTTAATGCTTGCAGACGGCTTCAATAGCAGACTACATGCATTACAAGGGATCATGGGAACTGTGAGTACAAACAATGAGCTGCAATCATTCTGTTTTCATTTTCAGTAGTTTTTGCCTACTAATCAGCCAAAATATCCCAACAAAGTCAACAAGTACAAATCTTACCCACCACATCTTTTGCCTCTACATCAAAACTACTTGCTCTCAAAATAGAGTCATAAACAGCCATAAAATGATGATGCTGAAAAGAATATTAGCTACAGCTAGTGACCGGCTAGTGTGACAAAATCTCAATACATGTTACATATTGAGATAATAAATTTCATTTCATTTCAATGGATGCAAAAAGAGCAAAATTACCAAGCAGAGAGAAACAGTGGATGAATATTAAAAGGTTCCTGCACCTAAAGGAAAAAAACTCCCTAAAGTTACTACGATCTTGTCATGACCAAACTATGAATCAAAACTTCTTGTGAGATGATACCCATCAAAGGTTCTTGGGATGAGGATTGCCATGGATATTTCTTCCCCAAACTGGCAAAACTTGAGTGGTAAGAACAAACAATGTGGTAAAAAATTCCCAAAAAATCATACTTCTTGGCTTACATATCTAATATGTACCTTTTGCAATATGTACCTTTTGCATAACCATTTAGTCAAGCTATCTGATATGTTACATTAAAAGCAAAACAAAGGAGAATGGAGCTAAAGCATGGCAAAACATGACTCTCACATGCAGAGCACAAAAAGCTTTTTGTTCAGTTCTTCTCATGAAAGAATTATCAGCAACAGATTTGATCATGAAAGTGCCTGAGAACCATACGCAGACTAGTACCAAAAAGTCATCTGCTTTACATACTGTACAGGGCAGGGAATGGTGTGGTGATCAGAAACAAAGTCAGCACTGAAACGCATGAATCAACAGTCTTTATACAAGGTTAGCACTGGGGGACTATATAGGCACTCTCTTCGGGAAACCAAACATCTATGATCTAGATTACAAGAAAACATTTTCTTGAGCATAAAAAAATCCATGATAAAAATAAGCATTGTACATGTCTTTCAAAGACGTTACACACCTTTACAAAATTCTATGACTTTTCATTTCTACTATCATTTACAACATTCTATGACATTTTTGGGCCTGCAAAGTAAAAAGAAATTTAAATGACTGCTCAATGAATGTAAAGCTGTAGGAACTGACACACCAATTGGTCATAAACACAGGTATATAGGTCAATGAATATTCAAGTCCTGAAACAAAATCAAATTCACACTTTTACTGTTCAATGGTTCAGCAGACAGATACTAATCCCAAGCTACACATAGCCCTAACTACTGTCAGTGTACCTTCAGGGATAGCAGGTAAACATACCTTAGGTTGCCAACTTGAGACTGCAGTCTTTGGTTTTCCTTAAACATTTTTTCCTCATTTTGTTTATTATCTTCCTGAAGTTTCTTGACTTCTCTGTACAACCTTTCATTTTCCTGGAAAAACAAAAAGTTTAAAATGAAGCCTAAAGGGCGAGTCACACTACAGCGATTTTCAATCCGAAATCCAATCCGACTTTTTCTGAATCGGATCAATAGAGTTTTATTCAGACTTTGTTCTAAGAATGGTGATGCTATATTGATAACTGATCCTAGTTTGTCTCACGCTAAACTGTTCTGCTACCATTATATAACTTATACCACTCAAGAGAGCAGTATTTGTTCGAAAATCAATCTGACTTTTGCACACGTGTCTGATAAATGCTGTCTGCCGATGTGACGTTATGAAATAATTAGTTTACCTTTCAGTTTCGTAGTCTCTGATGCAAATCATATATTTACACAGGTTGGCAAATTTTTTGCTCTTCTGACCAGGGATGGAGAAGATTTTAACTGAAACTCACAAAAATCGGACTGTAATCCTATCTGAAATCGCTCTAGTGTGACCTGCACTTTACTCTTGAAATTTAACCATTTCTCGACCAGTAGATAATCCTAAAACTTCTGGTTTTCCCTCCAAGTAAGTGCAAATAGACACAGAAAAGTAAATGTATACACGGCTATGTTGTTAACAGAAATCCCCCCCCCCCCTTAACTTTCAACTGAGGTATAATTACCTATTGATAAAGATTGGAGGGATGACAAAAGAGGGTGGAAGCAGACCTTTATCAATAAATGTCAACTGGAAATTTTTTGACACCTCATCACATAATGGACATTTATTAAAGGAATGCCCTCTCTTACCTGAGACTCAGCTTCAATGAAGCTTGCATAGCTGGTCTTATAATATTCCCTCCTTAAATGAAATACCCAGCCTTCCTTAGCAATACATTTGCATCTCTGTAGCCAGTCTCGAGTCACATGTATTATAATGACACTGAAATGAACATCTATGACACACTGTTTTGTTCAATCATTGGTCAACATCTTACATCAAAACTAGGTGTGAGCTATAAACATGATGACCTACACACCATCCACAGTGTGACAGAAGAAACATGATTATAATGCTACATATATGGTAATAGTTTATAGTATGTAGAGGTCTTATCTGAAGGAAAACTCTGGGGAGTGGGCAGTTAGTGGAAAATATGCTGCTGAAGTTTTCAAATCTTTCAAAGAGTTGGAAACAAATTTGTTGTTTACTCAGAGCTCAGTGTGTGGAGCCAGATATGAGTAAAGCAACTTGCCCCCTCTCTCTGCAGGTAAGCTTCAAACACAGTACTATTAATTTTAGTTTATAGACATGCACTCATTTCATGAAGCACTACTGTATGCATCTACCATTTAGCAGAACACTCCACATGCAGGTATGTAGCTACAGTGGGCGGCGCTGGGCGACCACACCCAGCACTTGATATTTCCGCCCGGCACTCCAGGCAAATACACGTCTCCCCGCCCACCACAAATCTGCCTACCAAGACCTAAAACTAACCCCAAATTTACTCTTTAAGTAAAACGAGGGAAAAATGAAAATTTAATGGCTGAAAAATGGGGTTGATGCCATGGAGTGGGGTGAGGTGCTTTCCCTAGATCAGACTTTTACCCGGCACTCAAATTTGGCTAGCTACATCCCTGTCCTCATCATAAGAATAAACAGGTATGACAGGTCTAGGATTGCTAATTAGCATATGCCATCTGCAGATTCAATTGACTAGCATTCCTACTTAGAATACAAAAGCCCACTTGTTGCATTCCCTGCAGCAAAACTTTATTTTAACACAAAAACCTACTTAATGGTTTCCTTTTTTATTGAAATACCAAAGCCTGTTTTTTGGTACCCTTACAAACCTACTAATTGGTGTAGGAAAACCTACTTGCTGGCTTGAACCTACTGAATCCACTGTTTGTATCCTTACAAACCTACTTATTGGTATCCCTGTGAACCTACTGAATTCACTTATCTGTATCCCGATAACCTACTTGTTGGTATTCCTATAACCTACTTGTTGGTATCCCTATAACCTGCTTGTTGGTATTCCTAACACCTACTTGTTGGTATCACTATAACCTACTTGTTAGTATCCCTATAACCTACTTGTTGGTATTTCTATGAACCTACTAGTTGGTACACCTAAGAACCTACTTGCTGGTATCCCTGCAACAAAGTTTCTTGCTCCATAAGCTCTTTCTGCATCAAGATGGCTCTCTCCTCTTTAGTCACATCTTCTCCTACAGCAGAAGATGCCTGCAACCTCTTCTTAGCAGCATCAGCATCATCTTGACTATTAACCTTGGAAAAAGTCAATGTAAATATATTGTCATGAAACTTTACTCAAGAAAGTTTTTCTTTTTCCCCTCCATCAAAGAGACAATTACAAACATTTGACATGTTAACACAAATGCTCCCAAAGTATATGAGGGGATGGTAGCTTCTCTGCCAAGGTAGCTCTGAGAGGGCATGTAGCTATTTCACCCTCCCCTGTGAATCATTTTTCCCACCCCCATCACTTCCCCAAACAAGCAATTATGCAACTGACACCTGCCACTGCCCTTCCTCCCCACCACCTATGAATTTTCTTTTTGGCCCCATTGGCCCTGTAATGTTCAAAATCCTGGCTCTAACACTCATTTCCTCTTCTTCACATAAATCACAGTATGATACTTCCAATGAATAAAATGTACAGGATAGGTTCTCAAGAGGCAGTCTGAGGGTCATTTGCAGCCTGCAACATGTATTTAAATAACTGTAGAAGATTTCAAGAGCCTATGGCTTTATACAAAATCAACTTACTGTGAGCTATTTGTGTGTTAGAATGCAATTGTCCACAATCTAGGGCATCTGAGATGCCAATATTTTTTATTATGTCAGTCCCAACCATTGTGGGACTGAGGGCAGCTTTGGTCCCAAATGGTCCCCCTCCCAAGAAAATACCAACCCCTATTGTGTGAAAAATTCTTTAATCCACCAGATCCTGCCCTAGATGCAACTCTGTTGCTTCCATAAAAGCTTTGCACTCAACAATGATACCCAGCCCCTTTCTTCAAACCTTTGCTACTACAAATAATATTAAACATAAACTCAGCTAAAAGTGGCCTGGTACCAAGAAACTTGAGAAAAGCTGACCAAAATACCAACTTACCATAGAGGAGTAAGCTTACAGTAGCTATGGTACCACCAGAAAGGAGTGAGGTTTTGTCATTGGTGTACCCTCAAATGCATAAAATTTCTTACAAATATTATCAACGATTTTGGAGTTTGCTTTCTTACATTCAGAAATTTTCCCATCATTTTAGGGAAATCATTCTCCATAATAATTAGGGTTGTTATAATGTGTTTATTTCAATGAGACTGAAATTTAGCTTTAACCCTGACAAAAAACCATGAATAAAGCCTCTTACTTTTGCTAAAAGGACAAAATTGTCTTGTTTCACTTTATGCAACTCTCTTTCATGTTCTAAACGCAGTTCCTCCACCTTACGGAGATGTTCTCGTTGCAAGGCAGCTATTTCTGCTTTGAGTTTAGCATTTAGCCGGCGTTCATCCTTCCACTGGTTCTGCCATTCATTTACTTCAGCAACTAGTGCCCTCTCCCTGGACAAGGTCTGAACTCTGGAGTCTCTTAAGCTGGTTGACAAGAGTGGCTCCTCTTGAGAGAATTTCAACTTTAACATAAAATCAAAGAATTAAAAATATTTGTATCAATTTCAAACATAAAATAGACATTTCAGGAGCTTCTCCTAACACCCAAAATTATTGAAGTCTTGTTTTGAAGACAGTATTCCCAATATACCCCTGCATGGAAAATCAACCAATGAGATGGATGGATACAATCAATTTCAATATTCTAACCTCTCCTACACATAGTCATAACAACATTCCCTTCAAAAATCCACTCAGCACAGTTTGCAATAACAAGTACTTGCATGTATAGGTCCTCAAAGACCTCACTCCCCGGCAAAGTGTTAGCTAGTGTACACTAAAATTGTCATTGTGATGGCCATACCCTGAATCCCCACCCCTCATCATGAACAGTAACCTTAATATGATGGTCACTGGTGTGAGAGCAAATTAAGTCAAATTTTGTACCATTTTACTTCTAAGAAGGTCAAACTGGAAAATTTTACATAAGCAACAAAAACATACCACCTTCATGCCCCTCCCTCCCCTTAGCCCCTCCCCCAGGCAGCTGGACGTGGACTCCTTGATATGAAATCCCTGCTTCATGGCAAGTCAGATTATCTCATGTTACCACCACATCACACTATATCACATATTTCATCATACTATGTCATTTAACATCACATCAAATCCCACCATATCACATCGCCTCACATCATAGTGAGTGATATCACTGATTTCAGTCACATACCACCATTTCACATCACATCAAATGTCACCTCATGTCATTCCACATCCTACTAAATCACATCATCTAACATCATACATCATCTCATGTTAAATCAAATCCCTCTATATCTCATCACATCTCCTTATACATCTCATGTCACATCTATATCACATCACCTTACATCATACATCATCTTAAAAAAAACATCAAATCCCTCTATATCACGTCACATCGCATCACACACCTCATGTCACATCACACCTGCCATATCACATCACCTAACATCATACATCATCTTAAAAAAAACATCAAATCCCTCTATATCACGTCACATCGCATCACACACCTCATGTCACATCACACCTGCCATATCACATCACCTAACATCATACATCATCTTAAAAAAAACATCAAATCCCTCTATATCACGTCACATCGCATCACAGACCTCATGTCACATCACCCCTGCCATATCACATCACCTTACACCATACATCATCTTAAAAAAAACATCAAATCCCTCTATATCACGTCACATCGCATCACACACCTCATGTCACATCACACCTGCCATATCACATCACCTAACATCATACATCATCTTAAAAAAAACATCAAATCCCTCTATATCGTGTCACATCGCATCACAGACCTCATGTCACATCACACCTGCCATATCACATCACCTTACACCATACATCATCTTAAAAAAAACATCAAATCCCTCTATATCGTGTCACATCGCATCACAGACCTCATGTCACATCACACCTGCCATATCACATCACCTTACATCATACATCATCTTAAAAAAAACATCAAATCCCTCTATATCGTGTCACATCGCATCACAGACCTCATGTCACATCACACCTGCCATATCACATCACCTAACATCATACATCATCTTATGTTAAATCAAATCCCTCTATATCACATCACATCACCTCATACATCTCATGTCAAATCACATCCCACGTTATCACATCACATCACACACATCATCCTATGTCATATCACATCCCGCTATTCACACATCATCTCAAATCACACCCACCATATCACATAACACCATATTTTGGCCACTCTCTGCCCTGTCACAGAACTCTTTCTTCACAATGACAGTATTCAAACAGTCTAACAGTAAACAGTTTAACACAAACAGTAATTCCATCCACCAGACAAATATAACAAAGGAAATTCCACCCAAGTTAAGGTTGATGCAAAATTGATGATACTAAATAACATCTTGTTATCTACCTCTGGGGGCGGAGTCAACTTTCGTTGATCAGCATAATTCTCCTGAATATATGTAGCGAATGATTCTACTGACTTCAGGAGGTGATTACTCAGTACCTGAGTATCAGAACCCTTCTTCTCAAACCCTGGAAAAGAAACAGGAATGTATGTTCATGACAAAACCAATCCGATGAAACTTTGTCATCACGAAGTATTTCTCAATTTTCATACATCTAAGTCTTTCCTTAAGAATGAGCAAATTCAAACATCAGTACTTTTTACTCCTTTACAAGGCGATATTAAATGCATTCAGTTGTCGCATGTCAGATGTGATAATGTAGGAAGTCTGAAAAGGTGTGGCCAATTAAGGATCATGAATAAGAAACAAAGACATGAGAATGGAGAGTAACTAAAACATCTATTCCCAACTCAGCCAACTCAAGGACTTAAACAATAGAATGTAATCCAAGCATACTTACAAATCAAATACAATAGAGTAGTAACTAACATAAGAAATTGCAAAGTATTCATTGTATCACACAACTGGCTTCTAATCCCAAGAGATGTAACATCTGAGGAAACACATTCAGAAAATCACCCAAGAAAATGCTTACTATTGAGGAAAACAGTATCTATTTTTACTGAAGCTATTGAGTTTTCAGAGTTTTACTAGTACACAGGTTGAACCCTTCATTTAAGGAATAAATCGCATTTGGTGGACTATTTTTGGTGAATAAACTATAAACTATCGAGACTCCAAATTTGGCAAAATAACAGACGAAGCAAAGTGGAGTCCGTTTTTTGCCAAATTTGGAGTTGAGACCGTTTATGAGACAATAATAGTCCAACAAATGTGGTTTATTCCTGTTCTGCCATCCAAAATGGGTGAAAAACTTCATTTTTATCAGTTTTTACATTTACAGACCGTATGTTGTGGAATAACAGGTCAGTGTTTAACCAATCAGAATGCAGAATTCTCAATAACGGATGGCTACAGGTGGTTGAATTCAAAATAAAAACCTGCAAACTCTCACCTGTTTTCTTTTGCAGCACCTTGTCAGCTGGGGACCACACACCTCCTTTGGGATGTTTTCTCTTTGGGCCATACCCAGAACTTTTAACACCACTAAACTTAGTCTTCTTTTTACTTGGACTACTTTTAGTTATGCCTGAAAAGGAAGATGAAACCAACATCAAACCCTAACCATACAATTGTTTACTGTCCACTCTTATCAAATACCTGAAGCATAAAATATACGCCCTTACAAAAATACATGCATTCAAACCCATCTCTGTGATCCCACAGGACAACACAAAGAAAAGCAAATATTTCATAGGCAGTCAAATGTATATTATGTAGCAAACATGTATTTGGAGCCTTTTCCACCAGGATAATCACACTGTCACATATTCAATTTCATGCCACAGGTTTTTTCACAGAATACTGTGTCAAGGATGTTTTTAGCTGAGAGGCTTTTCAAATAAAAGTGTGACAACGTCTGAAAATATGTTGCAAAGTCTGCTAACAGCCCAGCTTGTGTCAATATAGAGCAAAGCACACCTTTTGTGACAGTAATGAAACTTGGACAGGAGTCACATGACAAAGGAAAGGGGGGTTGCTACTCCACTCCCTTCTGGTATCACAACTCACCCCCCCCCTACTAGGCACGACTGCACATGTAGTGGGAACATTTCTGTTAAATAACATATTAACTCTCAAGCTGTAATGTTGTATCTCAGCAAAAAATCGGTTAGTGCAGTAAAACTAAGGAAAATATCAAATATGAAGACATCTATTGTATAAGTGAAAGAGATTAACATCAAAAGTAATCAATCCTACCCCTTCCTTACCTTTTTTGGATCCTCCATCTTTCATTGAAACAGATTTTTCATCATCTGCCTGAGGAGATTACAGCAAAATAATCAATATGTTTCACATTTTGCACCAGTTAAGAAATGCTAAAAAGGTTGAAGGCTTAGGGATCCTCATCCCATATTTTTTTTTTCTACAAAACATACACTGGTAAAGGGGGAAGGGGTAGTCAAAGACTGTGTAATCTATGCTTTCCCAGAAAATCTATGCTTTCCCAGAATATTGTATGAAATGGGAATGATATTTTGCCAAAAATGATCAGTTCTCACATTTTTCAAAGCACACTCTGACAGATGGGGAAGTGACCTGACAGAAGAAAAAGTTAGAATGTGTAAGAAAACGATAAAACGTGGTCAACCACTTAAAACTGACCACCCACTTAAGGAGTGTAAACTCTAAGAGAACAATCATTGTGTAAGGGGTACTCTCTCAATTTCATGATCAAAATAATATTTTTAGTATCAATGAAAAGCAAATGAATCTCAACAGCCCTGATAGAGTAAATATAATATCAACTCAAAACAGTCAAAAAAGAAACCTACAATTAATAACATTTGATTTATCTGTATCAAACATGTTTACAAGTATTACATGTGTGCTTTTTTCTTCTCTCTTTTTTTTTTTTTTTTTTTGAATTTCTAACAGGTATGCTTTACAGTCACAGGCAAAAGACCTTTTCAAAACAATAGTAACTTTGTGACTGTATCATCAGGATTTCTGGTAAGAACAATATACATTGTGTTCTAACATTACATGACAGTGTGTGAAGCCATTTTGCCAATAATAGGCCATTCATTACTTGTTGTAGAGTTCTGCTGTTTTGGTGTCTTGGTGTTTTATTACCTTTAGCAACCTTCAATGACAGTTACGCAGTAGGTACATGTACCACAATTCATTGCTTGAATGACAATGCAATCATAACAGCTTAGGCTTATGTTTGTTTCCTTGGAAAACCTTTGGTATTTCTTTTTTCTTTTCATTTTTGTGGTGGGTGGTGGGGAAGAGGGGTGATGGGATATGAAGCACTCTCTCAGCTTACTTTTACGATTCAACCACACTTATTCAACCATTATCATCATCAGGTTGGATTTTGTGGGATGTTTAACTTTCCACCTGCTTATTTTTGTAATCTGAACCCATTAATTAAGACCAGTGTTTCTGCTAAGCTGCTTTTTGAAGCGATTTTGACACAATGACTTTTCAATTTGATGCACTGATGTTCATGGCAAAAAATAAAAAAATATGGTTGCATTTGTTCCTTTAAGTTGGTGCAGTGTGAACGCATGGCTTTGATATTTCTAGTGAGTCACATTGTCACGAGGTGATGTAAAACCTCTAATTTAACATGATATTTTATGTTAATACATTCATAATTGCCTAGATGCCAGGTTGGCTTAGTGTGTAAGGCACTGTTTGCTAGCCCCAAGCCTGTAAGACTATTCACACTTTGAATTCCAGATTACGCAACTAAAGAAAGCGGGTAGCGTGGGCTTCCTCGTGTATTCAGAAACAGTCTATCAAGAGAGACGATGCTCTGAAGTTGTCTAAGGTTTTGTGGCATGGTTGACGTGACTTACGCCGTTGAGGGTGTGTATACCGGTGGAGGTGAAGTTAAGGCACCGCTGAGGGTGTACCTTTTCTTATGGGTTCCCACCGAGAAGAATGTGAAGTTCATGTTGTTCAACCGGTGCGGGCCATGAGAGGTGAACCAATGGGACGCCTTATCACCGAAGGTGATAGAAAATCTTCTGAATACAGGGTGAAGAACCAGATTTAAGGTAAAACGGAATTTTTACTAGTATGAGTTAGCTAACGCGGTCTTTCGGGTTGCAGTATTGGTATTTAGTTAGGACTAGAGTGAGGCAATTTAACATGCTTGTGAGATGAATGTGTAATAAGATTTGTGGAAAAGAAGTAGTGTAACATAGCTAGATAATAGCCTTCCAGTTATCCTTATCCAAAACAAAAGAGAAAAAGTAAGATAAGTAAAAGTAGCAAAACAAGTGTACTAATTGTGATCTATTAATAAGTCAATTTGGGTTTTACGTAGTGAGTGAAACACAACTAGGCAGGAGCAGTATTCTTCGTGTTTTGGGTTGAAAGTGAGAAATTGGAAAAATTGCAAATGTTACTTGGTAAGCATAAGGCTACGATTAAATGGGGAACCATTATACTTCACAGAAATCTGGTTTTCCCGGTGTGAAGTTATCCTGATGACGGGATTATGGCCTAACTAGCTACCACCAAACTACAAAATAGCTCCACGAACAAGCTGTGACGAGCAAACTTATTCATAGAAGTGAATATATTCAGTTATAGGAGATTTGAGTATGATTTTGAAACAAAGTGAATGTTGCATGATTTGAGACTGAGGAACTGTTTTCTATATTCATTTATGAACTTCTTGAACTTAAGCCCAGAGAAATGGGACTGACATTTCAAGTACCGAGAAGGAAAATCACAGATAGCACAACCAGTCAAAAATGACCAGGGAAATGAGTGAAGAATGAATTTAAGAATTTAAGTTAATTTTGAGGCCTCTTTTCTTTTTTTTGTAATTTGTTATGATTACTAACCCAAATTACTTTTAAGTTAATACAAGAATTGTAAGTTAGAAATGTGTTTGTGTAATTTTTGAAGTTGTTTTGGGAAAGCGCCACTCACCAAACCTAAAATTTCTTGTAGGGTCACCCACCCTGTGACACACATTTTCTCATATTGGGTAAATTGACCCAACAAGACATTGGAAGATCATTCTAACTCACACTCAAATGTCGCCCTCGAGAATCTCCTTCAACAACGGTGTCTGGAGTAAGGTCACATCCTCTTGTGTCTGATACAATGGCAGGTTGAAGATCAAAGCCACGAGCATCATCAGTGGCCTTGTTATCAGGTGATTGTATCACCTGATCACTAGAGTCAGTTTCCTGTTGATTAACTTTTCTACCCTCGACTGATAACCTATCATCCGCTTCCAACATTTCACGATGGTAGAGCTTTTCTGCTTCACTTTCTGAATGGTGTTCACTGTCAAGTGATTCCACTCCACCAGAGAGTTTCTGTTTTCTCTGATGACCAGGACTACTCTCCTTTTGACTCTGTTCAGGGTTAGGGAATACAGGTGAGAGGTTAAAACCTCTTTTATCTTCCTTCTCCTTCCTTTCACCAGACTGATTCCCTGAATTGTTTACATTTTCCTCTGCTTTTCTCCTCCTTTCTTCTTCCTCAGCATCTTTTCTCAACTTCTCAGCCATGACTTCTTTTATGATGTCATCAACTGTTCTCTCAGACCTCTTTTGTGTTTCACCAGACTTGGTGTCATATTCACCCCCTTTAGAGTCATACATACCCTGTTTAGGTTCAGTGGAATTAAATTTTGACCCAAATGACAGTGTTGGTGTTTCAGCAGCTTCTCTCATAGCAGCATGCAAGGCCTCCATGTCAGATGTTGTACCAGTGCCAATATAATTAGATGCTGAAAGATAAAAGTGTTAGTTCATATGTACAAAAGTAATTGCATATCCCCAAGTTGGAACTTGAAGTTAATTTGTGCCAAGTACATAGCTTTGTAACTGAAATTCCTTTTGATAGCTTACAAAAGGAAGCAAAAATGGTACGAAATAAAATCAAAGGACAGATGTAAAGAGAAAACAAGTTGGGGAAAGAGAGTAGTAGGACTTCCAATAAGAAGGCTAAAAGAATTTTTAGAGAAGAAATTGGTGCTACTTTTCTCAAACAAGCTGGAGGATAGGGCTGTGACCGTGTAGCGATTAATCGCTAAACGATCGCATGTGGAATAAATGTTTAGTACAAGCTACTAAGCGATTCATCGCAAAACCTGTTTTTTTTTTTTGGCCGGTTTTCTATCTGAATACTCTGTAAATGCAGAGTGCATAATATTGGCCCCTCTGTAGTATGTAGTATGTCATCATGTTGTGATTACTGTTTCGACTACGAACAAGCCTTTACAGGAATCGTGTTTGGGGTTCACGGGAATTATCAATTCATTTTGAATAGGCCTATTTATGACGTCTATCAACACACACCGAGTCTTTCTGTTGTGATAAGGTAATCACGATTAATCGCTAAACGATCTCAAATTTTTGCGGTTAAACGTTTAATTATTTTGCTACACGTTCACAGCCCTACTGGAGGAAACATTTAATTGATGAACTTTAATGTTAATATATCATAACCTGATCCTGAATTTCACCTGTACATAAAATACATAACATCTGAATACCATGGCTAGTTAGCAGAAAAATGGAAATAGGATTGCTGTCTTGAGTCTTTCATTAAGAACAATAGCAAAAAAAACAAAATAAACCTGAAACCTTTTCATCAGCATGTACCAAAATGTGAAAACATCCTTTTTTTATTTTTCTAAGTAAATTCTAACATGAAAGAAGTTACACTAATTTAGATAAATGTAAACCCACATCAGGGGACCCACCTGAGATCATCTAGTGACATTGTTGGGTATATTGACATACACACAAAATGACTTTTGAACAAAGATAAAAAATACCACAGGTTTAGAAACAACTTTGAAGTGATGAGTGCTCTGTGATGCTATCACCAGCAAGACATACAATGATAACAATAATTATTGTAAGGTAAAATACAGATACGCCAAGAATAAGTGTGCGTGTTCGCTTCGGTCACGCTCCGGTCTATTCAGTGTACAATAGAACCGCTAGGTACCTCGCTCTTTCAATGCGGATTATCGGCAACCCGGTAAACCGAGGTGCCTTTGTGCCAGTGTTAACAGAAGTCCCATTGTGTGTCCGTAATTCGCTGTAGCAAGAAATCTTCTCTTGTGGGGAAAAGCAATTATCAATTTCCTGTGAAAGCCTGCCACACAATCGTACTTTCTGATTGAATACAGTACGTATACACTTGCGACCATCCGCAAATCCCCCCGAATTCTTTCCGTTTTGGAACGATTTTTTTTTTGAAGTTCGAAAAAGTTTTCGAACGTTCCGAAAAATTGTCAATAACATGACCTTTGAAAATTATATTATTTAGTGTGAAACTTCATGAGTCTTTTATATATACAAAGTAAAGTAAAGGGAAGGGCCGCAGTTTACTTTGAATTTCCCTTTGCAATGATTAATAAATTTCGTAAGTTTAGAAAGAAATACCTAGAACGTTCCCAAAGTTTCGTACCTTCCGTCAAAAAGATTGCGTTCGGAAAAATTCTTGTGCGTTTGCAAGTTCTTTCCGTAACTGAGTTTTTGTCACGATAAACTGTTCTCCTATCACCATATAACTTATATCGCTCAATAGAGCGATATTGACTTGAAAATCAGCCCGAGTTTTGTACTCCGATAAAAGTTGTTTGTCGATGTGACGTCATGAAATAATTAGTTTACATTTCATTTTCGTAGTCCTCTGATATCATGCATTTACACAGGTTGGCAGATTTTTGGCGGTTTCTGACCAGAGATGGAGAAGATTTTAACTAAAACTCATGAAAATCGGGACATAATCCTATCCGAAATCACTGTAGTGGGACCCGCGTTCTAGTCTGAAACTTCATGAGTATGGAAAAAAGGAGGGCCGCAATTTTCTTTCGAATTTCTCTTTGCAATTATGAATACATTTCGTAAGTTTGGAAAGAAAAAGATCTGGTTGAACGTTCCAAATCTTTTCGTACATATTCCCACATGTTCGGAAATATTGTTGCGCGTTTGCGAATCCTTCCCGTAACGGAACAATTTTTTTCAAACCTTCGATTTTTTTTTTTTTTTTTTTGCACATTCCAAAAAAAAATCAATTGCGTGACCTTTGAAAATTATATCTGTTAGCCTGAAGTCCTGAAACTTTTTGAGTCTTTCATATACAAAGGAAGACAAAGGGAGGGCCACCAAGTCCATAAAATTGAACCATTCTGTTTTCTACCAAAAAAATAATCAGGGAGAATGCCATTGCAATAGTATCACAGCTTACTTCCTGCATCCTCCGATGTTCCGGTACAATACAAAGGCCTTGCCGCATTTTATTTTTCATTCACATAGAATATGTACCCTCTACTCAGCAATTGCTAAAATTTCAAATCTTACCTACAAGGGTAAAACCGTTGAAGTCCGATTCCTTAATAGAAAAAAATTAATCCAATTATAGTCCATTCAGTGGGAGAGAATGAAGATGGAAATGTCAGAATGTAAGACAGTACATCCCCCTATCATTCTTTGCCCACATCTCGGTAAAATTCACCAGCTAACACGATCCCGAATTTTAACACGGCCCTTGGGGAACCGTATAACATTGTCATTTAGTACTGTCACACGCTGTATAGCCTACGCATATTTGCATGGGCCTAAAACTGCACCGTGCTAATATGTACATAGGGCCCTGCCACATGTTTCACGTTATTATTATGTGAGCCACCTCAAATACCTTGGGAAAATCAAATGCAGCTAGCTGCCTTAATTACGTGAAATATCCAATCGCCGCTGTGGGTTTTGATACTCATTCATTCATAAGGGCCACCGCCCATTTTTGCGTAACCTTTTTGGAAGTCGTAGCCCATTTGGTTGGCCTTAACAGTTACGTGACGTCACACATCTCTCCGGATGTTTTTCAAACTTTTGCAGACGGCGCCATCTTGTTTTTCAAAAATAAGCGATATTTCGCTCGATACTAAACTCTTACCGAAAACTTTTCACAAGATCGGACTTCTTCTACACCCATGAATAAAATAAGGTACAAAATTTAGCTTGTAAAGGTTGATTTTGCTGAAAATCTGCATACTGAATTTTGGCCAGGCTATGACAGCATGTTCGCAACGCACGTAGAGCGACACGATACCCATGTGAAATTTACTTCGTTAGGTTATGTACTGTACATTACACGACTATCAGGCCTACACACGGAAGTGACAGTACTGAGTGCTGTATGTTTTCAAGAGGTGGGTGTTGCCCAGTAGGGCGGGATTTAGCAGTTGTTCGTTTACGGTAAACCTTCACGTGGATTGGTAGCAGCCAATGGAAATTGTACACGGGTTAATCCGTGAAAAATAGCTGATAGTCCAATGATGTCACTAGCAAAGGAATGTACAGAACGTTGTATGCAAATAAGCTGGGGCCCTTGCAAGGTGCCTGGGAAATTCTTGAGTCGAAGTGCGAAGGTTTTCTCATGGAATTTAACACACTAATGCATTACTGTATCTGTGGTCTACATTTGTTATGTAGCAGCGAGCTAGCCAGGAAGGTAAAGCGAATATGTGTGCTGCATGGGGCTATCAAATGAAAGATACGTAGTACATTGAACGATGGGCTGAAAAATAAGACAATGCAGTGGGTTTTAGTTTCATTAAAATGCAAGTCTACTGATTATCTATTAAAGGGTCATGCGGCACCGTATTGCTACTGAAAATTATTTGCCGTTCTTTGAACGTAAAGGTATGGAATATTTCATCTATGGCCGTTTAAAAGACACAGACACATCGCTTTTTTATATGCTCTCAAGACAAATAAATATACGGAGGAAAGCGTCACTCGTTTCACCAACTAGGAAATAATAGGATATATTCAAAGAATGGACGGCTTAGCCTACTACTTTTCATATGCTCTCCGAGGTAAGAGAATTTTCTGCAAACTAGAAATTATGGGAACACTGGATTGTACATTTTGGGGGCAACTGCTACAAAGAGGCCCCATCCAACACAAAAACTTGTACGGTTACTGAGAACGGGTGGGGTGGGGGAAGCTGGGCCACTCCCAACAGATGCCAAACCTAATTCTTGGGACGATTTGCTGCATCGCATAAGTGTTGAAATAAGCTGTTTTACTGTGAGGATATAGAACGACCTTATCAGTAAAATCGGCAATTTCTTCTAGTTAATCCAGTTGTACCATAGTGTTTTTTTTTTTCAAACAGCATTGGAAAAATGGAATTAATAAATCGGAATTTCTACAAAGAAAAAAGTTGTCCCCACATCGTGCTGCGTTCAGCGATCGGTCTTTATTCTAAAAAAGTTGATCAAAGTAATAACGCAGCCTTGCAGGGAAGACAATTGCAAAACTTTACTGTGAGTGTAGTATTATCAAACGTATACAGTAAGTTGTGCCGTTTTGCTATAAAACTGTAATTTGTTGTGTGTATGTGACGGCTGTGTCTTTGAATGAACAGGCCTGAGTAACTACGCTACTGTACCTAGGCCTAAAACTTCACAAACCCGTAAGCCTAAACCAGGACGGTTCAGTGACGTACAGTACTAGGAATAGTCCGACCGTTTCCAAACTCTGTCAGCACATGCTAACCATCGGATAATAACCCTCTGCGCTATTAACGAAGGCCTAGTGATAAACATTTCTTATCGATTACACAGGAAGTCTGATCAATGAAACCTGACGATGCAGCTATTGTGTTACGCTCCTCATTGTAAAGAATTTCATTGGTGAAATCTTTTGTGTAAGCTGTTACTTGACTTATCAGATTACTCCTATTCAAACCGCCCAAGACCATGAGCCGCAGATTTCAGTGAAACAACGTCGACAAAAGCGTGGTAAACTGTGGGTTTTCAGCGGTTGGTATCTAGCGCTCCGGTCGGTTTTTTACGTTTATTCCTGGCGCATCTGTATGCTATAGTTATTACAGTAGACAGATATGACTGTAGCTACAGAATAACCCAGTAAAGACCTCAAGAAATCAGTCATCCACTTTAAGTTTATATATAAACTTTGAAACAGTAATGTAAACTATATGAATATTTAAAAGCACACAAATTAGATCAAAGTTACCTTTATCATCGCTATCAACACGTTCCAACAATGGTTTCTTCCCTTCCATGATGTCTTTTAACTTTCCAGGTTTTCTAGAAATGTTTAGAGTTGAATCTCCAGTCTCCATAAGAGAAACTGATAAACGAAATGGTAAACAAAATGGTAAGAGGTATTTCACAGCATGATTCTTCAAAGTAAATACATGATATCCCTAATTTCATCAACTGAAGGTTCCTTATGATAAGCTATTGCTGAATTGTAATATAAAATGTTTCACCATGAAGTTCATCATATACATAATAAGGGTGAGATTGGGTTACAGTTAATCCATTTTCAACCCTTCATATTGTGTTTAAGGATCTAGGAAATAAATGCAAGAATTACTTTAAGGTATGTAAAACACAAAGGTGTAGGAAGTGGGGAGGGTTTAATTCCCCCAGTGAGGCAGAAGTATGCTTCTGCCCCCCCCCATTGCCCCCTCAATTCAAGAACAAAAACCCCTTATCTGTTCCCTTTGTAAAAAATGTCAAAACTTTGCAGTAATTTTCCTTAAAATTTGTTTAAATATTGCACCAAATTGCATCTAAGCACCCTGAAATATTCAAAACTTTCCAAAGGGGTGACCTTCCCTATGACAGCAGTCAGAATTTGCATTCAGCCACCCCCATACCCCCCATCGAGAACAGCTTCCTACACCTAATACATCTATGTGTAAATGTCATACCCACCTATCTTGTGAAAAAAAAACAAAACATTTAAAACATTAATAGCTGCAATCTACATAAAACTACATTAAATATTGACCATAACACAATTTCTCTTTTGCACATCATGAATAAACTTGAATGCAAATTTGTGATGAAGAAAACAGGACTCATGAGGTGTTTTTTTATGTTATCGTTTGTTTGATTAACCTTCAAGGAGAGTTATGTTACTATGCCCTCAAGAGTTAATTTTGGAAGTAGCTGTTGACTACTTGGAAAATGTCCACATTACATACCAAACTAGAAATTACACTAACTTGTACTGTAATTAACAGATACTTTACAAAGTATTAACAAAAGAATAGAAACACAGTGCACCACTTCACATCATGATTTTTCCCTAGCTAATGAAAAATCCCAGATTGTCAAGCTTTAAAGAGGAACATGTAACATATGTACAAATAATACCTGAGGATATCTCATCAGGGATCTAAAGCTGTCACTCTTTACATAAAGAGCTCTTTTGGTTTCATTTCTACATACCTTAAACTACCAAGTACAGAACAAATTTGCAGAAACAACAAAGTTAAAACAAACAGATAGTTCTAATTCAATTTTGCCACTTAAATTTAATCAATCAGTCATATTCAAACCTTCTGCAAGATATTTGAAAGGACTAGTCACTCCACGGCAAAATTGTACATTGTCACTGTTTCCTTTCCACTGCATTCTGACTTTGTGCTTATGAGCACATGAGTGTGTTTGTATCTGGCTTGAACAGATTATGTCAAGTGAGTGAAACCCATGTCAATAACACACTCACATATCCTTTCAATAATGCTGATATCATGACACAAAGCTGCATTTTACAAAGATCTTTACCAAATCTACAATTTTTCCAACCACTATACTCCTATCCATATTTCAAGATGTTCCAAAATTTTCTATGACCATTGAAAGCCTATTTTTTTTTAGAGGGTAGGGGGAGGGAAGGGAGTTAATTTACCTTTTCCAAGCATGTCACCTTTCACTTCTTTATCCTGAAAGGTAAAATACATAAGAGATTTCTGACATAAAATTCAATATTCAATTTGATTGGCAGGAATGTCCTCTCAATTGACATAGAAGAATAAATCAGCCAACCATGTAAGAGGTAACAAAGAAATCATGTAAAACTAAAAATTGCCCACAAATTTGAGAATTCACAATGCTTTTTTTCAAACATTATGTCCCCTTCTAATTAAATATTATATCATGACCACACACTCATACAAACATTTTTAGTTTGGTAAGCTGCTCGACCTAATACATAGCTGCATTTTCAATGAGACTACCACAAATAGCATTAAAAGGTGGGAGCAGGGGATATGTCCCCCACCCCCCACTTCTGAGAGTATTGGGGATATATTGTTTTTTATCCTGCTTATTGCTAGAACCCTAGTAAAACTGTACTAGACATATGCTGGATCCTATAGCTTACATTGGCTGATCCAAAAAAATCAAACTTGAAAATCATGAAAGCATTTTCATTTAAAAACATGTCAACTGGGAGGCTACTGAACCACTGTCTAGAATGCCTACTTAGCAGGTAAGTGTGGGAGTTACCTCAAATTACTCCACAGAGCTACGATCCAAACCCCTTCCCCCCCCCCCCCTTCATATGCACACACCCTTAGGGCTTTGCTCTCACACAGGTTCTGTTTAAGGTCAAATTCCTACTACCCCTACTTTTGAGGAGATTATGATGCCCATGGTTTGGTGGAATGTCTGTGAATATAACTGCATTATAATAACAGGAGAAATTTTACAGGAGAGTTTGGAAATGATTACAACTGATATCATAGTAAAGGATCATAGTTAAGGATCATAGTAAGAGAAACATTTTTTTTCAAGAAACTTCTATTTACTAGATGCTTCTTACAATATGAAGTAATTATTTCAAAGTCAAAAGCAAAGAGTAAACTCACCTTTGCAGCCCGGGTGGGGGCTGTGATACCTTCACTCGCAGTATCTGATAAGTCTGAATGAAAGAAGAAAAATAAAAAATAGCAGAGCTGAATAGATTATCAGTATTTGCCAGTTTTGAGATGTGAAACATCAAATATTGGGAGAAGGTAACATTGATGATATCTGACTTTATAATACATTTCACTCAGTATGAAAGTTTTATTTGACAGGGTCAATCTCAGAGGTTGCAAGACTATCCACAAGGAAGTTGAATCAAAAAACATCACCAATGATGCATTTCTGCTCCTCCACTGAGAAGTGATGTGTGCCTAGTGTATAACAACCAACACAGACCTGATGGAATGTAATGATACACTTTAGTAACCTCCTGTAGGTGATAAAGTGTACCTGAATCCTAGAACTAGAAGAATATATGTTTTATAGGAAGGAAAAAGAAACTCATACATCCAACTCCTACAGTATCTTCATGGCTTATTCCATTGCTAAGATACAAAATGTTGAAATTTATTCACTTGATTTGAAATAGTCAATAGCACAACAGTTAGTGACATTTTTCTTGTACAACTTAAATTACCTACTTTTGTTTACTTTTGAAAAAAAGTTTATACGGCCTTGCAAAAATTTCTGTCTTCTCGTATAGAATGTTGCAAAGAAAGAGTTTGTGTAGTCGTCATTTTATAACAATTAGGACAGTGGCTACACTTTGGTATGAAGAATAGTCTGGCTTTTAGGGAAACAAAAAAAAAATGTTACCTGATTACAAGTTTGCTATCACAAATTATTGCACAATCTAGCATTTTAAACTGAGTGAAAGTGAACATTTTATATCTTAGCCCACGAATGCCCTGTGAAGGTGGAAGTTGGATCAAAGGAATTTCCTTTTCAAGATTGATAACAAATACTTTTGAAACTTTAGACTTTAGGTACACTTGTCCTCAACCTGATGTATGGGAAACATTGCTGCATAATGGAGAATGTGTTCACCAGATTCAGTTGTCAAGATTTACATAAATGAATCTATTGTTCAAGTTTCATTTCTAGATAAAGCAATGTCAACTCTGCTTTCAGGTAATTGAAATGATACAAGTTATTTCAATTTGTATGAAACATTTTTTAAAACCATGTTAATGACTTTGTTACTGTTTTTATTTCCTTTTGGCAATGTGGGAATAAACAAATTCTGTTTATCAAAACCTACAGGGAAACAGTTATTTGTTTCAAAACAGGAGATGAAAAATTCTTAAAAGACCTGAAATACAAAATATGTCTTACAAAAAAAAATTAGAGTACATGAAACTCTTGCAAGCATTGATCAGATTTCTCCATTCAACACTAAAACTATTAATCAGTCTGTTATAAAAGATCTATTAACAAACTTCAGGAAACAGTAACATGGAGCACACTCTACCTTTTTTCTTTGTTGGTAGCTGTCGAGGAACAGGGCTACTCAAATCATCAGCAGTACTGAAGAAGAAAAGATAATGACATAAGTACTTGACTCCTTTTCAAATACCTTTCTTTCAAAATTTCTTACTTCCTAATTGTACTAAAGAAGATAAAAAAAAATATTGCAATCTTTGAAGGATTACAGTTATAATATGAGAAACTCAGTACCAATATCAAATGTTCACTGTGACATTTAACAGTGTTTTTGAAATTTAACTGTTTTTTTTTTTTCTTAATGTAGACAAGTCAGATTCTTAGACACACTATTTCAAAGAAAAAAGTCCACTTATGAGAAGTGATATTATACCAAATAAAAAATTTAAAAGATAATTTTGTCCACAGATCTGTTTCAGGGGGGAGCTACTAAACGATAATATTACAGTTGAGCTGGTTCATTTGAAGAATGCTACCAAGATAAAGGTGGGTAGACAGTAGATATTACCAAATACTTAAATCTCTCAAGCTCATTACTTAGACCTACAATTTATGTTAAAATGTATTATCTTCTTTTGATATTGGTGGGGAATCTAAGACACAATGAGAAGGTAATTTAAGAAGTAAAAAAGACAGCTATCTACAAGAACAGGAGACAATTTTTGTTCTTTGATATGACAATGAGAACTTATCCAACCTTAGGGTCTGCCCTCTCCTATATTGAAATGAAGCCTGTTTTATTGGTACTGTCATGCCCATAGTGTGATTTTTCATATATGACCAACCACTTCAAATATCAGAATTCTCCATTATGTAAATGTCACACTGATATGAACACTTAAGTATGTACATAATGTGTGGAACACTGATATGAACACTTAAGTATGTACATAATGTGTGCAACACTGTACAATGTCCCTCATATCTCCCATATAAAGCTGAAGTTGAGCTTGTTAGTGCACACATATATCAGCCATGTTAGGCTAACATTCATGAGTTCACAACCTTGCCATTACATTGCGACATACTCCGTGGATACTTTCCACCTAAATGGCCTATGCATTACACAAAACACACCAGTTCTACCAAATTTTCTATAAGTACTACTCATACAGTATTATCGCTACAACTAAGGAACTGTGTTCTAACACTGACTTATCACCATACAAGGGTATCCTAACTTACCCCATAAAACCTGCAGGTACAGTGTTCTGACATTGATTTATCACCATATGATGGTACCCTAACTTACCCCATAAAACCTGCAGGTACAGTGTTCTAACACTGATTTATCACCATATGATGGTACCCTAACTTACCCCATAAAACCTGCAGGTACAGTGTTCAAACATTGATTTATCACTCTAAGATGGTACCCTAACTTACCCCATAAATCCTGCAGGTAGAGTTTTCATAGTACTAGTGTTATCTACATCTCGATTCAATGCTGCATAATCTACATCCCCTCCACCATGTTTCTCCTCCAGCTGTTTAAAGAAACGAGCCTTGTCTTCCATCTCTTCCAGGGTCTCTATACCTGGACCTCCTCTTGATGCAAGACCACTTGAATCTGTAAACAAATTTGAAATGAAAAAATGAACTTCTCTGATTCAAGTTCAACTTTTGGTTTGCCTAAAGTGACAGGTATGGAATGAACAATTAAGTAGCAAATTGATGGTAGGTTCATGACTGATAAAGTTTTAGAGACTTTGGTAACTGGAGACCGCACTATATCTTACAGTAACATTACCACACAGCACACAGTACAAAAACCCAAGGACACTTAAAAATGTATACCAAGATCCAATCACTTTTTCAAAGCTTGGCTTATATATGTCAGCAAGGCCAGGCAATCCTAACAATTATACCTCTCTTCAAGAGAGTACAAAGCACCTAGTAATACCAGGGAGATAACAGCTGTATTTTTCTGATAACATGTACATTTGTGGCAGAACATATCTTACTTGTTATAGGAGCTAAATGGGTTGCAACACCTTCCTGAAGTACCAGTTAAGATTCACTATCATCACTATGGTAACCTTTCAATCTACAGTATGACCAGAAACTTACCTCATATACTTGGCAATTATCACCACAGCTCCTCATATCCAAGCAATAGCAGATCTGTTGCAACAATTTTGCTGAGCATGTTTGATTCCTTCAATTCCCCACTTTATCCCAAATTTGAAGGTTCTTTTAAGGCAAGGTCAAACTTCCAAATTTTTACACACTATAAAGCTTTAAAAATCATATACGAATATGGTCATCCCCTCCTCTGCCAGGCCAATAGCATACAAAATTCAGAGCTGGACAGTATTCATCTTTCATAGCTTTATAGCAGTATACTGAAAGTATAAATCAGTCTTTAGCCAGGAATTACATTGTAAAGAATGAGTTAGGAAAATCACCTCGCAGTTGCAGGAATTTAGGATGGAAAATTGCAGGAATTTAGGACGGAAAATTGCAGGGATTTACAGGGGGCTTTATATTTACTTTCAGTACCAGTAATGTATATTGATACAGAACACTACCCCACTATGCTGAGACTTTGCACAGATATTAGCAGGGGGTGCAGGCAAGTCAGGCCTTGAGTTTTAGATTTTCCATGTGTGCTACAAATCACACTCCTCAAGAAATTAAGGAGTGTGGCAGTGTGCTGTTTTATTAAACCTATGAGATTTACGGGAGTTCCCATTCTTCATCTAGGTGTGCAAAAAATCGCACTTCTCACAGTGATCTGAGGTGAGGATGGTGTGTGATCACACACACTTGCACGCCTAAAAATTCAAGGCCTGCAAATGATGCAACATCTAACCAGAACTTATTCTGGATTTAGCCAGGAATGAAACACACTTGTCACATTTTTATAAATCATATCCCCACTTAAATCTCAGCCATGCCAGAGGATGGTAGGGGTTGAGGGGGTGGTGGGGTAGAGGGGGTGGTTTACACTTGCCAAGTACATTATACCTAGTGAAGAAATATAGTGGATACAGATCTACAGTCAGTAGAGCATGGACACCCACCTCTACTTTTCCTGTTACTGAATACAGTATCTGGTCATGGCTGTGCTATATATATGGTTACCAGGATATGGACTGTTCAAGTTTTAAATTAAACTTGACATCTTAACTTGACCAAACCAATAATTATACCTTTTCATCAAATTGAAGCAGAATAAGCAGAATGCACATTCTCTAGTACACTAGTTGAATCATCAACAACTTTACAAGTAAACCATCTTTTGTCCCATCAGATCTACAAGGTTTATTCATTATGTTCTATGATTCCAAGTATGACTTATACTACACTGTAGCAACCAATGAGTAACACCATCATATACTCCGGAAATAATTTTGTAAAATTAAATTGCATCACTTCTACATCTGCTACATTTTTTAAAATGGTTCATCAAACTGTTATCTTCCTTACCTTCCATTGAATCACTGTATGTAGAATCTTTGTTTGGATTGATCTGTTCAGAGTATTTCTTCATGAGGGCACCAGTTTCATCAGGATTCTGAAATTAATTCAAATTTAGAGATACAACCCTTACTGACAGAAGTCTACTGCAGTTTACAAATTATTTCGTAGTATTATGATACCTAAAAGCATGGTGGCCTACTGGTTAAGGTGTCTGACTTGTGCTCCTAGGATCAGGGTGACCAGATTTTGAAAAGTAAAATACGGGACACTGCATGGTTGGAAGGTGGGTTGTGTGCACGTGTAGCGCGAAGCCCCGTTCAGGTGGGATCCAGGGACCTGCCTTAGGGCCCCTGGTGAGGTCCAGGGGCAAAGCCCCCGCAAGCTTCTGGATTTGAGTGCATACAAAGCACCAGAAAGTCATACTTAGAGTGGTCCAAGTTATAAATCACAATGTCCAAAAATGTGTTGAAAGTGTCAATTACTAGACTAGTTATATTTCTTTTTGATGACACAGCTTTGAGTAATTGCTCATAAGATTGGGCATATGTAACAAACTCAGAACATGCCATATAAAAGTTACAATTTGCAGTTCTGATTTGATAAGGGAGACACTGAAGCTATTTCTGCAGGCTACATATGACTAGTATGCCAGAGGCACCAGTGCTATGCGGGACTAAACTGCTGAACTGACTACGAACCTCGACACTATCCTACTGTACGTTGGCCCACAATAGTAATACATAATATCAATTTGTTTGTTACTTAACCCATACAGCTTGTGTTAGCGTCTCCCACGCAACGAAAATGCGCTCTGTGGAAAACAGTACGGGTACGAACTTTCGATCGCTCGTGCTCTGTTGCATAGCAAAATTACAGTGATGTTCATTCAGTTCCATGTTCTACTATGTCTTAGCATCTGAATGAAATAAAAATATAGGCCTATCGATATTATTTGACTTTTACATAGGGACCTGGACAGATTTTGAAGGCATCTTTCTGCATGGCAAGCAGTAGCTATGAACTTTTGACCTACTGCTGTTTGTACAAACAAGCTTGAATGGCCGATGTTCATGCATTGCTGGATTGGTTATCATGTAAACTTTCCAATGGTAACCTTAGTTTTCAAATTTTCAACACTCCCCCTTAGGGACCAGGTCGAAATACATACAAACAGACACAAATATGAATATGCATAAGTCTTGAAACAATGAAAAGACCCCAAGCGATGTGTAAACAATGCGACCTTTACCCGCCAGACTTTTCCTTAAACACAGCTTTATAGCGCTATAATGAAGTATACACCGTGCGCGCGTTGTATGTACAGTGAACACGTGCGTGCAGTGGTAAACAAAACATTTGGTCACACCCACACGACCAATCAAGTGTACGAGATGAGCGTGTACATGAATCATACATAGACATTACATCTCAGTTTAGACAGGGAAGTGGTTTGAAACAAATTGATATGTACGGCTGAGTGAGTGAAACACGTGGGGGTGAGCAGGCTTTGAAAAGCTGCTAACGCACTCTACAGTAGATTTCAATTTTCCTTGCAGTAGTTGTATCCGTCCATTCTACCAGAGTTGTGTCTCCTTTTTTGTGTCTATTTTGTAAGGAACCCCCTTCAGCAACATGGAAATACGGGACAAATAGGCGCCCCGGGGAGGTTCAATACGGGGCGCGGGACAAATGAACCAAATACGGGACAATCCTGTATTCTACGGGACGTCTGGTCACCCTGCCTTGGATTGCTTGTTCAAGTCCTACCCTTACAAAAAAGGTTTGTCAACCTGTGTCGGTAACCACGCGTGATCACGCATGAAAAACAAAAGAAATCACGGGTGGTCTTGGGTGACAACCTGCATATTTGGAATGCTCTGGACACAGGTTTGACACAGATTTGACACAGGTTGACACACCTTGCCTGCCTTGATTTTCACACCACAGGTTTTGTCTCAGAATTCTTTGTTAACATTGGTTTTAATTGCCACACATTTTGCACGTAAAACCTATAGAAACCTGTGGCAAACCTGCATCAGACCTGTGCCAAAGTGTGGCAACTTGTCAACCTGTGTCAATGTCAAGGGAAAACACAGGTTTACATGCAAAATACCTGTGATTACCCATGGCAGACACATGTGAAAACCTGAGGATTTGGAACAAATTGCCACATGTTTTTGTAAGGGTGCCAGGTTCATTAAATTGTGTCCTTGGGCAAGATGCTTTATCTCTATTGCTTCTCTCCACCCAGGGGTTGAATGGGTGCCTGTGAGGTAACTTGCATCATTTGGCATTGATTTACCTGCAGCCACTCTAGAGGGATTGTCTCTAGGATGGGTTAATGCTGACCAGGGGTAATATTTGTGAAGCACTTTGATACCTCGGTGATAAAGCACTAACCAATTATTATTATTAAAAGACCTTCATGAGGGCACCAGTATCATCACACTGATGATACGAATGATTCATCAGGATTCTGAAATTAATTCCCATTCAGAGATGATAGATCAGACTTTAGGAGACAGAAGTCTAGTGTAGTGGACAATTAATATTTTACTATTATGATACTGGACAGACCTTAAAAGATTTGAGCATGGTATTGAGCTGTAGATGAACAAAAGACTGCATGCATATGCGATGTACACAATATACTGTAAATACCACACTAGTTTTACAGTACAGTAAATGGTGCACATGGTTGGCCATTCTGCACAAAAACTCATTTCTCTGTATGGATGGGGTAAAAACAAAGGAGTTAAACACACCCTATAAAGTAGGTATGTTACAACTAAGTTCAAATAACATCATCATCCTTTTTCTGTTTACATAAGATGGCCACCTGCCTTTTGTAGCAGAGGGCAGCAAGTAGTTTTGTTACAATGTAATACAGTAGAGCCACAACAACGTGGACTTTATCTATGTAGTCTTTTATAATGGAGGGGTTTCACTGACGTCATGTGATCGCACTTCTCTTTGGTTTTGAAGGGCAATATCGTGGGTCTCCTGGGTTCTGAAGGGTAAGCGTCCATTGTACCCAAGTAGTTTCTATGGTTATACTGTGAGCAGGGTTTTCACTCATCATCTTTTTTTCAGGAGTCACAGACCCTTTAGAATAAATTTACAAGAGTCAAAATTAAAAGAGAACGGGTCAGAACGAATTTGAGTTTCCTGCAACAAACTTCATTCCTATTTTTTATTTATTTTCTGTATTTGTGATGCTTTGCCACTATCTTTTCCGTGTAAGATACGATAATGAATCTGTCGATAAACAATATGGGAACTGGAAAGTGCTACATTTTGTGCATAAATTTGTAAATGTATTGAGAAAATTGCTTTCTCATTACTGATCGTCGGGGTGAAAAAGCTGTGCGTCAGTTTGAACCCAGAGAATTTGTCCCTGTGCGTCAAAATCAAAAGTTGTGCGTCATTGACCCGGGTGCCCGAGTCAGTGAAATCACTGTGTGAGCCTGTGCTGTAAATACACTTTACGGCATGTATCTTTTGCCCTTCAGTGCCTGGCAATAACACTCGTGTGACGTCACATGAAATCCCTCTACATGTTAATTTATCTTCCCTCCTGCAGTCAATGTTGTGAAGGTTCTTTCTACTATTTTTAAGGTGTTTATCTTTTGAGAAATGATGAATAACTTCCTTTTATTTTACTTTCCTAACTTCTTTCAATTTTAAATGCTATCAAGAAGACAATGAAACAAAATGCAATTCAGTTCTACTGTAGCTCTATTGTGATATTGCAGACTTGGGTCCAGGCTTTCTTGTACCTATCAAATGCCAGTATCTCAATTGCAAGGACATTTTTGTTTGCCATTTGAAGCATCTCATCTGTCCTTCAAACCTTACATATCAGAAGAAAATAATTTCCATTTTAGTATATTTATCTTTTAATTCATTCAGGATTTTGAAAAGAAAAATTTAAAATTTCACTCTTAAAGAAATTTCCTTTAAGTGCATCCCTATTTACAAAAGATTTTGTCAGAACATGGGTGAGATTAACATAAGTGTTGGCACTGGGTTTCAGAATTTGAGGGGGAAATCCCCCCCCCCTTCCAAATATATTGAGGGGGAGTTTGTTTCAAAGAGGGAGATCTCGATAAATTGGCAAAATAGAAAGTCAATTTTTTCCCAACATGTTTTTCTAACAGGTTCAGGGCATTTCCATACAGGATTTTAAAACTTGCAGAACTGTTGAGAAATGTGAGGGAATCATGAGATCCCACTTCCTAACATGAACACTGATTTACCATTTATATATCTCCACTAGCGAAGTAGTACCAATTGGATGATTTAGTTCCCAGGTAACATAATCAGTCCTTATCTTGATGCCAAACCATCAATATTCATCATGCATTTAATGTAGGTCCACAGATGACACATAACACATATTGCCAGACTTTATCCACTTTTCCAGAGGATGGAAAAGGAAAATGTTAAAGTGAACTTAAAGGGAGAAAGCAGTCTCCCCAAGTTCATTCCCAAAAATAATCTTACAAATCTCCTATTTCCCTCATAAGTATCTTTCATTATGTTTCTGTACAAAAATATTAAATACTGAAGGTAAACCAAGGAGTTATTCTGCATGAATTTAACAAATAAATAACAAAAATATTGTCACATGATTGATAGGAGCTATTCCTGAATTAAAATGATAGGGTACAACTAGAAATTGAATTTGCATGGCAAATCCTACGTAGCCTCACGATGAGTTCGAAATAAAACCTTCTAGTAGCATGTGAAAATCAACTGAGTTCTGGCTATCCGATTGTTATGGGCTAAAATGAAAACTCAGTTAAAAGTGGTTCTCATGTGGTTGGCCTAAAACTGACTCTTCAGAACACCTTGCCCATGCTACTCAGT
This sequence comes from Holothuria leucospilota, assembly GCA_029531755.1. Taxonomy (NCBI): domain Eukaryota; kingdom Metazoa; phylum Echinodermata; class Holothuroidea; order Aspidochirotida; family Holothuriidae; genus Holothuria; species Holothuria leucospilota. The sequence goes on along the minus strand of CM055976.1, from coordinate 1,213,268 downwards.
AAATCGACCAAAGGTCATGCCAGATCTGTGTTATGGAGAAACATGCACTGTATACCAGTGACAATTATTTATCAACAAGGACCCTGCATTCTCCCAAAATCATCTTTACAAAAATAAATGCAGTCACGGCACATGTATTCTACTTTATGTAGGCATAATTACCAGCCAGAGCAACTGTCTGGTAATGCACAGGCTTGTTCAGTTGCCCTTGGTACTCTATAGTGCAATGCACACTATTCAATGTGTCAACTTACTACAGGTGGCGATCAACTACGTACTGTACAAGCCTATGCTGTAATAGATTCATTAGATTGATCATCCAGGCTATGAATGAGAAAGCATAGGCCTACAGTTAACCTGATGTGATGAATTTAGGTGAAATATGAAACTTGTGAGTGGCGTTCATGTCCTGATTTGTTTTACCACTATTCCCTTCATCTAGACTATGTTCTGTCACGTACTCTGAAAGCCACTGTTAAAATTTAGACCCTAAATACTCAAGTATGTGCCGTCTTCCATTGTTGTCATCTCGATCGTGGAGTCTCTCATCTTACAATAAACTAGTTCCGAAGAAATGCAGTCGTGTACGTCCGTTGACTCGTCTAATCAACTTTACATGTCAGTGGTGCACTACACTGTAGTAGACTATGGAAGCACTGGGTTAACGAGCTGAACACCTTAAGTAGATAAGTGGTACTTCCCGAGCGAGCTGGAGACCGCAACAGAAAATGACAGCCATGTTGCTGAGCTTTAATCGTTTTACTCGGCGCATGAAGGATCCAAAAGTGATTATTTAAATTAAGCTAGATTGTAAGCGTTAATCGTAATCATCTTCATAAAATGCATAACAAAAATTCATCCTGTCAAAAATGCGGCTAAGTTTCATTGCACAAAGCCGCAATCTATGCTCTGATTGCTGACAACACCTTGTCGTGGCCCTTGATGGTTTGCGATCATGAACATTACAGAATGTCTCTGTGATAATTACAAATCACGGGAAAGTAAAATGTCAGAAAACAGTTGCAGTCGTCGTGTACTAATCCGCTTTATGGAAATTGCATGCTAAAAGGAGTTATTTTTCCCCGAAGTGTATGCATTTGTATCTTCGTGCATGACAAATCACGGAAAATCTGTAGGACGATTCCAGGGATGTAGCCTGTGAGGCTACGTAATAATTCAAATGAGGGGGGGGGGGCTGCATTTTCCTCTTAATTCCTCAGCAAACCTACTACTGTAGTTGTAAGCAAATAAAGCAAATCAGACACATATGATGGTAATGTTCACACCCTCCACTACCACTGATAAAGCATCATTAAAAGATTTATGTACAAAGCTTCCACTGAGCAAATGACTGGGAAACACAGAGAGTATGCATTCCACATCTGTCTTACAAAAAAAATTATACTACATTTATGTACATAACATTTGCAAAGGAATGGTAGCTTTGTGGTTGTAACTGTCATTAGGAACTCTGGTTAGCCAAGTCTCCATCAGTCAGTACCATTACAGTACAATACATGAAGTCACGAACTCTTCATACTGTTGGTCTACATGGGATCATTAATGATCTAAAGTTTGACTTGTTTATGCCGTTCAGCATGCACAACAATCATGCTTCACCACTTTCCAAAGAAGAAACAATATTCCCCACAGCTTATACCAGGCACATAACACTTTAAGTACTTCACTGATTTCACTTACCAATTTGGCAGGAAAGATTGTAAATACTGGAGTACTGTAGCACTTCAATCATCTGCTGCTCACACCGTCATGTCTTCACAAAGGGTTCATATAACTCACGGGTGTGCAACCTGCGGCCCGTGACTTCCTCCTGTGCGGCCCGCGAACCAATTTTGATTTGCCTAATTTTTGCCCTAGTACGTCTTGTTATTTGACCACAACTTAAACTTGATATAAGTACAGGATATCATGAAAACAAAGAAATGATCACTTCCTTTGATGTAAGGTGAATATTCTCAACCATTCCGTTATTTGATAAACTAAAGAATTCACTTGTAAAACGCGTTCTAAATCTGAATTAACATATTTGTCAACAAAATAGAGATGCAATACTCGGGACAAGTTTCGCCAACAATTAGTACGCCCATACTACAATATTACTCAAGTGCATTTGGGTCTGCCTAGATGGGCACATTGGTCACTAACAGGGGAGGGGTGGGGGAAGGGGTAAGGGTGAGACGCCACCTTCGTATACACATCTCTGTTCCACTGCGGACCCCAGATGTCACGACAACATGATCTGGCCTGGTGTTCGAAAAGGTTGCACACCCCTGATCTAACTAAACGAACAGACAGTTCATCCATCTTTACTAGCTAGTAGTATGTTTGCAGTAATTCAACTAACATTTTCAAAACCCCTCAAATGATTGTTACAACTTGTAAGAACATAAACTGCATATACAATTAACTCACTTGATTTTTCTTGGCAACTTCTTTCCTTTCTGAAGTATTACGTGCATCTCCATCCCTGCCTTCATCTTCCTCCTCCTCTTGTACTTGATGCAGCGGTGTGGATTGTTTCTTTGGCTTCATCCATTTACTACTTGCTGCATTGATGGAGAAAACAACACATTTTAGAAAGGCAATCACATTAACACTTGTGAATAAGACAATGTTCCTCTTTAAATTGTACAGTTTATTTTCTTTTTTGTTCCCTGCAAAATTTGGTTACCTTTCTTATCCTGCATATTTTGAAGAAAAACAAGCTCTATGTCTTTAAGGAAATTTGATTTGGGTTTTAACTTAAAAATTTAAATAATTTCTAGGTTTTCTTTTGATGACTTGTATCTATTTTTTGGATACAACTGCATACACCTCATACCAAAGGCAGTAAAAATGAAAGAAGCTGCATTGTAAAGTGGAGGTCAAGGAAGACTGTTTCTCATCTTAGGTCAATAATGAATGAAATTGCCTCCTGGAGATGACTGTTTTAGAGCAAAGTGTAAATCGGTTTAAGAAAGATTTGGATTCTACGAAATAAGCCCCTCCTCACAAAAAGCAAAGAAATCTGACAAAGTTTAAAAAACAGCACAGCACTGCATTCACAAGGGATGCATAACACTGCCACAACTGCACACTACACTCGATAAGTATTTAATAGACCCCATGCCTATCCCATACTAAAACGAAGCTTCAAGGTTTATAATAGACTGCATTTTAATGTCCACTTTCCAAATGTAGAAGTTTTAAATTGGTGCTTCATGAAATCACATTTCAAAACTTTTTCAAACTTTCTTACCAAGAGGTGTCACTCTTTCCTGATCATCTGTAGCCTCTTCCTCGTCTTCACTTGTACTCTTTCTCATCCACCATGGAGAGTCATCTTTCTTCTTCTTGCTTCCCTCCTTGGCTTTCTGGAATAGCTTGTTCAGTCTTGCTGAATCCAAGGAATCATCTGAAACAGACTAAAATATTAAAAAGGAGAAATGAGCAAACTTGCAGTATGCCTACACCAGACAATGAACAATCCCCCCCTCCCTCTCCCCACCTCCTCCAGTCTGTGCTGAAATCTAAAGCACTGCAAAGCCAGTCGCATTAAATGGTGTGTTGTGCCTTACATTTTGCAGTTCACATATCACAAACTCGCCGTTCTGAAATCTAAGATTGCACTCCAAGCATCTATCATCTATGTGTTGTATAGCACTCTGGGCTGAAAAAAGACTTCCTTCATTGATTGCTGCCTTTACTTTGCCCCTTAAGTCACAATCTTCATTTATGTACTACTGGTCAACCTTGTGTCTTCACTGTCATGCATGAGCACATAAAAGCTATCAATGAACAAAAAATGTACCAGGAAGAATAGTTTGCAGTCTTTGAGTTGTTAAATTTATGAGATGCTGCTTAGCTGCTTCAAAGGGAAGCACCATGAAAGTTGAACCATCGTTATGAAACACAGTATGGAACATTATGTACAATGTAAAGTCTCTTCAAATGCTTACAAGAAAAATGCCGTCACCCTTAAAGAATTACAGAGGTTCTCCACATGATGTCATAATGAGTTTGATTTTACCATCATTTTGGACATCAAACTTAGTGCACACCCAAGATACACTGTGTATAGTATAGGTCAAAGTCTGAAATGTTTTGTTCCTTCTTTTTTAAAGAATATTATTTTAACCTAACTATTAGCAATTGATTGCACTTACCTGTACATGTATGCCTGCTAGTAGGCTACATGTGTTGGGGTTAAAGGCTTCATAACAATCACAATGGAAAATTCGATTGCAATATATTTCATAGTAGCTTACCAGATATGATGTGAGCACTAGGCCATTTAACATGTGGACTCCTGAGTTAAATATTTCTTCTAGCTCCACGTTGTATATTTGTTGGAAATCGATAATAAAACTGTAGGACCTGTGATTTTCTTTGACAGTTTCTCCTACGGTTCATTTTTACCAGTCATCAGATGTAACAAGGTCAGTTCGAATCCACTTTTTTCTATGGTGACACTACAGGTACATTGACTAGCATAACACTGCTGTTGTTTATTTGTTGGAAATGAGTGTTTGACCGATTATACTATAATCTGTAATTGCTGATTACCATTTTATTAAATTACACAATCAGGCCGATGGTGACAGTTACCGATTATTAACATGAAATTGTAAAGGTCATGTTTTCTCACCGCCTATTGCCTATCCCTAGCTTCGTACACAGTGTAAAATCGTTATCTTCAAATTCCAGTTGAATAATAGACAGCTTTCTGCTTCTTTACTATTTCAACTTTCATGTGTACTATACATTAGGCAGACAAGCCAAAGTTTCTGCTACCTGAACTTTTCAGCATACTACATATATCATTCATGCTTCTAAGTTGTGACTTCTGTTGTACTCTACTGACAATGATTTCCTCAGTTATGTACAGTAATCACCAGCTTACTATGCAGAAGCTTCAGTAAGACTTCCTTTCACATTCTAATTTTAATCCTACAAATAGTTTCATATAATTTTATTACAAGTTACTTTGCTAAAATAAATTTCTCATTCTGTTCATGTTCATGCGCCTGACAACACTTGTGTTCTGTTCCTCTCTTCCTGTTCCACTTTGGTTAACTCTGTCTGTCCGATGATCTGGCCAAGTTGGAGTTTGTGGTGCTGTATATTGTAGGTTATAATCAACCTATGTACTCTATGCTGGCATTGCAACTCTACAAATATTAGGAACAATTCAACAAATAGAATATGAATTTTTTGAAGAATTTTCACTTGCAAACTGAGATAAAAATCAGTCGTAAATACAGAACGCTTGCTCGCCTATGATCTTACAGGTCTAGCCAAGGCCTGCATAAGGCTCTGCCTAGTTTTGATCCACTGTCATGTCAGAAGATTCCGTGTAAATGATCTGTAGTGAATTGTAGTTGTACCATAGAGGGTGCAGGGCTCAATTTTAACAGTCGTCCAGTCACCCATGATGACCAAAATTTGTTACAGACAACCAAAAATGGTAAGTTAGTTGTCCATCAGACAACCAAAGTTCATGCAACAAGTTAACAGACTGCTTCTAGGGGTACTCCACATTTTTTTTGTGGACTACTCAATTTTTTTTGACAACCAAAAAAGGCAGACAGGTTTGCCAATGGACAACCATAAAATCTGCTTAAAATCAAGGCCCTGGGGTGTAGGAGCTTAATCGCCCAGTCCTGTGAAAACATATGTAACTACCTTTGCTCTTCAGGGCTGCAAGACATTCAACTCATACTTCATCTACTCATCTCATGGTCCTTTCACAATACAGTTCTTTGTTAAGAGTCTAGCCCAAAACTTATGGTCAAATTTAAAGATTCTCCAAAGGAAACATATAACTAATTCCCAAAAACTCCCCGTAATAAAAAATGGTGTTGCCCTTTCTGTGTGAATTTAACATGAGCCCGCTTCCTTCCCTTGGTTCATCAGTTAGCAGCATGGAGTCGCTCATGACCAACAAGCTCCGCACGCGGAAAATCAATGAAGTGCATTACACCCACTGTACTCAGTGTGCTTTCCAAGGAGAACTTCAACTTTGCTCGAAACTTTTTAAGACGAACTAAAAAATACCATTTGCTGGGATTGAAAATACAATAAATATTTTCAACCATTTTTTGCATGGGGATGGGGGGGGATTTGAGAAATGCACTGAATTTTGCGTGTCTGTTGTTAAAAATTAAAAATATGAACTAAAGCATTTGTTACTTCTTCTTGTTCAAAATTTCTGAAGTCCAGGTTGTAAGCATTGCATGCTTCTATTCCATCATCACCTGTAAGACATTTACTGTATGTGTGCCCATGTGCTTATAACAGTCCTAGGTACATAAATAAAACTTTACAGAAGGATTGTGGGAAGTGGCATAATTTATGCACGATAATGAGCCTCGAGTTTCCAAATATGGAGTTGCTCCATGCAGCAAATGTGTACAGATAATATGGTTAGCACTGAAACTTGAAAAAATGCAACTTAAAGTCCTCGTCTCTCTGTAAGTCTACATAATTTGTATGAAGATGTGCAGTGCAGTCTGTGGCATGCACACACAGTAGTCAGTATGTGCACATGGTTCCTTACTGTGTGCCCTCTGACGTGTTGCAACAGACATTACAGTAAATATTACCAATGACTACTATCATGTAGAGAGGTTTAAATTTAACACGTCTGTGAGTATCTGTGCTGATACTTTTGGCAGGAACTTCAAGAAATGTGTGTTTTGCTGAATTATAAAGTTTCTTGCAGAAAAGTTTGAAGTGTATCAGCCTAGTGTCCAGTTTTAGAATAATCAGTGGTGGTAATCAGTTGAATGACAGAATTTTTTACCGATACCGATACCGATTATTTACCGATTGGTGTGAGAATCAGCCTGCTGCCGATGCCAAAATATGATCGGTCAGACACTATTGGAAATTGATAATACACTGTAACTTGTAAGTTAGGACCTGTGATTTCCTTTGACAAAATTTTATACAACGAACTTTTGCCATCATTCAATGATTCATGAACTCCCTCACTGAAATACAAGAGGCAGCCTATTTAGCTTCAAGCTGACTAGCTATAGGCTAACTTAAGTAAAAGTAATAATTTACCGGGTGTAGCCTACATGCAGTATGATGGCATGACCTAACAAGGCCACTATAAGAAAGTTTCCATTTTTCTAAAACAAGAAAACAGAATGTGAATCTGTTTGTACCTGATCTTATTTGCATTTTGCGAGCTATAAATCTTTACCTCAGAATGTTCCTACCAAGAGATACACATAGGCCTACAACAATTTCAGAGTTCCCAGTTGAAGCCGAAGATCGGAATGAACCTAATAATTCCAGAGGGCGCTGTTTGCAATTTGTGTACCTGTACAGAGCTGTATTTAGCCTAGGCCTATACGGTTTTGTGTAGGTGCACTTTAAATTTGGACGGGGCGTGAGTTTTTTTTTGTAGGATGGAAATGGAAGGATCATGCCAATGGACGAATCAGTTTCTTGGAAACTGGTCACACCCCTATTCCAAAATAACAGCTTTTCGACTATTTTCTTGTAATTCTGATGCCGGATTACAAAAGAACAGGTCAAATATACCTTGTCCTTATATTTCTAACCTAAATTTTAACCCTAACCATGATTTAGAAACAAATTTAAAAATTTTTCCAAAAAAGTTTTTCCATCGCCATCCTACGAAAAAAAAAGGTGGAAGCTATTTACCCGACAGTCGGGAAAATAACACGACTTTCCTTCCTTATTTTCCCCGACGATTGGCCAAAGTGATGGCGCTTTCGTAAATTTGTAGCCTCTAAAAATACTTGAATAGTATGTCGGGAAAATAAGGTTAACTTTATTTTCCCAACAGTCGGGAAAATTATTGGATATCCTTATTTTCCCGACTGTGGACGAAACTGACGGGGCTATTCTAAGTCTGTAGCCTCAGAAAATATTTGAATTGTATGTCAGGAAACCAATGGTCCTTATTTGTCCTACTGGCAAGCCTAGGGAGCAGTGGTATATGCAAGTTTTTTTTTTTTTGAAAATGAGAAGTTCGCCAGAAGAAAAATGGTGCCACCAAATAACAGTTTGAAGCCTATTCCGAGTCGACTTCAGCATTTTGTTTTAAAAATTTGCAACATGCAGACAACTATTGAGCGCAAAACTCCATCCGATTGCATTTCTTGTTTCCTTCCTTTCAGTATTTGCCTTTGCTTGCTGTTTCTACTGTTCTACAAACAACTAGGCTATGCTAAAACACAGAAAACGTTTCTTCTGATAGTTTTTAAAATAATCCGATGGTACTCACTGGGAATTGTCTGGAATATTCTCCTGAGTACTGTACTCTGATAAGTCATCGAAGCTATGGAAGTCCACTGAGTGTGCTGATCTGTAAGTAGTAACCACACATACTGTACATACGCACACACCACAGAATTATATATTGTTCTGTGGTAGGCCTTAAGGCCTACACACGCACACCGCACCGCGCCAACTAACATTTCTTACGTCACAAGCTCGTTGGGGTGATATGATTGGTCGATTGCTGTCGGGAAAATAAGAAAACTAAACTTCCAATTTGCCCGACTGTCGGGCAAATAGCCACAACGAAAAAAAAAACTAGTGGCCGGGGCTGCATGTCATAACGTGTGCGTGCTTGAAATATACGGTTCACATGCTTTGCCAGGGAGCTTGTGGAATCAATCGGAAATTGATGCACTGACAGTGACAGCAGTTGGATCATGGCCACTATCCACGCCTACCGTATACTGTACGACCATGGAACTATTTTCATGGTACAATAGGGAAATGATCGAGCCAGTTCCGCGACATAAAAGCTTAGGCCTACCCCGTAAGATTATAACTTGACTTAACAAACTCACCTCTTTCAAGAAACTTTCAAAAGCATCATCAAGTTCCTTTTGTGATAACTTTGGATTCCTTGGCATCTTGAATAAATAAGCTCTTCCCTCCTCGGATTAATTTTACCAGTCATCAGATGTAATCAGGTCAATTCAAATCCACCGCATATCTGACTGAATGTGCGGCTCACTTTACTCTAGTATATCTGAATCACTCTATGTTGCTTCAATTCAATTCATTGACTGTACACAAGTACGGTGTACACTACAAATTCAAATCTTTTACATTGCTTTCCACATACAAAAGTAGCCACACGGAGATTGCCATAGGATAAAAGTATTTAGAAAGTCTGTTTTCAACCTGGTTTTGGATAATATTATAAAATAATCTAATGAAATGTATTAAGTAATCATAGAGAACAATATAATGGAGAAAATTGCAAAATTGCCTCCAGTTTTGAAAGTTTTAGACATTACAGTAAACAATATGTGGAAGTATAAGTTTGGTCTTGGCTCCACCTCTGTTGTCAACGTCAACGTATACATATACAGTATTCATGCTTCTAAGATTCTTATCTGCAGGGCGGATCTTCAGTCCAAAACAGGCGAGGAGAGACGTAGCCTGCCGAGTGGGGGAGGGCTCCCCTACATGGTAATTATTGGCCTACTTGAGAAAAAATACTGAAATGCTGAAATTTCACTGTCTTGAGAATGGTCTCAAGCCCAAAGAACCTGGAAAGTCTTTTTTTCCCCAATTTTTCCCGGCCGGGACCCCAGCCCGCCATGGACGCGCGTCATGGGTTTCTCTTCCTGACGAAGAAACCCTCTTCCTCCTACAAGATACACAGCGCGTGAAAGAATACACCTGTTGGCCTATATACGCAGGCCAAAGATAAGCCTGTTATTACCTTTTACACTGACTATATAAGCTCGAGTTGAAATTTGAACTTTTTTTTAATGAATCTAAGCTAATTAAATTTGTTCTAAAGCATGAAATCTGAAAATAAAGGGTGTTTAGAAAACTTTAGATGCAACTCACAAGATCTAAAATTGTCATTTCTCCCTATCTGGGCGACATTTTGACCGAACATTTTCTCGCAGGGCCTGCGCTACAGCCGCCGCCTACAGCTACGCGCCAACCGATGGTGGCTCCCCCCTGAGTGACGTACTAAGAGTATGGGGAGAAGCCCGCACGCCGCACCGACTACAGGGCGCCATGCCCGGACCAAACACATAATGAAATGTGGAAAAGAAGAAGAATTAGGCTCGAAAAAAGAAGGTATGAAAATACGCGAAAAAAGGAAAAGGACACAAATAATCGTAAAATTACATGACAAAGTGAAAAATACCATCAGACTCAGTAAAGCACATATTTCGGTATAAAGTAAACAAGACAAAATAATTCAGAAAGTACTTTCAGTGCCAGGATACAACCTTTAAACTTTGGCTGGTAAGTGGAGACTAATTAAAACTTTTTAATAATTTTATTGCAAAATAAACTTAGGTAAATTAATGATTTAATGTTGCCAATTGAAAGGTCTTTCTTTTTTAAAGGGCCCGGAATTTTCATCATCCCAGACAGTTCCAATTCTCCCAACTATGCAACTTCTAGCTCCTCCCATAACTGTATGAAGCTCCTCCTTGTGCAGGAATAAACCTGTTTTATTGTTTAAGGCCTTGTCCTGGTGAGCATACAAGGCTATAAAATGTAATAAAAACACTCCCTCTGCCTTGTGTGGAATGTGAGCTACTCTGCATCTTTCAAATTTTCAAACTTTGATGTCAATCAAAGGGCAGTCACCAACTGAGAATTTTGATACCCCTACACTAAAAATATGATACTTTGGGGTGATGACTGTCTGTCTTTAATGTATTGAAATTTCTCCTATTTTAGGGTTTGATAAAATTGCATCTTTCGACTGACAATTTTGAATATTCAAAAATGTAATGAAATTCATAACCTATCTTAGACTGAGAACAAAAGTACAAATTCTTCCATCAAATAAAATGTCCTAATAATTTCCAGCAACTGAGGGAATTTCACTAAAATTACTGCAACGAAATTTACATAATTAGTTTAAACGATTAGGAAATGAGAGGATGGTGAGGTACTTTTCAAATTGCAACTCAGTTTGAAATATTACATAATTTTACAGTGGGTATGTACATTCGGTGGACCACTGTTTTTTTGCATATGTAGCAGGGGCAGATCTAGGGGGGCCGACCCGGCCCCGGCCCCCCTTTTTGAAAATACAAAAAAAAAAAAAAAAAATGAAAGGGAAAAAAGAGAAAAAAAAGAGAAAAAAAAAACGGAAAGGAGAAGAGATAGAAAGAAGGACAGAGAGTGGAGTGATAGAGAATGAAGCTGCAATTAGCATCCTCGAAGTATGGGAGTCATAGCGCACAACAGATCAGTTTGAACGTCGATTGGGACGTTTACACACATGCTGATCTTACTACACATGATTGGATACAATCAATAGGATACAATACCGATACAATACCATCAGCCAATCGAAAAATACCTTACGAGACAGTGCGCATCAGTTGGGATGGGGTGCTATCAAGCCTGGCAAGTGCCATTTCCGGCGATCTGGGATGTACTAAAATCTCAAATTTTCTTGGTACGCTCCGCGCCAACTGATGGTGGCGCTCCGCTTAGATAGTAAACGGGAGCCCCGCCCCCAAACAAAAAATCCTAGCTACGCCACTGCATGAGAATTAAAATGGAAAATCATGAGAATCACAACGGCCTTAGAAGTGTCTTTTCCGGCTATCTGGGATGTGTTTTTATCCGAATTTCCTTGTATGCTACGCATTGGCAGCGGTAGCGGGGGAACGGGGGAGGAGGACACGTCCCTTCCTAAAATTTTCAGTGAGGGAAGCTCCCTCCATAAATTCCTAAATAAATTCCTAAGGAGAAAAATGAGGAATTATAAATTAAGTAAAAATCAGAAATCAACAAGTATAACCATAATCAATGACAAAACTAATGGCCAAATGCTGTTCTGTCGGTTAATAAATTCCTCGATTTTTCTCTGAAAGACGTTAAGATTGGCCTACAGTGCACGTCACCAACAAAATTTTATTTAGAAATATAGTGGTCGGAAACATTACAATTCGGTCATTCAGTTTTGATACTATGTAAGGCCTACAATAACCATCATTACACTGCCAGGACGTACCCCCAAAACAATGGCAGGGCTGCCAAGTCTCGTGCATTCTGGGTGATTTTCACTTTCTCACTGAGTCCACACAAAACAAGAAATTAGGCAGAGGGGAACATGCACGTGATAAAACGTACATTTACGCACACATGTCAATGCAAGGTACCTGAGTCCTGGCATCAAGTCGAACTAAGATATGGGTCACAAATTTCTCAAGGAAGTCCCTCAATATTCACCAAGTTGGAACATGACTACTAAAGATCTGATTAGACACCTTGAACAGGATGCATTGTAGTAAGGCACTGTGCCTATGATAACTGTCTTCTGTTAATAACTTGCATGTGGAAAAATTAATGTGTTGGGAGTTGAGACATGAAATTATATGAAGCAGAAAATGCAAAGATAAGACATGGAAAATGCTATTTCCGGCGATCTGGGAGGTCTATTTTGTCAAAAATTTTCGTGTACGCCAACTGATGGTGGCGCTCCGCTTAGATGGTATAGTACCGTCAATTACAGGTCGAACAACTTCGGCCCGCCCTTTTCAAAAATCCTGGATCCGCCCCTGTGTAGAACTGTTACATATAAATTAACATACAGTTTTTTCAACCATGGGTTATTTACTATGGGAATTCTCACAGGATCACCGATTAAGAAACTGTGAACATGGTTGTTCCATAATACAAAAGACATTCCAATTCTGTTAAATAAATCGTGTGTTTTACTTATCCAGGGAGAGCTATATATACTTTTGTCATATATATGGACAATGTTTTATTGCATATAGTTGCCATGACTCTAGCCTGACTGGACAACTCCCCCATCTCCTGGACAATTCCCACCCGGACGATTTCCCCCGGCGGGTACCCCCCGAATAATGTTGGGGGATTGTGGCCTTGTGGAAATTGCCCAGGGGATGGGGAAGAGGAGTTGTCCGGGAAGTGTATTTTTTCCCAGGACGAATGGGACAATCAGAAATTTCCATAGAAATCATAGAAAATGAATAATAATGCTCAGATTAGCCTGGGTCGAGGCATAGGCTTACTGTAGATTTTCGAGACTGGGGCCGAGCAAGGACTTTTAACTGACACTATTTGAAGCGCCACATAGGTTGGCGAGTAGCATTCTAAGGAAATTTTTGCCCAAAATGCAGGCTCCCAGCCTGCAGGAAATGACTCTTCCACTTGTTTGTAGGTTGTGTCTGAACATTCAGTATTTTTAAAAAGGTATACCTCCAGAAAGAAAATAAATTAAAACAATTAAAATCACTTAGAGGGATATGCAGGGCCGTCTTAACGCATGGGCCCACTGGGCCCAGGCCCAGGGCCCCGCGATGTCAGGGGCCCCGCAAATTGACCTCTGCGCAAAAAATCATATCTCCCCTTGCGTAAAAGATTTTTGTGTGGAAATACTTTTTTTTTACTTCAACTGGAAGATTACTCTTCTATAATGTATTTCAGCTTTTAGATATATCACATATGTTATTCACATAAAAGTTCCAATTTCCATGCTTTGTGCGCGATGGGGGGGGGGGGGGGGGGTAAATGCAGGCATGGATTTGCTTGAGCGATGGTCAAGGATGTCAATTTTTCACGCAACTTTTTTCGAACACACTTGATTGAGGGGCCCCGCTCCAATGCCGGGCCCGGGCCCGGTGATCTCTTAAGACGGCCCTGGGGATATGTTAATAAGGGATGTTACTATGTAAGCTTATGTAAACAGGCTTTAACTCATATAAATGCAGGCAGATGTTTGACAAAGGAATGTTGGTCCCAAGTTGAAAGGTGTAGGTGTATATATGTTGATCTGGGGAGGTGTATTAGGGACGAAAGTTTATTAATTCTGATCAAAATGGTGGCATTTACACAGGTATTTGACCTACATTCCATTGGCGGTATATTTTTATACCTCGGATAATTGGCGCCTGGGGTCGGCATTTTTGATGAAGGGTCTGAGTTGGGGATATCCTCCTTTCCTTCAAGAAAGTTTTGTTAATGTAAGGTGCAGTGGCTTAGATGCTTAATGGCACGGTGCTATCTTTGGCTAAGTTTTTAAAATTCTCATTTCAGGTGGGAAGGGAAGGATGTGATGTCCAAGAAATGGGAGTGACAACTCCTCTTAAGAATTTTTTGTTAAATGTCGTACGGCTTTGAAGCAAAGTGGTGCTATCTTAGGAAAAGCCTTTGAACCGATTTCTGTTTGCTTTTGTTTGTTTACATAATTCCTTTTGGGGTATATGTATGACTTAATGTTATCCTAGCCTTTTCATTCTTAGAAATTCTCATTATATGGTGATATTTAAGCTGTAACATATGACACCCCTCCAAGGCTTGACTCCCTGAGACAGGCATATTACGCTCCATGGAAGCTCTGGGGTAATTACAAAATTAGGACACTAGCATGAAGTTTTTGACTGAAATTCGAATGACACTACAGGAGAGCCAGCACACCAAGTATTTCACGTTGACAAAACTCGTACTTTTCAACGACGTTCCAGACGAACAGCAAATGGAGAATGAGCCAAAGGGGGATATAGCTTTACCAAAAGGGAAGAGAAAGACTTTAATAAGTATGTTTCATGATGCCCATACAAATAAATTGTTAAGGAATTAATCACCTTTGACTAAGCATGTTCAATTAATAATGTACTTCAGATCATCTTTATCAGGCTACAAATATGGCTAATGATGCACGGTCACCACATTATCCCCTTTTGAATTTTTTTTTGTATAAGTTTGCGCCGGAACGACTCGTGATAGGAAATGATTAAAAAGATCAATCAATCAGTCGAAAACACACCTCATCCTATCCCTACAGCAGTGGTTCTCAAACTTTTTGAGGATGACGGCCAAAAAGAGAGGCTGAAAAGAGGTCGAGGGCCCCAGGGGAGGATCTCAGGCTTAGAGAGAGAAAGACAATAATTGGAAAGAGTGAAATCACAGAGGCAGAGGTACGAAGTCTTCATAGGAAGAGGTTCCTTACTGCCTTATGAAGGTTATTTGCACTCTTGCAGCGTCCAACAGAAGCAACCCGACCTCATTTCCATCGTCGGGGCGCGGTCATAAAAATTTGCTTTCCATGCGCTCTAGATTGCAGTAAATCGCACTCTTCACCACAAACTTGCCTCTTCAGTCACGGGTGGCGTCAAATGGCAGCCAAGTTCCCCGACAGACCCTCCGGGTCGCCGAAAGGATGGTAAACGCAATATTTTGGAGCTCCGCGCCAAACCATGGTCGCGTTCTGGTTAGATTGTAAACGGGATCCAAACTTGCAATCCTCGGACCCCAAGTCCGGCCAGCTGAGCTGATTCGTCCTCACAGAAATGTATTTGAAAATAAAAATCAAACTTTATATTTTTTCACAAAAAATTGCACATCTTGATGGCTGCTATCAAGCCTGGCAAGTGCCATTTCCCCTTAGAGAGTAAACGGGAGCCCCCCCCACAAAAATCTCCAACCCCCATATCCCCCAGCCCCCAAACAAAAAATCCTTGCTAGGCCACTGTTTATCGTACCGATTAAGAAAATGGAGTTCCCCCGACAATAGGGGTCATGGCCCCCTGCATTCCCCACCTGGCACCACCCCTCTACAATTCTGTGTCTAACATACGTGAGTCACCCGTATGGTCATTTCGATGTTTATCATGCGTCGGTTTGAGGTATAGGAGAAACATTTGCCATTCCAAACAGCCAGACTACGTAGGTTGCTGACGAAAACCGCACTCTGAAACGGATGAAGTCACAACTTCGTTAGTGGCCAGTATGTGAGGAAGCTCTTGATCAGTTATTCTCAAACACGGTCAGATAGAGAAGTGGACGGTCCGCTGAGTTCGAGGGCTGCATTCCCAAAAGTTCAAAAAAAGCTTTGATTGAATGATAATATTTCATCTTACAGAGCTAAGGAAAGAGAGAGTTCATATAAAACGTCGCAAAAACAATGTTAAGTTCCGAAATATAAACTGCAGAAATTTTAATTTCAGAAACCAATCAACAAGCGTTCAACACGATACCTCACTTTACAAGTAGATATCCGGGACGTAACTTTGCTACAAGCTTTTTCACTACAAACACAACCAACCACTCCGTAATGCACTGCCACATAAATACATGCCACCGTGTACATAACATGATTGTCAACAATAAAGCTCACGAAATTAGTCTTGGCTAGATATGACTGAACAAGGAATATATACCACACAGCTTGTTATGTAGGCAACCTACCCCTCCCCCCCCCCCACCCACACGCACACACCCAAGTTCAGAAGAGCAAACTTGGAAGTATTCAAGTAGTGACTTAATATTACATAATTTAATTCCTTCTTTGCTACGTTTTGTTCTAGTCGAATATGATTTTTCTCAAAACCTAAAATCAATTTAGCGGCCGCACCAACAGGGCCTGGGGTCGCATGCCGTCCTGAGGGCCGTGTTTGAGAATAACTGCCCTACAGGAAGCTATTGCTTACACTTCTTTTGGGTTTTAAAAGTTTTAAAATTTTATTTTAAAATTTTTGGAAATCGATAGACGGGGCCCAATCCCCTGTGTCGCAGCCTCTAGATAATATAGGTTAGAAATTCTCATCATTTAGAGAATTTTTTAGCTGTTGTACATTGCACTCCCCAATGATGGTGCCCAGAAGAACTGTTCCCCATAGTACCCTACTGGGTAGACAAAACAAACCCTTGGGGTAGAAATGGAATGACCCAGGGGTCTGTCTCCGGCCTTTGATAAATTTCCAGGGGCAATGTAAAATAGTTTGAAATGTATATTAGATCACTGAGTACTTATTAGACCACAAATATTACAATCTGATATGTTTTATCACAGCCGGACCCAGACTAAGGTCGGCCGGTTTGATGATCCATGGGGATTGTGAAGGGGGCCTCGATCAATGATGATAGAGCTCGAGGTTGCATGAGTCTTTACAGCAATAACATCATATAACTTGTACAAAAGGTAATAATGGGAAAGATACATTAAGTTGATACGGGGGTGCAAAAAGGTCGACCCAGACTGAACAATGGCCTTTTAAAGGCAATTTAGTAATCATCCAAAGTTCAATACACCTATGATAAGCGCTTTCTAATGGAATAAGGAGCCTACAGATATTGCACATTTTTAGATAAATGCTATATTTATTTGGAAAAGTGGCGGCAATTGAGGGAAAATCTGAGGTGACTCACTCTCCCTCATAACCCCGTAGTTCTACCTTTTTTTACAGAATACTTAATTGCAAGGGGACCTCTCAGTCAAAATATTTCCCCCACCCTTCTGCTTCCTAATCCTGAGAAGGTTAGAGTAAGGGTAAAAAATACAGGATTAAATGAGCATGTCTTGGGATCCAGGGGCACACCTCAGGGCCCCTGTGGGGTCCAGCTAGAGAGCATCAGTGGGGGTACGGGGGAAATCCCCCAGAAGCTCTGAGATATTTAGAAAATTGTAGGCATTAAAATGATGCATTTTAGCTTCAACTTCAAATGACATTAGGTGGACACTTAACAGATTACAAAAATCACAATTTGACCTTTTCAATTATATTCTTACTCCGTATGACCAACAGTCGGTCGGGATTTATAAAGAAAGTGCTTGAGTGAAGGAGGGAATAATGGATTATTTTAGGGTTTCCTGGGGCTTTTGAACTATAAATTTTAAGAATGGGAAACCTAGAACTCAGAGTAGGTGTGCGTGAAAAATTTGTAATTTTTTACCTTCAGCAATATGAATAATAGAAAAGCTAAGAAAGGCATCCTCAAGGAGAGGGCATTTACCCCCTCCTTAGCTTAGTGCCTGTCCCATATTACGGTAACGAAAATGGTACTTTCGGTACTTCACAACTTGCATCTAAACAATCTTGCAAAACTGTTGATAAATTTACACAGCTGGTAATAAAAATTTTGGTTTGAAAATTTCTGGGAGAGGGGGAACTTCCCCTCTTGCTGCATGCAGCCATGGGGCATAAGTGGTTTCAATGATAATGAAAGAGTTTGTACGAAGCCAGAACAAGCGAGATGTATTACATTAAGTGGCCCCGAGTGTTGAGATAGCATTTGACACATTTAATTGTAGCCTGTTGTATTTCTTTAGTATAAAATGCAGTATTATTCATTACACGAATGATTTTCCTACTTTCCTCTGATGCTTGTTCATCAGCCAGGTATAGAAACCTATACCCTGCTCTATGGTTCTTTCTTTCATGTTTTATATTTGTCGAATATCTGTCAGTTTGCTATGGGGGTGCATGTGAAGTGCTCCTAGAAAAAATCTTTCTAGCATTTTTATGGTATTAATGTTTTCCTTCATTTAAAATTGCAAAATTTAAACATAATAGACTATTGAAAATTCTCTTTCAAAATTTCTTTGGACTTGCTTCCTTCCACTCATTGTTTTAATTATTTTTTTATTTTTAAGCTCTGAAAAAGTGGGGGGGGGCCGCTTGCCCCTCCATGCTAACTTTGGTCAAACGTATTTTATCTCAAGTAAGTTTGAAAGTCTGTATCATAATTTATTAAAATAATGTTTAGATTCCACTTACATAGCCTAGCTGTGAAGTGCAACTTCCTGCATTGCCATCTTGGAGTAATATTTGGCACAAGTTCTGTTGGTTTGCTTTGTGCCGACTATTAAGGGTGCGATGTACTGTCTTCACCCCACCACCACCATCACGTCAGAAAGAAGTTATGACAGTGACATTTGCATCTTTCCCAACTAGTAAAAAGAATTCTTAAAAGTGTAGGAATTTCCCCTCTAAAGAAACCTCTTTCATCCAGCCAAAGGAAAGAAAAATACACTAAAAATTAACTGAAGTTCGATAAACTTTTCTTGCTCACGACTTCTTTCTTCTTTGCCCATTGAATTTTCGTCGCTACACCTCTATCAAGTTACGGTGAAAGTGTGTTGTTGTTAGTGGCGGCACCAAGTGTGTAGGGGGGTAATGGGGCATTTACCCCCAGTCAGAAGCTTCCCCCTAAATTACCTCCCCCCCACTCAGCTCCTGAAGTAAAGTGGCCTGATGGGAGGAATAGCCTGAATACAGTAAAATTATTTGGAATCTTTGCATTGGATGATGTATCTAAACCCCCATCAGGAGCTCTAAGGCGGACCCTTGGACCCCACATACCGGCTTAAAGGTATAGTTGCCTGGCGGGAGGAAAAGCCTAATATATTACCACTATTTGGAATCTTTGCATTTGATGATACATTATGAACCAAAATAAATCCAGTCCTGAGACTTAATTTTTCAATCAGAGATATGCTAAAACCTTAGACCCCTGGACCCTAACTCACTGTAACTCACCGTAACTCACCGGAGCCCACCGGCAGTGACTGCCGATGGGGTCGTAAAAACTGGGGCAGACAACCGTTTTTGGCTTATAAAGAGCCCCCGTCTTTTCCGTAGAATAGGATGGATTACGTTTTTGAATCCATTGACTGTTGTAGCAGTTACAGCTTCCTGTGGCAAATTATTCCATTCCGTAATAATTCTCTGACTAAAAAATACTTCCTAATATCCAGTCGACAATAGTGTTTCTGAAATTTTAGCTGATGTCCTCTGGTTCTACTACTTTCTGACAGATTGAAAAAGATTGACTAATCCACATTTTCTAGTCCCTTAACTATTTTAAAAACTTCTATCAAGTCAGCTCTAAGTCTACGCATTTCTAGTGAAACTAAACCAGTTCGCTCAAGCCTTTGATCATAACTGAGAACAGATAGTTCTGAGATCATTTTTGTAGCACGACATTGTACTTTCTCAATATTATCTATAGAGCTTATGCACCTAGTCACGTTTTTCTATTTTTCCATCCAGGCGTACATTGTGCAACAATTGTTACTAAGGTGCTATCTTGAGCGCGTATCTTTAACACACCTACTACGTATATCAGTTCCATCCAGTAAACCAAATTGAAACGCACTGACGTCACGTGCATAAGCTCTAAAGAGGTTATGCACCGACGTCACTCTGTCGCGCGTTTCTCTATTTTTCCATCCAGGCGTACATTGTGCAACAATTGTTACTTGGTGCTATCGTGCGCGCGTATCGGTAACACACTTACTGCGCATGATCAGTTCCATCCAGCAAAACGCACTGACGTCACGTGCATAACCTCTATATCTTTCTGCAGATAAGGGCGCCATGCCTGACAACAATATTCAAAATGTGGTCTAACCAGTGACTTATACAATCTAATTATATTGCTACTACTTTTACAATCCTAGGTTCTGTTAATAATACCAAGTACCTTATTAGCAGAGCTACCAGGGGCCCTAGGACGGGCCCCTGGACCCCACCCGCTAATAATCGCTCTTCGCGCTCGATTTTGCACTACCCGCGAAAATTTTTGTCCTCAACATTTTCTTTTGTCCACCATTTGTCCCCCTCCCCACTTTTGAATCCTGGTGCTGCCCCTGGCTGTTGTAATGTGGGATGTATTTTCACTTAAAAACTTTCCTCCAATGAAAACGATCCGCGGATGACGTCAATTGTTCCTTAGTCAGAGAAATCCTAAGCTAAGGACTTCAATTACGTTCATATGCACAAAGTTCAGTGAGAGCGCGTACGTACGCGCACGCACAGGGTCGGTCTGGTAATACAGTAATTCACCTCCAGGGAGTTACGATCCTTTATCCTGGTGTATGATATACATACAGGCCTACATACAGTGTCTTTTCATTTTCAGCCAAAGCATACAGCTCGCGCAGAGCAGTGAGCCTGCAGAGCTAGCGCCTAGCTAGCTAGTCGCGCCGCGCCACGCGATCACGCATACATTATTTACAGATCCAGTGCACGTGTAGAGCTCTAGCTAAGCGCGCTAGTTCTCTCTAGCAAAGCGTGCTAGCTAGAGCCTAGGCTAGTAGAGGTGTCACTATTTAGGGCTGAGATCTTGGAGTCCCTTCAGCCTTCAGGGGACTTAATCCTTTGGGGAGAGCTGAACTACGTCGGGAGTAACGTTTGGTTTTCGCACCTTGCTTCTTCATCAAATATTGGAGGTAACTTTAAGAAAAAAGTTTGTCCCAAATTTTCCTGAACACGACGGGAGCCTAGGCCTAACGTTAGGCTTACTTTAGTACTCCGTCTCCATATTGTGGCAACGCAAAAGCTATGCCTAAGAAACTTATTAAATTAGTCATGCCAAAGCTGAAATGTGAGGCGTTTATCACCTTACTGAATCCTCTCAAGGTTAGTTTGATCTTGTTCCTTTTTGGGGGCCGCATCCTTTTTTTTTCATTTTTGTCTTCTTTTTCAGGCAGTTTTGACACCTGCGTTGTGAAAAAAAAGGGGCCTCATCCTCCTCTTCTGAAAAATTCCGTACGTGAAACATATAGGCCTACTTGGCCTTATGGAACAGAAATATTTGAAACCTGGCCCACTTTTTTGTCTTACATTTTTATATTTGGGGCATGCATCTAAATGCATAGTATTTGATGAAAGTCCTACTGTCCTGAGACTATTACACCTTTTTTCTTCTTTTTCTTAAAAAATTGTGGAAAATCCTGTTTGCATGTAGGCCCCTAGTCATTTTTGGGTTGGCCAAATTAAGTTACCTCATGGGGGAATAGCACTAATCCTATCCTATCGTCCCAGACAAGTAAATGTTGCATTGCACAAATATACTGCTTGTCTGATTTTGGTTGGAAACTGGGCCGTTAAACCTCATCTAACTAACTGATGGAAGAGAAAATTGTACATAATTGAATATTTCACTACATCAACAAGAAAAGAAAGTATAAATTCCATAAAAATTTCCCTTAAGAAGTGGTATTGAGACAATTGTATGGCTGTCATTCATCATTGCAACATAAAATAAAAAGATCACTGGAAGGCATACAGGAATTTAAACAAAGGTCTGCCTACTATGGCAGCGACATGAATTGCAGTTGTTCATCTTTCATTTGTCATTTTCATTCAGACCCCCCCCCCCCCCAAGAAAAATAATTCGGACAACCAAAATTTGGCTTCACTTTAAACAAGATGGTCTTTAAAAGGCTGTGACCCTTAACTATTTTTTTTGTATAGATCTAGTGTTTAGTCCTAGGCTAGGGTAATATCATACATGGGGAATTCCCTGGTGTGCTATCTTCATCCGAAGAGTCCCACACCAATATATGTCACAGGTGGGTAACTCCACACTAATGTCAGGCAAGGCACTCACTTTTCAGATACTTTTCACCTAAAAAATTCTTTTGTTTTGCAAATCACAAACATCATATTTTTTATTTCTTAAGGTTGAAAAGAGTGACTCTTGGCATCATTTTTGTCAGAAAAAAGGATAAATTTGGGCAAATTCACTGTAAACATTGTTGCAGAGGGGACATATTTTGCCTGATTTTGCCATCTTCCTGTGTTTTATCTAAAGATGGTGGAAATTGTACTTGTGTATGGCTATGGAGGAAAGGCCAAGGGATATACAAGTCCTGAATTTAAGATGACTAGAGAAAGGATAATGGAAAACGGGTAAAATGTTGCACAAATCCGGAGTGAAATGTCCCCTCCGCAACATTTTGCACATGATTTTTCCTGTCATTTCTCAGTAACATACTGTTTTAAAATCAAATTGTGGATTCTATTAAAGTTGATTGAATTCCTACATTGGGTAAATACCATCTACAACATTTAGAAGTGCTGTCGGAATGCTGTGGTCCAAGTCAACTTTTTGTTGTGGAGGAGACATTTTGTTGCAGAGGGGACATTCAGAATAGGATTTAATAGAGTTTGGGAGAATGAAGGATCAATTTCTAAGCAAGATTTTGGTATTTGGTTTAGTCAAATTCATCCTAGGAACCCATATTCAGAAAATTGAATGCCTTTAGAAGGAATGTGAGCAAGCTATGGTATATAGTCACACAGATGCTTAGTAGACTGTCCCCTCCGCAACACACTAAAATGATTTACCTGCTGTTTCTTGGTCATACATACTGTCTTGAGATAGCATTGTGGAAATTTTTAATGCTGATTGACAGCATTTACAAGATATTTTCTCCAATATTAAATTTGTTAGTGATTACTTACTAAGTTAGACTCCAAGATCCAAACTAACTGTGTGTTGTGGAGGGGACACTCCAAATAGCAGAAGCTAAGGATATTGTGGGTTTGGTTTCCAGAAAATTTCTGTTGTTTATTAAGTAGTCATATTTATCATTAAAACCTTTTTTAGCTCAATAACATTGAAAAGCTTAATGGCAATGAATTATTCTTGTACTTGAAGAAAACCCTCCTTTATGAGGCACAAGTATAAATTCTCCAGTAATGGGTAAAGTGTAGTGCGCTTGAATACGAGGTTTCAAAGCTTTGCCCATTCTTTGTATACACTAAGATTAAAAGCACATCAGTTAAAATCTGAGACCTGCAGTATACTGTACCTTAGAAATATGATTTAGATTTTTAAAGGTTTCCTTTTTGGACTGGCCCTGTAAGTGTGGTTACAGTAGTAAGGTTTTTTTTTTTTAGGTTTAGTAAAATGTAATATCTTGGATGAACTGTACTTCACTCCTTGATCAGTTGATCCATATGCTATGTAGTTTGCACACAAAGAGTTAAAATGAATGCAACCTCTTGACTTCTTAGGGAACTGAAAGGAGTACTGTATCTCAAGAAACAGTGTTCAGTGGAACAAATGTTTATCAAAACAATTTCAATACAGAAAAAGCGAGTGGTAAATAGTTCTCTTAATGCAAAATTGGTGTAATGATGACCATGACCTTCACTGAAGTTAAGAAGCAGGAAGAAGTGCAGGAATGGTCCATAATTAATATAAAATTATATTTTTGTGAATTTCAGTGAATTAGCATTATGATAATATGACGAAACATATCAATTATTTGCACTCGTCCCCTCCCCAACATTTGACTGTCACCTCCGCAACGCTGCACCCACAATATTAATTCACCCTCTCATCATTATTGAGCAGCATGAAAAGATTTCAGCTATTTGTGGTGAAAGAGTATTAATTGGTTTAAAGATGTGATATTCGTTCAGCTTGTCACTCTTCTCACATCAGACAAATTTTACTTTGATGCATGTTTGCCCGGCCGTTGACACTGTTTTGTGCACGTCCCCCTCTGCAACGCACAGAATATTCGACCATTGTGAATTACTGCTGACGTAATTAAACAAAATTTTCTGGTGATGGACAAAGCATCACTGATACAACCCCCTGGAGTAGACATATCCTTACATTTACCTGTTGTTCCATTGAATGTGTCCAAATGTCCCCTCCGGAACAATTTGTTAGTATGGAGTTGCCTAGGTATTGCCAATCCTTAGTGATCCTGAGTAGAATTTGTCAATTGAAACAGAGCCTAATTGTCTCAAAACCTGAGGTTTTTTTTTTTGAGGGTAGCACAGTTATGCTCCAAGTGTCAAATTATCTGCAGCCCCCTGCCTCCTATGCCTGTGGAGTGGGGGGAGGGGGACAAGTTTAGTGATTAGAACACCTCCTCCCCTTCCAGCAGATTGACTCTGTGGACTTACTGGTACCTTTTGGAGAGTGGTGCTTTTTAATGACATGGTATTATTGACATTTTATTCAATGGTGTTGGTATAAGACCTGGCTGAGTACACAAAATGCCCTTCGGAGGGCTGTCAGTATCCACAGTTTATGCTGCTGGGAACAGTCATTTCCAGAGTAACATCAAATTTCTTCCTCCCTGAAAATATTTCCCCAGGGAGGATTTTTTCTAAAAACCCTGCCCCTACCATCAATACTCAGTTAACATTTTATTGTTTCATAAAGAAAACTTAAATATTAATTTTATTGGTTTGAAATTTAAATATGCTCTCACTTTGCATAATCTGACATATAAAGGAAGGAAAATGAAGGCACACATATGCCTTATAATATAATTAGTAAAATGAATTTTTTTTGTCAAATGTTTAAACCAGGGAAGCTTGATCAAAAACTGTATCTAACTAAAAAATATTCAAACCCAGGCTGTATTTTCGAAAGAGCCCACAAATCTTTGCATGAATTAAACCATGAACAATGATTTGGGGCAATTTCTAAAATATCCATAAGTTTTAACAAATGGGTGTACAACCTAGGTACTCAAGTGGTGGCCCATGGGCCATTTGTGGCCTGCAACGTCTATTGATGCAGCCTGTGGAAGATGAGGAGCCAGAACATTTTCATAATGCACTATTTCCTAGGTGCATTCTAGAGCACTTGGATGCAACAAACTTTGCTCCTGTACAGGCTAACTGGTGATTTTCACATTTTCACATTTGCACCCAAAATGAAGGACTGAGCATCACTGGAGTCATTGTGGTGGCATCCAGTGCTCCTCTGTAGGTGTTGGCCCCAGGGGCCAACTGTAGGATCCCTGTGGGGTCCAGGGATAACACTCCATTGAGGATCCAGAGGGCAATTAAGCCCCCACAGGCTTTCGTCTATTTGTAAATTATGACCATTAGAGTGAAGCATTGACTATCTCCAAAATAGCATTGAATGCACATTAACAGGCCACACAAATAGAAATCACAATTTGACCATTTTTTGTTAGCATTACTGGCATTAATGATTTCATGGTTGGTGGGGGGGGGGTGACATAGTTGGTGAGGGGTGAATGGGGATGACAGATCATGTTCATGGTATGAAAGGTTTGTAGTGAGCTTTAAAAATAAATCCACTCATGCTGCTCAATAGGAATTAATTTTGAGACAGTTACCCTCCAGGTATGCCACTGATGGGAAGCCTGATTCACATAAGAGCATGGAAGTCACTGCATCTACAGCTGCGGATTCGGGGCTAGCTGGGAAAATTTGCAAAAAGAAGCCCTTGATTCCTTGAATGCAGTTCAATGGGTTTTGGGTGGCATTAAATTATAATCCTGACTGATATTTCTAGCATTTTCATGCTGAATCGAAGACGCTCAAAAAGTTAGTCTCCAAACCTCACTTTTCTATTGTCTAAGTGTGATATACAACATTCCAACCCCCACCACCGGAGGTCATTTATTATCACTATACAAAAGCTCTGTTCCGCTCAGGTTGCAAACAATTACACAGTGGACTAGGCATAACCAGACTTTTTCATCTGGGGGGCTGAGGGGGCAAAGGTTGAAGTGGGGAGCAAGCAGTAAAAACACTGTCAAAGCAGAGCACCACCATGAGTTGGTGCATAGCATACAGAGAAGATTTTTTGATAAAATGCCTCTCGGATTGCAGGAAATGGCACTTCCCAGTCTCTCTGGCCTTGTGAATTTCAGCTAAGTATTTTTTATTTTTGTCTTATATAAATTTTGCCCAATATATTTTTTACCTCTGAATTTCATTTGGGGGGCAGAGTGGGGGGAAAGACATTTGCCTGGGGTGTCCAGCCCCCTGCTCCCCTCACTGGCTACGCCACCGACAGTGGATTAGGCAGGATTGTAAACAAGACTCATCCAAGTGCTTTCTCTTTGAAAATATTTGCAGTATGTTTGTCAGTTAATTGACTCAGATTCCTGGAGCTGGATTAAATGTCAGTTTATGGGCTATTATTGTTTGCCTATCAGCAAAAGGTGTAATTGGGCAAGGAAGGAATTACTCAACTGGACATTTTAACATGCCCAGTTCATCATGTTCTTCAGCAATATATGATAAAGGTAGGGGTGGCTACAGGGGCATAGCTATGGGGGAGGGGGACCTGGGGGCCCCCAAATGATTATTAGACCCCCAAAATTGTTTGTGTCCATATAAAATGTGTAAGAATTAAGAACAGCGATCATTGTGACCCCCATTTGATACCTACAGTAGGTCCCATAAATATCTCATCCTATAGTAGCTATACCTCTGAGTGGCTAGCTCCAGCTGAAACTGTCCTCATGCATGTGTGAAATGACTAGAAAATTCTGAGTATTGAACATTTATGAAAGTCTATTATGATATATATTAAATATAACATATGCATACTTTTTAGATAACACAGGCCCTGTAGCAAGACAAGCGTACAGAGGGAAGGGTGAGATGACTTGGGGGGGGGGCAAAAACTTTCAGATGGTGAGATATAATAAAATGCTTTAAGGGCTTTGCATATATTTGCAGAAGAGAAATCAAGGTTGCTATCTCATGCAGTCTGGCTTGAGAAAGCAACTTTGATTTCTCTTCTGCATATATGGGGAAATTGGAGCAACAAAATGAGTCTTGGAAATAACCAATACTTAGATTCATAACACTTGTCAAAAAAAAAAACAAGTGTAGCATTTTAACAGCACTCTTTTTCTCTTTTTTTTTTTGGTACAGATCAGTTGGCTCAGTTAAGCAACAGTAACAGCTAATTACTGGACAGAGAGCCTCAAAGAAGGAATCCAAGGCACTGAGTGGATCTTTTTGGAAGGAAAGCCAGGTATAAAGGAGAAATTTTACAGGCACATGTCACAATAACTGTAAGATATCCAGAATTTCTTGAAGACGTGTGGCATATAATTATGTCAGAGAGTGAACAAAGCATTCAAGAATGTTGGAGGAGACATGCATGTTATGCACTGTCAGTGAAACTTGAGGCCTTCTAGATAGCACATCAGAATCTGCCTTAATGGGTGGAGTTGGCTTGGTGGTCGAGTGTGCTGCCTTGCATACTAGGTCCCTGAATCAAAATCCCACTTGAAAATTTTCTGGGGACAAACTGGGGCCAAAAATTTACTCATTCAGGATAGGTGTTTACAGTGATGCTGAGGGGATTTCAGTTGGTAAATTTTAATTGGGTATCTGAAATTTGGGCATTCCATGGTAACTCACGTTACATTTTAGAGGTTTAGTGGTCTTCTTTTTGTACCATGTTTTCCTAGCCCTAAATTTTCACAAGTTACTCTCTTTATGGTAGTCACTTAATGTTCAGGCCTTCCCAAGCAATAAATAAAAAAATGTATTAAATCTTTTCATGTGACTTGGTTATGGGAAACAGAGTCGGCAACTCACGTTACATTTCTAAAACCCCCAAAATTGCCAGGGAATTTTAATTTATTCAAAAAGTGTCCTCTACTAAATGAGCTCTGGGGAAGGTTTAATATAAAAGTTGTACTGTAGCAAGTAGTTCAAATGTTGCTTAGCAAGAAATACTGAAATGACAGACTAATTGCGTGCTAATGGTCTAGGACTCGGTAACTCATGGTAAGGTGACTCACATTACGGTTTGTCCACTCACAAAAGTCCATTAAAAAAAGTTGCTAACACAACATAATGTAATAAATTCTTTTGCACTATGCTGTCCCACAGTTACATTGCTGACAAACTATAAACAGTTCTAAATAGGATCACTGCTTTTTCAAGTTTAATGTAAAACTCCCTTCAATATGGGTGAAATGTTACTGTGTTTGGGGATGCAAACAAAGGAGTTTAGAACTGATCCCTTGTTCTTAAAAGTGTCTGTTGATTAACTTAATTGCAACTTTGAAAACATTCATAGTTTTATGCCATAAATGATGATAAATTACTTATTTGCCATTCCTCAAACTTTGTAGAAAACTTGGCGGAGTGCACTGTGGTTATTTTCCACACTCAGTATTATTTGAAAAGTTTACTGTGCAAAATTAGGTTTTGCAGTGCTTCCTACAGTACATTATAGAAGGGACATGTGTAGATTTTACAGTATTTTGCATATCATGACATGAAAGTCCTTTTAGTCCAAATTCTTGTAGAAGCTGACCACAGTTAATCAGGCTTGCATCATAACAAGGTAACAGAACTCCAGCTCTATCAGCACAATGTGCGCTCAAGCGAATAATGACTTGTGGTGCTTAATAAGTAGTTCCAGTGGCTACTAGGGCTTGGCCGGATCATATGTCCGGACTGTGAAGATACAACTGGCTGGACTAAAACCACAGAATGTGAAAGTTACTGACCATCACTAATAAGACTTTCCCAGGCTGTGGGGGACTGTTCGGGATTGTAGGCTTATGGACATTTGCATGGCATGATGCTTTAAATAATCAGCTATGGGGTTACATGCAGTCACTGTTAAAAAGAACTGTGTATGTCCCATGTGTCCTTGCAGACTAAGGAACATATTGTAGGACTACAGCTCTTTGCTTGTACATATGTCCTGTTGGTTTTTCTCCCCCTGCCCCCTTTGCAATGAAGCTACAGTAGGGGTCTATTGGCTGTAAACCAGTCTCCAACATTAGTTGGTGGTGGTTTGAACCCTTTACTACAAGCCCTGCAACGACTAGCTTAGGTTGGTCCAGTAAATTTTAAAGAACTGTAGGTCCTACTGTTTGTGTGTATTTACTGTAGCTTACCATATCCAGTGATGAAAAAAGCTGCAACCTCATCACTCTCTCCTTGAATGCACACTGCTTAAATCCCCTTTAAAGCTCATATGTTGTGGTCAAACAGAGACTTTCAGAATTTTTCTGATTGATTTTATTTGCTGTACACTGCAGTAGCATTTGCCATAGCATGTGCAGCTGCTCAAAGTGTTGGTGCATTTAGTGACATCTGCTTTGCAGGATTTCACCTGACTCATGCACATTGTGGCATTTGAGTGCACCATCAGGTCCTGGGGTGGGGGGGGGGGGAAGGTTGTATGAGAGATTTGCTTGTGTCACATACAGAACCTGATGTGCTAGAAAGGCAGTGCCACATGATTTCAAGACTACACGCCCAAGTCGTTAGTCCATGGAACATGTTCCTCAACAAACTTGTGGTCAAGGTGTATAATGCAATACATGATGGATATAAAATGAAATGAAAATCCAGTGTTATCCTTGAATAGATTCCTATGTTGTTGGAATACTTAATTTATGTGATGGTTGTCTACCAAAGAAAGATATAGTGGTACTATAGTGATGCTTTGCAAGGTTAGGCTACTATGTATGGTAACTCATGGTACACGGTAACTCATGTTACAAATTTCATCACCACACCTACTTGGCACAGCTAGTGCACGAAACTTGTTTTCATGTTTGCTTGTTTTCACATTTAGGATGATGAGCAGAAACGAAAATTCATTTACGGAATTTTTATTATTCTCTTATTTGATATTGTATGCAAAAAAGTCATTTTACAGTAACTCATGATACACTTACATCACCCAGTAGTGTTGGAAATAAAGGAATAAAATATCATTTAGGAATGTTCATTCAGTAAAAGTTCAATAAACAAGCAATAAATGTATGAGCAGATTAGTAAATGAATGCTCTTCAATTTTCTAGGAGACCAAAGACAACAAAATCAATAAAATGTTTACAAAATTGGTATTGCAACATAATTCCAACTCATATGCCAATATCTCCAAAAAAAAAACATTGAATATCTAAGATGGTGTCATAGTGGATGCTGGATATGTTTACAACAAAATCTGACCATTGACATAGTGGCACTAAAAATTTATTTTTCAACCCCATGTCCACTTTTTCATGGAAATGCCGGGCCGATTGTCCCTTTCAGGAAGTTGTCCAATCCAGGAAGTTGCCTGCATTGCCCAGTTCAGCTGTCAAGCAGTGGTGCAGAGCAAGGAATCTCCACCCCTCCCAGCTATTGGGAAAGTGGCTCAAGACTCTGGATACACTCATGTCCGTCGCATGGGGACATTAAATAGCAGTTCCAGGAGCAGAAATGCGATTAGTGCATGCCTGCCTCGTTAACTTCTGAGCACTTGAGTTAGAAAGAGAAGTCAAGTCCCGCGGGTGTTCAAATCCCACCTGTGTTCATCCAAGCTCACTCTGATATAGGGTCCCCAATTAGCCAATTGGCTTTCTGAGCCTCAAATGTTAAACTTAAAACTTAAGTCCCCCAAAAAAGGATATGAATATTTCACTATGTCCATTAGTTTTGGTGCTTACACCAAGTTTATACAATGCAAACTGCTGAAGAGTGATAGTGTAGCCCCGCAGGTTGTCTGATACATATTTTGAATCATCTGTAGACACTGTAGTGGATCCAGAGGGGGTGCCGTGGGTGCAAATGCACCCCCCAGAATTTCCAGGACTAAAATTTTCAAATACTATAGTGGACCATATGCAAAAATTCAACTAGCACTAATTAAATACACCCTGGTGTACCATGGATTTGTCCTACAATGTCATCTCCAGTGGCACCGGCACGGGCAGCAGAAGGGGCACACGCTTCCCTAATCGATTTCTGAAAAAAATTCTGGAAATTTTAAAGGATCCCAAAGGGTGTTTCTGTAGGGGGTAAGGTGAGGTGTGTTTTTGACTGAGTGATGGATCTGTTGTAATCATTTCCTATCACAAATGTTTCTCAAACTATCCGAATTTTTGCAAATCCTTCGCATACTATCAAAATTTTTGTGTGCTCTGCGCCCTGCAATCCTTACCACAATGTTGTTCTTATTTTCAACATCTTCAGATAGCAACTCCTGGAGAAACACAGCAGCAAAAAGTTGAAAGCAAATACAAATTACCAGGTAAAAGACTAGCTTTTGTTGTGGTATGTCGGTCTGTTGGGCAATTGAAAGTGTCTCGATGCAAAGCCTGAATGCAGGTTTTGTCATGGAAATCTTATTGAATGAAAAATTTTGGCATGCTTGGCGAGTGCATCACAGTTTGTACTCTATCTCATGACCAATATTATTAAGGTTTAATAGTACATGGAACTATTCTGATCACAACACTTCCCAAAAAACAGAGATACATCTCCAAATATCTGTAGGAACCCCAGACCAATATGGGATCTTGCAATCTGATTTGTAGCATGATGTGGAAGGTTGAATGTATGTATTTGCCGTTTTCCTTTTTTCAAAAAATTTTACCGAGTGTTCTGCACGCAGCCATTATCGCTATAGATGGTGGTTGTAATACACTTACAATGAAAAAGCATTCTGAAAGGTGCTTGTTAGTCCTTCACCCCTTTTGCTATACCTATCAATGAGGTCTATTATCCCCTCCTAACACCTAGCTATTCTCTCCCTCCTACCCATTCCCCATTGCTGGAAGCTGTTAGTCTGGATTTTGATTCAAAATTAGTAAAAATTATGTAGTTGTAAAGTACTCGGCATCGTACTTGATATTATCATTTGAATGTCAGGTAATAAGCCCATTTAATATAATTAAATCTCCAGGAGACTTCCAGAGCTGTACAGGTATCTGCCAACCTTAGATGCCTTTTACATTGCACAATGGACTATTTGTAATTTCGAACTCAGAATTAATGGTGCCTTTAGTATTCTATCGCAGACATTTCACCATTGCTTGGTTTTGATATATAGAAACTTGTATATTGAGTGCACCATTTTTTCTTCATCTAAGTCCTTCAAATGGATGACACTCTCCGGCCACAATGGGTCAATCTAGTGCAACCCCAAACCAAAATCCTGATCTGCCCCAGAGACATGCTTGTCCCAAAACAACTGACAGGGTGGGGAGTCTTTAAACTTCTCAGAAAAACTCCATGAAGTGCAGGGCAGTAGCCTGGGCAAAATCCCTTGGGGGAGGGGGCAATTCATGACACTATCTAAGCAGAAAAGCCAAGTGGCGTGCCAACAGATATTTGACATCATGGCTGAACCTTTTTTTTCACCTGTTCATGAGTGTCATCCTTGAGGAGGGTTCAGTGGGGAAGGGTACTGTACATGTAAGGCCCAGCTAATATGCAAAATTGTGGTATCAGTGGCAAAGCTTTGAACTGATTACATCTTTTAAATAATTGTCAGTATGTAGGTGATATTCTTTTTAAATTTTTGGTTGGGCATAAGTCAAGAGGTGCTGTCCGTGAAAAAGGGATGACACTTTCTACCTTTGCAAACCTTTTAGGTGGCTTGCATGCAAAATGGTGATTGCCTTTTGTAAAGCTTCATAAAGCATTGAACTGATTATGTTTTTGATTCCTTACTGAAGGCAGGCAAGGAATCTATGCATTCTTGATGGCATGTGTGCGTGTGGGTGTGTGTGTGTTTGTGATGTGACACTTTGCTTGTTAACACGATACAGGCTTTGAATTTTAAGTCGTGCGAGTGTGATCACACACCACCACTCGCCTCAAATCACTGTGAGGAGTGCTATTTTTTGCACACCTAGAACTCAGATAAATCTATTAAAGTTTAATAAAACAGCACACCTACCACACTCCTTGATATCCTGAGGAGTGTCATTTGATGCACACCTGCAAAATCTAAAACTCAAGGCCTGACGATATCTCAAGAAGGGAAACTGACGGTTCTCAAACTTTGTACATAGATGCCCCATATATTAAGAGGAAGAATCCTATTGTTTTTGGTGGGGGTCAAAGATCATCTGGGGTCTCTAGGGGTCAAACTCTGAAAACCTTGTTAACACAATATCTCAAGATAGAAAGCTTGGATGAATTTCATACTTAGTATGTAGATGTGTTATGAAAAGAGAAAGAACTCTTTTGTTTTTGGTGGAGGTCAAAGGTCATCTGGGGTCACCAGGGCTCAGACCCTGAAAACCTTGTTAACATGATA
Organism: Holothuria leucospilota; assembly: GCA_029531755.1. Classification (NCBI taxonomy): domain Eukaryota; kingdom Metazoa; phylum Echinodermata; class Holothuroidea; order Aspidochirotida; family Holothuriidae; genus Holothuria; species Holothuria leucospilota. The sequence continues at coordinate 1,179,929 of CM055976.1, read as the reverse complement.
TCTCGATGTAGGAAGCTTGGATAAATTTCATACTTAATACATGTAGATGCCTTATAGTACTTAAGAGAAAGGAATTTCATACCTAGTAAATTTCATACCTAGTATGTAGATGCCTTATGGTTTATGGTAAGAGAAAGAAGCTTATTGTTTTGGTGGGGGGTCAAAGGTCATTTGGGGTCACCGGGGTCAACCTCTGAAAACCTTGTTAACACAATATCTCGATGTAGGAAGCTTGGATAAATTTCGTACTCAGTATGTAGATGCATTATGGTAAGGGAAAGAATGCTATTGCTTTTGGTGAAAGTCACAGGTTATCTGGGGTCACTGGGGATCAAAACTCTTCAAACCTTGTTTTAAACCACAATATCTCAAGTAGGAAGCTTGAATAAATTTTAAACTGAAATGTGTAGGCCTTATGGTGAGGGAAAGAACCCTTTTGTTTTGGGGGGTCAAAAGTCATTAGGGGTCACCAGCTGGGCTTAAACCCTGAAAACCTTGTTTACACGATATCTTAATTGAGGCAGGAAGCTTGGATAAATTTCATACATAGTACGTATGCTTTATGTTGAGGGGAAGAACCCAGTATTTTTGGTGGAGGTCAAAGGTCATTTGGGGTCACCAGGGGTCAAACCCTGCAAACCTTGTTAACACAATATCTCAAGGTAGGAAGCTTGAATAAATTGTACACTGAATGTGTAGATGCCTTTGTGGTGAAGGGAAGAACCCTATTGTTTTTGGTGGGGGTAATAGGTCATCTGGTTTCACTGGGGGTCAAACCATGAAAACCTTGTTCAACAAAATATGTCGAGATAGGAAGCTTGAATAAATGACGCTTTTCATACTTTGTATATAAATTTATCATGTTGAGAGGAGATATGCAATTGTTTTTGGTGGAAGTCACAAGCCATTTGAGGTCATGAGAGGTCAAAAACTGAAACTTTGTAAACATGGCTTTACAAGGGAGGAAGCACGGACAGATCCCTTCTAAGTCATGTTTTTTATTTTTATCTTTTCTTAATCAAGTTTTGATGGGGTTCAAAGGTTATGTGAGGCCAGCAGGGGTCCAATTGTAAACACATCATAAAAAATGAAGTATGAATTTGAGGGGAGAACCTTAGTGTAACAAAGCAGCCCCCTTTTGGCAAGGATCGAATCACTAAGCCTTTGGGCTTTCTGGTTTAGCAGTCCTCATTACTTAGCGATTTTTTTCTAATTTGGTAAGGTGTAATTGAAGGGGATGTTGCCTTAAGTAAGGAATGACACCTCTCCCCTTTGAAGAAATTTTCTTGTTCTAAGAGTTTTAGATCAAAATGGTGTTGTCTTTGGTAAATCTTTGGATAGAAAAACATCATCTGAAATTTTTAATATTTACTGAATTTTGAGTAGGCTGTGTCACGGCAAACCTACAAGGCTGGTACCCTGCAGGCTTCTCCTGTAGTGCTCTTAGTATGCCACTGGGGGTGCCACCATCGGCTGGTGCGTAGCCTTAGCATAGACCTTGCAAGAATATGTTTGGTTGAAATGCCTCCCAAATGGAAGTGGAGTGGGGGATGACACATTTTAGACCTTAAATTTAAAGTTTCATTCTTAAAGTTAAATTCTTTACTTTTAGATTTCATGCTCTAGAAACAACTTTAGATTTCAAGAAAAAAGTAAGGTATCATTTAAAGGGAAAACACAGTCACCGCAATTTGAATTAATGTACCGGGTATCCTTTAAGAATCATGTTACAATATATTTCTCACTGAGTTGTAAATTTACAGAGTAACTCCTTGGTTCACCCTGAATATGCAATATTTATGTTCTAACATAAAAAGATACTTGAAGTGAAATTAGAGAATATTTGTGAGATATAGCTGTTGTTTTTAAACAAGTTTGTGGCGACTGCTTATGCCCTTTAAATTAAAAGTTTCTTCATCAACTCATTGAGTTAAGCTAATTATTAAAGGTAACGACAGGGTTTTTAATCTTTAGCCAGCATATATGCTGATGTATTCAAGCAGTGTATTGCAAAAGGAAGATAGCTCATTCATCAGGAAGGGAAAGCCATACGTATAAGAACATATCCATGGCTTTTTAACTCCCTGGAAAATTTTGGGGGCAAAGGAACCCTTACATGCGGTTTCCCAGGTTTTGGAGGCCTTGAAATCATAATTTGGGCAGTAAAATTTTTCCAAAGTAGGCCAACTTTCATTTACGATTTGGAAATCTCCAGGGGTAGGGGACAGTTACCCCCCCCCCGCAGGCTAAAGCCCTCAACTGGATGGTACAGATCAAATATTTCACATATAGAAAGTGATATTCTGTGAAAGACACCCCCTCCCCCACCCCAACTCCAAACAGTGTATTTGGGCACAGCAGTTTCCATATTAGCTATTTCAAAGGTTGTGATACTGTTTGCTTTTTTAAAAATGTTCTTGACTTTTATAATTGAAATACAACATTTTAAGTCCCACAACATTTATGGTGGTATTTTAAATGTAGCACATGTCATATTACATGTGTTACAACGTGATTGTGACATTATCACTACACAGGGGCATAGTGAAGGTGTTATCTTTGGGGGGTGGTGTGGAAATTATGTTTTGCCGACCGATCTGGTAATGCGTAGTGCTAAAACGAGCTTTAGCGGGTGGGGTCCAGGGCCCCGCCTAAGAACCACTGGTGGGGTCCAGTGGGCACAGCCCCTGGAAGCTCTGAGGTTTAAGTATATCTCTGGATGAAAATTTAAGTCTCAGAATGGATATGTTTTGTTTCATAATGCATCATCAAATAGGCTATTCCTCTCGTCAGGACGCTATTGTTTTAAGCGGTTGGGATCCAGAGATCCGCCAGTGCTTTAGCTAGGACGTTTTCTCAATGTGACATTTACTAATCTGTGGGCTGGGGGAGGGACTCCCTCCCCCTCCCCTTTGGAAATTTTTGGAATTTGTAAGGTGCCTAGATCGCAAATGGTGCAATATTTGACTGGATTTCTGCCTTAATGAGGAACCTCAAAATTTACACCCGGGTAGAATTTTCGTATCAGATTTTTTTGTGCGACATTTGTCACCGTTTATGCGACATTGTCCCACAAGTAGGGGCTGGCTAAAATACTGGGCCGGCCTTAGGGCCCCTAGTGGGGGTCCGGGGGGCTTCGCCCCTGGAAGCTCTGAGGTTTTAGCGTAATCTCTCGGTAAAAATATTAAGTCTCATGCAGGATTGGTATATTTTGGTTCATAATGCATTATCCAATGCAAAGATTCCGGTTAATTCTAATGTGTCAGGCTATTCCTCCCATCATGCCACTATACTTCAGGAGCTGAACCTGTCGTTCAGAATTGGAACACTATGTGTTCAGCATTTGAACACTAGACGCGTCAGGGGTTCAAATACGATAAGTAGGTCTAGTGTCCGGTGTTCAAAAAGGGAGAAAATGTGTTCAGAATCTTAACACAAGTGTTCAAAATATGCTTTGAACGCCAGGATCTGAAGATGGCTTCTGTATCTGTTTCATTTCGGTGTTCAATAGTTAAAAGCCTGAGATTGCAGTGAAGGGAGGACACGTGCGGCACGCATTATTTTTTTTCCCCAGGATGTTTGTGGGTAAACAGATCCTCAGAAGTTTGCAAAATGTGTTTGAAGTAAAGGTTAGGGTTTAGAAGACGGGCTAAGGATACCCTCTCCATGAGTAATCAGGTGCTGCTCCCATGGTGATGATAAAAGTGAGGAATACTGTGCAGAAAGTGGTTTTTCAAGAATGACATATGACCCGAAGTAGTGCACCTATACGGAAGCCGTTATTTTCCCTTTCTTTTCCCGAGTTCCCGACGGACTCAGTCACTCGTCCAATTACACTGACGGCCATTGATACAGCCATATAAGGCTGTCACATGCATAATCAATTTGCCGACAGGCCTTCAGCTTGAAAGGGCCAATTAGATGAAGAGCCGAAAATCGAAATAGCCGATAACAGACTGGCACCTTCTCTCTCTTTTTTCTTTTCCTTCTCCGACTTCCCTTTCCCTCCCTTCCTTTCCCTTTCTTTTCCCTTCTTCTCTTTTCTTTTCCTCCTCTCCTCTTTTCCTCTTCTTTTCCTGTCCCTCTCCTCATTTTGCCGACAGACCGAAAATTTGGCGACGGGCGACCAAATATTGGGGGGTGTGACATCCCCCACACCCCCTGCTCACTACGGCCCTGTCACTACATTGAAATATTTATTCATCATTTCTGAGCATCATTGTGACTATTTAGGATCATGAGATAATTATTAAAGTTATATGAAATTTGATTCTTTGATGATGGTATAAGCCAGTAGCATACATAATTATCATATTGATGTAAATTTTATTTCACTATTTACGTCAATTGTTAAGTGCCAGAGGATTATCCATTTTATGAAATAATGGAAAGTTCACTTTTTAAGACAGGGCAGTGTCATTGGAAAACTGATTGTGGAGGATCGTCTGAGTGGAAAAATATTTTCTGGGAACAACCCCAGTGGAGGATATTTTCAGGAAAAACTTTTCCTGTTGTTTTATAGTGGAAACCCCTTTAGTCACCAACATAGGCGTAGGAGCTCAAGTTGATTTGGGGGGGCCGGAACGACTTGCCTGAAAAATATAACCCAAATGTTCCTCACGCTCCACGCACATTCGTCATGTGTACATATCATATAGGCATGCATCGATCGTTTATCACACTGCATGTCAATTACATACAATAATTTGCCGTGTTACTACCTTCTTTATTAGTTTTAATTTTTGCTGAAGTCGGTGATCGCTGGTCTGGGGGAGGGAAACTCCCCTTTGAAAATTTTTGAAAAATTAGTTGTCCTTTCATGCAATCTGGTGCCACATATGCTACCTTTGAAGTAAAATTTGTGTTAAAACATTTACGTATTTTAGTTGCTAAAAAAAAACCGGCATTACCCCTCCTCTTTGAAAATTTTTGAAAAATTAGGAGTCCTTACATGCAGTCTGGTGCCACATATGCTACCTTTGAAGTAAAATTATATTAAAATATTTACGTATCTTAGGTAGAAAAAAATCAGCATCAGTGAGGGTGGGGCTTGGCCCAATGGCCCCTCATAGGCTATACACCACTGATAATCATAATATAAGTTCAACCATTAAAAACCACACTGGTGAATTAATACGGAATATATAGGTGCTGGTGCAATTCAAATCAGAACTTTATATTAATTACCAAGGAAGTTTTTCTTTTAAAATATTAATACCCTTAAGCTACATCATTGTAATTTTTTTCTTTCAGTAGGTGCCCGAAAAATTCTCAGCATTTTGCCCGAATTTTCACCAGTCTGAAAGCATTTGATTCAGGAAACCCTCCTCAAATGCAAAACAATTTACAGTATGTGCTTTAACCATGGAGCCTACAACTCTACCTAGTAGTAAAAGGTATATTACATGTGCTCTTCCTTGGGGGGTATAATTCCATTCAAAGATACTCTGACTGTGGTATGGCCAGTCATTGCATGCACAAGCAAAACAATTTTGTTCTTTGGGCAGGGATTTCCATTGTCAGTGGCAGTCATCTGGTCTGAATATTTAGAGACTGAGCCATTACTAACTGCTTTAAAAAACAGCTAGTAGGCTACTAGATACTTTTTCAAAAGTCCCCTCGACTCTCTGACGATCGAGCCAAGGGGCGAAACCAAACTTTACTCCCGAAGGAGTTCTGCTCCCTAAAGGAGCTACATCTCCAAGGGACAACAAAGCTGACCAACCTCTTGACCCTCAGACCTCTACTGCACATGATCTTAGCCAAAGGCTATGCCATGCCCTCCCAATCCATGGGTGTGAGATTATCAATAAATACTTGAACATTTCATCCTAAAGCTGTTAAAGCTCTTTGGTTCATTATCATTGTCAGTATTTATAGCACTAATCCCTTTCATTTCAGCTTTCTGTATTAAATCTTCTCATCATGCAGACTGCAGAGCACAGAGGAACAGCTACCAACCACAGACACTATTGTAAAATATAGCCTACAGTCCAAGTGCAGGTACTGCCAGTACAATATAGTCATTTAACCAACACAGCAAGTACTGCACCATTTAAGGTGACTCAAAAGGAAAAAAAATCAAAATACACCATATTGACATCATGAATGATGCAAGACAGCATGTCATTGGTTCAGCTTACATCTTCATAGCTAATCAGTTGCAGAGATAGCTAGAAATATTCAAACTTTTGTACTCTGGGCAGTGAATAAAAAAACAAAAATTCTCAACCTTCCAAAAAGGGACTGAATGCAGGTCCACTACATTTTTTGAGAGGCACATCCAAATTGGCAGCATACTGACTGATTAGTTTTGAGACATTACCTATTGGAACAGTGAATTGAACAGGGAGTTTACCCACCCCAAAGACGGGGCTGCTATATACACAGATGTAGCATACACTCTAGGCTTCAGTGATGATTTAATTGAGTGGAAGGGGGATGTGAGTGGATAATGCAGGCCTGTAGCCAAGGGGGGGGGAGGGAATCCCCCTGAAATTTTTTTGCTTCCCTGGAAAGTATCAAGTTGCCATTGACTTAATACATTTTTACACATTTGTCACCCCCTAAAAATTCCCCCTGGAAGCCATTTTGCCCCTCTTCAGTACCTTGTCTGGTTAATGGGCCTGAGACATTGTTCAAAATAGGAAAATTCATAAAGAGATTGGTGCAGATGCAAAAAGATGCATTGGTCAGGCTGAGAGACTACTAATTCTTTTTTCTTGGCCTTATTTAGTGATTCTGAAGGCTGGTTTATACTTCCTAAGTTTCGCACTCTATAAAAGCTACAAGAATGGTTTATAGTCATCCTTTGCTCTTCCGGGCCAATTATGGAAATAGCTCAGAGTGGAATAGTGTTCAACTTCCATAGTTTTGCAGTCATACTGAAGCATGAAACCCCCTTAGTAATTGTGCTGTACATATAATCTTTTGTTTTCGTTTTAATTTGTCCATTTCATTTTACTGTGGGGCCAGGGGGGCAGGGGATTCTCTTCAAATTTAATATGGTGACTTTGGAACATGAACCAGTTTTTGTAGTGACTCAATTTTTTTAAACCAAGGGTGGGGTATAAACCCATATCTTCAGAGCCAGGTATAAACACACTTCTGATGTTAGGTGAGGTACAATGGTCTCATCTCCCCATACAGCACATGTATGGAGAGAAATAGTTTGGACTATATACTAGATAATAAATTTTAAATGAAATGTCAGCTAAATCTCCTAGCATTTTATTTTGCATCATGTTTTAGAACATTTAACTAATATATATATATATACTAAAGGTTACTCTATGTATCTTGGATGCATGTAACAATTCATTTAATACTTTTCAAAATTGTTGATATGTGTGTGACAAAGTATACACATGAATGAGCATATGGTGTATAAGGCAAGCGGTCATACCAGGCCCCCACCTCAGTTTGATAAATCAGAGTTGCTATTTGCAGGTAAAAGGCTGTGTCAAAGGACTGGGAGCTATGGCCCCTCCCAATAATTTTTACTTCAAAGGGTTTTTTTTCTGTCTTAGAATGTCCAAAATTACATTAGAAATGCCAATGGTTCATCATCTACCATCTCCTTATCTCAGAGTCAAATAGTTCACCCCCTCCCAATATGCAAACCCCTCTGATGGCACTGGGACATCCCTGTATTCTGGTTAGTGTGCATTAACATAAGTGCTCACCCCCTGAATTAAAAGTCCTGTGTGGCATAAATTAATGTATATGAGGATGGGGTGACGGTTACAGTTAGGGGCATTTGCCCTTTAAGTATGATCTAAGCAAGTGAACTTAAAGGTGATCGGTCGTCTTGAAATATTGTTTGTGACGTCAGCCTTTTCTTGACATGTTTCTGAGGCGTCACTGTTCAACAGATACACCGTACAAGCGTGGTATAGCTAATCGGTAAGCAAGACGAGACGGCATGTAGCTGCATACCTACTAGGTATACCGATGTCATCATAGCTACTTGTAAGGTGTATCCGTTCAACAGTTACGACTACAGAACATGTCAAGAAAAGGCTGACGTCACAAACAATATTTCAAGACGACCGATCACCTTTAATAACAACAGGAACCACACAATTTCAGGTACAAAACAAGGACAAAAATTTAATCTGTAATATGCCATCTGCAGGGCCAGTGACAGTGTCCCAGACGTGCACAGTGAATATGTCATACCGGCCCCTTTGGTCAAATAGTGATGTATTAAAGTTGCTGTAACAACAGCATAGGAAGTGGAGGGCTTAATTGGGCTACACATCCACAAAAATGTTAGGATAGAAATTATCTTATTATGCTCTTCCCCCCCCCCCCCATTTTAGGGATATAACCCCTTATTGATTACCTCTGAAATACATCGAAACTTTTCAATATGCCTCAACAACTGCACAGAATGTAACAACAAATTGCATTTAAGGACACAAAATATTCAAAAATTTTTCTTTTAAAGAGGGGAGGGACACAAGGACAGAAGTCTAAAATGTTCAGCTTATTCCCTGTACCCCATCCCTACCATTGAGCTAAGAATAGCTTACTATGCCTTTTAGCCTTTTGCACATGGCTGGTCCCAAATTTATACCTATGTAGTCCTGTCATGGTCCATAGTAAGACACTGCTTTGAAGGGGAAGGATGTAGTGCCCTATGTGCTTTAATAATACAAGCTACAGGGTATGTAGAGTCATGGAGAAGCTTTACAGTAATAACTAAGGGGGGGGGGGGGTGAGGGTACTCAAATAAAAACCAAAAGCATTCCAAGATATTTACAGTTGAGACAACTTTACAGGGGTTTCATTCAAACAGTGGCAGAGCACGGCATAGGCGGCGGAAGGGGGGGGGACAGGGAGACACATCCCCCCTTAAATTTTTCAGTGGGGGACGAACCCCCTAAAATTGTAGGGGAAAAATGGGAAATTTAAACCAAATTAAAATTAATACCAACACGTATAACCATAATTAATGATGCACGAAAATTAACAACATGAATGATCTCCGTAGCAGCCAAGTATTGCCGTTGACGATTGGACTGAAACATTTGATCTTTTCAGCGTTCCTCATAAACTTTACCACCATCTGAGAAACTGCGAACCAACTGAGCTGAGCCGCACTACTTTTCCGAATATCAAGTACAAGTAATTCCTTTCTACTGACTCCAAAATGACTTTAAGCAATAATATGGTCCTGGGTAGAAGAGTTAGAGAGTATTAAATACTTTCCAAGTTTTATCAGTTTAAACAGGTCTGAATGGTGTATACCACAGGGCTGCCAACCCTCATGCATTCAGCGTGAAAGTTACTCATTCCGGCGCAATCCCACGCTCTCACGATGAAGCACCAGTTTCTCACGCAATGTCTCAATATGGTGTAAAAAGTTCCACTCACAATGCAAATGATGTGTCAGGTGTTGGTAAAACGCCAGGGTTACAGCCCACAAAACCGAAGGTTCACGAGACCGAAAATGAAACAGGGTCCTCAAGACCGAAGGTCCGCCAGACCTAAAATGAAATAAGGTTCGCAAGACTGAAAATAAAATATGGTCCGCGAGACCGAAAATGAAATAGGGTTCATGAGACGGAAATTAAAAATCTGCTCGCGAGACCGGAACGTTCATATCAGAAGGGTGGTGTTGCTAGGGCAATGCACTAGTTTGCAAAATGTGAATACTACAGGGTGCCAGCATTAACTTAAAGTGGAGCGTAGCAGTACGGGGGACTGACACTTCTGTCGGTCTCGCGGACCCTTTCTCATTTTCGGTCTCGCAAACCTTTTTTCATTTTCGGTCTCATGGACCCTTTTTGTTTTTGATTTTTGGTCTCGCGGACCTTCGGTCTCTTGGACCTTTGGTCTCGTGGGATGCCCCCAGTGCCAGCTATCAGCTACCTGAGGTACTTCTCCAACTGATCATAGTCTGCAGTAAGCTGACAGTGTTGTACATTGCTTAATAAATAGTAATATAACCATAGTCCCAGGAACAAATTATTCCTTCATTTATAATGATTTTCATTGGGTTTTGTTCCACCTCATTTATCAGGATATATTTATATTGTATTTTAGGCTGTCAGCAATACATACTAATGTTTGTAGGCCTATTAATAATGTGAACAAAATGTCTCGTTAAAAATTTCCAGAAATATGAAACATATCTGAAAACTTGCAATTCTGGGCATGCAGTAATGAGGCATGGGAAGTGCCATTTCCTGCAGTCTAAGGGTAATTTCGGCAAAAAGTCCCTCTGGCGGGACGCTCCGCGTGAACCAATGGTCGCGCTCTGCGTCAGTAGTCTCCCAGCGAATCTCACTCTCACCAAGTCACTAAACGTTGACAGCCGTGTATAATACCATAAGAAAAGTTGGGGTTGTCTTTCAGTGATTCCATTTCTCCTTACAATAAATAAAAATAATCCCACCATGGTATTAATCTTTTATGGTTACCTTTCCAAGGGCTCAATTGTGTAGCGGGAGTGGGTGAGGCAAAAGGCGAACAAAAATAATATAAATTCTCGAAAACTATTTCACTTGCAAGGATAACAAATTTAACATCAGATCTCATGTATAGAGACACTAAATACACCCTTCCCATACACCCCTACCATAACGACGACCACATAATTTCCCTCATTTTTTAAATACTTAATCAGATTTTGGTTTGCTCGTCTGCCCCTAAATATTAATGCTTCCGCCGCGGCTGGCAGAGCGTCAAGTTCAAGTACAAGTTCAAGTTCAACTTTATTAAGTCCCAAGAGGGAAATTCAATGCTCGCAGTAAAAACATGAAAATACTAAAATATCAAAAGTTTACAAATATAAATAGACAATGATTTCGAACATAAAACTTCAAATACATAAGAGATAACGAATCAGAAATAGACCGGAGGTTAAGACGAGAGTAAGATATAAGACAAAGATGAAAAGATGGTAAGATAAGAATACAGAATAAGACATAAAAGCCGAAAAGAAGATGCGTCCATATGGCTGGGGGCTTTCGCCCTCCCTGACAGACTCAGATTGCCTGTCGGCACCTTTTTTTAGGTTTTTACCATATTGAGGCATAGGGTATCTACCTACTTTAAATCACCCCTACAGGCCCAACTCACCCCCTCTGATTAAATTCCCTTGCTCTGCCACTGCATTCAAACCCATTACAGCACCTGGTTATGCCCCTGATCCCACTTGGATTTTGAGTTCTGATGAAGATACTTTCATGGGAACAATTTTGTGCACTTGGTGACAATTTATACCACATACTATTGGCTTAACTTTGAGCATGCAGGTTATCACATTCACAAAGTAGAAACTGACCAAGACATTGTAACAGTAACTACATACTTCATTTCTCAAGTTTGTATACATCATGTGCAGATTTAGTCTATTGATAGTTGACAGAGGTAAAACACTCCTGTAAATATTAAATCTTTGTGTAACTTTACATCACAATCAACTAAACATAAATTTACAAAATATCAAAGATTAGTTTCAATTGGACCTTGCTAAGAACCCACTTTCACTTGTAAAGCATTTATTCTTTGTTATGTAGGAGGTAGGATTTTATTCTTTTGGAGTAGTGCTGTAAACTGTGTGAGATTTTTATTGTAGTCCTGATGTAATATAGGAATTGAACTTTCTTTTGACTTGTCATCCCATTTATTGCATTAAATGTGTTGCTTCATACCACAATTCTTTTGGAATGAAAATGAATGCATTGACAATCCTGTAATATGCTATGGAGCTAGATGAGTTTAAAGGCAGTATGCGGTCACCCCAATCAGAGTGAGTGCATCCTAGCTGTCACTCTAGTTCATGATTGGCCTATTTTGATCATGTGACAATATTTTTGGTGGTAAATTGTGAAATTCAAGGAGAATTTCTCCTTGCAATTTACCTATTGTTTGTAAGAGTTCTGTTCAAAACATCTTCAGAGGTGCTTGTAATGTAATAAGAGGAGATCTGCAAGAGTTTGCCGATTTTTCAAAGAAAATTTTGGGGCGACTGCCTATTGCCTTTAACAAAAATGTATTATCGAATTTATCTGAATTATCTTTCTATTTCTATTTTTATATATTTCTCATTTTTAAATACAAAACGAAACATTATTCTCCTCTCGAGGGAAGGAGCCTTTTATTGCCAATACAAAGAAATGTTATATTTTCTATGATTCTCCTGTTATGTAAAAAGGTTATCTATAGTGTATTTAAAAGATAACCTTTAACTGGAAAGAAAGATTTGACACAGTAAAGTAACAGTTTTAAATTATGGGATTTGTGCAGATATGTTAAAAACGTAAGTACTAACAAAAATTAATATTCAGCTTGAAAATAAAAGAATAAGTCAAATGAGTTTATAGTAATTTAGAAGGTATAATAGGGAAGTTTTAATAAAGGCATTGTATGGGACAAAAGTGTTTTGATCACCATCAGGACAACAGAACAATGTGTTCCAACTGAATTACTGTTTGTCAGCAGAAATAGAAAATCAGAAAAGGTACTGAATATGTAGAACAGGATTTTCAAGTCCATATTTCTCCTAGTGTATGCTTTGTCACTGTTGTAGTAGCCAACAGGTGGTGAATCCAGGTTTAAGTGAAAAGGGCTACTAGTTCTTGAGGGCGAAACCTAAACATAAGAGCTCCTAAAGCCCCTGCATATCAGGCAGTGGCTATTCTAGGGATTCTCAGTCTGCCAGTGGTGGTCTTTCAGTGGGGGTGTCATATGGCAGGGATCACATAACGGGCCTGATAAATAGACCTTTGGAATATTTTCTGAGTATATATTCACGAATATTAGTCTATATAAAATTCTGCGCAATTTTGTGGGACTCGGAAAAATTTGGGGGGGGGGGGGATTAAGTGCCCTAGCTCCCATAGAACTGTGTCTGGTATGATTACCTTAATAATGTTGATGAGATTGATTGTGAATCGTAGCACGCCCAAATTTTCATTAAATAAGATTTCCATAATAAAACCTGCATTCAGAATCTGCATCGAGATACTTTCAATTGCCCAGCAAACCAACATGCCACTCACAAAGCCAGTCTTTTACCTGGTTATTTGTAAACAGCTTTCAACTTCTGCTGTTGTGCTTCTCCGAAAGTTGTTATCGGAAGATATTGATAATAAGAACAACACTGAGGTAAGATTTCAAGCGCGCTGAGCGCGCGAAAATTTTGAGAGTTTGAGAAGAATTTGCGAAAAAGAACAGCTTTGATTTGATTTTACGTGAGGAAAATAATGTTTGGTATTATTCTCACTTGGTCTAGTTGGAAAATATATACAAAGTTGACATAGGCTCAGTCGGAAAAATGTGCTAGGGTGCAATATCAGAAATTCCAACTGGCATTTCAGATTTTCCGACTATCGTCGCTCTGACGAACTTTGGGGGGGTGAGACCCCCCCCCCGGTCGCGATGGCCCTGAGTGCTAGAAATAGCAGAAAAACACACTCTACAATGCAAATTTTCCAAGGTAGTTCCTCGCTTCCATGCATTTGTCACCAGTATCGTGAGAAAATTTGGCATCCCAAGCGCTCTAGATTGTAGGAAATTGCACTCTTAAAACACAAATTTGTTATTAGAACAATGCCTCTACCATGTGTGGGTCACCACTTCAGGAGAAAAATGGCATCCCACGTGCTCGAGAGTGGGGGGAATCCCACTTTAAGCATAATCTTCAGTGTACCTACACATTTTTGCATCCAACATAGTGTGAATCACCCAGTTGGCAATTATAATGGGAGAAAATTTCACAACCAAATTGATCCACATTGCATGCAGGAAATTGCACATAAAATATTCTGGCTTCTGGAGTCTTCCGTGGGCCACATTAATGGACATCATAGGCCACAAATAGCCTGCGAACCCCTGTTGAGAACCTAAGATCTAGAGAGTCTAATGTTATTTGATGTAGGCATTCTCTGATGTTAAGTACTCAGTCCCTGATGGCAAAATTTTGCCAGCCATACTCATTTTGTCAAATGTTTATTTGTTCAAAGATGTATCAAAATGTTAAAAATTGAAACATTGTGTTTATGTTTCTCAGAGTATTGTTTTTAAGTCATGCCTGTTTTCTTATGATGGTAAATTACTTTGTAGGTGTGGTATGGGATAAATGCTGCTCCATTGGTGAACTTCATAATGTAAAAGTTTGGCACACATCATGAATGTAAATGATAACCACTTTTCTGAAGACCTTCTTGAAAAGGCAATGATGTAAAAAAAAATTGTTAAACCTACTTTGTAATTAGTTACTAACTTAATTCTTTTAATTTTTTCTGTAAGTTAATAACACACATTGCACATGATCATGATATTGTATTAAGCTAGGTGATTTCATGCAACTTTGAATGTGCTACATGAGTTTATAATTAACTTGTTTGAAATCTTTAAATACATGTATAAGGTTTAGCCAGAGTGGCTGGGAGTATAGGACAGTAAAAAAAAATGCTAGACAGTTTAGATTAGACAATTTGTGGCAGCATTTAGCAGACTTGAATTGATGCATGAATTTGGAGGGGGGGGGGGGGGAATTAAGAGAACAGAAATAGGAATCCACTCGCAGTGGTAGACTATGGAATAGTCCTGATCTCACTAACAGTGGTGTAGCCAGAAAATTTCTCAAGGAGTGTGGGTGGGGAGGAGGGGTGTGTACAGGAACTTTTATAAACAGCAGCAAAACCAGAATTATTGTTTGAGGTCATCACGGTTTAAGCATTTGTTAGGGACCACAGGGTTCATACTTGCCACAACAATGTTGTATCCATTTTTTGAGTTGGTGCTCCATTAATGAATCTCCTTTTATCTTTCCATGCACCACAGCCCATATGAAGATGTGTGCATAAACATTTGTATTCAGGTTTCAAAGTTTTTTGTACATTGTTTGTCAGCAGGGAGTTTCTATTTGACAAATAACAACTCCATGGTTTCAGGGAATTCTACAGTTTAGAGGTTTTATTTTGTTATAAGGATCAAGAAATAAAGATGGATCAAAATGGTCAAAACTTTAATTTTAACATAACAATCACATTTCATTTTGTGTTTTTTTCTCAGTAGAGTTACAAAAATGTATATATTTTCTTCTCTATTGTAGCCTCTAGAATGGAGTTTATAATGTGCTGTTGTAATCTTTGTAAGGAAAATTGTTTTTCAGTTGTTCCTTGGTGGGTTGGCTGGTCATTCTTTCACAGTTTATGTCAATGTTTGACAAACCTCATGAAACTGCCAAGTATCATGGTCCAGTATGCTTTGACCTTACTGAAGGGGCTTTCCAGAAGCCCACAAATCCATTCTTATGATGTTTGCAAAATATACATCTAATTATCAGCTCAATAAGTTGAGCCATTGTCATGGCAATGCGTCTGTCTGTCTGTCTATCTGTCTGTCTGCAGGTTCTTTGAACGTTCGTTGTCAAATTTAGTAAGTTTATAACACAAATCAAGGGCTTGATAAATATTGTAACAGGAAGTAGGTTAATGGTCATTCGGGGGGGTCGTGAGAGGTCAAAGTAAAATCACCCAAAAGCCTCAACTCCTTGTGGTTGTATTTGAATCTTTTCAAATCTGACAGGAGTGCATGGTGGGTCATTAAAGTTGTACTTTTGAAGTAGGTCAAAGGTCATTTGGGGTCAAAGAGGCCATTCCAAATGAGGTTGAACAGTGTAATCACTCAAAAGCCTTTAAATCCTTGAGATTATATCTGAATTTTATCTAATGTAGAGGAAGTGTTCAGTAAATGATGGGTCATTCATCAAACTTGTACATTTGAAATAGGTCAAAGGTCACTGGCGGTCATACAGTGCAATCACACAAAAGTTTTTAACATCTAGGGGTTGCCTACAAATTTTATCAAATGTGGCCAGAGTGTGTAGGAGATGATGGGTTATGACATCTGTACTTTTGAAGTAAGTCAAAGGTCATTTGGCATAATACAGAGGTCAAACAGTGGAATCACTGAAAAGCCTTCAACTCCTAAGGCATGGTCTCACGTACCCCGTGTTTCCTGGTGTTACCCCTCGTTTATACCAAGGCAAAACCACAGGTTAACACCGTGACTATTAGCGTGTGTTCTCATGTACCCCGGGTTGAGTTGATTGGGTTGAGACGGAAGTCAAAATGTGTCTCGGGAATTTTTCTTTTGGTTGTCACTCATGTCAACTCAAGGCACAAGCTTATGCTGCTGGAATGCTGCTTTAATGGCCTAGCCTAAATGCAATACCTGAAATTTGCCCTCATCGTTTCAAACACTGTCAATGTACCCAGCTTCATCCAAATTGATCTTGGTCTTGCATTGCTCTTGCTTGCAAGCAACATCAGTGCTACATACCGTAAACTGCATTCCTTATTCGACAGTAAGTTCTTCGAGTCCACCTTGCTGTCTTTCAACTTGTTTTGCGGCTCTGTTTACTTCTTCGAATTCAAGCCATCAAGCGAAAGGCAAAACTCGAAGGACGTCACCCAGTACATGATACTTTACTTTCAAGTTGTAAGGATTTCCGCTAAAGCCTATAATTTTAAATATATCTTCGCTAGCAATTTGGAAATAACCATGAGAAAAATTCCCGTAAAATGCCACAAATATGCCTTAGCCTATACTGTACGAAAGTGCACGTCGAACTCGAACACTGATATTTTCTTTCACAAGTATATCTTTTAGACAAGCCCTTAGCCAGAGGCCTCAGAAAATGTTTCTCCCCCTACAAACTTAAACATTACCATTGCCTAATAGTGCATTTTAGTACAAGTTCTCGGCCTCTAAAACATATTTCACCCAGGCTGGAAATTATCTCTCCTTTTCAGTACCTTGTCCGGCTATGGACCTGCATTTAAAAGTAAGTATGCATTCTCCAAGGCCAATAGTAATGAATCTCAAGCAAGTTTTGCCACGGAGCAACTAGCAGTAGTTTATTTACTGCAGTGCCGGTCTGTTTAGTGTGTACATCGCTAATGAGAAGTGGATGTCATCTATGGTTGATTACACAAACACGGTGTTTAAAACTGCAGAACCCTCCGTTCGGAGGTGGATGGAAATTTTAACCCCGACACCAAGTAAACCTGTGTTCTCACCTTACTCGCACTCAGGGTAACACGGTGTTACCCTGAGCGTGGGGTACGTGAGACCACAGTACTAGAATTAATTGCAAATTTTATCAAGTGTGGCCAGAGCATATAGTAGGTGATGGGCCATGATACTTGTACTTTAGAAGTAGGTCAAAGGTCATTTGGTGTCTTACGGAGGTCAAACAGTGAAATCATTCTAAAGCCTTTAACTCCTAAGGGTTACATGCAAATTTTATCAGATTTGGCCAGAGTGATCAGTAGATGATGGGTCATGAGTCACAAGGTCATTTGATGTCGTGAAAGGTCAAAGATTGAAATCACACAAAAGCCTTCAACTCCTTGTGGTTATGTTTGAATATTTTTAAATTTAACAGGAGTGTTCAGTAAATGATGGGTCATCAAAGTTGTTCTTTTGAAGAAGGTAAAAGGTCACTTGGGGTAAATAATGAATCACTCAAAAGCTTTCAGCCCCTAGGGGTTATATCCAAATGTTATCAAAGATGGCCAGAGTGTTCAGGAGGTGATGTGTCAGCAAAGTTGTATTTTTGAAGTAGGCCTAGACTGACTGCATGGTGAAGTGATTAGAGCATCCGACTTACAGCCGGAAGGTCTGGGGTTCGACTCATGGCTGGGTCGTACCTAAGACTTTAAAAATGGACCCTACTGCCATTGTGCTTGGTGATCAGAACAAGCAATGGAGTTAAGGGAAAACAATTAGCCAGTCAGCCACAACTGCAACAAAAAAAAAAAGCTGACTTAAACCAATTGGTTAGAAACTGAGCCGTAAAACCTCATCTAACTAGCTAACAAATTGAAGTAGGCCTAAGATCATCTGGGGTCATAGAGAGGTGAAACAATGAATTCACTCAAATCATTCAAATCCTCGGAGTTATCTGCAAATGTTATCAAATGTGGCCAGAGTGTTTAGCAGATGATTGGTCGTGACAGTTGTACTTTTGAAGTAGGTCAATTAAGGTCATTTGGATCATAGAAAGATCAAACACTGAAATCATGCAAAAGTTAGCTGCTATTGGTTGTATCCAAATCTTAAGTTGGCCAGAGTGGTCAGTAGCTGATGCATCATCAAAGTTGCTCTTCTGAAGGCCAAAGGTCGTTTGGGGTTGAACAATGAGATCATGCAATAACCAACTTTTATGGGTTGTGTCTGAATCTTACAAACGTTGGCAAGAGTAACTATCCAGTTCATGATGGGTCATCAAAGTTGTACTTTTGAAGAAGGTCAAAGGTCATTGGGGGTCAAAGAAGGGTCAACAGTAGAATCAAGCCAAAGTCTTTAAATACTAGGGCTTGTGTCAGAATTTTATTGAAGTTAGCCAGTGTTCAGTGGAACTGAATGATGGATCACCACAGGTGTACTTTGTGTTGGTGTTAAGAGTCCTTTGAGATCACAAAGGGTCAAATGGTGAAATCAGTGCCAATGCTTTTCCACAGGAGTTTTGTTTTTGTTTAATATATTACCATAGGAATCATTATTTGATAGGCCTGACAAATTGGGATGTAAATTGCACTTCCTTTTTGTCAGCAGAATTACTTACAGTACTGTACATGCCCAGAAGTATTAAAAAAGTTGTTGCAAGCTGGGCAACTGTCATATGCCATAGCCTGGACCATTTACAGCTATAGCACTCGAGGTGCTAGATCATGACCATGACTGTCCATGACTCATTGATTTGGATCCCCAATGAAACTGCATAACTAACTGTGTGTGAGGGAATTGTAGTTGAGCTACAGCATCATTGATGCTCTTGTGTTGAAATTGCCAGCACCCAACCACCCAAGTACATGGGCATCCACAGAAAAAATTCAAGGGGGGGCAAAATTTTTTAGGGGCCCAACTTTTTCCATGGGAAATATTTTACTCCCGGAAAAGAGTTTAGATGCTACTTTTTCACACAGTGTTGACAAAGGCATAGCCAGGAATTTGTCATGGGGGGGGGGGGCAAAGCGCATAGACAGACTCTCAGCGCTCTGTGCCACTATGAGTTGGTGCGGAGCGCAAGAAAATTTTGGCCCAAAATGCTTCCCAGATCGCTGGAAATGGCACTTCCAAGGCCTTTTTACCGCATATAAAAAGGGGGAAACATAAGCAATATCGTAAATATAAACTTTAAGAAATACCAAAATATGCTCGGGGGGCTGCTGGGCTGAGTGTTGATATTTTTATTTAATTCCTGTTTTGAGAGTAGAAATTCACACTGATTGAATTGTTAAGAAATGTTTATGTTATATTTTCTTCGTTTTTTGGTTTCAATGAAAAGAGAAACCTATGCAGTCATGATGGCGTGTGCGTGTGTGTTCGTGTGGGTGTGTGTGTATGTGTGTGTGTGTTTGTGACACTTGTTGTTTACACGATATCTCAAGAAGGGAAACTCTGACAGTTCTCAAAGTTGGTAGGTAGATGCCCCATATTCAGAGAAAGAATCCTATTGTTTTTGGTGGAGGTCAAAGGTCATTTGGGGTCACCAGGGGTCAAACTCTAAAAACCTTGTTTACACGATATCTCAAGGTAGGAAGCTTGGATAGTTTTCATACTTGGTATGTGGATGCATTATGGTAAAGGAAAGAACCCTATCGTTTTTGATAGAGGTCAAAGGTCATTTGGGGTCACCAGGGGTCAAACTCTGAAAACCTTGTTTACACGATATCTCAAGATAGGAAGCTTAGATAGATTTCATACTTGGTATGTGGATGCATTATGGTGAGAGAAAGAACCCTATTGTTTTTGATGGAGGTCAAAGGTCATTTGAGGTCACCAGGGGTCAAACCCTGAAAACCTTGTTTACACGATATCTCAAGATAGGAAGCTTAGATAGATTTCATACTTGGTATGTGGATGCATTATGGTAAGAAAAAAAACCGTATTGTTTTTGGTGGAGGTCAAAGGTCATTTGGGGTCACCAGGGGTCAAAACCTGAAAACCTTGTTTACACGATATCTCAAGGTAGGAAGCTTGGATAGATTTCATAGTTGGTGTGTTGATGCATCATGGTGAGAGGAAGAACCCTATTGTTTTGGTGGAGGTCAAAGGTCATTTGGGGTCACCAGTGGTCAAACTCTGAAAACTGTTTACACAATATCTCAAGGTAGGAAGGTTGGATGGATTTCATACTTGGTATGTATATGCATCATGGTAAGAGGAAGAATGCTGTCGTTTTTGGTGAAGGTCAAGGGTCATCTGGGCTTACCAGGGGTCAAAGTCTCAAAACCTTGTTTACATAATATTTCACAGTAGGTTTCTTGGACAGATTTCATACATGGCGTGTGGATGCATAATCTTCAGAGGTACAAAGCATACAATTTGTGTTGGAGATCAAATGTCATTTGGGGTCACCAAGGGTCAGAGTCTGAAAACCTTGTTAAACACGACATCTCGAGGTAGGAAGTTTGGATAGATTTCATACATAGTATGTGGATGACTTATGGTGAGAGGCAGTACCTGTTATTTATGGTGGAGGTCAAAGGTCATCTGGGGTCAAACTCTGAAAACCTTGTTTACAAGATAGCTCAAGTTAGGAAGGTTGGATACTTCACATGGTGTTGTATTTAATCAATCAGAAAATCCCTAGAGTTTTGTCAGAATCAGAGGCTAGTTGAAATCACCAGAGGCCAAAAAGTAAAAATTCCAAAGAATTCCCAAGGTCAAATATGAACATGAAACTGTAATTTTCCAGCTCTTTAAGACCACATTCAACCAATGACTGAAAGAAACAGGACATTTTGGCATTACTTGGGATTACACATTAAGTGCTATATTCATCGAAACCGCAATGCATTTGTGCATTCTGGTTTCTTTATTTTTCCTTCGTTTTTTCAAGTTTTTTATTTTCCAGGGGGTCAAGTGCCCCCTTGCCCCCCTCGCCCCCCTCCGGACGCCCATGCCCAAGTACATCTAGTATACTTACCAGACTTCAAACAAATTTTCATATAGATGACAGCATGTGGCACTGAGATATTATAAACACCTGTAGTTTACTATGTGCCATAGCATTGTAACTTTCTGCATGTAATGGGAGGCCAGTTAGCACCGAGGATGTTTAGTGTAAGTCATGTTTCTCTTCAGACTTGTATGTACTCATACACTTTGGCAAATGGGCTTGTGGTGTTACTAGTCAGAATGGATTTGCATTTATTCTCACAGATTTTGGAAGTCGAGAACTGCTGCTAATGTCACATTTTGTACATGTATTTGTGATATCAGACCTATTCATATCACTTAAAGAGACAATAACATGTGTCCTTCCATACCATAGTATCATACACTACATTAGTCTGGATTTTTAGTCAGAGTTATTGCAATTTGTGATTTTTTTTTCACTTTTATGAAGCTTAATATTATTTACTGCTTTAAATTCTGTTCTCATTCTTCTTTAAAGGGAAGTAATAGAGAGCCACCCACAAAGGATCAAATATCGTTACATGTGAGGATCTGCCTTTAGTCAGATTGTGACTTCAGTGCTTGTGGTGGCTTTGGATCATATTTGAAGGTGGCTTTATTATTAGCTAATTATTAGCTACTAAAGCCTGTATATTATGTAACTGCTAGTATGCCAACAGGACTGAGCATGAATAATTTGCTTTTCAATGTCAGACTTGCTGCAGTCTTCTCCAAGATTTTGTAAATTTCCTCAGGCAGTCTGACTGAAGGCACTGAGGTTTCAAGAAACTAAAATTGTGCAATGCAACTTATCGTTAGGGCCAAGTATATGTGCAAAGTTTGCAAAACCCCATTCATAAAGAATTACAATTTTGTGGGGTTTCACTACACCTGTTGTCATTATATATCAATGCTATGGAACCCATCTCCCATTTTTTCCCTTTGGGACACCAAAAAGCATGTAAGTATATTTAAGCATTATATGTTCAATGAATAAGAAGTGGGCAGATGAACTGAACATGTGCTTGAGGTTGCTGGATATGTTGCATTTCATACCTTCTTGGAAATTGTCTATGAACTATTGCTTGTGCCACAGTGTGCTGGGCATGGTCATTGCACATTTTGAGTCATTACACATTTTGAGTGATCGTAAATGATACATCCTGTGACTGACATCTTATGTCAGGTGACTGACAAACCCATGAGTCTGAGAAACAATGCACAGATTGTATTTTGGCTGACATTTTCCATAATTTCATACATCATGGATATTAACAGTATAATAAGTGACCCACCATTGCTCACCCAAGGCAGTTTGCAATTTAAGTGTCTTATGGAAGAGAAGTGACTGCATAAGTGCTTGGTGACTGTGTGACTCACATTGGTATTGTCAGTAACCCACCTTTAACTGGCCATACCCTAGGCCAGTGGAGTGAGTCATTCCATTAGTAAGTGTATTAATTTATGAAAGAGTTTGCATGGTTTTGATCAGGGGCATTGCCAGAGTATTTATCATGGGGGGATGTGGTGCCGTATTTGCTGACTGAGAAGAAACAGATGCCTGCTGAAAGTATTGATAAGAGATGCTGTTAGAGCTGAGAACCGTTAGTCCAACCGGTAGTGGTCCATCAGGGGTGGCACCAGGATTTGCCCAACGGGAGGGGGGGGCAATGACCCGAAGTCTCGACAGCCCTGATGCCATTGGTGAGGGGAGATTTGATGAAAACCTGTGTACTATACATGCCATTGTGGGGCATATATTGCATAAAATTTTGTATATACTAGAGGAAAACAGTTCCACCCGATTTAAGGATTTTCCCCAAATCTAAACTGTGATACTGCAAAGCGCGCGAAGCGCCCAAAATTTTTAGATAAGCTTACACTAAAAAGAATCTGTACTTATTTAAAGCTTATATAGGTCAACCAGTGGCGTACCCAGGATTTCTCTCAAAGGGGCATGTCTCCCATAACAAGCTAAATGACTAAGTTAATTAGTTGGAAAGTGTTTGTTTGTGACTTACATGACGCCATTTTGTGAATTACGTGACAACAAACATCTGTTTGTACCGTCTCACAAAAAATTCTAAGAACTCAACTTGACCTGTTTTACATAGACTATTATCTTCTATTACCAATCCTAAACCTAATTATCCCTTCCTGCCTAACACTTCACAGGATTCTCACCTTTTGTTAATCAACTTGAAAAATTGCAATTCTCTGAGTGACTTACGTGACGTTTATTGAGGGCACTATTGTTCATAGCACAAGGGTGAAGATTTGTGAAATTCAGAAGAGAGATATCTTATGACATTTTAGGAAAAAGTACTTTTTGGAATACTAGTATTCCATTCATGGTCCATAGGGGGGCTTTTCCACTAAAGTTTCTGCAAATGCTGTGACTTACGTGACGTGGAATGGAAAACAAAGTTTTAAATGCAAAAATTGAAGCAATATCAGCTGAAATACTGCAATGGGCTGTTTTCAACAGCCAATGAACTTCCTCCCCATTTTCCACCATTTCTCATTAAACATCACTAATCCTTCTGTACGTGTTTGCTTCCACAGAAAAGGCACTAGGTCGAGGCCCAACTCAGATATTGGCTTTGCCTGTAATTAGGTTCCATGGTACTGCAGTTTATTTTAAACATGAACATTTTCCTCAGCTGCATAAAAATGCAGAATAATTGAAACTAATCGTTTAATTTAACATACTCAAGCCTTTTAATTGTTAACATGTAAAAATCTGAGGGAACTCAGTTACACAAGTAGCAGGAAAAACGAAGTTTTTATCTGGCAACAAAGTCACTGTTCACTCAATTAGGTGTAACAGTCATAAGTCAAAAGAGTGAGACCGTGGAGTTACTGCGTACTCCTTTGTTCCATGGTGTGACGTCATTCCAGCACATATACACATCAAATGGGGATTTGAATTACTGTATTAAGGATTGTTTTAAAGCTATGACTCTTAACGCTTTGGATTTACACAAGTGTCTAGGTGTCTGAGGTGTTGTTTCAGTATCTTGTTTTTACCTAGCTAAACTAATGTCACTTTCTGACAACATGCTTTCACGGTCCTGGATTCTTTTCTTTTTTATGTTATTCTTACGTTATTTGTACAAATAGAAAGAGTGGTAGGTGCAGTAGGTCTTATGTGAAACGGTTTTAAAATTTTAAGTGGTCTGCAACATGTTAAAGTTACAGATGGTTGCAAGAGTTAATAAAGCAATCTCTGGAACCGGGCCCAGTGTCATATCCCATTGCGCTATTAAATTAATGTATTTGTAAATTATAATTCAGAGATGCCACTTTTCAGATTTTAGCCTGAAATCAGATTTTTTTTGGAATGCCCATCAAAAATTCAGATTTTTTTGACATCAGAAAACACTTTTTTGTTTCCCAAATTTTTGGTCAAATTTACGAAGAAGTCTGCTCTGTTGCATGATCTGGGAGTTTGTCCAGCATAAACCACTGATAGTAGCAAATGAGTGTATTTGTTGTACCAAGTACCTAAATGCAGATGGCACTGCATGGAGAATCGTTAAGTACTGGACAGACTTTGTATACTAGTTTACTGTGATTGTCTATTGGGCAGTTTGACACCTTTTCAAAATTTTCAGATTTATTGGGTAAATGCTGGTAGCATCTCTGATAATTGCTACTTGAGGTACTTTGAAACAGTCATTTTCCAGGCTGGGGCACAGGGTTTGATTGATTGCTTTCCTGGGGAAGGGGTCTATAAGGCAAGGGGACACCCCTCCCCTTTGGAAAATTTTTGCTTTTGAAAGAGGGCTGAGATGCAAAATGGTGAGCTTTGACACATTTTGAAGCATATTTATGATCAATTTTTTCATGAAGGCTAATGGAGCAGGGAGGGAAAGGGCTGAATCTTGCTGGATCTGCAACTTTCATTGTTTTTCTTTGCCTCAGTTTTTTCATGCATGACGGCCAAGTGCACCTGTTGCACCCCCTGGTATGATGCAAGGGTGGACTGGCTGTTTGAAAGGGCTTCAGAAAAATTAAAGGAGCAGTGACAGACCCAGGTTTTTTTTCAGAAGTTGACCCCAAATGGCTCTAAATCCGGGCGGACTGGAAGGTGATCGCCACAGCAACTTTAACAGCAAATCTGCCTCTGTTCTGATGGTCTAAAATTCTGAGTAATGACATAAATCATTCTGAGAGCAGGGTGTGGAAATGTGGCCAGGTTGGGGATTAAGGAGATATTACCACGCGCATAGCCAGGTAGCAGGGTTGGCACCCCTGTACAAATAAATCAAATATATTACCAATTGCCTTTTAATAATGCCTTGCACCCCTTATAAATATTTCGCCCCCTGGAAGCCATCGATGCCTCCACTTTTAGTAAGGTTTATCTGACTGCCAGCCTGGATATTATACAGGTGGAGATGCCGAGGGCAAGGAGATATCCTAACCCCCCTTTTTTAGCAATGATCCCATTGACTTCCACCCAGTTTTTCACACAAAAACCCCCCTACCGTGGGATAATGAGTAGAGGAGTGTTACCCATGCCTTTATACTTAATTTTACAAAACACACCTATCATGTCAGATGACTGCCTTAAATTAACATATAGTTTTTAGAGTAAAATAAATCCTGGCTATTTTTATATAATGTTCTATATTTTTTACTCTATTTACACTGCATAAGTTGACAGAACTTTTGCCACCCCAAACTTAGGGACATAACAGCCCAACAGGCCGCAGTGCTGGTAAGCTAGGCTGGCAACAACCATTCTGATATTGCTGCCTGAACGGTGCTGAAAGTATGGGATGGAATTAAGCTATACATTCCATGAGAACATTCACATGGGAATTACATGCAACTGGCAGCTTGTCATCCATCTTGTCAGGCTTATCTGGTTCATGTATTCGGACGGGCATACTAAGGGTGGTTCTATGGTTACAAAAATGCTGTGCAGGAAATAACAAAAGCTTGCTTTTAAAAGTAAGCAGCTTATTTACCTCTGTTAGTTTCCTGTTTGAACAAATGAGGTACTGTAATAATAATAATAAATGATAATAATTGAACTTATAGAGCGCTAAAATCTACATAATATTCAATAGCGCTGTACAACCCTAACAAAAATCCTGTAAGTGTAGGGAGTAAGCTCAAGAGCTACACAGCCTGTGTTTGAAAAGTCCCGGTTAGTCAGACTAAAACTGATTCAGATTGAATAAGCATCCAATAAGGAAGATAAACCAGGGAGCTGGTATTTGGAGGGAGATTAAATGGAAAGTTTAATTTATGGTAATACTCTAAAACCCATTAAATTTCGGGGAGATTATCAGTGATAAGCTACTTATTCTGTTGATGTGGAATTCTTTCTTTTATTCGTTAGCTTCAATTTGATATCAATACATTAAAGTAGCAACATCATTCAGGTCTAGTAATCCTGTCACAATTGGCTTACTCAGGACATTGCTTTGATGAGTAGGTTTACGCCACCACCAATTTAGGGGCAGGTGCTTCAAACTCGAAACAACTGTTTCATTGAAATAAATCAATGAGGTCTTCCCCTTCCTATAGAATGAACGTCATGCAAATGAGCTGCAGAAGGAGGAGTCTAATTTTTGTCACAACAATACGCAGGCACGTATCCAGGCATGGGGGCGCACCCGACGCACGCCCCCCTTTTTTCGATGACCAACAATTTTTTTACTCCGAAAAAATGAGCAAATAGATATGGAAAATATGCTTCCCAGATGTTGGGAAATTGCATCTAAGTGCATCTGGAATTCAAATTTTCTTGGGGGGACTCCCAACCCCCCCCACCGTGGCTTCGCGCCTTCAGCGCTCGCTCGTTGGCCGACAGTGTGCGCCCCCCCTTTCTCAAAATCCTGGATCTGGGATCTGTGCCTG
Organism: Holothuria leucospilota; assembly: GCA_029531755.1. Classification (NCBI taxonomy): domain Eukaryota; kingdom Metazoa; phylum Echinodermata; class Holothuroidea; order Aspidochirotida; family Holothuriidae; genus Holothuria; species Holothuria leucospilota. The sequence continues at coordinate 1,153,118 of CM055976.1, read as the reverse complement.
ATACGGTGAGTTTCCAGAAGTTTCCTGAAATGACCACGTATAGAATCATGTTCAAATTTTTACATAAAATGTTGCTGGTATAAGCTCATACGCATCACCGAGAGTCCAAAGATGCAATATTTTTTAATTTCCCAGCGACTGGCAATGGTATTGCAATAGTGCCAAAACCCCCAGTCTTACTGTAGATGTAGCAGATGACAAATGCCTTTTGTATGAACTACCTAATCCAGTGTAAGTCTTATAGAAATGCCAAGAGAGATACAAGAGACAGATTACTGTGTGACCTTGGTGGTGTAAACCTCACTTCAAAGCGATGGATGTATCTCCTTCCAAATAACAGCTCCCTGGATAAACAATTTAGCCATGTCCACAGGTTCTGTTGGCTCAACCTGTCATGCTGTCAACTAGTAAATTAAGGTTAACTGTTGCATGGATCAGTGCCAGTCATCAGCACTATAAAACATTGATGGGTTGTTTTACCCTTTGTGCAGTTGCTACTGAGTACCTGCAATTGGCTATTGGACCAGAATATCTTTAAGAATTTCTCAGTAAACATTACGAGATACTCATGACTACAATTTTTAACATTTCCCTCTTCTCTCACCATTCCTAACAAGCTTAATGACCCTATCGAAAATGTTCTTAAGATGAAACTTTTTTTTTATTTGCATATGATTTGATTAACTTGTTTTAGCTGTTTAAAGTTACCATAATGATGAGGTATTCAGTTATCAGTAAACAGAATTAGGCTGAGGGATAATTTTATTTATGCCAATTTTAAGTTTACCTGGAGTGTGTTGTTCATCCTCTCACTTGAAAGCTCACATGAAAGACACTTGAAAGAATAGACATAAGTCTTTAAAGGTTCTGTGATCTGATGTCTTCCTTATTTTTTAATTTCTCGAACTTTTATGTTTTACGCCCCTAATTCCCGAGTCTTCAGACTGCCATCTGATTTTGGTCCAATTGAGGCGAGTTAATTTTTGTAACTCTGGGTCCATGCAAGGTCAGGCATGGTGTCTTTGTATGGAACTGTATGGAGCAATCCATTTGCAACTTAAACATGATCTTAGATGGAGGTCTGAAAATATTGCAGTCCTTCTACCCCCCCCCCTGAAAAAACCCTGTGTACAGCCATGCCCACATCATTCAGCCTGTATACCCATAGGCATATGAGGCGGGGGTGTGGGGGGCTGCAGCCCTCCCAGAGCAGAGAAAATGCTTAGTGCAGGGCACTGACACTTGTATTTTCAGGGCAATTAGGGAGTGCGGCGGGCAGCGGCATTTGCCAACAGGGCAAAATGCTTATTAGTTGCACAACGAAATAATATCTCCTAAAATAATATCTTTCTTTATAGTTTGTGGGGGGGGGGGGGGGGACTCATCCATACCCATCCCGAGTGCTATCATGGTAAAAGGGGAAAATCAGGGCAAGTTGCAAAATTTTCAGGGCAAACACCCTCCGCCCCACCCCCATGTAAAATGTCTTCCCGTACGCATATGTGTATACCAACCAAGCTACTGTTTCAAGCTGTGCTAATGAAAGTGAACTGAATGAAGTCACTGACTGTATTTAGTCAAATGACGATATTTTTTATTTACATTCAAGCAAAATAGCCCCTTAATTTACCTTCAATATTCAATGATTTTATGCAGATCAACTTAATGAAACCTATTTATGAGTGAAATAACATATTTTTAAGATTTAGGAGACTTGAAAATATACTGGGACGGCCGACTGTTCTCTCCATTTGTAAAATATGACCTGAATGTAAAGAAGGCCTGTATTGAAACAAAGACAATTTCCTCATAAAATTATAGTTGTTAGAAATATGACAAGAAAGAAGCTCAAGCATGAACAAAAATGAATCTGGCACAGGGTCCTACATGGGCACAAGTGGTTTCTTGATCCGGCAGAACCAAAAGTTTTTATTTTCTTCTTACCTTAAAAACTAATTCATACGAACACTTGTTAGGCAAACGTAAGTATTTTCCATCTAGGAACCAAACTGAAGAAAGAAATAAAACTCATTTCTGGAGACAACCATTCTTGCTTCCCTAGGCCGTCCATTGTACCTTACCAAAACTTGAAAATTTGGTCAGGTCATTGGAGTATGCAGTGACAAAAGTACGCCACTGTGAAACAAACATCATTACTGTTACACTGGGAGCATAAAATTGACCAAACAAAATTGGTGGCGCTCGTTTTTTTTTTTTTGAAGGAACATGGTTGTTTTTGAAAGAGGGCGCTATTTCTTTTCACAATTACTGTAAAAAATTAGCAAGAGAATGAAGCCGGGTATTCAGGAATTCTGGCCGGTGTTGTTACCCCACTCTTGCGGGCACCGTCAATCAGGCATCCATATAGCTCCCTTCTACCTACAGTGATGCTCAGCGTGCTTTGTAGGTGACAACACTTCCCCCTCACACCTCTGGAGGCCGGCGATACATTGGGGAGGAACCTATCCGCCCCCCAGTGCAATCAGGATAGGACCATGTGTGAACACTACCGTCCGAGTCTCGTCAAGTGGAGTGTTCACTATTCCTTATATAATAGGACAACACAACCATCTTATGCATATAGTGAAGATTTTCAGCTCAAATTACAACCACTGTTTTTACGCAGAAAAGTTAATTTTTCTTCCCAGCACTTGTGAAATTAGTTTCGAAATATATTTGAAAGTCTTATTTTAAAATTTCCCGCCAATGAATGTTGTCATTTCTGTTTTTATGAATTTTGGACCAACAAACGGGAGATTACGTCATTACGTCCAAAGAACGCATGCTCGTGAATGTATCATACCGCCGTTCGTCAGTTACCTTATGACGCAGTTGTCGATCCATTTATTACAGTAACGTCATTGCACGAGGTTTGATTATTTGTGGATGAAACCCGAGAGCATCTGTTTGGAAAGAAAGAAAAGAAAATCATCGCAAAGTTTCCTTGGGAACAGTTACGTACACACATTATTGGGAGTCGCTTTAAGGTTAGTGTTGAAGGACTATACCTTAAGCCATAAAGGCTGCAGCCAAACATTAGAGGGCAAAGGTTACATATAGGATCGGCAGTATCAGCTCACTTAGTATGGGCCTAGCCCAATCGTATGTCTACCTTCTGTACATTTGAAATAGGTGTAGGAGGCTATTCTCAATTGTGCAGAATGTTACTTGTTTCAGACTGCTTGCCTGGGGAGGGGTCTAGTAAGCATGTGCAGCTCTAAGAAATCTTGTTGAGCGAGGGGGAAAATCAAGTGTGTAATCAGGGAGTTTTGGACGACCCCTAAACCCCAGGGCAATCAATGGTCTGCACCACAGGCGCCCCTTAACATTGTATAGTATACCATATACTATGTAGTATATAGACGGAAAGGTATGTCACAAATCTCCTAGCTCGAACAAACAACTTACGTTTTTGGCACAATTACTGCACTTTGCTCGCCAAATTTGTCTGTGTCGAGACTTTTGATCATCGGGTACCTCAAGGCAGCTCTTTTTCCCGAATAATTTCACTTGGCATTGTCTGAAGGATGAAATTTCGATGGAGTAACAGTCAGAGGATGGTAGCTGCTGATAGAGAGCATTCAGCACTTCCACACTATTTAATAAAACACTCCTAAAATATTCTCTAAAGTTCTCTTAACTTTCTGAATTTCTTTCAAAATTTGTCAATTATGTTTTACTTTGATTATTACAAATCTTACAGATCTATATTAGCATTAATATGCAAGATTTTTGAACATAGAAATTCATAAAATTTGAAAACCTTTTGAAAAGTGGAAGGGCTTGCATTTACTATCAACTGTCACAAGTGCTTGTAAAAAATGTTTCAGCTTTATCAAGAAGCCACAAAATGTTAGTTTTTTTGATATCTTTCTTAAACTTAATTATGAAAATTTTGAACATAAAGACCTCGAAAAAGATAAAATGATAGCACTATTTTGGATCTATAAGTACAGCTCCCAAAAATTTTTGCAAAGGGGAAAGGGAATTTGTTAATGCAGAACTACAGTTCACCCCCTATACAACTGGGCCACTAGTCTCACTACAGTTTTGAATGACTGTTTGGTGTTCATTTTAAACAACTATTAATGGCAGTTTAAAACAGAGGTGGTGGACCTTTTGATTATAATGGGCCATTTGACAGTGATATGGTAGCTTGCTGGCCAACAGTGTAGTCCACATGGCCAAGGGAATGAAAAGATCTCCTCCTATGGGAAACATGATATGTCAAATTACATACTAATTACATTTTACAGACGGACACCTGATCTGTCCGTGTGACACCTGAATAAAACTGCTTTTAGTCATGGATGATAATCAACATCCCCAAAAGCTCTCAAGTGTCAGCAGATTTATAGGGATTCAACTGTAGCATTAACGTTACACTCTTTTTCAATCACCTTATGATGCGTGAAGCTGATCAGATTGCAAATATCACAAAATGATCATATCTTAGCTTGCACTCACTGCAGGCCCATTCATGATGTAGAAGTATTATAATGGCAGTCAAGCAACTGAGAAAAAGCACGGGAAGTGCACCAAAAAAAATATTGTTTTGCAGCCTTGAAGGCACTTCAGTAATGTACAGTCATCGCATAACAGTGCAAAGTTATATATATATTTACTGCTTAATAGTTTCAAACCCACTCTGGAGGGAGGAGGCGGGTTTTACCTATGCAATGCACCGGAACTGGTATGGTAAGAAGGAAATAAATTTTGACCCAATAGGTAGATGAGCTTGGTTCATGTCTAAAGAGATGTTTTACAATGCATGCTATTGTGCAACCTGTGAGTTGTAGCCTACTACAACAGGAGCGCAGCATGCAGGGTATTTAAGCATATGCTGGATAATGGTAGATAAGTGATTATAATTTGAATTTCAAGTCTCACTGAAATTTTGCTCATGAACTAAGATGCCCTCCTGGCTGGACCAAGGGCCAGATGTTCCCACCCCTGGTTCAAACTATTCTTTCAACTCCATTAACAAGTCTTACAAAACACAGCTTTTGCCCCTCTGAATTCTTCTGTGCATTGCTCTACTATATTAAATTGAACACTGATTATAGGTATGCATCAAGAACTTTTATAGCCAAATCATGTTTGATCAGACACTGATACTGAGCTTTGAATTCAAAAGTTCTCACATTTTACAATAACCCTCACACACACCCGTCATATATGACTTTCAAGCCTAACTTGAACATCATGGCTTTCGTGATCAACTTTGGTTAAGGCTTCAGTGATTTTACCAAATAAACATTTCCTCATTCACCCTTTTCGGGAAGTTAAAGACAAACTCATCACCCCAAAGTATGTTTTTAGTGTGGAGGTAGCAAACTTCTCAGTTGATGACTGCTCTTTGATTGATAGCATGTTTAAAGATGCAGAATCACAAAAGCTTCGGGGGAAGGGGGAGGGGGAAATATTTTTCAGGAGGTGAAACATAATAAAATGCATTATTAAAGTCAATGGTCATTTTTGATCTTCTGAAAGGAGGCAGAAAATTTTCTCTGCGGCTTCCCCCTGGCCCCCTTGGCTACCGCTTGCATTGTTCTCATAAAACAGTAATTATACCATTACCTTGGGAACATAGGCTATTTGCTGGAATTACAAAAATAAAAAAATTTTAAGCAGGTGGTTTTCATACATGGTAGGGGATATAAGACATATAGAATGTTTAGAAGCCACTTACGTGGAATATATCGTGCTGTTTCTGGCAACCTAGGGTGCATTTTTGGCAAAAATTTTCTTTGGATACCCTTCTGTACCAACTGATGGTGGTGTTCAACTAATTACATACTGTTTCACGATTTTGGTCCAAGTACTTTTCATAGAATCAACCTCCCCATTGCAAAAGCTGCATACAAGCCCGCATGAATACAAACATATGATGCACTGAATAAGAAGCCATAAAGATTTCTATGCTATTTGGTGTAAAGCTGATGTCAATGCAGGAGCCATTTTCACTGGAAGATCACTGTAGAATCCAGTTAGTTAAATTGGACAATATAGGCTTCCAGTCTAGGTATAGCTCAGTCCAGCACTTATTACATACAGCACATCCTGTTCTTGAAACAAAGGGGCCAGTGTATTATAGGGCCACTATGTCATATTGTCCTCATAGGGATAAATTCATTGGCTTTCTGTTTTTCAGTCCCCTGGTAGGGTTGCTTGCAGTTCATTTTTCAGCTAACTTAGTAAGGTCCTAGCTGTTTTGTGGATTACAATAATAATTTGTGGTCAAAATAAGCTTTCAACCTTTAGGGGACCCCTAGCCCATGGAATCTAGGGGCCAAAAGAGAAATCAAGGGGCCCAAAAGTTAAAAATGAAAAAGGACTGTTAAAGTGTGTGGGTGCTTTTTATGTGCTTGGAAACATGTAGTATGGGTATAATTAAGGCAACTAGAGGCTGAAACTATAGCCTGAAACCAATCTGCATGTGATGTACTATATACGTACGGTGGGCTGTGCCGAAAAAAGATTTGTGTACCAAGATCGAGTTTAATTCGACCCTTTCCCTTTTACATTGGTCATCGAAGAATTTACTTCCTACCATTGCACAGTCTCTTGTATGCATTGCATAGCACATGAACTATAGTGATGGCACAATCGTACTGTTTTCCAGTGCAGGTCTATGCATTACAGTGGTACAAATGCCACGCTGTCGGTATGGTACGGAGGTTAGAAAAGGAGATTGTCTTCACTTGATCTTGTGAGACACCCCCAACATTACTCATGACTGGCATCGGTGTATGTCTGTGTGAGTCGGATCTTCCATGCAGTGACAAAGTGGCAGACTGTTTATGAGCATGCAATGTGGACTGATTTCAGAAATAATGTGTGTTTCGCAGGATTTTAGTGACTTAAATACACAGGCTGTGCGAGATATAAGATCATTTACTTGTTGATAGAGAGGTTCATGTGCAGATCCACTGTCAATTAGACTTGAAATATTTAGGAGCCAACCGGGCCCCTTTCCCCGTAGAAGCTACGTGGCCCGAGCGAATTTCAAGGAGCATCAAGCCCACAGGCCCCCATTATTTCGAGCCCTGTGGAACAGTCACTCCCACAACAACCATCACAGCTCTTTGAAAAGCACTCTGTTTAATTAATTCTCATTTGTTGTACTTTTTTGGTGTTTCTTTTTGGTTTCCCGAAAGGGAAAACTTAGGAGATGCTCTTGCCCACCTTGCAAAACCTTGAGAGGGAATGCGGATTACAAAGTCGGAAATGACTATACCGTACCACACGGATTACAATGTATGCATCTACTGTCAGTACTGATGAGTAGTCAAAACTGCGCTTGTGATGTATTGTTTCCTGTGATAAAAGCCAACGACAAAATTGCATCATAACCTTCACAGCTAGCAGGTGTCGAATGTACCTTTTTGGGTTGAAAGTTCACATTCTAAGATGTGGGGCCAATTAACGTAAGTACAGATTAATTAATTAATACACGTTCGCCAAGCAGGCAAATTGTGCTATTGTATTACAGGGCCATCGAATGCTCTAAAACTTGCTAAATCTGAAATGACTCAACCAACTGCATTGCCATTATTACAGGCAATTACTGTGTGGGTTTTCTTCATTGAGCATAAAATGGTAGACATGCTGTAAGTCGAAGACGATGGTTTACTGTAATTCAGTCGGTCACTCGCTGACTTGCCTTCGATTTCATGTGTGCAGTTATTACGTAATATCATTGAGTCTGCACTGCTTTTTGGTGCTAACAAAAACTTTCTGTCAAGGGAAGCAGCCTGTTCCCATATGTCAACTTTCTTTGTCAATTAAATGTTGCACAGAATAGCTTGAAGGAGAACTTCTTGGATTATTTTCATGAAGAATTGTCACAGGTGAAAAGGGTTGGCTTCATTTGTGGAGAAAATAGAGGGAAAGATATGCTCTCAATTGATACCCCTTTAATCCTTACCAAGTATGGTCTACATACTTACTTGTAGTCCTCAACATGTAGGCCAGAATCAAGATTCAGAATTGTCAAAATAGCAACCTGGCAGCTGTATATTTGTCTAGTTTTTGTTAAGACCGAATTTCTGACAAGTTTTGAACTGTACAACCTTTCAGGAAATACGTACCTCATACTGTAGTTGTGATTTCTGTTTCTCAGTGTGCACTTAAATGTTTGGAGTTAGTACTATACATTGTAAGTGCAAAAATAATGTTTCAGCTTTGCATGACAGATATTTGGATGGCATTGGACATGCAGAAGCACACTAGCTGTCACATGTATACCTGTCCTACCAAACTTAGTACAGGAATATTTTCATGGGCACTGGTGTTAACTCCTGTGGATGATTGTGTGGGTCAGAACTCCACACCCTCTGATGCAATGCAGTGTTCTGAATTTAAAGAAGAAGACTTGCATTCCTTCACAAATACTTTGCATGCACTTTTGTAAGGTGCTCATTCATTACTATACTTCATATGTCAGATGGTTAAATTTTCATACTGCTGGTCAGATCATAACCTTTCCATCCAATATGCCATTTTAAAAGATAGGGGCTGGATGAATACTTTATTCTAATGCCCACAAATTTGCAGATAGCCTGCTTCAGAGCTTCTTGGCAGCTTTGCCTCAGTCTCCACAGGCAGGGTCTTTTCCTGCACCCAAGCAAGGCCTTCTTGGGTCCCGGGACCTTATGGAGAAAGCTTTGTGCACCCTTGCTATCTGCAGGTCACTTGTAAGTGGATGGTGAAGATCAAAATGGCCCTATAGGAAAAAGGTTCTGCCACCCTGTATTAAAGAGTGTCTCAAAACAAAACATGTTAAATAAATTTCCATGCAGTGATAAGAGTGGAACGAAGGGTCACTTCCTCAGTACATAACTTTTTACCTGCATCTTACTGAAAAAAGTCACACTATACCATGAACATTTGAATTTAGTAGGGAGTGGCTGCAAAGCAAATTGTTACTGTACATGGCAATTTGTCATTTTTATAATGCATCAATTTTTGTGCTGGGTAATCTAGATATGGGTTGTTTTACAATCAGGGTACGTCGACCAGAAATTCACTTTATTGCCCCCATACTAAAAATATATACACTTGACATTAAGACCAACCACACTAAGTAAAAGTTCAGTATATGTCCTGTCTACAATAGTAAATTAAATGTATTTAAAGCACAATTTGGGGTAAAATAATTCTGCATAGTGTCATTTCTGGCAAATTCCACTGTCTCATTTGAATTTTGCAAACATTTGACCAGATGAATCACTAATACAGAAAAGAGTTTGACAGAAAGTACTGATTTGGAAGTTACAACTACAACAAGGTTGTTCAAAGGCCTACACCTTTCAATGATTGAAACAAATTTAATAAATGAAAAACTGCATGAAAAGGAGGTGGTATTTTCCGTCAAAATATGTCCTCTCCAAAATCATGCAAGTTAAGCTGACAGATATATGGCCCAGTAAAAAAAAAATTGTTGCCTCACAAATCAGTAATTTGTATCCTACAAACATGTGGTATTGATATTATGTTCACTCCATCAGTTGAGATATGGAACCAGTTTCAACCCTGAGACTTTCAATTCCGTCAAAAAGTGTCCTCTCCGACAAAAATGGTATTTCTATGTTTCTGTTTAAGAAACAGGAGCACTTGAGCTCCCAATTATGGTACTAAAAGTACTAACATTGTTCCATCATAAATGCATAATTACATCTCCTTCACTCAAGTATACTCAATGCATTATGTATGTCAAAAAGTATGTCCTCTCCGAAAATCAGAGATGACATTTTCCAGGGGGTACATATTTGCAGACTTATATCAAAATTAACCTTTGTATGATTGGGGCTCTCCATTCATAAGAATATGGTGTACTAATTTAAACTAGAACATGGTTAATTAAGTAGGCTTTGGGGGATATGTCCAAGAGACAGTCATGTTTCTGGGTACTCTATTGTACATCATCTTCGAACTAACAGAAAAGTGTATGGTATTAAAGACTAAGTTTACCCAGTTTTTGTTTTACTTAGTTTATGTAGCCTAGCTGTGCAGATTTTGGCAACCATTGATATCAGCAGTGATCCTTTTTGCTTTCTTAGTTGATAGATTCAGTGCCATGAGTACCTTTTTCTTAAATTTCGGAGAGGACAAGCATTTTGACACATTCAGATATTTCCATCAATATGGACCTAGGTTAACATTCTGAACCTAGTAAAATTCTCTAACAAAAATGGTAAAACCAACTCAATTGAACTCCTAGGGACTACAGTACCTGAGAGCTGTAAATGTCACACACAACAACTGTGAGACACATACAGATATGAATCCATATTTTTCACATGTCTGAAAAATGGAAGTTTTTGCATTCCCGTCTGGCAATTAATGCATCCAAATAATGAAACTTAAAACAATGGAAAGGTCAACTGCCGTACTGCTTTGTACAGTATGGCCTAAACAAAGATGAAATTGATTGCTTACCCAAGGATGAGATTTTGACTGTCATTGGTGAACCCTTCAACCCCCCCCCCCACACACACACCCATTACCCAGGGACACTATTGCTTTAGTAACACTGCTTTCCAGGCAGTTCAGGAAGGTTTTCATGACCTGCAGTTAAACATTATGACATTTTTCATAGAGGTCAAAAGGGTGGTCCAGCCACAAATTTAGCCTTGATACGTTTTTAGGACTGTTAATTCCGACCATTTTGGTAAAAGGTCTGTCCAATGTACTGTATGGTTCTTGAGTTAGAGTTAGATGAGGTTTAACGGCTCAGTTCCTAACCAATTGAGATTTTAACACTGGCAGGCTAACTTAATACAATGAGTGACATCTCGTCACACTGGTGAAAAGTTTTTTGTTTTCCTTTTTTATGATGGATACCGGAATGTTTTTTTTTACCTTGAAATCAGTAGAGGTCAGCCCAACAACAGGGTATGTAAAGGTTTCAACATATTACCTCCCCCCCCCCGTATTAACGATGGCATTAAATTTTGAAGTACTAAACTGGGAGTGTGCATTACAGAAAAGCAAACACTGCTTTATCAATGTGCGGGGATGATGTCAATCCTGCTTGCTTCAAGTACAGTTGTGAGAGGAAAATGGGGTATCTTTAACTGGAAGTATCTCAAAATTAACAAACTGAAATTTTATTGAAGTTTCACTAGAATGATTGGATTACTCACTCTGAAACATATCACAGGTAAATGTGTGGTTGGACCACCCTTTTAATAACATGGTTTCTCAAATGTTTGTACCTCAGCCAAACCAAAGTGTTTTGATTGCTTTTAGATGTATATTGTCCTGTGGCAAGCATACAGTATGCTTAAAATGCATGGCTACAATACTTGTTAGAACATGTTTCCATAGTTGCTTTCCAAGTTGTTATTAAGGTTGAATCAGAAACATCTTTAAAAAATCTAAAATAACAATTGGTCAAATTTTACATCCAAAAAAAAAGAAAAGCCTCTCCAAAAATTCACAACAGGGGATCTTGGAGTAACAAACCAAAACTTCAAAACACTTTCTCTTATTTTCTCAATTTGTATTTATATATAATCAGTTGTGTCATTTCCTGCTGCATGTAATGACTTACCTATCACAATTCTGTGTAGTATATGTACTGAGTGAATCAGTCTGCTGTACCGTTGTTGACTTAAAATGAGCTTTTTCAAACTGTTAACCATGTTAATACATTGTAATGTTACAGAAAATATGAGAAACTTTCCCTTGTTATGTATATTGCACTATTGCAGGTACTATGAAATAATACAGTAAATCAAAGGCAGTTACTGATTTACTGTGAGCATGTCAAAAAAGTGTCCTCTCCGATAATGAGGAATCTTCTCTGACTGGTTACAGTATATTGACATCGTATAGCTGGCTTTTAGGTATAGTGTTTTGCAAAAAAGGGCACTCAGAAGCAACCAATTTCAGTGTGTTTATTGAAGTAATTGGAATAAAACTTCTAGCACTTATCCTGATGTTTCAGAACCTTTTTATGCTACCACCTGTTATCAGTCACTTATACATTAAATGAAAACATTTACGGAAAAGGCTATGTACTTTATTCAGAAATTTGAATTGCACAAGTTTCGTTTGTCATCTTCCACTTATCAAACATGGCATTAATTCCTATGAAATAATTAAGCTCAAGAACCCTGTTAACACACTCCCTTCTCTGTGTCAAACAAATTGTCCTCTCCGAAAAACCACACGTCCTCTCCGACTGATAATTTTGACATCAAGTATCTAGACTGTTGCTGAACATAGTGTTTTGAAAATTGGTGTGTAGAAGTAGACTGACTATGGTTATCAGCACATTGAAACAGAACTGCTGTTACCACTACTAATGTTTCAGAATTGAAAACTTCATAAAAACCATTTCACCCCTATCATGTACAGACAAACAGAAACTTCTGTGTAGGCAAATAGATATGCCACATACTTCAGGATACTGAGTTGTATTTTCATTACACATCATTTTTACTTAAAACAATGTCATCTAGACTAACTCTAAGCAAGAGAATAATGTGATGTGTGTAGTTAGATAATTTCATGTCCCAGGAGCCAAATTTTAGATCATAGATATTTAAAGTTGTATAAAATAAAATTGTGGATACTTGATGCCTCTATACTTTAAAAATCTTGAATTTGACCTGTCTGCAACACAACAAAATACATACTAAAGAAAAATAAACAACTTTATTTTTTGCCTTCTGTGAGACACCTGATGTACCCTGATTGTAAAACAACCCATATGACAGAATACAACCATTATTAAACAAATCATTACAAAGGAGCAAATCAGTCTGGGTTTGTTGCATGATCGACTCATAATTCAATCCTCAACATTTTGGCTCTAGTAATTAACATAGGCGTAAGAGTGGGGGGGGGGGATGTCTGGACAACCTAAAAAGCTGGGGAAAATCTGAAGAAATTTGGACAAAATTCTCCTACCTGTAAATAGGCTTAGAGATTTGTGCCAAAGAAATTAGGTCCCCCCCCCATCCAAATGGCCCCCTATATGCTTTTGCCCAAAAGCAGCATTGTTGTGCCTGTTACATATGCCACAGCCAGGTCTAGTTGGGTGTTGTGCTTGTTACATGCTATGGCATAGGTGTAGGGAGTGCCAGCAGGGGGAGCTTTGCCTCCAGTCAAAAGTGTGGTGTGGCAGATTAAGTGTGTTCCGCCTCCCTCAGTCCAACCCCTTATTTGTTTCCTGTGTAAAAAATGTCAAAAATTGCAATAATGTTCCTTAAAATTTGCCCAACATATGTGTTACACCAAATTGCATCTAAGGACCCTCAAATATTGCAAAATTTCCCAAAGGGGAGGAAACACCCAGGAACACTCCCTCCCCTTAGACCCCTCCCCCAGGGCAGCAGTCTGAAACAATGTTCAGTCCCCATGTCTTGAACAGCTTCCTACACCTATGCCTCTTGATCAGGCCTATAGTTGGGTGTTGTGTTGCCCGCTTGGCGGATGTGTATTACTCCTGCACCAATATTGGCTGCACTCATAATCAGGGTTGTAGCTGTATGTGGGTTGGCGCCGGTCAGGCAAACCGGCACTCAAGCTTACGTCCGCCACTCAAGTAATTTGTCAGCTAACTGACTGGCACCTGATTTCCTAGAACTGGTGGCATATCGGAATAAAATGCATCTTTTCTTAATTGTCTTGTTAGTATATATTCTGAGAACTGAGTGCAATATCTGTGGCCCAAATCCAATGCTGCATTAATTTAAAATGCCAGCAAAGTTTCAACAAAAATATTTTCCGCTAACATTGTGCACCAATTGCACGTTTGATGCATATTGGCAAATCCTGTTTTCAGCACAGATTTTATAAGGCTAGACTAAGCAGCGGTAATGTGTGACCTAATGTTCATTACCCTACACATAACGTGGTTTGTGAAAGTTATACGCAGTGCATGCATCATCAGCTATACTATTGACCAAAAGCCACTCACCCTGCATGCAAGACTCGGTGCACTCGTATACGGGATTTTAGCTGGCACTCAAATTGGGCTATATAGCTACAACATTGTACCCTGCACATAATAGGCCTACCAACATCCGCAAACTTTCACAAGAATTCTTTGTGAAAGTGTGTAAAAACTGTATGCTATTAACTATTCATATACAATCACAACAAACACAATTAATTTTCAACAAAAAGTTGACTAAAGCAAGTTTGTACCATGCTGTTTCAGATGCGGCCAATATCCATGAGGATTTAGTGTGTGATTTCTCCCTCTAAAGCTCACACAATGAAGTCCCATTGACTCACTGTGAAAAAGTGAATGTTACAGCTGAAGCTTCATCGTGCAATATGAATACTCATGTTTTGAAACCAATCAACAGTCGAGAGGTAAAATCAGATTGGGCTCATGAATATAGCGGAGTTGGATGATCGATCTGTCATTGCTCACAGCAGGGTAGTGGCACTATAGCTCAGAAATTCTGGGAGGGATTTTCCCTCCTTAGCTCCATAAAAAAAGGGGGATCTCAGATTTTTTAGAGAGATCGATCAATCCCTCATTGAGTTTTGTGGAATAGAGGGATAGCAAAATCTACAAGCCCAGATACTTACCTCCTCTTTTACACGTGTAGGCTAATCCCCACTTATACCTGCAGTAAGTCCCTGCATATGGCAAGCTAGGCTTGCCAGTAGCTGCGAAACTCCACGGATGGAATAATAGTTTCGAATCACCCTTTTTGAATGTCTCTCCACATCTTATTTATCTTTCTTTGAATTTAAATATTACTTGGAAGCTGCAAGTAATAGTTGTCAAACATGTAGACTATTCTCTGTGCACCCCCTCTCCCATCTATTTAACCTTTCATTAGAGAAGGGTATCGTTCCAAGTTCCTTGAAAATTGCACGTGTTGTCCCGGTCTATAAATCCGGCGATAAAGGTTCTGTAAACAACTATAGACCCATTTCAATTTTGCCTTGCCTCTCGAAAGTACTTGAAAAACTTATGTTTATTCGATTGTATTCATTTTTAGTCAAGCAAAACCTTCTGTATGATTACCAATTTGGGTTCCTCCCCCGTTGTTCGACTTCACAAGCCATTCTCCATTTTGTAAACCAGGTTACAGAAGCCTTCGAAAAAAATCAATATGTATCGGGCATTTTTCTAGATCTTTCTAAGGCGTTTGATACATTGGACCATAGTATTTTATTTAATAAGCTTGAACATTACGGTGTCAGGGGTACTCCTTTGGATTGGTTTAAAAGCTATATCAATAACCGTTATCAATTCGTCGGCATTAATAATGTTAACTAGATAATTCACTTAAATCTATTACCTGTGGTGTTCCTCAGGGATCTATTTTAGGTCCTTTACTATTTATTATTTATATCAATGATCTCCACAGGGCTAGTAATAATTTTCATGTAATTTCTTACGCTGACGATACCAATCTTTTATTTCCATGTAATGACCTTAGCCGTTTACTAAATACTGTACAAAATGATTTTATCAATATTCACAACTGGTTCTGTGCAAACAAGTTATCTCTAAATGTAAAAAAGACAGACTGTGAGATTTTTTCTTCACCCTCTAAGAACCTCAATCAAAATGTAAACAATGTACAACTGTGTGGTATTAATGTACGATGTTCTAATGTTACTAAGTTCCTTGGCGTGTTTGTTGATTCACATCTTACCTGGACCAATCATATTCACTATGTTAGCATGAAGGTTTCAAAGGGTGTGGGGGTACTCAACCGCTTTCGGCAGCTTCTTCCTAGAACAGTGTTGGTTTCCTTATATAATACTCTTATACATCCTTATCTTACTTATTGTAATGTTGTTTGGGGGAGCACATATGCAACTAGAATTAAGCCTCTCTTTATACTGCAGAAAAGGGCTATCAGATGCATAAGCAATGTAGACTACCATCATCATACTGCACCTCTTTTCACTAGTCTCAACCTTCTCATATGACCTAAATCGGTATCATGTGGGGGCGTTTATTTTTAATTGGCTACATAATAGAACCCCATCAATTTTTAGCAATCTATTTAACTTTCTTGGACCGTCAATCCCTACCCCACCTGTGCTCCGCCGAATCAGTTTTCTACTCCCCTGTGTAGGCTTAGGCTTTCGCAACTAGGTCTTAGTTTTGCGGGTGTAAAACTATGGAATTCTCTTCCCTCTGAAATTGCTATGTGTAAATCTCTTCTTAGTTTCAAACAAAAGTTAAAAGCATATTTTATTGCAAACTACCTTTGATTTTTTCCTTCTTTTTATGGGTATTTTGTATTTTCTTGTTGATATTTCTTGTTTTTCCTTTGGTTATGTTTGTTTTTTGTTTGCTTCTGTCATTTAGGGGTGTCAACCTCCATAAGCTCTTCAGAACTTCAGTTGCCACTCCTCAGTCTCATCCTATTCTCTATTCACGTGAAGTACTTTAAGATTGTTACTTAATTTACATGCTACGTTTCTTATATACTTACTTTTATCTGTTATCATTCAATTTGATGTGCTTGAGATTGAAATAACATTATACTGAACTGAACTGTAATTTTGAACAGTCATAATCAATAGGTCAATCAATGATTTTCTTAATGCCATGCTGATGAATCTGCTAACTGGGCAACTCGCAATCCAGTATAGTATGTGCCTGTTCCATGAAATTTTTGTAACACAGACTCAGTACGTTGTATCCACTGCATTATAATTTTACATTCAATTCCGCCATACTGGATATGGCCACTGCACTCCATTGGAACAACGCAGTTTGTGGACAGTAACTGATATGACTGATATTCATTAGAGCATTTGTCGTCATGGACATAATTGTGCTCATCAGATCAAAACTTTCAGGTTCAGCAGGTTTGCACAAGGAAGACAGATATATTTTATTTTCTGGTAAGTGAAAATCAGTTGCGCGACTTTCCCTCTCAATCATCCTTCATTACGTGATATCACCCTTACTCAAATAGCCCACCAGTGAACAGTGCAAAACCCGACCTTCTGGGGGAAAAGTCGGGATTTTACATGATGTTCGCACCAACAGAATTTAGCCTAAAACTTAGAAAAATCAATAAAAATATGATCAAACCTGACAGACGTCCCAAAGGATATAATATGTTGGTGCAAACATGAAGTAAAATCCTGACTTTTGACCCAGAAGGTCGGGTTTTACACGGTACAGTGTGTGTACGGTAATGTGTGTAATTTGCAGGAATTCATTTGCCGATGCGCAATTCTCACAATCGTGCTGCCTAGCGCCAACCCTGGTTGGCAGGTAGTAGAGTACGTACATCAATAGAGGCCTACTTGTGCCGGAGTACATATTCGACACCTGCTATGAAAGTAAAGTGGTGTGCCTTTTAAATGCCATGGTCAGGTCTAGCTAGGCAGCATAGAATCAGGGGTTAGGTGTCTAATTACAATGAGGAGGCTTGTGACCAATCAGTCCCAAGATTTTGACATCTGGGCCGGTAAATTTGCATGGCCACTCTTTAGACCCAGACAATATTAACTTTAAGAGAAAATTTTCAAATTGTAAATTATTTAGGGTTGGGTTGGGTGGGAGGGGGTGCAACATACCCCTTCATGCCCATCTGGCTCTGAAGAATATATTGACTATCACCCTTAGCATTACAACAAAATAAGAATGCAAGAATTGGTTCATTTTCCAAGGTTGTCTAATCATTCTAATTTTTAAATCCAGCTTCCTCAGTCATTATATTTCTCCTGCATCTGAGGCCTCATGTGACCCTTCTTTTTTCTCTCTTTTTGCCTTTCCTCTTTTTCTACCTATTTTTGTCCTCTTTTTCTCCATTGTCTATGCCATGTAAGTTTATTTTGTGATTGCAGCTTGGTTCTTGTTTTGTTTCCATGCATATCACCAGCTTTGTTTACTAGTAGGCCTAGGACACTTTTCCTGCTTTGCTATAAAATATCCTTCAGTCAGATGTCTTCCTATGATTTCCTTTCATACAGTGTGTTCCTGTACATATGAGAACAGCTTGAATGTAAAATCTCCCTACCAGCCCTATCCCCCCAAAAATGCATTGTGGGTATAGAACAAGTTTTCATTTTTAAAGTAAAGGCCAAGTGAAAAGAAAATTAGTGAGTTTAATATTCACAACCTTTCCTAAATTCTTTTTTCCACCTGCATCAGTTTTCATCTTTATTTCTTCAGTGTTCAAATTTTTAATTTAGATAAAGTAACCAAATTTTTTCCACACAAAGTTCTTTCTAGTCACATCAAGCACCTCATTGCCAGCACAGTTTATGAGCAGAGTGCCTGCAATACCTGTGCATGATTAGCTAATGTTCACTCTCTTTGGTACCATGTCTTTTCAATGTACATAGTTCCAACAGGTCTGTAAATCATGTTACTGTATGTCAAACTGTAAAAGTGCTGACCTAGCTTTAGATGTACCTTTTGAAAACAGGACCTTGCACTCAGTCCCATTTTTGAGAAGATATTACAAAAAACTAGTTTTGTTTGTTATTTGAAGTTTGATGATATACTTCATATTTCTGCTACTGAATAAGTAGATAATGCACAGTGAACCAACCCTGCCTTGTCTTTTTGCAGAATTCTTGATGTGGAAAGGGCTGTAATCAAGTGGCTGGGAGATAATTTGTAAGGAATGAGGGGCCTCCTGAAAAATATTTTGCCCCTTCCCAAAAATTTCTGTTACCAATGTTACTATTGTACTTGCTTCTGCCCAGGCCAAGGGTTGTTTTTCCTTCCCCCCCCCCCCCATTCAAGATGCCTCCTTGACTGTGAATTCTGGCAAAGGGCCTGTTTATAGGCGTGACATATTTGTAAAATTTTCTTTTCTAGTTGCTACTAATGGTGCATTGCTTATTGTGTGCCTTATTTATGACTGTGTCATATGTGTAAACATTGTAGGCCAACATATATACTTTGATGAAATTGCTATTTTTACACATTGCATGTGGTTTGTACTCATGTACCCTTCTCTGAGTGAGTGAGTCGAATTGCAATGGTAATTTCTTCACTGTGTAGATTACAGAAGTAAATGTTACAAATACTGGCAATAACAGTAAAGCTAAGAGCTTAAATAATGGTAACAATTGTGTACTAAATGCAACAACAGGTCATAGGTAGTTTATTCCTCATCAATGGATTATTAGGGCCTACATAGCATGGATAGCTTGCTTTTATGAAGCTGCAGGCTAATCCTTTTAATACCCATTTCAGGGAGTACAGTTGTTACTAACAAAGAAATAATTGAAAAAGGGGTACCTGGTACTTGCTTTGCCTGTACAGAGTTGTGAATCACTGGTCATATCACAGTCATTGTCTCATCAAACACTGATTACCATAGAGCTTAATAAGCACCTTTGCATGGGCATGAGACTAGAATTCAATAGGAAGATTTATCCATCAGGCAACATAAGACTAAGTCTACATATCTCACCCAGGAAAATGGCCTTTTCCCAGGGAACTTTGGCTAAATGAGCCTATTGAATTCTAGCGGCATGTGGAGTGGGTCCCCAGGCTGAATTAAATATGTCCCTGTGGAACTTTCCCACTTGCCATTTTCTGCTGATATTCAAGTTGGTGCTGACATATGGGGACTTTCAGTTGGTGGTTATAAAGAGAGGGGTTACCTGTGTACTAACAGGAAATTTTTCCTCTGAGAATATTATGAAGGGTGTAAAACCCATATTATGAGGAGAGGATTTCTAGGTAGCTAGTATTCCTGAAATTCATAAATTATAATCTGCTGTCATTTCACAATGTAACAATGAGATTTTGCATCTGTAGCACTATATAGTTTATTTTGTTCCTCACAAAATTTCATTTCAAACACAAAAGTTACCCTTCATCTTAAGTTTTCCTCTGGCTTGCTTAAGAGTGAAGAATAACATTTCATATCCCTTAAACCTCATCATTCTAGTTTGTTATCAACAGGCAAAAAACAACCCCCGTGTAGTGATAAAAAATAGCCTAAGGTAACATCATGGGTTTGTAGTAAACCTCAGTAAGACAAAGATAAGGTGAGGTTTGAAAAATGTTTTGTCAGCAGAAATGAATTCAGTGTGATCTTGATTTTAGAATGATAGCAGAGAAGTATTTGAAATTTATGGAACAATTTCTTTCACTATATGCATATTTTGTTTCTTACTTTCCACAGGTATATGTGCATGTCTTATATTTCTCAAAGTCCAGCCCATGCACATTGTCAAAGTGTCTTGGATGGAAGATCAAATGGTACTATGCAATTTCACAGAGGTCACTAGTGGCCATGGACTATGCCAAGGACCAAATTCGCATTGATGACCTTTTTGTAATAGGTCAGGTTGGTGGAGATTCTTGTGTGTACCTGTAGTCCTTAGGTTCTTAAAGGCATTGTCTGGTGGTATTTTGTAGGGGTCTGATAGGAAAGATAAAAATTTTTCACTACATGTCATCCAAACCCCATACCAAAACTCCATTCCTAACTCAAGATATCCCTTCCAAAAGACTGGTTACTTTGACAAGAAATACCTCCAGATTTCCTCAAGGTCACAGAACATGAAGCAAAGTGGGCAAATTGTCTTAGATTCCTTTTGTTATTATTTATAATTGGATACCTTGTTTGTCCTTGAAATTTGATACCGTTGGAATGTTTAGATGTTTTTCCGTGTAGATATAGTGTAAAATTGTGCCATACTTATCGTACAGCAAATAAAGTTATGAAATAATCAGTTTAATGATATCAACATTATAAAGAAATACAAAAGCTTCATCTAATCAATTTGCCCAGATGACATCACAGACTTCCCATCATGCACTGCAGAACATGAAAATAAAGCATTTCTTCAAAAATTCATATCTTCCAGATGCAAGATGCAGACCTGCCAACCGTTCCGATTTAATCGGAACCGTTCCGATTTTTGAGTCCGTACATAGCAAAAAATCGGAACGTTCCGATTTCTAGCACCCACCCCAAAATAGTACAAGAAATATCCTTGCAACATAATTATTTAAAACGCATGTCACGCACCTCATTAATGATTCGTGGATCGAACTTGTATGGGCTTTACGTGTACATATATGTAAACACTGTGACCAAGACTTCAGCATGTATGCGACATCCGGCGTGCGCGCTAAAATGTCTCAGGATATGTGCACACTGACAGTACATATCCGTGACGATCGTTGAAGTTAATGCTTTACAAAGCACCACAGCTGCGCCTACGGACCGACCGCGAAGTCCGTGTGGCACCTGTGGTGGTACGTACGTATACGGTATACAAGCAATAAATAGTGCATGTTTGTTTGATAACCAGTGGGACTAATCGCAATGCTGTTGTTTGAGATTAAGAAGGATGAAAAAGAATATTTGAAGATTGAACAAAGAACTTATGACAGTGTTCAATTTTGAACGGAAGACCAGCAACGAAGTTTTTGAGTATTAAACTTTGGACAGTAAGCTGCGAGCCTGCAGGCGTTTTTCGGTACCGTAGTTCGCCGTATCATACTAACGGTAACGTAGCGAAAGTGCGGCAAAGCCAAATAGCACATGTGTGCAGTCTAGCCTAGGCATAGGCTAGGCCTGAACTTAACTGTTACGTTTAGGTCTAACTTTTGAACTACGAAAGTCGCGGAGATTATGAAATAGGTGGGAATTTTTTATATGATTTTTTTTCTGAAAACATGGCATAAACCCCGCCAAGAATCATTCACGTAGGCCAAGGCCTAAACGAAGTTTGTGTTAGGCTAAGTGTGTAACATGACTAACATTACCATGTAGCCTAGCCTGCCCAGCCTAACAGTAACAAGTAACATGATCTGAAAGTTTTATTTTGTGCACTCATGATGCAAAAAGGGATGTAATCAGCACTGCCGGGAACTAGTTCAATTTGCTTACATTATAGACTAACAAAACCTTAGCCTTATCACTGTGATGGGTGTGTTGATTTTTGCATTTTTGTTTAGGCCTGGCTACAATTCCAGCAGACATAGGCCTAGACCTAGGCCTACCAATTATCCAAATTTTTAAAATACAGCCTAAAAAATTTGTAATTTTGCCTGTTTAAAAATTTGATACATATTCCTGAGATATGCCACCGTTTTGAATCTAAGAGTATTTAAACTCCAAAAAATTTCCCCCCCACCCCCTCCCCTTAGACCCCACCCCCAGGCCGGCGGATTCTCCAAAATTGGGCCGCTGTGTTCCTATTCCCAGTTTTCAAATGTTGGCAGGTCTGAAGATGCTATAGAGGTGGGGTTTTCACTGCCTAACACAAAAAATTTTTCTGCTTCTTTGGAAAACATTAAATTTGGTCACCAGAACATTTAAATGGTAGCCAGCCTGCAGGCCATTTGATGTCCATAACATGCACAAAAATGGCCCATGGAGGATTCAAGGTGGTTACAGCCCACGAGACCGAAGGTCCACGAGACCGAAAATGAAATAGGGTTCACGAGACCGAAGGTCCGCGAGACCGAAAATGAAATAAGGTTCACGAGACCGAAGGTCCGCCAGACCGAAAATAAAATAAGGTTCGCGAGACCGAAGGTCCGCGAGACCGAAAATAAAATAAGGTCCGCGAGACCGAAAATAAAATAGGGTCCGCGAGACCGAAAATGAAATAGGGTCCGCGAGACCGAAAATGAAATAGGGTTCACGAGACCGAAATTAAAAATCCGCTCGCGAGGCTGGAACGTTCATGCCAGAAGGGTGGTGTTGCAAGGGCAACGCTTTAGTTTGCAAAATGTAAATACTACAGGGTGCCAGCATTAACTTAAAGCGGAGCGGAGCAGTACGGCGGACTGAAACTTCTGTCGGTCTCGCGGACCCTTTCTCATTTTCGTTCTCGCGGACCATTTCTTATTTTCGGTCTCGCGGACCTTTTCTGGTTTTCGGTCTCGAGGACTTTTTCTGGTTTTCGGTCTCGCGGACCTTTTCTCACTTTCGGTCTTGCGGACCCCTTCTCACTTTCGGTCTCGCGGACCTTTTCTCATTTTCGGTCTCGCGGACCTTTTCTTACTTTCGGTCTCGCGAACCTTTTCTCATTTTCGGTCTCGTGAACCTTTTTTCATTTTCGGTCTCGTGGACCCTTTTTGTTTTTGATTTTCGGTCTCGCGGACCTTCGGTCTCGTGGGATGACCCCTTCAAGGTGCCCAAACTTTTAATGGATCATTAAGAACAACAGCTTTACATTAAACCTTTTTCCAGTATAAGAACAAAAGCAGTTAAACAAATCCCTGGCCACTTCAATCGTGATAAATTTAAGGCAAAAACTGAAGGAAAGTGGCCCATGGCTTGAAATACTTCACATGGCAACCCCTGCTATAGATTATTTGTTTCCAAACCAAACAAAATTTCCATTTTTTTTTGACAGATTATGAAATCAATTACAGCTGATATGTACATTTTATTGAAACTGCTCTAAGGTAGGCATGTTTAGCTTAAAGTTTTTTGATAATTATGTTTATGTCACGCTCAGGTAGTCATTATGTCATGCTCTAAGGTAGGCATTTTTAGCTTAAAGTTTTTTGATAATTATGTTTATGTCACGCTCAGAAATTGACATAATTTTCTTTGCAAAATTAGGAAAACCATTAGAACTCTCCTGCATTTATAGTAAGAGGCATTGACCTTAATTGACTTTGTATATCAAAATCAGTGTCTGGGTATATGGTGTATTAAAACGTTTTGTTCTGAAGTGTTGCAGCATCTGGCCATACCAGGCAGTCTTGAATTCTAGACCAGAGACCACAAGATTCTAAATATGACAATATGAAGAAAGGGATGTATACAGCTATATAGTCAACATTTTAATTACCGCTCATTCATACTATGTATTGCCCATCGGTACATACTCTAGTCCTCTGGTCCAGCACTAGATTGGTCCTAGTACCATTGATGATAGAAGTGACAATTAGGTGCTGTAAGACTATACTGGACCATAGGACCAATGGCCAGTAAAGCCAGTAAAGCCAATGGGATATGCTTCACCAAAGGACCAATTCTCAAGCGGTAGGCTACATATTATATAGAACCAATTATGCAGCTACTGAACTGAGTTTGTCATGGTCACAGTATGAACTAGGACAGTGACCTGTAGGACCGATGAGCTGTATCGGCCTTTTGAGTAACATTGTGGAAGTTGGGGTCTCGGCCAAATCAAATTCTTATAAGGGCTTCAAATTTACAAGAAAAAGTTATTTGGCTGGCCCAGAAGGATGACACACATTTTTTTGAGATGCAAATTGCATTTTGTAATCCATGGGTGCAACAACACTCATGCAGTGGAAGACAGTGTGTTAAAATATATTTTTACTTTAGTTAATTCTTCTTTTTGTTATTTGCCATTTATGTGGCACAGACTTGGACCCAGTTACTTGGACTCAGACTTGAAGGCTCATGGCTTGAGATTAGGCTTCAGGAAGAGGAAGGAATTTTCAAACTCAAAAGGGTGATATTATTGTGCAAGTAAAATGTTTAACCTTAACTTTTTTTACCATGCAGATTTGCATGCCAGTATACCCATGCACAGTGCATATGCTTTGTTAGTTGTTACTTTTGTTTTTATGCGGGTTCACAGAGGAGGAGCCAGTACAATGCCCCTGAGCCCCTCATACCTATGATGATTCAAGTGCTGAAAGAATAATGATCTGAACTTACAAAAATATTCGGTATGACTCTCAGCTAGCTCTTCTTATCTGCAGTCCTCATTATGTAAAGAAAAGTTCCAAGGCAGACAGGCCTGCAGACCCCACTGTTATAAGAGTGCTTAGTGGGACAGCATTGCCTCTGACACAATTGGATCAGAGGAGTGTGAGCCTTTCCCACCCCATCCACCCCCCCCTTTCCTGCCCTTGACCAAATCTTGGGTACAGACCGGTACCTATCGCCAAGCTACTAATTCATCAACCCTTAATAGGTACATCTGTGCACTGTTGCATTCTCTTCTGTTTTGCATCAAGGGTGATACCTTTGTAGAGAGGTGTAGGTGAAATATCTTTGGGCTGCAGCCATAAATTAGCTTTAGCAGGCATTATCAGAACCATTGGAGCCACAAAGGCAAGGAATGTGTGCTACAGCACCCTCAGGAATAATCCAGTGTAGAGGTTTTTGTCTTACGTACAACATCCAAATTAGCTGAGAAAATACCAACAACTCTGGAGCTGAATGGTCCAGCCCTCCCGCCCCCCATCTTGAAATTGAATTCAGTGGTGACACCAGGTGTATAGGCTGCCCCCCTCCCCACCCCCGCCCCCGTTGGGGAAATTATTCCCGTTTCATCGGGGATCAGCTGTTATGTATACGATAAAATATGTAGTCCCTGACAATGGCTAGTCGCCCCAGCGATTTACTTAATTTTGGTCTAAATTAGGGCAAATACTTCAATAAAAATCCCAGAGTTTCCAATTTTCTTCTTTAAAAACTCAAGTTTTTCACATTTTTCATAGGAAAAGCCCAATTTTTTTTTTCAAATTTTCTCCAAAAAGGGCCCAAAATTTTCGGCGCGGCTGGCGCGCCAAAATTTTTCTTTAAACATCGTTTCAGCACTCTGTCACCCTTGTTGAGGCTTAGGATTACTGCCGCCACCCCTGGTTGAATTGTTCTGCCCATGGGCATCTGCAGAAAAAAATTCAGGGAGGGGCAAAAATTTTTGCAAAAAATTTTTAGGGGGGAAAAGCTCCTCGCAAGCATGGTTTGGCACGGAGCGCAAGAAAATTTTGGCCCCAAAGCCTCCCACATTGCTGGAAATGGCACTTCTAAAGCCTATCTACTGCATATAAATAGGGGTAACACTGAGTGAACTGTGAAGAAATGTTGATGTTAATTTTTCTTTATTTTTTGTTTTTTCAAATTTTTCATTTTCCAGGGGAGGGCAAGTGCCCCCCTTGCCCCTACCTGCGGACGCCCATGGTTCTGCCCCCCCCCCCACCCTTCTTATTTCAAACCTTCCAACCTGCAGTTGCTCCTCAGAAATTTCCAAAATATAATTTTGTCCTGTCATTCTTTGGTTATTAAAAAAGCTTAAAGGGGAAATGCAGTCACCCCAACTTGAAGTAGTGTAGTAGACTGTCCTGTTTCATGATTGGCTCTTGAGAGTCATGTGACAATATTTTTTCTCCTAAAATGTGAAATTTACTAGAAGTAAGTGATTGGTTTACCTTAAATGTGCAATACTGAAGTCCTAAAATATTATGAAAGATACTTTGGAGAGAAATAAGAAGAAAATTGTGAGATTTAGCTGTTGCTTCAAAATAAGTGTCGGGCGACTGCTCTTGCCCTTTAAAGGTTAATATTTAGATGGAACCTATAAGGTATCAGTACGAAGTCCCTTAAAGATAAAATGCAGTCAGTTATTTGAATAAGTGTATAGTACCTGTCATTCTAGTTAAGGAGTACTGGCTGTTATCAATATGTGACAATGTTTTTGTAAAACATATTCATGCAGAATAAACACCATGGTTTACATTCAATATTCAATTGCTTTTAATACAGAAACATAATGGAAGATACTAATTGTGGGCAAAATATGAGATCTGTAAGACTTTGCTAATTTTTGAAAATAAACTTGGGGTGACTGCTTTTCTCCCTTTAATTTCCCTACAATATGGGAGGTATTAATTTTGCCAATTGTTTTTTCCTTGATAGGTACACTAAAGACTAACTGATGGTGCCACTCTGCTGAAAATTTCTTTGTACAGCCGTGCATGCACCAACTTCCTTATTAACATAATTTACATGTAGAATTCACAAATATTGCAATTAGCAACCTTTATGCAATTGTGTGCATATAACAGAGGTACTAGGTTATGATAAAAAGTAGTATTTACTCTGGGATGTATTATGAATACTGTAAAAAGTTGATTTCCAGTGATGAGGTAATGATGGCGTACAATTCTGCAGTTATTCTTGAAACGCATGCTGCCCTCAGTCTAACATAATTTTTAAACATGTTAGCATCAGAAATCAGTGGTGAGAATTGCCCAGGCACAGTTAGTATCAGAGACAACTAATTTTCCTTTTCCTTTCTTTTTTTTCCAGTCAAATAAAAAGGCAAAATCTGTTATTGTCTGTCCTGGATCCTGTGTTTTGGTGTGTTATTGTTTTTATTGATTGCCCTTGCCTTTTATTTTTGTCCTGATGTCTTCGGCATCACATTTTCTTCAAATTGAGTAATGGAAGTTAATTATGTGAGCTGGCCTTAAGATCTTAACTTATGTCAGGGTCTTGCATCTGGGGTGTTAGGGGCAGGAGCTAAGGACCCTCCTGTCCTCTTCTTTCCGGTACTCCACTGACTTTGTACAGCAGTTTTTGTTCATATTTGGCTATAACATTGATTTGGAGCCAGGAGGAGGAGGGGGAGAGGGAGATTGGGACCTTCATGCCTTCTTCTTCCAATACTGTGTCATTAAATTATAATTAAATTTTGTTTTTGGTATTCTCAGGAGAGTGGAGAAGAGACCGGCCCTCCTACCCTTTTCTCCCAAGATGCATGCATGGTTAATGACCTTATGTTTACTTTTTTTAGAGTAAGATCCACAATTCAAGTTGTATTTTCAGTCCGTCTTTTCAGGATGTAATAATAAAAACAGCTCACCATTCCTCCCCCCTACTCCCCCACCCCACTGGAAGGAGTATCTGGTGTGCCTGTAATCAAGTGTAATGGCAGTGAGTACTAGATCACCCAAACAAGGCACAACCACCGCCCAATGCGGTATTCCATTGTTTGTGTAGTATGGTCTTTGCCATCTTGTCAGTCATATCACATTCTTTCAAATCATGATGAGTGGGCAGGTTTGTGAAAGTCTACCCACCAAATACAATGTGCACAAGTAAGGTGTAAGAATTGGTCATGGAGACCACATATTCAATCATGGAAAGTCATTGAATTTCATTTCCAGATTTCTGTAAAAACACTTATAAAAACAGATAGGTGAAACTAATACTCTATGTCTTTGTGTCTTTCTTGTTTGCATCTAACTTAACAGTGGTCTTTAATTAAATCATAACGAGCATTATAAGAACAGTTTCATTTGGGGAGGCTCAAGTTAAGTCTTTCGCCTGAAATTGTACACACATGTGTATGCCAGGAAAATGGCACATATTTACGTGTAAATAAAATATCACATGGGGTGAGGGGCTGCTACCCAGGGTAGTCCTAGCTGGTATGTCTATGATCCCATTCATGATGGACAGTAGCCTAACAAATCTCTGCATACATATTTTCACAAACAAATGTTTTGTTGTAAGTTATCAAGTATTCAAGATCAATGACAACACTTATTTCTTCAGTATGACTCCATCCCTACCCGACTCCCTCCCCCAACCCCCTCCTCCCTTCCATCTCTTCTTAAGGACCCACAATATGAACATTGTGTGATAGAATGAATACCATGCAACTCCAGATATCATCAAGAGGATTACACATTTATTTTTATCATCTGGGAAAGCATAGACATCTAAACTGCTCACAATGCATATCCTGATTTTGAAGGAATATAAAACATCAAACAAAAAAATGTGAAATAATTCTGTATTCAGTTACTGTGTATTAAGCTACACACTTTATAATAACTGCTGGCACTACACATCAGAAAATTAGAAAATGTATCATTTTTATATATGATAAATATATTCTCACTGTATTTGTATTCAATATTGATCCAACTGATCAGACAAAACTTTTACATGACAAAAAAGGATTCCTAGTATCCAGAGCCCTAGAACATTTTCTTGATTTATAAACAATACAAGTATTTACAACATTTTTCATTATCAAAATAAAATCTTTTGGGCTTTTAGGACTTTAATCCTGTCCCAACCAGTATTTTTTGCCCTGGACACCACTAAAGGCAATGAATGACACATCTTTGGTCCACTCTTTCCAAAATGTAACAATCTATGAGTAATTACAGTAAGACAGGGAATTGTGATATTGGAAGCACCAGGTAAAAAGAGAAAAAAAAACCAATTGGAACCATAAAACCCTACTGTAGAGTTTAAAATTATCATGCTTAACTGCTTCAAATTTCACTTTTGTCAGGTATTAAATATGAACACAGGTACATCTGGCATATCACATATCATCTAGGACGGAGTTGAAAGGTAACGAGAAACAACTTTAATATTTTTCCAAATACTGCACAATGGAAGATGGAATCCTCGCCCTTCCCTTCCCCCAATTGGACTAATTTTGTCATGTTAACAATGGGGAACAGAGGACGCATCCCCCTCACTTTTTTGGAAGGGAAGGACGTCTCCCTCCCCCCCCCCCACACACACACACGCTTTTTCAGTAATATATAGTCTAAAATAGATTACGAATTGATACTACATTTTAAAAGCTAAATTGTGAGCAAATATGGCACCATTTGCCGTATAGGCCCTTCCAATTTCCCTTTTTTTTCAAGAGGGGAACCCCTCCCCATCGACCCCTCCCCATAGACCCCTCCCCAGGACGGCAATTCGCACATGGTTAAAGCCCCCCCAACCTTTGGAGATGGATCCACGCATGCATGGGAGTGGACTCTGTTTGCTCAGCTTCCCAAACAAACTGGGATATGACTGCACATGGAATACGCCGCTGCAAGATTGAAACTAGACTCACAAACCAGGTAAACTTCGGAGAAAATACACCGAAGCATTTCCACCCCCTTTGTTTACAATTTTCATATTAGTTGAAGATTCTCTTTAAATGCCTTTGTTTAGGATAGTTTAATGGGATAAGATGTTTGCAAAAAGCGGGTCCTTTTACCGTCTCTTTTTCGCATTCAGGTCAGGAGTAGCATGGGCGTAGGAGCCCAAGTTGATTTGGGGGGGGGGGGGGCTGCAACGACTTGCCCGAAAAATAAAAATTAAAATTTCCGCGAGCTCCAACATGCGTTCAACATGTTAATTAACGTATCATACAGGCATGCATCGGTTATCACACCGCATGTAAATTACAATCATTTGCCGTGTTACTACCCTTCCATATTGATTATAACTTTGGAGGAAGTCAATAACAATGATAATAATCAGTGGCATAGCCAGGATTTCTCTCATGGAGGAGAGGGGCATGCATTATGTTGTGTGATCGCCGGCCTGGGGGGATCGAGGGATCTAAGGAGGGCACGGTGTCCCTCCCTTTTGAAAATTTTTGAAAAATTAAGTGTCCTTACATGCAATCCGGTGCCACATATGCTACCAATTGAAGTAAAATTTGTGTTAAAAGTTTACGTATTTGTGTTAAAAAATTACGTATTTTAGGTACTAAAAAATATCGGCATCAGTGAGGGGGGCATGGCCAAATGGCCCCCTAAATACACCACTGATAATCACATAAGTGTTCTCATTAAAAAACACACTGGTAACTTAATACCGAATATGTAGGTGCTAGTGCAATTCAAATCAAAACTTTATTTTGATTACCAAAGTACTGTAGTTTTTAAACTATTGACTACCTTTAGGTACATCATCGTACGTATTATTTTCCTTTCAGTAGATGCCCGAAAAATTCTCAGCATATTGCCCGAATTTTCACAAAAATATTTGATTTGGGGCTACTGCAGCCCCCTGCCTCCTACCAGTAGAGTAACGTATGGGGGCAGGAGCTGTTCCCCCACTTGTAGTCCTGGGATGGTCTGTCGGTACCATGGGCGTAAATCCCGGGGGGATGGGGGGATATATCCCCCAACATTTGACTAGGGGGGATGGCCCATGCAATCATCCCCCCAATGTTTCAGTCTACAGATACGTGTATGGTGGAAAGTATATTTTATTCTTCATTTTCGTAAGATTTTTTTCCATCTCGCTTCACTTTCTATCACAAATGTTTCTCAAACTATCAGAATTTTAGTAAATCGTTGGCAATCTATCAAAATTTTCGCGCGCTTCCAACCTTACGTCAGTGTTACTTATATTGTCAATATCCTCCGATAGCAACTTTCGGAAAAGCACAGCAGCAAAAAGTTGAAAGTTTACGAATTAACAGGTAAAACACTGGCTTGTGGCAGTGGCATGTAGGTTTGTTGGGCAATTGAAAGTGTCACGATGTAGAGTCTGAATGCAGGTTTTGTAATGGGAATATTATTCGTTTACACTCCATGTCATGACCATTATTAAGGTAATAATACACGAAACTGTTCAGATCACGGCACTTTCCGAAGACCAGAGATACATCCCTAAACATCTGTGGGGCCCTCGCATCAATATGGGATCTTTCAATCTAATATGTAGCATGATGTAGAAGGTTGAAAGTACGTATCTGCCGTTAAACATTTTTCCAAAAATTTTTACCAGAGCTTCGCCAGTTCGCGCTGAGCCGTTATCGGTATAGATGGTGATTGTTAATATACTTATGACGAAAACAGCACTCTGTAACGCTCTTATTAGTCCTTCACCCCTTTTGCTACACCTATCAGGGAGGTCTAATATCACCTCCCTACACCTATACTCTTCCTCCGTCCCATTTTCAATTGCTGGCAGCTGTTCGCCCGGATTTTAGTTCAAAAGTAGTAAAAATACGATAGTTGTAAAGTGTTCGGCGGCGTACTCTATTATCATTTGGATGTCAGGTAGGATACGCATTGTCATTGCCCCCACCCCCGCCCCAATTATTATGATTAATGCAGAGCTTCCAGGAGGTCCTATTCAGGTATCTGCTAGCCTTAGGTGCCCTTTCATAATGCACAATGAAGGAAAAGACATATTTCGTAATAACTCAAGAATGTTTCTGTGGACTCCACGCACACATTTTTGTGTAAAAACTTTCCCGAAATAGAAGGCAGTAAAATAGACAGAAGGGAGGGGGGCTTCAGGAGATTTGTTGACAACGTATCTGTCTCTTAATAGACAACATATTCTCTTTTACCTACCAAAAATTAGCATTCACTAAATTATGGACATTTTCCGGCCATATATGATCAGTTCCAAAGCATCCCAAAGATAGCACCATTTTGCATCTAAAAGACCTTAAATTAATAAAAAAAATTCCTCAAGGGGAGGGGGAACCTCTTCCCCAGGACAACACCTTTATGTAGTGACAAACGAAAGATCAAAACTGCTGCATGCAAATGCAGGAACGCATAAAAAATAAAGGTGTAATTTACGCAGACTTGGGGGAACTGAGGTATTATTACGACATCATCTATGGTGCCCCAAATCACAAAAAATCTGGCGACGCCACTGATCTCAAGCCAACTTGTAGGTCTTTTAATGATCTCCGAATTCAAAATCCAGTTGTCTGGGATGACCCTATATGTTGATCCCTGCCTTTTTGAGCTTAACAGGACATTGTTGCTCTTGTACAATTCCAATCCGGTGCAGCTTATCGACGAGTGCTCAAAATAGCAGTTCCAAAACGTATGAATATACCAATAGCCTACCAAAAAAGATTACCACTGAAATTAACCCCTTAAAACAGTCTTCCTGGCACTTCTGAGACATTAAAACCCAGGAGCTTCCGGGGGCTTCGCCCCCTGGACCCCCACCAGGGGCCCTAAGGCGGGCCCTGGACCCCACCCGTCATGAGCTCGCGCTTCGCGCTCGCCGTGCACGCTTCGCGTGCACATGTTCCACATTTGCGATAGTTCACCCCATCCCCCCAAAAGTTGAAAAGAAATCTACGCCCCTGGTCGGTACATTTGCTGATCTTGTCGGTATATCCGCCCGGTGAGGACGGCGACTAGTCTCCCCGACGGTTTACCTGTTTTTGCTCTCAAGAGGACAATTTCTCTAGTAGGAACCCAAAATTTCCGGCGCGCTACGTGCGCTGTAGAGTCACACCAGTTTCTCCAATAGTTCCATTCTACATAGCTAAATAGCATAAGTCCTGTCACCCTTACCAAGGAACATGTAGGCACAGTGGACAATTTATGTAGAGGTCGTAAATTTCATCCCATAGCCTATCGCAAAGCCTAGTTACGGTTGTCTTGTGTGTGTCATGCGTTAATGTCAGTTGGTGAGGGACTCACGGAGCAAAGTTCGGCTATTTCAGAGGGTAGTCCAGGTGGCTTCGATACAATGCATTTTATCCCCGATACGGTCCACAGCCCCTACAGTTTTTATTTGTTTTTCTTTTTGTTCTTAATGATTGTGTACGTTTTATTGTAAGCCTACTCAAAATTTTCTCCCGCTTCGCGCGCTTTGCAATTTTCGGTAGGCCTACGCTTTACCCACTCTTTCTCAGTTCTGTTACTTACATCTAAATTTAGAACAAACCCTTTCCATCTTTTCAAGTAACTTAATAAGTAAAATACATGGATTTATGTAAATATCAGGAATTTCATCTCATTTCGCTAAACATAGGTAATGTTCTCTTCGTGTCTGTCGTGCAGTACGGCTAGTGACTCGAGGAGGGAAGTAGATTACAATGTAAGTTGTGCCTGATAGGGCCCAACTGCCAGGGCAATTGACATATATATAAGCTTTAAATAAGTATAAATTCTTTTTAGTGTCGGCTTACCCAAAAAATTCGAGCGCTTCGCGCGTTTTTTCGGTTTAGATTCAGGGAAAAACATTAGCGCGGAACTATTTCCCTCTAGTTTATAAAAATTTATGCAATGTATGCCCCGCAATGGCATGGTACAGTACACAGGTTTTCCCCAAATCCTCCCTCACCAACCCCTCGACGCTGTCGGGGCTTTGAGTCGCTGGCCCTCCCTTCGGGGAGTCTGCCCCCGTCGGGCAAATCCTGGTGCCACCCCTGGGTGGATGGAGGGAGGGTCATGGGTGCGAGGGTGACTTGTTAAGTGATAACCCTTTGAAAATGTGTCGGTACATTGACTTTATGCTGTCGGTACATTTACCTTATTTTCATCCCTGCCCCCCCCCCACTTTTATCACCCCAGTTACACTACTGCCTCCTACGCCTATGATTAGTAGGGCTTGTAGCAACTTACTCAGATGTGGAGGGGCAAAAAGTATGTTACTTTGAAGGACTTTCATGGATAGAACAGACCATTTGTCATTGTGATTATAGCTGTGGCAAAGTGTGAGGGCTTTTAAGGGGGGTGCATGGCCTTAATATGTCCTCCGTAGCAGCTCGGCGTAGCTACAGGAATGGGACCAGAATTTGCCCCAGGGAGGGGGTAGTTCCCCGACATCGAGCCAGCAACATGAATTCCTGGCAAATATGACGGTCAGTGACGGAGGATGGCAAGCGCAAACTTTGCGGGGCGCGAAGTACGCCGAAAATTGGGATTTCTATTGAAGAAATTTGAAATAGTTTCCACTGAGGAAAGCTTGAAAATTGTGGGTTTTTATTGAAGAAAATTTGTTGGATTTATGGTAGAATGTGCCTTCCTCGAGAGCAAAATAAAGTAAACCGTCTGGACGAGTG
Source organism: Holothuria leucospilota (assembly GCA_029531755.1). Classification (NCBI taxonomy): domain Eukaryota; kingdom Metazoa; phylum Echinodermata; class Holothuroidea; order Aspidochirotida; family Holothuriidae; genus Holothuria; species Holothuria leucospilota. The sequence continues at coordinate 1,118,873 of CM055976.1, read as the reverse complement.
GTCGCCGTCTAGGATGAAAGGCTCTAGTTAACTACCCATTAAATAAGGCTGCCCAGGCGAAATTGGAAAATTTATTTCCCAACATGAAATTGTAGCCCCCTGACCCCATCTGGTGCCATCTATGAGTAACTGCGGTCTGCAGGTGTAGAATCATCCGTCATCATCAAGTTCGGAACCTTTCATGTGAAACCCCCTTTTATTTGTCTATGCAGTCATGTTTAAAAAAATGGAGGCCTGGAGCAACAATTAATGTTTACTATTTACCATTGAAAGTACTCTGGAACATATCGTCCGGATTTGGGTTTGGCACGCAGCGCTTCAAACTGAGCTGGAATCGTTACCATAGTAGAACATCCGAGGGACAGGGCCGCCGACAGGGGGGACAAATATCCCGGGCCCCGGGCAATTTGGGGGGCCCGGGAAAACTGATCATAAAATATATTATACCATATCGAATTATTTCCCCGATCTTCACGCCTAGCTACAGGGAAATACGGAGGAATTTTGGGAATTTGAAAATCACAGGACTACGGTCAAACTTATTATTAGGCCAAACTTGGCCGATTTTACGAAAAATTTGGCAGATACTCGTTCACACAAACTGACAACGTCAGCGCACATTCATAAACTGTCGTCACGATTCACGACGCACGACGCATGAGCATCGCAACCAGGGGACGGATCTAGGGGACCGACCAGGCCCCGCCCCCCCCCCCTTTTTGTAAATGCAAAAAAACAAAATGAAAGGGAAAAAAGAGAAAGAACGGAAAAGAGAAGAGATAGAGAGAAGGACAGAGAGTGGAGTGATAGAGGATGAAGCTGCAATTAGCAACCTCGAAGCATGGGAGTCACTGTAGCGCACAGCAGATCAGTTTGAACGTCGATTGGGACGCTCACACGCATGCTATCTTGTATCGTATTGATTGGATACAATCAATACGATACAATACCGATACAATACCATCAGCCAATCGAAAAATACCTTACAAGACAGTGCGCATCAGTTGGAATGGGCTGCTATTATTGTCCGGCAAGAGCCATTTCCGGCCATCTGGGATGTATTAAAACCTCAAATTTTCTTGGAACGCTCCGCGTCAACCTATGGTGGCGCTCCGCTTAGATGGTAAACGCAGTGACGTACACGGGGGGGGGGAGGCCATTGGGCCATGTCCCCCTCACTGATGCCGATTTCTTTTTTAGTTCCTAAAAACACGTAAACTTTTTAACACAAATTTTACTTCAAAAAAGGTAGCATATGTGGCACCAGATTGCATGTAAGGACACGTAATTTTTCAAAAATTTTCAAAGGGGAGGGGGACAACCTCCACTTAGACCCCTCCCCCAGGCCGACGATCACACAACATACTGCATGCCCCCCCCCCCAAAGGGCGAGAAATCCTGGGTACGCCACTCAGTAAAACGGTATTCAAACTTGCAACCCTTGGGCCAAAAGTCCCACCAGCTGAGCTAAATCCGTCTTCACAGAAATGTGTAATAAAATAAAATCAAACTTTACATTTTGTTCACAGAAATTGCACTTCTTGATGGCTGCTATCAAGCCTGGCAAGTGCCATTTCCGGCGATCTGGGATGCATTAAATTCTCAAATTTTCTTGGTGCGCCCCCAAACAAAAATCCCTAGCTACGCCACTGCAAATAGAATTAAAATGGAATATCATGCGAATTACAAGGCCTTAGAAGTGTCTTTTCCGGCTATCTTGGATGTGTTTTTACCCAAATTTTCTGGTATGCTACGCGTAGGCGGCGGAAGCGGGGGAACGGGGGGGGGGGGACACGTCCCTCCCTAAAATTTTCAGTGAGGGGGACGTCCCTCCATAAATAAATTCCTAAGGAGAAAAATGAGGAGTTATAGATTAAGTAAAAATCAGCAATCAACAAGTATAACCATAATCAATGACAAACTAAATGGCCAAATGCTCTTCTGTCAGTTAATTAATCCCTCGATTTTTCTCTGAAAGACGTTAAGATTGCCCTACAGTGCAACGTCACCAACAAAATTTTATTTAGAAATATAGTGGTCGGAATCATTACAATTCGGTCATCCAGTTTTGATACTATGTAAGGCCTACAATAATACCATCATTACACTGCCTGGACGTACCCCAAGACAAGAACAGGGCTGCCAAGTCTCGTGCATTTTGGGTCATTTTCACTTTCTCAGCTGAGTCCACGCAAAACAAGAAATTAGGCAGAGGGGAACACGCACGTGATAAAACGCACATTTACGCCCACATGTCAATGCAAGGTACCTGGGTCCTGGCATCAACTCGAACTAAGATATGGGTCACAAATATTTGAGGAAGTCCCTCAATATTCACCAAGTTAGTACATGACTATAAGATTTGATTAGATGCCTTGAACAGGATGCATTGTAGTAAGGCACTGTACCTATGATAACTGTCTTCTGTTAATAACTTGTGGAAAAATTAATGTGTTGAGAGTTGAGACATGAAATTATATGAAGCAGAAAATGCAAAAATAAGACATGGGAAGTGCTATTTCCGGCGATCTGGGAGGTCTATTTTGTCAAAAATTTTCTTGTACGCTCCGCGCCAACTGATGGTGGCGCTCCGCTTAGATGGTATAGTGCCGTCAATCACAGGTCGAACAACTTTGCCCCCCCCCCTTTTCAAAAATCCTGGATCCGCCCCTGGCAACAGACTTGGCTCTCAGAGTCAACTTCCGTCATGTTATGGACAGTTTTGCCATGAATAAGGCCCGAAGAGTAAAATTTCCATTAGAAAATGAAGAGCTGCGAAATACAAGGTGACGTCGCTGAGACGATCAGATGATTGAGTTCTGGTGGAAATATGGATTCAATTTGGAAGTGACTTACAGTGACTATCCTATGTGTATGATGTATAATGATCATCATTTTCAAATTGAATGTATAGCTGGGGTATTCCACCTCTACGCCACACGGTTTGGGTTGGTATAAGTACTCACGGTGGAGGGGGGGGGGGGCATGGACAGTGTAAACACCCGGCAGGTATTCTAGAAAAAAATCCTGTATGAAAGTACCAATCGTGGTGGAGCTCTAGTGTCAATGGTTATTCAGGTGAACTACCACACTTTGATGAGAGGGGGCCCGCATTGAAATTTTGTACCGGGGCCCGGATCGGCTGTCGGCGGCCCTGTCGAGGGATGATTAACCCCTGAATGGGTCCGATCCGGTGGACGATATACTAAGGGGTGATCTACTCTTGTACCGATTTCACATGGTAACAGAGATTTCAATTCTCAATATCGATCATCCATACCGATTTTTAGAAAAGACGGTATTGTTTACAAAACTGTACGCTACTGATTTAAATATAAAAAAAAAAGTGCTTGGCTAAAAATACCTTCCTGATTAACAGAAATGATCCTTCCCACTTGCCGATAATGACCACCTTTGGAACATTTCGTTCGACCTAAAATGTATTACGGTACGATTAAACGATTTTAATGAAAAGCCGCAATATCGATAATAGCGAATTAGTAAACATCTGAAAAAGGGTGCACGCACTCTGTTGAGACGGCCGTCGAGCGCCCCTTGACAACATGGAAGCTCCGCCTCTGCGCCTAGATACAGTAGGTATTACATAAAAGAGTTCAATGCAAATCAAGAAACATCAAGAAACATTGAACAAATAAAAAACGTGACTCGATTTTGGACACCACACTAGCAAAACTGCCCATTATTAATGGACAAAGAAAAGGTAAAAGCTCCATGGTTCGTTCTTCGCGTTGCAGTTGAGTGCCGCCAGCTGACGACGTGCTCGTAACAGGCTCTGCTGACAGTCACCTTCTTAGAATGCAGGGTGACCTTGAGACAGGGTTGATCATTGCTGTTATAATGGACGTTGTTGTCAAGGACGTGTGCCTTCCGTCCTCGACAAACACAAATACACGTAAATGGGGGAGCAAGGTCGACGCTAGAGGGGTGTATGTGTGGGGTGTGTGACACCCCCCCCCAAGATCCACGCAGTCGGCAAAATCTGCACTAGTCGGCAAAATGAAGGAAAGAGGGAAGTGCAAACGAAGGAAAGTTAGAGGGAAGAAAAAAGAGGAAATAAGAGAAAAAAGAGGAGAGAGAAGAGGGAGAGAGAAAGACCAAGCGAACAGAGAAAAGAACAGGGGAGGGAGGGAAAAAAACAGGACAAGAGAAAGGTGTTGGTGCAGACGGAAGACAGGAGATTGGAATGCATTTGTAGACAACGTTTATCACAATATTTTCAAAGCCCGTAACCAACACTTTTTCAAACTTAAAACGTATTCTGTCGGCAAAAAAGCTACGTAGGGCTTTTCAGTATCATTGTATACTAAGGGAGTTCATCGTTCATGTGGTATTCTGGCATTCAGTCGGTAAATTCTGTACCAGTCTGAAAAATGAAGGAAACATGAGTAAAAGAAGTGAAAGAAAGAGGACAATTTCTGTGATCAGAACCCAAAATTTTCGACGCCCTACGCGCGCAGTAATGTCACTCCAGTTTCTTCAGTAATTCCATTCCACATAGCTAGATAGCATAAGTCCTGTCAACCTTACCAAGTAACATGTATAGGCAGGGTACACAGGTTAAGTAGAGGTCGTAAATTCCATCCCATATCGCAAAGACTAGTTGCTGTTCTCTTGTTGTGTCATGCGGTACGGTCAGTTAGTGAGCGACTCATGGAGCAAAGTTTGGCTATTTCCAGGCGCGGATCCAGGGGCCTGCCCCCCCCCCCTCGCCACGAGAAAAAACGAAAGGAGAAAAAAAGAAGAAAAAGAAAAAAGAAAAGGAGAAAGAAAAATTAAGAGCAAAAAATGAATGAAAGTGTCTAAGGACGTATTCAAAGTATATATTTCTGTAGGGGTTGGGTGGAGCTATAGCTGGATTATCTCTTTAGATCTCTTTCAAAGTGGTTGGCGACGAAAGGAGAGCTACAATGTTCTAAAACAGGTGAATAGCTAAGTAATGATCCTTGACTTAAGATCTAAATAAATAAACATCGTAACATAGGCATAATGGGCACGGCTAGCTGCACTGAAATTGAGTAACAATTTTGTGTTAAAGAGTGAACTTTTTTTATCTAAAGGGATTGAGAGGCAAAGTTTTCGCCATACAGACCTTGCAGAATGAATACAGAAGACAAGCTGTCAGGCGACGTGCTATTGTGCACAGTGGCACCAGCTGTTGCAGCCTTGCAGGCAAAGTAGCGGCGTGCATACCCTATTCGATTTCGAAACTGTCTGAAAAGTTTTAAAATGAACTCAAAAGCTACAGACAGTGGCGTCGGCACAGTGGGAAATGGGTGACGTGTGTCCCCCTCCCCCATCCATTCTTGACCCATCCATTCTTGAAAATTTTTTAAAATGGTCACAAAAGTCGTTTAAACTACAGATTTCTGTGGAGGATGTAGGGTGAGATGTATTTTTGATGATTGGTTTATTTGTTCTAACCATTTTCTTTCACAAACTGTTCTCAAACTATCATTAGTTTTGGAAATTCTTGACAAATTCCAAATTTTCGCACGCTCCGCTAGCGTCAAGCCTTGTTTCAGAGTTGTCCTTATTATCAATAGCTTTCGGAAACTACTCACCGGGGAACAAAATAGCAAAAGTGCTTTTTAAGAATTCTCAGTTAGAAGATTCGTTTCTGAATAGCATAGGTTGGTGGGAAAGTGGCATTGTCCGATGCAGGGTTCTGAATGCAGGTTTTGTCATGGACTAATATTTTTATTCAAAATTTCGGCGCGCTTCGCGTGCATACGACAGGGTTTACACCCGATTTTATATACCATTGACAAAGCTATGACGCAAGAAATTATTCCAATGCAAACATTTTTTCTAAAAAGTACGTCTCCTTCTCTGTAGGGCTCTCATCATTATGGGATCTTTGACTAATCTGGTCTAGCACATGATTTGAAAGATTGAAAGTACGTAATTACCGTTGCTTATTTTCCAAACATTTCACCGCGACGTTTAATAACGAAACGAATTTTGCCTGTCCACCATCCCTGTTGCTATACCTAAAAAGAAGGTGATTTCTCATATCTCCTCCCATATGGATGTCGGGTAGTGAGAATCCCGTTGGTCCCTCTTTTGTATACTGTAACTAATTCAGAGCTCATGGAAGACTCTATACTGTTCTCTGTCAACCTTGGATATCCTTTTAAAATGTAAGGGAAAAATTTTATTATAGTCCAAGAATGTTTCTGTGGACTCCACGCACTGGTATGATATGCGTGTACAATTTTCCCATGGCCGTGGATCATGGGGGGACGGGGGACGCGTCCACCTCATTTTTTGGAAGGGGGGACATCATCAAAAAGCCCCCTTCACTTTTTCAAAAAGGGTGGAACAGACTGAAATTATGCCTGGGAAAACGAAATTTTTAGAAGAAAAATAACCTAAAAATCCTACAATTTTGTTGCACCAAATCTCATCCGAGGGCATTCAGTTCTAGAAAAATTTCCCTTAGACCCTCCCCTATGCCGACGATCACAAAACTTATTGCCTCCCCGTGACGCAAATTCTGGTTACCACCACTGATTCTTCCAACAGGACGGCGATTCACAAATGTGAAAAAGTCCCTCCCCCCCCCCCCCCCCCAACTTTTGGAGATGGATCTACGCCCATGATTTTTCCTGGGACTTAAGGAGGTTTGAAGACAATATATTAATCGTCTCTTACTCCCCCCTTTTCACCCGAACAAAAGTTAGAATTCACTAAATTGTGGACATTTTTTAAACATACAATCACTTTAGAATGACCCAAAGATACCACCATTTTGCATATAGGCCCCCTAAAATTGTCAAAAATTTCTCAAAGGGGGCGGATAAACCCCTTCCTTTGCACTCTCATGTACTAACAAGAAAAGGTTTTCCCACTCTTGTATATAGCGTATACAAAATCCCACTGCCTAAAAAGGCACTGTTTAGCAGTTATCTGCGATTTCCCCAATCAGTAACTCCTGCCGGCACCATCGGTCATAGATTTCTGAAGGGTATACCCTTCAGAAATCCATAAAGAAGGTGATATATCATCTCTCCTCCCATGTGGACGTCAGGTTGTGAGAGTCCTGTTGGTCCCCCTTTTCACTGTACAATTAATGCAGAGCTCCCGGGAGGCTCTATACCGAAAATTTTCGGCGCGCTTCGCTGTTTACGCTTACGGAGAGAGGTACGTTTTTATTGAGTGATGGATTTATTTTTATCACTTTTTTACCAAAAATTATTTGAAATCTTTCACGGTTTTTGCAAAGTCTTCTCAATATTTCTTGATTTTCGCTTGATCTGCGCACTTTTAGCCTTGAATTGCTCCTTTTACTATCAATAAGGTCCCAAACGTATTCGCATTACTCATCGGTGGGGTTCTACCATAAGCCAATTATTCGTGTGCATAAACGTGATTTCAGAGAAGCCAGCATTGTAAGGATGTAAAGCAACTGATATTCATTTTTTCACCCTCCTCTTCTTATGAGAACTGAAAACTTAGTATCGACACACATAAAGGGAATAGACACCGTTAGTCATAGCAATCATGGTTTTAAATGTACATTCAAATTTCCGGCGCGCTTCGCGCGCAAGTGTTTCATCTGACGTCCTATACCCGAATACCGTATAACGACAATAAAACACTCATTATGGCAAAAATCATTTCAAGTTACCTACACGGGCTCATAATGTTGGCGTGTAAGTTTTAAGATAACTTAGATTCTCCGGAACTTCTGCAGGTACAAATAGTAACTTATACTGAGCCATACACATCAAATTCCATGCAACATGAAAAGGTATTATTAGGCCTAGGTCTAGCCAATACTTGAGGCTTTAGCTTATAGGGGTTAGCTACTGTAGCTCTTACTTTCCTTCATAGCTAACTTTTTAGATTTATTGTATTGTTGCCTGTTCCCGTACTGTACCTTTTTGTTGATTACCTATGGCTGAAGACCAACTTATTTGTTGTGATGATTGTGGTATGTGGGCTGAGTTTGTTAATTTGGGCCTAAATTGCACATTTGAAGAAGCATCTAGAGATACCTTTGTTTTTGTTTGTCAGAAGTGTAACCGCCTAAAAGAACTTGAAGGACTTTTGGCTGCTGCTGACAGCTCAAACGGGTGGGTTTCAGTACAGAAAGGTAGAAAGTCTATTGAAATTGTTGAGGGGTGTCCAGCTGTTGAGACGTCAAATTCTTTTTCGGGATTATCAGTGGAGGATATTGTTCAGGAGGTTGTAGAGGACTCAAAGGAGAGGGACTTTGGTATTTCTGGTGGTCTGTGGGAGGGTGAAAAGGCTAAGGGTAAGGTACTGTTTGTTGGGGACTCCATTACTCGGTATACTGATAGGGAATTTTGTAAGAGGGACCGAAGGAACAGGGTAAGGATTTGTCTCCCGGGTGCTAGAATTGAGGACATCTCGGCCAGAGTTGGCAAAATTGTTGGGGACGAGGAAGTTGTAGCTGTGCAAGTGGGCACTAATAATCTCAGTCGGGACAATCAAATTTCACTTAGGTCAAAGTATAAGGAACTGATTTGTAGGCTAAAGTCGACACGTTCGAAAGGGGTTGTTTGTGGTATTCTCCCTCGGTTTGATAGGAAGGTCTCTTGGGGCAAAATTTTGGGATTTAATAAGTGGTTGAAAAACGAGTGTGCTCTTGAGGGTTTTCTCTTTGTTGATACCTGGGCTGGTTTTGTAAATAGGAGGGATCTTTTTGCTAAAGATGGGTTGCACTTGTCGAGCATAGGGGCTAATGAGCTGGGTAGGCTGGTTTCTAGGGCTGTTGATTCACAGGTGTCAAACTAGAGTCAGGGGTGAGGTCAGCCAAGAATGGGGGGGGTTTCTGAGTTTTATTGTGCTCAGAGTGATTGTGTTAGTAACAAGGGGAAACATGTAAATAGGGCAGTTTGTGGAATGAAGGTCATGTTTGCCAATGTTCGCAGCCTTTTCAATAAGTTCAGTGAGTTCCTTGCTCATATTTCCATAGACAATCCAGACATAGTTGGGGTTACTGAAACTTGGCTCCATAGTGATATCAGCAACTCTGAAATTCAGGTTCCTGGGTACAAAATTTTCAGGCATGATAGGGCTGATACTGTCTGTGGTAGGGGTGGAGGGGTTTTACTGTATGTTAAGGATAGCATAAATTGTGCTGATGTCACCAACAAGTTTTCTTCAGGATTTTCTAACTGCTTGTGGTGTGAAATTAGTTTTGGCAATGAGTTTTGCACTCCTTTAGTTGTTGGTATTATTTATCGTTCCCCAAATTCTTGTGCTGATAATAATCAGAGTTTGTTCGAAAGTTTTAGGATAGTTTCTTCGAAAAGGGCAGTTGTGTTTGGGGATTTCAACTTTCCTGATATTGATTGGCATTCATGTACTAGTGGGTCACATGGGAGGGATTTTCTCGAGGCAGTGTCTGATGGTTTCTTTACCCAGCATGTTCTGTTTCCCACTCGTGAGGACAATTGTCTGGATTTGGTACTAAGTACTGATGAAAACATGGTTAGAAATGTAGCTAGTGGTGGTAAGATAGGATCTAGTGACCATGACCTCATAAATTTGAGTTACTTTGTTTCAGCAAACTTCAAGGTAGTGACAAAACTGTTTTAGATTTCAGCAAGGCTAACTTTACTCATGCTAAAGAGCTTCTTACCATAGATTGGGTTGCACGTTTGTCTCACTTAGGTCCTGCTGAAGCATGGAGTGTCTTTCGTAATATAGTTACTGACACTACAAAGTTGTGTATCCCACTCAAGAAAGCTGTGGTTAAAAATAGGCCAATCTGGATGTCTAGAGAGGTACTTAGAGCAGCCAGGAAGAAACGTAAGTGCTGGCGTCGATATAGGGTCAGTAAGAATTCTGATGACTTTGCAGTCTACAAGAAGCAGGAACTCTTAGTTAAAAATTTGGTTATTGACACTAAAGCTAAGTTTGAAAAGCAATTGGCCAAGGAGGTTAAGGTAAATCCAAAATCTTTTCATGCCTATGTCAGGTCTAAGCAGAAGGTTAAGGAGGGTGTTGGGCCTCTCCAAGGTAATGAAGCACACTAGTTACTGATCATCAGGATATGGCTAATTTGTTAAATGATTATTTCGTATCTGTTTTTACCAAGGAATCATCTGTTTTGGGGACCTGTAGGGATTCTGATAATTCTTCTTTAGTTAGTGATGTTGTCTTCTCTGAAGAGGTGGTTTGTAATAAGTTGAAGAGTTTAAAAGCTAGTAAGGCCCCTGGGCCTGATGGGATCCATCCTGCCATTCTCCATGAATGTTCCGAGATTTTGTCAGTTCCTCTTTGCATTATTTTTCAGAAGTTTCTGGATTTAAACTTTGTACCTGCTGACTGGCGGATTGCTAATGTTACTCCAATTTTCAAAAAGGGGGATCGGAGCTTGCCTTGCAATTATAGGCCGGTCAGTTTAACCAGTGTTGTGTGCAAAGTTATGGAATCTGTAATCAAGGATTGTTTGCTTAAATATCTTTTAGATAATGGGTTACTCAATCTGTCACAGCATGGTTTTTTACCGAGTAGATCTTGTGTTACTAATTTACTAAGCTTTCTTGAGGATGTTTCCTTATCTCTTGACTGTGGTCATAGTGTTGATGTCATTTACCTGGATTTTTCAAAAGCCTTTGATAAAGTTCCATTAGGTAGACTTATGGTTAAACTGCATAGGTTAGGCATCAAGGGCAGTTGTGCTGACTGGATAAATTCATGGCTCAATGGTAGATCTCAGAGAGTTGTTGTTAATGGTAATTTCTCTTCTTGGAAAGAAGTTAGAAGTGGAGTTCCACAGGGTTCTGTTCTTGGCCCGCTTCTTTTCTTAATTTTCATCAATGATATTGATAGCTCTCTCACATCTAGTATTAGTAAGTTCGCTGATGATACTAAGCTCTATAGGAAGGTTAGTGATAAGGATGATGCCTCATTACTGCAAAAAGACTTAGATAGGTTATTTTCATGGTCTCAGACTTGGCAAATGTCTTTTAATGCAGATAAGTGCAAAGTCCTTCACTTTGGTCCTAAAAATTTCAGCTATGATTATAACATGAATGGTAGTATTCTGAGTGATGTGACTTTTGAGAAGGATCTGGGTGTAGTTATTACAGGTGATTTAAAGCCATCTAGACAGTGTGCAGCTGCTGCTGCTAGGGCTAATAGGGTGCTTGGATTGATCAAGAGGAATTTCAGTAGTTTTAGTAAAGAAATTGTACTAAATCTGTATAAGCAGTTGGTAAGACCCCACCTCGACTATGCAGCCCAGGCTTGGAGTCCCTTCTATGAAAAGGACAAGCTTCTTTTAAAGCAAGTTCAGAGGAGAGCCACTCGCCTTATACCCGAGGTGAGACACCTACCTTATCATGTTAGACTTAAGCATCTTGGGCTTACCACCCTGGAGTTGAGAAGGATTAGGGGGGACATATGCTTCAGGTGTACAAATTTCTCTTTGAAAGGAATCCTTTGTCCTCCTGCAATTATTTAAAGGTTCAATGTAATTCTCGGGTTCGAGGCCATTGTAAGAAGCTAGTTAAGAATTTTGCAAGGCTCGACATTAGGAAGTTCAGCTTTTCTCATAGAGTTGTTAACGAGTGGAATAGTCTGCCTGAGTGGGTAGTTAACTCCACATCTGTGCACTGCTTTAAGGTTAACATTGACAAGTTCTTCCATAAGTGTGGTAGAATCTAATTGTGCTGGGCTCGTTTGGTGTTGGTTGGTTCTTTGTTTTCAGTTAAGGTTGTATGGACTTCAGGGCATCTTATGGGGCCTTAGCCCTCCTTTGCCCTTTAACCTGTTATGTTATGTTAGGTATAAAATAGCACTGACATAATTCGAACTGGAGCCGATTTCTGTGCTCTTAAAATGCAATATTGCGAGAGCTTCCGGGGGCTTCGCCCCCTGGACCCCCACCAGGGCTACGTCCTTGGACCACGCCAGGGGCCCTTACGCGGGCCCTGGACCCCACGCGTAGGAACTCGCGCTTCGTGCTCGTAGTGCACCTTGGGTGCACATGAGATTTCCATCTTGCCCCCCTCCCCCTCAAAATTTCTTGATCCGCGCCTGTGTGTTTATATAATGCAAGAGCGGTAACGTAAGTAATATTGATGCAATTTTTTATTTCCAGTGTTTAGTCAACCTTTGACAAATTTTGACGTTCATGTTGGGGGACTAAATTTCACGACGTGGAAGCACTGTTTTTTGTAATGCAGTATTGAAAATGTTTGTAAACTGCTAGGATGAAACGGTCAGCACAGGACGGCGACTGTCAGACTTGTTATGTTACAATAAACGGGGTAACTCTGTCAGAGGTAACGTTTACATTTTGGTCGAGATCTAGTGAAGAGACCAAAAGAATTTAAACGCTACTCAGCAGGGTTACCCTTACTAGATTACATAGGAAATAAGCTAGACACACGTACACTGACTCGGTGTTTATTATGTACATTTCCAGTAATAACTCATCACATCCATGTATTGAAAAGTTTACCGTATGCAGAGACAATAGTGAGGCGTATTCGGTGCCAAAATTCGCGTGTGTGGAATTGGGTGAGAAAATGTGATAACATTGTGAGAGATGACTCTCGGGTCTTGCTCAGTGAATTGAGAAATCCGAGAGAATTGCTGTAGTGGGACTGTTATCAGGACTAAGACTTGTAAATATCCCTACTGCAGGCCTAGGCTAGGCCTAACGTTAACTAAGTTAGGCCTTACGTAGTCCTGAGTAAATGGACTGTGGTCGTTCGCCTACATCCCTACATAGTCCTTACTCCGACCATTGGAAATAGCGGGGGGATCGGCCGTCTGTGTAATGGTTGAAATTGTCTTTCTTCTCACAGCCAAATTTGAAAGAAAAATCCTAATTTACAAGCCTACCAGGACTTTTCTTCTTGATCATGATTTGAATCCACACAAATCTCCCAGAAGGGCTGTTGATGCGTGGTCCTTCTTCGCTGGAATTCTCCAGTAACTGCTTGAAGGATAGCACACTAGAGGCAGATTTAAGCTCTGGTGGAAGTTTATTCTGCAGAGGGATGGTGCGCGGATAGAGCGAATACTTATAACAGTCTTTATGTGTAGGGGCTGAGTAGTTCGTGACATAAGAAGCACGTGTCCTATAGGTTGTGCTGCCAGTTTGGAGATGAGGGACATTGCTAGGTGTGAGTCCATGGTTCTTCTTGACTTGAAAAGAGTAATAAGACGAGCTTTAGTTCTACGTAGTTCCAAACTTTCCCACGTAAGATCCTTAAGCATAGAATTAACACTGCTGGTGTGGCTAATCATTTTTAACAAATCTTAGTTCTTACTGCACGACGTTGGACTTTTTCAATGGATTCAATATGAGTAATGAGATATGGATCCCAGATAGAGCTAGCATACTCTAGTTTTGGTCTAACAAGGGTCTTGTAGGTAAGTTCTTTGGTGGATGGTGAACAGTTCCACAAATTTCTCTTCAAGAGTCCAAGAACTTTATTTGCGCTACTAACAGTTTGAGTAATGTGTTTTGACCAAGAAAGATCATTGGACAGTTCAACACCTAGGTAAGGATGGTGTTTTACTTCTTAAATAGCTTCTCCAGATCTTACAGGAGTATTGCAGCTGTTTTTGATCACTGAGAATTTCTAGAAAGTGCCAAAAATATGAAATGAAATCAGCAACTTCTTCGCCCCATAAAATTTTCTGTACAACTTTGGAACTTTGTTACAACCCTGATTGGAAAGTATGGCACTTTTCGCCGAGATCTCGGGTGTGCACAAAAAAAATTGAAGTGTGCAGTGTGCAACAAGGTGTCAAATGCACACTTCAAGTGTGCACACAAAAACTCAAGTGTGAAATAAATACTTGGGAGAAATTTAAACAAAACCCTTGAAGGCTCCTTAACAAATCACACGCGCCTGCTCAGAACGCCAGCTGTGGTCACAATTAACCGACTGAAAATTGAAAGTTAATGGTCACTGTCTCGAATCAGTACACAGGTGGCCAATAGGCCAAGTCAATATAACATATGGGGTTATACAAGGCAATCGCCTTCGGCTTAAAAAATCAGGTGTGCAATGTGAATTTTCAAGTGTGCAATAAAAATCTAGAAAAAAAATCTCGGGTGTACAATTGCCATACTTTCCATACTGGGTTACAACAGTATGCTAATGAGCTATATGCACACGGCGTTCTGATGTCAACAACAATTTGGAATGCTGTGTACAGTAAATTTTTACGAAGTGGCAAAGTTGATGATTTTATTTCGAATTTTCGGAACTTTTCAGAGGTTTAAAGTGACAAAAAACAACTGCAATATAAGTAAGATTTAGAAAGGAACAGGAATGGCAGTAAATTTAGACTTTAAGTCCTAGCTTTGCCATAAGAAGAAAATCAATTTAAACCAGCACTGTGCTGGTCGAAGACCCCGGGTTTTCAATGAGTCGGAGTAAGGACCGTGTACAGGGAGCTATCAGCGACCGACTATACACGAACCTTTACTGAGGACTAGGCCTTGCATAACATTAGTCTAATGTTTACTCATGTAATGTTTACTCACTGTACTACTACTAGCCCTTGAAGTTGACAGTGATGTGTGTTTCCGTGTCTGGCGTGTAACGGAAACACACAGCACTGTTCCAGGACTAATAGCCTAGCTAGTACTACTACTAACTTCAAATTTTGTAGGATGGTCAGGCACAGCATTAGTACATGGTCTGATGGTTATGGATTATGGGCAGCCTGCAATGTGGTCTTGGCACGGACTTCTTATATACATGGACAGAGCATATTGCACTAACGTCCTATGCGTAAATTGTCTACACCGTACGTACACGAACAGGCTTACCAATATGGCTGTCTGCTATAGACTTGTGTGTAAAAGTTTGGACTTGCTCAAGTGGCTCAGTATTGACAAATTGTGTGAAAAACTTGTAATATTTTCGAAAGAATGCAAGCTCAGGTCAAATTCATCAAATAGAATGGAGGACTGTGATATTTTTCTTCCATTCATACTGATATTTTGTCTGAAATGTTGCAGATTCATCGTCAAATTGGGCAAATGGTAGTGGCCCGGCGGCCATCTTGGCTAGCCGAAATTTGCTCGAACGATGGCGACCATATTGATTGCGCAATCCTCTGTCCATGTATTGAAGTCCGTGGGTCTTGGGCAGTAGGCTAATACCAGTGGCGGATCCAGGATTTGGCAAAAGGGGGGGCCCAGGTCATTAGTGGTTTGCATAAAAATCCGATCAGGGGGAGGGGCCTTAGGAGAGGAGGTGTCCCCCGGGGCACTGCCAGGGTATTTTGATAGGGGGGCAAAGCATGTGATGAGTAATCACCGTCCTGGGGAGGGGGTGTCCCCCTCCCCTTTGAGAAATTTTTGTTTAATTTAAGGTTGCTCAGATGCAAAATGGTGATGTGTGTGGTGTATTTTTTTAACTGATCATATATGGCTGGAAAGCGTCCATAATTTAGTGAATTTTAATTTTTGGTTTGGTGAAAGATGCTTTTCTGGGGAGGGGTGTCCCCTCCCCTTTGAGAAATTTTTGTTAATTTAAGATTGCTTAGATGCAAAAGGGTGATGCCTTTAGTATATTTTTGAACTGATCATATATCACTGGAAAATGTTCATAATTTAGTGAATTTTAAATTTTACCCTAAATTCACAGTACATTCCATTAAAATAAACTACAAGGCTTAAATAAGACACTACAGGGTAAAATTGAAGCAAGTTATAGTTAAAAGACTAATGTTGTCAAAAATATTCCTCTAAATATTAAAGAATTATGAAATCCCCTTGAAAGTAGAAGCAGTGCTCCCAATGCTGTGGGCCTGGCTGGTAATAGACTGAAGTTAGCAATCCATTAATAGAGCGCTCATGAGTCACTCCTTGCAATGCCCAGAGAAAGTTACTGAGGCTATAAGCCAAAATGTTATCAGCTGAAAGTCAGTAGTAGAGTTATTAGCATAACACTTATTTTCTGAGGTAGAAAATAATAAACAAATTTGAGTTTCACTCTGACACATCTCATAGGCCTATTTCATTGGAATAGGGCCAAGTCCTTTGTTTTATGAAGTTGAATAAACTTCAAAATTTTTTGGAAGGGGGGGGCTCGGGCCCCCTGCCCCCCCCCCCCAAATCTGCCCCTGGGTACTGTTCTGCAAATTTACTATCTCTTAGTCTACTGATAGTGGCCTCTTCAGAAATTTGTATCACTCTAAAAGGCTTAGACCTACAGTAGTTGAGCTTGGCCCCAATGGCTGGAGTTGATACTAAAGCTGACAGGTTGAAAAATACAGTAGGAGTAACAGCTCTCCTCAGCTGTATTCACTGAGTCCTAGTCCAGCTAATGAAAATGGCGAATCCAAAAACTGTGGAAAATGTAACAAAATGGTTAAAGATAATGCAAAAGCTGTGTGCTGTGAGTACTGCATATCCTGGTATCATACAAGGTGCGAAGGTATTTCAGATGAAGTGTAACAGCAGTAAAGCTTTTGATGTTATGAAATTAGTCCAAGGGCTAAAAAAAAGGAATGAAATGTTAGAAGCTAGGGCTGTGAACGTTTAGTAAAATTACTAAACGTTTAATCGCAAAGTTTTGCGATCGTTTAGCGATTAATCGCAAGTACCTATGATCAACATAGAGACATTAAAAGTGCTCTTGAACATGATGAATATGTAAAATGCGTTACTGAGGTCCAGGGGACATAGTTTCTATGAACCTGGCAAACACGGAACTTCATAGTAGTTCAACTTTGATGTGTTTCACTTTTTCAAAAAGTTAAAGGGAGCATCCAATTTTCTGTAATGACTGCAGATTGTTTTTTATTTCCTACGGAAAAACAGGTTTTGCGATTAATCGCTGGTAGCTTTGTACTAAACGTTTATTACACATGCGATCGTTTAGCGATTAATCGCTAAACGGTCACAGCCTTATTAGAAGCTACACTGGATGAAGTTAAGGGTCAGGTTGAAATAGCACTTGTACTGTAAAGGGAGGTTTTGCTGAAAAAATAAGAGAGATCACTTGTGAAGAGGTCCAAGAGGCTAAAGAAAAGGAATTAAGGGAGTGTAACGTTGTAATTTCTAATATTAAAGAAACTGAATGGGGCTGCTGGTGATCCAGACCAAGAGCCAGTTACTGATAATGGAATTGTTAAACAACTTATTCACAATGTATTAGGAGCAAGTGATGCACAGGTTGTTTCTACTACAGAGTGCCAAAAATTAAGAAGCAAGGTGAAACATATAATTGTAAATTAGTCATCAAACTAGGCTCTGTCAACCAAAAACATAAAAAAGTTTTAAGGATTGCAAAGAGATTATGTCATGACGATTGGCAAGGTGTTTACATTAATCCGGACTTAACAAAAGAAAGTAAAAAGGATTATGAGCTACGATCTGAATTAAAACGTAGTTGGGAGAATGGTGAGACTAATTTAATTTTGAGCCGTGGTCAAATTGTCACTAAAACTAATGCTGGTGCATCTTTTTTTTGCACAGAGGACACAGTCCAGCAGTGCCCTAGCACAAAATACAGCAAATTTCAATCTTTGTAAATATGTAAATAGTGTTCTTGATAAATTTCAGGATAGTATTCAGTCTTCTTTTACGATAAGCAATCGTTCTAATACATCAAATCCTTCCAGTGGTTCTGGGGTGTGAAAATATTTCTTGGCAAATGCAAGAAGCATTAATATTCACAAAATGAGCGGATGCGATTGTTTGTTTACGAATAAAATCCTGATATTACTGTATTATGATAACTGAGTCTTGGGCCAGTGACGCTATTGCTGATGCTGAACTTAGTATTAAGGGTTACGAAATTTTTCGTAAGGACAGAACAGTTTCTAGAGGAGGTGGTTGCATTTTGTATGTAAAAGATGTCTTATCAAGCATTTTGATTGAGGATATAACTTTTTTCCCTACTACTGAATCTGTTTGGTGTAAAATTTTTATTCAGGGGTCTAGTATTCTGATTGGTGTCTGCTATCACAGTACTGTACTTCTGCTACAGATGTTCATGAGGAGGCCCTCCACAGTGTCATTAGAGAAGCTTGTAGTAAATATGCTAATGTCTTCATCTGTGGTGACTTTAATCACAGTTCTATAAATTGGGAGCTTTTACACTCCAGTAGTGAGGGTCAGAAGTTCTTGGATCTTACTGTACTTTAGACTTTCCTTCATCAGCATGTTTGTGAGCCAACTAGAGGTAACAGTATTGTAGATCTAGTTTTGTCTTCAGATGTGTCCATGGTGGACAGCTTAATTGTCCATGAGCAGTTTGCGAATAGTGATCATAACTTTTTAACGTTTAATTTGGTTTTGGTTTATAATGATGACAGGAAGAGCTGGAAGGAATTTTATTATGACAACAGAAAAGCAAATTACAAGAAAATGAGGGAGGAGCTGAACTTGGTCAATTGTTTAAGAGATGTGAATGTAGAAAGTATGTGGAATATATTTAAGAGTAAGTTACTGTAAATGAGGTTGTTTTAAAGTAAACCCCAAGGAAAAGGAGAAGGAAGGATAGTAAACCTTTATGGTGGTGGTACAATGTAGAAGTAGTGAGAAAGAGGAAAAAGAGAGCTTGGGCAATCTATAAGCAGACTGGTAGTTACTATGACAGTGTGCGGTACAAGAAAGCTCTTGATTCTGCTACTAGAATTGTGAGGTTACTGTAGCTAAGCGCAATTTTGAAAGTAAGCTGGCCCAGAATATTGTTGAGGATCCAAAGTCGTTTTATAGTCATGCACGTAGCAAGATCAAGACTAAAGATACAGTAGGTCCTTTGATTGATGAAAATGGTCAACCAATTCAAGATGACAATGTTAATGTTAGACTGCTAAATGAGTACAGTTGTGTTCCGTCCCAATTGAGACTCGTCCGCGTCGCTGACGAAATGGGCACTTTAGGGACGTGTTGGACAGGTTAGGGACGATGTGGACGAAATAAATTAGTGTGGAAAACTCAGGGCAAAAATGGAACAGTCCAAATAATTGTTGAGGGGACGATGTTGTCAACAAAAGGCCACTTCTAATCCGATTACACTGAAGTAGCTGTTGCCGGCTTTCAATGCATGGCTAGACCAAAACGTGAAACCGGATACAAAAGAATTGGTTACATGTTTTGAATAGGACTTTGAAGGAAGTGCTTTTCATTGGTCTTTACTGTGGAAATTGTGAACAACATGCCAGCTGTTAATGGTCCTTATGATAGTATTGAGTCATTGTGTAGTATAGATATTTGTCAGGAGGTGGTCTTCCAGAAACTGTGTAATTTACATCCTGATAAAGAGCCTGGTGCTGATGGTACAGTATTTATCCTGTCGTGTTAAGGAATCTTGCAATTTAGTTGTTTCCAAGCCTTTAAGTATTATTTTTAGCAAGAGTTTGCAGTGTAATTTCTGTTGATTGGAAGCTGGCCGATGTGACCCCTTGTATAAAAAGGGTCCCAAAAACCAGCACAGTAGTTATAGGCCAGTCAGTTTGACTTCACAGGTCTGCAAAGTGGTGGAATCAATTTTGAAGGACAGGATTGTTAGTATAAGTCTGGAAGGTAATCATATTTTATCTGATTCTCAGCATGGCTTAAGGTCACAAAGGTCTTGTCTTACCAACCTCCTCTATTCTCTGGAAGATGTTACTCAGAAGGTTGATGAAGGTCATCCTGTAGATGCTTTATATTTAGATTTTAGCAAAGCCTTTGACAAAGTACCTCATAAACGACTTATTTTAAAGGTCAAAGCACATGGTACTGTTTCAGCAGTGGCTGACTGGATTGAGAATTGGCTGGATAAAAGGTTACAAAGAGTAGTACTTAATGGTCATATGTCTGATTGGCTTCCAGTTACTAGTGGTGTGCCACAAGGCTCGGTGTTAGGTCCTACACTTTTTATAATTTATATTAATGATCTGGATGTCAATTTGAATAATTCAGTACTGAAGTTTGCAGATGATACGAAGGTCTTTTCTGATGTCCATTCAATGGATAAAGTGGCTGAGTTTCAAGAGGACTTGGATACTGTATGTTGTATAAATGGTCTTGTGATTGGCAAATTGCTTTTTAATGCTCAGAAATGTAAATATCTTCACGTCGGCCATTTTAATGCTCAGGCTAGTTATTTTATAGGCGGTGTCCAAGTTGATGCTATTGAGTACTGTATGAGAACTTGAGGATTTAGTTGTGCTTATTGATAATTCGTTGAGTCCAAGCAGACAGTGTACTAAAGCTGTAAGCTCTGCTAATAAGGTATTTGGTATTATTAACAGAACCTACATTTTTAAAAGTAGTAGCAATATAATTAGATTGTATAAGTCACTGGTTAGACCACATCTTGAATACTGTTATCAGGCATGGTGCCCTTATCTACAGAAATATATATGGATAATATTGAGAAAGTACAATGTCGTGCTACAAAATGATCCCAGAACTATCTACTCTCAGTTATGATCAAAGGCTTGAGCAAACTGGTTTAGTTTCACTAGAAATGCGTAGACTTAGGGCAGACTTGATAGAAGTTTTTAAAATAGTTAAGGGACTAGAAAATGTGGATCAGTCAATCTTTTTCAATCTGTCAGAAAGTAGTAGAACCAGAGGACATCAGCTAAAATTTCAGAAACACTATTGTCGACTGGACATTACCTGTAGGAAGTATTTTTTTAGTCAGAGAATTATTACAGAATGGAATAATTTGCCACAGGAAGCTGTAACTGCTACGACAGTCAATGGATTCAAAAATGTAATCGATCCTATTCTACTGAAAAGACGGGAGCTCTACATAAGCCAAAAACGGCTGTTTGCCCCAGTTTTTACGACCCCGTCGGCAGTTACTGCTGGTGGGCTCCGGTGAGTTATGGGTGAGCTCTTTGTACTAGCCCTAACTTAGTCCACGGTCTGCTGACCTAGTATTTGGGCCGCTTTGGGGCTTCCCATTACTATCCTAGCCTAGGTCAGCAATATTCGCCATGATTGGGCTACCGCACCTTCAGAAATGTGGACTGGTTTCTATCTTTCTCAACTTCACATAGGCCTAGCTAGTACTAGTCCTAGCCTTGGAAGACTAATTGACCTCTACAGGTCATTTTATAAAATGTTTAAGACCCTTCACTCAAAGAATAGGCTGCGTCTAGGCCTGGGCAATTACTGTCCCTGGTACTTACTCAGTTACTGCTATTACAAACCGCCCCCTGGCTAAGGGCTTGTCTAAAAGATATATTTGTGGAAAGAAAATAAGTGTTCGAGTTCGACTTGCACTTTCGTATAGTATAGGCTAAGGCATATTTGTGGCGTTTTACGGGAATTTTTCTCACTCTTATTTCCAAATTGCTAGTGAAGGTATGTTTAAAATTATAGGCTTCAGTGGAAATCCTTACAACTTGGAGGGAAGTATCAAGTAGAGGCTGACGTCCTTCGAGTTTTGCCTTTCGTTAGTGATGCCGTGAATTCGAAGAAGTAAACTGAGCCGCAAAACAACTCGAAAGACAGCCAGTACTTAAGACTCGAAGACACTACCGTCGCATAAGGAATGCAGTTTACGGTATATGTAGCAGCATTGATGTTGCTTGCAAGCAAGAGCAATGCAAGACCAAGATCAATTTGGATAAAGCTGGGTACATCCACAGTTTTTGAAACGATGAGGGCAAATTTCAGATGTTGTACTTAGGCTAGGCCGTTAAAGCAGCCCATGATTGTAGCAGCACAGGCTTGTGCCTTGGGTTGACATGAGTATTTGTAGCCTTATTTCTACCAGTCAATGGTGTTTTAATTTCCCGCTGTAGCCTGTGAATAATGATTTACCTTCACTAACAATTTGGAGATAACCAAGAGAAAAATTCCCGCGACACATTTTGACTTCCGTCACAACCCAATCAACTGAACCCAGGGTACATGAGAACACACGCTAAAAATCACGGTGTTAACATGCGGTTTTGCCTTGGTATAAACACGGGGTAACACCAGGAAACTTGGGTGACGTGAGACCATGCCTTAGGTTGGTTTGGCATTAATTCAATCCTTCACTTCCCTGACACTAAGCTTTTTCAATTATCCTCAGAAGGTTGCAATTTAAGTCTTTGTCCTACTCCTTTGAAGAGTATGTGAAGTTATCATTTTCTATCAAAGAAGTTGACATTTATAGTCACTTTGTGGTTGGACTGAAGGCACTCGAGTTGCGATCACCTCAGGGTAACTATACACTGTGGCCACTGTTCATGTAATATGGCACTTGAACAGGTAATCTCTTGCCAGGGAGTTGTTATGAAACTAGTAGCTGAGGAATTAGGAAGCAGCTATGAATAATCATGCAAAGATTCCAAACTAAAATGAATAATTCATAATTTTCTCCTTACTATCCTACAAAAAAATTTCGCAGCCTGTACTGTAATAGGTCATAAGGCCAATACCAAGGATCAATTCCATATTTTTTTACAGTCAAGAAATGTCAATTCTATAATACTTTTAGCTGAACAAGATTTTGCCTTTTGAGTATCCTGTGTAGTAATATAATATAGTGGGGTAAATAAAAAAAAGAGTGGGATAAAAAAAATAACTAATTTTTGTTACCCCACTTGCATACTTATAGGTGGGGTAAAAAAAAAGATGGATCTGACAGATTTGAAACTACAGGGAATAATTGCACTGTTGTAGCATGTAGACACACTCTAGATACTGTATATATCTTGTTACTGTATAGGCTTACCATTGTTTCAGGGTTTCTTAGAATAAAAAGTTTCAGATGGAAGTTACAAACTTCAGAATTGCATATTTTTGCAAATTTTACATTTCAGTTCGAGAGCAAGCACAAGTCTACAAATTATGTTATAGTTTAGGCTGAGATATGTGGTTACAAAACAATACAATTCATTTCAATTTGATCTCTCTTGGACTGTAGGGGGATAGGGTAGGCTTTTTATCCCAACTTACCCATTGTTTTTGGTTTCAGTGATAAAAGAAACCTATGCATTCATGATGGCATGTGTATGTATGCGTGTGTTTGTATGTGTGTGTTTGTGACGCTTAGCCCGTTAACACGATATTTGAAGAAGGGAAACTCCAACAGTTCTCAAACTTGGTACATAGATGCACCATATTGAGAGGAAGAACCTTAATGTTTTTGGTGGAGGTCAAAGGCCACCAGGGGTCACCAGGGATCAAATTCTGAAAACCCTGTTAACACGATATCTCGAGGTAGGAAGCTTAGATAAATTTCATACTTAGTATGTAGATGTGTTATGGTAAGAGGGAGAAGCGTATCATTTTTGGTGGAGGTCAAAGGTCATCTGGGGTCACCGGGGATCAACCCTTGAAACCTTGTAAAATGATATCTCGAGGTAGGAAACTTGGATAGATTTCATACGTGGTATGTAGATGTGTTATGGTAAGAGGAAGAACCCTCTCATTTTTGGTGGAGATCAAAGGTCATTTGAGGTCATTGGGGGTCAAACCTTAAAAACCTTGTTAACACAATATCTCTAGATAGGAAGCTTGGATAGATTTGATATGTGGTACAGTATGTGGATGCGTTATGATGAGAAGATGAACCCTATCATCGTTGGTGGAGGTCAAAGGTCATCTGCGGTCATGGTGGGTCAAACACTGAGAACCATGTTAACATGATATCTCCACGAAGGAAGCTTGGATAGATTTCATGCATGATATGTGGATGCGTTATGGTGAGATGAGAAGATGAACCCTATCCAGCCCCCCCCCCCGGCCCCCCTTGACTACGAGCCTGTTTCTAACCCCACTTGAATATACTTTATCTTAGTTATCAACTTTCTGATTAGGTTCATGAAGTTATTATGAAAGTTTATTGAAAAAAGTATACTGTAATGTTGAAACATACTGTTATGTTTTGAAGACATAGGGACACTGATTTTCTTCTTAACAAACCACATAATTTCATTTTCAATTTTAAAAATTTTGGAAAATTCCATTTCAAACTCATAGGATTTTCACATTTGATGAAGTAGTACGATAGCCTACTGTTACACAGAGAAGTTGCCTGTTAACTATACATGTATAAGCTATAGCTCATTAAGCAGTATTGGTAGGCATACATTGACAGTGAAAAGACCAATGTACCCCATCTAAACCAAGGGATGTTCCAACAGGAAGAACTGTATGGTAGCCTGGTAGGCCTATAGGCTAGGCAGCCTAAGTCTAGAAAAAGAATGCTCAGGCCATGGCAACAGCATAGGGTTGACAGTGTCACCTGTTTGAGATTTTAAAAGTAAATTTAGCATTTTGAGGTGGTAAAGACCTTCCTCCGTGTGATTCATCTTGTTGTGGGTTAATTATGTTGAAAACAAGTACAGCTGTACTTCACTAGTCTGGGTATGATCCTGAAAGGCAGCAAATGTGCTTGTTACACACAGTCGATCAAGCCTACCATACTATGTTATTGGCGAGTTGGAGCCTGCTGTATATTAACAAAATTTTGCAAATTTTCTTTAAAGTTTCTTCTTTTTCTGTGATCGTAACTTCGAAGGATTTTGATGATTTTAAAGGTAAATTTGCCACCACTTCAGATGGTGCAATGTCTGTGTTTGTTTTTAATAAATGCAGGCATTCATTTGACATGGTTTCGGAGAAAAATAACTCAGTTTTCAGCGAAAAAAGTTAATTGTACATTGACTTTTTTTTAGCCTGATAATATTTGCTAAATTCTCTGAAATTCTGTGCAGAAAAGCGAATTCCCGTATTTGTTCTGCGATCACAGAAGATAGTGGTCCTACAGACATTTTTAGGAGAATGGGTTAATCATAAGCTTTCTTTTAAAACTCACATTGATGAACTTTGTAATTGCCTCATCAAATACACTGGCATTTTCTATCATCTTAGAAACTCATCCCACTTGGGATTGCTGTTCAGTTGTATTATTCTCTTGTATACTCTAATATATCTCACGGAATGGAAATTTATAGTGTGGCTAATGCCTCCGTCTTAAAACCTTTACAAGTCCTTCAGAATAGAATTCTAAGAACGATTACTTTTTCACACCGGCGTCATCCTGCCAATGATCTACACAGTAAAACTAGGGGTCTTTAAGGTTAGCCAAAATCATGTTCTTAAAATGGGTATCTTTATCTATAAATATATGTAAATAATACTCTGCCTCGTGTTTTTCGTAAAATTGTTAACCCCAGAATGTCTTCACACCCTATAAACGGTACAAGGAGTAATGCACTATTCTCAGTAATACCAGGCACAATCCTAAACACTGGAACCTCCTTTTGAATATTGTTTTAGAGTATGGAATGATGTCCCAAATGATATCAAGTTTTTAAAATTGTATGTAACTTTTAAAAGAAACCTTAAAGCTTATTTAATTGACAATTACTCTGCTTGAGACTACCATTTTTGACTTTCCTTCCTATTGCATACAGTATGTGATTGTTCTTGCTTCTTTCTTTCTTTTGAGGGGTAAGGTGGGTGGGTGGGAATGGGTTGTTCATGCTAGTTTTTCTTTCTTTATTTTTCTTTTTTTTTTTTCTTGTAAGGTCACTAGCTATGATAAACATTTAATTGTTTTTCTAGTGTCCTTTTGTATAGTATGTATGTATGTATGTATGTATGTATGTATGTGTGTGTGTGTGTGTGTATGTATGTATGTATGTATGTATGTATGTATGTATGTATGTATGTATGCATGTATGTATGTATGTATAGACAAAATAAATGAAATGAGAAATGAAATGAAAAATGAAATAAGTAAACACTGTCAATGCTTTTAATTAAACAGATGGAATGGTATATTTAAAAAGATACTGTAACTTCTAAGACGCAGACATCCTACAAGTATTGTACAGTGATTTTATCAACCTGCTTTTGTCAGACTTGAATACTCTGTAGTACATCTCAAGAAATGAAAACCAAACTTACATGTACAGGTGTATCTACTGTAGTTGTATGGCAATTTAAAATCTCGGAAAGTTAAATATTTTTTTTTCTCAAAAATTGTGCAGCAACATCTCTCAGACAGTTTTGCCAGGCCATTCATTTCTTACTGGTAATAACTTTGCATTTATAAATTACAACCAGTTTTACAGCATGAGACTGTTTTTCATTTAACAGGTTTGTGGCATCATCAAGTGTGTATAGAATGACACTGTGGAAAGAAAATGAATGTAGACAAGAGTGAGAACGGTATCGTTTGCTGTGAAATTTGTGGACAGGATTTTGAAACAGTTGAATTAGTTCGGCTTCATATGAGGGAAGAGCATGAGGCATTTGGAGCACAGTGCCCTCTATGTGACTTGAAGCATGTCAGCATTGATGAACTCAATTTACATGTTAACACTGCTCACGTGGACATCCTCAGCCCCTCCAGACAAAAGGAAGCATTTTCCTCTGTCAATACATTGAGTACTGGTGGGCTCCATGTGACTGAGGTTCCTCCTCGGTCATTCCCACCAAATGGCATAACATCCACCTCAAAATTGACTCCATCAAAAGAGTTCTGTTCCCCGAAGAAAGATGGTACTAGCATGGAAGTAGAGTCATCAGATAGTGAATCTGTGGAAGAGATTTCTATGAAAGTATTCTTGGATTCAACAATATCTTCAGAATCAGAGTCAAATTTTGGAGAACCTATCGATGCAGAAAGATCTGAGACTACCTCAGATGGTGGGAATTTTATGGGGAAGGAATCTGATGGAAAACTCAATGAGGAAAATGTTCCTGAAAATCCATTGAAGAAAGTAATTGGCAATTTATCTCCTGGAAAGTGGAAACTTTGGGGTGAAAATGATACTAGCAGAATGAAAAAAGAAAGTAAAGGATTATGGCAAGATGTTGGTCTTTCAGGGGGTCATTTGGACCAAGAAGAAGATGTACCATTTGTGGTAGATTATAGCGATGATGAATTATCAGATTCACCTGAAACTGGTTTAGGTAGGGTTGCTGTCAAACCAAAGGAGACATTGCTTAGTTTAAGTAAGAATGCAAAACATGTTGAAGAGCCTATACTTTGTCCCTTTTGTGGCCTAGGTAATTATGATCCTAATGTGATTCAAAATCATATTGAAGCAGAACATTCAGATGCAGATGTGAAGGAGATGGTTACTCCAAAAAGTCCAAAACTTGAACAGGTCACAAGTGATAAAATGATGACTGATTTAAGTGTAGAGAACACTTCCTCAAGAGTGAAGAGGAAACTTTACCAGGATGGGGATCAATTTGTTGGAGCGGATAATGAAGATGAGAATCATAGTTGTCCGGTGTGTAATCTTGAGGGACTTTCTCAAGATGAAATGAATGACCATGTAAATAGCCATTTTGAGCCTAACACAAATGAAGATAATTTGGAAGTATCAGAAGATAGGCTTATTGCAGAACAGTTACAGAAACAAGAACGAGATCTACAGGAGAGGCGGGAAAAGGAAGCTTTTAAGCAATTACAGGTATAGTACATTTACAGATATACTAACCAGTATGTTGAGGAAATTACGTGTTATTTTTGCTTCTTCCAATTCACTTTTGGCTGCAGGACTTGAAGCTCTTGTCATAGTACTGAATTGAATGTGATACAACCCAATAGAACAGTCATATGTACAGTTCCAAAGATAGCAAAAGTTTTGGCCCGTCTTGTGTCTCGTAGCTTCAGTTGGTCTATCCAACATGTTAGTTAGTCAGCCCAACCGAAATTGACACAAAAGAAAACACCAATGTTTTCCTTTGCTAGCAGTATACAGTACGGTACATGCCTACTGCATGATGATGAAATATGTGAATGCTGGTTTACATAGGTATGTAGATGGGCTTTAGAATTTTGCACTGTTCTGTGGTTGAGGATATCCTGAAATAGTCCTGAAGATGCAGTATACCTGTACACACCAAAGTTTTAATATAATCTTTTTATATTCCAAAACATCAGACATTTGTACACGCTAAAGGGGATTTATAACAAATGGCTTGATATGTCACAACACTATGGGGGTATCATTTATATCATTTGAAGAGGAAACCCTTCTCTTGAGAGAAATGGTGTATGAGGAAACATAGGTTGCAATCAGCTCTGATTGGCTTTTACTTTGTAACATATTGTTAAATTGGTATTTTAAGACCCAGTACAGTATGGCTTGGATGTGTGACCATTTACCTTGGTTTGTTATACTCAAGTCCATTGTGGCATGAATGAGTGACCTTTGACCTTTGTTTTGTTATATGAAGGCCTAGCATGGCATAGATGAGTGACCTTTGGCCTTTGCTTTATTTTAAGGCTCAGTATGAGATGGATGAAACTGGCATGAATGAGTGACCATTGTCCTTTGTTTTGTTATATTAAGGCCTATGGCATAGATGAGTGACCTTTGACCTTTGCTTTATTTTAAGGCTCAGTGTGAGATGGATGAAACTGGCATGAATGAGTGACCTTTGTCCTTTGTTTTGTTATGTTAAGGCCTAGCATGACATGGGTGAGTGACCTTTAATCTTTGCTTTATCTTAAGGCTCAGTATGGGATGGATGAAACTGGAAGTTACCAAGTGCAGGCTCAGAAAAAACTGGACAAGGCTTTAGTAAAAGGAGAAGTTGGGATTGCTAACTATTACCATCAGAAGAGTAAATTACAGAGAATGCAGTCAACAGGGGAAGAAGATAATAGATGTAGAACATCAGGTATTGATAGGAAACTCAACATGTGGAAACCTCAGGCTGCAACTGCCTCAGCTAAGCTGCAGTTGCCTCAGCCATGCTTTGTTGCTCTACACATAATACTAGCAGGATTACATTATAATGCAACTGAAATGCAAGTAATAAAGCATAGCTGCAGCTGCAGCATCTTGGCCATTTTGACATAAAATTAGGTCGAAACCAAAAGTTTTGTGGTCAGCCAGTCCAAAGTCTGATATTTATTGTTATACATCATCAGCCAATGACCAATCCAATTACATTATTTTGTTCTTTTTAAGTTTGAGAATCCTGTTGTTAGTTTATGTTGCATTAGTTAACATACATTTCCATGGGATGTTTTTGTTGCCAACTAGTAGGGGTGGATATATAGTCACCAAAAAGTTAGAATTTTAGTTTACCAGTCTGGTAAGGTTTTGTAAGTTGTTAGCCATGCCTTTTTATGAATCTGATGTTTCCTATTTTAATTTAAATTAAATATTCTGCTGCAAAATGAGTCACTATCAGCTTGTGTAAGCAGGATCATTAAATGTAGTCATGCTTGGCTGATTTTTTTTTTTTTTTTGTATGTTACATCAGCCAACCTTGATGTCCAATTCAAAATTAGTTAAAACCTAGTGAAGATTGACTTACTTGTACTACTGTAAGAGCTGAAGTCATTAAAAAGTAGTTCCTGGTTCCTGGAGAAGCATTAAGCGTTAACTTTCTGGGAGTGACATTAAGTCAACGAAAGCTACTGTACCAGTATAAACAAAGATTGTTTAGTGTTCTGGTTTCTTTTCACATCTTGTCGGTTTTTTATGTTTGTTCAAACTTTCGTAAAGACTTTCATACTTTTGCCAGACTGTTTTTGATATTTCTTCTAACATGTCTCAAAACTGATTTCTCATAAACAACCAGGGGTTGATTGTACAGTAGTTTCTAAAGGGTGACCAGGGGGCTAGAAAGTGGCTAGCACTTGCATAGAGTGTTTTATATTCTTTCTGTAAGCAATATGTAGAGATCATTCAAACCTCACCTTTTCCGGTTTATCGTCAAGTACTATATGCTTTATGATGTTTCCAAACATGTTTTTCATTACATAATGGTTATTTTACCATTTACAGGGATCATCAACTCCTTATCAAGGTTTTATGACAGCAATGCTTTAAACATTGCTTTTGCAAGGCTTGCTGAACACACAGACCACTATGCATCATCACCAGGGTGCCGGGGCTGGGGGTGCGGCTACCGTAATTTACAGATGCTTCTGTCAGCCATGTGGCATGACCCTAAGTATCGAGAAGTCGTGTTTAATGGTGAGACAGTTATTTTTATGTTTTTGTCTAAAATGTAGATATTTTATAGCACCATAGATCTTGTACAGTATTGTAGTACCGGCCAAATGGATGTGCTGCTTGGTTTGTTGCTTAAAACACACATATGATGGGAATCCCCTGAGGAAAGCATTGTGTCCCTCAGGGTTGGAAATTTGCCAAAAAATCTGGTCAGCAAAAGTGACTTTAGTGCTGACCAACAAGTACCCTTTCCCCAGGTTTGGTAAGCCTGGGTAAGATTTTAGTCAGCCTTTATTGTTGAGGAAAATTCAACGGATGGAGAGTGCACATATCAGCATGGCAACTTTGCAAGGTTGTTTTAAGGTACAGCATTTCATTTTTATATTAAATTATAAACAATGTACACAACGGTGGCACATAAAGTGCACAGAAAAATCAAAATTAACATAGCATTCATCAGGTATTCAATGTTGTAATCTTTATTGAACTACTGATTGGCAGGTACAGTAACAACTAACAACTTTACAGCAGGATCTGAGTTTAAAACTCAAAATGAAATACCAGCTTAGCCAAGTGCTCATTGGAAACTGAAGAGGATTCAGCTGATAAAGAAAATTCCATGGTTGTTTACACTTCTACAGTATTTTATTTTCAAGAAATCAGTTTCATTGCTTAGACTTTGCAATGACTTCATTGTTAAAAACTTTACAATGATCCCTTTCCTGAGCCTTGCCTTGCTTTGGCCTTGCTGTAGATTGTGTTGTTCCGCCTGTTTGATCTGCCCTAGTGGTGGTTGTACAGGTATGAACGTTAGGCCTTTCACTATCACTAACAGTAACACTACTGCTCGGTGTAGAAAACATAACATTAGGCTCCTCGGAAGGCTCGGATGTCACACTTTTATGCTCACACAAACTTTCCCGTTTCTTAAAACCAAAGTTTTCTAACGTTGAGAATCTTTTCATATTGTGTAGGCCACTAGACTGTCTATTGTTGTCTTTGTTGAGTACAGTCTTTCTATAAATGTAGACCTATATATCGTCAGGTAAGTTTAAGCCAAGGTATCAAGAGATTTGTTGGAATATTTAGGGTTACGTTTTGTACAATTCTGTAGTACTCGTTGCACGTAGATGCATGGCCGGATACCCGTATGGTACAGCATGCTGTACGCGTACCACACATACAGAATCCGCTCAAGCAGCGCGGCGATCACATTTCATGGTGATCTTAATATAAAATTACTATAGAGCTACTGTCTACAGCATCCTGGCTCAAGATTCGCAGTGTCGGCTGGTACGTGTATATTCATTAATACTGTTGATTTACGGCATTACTGTGATGCATACATGTTCGTTATTGGTGGTTTTGAACTTGTGATGGGCTTACGCAGTATATAAACCTGTTATCAGCAAACGTTTGATCATGGCTTTGAAACTCAGCATGTGGGTCATTGCTTTCAATGTTTTGGTACACCACTTGCGTACCGTGGGAATACATGAAAGTAATTTTAGTAAGCAGTGGTTTATTTTTAGTACGCTGGCGGACTAGCGGACCGCGAATTTCCAACCCTGGTGTCCCTGTGTCAGAGTCAGTGTTAAACAAAATGACCCCATTGTACAAAATGAATACTTCCATGTTGTATGCATAATGTATACCTGTTATCTAGGTGCAAAGCTTGCCAAAGAGTTGGTCCCTACGTACTAGAAAAAGAATGTCTGCACGATAGAGAGGTACACAAGGAGGGTCCATTGAAGGTTTATTAGACTCGAGATGTGCTAACCCTGTAATAAATGTCTGATCCAATGGACCAATAGTCTAGTCAGCCTTTGGTCCAGTGGGCTCCCTCTATCCACATGCAAGCATGTTTAAAGTCTGTTTAAGTTATGGTGATATGCCACCAAAAAGAGCTATTTCACTTGGGAGTTTAGGAATAAAATCCCCCAGAAGATCCGTTGGAATTATTTCAATATTTTTTACCCTTCTCAAGATATACCTCTTCAAAGTTTGATGGTTTCTGAAGCATAGTACTAATTGCATGTGCTAAGATAATGATGTAGAGTGCTGCACAGTGTTAAGATTTCTTTTGTTTACATATACAAATTGTCTTATTTACTGATCAGATAGTTTACAGTTTGGTGAGTGATATCAATATTTTTCAAGGAAGCAGTTTTAACTTCCATAATAAATACCTGAGGGGATAACAGTACTACAAGTGTCCTTGAAATGAAGGTTGAAAAAACAAAGGCTAACATAAGCCATAGTTGGTATGTACTTCTTTTGACATCAGAAATTTGTATATTTAGCTCATGTTTATTCATGATGCAAGTGTGAAATAGAAATTACCCATTAAAATGATCAATACTTAATGGATTTGATGGAAAGTGCATTTGTTTAATGGTTTGTACATGAAATATCCAACTGTGTAATTTTCAAGTCACTGGACCTTTAATGAAGTGTAATTTAGCACAACCTTACCATAACTGCTGGTATTATGCACTATAGAGCCAGCATTTCAAGTCAGCACATCACCCAACACACCTCATCAACCCCACACCACTCACCCACTATAGAGCCATCATTTCAAGTCAGCACATCACCCAACACACCTCATCAACCCCACACCACTCACCCACTATAGAGCCAGCATTTCAAGTCAGCACATCACACAACACACCTCATCAACCCCACACCACTCACCCACTATAGAGCCAGCATTTCAAGTCAGCACATCACCCAACACACCTCATCAACCCCACACCACTCACCCACTATAGAGCCATCATTTCAAGTCAGCACATCACCCAACACACCTCATCAACCCCACACCACTCACCCACCTTACCCCACTTAGTGTTGAAAACGAAACTTTATGCTTGACTAAAAGAGGAAGGAAACATCGTGAAAACGTGGGTTTTAAAGAAATAGAGCTTTCAAACAATTGATGAAGTACAGTATGGAGTTGATGTGAACATTTTACTGAAAAATTTTAAGAATGAGTCAAAGTATAAATGTATAAATTCTACATGACATGTACAGTTATGTCTTTAAAACTTGTGACAGGGCACCATACTTTATTCACATGAGAAGAAGTTTAATTTAAACTTTATTTACTCCACTCTGATTGGTCAATGATATGCTTTGTTTAGTGAGATGTAGATGACTGTTGCACAGCAAAGTGGAAGAATAGAGAGGCACTGAAACTCATTCAGATTTTCAACTGCATGTGGGTATAAACTGTTTCTGCAGTAAAAGATTGGCATCAGACATGCATTACTCTGCAGCAGGTGCTATGACCAGTGATTTAATTGGAAGGGAGTTTGGTCAGAAGGGGGGCTACAGTGGTTTAGTAGAAAAATTTGAATCATTTGGGACAAAGAAAGTGGCCTTCAAACATTCTTGTGGTTACTACATGCACTGTTGATGCCAGGTTCATTTTTTTTCTTTTCATTCACAGGGAAAAATGCAATACCCTCAATAACTTACATCCAAAAGTTAATTGAAAATGCCTGGAAAAAAGGATTTGATCCTGCAGGCATGGAACAGTTGGGCAATAGGCTGGTTAATACTCGAAAATGGATTGGAGCTACAGAAGTAACAGCTCTTCTGCAATCTCTTAGAGTCAAGTAAGGAACTCTTAATTATTATTAAATTCTTCTCCTATAACACTTATTCTTAAAGTAAGCTCTGAGTGCTTTACAAATGACAACTACTTAAGAACAAAAAGACAAATTCAGAGCCTAAAACAAAACTTAGAAATATAAATTGACAATATAAAATTAACATAAAAGTTCAGAAATGAAGTAAGAAAGAAGCAGTGAGAACAAACTAAGTCAGCAGAAATCATGAAAGAACTGATTAAATAATTAAGTCTTTAAATTACATTTGAAAGATCATAGAGAAGTGATAGATCTGATTGAAAGTGTAACTGATTCCATTCTCTAGGAGCAAAGACTTCAAATGACTGATCTTACAATTCAGAAGATGATTTGGGTACATCTACTAGAAGTTTAGAAGACAAACTTACTGTAAAGTTCCATTTGTACATACTTAATAGTTCAATTAAGTATTTAGGAGCAGATCCCCATAGAAATTAAAATAGAGCAGGAATATCTTAGGATGATATTCTACAGGAAACCAATAGTGTTGAATGGGTGTGATATGATCCCTAAAAGTGAACCAGTTATAAGCTTAGCCACAAACTTGTGAATTAATTGTAGGCATTTAAATACAATTTGTTTACACCAGTAAGGAGAGAATTTGTATAATCTAATTTAGCTATCACATGAGCTTGAATTGGATATATGCACAATTGTCTTTTTTATGGCACAGTTGCAGTGTCTGAATTAAATTGCATCCAACTGAAAGAAAATTTCAGCAAACTACATCTGTGAGTGCTTTTCACAACTCAATAGGCACAAAATTGCCAAGCCTGTATGCCCACCAAAAACAAAAACAAAAAAAACAAAAAAAAAATACAAAGCTTGTTTGCCCTTAAATAAGCAGGTTAAATTCAGGACTGGTTCAGGCTATCATTGCACAAATGAAAAAGAAAGATGGGTTGCAAGCAATGTACTGCTACTGTTTTCATCTATTGAAAGATGAGCAGGTAGGACAAAAACTGCAATGGTTTATGCTTTTACTGAAATTATACATAAACAGTACTTACCCTCAATTAACTCTTCAGGGCTGCATTATGTGATTGTGCTTTTTGTGATTACATTCACTCTTTGGTGCGTGTGACTTTTTTTTTGTTTAGTGTCCATTTTTTAGCTTTCAAAATCACGCATTTGTCCAACATCTACCTCAAAACTAGAAGGAGTATTGTTCTGGAAGTCTTGAAAGTTTTGCAAGGAATGTTTTAGGATGGTGGAATCATGCCAAAGATGTGTGGTACTTGCCATTGAAGGGTCTCCTAGAAAGTGTTTCTTTGATGTTTGATGTTTTATGAACCTGAAAAAAGATAAAGCATTGTACTTAGCTGATCAACACAGGTGGGGTTTGGCCAGATTAGCCAAAATTGACTGTGGTCTTGGTTGGTGTTAAACTTATGGGCAGAGGACAGAAAGGATGAGTGGGGTGATTATTTTTAAATTTCAAAACTTTTGTATGTTGACTGATTTAAAGATAGTACTAGATATGATTCCTTTTAAGATCATACTGACAGTGTGTCAATTTTGGTGTTCTAGATGTAAGCTTGTTGACTTCCATAAGAGTACTGGTCAGGCTGGAACCCACCCACGGATGTTTGAATGGGTGAAAGATTACTTTGGAAAGCCAAGCACGTTACGGATCCTTGGGAAAGAAGACACAGCTTTAAGTCAAAAAATGCCTCTTTACCTTCAGCATCAAGGTAGGTGAAAGGAGAAGGTTATTGTAAGATACAAAGGTTTATATCACAAGTGTAAAGGTAGTCTCACTTTTCTCATATGACAAATACGTGCTGGCATAAGTCAAACTTTGAAGTTTTACCCTACGTCTTTTGTCACCATTATCATGCATAATAAAGAGGGACAAAGCTTATTTAAAATATGACAATATTCCCCAAATGATAATGTTATTAGATGCCTATCTCACTTGAATGGTTTTATCATGAATACCAAAAATGGAACAATTTCTGTGGTATCAGATGATTGCCTTATTAAATAACTATGGGGGGAGTGGTGGGATTTTCATTCATGAAAATTTCTTAAACAGAAAAACTCGTTAAAGTTTGGGCAGTGGGTGGAACTGCTAAATTTAAAGATGTAAAACAAATCTCAAGTGGTAGTTTCAATTCACAAAACATACATCTTACCTTGTTGTGTAATACGGCAGAAAGAACACCTGTTATATCAAACTGCCAGCTTTATATCTACGTAGCAGGAAAAGACATGAACAGGCAAATGTTAACAGTGAAAGTAAGAGGTAAGTAGGATGTCTTGATGATAGTTACAGTATCTGCTGGCTGCAACTGTGATAGGAGATTTCAAACATCACATATTTGTGATGTGTGTAGTGTAAAGTGTGTAAGATTATGTATTTACACCTTTAAAATGCAACAAACGTTTTAATAGTCATTGTGAAACAATTTTTATGTCTTTTATACCTCTTATCTGGGTTCACAAAGGTCACAGCAGAACAATAATTGGTTGTGAGGTACTGAAGGACGGTGCTACTCGTCTACTCATCTTTGATCCCAGTAACAAACAAAATGATATGGCTGCCCTGAGGGCTGGTAATATCACCGGTGCAACCTTGCGTCCTCTGAGGAAAACTCTTGGACAGTTGAAACATGTACAGTACCAGATTGTGGCAGTTTGTGGAGTGATGACTTCTGATAAAGAATATGAGGTAATCGTCATCACTATGGCTGGAATTTCAAAAGGCAGACTATGAGCTAAAAGTTGCTAGTGCTTAAGATTCTCACTGGCTTAAATGATTCACCCACTTGTTATAAGGCAAAATATTGATAGCTAAATGGAAACATTATTCATTTATTTATTTATTAAGGTAGAATTCATCTATGTGATAATGTTTATAGTGCCTTATGTTTGTACTCATAAGTATAAAACCCCACAAACTGTTAGGGAGTGATAAAGTTTAAAATTTGAGCCCTGACCAGTGAAAGTTTCTGCACAGCTTTCATTTTGATTGCAATATTTGTTCACTGAGTTAAAAACTGTGAGGGATATGGGATATTGCTACTAGTTTTATTGCCATGTGGTTGCATGCATCACAAGAATGAAGACTCAGTGTTATTATGGTGCACATATTTAATGTTAGTATGATGCACATGATGTAGCAAAGGTGGGGAAAGAAATACTTTAGTTTACAAAAAAATAAATAAGTAGTATGCACTGATTGCAGAAGGCAAGGTCTTTGGAAACTTAAAATAATAATGTTAAGATAGTTGAATTTAGTTTGTTCTGTGATACAACCGTATGTAATAGTTGTCAAAATGTGCTCATGATTGTAACAGTATGTCCTTTTGTGATCAATAATTGACTTTCTTAACTAGTAGAGAACTATGTAGAAAATGGTAAACTAACTGATAAAACATATTTGATGTATGTGTTACACACAGTATAGCCCCTCCCTACAGAAAACATACATAGACATGTATATCTATATATACAAACTTGTAAGTAACCCAGTCTTTAAGCCTGCCGCACACGAGGGGAAATTAGCTCAGCAAAATGCCTCACGTGCTACTTTGCTCAGCTAATTTCTCACGTGTGCGGGCATGTTTTGGTGAGATTTCTGCCTCGCGAGGCAGAAGACTCAAATATCAAACATGTTTGATTCTTTCTGACACGAGTGCCATTTTTCTCACCGTGTGGCCTGACCTGAGCATTTGGCTTACATCTTTATCCCACTGCTCAAGCATATTCTTAATGAGTAGGCCGAAAGTTAGGTCTATTTATTCATAATAGGCTTTCGCAGTGGGTTAAAGTCGTGAGCCAAATGCTCAGGTCAGGTGCACACAGTGAGAAAAGTAGCACTTGTGTCAGAAAGAATCAAACACGTTTGATATTTGAGTCATCTGCCTTGGGAGGCGGAAATCTCACCAAAACTCATGCGCACACGTGAGAAATTAGCTGAGCAAAGTGGCAAACGAGGCATTTTTCTGAGCTAGTTTCCCCTCATGTGTGGCAGGCTTTATGTTCAGATATATGTGATAAAAGTTCTTAGGAATACATCCAAACCCTTAAGTTCAAGGTTAAAACTATCTACCACTGGAGAATATATTTAATACTTGTCGTCTTTCTCTGTCAGTATTTTGATTTTTATCACTTTTACCTTTTCTCTCTCTATTTCAGAAAAGTAAACTTCTTGTCTCAGAGAGAATTCCATGACGTGTTGGTGCAGTTATTAGCCTATTGGATAATTTCTGGGATGCTATGCGCAAAGGTGACGATATGGCTGAGGAGTTAACATATCTTGATGTACTAAATTTGACTTCATCCAAGCTAAGGATATGATTTGTGTTTCATCAAAGGAAAGGAGTGATTGTTTTGTAATGGTGCTTCAAACTACACTTATTATGTATCGAGTAAATCTAACTATGGTCCCTATCAATTATCATCATTTCAATATTGTGAAGTTATCTAGTTCTCATCTTTTTTGCATAGGTGTAGGAAATTGTCAGTAAAACGCACCTGTAATGGTTTTATGACACCACCTATACCCCGGATATGCATGATGATAGTTACATGACTATATAATATATTGTGCCTAATGTTCAAATCACTGATCTACAGTACATCTCTCACTTGCCAGTACCTTGCAGAGTCACAAAGTTATGTTGGTCACAAAAGTCACTCATAATTTGACCAGGAACTGAGTGAAATGAGACATAAGACAGTGATAGTCATATCACTCACAATGACAGAAGCCAAGATTGGTGTGAACAATTAACTGTGTTAAGTGTACTCAACGTCACTATTTAAGTTGACATGCAGTTTCATTAACTGACTTGCCTGTGGGCCACATAATCAACTGTTGACTGTCTGCTTCCAAGGTGTATTGCTTAGGAGTTTAGCCAAAAATACTGACTTGAGAGGGGAGGGGAAGGGGGACACCAGCACTGCAGAAAAGGTAGGGCATAAAAAAGATCATTGTTATAGCCTGAATCATTTTGAAAATCCATTTGCCAATTGGAGGTATGTTCCTCCTGTGTACACCTATGGCTGTTGGCCTGATTTAGCTGCATATGTGATCAGCAGATGGACTCATTTTAATGATTTTCAAGAAGTATATTAACTTGGTGTGATGTCTGCAAAAGTTTGTCTAACAAACAACTCATTTTAAATTTAATAGTAAAACATTAAATTGCATGAAAGGAAAGTAAATTTTAGCCTTCAGGGGTAGTGGAAAACATGCAGGCTAAGAAAGTGTTTAAAAAGTGTTGAATTCAGACATTGACTTTGGTCACAAATGATATCATGTATTTGATCACTTCCAATGACGAAATCACTGGATGAAAAACCAAAGTGGTCATCTTTTCCAATTGTAGGTTGATGAAGATTTGATGGTGTTGATAGACCTTATGTATATAATGTCACAGAACAGAAAGCATGCCCTCACCCAGGTAAGCTTGTAGCATTACAGCTTACACCAACATAAATGCAGACAGCTGATTTGTGTACCAGTAAGATATTAGCTCAAGTCTACCGTGTGCAAAGTTTACATTGTGCATGGAAGTGTCCTTCATTGCTTGCCCTCTAGAATGATGTTGCCTGATGTGCATAAGGTCTATTGTCAAATGATTTGAAATACTTTAAATGGGGAAGATATATCTTGTTGTATATAGTTGTATGTAGGCTTGACTAATGAACTAGCACTGACTCTTTTGAGAAGGAATTTACATGCTGTGTTGACAGATTTGAAAGACAGTTATGAATTGGTGCTAATGCAAGAAGGTGTGCAAATGGTCAGAATCTTATCTGTTGGTTCTTATTGATGTAGAAATAAACTGAAATGGAAACTGAAAACTTGTTTCCTTTGTGGTCAGAAAATTACAAAAAACCAGGAAAAAGTCTGGAATGTTTTTTATGGTCTTATTAGTCATGGAATGTTCTAGACTGGTCTGGAAAAACAGGCAGGAGGTCTTAAAAACTTACAGTCCTGTGAAGGCTGCTGTACTGCAGTCATTGTTGCTATGTCATATGTTCAAATGTGTGAATGTAATGGAAAAGTGCAGAAAAAATAATTTTATGTATATGTGGTGATTGACTGAACCCGATGTCCTGCATGTATACTTAGAGCACTAGTGGTTGTTAAGGTGATGACTATATTATGTAATATGTTATTTATGTAGATAAAGGCATGAAAACAAATCTTCAGTGTAAAATTTTCTTCTTCCTGTAAAGTGCCAAATGCTTGTCTTCCTTTCATTATTGAGGCTCAAAAATGGACATCTCTGTCTTGAAAAGGTGTAAATAAAGTCTTTTAATCTCATTACAAGTGTGACAACCCTGTTCTAAAAAGTGTATGTACCCTAAGGTATTATTTTCAGTCTTTTCTTGACAACTAAAATAAATCTATGAATTATCAGAAAAGAACTTTAATTAATATTCAAAATTAAGTGATAAGCTTTATGAATTTGTTAAATTAAACTTGATCTTAAGTGTATGTGTGTGAATTTGTTTTATAGACGTCTTGCCTTGAGTGTGTGGGTAAACTCCCTCAGTGTTATGACTTGTATGGTGTAAGATGACATAGAGTGTATGGCTTTACATCATCATGATGTCATGATCACATCCTGTGTGTAATGTATAACAATATGTGAATAGATTTCAAATAAAAAAGATGTAAGTTACTATGGCAATGATAATGTGCTGGGTTGTAATATTTTTTTAAACAAAGACTGTACATTGTTAACATTTCCTCAAAAGGCCTATGTTGAACAGAATAAGCAGTTGTATGGATAGCAGAGTGATGAGAAATTTTACACAAATTAAGAAAACAATTAAGTGAATTTTCTCTTAAATTAAATGTTTCATTAGAGAGTATGGTGATAGTCTTCCTTAAGTTACTTGAGTGCTTTTGTCCTATAGAAACAACTGAAAGATAATATGTATTACTAGGCTAAGAATAGCACCCTTGCAATATGATTTGTTGCAGCCAAAAAATAAAAACTTTTGGTTGAAGAGACCTTTTTCTTGATTCATTGGTTTGATAACTTTAAGCTTGAGCATTATTGTTATGCATAGTTAATGCTCACTGTGTCTTAGTCTTACTATTGAGTGGACTCTGATAACGATCTCATGTACCAGATAAGATACATTATTTGTTTCATCCTGCAATAATTTATTCTTGTCAAGGAGACAACTCAACATTTAGTGTAAGAAAAATTGGACTTCATGCCATGAACCTAACATGATGTTATGATCATGTTTTACTAGAATCTGAAGTAGTGTGGTGTAGAATACTAATCACCAGCATCATTCATGACAGCTCATTAATTTTTCAAACTTTTTATGTTACAATGTGTGTCAGTTTGAAAACTTTGTATGTCTTATGGCTGGTTTACATTAAAACACTCTCTGCCACTGTAAAAAGAAAAAAAAATCAACAGTTTGTTGCTGCATTCACACTTGATATGTTTCATTTATTATTGAATGTTAAGGTAAAGGTTGGTGAATGAATTGTTCTTTGATGTTGCTTTTGCATGAAGCAATAGATCCATTTTCAATTATGTCACACCTCTAGTATCATGTACACTACTCTAGTATCATGTACACTACTCTAGTATCATGTACACTACTCTGGTATCATGCACACTACTCTGGTATCATGCACACTACTCTGGTATCATGCACACTACTCTGGTATCATGCACACTACTCTGGTATCATGCACACTACTCTGGTATCATGCACACTACTCTGGTATCATGCACACTACTCTGGTATCATGCACACTACTCTGGTATCATGCACACTACTCTGGTATCATGCACACTACTCTGGTATCATGCACACTACTCTGGTATCATGCACACTACTCTGGTATCATGCACACTACTCTGGTATCATGCACACTACTCTGGTATCATGTACACTACTCTGGTATCATGTACACTACTCTGGTATCATGTACACTACTCTGGTATCATGTACACTACTCTGGTATCATGTACACTACTCTGGTATCATGTACACTACTCTGGTATCATGTACACTACTCTGGTATCATGTACACTACTCTGGTATCATGTACACTACTCTGGTATCATGTACACTACTCTGGTATCATGCACACTACTCTGGTATCATGTACACTATCCACCATGTAGGAGCAATGTACAAGGCACCACTGTTTATCAATCATAGTCAGGTAGTGGTTCCTCAGGTATACTAACATTGTACTATGTATATGTGTTACAATACTTGCATAAGTTATGACCGACATAAGCTCTCTATGTATTTCTCCAAAGGTTGTCGCATGAAAGTGATATATTCTTCCATCTCATGTTCTAATTGATGTTGTGTTAGTTGCAACATCTTTTAATAACATAATCCCCAATGCTACGTTAGTTGCAACTTTTTAATAGTATAATTCCTGTTGCAGTGTTAGTAGTAACATCTTCTAACAGTGTTTTTGCCATTGATATATTTAGTATATTATTAGTGAAAGAATATTGGTCAGTAATTGTGAGCCTACCATCTTGCATTTATTGTTCTTCACTTGTTAATGAACTTATCTAGTATCAAACACTACTCCAGTACAATGGGATGTATGTATTCATTGATTGTTACTGTTTACTTGTTTCATACCAGCTGTGTCTATCTGATAGATATGTACCTGTCCATACGTTAAATTACCATACAGAAATCTGCCGAAATGAACTTGTGAGCGGCCTTTCTAGGAAAGGGTGCAAAGTGGTGTCAAAGACAACTCTTAACGAAAGCAATAATATTTTGCCTCATACTTCAACTTTGTCATGTAAATTATATCAATCTGTTTTACTTTCTTTCTTCAAAATTTTATGTACATATGTCTGGTCTACAGTTTTCTCTTTGGTATGGTGAAAATCTTTCATATAAAGAACAAATTTTTCAACTTCTTTTGCTATGGTCTTCCACACAAATTTTCTATCTGAAAGTTTTTCAATATTTATATTTATCTAGTTTAGTGTAAAATTCTTGTTCACATGTAAAGATTTTGAAAAAGTCATCTTGTTGTTAAATTATACAGACATAACATTTTCACTTAAGGTCTTTGGACATTAAATGTCTTAGTTGTGTAAGGGATGGTGAAAAGCACTGATAATATGAAAAATAAGTACAAGTCCCATCAAATCCATGAAGTGACAACTATTTTACAGGACAATTTTTGTTTTACACCTACATTATGTGGTAGTATGCCATTTGTGATATGGATGTACAGACTCACAAGATATTTCATATGTTATCCTTTGTTTTTTCAACCCCTACTTCAGGGGTTCTAAAGTGTTTCAGGCCAGAAGCCACTTTTACTTAAGTTTTGCCTTAAATTTAATTTAGTAGCCAGAACTTCTTTCAACATCATTTTGTCTTATTAACATTTTGAGCTCCTTGAATATTCCACGGGTCATTCTTGTGCATGTTGCGGGCCACAAGTGGCCGGTGGGCCCCCACTTAAGAACCAAGGCCCTTCTTCAAGGACAGTTATTATTCTTGATATGCCCAGAGGGGTTCACTAGGGATGTAACAGATGCCATAACCACACAACTAATATAACTTGCTTGTATTAAATTAAGAGGTAATGTTTATAGGACTAACAAAAAGAATGTTAACACAGTGCATGTGGTACAGTGGTTATGATCTGCGACTTCCAGTCATGAGATCGTGTATTTGCATCCCAGCTCGGACACAAAAATTGTTTTCTAGTCTTTGGGTTGTAGTTTGTTGTCTGCTGCCCCTTAATCATAGACATTGAACTGTGAGTTTGTCTCAGTCACAAAATTGGCATTGCCAGCTTGGGGTAGTACTCCATGATTGGAGGGTTGCCGAGTTCCTGCAAGGGAGAATCAGTAAAACAAACAGTGCAGCACCACGAGTCATTGTTTTGCGTAGGTTGTGACCTAGTTTAGAGATGGTCAAACTTTGAAGGGGTTTATCTAGAAAGAGTAGAAGTTGGAAAAATGGTTCCAATGGAATTTTCATTCTTTATCTATATTAACAGTAAAACAGTTGTTTTTGTTACATTTCTTTATATTTAGTTATGTAAATATGAAATGCTGGAGTTTTTTCTTGTCAATAAAAGTAATTTCTCATTGTCCACAGTAATTATGAATATTTAACATACTATACTCAATCCATTTTGCAAAGAGATTTGTTAGACAATTTAAGAGTATACTAGTAACAACCTTTTGAGATGAAATACCAAAAATGGCTGAAAATTGCAGTCTGCAGATACTTATTGATCAGTGGTAGCTATGGTAGCTATTAATCGATGGTAGCAATTGGTAAGTGGTACCAATTGATCAGTGATAGCTATCGATAGCAATTGGTCCTTTGTTTCCAAGATAAATTGTAAACTTCAGTAGACGTGAGCACCTATTGTAGAAGCATCATTGGTGGGCATGGTATGTATTTCTTCTAAAAGAACTAAAGAAACAACACTTTAAAAGCAAAGCTTATTGATTAATATTTTAACTTGTTCAGATATGGGATATCAGTTTTAGATGCCTTTCATCGAAACTTTGGAGGCCATGACCTTGTTTTTCAGTCACACTGCTTTCTGTGAAAATGTGTGGCATTAATTACTGTAAAATAATTTGATACTGCAATATCAACCTGCATACTTTAAACTGCCAGTTAAACTTTTCCTTGCCTCCCTCATGTAACATTTATTCATTTGTGGAAATTGCATTACCATGAAGGGCAATTCCTCTAAAAGAGATGTCAATATCATACAACCATTTCGATTTTCCCGCCGTTGTATACAATCTATAGATTAAACATGAAACATTGACACTTGTTAAAGTGGTAAAGGACTTACAAGTTGATTTTACTAATTTTCTTTGTAGTTTTGTCTGATCTAAGATGGGTAATATAACACCATGGAAGCGAACATTGCTTGAATGAAAAAGGTTTTGAAGAATTAAACAATAACTAAAGAACAACTAGAACCTGTCTGTTCATTTTTTCCTGAGATTCTGTAAAATATCATGTAATGTTCAGGCCTTAAAGGGCAGTTGTTTTAGGACGCTAAGCGACCACCGAAGTGGAAGAAGCCTTATGAATTACAACTTCACGTTGGGTGGCTAACCAACTCAACAATTTAGATAAAATTTGGTTTCTTTTGAAAGGCCAGTTCAGATGGGGAAACCGTAGATTGCTCTTGGATGAAAAACCTACCTCACTTTGACCCGGCCGAGAATCGAACCCCGAACTTCCCGGTTGCTAAGCTTCATCGCTTCAAATACCACCACCTTTACCCACTCGGCCACAGCGCCGGTTCTGGCAATGTTTCCTCACTCTAACTTCCCATTGACCTACATCAAGAGTTAAAAAAGTTGGGAAAATATAATCATCCTGGTTGATTTTATTGTATACATCATGTGACCTTCAAATTTAATTTCTGACAATGAAAATCAATCAAGGTCATGTAGAG
Source organism: Holothuria leucospilota (assembly GCA_029531755.1). Taxonomy (NCBI): domain Eukaryota; kingdom Metazoa; phylum Echinodermata; class Holothuroidea; order Aspidochirotida; family Holothuriidae; genus Holothuria; species Holothuria leucospilota. The sequence continues at coordinate 1,073,924 of CM055976.1, read as the reverse complement.
CGAATTTAACCCAAGTAACAATAAAAACTTGAATTGACATTGCCCTAAATGGAAGAACCTGGTAATTGGCACAGGTCAGCAGGTATAGTTTTTACTGTCTTCAAGTTTGTATGAATGACCAGTTAGAAACACAACGCGTGCCCCTAGAATGAGTACCGTTTGTGAGATGGATTGTCAATATAAACAATTCAAACTTATTTATTACGAGGAGATACTTTTCCTTGTAGGTAGGGTAGCATATATCTACAAGTGCCCTTTGTGAGAATTCCTGCAATTAATAATTATGTAAAGCAGTAATCCTCAAACTTTTGAGGGTCAAATGCACTGGCCGTGCTGAGGGTCGAGGGCTGCAGGGGATCATTCAGGACTTAATTGGAAAGATGAAGCCCATTTGTGAGGGCGAAACCAGCACTAGGCCGAGAATCGAAACTGCATGTGCCACAGACAGTGACGGATTTAAGAATGTTTCATTAGGGTGTTTCCTTTAGAGAGGCGTGTTCCGGGACCCAACCTGACCCCTGCCCTACCATGGTTGGGAATGAGGTCAGAAACATTTGACACTCATAATAACCAAGAATGCAGGCACTCGCACTCTGAAACCAATTTGCCGCCAAAGTTCTGTGCATGTGCGGTTCTAAGAAAATTTGTTTGAGGGGAGGGGGCAAATCAGGTCCATATTCAGGGAGGTTCGGACGAGCCCCCCTCCCCCGGCGATATCAATAGCTGCTATCAATAGATGTATGTTTTTTGTGGGGGTAGTGTAGTGATGTACCATATAGCTTTCAAAAGTTCTTCAGAAACCATCTCAGTCTACTTAGTCATGCACTGTACTATCTATATACAATCATAACAGGCAATCGCTGCCTAGGCGTAAGAGGCTTGGGAAACAGGCAAAGCGGCTTCGGATCCATTTGGATAAAATAAGGCAGCCTAATTCATGCACAAGACCAAGGTTAAAGTTAAACATTTCATGGTCAGAACATCTGAGCTCAAGGCGGACCCTACACCAATTTGGTCGTGCAAAATTCGACTTGATCTTAGAGGGGGTAACAAGGCAAGAGTGCACTAATCTCTCCCCATCCTGATCCCGTAACCTCCATTTTGGGTCCCCATGCCACAGACGGAGTGTATAACAAATTTTTGACTCATGAAGATACAAAATAAAATAAATGTCATCAAGCAACTTACACCTCACGTGTTCGGCAATGTAATTTGGAGACATTTTAACAAAACTTTCTCAGTACTCCAAGCGCCAACTGATGGTGGCTATTAGACTGAATGACATTTTATCATTTTTCTTTACCATAAACTAGAATCTACCCCATTGAAGAAGCTGCATACGAGCCTGAAAATAAGTTGAAACCACGACTCGATCCTGGAATAGGCTACTATTAATTCATATGATCAGTAGTCGAATGACCAAGTAAACCTAGGTTGAATCTTGCAATTATCGCGAAATACACACTTGACAATTACCGAGAAATTTTGGAGTTGTTTAGTACATACAGCTTCATAAAAAAAATATATGACATTTGTGAGATAAAAGGATTTATTGCGTCCAAATTTTGAAATACATTGTATTTATACCATCTCGTATAACATGTTGTTGTTTTTAAGTCTGAATACCATACTATGCAAACTTGGGGGGGGGGCACACTTCCCCTCGTGCCCATATGGCGAGCCGCTAATGGTTCTAAGTCCATCATGCGTGACACCGCCCAGAATCCCAGGTACATTCACGGGTGGGAGGCAGGGAGCCACGCAGGGGCGTAGCTACGGGGGGGGGCCTGGGGGGGGCCTAGGCCCCCCAGATATTCGTCAGGCCCCCCCCCCCAGATTTTTTGAGTCCGTGAACAAATACAGCACCATTTTGCATCTAGACACCACTGAAAACCGGAAAAATTTCCAAAGGGAAGGGGACACCCTTAGACCCCTACATCAGGACAGTGATCTATGTCCAACTTGCTAGAAAATAAATATGGTAACCCTAGGTTGGAGACAAATGGTATGATCTAGGGGATGTGTAGCCTAATTGAGTAGTGGACATGTAGCCTATGGACAGGGTGATGGACAAATCTAACAGAGATATACTAGAAGGTGAATATGGGAGAATTGCAGGCAGAATAAATGGAGGGTTTGTAAAGCCAAAAATTTTCTTGAACGCTCCGGGCCAACTGATGGTGGCGCTCCGCTTAGATAGTCTTGACAAGCCTAACCCTCGGCTGTGTCGGCCCCTCCATTTGTTTCCTAGGCCCCCCTAAAAATTTCATCCTAGCTACGCCCCTGGAGCCACGGCCCCTGTCGAGGAAGGCTGCCCCCTCCTCATCGGGAGCCTTAGTCGGTACGATAAAATATGTAGTCCACGACGGCGACCTTTCGCCCCGACGGTTTACCTATTTTCGCTTTCGAGAGGAAACCTTCAACACTAGCGTAACTGAAGGGGGGCAGAGGGCGGTCGCCCCCCCCCCCCCCACTTGGCTTCTTGGGTTGGTCACGTCGGTACATTTGCTGATCTTGTCGGTACATCCGCCCGGTGTGGACGACTAGTCTCCCCGGTTTACCAGTCTTTGCTCTCAAGAGGACAATTTCTCTAATAAGAACCCAAAATTTTCGGCGCGCTACGAGCGCTGTAGGTCACTCTAGTTTCTTCAATAGTTCCTTTCCTTATAGCTAGATAGCATAAGTCCTGTGACCCTTACAAAGTAACATGTAGGCAGAGCACACAGGTTATGTAGAGGTCGTAAATTTCATCCCATATCGCAAAGCTCGCTGTTCTCTCGTGTGTGTCATGCGGTAGGGTTAGTTGGTGAGCGACTAACGGAGCAAAGTTTGGCTACTCCATCGGGTCGTCCAGGTGCTTTCGACACAATGTATGTTATCCCCGATACGACCTACAACCCCTAGAGTTTTTATTTTTCATGTTTGTTCTTAATAATTAAATATGTTTTAGTGTAAGCCTACTACAAATTTTCGCGCGCTTCGCGCGCTTTGCAATTTCACTATTCAGAATCAAAAGAACACTATCAGTGCACAAGTCGGCTCTTGAGGTAATAAGTGATATTGTGCAAAATGCCTTGCAATGGCATGGGATAGTCAGGCACCTTCATACCTACTTCTCACCAACCCCTCGGTAAAGGAGCTGACGGAACTTGGGGTCGCTGACATGACCCGGCGCCCTGTCGGGAAAATTCTGTCGCCACATATGGTCAATTTATTTATTTTGGCTTTCCAAAAAGGATCATTTCTGAGAAAAAACCCCCAAAATTTCGGCACGCTTTATCCACTGGTCCTCAGTTCCGTTACATATATCTAAATATAGTAGGCTACAAACCAGTTCCATCTTTTCCAATAACTTCTTAAGTAGAATACTTGGAATTATGTAAATGTCGGGATTTCATCTCATTTCTCTTGTCTGCTTGTATCTGTCTTGCGGTACGGCTCGTGATTCGATGAGGGAAGTATATGTAAGTTGTGCCCTATAGGGCCCAACTGCCAGGACAATTAACCTATGTAAGCACAAATTCTTTTTAGTGTATAGGTTCACCCAAAATAATTTCGCGTACTTCGCCCGCTTTTTCACAGCTTAGAGTCCGGCAAAAACATTAAATCGGCACGGAACTATTTTCCTCTAGTAAAAACAAATTTTATGCAAAATATGCCCGCAATGACATGGTATAGTACACAGGCTTTTTCAAATTCTCCCTCAACAACCTCTCGACGGGATCGGATCTGTCCGAGGCTTCGGGTCTCTGGCCCTCCCGTCGGGGAGTCTGTCCCCCGTCGGGCAAATCCTGGCGCCAACCCTGGGTGGATGGTGGGTGACTTGTTACGTGATAACCCTTTGACACTAAGTGTCGGTACATTGACTTTATGCTGTCGGTACATTTACCTTATTTTCATCCCTGCCCCCCCCCCCCACTTCAAGCACCCCAGTGACACTACTGTTCTTCCATAGGATCTCAATATTTTCGGCACGCCTCGCGCTCTGTTGATTTATTTCAGTTTCTTATTTTGTTCCGTTTCATATCTAAATAGTACAAGCCCTTTCTACCTTACCAAGTAATATCTCATATCATATCGCATAAGAAGACTACCTCCGTATTGTTCAGCCAAGTAAATAAGCCGATAAATCCACCATTTAAGTCACTCTATTAATCTTTGCAATTCTCAAATCCCACTTTCGAATGTTGCCAAATTTCTGGGGGGTTTAATTGATAAGCACGTCACTTGGAACGACCATATACATTCAGTGACTAAAAAAGTATCAAAGAATATTGGTATTATCGGTCGTCTCCGTTCTACCTTACCCAGGGAAATTCTTGTCGCTCTTTATAATACCCTCGTCCTTCCCTTTTTATCCTATTGTAATATCGTGTAGGGTTCCACTTATCCGTCTAGATTATTGCCACTATTTATCCTACAGAAAAGAGTTGTTCGTTATATTTTCAATACTCATTACCTGCATCACACTCCTCCTCTCTTTAGAAAATTAAATTTTTTGTCTATTTACGATATTAATCGCTATCAATGTGGTATTTTTGTCTACAATTTTTTAAATAGCAAGTTACCAGATATATTCAGTGATTACTTTCGGATGTGTCACGAAGTTAGTTCTTATCGAACTCGATCATCACATCTTTTTACTACACCTCTTTATAGACTTCAGTCCTCCCTCCACTGTGTTCGTTATGTTGCCCCTCATGTTTGGAATTCCCTTCCTCGCAATATAATCAATTGCCGGTATTCTTCCCTCTACAACTTCAAAAGCAAATTAAAGCGTTATCTCTCGTCAAGTCTCCCGTTATAATGGCTCTAAGTCAAGAAGATCTTCTCTCCTGTTGATGTCAGTGTTTAGTGTCTGTCATTGTTTCTCTTGTTATTGTTTTCCTGTAAATTATTAAGTTGCACTTTCTATGTTTAAGGGGGTATCCACTCTAATAAGCTTTGCTAAGCCTTTTGTGGATAGCCCTCGGTCTTTTAGTTCTATATATATATATATATATATGTATATTGGAAGCTGTTTATAACACATGACCGAAATAAATGTTGTTGAGATTGAAACTGAAACTGAAACATGGTACAGCATAGCCTAGCGAGTGTTCTCTTTGTCTCTCTGCTGTAAGGTAAGCGGAAGTTTAGCTATTTCATCGGGCAGACGGAGATAGATTCAATGCAATTTATGTTATCCCCGATCGGGCCCAACCTCCCCGACAATTCAATATGCTTTGCTCTAATAAGTACAGGTTCTCTCTGTGTGTGTGTGTGTGTGTGTGTGTGTGTGTGTGTGTGTGTGTGGGTGGGTGTGTATGTGTGTGTGTGTAAGCCTGCAGAAAACTTTCCGCGCGCTTTGCAATTTCACAGTTCGGCATGCCAACAAAACCTCTTAAATCAACACACAACTCCTCACTTCAAATAACCTATATAAGGATATTACGCAAAACATGCCCTGCGATTGCATGGTGCAATGCAATGGGGTTTCTTCTTTTCAAATGGCCTCGTCATCCCCCCCCCCCTTCGACATCCGGGCTTTACGTCGTTAGCCCCCTGTTGGGCAATCTTGATGCCACCCCTAGGTAAATTGCAGAATTTGATCACACAAATGTATTTTTACTACAGGTCAGAGTCTATTACACTTGAGTTTGCAGTGGGAGAACTTAGTAGGTTGCGGGAATTTGCAATATTAAGCTCAGATTTGTCACAACAGTCATATCGTTCTGCGTTTACCATGAGAGGTGGATGACCATTGGAGAATCTTCGGTATCCCAACCGCAATCTAGATCAGTGATTCGCAAACAAATCCACAATGAGAGAAAACTGGGAGGGCTAAGTTTCTAAACATTCGAGAAAAAACTACTTCACGACTGTCAATTGGTTCCCCTTATCTAAAAAACTGCGAAAGAGAAAAGGATTGCTGTGCATAAAGGCATTGTTACTCTGACTATGTTTAATTGAGGTACTACATTTAATAAAAAAAATTGTAGAGCCTTAAAGGCCGTGTTCGAGAATCATGGATTTAAAGTAAGCATTACATACATTTAGTTACTTTCAAATGCTCCATATGAAACCATAAAGCACAACTTTGGAAGCAGAGGAGGCGCCAGGATTTTCCCGACGGGGAGCAGCCACCGAAAGCACGGACAAAACGACAAGTTACCAGAAAGATGGCGAATGCAATTCTTTTTTCTTTAGACAATTGTAAATTTGGGGTGTTTATTTGAAACAAATTTAAAAAAAAATTGGGTCTCTTCTTGGAAAAAATTGAAAATTTGAGGTTTTATTGATGAACCTACCCTACTTGAGAGCAAAATCATGGAAATTGTGGGGATGACTGGTCGCCGTGAGGGATTACATACGGTACTTTATGGTACCTATTTAGACTCCCCGACCAAAGTGCAAAATTTCCCTGATGGGGTCATCCTTCCCCCTAGGTGGGGGCCCCGAGGTGCGTTCATACCCCTGCCTCCCATCTGGCGCCATCCCTGTTTAGAAACCGTTGAAGAAACTTCTTAGTACAAAATTTTCAGTGGGCAGAACATAACGTAATGGGTTTTTTTTCAGGTAACTAGCTTGTTACAGCTCCTTAGTGTTTCTAGCGTTCTCGGTATGTCTTTTATAGTTGCTATATATTTTTTTTTTAATTCCGAGGTCTAATCACCGTTTACCGAAGGTCAGCAACGTTGAACTCTGTCAGAACTTGGATGGAATAATGGGTGACAGTTGAATTTTACCGAAGTCGAATAGTTCAATTGGAAACACGGCCTACAGTCCTGCTCAAACAGGAATATCGCATGCTGGAACAATTGAACCACTTGGAAAATTTTGTGGTGACTCAAATATACTTGTTCAGTACAGCTGTTTGCAGTGACACTGAGGCAGAGGCAAGTCCATAGTCAAGCTTCGAGACATTTAGGGCAAATCTCAACTAAAGTTAGAAATCTTGTCAAGAAGACATATATCAACTTACCAAGTCACGGTGTTTGAATACATCAATACGGCAAATGGCTTTTAGAGCTTCTTGTGTAAAGTTTTTACCTCTTTCATCCAAGTTTGCCATTTGACAATCAGCTCACCTCATCAAAATGGTCAACAAAATGCTCTACACTATAGTTCACTTCAACAGCAATGAGAATACCGGGGAAAATGAGATGATATGAATAGCTTGCAAAAATTCACCAGTTACCAAAATTATCGAATCCGTGTCTAAGCTTTTAGACAGACACTAGCCTTTCTATTAACAGGGGCTGATAGAGGGTTTGGAGGAGGGGCTCACCCTGAGAAAGTGGCCCTTACATAACATCACTGGGGTGCATCTGCGGTAGTAATTGGGGACTCCCCTCTGAAAATTTTGGAACAATAAGTTCTTGTAGGAGATCCACCAGGATAGGGGGGGTTTTTTTAGTCAGTCAGGAGAAGGGACGTTTCGACATTGTTATGTAGCAATTTCAGAAAAAAATTCTGAAAACTAAATAAAACAACGCAAATCTATAATAGTTAATAATAATTATAATAATCCAGGCCTTGTAGGGCAGTTGTTTTAAGACACTAAGCGCCCACGGATGTGGAAGAAGTCTATGGCTTATGAATTACATCTTCACGTCTGGTGGGTTATAATCAACTCAACAATTTACATCTTTGAAAAGCCAGTTTGGTGTCAATCAAATTTCTTAAAAATAGGGGACCAGACCAGTTAAGCCCCATTTGGATTCTGGTCTGGAGATAGCGTTTTGTAGAGGGCGAGGGGATTTTCTAGGCGAAAAGGTGTTAGGCGCATGTTGTGGAACCATATCCTATTGGTACAGTTTCTATGCTGTGTCGAGTAAGGTGGCAATCAGGTGAATCGAATATGCGAGGAGCCATAACTGGTTTTCTCCAAGGTACTGATAATGCTTATATGCCACTTGTTGCCTGGTATGAAGGGCAGATGAAAATAATCTCGATTCGATAATATACTGATCTCATTACTATCAAAGGACAAAGAAGAAATCCCTAGCTAAGGAAAGACAACCCCCATCAACCCCCATCAACTAAACGGTCCCCTCCAGTCTCGACCTGAGTAAGAGCTTCCGAATTAAATGATATAATTTGCCATGAATAATGTCTCCATCAGCTGGAACTGCCGTTCTACGATCATTTCTTTTGCTTTCTGTCTGTTTGTCATATTTACATAGATCACAATATCTATCGCAAGAATGGGGAGTCAAACACAGATCCTTACGGAACTCCTGCTGAATTCAACCGGATTACTAAAAGAAAACACATTTCACGTCGACATATAATGTTGCCCTAACCCGTTTTACCTGATAACCTTTGTTACACTTCCTTGTTGTTGGCACTTTAAGACTCAGAGAAAACAGAGGTTTTCACCTTCCGCTGTTCCACAATATACGCATTTTCATACTGTAATGAAAGTATCAGATATCAAAAGTAGTCAGTGGCCTGGATCATGCTACACTGCAGTAATATATCGGTTGTTCTGTGCATTAGCGGCTCGCCATAGGGGCACGGGGGGCACTTGCCCCCCTAAAAGTTTGCAAAGCATGGTCTTCAATTTCAAAAATAATAATAAATAAACAAAACATGTAATTCGATGTGAGTTAGGTCCTCCCAGTTTTCCTTGAGTGGGTTTAAAATTGAAGAAGTGAATAACTTTCCAATGCAATGCGAAGGTAAACCATTAATAAAGTGCTTTCAAAACGACATTTTTTCGGCGCGCTTCGCGCGCGCTTTCTTAGTTACTTGTTTGCTACTATATGTACTTCAGACATCACAAATGGACCTGCCATTAGTGCGAGCTAAGGTAATCAAAGCAAATGATCACGCTGTGATATTTTTTTATCTGAATAGCTTTGGCATCATAATGTCATTTACAGAGTGTAACGGTAATGCTGGAGTTAAATGCCCATAATTTTGCAGACACTTCAGAGCTTTTGGGGCGATTAGATTCACAGCCCATTAGCCGTGTTAATTATCATCCACGACTAAAAGCAGTTTTGCCCGGGCGTCACCTGGCCAGATTAGCATAGGTATCTGTTTACAAAAAGTAACGGACAAGTAGCCTATAAACGTATTGTGTTTCCCATAGAATTAGAGGTTTCCCTTCCCTTGTCCAAATTGACAGCGCCATTGGCCCACGAGCGGTCTTATGACTGTCAAATGGCCTGTTATAAGCAAAAGGTTCTCCACCTCTGTGCTAAAGTATACCGTTTCAATTGATTTATTAAAATAAACACACCAAACAGTTAATCTAAGCTCAGTGTAATTAGACTTTTGACTAGTGGCCTAGCTATTTGTATATAGGATAAGACGTCGTTCTGAGCTAGGGGAATTCCCCTCCCCCTTTAAAATATTTCGTTTCGGACCGGTACTGAGATCCAAAATAGTGCTATCATTTCATCGTTTTCAAATGTCTTCATGCTCGAACTTTTCGTTAGTTTATGAAAACAATCCAGAAAACCAACATTTTATGGCTTCTTGGCAAAGTTGAAACATATTGTGACACAATGAAAGAAACAACAAAATATTTAAAGGTGGGGCTCATTTTATAGTGACAAATGGGTCAAACCGCTTTGCCCATTTCACTTGCCTCTTACTCCACCCCTATGGAATAGAGATCGGTTGATATGGTTGTATTTATTTTTAAAGTAGTCAGCCCATGACTGACTGCCTGAAATGGTTTTTGAAGAGCTTTTGAAAACTACATGGGGGGGGGGGGGCATCGCTGTAATATATAATAATAGCCATATTCCTATTGTGCTACCCGGAGCTGAGCATTAATATTGCGGGGGGGGGGGTGTCTTCCGAACCTCCCTGAATACGGACTTGAGTTTACCCCACAAACAAAATTTCTGAGAGCCGCCCATGGTTCTGTGCAAGATGGTCTCCGTTTTAAAGACAAAAAGGAAAAAATCAGAGGTCATTAATACTGAAGGCATCGAGATCAGACTTCAAGCAGAGGCTGGCTTCGAGGCCAATTTTGTGGTTTTAGCCCTGCACTCGTAAGCTATAATGCCTCAGTATCTTACACTTTTGCCTCGGAAATGAAGTAGAGACCTATCCGAGGTCGGCTATAACTGACAGGCCTACCTATAAGTTACCAAAGATGAATGGATTTTTCCAAGAATCATATACCTGGTGTATATGCAGGCCCGTAGCCAGGAATTCTGATACGGGGGGGGGGGGGCACCGACACCGCATAGAGGGGCACCGAAGATCATGTTTGTAGTCAGTAGTGCCACCATATGATTACAGTTTGCGGGAACTACAGGGGATGATATCTCAAGCTTACCACAGATAGCTTAAAGGTATCGGCTTTACTTGTGCACATACGCGCGAAGCGCGCAAAAATTTCACTCTTCTAATCGAAATTTTCCCCTCCTTCTGCAATACAGAGACGTGGAAAGTCTCTACGAGTGGAGGGAACAAGACTATGATCACGATGATGCTTCTTCAGCTCCGCAAGCGCAGGTGAAGAGTTGAGTACTTTGCGAACGGCGAGGGGACCTGCAGGGGCTGCCATTAGGCAGGCTTGGTGTGGTCCAGTATGATTTTGTTAGGACCTAGAGGGAAATTCCACGAATGTCTGGCGAATTAACAAAATGAGAACACTAGCATGGATCTTTGAACAGGACTGAATGGCAGTGAGAGCACACCAGTCTCTTCACAGTTCACAGTTCAGATGGTAATTATCGTATTTCTACTTTGAACGAAATTTTGCATGAACAGAAAAAGTAAATTTTTGAATAAATTTGTAATACGAGTAAATTTAGCTTCAGACCATATAGTCGTCGCGTTATGAATGTTACTCAGGGTACTAGATTACTACATAAAGCCCCTTGATGCCCGGCATCTAACTTTGAGCCTTCACCTAGATTTGGCTAGAAAAGTTCACTGGAATTTTTATGCTAATAATGCTCATGGGTGATATAACTTGACTTGTGAGAATTACTCGCGAAGCGCGCGGAAATTTTGCAGGAAAATTATTCACCACGGTAAAACCTGTATACAGACTCAGCGAGGGGTGGTGGAAAGATAAGCCCGACGAAGGGACCAAGCTCCCCTAAGGGCAGGTGCGGATCCAGAAATTTTGAGAGGCGGGGGCCAAGATGGAAAATCTCATGTGCACCGAAGGTGCACCACAAGCGCGAACCGCGAGTTCCTACGCGTGGGGTCCAGGGGCCCGCGTTAGGGCCCCTGGTAGGGTCCATGGGCGGAGCCCGGTGGGGGTCCAGGGGGCGAAACCCCGGAAGCTCTCGCAATATTGCATTTTAAGAGCACAGAAATCGGCTCCAGTTTTTATGTCAGTGAGATTTTATACCTTTTCATGCTGCATGGAATTTGCTGTGTATGGCTCAGTATAAGTTACTATATGTACCTGCAGAAGTTCCGGAGAATCTAAGTTTGAATTTACATTTAAAACCATTGCTATGACTAACGGTGTCAATTCCCTTTATGTGTGTCTATCAATTAGAGGGTGGGTTCGATACTAAGTTTTCAGTTCTCATAAGGGTGAAAAAATGAATATCAGTTGCTCTACATCCTTATGCTGGCTCCTCTGAAATCACTTTTATGCTCACGAATAATTGGCTTACGGTAGAACCCCACCGATGAGTAATACGAATACGTTTGGGACCTTATTGCTAAAGAAGGAGCAATTCAAGGCTAAAAGTGCGCAGATCAAGCGAAAATCAAGAAATATTGAGAAGACTTTGCAAAAATCGTGAAAGATTTCAAATGATTTTTGGTGAAAAGTGATAAAAATAAATCCATCACTCAATAAAAACGTACCTCTCTCCGCAAACGTAAACAATTGCGCGCGAAGCGCGCCGAAAATTTTCGGTATAGCGCCTCCCGGGAGCTCTGCATTAATTGTACACTGAAAAGGGGGACCAACAGGACTCTCACAACCTGACATCCATATGGGAGGAGAGATGATGTATCACCTTCTTTATGGATTTTTGAAGGGTATACCCTTCAGAAATCTATGACCGATGGTGCCGGCGGGAGTTGGTGATTGGGGGAACCGCAGATAGCTAAACCGTGCCTTTTTGGGCAGTGGGATTTTGTATACGCTGTATACAAGAGTGGGAGAGCCTTTTCTTGTTAGTACATGAGAGTACAATCCCAGGAAGAGGTTTCCCTTTGAGAAATTTTTGTTAATTTTAGGGGGCCTGTCTGTTAAATGGTGGTATCTTTGGGTTATTCTAAAGTGATTGTATGTTTAAAAAATGTCCCCAATTTAGTGAATTCTAACTTTTGTTCGGGTGAAAAAGGGGAGTAAGAGACGGTTAATATATTGTCTTCATACCTCCTTAAGTCTCAGTAAAAATCATGGGCGTGGATCCATCTCCAAAAGTGTGTGTGTGTGGGGGGGGGGACTTTTTAACATTTTGTGAATCGCCGTCCTGGTGAAAGAAGCAGTGGTGATAGCCAGAAACTGCGTCACGGGGAGGCAATAAGTTTTGTGATCGTCGGCATGGGGGAGGGGTCTAAGGGAAATTTTTCTAGAACTGAATGCCCTCAGATGCGATTTGGTGCAACAAAAGTGTAGGATTTTTATTTTGTTTCTTCTAAAAATTTCGCTTTCCTAGGCATGATTGCAGTCTGTTCCATCATTTTTGAAAAAGTGAGGGTAACTTTTTGACGATGTCCCCCCTTCCAAAAATGTGAGGGGGACGGGTCTCCCCGTTCCCCCATGATCCAAGCCCATGGGAAAATTGTAGGCGCAATCATACCTGCGTGCAGAGTCCACAGAAACATTCTTGGACTATAATAAAATTTTTCCTTTACATTTTAAAAGGATATCCAAGGTTGACAGAGAACATTACAGAGCTTTCCGGGAGCTCTTAATTAGTTACAGTATACAAAAGAGGGACCAACAGGATTCTCACCACCTGACATCCATATGGGAGGAGATATGATATATCACCTTCTTTTAGGTATAGCAACAGGGATGGTGGACAGGCAAAATTTGTTTCAGAAAAGATTTTCGTCGTTATTGAATGTCGCGGTAAAATGTTTGGAAAATAAGCTACGGTAATTATACGTACTTTCAATCTTTCAAATCATGTGCTAGACTAGATTAGTCAAAGATCCCGTAATGATGAGATCCCTACAGTGAAGGAGATGTACTTTTTAGGAAAATGTTTGCATTGGAACAATTTCTTGCGTCATAGCTTTCTCAATGGTTTATGAAATCGGGTTTAAACTCTGTCGTATGCGCGCGAAGCGCGCCGAAATTTTGAATGAAATATTAGTCTATGACAAAACCTGCATTCAGAACCTGCATCGGACACTGTCACTTTCCCACCAACCTATGCTATTCGGAAACGAATCTTCTGACTGAGAATTCTTCAAAAACACTTTTGCTCCTTTGTTCCCCCGTGAGTAGTTACCGAAAGCTATTGATAATAAGGACAACTCTGACACAAGGCTTGACGCTAGCGGAGCGTGCGAAAATTTGAAATTTGTCAAGAATTTCCAAAACTTATGATAGTTTGAGAACAGTTTGTGAAAGAAAATGGTTAGAACAAATAAACCAATCATCAAAAATACATCTCATCCTACACTCTCCACAGAAATCTGTAGCTTAAACGACTTTTGGGACCATTTTAAAAATTTTCAAGAATCGATGGCGGAGGGGGACACACGCTACCCATTTCCCACTGTGCCAACGCCACTGTCTGTAGCTTAAAATCCTTTTGAGTTCCTTTTAAAAATTTTCAGACAGTTTCAAAATCGAATAGGGTATGCACGCCGCTACTTTACCTGCAACAGCTGGTGCCACTGTGCAGAACAGCACGTCACCTGACAGCTTGTCTTCTGTATTCATTCTGCAAGGTCTATATGGCGAAAAATTTGCCTCTCAATCCCTCTAGATTACAAAAAATTTCACTCTTTAACACAAAATTGTTACTACATTTCAGTGCAGCTAGCCGGGCCCATACTGCATATGTCACGATGTTTACTTATTTAGATCTTAAGTCAAGGATCATCACCTCAGCTATTCACCTATTTTCGAACATTGTAGCTCTCCTTTCGTCGCCAGCCACTTTGAACGATACCTAAAGAGATAGTCCAGCTATAGCTCCACCCAACCCATAGAGTAATGTATACTTTGAATACGTTCTTAGACACTTTTATTCATTTTTTGCTCTTAATTTTTCTTTCCTCTTTTCTTTTTTCTTTCTCTTCCTTTTTTCTCCCTGCTTTTTTTTCTCGTGGCGAGGGGGGGGGGACCGGGCCCCCCAGGCCCCCCAGGATCCGCGCCTGCCTAAGGGGTCCAGCAACCCGAAGCTCCGTCAGAAGCAATGGCAGAATGGGTTACAGAAAGGATGCCGAACTCGAAATTTTGGGCGCGCGGTGAAAAATTTTGGGTTTTGTTGAAGAAAACTTGAAAATATTTGGTTCGAAAATTTGGGTTTCTTTGGAAAAGTCTGCCTCCTCGTCCTAGGCAGTTCCAATTTTCCCGACTAAGTTACTCCTTCCAAAACTGTCTTGAGCCCCTCCTTGTGCAGACACCCTTGTGCAGACCCAAACGTAGTTTATTGCTTAAGGTCATATCCTGGTGGGCATACAAGGGTACAATATGTAACCAGAACATTCTCTGCGCATACTGTGCAATGTAAGATACTCTGTATCTTTTGACTTTGATGTCAATCAAAGAGCATTCACCAATGAACAATTGAGAATTTTGCTCTCTCCCAACCAAAAATGTATTTGGGGTAATGAGTGTCTGTCTTTAAGAGCAAAACTAAGACGCTGGGCGACTGGTCACGGTGGGATGTCCCCTTCCACCACCCCTCGACATTGAGACACTACGTTTCTTACAAAAATGTTTATTATGATGTTGAGTCTGAATTAAGAATCTTCCAGATCGTAAGAGAAAGAGGATCGAATTTCTCATGGATTCAATTTTGTTTTTTTTTTCCGGGAATTACGCCTACACGAAAGAATAATAGCCTAATTGTGGAACCTGTACCTTTATAAATAAAGCCAACATATCTGAAACGGGTGTTAAAGCTATATATATCTGAAGATGAAAGCGCACGTGGCGCGCGAAAATTTTGTAATTTTAGAACAAAAATGTTACAGAAAACAAAATAAGTTCATTTCTCAACTCCTTTTGGGATAATTTTTGGTTAAAAATCGCCTGGTGTCATACCAGGGCCACCGTTTACATGTACTAAAATATTATTTTCGATCGATTTTCCGTATGGAGGGGGGGGGGCACAGTGGTCCGCATGAGGGGCACGGCCCCTCCATGTCCCGGCCTGGCTACGGGCCTGTGTATATGTTGTGGAGTGTAGTTCATCAAGTCCTTTGTGTTGTATCGAATCAAATTACAGAGACAATTATATAAATTAAAATGGCATAGGCGTATTAATTTGTATACACTGTTGGGTGGCTTCGGCCTCGGAAGGTGTGAATGGCGTCAGTCTTATTCTATCCTCAGCCTCTGATATACCTTGGGCCTGAAAGCAGCGCTGGAGGTCAGCAATTACTTTAATGTAAAGAATTCCCTGAAAGGCAAGTCGCTGGATTATAGGGCAAATTGCAAGTCAAGTCTCAAGTCTTTTGAAGGCAATTCGAAGTATAGTCCCATGTTTTAAAATAAGTCGGACTCGAGTCCAAGTCTAAAGACTCCAGTACCCAGGTATGTTGTTTTGCATAATCCTAGTAACGAAAGTGCCGTCACCGCTCCCTTATTTTTTAATAACGCCAGTGGCGCTGCCAGGGTTTGGTGATTGGGGGGGGGCATAACAGATGATGTCATAATGCCACCTCAGTTTCCCCCCAGTCTGCTTAAATTATCCCATTTTTTTGTGCGCCCCTGCGATTGTACACAGCAGTGTGGAATCCTTTTTGTCACTGTATAAAGGTGCCGTCCTGGGGGAGGGGTCCCCCTCCCCTTTGAGAAATTTTTGTTAATTTAAGGTTGCCTTGATGCAAAATGGTGCTATCGTTGGAGTATTTTTGGAAGTGATCATATATGACTGGAAAATATCCTTATTTAGTGAATTCTAATTTTTGGTTAGGAGAAAGTGTACGTCCCTGCAATGGTATTCAGCAGTGTGGAATCCTTTTTGTCACTACATAAAGGTACCGTCCTGGGGGAGGGGTCTTAGGGGAGGGAGTGCCCCCTCCCCTTTGAGAAATTTTTGTTAATTTAAGGTTGCTTAGATGCAAAATGGTGCTGTCTTTAGGATATTTTTGGAACTGATCATACATGGCTGGAAAATGGCATAATTTAGTGAATTCTAGTTTTCGGTTAGGTGAAAGAGGAGAATGTGTTGTCTTAGACAAGGGTATGTTGTCAACAAACCTCCCAAGCCCCCCTTTTGGCAAGACTTCTATTCGGGGAAAGTTTTCACGACAAAAGTGGAGTCCACAGAAACATTCTTGGACTATTACGAAAATTTTCCTTTGTCTCATTGTGCATTATAAAAGGGTATCTATAACTGACAGACACCGGTATAGTACCTCCTGGAAACTCTGGATTAATTATGTAAAATGGGACACTGAAATGATGATTATTACCTGACATCCAAGTGATACTATAGAGTATAATGCCAAGCACATTACAGCAATGGTATTTTTACTAAGTTTGAACGAAACTCCAGACGAACATCTTCCACCAATGGGGAATGAGAGAGAGAGAGTGTAGGTGCAGGGAAGTAATATAAGACCCCCTGATAGGTACAGCAAAACTTAAGGACTAAAAGGCGCGTTTCAGAATGTTTTGTACGTCGTAAGTGTATTAACAATCACCATCTATACCGGTAGAGGCTGGGCCCGAAGGTCGGTAAGAATTTTTGAAAAATGTATAACGGCAAATATACGCACTTTCAACCTTCCACATCGTGCTACAAATTAGACTGAAAGATCACATAGACCCCTACAGATGTTGGGGATGTACTTCTGTTTTTCGGAAAAGTGTTGTGATCAGAATAGTTGCATGTGTTATAACCTTAGAAATGATCATGAGTTGGAGTGAAAACCGTGACGAATGCGCGCGAAGCGCGCCGAAATTTTTCATTGAATAAGATGACCATGACAAAACCTGCATTCATGCTCTGCATCGAGACACTTTCAATTCCCCAACAAACCTATTTGCCAATCACAAAGCCAGTCCGAGTTTACCTGAGAATTCGTAAAGAGCTTTCAGCTTTTGTTGCTGTGCTTCTGCGGGAGTTGCTACCGGAAACTATTGATAATTATGACAATATTGAGGTAAGGTTTGAAGCGCTCGGAGCGCGCGAAAATTTTAATAGTTTGCGAAGGATTTGCGATAATTCTGATAGTTTGAGAACCATTTGTGATGGAAAATGGTTACAATAGATCCATCACTCGGTTGAAAACACACCTCACCCTACCCCATACAGAAATCTATAGCTTAAACGCCTTTTGGGATCGTTTCAAAATTTTCAAAAATTTTTTTCTGAAATCGATTGGGGGGGGGGGGACACGCGCCCCCATGCCCCCCGTGCCGGCGCCACTGAATAACGCACTCTATTTTCAAACGAATAAGAGGCGTATAATATCCTTTATACTCCCACAGGCGCTATTTGTTACTTTTACAAATACATTGATCAATGACATCGATTAACTTCAAACAAACATCCAACATACCAATCGATGACTGGCTTAACAATCATTGAACGATAACACTACTCCCTCTATTGTAAAGATCATCTCTGTTAAATAATTTTACAGTTTAATGACTTCAACAGGTACCTTTCAGGATGAGAAATAGTAGTTAATCATAAAATGGCAGAACCCCCCCCCCCCCCGTAAGTGAAGTTACTTTGGTTTTCTTTTAATTCACACGAAATAAGAAAACAATAAACAGCATCTTCATCTTAATCTAAGCATGCATAAAGCAAGAGTATTAAAACTCCATTATAGGCCTATTTGTATTCGATAAGATTCATTTGTTTGTCATTAAATGTTTTAGAGTTGAAGAGACGTCTTCTGTGATTACAAAAGTATTTTTTCCTAAATCTGTAACAAGATCTCACATAGCTTATTAGATGTCGTATACTGCAAGGCAAAGTTTGCTAACCGAGGTAGGAGGCCGTAACGATCGGGACTTCTGTCACGTGAGATACTGAGTACTTCTGTCAAAAGCTTTGATGCATGTTTTTTTTTCCGAGAAGAACATAAATATACCCTAAAAAAGAAAACATCTCGCATGAGGGCTGGACTTTCCTCCTCCATTCCTCCAACTCCCGTGATAAATGTGAAAAAGTCCAAATACATTCTAAACTTCATAATTGCGTGCAGGGTATTAACGAAATGCCACCGAAAATTTTGAAACTCTTAGAGGTTACGAACAACGAAAGAAAAGAAACGTGTGGAGGTGTATACATAACTTTGAATATGATTGTTGCCATCAGAATCACTTCATCATAACATCGAACAATGGATGTGAAAGGACTTAATTTAGCGAGACCCTTAATCCTATCTGTTTTCAATTTGTTGGGATAGGGTTAAATGTTGGTCAAGATCCTGCTACAAAACCTTTTGTACCCTGTGACGTCATACGACATCATGTGGCATATTCAAATGAAAATAGTTACTCCCCTCCCAGGGTGTAAGAATTGTCGGAAATTTCCGCTATAAACTTTGTATCTGTCCTTGAAATAATGTTTAGCTTTTTAATTGAAGAAACTTTTTCCTTGTGTCTTCCAGAAGACACCTTGTGGCTCGTCTAGGATAAACCGCTGCAGATAGTTTTGCCAAAGTTCGTAAAAGAGATGCAGAGCTGACATCCCTTTCTTGAGATGTTCGTTGGTTTGAGATAATTATCATAAATGTGTATTAAAAGCGAAATAAACAAGTGCAATAAAAGTTTTTTCAGCTTTATATCTTTCAAACATTTTTTAGATAAAGAATGGTATGCATTTCATAATATTCCAAAAAAGTATGTGGGTAACTTAATTGTCAAGTTGTAATACAAAGTAATCATTACTTTGTGGTTCGTGAATAATTTGTTTACCCAAATATTAAAGTTATCCGATGATGAAACACTCATAGCTCGGGCAACATTCTCATGTCCGACATTATTGTCAAAGAAAGCTACTGCCAGAGTTTATTGATGAATGTAGGCTAATTAAATTGTGATAATGATATTGTTTGTCTATCATATTGATGCACTGAAAACAAAGCTCCTACTTACCTTTAAATAGGAACTTTGAGCAAAAACATTTTTAAAATGTAATAGAAAGCAAGTAATACTCACTTCGTTGAAATTTTCAATCCATTCCGATGTGTGGGTCTTGAGGTATTGGCAGAAAGAGTTACTACATTGTAACATAAAGTTAATTTTGAAGCAAGCAAAAGTGATTTCATCTTCTTGTTTTGTTGTTTTGTTTGCTTCACAGTCTGTTATTTTGACCCTAGAATAGAGAGGGGGCCAGGGGGAAGGGGTGAATGATTTCCCATGGGGAACGTAAAGTTTGGATTCTTCCCATGCCGCTCATGCATTTACGTTCAGACAGCGTGGTATTATGGTTGTAAAATTCAAAGAAAACATAACAGTTTGGGCCAAAGTGGGGTTGGGATGCCACTTATGCTTGTTCCAGTTTACTTTGTGATGAAATGTAATACCTTCATTTGCTGATATCTTTAAAACCACAAATAGGCTTTAACATTTCACAAGAATGCTTAGAATAAGACCCCTCTCTTACATTTCAAAACTAAACTGGAGCTTAAACCATTCTTTTATATGTATGCTTTCTTGCAAATTGGGCGAATACAGTACATGGATGTAAAGCAGTTTTCCTTTTGCTAAACGGATTAACAAAACAGACACATTACCACCGACTACACGGCAGTTACATTTGAAGAAAGCAAAGTAATCCTGCCTTATGCAAGTACGCCTAACACCAGTTACCACGGCAGCAACCCACATGACATCTCTTATCGTTACAGCTCAATTTCCGATTAAAAGTGTAAGGACAGAGGCGTCGTCGCACTGGGAGTTCAGGACGCCCGTCCTTTGGCGTCCAATGACTGTGAAAGTTAACTTTTCACTTGATACAAAAATACCAAGATACAAAACAGAGAGGTAAGACTTGGAAGGGGACGAGCCCCCTCTCCCCTCCCGCACCCGAAATTTGTGTTTGGCTCGACTCCTTTGCAAGGGTCCTATCCAGTAGGAAGTGAGTTTAGCAGTCATGATCTTATGTAAGCCTTTAGTTCTGAACACCGATCTTGCCAAGAAAATTAAAATGGATTGTCATGAAATTCATAATAAAGAGCAAGAGACTGCAAAGTACAGGTAATAATATTTAATTTCAGCCACTGTTTGACAAAGTGGGCAGCCATCACTGGAATATATATAAAATCATGAAAACACTAGCTATAACGTGAAAAGATGACAATAGAGTCACTAAAAGTATAACAAATATGGACAATATTAAATATAGCGAACAAAGCTAAGCCATTCAAGAAAATGGACGAAACATTGATCTCTTGCCCATGGAAACACACGAAAGAAAAGTCCTAGCTTTTCTTCTGTCTGTATAGCAGTGTAACCACTCATTCAAAAACAGCCATTTTGTTATTAATCAAAGTATATCGATGATATTTACTAGCGAAAGACGGTTTCTTATAGAAATGAGAGAGGAACGTCTTTTCACCTCTTTCAAAAAAAAAATGAAAAGATAAAAATCCATTCCCAAAGTGTAAATATTTACATTTAATGCTGTGTACATTCATTCTACATCAAGATTTCAGCGTTTATTTCTCCTCGTAAATTTCATAAATCAATGAATAATTGAAGTCTATTGAAGCCATCAGCGAAGGATCAGGAGTATAAACCAGTATAAAATATAAATGACGTTTAAATCATCAAGGTCTACTGTTTCATTAATCAGGGGCGGATCTAGGATTTTTCGTTAGGGGGGGCGCGCTGACGGCCAAACATCCGCCCGAACGACTATCTAAGCGGAGCGCCACCATCGGTTGGCGCGGAGCGTACAGAAAATTTTAAAAAATCGCGACCCCTCAGATAGCCGGAAATGGCATTTCCCAGGCTTGTAAGTAGAGTCTAAGCAGTCGATATTTTGAGCTTTCGTTTGCCAAAAAATTTTCCCTTCACTTAAAAATGAGAAAATTGCAAAATGATTAGAAAATTACCAAATAAAATGCAGGGGCAAAGTCTATTCATAGTTCCCGTTCTTGACCGCCGTCATAGAGTGTCCCCTTTCCTTTTGAAATTTTTTTTGCTGTCCCGAAGGGCTTAAAAAATCGTGCTATATTTTGCTTCTTTTCACACTAGATCCATGTGCTGAAAATGTC
This sequence comes from Holothuria leucospilota, assembly GCA_029531755.1. Classification (NCBI taxonomy): domain Eukaryota; kingdom Metazoa; phylum Echinodermata; class Holothuroidea; order Aspidochirotida; family Holothuriidae; genus Holothuria; species Holothuria leucospilota. The sequence goes on along the minus strand of CM055976.1, from coordinate 1,052,621 downwards.
TTGATTTTCATTCTATCAATGAATAATATTATTCATAATTTTTACGAAAAACGAAATACGATGTGGACGCCTACATTGTTCTGTTAATCTGTTTCGTCATAGTTTTCAATATCATAAAAAGATCACAGTTGTGAAGGATATATTTCCCAATTACCCTCCCTCTAGCTCTAGGCCTCTAACCCTCACCCTTCCACCCGAACAACATCCCATCCGTCCCTCCTCTCGCCGTTTTATTTTTGATCCCCTTCATTTTTTCAACATTGTCGACCGCGTCCCTAAAATTTCTGTGTGGGCATTCTGCCCCCTGCTGTCTAGGTCAGTGAAAACATGTACCACTACCATTGGATGAAATGGTCTTGTACCTTTCCAAAAAACCATACAACGAAATTGAAAACATGCTTATGACTGCGTATCTTTCACGACACTTGTCCGAACTGAAGGTCCACTGAATTTATGCCACTGTCTATATTGCTGCCCGAACTCCCGACTATAGATGAGTTTACTCAGTGGCGTGCGCAGGAATTTGAGGAGAGGGGGAGACGTAGCCCATAGACAGACTCTCAGCGCTCCGCGCCACCTTCGTTTGGCGCGGAGTGCAAGGAAATTTTGGCTCAAAATGCCTCCCAGATAGCTGGAAATGGCATTTCCCAGGCCTATTTACCGCATATAAATTTGGGGAAACACTAGCAATATTGTAAAAAATAAACATAGAATACTAGAAATAAGGTGGGACTGTCCCCTTCGCCCCTCCTCCTTGGCTTATAATAGATGATTAATTAGATGATTAATTAAAAAAATCATACTCGTCAAATTATAGATTAATAGATGATTTACCGTTTTTTTTCAGAACTGCTATTTATTTAGTGGTAAACCTTTGGAAGGTAAAACAAGTTTTAACAGAGGTGCGCAAGGTTTGATTCTTTGCTGTCCTGGGGAGGGGTCTAGAAACTTTTGCCTAAGAAAGAGAGCTGAGATGCAAAATGGTGCTATATTTGAAACATTTTGAAGCATATTAAAACACACATGGGAGAGCGCGCCTGTTGCTCCGCCAGAGTAGGTCAGACTGCTCCCGATTTCCCCCGACCAGTTGATTTTCCTCCGACAACTTATAGAGGTGGGGCCCATGGCCCACCCGTCCCCCCCCCCATGCGCACGCTACTGAGTTTACTACTAACACCTTCTGAGAAAAACCGGTATGTCACGTTCCAAGATGGCTTTGAAGAATTTTTAGGCGGACTTATGGGAAGATTTTCTCACACTAAATTCATATGTGAAATTGAAGAAAAAGATACTTTTACCGTTGCCCGATTTGAGGTTAAAAGCACTGCAGCCTATAAGTAGCAAGTTTTGCACAATTGACGGTGGCTCACATTGAAAAATGCAAAATCATGACCACACATAGCTGCCCGAATACGTCCCGACTAAACCGAATCTTCGCCTTATGATGACTACTGGTAGTATTGTCATAAAGAAATATGACACGTCAAAAATGGTTTTTGATTAATTTCTTTGGGCAAAATTTTGGGCTTTGTATACACCTATACACCCCCCCCCCCCGTCTGTCAGTGTAATCTAGCAATTGAAAACATCCCAGAACTTTTACAACTTTCACGGGAATATTTTACCATTTGGGGCAAAGTTTAGTTTGCACGGGACTATGAAGTGAGACTGAGGAAAATTATGTTTCCATAAGCGACCCGGATGTGTCGCGAATTTTTGTGTTCTTTTCGTTTCGTCATGAAATATTTACTTTGACTATGATGCTTTTTTATGTTTCGGGCAAATGTTTCAAAGAATTGGGAGATTCGGACTTTCCGGGCAAAGTGTTGCGCAAGACTATAAAAAGAGGCTGAGGAATAAAAGTTTTTTTGACGCTTTTTAATTTTTCTGGCAAATCTTTGGAAGAATTCGGGAACGAGAGGAATTTTGAGTGGAATTAAAACCTGCGAGATTTTTTATGACTCAGATGGCTGTGCAAACCCATGCCAGAAATTAAGATCTTGTGGAAATTTGGGGACAGTCTGCCCTCTGCCCCTGCCTTGTACGCCTATTTGACAAATGACCAGTTTGGAGTTCGACTTTCCCAGTATCTGTAAGCCGTAAGCGATCTTTGGTTCGCGCGTAGCGTAAGAGTGAAATTTTGCAAAATAAGCCTCCCAGATTGCAGGAAATGGCCCTTCCCATGCCCTATAAGTTGCGAGATACGGTCGAGATCTTCGATGTCACCCTGTTGCCATTCCATCGGAAAACTTGAAACTGTATACTTTTAAACTGCTATTATTTTGTAGCAATTATAAGACAATACAACATGATAAAGAATCCAGTAGGCGAAATGATCCGTTCTACGAAGGTAAAAAAACAAACCTTGGAAAATTTTAGGGGGGGGGGGGGCGCGCGCCGGGTGCGCCCCCGTCTAAATCCGCCACTGTAAATTTATTGCTTTTTAAACCATGGTACATCATCGAATCATTGTTTACCTAGGACACCGTTTTCCTGCCAAAAATAAAATAATAGCAAGGATTATTATTTAAATCTATTATTTTATTTGAAGTCTAAGGAAAGTCTGTATCTTCTTTTGATCTGTACCAACGAGATAAACACGAGGCGTTTCTTCGTGGAAACTAAAGTAAAACCTTGACTGTATTTGGTTAAAGAATATAATTTGGGTGCAGATTACATGTTGCTTACACCTGACCTGCTTGTAGAACTAACGTATGATTCCGGTAAAAAGCTGCTCTGGGGCACGTCATATTACCGACAACTTTTAGCAAAAGGACACTTAAACAGGAGAACTATTACTTCCTTTTATATTTTGGAGTGTATTTCACTTTCTGCAACATTGTTCGAGAATATATAGAGAGTTTTGTAGTGAAAAGCACCACTTCATAACTTAGTCAGCATCTTAAAATAAAGATTGAGTGATTTGCCTGATTAACCTAGTACAGCAACTCTAGTTAATGCAAGGAAAAGTCTTAGACTTATAACACCACCTCACTGGTTAATGTGTGTTTCGTAATATTAGAAATTTTACAAATATTTGACAAGACAGTCGACATTTTCTGATGCCGTTCTTTGTAAAACAACTTTTTGCTAACTTCAACTACTGGATGACCTAAATCTTCTAGTGACGTCGTACGTTATGAACGTGACGTCAACAACTCTCTTGAAGTTTATAAATATACAAAAAAATATATACATTACTTCAGCTCACCTAAAAGATACGACTGTCGTTTTCTTGGGTTATGAAAACTCGTTTTAGCTGTTTTTCCTTGAATAGCTGGACTGCTACGCAAACTGGAAAATTATTTCAACTTCAATTTGTGTTTACTTGAAGGGATACTTTAGGAGGAATTCGCTTTAATTCTTCGATTCATCCATTCTTAACAACTGACTTTCGCAAATCGACTGAAGGTAAGCTAATTTCATTCTATTGTGAATTATTGTAAACTATTGGGGTAGCTGCAAGATTTTTCATTGGGCAATCTGGACCAGTGACCGAAGTAATAGCAGAAACCTGTTTATTTCATCGGTATGGTATGGTATTTTTTAAAGATAAACATGCATAGACCTCTTTGGAAGTAAAGCTACTTGCATCTAGTAATTGTGCATTATTATGGGCGTGACAGCTGTCATTTAGGAATATAGGCTAATAAAACTGTAATTATGTATCCCTGAAGGCTAAGATAAGGGATCTTAGGAGTCCTCCAAAAGGAAAGGTAAACTCTGTTACAGGCGAATTCAACAGTTCCTGGCATCTTTCAACAAGATAAGCCAACACTCTCTGAAGTCTCGAGTAGGGATCGTAACTCTTAAGAAAATGTAATTGGTGAAGGGTGTGAGAGGAGCTGATAAGGAGGGGGCTAGGCTGGGAAATCACCATTGATCGACATCTTATTAAACTTAATTGCACGTACAATGGAGATATTTTTTCTGGAAATTATCTCGAAAAAGGTTTCATTTTCATTATTCATTGGAAGCACTGTATCACGTTATGATGTACTGATGACAATATCAAGTTGTTACAGTTTTCCCCAAAAGAATGTCACGGTTACTTTTAATTTTACTCCTGTGAAGCGTATACATGTATGTTAATGAAGCATTAATGTGTGACCATTTAGGAGGATACACAGGAGTAAGGAACTAAAGGAACCAATGCAGCTTTGAGTAAAAAGCAAGGGTTAATATGTGAATCCAAGCGGAAAGCCACCATTAACATACCGAAGTAAAATCTAAACATTCTCTATTGTGTTTTATCATCTTTTAGAAATTTACACTTCGAATACAAAATTTTATTCAGCTATGACATTTGAAATACGATAAAGTAATATCACACGTACAGGCACACGTAAAAGTACACGCAGGTCCGTAGACAGACAAGGTACTGAAGTGGGCGCGATGGCTTCGGGGAGGAGGGCGAGATATACTAAAATGCATAAAGGTAATGGTAGCCTAATTTTTAATCTTCTAGGGAGCTAAAATTTTTCCAGGAAAAGGTGGCTTTCCTCCTGGTCCTCCTTAGCTACGGGCTTGTGTACACGTGCACGTACACTATTTATATTTAAGAAATGTAAAAACAAATGAAAGTTACCAACTATTTTCTAGCATTTTCCTTACATTCTTCTGTATTATGCGGATCATTTTCTCTACACAGTGGTTGTTGACGTGTAATGATAGTCTTCTTGGCAAGCTTGTACCTGCCTGCCATGACAAGAAGAAAGAGATTAACAAATAAGTAAATACCAGTAAAATTTAAGGCAAGGGGAGGTTAAGAGGTTTACAACTCAGCCATCTGAATCCGCGACGATATGAGTAAAAGATGGGACTGTACCGACAGTTTTGGTTGAAACATGACGATAGCTAACGATTTTTTAAAGCCAGTTTTTCTTTGCTGAAGGGGAGTGGCTTTTAGTGTATCTATACGTTCAAGGGATTAGTACGGTAAAAGAAAGGAAAAGAATTCCCAACAAAAAGTATATTTAATGCAAAACTTATCAGAAGCATATCACGTGCTTATAATACAGTTTTTGTTCACATAATCAGTTAGTGGTTTTTTCTGGGTCAGGGCCCTTTGTTCTTAAATTTGATTTCAATAGGACTATTGTATGACAGAGTTTGACATGTTGGAAAATCTAGTTATGAAACGGGGTCCTGGTTATTTTTTTATTACGTAATACTTATATATTTTTCTTCATTTTGTTTTCTTTCTCTCTTTTATTATGTCCTTTGTTACTATTTGAGCGGATACATGGGGAGCAGACTAGACCCCAGCCCCTCCCTCTGACTACGCCAATGTTGCAAGCCAATTTTTTCACAACTGTAAATGATCGATGTTAATTATAATAACAATGATGAGCTGTAGTCTTGTTCTTGAAATGTTGTGCATTGCAGGCTCAATGATAATAGAACTCCCAAAGTGGATCGTATGCTGTTACCTGACAGCCTGCGTTCTGTGTCGGCGTTGTCGGATTGTATACTTAATTAACACACAAAAATAGAGACCCCAGACCCAAGATAGTCTAAGTTTTCGTGACAGTTTATTAAGAACAGAATCAGAATAAAGTGTCTGAAGTGTGCAAGGTTTCGAAGACAAATCATACATTGCAAGAAACAAAACAGAAATTATACAATTAAGGAGATGAATGGGAGCAATGAACTGTCCGTGACTCAACTGCTGAGCGGAACTGAGGAGGGCTATGAATTACTAACTTGACACACATGAGAAAGGACAGGTTAGCTCTGTGCTTCTGCACAAAGGTTTCCTAAAATTCAAACAAAGAGGGAAGACACAAGCCCGTAGCCAAGGGAGTCCAGGGGGGCGTTCGCCCCGCTGGCCCGCTTGCTTGCTTTTCTGTTTTTGATCTTTCATTTTACAATATGTAAAGGAAACGTTATGAACGTGAGTTTTAAGCTGCACTGAAGCTCTTAGAAGCTAATGCGATCACTACTGTGCTAAAACCATGGAGCTTCGTTGTAGCTCTATTACGTAGCCAAGGGGGGGGGGGAAGGGGCGGCCGCCCCCTTGATATGCTCAAAATAAAAAAAATAGATGCAACTTACAAAGCCTGGGAAGTGCCATATCCAGCGATCTGGGGGGTATTTTCGACCAAATTTTCTTGTACGCTTCGCGCCAGCCTATGGTGGCGCTACGGTGGCTACGCGCCTCGCTCCATGCTATGACTATAACCATATGTGCACGATAAGTATGGGTGTTCATTGATCAAACCTGTCACGGAGTTTCATGTACAGATTTAATAGCCATGGATCATGGATTTACTCCGATTACGATAAAGGATTTTATGACCAGTTTTAATCATTAACATATGTTTGTGATTTTATACAAAAGGTTTTCACGGATTTTCTGAAGTCTTTCATTGTTAATTCAGGATCGAACCCAAGAAATGATTAAACAAGTCCTTTTTCAACGAATGTCTTTACAAGGGATAAGCAAAATATTTATTGAACATAAGGCAGACAAATTCTATTTATGGCAATGCCTCGTATTAACGTTAACACAAGAAGAAGAATTGTCATTTAGTTCTTTGTCTTTTATAGGGTATTAAATACTTTTTAATTATATAACAAAACTGAGCAAAATAATGTTCTTTTCTGTATGAGATAGTAATAGTTTAAATCAGATGTAAAGAAAGGACTGTATAGACAGATGAATATAGTACAGTAGGTGGGGTTGCCCTTGAAGATTATCAATAAGATGCGCAGAGCATAAATTATGATAATAATAAATCTAAAGCTTTGGTCAAAATTTGGCATGTATCAAAATGGCAAAAGAAGATATATAGATTTGGACCCTATAGATGCGCATGCTCTTTGGTGTCGTAGCTATGGTAATGATGGTTAATTGACATGATCACTTCATTTGTGGTAGTTTAGAACTGAAATAAACCGTGATTAATTGAGTGTAGATTCGTGCATTACTGAGTTGCGCATGCTAAAAGAAGTTAGACCTAAGGGAATGCATAACTTTTTCTCAAACATTCCAACAACAGAACGGAGATATGATACGTTGCCCAACATTTTAATATTATTAATCCGATGTTTACGATATGTACTAAATTAAGTCATCTACATGCTAACAACGACAATGATAATTTGCGCGTATCCGTGTGGTTTCATTCCTCAGGAGTAACTACTCAGGGAGAAATATACGCCTTGCCCCTGTATGGAAGTCGCCCAGGGAATTACGTGATAAGTATTAGGGGGCGATTCGAACGGTGCAAAAACGGAATAAAAGAAATTTATTAGATTTTTTTCAGACAAAACGACTTCTCTTGCACACTATGTTATTTCCAAAACTGTTAGGTTACATTTTAAACCAGAACTTAGATTCCAATGACACGTTTTACCTGAAGAACACAATTAATGGAATAAATTATGGGCTCTAATGAGAACATAAGACATTCAAACCTAAATAACTTAACTGACAACAGTGATATTAGGCAAGTCGGCCTCAATGTCAGTGGTAGGGTATACTCTTCCAAGTTTTCATTGGAACTGGTAGTGCCAGCAGCCTGGGGCTCTTGGGGCTCTGCACAGGCTGCATCGGCTTAATTACCCCAAATCTCACGTATATTAACATTTTAGCTCCTTTCTATATAGATAGACCAGCAATTCATTTTTGCTTCTCAATTCTTTGCGCAGGAGTTTTTCAAGACTCTAGACAAACACAATACGATTAACATTTCAAAGAGGAAACTGAAGTTTTTTTAAATGTATTTTAATACAAAGAAAAGTGGGAGGTATACATGTGAAAAACATGTGTGGCTTTTGTTTGTTTCCGTAACTCCTACTCTTAACGGTCGTGTGACATGAAAATAACATAGTTTTATATTTGATGTAAAAGGTATTAAACATCCAGAAAATAGTCGCAATTCCCATTAAAATCCATCAAATATTGACCATTTTACAGGGTCATTTCTATTTCGCACTTGTATCATGAATAAACATGAGCTAAATATGCAAATATGTGACATCGAAAGATGGACATACCATGTAAGGCTCATGTTAGCGTTTGTTTTTTCAACCTTAATTTCAAGGACAATGGTAGCATTGTTATCCCCTGAGGGGTTTATTATGAAAGTTAAGATTCTTTCCTTCTGAAACATTGATGTCACTCAACAAACTGTAATCTATCTGATCAATAATCAATCGGATAATTTATATAGGGTTAACAAAAGAAATTTTACCACTGTGCAACACTCCACGTCATTATTTTTTGCATAGGCAATGAGTTTCTTCAGAAACCTTTAAGTGTCGTATAGCAGACGGCCTAAGTTATTCAAGCTCGCTAGCGGGAAAAAGGAAATAGAACACAAAGGCCTACACAATATTGACATTGTCGATATCTTTATCAGAGAAGCGTCACAATGTCCTTGAAATAAGCAGGCCCACTTAAACATTCCTATTAGATGAATTACCGAAGCTGCATCGAACCAGTATCTTAGCTGCATAGGGGAGAATAGGGAATAAAACAATGAAAAAAAGATAGCATTTTATATGAAAGGGGGCGGAAAACTCTAGGAATGATTGAGCGACACCTATTTTTGCTAGGCCACTGCATTGAACATGGAGGTAAACGTCTCTTTGTTCACCGATATAGAATCCGCTTGTCATAAAATGTCTGTAAAGTGAATGGTGGGCAATTATAGAGTTCGGTTGATTTTTATAAAAAATTTGGGATTAAATATTTTATTAACTTTTGCGTAAATTTTATGATTTCAGGTGTATAATGATGAAACCACAAAGACAGAGAAGTCATTTCATCGTGTTACTCACTCTACTGGCATATTGCCAACTCATTGAAGCAAAAGGTATGTGAAGCCTATCTAGCAAGTATCAGATACTTTGTTGTGTAAATATTAACACTCTAAGCAAAAGAAACTCAAAGCGAAAATGTCTTCGTCAAAATTAATTTGCGACACTATGTCTAAATTTTAAATTTTTCATTGTGAGTTTACAAACTTTAATACGTTTTGTATGAGAAATCCTTTCATTTTTATCATTTCTGTCATTTTCCAGGCTTATGTCAGTTTGCAGAGATGTTCCCATCTAAAGGAATGGAGAGCTGCTACGGACGTAAGGAAACTTCTGAAGATGCAGAAAGTACGTTCCATTACTTTTACACCCGTTTGTTATAGTTGCTTGTGTTAGTTGCATAATTGTCCCGATAAGCTTTATCTAGATTGCTGTTTAGTAAAGAATGAAAAAAATTGAGTGTCAACATCTCCGTTTCCGTTGCATTTTTCTAGACTACGTTAATTCTTTTCTGGTTGTATAAAGTGTACTGAAGTGTAAAATTTCAAAATATACTTTACAAAACTTGAAAAAATGCATCCAAATGGTCCAACTCACATCTTCACAGGACATACCTGAGCTGAGTTATAAAATGTTGAAGCCTATTCACTCAACTTAAAATGGTATATTACGCAACTTGACAATTTGTTACGTCATTCTGGTACTACTCAAATTACCGTCTTTGTATTTCTTTGCTTTTTCGAAAGCCACTGAACCTTGTACCAAAACGTGACCATTGTCTTACTATTATAGGGTGACTTGGCTATATGAGCCCTTTCTGTATATTATGCTGTGCAAGGGAACAGTAAATGTTTCAAGGTCTTACAAGCATCTTAATTTCAAAAGGAAACAAAAGCAGGTCATTTGATTTGTACAAGAAGGACATCACAAATTATTGCGCAATCGACCATTTCAAATTAAGTGAATTAATAAATTTCAACATTTTATATCTCAGCAACGGAAGAAGCTATGAAAATGGAAACTGGATGAATGAAATTTATTTTCTATCTTCTAAAATATATATTGTTGTGATTCTAGACTTTAGGTCCTCTTTAAGCCTCGGCCGTCACATGTGTATGTATTTAAATTGGGAACTTATAAAATGACCAAAATAAAGTTGGTAAAATTTAAACATGATGAATAGATAGTTCTGTTGGAATTACTTCTTTGGAAAATAACCTTCTTTCAGCTGTGACCTCATATCTAGAGTAGACTATATATTTGTCTTTCTGATGCCATTTAATTGACATGCGCTTATAATTATATCCAATACACGCTACAGAAATGGTTTTACGCCGGAACGTACGCCTTGGCTATATATGTTGTCCGGTCATTTCATTTGAATAAGCTTCGGCAGTATGCAGTGGCGTTAACAGAGTTTAGAAAATTGGGGAGGGGACATGGGGAAAGTTTTGGCCATTTTTTATAGTAACTGGTTTTAATAATAAAGGCGATATCCAGCCAAACTTTATTGAAAGTCCATCACGTATTACTCCGGCTTGAGGACAAATTGACCCAGAGACAATACCTCCAGTACGTCAGCATGCTGTCAGCAAAATTTGATGGGCTCGTCGAAGGACCGCTGTCATCCACTGGGCGGTCCATCAGGCAAATGTTCGTCGGTTCGCCGGCGGTTCGCCGATGGGCGTGACGCTGATTGGTGAAAACGTTTTACCCATCATGCAATATTGTGTCCAGCCAACAGACCTCCAATTGCCCTCCGTCGGCTTTCTAGAGACTGGCTGCGTATTCATGGCAGATCGTGAGTCTTCAATGGCCGCCGGTGGACCGCCTGATATTGCTGGCTAATCGCCACAGCTCTTAGTTTAAGCCCGATACTAGTGAAAATCATTTGAACTGATTTAACACAGGATTGGTGAAAGACAATAGCAACAAATACATTTCCAAGAGGACAAATGTAATGAACCAGCAATCCTTGGATCAAAAGTCCAACGCTTTAACCAAATGCCTTATTCCGACTACTGCCCGGTCGATTTGAGGTCCATAGTTTGAACTTGACTTGTCCTTGAATGAATATTGCCGTGAATATTTGAAAAATATCAATATCACAGAAAAATATTGTTCCCTAAAAGTGAGCAAAAAGTTAATTTAATTATCGACAACTCTCAACTCTATAGAGACGATATGTGTTTGGGAAATCTTTGAGTACCTACGACTGGCTCTCTACTGAAGAGGCATATTAGGCAATTATGTTCCCTTAAAAAATTCAAATTCCGAGAAAATTTTGTTAAATATATTCTTCCTTGACTTAGATTTGACAACTACATATTTGTCACCGATATCAAAATATACCTCTTACCAACCAAAGAGAGGCATTTCTACAACTGATGAAACAGAAATTTTCCAATCGACTTCGAAACCTTCTACTGCTCAACCTAGTATTACCTCTGAGCCACCATCTACGGTACAACTGACTGAGGAGGCAACCACCAAACGGCAGACCTCGATATCATCCACAATCCAGAGGGAGCTAACTTCTGATCAACAAACCACCAGACAGCTGATCCCGACATCACCGACATCACCACCGTGTGTACCTACCATGGTGTTGGGACCCAGCTGTGACTGTAATAGAACGTGTCAGGAACCAACCAGGTGTAACTGTACTGGACCCGAGACTTGTGTTTGTCCTGATGGTTTCTTGATGAACAACACTGGCTGTGTGCCGGAGCAGGAATGCGGATGCCACTATGATGAGGGGGCATTTGTGATACCAGTAAGCTGCACAAAGATAAAAAGATTTCAAGGGCGGCGACTTGTGTTGGACATTGGAGAAGGGGGACGTGGGTCGGAACCTCAAATGATCTTTAAGCATATGTACCACATGTATGTGTGTGTATATATATATATATATATATATATATATATATATATATATATTGTAACAAATATGGGGGGTTGCTTCTAGGAATGGTAGCGAGAGGCCAGCAGGGCGGGGATCTTGGCCTAAGGTGTTGTGTTTTGATTGGCCAGAGGAACAGGAACACCGGAAAAATGACTCCGAAAGCAGAAATAACGTCTACTTGTATATTCTTAATTGAAACAAATAAATCCTCCTTAAAACAGAATAAATTACTCCTTAAGAAAATAACTTTAGTCCTCCTGAACGTTATAGCTTGGTAGCGGGCACCTGCCGGATGGAGTTAGGAGTTGGCGGCTTCAGGGCGTGAAGCCTGCCGTCCAACTAGAAATTCCTCCTTGCCCTTAAACACGTCTGTTTCAGACGCCGGCTAACTGGTTTTTCTCCCGAGTTGTTTACAATATTACCTTTTAAACTAAACCTAAGCAATACAGCTTATCGTCTGGGCTAGACACACCCAGGCGAGTACACAATACATCCAATTAGTGCGCCCATTCAAGTCCCGTGATGCAAGGAGCACTAATCTGGGACTTACTCTAACACATGGTCAAAATACGTGACATGAATAAGGGGTGACCATGACTGACAGGAATAGAAGAATAGCCCAAGTACAAAAATAACTTAATCCCCTTGACAAACAACTTTAAATACGAAAACAACCCACTCCCAGGGTAAAGCTAACCTGCACAGACTGATAAACAACATCTTACAGACAGACAGGCTGTGACAACTTTCAAGTAGCATACAAAAAGCATAGCTTAAATAGCAAAATAACAAGGGCTTTTAGCCCGCCGTTACACCCTCCTCTACTTAAGATTCCACATATGTCCTCATATGAAACTTACAAAGAATGTCCGTCAAAGTGCAGAGCTCGCTCTCCTAATCCCATGCCTTTCAACCCACGTACAGGAATTTTCACCTCCCGATTTCCCTAACACTCTCTACAAAGAAAGGAGGACTTTCACCTAAAGTGGCCAACTAAAGGAATTTTCACCTTTCGCTCAGGTCAAATTGTCTAGAACTTTGAAGGCGCTGTGCACTGCACAATGACGGAGCATTTCAAACGTTATATTACGGTTGCGATATACGGAGAGAATTCCTTGAAGTGATAAAGTTTAAAGATGAACAATAATATCTGCAATAGGCCTATGAGAAGTTCACCTAAAATAACAACTGTAGAAATTGACGTTCTTAGGCATAAATTAACGGGCAAATATAAGTCTCCAATTTGTTGGAAGTAACGTTAAACTTAACACAAATACTTGAATTTCGATACAATTAATGCACAATTACACTTTTTTTACCCTTCTCGGTCGGCCTCCGGGGGTGCCGACTGAGGCTGCCGACTGCCTCCGCTGGGTGCAGTCGGACGGCAAGTGACTCCGGGTGGTGCCACTCACCACAGCCCCTACATCAGATCATTTTAAACTATCAAATATTTGCATTCAAATACAGCATTATGAAATTAAACAAGCTTAAAACGAAAAGGAAAAGTTTTGCTCACCAGTTTTGAGTAATAATCCTCAAACAAAATAACACCATAGAATATCCACATAGCAAAATATCCATTCACAAAATGAATTCAAATAATGCAATGTCCAAATAGGGAAACGTCCATTTCAGAAAATAAATCCTTATAACAAAAAAACGAAAATCCAAATCACATTATCGTCCAAATCCATATGAACCAATTAACTTCCAAATCACAAAAAGTCCATATCCTCTGTTTTACCACCCTTGGGCATGGCGTCTCGTCTCCTCCTCGAAAAAGGTCTGGTAGGCCTGCTGGTCCCCTGGAGGAAATCTTGGAGGCAGGGGTGCTCCAGGTGGGATAATACCACCGTAAGCAGGGCTGTCGGAGTAAGCCGGGGGAACGAAGAACTGGTTGAGGGGTCCGCCGAAAGTCCGTAGGGTTCTGACCGGGCATTCAAAAGTATGGGTAACCCTTGTTCTCGAAAGGGGATGTCCTGTCGTGTCAAAGCCTAGTTGCGTTGTCTCCACATTCCATCTCTCGTGGAAATCAAGCCCGTGGGTCTCCTCCGTCTGAGCGGACGTGGAAGGGTCTTCAATTGCCGACTCAACCGCAATTCTGGTGGCCTCCCCTACGATATACCTCCTCCCTCTAATCGTAATCACATCTCCTCCATTCAACGTGAGCGTCTCCAGTGAGTGGCGATGTCCCGTCTGTGTTTCCACGTCAGCCTGCCCCCTTCTCTCGGTAGCTTGAACTGCTACATCTGCCCTTCCAGCCGCTTCCATCGCCAAATCTTCACTCAAGTCCACACTGACCTCTATCACTGGATCGTCTCTGGGCCTTGTTGTGGTAGACCTACCGGTCGCTTCCGTTGGGTGCGACCGGTGGTGGGCTAGCTCCGTTGGGTGCCGCTCACCGGCTGGAGAAATCCCTCGGCAGAATCGCTCGTGTCTGATCCTTATTTCCTGGCGATAAAAGGCAGATCCGCAGAATCGGCAGTTCTCCGCCCGTACATTCCCTGAGCTGGGACAGCTGGTGTTTCGGTGCCGTCTATAATTGGACCGACGGTTAAACGTTAAATTGCAGGGTTCACAGCGGTACATCTTGCTCTATAGATTTTGAACACAGAAGTGTGCCTATCCAGAATCGGGCGTTTCCTCCTCAATTATTTCCTGACCCCTGACATTTAACCTCTATTGATACGGTCTTCATACGATGCATTTAAAGAGATTAGAGTCCGTAAAAGAAGAAATCCGAGAAGTCAATCAGAGCATGCTGCTCCAATTATGTTCATCTTCATAGCTCATCTGTAATGGTATGTCCAGCTTAACTTTTCTTAGAAATTCATTCCTTTTGAGTCCTTTCCGGCTGCACTTGTTCTGATCCAAAACCGTCACAATGAGTGGCTAAATGTGGTCTAAGGGAAGCGGAAGGGTCAACCGGCGTCCGTTTGGAGCCAGCCAGCATAGAGCACCTCCGTGCGGTGGTGCTCATGCATCTGTTTCCCAGGAGGGGGAAGCTTTGAATGGTGCTTTCCCCTCCCCTACTTAGCCTTTACCTTATCCTTTGGCGCAGGTTATAACGGTTCCGACCAAGGTCAGCAGCTGTCTCTTCCCTCGTCGTGGTGCATTCAGTGGAAGTATTCCCAGTGCTAATTGGGTAACACTGAGTACCCATGTCAGTCCTCAGCGGTAAGGTACCCCGCGTGGTGGGGGATTTTGGTTCCACGCTTTCCACCTGGACTTCTGCATCTTTAAGCTGCCGATCTGGTGTCTGATTTGAAGAGGTAGGGTCCTTCCACCATGGCTTGTCGGGGTGATCTCCGTGGTATGGCTTCAACCTGTCGCAGTGGATCACTTTTGGTTTGCATCTGGGGCCCTTCTTTATTCGGAAAGTGACGTCTGTCAGCTTCTTAATGATGATAAAAGGGCCTTCCCAAACAGGCCGCAGCTTAGGGCTCAGTCCAATGCGTTTGGTAGGGTTATGAAGCCATACCGCCTGACCAACTTGGTATTGGGTAGATCCCTTGCTAGCTCTGTCATAGTGTCTCTTCTGGCGGGTCATTTCTTTTCCCAGGTTTTCACGGACCATATCAAAGCATCGTGACATTTTCTCCCGAAGACTCCCTGAGTACTGAATGTGGTTTTCTCGATTACTATCAGCAGATCCGTCATTCAGATCCCTAGGGGCGTGGCCTACGATGATGTCCAAAGGTAGCTCAATCTCCCTACCCAGCATCAACATGTTTGGCGTGAGTTTTGTCGAATCATGCTCCGTGCTGCGGTAGGCCATGGTGAGAAAGGGGAGGTGGAGATCCCAGTCTCGTTGATCTTCAGAGACAAAGTTCGTCAGCATACACTCCAGTGTGCGGTTAAAGCGCTCCACCATTCCGTCTGACTGGGGGTGGAAGGGCGTCGTGCGGGTTTTGTGTATGCCCAGTTCGTTGCATATGCATTGAAAGAGTCTCGATTCAAAGTCTCTCCCCTGGTCTGTGAAAACTTCTCTTGGAGTTCCAAATCTGCAAACGAACTGCTCCACAAAAGTGCATGCCACGGTTTCTGCTGTGTGGTCTGGTAGGGCATATGCTTCAGTCCATTGATGACCAATATGAACCGATTACCACGGTTGGTCCGAGGGAAGGGTCCAGCAATGTCCATTGCAACTCTCTCCATTGGCACCCCTACTCGGTACTGTTGCATGGGGGCCCGATTCTTCCTGTTCGGATTTTTCCTAGATCCACATTTGTGACATTGCAAGCAGTGGTCATAGATATCTCTCCTCATGTTCCTCCAATACAGTGGCGATCTTTTAGCCCTGTTCCATGTCTTGGAAAATCCCAAGTGGCCTGCTGTCCTTGCGTCATGTAGCTGGAGTACTACCTGGTTCCTAAGGGAGCTTGGTACAAGCAACTTGAAACTTACATCCTTTCCAGTTGCATCCTCCCATCTCAAGTACAGGCACTTTCCTAGCATGCGCAGCTGTTCAGACCTTGACCACAAGAACTTCAGATCGGCACTTTCACTTGAGATATCTTCCCACCTCGGTCGTGGCTTTCCTTCCTCTAAGAGATCTAAAAAAAACTTTAGATCTCTGTCACGTAGCTGTTCATGGCGGATCTCCTCCTTGGACAGGCCTTCTACCTCTAAGGGTATTAACTGGTCACCAATGACACGAATGCGCGGAGCTCCACTCACATCTCCTGGTGGGTCCATCTTCCCATTTTCGTGCAAGGTCTGTGTCCGCATGAATTCAGGTCCAGATGATTGTTCGCCAGTCTGTCCACATTGTTTACAAGGAATCCTGGACAGGGCATCAGCGTTGAGATGTCGGGTCCCGGCACGGTGCTCAATGTCAAATTCGAACTCTGCTAGGGCTTCCAGCCATCGTGCCACTTGGCCCTCTGGTTCTTTGAAAGAGAACAGCCATCTTAGACTTCCATGGTCGGTACGCAGGAGAAATTTTCTTCCCAGGAGGTAATGTTTAAAGTACCGTGCGAAATATGTAACAGCAAGCAGTTCCCTCCTTGTTGTGCAGTAGTTGCGTTCACTCTTTGTTAGGAGGCGGCTGCCATATGCTATGACAATTTCTTGTCCTGACTGCCTCTGTGACAATACTGCTCCAATGCCAAACTGACTGGCGTCAGTGTCAAGAATGAAAGGGTCCTCCTTGGTCGGGTAGCCTAGAATTGGGGCTGAAGTAAGTCTGTTCTTGAGTATCGAAAAAGCCTCTTGACAATCGGTGCTCCAAGTGAACTGCTTTCCCTTTTCAGTCAAGGCATGAAGCGGTCTGGCGATGTTTGCAAACCCTTTTATGAATCTACGGTAATAGGTTGCCAGCCCCAGGAAGCTGCGAAGTTCTTTCAGATTCGTTGGCGCACTCCAGTTTGTAACTTTAGCTATCTTCTCCGGGTTGGGACTGATCCCGGCACTGGAAACGATGTGGCCCAAGAATTCAACTTTTTGTTGTAAGAAGCAACACTTCTTTGTCTTTAGAGTTAAATTGGCAGCTTGGAGTCTCTTCAGAACTACCCTTAAGCGGTCAATGTGCTCGTCAAAGGTTCTGCCGTACACAATAATGTCGTCGATGTATAGAACCGCAACTTCCCATTGGAGACCAGACAAAACTTTCTCCATCAGACGTTGAAATGTGGCTGGGGCATTACAAAGCCCGAAAGGCATGACGGTAAATTCATACAACCCCTTCCTGGTCACAAATGCAGTCTTCTGTCTGTCATTCTGGTCTAATTCCACTTGCCAGTACCCACTGGCCAGGTCAAGTGTGGTAAACCATTGCGATCCGCAGAGTGAATCCAGACTATCTTCGATTCTTGGTATCGGGTATGCATCCTTTATCGTAGCATCATTCAGTTTACGATAGTCTACGCAGAAACGGACTGACCCATCCTTTTTCCTGACCAGGACAATTGGTGACGACCATGGACTTTCAGAAGGGGTTATCACTCCGCTGTTAAGCATCTTTTTTATTTCTTCATCAGCTACAGCCTGTTTGTGGATAGGGATCCTCCTCGGATGTTGCTTAATCGGAGCACTGTCGCCTGTGTTGATTTTGTGTTTCACAGTGTCCGTCCTCCCAAGTGGACCACTACCAGAGTGGAAGAGGTGTTCGAACTCCAGGAGCACTTTCTCTGCCTGATTCCGCTGGGTATCAGACAGGCTGCTGCTCATGCGACTAGCTAGCTCCTTGAGATGTTCAGGAAGAAGTCCTTCTCTCTTTCGAAAGGATGCCTCGTCACATTCCTTGTCATCCGATTGGATAACGTTAAGGGATTCTAACCCTTCCTGCGACTGGCTATCCAAAACAGCTTCATCCTCTGTAATGAGTTCGAGAACCGCTGGCTGCGAATCCCTGTAGAGGGTTACGTCATGCTCCGTAGGATTCATAACCCGCAGGGGTATGACGTTCTTCGCAGCGTCCACCAGAGAGTGTGCCACTACAATGTCGTGTCTCTCCATAAAACTCAAAAGAGGCGTAAGTATGGCTTGCTGTGTACCACTCCAATCAACGGGGTGAATTCCTTGACCTTGTCTCACTAACTGTGTGCCGACCACTAGTTCGTGTCCAGATGGAACAATTACAGTTTCCGTCACCTTTACACGGAAAATCCCTGCCTGATCCTTCTTTGATTGGAGGGTTACATCTTTTCCATTAAGTTTTATTACTCCGTTGTGCCAGTCCAGCAAACAGTGATGATTCATTAGGAAGTCTAGTCCCAGGATGGCATCAGATCCAATATCTGTAATATGGACTTCATGTTCTAATACTGCACCTCCCACTTCCATATCTAGACGGAGAGTACCTTTGTTTTCGATCTGACTCCCATCTGCTAGCCACAAGGTTTTCTTCCCTTTCTTTCTCGTTTGTTTAATTTCTTCTGGAAGGTTTTCGAAAGTTTCCTTGGATACCAGCGTAATAGACGAGCCAGAGTCAATCAAAAACGGCACAATCTTGGAGTAAATGCCCACTGGTAGGTACATTCCTGCCGGGTCTAGGTTCACACTGGTTTTTTTAGATGTCTGGTCTGTGGGTGAAGACGAATCATTGTAAGGTCCTTGATTACGTCTATCTTGAGCCGGGGTAGGACCTACTGGCCCGGCTCCTGCCCGTTTTCCTGATATGGACGATACATCTTCGGCGCGCGACAGTGACGCCGCAAATGTCCAAGTTCACCGCAGTTCCAGCATCGACCACGAAATCGTCCAGGCCAGTCTGAAGCAGGGACATCCGCAGGGTTGTCCTTCTTCTCCATGCCCCCTTTCCAGGCTTGGAGCTCTGCAATTGTGCCCTTGATTTCTTCCAGTGCCTTTCGTATGGAGGCCAGGTCGGTTGTTAGTGGGCTCTGATCGTCCTGGGAATCGTCCATATTTCGCAGATTTCCCTTTTGCTGTCTAAATTGGTGCATCTGAGCCTACTGGAAAGACTCCATTTCCACCGCCGCTGTAACAGCTTCTGCCAGGGAATCAGGTTTTGCCATGAATACAGCTCGCTGAAGTTCCACATCATCTAGCGCAGCTCTGAAACTTTCCACGGCTATACCATCCCTGGCATTCATGTTTAAGCTAGGATATGCCCCATTCACGAGTCGCTTAATGGCTTGTGCAAGTTGCTGCAGTGACTCGTTTCTACCTCGTCTTCTCATGGAGAGCTGTGCTAGAAACAGCGGTTTCTGGTGAGCGCGGCCAAATCGTCTTTCGAGGGCTTCTACTACAGCCGAGAAGCTGGTTCTGGCTGCCGACGATATTTCGGTGTAAACCTCCAGAGCTCCTCCTTTCAAGTTTGCCCCGAGAAATCTTGCCTTTTGCTCACGGTTCCATCCGTTTATTTCAGCCACGCTCTTGAAGTGAGTGAGGTAGTCTTCCCATGGCTGGCTACCGTCGAACTTCTCCGGCAGCATCAAGGGCTTCGGGCGGGTTCCATGTTCGTGCAAGCCGGTATGAGATGGGAGAGAATTCGCGGGGTTTTCTGCCCGCCGACGCCGGTATTCGTGATCCGCTGGGTCTCGAACACCACGACTGTGGAAGAACTCGGAAGGGTGTTCCTCCTCTCGATCAAACTGAACATTCCCCAAATCCTGAAACTCTCCCTTTCGACGACCTGGATTTTTCAGTTCGCCTTCCAAAGTCGGAGAAAAGGTAACACGACTTTTGCTGCGCGGTTCTGACAGAGGATCCGTATGGTTCCCCTTAAGCAACGTCTCTGTAAAAATATCACGGTCTTGTTCTTCCTCGGCTTTCAGAACTGAGTCACTTCCATGCCTAGCCCCGTACGAGTCCGAGCGGTCTCGCCTGGCGTACGACGGAACAGAGTCCAATTGGTTCTGTCCCGACGCATGAGAGAAAGATTCCGATGGGAATTCAAGTCCCTCACTAGGCTTTCGGGCCACGGGAATAATCTCCTCTTCTCCTTTTTGGTACTTCCTCGAGGTTACTTTATCTGGAAGCTCTAAAAAATCGTCCATACTAAAATTCTGGAAGTTTTCCTTTTTCTCCTTCCGCGTTTCCCTCATCAGTCTATTACACTCTCGCGTGAGGGACTCTACCTGTCTCATTAGGTTTCCTGTCACGTCGGGGTGTACCCCTGGAGACTTAGACGAAGAAAATGAATTACTTGCCATGTTTTCCCGGATTCTCGTCCTTCTTTTCGCTGTTATCCCACCGCTGCCACCAAATTGTAACGAATATGGGGGGTTGCTTCTAGGAATGGTAGCGAGAGGCCAGCAGGGCGGGGATCTTGGCCTAAGGTGTTGTGTTTTGATTGGCCAGAGGAACAGGAACACCGGAAAAATGACTCCGAAAGCAGAAATAACGTCTACTTGTATATTCTTAATTGAAACAAATAAATCCTCCTTAAAACAGAATAAATTACTCCTTAAGAAAATAACTTTAGTCCTCCTGAACGTTATAGCTTGGTAGCGGGCACCTGCCGGATGGAGTTAGGAGTTGGCGGCTTCAGGGCGTGAAGCCTGCCGTCCAACTAGAAATTCCTCCTTGCCCTTAAACACGTCTGTTTCAGACGCCGGCTAACTGGTTTTTCTCCCGAGTTGTTTACAATATTACCTTTTAAACTAAACCTAAGCAATACAGCTTATCGTCTGGGCTAGACACACCCAGGCGAGTACACAATACATCCAATTAGTGCGCCCATTCAAGTCCCGTGATGCAAGGAGCACTAATCTGGGACTTACTCTAACACATGGTCAAAATACGTGACATGAATAAGGGGTGACCATGACTGACAGGAATAGAAGAATAGCCCAAGTACAAAAATAACTTAATCCCCTTGACAAACAACTTTAAATACGAAAACAACCCACTCCCAGGGTAAAGCTAACCTGCACAGACTGATAAACAACATCTTACAGACAGACAGGCTGTGACAACTTTCAAGTAGCATACAAAAAGCATAGCTTAAATAGCAAAATAACAAGGGCTTTTAGCCCGCCGTTACAATATATATATATATATATGTGTGTGTGTGTATGTATTAATGTATACATATACATACAAAAAAAGTAGTCAAATAATACTCATGCTGTTGTTAAAAATTGTAATTTGCCAACGTTTCGGGTATTGAACCCTTTTACAAAGGCGACTAATATGAAACTACAACGATACCAGCTAGAATAAAGACAAGTTCATACAAAGCGGATTTCATAAAGAGAGGCAGACGCATACGCAAAAACTCGTTATAATGCTACGAGCCTACAGAAATTACGCACATGAGATGTTTTCGAACCGTTACAGATTAGCATAATTCCCTGATGAGAGGAGGCCGTGAAAACACCTCCTCAAAACAAGCTTGTCGGAATTAAAATGGCGAAAAGATAATCTGTCTAACGTTCGTGTAATCATTGTGTATATATATATATATATATATATATATATATATATATATATATATATATATATATATATATATATATATATAACGGTCTAAAAGAATACACTAAAAGCAAGAACTAAAATTGGCTAAAACCGTGTATTTAAAAACTCGACGTTTCGGAAGGGTCGTCCTTCCTTTCTCAAGAGTCAGTGTAATAATGGATTGTACTGAGAACAGTAAAAACCTGTTAGATATATAGAATAATACCAGAAACCAACAGAATAAGATTAGAGAAAAGCTGAGTAAGAAGACTCTGAAGTGTACGTAACCTTAACAAAATCAAAAGAGCGTGACAGCGTAACAAAAAAGCTAATAAAAGGTAACTTGAAACCAAGTAAAAGAAGCAAAAAGATTAGTTTTGCTTCAGTACCTTTTTAACATTGATGCCACTAGGATGCAGAGATTGCATGCAATTGGTGAATCCAAAACAACTCTTTTTGTTCACGTTGTGGTTTGTCTAGATTAGGGAATGTTGAAATGCCAATAAGTTCAAAGTTATTACAAGGCCCTTTAAAATGTTTGCCCAGAGGAGTATGACCTTTTTTGAACTCCTGTCTGTGACCTCTGTGTCTTTGTCTAAGTTCACCCCCTGTTTCACCTACATATTGTTTCTTACAATCTAAGCAATTAATTAAGTAGATAACCGAAGTAGAAGTACAAGTAAGTGAGTTAAAGATTTTATAGGTAACACCTGTAGTCTGACTTCTAAAAACTCTGGTTTCTTTAAGAACATTACAAGTGACACAATTACGTTCGTGTGACTTAAAGCAACCCTTGTGCGTTTGCGGCTCTACATCGGCTTTAAGAGTCGAATGCACCAGAAGTTTTCGTAAATTAGGCGGATGGCGAAAAACTACTTTGGGGGAAGCCCTGATTTCCTTGCGCATCATTGTTGAAAGCTGCAAGATATGAAAACGTTTTTGAAGAATATCCCTAAAAGGCGGGTGACGGGGGTTTCTGGTAACTACTAGTGGAGCCTTGAGTTTAGTACGATTCGACTTCTTAATAGACGCCTTCTTTTAAATGTGAGCTCTAGAATGGCCATCAGCTTTACTTATTTTTTCACGTACTATTTTACTAGGAAAACCCCGAGAAACGAGATTTTTCTCTAAATCAGAAAAGCACTTCTCTTTATCAGAATTTTCGGAACATAAAGCCTTGAATCTTAGAGCTTGGCTATAAGCTATATTATCCAAAACATTTCTAGGATGATATATATATATATATATAGAGAGAGAGAGAGAGAGAGAGAGAGTAGGTAGAGTGACGTAGCGACTTTATATGAATGAGTGAATCAACGCTGTATTGAAAAGTCGCAAAGAGACCTTAGGCCATTGTTCCTCTAACATAGGCACCTGCCTTTTACTGAAAGAGGATGTTTATATGTGAATGGAAAACTTAGCCTCAAGCAAGATTCGAACCAGCGACCTCCCGCATACAAGGCGGATGCTCTGACCACTGAGCCATTGAGGCCTATGTGATAGAACGCGGTCAACTGAGCTTAAATACTGTTGGGTTAAGTTTTCCATTGTTACGTCATAGGAACGCGTCCCATGTAATATTGTGTAGGTAGAGTGACGTAGCGACTTTATATGAATGAGTGAATCAATGGAAAACTTAACCCAACAGTACTTAAGCTCAGTTGACCGCGTTCTACCACATAGGCCTCAATGGCTCAGTGGTCAGAGCATCCGCCTTGTATGCGGGAGGTCGCTGGTTCGAATCCTGCTTGAGGCTAAGTTTTCCATCTACATATAAATATCCTCTTTCAGTATAAGGCAAGTGCCTATGTTAGAGGAACAATGGCCTAAGGTCTCTTTGCGACTATTCAATACAGCGTTGATTCACTCATTTATATATATATATATATATATATATATATATATATCTATATATATATATATATATATATATATATATATATATATACGTATATGGAAATCAAAACATGTTTATGTTATGCTGGCAAAGAAACGTGCTTATTAGCGGGCCGAAGGAGCGCAAATCTTTCCTTTTCCTATATCACTAATAGCATTACAGGGTGTGCGTTCAGAAGTCAATCACAACCAAACTTTTACCAAGCAGTCTTAAATCCAAGAGTCGTTTGATTTGTTGGTTGACGCGGAGGATAAAGATCAGAATAACGAGAAGGTTCTTGACAATGACAAAGACAAAGAGAAGGCTAAAAGTACACCGATGGTGTGATACACTAGGCCATGCCCGCGGTTACAGCATGGAAGTACTACCCCGGACTTCCATGGTTAAAGACTCCAGAGGCGGGTTTTGAAAAGTTGTCGTCATTCGAATGCAGTTGAGTGGCGCAACGGGGATGGAAAGAGTGGTTTTTACCTGTTTTGAAAAAAGAGCAAAGGCAGGTCACAACTGTAGAGAACAAAGTAGACTGAATGGACATAGTAAATGGACAGATGGCTCCATGGACCTTTTGTAGCCTTTCGTAACTTTTGGAAAATTAATCCCGTGCATTTTCTCAACATTGCTGTTAGGTGCACCTGGGGTTAAGAGTGCGCTGAAAAAAAATACACTATCAAAGAAGGGAGTCTGTTGCAACTCCCTGATCAAAGTTACCCAAAATCCAGTTGGGTAGGGGGAATATGCAGATGGCGCTGATGTACTACAAAATTTAGTTCTATCTTGAAAGGCTTATTGTGGATTTGCTGTCATTCAGTTACAAGAGTTGCTGTTTTATAACTGTTATGGCAATAAATAAATCTAGCGTTGAAATGAAAAGACAATATGGAACGGAAAATATGAGGGGTCAATGACAAGACGCTTAAATTTCATAATTTTTCCATTTTTATACCCTTGGCCATGTACCCCTATCAGACACGACTCATGATAGCTGCGTAAAAGAAAGACTAGAAAAATACATGGTGACATAAAGTTGCATCAATAGAAGAGATTGTAAAGGAAAAACATTAATATCACGATATCCATGCAATAGTTTAAATTCCCTATTGGGAATGAAATGCAATGCATCTTGTCCAACCCATTTACCTACGAAATGGTCACATCTCAACTTGTTTACCGTACCGCCAAACAAGTACAAGAAAAAAACCCTATACGATTGTGGTTACTCATAGTAGGGCCTATGGGACAGGACTTGTACTGTAATATTTTGCCAGACTATTAAACAAAAGTAACAAAAGTTTTTCCCTTTTTTATTACTTTTGAAGAAGCGGCCCTCCCTAAAAGCAAATACAGTTAAACTGTCGACCGACGGTCCATCATAGGAAGGTACACACTTATGGTATTATGAGTGACTATGGCTCCTCGACGACCTTGACCCACCCTAACTGATCCCTATCCTCACCATGGTTTGGGCCGATGTCAAAAAATGAGAAACGACTCAGACTCTAGGATAGCTTACTTCACAGCACAAGGGTACCACTGTAGCATTCCTTCTGTTATACATCGGTTGAAAGTATGTGATAATTCATCTTTCTAAATAGCCATACATTACAGTAAATCTGAATCTAGAACACAACATTTTTAGCTCAGTTTCTCGTCTATCATGCCTTAGTCGCCAGTATGTGAGAAACGTTGGCATACCAAACGTTCTAGATTACTAAAACTGAAGCTATAGTTCTACTCGGTTTATCACGCCACTCAAAATAAAACTTTTGAGAGAAATGATGTATAAATTACAAGCTAGATTTTAGATCTTTCATGATTACAGGAATACATTGTTATTCTGTCATACCAGACACGAGAAGGACATTGAATTACCTTTCCTTATGGATGCGTCCCGTTTAATAACTTTACTGGATTAGCTAAAAAGGTAAAAACTTCAGCACCCAATGTATAAATTCCATTTACTATTAAACAATTGGAATTACGTCATCATTTAACCACGTTCATAGGCGTTCTTGGAAAGGCATGGGGTAGACTTCCCATAAAATATCAGTGGATACAATACCGTATTCTGGCAAAGTTGTTGAAAAAAATTCGAGCAGACTCGGAACAAAATGGAATTCAATTAATATGTAAAAAATGGAAAATTGCCATTTTAATGCCCCTCACTTGTTTTTTCGTTTCTTATCCGAGATGCTCCCTATCCCTACCCCACATCGTCCTTGATTCCGGCACCAGTCGTCAACGACACTTACATCCATATTTCGACACTTAAAATGTTGGGAGGTAAAATGATACTCAAACTTTTTCATATCACAAAATTTCAAGGCACTCAAAATTCAAAAATCAAACTAAAGCTAGATGCAAATTCTGTGACATAGGAACAGGGTCCAAGTAGCAGCTCCCTGATAGGACGCGCAATTGTCGGCAATCTGGAAGGCCGTTTTGGCAAAATCGTGGTGCTTCCAGGGGGTATCTAAGGATCGATAAGTGGGTGGGGGAGTTGGACCTTTTCCCGACAAAAAGGGTTTCATTCCCAACAAAATTATATGTGTCAAGAACGGTTAACTCATATCCCTCGTTTCAAAACTTTGTCTCCTTCTTCGAAGGATGGTGGCGCAATCATCAACGAAGACTGTTCGGTCAGGTGTACTTGTATTAATAACCAACTTAACTGCAACTCCAACTACACGTGCGATCCTAATGCAACATGCAGAGTGCGAAGCGATGTACGACGATGCTATTGTAATGACGGCTATGTAGGTGACGGTGAGACCTGCCGACTGTACACGGATTGTTACGATGCTTATCAAGCTGGCCACACAGAAGATGGCATATATGTCATCCTACCATATGGATGGCCAAAATCTCCATTCGATGTATGGTGCGACATGACTACCAGTGGTGGCGGTTGGACAGTGAGTTCCTTCATTTTATACGAGTATATGCATGAGCGCACAGAAACATTTGAATTTAGTAGCAAAATTTTGCCCGAATCGTCTTTTGTTAGAATTTTGCCCAAAATTCTGCAGATTCTACCCAATTTGGGGCTTTTCCAAGAACTTATGGGGCACAGTGCCCCCTGCCTGAACTTATACCACTATGAGTAAATGTGCTGGTTTATGAACTTCGAGTTCAAAAGAATGATTTAAAATTGAAGTCAAAATCTTATAGTGACACCAACTAAGAACCAGCGTTCCATCGGTAGATTTATTTTCAGAATACACGTGATTACGGGTGTCAGCGGGTTTTTCATAATTCCTAGGATCATGCTCCAAACTTCTCAAGAATTCGCAAGGTCAACTTAAAAGTACCACACTGTGTTTTAGAATGGACGGCTTAAACATCAGAAAGAGATATATTGTTGATTTCAACTTAACGTTACTTAGCGCCCTCGATTATATTTATTTTCTTTTAATTGGATACGCATAAGCAAAACAGAAAGAGACCACTCATCAAATACCTCCCGACCGTCCGCATGCTCTATTACCCCGACCCTCTACATGCCCTATTACCCCGACCGTCTACATCCCTATTTTCTGGACCGTCTCTATGCTCTATTTCCCCGACCGTCTACATGCCCTATTATCCCGACCATCTACATGGCCTATTACCCCGACCGTCTACATACCCTTTTTACCTTTAACAAATGTATATACTCCATATATTTCAAGGGGCACTTCAATCTCTTGGGTTCCCGTTTATTGGAAGCCCCCAAAGCCTGCTAAAATTCGTGTCAAAATGCGTGAAGTAAGGTATTGAATAACAATTAATGCACATGCAGGCTATGTGATGCATTTAAAGTAAGACTACATGTATTGTACCGTCAATGGCTGGTTTCATATGGCGGGCTGGTGGAAATGCAAGTTACTGTGCACTCATGTCACAATAACAAAGCTGTTTAGCGAGTACTAAACAAATACTCACCGCAGTAAGTTACAGTCAATACGCCTATTTGTCTGCTTAAGTAAGATGATTAAAAAATTGCACATTTTAGTAGCCTATTTTACAGAGCAAAATGTCTGAAAATGGCCCATATTCCTAAAATGTTCGATCCAAGTCCCAAGAAAAGCCCGCAAAGTTCCCCTGTGCGGAGTATATCCTGTGCTCCAATATCTGTTCATTAATGAAACCAACCAAAGGTTTGAACTGTATTTTTGACAATGTTACTTTCTCTCCATAATTGATCCATTGATTGTGTGTAAGTCAAACGCTCTTTTACAGATTATACAACGTTCTCGTGGTAAAGGGAAGTTCGATCGGAATTGGTCAGTGTACAAAACAGGCTTTAAAACTAGCTACACAGAGTTTTGGCTTGGAAACGAAAAAATCTTTTACCTGACAAGTCAACGAAACTACACATTACGTGTTGACCTCAATTCCTCTGCACAATCAACCACTTTTCAAGAGTATTCTTCGTTTAAAATTGCGAACGAATTTGATAATTACCGACTGATTGAGCTTGGCAACAACAGCGGAACTGCAGGTTGGTTAATTTGAGGTTTTCATTTTATTAAAACTTGCGATTGGACATTTGTCATAAAAGAATACCACCGGACCCAACAGATTTTCAAAGCATCGCGTGAAACTATGCTCTTCCTTACTACCGACATGCAGGATCGCTCAAAGGCAATTCCGGCCCGATACACATGTATTACTACCGGGCACCTTTTAGCTATCTTCGTAATACCACTTCCCAGAAACGTTTCGCAAGGGTTTTAAACTTTCAAGTACATTTACGTACAAACCATGCGCTTTGCAAAAACAACCATATGCGAGCACTATCAAAGACGTAACTCCAAACTGAAAAAACAAGCAACGATCTATCAAAGCGACTCTAATTACCAAGCGTTTTTACGCGAAAAAGTCTAGTAACCTTTTGGTAGCACGCCCGTAATTTAGAAGATTCCAACCGCCGAAAATGGTCATAAACAAATGAAGTCCCGTAAACCTTAGCGGCGTAGTATATACCACGTCTGTACCGCCCGAGTCCAGACTCGAACTCGATGATTCCAGATTAAAATCCCTTTTTAACTGGACTGGGAATTGGCACGGCCCTAAGAGGTCCCAGAATCAGAATTGGCTTGGAAAGGGCTACAGCTGGACTTGGTCTCGGAGCCAATTCCAAGTGAGTCCACATTAATGAAGGTTACATAGTTAATACTAACGACCGCATTGCAATTTGTGCACATTTTAATACATGAATGGCCCAGTAGCGTCAATCTTCACTCGAATATGTGTGTGGGTAGGGGGGGGGGTGGCCACTTCTGTCAAAAAATCACTATGTAAAAATCTTAAGTCAATGGGTGTATTTCCAAATGTGGGGGGACGTGTCCCCTTGTCCCCCCAGAGGGGACGCCCATGGAATGGCCCCATGCAGTCAACTTAACCACAAGGTGGACCATACTATGAAGCTGACTCTTTAAAAATGACCTTGTCAAAAATGTACGGTACTTGAAAAAATATGGCACTACAAAAACATTTGCATAATATGCTATACAGAGTATTGTGAAATGGCCGGACTCGGAATTGGCCAAAATTTATTACTTCAACTAAATCAACTAGTTGAAGTAATGAGACCGCAACAGTGAGTTCGGCGAAGAGTTTAGAGATTTTTAGTCTTTGAGTTTGGGTTTTCTTACGTACGAACTGGAAATTTGGTGGGATGTGGAAAGTGTCACGCAGATGTTACCGGTAAAACTTTGTTTTGATCGATGTTCTATATGAAGTCGTAATGAGTTTCAATTATATTTTTTTTTTACTTTTGGCCATAATTCCCTCCTTCTTCTAAGGAATTTCATATTTCTGCTCGAAACTTCGCACAGTCGTTGTAGGGTTGTTCATGTACAAAACTTGTCCGAGAATAATTAACATGACGAAAAACGATGATTTTAGGCTACAATTTTGAATATAAAATTGACTGGAAGGAATGCTCCTAACAGGAACCAAAATAATAATGATGACGATGACGATGACGATGACGATGGCGATGGCGATGGCGACGGCGACGGCGACGGCGACGGCGACAGCAGGGTGTTGCTATCTGGCAAGTAAATCCCTGCGCAAAGCATGGAAATACTACCATGCACGAGGTATATCGGTAGTTTACCTTCATAGCAGGTGTCCAATATGTACTCCTCTTTTGACGTATATACTATACGAGTGCAGCCAATGTAGGTGCAAGAGTAATACACGTCCGTCAAGCGGGAAAATCGGTAATCTGTATTAGCCAAAACCTACACAGCGCTCTGCAATGTTGCCCTAAATATATATGCGTTTTCAGCTTTACAGTATAATTATAGTGTTTGCATGTATTCTGCCCACCGTGAACAGTACCTTGGTTACAGTTGATATTGGTTGGGTGAAGTGAGGGAGGTTGTGTTGTTGTCCTGCTGCTGAAAATACATAAATTTCCTTTCGAATATTATTTTTGCTTTAAAAGGTTGTACCATTTTAAATATGATTAGATTCATATGACATTTTCTTATTATTATCATTATTGGTTTCGATGAAAAAAGAAACCTATGCATTCATAATGGTGTGTGTATGTGCGTGTGTGTGTGTATGGGTTTGGGTGGGGGTGTGTGAGTATGGGTGTGTTTATGACGCTGCTCATTAACACGATATCT
The DNA here is from genome assembly GCA_029531755.1 of Holothuria leucospilota. NCBI lineage: Eukaryota > Metazoa > Echinodermata > Holothuroidea > Aspidochirotida > Holothuriidae > Holothuria > Holothuria leucospilota. The sequence goes on along the minus strand of CM055976.1, from coordinate 1,022,557 downwards.
CAAGAATGGAAACTCTGACAATCTCAAACTTGGTACATAGATTTCCAATATTGAGAGGAAGGATCCTTTTGTTTATGGTGGATGTCAAAGGTCATCTGAGGTACCTGGGGTCAAACTCTGAAAACCTTGTTAACAAGATATGTCAAGGTAGGAACCTTGGATAGATTTCATTAGTTACTATGTGGATGCCTTAAGTTATGATGGGAAGTACTATTTTGCTTTTGGTAGAGGTCAAAGGTCATCTGGGGTCACAGGGGTCAAACTCTGAAAACCTTGTTAACACGATATCTCAAGGTAGGAAGCTTGGATAGATTTCATACTTGGTATCACAGGCGTTCGGAGCATTATATATATAAATATATATATATATATATATATATATATATATATCTATATATATATATATATATATATATATATATATATATATATATATATTATATATATATATATATATATATATAACGGTCTAAAAGAATACACTAAAAGCAAGAACTAAATTGGCTAAAACCGTGTATTTAAAACTCGACGTTTCGGAAGGGTCGTCCTTCCTTTCTCAAGAGGCAGTGTAATAATGGATTGAACTGAGAACAGTAAAAACCTGTTAGATATATAGAATAATACCAGAAGACCAACAGAATAAGATTAGAGAAAAGCTGAGTAAGAAGACTCTGAAGTGTACGTAACCTTAACAAAGCTTAAAGAGCGTGACAGCGTAACAAAAAAAGCTAACAAAAGGTAACTTGAAACCAAGTAAGAGAAGCAAAAAGATTAGTTTTGCTTCGGTACCTTTTTAACATTGATGCCACTAGGATGCAGAGACTGCAATTGGTGAATCCAAAACAACTCTTTTTGTTCACGTTGTGGTTTGTCTAGATTAGGTAATGTCGAAATGCCAATAAGTTCAAAGTTATTACAAGGCCCTTTAAAATGTTTGCCCAGAGGAGTATTACCTTTTTTGAACTCCTGTCTGTGACCTCTGTGTCTTTGTCTAAGTTCACCCCCTGTTTCACCTACATATTGTTTCTTACAATCTAAGCAATTAATTAAGTAGATAACCGAAGTAGAAGTACAAGTAACTGAGTTAAAGATTTTATAGGTAACACCTGTAGTTTGACTTCTAAAAACTTTGGTTTCTTTAAGAACATTACAAGTGACACAATTGCGTTCGTGTGACTTAAAGCAACCCTTGTGCGTTAGCGGCTCTACATCGGCTTTAAGAGTCGAATGCACCAGAAGTTTACGTAAATTAGGCGGTTGGCGAAAAACTACTTTGGGGGGAGCCTTGATTTCCTTGCGCATGATTGTTGAAAGCTGCAAGATATGAAAATGTTTTTGAAGAATATCCCTTAAAAGGCGGGTGACGAGGGTTTCTGGTAACTACTAGTGGAGCCTTAAGTTTAGTATGATTCGACTTCTTAATAGACGCCTTCTTTAAAATGTGAGCTCTAGAATGGCCATCAGCTTTACTTATTTTTTCACGTACTATTTTACTAGGGTAACCCCGAGAAACGAGATTTTTCTCTAAATCAAGAAAGCACTTCTCTTTATCAGAATTTTCGGAACATAAAGCCTTGAATCTTAGAGCTTGGCTATAAGCTATATTATCCAAAACATTTCTAGGATGAAATGAAGAATAATTAACATACATAGGATCTGTACAAAGAGGCTTGGTGAATAACTTAGTATGTATGACACCATTACTTAAAGTCAAAGATAGATCCAGGAACGGAAGACTAGTATTACTAAATTCAGCGGTGAATTCTAATTCTCCTGGAAATAGATTATTAATAGAAACCAAAAACTGAGTAAAGGAAACCCTGTCTTCCTTCCATAAACCCCATATGTCATCTATATAACGAGCCCATTTCAACGGCTTTTTATTTACAACATTAGCCATAATTTCTTCAAACACCCCCATCCCTAGGCATGCATAACCAGGTGCCATCTTAGGTCCTATAGATGTACCATGAATTTGTAAAAAATGTTGCTTCCCAAAGATAAAATTGTTAAAGTCAAGACAGATTTCCAAACAAGAGATCAGATTATCCGTACTAGGAATTAAGCTGGAACGCCTATTAAGGGCATCTCTGACCCCTTTAAGACCCAACTCACGTGGCATACTTGGATACATGGCTTTTACATCGATAGTAAACATACTAATATCTGGGTCCAAGGGGCCATGTTCGTTAATGTCTTCAATAATATTGAGAATGTGCTTGGTGTCACGAACAAAAGAAGGGAGTTGCTGCATTCCTGGATTAATATAATGATCTACGAAGGATGAAAGATTTTCAATGGCTGAGCCGTTACCTGCAATCACTGGTCTAATGGGGATATCTCCCTGTGAGTCGGGTTTTTTGTGGGTCTTGGGTAGGGTGTAAAAACGAGAAGGTTTGGGGTTCTCTGGTAAAATAAACTTGGCTACAGTGGAATTAATATCTCCTTCACTGACCATCCGTTTAACTAAGGACTTAATTTTGTCAACAATGAAAGGTGTAATATCCTCCTCGATGGGTTTATAGATACTAAGATTAGACAATTCTTTTTCGGCCTTACTCACATAATCGGTAGTGTTCTGAATCACAAATGCTGGTCCCTTGTCTTCTGGTTTAATTGTGATAGAATTATCACTTCGTAAATTCCTAAGAGCAGCTCTTTCGCCTTTAGTAAGATTGTCTCTGACATACTTAGGAGACTGAAAATCTTGCACATCTATATATATATATGATATATATATATATATATATATATATATATATATATATATATATATATATATATATATATAATATATATATAATATATATATATATATATATATATATATATATATATATATATATACCATTCCCCACAGTGAGGGTTTGTCTGCTTTAAGGTCATTTCTTACTAAGAAACACTTTTCTTCTGATTTGGTAAATGGTATTTGTAAGCTGGCTGAATTTGATCTCACTCGTAATGTTTTTTAATTTAATGCTGACTTTTACCTTCAGATCTCTGGCACCGCAATTGGAACCAAGATGGTTCCGTCCTATGCGAACATCTTTATGGGTGTTTTAGAACAGGACCTCTTAGCTCATTTTGATACTAAACCTGATGTTTGGCGCAGATTTATTGACGATATTTTGTTGTATAGAATGCAAGGCCTAAGAAGTTTAAAGAATTTATGTCCTTTCTTAATTCGAGACATCCCACAATCAAATTTACCTTTGATTACTCTTTGGAGAGGGTTAACTTTTGGATGTAACGGTTTCTCGTGATTTCAGGGGCTTAATTTTGACTGATTTATATTCCAAGCCCACTGATACCCATCAGTACTTATCCTCATTGAGTTGTCACCCTAACCATATTAAACTAAGTATTGCTTTCAGTCAGAGTCTAAGAATTCTCAGGATCTGTTCTGATCCTTCCACTGCTCGTTGCAACGAATTGTGTGCCTTCTTGGTTCGTAGGGGATATAATCCTAAGAAGGTGTCTTGTCAGATTGATAGGGCTTTTAAGTCATTTTATAGTAAGTCTACTAATCCCCCTAGTGTCGAAACAGAGAAACCTAAGCGTATTATTTCACGGTTCATTACCACCCTGGTTTACCTGATATTAAGGGTACTCTAACGAAATACCTTCCTCTCCTCCATCTTTCGAGTAGAATGAGAGAGGCGGTTCCGGAACCCCCAGTTGTGAGTTGTCGTCAACCCTCTAATCTTAAGAACCTTTTGGTGAGGGCCAAAGTAAAAAATCCCCGTCCCAAGGGTGAACCCAGTAGACCTTGTTACAGAGGGAAAACCAAGCCATGTCAGCTTTGTTCAAAGCTTGTGGCTAATGACATTGTTACAAGCACTGCTAATCGTCGAAATTTCCATTGTTTTAACGAAAATACCACATGCTCCTCTAAATGGGTAATCTACCTTATTTCCTGTCCGGTTTGTTTCAAACAATATGTAGGTCAGACTAATGACCTTAGACTAAGAATTAATGGACATAAATCTTAAAAGGGAAGGTAAAGCTTTGAGCAGTCATTGCACTGAGCTCTGTAAACATCTCTTTAGCCACTCCCCTGTTGACTTTTTTGTCCAGATTCTTGATAAGTTAATTACCGAAAACTTCTTGTCAAGGGAGAATGGTACCAAACTTTTAGAGCAGGAGTTAGACTTAAGGGAGAAGAAATGGATCTGGAAGCTTGATACTCTAGTTCCAAAGGGGCTTAATATCAACGACGGTTTTAACTGTCAAACTAAGAACCGTCGTACAAGACACGTGTAACCATTTTCTATTTGGGAAACAAAATTTTCTCTGCTGCTTTTCGCTTTCTTTTGAATATTGTTCCCTTGTACTCACTTCCGTGATCTGTTTTGGTTGGTCCTGTGTACATTTTCGGTATACTATTGTTCTGTTGTTCTGCTTGATAGCCTCTTTTTCGTTTTGGCTAGTCTGTAGTGGTTGTTCATTTACACCTGTGGTTTCGTTTTCTGACGAAGAGCTCGGAGAGCTTGAAAGCTAATAAACTTTATATCTTGATTTTGTTTCACTGGATTTTTTTTATGATTTTCTCATTTTTGTTATCTGGTTTGGTGCTTTTAATGTTAATATATATATATATATAGTATATATATATTATATATATATATATATATATATATATATATATATATATATATATATATATATTAACAAGGTAAGTTTAACAAGGTAAGTCACCTTTCAGGGCGAGAATCAAAGCTTGGACTATTTTTACATTCTTACGCTCACTGCGAAACTCACTGATTTCTTTCAGGCACCTCGTTTGATGGGTAAGTACATCTAACATCCATAAAATCCATAAAATCACTTCTGATTAGAATCATCCGTAAAAAATGGCACGTCGGGAGCCACGCGGTAGGCAAAATTCAGAAGGGCAGAGGGCAGATGGCAAACGATTGTAGCCTTCGCGGCTATCTATGCCGTCTCGTAAGCGAAAACACGCGGTGCAAGGTAAAGCGAAGCAAAAGATCGTTTAGTCACTTTATGGCCCGAGTTGTGTCCGAAGAGATGTTAGATGTTCATACCCATCAAACGACGTGATCGAAAGAAATCAATCAGTTACACAGTGAGCATGAGAATGTAAAAATTGGCCAAGTTTTGAGTCTCGTCCTGAAAGGTGACTTACCTTGTTTATATATATATATATATATATATATATATATATATATATATATATATATATATATATATATATATATATATATATATATATATATAACTTAATTCCAAAAAGCGTATCAATTTTGCCCCGTAGGCCCTCTGTTGTGTGTTTTTATCACCAGTGTACTGTATTTGTTCAACTGAGGAAGGTCGAATGACCGAAACGTATTGAATTATACTTATTATAGTGGAGCAGCAAAAGTTGTGTTTCTTGCTATTTTTTTGCTTATACTTTGTATATATATATATATATATATATATATATATATATATATATATATATATATATATATTGAGGGAAACCTCCCCTCAATAAGCGTATGTCTGACGGATTAGGCGTATCATCTAAATTTCTATCTTGCTAAATTCTCACGCATTTCAAATTGTCAAACTTTCCGATCTAAAGAGGTTAGTAAAACTCTTAGGCTATAACAGGTTTCTGTATCCAACTTTTATCAGGTTTATGCGTCGACGCCGAAAGTATTTTTCACAACGAGAAATAGATTTCTGTGTTTATTATAGGCTGAGCCATTATGTAGGGCTGACAATTCTAGACGAAAGCAAAAGCTAACAAAAACTAGTCGCGGGCTAGTCACGGCTGCTTGTAAGTGGAATATCTGTACTCTTTGTAAGTTCTTCAAAAGAACCATTTAGAGCTGATTATCAATTAAGCCTTTCTTACATTTAAAACACTTCGCAGCTCTTGCAAAACTTTAATCCAGGGACGCACATTAGTAACTGTTAATACTAACTTTGTGCTCAAATTAGCCCTTTTTACAAGTTTAAATGTACTGAAACTCAAAAGCATTACACTGGAAAATTTCCGTTCGAAACAGTTTTCCTGAGGCTTCTGAAATACTAAAACCCAGGAATTTCCAGGGGCTTCGCCACCACCGGGGCTTTGCCCCTGATCCCACTCATTTTGGGCTTCGCGCTCGCAGGGCACGCGTAGCGTGCACAGTTTGGCCCCCCCAAAATGTGCTCTGCCCCCAGTTATGAATTTTTAGGTACGCCACTGAACCTATGAGTTTTGTTGGATGTCATAGGTCAGCAGAAATCACCAGAGGCTAAAAGCAAAAACTCTCAAGAATTCCCAAGATAAAATATGAACACAAAACTGTATCTTGCCAGTATATCAAGATCACATTTACCCAGTGACCCAAAGAAAGGGGACATCATGGCATTATTTGGGATTACACATGTTTGTGCTACTCATCGAAACCACACAACATTTTTGCATTCTGGTTTGTTTAGGTTGTAATTTATTCAATCGCTTCAGTAGTTATGAAAGATACCACGGATTGAACATGACCACCTTCTGAATATAGATAACCCGAAGGTCCCAGGACCCAGAGGTGGTGTCAGATTTGCCCGAAACAACCCTAAGCTTCCCAAAGGTGACGGGTTGGCGGTGAAATTTGATAACTTGGATTTTGTTGAGGAATATTTGAAAATTTTGGTGTTTTGTTGATGGCAATTTGATAATGTTCGGTTTTCGTGGCAGAAAATTTGAAAAATTTTCACTACTGACTAGTTTATGAACGTCATGATTGCTTATGGATTATATCTTGTTTCTGTAGGTGATGGTATGGATGGTTTGTTGGGACAACAATTCAGTACAAAGGACAGAGACAATGATGGATGTAATGGCATCCACTGTTCAGAGATATACGGAGAGGTTGGCTGGTGGTTCTCCAGTGAATGGTGTAATCAATGTTGTCTCGATAGCAGTCCTACTTGTCTTATGTTTTGGGGTGTGGGCTGCAATAAAAAGTGCACGAAGGCTCATCTTCACCCTGGATCGTTCTCCTCTACTTTACACGTTCAAAGATTCGTCTGGAAAAGTGTTCCCAGCATCTCCTTTGCTGAAATGAAAATTCGCTCAGTGTAATAACGCAAAAACAGATGATTCAATGGCTAAGATACCGCAATACAAGAAGAACGTTAGAGTGGCAGCTCCGTAAATACCCTGAAGTAACTGTATCGCGTTTATTTCATATTTCCACAGAAAGTGAGATTAAATGAAAACGTGGTCCTACCAATAAATTTTAGAAGGTGGGTTTAAGTTTATCCGTTAGTGCTAACATAACACCAATGATTTCCCATTCGGATTACTTATATACATATGCGTACAAGGGTCAATATTTCTGGGAGTGGGCAGGGATAATTTTTGCCCGAATTTAGAATTTTTGACCAAGTTGCCCGAACTTTTGTACGCAGAAAGGGCATAATTTATTTTCTTGGCTGTCTCATTTGCCCGAATGGATCAACTATTCTTGCCCGAATTGGGAGAGCATATGCCCCTTCCCCCGCCCCCCCCCCCCGTCTCGTACGATTATGCTTATACACCATAATATCAAAAAGCCGAGGGTGATTCGCATAACAACTTATGAAAGAATATATTTCGTGGGGAAAGAGGACTTAGGCAAAGGGAATGCTTCTTATTGTTTGTGGAACCGATGCAAAAGACAGTTCAGGTGACGATATTCTTCCTCAAAGACTTCTGAAAACGAAAGATATAATAGTCGATTGGATTGTAGCAAATTTCAGACGTGTCCAGCTTTTGTGTTTAAGGCGTGAAATTTGATAAAAGTGCACTGCGGAATTCTACAAGCAATCTGAAGCTGCCTTGCTGACTCTGACTCTGCAGGGAGCTGTAGTGACCGTTTCAAAGAACTGACAATATTAGTAAGCTGGGACAACACAGTTAATTTATAAAGATTTCAAGACATGATATTTTGATTCTTAAACTTTACTGCAAATGTGTTACCAATGATGCTGGTGACAGACTAACAAATGCTTTTGGTGTAAGAAGAACGAATAAACCTAACGTGCACCTCCCATACACGGCCTTATGGAGGATTTCTTCCACGGGGCAAAATCAGGAGAATTCAGCTGGAAATATCTAAATGGCGCCGAAGGCGCTCCGGCCGTGAGAGTGAAGCGCTGCTCCTAGCATCGTGTAGTCCAGGGGCCCTAAGGCGGGCTCCTGTTGGGGTCAAAGAGGCAAAGCTCCCGAAAGCTCTGGTGTATTCACGAAATTGTGGGCATCCAGAGTGATGCATTTTACCTTCTTCAAATGACATTGTATGGGCACTTAACAGACCACAAAATTACAAGTTGATTTTTTTCAGTTACAGCTTTACTCCGTATGACTAACAGCCGGCCAGGACTGATGATGCAGAGGGCTTGAGGAAGGAGGGGAGGATGGATTATCCTAAGGGTTTCCGTGGGCTTTGGAGCAATAATTTTACCCAAATTATCTTGCACGAAGTAAGAATGGGAGAACTAGTACTCAGAATGGGTGCACACGAAGCGGGCCGAAAAATCGTATATTTAGACTTTACAGAGATATGAGTTATAAAAGAAATAAGAAAATTATCCTCAAGGAGGAGCCGGCTCTCCTCACTACGTGCCTGTCCTGCATTAACGGAAATGTCATTTTCCGTGCCTTATACAAGTTGTATCTCTTAACAATCTTTACTTTAAAATGTTGGAAATTTACATAGATCGATGTCACTTTGATCAAAATTCTATTCTCTTAAAATTCCTGGGGGAAACCGCTCTTGCTCCCCCCTCCTGTGTACGGCCATAGTTATGGTACAGGTCCGTATGCAGCTTTTTCAATAAAGAAGTTCGATTTAATAAAAAGTGGACCATCACTATGGAACAATATCTAAGAGAATCGCCACCATCAGCTGGCGTGTTGCAAACCAAGAAAATCCTTGCCAAGAATGGATCTTAGATTGCTGGAACGGCAATTGCCAAGCCTTGTAACTCGCTTCTAAACAGTCTTCATTTTGGGATCTCCCGTGTTAGGAATCTTCACCCCCCCCCCCCCTCAAAAAAAGAGGTAAACTAGAAAAAGTGTATTCGGTAAAATTACTGAAACCACTGGTGATCTTTTACGAAAGTCACTGTTGTGTATGCTTACTTTTGCTAGGCCATAAGTGCCCGGCGAAGGTGAACATTAGTGTAAACTGGTAAAATGCGTTAATTTATTGTATTTGAAACTACATCTGTGTCTGATCAGTCAGTTTTTACCTAGATTACAGCAGAATGGTACACAGGAGATTGTCAATATCTCTGCGGAGGACAAAAATTTAGTCAAGCTTGTGATTACATAGACACCTTTATGCACAAGTTAAAGAAAATCAATATTATCATTATCTCTTTTTCACTGTTTGATGTGAATGCAAGGTTACTTTTCGAGGTATAACAAGACCTTTAATGAAGATTGAGAAATGTATTCCTATACAACAGACAAAATAGATACAGGTACCTTACACTTAAACGTCAATAGTAACTTTGTCATTAAGAATTTAGGTGCCAGTGTGAGGTAAGGATGGCGCCAGGTGGGGAGGGGGCAAGGTGACCATATTCTCCCGTCTGGGAAGACCCCCCAATGGGGTAATTTCCCAATTTCGTCAGGGAGCTTTATTTAATAAAGTGTGTAAGTCCCGACGGAGACCAGTAGCCCCGATAGATTACTTGTTTTGCGCTCAAGGAAGGGAAATTCTGTCAAAAACACCCAAACTGTATTCAAATTTCCTCTAATAACTTCTACAGCCCCTCGTTGGAGCCTCTAGAAAAGTACTGTATCTATTAAATCTAATCAAATGTTTGGAATAACGCATTCTTGCTAATACATTAGATGTCTTGCTCGACATGTATAGTACATGTGTTGATAAATGGGTTTACTTGTCTATTGGTTGTAGATGTGATGATGTTAACGTGTTAGATATTCATTATTAGATAACAAACTTAATGTGTTTAAAACAATGACGTTATTTTAATGTTGTTGCAGTGATTGTTCTTTGTGGCGCTGCAATAATGCAGATTATTCCTGAAGAGGTGTTGAAACTTAATCATTTATCATATTTTGATTTTTTATGAATTTGATTACAGATTTAACTCATTCTCATCGTCATCTGATTTACCTTGGTAGTTATCTATGTATCGTAAACATTGGCGGAGCGTGAGACAGCCACTCAAAATGTCGTCTTTGTTACACACCCCCATCAAACAAATATGGTATTCTTTCAAATATACAGAGAGTTCGTCTTCTCATTCTATCAGAAACTGCTATCGAGACTGTGTGATTTCTACAACACAGTTCGTATGATGCGATTGTTCCAAAACCCCATGCAACCCTTCTCATCATTCATCCTCCTTCAACACTCCTTCACCACCCCTTCACCACCCCTTCAACACCCCTTCATCATTAAACCGATTGGCTGTTAGTCTGAGTTGGGCTGTTACAAGAGAGAGAAAAAAAACAGTGCTCAAATTGTGATTTGGGGTCTAATCAGTCTGCATCGAATGTCATTTGAAAACAGTGAAATATTCCTTAGTATGCTCACAGCCTTTGGAAAATATGAGTTTCTAGGGCTTTGTCCTCTATACCCCATTCAGAGGTCCCCTGACTGGTCCTAGGCCGGGGAAGGAGAGTTACAAGCCTTTGAGGGGTATACCATGTCACAGTCAAGAAATCATATGATGAGAATTTCTGAACGTATCAATGACCATATCAAACAAGTTAAGTAACTAAGTCGGTTCAAAAAGTATTGTGAGTCTATACATTTTGGTTAGTGATACTTGAGAATTAAAGAAGACAGATATTTGACGTCACCATTGTGTATGTATGCAAGAACAAAAGGCGAATATTGCGCCCTCGATTTCCACCTATTTTTAGTAATATTTTGGGGCAGTTCGGGTTTAGAGAGAAAAAGCCCCGGAGGTCACATTTGTTCTTGAAGACGACTTTTATTAACAGTCTGGGTCGTTATATCATAAGGATTTAAGTTTGTGATACTATAGCGTGTGACTGGCACATGCTTTCTTTACATAATACGATAAATGTGTGCTTTGATTTAGTAACATCATCTACCTTTGAGTGAAAAAAATATGTTTTTAAATTTGTTTAATCTTTGCAGTCGAGAGAAATTTCAGGTTACTGTAGAAAATTGTATTTGTATTTTAAAATTTTAAGTGTCACCTTTCCAGGTCAGCGGTAAGCTTGTCAACATCATCACAGTGAAAGACATTGCAACAAAAAGTTGGGGGTCACTGATGACACATAGGGGTACCCCACCCTTCTCTTCTTCCAGGGGTCAGTTATCCTTCGTTGAAAAAGTAACTTATGTCTTAGCTCAGGACATGACTTACTAAACATATAATTAGTACCTTTAAACGTCAAAGGAAAATAATTTTTCTGCTCCTTAACTCCGGGAGGGTTCTGTAGTGCCTAATTTTCAACTAATTGTCCGTGGACAGTGATAGGTGTGAGGGGTTGGTGAGCCAATTTTGAACCCTACTTTCCACTATAACCGCGAAGTATGTCTGGGAAACGTAGAACGGCAGTCACTATGAGAAATCTTTGTTTCCTAGAGTCATTCCTAAGATGCAGGGCGCTTTGAGTTGCCGTATACAGGTATAGGCAACCCACACATGAAAGACCAAGAATTTACGAGATAAGTTTGTGTTTGGGGAATGCATCATGAGGGCATGGAAGTTCTACCAATGGGCAGTACTTCCATGATCAGGGTAAGGCAGTATAGTTGTGATCATATTGACTCGCTTACGGGATATTTACCATAAGTAAATCAGTATCTTCCATACCTTTGATGCGCTATTTGTTGTGAATGCGAGGTTGCTTTTCAATGTATAACAGGACCTTTCAAAATTTCAAAAAAAAAAATTGAATAATGTATTTGTGTAGGATAGACAAAAGAGGTTCCCTTACGCCTAACATAGAAATTGAACCTAAAAGGGTTTGAGGAAAGGGTTGCACCAGGTGGGGGGCAGGATGGCCATGCTACCAGTTGCGACATTTCCAATTCGTTGGGGAGCCTTGTGGGTATGACAAAATGTATAATCACCGATGACCAGTAACCCCTACAGGTTGATAAACACCCAAAGTATTAAAAAACCCATACGTTTAATTTTATTCAGTAAACCCGAAATTTTCATATTTCTTCAATAAAACCAACATTTTCCCGAAAATCCATTTTCCCCAACATTTTGGGGGAGGTGGCCTCCTTTTAACTTGCAGCTTTTTTCGTGACTTTGGACTGCTGGCACCCCCTTCGGCAAGCTTGCCTCCCCCCGCCCCCCTAAAAATCCCAGTCTAACTCCTGGTGTGAGGGTAGACATCCTTTACTTACAGGGACTGTTTGGGGCTGACAACGTGTTCCGTGTACTAAATGTTATCAAATGAGTTTGAAAATGCACTGTAAATGCATACCGTAAGATGGCTTATTTCGACATGTGTAATAAATTTGTTGATAAATGGTTTTATGTACATTCGTTGTGGTGTGTGATGACGTTGAAGTGTTAGATATTGAACATTACAGCCAAAAAACTTTGTAAACAACAATTAGGCTACGATGATTTTAATGGTGTCTCAATCATTGTGTTCAGTGGCACTTTAAGATTGAATATTATCCGTGGAGAGGTGTTGAAAATTAATTATTTATCATATTTTGATTTTTTATTTATAAATGAACAATGTAAGTCATTTCCGTTCGAATTATCTGTACAACCTTTGGCGAGGCGTGACTAGCCCCGATTTCCCATTTGCCACAGTTCCCTCCCTCAACACATGTGGTGCTCATTCATAAATATAGAGAACTATAGGCTACTCGTTCTGCCAGAAACTGCTTCCAATTAGCAATATTTACAACGCCTTGAAAGGTCATTTTTAGGGTGAGATTCGTGCGCACCCTTGGCATGGTGAAATGTCCCATAATTACCGTACTTTGCGAACAGTTCGTGTCTGATTATTGGTCCAAAATCGTCGTATTCAACCGTTTCCGTTATTCATCCCCCTTCAACATCCCTGCATCATCAAACCGGTTGGCGTTTAGTCCGAGGTAGGTTAAGACCCCCCAATCCTAACCCCCAAAATATGGCAAAATGTGATTTTTGTGGTCTAATCAGTACGTGTCAAATACCATTTGAAGACAGTGAATGGTAATTTCAAATGGGATGGTGAACCAATGGAAATTCGTCATGGTGGGCTGCTTTATTGTGTTATTAAATGGCTGTGGACCAATGAGGACTAATAGTTTGGATCAATGGAATTTCGGACCAATTGTGAGCAATGGACCCCATATAACATCAAAGAGATGGACGGAGGACCAATTGTAGGGTTATTAAAGGATCGATGGGATGTAGACCCATGAAATGTAGAACCAATGGGTTGTTTTACACTAAGAACAATGGGAGCAATGACTGTGTAATGGGATGATCATATATATATATATATATATATATATATATATATATATATATATATATATATATATATATATATATATATATATATATATATATATATATATATATGGTCATATTGTTTACCCACATACGTTCACTGAAACCAAAAGGGACTCGGCTTGGACTCACTGGCAACTTTGTGATATAAGCCGGCGTAACTGCCCCTCGGCAATTCCCTGTAAAAATGATTGACACTTTTTGTAACAGATAATAAACGCGTCTTGGCATTTATGTGACCGAAAAAACAATAAAATACATAAGCAAATTAAGCGTCTAAAACGCCAACTTTAACACATTGACGCCATTTTAACGCCATCTCGTAAACACGTTTATGCGTTTATTTCATGATTACTGTAAACATCAAGTTGTTTTTATAAAGACAAATTAATATATATATATATATATATATATATATATATATATATATATATATAAACATATAAACGTGTTTACGGAGTGCACTGTAATTGACGTCATTATCTTCATCATGTGTTAATATTCTTTCAGTCATTTACTGTGCTTATCCATTTTGTTGTTCGTTTTTTAATTCTTAAACGCCATGATGTGTTAAAAAATGAAGACGTCTCTTTTTACAGTGGTCCCATTAGCACAATGCCCTGCAGACCAGGCGCGGATCCAGGGGGGGCCTGGGGGGCCTGGGGGGCCCGGGCCCCCCCTCGCCACGAAAAAAAAACGAAAGGAGAAAAAAAAAGAAAAAGAAAAAAAAAAGAAAAGGAGAAAGAAAAATTAAGAGCAAAAAAATGAATAAAAGTGTCTAAGAACGTATTCAAAGTATATATTTCTGTAGGGGTTGGGTGGAGCTATCGCTGGATTATCTCTTTATATATCTTTCAAAGTGGCTGGCGACGAAAGGAGCGCTACAATGTTCGAAAACAGGTGAATAGCTGAGTAATGATCCTTGACTGAAGATCTAAATAAGTAAACATCGTGACATATGTAGTATGGGCTCGGCTAGCTGCATTGAAATTAAGCAACAATTTTGTGTCAAAGAGTGAAATTTTTTGTAATCTAGAGGGATTGAGAGGCAAAGTTTTAGCCATACAGATCTTGCAGAATGAATACAGAAGACAAGCTGTCAGGTTACGTGCTATTGTGCGCAGCGGCACCAGCTGTTGCTGGCAAAGAAGCGGCGTGCATACCTATTCGATTTCAAAACTGTCTGAAAAGTTTTAAAATGAACTTAAAAGGCTTTTAAGCTACAGACAGTGGCGTCGGCACAGTGGGCAATGGGTGACGTGTGTCCCCCTCCCCCATCGATTCTTGAAAATTTTTAAAATGGTCCCAAAAGTCGTTTAAGCTACAGATTTCTGTGGAGGGTGTAGGATGAGATGTATTTTTGATGACTGGTTTATTTGTTCTAACCATTTTCTTTCACAAACTGTTCTCAAACTATCATAAGTCTTGGAAATTCTTGACAAATTCCAAATTTTCGCACGCTCCGCTAGCGTCAAGCCTTGTGTCAGAGTTGTCTTTATTATCAATAGCTTTCGGTAACTACTCACTGGGGAACAAAAGAGCAAAAGTGCTTTTTTAGAATTCTCAGTCAGAAGATTCGTTTCTGAATAGCATAAGTTGGTGGGAAGGTGACAGTGTCCGCATGTTCTGAATTGCAGGTTTTGTCATGGACTAATATTTTATTCAAAATTTCGGCGCGCTTCGCGCTCATACGACAGGGTTTACACCCGATTTTATATACCATTGACAAGGCTATGACGCAAGAAATTATTCCAATGCAACATTTTTGTAAAAAGTACATCTCCTTCTCTGTAGGGCTCTCATCATTATGGGATCTTTGACTAATCTAGTCTAGCACATAATTTGAAAGATTGAAAGTACGTAATTGCCGTTGCTTATTTTCCAAACATCTTACCGCGACGTTCAATAATGACGAAAATCTTTTCTGAAACGAATTTTTGCCTGTCCACCATCCCTCTTGCTATACCTAAAAAGAAGGTGATATATCATATCTCCTCCCATATGGATGTCGGGTAGTGAGAATCCCGTTGCTCCCTCTTTTGTATACTGTAACTAATTTAGAGCTCCCGGGAGGCTCTATACTGTTCTCTGTCAACCTTAGATATCCTTTTAAAATGTAAAGGAAAAATTTTATTATAGTCCAAGAATGTTTCTGTGGACTCCACGCAGGTATAATTGCGTGTACAATTTTCCCATGTGCGTGGATCATGGAGGACCCGCCCCCTCACTTTTTTGGAAGGGGGAACATCGTCAAAAAGTCCCCCTCACTTTTTCAAAAATGATGGAACAGACTGCAATTATGCCTAGGAAAACGAAATTTTTAGAAGAAAAATAACCTAAAAATCGTACACTTTTGTTGCACCAAATCGCATCTGAGGGCATTCAGTTCTAGAAAAATTTCCCTTAGACCCCTCCCCCATGCCGAAGATCACAAAACTTATTGCCTTCCCGTGACGCAAATTCTGGCTACCACCAACTGCTTCTTCCACGCCACCAGGATGGCGATTCACAAATGTAAAAGTCCCCCACCCCCTCCACACACACACTTTTGGAGATGGATCCACGGCCATGACTTTTCCTGGGACTTAAGGAGGTTTGAAGACAATATGTTAACCGTCTCTTACTCCCCTTTTTCACCCGAACAAAAGTTAGAATTCACTAAATTGTGGACATTTTCTAAACATACAATCACTTTAGAATGACCCAAAGATACCACCATTTTGCATATAGGCCCCCTAAAATTAACAAAAATTTCTCAAAGGGGAGGGTAAACTCCTTCCTGGGATTGCACTCTCATGTATTAACAAGAAAAGGCTCTCCCACTCTTGTATATAGCGTATACAAAATCCCACTGCCTAAAAAGGCACGGTTTAGCAGTTATCTGCGGTTCCCCCCAATCACCAACTCCCGCCGGCACCATCGGTCATAGATTTCTGAAGGGTATACCCTTCAGAAGTCCATAAAGAAGGTGATATATCATCTCTTCTCCCATATGGATGTAAGGTTGTGAGAGTCTGGTTGGTCCCCCTTTTCAGTGTACAATTAATGCAGAGCTCCCGGGAGGCTCTATACCGAAAATTTTCGGCGCGCTTCGCGCGCAATTGTCTACGCTCACGGAGAGAGAGGTACGTTTTTATTGAGTGATGGATTTATTTTTATCACTTTTTACCAAAAATCATTTGAAATCTTTCACGATTTTTGCAGTCTTCTCAATATTTCTTGATTTTTTGCTTGATCTGCACACTGTTAGCCTTGAATTGCTCCTTTTACTATCAGTAAGGTCCCAAACGTATTCGCATTACTCATCGGTGGGGTTCTACCATAAGCCAAATATTAGTGTGCATAAACGTGATTTCAGAGTCAGCATTGTAAGGATGTAAAACAACTGATATTCATTTTTTCACCCTCCTCTTCTTATGAGAACTGAAAACTTAGTATCGAACCCACCTTCTAATTGATAGATACACGAAAAGGGAATTGACACCGTTAGTCATAGCAATGGTTTTAAATGTAAATTCAAATTTTCGGCGCGCTTCGCGCGCAATTGTTTCATCTGACGTCCTATACCCGAATACCGTATCCGTATAACGAAAATAAAACACTCATTATGGCAAAAATCATTTTAAGTTACCTACACGGGCTCATAATGTTGGCGTGTAAGTTTTAAGATAACTTAGATTCTCCGTAACTTCTGCAGGTACATATAGTAACTTATACTGAGCCATACACATCAAATTCCATGCAACATGAAAAGGTATAAAATCTCACTGACATAAGAACTGGAGCCGATTTCTGTGCTCTTAAAATGCAATATTGCGAGAGCTTCCGGGGGCTTCGCCCCCCTGGACCCCCACCGGGGCTCCGCCCCTGGACCCCGCCAGGGGCCCTAACGCGGGCCCCTGGACCCCACGCGTAGGGACTCGCGCTTCGTGCTCGTGGTGCACCTTCGGTGCACATGAGGTTTTCCATCTTGGGCCCCCCCCCCCTCAGAATTTCTGGATCCGCGCCTGCTGCAGACAACTTCCCGACTGGACAAGTTGTACATGAAAAGTTACTCAGGTGGGATTTGTTCATGGTGGAAATAATTCAGTTGGAACTGAAGAAGTTATTGGGAAGGGATACCCGGGGAGTTGTCAGGACACCGTTGAAAGTATATGTAACGACTACAATTAAATTTGTATGTCATGTTTTTATATTAAATTTCATGAGTAACTATTGTCTTGTTTAATAGTTTAATTTTTAATCGTTAAAATGGTTGGAAATAATATTTTGTGTGAGAAAGTATGCATATATTTTATACTTTTATTGTTTCATTTTGTCTTAGAACTTAGGAGAGCTGTCTCACAAACGAAATTCGGCAAGTAAACGTACATTATATTTAACAGGTCCAAACTCACATTTCCTCTCTCTAGAATCCTAGGATTGGGGTATAGCCCCCCCCCCCCATGAAAGAAGTAGGGAGCGGAGTGTCACATACTTTATCCCTTAAAAATCACAAAGACACTACACAGGTACGGATCCAATCAATTTCTATCTAGGTGTTTCGTGGGTAAGTATAGCTTATCAGTAAAACAAAACTTCCTCGACCATCGACACGATTTAGGCTTATTAAACTAAGCACACGGCAGGTCTGTTACTATTGCATAATGAGGTCCTGGACCAACGTTCGGCTAAAACGGACCGAACCCCTTATTTTGAGGTGACTGTGGGAAAATACTACATGATGAAGTTATGAATATTTTATTGTCTTCATTATGAGTTAAAGGTTCTAAAAGCCCAGATAATCGGAGACAAGGGCCACCCAATAAACCCAAGGATTTTAAATTCCCGGCTGGGGTCCACTTGGACAGCGTACGGCCACCATGGGTTGGTGCTTATCGTTTAGGAAACTTTTGGCTAAAAGAAATCGCAAGAAAGGCCTTGACACTCGCATAAAGTGCCTGCAATGATCATCGTTCAAGCATTTTGAAAACTAGGACTGACGTGAAGAAGTGCGCCATTTTTTGATTTGTTAGATGTAGTGGCATTGTGAAAAAAATCACATAGGCTATTCCTGGTTCATCACTATTCCACAATCATCACTATGCTTTTGCGATAACTGCTTAGTGATATTGTTGATAGGTTAGGCTATATTTAAACAGTAGATTATGTGTAGTGCTCATAGTCGAGTAATCGTTCCTTAGGTTCGAAGCGACATTAATGGAACTTCCAAAGAGTAGATCTGATACGGACTGCTAAAGAATAATCGATTCCGACTATATCAGCACAAAAGTACGCAATTCTTTGCAATAGGGCCTTTTCCAAATAGTAGCAAGAGGGCAACCCATAGAGTTGCAAATTTCATCTCCCCAAATTCTCTAAATACCTTGGGGATAAAGAAATTTCATACTGTTTCATACTGTAACAAACTGTTAGGCTATACAAATAAATGGTTAAAAACCATTTACTCATTCATGTCGCTAGAATTCAATAGGCTCGTTTAGCCGAAGTTCCCCCGGAACAGGCCATTTTCTCAGGTGAAATATATAGACGTCTTATGTCGTCTGATCATGCTAAATCCTCCTACTGAATTCTAGCCTCATGTGAACTTTGACCTCTTGAGCCATCAACATATGACACCAACGATTTATGCATGCAAAATTTTAGGTAAATGTGAGCTTAGCAAGCAAAAAGCACTATTTTAAAAGTAATCTTATCAGCAGTAGCGTACCATGAGGTTCTATTACTTTTCTAACACAATGATAGGAAAATAATGGAAAAAACCCAATTCTTAGCAAATCTGATTTTTGATCTCAGACCTATGACGTCATCAATTAGGCATGCACGACTTTTCAAGGTCAGGTACCCACCCACCAAGT
Source organism: Holothuria leucospilota (assembly GCA_029531755.1). NCBI lineage: Eukaryota > Metazoa > Echinodermata > Holothuroidea > Aspidochirotida > Holothuriidae > Holothuria > Holothuria leucospilota. Next base: position 1,003,241 of record CM055976.1, on the reverse strand, counting down.
TTGAACTTCATCGGACTTACGGTTTAAGAGGAGTTAACGACACACCTTTTCGCAAAATTTAGGCTGATTTGACCTTTGACCAACCTTTTGACCTTTGACACCACCCGTAGCAACCAATTAGCACTATTCCAAAAACCATCTTATTATTCCTCCTATATCATGTGGTTTCCAGTACCTTTTCTAACATACTTATAGGTAAATAATGGCGAAAAGCCCAATTTTTAGGAAATTTGACCTTCGCCTTCTGACCAATGACGTCATCAATAATGCACGGGTTTTTATGGTCATGTACTTTCCCACCAAGTTTGAAGTTCTTCAGACGTACTATTTAGGAGTACGCGACAAACTTTTATGTGCAAATACAAACTAAGACACTCAAATACAGCTTCACATTTCTATGTTAGGGGGGCACGTAGGGAGATGAGATAATTATAGAGGGTTGTATGCAGGATAAAGTTTTGGTACGCTTCGTTTTTCGGCCACAGTAAAATGCCATTAACACTGAAACGACGCGTAAAGTACCCAAACTCTATCCCATAATCCTTTTGTAATCGTTATTTGGAAAAGGGTCTGTTAAAAAGAATTGTTATTTGTGCTTACCTTATAGACCGCTTGAAATGAAACTCCATACATGCCATGTGAAAAACTTAATCAAATTGTGATTACTTTCTTTTTGTTTTGTAAAGCGATGAATGAAGCAGAGCGTATAATTGTCTAACTATAAGAGATTTTACAGAATAAAATCTTCCTAATTTACTTCATGGGGGATAATAAACTGTCAGAACTTGAGATTTTAATAAACGACTTACAAGGTGCTGGAATCGCCCGTCCGTCAACTGCTTGGGAGTCACTTTCGGCAAATATCTCTCATCGCGCTACGCGCTAACTAATGGTCACCTTCCATTAAGCCTCACATACTCGTACCCATGGATAAAATTTCGGCAACGCTCTTGCGCAATCCTGTCTCCATAGCCAACTTTTGTACTTTTGTACAGGTTGTGGCGGGACCAGCAGTATTGTGTTTTATATTAAGTACGGGAGGGAAAGGATGTTGAAAAATATAAGTGGCCACAGACGTAGTAGGTCAGTGTTTGAGGCAAGGGACAGAGGGCACTGTGCTCCCCCACACTTTTTGGACAACCCAAAATCTCGGGCAGAGTCTGTTGAAATTAGGGCACAATTCCTTTTAAAAAAATTCGAGCAAAATAAAAAATGTGCCTCAAAATAGAGGCGGGATCGGAAGGGGCCAGCAATGAAGACAGGGTTAGGGCGAGGGATGTGGGCTGCTTAAGCTAACATCGGCATATGCCTTGTTCAAATGAGAGTCTATAGTATCCCTTTTAATTTAGTACTTAGATTCTTTAGTAATATAGTTACCCTAATCAGTGGCGTAGCACCTTTCAGCTGCCGTTCGACAAATCGAAGGACCCGGACGGCAATTAAGGAACCCTGGCGGTTGCCAAACAATGTCTCTTAAGTTGACAGTTGTCCTTTTTAAAAGCTGCCCCACCCTTCAGACTAACACTTACTGTGTTTAACTGCTTTCAGTATCAGTCGAACATTCAGTGGGTTCGTATTATGACACAAATAGTGGCGTCGTCAAGGGGAGGGTCCACGTGCACCCCCCCCCCCACGTTGGCTGTGCTACCCAAATGAGATTTAGGGTATGAAAAAATACGCACAAACACACCGTTCAAGCATATCTTGATATGAAAACAATGGCCCACTGTCACTTTATCAACCAAACATCAGGATAAAATTGCACAAAATGTTCTCAAAACCACAATTTTGCGGCGCGTATATATTTGTTGAACAGCGTGAAGCCCTGCCTTATTGGGAGATGTAATCCACAGTAATTGTTTCAACACTTATTTTCAACGGCTTTAGGACTATTGCGGTCGTTAGTACTCTCAATTCAACACAATTCACACATCGATTATCTTTCAGTCAGATTTTATGTTAGAAAACTGTAAAATAAAATGCAATTTTCGTTGCCCTTTTCAGCACATATCCAATAAATATGAAGATACCGTAATGAAATATTTTTACTCTCATAGGCTACTGTCCGTTTATATTAATTACAGGTGCGGAGGTGCCTTCAAATTTGCAAGGGAAATTTTGCTCTCCTGAGTCCTCCCCGGAGGGGAGCCAAGCACCACACCAGGCATCATAAAGTGGTGATACCTCCGAAAGGAGTATAAGAACTTGCACGAAACTTGCATAGCTACTCAATACTAGAATTTTCTGGTCACTTTGCCCGTATAGAAGGGCAGAGGGCGGTAATCATCCTTCTTTATTTATTGCCGAAGAAAATGCAGGAAATATACCTGTTATAATTATAATTTAAGGCACCCCAAACCCATTGAATCACACTCTAGGGCTTCTTTGTTTCCAAATTTTCCCGGCTAGCCCCGGATACGCAGCCGAAGATGCACCTTCGATGATCTAATGTGAAGGTTTTCCCTCAGTAGCATACCTGGAAGGTAGTTTTCTCAACATTAATTCATATTGGGCAATATGAATGGATTTATTTTTAAAGCCCACTGAAAACCTTAACATTATCCTTCCTCATTCACCCCCCCCCCCCCATCATTAAATCGTCCGTGCCAGTAAAGCTAACAAAAAAATTGTCAAATTGTGATTTCTGTTTTTGTGACCTGTTTAGTGTGCATCTAATGTCATTTTGGAGATAGTAAAATGCTTCATTCTCATGGCCACAATTTGTACATACCCCAGAGCCCCAGGCTACCTAGACTCCAATGGAACGTTGTCCCTAGATCCCACCAGGCCCCTACAGTGGGCTCCTGGGCCCAACATCTACAGAGGAGCGCTACGCGTCACTACGACGCCTCAAGTGACGCTCAGTCCTTCATTTTGGTGTGCCCGTCCAGCGGAACGCTTGCCCCCGTGTCCACACTTCGCAGTCTGGTGACACCACTGGACAAAAGTTGGCATGAACGCTGGAAGGGGGTAGGGACAAAAGAGGATTTTCCATTTTAGCCGGTTGAACAGCCAGATGTCAGTAATTTGGGAAAACCACAGAAGATTGTAACGTAAATCCAACCAGACAGCCCTAGGAATCCGGAGTCCCTGTCCCTTTCCTCTGTTAGATAAAAAGTCTATTCCAAAACGATTAGGCTTATAATAACCTTTTATGCCTAAACGCACCTATTGTTGATTTTACAAACACATTGATCAATGATTTCGATTAATTTCAAACAAATATCCAACAAACCAATCGGTTAGTCACTTAAAAATCACTGAATGATAACCAAGCCCGTAGCCAAGGGGAGCCAGGGGCGAACCACCCTCTCCAGTTGATTAAATGTTCTCCTAGAAAATTTTAAGTTACCATTGACTTAAAACATTTTTACTCATCTCTCCCAGCTGAAAAAATTCTCCCCCTCCCAGGAAATCTCGTCCCCTCCAGTAACTTGTCTGGCTACGGGTCTGATGATAACATCACTGGCTCCCTCTACGTATTGTATAGGTTTACCCTTGTAATTAAATTGCACTTTTCAATAACTTGAGCATGTGCGGTGCCTTTCAGGATAAGAAACAGTATTAAACTAAAGAATGACACAGCAAGCACTCGTTCCTCGTCATGATTTCAGACGTATTGATGATAAAAACACAAAACAAGTTCTATCAAATCGATAAAAATCACCCTATCATATCTTCTGAGAACACACAAAAATTAGAGAGTAAAAGGCACCATCTTCATGTTTAGATAGTAATATTCAGGGCTCTTTACTGAACGTATCCCTGTCAGATAACCCAGATTCAGCGACAGGTGGTCGAAGCACGATCTTGATATTTTTGATGATCCACGCAAATCGCCAATGGATTTTCAAGTTCTATAGGGTCGCTCGTCTGGCGTATGACTTGCGTTGGAAACGAGTCATTTTTGGCAAGTACAAGTTAAGTCGCAAGTCCAAGTCAAGTCGCAAGTGTTTGCTAGTACCTGCAAGTGAAGTCACAAGTCACAAAAATAGTGACTCGAGTCCATCTCGAGTCCATCTCGAGTCCAAGTGGCATGACCCGTGTCTACAACTCTGCCTGAAAAATGTATGGCACCACGCCCCCTACACACGTGTGAGGGTGCGCCTAGTAGGAAGTGAGATTATATTAGGCTAATGGTTGACCTTTTGCAAGTCTTCAGTTCTGGACAACGCTCTTGTAATGAACATTGAAATGCGTTGTCATGAAACTCATAATAAATAGCACGAGGCAGAAAAATAATGAAACTGAATTTCAACACCCACTGGAAGACAACCTACGCACTTATCTTTGAAATATACCATAAAGTATGACAAGACAATCTATATAACCAGGGAGATGCTACTCTTACTTTAGAGTATCTCCCTGATATGACATAGACAAATGACAAACGGCTCACAGTTGTAAATGTAAAAAACATGAAAACTAATATTAGACACAGAGAGAATAAAGCAATATAGAAAGTAGACAAAAATATTAAAAAAGATTGATTTCCTGCCCATGGAAACATATAAAATGAAAACCCGCTTCTTCCTTCTATTTGTAGAAGAGACATTATTTTCAAAAGCAGCTTTTTATTACTCAAAGTGTATCGATGATATCTACTGGTCGAAGACATTTTCATGTAGAAATGAAAGAGAAACTTCTTTCTCATCTCTTTCAAAAGAATTGAAAGGAATAAATAATCCCTCCCGAAAGTTTAAATTTTAACTTTGAATGTTATATGTGTTCGGTCTGCGTCAAGATTCCATCGTTAATCACTCATAAAACTTTCATTACGCAATGAATAATAGAAGTCTATTGTAGTCACAAGCAAATGATCACGAGGGCAGAGTTTTATTTTAGACCAATATAAAATATGAATGTTATTTACGTTGTGAAGGTCTACTGTTTCATACATTTATTGCTTTGCGAATATATTATATATGAACTTATGACTGGTTACCAAGGATACTGTTTACCTGCCAGAAGGAAGCAATAGCAAGGATTTTTTTGTCTAAAACAAACATGATTTAAATCTATAATTTTACTTGTAGTCTAAGTAAAGTCTGTACCCTCCTTTGATCTCTATAGTAGCGAGACAAACACAATCTGTTTCTTCTCCCAAACTAAAGTTAAACCTTGACTGTATCAAGTTAAATTATAATTTGGTGCAGATTAGATAGTGCTCACATTGTCAACTGTTTTTACAACCACCATGATTGTAGTAAATAGAGTTGTACTAGACAGTACACACCATATTACCTGTAATTTTCAAGTAGCATCAAAGCGATTACTCTTTTTTCATTTTGGTGTTTTACTTTTTACAACGTATCTGGTGCATATAATGATCGTTTCGTGGTGGGAAGTGTCATGCTATAACTTAACCGGCAATTCCAAATGGAGATCGCGTGATTTGTCTCATTATTATAGTGAGAGCACTTGAGAGGGAGCTCACGTTTGATTCTGGTAATGTTAGAAGTTTGAGTATTGAACGAAACTTCCGACATGTTCTGATGTCTTTCTTTGAGTAAATATTTTTTCTGTCAACTGCAAACACTGGATACCCTGTTAGCTTGTTGTACATTTTCATGTGGTTTCACCAGTACTCATAGAGCCGTTCAAATATACAGATCAAACTTACATTACTTCATCTCACTTACAAGATGAAATTGCTGTTTCCTTGGATTCATCAATTACGAACAACTAGTTTGCGAAAACTTGTTTTACCTTTCTTTCCTTAAAAAGCTGGACTGCTAGGTAACTTGAAAAAACAGAACACCTCAGTTTTTTAATTTATGTTTTCTTGAAAGAATACTTTGAGGAATTCTTTTTGATTGTTTGGATCATCCATTCCAACTAAAGGACTATCACAGATCAGTTCGTGGTAAGCTTATTTTATTCTATTCTAAACTATCGTAAACCCATTGAGGTAGCCGGAAAAAAATTCATTGGGGGATCTGGACCGGGGGCGGAAGCAGTACAATTTTAAAATCTTATTACTTCATAAGAGTAATGATTCTTTGTTTGCTCGGTTTTTTTGGCTTTCCTAAGAACCAAGCCCTACCTTGCCCCTTAGAAATTGAAAAATACTTGTGATGGGAAAGTAATCAAATTAAACATTGTTAAATGTGACTTTACGACGTGTGGTTATCAAGGAAAGTACACAAAAAATTTTCAATAGAATCGTACATTACTATGCATTATTTTCCTTTGCAATCTCTGAATAAACTATGGGCAATAATGACCACGTATCCGTAAAAAAATGGCCATGGCGGGGGACGGGGAGGGGGGTCCTCCCAGAGAATTTTGAAATTAAACACTGTGTTAGATGGAAATTCCTTGCACCTAGCAACCAAGTAAGCACCAAAAGAAACGTTATCTTTATGGAATCACTTTTATGCGGCGTGACAATTGCCTTGTCGAAAAAGGCTAATATATAAATAATGATAATTAATTCGTCAAATAGCCAAGTTACGGGGAATATAAGGAGCCCCCCCCCCCCCAACGAAAAATTTTGGATATGCAAGCAATGGCTAAGTAGGAGGTTGGGGTATTATCCTCCCCACAAAGTTCAGCGCCCCCATTAGAAAATCCAAGAGTGAAAATGTATATAAGCATATGGTGACTTCACATTTGAAGTCCCTCCCCCATGAAATGGTGGAGACCCCCCTGGAGCCCCTCAACACAAATTTCATGACTACGTCACTAGGTAATAAGACTGTTAAATGTGGTTTTCTAAAGTTTTTCAATCAAAACAATTAAATTAAGTTATCAAATTCTGTAGCACATTTTCTGTTGGTAACGCTCAAAAACGAAAACGTTGATGAGGGGAAGACGGTTGATGGAGGACGTTGATGGGGCATTGATGGGGTGAGGGTGCTAGGTAGAGAAATCATCATCGCATCCGCATCTGATTAAACTTGACTGTTCCTAAATGGTTTTGCAGGTTTTTAGTTTTCCTGGATAAGCATTCCAAAACATGTTTCATGTTTATAATTCAAGCCCTTTATCATGTTTTGGTATATACTGATGACGTCATGAACTTGTAGCTATGTTTCATTACAGTTACTACCTTAACAGCTAACATTTTTCTTTTCTCATGCAGCGTATACAAGAACATTGGTGAAGCATTAACGTGTTTGCATTTAAGATAATTCTGAACTTTTTTTTTACTATCTATACCAATATACGTAAACCGCCTCTTGCATTTGCTGTACAAGTGTACAAGTAACCATTACGGACTGTTATAACTCCTTAATATAGTGGCTGTTAACGGGTGATGACAATCCTCTTAGCAGGTGCTACTCTAATAAGATGACTATCATATGACGTAAACAGCTTACTTTGCTGAGGGATTCAAATAGTCCGTAATACCATAAAAAGTGACAAATAGATAAAAAAAAAAATTAAAAGGGAGGGATAGAAGGTCTAAACCCCCAACCTTGGATCCGGGACTATACAATAATAATAATAATAATAATAATAATAATAATAATAATAATAATAATAATAATAATAATAATAATAATAATAATAATAATAATAATAATAATAATAATCATAAGTATTATAATAATAATAATAATAATAATAATAATAATAATAATAATAATAATAATAATAATAATAATAATAATAATAATAATAATAATAATAATAATAATAATAATAATAATAATAATAATAATAATAATAATAATAATAATAATAATAATATAATAATAATAATAATAATAATAATAATAATAATATAATAATAATAATAATAATAATAATAATAATAATAATAATAATAATAATAATAATAATAATAAGAAACACCCATGTCACAAAGGCCACAACTAATGAAGGTGAAGACGGATTGTCGCCAAAAAATCCACCTAGCAAATGAAGCTGTGAGGTTAATCAAAGACGAACACCAATCTCCCCTGACCATTACCGATATAAACAACATCATATATGCAACGGCATGGGTTATCTCTGGGACAGTCAACAAATCACCGTCTACACAGCAGAATAAGAAAGGTCGGCAGCCCACTTGGAAGGAAAGAATACAGAAACAAATTAAGAAGCTACGTGGTCAGCTGTCCATCCTAAATGAAATTGAGAAGAACACCACCATGAAAGACAAAAAAAGGAAGAAGATACTGCACCAGTTTAACATCAAGAATGAGGCAACTGATCTCCCCAGACTCAAAGAGTCCATAAAACAACAGCTTCAAGCAAAGGCACAGAGACTACGTAGGTATGAGAAGAGGCGCAAATTCTACCACCAAAATAAGACATTCAAGGAGAATCCGAATCGTCTATATCGGGAACTGCGGAAAAATATCAATCAATCAAACACGAAACCGCCTACCATTGAGCAAGTTGTAGGGTTCTGGTCCGGAATCTGGGAGAAGAACAAACAACACAATGGACAGCTTCATGGATACAACAACAATACCACAGACATGCCAACATTGAACACCCCGAATGGAATGACATAACTGCTGATGAGATTGCAGCAGCCATTAAGAGAACGAACAACTGGAAAGCTCCTGGAATAGATGGTATTACCAACTACTGGATCAAGAACCTGTCCAGCCTCCACCCAGATTTAATGGCCGCCTACAATGACATCGTAACTAACCCAGGAGAGTGTCCCCTGTGGCTGACTCAAGGAGTGACCTATCTACTCCCCAAATCAAAGGAGACCCAGAACCCTAAGAACTACAGACCTATCACCTGCCTCCCTACAATGTACAAACTGCTGACATCAATCCTAGCAGAAAGGATGTACCACTTCCTCGATGACAAGAGACTACTCCCCCCAGAACAGAAAGGATGCAGGAAAGGGAGTTACGGCTGCAAAGATCAACTCCTGATCAACAAGGCAATTCTAGAGGAAGTCAAATTAAGGAGAAGAAACCTGTCCACAGCATGGATTGATTATAAGAAGGCATATGATAGCGTTCCACACTCCTGGATATTGGAGACCTTGAATATCCACAGAGTGTGCCCGACAATCACCCATTTCATCAGAAAATCATGAAAACATGGCAGACTACACTGAAGCTTCATAGTGCAGAAGGTTTACTCTCATCAAGAACAATTAACATCAGAGCTGGTATTTTCCAGGGAGACTCGCTGTCTCCACTGTTGTTCTGCCTTGCCTTAGCCCCTCTCAGTCACCTACTCAACGAAAGTTCGTATGGATACACATCCCAATATGGCCGCATAAACCACTTGCTCTACATGGATGACCTGAAGACATATGCCAAAATGATGAGCAACAGCTGGGGCTAATTACCATTGTAAAGACCTTCAGTGATGATATCTGCATGGAGTTTGGTCTAGACAAATGTGCAAAAGCTACCTTCAAAAGAGGAAAGCTATTTACAACACAGGACCTTGAGATTGACATGGACACCAAGATAAAAGAACTTGAGCAGGAGCAAACATACAAGTACCTCGGAGTAGATGAAGGAGATGGTATCCAGCACTCCAAATACAAGGAAAGAATAAGAAAGGAATACTACAGCAGAATACGGATGATTTTCAAGAGTGAACTCAGTTCGGCCAACAAAATCAAAGCAATCAATACACTGGCAGTACCTGTGGTAACCTACAGTTTCAATGTCATAAAGTGGTCTCTGACTGACATCAAGAGACTTGATATCAAGACCAGAAAGATAATGACCATGGAAAGGTTACACCACCCGAAGGCAGATGTAGACAGACTATACATACCACGTGCCTCAGGAGGGCGAGGGCTGATCCAACTAGAATTGACGTATAAGACCACCACCATAGGGCTGGAAGCATACTTAAGAAAGACAGAAGACCTACTTATTAGTATTGTATGCCACCATGAGACCAGTAAAAAGACGCACTCACTGGTACAAGAGGCCAAAGAATACAGGGAAGAACTTGCAGCACCAGAGTTGACACCCAACGAAAATGAAGGTCCCACAACCTATGCAAAAAGGGTGAAGAAAGCAGCGAAGACACTTGGACAACGTCAGCTGCACGAAACATGGACAAACAAGCCATTACATGGAGTATACTGCAAGCGAATGGATGACCCAGATGTAGACACTTGTCAGACAAACCAATGGCTCCGGAGTGCAGGGCTGAAAGCAGAAACAGAGGGCCTGATAGTAGCAGCCCAAGATCAAAGCCTTGCTACGAGAGCCTACCTACATCGCATAGTGAAAGATGGCACAAACCCTCTCTGCAGACTATGTGGACAATACGAAGAAACTATTGATCACATAATCTCTGGATGCCCAGTACTTGCACCAACAGAATACACACATAGGCACAACAAAGTGGCGACCTACATCCACTGGCTAATCTGCAGGCATTACGGGATTGAGACCAGCTCAGACAAATGGTATGATCACCAGCCCCCGACTGTATCGGAAAACCAAGATGCCACTATCCTATGGGATATGCCAGTCCACACGGATAGAGAAATCAAGGCAACCGACCAGACATTGTGGTCAAGGACTTCAAAGAAAAGAAATGTCTCCTTATTGATGTGGCTGTTCCCTCTGACAAAAACATATCAATCAAGACCACAGAAAAACTTAGCAAATATAAAGACCTGGAAATCGAAATATGCAGAATGTGGCAGATGAAAACAGAAACCGTACCTGTTGTGGTTGGTGCACTGGGAATGTGTAAGAAAGGCATGAATGCTTACCTGAACAAACTGCCTGGTCAAATTGACATGAACTTGGTCCAGAAAACTGCTCTGCTTGGAACTGCCCACATACTGAGGAAGATTCTGTCCATAAAATGACTATCACATCATCCATGAAGAAGCCTAAGGCCCATGGGATGGGCCCGGCCCTTCAGGAACTAATTAACGAAAAGAACTTTGAAAAAATAATAATAATAATAATAATAATAATAATAATAATAATAATAATAATAATAATAATAATAATAATAATAATAATAATAATAATAATAATAATAATAATAATAATAATAATAATAATAATAATAATAATAATAATAATAATAATAATAATAATAATAATAATAATAATAATAATAATAATAATAATAATAATATAATAATAATAATAATAATAATAATAATAATAATAATAATAATAATATATAATAATAATAATAATAATAATAATAATAATAATAATAATAATAATAATAATAATAATAATAATAATAATAATAATAATAATAAATAATAATAATAATAATAATAATAATAATAATAATAATAATAATAATAATAATAATCATAATAATAATAATAATAATAATAATAATAATAATAATAATAATAATAATAATAATAATAATAACATTTCTATAGCGCACACTTCTATAAAATACAAGTAAGTGATGTGACTGTATACCGGTAATGATGCGTGGAAACTGACGGATATTTAACGATTATTTTTAGGGAGATTTCCAGGGCTGTACGATATGCATTACGTAGTGTTTGATGAGAATATTTTTCAGTGTTGAATTCGAGGCCACAGGTCCCGAGGCCAAAGCGGAAGCCGAGACCCGAGGCCAGCCTTTCGTATATTAAAATGCAAAGCCCATAAACTTTTCAGTTTGTTAACCTTAACGGTTGGTACTATATTTGCTCGAAGGGGTAGGGAAATTTCCGGACGAGGGGAAGGGGGTGATATACCTTTCACCACAATAGTCCCCACCACTGTAGGTGTGCTAGGTCACTACAAAATTTGATCAATTAATAATCAATATATGCATAACGTAATCTGAGGCCCTATTGCATTCGCCGAATTCCTTGTATACAGAAGAATCTCAGTGACTAAATCAAATGCGTTATGAAAAAGAGCAATGAGAGCAAAAATGTTTAAAAGGAATGTTTGCGTTTAAGGTTCTTCCAAAAGGGTAGATATAAAGAGGAGAGAACTAAAGCCGACACCTCATAGCCACTCGTGACTATGGCTGAGATTTGACATTACACACACCTGATATGCCGATATTGTGCGCAGGCAATTGCACCCAAACGTTGATAGATGTGTTTAATTTTATAAATACAATGGTAACTTAGAATTTTCTAGGAGACGAAAATTAATTTCCAAGGGGATAACAAATAACAGCTCCCTGGTCTTACCTAAGGGGGAAGCGGATCACCCCAGACAGCACATTTTTGCCTTAGCATATACAAAGTCTAAAACAATGTAGAACAGAAAGTGTTTCCTGTAAAAGTGTACCAAAATACTCCAGGATCCCCCAAGCGGCACATACTTTAGTTACGTCACTACGTGGAGCAATGAGGTAAACGTCTTTTTACTCACTAGTAGAAAACTTACATAATAAAAACGCCTGTATACTAAATGATGGGCAATTATGAAGTACAGATGGCCTCTTTACGAGACTTCAGAGTGTTAAATACTATCTTACCAAACAAAAGTTAGTCTTGCTTAAATTTTGTCATTTCAGGTGTATAATGATGAAATCACAAAGAAAGAGAAATCACTTGATCGTGGTACTCACTCTGCTGTCATTGTGCCTGCTCGTTGAAGCAACAGGTATGTGAAGAGTATCTAGCAGGGGTAGATCCAGGATTTTACAAGAGATGGGGGCTAACTTCGTAAAGGCGAAGTATGAACCTACGAGAGTCATTGTTTGGAGTCTCGATTGAGAGGTGTTAAGGGAAAATTTTGAAATTAGCCACCGTTATATCCAAATGAAACCTCACTTTCGTGCCATGAAGTGTACAACTTGCAAACTTGTGAACAGGCTTATCGGCAGGCTAATAATCGTCTACGAGTAAAATCGTCAAGTAAACGGGGTTCCGTGGGTTGTCCCTCAGGAATATTTTGTTGAAATTAAATAATCTTAGATCCATTCCCTGGCATGTTGCAATCAGGATAAATACATGGGCAAACATCATTCTCGTGCATCAATGCTGCTATGCAGTGTGACCACTGCAAATTTGGAACCAGAATGCAAAAATGCGTTACAGTTTCAATTAGTTATAGCTGTCACCAGAATTGCAGAAGCAATTTATTAATTTACATTAAGTGTACAAATGTGTTGAATCCACACACAAAGTTTGAGAAATATTATGGTTCTTTCCTTGAGAAATCATGCCGTTTCAAAGTTTGCATTGTTTGACCTCTGTGACATAAAATGACCTTTAACCCCAAACAGCAATTGGACTGTTATATTCAATATGGCCAATTTAATACATACACGGTCAGTAAACGTTTTCAATGCCATAAAACATCCTGTCAAATAAAACGAGTTTTCAGATTTTAACCTTAATTGATCTCAGATAACCTTTGACCTCTACCAAATAAAGCACGGTACTTCTGCTCAATCTAATGCATTTACATACTGCGTATATATACATAGAAAGTATACATATATATATATATATATATATATATATATATATATATATATATATATAATCGTAAAAGGTGTTAACCAGTCAATGGTAAAGTGCTCAACCTGTAAAGGGAGCTAAAATATTGAAAGGTTGTAACTGGGTTACTACAAGACTGCTTTACAGAACTGTTTCGTAAGGGCCAATATGAACAGGTCCTCACTCTTCAGAAGCCTGATGTAGAATGGTGTCAACAACGTTGAATACGCCGTGCCCGTTGAACCGTACTGTGGACCTGTTCGTTTTTGAAAACGTGTTCGTTTTTGAAAACAGGCACAGCTGGTGATTGGGTCGAGTCAAGATACCTTACCTATTGGAATAATTACACAGCAGATGTTTATTTCTGTGTCTGCAAGAGCTGATGAGTTCGTTTCTTTTGTTTAAAGTGGCTAAGGAAGGTTTGAGTATGATGAAGAACTTTTCTTCTAGACAGAGGTTGCAGGCTTTTGATGATGTGGAGTATGCCCGAGCTTTGCTTATAAGCTTCCATTTCACAGAGTGTTCTACATTTGAATCCTTTAACTTCCAGATATGTTCACTGAGTGCAGTTGCGTTTCTCTTGTCTTTGTGTTTGAAGCTAGACTTGTGGGCGTTGTATCTGGTTTTGAAGGTGTTTTCTGTTAGACCAATGTAAATTTCTTCCTTGTGATTGTCATGGCGTGTTACAGTGGCTTGGTACACTATGTTGTTGGTGAGGCAGTTGCCTTGCAGTGGACACTGGCTTTGTGTTCTGCAATTGCAGTTGTTTTGTGTTGCTGGTTGCAGATTCTGTTTGGTCAGTATGTATTTGTTGTGCGCTAATATTATTTGGTCCATGTTTGCCATGCAGCTGTAACTCAGTTTTACCGTGTTTCTGTTGAGTAGGGTATGTAGTTTATGTCCAGGCGGGAAGCATCTGTCTAAAAGGTTGAAGAATTTCTTGCCAATGTTGGTGGTGACATTGTCACTGAATGGGGGGTTGAACCAGGTTATGTTTCTGGCACGTCTTCGTTTTGTGGCCTTGTTTTGTTGACTGGTGTTAAGCGGTTGGGTTCTGTACTTTAGATTATACCCATAGCCACTTTTGTGCAGTGCTTCCTGGTATATGGGTGCTGAGGTGTTGAAAGTGTTTTCGTCGGATGAGATGTTGGATAATCTCCTGTTAATGCTTTCTGGGATGTTCTTTATGATGAGTGGAGGGTGGTTGCTCTGTTTGTGCACATAGAGAGGGATGTTGTTGGGTTTCATGTATGGCTTCTATGTGCCTGTGCGGAGATCGAGAGTTACGTCTAACGTTTGTTTGCGTCAATTTCTATCTTCAGGTTGTTGTTTGCGAATATCTTGCATATGTTCTCTGTTTGCCTGGGTGTTACTTTGCAAACTGCCAAACCGTCGTCTCTGTACAGACCAACGCCCACAAGTCTAGCTTCAAACACAAAGACAAGAGAAACGCAACTGCACTCAGTGAACATATCTGGAAGTTAAAGGATTCAAATGTAGAACACTCTGTGAAATGGAAGCTTATAAGCAAAGCTCGGGCATACTCCACATCATCAAAAGCCTGCAACCTCTGTCTAGAAGAAAAGTTCTTCATCATACTCAAACCTTCCTTAGCCACTTTAAACAAAAGAAACGAACTCATCAGCTCTTGCAGACACAGAAATAAACATCTGCTGTGTAATTATTCCAATAGGTAAGGTACCTTGACTCGACCCAATCACCAGCTGTGCCTGTTTTCAAAAACGAACACGTTTTCAAAAACGAACAGGTCCACAGTACGGTTCAACGGGCACGGCGTATTCAACGTTGTTGACACCATTCTACATCAGGCTTCTGAAGAGTGAGGACCTGTTCATATTGGCCCTTACGAAACAGTTCTGTAAAGCTGTCTTGTAGTAACTCAGTTACAACCTTTCAATATTTTAGCTCCCTTTACAGGTTGAGCACTTTACCATTGACTGGTTAACACCTTTTACGATTATTTAGCTCCAGTTTTCTGTTGAGCACTTTTTGTAAACCATTATGGAAAATGGGTTCGACCGTGTCAATTTTGGATACTCGACAAAGAACATACCTTTACCGCCAAGAAAGAGCTATTTGAAAAGGTTCATTTCTAAAACGGAATCTTTCCTATAAGGAACGTAAGATGGAGAACTTACTTCTTTCTCAACCCCGAAGCCAGTGTAAACAAAATGAACACTACGGCTTTCGATCGACAAAGGCTCCACCCCAGATACCCGAACTGAAAGAGTTCGAGGATGGCATGATGAGCCTAATACAGAATATTAAATTTAACAACAACCACAAGCCATTCCAAACACAGTTACAAACTGACACGAACAAAATCAAAACAGACACGTCAGTATATGTTGCGGCTGACAAAACCAACAACTTTTACAGGTTACAACCCGAACAGTACAACAAACTGGTACAACAAAACGTAAACAAAGCATACAAGAAAGCACCACCCAGCATACGGCACGAAATTACTGCAATGGACAAAACTATCGCCTCAAAACTCGAAATCAGTGACAGAGTCGGCACTACATGTGAAAAACAAGCGTTTATTACACTAAAGGACCACAAGCCGAACTTCAGCAACAAACCCACCTGCAGGCTAATCAACCCATCAAAATCAGAAATAGGGAAGATCAGCAAGCAAATACTAGAAAGAATAAACTCAAAAATCAAACAATCTACAGGTTTCAATCAATGGAAGAACACAAGTGAGGTAATAGATTGGTTTAGGGAAATACACAACAAACATGAACAATCGTTTATTGCCTTTGACATCTGTGAGTTTTACCCCTCAATAACTGCTGACCTCCTCAACAAGGCTCTGGATTTTGCGTCGAACTACACAGACATATCAACATTTGAAAAACATGTGATCTTTCACACAAAGAAAACTATGTTGTTTAATGCCGAAACACCATGGTGCAAGCGTGCCGAATCTTTATTCGATGTCACCATGGGCAATTTCGACGGTGCTGAAACTTGTGAACTATAGAAGGACTATACCTGCTATCACAACTTCAGCACATTAACATGAATGTTGGTCTGTACAGAGACGACGGTTTGGCAGTTTACAAAGTAACACCCAGGCAAACAGAGAACATAAAGAAAGAAATATGCAAGATATTCGCAAACAACAACCTGAAGATAGAAATTGACGCAAACAAACGTTAGACGTAACTCTCGATCTCCGCACAGGCACATACAAGCCATACGTGAAACCCAACAACATCCCTCTCTATGTGCACAAACAGAGCAACCACCCTCCACTCATCATAAAGAACATCCCAGAAAGCATCAACAGGAGATTATCCAACATCTCATCCGACGAAAACACTTTCAACACCTCAGCACCCATATACCAGGAAGCACTGCACAAAAGTGGCTATGGGTATAATCTAAAGTACAGAACCCAACCGCTTAACACCAGTCAACAAAACAAGGCCACAAAACGAAGACGTGCCAGAAACATAACCTGGTTCAACCCCCCATTCCGTGACAATGTCACCACCAACATTGGCAAGAAATTTCTTCAACCTTTAGACAGATGCTTCCCGCCTGGACATAAACTACATACCCTACTCAACAGAAACACGGTAAAACTGAGTTACAGCTGCATGGCAAACATGGACCAAATAATATTAGCGCACAACAAATACATACTGACCAAACAGAATCTGCAACCAGCAACACAAAACAACTGCAATTGCAGAACACAAAGCCAGTGTCCACTGCAAGGCAACTGCCTCACCAACAACATAGTGTACCAAGCCACTGTAACACGCCATGACAATCACAAGGAAGAAACTTACATTGGTCTAACAGAAAACACCTTCAAAACCAGATACAACGCCCACAAGTCTAGCTTCAAACACAAAGACAAGAGAAACGCAACTGCACTCAGTGAACATATCTGGAAGTTAAAGGATTCAAATGTAGAACACTCTGTGAAATGGAAGCTTATAAGCAAAGCTCGGGCATACTCCACATCATCAAAAGCCTGCAACCTCTGTCTAGAAGAAAAGTTCTTCATCATACTCAAACCTTCCTTAGCCACTTTAAACAAAAGAAACGAACTCATCAGCTCTTGCAGACACAGAAATAAATATCTGCTGTGTAATTATTCCAATAGGTAAGGTATCTTGACTCGACCCAATCACCCGTGCCTGTTTTCAAAAACGAACACGTTTTCAAAAACGAACAGGTCCACAGTACGGTTCAACGGGCACGGCGTATTCAACGTTGTTGACACCATTCTACATCAGGCTTCTGAAGAGTGAGGACCTGTTCATATTGGCCCTTACGAAACAGTTCTGTAAAGCTGTCTTGTAGTAACCCAAATACAACCTTTCAATATATATATATATATATATATATATATATATATATATATATATATATATATATATAGTTATATATAGTTATAGTTATATACACACTTATGCTTGCAGCGTTTACAAACATTTAGAGTTTAACCTATGATGACTTCAGATTATCTTTGACCTAAAACACAAGCATTACAGTCCTTCCTCTTTATACAATGCATCTACATGCCTCACGTAAAAGCATCCATGTTTCCTATCTTGAGAAACAAATGTTTTCCATTCTTGCTCGTGGTGACCTCAGATGACGTTTGAACCCAGGGAAATGATGAAGTCATCTCTGTTAATATAATACATCTGCATGATAAGTATGTAAAAGTATCCAGGCTTCCAACCTTGAGAACTTGTTTTAAAATAGTTTTTCAGAGTTTAACTTCCGGTGACTTCAGATAACCTTTGACCCCACCAAAACACAGGGCTATTTCTCTTTATGTAATCCGTCCACATGCTAAGTATTCATGCTTCCTTGAGAAATTGTGTTACCACGGATTTCAGAATTTGACCCGTGGTGACCTAAGATGACCTATGACCTCCTACAAAAGTGATATTACTTTCTCCATAAAATGCATCTACATCTTATGTATGAAAAGTATCAATACTTTCAACCTTAAAATGACCTAGTGTATAATACCACATTGTGTACATGCATTGTGACATACGTTGGGGTAGGTTGTAAAAGTATGCTTGGATTAGGAAATGTGAAAAGTGCGGGCCGAATTACTCCGCGGAGCGTACTCGGTTTGGTCAGTCCCTCCTTAAGGCTTCCCAACCATGACTGAACAAGGTCATGCCGTACAGCCTGCTACGTAGGCAAGGGTCGAACTGCATCCCTACATTGTGGATATTTTACAGCTTTGTCCTGTTGGACCTTACCTTTATAGCAGGTGTCGAATATGTACTCCTCTCTGGCGTATTACGAGTGCAGCCAATATAGGTGCAGGAGTGGGGGGGGGGGGGGCAACGTTGGACCGAACTTACGGAACAAAGAACTTCAAGGTTAAAGGAGCTGAGTAGCCGCAAAAGTAGAATAAATTCTCGGACCCTCCGACTTCGTTACGTCACAACCGGTTATGCTTCTTGGTTTATCGATTCAGTCCGATACCGATACTTATCAAAGCCATACATGCAGTGTGTCTGGTGTAACAGTACACTTGTTACTGTCGTTAACAGTACTAACGTTAGCCTAACTTAGGCTAGCGTTAGGGCCTTGTCTACCACGAAAAACAAAATTGATCGAAAAAAAAAACAGTTACAATACCTGCAAGATCCACAATGTTGTTCATGGACCTCGTACAGATGATGCGCGAAATAGGCGTGTGCCTTGCCACTAGTAACGCTAATATACTACATACGTACGTACGTTGTAAGTTGTGTGTAATACATGCCTGTGTAGATGCATCGATCAGAACCGATACAAGTGGAAACGATTCAAAATTGCCGGTGCCAGAAGAAAAAGTAACGAACAAGAAATTCCAAAAACAAATTGTAAAATATCTTGCAAGTGTAAAATCAATTAACCCATGAAATAGTATAGGAACGTTATTGCAAAATTTACTTTGCAAGGTTATTTTAAATGAGAATATAAAACGCACTAGGATTGAAATTTTTAAAATTAGCCCCGCACAGAGGGTAATCATCTCGTTTAGTATGATGTATTTATTTTGGAAGTACGCCACTACTCAGCTTCTTTAAGAGCTTTGGAAAAGGGAGTATTAGGTTGCATGCTTTTATATATTCTGAGTCACCAAAATGAAATATTCTATAACTTTGTTTTAGACAAATTCGTTTTTGTCCTTGAGAAATTGAGGCGTTAAAATTTAGTTCACGTCCTGTTAAGACCTGCCAAACATTGGGGGTGTTTATAACGCTTGCATTCATTAATTTGTTCAGAGTCTTCATCTGTTACCTTTTCAACTGCGGTCATGATATAAACCATTCTTACATAAGACCCGGCTTTGTTAAGATGAGAATAAATCTTGAAAAAAAAAAACCATCCCCAACCAAATCTAAAAGAAAAGTGTTTTAACATTCTTGGTCTTCCCTGCGTATAAAGAATCGCTTTGAATGCAATTGTGCAGTTACAGTACAGTGTGACCACTGAGCAATTTCGGGACAGGCTAGTAGTCAATGATGACCATCGATCCCTTCAAGTTGGGTAACACAAGGGGGAATTCTGGGGTCTCTTTCAGGAAATTTTCTCAAATAATCACTATTATTTGCGATGTCCTGGCATATCTGACATAAATGGATAAGTTTGCATAAAGTTCTCAGCGTAAATTTACAATCCTCTCAAAAATTAAGAAAGCAGTGTCGAAAAGGGGAGAGGGCTGGGGCCAGAACCCGAAAGACATCTCCCCTATGTATCCACTCTTGACTAACTGTTATCAGATCCTATACGGTACTTTATACCTCAAATATTTATAAATTAACCAAAAGAGTCTTAAACAATAGTTCCATTTAACGGAACTGCAAAACGAAATTAAATTCTGTTGTCAAATTAGAGGCACCACTTAACTGAATAAATTAAGTCTGTGGTTTGAATCTTTCATTTTAAATTTAGGAACTTCATTCTATTTCTTGAAGTAATCCTTTCAGTATATCCTTTTCTGTGCTGTGGCATTTTCCAGGCTTTGGTCGCTTTGCAAAAATGTTCCCATCTAAAGGAAAGGAGAGCTGCTACGGACGTACGGAAACTTCTGAAGATAAACAAGGTAAGTTCCATTACTTTTACACCCGTTTACAGGTTTGTGCTGTTGTTGCATCATTGGTCCAATTTTCTCTTCTCAAATTGATTTTTGGAAAAAAAGTGACAAATGCTTAATTTTCACTAATATCTTCGTTTCAGTTATATTCATCTAGATTACTATATTCGTTTTGATTGTATAAAAACCATCTAAGACCTCGTCCCTCTCATATGTATATGTACATTATAGAAATTATTGAAAATGACCACAATAAAATATGAAACTGAGTTACGCATTCCGGGAATCGGCTTCCAGCTGCTCTCCCGGCTCTAGAATAAACTACATTCAATGAATCTTTCTGCTGAGATTAAATTAAAAATTTGAGATGATCATATGTACCCGATGTACGCTAGAGATGTGGTCTTACGTTGGAATGTACATATTGCCTTGTCATTCTTTTGAATAAGCATAGCCTCGGCAGTATCCAGTGGCGAAATCAGAGTTCTGAATTTGGAAGGGGGATTAAAAATATGAAGAGCTCCAAAAAATGAATGAGCACATGAAATTGCTCATGAATTTTATTGATATTAAAATATGAATAAAAAATGAAAAAGAATTGAACTTAAGGTGAAGGCGAGAAAATTTGGTAGTTTGTGAAAGATTTTATTAGAAAGAAATTGTTTCACCTCACCTCGTGCAGAATCCTTTTCGCTTAAACTTCTCTTGGGTTATTTTAAATTTCGATTGAAAACCGTTAGTTATGCACTGGCCCCATGGGCGGCTCTAAGAAATTTTGTTTTTTTTTTGGGGGGGGGGGAGGGCAAACTCAAGTCCGTATTCAGGGAGGTTCGGAAGACCCCCGGCAATATTAATGGTCAGCTCCCGCCGGATAGTACAATAGGAGTATGGCTATTATTATGTATTTCAGTGACCCCATGTACCGTAGTTTTTAAGAGCTCTTCAAAAACTATTTCAGGCAGTCAGTCATGAGCTGACTACTTTGAAAATAAAAATACAACCATATCAGCCGATAGTTACTCCGTGGGAGGGGAGGGGAGGGGAGGGAGGGGAGGGGAGTAAGAGGCAGGTGAAATGGGCAAAGCGGCTTGATCCATTTGTATAAAATGAGCCCCACCTTTAAATATTTTGTTGTTTGTTTCATTGTGTCACAATATGTTTCAGCTTTGCCAAGAGGCCATAAAATGTTGGTTTTCTGGATTGTTTTCTTAAACTAACGAAAATTTCGAGCACTGAAGACACTTGAAAACGATGAAATGATAACACTTTTTTGGATCTCAGTACCGTTCCGAAACGAAATGTGATTAAAGGGGGAGGGGAATACCCCTAACTCAGAACGACGTCTCATCCTATGTACAAATAGCTAGGCCAAAAGTCTCACTACACTAAGCTTAGATTGACTGTTTTAGCTCAGCTGAAAGCTTTCAGCTGAGCTATTGCTGTCGTGCACGGCAAACGTCTGTCACCGTTTAAGTGCCTGACATTTCGCTGTTTTTTATTAGATTTGGCTGAAATTTAGTGGAGATGTTAGCGAAAGTGATATCTGTATGCTGCAACTCTTTTCGATTAACTTGACCGATATTTGACCTCGGGAGGGGGCTTTGTTTGAAAACGTAAAATTCCCTACCTGTCTTTCAGTTTTGCACCAATCTTGATAATATGTTGCATAAGGACAGTTCAATTTGTGCTGAACAAAAGTTAAATTTTGTTTTCGTTTCTGCAATCATTAAAGGCATGAAAACAGCACTTTTTGAAACAAATTCTGGCGAAGTCCTCATGTTCGGGAATACATCGAGAATCCAAGTTGTTACCATTTGAGAGACTGTACAACGAAACGAGGTACAAAAGTATACTGAACATATATAAATGCACAGGACGTCTCGTGCTTAATCGTGTGGAAGTGTTTACGCAAAGTGCAGTGTATCGATTTTTGAATACCGTGCCTGGGCTACCCCACTATGTCAGACTTTGCTTGCTCACTTTGCTTTCCAAACCAGGGATATGACATGAATAAGGAATATACCGTACAGCCTACTATGGAGGCGTTACGTGAACACGTGGCACTGATCTCATTCAGGAGTTTTAATACTAGACTAGCTAAATTGGTTGGATGGTTAGGCCTACTCGAAAAGAAATACCGGACGTTTCAAAGTTGTGCAAGTTCTTGCGAATATGTGGCCTTGTGCGAAACAGTGGTATAAGCTAGGCCTACATATTTTTGTGTTGAGGCAGAAACAAGTATTCAACTTAGCCAGTGTCTGAATGGTTTTAGGAGTTTGGCTTAAAGTTTAAAGGGAATATATACAGTCGCCTCCAGTTTCAAGTTATTTGTAAACATTACCTTAATCTTTCAAATCTTCTTGTATCTTATTTACAAACATTCTTCTTAACATTTCTGGACAAAAAATATTTAGTATGAAAGGTAAACAAATGAATTATCCTTCCTTAATAATAAATTAGTTTATATTGTCACATGAAGGAAAGAAGCTACTCGTGAACTGGGATGCCGGCACGGGGTACACTACTTCAAGTTAAGGTGAATGTTGTCTAGGAAATGTCGTAAGAGGAAAGAGGAACCCACCCCTTTCTTTTAAACAAAGAACATAGCACATTGATTGAAAATACAATGCTTCATATGGTTTAAGTTTGACGGTTGTGCTAACATTCCAAAAACAATTTTCGGTTTGAAAAGGAAAACGTGCTTTTTGAAGGCGTGTGCCATATGTCAGTCTCAGAGCCTGCAGGAATTGTGCAGCTCAGGTTTCTAGTCAAGCGGGCCAAGGGGGCGAATCCCTCTTTGAAATTTGTTCGTCCCCTAGCAAGTTTTCAAGTTGCCATTGGCTTAACGGCATTTGTATACATTTGGCCCCCTTAAAAATTTGTTAGCCCCTGGAAGCCATTTCGCCCCCATTCAGTACCTTCCCAGCCAACATGCCCAGCTGGGCACCAGCTGGGTATTAGATGGGAAAGCTGGGCTTAGGTGGTCTGACGGATGTAATTGGAAAAACATGGAAAAACTTGTCCCTGGACAAGTTCAAGGAATATCTTTGGGGCAAAATATCGCTTTTAAGACCTTTAACCATTTGTAAAATTTCTTTATCGGAAGTTACTATCAGGGTCTAATTATGGAAAACAAAATGAGTTCTACAAACAGCACACTCATAAACATTCATTATTTGTATACTAACATCTGTGTAGTATATAAAGTTAACTTTGTGTACCAGATTTAGTCTTTCAGAGACTTCGGGAGTTCAATACATATTTCATTGCATTCAGTTTATATATCTTTGTTTTCTAACGTACGTATGAACAACATGAGTTACAGACCCAACCAAAATATTGACTGCAGACTTTTAGGTCAACAGGAAAAGCTGAGCTTCGGCAACATTGTTGCGCTTGTTTGTGTTTACTTTAAATCAACGGAAACGTTATACTTTAGCACAGAGGTGGAGAACCTTTTGCTTATAACATGCCATTTGACAGTCATAAGACCGCTCGTGGGCCAACGGCGCTGTCAGTTTGGACAAGGGAAGGGAAACCTCTCCTTCTAAGGGAAACAAAATACTTTTAGGCTACATGCCCGTTACAACTTTTTGTAGACAGATACCTATGCTAATCTGGCCAGGTGACACTCGGGTAAAACTGCATTTAGTCGTGGATGATAATCAACACGGATAATAGGTTGTGTATCTAATGACCCCGAAAGCTCTAAAGTGTCTGCAAAATTATGGGTATTTAACTCCAGCATTACCGTTACCCTCTGTAAATGACATTCTAATCGGATTACAAATATCACGGCGTGATCATTTGTTTTGATTGCCTTAGATCGCACTAATGGTAGGTCCATTTGTGATTCTGAAGTACATATAGTAGCAAACAAGCAACTAAGAAAACGCGCGCGAAGCGCGCGGGAAAATGGCGTTTTGAAAGCACTTTATTAATGTTTAACCTTCGCATTGCATTGAAGAGTTATTCACTTCTTTAATTTTAAACCGAGTCAAGGAAAAGTGAGGGCCTAACCCATCTTGAATTACATGTTTTATGTACATATTATTTTTTTTTAGAAAATTGAAGACCATGCTTTGCAAACGTTTTGGGGGGGGGGGCAAGTGCTCCCCGTTCCCCTATGACGAACCGCTAATGACTGGCTCCCATGCTGTGTACCCCTCTTTTTCACGTACAGAATGATATTACGACTGCAGTCAATATAGATACCGGAGTGATACAACCCCCCTTCCCCGGCGGGCAACCATGCAATACGTATTGGCGTAACGGTTTACCGCGATATAGTGTACTTTCAGAAAGAGACCTGCTAAATCGGGAGATGAGCACAGTAGTCCGCACGATCAGTGGCAACGTTAGGAGTTGGTGGTTGGGATCAACACAGAAACTGTCGTAATCCCACTACCCCAGATAAACCCAGAGAGTCGGTATAAAATGCCCACGTGCGTACCTAAGACAGTTTTCATCTGGCGCGAATCCTTTACTTGTCACCTCGTCCAGTGTTGTCCTGGGAAGGGGTCTAAGAGGAAGGAGACACCCCTCCCCTTTGAGAAATGTTTCTTCATTTAGGGTGGCTTAAACGTAAATTGATATCTTTGGCAAAGTTTTGAACTGATCATATGTTGAAAGATTGTAATAACTTAGTGAATTTGGGGCTTTGATGTAAGGGAAGGGTGTAAGTAAAGGGGTGACCCCCTCCCTCCCACCCCCTTCTTTGAGAAACGTTTGTCTATGTTAGGTGACCTAGGTTTGACATTGTGTTATCTTTGGTAAAGCTTGAACTGATAAAATGCTTAGACATTCTCATTGTTTTGTGACATATTGGGTATGGCATTCGGACCCTCCGAGGCTGGTACCATGATACTGGCATAGGGAAAAGGTCAACGTTCACGGGGGAGTGAGTGAGAGGGGAGCAGGAATAGCCAAGGGGTCGTGGACTAAAAAGTATTTAAATGCAATAACATTCACCATGTAGCAATAATGGGTGCGCCAGAAGCGTCCGTGAAAATCGTGTCACAAATAAGTCAAATATTACTATAGGCTACTCATGTGTTAGATTGCTGTATGATCCCCTCTTGATTCGCAGTCTCTACAGAAGTTGGAGATGTACCTATAATTTTCGCAAAAGTGTTTTGGCCGGAATAGTATTGCATGGTTTTATTGCTCTAGTGGTCGTAAAATACAGAGCGGGAACCACGACGAATGCGTGAGAATCGCGCCGAAATTTTGCATTAAAAATCGCTTCTACGACAAAGTTGCATGCAGACTCTGGACCGACACACTCTCAATTCCTCCAAAGATGTGTCTGCCAATTAAAATGCGAGTCTGCTGCTAGATAATTCATTAAAAATTTAAATTTTCATAAAAGTAAGTGTTCCCAAAAGTAGGGGAAAACAAAAAATCCCTTGTTTAGCATTCTTACAATGCTGTGCTCCTCTGTAATCACGTAGTCTATCCACACGAACAATTAGCTCAATTGTAGAACTCTCTCCGATGTATGTAGGCCTAATATACAAATACGTTTGAGACCGATTGATGATACAGTACAGCAGTAAAGCTAAAGCACACGGAGCGCGAAAATTGTTATAGATTGTGAAGCATCGAAGGAAGTTTTGTCGTTTTGATACTTTGCAAACGATATGTGATAGAAATGGTTGAAAAAACTCACCACTCAGTCGAAGCCACACCTCACCCAACTCCGTGCAGAAATCTATAGCCTAAACGCCTTTGAGGTTGAGTTCACGCGCTCTCGTGCCTCCCCTTGCCGGAGCCACTGAGCACGAAAGCACATCCCCTTGCCAGCCTGTAGTCGTAAATTATCCTAGAAAGCGTAGTATGGGAAAAATTTGGCACCGCAGTTCCCCTTGATTACAGAATTTTCTCTTTTCAACGAAAATTTGTTACTACAGTTGAATACAGCAGGTGGTCCCCACTCCCTATCACGGCCATATTTCATTATTACCACGTCCATAGATCGACAGACTAGCATCATTGCTAGCTAATTCACTGGTTTCCGCACATTATTGCCCTCTTCTCATCAACTGTTTTAATTTTATTATAGCGATGACTTTAACTGAAAGCCCCACCTCTGAGCAACAAAACACCAGACAGCTGATCCCGACATCACCACCGTGTGCACCTACAATGGTGTTGGGACCCACCTGTGAATGTGATAGAACGTGCCAGGAACCAACCTGGTGTAACTGTAATGGACCCGAGACTTGTGTTTGTCCTGATGGTTTCTTGATGAACAACACTGGCTGTGTGCCGGAGCAGGAATGCGGATGCTATCACGATGAGGGGAGATTTGTATTAGTAGTAAGTTGAATAAAGATAAAATGAGTTTACAAACTGAAAAGGAGTTTCCTGCTTTCAGTCTTTTCAATGACAACTGTTTTATTCAGAATACGACATTTCAACTTTTGGATCGTTGCAGTATTAGAATTTTTAACAAAGGTTTCATGTGGTGTATATTTTGTTATATGGATTTAACCATGCTCTTTGAAGAATCGTGTAAAGTATATGCAACACTATGTGCACTGTCCTGCAGGAACTCGGAAGTAAAGGATAGCCTGAGTTGGGTGAGAAATAAGGGGTTCATCAGAATGAGTTACTTCATTCATGACGTAACTAGGAAGGGCCCACTGTCACTGGAGTGTGGAAGTATAACGTATGGTGTGTTTAGGGATTGATACTGAAGCGAAAGAAAGTGTAGAGTATGGCTCTCTCAAGTACGTGGCCGGAAGATTGGAATAGCCCGGCACTGTAACAAGAAGTGAGACACTAAAATTTAGTTTTGACCACTACGATTAGCATGAGGTATAAACTAAACACCCCTGTCAATGGCATAGCCTGGAATCAAGACGCACTAACGCTACTGGAGGCTTTTGCTAGATTAGATGTAAATCTATTGAAATGCATTTGTTTTCAAGCTAAAATGCAAATCACACAAGTAAATTATTGTAAGGCGTGGCATGTGACGTTAACGGAAATCATTCCATCATATAGATTGTGTTCAATGTTGGCATCATGTATAAATTGTAGTCTAGATCCTGGATATTTCTTAATTAGATGTATACACTTTTATCATCCTATACCAAGCAGACGGTGATGCCTTGAATTTCTTTTTGCTCGTTTGTTTCGTTAACTAACTTTACTGGTATTACGTAAAGATACAATTTCGACAACGAATACACAAAGTCCATTCGCTATTAAATAAGTAAGTCTACTTAATCATTAAGCCACGTTCATGGGCGTTCTAGGAGAAGGCAAGAAGGAGACTCCCCAAGAAAAAATAACAAAATAAATAAAAAATTAAAAAAATTAAGGGACTCCAATTTCAGATAAAGTTGTTGAAAGTATTCGGGCAGCATCGTAGCAAATATGTCAATTTAACATTCAAAACTTTGCGATGCTTTAACAGTTGCTAGCTTTCCGGATTTTCTTTGACTCCTACCTGAAATGGTTCCAATTTTTGCCACTTCGTCTTTGACTCTGACCCGAATCGCCAACAACACTCATATGAAAGTTGCGATAGTCTTAATTAATAAAAACGTAGACTCGTAGATAGGTAAAGAAATCGTCAATCTTTAAAAATATCCCAAAAATTTTAGGGGACTCAAAAATTCGATTTTGAAAAACTCCAAATAAAGGTTTTTAGATACAACTTATTAGTCCTGAACAGGGCCATTTCTGTCAAACTGAGAGGTAAGTCTGGCGAAATACTAAACATTCCAGACAAGTTTCAAACGTTTCATTCTTTACTACTTCCTATAGGATGGTTATGAATACGTCAATCACAATTGCTCAGAGAAGTGTATTTGTAGTAACGATCAACTCAACTGCAAGCCCGACTTCCCATGCAGTCCTAACGCATCATGCAGAGTAGAAGACGGCATACGACGATGCTACTGCGATGACGGCTATGTAGGTGACGGTGAGACTTGTAAACTGTACACGGATTGTTATGATGCTTATCAAGCCGGGCACAGGCAAGATGGCGTCTTTACCATCCTCCCATACAGATGGCCAGAATCCTCATTCAATGTGTCATGTGACATGACGACTAGCGGTGGCGGATGGACGGTACGTTTCTTCGTTCTTTACGAGTATGGGCTAACTGATGGGTGCAGCTTTAAGTTCAAACTTATGAATTAAAATTAACAACTAAATCTATGCTGACGCCAAATCAGTTTCGGCGTTCGACAATTTAAGTTGTTGACATGAATGTGATTGTAACATGTACGAGGCCTAAATACCAGCTGTGTAGTCATACTAACGTCGTGAAGAGGACGGTTGCTACAACAGAAACTGATACGGTCTAAAGCCGGCTTCCCACTTAGCGACCAACGACTTGCTAGCTTTTGCGAATCCTTGCGAGCCCCTGCGACCGTCTTTGCGAGCTCTTGCGATCATCTGCGCTTGCGACGGGTTGCGAGCTAATTGCTCTCACACCTAGCGACTTCTTGCAACCGTAGGTGCAATTATGTAAATTTTGGTGGGATTTTTTGAACTATTTGTACATAGGCCTACATTCTAGTGCGAAGCTCAACATGGCTGACCCTTCTTTTGAACAGATTTCTGTGCAAGTAACACATCAATTATTTTAGCAGCAGCTGTTATTGAAATATTATTGAGACGCAGGAACCATACACGTAGAGAAAGGAGGATGAATATGTCCCGCCGTTTCTGGGTTCGTCCTTGGCTCCTGCGAAGGGAAATATACGGCCACTATGATACCCTGATGCAGGAACTGGATGCTGAGGACATACCTGGATACGTATCATTCCAGAGAGTTTGCCCAGAATTCTTCCAGTTGTTAAATAAGGTTTGACCAAGGATCGAGAAGAAGTGCACTAAAATGAGGGCACCCATACCTGCTGCAGTTCGTCTAGCGATTACACTCCGTTTCCTAGCAACAGGTATATTTGACGTGAAGACTTTTCTCATAAAGAGGGCATTCCCACTGGACTTTTTGAAGAATCCCTACACACCTAGGCCTACACAAGATCTTTTCTTAGGCCTATGTCTTCCATCTTTCAAATTTGGAGACCTTTTTCAGAAAACGTAGCCGGAAAAGGTAGCCTGCTAAAAGAGGGTGTGGGGTAAAATCTTATCTTAGGGGGTGACATGTAGAAATGAACACACCACTACTATGTATAAAATTCTGCCCAATTTTTAGGGGTGGGCTAGGAAAATTTTGGGGGTTAAAGCTTTCCCTTCTCCCGTAGAACCCCCCTGAATGAACTAAACCAATAGCAATTTTTAATATTCTGTATAGGGGCTACGGGCTTGTAGAGCTGGATATAAGGCTACCAATACAGGCCTATTTTAAGCACCTTTTCATAAACGGTATAACAAGCATACCGTTTTCCTCCATTGTGAAGCGCACCCTTTGGTGCATGAGATCCAGGGTAGGCTATACATACCAATTAACGAGAGTCTTTTGATGTAGATCAAGACTGAATCCCAATTTACGAGACTCAAACATAGTATTTATCAAACTACTTTTGTATGAAACTGAAACTGAAACTGATTTCAACTTCCAACTGAAGATAATTGCAGGTGTCAAAAGTTATAAAGACGGGGGAATTTCCATGTTTGACAATTATGTTATTGTAAACCATGAAAATAGGAAGGTGTGTCAAGACCTCTATTTCTAGTCCACAATGGCCACGGCCCGTACACACTCTCACCTTTCTCCCTATTAATGAAACGCGCAACCAGTACCGCACAAGTTCTCTTGCAGAGATTTACCGGTACTTGACTACAGGAAAAGAGGGTCATGTTGAACAGTGTTCACAGTAGTAAGTGGAGGGCCTCTATTTCGAACACAATTAGATGACATACGCTGTCTCTCCGGGTGGGAACCTACTTTCCAGAACTTACAGCATCTTCGATTTGCCTGAAGATTTGCACTTTTCGTGCTGCAAAACCGTTCGACCTTTTGCGACTTCTTGCGACCACCCTCTCACACTATGCGATCGACTTACAATCACTTGAGATCTCCTGCGGAGGTCGCAAGAATTTTAAACATCTTTAAAACCTTGCGAGCTGTTGCTATCATGGCTTTCGAGCTACGACCTCTTGAGAACTCTTGCTACCTCTTGCGAGCGAATGCTCTCACACTAGTCGACCTTCTCGAGGTCGCAGGAGGTCGCAAGGAATCGCAAGAGCTCACAAGCTGTTGGTCGCTAAGTGGGAAGCGGGCATAAGCGACTGCCACAAACAACCAGGCCTGTAGCCACACAAGGTATTGAAGGGGGTAAGATAGCTCCGTGGGGGAAAAATTTTACTAGGGAGGTCAGATATTTTAAAATGTAGTAAGGCAATGGTAATTTCAAATTTTCCAGGGGTAAAAATTTTATAGGGGCCGCTTCGCCTCTACCCTTGGCTACGAGCCTGCAAACAACAAAAGCACTTCCTCCGATGTCTTGGTCGTATGGACCCCTCTCTGGGGGGAACCCGTGTTTGCCCGAGAACAACGCCAATTGAATGTCCTGTCCATGGGACCGCATTGCCCGAGTTGTTCTAGTAATCTGCCCGAGAGATTGAATTCTCCTTGGTCTTGTAGAGGGGGTGTGTGCAACTCAATTCGTATGCCAGGTTCTCAAGATATTAGCAGCCGAAGGTACTCATTTCCTTACGTAGAATGAACGTTCAATGCAGGAGTGGTGTCAGCTCTTCACATTGATGTCCAGTCCAGCTTTCTACATTGCGGATGAACAATCGTTTGTTTTAAATATACGATTGTTTGGACTTTAAATAAAAAGTAAAATGTCATCCACTACACGGAATTTGAAGTTTGAAAAATTCTATGTCTTTAAATCATTCACATGACAAATGATTGAAATTATGAAAGAAACTTTACTTTAAAGTTTCATTAATATAAGGCTTTGTCATCTGTGCTCGCTCAAATGTGAAAATGCGATAACCTTTCCTGCTTATACCTCGAGAACCATTCAAAGTAATAAATGCAAATTTTTGCCCAGAACTGTAGAATATTCAAGTACAAGCAAGATTGTGGCATGAGTGATAAGAGTTACTCATTAGTGTAGGGGTATTCAAAGTCAACAAGATGGGGTATGCTAACACAACCAGATAGGGGGTGTTTTTACTTAACAGGGTAGGAGGACAGTTCTAACGTAACAGGATGGGGGTATGGTAACTCAACGGGATGGGGTAGAGGTGTTTTACCTTGACGTGGTGGGTGTGCTAACTCAACAAGATAGGGGTATTTTGCTTAACAGGATGTTTTTTAACTGGAAACGATGTATTAGGCCTATATTATTACTCAACGGGGCAGAGCCTGGTATGGTACCTCAACAGGGTGGCGGTATTCTAACCCAATAGGAAAGGGGCATTCCAGCTTAACAGGATGGGTGCATATGCTAACTGAATTTTTTTCAATGATAACAGTTCCTTGATCAAATAGAAGTTTTGAATTAACGTTTCGGACAATATTGTTTTTTCTATATAAGTTCATTGCATTGTGTACATATATTGAACACTTTTTACAGGTTATACAGCGTTATATTAAAGACCCACTAGTGCAATATTCGCCCATCATGTGGGAAGTGTACAAGACTGGCTTTGGAAGTCCTTCTGGTAGACATTGGCTTGGAAACGAAAAAATCTTTTTCCTGACAACCCAACGAAACTACACACTTCGATTTGACTTCGTTACTGCTGGAGGTTCAGCTACATACCAAGAGTATTCGATGTTTAAAATTGCAAACGAAAGTGATAATTACCGACTCATTGAGCTTGGCAACAACAGTGGGAACGCAGGTTAGTTGGTTTAGGCCTATTACAATTGATAAACATTGAAATTGTTTGTACAAAAGATATTACTCGAGCTGTAGACCCAAAATAATGTCTTATGATTTGGTGAATTCTGTACCTCCTCTGTCGTATCTTGCAAGAGGAACATCAGGTTCGCTGTCGTTGGCCATAGGCCATTTCATCGCTCAGAAAAAGGTGATGACCAATTCTGCATAAAGCTGGCTATATGTAGATGTCCCTGTAGTTATACAGTCGGGGCAAATTGGCAAGCAAAAGGTGGGTGCGTGTAAAACATTAGATCGAGGGTAAAGAATTCCAACGGTCTATCGTTCAATGAGTAAAAACACTTACGCAATCTTGTATTGGCCCTTGGTTTGGCTAACGGTAGCCGCGATTATAGAATCGAACAAGATAAACAAGTTGTTCTGAGTAGCTCTTTGAAGGCCCTTCAAATACTTGTAAACATAAACCATGTCCCCACGTAATCCTCTATGGACTTAACTATGAAGTTTCAGTTGCTGCAGTCTCTCGTCATAAGGTATCGGCCGAAGGTCTACTTTTGGCTATTATTCCACTTGTAGGTTCCAGCTTCGTGATACAAAGTCAACAAACTTTTGCAACTGATTTCTAATCGATTTACATGCAGACCTTACACCATGGAATGCATGCACCTATACGAACAAAAACCAAAGCTACAAAAAATATTCAACCATAGATCAAACTGAAGCAAGTACGGTTACCACGTGACTTATGTTATGCGACACAGTCAATGAATTGGACCGTTATGTAGCACGCTATTAATTCCAAAGATTTCCTCCGTCGAAAATATTATAGCCGGCAAATGCTGCCCATGGAACTTGTACATTGTTACTTTGCGTAACTGTTCCGAGCATATAAAAGCTAAAATTGAGCGTTAGCAATTCACATCGAGAGTGAACTATAAATTAACGTTACAAATGATGCTACAGAAAATGTAGTGGAGCCTCCCCCCCCCCCCCATTCACTTCTCTAACAATGCATATGTGCTGATTGTTCTGTTGGAGTAGTTTAATTGGTTGCGAATATAAACTAACATGATTATTTCATGATAGTCATATAAAAGACTAAGTTTCTTCAATATTTGAGGTGAACGGAGATCACATGACGGGTACAGAATCGAGTTTAGGTCAACATTATGTAAAAGTCTGTTTTTAAAGCTGACAGAGGTATGCACGGTAGAAGAGTTCGTCGAAAGGACTTCATGCAGTCTAGAATTGTAGAAGAGAATATACTGTTGCGGTTTAAATCTTGATACGATATGACTTGACATATGTAACCAAACTGTCATCGTGTTCTTCACTTTTGTGTCCACGATTTTCAAGTTTTTACGTCAGTTTTCATTAGCAAAATGATGCAAACGTGTTGCAAAGGTCTGTTTATCGACTGCCAAGCGGGCTAAGGTGTAGCATGACCCCATTTATTATATCCATTACACTGAATCTGAGCTGACAATCGTCTTCCTATTCAGGTTTAATGGTGACGACGTTTACTTTCTAAGAGAGGAGTACGGCAAAGGAAGGGCTTTCATAATTTTGTGTTCATTTGCTTACAGAGAATTAACATTTTGAGTTCGAACCTTTCTGTTACGTCGAATTGGAAGGGAGATTTAATTAAGAAATATCGGAACGAGTCTGGGAGAGATTACTAGGGGGTGCTTTTTTACGGTTACTTGCTAAGTATAGAAAAGAACTAACTGAAACAAGCCACTGCATAAAATTAGATGAAAAGTGAAAGAACCTGTACAATGCATGCAGTATGTGATTTATGGAACAACTACAGACTGGGGGGAGGGGGGGGGGGAGGAGGATTACTCCGCTCTAAAAGCATCTCGTGGTAGAACCGTAACGGTTAAGAATGACCACAGGTGTCTGAGGTCAGTGTTTCGCTGAACGCCACCTTTTAATCTTTCATGCAGTACAAATAAAATTGTAAAAATGCAGACATGTGTTGACATATGGAACAAATTGTATTTGAATTAAGGACATTTTACTTACTTAGGCCATTCTGAGTGAAAATTTCGACTGAAAATTCCACCCTCCCTAATGGCTGGGGCCCAACTTTACTAAAAGATAAATGGGATGGGAGTGCTTTATTGACCCTTTCGAAGAGACATATAGGTAGCATGTCCTTAATTATTAGTAAAGGCAAACTTTCAATTTATCTACAAAAACGATGATTCTCAATGTCTGAACAGAAGCAAACAACTTAGATGTGCTATTTGTGACATAGACGACTTTTCATGAGTGAGGAGAGTGAATAAAGATGCTGCCCTTATCTCTGGATGTTATGCTGCCCTCACTTCTGGATGCTTTTCTGATTGTGTGATTTATTGGAACTATTAACCCAAAGATTCTTACAATTTTGCACCTTCAGGTGACGGTATGGATGGCTCGTTGGGACAACAATTCAGTAGTGGCAACAGGGATAACGATGAGTGTGAACGCATCGACTGTTCAAGACAACACGCATATGTTGGTTGGTGGTTCTCAAATAAGTGGTGTAATGAATGTTGTAACGATGGTGATCCTGCTTGTTTTTGGTTTGATATCTGCCATAGGCGTTGCACGAAGGCTAATGTTAACGGTGATCCGTCATTTGCAGGTATCACATTCAAAATCTTCTGGAATGATACGCATAACATCACCTCAACTGAGATGAAGATTCGCCCAGTGGAATGACGTAAATACAGCCCATCTAATGACATAAATACAGCCCATCTAATGACGTAAATACCGCAGCCCATCTAATGACGTAAATACAGCCCATTTAATGACAATAAAAGATGTATGTTCAATCATTATTATTCTATCTCGTTCATTCACTATTTTCAACCCCGTCGCCTAGTGTCGGGGCTTCCTGTTGTCGCCCCGGGTAGGGGAGCTTTGCCCCCTTGTTTGGAAAACCCTGGCGCCATCCTAATTGTAGAAACAAATTTGTAGTTTAGAGAGTGATTTCCTCCAATTAAAGTAGTCTCGGAAAAGCAGGACTCGGAGTTTCTGACCTCGGCCCCAACCATGGTAGGACTGAGGTCCGGTTGGTCGTGTAAGGCGCTTTAAAAGTGCGGATTGCCCTCTCAGTCCAGCCTATGCATTTGGCCCTCACCCTCAAAAAGTCTGAAAATCACTGTTGTAAACTAAACTTCGTGGATTAACAGTGATAGATATGAGGGATACTGAGCCCAATTGAACCTTACTTTGACGCTTTCCACCATAACGAGGCCACACGAGTCACTATTATACTATTATTTATCTGTGGTTCAGAGAGTCATTCCCTTTGATTCACGGCACTTTGGGATGTCACATTTTTCTGGCAACCCACACATGAAAGACGCAGAATTTACTTGATTAAGTTGTATTTTTGAAATTTGTCATCTTGGTAAGGCGTTATAATTGTGGTAACATTGACATGTTTACGCACAGATTAAAGAAAACCCGTATTATCCCTACCTGTTTTTCGCTGTCTGTTGTTGGTGACTTCGAGGTTACTTTTCAAGTTATAACAAGACCTTTCACAAAGATTGAGTAAAGTATTCTTATAGAACAGACAAAATAGATACAGGTACCTTGCGCTTATATGTCAATAGTAACTTTGTAATTAAGCCTTTAATGTTTAAGGGTGTGAGGTAAGAGTGGCGCCAGATGGGGCCCGGAAGCATGACCGTGCTCCCAGTCGCAGATATTTTGCAATTTCGCCACAGAGCCTTAGTGGGTATGATACAATGTACAGTCCCCGACAGTAACCAGTAGCGCCCACAGGTTGCTTGCCTTTACTCTCCTTGAGGGGTAAGTCTTCAAGAAACTCCAGGAAGTTTCTACAGTATCTCCAATAAAACTCCTTCTTTTCAAATTTTATATAGTAAATCCTAAATTTTCATATGAAACCCCACACTTTTGCCACTTTTTTCTTAAATTAAAACCAAAATTTTCGCTTAGCCGTCCTTTCGGTGACCTGTGGCCGTTTCCGTGACTCGGATGCTGGCACCCCATAGGGAAACTCCCCCCGTTGGAAAAATCCTGGCGTAACTCTAGTGTGAGGCTGGACATGCTTACTTTGCTTAATTTACTTACTGGTAGGGGCCCTATGAAAGGTGTTCTGGGTATTAAATTTTATTATATTAGATGATTTTAATAACGCATTCTTGTTTGTACGTAAGATTTCGTTGCGAAAGTGTAGGCTTACAACATTTGTTGATAAATGGGTTTAATTGTACATTGGTTGTGAATGTAATGATGTCGACGTATTAGATATTCTTTATAGATGACAAACTTTATGTGTTTAAAAAATGACGTGCTTTTAGTGTTGTCGCAGTGATTGTGTTCGATGGCGCTGTAGTAATGCATATTGTCCCTGAAGAGGTGTTGAAAATTTTAATCATTCATCATATTTTGATTTTTTTATGTATTTAGTTACAAATTCGACCCAATTTATCAGATTTACCCATGTTATTTGTGGGACGTGAGATAGGGGCTGCCCCCAAATTTCCCTCTACCACACTCACCCAACAAGCAGTGTTCTCATCCAAATACAGAGAGAACTCGTCTTCTCGGTCTGTGAGAAACTGCTTACGATTAGGAATAGACTGGGTAACTTCTGCAATGCCTTGAAACTTGAAAGATCGTATTTTTTTTTTGTAGGGGTACGCTTCATGCGCACCCGTAGCATTTACATGTCCCATAATTACTTTTGGACAGTTCGTATGATACTATTGATCCAAAACCCAATGCAACCCTTCCCATCATTCATCCCCCTTCAACACCCCTTCACCGACTGGCCGTTAGTCTGAGTTAGTCCATAGGGTAACAACAACATAAAACAGTGGTCAAATTGAGATTTTTGTAGCCTAATCAGTCTGTATCAAATGTCATTTGAAGACAGTTAAAAGCTATATTAGTATGCTCACAGCCTTAGGCATATATAACCAGGGAGGGGATATTAGGGGTTAGGGATGGGGTAAGGGGTTAGGATTATCACCTCCCTGATACAACAAAGTTTCTGGGGTTTCGTCATCTCCACCCTATTCAGGGGTCCCATGAGTCGTCCTCGGTCACTTCAGGGGAGGGACAGGTCCACTCCCGGTAAAGCCTTTGTGGGGGACCATTCCACATTCAAGAAATCACTTAATGATGAGAATTTATGAACATGTGATCAATTCAAAGGTTTACTAAAGAGAGCACCGCTTTGCATTTAAGCCATTTTTCATAAAAATTGTTCAAGGGAAATGGTGTCATCCCCTTCACTATACTCTGCCCTAAATAAGTAACCTTCACTAACAAGTTACGAGAATTTTTCCAACATATGATCAGTTCAATGTTTTGCCAAAGACTGCACCATTTTACATAGAAGTCACCTTTTATGAAAAATTTCTCAAAGGGGTCACCCCTTTGTAGACCTCTTTCCAAGGCGGTGCCAACTGTCCTTGGTTCATTACTATGATTACCAAATTTAAATACTCTCGGACTGGCTCATTAACTGACCGTAATTGGAAAAATGACATAGAATCATCATTCTCCAGAAATTCTTTTCTTGCAAAAGTGCCCTGTTGACATATTATTGACAGGGACAATTTACGTAAAATGGAAATAGTATCTTTTCGAATCAAAGTATATGGAAACACATTAAAAAGCAAAAATTAAGGTCAATGGGGGGGGGGGGATGAAAATGATACAAATCTGTCACCATTTTTGCACGTTGACGTCATTAGAACGCAGCAATAAGCATGAAGTATTAAATTTCGCCATATACTGACCACAAACAATTACATTTTAATATGTTTTTAATCTTACTATTCGCAAAATGGGGCTTATTTTAATGCACACTCACCCAATCTTATTGGTCCTGTATTTGTATTTGGGTCCTGTGCTATATATAGTGACTGAAGGGCTGCAGGACAGTAGCTTGGACGAGGGGAGTGCCCGCATAAATTTTCGCCCCAAGAAAGGCTTGGAAACAACACTTCTACCTTAACATATCTTCCTAGATGAAAATACGTTGCCCCTCCATCACCTTGTCTGGCCTTGGGCCTTTTGGAATGTACCACTAATAGAAACAGGGCACATGGGTTGTAGAACCATTGGGGGGGGGGGTTAGATGCTGGGGCAGTTTTATTTCATTAACGAATGGTTAGAGGACTAATAGGGACCAATTTGCCCCCGTGGCTGACGTGTATTACTCCTGCACCTATAGTATATGTAAGTCAAAAGAGGAGTACATATCCTGCACCTGTTATGAAGGTGTAGGACTAACAGAATTTAGATTTATTTCATTCATTTATCCATTCGTCAATATTAATCGACAATGTTTTTACAAATAAGCGTTTCCATAATGTACAAAGTGGCATTATTGTTTCCGATATTTCAGATCATTTTCCTATTCTTAACATGTGTAAAGTAAACGTTTAGCAATCGCACTTGAAGGAAAATAGTTTCTCCCATAATACTAGTGTTAAAAATATCCTAAGATTGAAGCAGGAGCTCTTAAATAATGATTGAACAGATGTTATGTGCGATCAAGATGCCGATTCGGCTTACAGCAAATTCTCTGGTTTTCTCAAGGAAACTTTTCAGCGATGTTGTCCTTTAATCAAACGTTCTAAGAAAGTTAACTGTTTAAAGTCTCCTTGGATAAGCAAAGGTATCTTGAAATCTATCCGACACAAAAGTAAGTTGTTCTCTCAGCTTAAAGTTACTCATTCTCAAAGCGACAAAGCAAAGTATACTCATTACAAGAATGTCCTCTCTATATTGTAATTAAAAATGCAAAGAAAATGTATTATGATGGTCTGATTGAGCGTAAAAAAGATAACACTAGTGAACTTTGGAAGATCCTAAACAGCATCATTGGTAAATCAAAACGTGAAAATTCTCCGTCTAGGTGTGAGAACTTTGTTATTGATGATGATAATTGTGTTACAAATAAATCCAGCAATTATTTTATGTTTGATGCTAAGAATTTATCAGATAAGCTCCCTTTAAGAAACACTGATCCTCTTATAGGTGTAAATAGTATGGAGGATTCTTTCATGATTTTCCCTACAACTGCTAGTGAGATATCTGCCCTTATTCATGGTTTTAAGGATGGGAAAAGCCCCGCCTATGATGGTACCACAAATACCGTTCTTAAATATATAAGCGATGCTATTGCATTCCATTTATCGCACATTGTTAACCGATCCTTCTTAAGTGGTGTGTTTCCATCTGAATTTAAACTTGCCAAAGTTATCCCAATTTTCAAGTCAGGTGACAGTCAAGTGTTTTCTAATTATAGACCTGTTTCCCTCTTATCTTCTGTCTCTAAAATATTCGAACGCCTTATGTTTAATAGACTTATTAATTTTCTTGAAAAACATTCAGTTTTAAATGCCTTTCAGCATGGTTTTCGTGAAAACCACTCACCTGATACGGCAACCTTGGACTTGATAGATATGATTTCCTCGGGGCTGGATGACAAACACTCTACAACTGGTATTTTCCTCGACCTTTCCAAGGCTTTTGATCATGCAATTTTATTAAGGAAGTTCTATGCTTATGGCATTCGGGGTAATGCTTACAACTGGTTTGCTAGCTACCTATCAAATCGGGCCCAATGTGTTTACTACAACAGCGTGTCTTCTTGTAAAATTAAGGGTTAATCAACGCTGGCCCGTGCATTAAGTAGAGGATAATGCACGATCGGGGGTTAATGCAAGCGATGCACCAGGGCGCAGCCCGAGTGCATCTAGCGATAGCATTAACCCCCGGAGTGCATTATCCTCTATTTAATGCACGGTCCAGCGTTGGTTAACCCTGTTCATTCATACACAACAAGATTTTGATGAAAAAAGACGAAAAAGAAAGAAAATCTGTGTTTGTAGATAACCACATTTTTATTAAAATCAAACCCCGAGTAAAGATGAGACGTATTCACAACCATTCAAAACAACATTCTTGCGCAATTAATAAAGTAGGCCTACTATTTAACAAAATAAATTCAATAACAATATTCATAAATCATGAAATGAAATAACGATGTAACTAAATTTGGATAAATATGTTCTCGTTTAAATTCTTCAACATTAGAAAACAGGAAAAAAGGAACAGTTGGTAACATTCTAAAAATAAATGATCCATGGCAACACTCCTTAGTAACGGCGAATTTGTGTCACTGCACAGGGCTGGTGTACAATGTTCTAGCCTTGGCCTATCACGTTGTATACGCATGAGGTCTACGTACGAACGTACGTGTATTCAGTGGCCTACCCGCGCCTATCCACCTGCTTCATTGTAGGCCTATATGCGTAAACAGCGCGGTCTTTTCAAAATTGTTCGTCATTTGTACAAGCCCTAACGGACCTGTTAAGGTATTCTTTAGCTTTAAAGTTGCTTCAAATTTTGGATTTTGTCTAGGGTAAACTACTGATTTTGGACATAAACAGTTACAGAATTTTGGAACGTACATTTGGAGAAAAGTTTGGACATGTTAGAGGTCTCAGTCCTAACAGCAGAAGTAACGTTGATATCGTTCGAAGATTCAGTGGTTGACAAGCAGCCTTCATGTACTCTAACGTTACGGAGGCTTAGGCGTAGGCTATTTGACTGTGATTTACCGTGTGCGGACCCTTTGCCTGTGAGGGTTTCATGCAAGATATGCGAACAAAAACGTTTCTGAGAAATGGAAGCATCTTGGCAGTAGCTTTGGATGCTGTTTTCGTTTCTGTGTCCACTCATGGCCATAATTACACGTGTTTCAATGCCAGCGTTACTGAGAGCTGTGATAGTTGTGGCCCGAATACTGTGATTTGTGTACTTCTGACTCAACTTTGCCTTTTCAGAAATCTTCACCATCATATTTCCCAGTGTATTTACGCCTATTGGTGTGTTGGTGTACCATACTTCGTCTGATTCCAGCACAGATGATTTGGGCCGTTGAAAAAGGTACTCGCATTTTGGATTTAGTTTACTCAAGTACTTTTTGATCGCCTGTACAGGACACTTTTCATCATTGGTTGCGTACATGCGGTTTTGGGATTGGAAATCGTCTTGTAGGTCACCTGGATGATTCTTAGTCGCTTCGTTGAATTTCAGGAAGACGTATTCGTTGTTTTCGTCGTCCAAACCAAAGCCAAAAGAAGATTTTTTAAGAGAACGCAGACCTTCTCGACCTGGACGACAAAAGTGATACTCCAGATAAAACCATACAAGATTCAACAGCGAAGAAGGGTTATCCATGGATAAAACTTTGCTGTCAAACATAGCTTTAAGGTCACCTTCAGATATGGCTGGTTTGGGACTACTCACGTCAAGGCCTTCCCTCTTGAATTTCTTCAGCATACCAAGAAATACGTTGTTTGCACTCTGAAATTCTCTGTCCCTAAGAATGTTCACCTGACGGTTGTACGGAGCCCCTGTCAGATGGCGATGGATTGCAGCCCTCAGTCCTCTGTACGATTTGATTGCATAAGGACTTCCATCTTGTTTTCGGACTTCCCCGTAAAATCGACGAAGAAGAGAGGCCAATTCCGGCACATCAAGTTGTTCAAAATCTGTTGAATAGGCTTTCGCTTGACACCATTCTGAAATTTAGAAAGGTAAGAAGACTGTACTTAGGCTACCACTGACAGTTAGCCCTGTTCTAGTTAATTGTAGACTACCCGAAATAGCCAACGTAACTTAAACTATGCTTAGGCCCGGCCTAACACCCAAAGTTGTCTTTGGTCACCCCAACAGAAGTTCTCTTCTCGTGCATTCATATCTTGCACCAGCAAAGTATGGGCACCCTAACCTTCAGCTGAAAATGCATTTTAGGCCGAATTCCACCATAGCGAACAGTATATAGGCATAGATTTGAGTATTAGGTGGGTGGAGTGGGACGTACTTAAGACGGTCACTATAGGCCCAGGCCGTATGCCTAGGGCCTAAGCTAAAGTAAACTATGGATTGTATGGTCCATTTAGAAAAAAACAAACCTTTTAAGAGTTTAACTCCCCATTTAGTGGACTTCTTCGTCGATTTCTCATTTCTTCCTTCACCAATGTCATCCAGGTCCTCCTCTGCAAGGTTTGCAAATCTCGCAGCATTTTCCTCTGTTTCCATATCATCTAATGTCGTTAGATCGAAATTTAAATCGAAAGATATTTCAGCCATTTTTGAGATTTGGATTAAAAGCTGACATACGCGCTAGCAGACGACAAAACACTATGTCGATGTTAGTACAGTATTACTGTATTCATCCGCCGGTGATTTTACTCTTAATTTACCGTGCGTTTATCCTAGGATAACGCACGGTCACCTGACCGTTATGGACCAATAGGAGTCGAGGATTTTTACTAAGTATGAATGAATAAAGCCTAATGTAGGTATGCCTCGAGGTTCCATACTAGGATCGTTATTATTTTTGTTATATATCAACAAAATTCATGTGTCGTCATCAATAGCTAAATTTGTTTTATTTGCTGACGACACTACTGTTCTATTCGAACAGAAAACACTTCATGAAGCTATCGTTGAGGCAGAAACTGAGTTTTGTAAAATTTATCACTGGCTTAATGCAAACAAATTATCACTCAATATTTCTAAAACCAAAGTTGTGATATTTGACTTCAAAATTTCTAATACCGCTAACGTTTACCTGAATCTTGCAGGAACCCCTGTCTCCCCCTCTAGTAGTTTCTCGGAACTATCATTGGCAATAAATTAAGCTGGAATGATCATATTTTGAATGTTAGTAAAAAAGTAGCTAAGTCAAGTGGTATCTTATATAAAATGAAGAATTTTATTTCCCAAAGTACATTGGTTACACTTTACAATGCTCTAATTCTGCCTCATATTAATTATAATATTTAGCATGGGGAAACACTTGTAAAACATATTTGAATAACTTGTTTTATATGCAGAAAAGAGTTGTGAGGAATATTCAAAACGCTCATTTCATACCGCTCCTATTTTTATAACTGCTAATATTTTACC
This sequence comes from Holothuria leucospilota, assembly GCA_029531755.1. Taxonomy (NCBI): domain Eukaryota; kingdom Metazoa; phylum Echinodermata; class Holothuroidea; order Aspidochirotida; family Holothuriidae; genus Holothuria; species Holothuria leucospilota. The sequence continues at coordinate 960,025 of CM055976.1, read as the reverse complement.
TGTTCGTGATCTTTATAAGTATCAGTTTGGCATCTTCATGTTTAAATTTCACAATGGACTTCTGCCCCCTACTTTCAATGCTTTCTTTACCTACAACAACGCTCTATATAGTTATAATACCCGTTCTAGAAGTAATTTCCATGTTCCCCGTTCTCGAACAAAAGTTAGTCTATCTCAAACTCGTACGTGTGGCGCAACCCGATGGAATTCATTGCCCAGTGAAATCACAAGCAAAAGAACTAAAGAAGTATCTTTTTGGTTCATTGGCCATTGGCATATAATTGTATTTGGTTATCTTTGATGAGTGCAGCTTTATTCTGTATGTTTGTCTACCTCTGTGTTCCCTTTCTCTGCCCTACTTTCTCCGATATTTTTTGTATTTCTTTCACTTGTGTTTTTCTTTAAGGGGCCAGACTCGAAAAGTTCTGTTTATTTCTGGCTCCTCTTCCCATCACTAATTACCGTTAATTTTTCAGTTGCTTGTTTCCATTCTAAAATAAGTTGTAATATATTCTGTATATGTACTGAAATACTTGAGATGTTGTTTGATGATGGTAGAAATAAATTGAACTGAATACCAGTATAAATGTAAAAATCATGAATAGGAGTAATAAAGTACATTTACAGGAAAAATAATTAGAAAATTAAGGTCCAGGTGTGACCCACATGTGGTATATAAGACCAAAGCAATGGGCGTAGGACCAACGGTCGCGTTGATTAATTATTGCAGGGTTAATGAGCTGTGACACGCGCTGATTAATTATTGTAGGGTTAATGAGCTGTGACACCAATGCTATGTTAACCGAGGGAATGTAGGAATAACGAGCTGTTTTACACTAAGACCAGTGGGGACTATGGATTTACGACCAATGAACCAATGGACCATGGCTGTGGAACCAATGGGATAATTTTATGGTTACGTTGTTTAGCCATATATATACACTGAAACCAGATGGGACCTAACATGGACTTATTGGCAACTTTATGATATCTGCCTAACTGCCTGCTTGGCTCTCTAGGCAATTCCCATTCCGACAATGCCCTGCATTGAAAATTCCCACCCTGGGATACTTTTCACGGGGACAATTGAACAATTAGGCCGTTTCTCCTGGGAAAATCTTCAACAATCTAACTAACTCATTGTACTTGAGTCATTTGTCCGCAGCAACTGTCGTCCATAGAAAGTTGTCCAAGTGGTGTTCGTCCAAGGTTGGAAAACTCCAGAGTGAATTGTCCGGGGATACATGTCCCAGGAAAAGAAGTTATCGGAAGGGGTTGCTCTGAAAGTTGTCCGGAAATCATTGTTCACAGAAGTTTGTTCATATAACTCTATTATATTGAGAGGAGAACCCTATTGTTTTCAGTGTCGGGGCTGAATTTTTATACCATACCAAAGATAAAATTATAGAGAACATTTGTTTTTACACAAGCATAACTGTTACAGTTCTAATTTGAATTACGTAATTATGAACACGTTTAAAGAAGCTGTGACTATAGCATGATTAGAAATACTACACACTTGGCTTGGTCTTTGATGGCAAAGTGGAATAGTGTTCGGTTTCTCACACAGCACCGTCCGGGTTCGAATCCCTTCAAAGACACAAAGACACTTTCTTTTTTCACTTTTTGTTTTCGGTGAGGTTCAAGGGTCATGTGAGGTAAGCAGAGTTCAAATTGTGAAAACATCGTTAAAAATGATATATTCAAGAAGCATAAATTTGAGGGATAAACCTCGGTGCAACAAAGCACCCGGCAAGGAATCACTAAGCATTTGGGCTTTCTGGTTGGGAAGATGAAACACGCAGCTAAAAAATTGATCATCTCCATACATGTTATACGTTGTTCAAATTTGTTGGAAAGGTAGTCCACACAATAAAACGCAGTTTGTTCATGTGCATAGTCATATAATTGTGTGATGGCGTTTAGACCCGTATGTATGCTCGTGTAGACGGGGCTTTATATAAATAATGTACGTGATTACTGTTGTTTAATAGTTAAATTGTAAATCGTTTAAAATGGAGGAAATAATATGTTATTCAAGAAATTATGCATGTATAGTATGCTTAATTATTTTCTTGCGTCTTATAAACTAGAGAACTGCCACACAAATGAAACTTGCAATTAATATACTTTATACTTAGTCCCAAGCTCACGTTTCCTCTTTGCCAATATCCTTGTCCCCTTCTCCTTCGACTGTCCCTCATGAATGTGCGTCTGAATCAGATACCCTCGGTCTCACAACGGGCTGCAACTCGAACCATCTATAGAGTCAATGAACGAAGCTTAAACTTGAAATAATATAGAATTTCCCTATGAACATTATTTTCAATTAAAAGGCTCATACTTCCTATCCCATTCATTATTTTGTCGTTACATTTATCACATCTTCAACTGCAATATTTTACTGAAATAATGTTTTGCGTTACCTTTTAGGCTTCCAACGAATCAATCCCCAAAGTGCCTTAATTACAAATGTAAAAGAACGAAGTGGTACTCACACTTGACATGAATCTATGAATGTAGAATATTACATCTCAACCGTCAATACAATGGAGATACGATTATTAATCTACAGGAACGTTGCCGACATGGTGTGGCTCGATTTGCCACACCCTGGTTATTGGAACAGGCTTGCTTCAAGGTGGCTTGTATTCCACACCCATGCAACTTACAGCGCGCAAACCAAGTACTCTCTTAACTACAATCTTGGACAAAACTCGTTGGGACACCCCCGCTCCCCTTCACAAAATTAAAGTAATTTACCAGAAATAAGTTAAAAGGTACTTGAATGTATATTCATTTCACCTTTATAACGCAGTAACTTTCATTTGAGTGGCTGAAACTATGCAGAAAACATGCCATACATGCTAATTTGACGAGACCGGGGGTGAAGGCTAAGTTAACCAAACGGTCTACCATTTGTTTTGAGAGCAAATTTGAAAGCAAAATGTAAAGAAATTGAGTCGGCTAAAAGAAGGCATAATAGATACGTCATCAGCTTCATGTAACATGAAAAAATGTTGTCATAGGCTTCAAATTCGCTTCAAAATTTGTCTAAAACCAGCCCTAATCAACGATCTACCATCGTTATAATAAAAAGCTTGGCTTGCAGTTCTGCTTTTAACATTTCATGGTAGATCGTGGCGCTCTTTCAGTTAAAATCTTGCCTTCTTACCACTAGTTTGCAATAGCAGTGAGACTCTTCGATCTATCCATGAAAGAAATTGTTTCGTTTTTCGTCTTACAACTTAAGAAGAGTTGTCATCCTCCTTTTAATTTGATAAAAAAAGCAACGCATATGGCTGCCATAGACATCGTTACGGAACGTAAACATTTCTGCCTGGCATTCCCTGCGAATACCTGAAACAGTCTATCCATTATGATCTCGCCAACCAACAATAAATCAGTATAAACAAATAAACAAAACAACACATTAAAACAAATTTAAATTATACTTTCATTTGGCTAAAATCCTCAGGCCTGTAAGCCTCCGAAAAAGTGTACTGAATACAGCTGCTCGGAAAATTAACCATTTTTCTATTGAATTTGTTCTCGTACTAATTCGCTCACTTAAAACTCAGACAATCTTGGACAAAACTCGTTGGGACACCCCCGCTCCCCTTCACAAAGTTGACCATTTTCACGGCATACAGTCATTCTCTCTGCGCAACTTTGGAAGGGGGAGCGGGGGCTTCATGTAAACCTGGGAACGGAGATTCAAGAATAGTGACAAAGCGTCCCAACAGTTTTGTCCAAGATTGTAGCTCTTACCAAACACGGAGACTCACTATTCCCTATAGTCATACAAACACAACAGAATACACCTGCCTATAGGCTCAGGGGTTATTCCCGTTCGGAATTTTACTCCCTAAAGCCCTCTTCCCACTCTTCCCACATTCACGATTTTTGGAACGGTAGAGCACGATTTTTCAAAGTGGAAAAATCTTGATGTACGGGAGTAATTCATACTCAAAAACTCAGGGTTAATCGAGTTTTTAAGTCTTATCAAGACGATATCAAGACGCCGTCAAGATGCAGTACGACGGTAGTGCGAAAATGTTACGACAGTGTTACGAATTATGACGGTAGAGTTGCGGCATTGTCAAGATTTGTCTTGTTCAAGTCGTGCTAGCCGCAGTACCAGCGTAGTGGCATCGTATCATCACCGTAGTGAAGTCTTGGCTTGCCGTATTCTGGCCATTTCGAATGAATACGACTCCGTCGAGACACACCACGACGTCACGACGACGTTACGACTGTCATACGTGCTGCTGCGGTGGAACACGATTTTTTTCCATAGCTACGGTAAAGCAAGATTTTTTTGAACATTCCAAAAGAATCGTGTTGCTTCACGGTGGCGGCACGAATCACTACGGTGTGCTACGGTGAACCACGATTGGCCACGAGCATGTGTACGACGTCGTTGCGATTGCGAATAATTGAAAATTCGTGCTGTACCGTAGCAAAAATCTTAAACGTGGGAAGGGGGCTTAATCATATGCGAAATTACAGAAAATACTCAGGAAAATACTTGTGAACGAAGCATATTTATCGCTACCTTAAAAATAAGAATGAACCCTCATATAAGGTCAATTGTGACAGGGACTTTAGGCCCCACCCTTAAGCCTCCATCCCGATTCCTACGCCTGTGCTTGGTATGCAGCACAAACTTGGAAAACAATACAGAAATGTAGGCAAAATGATATTCCGTACTCAACTAACATCCTACGTTAAAGGATGTTAATTCAATGCCCCACCAGTTACTACACAAGACACTTTTCCAGCGTCCAGCCCACAGTCCACTCAGAACAGACATTTTTGTGAAGTAACTTCTATTAAAATTGTGGGCGATAACAACTGACTTTTATGTCAAAGAGATCTCCGTCACTGTAAGTTATGCACTGCTAGGTCAAAAATATCACAATTTGATTGTTCTTTTTTCTAATTTGACCCAGATTCCCAGACTAAGGCTGGTCGATTTGATGATGCATGGGAATTGTGAAGGGGGCTATAGATTAATGATAGTAGGGTTGCACGAGGCTTTGGAACGATAATATCACATAAGCTGTAATAATGGGGAACTACTACGTCGCTACGGGTGAGCGAAGGGTACTGAAAATGCCTTTGAAACGCAATTTAGTAATCATCCAAAGTCTAACGCCCTTATCGTAAGCTTTTCCTAGTAGAACAAGGAGCTCATAGCTCTGTATATTTTTGGATAAGTGCTATATTTATTTGGGGAAAAGTGGGGGCAAGAAAAAATCTGAGGTGACCCATTCCCCCTTATCACGTTATAATTAACAGCACACTTGCGCTCAACATTTTTGACTTATTTATACCTTACAACTGTTTAAAATGGGTTAAATTTGTCACTAATAAATAACAAATAAAAATATAATAACGATAGTTATTGAATGTCAATGCCTTTCAAACTATTTAATGTGCCGAGACACTTATCTTAAAGTTATTGGGGGCCTGAAAGGTACCTCGGCTCCCTCAATTAAATTATTGGGCCCTGCTGCCCCCTTGGTCCCCCGCTTCCTAAGCCCTTGTATGACTGCTGGGATGCCCAAAGATGTCAGGCTGTAAAGGGGACGTGCCAACGTGCAGACTACTGTGCCACCTCCCCGATTGAGCAAATTTCTTGCCCAAATTATACTAGAGACAAGCAGTGACACCAGCACGTGTCATATAGGGCAAGTGCACGATATCCCATCGGAAATTTAAAATGATGCCAAACAAGTCTTAGTAAACGATTTTTATCCAAGGAGGGGAGGGGAGGGGAGGGGGGCGGTAAGCGGGAGAATGTTTCTAAAAATGAATGATTGACGTAGTTTAATTGTTTTGTGTTTTCTATAACGAATCTTTCAAAAACTTCCAAAAATTTCGCACCTTCACCTTCAGTTTAATTCTTTTTCATTTTCTTCTTCAAAACCATCTCAAACTGGTTCCATTCAATGTGTGACATTTCAAGTGCTCTTCTTCAAGGCGTGATTATGAAAGAGTAATTCTTTTTAATTTGAGAAGGAGAGCAATTCCTTCAGAGTTACATTAGTTTTTAAAATGATAATTTTATTTGGGGAAAAATTAGTGTTCTCTAGCGGATACAAAGCATTGATAAATTAAATCAGACTTATCTTCCTGACAGACTTAGTCAGGAAACTGAAGTGCCACGAAGGACTGAATCCAAATTGTACTATGAAACATGTCCTAAATGGAAAATTTCGGTGAGCAAATGTTGCCATTCGACAGAGCTCACCCAATAAACCATAACAAAAACAAAAACCCTTATTACGACAAAAAGCATTTTCTGAAAACTTAATGTACATTTCGCGCCCCATGCCAGCTTCCAAATTTTGAAATAGCCTGAGATTCGGTCCTGGACCTCATCAGATGCTCTTTGAATCACTTTTATGAATTCATTAATATCGAATTTCATAAAATATGTAATACTATAAAAAGCAGTTAACAGGGTAACTGAAATCGACTTTTCCTGACCTTAATCTGTGATTTTGCGACAGCTTCCCAGGCCTCGCCCACTGCACCATCACCTGGGCTCCGAACCTGGACCCAACAGGGACCTTAACGCAGACCCTTGGACCCACACGTTCAATATCGTGCTTCGCGGTCGTGGTGCACTTTATATTTCCCTTAATACCGTGCCCTACTCGAAAATTTCTGGATCCATGCTTATCATAAATTATTATGCAGTGTAAAGTGGCTCTGCAAGTTTGCAGCAAGTCCCCTAGTAGTTTTGATTGTGTGACTGTCAAGATAAAAAAGTAGGAAAAGAGACGGTGCTACTCCTCACATCGGATTCCATGACTCTTAAGTCTTGACGTCCCCATCGTTCCCCATCCCCTTCCCAGTGAATTATCCCAGGGCATCGCAATACTCCCGGCGGCCAGTACAAGGACCAGGTTGACAAGTAGGTACTGATCAAAGCCAACCGCCACCACAGCTGGCACAAAGCGATGAGATTTATTTGGTTTATAAAATGCTTTCTAGATCGCAGGAAGTAAGCATTTCCCACTAGCTTTAAGTGCGTCAAGAAGGGTAAGGGGCAAGATCACCCCTGATTATGCCGGGAAGCCCCGCCAGCGTAAGAGATCTTTCCATCTGCAGAGAAATCTTGCCCAAATTTTCAAACCTTACTCCGTTTGAAGTTTGCCAGTGTTAAACGGAATTTGGTGATCCTTTGCCCGAAAAAATGTTGGGTGAAATTACCTCCCCGGCTTTGCCCACGTACGTCAAGGGGTTCGAAGGTTTGGTGAAGACGTTATTAAATTTGTGCATCTTATACGTTGTGATAAAAAGGTGGCGCTTGTCAACATAGACAGGTAATGGAGAATGGGCTGTAGAATTGATGTCGAGGCAATGTAAGGATGTTGAAGATGTTCTGTATGAGCTGTATTTGGGCGACGCGACTGAGATTACCATCGTCTTAACACAAGACGTAATGAGTCACCTTCCAAACCTTTGAGCAGGTGAGCTGGGGATACACTCTGGCCCTGGTGTTTTCAGAAAATGAGAGGATTTTATTTGTTACTGAAATTACCACGTACAATGCTGCGAATGACAAAAATGATGGCAACAGATGCATTTAAAGCCCATAGCTTCCAGAGTCCTGAGGGGACCCTGGACCCCGCTGTATGGGTTTTGCGTTGGGCACTCGCAGCGCAAACGTGCCCCTCATTCAGTGAAAAGTCAAATATTCAGATACTGTTCATTTTGACACAATGAGTGGTTTCTTAGAGGAAATGTTGTTGAATTCTTTTAGAGGAATGTTGGTGACTCAAAACACAGGTTTCTCTTAGTAAATTTTCGGACACAGGAAGCTGTCTATTCAGGAAGTCATCCACAGGTCGCAGCTGTCGAGCAGAGGTGCAGCCAGTGGCGGCACCGGAGCGTGAGACAGAGGGATGCTGATGCGTATGGTTTGCTCCCAAAATTTCAGGATATCTGTAAATATCAGATTAGACTGAAGAGTAGCCAGCGATTTGTGCTGTCTAAGAGTAGGGGACGACACCCTACACTCTTTGAGAAATTTCTGTCTGTGCAAAGTGGCTTGAATGCAAAATGGTGTTGTCTTCGGTAAAGCTTCGTAAAGCGTTGGATTGATTTTATGTTTAGGAATCCTCATTACTTAGTGATTTTTTCCTATTTTGGTAGGGTGTAATTGAAGGATATGTTGCCTAACGGGGAGGAAGACACCTCTAACCTTTGAGAAATTTTTCTTGTCCTAGGTTTTTCTAGATCCAAAATGGTATTATCTTTGGTGAAGCTTTGGGCTGTTTACATGATCTGAAATTTTAATTATTTACTGAACTTTTCGGCTGTGGCATGGCACCCCTACAAGGCTGGTAACCTGTGCAGGCTTCTCCCTAGCGCTCTTAGTACGCAACTGGGGGAGCCAGGCACCATCGGTTGGCGCGCAGCCGTATCGTAGATCTTGCAAGAAAATGTTCGGTCGGAATGTCTCCCAGATAAAGAGGGCGGATTTTAGATTTCATACTTTAGAAACAAATTTAGATTTCAAAAAGAAAAAGTTAGATGTGATTTAAATGGAAAATGCTGCCCCCCAATTGAATAAGTGTACCGGGGTATCCTATTTCATGAATGGCTGTTGAGAATCATATGGCAATATGTTCTCATTGAATTGTGAAATTCACGTAAAGACCAACTCCTTGGTTTACCTTGAATATGCAATATTTATGTTTTAACATATCAAGAAAGATACTTGAAGTTAATAAGAGGACATTTGTGAGATTTAGCTGTTGTTTCAAAATAAGCTTCCGAAGACTGCTCATGCCGTTTAAATTCAAAGTTACACTTTACAAGCAGTTGTGGAGTGATGAAAGGTAACCATAGGCTACTTTATTTTTAGCCAGCGCATTTGCTGGTGTATTCAAACGTTGTATCTTGTAGGAGGAATAGAGATCATTCGTCAGGAAGAGAAGCCCACAAAAGGACGCGTCCACGGCGGGAGGTCAAAGGGAAAATTGTGGGAAAAAGGAACCCTTATACGAGATTTCCCAGGTTCTGGGAACCTTGAAGTCATAATTTGGAAAGTGAAATTTTCATCTTTTCAGTATTTTTTCCTCAAGTACCAAAACTTTCGTTTACGGTTTGGAAATCTCGGGAGGGGGCAACTTCCCCTTGCCAACTGCAGACTACGGACCTGCTTTCGTAGAAATCACTTCCCAGGGCAAGGATAGGAAATTACGACACTCTGAGGCATGATCCAGGATAGGAAAGATATTTAGCCACTTTATGCATCACATCAATCGTGGAAAGTTATTGGTAAGTCTCTTTAAGGGAGGGAAACAATATCGCACTCGAGAAATTTATGGCTCGAAATAAAGAATATGTCATCCTTTTTTCCAGGGAAATATGCACCGTACCCCACCCCACCCCTAGGCAAAGCTATAGTTTATATTATTTTGTTCTGAAAGGTATTATTCCAGTTCCTTATGTAATTTTGTTGGCAGTTTTGGGGGATTTGACAAACTATATATTTTGAAAAAGTCATGTTGACCTGGGTCCGAAAATGAATGTTGCGATTTGCACAAACTCCACTTTGGCAACCATTTTATTATTTTTTTTTTCAGAATGGTGGGCGTGCATCAAATTTCAGCCATATCTCGGGATCCGAGTGACCTCGAACTTTGATTTTGAAGGCTTAACCTGTTTTCAAAGACCCCAAAGATACTGTAGTGGTTTCCAGATCAATAAGTAAGAGTTGTCTCGAAACCATTACTGGGCGGCCATGTTGGGTTTTCAAAATGGCCGCACAATGAAATAATATATATTACAATGATAAGGAAAATAATCATTTAAACTACGTTTGACACAGTAACTCGTAATATAAGTCCATATTCCTTGATAAATAATCTAAACCTATTTCTGAGTAGTTCTCAGTGGCGTAGCCGGGGGGGGGGGGACAGGGGGGGGGGGCGAGTTGCCCCCTCTGAAAAATCTTGGGGGAAATTTTGAAAGTGAATATATGGTGAAATTTGTGCATGATCTGGTAAAATTCTAAATTTCTCAACCAGTACACTTTACTTATTTAAAAGTATATGCCACACTGGCACAACCAGTCCTCATTAAGGTTTTCAGAGATGGAATGATGACACCATGCTTATAGATGTACTAGTTATGTTTTACTACCGTATCTGTTTTATACAGCATGGGATCTCTGGGCCTCTGACAAGGGACTCTGTCCTTTTACTGTATACTTCCAATGTTTCTTGATAATTAAAGCGGCAGCATTGTGGTATATGCAGTTTGTTACAATGGGTCAGTGGTCAAGTGCTATACTCTGCTACAAGGGCAGGTCCTCGTAAAATTTGGACTGATTGTGGTGAATGTGGTGAACTGATGAAAGGAAAGGTGTACAAGGGTTCACTTAATTACTGTACTTCACCCATTGTGATTCTGATCTACCAGTAGGACTCAAGAAAAATTCACCAAGACCTGAAGACAAGCAAGATAAAAAAAGCTTCCTAAAAAAATAGGAATTCTTGGTGATGTATTCAGTTTACATTTAGCACCAAATGTGGCACCATTTTGCATCTAGCCCACCTTATATGAGCAAAAATTTTCAAAAGGGGAGGGGGAGACCCCCTCCCCTTAGACCCCACCCCCAGGACAGCGATCATTTACATCAGCCAGGTCAGAGGGAAGCACCCGGACAAAAATTTGGACCTGCGGAGAACACTGATTATTAGGAAGCAGATCACTAATTGGGGGAAATCTTGGTGCTCTTGCCCCCCCTGACAAAAAACCTGGCTACGCCACTGGTAGTTCTGTCAGGATCCAGGTCATCCAAGATGGCGGAAAATAGAAAAATGGCCGCTAAGTAATATTTAAAATATATAACAATATAATGAGGAAAATAATCACTAAAATATTTCTGGTACAGTATGTACTCTGAACATCCTTTCATACATGTCCAAACATTTTTATAAGCTATTGTGTTTAACTTCTGGTCAACCAGGATAGCAGAAAAAATAAAATGGCCACCGATATGATAAATATAAGATATTGTAATAATAAGGACAATACTCATTAAAATTAGTTTTGAAGCAGTGGCTCCTAATTTCTGTCCCTATTTTGCAACAAATATCCAAATTTTTTTTTTCTGAACTGTTCTTTTCAAATTCAGGTCAACCAAGATGGCCGAAAAACCGAAAAGGCCGCCTATGTAATATCTGTAGGCTATACTATAATAATGAGGAAAATACTGTATTCATTAAAATAGTTTTGACGCAGTTGCTCTTAAAATCTGTCCATACTGTATGATAAATATTCAAAAAGATATTTTTCCGAACTATTCTGTTAGATTCAGATCGACAAAGATGGCCGAAAAAACGAAATGACTGCCCACATAGGGAAAGTAACGTTTTAATTAATTGTTATTTTTCTTTATTTTCGTTATTCCTCCCTTTGTTGACCTACATCCTGACAGAAAAGTAAAAAACAATGTAATACGTATCAATTTTAAACTTACATTACGTGCAAATGAGTGGACAATATATTAAATGATGATGATGATGACGACGACGATGATGATGATTGCCATTTTCGCTTTTAAGCAGTACTGTTTGACTTGGATCCCTGATATGAATGTTTAGAAAGATAGGTTTTGAATATTTATCATAGAAGATGAACAGATGTTAAAAGCAAATGTGTCACAAACCTTTTTAATGGTTATTTTCCTTGTAATTATAATATACTGAAATTATTACACTGAAGGTAATTTTCTTTTTTTTCCGCTACCATCGTTGACCTAAATTCCAACAGAAAAGTTCTAAAAAATCAGTTTTGAATATTCATCATAAAAATGAACACATAATAAGCGTTGTTGTATCAAATATATGTTTTAAAAGTTATTCTCCTTATCATTATTTAATAAGAATAATTATAATTTTTGCAGCCATTTTGGTTTTGGCAGCCATTTTGGAAGAGTGTTTTCTATCATCCCGTTGATTTCATGTCCAGTGAACCATAACGTTTCCTAAAAATGTTGGACTGGAGGGTTGTGGGGGTGCTTTTAAAGTGCATCTGGCCAGGCCCGTAGCCAGACAAGGTGCTGAAGGGGGGAGAAAATGTTTCCAGAGGGGGCGAAACATACTAAAATGCATTACGGCAATGCTAATTTTTGATCATCTAGGGGGCGAAAAATTTTCCAAGGGGCCCATGGTATCTGTAGGTTTGGCTCTCAGAATCAAGTTGGGTGATATTCCAAAGCTGAAAATTTAACTGATAAAAGTTGGATTTATAACAAAAAGGTCTGCAGAAGATTTGAAACTTCCCACAAGAGGGCCACATTTATTCTGGTCAGGTTTAGCTTGTTAATGTTGTAATCACAACATTCATAACTCTCCAAAATGTAGGATTACCCTCCGGAGTCAAATGTCGGTGTCAAAAGCACTACAATGAACTGAAAACATTATTGATGCAGGAAAAAAACTTAAAAATGAAGGTGTAGCCCTATCATGATAAAGCTGAAAATTAAGCTCAGTACACCGTTTCCACGATAACCAGATTGATAATCCGAGATGAGCGCCTAACAATCGCATTGAGGTACATCTATCATATCACAACATTATTCAGAGCAACTGTAAATGTATAGGTTTAGCCTCCATAATCAGATTTTCATGTCATCTAGATGCTGTAATTAAACTACGAGTCGTTTACGTGACGGCCGTTTTAGACGTACAAGATGGTCGCACGATAGGGGCTTTGGGGTCAGGTCCAACTTCCGGTACTTGACTTTGTCACCTCTGTATTCAAAGGCCTAGAAAAAAATGATGTAGGTTTAGCCTCAATAATTAGACCAGCGTGTCATTTTAAGGCTGGAGATTGAACTAAATACATCCTTTTCAAGGCGTTCATTTGGGAAGTTCAAGATCTCCGCCCAACTGGGGCTTCGGGGTGAAGTCTGACTTATTGGTCTTGACACCACTGTATACAGGGCCCTTCAAAACATATGTTTAGCCTTCAAGATCAAAGTTTTAGGACACTCAGAGGCCGAGATCTACTGCACGGTGGCCATTTTGAAAATCAAATCCAAAACGGCACCCAAAAAAGAGTTTGCGCAAATGGCAACATTGATTTTCTGACTCAGTACAACATGACGTTTCCGAAAATATATAGTTTGCCAGATCCCCCAAAAAACTGCCAACAAAGCCAAAATTTTGAACAAAAGAAACTGGATAATATGAAGATTACGTCCCCGTTAGATGGGCTGACGTAACCGATACTTGTCAGTCCTAAAATTATAAATGCAACAGTATAAACGTTAATGGTAAGCTATTGTTCAATTTTAATATCCGTTTTACTATGTACTATTTAGTATTTACTTACCACAAAAGTTGACATTGCATTGCCACTAGACCCCTCCGAAGTGTCTCTCATGAGGGTCCTTGCCCCTTCCAATCCTTAAAGGGTTTGACACCCACATCCACAAATTCTGTCGTACCACTTTCAAATTCATTTTGACTGGCCTGTTCCGAAGGGAGCCAAGAGTGGTTGGATACGGACCTGCAAAGAGCATAAAGTCACTATTTCACATTCGCTTTTTTTCTTAAAACAGCTTGTGTACCTCAGATTAACATTAGGTCGATTTGATGGTGGATGATGGGACCGTGGGTGGGAAGGACAGACATTGGTCGGAGTTGCATGGGCCATGGGATAACGAATCAACTCAAGATATCTTACAGGAAGTGAGTGTAATAATGAGATAATAACGACAGTGTGGAGAGGGGCGAAGAGAACCGAAAATAGCACTATCTGACTATAAGACATTGTAGTAATGTTTCACTTCATGACATTGTAGTTATGTTCCACTTCATTTTACACAACAAAAGTTATCCATTATTAACATTTCTTACAAATTTTTATTGTTTTCTTTTCCTTTACTTTTAGTATTACAATACCTTAGGCCAGATTTAAGTGCTTTTTGCTTTTGCAATATATAACAAAAAAAAAACCACGCATGGCAGTGTATGGACCTTAGGCCCGGGTGCTTCAGGTGACACTATGTGGCGAGCCAGCCGCCATCAGTTGCAGCGTATAGCATGCCGTGTTGAGATACGTTTTGCTTCAACTGCCTTCTACATTGCCGGAAAAAGGACTTCTCGGACCTTGCAAGGTACATTTAGTGTCCTAGTAATTGTAGCCTACACAAAACAAGAGGCTTAAAATAATTAAAGTTACTTAAAAGAGAAAGAAAAACAATGACATATACAAAAAAAAAATGTTAAAGCCAGGGCTAAAAGCATCAGTAGTCCAGTATGCTCCCTATGATAAACAGTGGTCAAGACAGCAATTTTTTAACCAGGGTGACATTGTATCTTTTGCGTCTCTAACAGACACTCTCTTCAGTACGTTAGTCTCACATATACACCTAAAGAACGAAACAAAGTCCATGCCATTATTACACCGGGGCACAATCGGTCGTGATGATAGTTGGCAAATTTGGACCTCGCCTGCACCTTCAACCAGATGTAACTAAGCTTCTCTTGCAAACGTTCATAGTTCAAATTTTCTAAAAAAGTAAAAAAGGCAAATTTGTCATTGATTTACTAGTTTAAGCCGGAGACTATCAGGGGCGGATCCAGGATTTCTGAAAAGGGGGGCCGAAGTTGTTCGACCTGTGATTGAGGGCACTATACCATCTAAGCGGAGCGCCACCATCGGTTGGCGCGGAGCGTACAAGAAAATTTTTGACAAAATAGACCTCCCAGATCGCCGGAAATAGCACTTCCCATGTCTTATTTTTGCATTTTCTGCTTCATATAATTTCATGTCTCAACCTCTCAACACATTAATTTTTCCACAAGTTATTAACAGAAGACAGTTATCATAGGCACAGTGCCTTACTACCTGTTCAAGGCGTCTAATCAGATCTTTAGTAGTCATGTGCTAACTTGGTGTATATTGAGGGACTTCCTTGAGAAATTTGTGACCCATATCTTAGTTCGACTTGATGCCAGGACCAGATACCTTGCATTGACATGTGGGCGTAAATGTACGTTTTATCACTGCATGTTCCCCTCTGCCTAATTTCTTCTTTTGCGTGGACTCATTGAGAAAGGAAAAATGACCCCAAATGCACGAAACTTGGCAGCCCTGTCATTGTTTTGGGGGTACGTCCAGGCAGTGTAATCATGGTATTATTGTAGGCCTTACATAGTATCAAAACTGAATGACCGAATTGTAATGATTCCGACCACTATATTTCTAAATAAAATTTTGTTGGTGGCCTGCACTGTAGGCCAATCTTAACGTCTTTCAGAAAAAATCGAGGGATTAATTAACTGACAAAAAAGCTTTTGGCCACTTAGTTTGTCATTGATTATGGTTATACTTGTTGATTGCTGATTTTTATTTAATTTATAATTCCTCATTTTTCTCCTTAGGAATTTATTAATGGAGGGATGTCCCCCTCACTGAAAATTTTAGGGAGGGACGTGTCCTCCCCCCTCCCCCGTTCCCCTTTCCCCCTTTCCCCTTTCCGCCGCCTATGCGTAGCATAACAGAAAATTTGGGTTAAAGCACATCCCAGATAGCCGAAAAAGACACTTTTAAGGCTTTGTAATTCGCATGATTTTCCATTTTAATTCTCTTGCAGTGGCGTAGCTAGGATTTTTTGTTTGGGGGCGGGGCGGGGCTCCCGTCACTATCTAAGCGGAGCGCCACCATGAGTTGGCGCGGAGCGTTCCAAGAAAATTTGAGATTTTAATACATCCCAGATCGCCGGAAATAGCACTTGTCAGGCTTGATAGCAGCCATCAAGAAGATCAATTTTTGTGAACAAAATGTAAAGTTTGATTTTATTTTATCACACATTTCTGTGAGGACGGATTAACTCAGCTGGTGTTACTTTTGGTCCCAGGGATGCACGTTTGAATCGCGTTTTACTCAGTGGCGTACCCAGGATTTCTCTCACGGGGGCATACAGTGTGTTGTGTGATCGCCGGTCTGGGGGAGGGGTCTAAGGGGAGGGGGTGAAAATTTCTGAAAAATTAGGTGTCTTTACATGCAATCTGGTGCCACATATGCTACCTTTTGAAGTAAAATTTGTGTTAAAAAAAATCGGCATTAGTGGGGAGGGCATGGCCCAATGGCCTCCCCCAGTGTACGCCACTGCGTTTACTATCTAAGCGGAGCGCCACCATAGGTTGGCGTGGAGCGTTCCAAGAAAATTTGAAGTTTTAATACATCCCAGATGACCGGAAATGGCACTTGCCAGGCTTGATAGCAGCCCATCCCAACTGATGCGCACTGTCTCGTAAGGTATTTTTCGATTGGCTGATGGTATTGTATCGGTATTGTATCGTATTGATTGAATCTAATCATGTGTAGTAAGATAGCATGCGTGTGAACGTCCCGATCGACGTTCAAACTGATCTGCTGTGCGCTATGACTCCCATGCTTCGAGGTTACTAATTGCAGCTTCATTCTCTATCACTCTAGCTCTTCTCCTTTCCGTTTTTTCCCTCTTTTTTCCCTTTTATTTTTATTTTTTGCATTTTTCAAAAAGGGGGGGGGGCGGGGCCGGGTCGCCTCCCCTAGATCCGCCCCTGACTATTACAAGTGTTCTCTAATAACAATTTGTTTTTCATGTTAGGGCTGCACATCCTTCTAAAAAATGAATCTGGAATACATTTTAAGGACGTAAAGAAATATACGAGTTGGAAAACTTGGATACACAATGCATACTGGGAAGGAAAGTGTAACATAACAGAGACTGCATGTGCAAGACAGATATTTTTGTGTAATCACGCACAATTTTCGAGTTTAAAATAATGGTTCTCTAGACATCAATCATGGGTCAAAGGGAATTTCCTTTGGAGGAAATAGTTCTTTTTGAAGTTATTCTCCTTAAATTGGACCGAAAACGCTGGGCAGTATGACGGTAAATTGTTGAAGACAAGAAAATAGTCGCTCGAAAACTTCGTATCGGCACGGAAATATCCGTCAACTTGATCTGTGGTTCTACATGGTACCGTGACAGCAAAATTCAATTTCCCAAATCGTCTATATTGATGTCTGACAAGTGAATCATAAAACATTCACTTAAAAATGATTTCGAATCTACTATTATTATTAACATAGGCGTACCAAGCTTTTCGAGACTCTGGGGGAGGGTGTGGTGGGGTGTGAACGGTGTTTCGAACCTCCGTCCTGGGGGATTGATTTAAGGAGAGCGGTTTTCCTCTCCCCTTTAGGAAATTTTTGAGTAATTGAGGGCCCTTAGATGCAATTTGGTGCAATATATAAGGCAAATTTTAAGGAAAATTACTCTAAATTTTTGACATTTTAAACAAAGGAAACAAATAAGGGGTTTTGGTCCTTAAATTGAAAGGGGCGGGGCATACTTCTGCCAACCATATTTTTGACTAGGGGATAATGTCCCCAGCCCCCGCTCTCTTCACCTGTGACTATATGAATACTGATGAAATGAAAATATTTGTTCAGTGGCCTTTTGAAAGTTTTGTGATACTCAAGTGGAGCGCCACCATATTGGCGCGTAGCGTAGCAAAAAAAATGGCCCGAAATGGCTCCTAGATTGCCGGAAATGGCACTTACCAGACCTTAAAAGTGGGCCTAAATATTATTAATTTTGAGGTCTCATGTTGAAGAGATATGTAACACACTTCCACAGAAAGAGTAAGGTAACGTTCGTTGCAAGCATAGTGCGGAGTGGCGGAACTTTTCTATGAAAGGCTACTTTGAAGTTCGAGTCGACTGTCCTGGAGGAGGGGGGGGGGGTCTGCTAAGAGGAGGGGGATCCTCATCTTTGAAAATGTTCGCACCTATAGAAGGAGTTTGGATGCAAAATGGTGCTATTTTTATTTTATTGTAGCTACTCACGGTTATTCATGCACTAGAAAGGAAACCAGTGCCTTTCATAAAACGAACAATTCATATTTGGAATAATGAAAACATGAACACACAAGAAGAAGAAGAAGAAGAAGAAGAAGAAGAAGAAGAAGAAGAAGAAGAAGAAGAAGAAGAAGAAGAAGAAGAAGAAGAAGAAGAAGAAGAAGAAGAAGAAGAAGAAGAAGAAGAAGAAGAAGAAGAAGAAGAAGAAGAAGAAGAAGAAGAAGAAGAAGAAGAAGAAGAAGAAGAAGAAGAAGAAGAAGAAGAAGAAGAAGAAGAAGAAGAAGAAGAAGAAGAAGAAGAAGAAGAAGAAGAAGAAGAAGAAGAAGAAGAAGAAGAAGAAGAAGAAGAAGAAGAAGAAGAAGAAGAAGAAGAAGAAGAAGAAGAAGAAGAAGAAGAAGAAGAAGAAGAAGAAGAAGAAGAAGAATATTGCCAATGAGAAATTATCTGATCGTTAGAAATGAATGTGGCTTTTTCCTTATTTTGGGGACTGACATTTTGTAGCTGTTTGGTAATTGTAGATTGCACATCTGTTTCTACCGACTGCATGAATTAATTAACTGCTCATTTTCTTTTGCGACACTCATTGAAACTTGATGAGTAAACGTGGATAACAGTCGTTCTTTTTAAACGAACATATAGCTTTGGACTCTTTTGTCGGAACAGACGACAGAACTTTAACGGGTTTGCGTAGGATTGGTTAGGTTAGATGAGGTTTAACGTCCCAGTTTCCAACCAATTGGTTCAAGTCGAGACGAAGGTTTGCGTAGGACAATAGGACATACACATTGAAAGATTAAGGGTTTAGAACTCAATGTATTTACAAAGATAGTGAGAGTATGATTAATGACTAACAATTGGGGTCGAACAAGAACACAAAGTAACAAAGGCATAGCTTTTACTCCATTCGTATTAGCTCTATGGTAGGAGTGTGCGCAGAAGAAAGTACTTGCCTATCTCAAACGTGACATGTAGCACGGCTACTATGTTAGCCAGCTTAGCTTTACCTTTTGACCTGAGTATCCTCAGCAGACTATGTTGGCAAGGCAGTCAGTGGAAAGTTATCTCTCGATGCTGAATGGACGACGAGAGGCACACCTCCCCAGATAATATAAAACTAGAACTGAAAACAAATAAGCCTTCTTCATATTGTTAAAACGAAGAATATTCTGGAAGTTTTGAGATTTAATAGGTTGTCTTGACTTTTCAAAAAACTGAAGAGATAGGATAATTGTAAAAAGGGTTAGCATATCTTGCCATGTTTGAGTCAATCGCTCAGTTCTTCTCTACGAATAGTTGAAATGCGACCACAGAATAAGTTATCTGATCTATTTTTGTCTGTGACTTTTCACACAATAATACGTTTCATGTACATGCACAGTGTGTGATGTGGGGACGGGCCCGGACGCGCAATTTTTTTTCCCACGAGGTTATGGGCAAATCATGCCAATGGACCAATCAGCTTCTTGGAAATAGGCCACACCCCTAATTCCAAAATGACAGCTTTTGAACCATTTTTTTGTAATTCTGACGCCAGATTATGAAAGAACAGGCCAAATAACCCCAGTCCACGTAACCCTAACCTTAGAAATAACCCCAGCCATGATTTAGAGACCAATTTGAAAAAAAATTGAAAATCAGATTTGCCCATAACCTCGTGGGAAAAAAAATTGGGCGGCCCGGACAGGATAACCGCTCATGCACAACACACTGCACTGTGGTGTCAAGTTTGTTTACGGCGCTGGAGGCTCAGTGGAAACGGCGAGCGACTTTTCTTCTCAGTTTGGCCACAATATCGGAGATATTTTGATTAAGTGTCAAGGACTTTGTGGAGTATATCTTCGTCTTTCATTCGGACGACAAAATTTGATTTTGAGAGTCCAAATAAGAGAAGGTGAAGAGCTTTTCCATATTAAGGACGGTATCACCGGTAAATTAGTTCAACTCAAGTGTGTAAGCCTACCAAGTCTAACGTTAAGTTAGGCTTAACGTTAGGGTCTGCGCTTGCCTAACAGTACCACAAACTTATTAATTGTTGATACCACTAACGTTAACACTAGCAGTACGGATTAGGCCAAGTAAAAAAATATATATGTTTCCCGTCAGGTTTTTGCAAGAAAAAAAGGAGGAGGCGGGGCTTTTTTTTTTATTTTCATTTTTTTCCAAGATGGCTGAAACAGACTTTCCTGCAATCCAAATTAGGCCTAAGGCCTACATCATTTTAAAAGATAGGCCTATGTACAAATATAATTTAGGCTAGAGAAACCCATGAAAATATATGTTTTATTGATTCCTGACGCCTGGAAAACATTTGGTCATCTCTTTACTGAAGGCTGGGTGCCCGACTCCATCGGCCAAAACCCAGGCAGTCCCAGCCAAGCCCCTGCTCTTCTTACATATGAAACTGATGTACTCGGCTTGAGTTTGGAATTTGCACCCTAAATCACAAAGCGAATCAAAAGCAAGCTCGTTGCCCGCACGCGCTGCCGCAGCGAGGAACCAACCTTCCCCCCCCCCAGCACGTGCACAGCACAATCTGAGCTGGCAGGCAGATCCCGATTGCCAGTTTGCCCAACGAGCGGACTGGTGTTTACTCCATCTACATCTGCTGAGTAGATATATCGCTAGTCTGTGATCCAGTCTGGAAAGTTCGTATTTCCTACACCGAATTTTTATGCCAGTCACCGTTTTCTCAACTTTTACGCCACGCCAAATTGTTGTACTGTGTTTTAAGTACAGTGTGTATGTAAAAGACAAGAAAATCACGCCATGAAATTGGCGTATAAGGTCTTTACTGCACGCCGAAGATCTTCGGCGTAGCATACATGTTTTCCAGTTGGGTCTGTGATACCAGCCCCATTTTAAATACACAATCGTTTTCGGCGTGTAATGAGACAGGCGTGAGAACATAAAATGACTTGCCAGCGAAACTATGTTGAAGCATTCCATCGCGCCACAGTGTTGGCGATGAAACGTTCACAGAGGGCTACGAGCACAGAAGTACTAGTATAGGCTGCAGAGATACAGTAGCACATTGTCTAACTTTGGACGTAGGTTGAAAGAAGTAATCGGCAAGACCTTACGAGTGTTTGCAAGTATAATTTTCAGTAGATTTAGGCCCCTATTCGAAAATTTCTTTTTTTCTCGCATTTTATCAGTAGATAAAAAATAAAAAAATTTTTCATGCGGCGCCAAAAAAAGGAAGCGGGCGGGGACGCGAAACATATATATTTTTTTACTTGGCCTTAATACTATAATCAAATATGAGTAAGCTCCACGTAACGTTACAATATTGGTTACAAGTGAAGTTGACAGTAAGGGAGAATGCTGACACAGTGCATTGCTGCATGTTTAATCAGTAACTTAAGCCGTCTATCTGGAAAACATGTAGGCCTATGTTATGCCGAAGATCTTTGGCGTACGGTAAAGGACTAAAGACCTAAACCAATTTGATGGCATGATTTTCTTGTCTTTTACATACACACTGTACTTAAAACACAGTATGACAATTTGGCGTGGCGTAAAAATAGAGAAGAGGTGACTGGTGTAAAAATTCGTTGTAGCAGACCAGATTGGAAAGCTTGTGATGGTGCTCGGGGGATTTTAATAACGGCCAGGAGAATTGCGCGGCTGATACTATCTAAGGGGAGCGCCACCATGGGTTGGTGCAGAGCGTACTGAGAAAACTTTGGCCAAAACCACCTCCTACATTGCAGGAAATCGCCTTTCCCAGGCAACTTGTGTGCTTGTTGCCAACAAGTTTGTGTGGTTGCAGTTGTTAAATTTGTCTGGCTGGCAGCTTTGATTTTCATATTGTTGCGTGGGGGATAAATCCCCTGCGCAGGGCAAACTTTCCAATCAGAGCAGATACGAACTTTCCAGACTAGACTTTAGGCCTACAGAATATATAGACCTTAGGCCCTATGCCAAATAGCAGATGGTGAAGCAACATTTAAGCACCATGGGAAGGGTAATTCCAGTCCGTGAGCTTGAGCATTGTGATGATCATCCTTTGTGGTAACGAGCTACTTTGGTCAGCTGTTCATGGAAAATCCTTCCCATGATGCAGTTCTCAAAGTGCCCTCTCTTCATTTGGCACAAGGCCCAGACTGTAGGCCTAAAGTTTTTTGTGAGCAGGGAATGAAACAAGGAATGAAAAAAGGGAGCGGGAGAAACCCGTATACCAACCTTTCAGTGTGCTGACTGCCAGATTGGAAAGCTTGCAGTGGTGCGCGGGGGATAATAATAATGGCCAAGAGAATTGCGCGGCCGATACTATCTAAGCGGAGCGCCACCATGAGTTGGCACGGAACATAGCAGGAAAATTTAAGCCAAAACTACCTCCAACATTGCAGGAAATTGCCTTTCCCAGCCAACTTGCTTGGTTGCTGCCAACAAGTTTGCGTGGTTGCAGTTTCCATTTGTTAAATTGTGCAGCTGGCAACTTCAAAATTCAAATTTTTGCACGGGGGATAAATCCCTCGCGCAGGGCAAACTTTCCAGTCTGGGCTGACTGCACAAGCCTGCCAATGCATATCACACTCTCACTAGATTAGTAGATAAGAATCGCCGCATTTACGTATGCCACATGTTGCCGCACAGGTCTCACAATACATGCACATACTGTACACTATGCATATAGTGTACATGTATATGTATGTAATGCAGTGAGCGGCTGTGAACGCCTGTGCGGCATACATGCAACCGTTCTCAGCATACACTGTACATGATGGATGTTGTACTGTATATATATGTAAGTACATGAATACAGTATGTACAGTATAATGCTGAGAACTGTGGTATGCCGTCCCATTACTGTACGTAGGCAATGTGCAGCCAGTTGTCGTTTGCACGATAGTGATGGCGTGATAGCTCGGGGAAAAACTTAAAACAGTAAAAAAATGTGCTAGTTTTACTAAAAACTACCAAAGTGCGTGGACAGAAAAACATGAGAGTTTGGCTTGTGCAGGGAACACGTTCCTCGCGTTGGCCAAACTTCACCATCTGGCACAAGGTCTATAGGCCTAGGCCTACTGTAGGTAGGCTATACCCTAGGGTCTGGCTTAGAAAAGGAGCATCACAGTGTGCAGGGAAATGAAGATTTTTGCTGCACCCAAAAGTCATGTCTAGTACACAGCTGCTTTGCATTGACAATGAATCTTGTTAGGTACTGTATACAAATGGAGTGATAAATGTATTTTTCTTATTCTGAGAGTTGAGGGGCATTAAAAAATTATTTTTAACGAAAAATGTCTTTATACCTGAGGCCTACTGTTGAAAAACACATGTAAGTGAAATGTGGATAGGAAATAGGCCTCAGTAAGGCATAGGACCATTAATTCTAAAAGATAATATACTGTTCTGTGAAACTACTGTATGTAGGCCTAACAACATACAGTGACTACGTAGCCTGCTGCTGATAACGTTACTGTACAGTATGTGACTTACAACCGTAATGTGGCAAATATGTAATCGATTACGGCTGCAAGCATATGACTGGCCTGGGCATTACAAACAGTAAATACATTGCACTTTTAACAGTAATGTAGAATTTCTTATTTTATTATTGCCAGTGATGTAGCCAGGATTTTTTGTTTGAGGACAAAGACCAAACTCCATCCCAATTTAGCTTTGCTACTGTTTTGGATACTGCAATCTGGCTATTAGCATTGAAGTGCCTTGTTGCAGGGGAGTCAACCAGTGTTAGCACTAAGGAATTCAACCTGGGAGGGAATTTCCTCTCTAAAAATTTTTTTGTGAGTGATTTTCAAAATCAGAGAGGGACCTCATCTCTCCCATAAATTTTGTTTGAGAGGGATTTTCAAAATCAAGGAGGGGACCTCATCCCTTCCATAATTTTTTTTGAGAGGGATTTCCAAAATCAAAGAGGTCCCCGGTCCTGCAAAACATCTCCCCATTTTCGTAGGAAAGCCATGTCCAGAGACGCAACCAGTTTGTTTGAAATTTGTGTGGCTTCTTACCCTTAGAAGGCTTTGGAAGAATCGCTGTCGCAAAACTACTCCCTACGGTGCTAGAGCTACCACTTGCTGTTGGTGGTTCCTGTGTGTAATTGATACTAACCTTAGCACTTGCCTCCCCACTCCCCTCTTCATTTGGTGCTTTTCTTTTATTAAAGAAATTGTATAAATTCTTGGCAGACATTGTCCTTCAGTTGAACAGATGAACTTGAAGAGGAAAATATGAATGAAGATACATATCAATTACAAATTCACGAGAGCAGCCACAGCGTACGATGTAAATATTGAAGAAAGTACTGTGCAGTGTATATATTCAAAAACAGTACGTGCGAGACGCCAAAGTACTATACAACAGGTGTGTATCCAAACATACTGTACAGTGTACACAATACAACCTTGTATTTGCAACCCTGAGACAGTGATTGAATAATCGATCCAATCAGATTCGCTCTCTGTAAACACGACCAGTAGACAACAAATAAGAGCTGCGCTGTGAATGGCTAGATTACAATGATATATGCTGCTACGATATCAGTGCTTATTTTCGATCAGAAGTCAAGGCAACTTCGGAGTTGCCGCTTGGTAAAGATCCTGTTGCAATTTAGTGTGTGTATTTAATACTACAATCTCAGCTGCGGAGAAAGTGTGCAGGATTTCCCCTCATTATATTTGTTAATGTGCGGGATTCGGAATTTCAGCTGCCCGCATTAGATTTATTTTTGTGCGGGAGCGGAGATGTGTGTGGGATTTTCCCACACTAGGTTTATATATGTGCGGGATTCAGAAAATAAAAGCAGGATTTATGCAATCCCGCGCCTTAGTGCGAACACTGGGGTTAACTTTATTTTGTGTATGTGTGGGTGAAACGTGGGGGTGTTGGCTTGAAATGCAATTGCTGTCCTGTGAGTGGGGTTTAAGGGGAGAAGATTCCACTTCATTGACTGAGTGGAAGGTACCACTCTCCCATTGGAAAGTTAAAAAAAAACCTCAAGAAATTTTTGATTATATTTCAATGCTTTAGTAGGGAAGGGTATTGTGAAATTTCCCCTACAGGTAAGTACTTACATGGAAATGGTGGGGACAAAATTTAATTCAGAAGGTGAATCCTCTTGACCTGTGGCAGGCACCAAAGGTACATCTAACACCAGAGCTGCATGCATTAAGGCGCCTGAGTGCCTCTTTTTAAAATTTGTCATCAACTAGTCTCTTTTGCTGCAATGGACCATGGCCATTCAGAATATGTTTGTCTTGAAGGTTTAATTTGACAGTTTACTAAATATTTTGGCTGTAGATAGTTGCAAATAGGCTTTTACCAAAGTTTTCTTTTGTAATTTTGCTAGGTGATCCACCTAACAGCAAGCCATCCAGGGTTCATCTTACTGCATGGGTATATGGTACCTAGGAAAAAATACCCACTATGATCCAAGGGGTCTTAGAAACAGGGTATTTTCAAACTTGTGGACAATAGCGTGTTCCTGAGACAGCTGTCTTAAACATTGAGCACTTCTTCTCCCTCCTACCCAGCTAAGAACAGTTTTCAACACCTACTCTATGGTCTCTGATGTGTCTTTGGCTTTCGGTTTGCCTGCAGCTTTGATTGCAGACATGATGCCAATGAAGGCAGCTAGTGAGAATTCGTTCAACCACTCCTTCCTGCTGCACTGCAGTACAGCCAACAGGCTGTACAGCATTGACTCCAGAAATGAATACTGTAGCTGCAAGCACCCCTGCAAAAAGCTGGACGCAAAGACGCATTGCATCCGCGAAAATCATGCTGCAGCTAAAAATTTTCATCTTAGTCCCAAATTAAGTAGACCAGGTGAGCTAGAAATTTTGGTTTTCAAAGTATGTGCGCCCGCAAGTTTTTGCAAGTTTTGCAGCCCTGGCTGCAAGCATATATTCCAACATGTGCAGTGGTATGGTCGCTGGATCAAGGATTTGTTTAAAAGATGTAATGGAAAGTTACGTAGTCGTGTACCTATCTTGTCACCAGTGTTTCTGCTAAGCCACTATGACGCGATTTTGACCCAATCGATTCCTAGTTTGACACACTGATGACGGAGAAAAAATAGAAAAAAAGAGGGCTTATGGGCATTTAGGTGTATTGTGCACATACTCTGCATTTAGCAATGAGTCAAATTTGCATATATTGGGCAGATTGACTCACTGGATAATTTCTTAGAGGAAACACTGCTTGTCACTCCATTTAAAAATCACCAGTTAGTGAAGTGTGTATGTATTACAACCTCTAGAAACTAGTCCATAGTCTGGCAAATCTAGCTTTAATTTATTGTCAGTCTAGTGCCTTACAATGACAGTATTTTAGTCTACTGTACAAACATTTACTGTATGTGTTATTTTCAGTTGTTTGTAGCAAACACAATAACATAATTATAGTTTTATCATCAAAAGTTTTACTTGGTGAGCAACAGGAATTTGGGAAAGTCACAGAATATTACAGTTTACCATTGCACATATAATTTCATATTCACAATAGCTGATATCATTTTCAAGTCCACGGTGTGTGAATGAACTGTGTTCTTAAGGAATTCGCTTCTTTTTTTTTTTGTGCAGCAATGTAGGCCTACAGGACAGCCTTTTTCAGTGACAGTAGTATTTCTTTAATCTGCAGTTTGTTTTGAGGCTTTTAAAGTGCATCTGCCTCTGAATGCACCTGATATTTTAAGTCCAGGAAAAATTTGGTAGCATTTCAAGCAAAAACTGATTAGTTGTTGAGAAATTCAAGCTAATTTTAATGCTTATACTGTAGCAGACTTTGCGGACTTTACGTTGGTATAATGTAGCAATCAAATCCGCTAATCATTCTTTTTGGTAGATAAAACTCATTCAAGCTCATTCAGTTTGCTCAAAACTTACTACAGCCACTATGTGCAAAGCCACTTCTAGGGATATATTTCTGTGATGTAGCCATGAAAATAGTGAGGGCGCTTCTGCCATACGGTAAAAAGCTGGGACTGGTGTGCGTACGTACAATGTGTGCTCACCTTCAGAAGTTAACTACTTGTTATTTCATCTGTTTTTTGAAAGATTAGGAGTAGTTTTCACAAGAGGAATAAGTAATGGTGCCTTAAGTGTATTGTTATGCACTCCTTGCTTGAAAACTTTGTAGACTTTTCCTGCTAATAACTGGAGTAAAAGCCATGATGTAATTTTGTATTTGGCGCCATTGCTTTCTTGCCATATAGAGAGCCCATATTGAGTGGCTTCAGCCCAGATCATCTGATGTCGTTCTCCTTGAATCCTTCCCATAGCTGACTGGAATGTCCTATGAATTCATTATTGAAACTTTGTGGCAGTTAGTTGCCACGAAGGTTGCTGACTTGTTAGCACATGTGTTGCACAGTGGAGTGTGTGTGTTTACCAGCTGAGAGCCAACATTGTTAGCACTGTACCTAGTTTGTTTTCTCTGAAGGTATGTGAACAACAAACCAAGGGCAACCAGTTAAGAATGAATACGCAAGCAGGTCACGAGAAAGTTATGCAGAAATGTAGGTAGAAAGATGTCAAATTTAGAAGTTATTCAGGACAGAAGTAACTATGATTTCTTAAGAGATTCTGTCAAAGTTAAACATAAGTTTTGGGTAGGAGATGTTTGAAATATTCTACAGGCTCTTAAAGGAATTGTGAGAAGAATGTAAAGAACATATCAGCAGGAATTATACATTGTAGGCAAAAGGGTAGAAGTGATACGTACAGTACTATGAACTGCTGGCAGACTACAAAGACTCCTTGATATTACTAGCACATATAAAAAACCATCTCCTTTGGCATTGTTTGCTAATATTTAGGCTCAGGTCTAGCCTAGGGTTTCATTGAAGAAACTTCAGGAAAATATGGACTTTTGCAGGTCACAGTTTGGTACACCCAGATGTTGATTAAACTAGCAATAATGAGAGGGGAGTTTAGAGAGTTATTATATCGATTGCTGTAATCGGGGGCAACTGCTGAACTTGCGGATACTGGTATTCCACAGATAACATGGTGTTGCATTAAATCCAGTTGAAAACCCCTATGAATTACTGTATGTCATAGGTCAGAGAAATCACTAGAGGCTAAAAAGCAAAAATTCCCAAGAATTCCCAAGATAAAATATGAACACAAAACTGTATCTGCACAGTATATCAAGATCACATTTACCCAGTGACCAAAAGAAAGGAGACATCATGGCATTATTTGGGATTACACATGTTTGTGTTAATCATCGAAACCACATAACATTTTTGCATTCTGGTAATTATTGTTCAAGCGTTTATCTGAGCAGTAGGGCCTACATTGTGGCTATGTGTTCTGAAATATCACGGGCTGTCAGTTAACCTATCATAACCGATGGTCTCTCTCTACACATTTGTGATCCTTCAGTATGTCCAGTAAGAATTTTTTTTTGTGTTTTTAGACAAATTATCACAATGTTAGCAAGTCTATGAGTCATAAAAACTGAGGTAAAGGAAACATTGAGCTGACTCTACCTAATATACATGTCAGCCAGACTATTGGCCTAGTGGTATGTTCATTCAGTCAGCATACGTAAGATTTCAAAAGTCAGGTTTGATCTTGAGAGTGTCAAAGTGTTTTGACTTCCTTATTCAGACTGCAGCACTGAGTGTATGTAAACTTGTCATGATACAAATAAAAATTATTATAATTTTACTGAAACTGATGAAATGTACTTAAGTGACTCGGAGGGGATCAAAATAAAAATTGTGTTGCAGTTCCTCTCCCCCTGCAGTCAGTCTATTCATAACACAGTTCATGCCTAATGTAGGACAATTAACTATAATTAACCAGCCCATTCATTTAGCCTCAAGATGGACTAGTTTCCATATCACCTGATGTTCTCTTCAAGTAGCGAAACTACTGAACTACTGTACAGTAGTTGGCCCAGAAATTTTGAGAGCACGCATCACATACTAGACTAACACTTATTACACTACAGTACTGTACATCCCATTTCCATGCAAACAACTATTTCACTTTTTAAGTACCAAATTACAATTTAAAGGGTAACACTTCAAGTGAGTCAAACATCCAGGGATGATGGATAAGTTGACTGGATACATTCTCCCTATTGATTGATATTAGCTTAGTTGACATTTGCTAGAAAATGTACTAGCCCATCCTCACTGGTTGTATGAGGTAATTTTAGTTAATTAGTTCCGAGTCGCTGCAACCTAAAGACAGAAAATCACCTTACATTGGAGGTAGGGTGACTGTAACGTTGTATCAAGTACTATGCCTTTATACCCTACACCATGTGGATTGTTGTGTACAACACAACTGAACATGGCCATGTTGTGAAGAAAAATAAGGCTTACCTGTACGTGTAGTAAGCCTGCTCTAAGACATAAAAGTTACACAGTTGGAGGAACTAATTGGCAGTTTTAGTGCTCTTAGGTCATACCATTGATTTTTTTTAAAAAACTAAACTACCAGTGGTGGAAACTTGTACTTGTGCATTTGTAGTGAAATGTATTTTAACATAGTCTAAGGTGATTGGACAAAATTTGGACAATTCGCACATGGCAACTTTCGAAGGATTATTAAGCAGGGACAATTCTCACTACTTTTAGTTACAACTTACAATCCAGTAATAATCATTTGTTTATAGAATATTATGTGTCAATAACCATTTACTGCCCTTGCATCCTCTCTGATTTCTTAAAAAGAAAAGGGTTTGACCTTGAGTTACGTTTATAGTCAGGAGTTGTTCAAGAACAATTCATGCTTTATTAAAAAATAGGAGTACCTTTCATTTTGTGATTCAGTTGCTTAAATTACAACCTTGACATTAGAAGCAAAGGTCATAGGAATCCAGTTCATATTTTAAATTGATAAAATAATCGAAAGGAAATTTACAGCAACATAACTGCCTCTCCATAATTAACTTTTGTCAAGGAACTGATTAAGGTGTACACACTCAAAACTGAAAACAATGCATAACTTTGTGTACATATAGCTCCCCCCCCCCGGACTTTTACTACTCCTGCACTCATAATACCAAGAGTATATACATGGAAAAGAGGGGTGTACAGTGTATTCAACACCTGCTACGACGATAAAGCTTGGCTAACACTGATCACCTCTCTGTCTATCTTGTGTAAACAGATGCGGTCAAGTGCAATGTTTTAAGTGTGGGGAGACTTACTGTGAAACTTTTTGTTTGGCCAATTCGTAGTGCGAAAGTAACAAAACTGTTTTTACATGTTGTCAACACCAAGATGTTGACAGCCACTGTTTGTCCATCCTTCACTGATGTGGACATGAAGCAAATTAGCAATACAATCACTGAATGCCAAATGACTTCACTTAACATTACCCTGCAATTGTCTTGGTCACTGGTTCAAACACTGCAAACCTTGTTAATATGATACCTCAAGGTAGGAAGCTTGGATATATTTTATACATAGTATGTGGATGCATTTTGGCTAGAAGATGAACCCTATTGTTTGTGGTGGGGTTCAATGGTCATCTGGGGTCACCAGGGGTCAAAGACTGAAAACCTTGTTAACACGATATAAATTTCAAGTTAAGATGCTCGGATAGATTTCATACTTGGTATGTTGATGCGTTATAGTGAGAAGATGAACCCTATTGATTTTGGTGGTCAAAGGTCGGCTGGGGTCACTGGGGGTCAAATAGTGAAAATGTTTTTAACACGATATCTCAAGGCAGGAAGCTTTGATGGATTTCATACTTAGTACGTGGATGCATTACAGTGAGATGATAAAACCTGTGTTTTGGTCATCTAGCCACTGAGGCCACTGGGTCATCCAGGGTCACCGGTCAAACACTGAAAACCTTGTTAACACGATATCTCAAGGCAGGAAGCTGTGATAGATTTCATACTTAAGTGTGTGGATGCATTATGGTGAGAAGATGAACCCTATCACTTTTGGTGGAAGTCAAAGGTCATCTGAGGTCACTGGGGGTCAAACACTGAAAACCTTGTTAACACAGTATCTCACATTAGAAAGCTTGGATAGATTGTACACATAGTACGTGGATGCATTATGGCAGGACAAAGAACCCTTTTCTTTTTTGGGGATGTCAAAGGTAATCTGGGGGTCACCAGAGGTCATGCAAAATGCAAAAATTTCCAAGAATCCCCAAGATTATTACATGGGTTTACCAGAGGTCAAAAAGCCAAATTTCCCAAGAATGCCCAAGATCCCCATCTGGAGTCACCAGAGGTCATGCAAAACACAAAATTTCCCAAGAATTCCCAAGATTAAATAGGAACACAAAACTGTATTTTTCCAACATGTTAAGGTAGCATTTGACCAGTAACTGAAAGATCATGGCATTATGTGGAAAAGAACATATATCATGGAGACCTCAATGCATTTTAGCATTCTGGTTGATGAAATAAAATTAGGCTATGCACTGCTGTATGTCAGTGGTGCATTACAAACAAATCATATTATTTTGCCAACAGTCATCAAGATGCAATTACTGTATATGTGCAAAGTCAGTATTTTAAAATTCATATCTGTATCCTACTACTGAACATAAAGCGAAATAAATCTGAATCTGTGTCAATTCTTTCAGGTCACAGCACCATAAAGAAAAAAAAAAACAGTATGGTACCACTGTCATAGCTTGTCTTGTACCATGGACATACTGTACTTTTAGGTTCTCAATTATTCAACAGAATAATTAAAGCTTGCTCTGAAAAGAAGCCAGATTCCAGTGCATAAGATTGTGTTGTATTCTAGAAGATGTGTGAATCAGCCATACCTCACCCTCATATCATGCAAATACTATACTATGTTTGCTGTCACTCCTGTGACCAGAGGCAGGCTTGTGCAGTAGTAGTAGAGTGGTAGGCAGATAAGGAAGGGGGTGTGATGATTATCAAAGTGGTAGGTAGGTAAGGAAGGGTGTGTGATGATTATCAAAGTGGTAGGCAGATAAGGAAGGGGGTGTGATGATTATCAAAGTGGTAGGCAGGTAAGAAAGGGATTGTGATGATTATCAAAGTGGTAGGCAGGTAAGGAAGGGATTGTGATGATTATCAAAGTGGTAGGTAGGTAGGTAAGGAAGGGTGTGTGATGATTATCAAAGTGGTAGGCAGATAAGGAAGGGGGTGTGATGATTATCAAAGTGGTAGGCAGATAAGGAAGGGTGTGTGATGATTATCAAAGTGGTAGGTAGGTAAGGAAGGGTGTGTGATGATTATCAAAGTATTAGGTAGGTAAGGAAGGGGGTGTGATGAGTAACTGTGGGACCTGCATGTATTTTGGAAGATTCAGATATTGTGGATGTATTGTTTACAGTGACTGTAGCATGGTGTTTGCAGTCACTTAAAATGTTGACAGCTTCAGGAGTAAGTGTGTGTACACATTACCGTAATTTTGTTAAAATTCATTAAAAGGAAGCTTAATGGAAGGGCAGTGTTGTATGCTAGCCTCACACTCATGTTGGATAGTGTTGTCCACATACTGAATCTGCTGGGCCTGAAAAAATGTTTATTAGCAGGGAAGGTAGTCAACCCAGGGCTCGAAAATAGACTGGCGCTCTGGCGCAAAAGCACCAGAGACCGCCGCGACTGCTCCAGAAAAACGAAAAAGTGGGTGTTTGTCTGGCGCTAAAAATAGCGCCTGGTGCATGAGGCAAACAATCTCAAAATCACACAAAAATTCCCTGCACACAATTAAGTGTCCAATTACACCAAAGAAGTATCCCAAAAACTTTAAATATGTACAATGAAAAAGAATAAAAGTTTGTGTTCATGGCCAGACCATCGATCCAAGCAATGTTACATAGCTGCAGTAGGCTTACGGCATCACATTCTACTAGCATGTACTGCGTATAGTTGAGCTGTGACATCGACCAGCTTGTAAATCCTAAGCCGGAGAGCATGCACGATGTTGTGGCACTGGGCATCGCATGTAGCACACTACGCGTATTGCACACCAATGCACAGACGTGCTCGACACGAGAATTTGTTGAGAGTTCCATGCCACGTGGGCTTGCATTTCTGTACTGCAAAGTAGCACTTAATTCTGATGTGCCCATTGCATTGTAGACAGCATCTGTAGCTACGCCTCGAACGGGACTCAATGCATTCAAGATTATTTTATACAACAATTCTCTGATAATTTTATCATAGAAACACGCATACCAATGCGTGTACGGTTTCAGCAAATTACTGTGATTATTAGAATATCTGCATAATTATGTCCTGTCCGTAAGTCTCACAAGCAGTCAATGTCAAGGGTGAAAATAGCTCTGTGTGGCACTCGTTTCCAGCCCAACAACGTCCATCAGACACAGACAAGAGTGTTACTGTACAAGGCGCCACTACAGTAGTTTACCGAAAGTAGGGCCCGTTATCCTGGAAGTCCCAAGGTATCATAGATACGGCCCCAAGATTATTTAAGTTTATGTTGTAAATATCTCCGTACCAAAACCTTCTAATGGACTAGAAAGCTAGAAGACAAGGTAACTATGCAAAGCACAAAAATATTAACTAAAATATGGCAAAACGGAACTTTGTGAACCGCTTAAAAAATTGGAAGCAACATTGTTAAAATGCAGTAAATTTCATTATGGATGCTAGTTAGCTTCTTTGTGAATGAACTGCATTTGAATTTCCCAGTCGATGCAATATCATGTAACACCGGCTGGGATTGGCTGGTGTATTCCACTTTCTGTGAACATCAAAGTGGCTTTGTGGAGTCCTCCAAATCTCGATCAAAATTTTCCTCGTAACAATTTAAGATGGATGGAAAAAATAGAATAAACCAATGATATTATAGAGTGATAGTTTTTGGCTAAGGCAAGGATCATACAAAGTTTCCAACTCCCCAACGGAACAAATTTTAGTCCAAAATGCATGGTTCGATCAAACGAGTGAGCTACTGCTCCCTGCATACACTTTTGTACTACCTTACTTCAACAAAGCAGGATTGATAACTGAAAAGCGACGTCTCGACGATACTCCAAGTGGTCAAGAATACCAAAAACACTTACATGGCATGTGCAAAAGACCCTCAAATACCAATCTGCGATACATCTGAAAGTTTTAGGTTGCAACTTTTTCTCTACGATGTGCTTTTCTTCAGCATTTCTTGGCACTTTTGTCATTGCCTAACGTGTAGCACA
This sequence comes from Holothuria leucospilota, assembly GCA_029531755.1. NCBI lineage: Eukaryota > Metazoa > Echinodermata > Holothuroidea > Aspidochirotida > Holothuriidae > Holothuria > Holothuria leucospilota. The sequence continues at coordinate 926,027 of CM055976.1, read as the reverse complement.
TGTGTAGAACGAGAACCTTAACTACATACGTGTATCTACAATAATCTTCTTACTTGAAGAGCTGTTGAGAGGTTGACGTTTTTCTAATTAGTTTTGTTTTTGAGTCCTACCAAAGATACGCTTGTAATGTGTTCTTCAGCGTGCAGGGTCTTATTTTATTGACAGGATGGCATCTTTGCATCTCAAAACTCGAAAAAATATTTACAAATTTTTCCCCTATATATCACTGTTACGAGAAGCTACTAAAAGCTCAGGTCATTAGTCTCCAAGTGGTCCAAACCCAGTGGAGTTGGAACCTGGCACAATCCCAATCAAAGATTAGTCCATAGCCATAGCTAGGGCAGGGGATAGAATTTATGAACTCCTGCTGCCCCCCCCCCCTTCTCCACATTCAAGGTGCCAATGTGGGCACTCCAAAGCTGCTGTATACATGCACACAGTCCCTCAGCCCCTCTGTCCCCTTCCAAGTTTTCACAGAATGACCACACCTATACTAGTACTACCCTGTGTTACACTAAAGAAAAAAATGCTCTGTGTCGAATTTCCTGTCTCTTATATTTTGAATTTCTTTTACTAAATGCACAAGTAACGTTAGGAGAAGTTTAGAGGATGTTACATCCAGGGAACACTGGTTTCTTTGAAAAATTGAAAACAGCTCCAGACAATGGTAAAACTGCTCCAGAAAAGCTTCAAAATGAAGGTTGTCGGAAGCTGCTTTTAGCTCCAGGGAGGAAAAGCTTATTTTCAAGCCCTGCAACCGTACTTTCATTTGTAGAAAAGGTAAATTTCCTACCAATTTCCAGAATTTCCCGCCAAATACCCAAATTTCGTTGGGGGAGCCTCCCAGTTTCCCAAATTTTTCCATGTGTGCAGAATCTGTATCAGTCCATACCACCCAGCTCACACTGTGAGGTGTTGTAGTGTAGATGGTGTTGAATAATAAAATATCATCTGTGTAGTGTCTATTGAATTCATCAACTATGTTTTTTTTTAAAAGTAAGTTGGTTTTGTTGAAAGTTAATAGACATCTGCTGTACTGTAGAGGAATCAGTACTGTATTATAGATTATGTCAATTAATACACATAGATGATCTATAGATAGAATGTCATACACTATCTACATGATCTGTTTCAAACTTTCAACTTTCAAGTGATGCAGTATTAGCCATAATTTCATGAAATATTTGAAAACATCTTTGCTTTTCCAGTTGCATCATTAAATGGCCACGGAATTGGCAGACAAAGTTACAGATTTGGAGCCTGATGCGAGTTGGTTGTTTGGTTGTATTGCATCCAGAGACGTCAATGAACGTAATCAAGCCTTGCAACAATTGGAGACCTGGATTAATGAAGTGATTGTTAATTCCCAATCTGATGAAAGAATTGATTTGGATGACGAAGACGACACACTCTCTCAAACTGTTTCTGAGGACAAACAGGCTGTGATTCTGCAAATTCTCTTGCAAGTTTTAAGACTCTCGATTCAGTGCCCTTTTGATGATGTGAAAAGCAAGTGCTCGGATATACTAATCTCTTTAAAGGTAAGTTAATGGATCTTTGCCTGCCATAAAATCTTCAACTTCATTAATGGTTTTTAGGCACCATTCAAGCTTATTCTTTGTTGCAGAAAGCCCCACCAGAAGTTGGTAAGGGGGAGCCGTGGGGGATGACATTTCAAGCCCACGGGAGATAGCCTTTGTGGCTATTATGCGTTCATGTTTTCCCTCCCTATACGAGCAGTTATATATACGGCCGGGCCTTCGGCATTTCCAGATTTTTTTTTTTTTTTGTTTCCTAATGGGAATAGCTACGTAGTCGCCCAATGCTGACCTTGCAAACACCTGTAGGGTTGTGCATTTTAATGTCGACTGTGATTCCTATCAGCACACATTCCCCCAACCTGTACCATAGTTGAAGCCGAAGACACATTTTAACACAGTTTTCTCTAGTTTGCATATTGGCTCATAGCGTCTTATGCCATTTGGGTCTGCTGCCAATAGTTCTTTCATCGTGACTAGCTGAACAAAAGCTTTGTTTGCTGCACCTGTCAGGAGGTCATGTATCGGTTTGTATTTCGTAGTAGTTATTATTTTGCTTGCTCTGGTGCACAATTCTAGAATACTCAAGTAACTTGTTACGCAATAAGTAAACATTGCGTTTCAAAAGAGATCTACTTCACACGGACGCCGAGAAGTATGGTGGTATGGGAGAGACTGACGACATCAACTATAATGTTAGCAGCTTGGGGGGAAATTCGTTCTCAGTCATCATTCCACAAACCCTTCGGAAAACATTTCACAATTCAGTTTTGATTACATAGGGCTTGGGAATCTCAGCCTGCTAGAACTGTAGCCACCCACCTCCTGCAGGTTATGGTCCTATTGAAGCCTTAACAAAGCTACCAAAGGAATAATAAGGCGGGGTAGTAAAGTCATGTGCGATCGGCATACGTGACACTACCGATCAACTGCTATCAATGTCATTCAAGACAGCTTGGTCCCCAGTATTGCTGCGATGCTGGTACGATGTCCAGTCTTTACAAACATCTGTGCAGTATAAGAGTAATTTTGTATACCACATTTAGTCTTTCAGTGCTTCTGGACTTCAGTTAATATTTGTTTCCTTACAGATATTTACCTCTTTGTTTTTTAATGTACTTATGGACAATTTGAGTAACATACTCAACTGAAATATTGATTGCACACTTTTCCATGACCTAGGATAAGCTGAGCTGCAGCGACACTGTTGCTCGTTTTCAGTAAATTTAGCTGAAATCATGCAAGGTGTTGAAATCCTGCAAGGTGTTGCCATCCAGTAAAGGTAGATGTGCAGTCTGTCTCTAAATAAATGAAATCCTTGTGATATCAGAAAGTTGTGAGTGGGCAAATTATAGAGCTGTGAAGGATGCTGTCAGTGTGCTGCTCATTATCAACCTACTTAGTATTAAAAGTGGTGGATACAATTCCTTCTTTGGAAAGTGATATTATCTACTTTACTCCTAATTACCTCATCTTTTACACATGTGGACAAATACCCATCTCCTACAGAAAGTTATATTTTGTTTCAATTGTGAAGTTGGTTTATGACCTAAAATCAACAAAATACCATTTTGTGGTAATGGAGAAATCTCACGGAGATGGGAAAACAACAGATTGAACACAGAAGACAAGAAAAATTTTTTGAAGATTTAAGTCCACATAAGAAATTGAGGAGATTCAAAAATGTTCATCTGTACTTATCATCATTTCAGTGTATATCATGTCATTTAAGTCAATTCAATTGTGACTCAAGACTCTGTGAACTGACCAAAATTGTAAACAGTAGACACTGTCTTCAAGTTTCAGTGTAAATTGTAATTAAATTAGACATATCACATATCACATAGTTTACACGGAAGAGTAAGCAATGCCATACAGGATGGAAATTGACTTTTGCAATACTCAAATTCATGCAAATTTAATAGAAAATGGATGTAACAAAATGGAATTGGGCACTTAAAATTTAACTGAAATTCCTGTCTTTACCTAACCTGGCTGGCTTTCCACAGAACTTAATGTGTCATGGTTCACATGTCACATGAAATGTGATAAGGGCATGTTTCCATTAGAGTTGTACTTCAGTTCACATGGTGTCATGTCCAGCGGTTAAAATATACTTTTGTTTACATCTTAGTGGTTGCCATGCATTTCATGTAAGGTGTGCATTCAAGCTTGTCGGGAAAAGGGTATCTCTGATCATAAATTGATGATCATACATTCTTCATATTTTTGGAGGCAGCAATTTTTGTCCAATTGTTAGCATGTTTGCACCGATTGGTCTATTTTGTGGTCTGGATGGGTCAGATTCCATAAATATGTGTGGCAAATGTTGTGTATTGTTTAACTACAATGTCTGTTGTCATCCATTGAGGATGAAGCTATATTTTGCCTTAGCACCGATTGGTCTATTTTGTGGTCTGGATGGGTCAGATTCCATAAATATGTGTGGCAAATGTTGTGTATTGTTTAACTACAATGTCTGTTGTCATCCATTGAGGATGAAGCTATATTTTGCCTTAGCCTTGTGTCATGTTTTACAATTAATGAACATGTCCATTCTTTATTCTCACATGAAACATGAATAGAGGTGACAGCTGACAGGAGAATGCTTAAAAGGATACATGTTTTTGCATCTCTTGTTGACCTTGTTCTCAAATGTTTATCTTTTCTTTATGAATTCTTATGAATTCTGGAATATTTTGGATCTGCGTTGTTTAGGCAGTCATCTGGGCAACTTTATTGTGAAGCATTGATCAGCTTAAAATCCTTGAAGTGGCATCTTATTTCCCATGATCCAGTAGTTGTCATCATATAATAGAATACTAATGAACATATTTTCTAGCTAAACCGAGGATGAAACAGATATTTCAGTTCTTGACAGTGCCTGATACCAGGTTATTACCCATAGCGCCTTGTAGGCAAAACCGTGTGCTATTGTACACTAATGTATTACCCATCGCCATGCCATTAACTGCAAGAGGTCAAGTACAAACATACAACAGATGAATAAAGAGTGCACTGTGTCAGTTGAAAGACATTCAACATTATGTACATAAGATGATTGGTTAAGAGCTGGTACAACCATGAAGTGTCTCAAGTAAATGTTTGGACTTAAACAAGAAGATAATGCCAGATGTGAACATGCAATATACTGGCATTTTGTGTAAGTTTTATTGACAAAAATGATATTTATTGAAACCAAAGAATAATATTGAATACCATACTTAACCAGTTTTATACAAGTTGAAATAGATTCAAGGATCCCAACATGGAGTGCTATAAATTCCCTCTATAATACTATACATCTACAATGTAAATCAGGCAAGAACAGTGGGAAGGATACCGGTATGTACTGTACCCTTAAAAGTTTTTAAGTGCTGAAAAAATACTTTTATGTTGGCCCATTGTGTTAAGGGTTTTAAATACTTTTACCATCTAAAAGTATAGGTCTGTTAGACCATGGAAATGCTACCTCGGAGGTATTACTTTCATGGGTGAAGTGTATCTGAATGAGCAACTCTATGGTTACAAGAATTTATTGAATACTGTTGTTTTTAAGGAAACCCACAGGTAGGGTCTGCACACTTCTGTGCTTGTAGGATGCACAGTAACATGTTTAAATACTATTAAAGCATTGTGCAGTAGTTTTATACTGCACAATATGTAAAATATGTAATACAGCACAGTAAAAGCAAGTTGACAGTACATACGTAAGGTTGCCAAACTGTAGGCCTAGGAAGGTAATCTTGACTTGGGGGGGGGGGGCACTGAAGGCTCTTTCTGACTGCCATCCTGAGAGGGGTTCCCCCTCCCCTTTGGAAAGTTAAGAATATTTAAGGGTCCTTAGGTGGAATTTAGTGCAATATTTGAGCAAATTTTTAAATTACTGCAAAGTTGTGACATTTTTTACAGAGGGAACAAGTAAGGGGTTTTTGTCCTTGTATAGAGAGGGGGACAGAAGCATACTTTGCCCACACCCCCAGTCCCCCCCCCCCACTTCCTTTGGTATAATCAACGTCAACGACCCCAAAAAATTTGACTGTGCTTGAAAGTGTAAACTTGTGTGTGATTCTGTACAAGCAGAAGAGTTTGTGCTGCCATACTGTTGTGCAATGCACGTCAGTGGCTGCTCCAAGTGCAACTGTACTAGACCTTGTCTGATCTTGGTGTTTGTAAAAACAAAAGCTGGCAGTGTTCATGTCCACAGTCATGAGGTAGTACCTCCATGCTGCATGCACATGGTTGGTGTGATGGCTTGGAATGGTACTGTAGTTAACTTGTCATTTTAACAGCAATTTCAGTTTGTGAATGTTTTAAGTTGGGAACTGTGTGATAAACCTGACAGGGTGTTTGTCCAAAGGAGATTTTCATAATCATGCGATTCGTGAGCAAGCAAATTGGGACAGAGTTCATAACTAAACAATATCTATGCTTTTATGCAGTGGGTAAAGTTTGAAAAACTACAGTATCAGAATTGACCTAGTGACTCTTTACTCTGAGAACAACATGTTTGTTTTGTGCTAAAAGGCAACTGAACAGACAAAATGATAACCAAACAAACAATTTGATAGTTAGTGATTAAAATTTATTTGAGTAACCTGATCAGTATCAAAATTGTCTTCTTTTCATTTACATTAAGTGATTATTGTGATATGTGTTTGTTATTAACTGCTATACTGTGTTAGTACACAGGTTTTATTATGTCCATGGACTACTGGTAGTATACATTGCACCGGACAGTATCTACATACTTCTCTGACACGCTTCCTAGGTCAGATCACACTACACTTATGATACTTCTAGTGTTGGCCCTTGTAGTTTGCCTGCAGTTGCTTACCAAACCTATATGGGTTTTTAGTTTTTAGTCATGAACTAGGGTAAATAAATATTTTTTTTTTTTTTTTGGGGGGGGGGGGGGGAGATAAAGTTTCATATTCAGACTTGACAGAAGTTGTGCTTTTTTACTTTTTATTTTTCCTTTGAAGGGCAAGGATAAACTTCTGGTATAGGATACCATATGTGTGTGGGTTGTAAATCATGTACACTTTCATGTTGAGTGTCACATGAAGTGTAATAAGTAAACAGTTCAGTTCAAATTTGGATTCTTTTCACTTGACATGTTTGTTCAAATGGGAGAACCAGATGGAATGCTGTAGGAGAAAAAAATACTTTTACCTCTCCAGGGATTGAACTCAAAACCTGGATTAGCTGCTGCAGCTTCATTGCCTCAAATGCACCACCCTAATGGTGCCATAATATTGCACTAAACGAATGTAGGAATATCCCTACAACAATTGGTGACTTCAGTTTAATTGACACATATACAAACAATATAGCATCACTCTGATTGGTCAGTGATGACTTCTGCAGCCACTCCATGTAGCAAACAGTTGGATACGGCCTTCAGCAATTTGAAGACCCTGAATATGGTTCCAGACAGTAAAAATGCTCCTTACTGAGTTTACTTTTGGCCCCTCAAAAACATGTTTAATACACCTTCCAGACAAAGCTACATGCATGCATGCACTGCATTCAAATTATTCAAAGCCATGTATAATTGTGTGCATTCACAAAAACTGTGAGCACTTGGGAACACATCTGACATTGACCAACCAGAGTGAAGCCATTGTTTGAATTAATGAACCAAAGTTCAGTCACTAGTTGTACCGTGTTCAGTGATATGATCACATTTCTCTAAATATGTTTGGGAGGAGATTGTAGGGCCTTTAAACCTATCAAAGGCTAGGCCTATTGTAGCTTTTTCAAGGAGGTGCGCTAGATAGTTGCTTTCCTTGTAAACTGGAGGAGGGACTAGATGGAAACTTTTATCAGTGTTAACGAGAATTTTCATTGTCTATGGTGGTGTATGCTTAGTTGTACTGTTTGTGCATGCACTACCTAAGGCATGACCAATAACCTGTAGTCCAAGGATCAGGGTTAGACTAAATTACTTTTGAAATGCAGGTATACATTTGGCCATTATACAGTAGCTTAATTTCACAACCTACTGTAGTTTTTGCACATGCAGGTATAGTTAACAGAGCTGGTAGAAAGTGTGGGCAAGAAATTGATTTCGATTTTTTCATGGCTGGGTTGGCAAAAGTTAATTGAACCCAACATCATACAGTAGACTTAATTGTGAAGTCTGGCATCTGTTCTCAAATTGAAGCTCAGAATTTCATTCTATAGCAGGAGAGGCATGTTGGAATCTGTACCCAGTAACCACCTTTGATTGCAGACCAGTTGCTCAGTCATGCAGTGTATACATGCAGGGGCATTGAACAGCTTTGTACCTTGCATCATCCTTCCATTCTTGTATAGTTCAGTATGTTTGTAAACTGTATTATTCATCAATGGTACAGTACACTATTATACTGCTGCTGAACACACTTCAATTGTTCAGTACAGTTACTTCAATAGTGTATAGCAGACTGCAGCTCTTCTGTACAGTGCTGTTGACCAGTGGCTACTATTGACCACTTTATTTGAGCACGGGCAGGTCAGTTGGTTATTATGGCCAAAGACTTGGTGTGTCAGATGACCCATGGCATACGATTCTTGGAGCACTTCAGATCAAAAAGATACAGTCACTTCATGACACACTGTACATAGGATCTTCATCCCAATGTAGAAAGCAAAGTTGGCATACTGGACCCTGTAACCTACTGCTCTGTACTGCATGTACTGTAAAGAGTGAGTGTGCTTTACATGCAGTCAGTGAATGTATTCTAATAATAGGAAAGTAACAGTACGATGCTGGCTGTTTGACTCTTCATGTATGCACACACATTGACAAATGTGAAATGAAATCATCTCAATGTGGTGGTTATTTCCTGAGTCTTCATTTTTTGAAGAAAAATGTTTCAATATTTCCCTCACTTACATGTGTGCTGATGTATTCGAAGAATGATGACCATTGTTCAGCTGATTGATGATGTGAAAACTGCGCCGTACAATCCTATAAGTAAAACATTGCCTGCAGGTCCTGTACAGCCTTTGAAGCAGGTTCAATCAGGGAGGTCTTATTACCTCCCTGGTTCAATATATGCAGAACACATTTTCCAGACATGATGACACAATTAAGTTATTAAAAACTATTATAACTCAATATCTATTGAAATACAACTTTTTAAGAACATTTCTGACACCCACTGAGCCTCACTAAGGAACCATGTTATTGTGAAATTACCCACAATGCAACAGAAATACACCTGCACCTCCCAATGCATAGTACAATAGTTTCATATATAGCTTGAACACACATAATGATAGTACTCCCAGAGAGGAAACATACTACAGGCTTGCTACTGGTAGACTCAAATGCAACGGCAGACAGCTGACATTTTAAGGTGGTATTGTAAGAATATTGCTGTTATTTCACTAAACATGCACCAAAATGATTATCACACTTCAGATTGTCCACATGAAATCTTCATTTTTATCTCAATAAATAACATGTATTGAGATATTGTCACACTAGCTGGTCACTAGCTGTAGCCAAAATGCTTCATAACATTGTCATTTTGTGGGTGTTTATGACCCTGTTTGGAGAGCAAGTACTTTTGATGCAGAGGAAAAAGATGTGGTGGGTAACATTTGTACTTGTTGACTTTGTTGGGATATTTTGGCTGATTAGTGGGCAAAAACTACTGAAAATGAAAACAGAACAATAGTAGCCCACTGTTTGTTCTCCCATTTCCCATGATCCCCTGTGTGCATTGAGTCTCCTATTGAAGCTGGCAGAAATCAAGAGGTCACTTTGAGTTCTCTGTATACATCACTCACATAGGAAACAAATCCTCTAGAAGGCTGTACAGTGGACAGAAAAGGTCACATAGCCCTCATGCATGGTTGATTTTAAAATACTGTAATTCACAGGTGATCTGGACACATAACCCTCTACCTGTACATGCTAAGTGAAGAGTGAAATGGCAAGTATCAGTGGCACACTTTCTTCTTCTCTTCTTTCAAAATACGGTGACACATCCACAGGGACATTACTTCACCACGCATGCGTCGAGAGGTATCAAACCCTAATGTTGTTAGCAATAAACTGGGCAGGGTCCTTATGATGAAGGGAGTTTTCAACTAAAGAAGCAGGGAGACTATTCCAATCCTTAACCGTATTAGGGAGAAACTATACTTACAGGAGTTTGTCCTGGTAAAGAGGTGGCAAAAGTGCAGGTTATGCATCCAGCGTGTTCTGCGAGTGGGATGTCGAAGTCTATCCACAGGAATTTGTGCCTTAATACCCAAAACACCCTTAGAGAACAGAATTGATCTATTTTGTCTACGACGTTCCACTAACGTAGGGAGATCAAGGTCTTTCAGAACAGAAGTCATAGACCCTGGCTCTCGTGAGAAGTTTGAGCTGATAAAGCAAGCGGATCTCCATTGAATACTTTCAAGCTTATCCTGTAAATAAATCTTGTGTGGATCCCACACAGAACTTGCGTATTCCAAAACTAGTCTGAGAAGACCATTATAAGCAGCTAGCTTTACATCACTAGAGCAAAAAGATAAGTTCCTTTGAAGCACCCCTAAGATTTTGTTACCTTTATTACAAATAAATTGGACATGCTTATGCTTGAACATGCTTTCTCATGTTGACCATAACATTGTAGCAGTGCAGGGAGATTGAGGAGATGTTGTGATCATGCAAAAAGGATTATCTTTTGTAGCCAAAATGTTGACCTGGCCACCAGGATAAAGCCTTAGCCAGAGATGAGTTCTAATAATTATTGCTTGTGTGACTGTAACTAATGGCAACTGAACTCTGTCTGGTGCTGCCAGTGGCTAATTTCATTTCATGGTATCTTTTGGACAATTTTCTTCCCTACTTCATGTACTGCTTACACTTATCTGACAACTCTTTTGTTTCTGACTTGGGAATCATGAATTTACCTACTATAGCTCCTTCTCCCCAAACTCTAAATGCACATTGTTGGTATCTAGCAATGTACGCTTACATATATTTTGCAATGCAGTTTGGGATCAATGAAACTCTCCTCTTAAGTTTTGGTCACACTGATAACATGATCTGGCTTCTTCTTTGTTTTACAAATGACAAAGCCCTAATGGAAAACTTGTGTGATACAAACTGAATGTAAAAATAAACCTGTTTTATTGCTAAAGGCCATGTCTGGTGAGCATACAAGGCTATAAAATGTAGGTATACAGGCAATTTTTCTGCCTTGTGTGGAACCTGAGCTACTGTGCATTTTTCAAATTTTCAAATTGGTTGTCCGAATGAAAGAGCAGACAACAACTGAGAATTTTCCTGTCTGCCATAGAAAACAAACATTTACTTTAAATTCTGCATTTTTCCATATTTATTGGCATGATACAATGATCAATGGCTTCTTCTTTGTTTTACAAATGACAAAGCCCTAATGGAATATTCAGTGATACAAATAAATCTATTTAAACAACTTATTCTAAATCAGTTGCTTGTCCGATGCAATTTGGCTTTAAAGACAGACGATCACCCCATAGTGCTAAATTTCAGCTCTGGGTATATCAAAATTCTCAGTTGGTGACTGCTCTTTGATTGACATCAAAGTTTGAAAATTTGAAAGATGCAGAGTACAGTACCGCTTACGTACAACTACACCATTCTACGCGTATAAACAAGTATAATAAAGTACAATGCTGTAGAAACACGTACAACAAAGTACAGCGCCGTTGACAGCGAGTAGGTCCCGTACACATTTCATACAAGCTCTAGACCCACGTATAATCCGTCTTAGAGGTGTTAAGTGGACGGCCATATAATCCGTCTACGCTTGTCTATGCGGACATGATTCTATTGTGTCCATATAAGAGGATTAAAGTTGTGGCTTCACACTCCTCTGGCCGGGCGCTGAACGGTTTCTGATAATATTTAATCAGCAGCCTGGTCTCAAGTGAATGCGAGTGTATGACTGAGTTAAACTGAATCAAGTTTAACTGTGCCCATATTTCGGACTTCCGTCGCACTGGCATTTACAAGATTTACAGCAACATTTTCTTTGGGCGAATTTTACTTTGCAATAAAATACCGTTAGCAAACCAGTTGTCCTCCTCATTTTTTTTCTTGTTCTCACGCTCCTATTTGGTAGTTCTGCACAACACTTACTGAACATTTTGGAAGAGCAAATGCCGTTTTTCGTGACTTCTCTGCCTGATAAGTTGCGAACAAATTTAAAAGGCACTGCCGTTCAATAATAGCCTGTTGCCGACTTTTTAAAAGAGTTTGACAGAAATACTGCCCAAGCAAGCACTTCATGATTTTTTCCTGAGCCCCAGAAGTTAAAGGTGATCAGTCGTCTTAAAATATTCTTTGTGACGTCAGCCTTTTCTTGACATGTTTCTGTAGTCGTCACTACACCGTACAAGCATGGTATAGCCATTTGGTAAGCCAGAAGAGACGGCATATAGCAGTATACCTACTAGTTATATCGATGTCATGATATCTACTTGTACGGTGTGTCCGTTGAACAGTGACGACTGCAGAAACATGTCAAGAAAAGGCTGACGTCACCAAGAATATTTCAAGACGACTGGTCACCTTTAACCGTGGGCTAGGCGTAAACGAAAATAAATGCGTTTGCCATGTTATACGAACTTTGTCCTTTCCGACTCTTGGTATTTTTTCCTCCTTGCAGTATTAGTGCAATATGAAATTAATCTACGGTACATTAGCATCTCAGATCGTTGTTGCAATGTTTTAAGTGTCATCTCATTACTGTTTTCTGTAGTTTTGAGTCAAGAGGAATAAACTTACTTCGTGGCCCGTTTTACCGCACGTACGGCATTTAATGCACTTACCAGAATTGTTGTAGTTTTTGACGCCTTAAAGTGCCGTTTTAATGACATCAAAGCGGAAAATTCAGTGTGCAACTTCCCAATTTTCATCATCCCCCCCCCCTTTTTTTGAGGTTTAACTTTACGTACAGCAGAACATTCAATTCGAAACACAAAAATCTGTTCAAGTAAAAACACTGATCAAGGGCCAGCCCAAAGAAACTTTTGGGCAAAAATATATTTCAAAATTTGCAAAATGTCTACACTGTGTGATGTTTGCATCTGAACGCCCACATTCGGCCCCTACCTGCCTTCCACTACGGCTGGTTGCTTTGTACCGTTGCACGGTTCTATTGCAATCACGCTCAGCTGATTAGAAGGAAAACGGGTGGGCGGGTGGGGACAAATGTCAGTCTGTTTTACTTAGTAGGCTCAATGATTGGAGTTACTTTTCGTTTTAGACCCTTAAACTTTTAAACATTCCACCTAGTTTGCAAACTGGAATGTCCTCTTAGAGGGCACGGGCAGGTACTACTTACGGTGTCGGCGTGAAAAATCTGGATGTCAAAATTATGTAGGCTAAGGAAAAAAGTTTATATGACCCGGTTTTTCAACAAATCCTCCAAGAAATAGGTTTGGCCTCTCCGGTTGGGAGGGGGCTGGATTCCCTACCCGCCCATTCTCAGCAACCATACGTACTTTCGTGTTGGGTGAGCCTGTTTGTAAGTTTCCCCCAAAATGTGCAATCCAATGTTCACCTAATTTCATGTTTGCAGAAAATTCTCTTACCTTGGAAGCATGAAAAGTAGCCTAATCAGCCGCCCCGAATCGTCATTCTTTGAATATATATCCAATTTATTTCCTACAGTAGTTTGTGAAATGAGCGGCGATACGATGCTGGATGACCCTTTGATAATCGCTCGGCCGACATAAATGAAACTACAACCCACTGCACTGTCTTATTTTTCAGCCCATAATTGTACTGGTTTTACATTTTATAGCCCAATGCAGCACACATTCGCTTACACTTCCTGACTACTGTAGCTTGTTGCTACATAGCAAAAGTAGACTACAGGTACAGTACTGTGTTCGATTTTGTGAGAAACGTTCGGACTCGAGAATTTCCCAGGCACCTGCAATGGGCCCAACTTATTTGCATGCACCGTTCTGTGCATTCCTTTGCTAGTGACGTCATTGGACCCCCTTTTCCACAGACTTGAAGCGTGTAAAATTCCCATTGGCTGCTACCAATCCCCGTGAGGGTTTACCGTTAATGACCAACTGTTAAATCCCGCCCTAGTAGGCTACACCCACCTCTTGAAAACACACAGCACTTTCTGACTTACAGCACTGTCTATTTACGATCGTACTGTGGTTTCAGCGTGTAGGCCTGATAGTGTGCGTACAGTAACCTAACGAAGTAAATTTCATATCCCGGGAAACGTGCCGCTCTACGTGCGTCACGAACCAACTGTCATGGGCCAAATTCAGTGTGGAGATTTTCGGCAAAATCAACCATTACGAGCTAAATTTTGTACCTTATCTTACTCATGGGTGTAGAATAAGTCTGCTCTTGCGGAAAGTATTCGGTAAGAGTTTGGTATCGGACGAAATATCGCTTTTGTGTAAAATCAAAGATGGCGCTGGCTTGGCCAAGGTTGAAAAAAAAACCTTAGACGATATGTGTGACGTCACGTAAACATACGGGGACTAATTGGGCATACGACTTCCAAAAAAGGTTACGCTAAAATGGGCGCTGGCCGCTTATGAATGAATGAGTATTACAACCCTTAGCTGTGATTGGATATTTCACATAAGAGAAGCTGCATTTCCCAGGGTATTTGCAGCGGCGGCCTCATAATACGTAAATAGTAGCACACAACATACGTGCACATTAAAACAGTATTATTGGGCCCGCTTGTGAATGAACGGTATTGTACGTGACAGGACCTGCAGGCTGGCGCTTATAGTGTATACGGCGTATGGCAGGATTGTGCAGAGAACGATAGTATTTTGAATTTTTCTACATCAAAATTCATGGTTTCAGATTATTTGCGGGCATGTGGGTTTTGATAGGACTGCAAAAAATTTTCGCTGCATAACACTACAAAATGGGAACTAAATTTACTTAATCATGGCGTGCGGTCAGCGATCGTCTTTGCTGCAAAACTATTGTTTCAACAAGTCTATCGTTAGGAGTAAGCAAATGACCACCTTCAAAACGTGATATGAATGTGTTTTATGTTACCGATGCATAACTCAATTCTCAGTGAATATTATTCACTGCTACACATGAATGAATGGTGGTTACATACTGTGAACGAATTAGTGATTTTCACACGCACAGTATTGTATAGTATTTCCTAAATTCAATGTCTAAGGGCATTGTGTCTTCAAGTAATGACAAAATCCGGTAGATACTTTCGCACTTAGACATTTATTTACTTAGAAGAATTACTGCAAGGGCCAACACACAATAGCGCCCATTCATTGCCGATAGTTACAGTGATTCTATTGTTCCATCCGGCGGATTACCTGATAAGACTTCTCAAGTTTGTCTACGGATGTGTACGCGTATAATCCCAGCTGGATTTTCACAAGTTGTGTACGAAACTGCCGTACACACATCTCGTGGAGACTACGTACACGATATGCTGTGGAAAGTACAGCAAAGTAGAATGGGGTACAATCGCGTAGAATAAAGTACAATGACGTAGAGGAACGTAGCCCGGACAGTTGTACGTAAGCGGTACTGTAGCTCACATTCCACACAAGGCAGACAGAGTACTTTTATTACATTTTATAGCCTTGTATGCTCACCAGGACATGGGCTTAAGCAATAAAACAGGTTTATTCTTGCACAAGGAAGAGCCTCATACAGTTATGGGAGGAGCTAGAAGATGCATAGTTGGGAGAATTGGAACTGTCTGGGATCATGAAAATTCCCCACAGTACTTTGTACATAAATTATTGATGTTTGATGGTAGTATTGAGATAACTGCAGCATAGCTGCTCTAGTTGTGTACATCCAACAGTATAACATAACTTTTGCCCTGACAGACGCCACACACCTGCATATATATGCAGTTTTAATAGCCAACTAAAGAATGTAGTGCTTT
Organism: Holothuria leucospilota; assembly: GCA_029531755.1. Classification (NCBI taxonomy): domain Eukaryota; kingdom Metazoa; phylum Echinodermata; class Holothuroidea; order Aspidochirotida; family Holothuriidae; genus Holothuria; species Holothuria leucospilota. The sequence continues at coordinate 910,585 of CM055976.1, read as the reverse complement.
TACAAATCAGTCTCAGCATCTTCTGCCACACCCTGTAAACTTCAGTTCTTGCCATGATTCATCATGAGATGAAAGGAGGAAAGAAGTTTTGCAGGGCCAACAAGATAACCCTCAATTGGCAGCACTTACTTGAAATTATTGGTCTAATTCCCAGTCCATGTGCCATATTCCCAAGATCTCAGGAAAAATCCCTTACAACACTGTCACTGAAATTGTGATGATTACACCATGTTTTCATCAGGGCATATAGGTTGACATAAAAAGTGCATCAAGTGAACAAAGTGTAACAATGCATTCAAACAATGCCATTACAGAGCGTGCTGCCTTTACAAAAACATCAGAGACACGATTTTGCAGTGAAACTGTGCAATTTGTTAAAAAGTTCACCCAGTACTATGTATCAAAATAATTTCCATGCAAACAGATAAAAAGATGCCCAAACAGCCCAATGTGCTATTTTCTTTACTGTGATAGTTGTTCATTTTGTTAGTGACATGGTAGCCTGCGTGGCAGGTCTCCGTGGCTGCTTTTGCATTTTCCGTTAGTTTTGAATGAACAACAGAAAGGAAATTGCAATGGCACCGCAGATTGAGATATCCAGAAAAGCTTACAAAGAGTCTGTGGTCAATGAACTTGTGAACTAGTGGAAGTAGGGAGTATGTGCAAACTCGGGATAAAGCATTTAGGCATGAGGCTATGACAAGTTTTTAAAAAGTTTACATGGGTCTGTGGGAAGCAGTTATCTTTTCAGAGATATTGGGTCATTTGGAAATATTAAAATGAATAACAAAGTAGAGGGTGGGCAATTTCTGCACATCTTTCTTTAAAACATTACACAATACATGCGGTTGTTTTTGTTAATCATATATACGGTCATAGCACTAAGACGAACTTCAGCTTTTTCAACTATCTGAAACGGGGCTGAGTGTAATTATGCCGTTGGTACTGTACAGGGGTGGTGATAGGTGACCTGGGGAGGGTAGCACTGGTTAAATGCAGTCATGCAACCAGGATTTTTTAACTTTATAGGCCAGGGGGACCAACATATCATGGGCAGCACAATTTTTCTAAGATCATCTCTCTTTATATTGTGGACTGATGTGGGAAGCATGACACTAATGCAACAGAGGGGAGGGGACATATGTGTGAGACAGGTCTTGGGCCACTCCTGACCCAATAGCCCCCCCCCCCCCTCTTTTATTGAAAGATTTTCCCACGGAGTAAAACATTTAAACATCGGGTTGACTGGTTGTTTCCTTATCTGGCTGTACTCCATGTTATGTCCCTGTTGGCTGGCCAACCAATCAGAAATGTCTTCCAGGTTTCTGTGTCCTGCATGGCTCCCCTTTATAATAAGAAAAAAAATCCCCTGCACAACTTGAAATTAGAAGAAAAAAATCCCCACGTAGTAATGACTAGATTTGTTTATTACTATGCCACAACTAGATAAAAATCTTGTACAAGCTACAAAGCTTCAAAAGAAAAGTGAGTTCAAATTATGAAACCAAGGTATGAACACAACTGAAGGATTCGTCCTATGGGCCTACCGTTTGAAGTTTTATCGAACAGTAACATAATTCACCTGATCGTGAGATATGCATGTCAGGTGTCATGTGTAATTTTTAAGGTGTTTATCAGGGACTAGCAGCAAAGTAACTCCCTAGATGTACGCAGATAGCAGCATAATCCTGCGTGTATGATAGTCCCCTATATGACAGTAGTAATGAAACATTCGAGACTGCTGACATGCAGCTTTTTATCACAAGGGCCAATGGGACGGCACGTGGAAGTTAAAATTTAAGTTGGGTCAATCTGATGCATCATTTCAATGTAAGCATAAAAGTTGCGTGATTTAAACTACATTAATGTTTGTATATGTAGGATAGGCTGTAGCGTAGGTCAAGTGAAGGACCATTTGCAGCAATATGTACTATTGGAATATGTAGGCAAACTGTCAAGAAGTCAGTCTTTTTGAGTTCTATCAATAACAATCATAGTAAAATCAATAAACCAAGTAAAAGTTACAAATGGTCTGAAACATGTAAGAAATCCTAAGTTAAAGTATACTTTTGCTGGGAGTTGATGTAGAAAAGGCAGCTTGAAGTTTGTAAATAATAAAGATAACATGTCGGAGAATCATTGGTTCGACTGAAAGGTGAAAGTGTAGTCTAACTTGCAGATGAACTCTAATACTGTCGCTGCGATGCGACAGCATTTGCTTTGTGTCTGGGTGGATCACTGTGCACAATATGGCAACAAAAAGCTGGCACAGAGCGCTACTGTTCGATGTCCAGGAACTCTGTGCAGGGATACACAATGGGCGTTTTGATGTCCTGGGATTAAAATGTGCTGCAACAGGATGACGAGAAATGTATTTTCAGTGGTACAGGGTATCCCTTACTAAAAATTTAAACAAAGAAAATACAGTTCTTTCCTACAGCAGCAGAGGAACAAATTTAAACTCCACAGTTGGTAAATAATGCGGACATGGATGAGACAGTGGAGGAAACTCATCAAACCAGTTTCATTGAACACTGCATACTATTGTGCTTGTCAATGGGAGATAGGACCTACAGTGTAGGCAAAATAAAAGACTACTTATAAAGTGTAAATGTGTAAAAACTTTTTATCTAGGTAGGGGCAAGAAAGATACAACTTAATAATTGTGAATTATAAATTCAAGGATAGTTGTAACTAGGGTGATCATATGGAACCAACTGAGAAACCAAGTGTCTGTCTGCCCTGCTAGAAGGGCAAGTGAAAAAGTTTCCAGGCAAGTAAATTTCAGAGGCAGCTTGCCCAACTCGGCAAGTGAGTTTGAAGAGTAAATTTAGAGCCCTGTGACTATTTGTACCCCAAATAAGGAGTGAACCTACCTAAATTTGTAGTAAGTTTATAATCGTATGTCCCCTTGCATCCTTACTGAAACAAAAAAGAAAAAAAAAAAAATCAGCGAAAAATTATTTAAAGCAAAACAACACAGTATAAATCAATGTCAGGATTTGTATTTGTGCTTTGTACAGTAGTGTGAAATATTGTACAGTAGTATGACTAGACCTATAAGAAAGTACTGAAGACTTGGAGACAGAATATTATTTCCATTCATATTTAGTATCATTCTTTAGTTACAAAATTCATTAACTTGAACATAATTTAATAGAAGACTGATGTATAATTTAGGAAGCTACACCCAAGCAGAGCAGTTGTATCTCATTTCTGAGCTGCTAAGAATATGCATTGAAAACAGAGAGGGAAACTTCCACTCTGGTATTGTGAAAATTTGCTATGAATGGTTTATTTTTCAGTAAACATGGTAAAAACAATTTTAATTTGCCAAATACCAAATTTTGCAACCTTGCCATGGTTATGACCATTGTTTTTCACTGTTAATGCTCATTTTTAGCTCAAACCGGCTCGAAGAGCTGTTTGAGCTATTATACAGGTAATCCGACACCGTCACTCTATCTATCCTGTCTGTCCACAATTGCCTTTAATGCTCTCAGGTGCACAATCGTCAGTGGATTCTAAAGAAACTTGGACACATTGGCCGTTGAACTTTAGGCTACCCGTCACGGTCGAGAAGTTGAGGTCAAAGGTCATTTAGGGGTCATTAAAGGCCGTTGTGTGAATATTTTCAAAATGCATCTCCTCCCACAAAAAGCGCTGTATGTTCCTGAAAGTTGGTCATAATGTTTCTTACATGGTGGTTCTTTAAAAGACTACCAAGATTTTTTGCTCCAAGGTCATATGAGGTCGTTAGAGGTCAATAGGTTGAAATATCTTTCATGTGGTATTACTGTGGGCCTGTGAGTCTGAAATTTACCAGATATGGGTTACTTAATCGACTTTTGAAGGGCTTTCAGCAGGGTGTAAAAATGTAGGTCAAAGGTCATGCAAGCGTCATTTGAGACCATAGTTGTAAATATTTTGAAATGCTATTTTCTCCTAGATGCATTACAAAATTATCTTCAAAATTGCACAGAAGGATGACTGGCATGTGCAGATTACAAATTACTTCTCCAATTTGGGATGAAGGATACTTTTGATACCCTTCTGACCAATTTTGTGCCACCCCTCTATTTTTACCAGTCTCACAAAATCACTTTACTACCTGTTTTTCTGTGTACTGCACTCTCTTTAAAACTGTCTGTCTACAAGAGGTCAGTCCTGTGAGGTTGTAAAGGTTAGTTTAAAGGGAGCTGCTTAGCTTCTGGACAGTGTGTGAACAATTTCTGTATTGTGTGTGGTGATGTAGAAGGTCTGATGGTACAGCTCCCTGGTTGGCATCATAATTCATGATTGTGCATGAGTTGTAATTGACAATACCTCTTCCTTGCAAAGTTACCTGTTCTCCTGGTAACTGTATAATTTAAAGGGGAATTTTCATGATCCCAGACAGTTCCAATTCTCCCAACTATGCATCTTCTAGCTCCTCCCATAACTGTATGAGGCTCTTCCTTGTGCAAGAAAAAACCTGTTTCATTGCTTAAGGCCATGTCCTGGTGAGCATACAAGGCTATAAAATGTAATAAAAGTACTCTCTCTGCCTTGTTTGGAATGTGAGCTACTCTGCATCTTTCAAATTTTCAAACTTTGATGTCAATCAAAGAGCAGTCACCGACTGAGAATTTTGATATACATACACTAAAAATATACTTTGGGGTGATGACAGTCTGTCTTTAAGTTCCTTGTGGCAGCAGAGAGCTAGTACCAGATTGTTTACTAACTGTGACTTATAATAATGTGTGTAAAAACCAGAAGCTATTAGGCTTTTAGATGGTGCAATCTAGCAGTTGAAAGGCAAGGATTGCAACGCTAAGGTCAGACAGTAATCAAGACTTAAGTTGATACAAAAGAGGTCAATCCTCTGCTACTTGTCAAGTAGGACTTGGGGATTTTATCCACTGTCTTAACATTCACACTTCTCAGATTTTAAATATGAATCTTTGGACCTGTGGTAATGCATATATGTGAGTACATCAATATTGCTTTATGTCAAAACTGTTCTGTGTCTTGATTACTGTAGCTCACTGTGATATTGAATAACATCTTTCTTCATAGATAATTGGTATGGTAATGCTTTGAACTTAAAATAGGTTAGTTCTGTTATTTCACTGGGGACAAAGGGGGAATTTCCTTACCTTGCTTTTGAGAATGGGGGGGGGGGGGGGTAAGGTCTCGATTTTTTATTTGCATTTTACTGATGTTGGGAAAGACATGTATTTGTTTTGATTATGTGTTTCCAGCAATCACACCATGCAGTGATGTACGTGTAGGGTTTTGTGGGGGTGGGGGGGCGCGGAGAAGAGCCGGCCCCAAAGTTTGCCTGGGTTTGAGCTACTGCACCATTGGTGCTCTAGTTTATCACTGTGTTATTAAACTGCATGCTGTTGATCCTTAGCATATTTTGAGGTGTTCGTCCAGTAACAAATCAAAACCACAGTTATGTATGTTTCCGAAAGGATACTTGTGGGAGATGACCTTTTGTCCTAAAAAAGTTGAAAGATGTGGATGTTTATTAGACTAATGCGAGGAAAATGACTGATCGATTCCCCTACTAGAATAATAGTAATGCTTACCTTTGATATAATCGTAAAGCAGAATGAATTCCTCCATCTTCGACTTACATGCTTATGGTTTCAGTTGAGCCAAAGACAAGCACACAAAACATCCTTACAATTGCAGTCAATTACGACTTTGTACGTTATTAAACATCTGGTGACCCCAAGATTTACGTACCAAAAACAGTATTCCCTTTCTCTTTGTAAAGACAATGCATCAAGCAACAGTAACTGCTCATTCGTACACTGTTTGTGATAGTCAATTTTGACTTGACAATTCCCAGACCCTCTCAAGTTTTTGCAGGTCAAGGAGAGTGACTCCAAAGATTTCCCTTTCGGGAAACCAAAAAGACTGGAAAGAAAAGGAAAAATCACTTCTTGAATGATTTCAATTGCTTTTCTTAAGTTAAATCAAGTTCTGAATACAACTGACTTGAAGCAAGAACAAAGTTCTGGCTGGTTAATACTTTTAAACCGGAACTCAGAAAAATTTGGAGTCAGGCTGGAGTTCTGGCCAGAATCTAGTTCCGGTGCACCCAAAGCAACTCTTTGTTTTACTTTAGTTATGGAGCCAAAATCTCATAAAAATCTTTACCATACTTTAAATATTTTTTCATGTTTTCAAATAAACTTGACATTTTTGAGACGTCAACAAGAAATAGTAAGATGGGTGTTCTTAAATACATGTATGGGAGTTGGCAACGTTTCCTACATAGAAAGTGTGAAGTGCAGGTTCTATGTTATCAATCAGCTGATATTTGGTCATCTTTTTTGGAATATACCAGCAAACTTTTCAGTAAGCGAGGGAAATTTGAATTAAATTTTTGTTAATGAAGGTTTCATGAAATATTTACTGGGAAAACATTTTATGTAATATTTAATTTGTGTAATGTACAAAGTGTACGTATGTGAGTCAAATAGCCACTGTTGTTACCCTTTAATGCATAATTTCAAATTTTAGAAACAATTTGTCAGAAAAAATTGTAAAGATTATTACTGTTTACTGTTGACTTTATAACTTGAATGGACTGGGAAAGTGCTGTTTTACACATGCACAATCCAGGAGGAATTTTGGCAAAATTTTTTGGTAACGGAATGTACCAACCAATGGTGGTGCTCCGCTTACAGTAGATAGTGCCACGTGTTATAGTCTCCCCCCCCCCCCCTCCCCCCAAGTTACTGTATAGTCCTTCAACCGCACCTGATAATAAATTCATTCCAGTTGTCTTGGGGAAGCAATAGCAGCAGATGATGTCATCAATAAACCGTAGTGAGCAGCTCTGTAGGTACTGTACATGTATGATATGTTACTCGGGTGCATTGGCTCAAGCAGCAGTGAAGTAATTTAGATGGAGTTAGTGCATGAAATGAAGATGTGTTGATGAATTGAAGTGTGATAATCATCAAAATTAATGTTTGATGGAGTTATGGCACCTGTCTTGTAGAGATCTGTTCGTAGTATAAAGCATAACCTTTCAATGACCAGTGTGTACTAGGCTGATTGCCTCGATCATGCTCTCAGGAGCAGGCACAGGATTCCTTTTTAGTGGAATTACTTTACCTTAAAATCATCTGGACTCGATCCACGAAGAGGCCAGATGTAGTGTTAAAATTTTAAACTTTTATAGTTTCTGTACCAAATATAAATCAATAACTGCTGAGAATTTAGGAAATCATTAAAAATTATTGCATGCAGTTGGACTATAGACACTGTGTTGGTGCAGTATGTGTCGCATGCCTTTGGGTTGATTCACCTCGAGGTGATGTCGAAGAAAGTAAGGGGCTCAATTTTTCACACAATTTCTCTGCAAAAAGAGTACTATAAATTTGCCTCATTTCTTTAGTACATAGTACAGGGTAAATGTACCATGTCCCATCCTCTTTTTTTTTCTACTCCACACTTAACAGTAGGATTTTATTGTAACCATTTTCCACATCATTGTAGTACTAGCTAGGCCAAACTTGTAAATGAATTATACAGGGGTATCTTTGCATACTCTGAATTCAGTTTGGATGCAGCTACAGTACATGCATGTAATACAGGAAGAGAAATGAGGAATCATTAATTATTCAACTTAACAATACATACTGTATATGTACATGTATACGAAGTGGAAGTTTCTTGGCTGACAAATGAGTGTTTTCACTTTTTAAGAAGGTTACATGCCTTGCTTTATCCTGCTTTTCAAATAGTTCTGTTTTACAGCTGTTGTCTGAGCTGAGTGAGCTCTTTTAGACAACATTAAACCCTCTATTGATCATATGGTTTCATTGTGTGTATTTGACCTTGGCTGACCTTTAGTGTGCTATTTATAGATGACTTGTCAACAGCAATCTGCTGTTCATACAGTAATAGACCTATAGGATCTCCCCTAGCGACTAAACTGCCCACCCATATCCACCTAAATATTATTGGCTGAGTGTGTTGGCTCAGCCTCCCAGGTACTGAAGGAGCATACAACTATTGTATTACCCATGCATTCTGTATAGAGTGCTAAACAAATTGGAGTGAAGTAGATTGCACACACAAAGCCTCTTTCAATAAATTTCAAAACACGTCCAGGGACTTGAATCCTGTGAGCTTCTTTGTTGTTTGTGACAACTATTATACTGGTTGTTCCTTTGTATGTAAATTACATAATTATGGTATGGCAGGTAAAGGTTGCTCGGCAATGTGGGTTAAGAGTTACACTTGCTTACATTCATAAACTCTGCCAATAGATGTAAAGAAGAGTGCTAAAATATTAAAACTGGGAACAAATGTTCAGTTACCCTTGTGGTGTTTAATAAAGTTGATCTTATCTTGTCTTATCTTATTTTAAAAATGTTCATGTCAGGAGAATGTATCTTCATATGCAATAATTATGCTGAAAAGTCAAGCCCTGACCTTGTCTTTTACAGCACTTTGTAGCAATTCTGTTCTCCTCATAAGGGCCAAAATACAGGGTTAAGTAAAAAATTCATAATTTATAGAAGAACAAAATGGTGAAATTTTCATTAAATCTCATAAAATTTTGTTACCCAGAGTGAACAAGGGGTGATGGTTAGCTCCTTACAATGCTTAAAAGTACTTTCTCTTTTCATTATACTGTACATAATATTTTGACCTTGAAAGAGATCAAGGGATACTTCCCCCTCCCTTGACTCTGCGAAGGACCTTGCTGATTTATTGGCAGACTGCAGTGTACTTTCATCTTTGCATTTCATTTTTTGTCCAAATTTTGTGCCCTAAATTTTATCCCCTAAATTTTATCCCTATAGATAGAACTGTGCAGAATAAACCAATTTAATCCACAAGTTAACAGTAAAAGGAAACTGCAGTCATCTCAATTTGAATACCCACCTATCCAGTTTCATGTACAGTACATGGCTGAGCTTTTCAACCATGTGAAAATATGTACACTGAATTGTTACATTCAGACAAGACTACAATATGTTCACAGTTCTATTCCATTTACATGCAATATAATTTCTGAAACCTCAAGATTTCTGCAAGAGTAAGTATGAAGATATTGATAAGAGGTAGCTAATGTATCTATTCAAGTTAAAGTGACTGTGTACTCCCTTTTAGTGCTATACACAGATGTTTGAAAAGGGGATAAGTCAGGTCTTGGTTTTAAGAAAATTTAATGGTTTGTCCATGGGACAGCCTGTCTGCCTTTGTTGTTTGTCCAACAGAATATGTAGTTGGTCAGAAGGAAAGTTAAAAAATGCTCTGAGTGTGATCAGTCTCTTTCATGAATTTGGTTGTCTGTTGGACAAAGTAACCCGTTTCTTTGGTTGTCCATCACAAATTTTCATTGTCACAGGCAATGGGATGACTGTTGAAATCAAGCCCTGTAAACTTGTGCACTTTGCATATTGTATTCTGAATTGAGAAGCTGTGTTTGGACAGTGATCCTTGACATATGGCTATTTGTAACACTTTTATTTGTTTCTCCTTTATACCTTTGTGTGGATCTGTACTCCATGTACTACTCAAGTAATCTTTGTATACATTATTATTCATAAAGTCATTCTCACGCTTCCTTGCCTCCATTTTACATGTATGTCCCTAATTGCCCTACATTTTCTATGCTTTCAGGACCAACATGGTCTTTGTTAAATTTTAGGGCAATGAAAATGTAGAAAATGTAGGGCAGTTAGGGAAATACACACCGGCGGTGAGTATAAACTCATAAGACTCCTAAACCATTAATGTTTGTGGAATTTTTTGGTTTAAGCATGAAATCAGCAAAAAAGGCCTACAGTATGGTACAAGCATTATATTGCAAGTTATCTAATTTATTGCAAAAAGTTAGCCTAAGTAGTTGAAATCGAAGACATCTGTATGTTAGGTTAGGTTAGATGAGGTTTAACATCCCAGTTTCCAACCAATTGGTTCAAGTCGAGACGACCACAGCCTTTTTTTCCAGTTATGGCTCACTGGTTTGTTTTCCCTACTCTATTGTTCATGCTGAGCACCAAGCACAAAGGCAGTAGGTTCCATTTTTAAAGTCTTTGGTATGACCCGGCCAGGATTTGAATCCTAGACCTTCCGACTGCAAGTCGGTTGCTCTGACCACTTGACCACTGCAGTCGGTACATCTGTATGTACAGGATAATCCATACAGTATGTTATACCAGCATACAGAATATTTCATTGTTACAGACGGAGATTACATTAAATTATTAAAGTTGGTCAATATTTAGTTTCATTTAATTGATGAGCTTGATGCATGCAAAGCCATTATTGTGTAACGTTTCACAGATTAAAAGCCCAGGGTTCTGTGTGTATGTATGTATGTAGTAACTGAGTTGCAATCTATGGCTTCATCAAGAACTGTACTTATACTATGCAATACTCTTTGGGTAAGGATTGTACCTGCACTCACTGATGACAGTCACATAATTAGCTACTTATTTTCATGCAACCTTTTAAGAGAACATTGTGTTACAATGTAAATTCAATCACTTTTTTGTTGACAAACAGAAATATGAATAGTTATATCTGCCAGTGTGGCGTCTGGCACACAGGGCTGCCATGTACCCCTCTGAGCCTGTTGGTAATAATAAATTCCCTTTACACAGCCCCACAGATACTGTGCCTAGTATTATTATTTATTAAGCATTATTTCAACTATTACCCATTGGTGGCAGGCTTTGTAGTGAGTGTATTATATTGCTGGTGTAAATGTGGTTGTGCTGTATTAGTGCCCGCAAGCAGAGACGATTGGCCCAACACTATATAGCTCCATGTTACCAGAGCGTACCAGGGAAGGTACACTGACATGAGCCCTGGCCTCCCTGGCCCACCTGGTTCTCCTTGACCTTCCTGGCTGTGTGTTGCACTGTGTAGTGGTGGTAGTAATAATTTTCTTTTCAGTAAAATGTTTGCTATGATACCTTAATTAAACCATTACCTTCTAGTTATGTAAAATGAAGTGTCAGTCAGCTTCTGATTCAACAAAAACTTTGGGTTTTACATGGGGATGTGCTGAACAAAAGACTTTGTCCACTCCTCTGGCTAGCGAGGCAGGCTTACCAATCAACTTAAACTCTTACCATTCTGAACAAAGAGGTTTTCATTTGCATTGTTGTGCAAGATCAAATTTTGTTTTATAACAAAACAGGATTATAGCCTTTAATAGTCTCTTTTACATTTTGATCGCTTGTTTTTCATTCTTTGATGACCTCAGCTGTTGAAGGCCGGTGTAGTCCTTTGCATACTGGTGAAATAATGATAAAGACAGGACACTGTTTTGTAAATGCCCAATTCCATTTTGTAATCTGTTTTCTAAATTTGCATGCCTTTGAATTTTGAAGAAGCCAATTTCCGCATTGTAATTCATACTGTAATTTACCTAAACATCACTGCGTATGGTATGAATATTTGACGTGAGGACAGTGGAACTTGGAGATCCTAAAATGATGGGTTATGGAGCTTTGAATCACAAATAAGTTGACTCCAGTGGCATGGTTCTCGTTCTAAAATAGTGACAAAATACTGGAGTTGCGATATCGTTATTTTCAATTTCTAAACTTTTTTGTTCTTCTTCACTAGTCCTCACGTTTTCCGTGTTTTACACCAATTTCTGTGATTTTTTTTCCTTTTTCTGTTATATGGTAAACTCCTGTCTTTAAATAATGAGAATAGGACTGATAAGTAATTGGCATTCGATATGAATGGATGATCCTCCTGTATGGGTATCACTAAAATTTAACCATCTCCTGTATGGGTATCGCTAAAATTTAACCAAAGTTAGAGTATTATGTATGAGATTAATTATATATACCAGACGTATGCAAAATTTCCATTTGATTTCTTGTCCAGCTTGTCATAGTAGGCTATCTCACTCCAATACTCACCTCCCCAACTTGCCTGCAAGTACCATCTGGCATAAATCAGTTAGCACCTGGATGGCACCCTCCCACAATTGGTTAGAAGCAAATGTAAAACCCCATCTAACTCTAATGCACTTATTAATTGCAAGACGCACCTTATGACCCCCGGGAGAGGTGCGTCAATGTCCACAATGTGCGTCTGACATTCATGTCCACAAACGCACCCCTGCGTCATAAAATGGACGCACCTTTGATGGAAAATGACCCACCTATAAATACGATTTTGACAGACCTTTTCCAGACAATGACGCACCATTTGACGCACCAGAGAAAATGCAAATATGGTCGTATGAGAGGTTAAATCAGAAGCGTACATAAAATTGGTTGGTTTTACAACTGATGAAAACTGTTCCTTCACCTCCCGAAAACTTCGAGCCACGACATTGTCTTCTTAAGTTGAACGCGCGGTGACTCTACGTATGCTAGTACTTCGGGGAGGTGTTAGATAAGCATTAGTACGTACTGTTTGTATGTATATGTACAGCTATGGTAGTTCACATTGTACATGAAGGAAGTGGGCACTCGAAATCTTGAAACAGTTTTGATATATAAAAGTAACGAAACATGCTGCAGTAAACCCAGACTTCATGAATTTAATTAGAAGCTTGTAAAACTGATATCTTTGCAAGCAGCGATCCGGGATATTTGTAAGCAATTCTTCAGTTTATACAACACTAAGACACTTGAACGGATGTTTAAACAAATGCAAAATAAAGCTGTTCTATACAGGATTCCACATTAAGCACAACGTATGCTTAGTAGTCCTCCGTAAAGGCACGTGCATAGCCGGCAGTCGCCGATAGCGTCCCATGCACGGTTCTTGCACCGACGACCCATTGAAAGCCCGGGCCGGGGTCTTAGACTAGCACACTGCTGGTGGCGAAATTGATATTCTAACAGCAAACCTAGGACCTAAAAATCTTAATTTAGTACCATAACTTATCCTTGCAAATCTTACACTAAAATATTGCAGTTGTTTTTATCACTTTAAGCCTCTGAAAGGTTCCGAAAATTTGAAATAAAATCATCAGCTTTCCCACTTCGTAAAATAGTGTAGCGTTCGAAATATTTGTTGATAACAGGGTGCCGTGTGCATGGCAATGTGCTTTCATCACATAGAACATTCCCCATACACTCACATGGCAAGTTGCCGCTGCAAACATTCCATACTGACGTAACAACGTAGCTTATTAGCATACTGATGTAAACAAAGTTCCTTATTCACATTGTAAATTTGACGGCACGAAAAATTGCTGATATCATTTCAAATTTTTGGCCCTTTCCGGAAGCTCTCAGTCATCATAAAGAACTGCAAAACTAATGTAAGATCTGCAGAAGAACAGTCATGGTAAAGAATTAAGATTTTATGTGCAAAATTTGCTGCGAGAAGAAATTCAGTTTAAACCATCATACGGACGGCCGATCTGGAACCATGTGTGCATACAGTGCATACATTGAACCATTCAACTTTCTGTGGCTTAGCTTGTTAACTGGACCCTAAAAATCTCATTAAAATGGTAAAAATATAACCACACCACTTTAAAATGGCTTACAAAAATTCTAGCACTGAGAGCTTTTCAAATCTGTGAATATTTGCGCAGATATGTTTACTCCAGAGGTACAAGATTTTAGTTCCGAACGTCATGGTACGATCGCACAAGCAAGTGAACAGCCTTTTCCACACCGTGTGTAATGTACGTAGAGAATATGCCTCAATCACATTGATTTAACCAGAACGATCATTAAAAGTGTCCAAAAATGACCCAGTAGGTCAAGTAACCCCCTAAACATGTACATGACATGTGCAGAAGACCCTCAAAGAACTATTTTGAAAATATTCGCAAGTGTCAGAGCAAATATTGCCTTATACGGGCCCACTTTCTAAGAGGGGCTTGGAATGTTTACCACTACCCAATGTGACACTAATGAACTACCGTAAGCATGCATGTGTCTCTGTACTCACTCAGAGAGCTGCAGGGCTTATATAAATTTTTCAATATTTTCTTGAAAAATATTTACAATTGTTGTGATTGTTTACTAAAGTTGTGTTGTGCATTGGAATTTCGAAGTCTTTTTTCTTGCTAAGATGACTTTGAAGCTGGCTCTATTTTTTATCATTTTAAAGTTTTTTGTAATATTGGCCGTACATATAACAGTGTTACGATGAAGTGTCAAAAAAATTCAAGCATATCCCATAAACACATACTTGGACAAATTTTAATGAAACTTGGACACAGTGATTGATAAACAATGGTTTATCAGCCGTGGTCAGGGAACTAAGGTCAAAGGTCTTCTTGGGTCATTTTGGCCATTTTATGAATAGCCAAAAAAGGCAGTGCCTTTAAAAGATTCCGTGACGATCTTGGATATGTTGAGAAAGTTGAAGTCAATGGTCATCTTGCGGTCATTTTAGTCCACCTTTGCCACGGCTTATAAATACCTTCCATTTCTCAACATCTCAACTTGCAGTGGTGCTGTACATTTTAATTTGGCCGGCCCGGGACTTCCCAAAACGGGCACCCATGAAATTTGCTTGGACTCTTAGAAGAGAGAGTAGAGGGTATCGTGGCCAAACAGAACACTGTTACAATGAAATATTAAAAAATTTAAACATATCCCATGAACACATACTTGGACAAGTTTTGATGAAATTTGGACAAAATGATAAATAGAGTGGGTTATTACTTATAGACTAATATTAGTAGTAGTCAGAAAACTGAGTCAAATGTCATCTTTGGGTCATTTTGGGCCATTTTATGAATAAACTTACCAGGCAATGTCTTCTAAAGATTCAGTGAGTCTTGAGTCTTGACCATTGGTGATTCACAGTAACTTTGGTAATTGCTTCATTACGGGTTTACTAAATTTTAGGTCAGTAGTCATCTTGTGGTCAATGTGGTCCACATTTACCACCTCTAATAAACACCTTCCCTTTCTCAACTCTCAACTTGCACCAGTGATACTCTACATTTGGGACTACCAATAACTGGATGACAGTGACACCCATGAACTTTGCTTCGGACTAGTACTAGAAAAAGAGTTGAGGGTATATATATATATGTGTATATCGGCCATAATTATATAAGATTGTTACGATGAAGTAGTGAAAAACTTAAGTAAAGACATGCCCCATGAACACATAATAGGAAAATTTTAAATGAAACTTGGACATAATCATGGATAGACAATGGGTTATCAGTAGCATGTGGCCAGGGAACTAGAATCAAAGGTTATCTTGAGGTCCATTTGGCCATTTTATGAACAAAAAAAAATTATGTCTCTCAAAGGTTCCGTGGGACTGACTATGATCATTGTTGATACACCATAGGGCGTAGGCCTAACTTTGGTACCGCAATGGCTTCATTTCTACAGTAGTGAAATTTGAGGTCAATGGTCATCTTGTGGTCATTTTGGTACACCTTACCACTGCTTATGACACCTGCTTTTTCTAAATTCTTAAGCAGAAGGGTTGGGCGATATGAAAAAACATATATCGTCAAAGTTCACACGAAAAATTTTGTGATGTATCGACATATGAACAGTAAAACGGGTCAACGTATAGGCAATGATGAATATGCACCAATACTACGCAAACACATTTTTCTAGGCCTTTTTTTCTAAATTCGATAATTACTGCGATCTATCGATAGACTTCCAAGCATTATCAAGTGGGCTACCATTTTTTAAAATATTTATGGGACATTTTTAAAGCCTCATACTAAGCCGTCTACAACATTTTCAAAAGCTTTAGTTGCGTTCGTTTTACGATCTGACTTCACAGCTACTTTTTTCGTACAACTTGCAAATTCCGTTATACGTGCTTACTGTGTAGGCTAGGCCTACGCGTGATTAAGGGGTCTCGTAGCAATCGTGAGATTAAGAGCCCTCCAAAAATTATCCAGAGGGCAAACATTTCTTAAAATGTTTATGGAGCATGTGTAAAAGACTCTTACTAAGCCCTGTGCGACATTTTCGAGAGCTTTACTTGATCAGTATTTCTGTACTATATTTTTCTTCAGGGACATGTCTGTACGAGCGCTTAGGCTAGCCTGACATGTAACGTGTGTTATGGGAAAAGTTCGGTCGAGCCTACAGTATATCGTGGCTGCATCTTTCTAGACCGCGTGCGGGTAAAATTGACAGTTAACAGGTTATTGTATTGTATTGTACACTGTGTATAGTATCTCACATTTGTAGCATGGCGGAGAGGATCGCAAGATATTTGTATTTGATTGTGGCCTTCGTTGTGTGTCTGTGCCAGTAAAATATAGTGCAATTTGTGCACGGCGTGAGCATATACTGGGAGTTCTTTAAGCCAAAAATAAAATGAATACTCAAGACACTGTGTAAAGTTTTATACTGTGCAAAAACATAGTTTCCTATCATTCAGAAAATAATGCAAGGACATTGACGCACGTTGACGCACCTGTGCGGCAATGCTTTGACACACCAAAGCTGTATTTTGACGCACCCTTCGTCATAAATCTTGCGGACATGACACACCCATGACGCACCTTCCCCGGGGTCATTAGGTGCGTCTTACAATTGATAAGTGCATAACTCTAACCCCACAACTAGAGGGCGATGTGGGAAGGCCACTCCTCATCTCTCGTCATCTTGCCATGCTTCAAGCAAGACATGTTTTTGCCACTGTCTGGCTTTCTGAGAGTTTTTCACACGTTTTTAATACTTCGTGTGTTAGTGAATTGACATGTTGTGGTATTGCACAACAGCTTGGTATCATTCACAGAATGTGGGACTTTTATTGAATTATTATGCTGACATGGAGTAATTTGGTATATTTGTTATAGTTCATTATATAATTCACCACAACACTAGTAATAACAACCATCAATGAGTCCTTGATACTTTATACAGGTCTGCTACATAGCTACATAGGAGGCATTTGTAGGACTTGGAATAAGGTAGTTGTGACTCCATAGGCCACTAGTTCCCTGCTGTAAAAATAAGAGTTGCTGTGGCCTTTTCCATAGGTTTCCTAAATATCACTTTTGCATGATGCAATTATTGGTAGAATTAATGACTTTGTGATCAGCAGTGACCATGTACAACAGCACCATCATTATGTGAACACAAAAAAAACACCTAACTAGGGAATAATTTATCTGGTATCGCATCGCAATTTGCTGTACTAGTTGGCCAAATTGCTATACAAATGCAAATATGTGTAGCACTTTTTACGTGTGTATAAACCATAGGATTTATACTGATATACACTTAAGAACTAAAATATCCTCAAAACTGCTACGCAAAATTGGAATACTAAATTATTCCCTGCTAACATGTGTATCTAGTATTACATATTTTTAAATGCAGCCTATCACTTCAAATTAAATGGCCATTTAAATCACTCAATGTTTAAAGAAAGAATCACTGGTTTAAATTTCAAATTTTGTCATTTTAAAGTTTTTTGCATAAACAAATATAAGCATATTCAATGGGATATTGCTTAAAATCTTCCAGTGAGCACATGAAAAAGATTAAGGGTTGTTTTACAATCAGGGTACGTCGACCAGAAATTCACTTTGTTGCCCCCATACTAAAAATATATACACTTGACACGAAGACCAACCACACTAAGTAAAAGTTCAGTATATGTACTGTCTACAATAGTAAATTAAATGTATTTAAAGCACAATTTGGGGTAAAATAGTTCTGCATAGTGTCATTTCTAGCAAATTCCACCGTCTCATTTGAATTTTGCAAACATTTGACCAGATGAATCACTAATACAGTAAAACCCCGTTTATCCGAACACATCCGGACCGAAGGTTGTTCGGATAACGAAAAAGTTCGGATAAACGGGGTTCCAAGTTTTTGCCTTAAGTACGGTACACTGGGTCCATATAAGACAGTGTGTCAACTCATTTCCAAAATAATTCCGAAAAGGCTTAAAATTGCAGACAAAATCCCCCAAAATATTTCGTTACTATTTTTTGTGACCGATGATATGACAAATAAATTTTAAGACGTCTAAAACAGAGAGATTTTATTCCAAAAATTCGAGCCTTCGCTTGTCTGAATGACCAATGCTTTCTACACACTAGATGAATGTGTGTGCTGAAGAAAAGCTGTAACGATCTGGAGAGGTATCTAGAGTAGAAATTCTGCATAAATTTCAAAAAATGTTAGAGACACATGTGTAGGAGACTCTCAAACAGCAGTTCGCAATGTTTTTGTAAGGTCTACTTTCATTATTTTTAGGTATGAAGCTCACTAGGTTACTAACTTTTCAGACTTAGTGAAACTAAGACTTACGCTAGCCTAACGTATTTTTGTATGAGAGGATATTGAGCCTATACCGACTCATGGCTCCTAACAAGAATTTCAAAGCAAAAACGTACGATATTTCTTCCAAATTGGACAAAGAGATAACAGATTGTTTTCTATTTCCACATGTCGGCTGTTTTAGCCATCGTGACATCTTCCCATTACTTTTAAAGTCCCGGGAAAAATTAGTGCATTTATGAAAAAATTTACGTTGAATTTTGCCTTGTAAAGCACTTAAAACTTGGTGTATACTACTGTAATTGTGTTGACTATTATTGTTGTTAAATCTGACGGCTAGTTCGGATAAACGGGGTTTCGGATAATCGGGGTTCGGATAAACGGGGTTTTACTGTACAGAAAAGAGTTTGACAGAAAGTACTGATTTGAAAGTTACAACTACAACAAGGTTGTTAAAAGTCCTACACCTTTCAATGATTGAAACAAATTTAATAAATGAAAAACTGCATGAAAAGGAGGTGGTATTTTCCGTCAAAATATGTCCTCTCCGAAATCATGCAAGTTAGGGAGCTTGTCATTATTACCCTGACGATCCCCGACGTGTTTCTCCCTGAATGGGCTTTTATGTATGTGCACACACCGTGAAATGAGCCTCCCAAGCAGTCTTGAGCAGAGCCAGAGTAATATGCATGAAGAGGAGGAGACAAGTTCCACATTGGGTGCACAACAATAGGCGGATTATAGTGCTGCTGAAGCAGTGGTTGCTACGTGCTTTTGTTCAAATAGTTTATATCTTTTTATCCACAGGTTCAGTATGAGGGAGCAGCAAAACCTCTTTCATGAAACTTTTTTTCAGCTTGGGTCTGACCTTGCTTGAGAGAATAAAATTGTGAAACCAATCTGTAATCGTTTCTTTATTGACTATTTGTTTGTTTAAAAACATACATAAGAATTGCACCAACGTTTCTACCGACATTTACAACATTCACGCAAACGTCAGTACATCTTCACACACGTTTTGTTTACAGTTCATAACGAAGAAATTAAGTCCTCTGTATAGAGCTAATGTCAAGGAAAATAACGGCGCATAAAAATATAATCGCTGAACGTCTGCAATTGCCGCTATCAATAAGACACACAGTCTTTTATGGAAGAGGTTGCATGTTTACCCTTTTCGATTTGGGCCAAGTTTTGTTTATTCGTAGGATATGCTTTTGGAATACTCTCCTGCAAACTACAGGGTTACCGTGAAGATGAAATCTCGAAATTTCTTTGAGATATGTAACGCCGGTTCTGATCCTTCATTCGCAATGTCTCACTCTGGAAATGTTGGGGTTCCGTACGCTTCTAATTTATTCCTGGTCCTAGTAGACAGAACTTCTGAATTCTACGGTATCTATCCAGCGTTTCTAGCTCACACATGCACCGAAGAGATTTTAACTGGGTACCTACGGAGGTGTAACGTTAACAGGTGGCTTAGGAAGAACCGATCCGAATATGCACCGCATGCAGTTGCCTAGAGCTTAACCTCAGTGTCGCTGTATGTCTATGTCACGTAGTGATCGAATGAGCGGCCATGCTTGAAGTATTTCATACCTTAGTGTGGCTGGCCCCTAAAAACTTGGATGCAATATAGAAAGGGTCCCCATATTTTCTTCAGTGGAATCATGCGCGGATCCAGAAGGGGCCGCACCCGGCGCACGTCCCGTCCCCCTTTTTCGATGACCTGATTTTTTCACCAGCGACATGAAAATTGAGCAAGTAGATATAGAAAATATGCTTCCCAGATACCGATGCGAAAAAGCATTAAAAAAAATGTTGAAGACCTTTTCTCTTTTTGTTTTTGCTCGTCGGCCTTCCCGACGATGTGTGCCCCCTCCCCTCTCTCAAAATCCTGGATCCGCCCCTGGGGATATAGTATCGACTACAACGAATCCGGCTTTCATTAAATGGATGAGGGATTGTTAAACCAGTATCTCAAGAAGTCAAATTCGCACCTTTATTTTTGCGACTTTTGCTTTTTGAAAACGCAATAGCCTAGTCGCAATAATAAAAGACCAGCCTGAGACCAGTCGGCGGCCTAGGAAGGATTCTCCAAAACACGCGGGGCAACAGTTCTACATTAGTGTTTGGTGACTAACACTGCTTTCACTTGGCATTCGACTTTCGGAAAATCTTCGCAGAAAATTTTGAACATGTTCAAACCTGCTGGCGATACTTTTGCGATTCCTGAGAATTCAAGCAAGAGTTTTGCTATTGTTTACTAATATTTCAAATAGAGCAAATTTGCAAAATTCAGTCGCAAACCATACGCAGGTGAATTAAGTTTGCCAAGGGAGGGCCCTACGGGGAGGGGGACAAAATAGCTTCCTGTGGGTGGCGACATTTTTTGCCGTGGGACATGTAGGCTACCAAATTTATTGCGGCAATGGTAATTTTGAATGTTCTAGAGACAATGCCTCCCTTGCGGTCACAAAGTTGGGTTACGCCTTATCTCTAATTAGGCCTCCCCAGGACAGTGGTGCAAAAGGTGTTTACCCAACCCCTTCCCTGCTTCATATACCAATGGTTCCCAAGTATGCAAGATTTTCATATTTTCCATTGCAAACGTAATTTAACTTAAAGCAGGTTTTGCGTAAACTAAACCACAGGACTTTGTTTCAAGCTAGAGAATGCCCTTGTACGTACCCTTTCCCCTCCCTCACTGCTCCGATCCAACACTGATCTGGCCCGTAGCCAGACAAGGTGCTGAAATCGAGAGAGATGACTTCCAGGCAGGGCAATTTTTTTCCTCCGGGCGTATGTAAAAATGTGTTAGGGCAATGGGTTCGTAACATTTTTCCAGCGGTGAAAAAAAATGGGGGGAGACTTGAACTACGGTCCTGCCATCGATGACAGGCCGAAAAAAATTTCATGGGCCTCTGTATGTATTTTCTACCTGCCACTGAGATAGGGACTTTCTAAACTTCAGCTGGTGCCATGACACATCATGGGACCAAATGAGAAAAGTGTTTCGACTGGGCCAACAAGATTACTCTAAATAGTCAGAACACATTCCCTAACTTATTGGTTTCAATTCCCTGTCCATGTGCCATACTGTATTCCCAACATCTCCAGAGATAGTCTGCAGCAACGCTTGTAACGGGACACTGCGATATGATAGCACACCGTCTCCTTCCGGGTATAGGTCAACACAGAATATGCCTACAGTAAAACTAGCCTAACAGTACGTTCGAACTACGTCATAACTGATCATGCTGCTTTGACAAAAATATCGGAGACATGAATTTGTAGAGAAAATACGCATTCTATAAAAAGTGCACCCATTTGCATGTGTTTAATGTTTAAAACGAAAACTTCACGTTAACAGATTCCGAAAAGGTGCCCAACGTGCCACTTTTTCGCGCAAATTACTTTTCACAAAATGGCGACCACAGTCTCCGATATTTGTTCATTTTGTCAGCGACTTGAAACAAGTTTGCGAAGGGCCACGGTGAATAAACCTGTAAACTGAGTGAAAAGTTGGCCTCCGACGAGTTGGTCAACTAAGGTAAGGTGTACTTCGGTACACCTTGGTTTAGTTAGTTAGATGAGGTTTAACGTCCCAGTTTTCAACACCTAGGGGTCACAGGTGATAGGTCTACACTAGGTGAGGGGAAAGACAGGGATAACTGCGGTGGCATAAGAAGAGTTTTAGTAGGCCATGAGACCAACTATTCTTGGACAACTTGAGCCTCGTCGGGGAGAGTTATAACCGATAGGGACTACAATTTTACGATTAGGATAATTCATAAAGACTACAAATATTGAATTTTTCTTCGTAAGGCTGTAGGCCTACAAACAATGCGTCTGAAAACTGAGAGCATGGTATTTTGAATATAGCCAATTTTTTCGCAATTTTCGGCGATGTCCAGTAGTGACATTCATGAATTCGCGACCAATTGAACCCCATGGTTACAATTGCATGTGTTTTGTGAAAACAATTCTTGACTCCCAGGCTATTCCTCCACACCAAGTTCCGATTCTTTTCTCCGACGGAGGAGAGTGAATTGACAGGGTGTCTTAACCGGGCTGGGCACATGAAATACCCACTACCAAATTAGTGATACCTGGCTGGAGTGAAAACTGAATTCGGCCAAATTCATTCATTGGTGTGAAAATATCGGTAGTTCGATTTCAAAAATACTGAATGTTCATCTCTTTTTTCTTTCTGTTCATTCGGTTAATTTTCTGCCAGTGTGTTTAGCAGTGCTGTAGTCGAGACCGTAGGGTCCGAGACCGGCCTCTCAACGGGCTTTACACACTGTTTGCATAGGGACTCGAGACCGGTCTCGGAGACGAGACCGACAATTTCCGGTCTTGCTACAGTACTGGTATTTAGTGCCCAAAAATTGTAGCGATCAAGTTTTCACCAACTGTCCTCCTCGATAAAACTAAAAGTTACGGTAGCTAATTTATGAGCAATCTGACCGAGAACAATTCCCACCCCTTCAAGTTCGTCTCTCCACACCCTCCCACCAGTGCATATTTGGGGGCTCATAGGCTATGTGAGCATATTTAAATTTCAGCGGCTGGACGACGTCTCCCGATGACCCTAAAAAATATGATAACCCAGTTTGTGGAGGTTCCCTTAGTGTGGGGCCCCTGGGCACGTGCCCCGCTGGCCCATATACTAATCCGGCCCTGGCGGAGAATGCGTCTCTTCTTGGGAAAAAATTCGGACTGAATATCACCGTCATTGTTACTGTTTCATGTTTTTAAAGGGAAATGCTACTGCACACTGCCCGACCCGACTGCAACGTAACAAAACTTGCGACTGACTGTAGGTTTTGAATCGAGTCGGTGCAGTGTGCGGCGAAATTTGCTTGCATGCGACAGGACTCAGCTGTAGCTATTTTAAGGAGTTTTAAGGAAATCGGACTTATCAAATAAGTCTGATATTCGTCGCAAAGTTGTAAGAGGTTGCGTTTGAGTTCTGTTGAGTTTCATCGGGCCAGTTTGCGACTGTCACTGACCCGACTGCGACGAGACTTAGTAGGCAGTTGGCTTAACGTGAAAAGTGTCCAAAATTTTCAAGTTAATTGTCAAGCATTTAACTGAAAAAATATTAATACCTCATGTGTAAAAAACTCTAACGAAGCACTTGAAATACTTTCCCCGGAAGTTTCACGTTCTGCTGCATTTTTTGTCGTACCGTACTTTTTCCTTCAGAGTTACTGGCACTATCCTAACAATACCTATATGGAGATGTATCCAGCCTAGCCTGATCTCGTCTTTCGCGGTGAATAGACGTATTGTTCGGAAAAGCTATATCGTAAAACTTGTGGTACCGTGAGTAGTTGCGAAGTCGATTTTTTTAACCCTGGATACTTATAAAAGGTTTCATGAAGACAATTTTACGTTACATTTTGACCGTTTTTATTTTTCCTTTGCTGACAAAATTTAACAGGCCAGAGATGCGTTTTATGCAACCCTTTATCAAGTGCGATGCAAAACTCACTGGCCGAGATACTGGCCGAGATACTGCCGAGTACCGAGAACTAGCTATTTCGGCATCTTAAAATTCCGGAAGTTAAGCCTACACATATAAGACTGGATTACAACTTTTTCGCCAAAGTTACCACTGCAGTTAACTTTAACAACATTGCTTATTACATATGCTCCTACCCTAGCGTTAGGCACGATGTAGTAGGCTAAAACGGCTATAATGATACCTGCGTCGGGAAAGTTTCTGCCCAACACGTTAGCTGGCTCAAAGTTAGGGCCAGTTGTCTAACGTTAATGATTGTCTAACGCAAATCTTCTAACTCTAATTAACGAACCCAACGTCCACTTTATTGTGTTTTTCATTTTATAATATATATCGTACGTTTACGTAGGCTAGGCTTCGTATGCTTAGACTCCTGTCTTTCTAAAGTTTGCTCTGAGGTAGGGCTCATGTTTCTTATATTATGGCTCATCAATTTGTTATGGAAGCAATTCTCGTGCTGCCGTTTGCTCTATTTTTGGTAAGTTGGGGACAAATCTCCCAGGCAAATCTCAGGCCAAGTAGCCAAAGGGGACTGGGTAAAATATACTGTGCAATCAGATTTATTGAAGCATGAAACTTCGACAGCAAAGAAAAAGTACAAAAACGAACACAACACGCACTTTTCATTTACTGATTACATGAACCAAATGCAACGATCATAAAATGAAAGAGTCAAACACAGTTTATTTGCAACACTTTTATTCAGTTTGCAGCACCCAAGTAGCCTTCATAGCTATGAACAAATTGCAAGTGTAAACAACTCAAAAGTGACCATTGTTCCCCTTCTTTTCATTCATCGGCCATAATCCTCCTTCATCCAAGCTTCTGTGAAATGCCAATCAATCGTCGTTGTTAAGGTGCCTATTGTGACGCCAGAGCAGAATCTGCCCACAACTTACCTCATTAACTCTGCAGCTCCAGCCAGTGTGTTCACTGGAGCTTGACGCATATGCATGGCACACACAATAGCAGGGAAAATACACGTCGGGAAATGTCAGGGTGATAATGACAAGCTCCCTTAAGCTGGCAGATATATGGCCCAGTAAAAAAAAAATGTTGCCTCACAAATCAGTTATTTGTATCCTACAAACATGTAGTATTGATATTATGTTCACTCCTTCAGTTGAGATATGGAACCAGTTTCAACACTGAGACTTTCAGTTCCGTCAAAAAGTGTCCTCTCCGACAAAAATGGTATTTCTATGTTTGTGTTTAAGAAACAGGAGCACTTGAGCTCCCATTTATGGTACTAAAAGTACTAACATTGTGCCATCATAAATGCATAATTACATCTCCTTCACTCAAGTATACTCAGTACATTATATATGTCAAAAAGTATGTCCTCTCCGAAAATCAGAGATGATGTTTTCCAAGGGATACATATTTGCAGATTTATATCAAAATTAACCTTTGTATGATTGGGGCTCTCCATTTATAAGAATGTGGTGTAGTAATTTAAACTAGAACATGGTTAATTAAGTAGGCTTTGGGGGATATGTCCAAGAGACAGTCATGTTTCTGGGTATTCTTATGTACACCATCTTCGAACTAACAGAAAAGTGTGTGGTATTAAAGACTTAAGTTTACCCTCTTTTTGTTTTACTTAGTTTATGTAGCCTATCTGTGCAGATTTTGGCAACCATTGATATCAGTAGTGATCCTTCTTGCTTTCTTAGTTGACAGATTCAATGCCATGAGTACCTTTTTCTTAAATGTCGGAGAGGACAAGCATTTTGACACATTCAGATATTTCCATCAATATGGTCCTAGGTTAACATTCTGAACCTAGTAAAATTCTCTAACAAAAATGGACAAACCAACTCAATTGAACTCCTAGGGACTACAGTACCTGAGAGCTGTGAATGTCACACACAACTGTGAGGCACATAGAGATATGAATCCATATTTTTCAGATGTCTGAAAAATGCATTTTGCATTCCCGTCTGGCAATTAATCCACCCAGATAGTGAAACTTAAAACAATGGAAAGGTCAGCTCTAAGCGATCCTGCCCTACTGCTTTGTACAGTATGGCCTAAACAAAGATGAAATTGATTGCTTACCCAAGGATGAGATTTCAACTGTCATTGGTGAACCCCTCAACCCCCCCCCCCACACACACACACAAACACACTCATTACCCAGGGAGACTATTGCTTTAGTAACACTGCTTTCCAGGCAGTTCAGGAAGATTTTCATGACCTGCAGTTAAACATTATGACATTTTTCATAGACGTCAAAAGGGTGGTCCAGCCACAAATTTAGCCTTGATATGTTTTTAGGACTGTTAATTCCTACCATTTTGGTAAAAGGTCTATCCAATGTACTGTATGGTTCTTGAGTTAGAGTTAGAGTTAAATGAGGTTTTAAGGCTCAGTTTCTAACCAATTGAGATATTGACACTGGCAGGCTAACTTAATACAATGCGTGACATCTCCTCACATTGGTGAAAAGTTTTTTAGTTGTTTTTGTTTATAATGGATACCAGAATGTTTTTTTTTTACCTTGAAATCAGTAGAGGTCAGCCCAACAACAGGGTATGTGAAGGTTTCAAAATATTACCCCCCCCCCCCATGCATTTAACGATGGCATTAACTTTTGAAGTACTAAACTGGGAGTGTGCATTACAGCAAAGAAAACACTGCTTTATCAATGTGCAGGGATGATGTCAATCCTGCTTGCTTCAAGTTCAGTTGTGAGAGGAAAATGGGGTATCTTTAACTGGAAGTATCTCAAAGTCAACAAACTGAAATTTTA
Source organism: Holothuria leucospilota (assembly GCA_029531755.1). Lineage (NCBI taxonomy): Eukaryota > Metazoa > Echinodermata > Holothuroidea > Aspidochirotida > Holothuriidae > Holothuria > Holothuria leucospilota. Next base: position 884,106 of record CM055976.1, on the reverse strand, counting down.
TCAAAGTTTCACTAGAATGATTGGATTACTCACTCTAAAACATATCACAGGTAAATGTGTGGTTGGACCACCCTTTTAATAACGTGGTCTCTCAAATGTTTGTACCTCAGCCAAACCAAAGTGTTTTGATTGCTTTTAGAAGTATATTGTTATATGGCTAGCATACAGTTGGCTAAAAATGCATGGCTACAATACTTGTTAGAACATGTTTCCATAGTTGCTTTTCAAGTTGTTATTAAGGTTGAATCAGAAACATTTTAAAAAATCTAAAATAATAATTGGTCAAATTTTACGTCAAAAAAAAAAGCCTCTCCAAAAATTCACAACAGGGGATCTTGGAGTAACAAACCAAAACTTCAAAACACTTTCTTTTATTTCCTCAATTTGTATTTATAATCCGTTGTGTTATTTCCTACTGCATGTACTGACTTACCTATCACAATTCTGTGTAGTACTGTATATGTACTGAGTCAATCAGTCTGTTTTCCATTGTTGACTTAAAATGAGCTTTTTGAATTTTCACACTTTTAACTGTATAAGAACATTGTAATGTTACAGAAAATATGATGAGAAACTTTCCCTTGTTATGTATATTGCACTATTGCAGGTACTATGAAATAATACAGTAAATCAAAGGCAGTTACTGATTTACTGTGAGCATGTCAAAAAAGTGTCCTCTCCGACAATGAGGAATTTTCTCTGACTGGTTACAGTATATTGACATCATATAGCTGGCTTTTAGGTATAGTGTTTTGCAAAAAAGGGCACTCAGAAGCAACCAATTTCAGTGTGTTTATTGAAGTAATTGGAATAAAACTTCTAGCACTTATCCTGATGTTTCAGAACCTTCTTATGGTACCACCTGTTATCAGTCACTTATACATTAAATGAAAACATTTACGGAAAAGGCTTTGTACGTTATCCAGAAATTTGAATTGCACAAGTTTCATTTGTCATCTTCCACTTATCAAACATGGCATTAATTCCTATGAAATAATTAAGCTCAAGAACCCTGTTAACGCACTCCCTTCTCTGTGTCAAACAAATTGTCCTCTCCGAAAACCACGTCCTCTCCGACTGATAATTTTGACATCAAGTATCTAGACTGTTGCTGAACATAGTGTTTTGAAAATTGGTGTGTAGAAGTAGACTGACTATGGTTATCAGCACATTGAAACAGAACTGCTGTTACGACTACTAATGTTTCAGAATTGAAAACTTCATAAAACCATTTCGCCCCTATCATGTACAGACAAACAGAAACTTCTGTGTAGGCAGATAGATCATGCCACATACTTCAGAATACTGAGTTGTATTTTCATTACACATCATTTTTACTTAAAACAATGTCATCTAGACTCACTCTAAGCAAGAGAATAATGTGATGTGTGTAGTTAGATAATTTCATGTCCAAGGAGCCAAATTTTAGATCATAGATATTTGAAGTTGTATAAAATAAAATTGTGGATACTTGATGCCTCTATACTTTTAAAATCTTGAATTTGACTTGTCTGCAACACAACAAAATACATACTAAAGAAAAATAAACAACTTTACTTTTTGCCTTCTGTGAGACACCTGATGTACCCTGATTGTAAAACAACCCTTAAACAATATGTTTGACTTTATTTTACCTAAGCCTCCCACCGTAGAGCCTTTCAGCAATGTTGTGTGTTGCTTTGATACTTAACACTGCAGGGCAAAACAAATGCTCTTTTATCATTGTATCAAAAAAGTCACTGATTGGTGCTGGACTTGTGTCTTGGTGTATTCTTAACTCTTTTTGTGAGGGTGTGGGCTGCACTTTCAAACAAGAAACTTCTGTCAACCGGAATAAATCAAGAACAAATCGTGCACAGTAACTACAAGTAACTTTGCATTTCTTATCCCATAGAAACTCTGTAATTCTGTACCATGTCCTTTACAAAGTGGTAAACATTTGTCATAAATCTGATTCATCTTTATGTGTTTCTCAGGCTGGGGTCTACAGGTGCAAATTGAAAGAAGGGGGGAGGGGAGGTTCAGCAAATTTGTGTAAGTAAAGAAGTACAAGGGTATGAGTTCAAATATCTGGAAAGGAAATTTTGATATACACTGTTAAGTCAGTAGGCTTGGGGGACTGGGACATTGTTGGAGTTGAGCTCAGGTACCTGGCGCCCTTCTATTTGTGACTCGGAAGGAGTTGCAACTCTTACAGTGATGTTGTAACTGGTGGAGGAATGTAATACTTCAGCAGCCATAAACTGTCAACTAGCAGGGCCCTACCAGTGTGTATTAGAACATAAGTAGACTTAGTACGCTACAGGCTTCTCAATGGCTGAGGTGCCCTTACTGACAGTGTTGGAATAGTTGTGGCCAACTGAAGGGAAAATATCAAAAGGGTCAGTTGTATTATAACACTTCATTGAAACATGAAGTAAGACAAATTTATATGGTACCAGTACTCCAAAACATGGTTTCTATGCCCAAGGCTACAAGTCAGAACAAGTCTGGGAATTCAAGACATTTCATGTTACCTGTGACAAACTGACCATTGCAGCGCAGCCATGGTGGAGATGATATAAATGTGTTGCTACCTATATATGCAGTGTATGGTTTCCATTGGTATGGAAAGAAAAGAATACAGGACCTGCTATCTTACTAACTACAGTACAACAAAATTCATTGCTAAAAACAGTGATCACAAACAGTTCTAGAAGTTTTTCTTTGAGAGCTTTATAGGAAGGTACAGTAACAACACACAGAAGAGAATTGTCGGCATTCACAGGATGCCCCTTCAATAGCCTTGCTACTACAAGATTTTTGAAAAATTTTGACTATTTTGCAAAACAAGCTAGCATTGCATTAAAGTTCCATGTTAGACAGAAAAAGGATTAAATTAACAAAAATGAGCATATGTTGTGAAAAAAAATTAAGGTGCATGTATTGTTCCAAGACGTGAAGTAAAAAGAAATAGATAGTAATAAAAAATGATCTGCTTTAAATAACAAAAATTCAGTTTTTTAATTTTTCTAAGAAATAAGAAAATCATCAACCCTGCTGTTAGTGACTGACAGTGAACATGTAAAAGAGCACTAGTTCTGTGTGTGCAGAGAAAACTGTAATAAGAAATAACATTCAGCACCAGTGTTCCAGCAATTAAGTAGGGGTGATAATTATTGTAGTGGCATGGCATGTATTTATATACGACTTGTTATTTGTAAAAAGATGAACAATCTACAATTTCGTAGGATTGATGTTTTGATAGCAGTTGTGACTTGCGTCTTATTTTACTTTTCCGTGATTCAGAAGATTTTTCATTCTTACATGATAGGCATATGGGAGGAAAGGGGGCAGGTGTTTATCATGAAAATTTTCTGAGTTAAAATTAGTCACATGAGTTGGACTCTGAAAATAAAGTGCCAGAGTATTGGAAGTAATTTTTTACCCTGAATTTCACTTTTATTTTGCTCGGAAGGGGGGGGGGGGAGGGGGCAGCCCTATAGACCTCCTTACAGGTCCCTGCCTTAGATGCTATAAATGGTGCAAGCTAAGAGTTATGTGGTGAAAATATATGCACAGCACAAAATTGTATGCAGTGTCAGTACATGAAAATGGATCCAGAATGTCCAAGTTGAAATCATGGGTCTGAACCAACTCAGGTTTGCATTAAAGGAGTAAGATCAGTCCCAAGCTTGGTGTTCACCCTCAGGTACGTAATAAGTTGAAAAGTTAATTATGAGAAACAGGGAAATATAGACAGGGGTTGTTACACAAAAATTAATACAAATTTTCAGACCAAATTCCCAGGAGGCATTCATATTAAAAAACTTAAAAATCCCTTATGAAGTCTATTTGTACTGATCACATTTGTAATATGCTATTATTATTATTATTTATTATTACATATTTGGTACAAACAATAGTGAAGGTACCAGGTAAGTGGGTATAGACCAGAGATATGAAACACACACAGTGAAGTGAGTGCACCCCTTACCCTATCTTAAGAATACCTAATACATAGGTAAATAATGATCAGATAGTCCCTTACGAAAGCTCCTCACAGAGGGAATTTCCTGCAAATCCAGAGGAAGATCATTCCAAAGTCTTGTAAAATGAACAAAGGGGGAATTATAGAAAGTCTGAGTCTTCGCAGTCCAGTGAAGAAGCCTTCCAGGGGCACGAGTGCTAGGTCTAATGAATTGAGTAAATTCAGCTGGACAGTACCCATGAACAATTTTATGACCAAGAGCAAGTCTCTGTAATGCAAGGTTGTGCTTGATACTGATAATACTAAAATGCTTTAACCTGTCTTCGTATGATACTATCTCATTTGGAAATTTCCTCTGATACAAAATTCTGGTAGCCCTCCTTTGTACAGCTTCAATACGGTCTAAATGACATACGTTAAAAGGGTGCCAAATAGAACCACAATACAACAAACAGGTAAGACAAGAGTCTTATATAAAAGTAAGAAAGAATCATGAGGCATCCCATTTGTACAACGAGAAACAAATCCTACTAGTCTAGAAGCAGATTTACAAATATGTTCGAGATGATTGTTGAAAGAAAAATTGCTGCTAAACAGAACACCTAGGAGCTCATAATTCTCAGCAACATTGAGAGGATTGCTTCCAAGACAATAATCATGAAATAAGGCATTGTTAGGTTTACACCTATTAATAGAATGCCTTTAGTGGAATCATACAAAAAAATGTTGCAACCCTAACCTGACAAATGGAAGGTATACTGGCCAATCATTGAGATCATTGACAACATGGAGCTAACTGATAGGGTCCATCTGATGAATTCAGGACCATTGCAGTCTATTCAGGATCCCCAGAACAAAGGACACCTTTGGATGAGTGAATCCTCTTGTAAGCAAGTATTGATTTTTTTACCAGTTGTAGCTTACCCCCTGCAACCTTCAAAGGACATCTATTGAATTCAGTTTACTAGGTGTTGCAAATAGCAAAGTTTATAGTGAAATGATGTTTTTTATATAATTGTGTAGATTGTGTTTCCCACATGTCAAACTTTACTTTCCACACACCTCCCAAGGATCCCAATAATGTTGTTAATGTTGTACAGGGAAAGCCAACTTTGTAGACTATACTAGCTTGCTCCATGCAGATGTGGTTATTTTACATCAAATTATGCCAAATTTAACCTTGTGTAATGATTCCCCCCCCCCCCTTCCCCGTGTGTCAGTTAAAATACTGAAGTCTCCTTCAGGGCAGAGATGAGTCTGGTAATACCTTGTGATCTCATTTATAGAAAGAGACAATGTACAACCAGCTGAGCAGACTAGGTACACTTGGATATGTACAGCTGTCCTAAGTACACAGATAGCTGTAGAAGACTGAAATCATACTTGTATGAAATCTCGATTTTTCTGCAAACTTAGTGGTAGATCAGAATGCAAACATCACCTTTGAGATGAGTTGTGCTGAGTGTTATTATCATACATGTTAATGGCTCTTCAATCATAGGCTTGATTCTTTGGGGGCTGAAATGGTTGTACCTTACTTATCAATAGACAGCTGTAAAAACCATTGCAGTTTGTACAGTGTGGCCATTGCCACAGGCCAAAGGAATGTGAATTTTGTAACTTACCAGTTGCCAAGTCATGTAAGTCAAAATATTGGTCTTAGGGCTATAAGGTGCATTTTCCAAGGCAGGACTGAAATTACCAAAACGTTCCTTTGAACATAACACATTGCTGTCTTCTGGAATCGATCAAATACTAGTACTGTGCATTCTAAGGGGTCTACCCAATATTCATAAGGTTTTTCATCATAAGGGTCAATATTCATAAGGTTCATTATTCATAAGGGTCGTTAGCCATAATCGTAAAAAAGGTTCATTGTCCATAAGGTTCGTTATTCATATTGGAAAAAAGGTTTGATATTCATAATAGGAAAAAAGGTTTGTTATTCATAATTGGAAGAAAGGTACGATATTCATAATAAGAAAAAGGGTTCAATATTCATAATATGGGGAAAAGACTTTTTCCAGCTTTAAAGGCTTCCTATATCTCGTGGAAGGGGGCACACCCTTAAAAATTGCAGGGATAATAGGCCAGTGTGTTGTCTACAACATGTTGATGGCATTTTTATATGGTCTATTTCGATTGGCTGTAATTGGCCTTTCAAAGAAAGTAGTCAAAATTTTGGGAAATTGTGAATAGCGAACCTTATTCTCGATTATGAACAATGAACCTTTTTCTGATTATGAATAGCTAACCCTTTTTTCAATTATGAATAGTGAACCCTAAATTGTATTATGAATAATGAACCCTTTTTTGATTATGAAAATTGTCGATTATGAACAACGAACCTTATTGGCGAACGTTATGAATAATGAACCCTTTTTATCATTTATTTTTATGAATAACAAACCTTATGAACAGTGAACCTTATTTTTGCCATTCATCGTGTTATGAATAACGACCCTTACGAACAATGAATCTTATGAATAAAAAACCTTATGAATATCGGACTGTCCCCCATTATAACACACTGCCCTCTACAGTCTGAAACAATCAGGTACTGTGCATTTTTTAGTCATTACCATACTTGAAACATGGAATAAGCATTTTCTTCTGGAATTAAGGCTTCTGATGTAGACTGCCTGTCATCAGCATTAATTAACAGGAGTTTACCATTATTCATGCTATGCATGTACATATGTACATTCTCAGTACTAAGTGGTTTGAGTTTAAAAGTGCTAGATGTCTCACTAAATTTACCATCCAGTTTATAAATTAATTTTTATTTTCATAAGAGAGCCCTACTTTTTCAAATGTTAAAGTGGTAATAAAGGCTAAGAGTGGTGTTACACTTACTGAACATCATATAAACAGGAATGAGGTAAAAATAAAACCTAAACTTTCAAGTCAGTTCCTGTATGACAAGGAAGACGGATAATAGCAGGGAAACCTTTGCAACAAAGTATAAAACGGCACTACAGAAGCCGATAAAATATGCACACATACAGGTATATGCTATGTAGGTGATATCAACTATTGTAAAGGTCTGAGATCAAGACAATAACAGCTCAGCTGTATATTTAGGTTAGGAAAGAACTGACACTTGTTTGATTGTGATAGAGAGAGGGATTGAATTACTGTTTATATTCTTCAGAGATGTTGTAGGGCTGCTCATCCTAATAGGGTGACCTTTAACAGTTATAATAAACCTAGTAGCTGTGGTACATGCATGTGGTTAGAATTCGAAAACATAAATTGTCTATGCACATGGGAGTGTAAGTTGAACCTGGGAAAGTGGAGTAGTGTGAATCTGCCAGACAAAAGTCATAAAATACCACATGCTGGTGGTGTGAGGGTTTTTTTTTGGGGGGGGGGGGTGGGGGCACAGGAGTTGCAAGGGAAGGAATTTTTCTGGGGTGCACCATACACTATTTAGTAAGGTGTGAGAAATACGAAAATTAAGAACATTTTGACAAGCATATTGCAATAAGGAATAGAGTCAATGGCTTGCCCAATGTGGTTTTTACCATAGGCCTGTTTCATACTTGAAAATTGAGTTGAAATGAATTGCCGTGTCGCCTTAATAAAACATGTCAAATTGAAATGAAAGGTTGTTTTGTAGTCCAGCTCAGTTTAAAACATGCTTAACTATTACTAGTTAATGTATGCATACATTAAAGTAAGGAAAGTTTTAAGATGTTAGTGAAATAACTAATGTTATTCAGACTGTGGAATATTATTAAGGTAGCCAGTATTAAGGATGTGTTCTGCAGCTGGAGTTCAAAACTGACCATTTTACAGTAGCATTGTGCAGTGCATGGTTACATAATTGAAGACACTTGTAGTGTTGTAGGTCAATTACATGGATGACAGTTTCATTTACATGTTGGGTTTAAGGAAAGGGAGGGTGGAGGAAAGGGCTGAGTGAAGGGGAATGTTTGTTGTGTAGGAACTTAATGGAGGAAGAAATACAACAGTGAACAGCTGTATACAAGTTATCAGAAGGACATTGTAACGATGACTTTTAAAATGGGGTTTAAATGCACTGTAAACCTGGTGTAGACCCAACCACTAAGCCTCAACTTACAGAAAGGTATGTGAAAAGTGATGCTGTATAGGCTCAGATTCTGCACAGCAAGAGAACTTAGAACTGATATGGGGCATTCTCTAAAGGAAAGGACACCAATACGTCAATAAAAACATTTTGGAGTGCATCCCAAGAACATGCTCAACCTAGGAGACCATCTACATTCAAGTACAGTAATGGACAAGGGAGCACTGAATTTTATGTATGTCCTTCCTTCCTGATTAGAACGACACATCTTTTAGCTTTGGCTAGGCCTGTTATTTACATTATTAAACACACAAGTATGTTGCAGCTATACAGTCCACAATGTTCTTTACAGCATTTGCCATTTTGTTTCCCCATTACTTTATAAACTAGAGTGACTGTAAGTAACATTGTATATTTTATTTCAAAACTGCTGATTTTGTGGATTTCATAAGCTGTCAAAAATTGTGTATAGCATTCTTGTTACAGGTGTATTTATAGTCCTTCAGTTGAGATATATATATAGACGTGCAAATTCTGAAATACATATACCACTAGCTGCTTACAGAGCAAATATTGCAGCTGGTTCTAAATTTGCTGCTAGACCAAGGAAAGTTCAATCAATTCCGACAAGACCAATTTTGATGAAATTTCAGGCTTTGAAATGTGAAAGGGCTTGATTTTTGGGTCATTTATAGGACTTCATTTGCTATTGTTTTCGAAAGAGCTCCCTGATTGAACAAACGAAGCACAAATTTGAGAATTGAGGTGATTGTACTAGGGTTAGCAAAATGTTCTCTTGAGTATGAGAGATGTGTAGACAGTCCTGGGATGAAAAATGTCAAGTGTAATTTAGCAGCAGGTTCTTGTTGTTGACTCTGCTTCCATTGAGATGTAATGAAAGAGTATTGGAACCAGAGGGAAACACTGGGAGGACAGGAAGGAAATTGATAAAACTGGGAATGTCAGACAAATACTGCAGTGTATGGTAGTTTTGTACTGTAGTTTGATACATATTGATACTGCTTGAAAGGAAATGAACAAAATCTTAGTGCTTTTGACATCCTTAAGGGAAGGCAAAACTAACCCTCCCTGCAGACAATTTAGAGAATTGAAAATATAGGAGGTAAGTATCAGAGCTCAAAACTTTCTACAAAACCTGTAACTGCTTTTAGATATTGTGAAAGTGACATGAACAAGGGATTTATTCAAAATGCAAGTGCTACATATAAGGTGCAGGAATTGATGATCAATGCATGGTTAATATACATCAATGGTGCTTAAGCAGTAGACTGTAAACCAGCAGGTTGATTAACTGATGATCAGTGGATGGTATTTTACATCAGTGGTGCCTATAATGAGAAGATTGTAATCAACTGGAAGATTAAGTCATGATCAGTACATGGTAGTTTACACCAGTGGTGCCTACTCAGTAGACTGTAATGCTGGTTGATTAACTGATGATCAGTGGATGGTATTTTACATCAGTGGAGCCTATAATGAGAAGATTGTAATCAACTGGAAGATTAAGTCATGATCAGTACATGGTAGTTTACACCAGTGGTGCCTACTCAGTAGACTGTAATGCTGGTTGATTAACTGATGATCAGTGGATGGTATTTTACATCAGTGGAGCCTATAATGAGAAGATTGTAATCAACTGGAAGATTAAGTCATGATCAGTACATGGTAGTTTACACCAGTGGTGCCTACTCAGTAGACTGTAATGCTGGTTGATTAACTGATGATCAGTGGATGGTATTTTACATCAGTGGTGCCTGTAATGAGAAGATTGTAATCAACTGGAAGATTAAGTCATGATCAGTTCATGGTAGTTTACACCAGTGGTGCCTACTCAGTAGACTGTAATGCTGGTTGATTAACTGATGATCAGTGGATGGTATTTTACATCAGTGGTGCCTGTAATGAGAAGATTGTAATCAACTGGAAGATTAAGTCATGATCAGTACATGGTAGTTTACACCAGTGGTGCCTACTCAGTAGACTGTAATGCTGGTTGATTAACTGATGATCAGTGGATGGTATTTTACATCAGTGGAGCCTATAATGAGAAGATTGTAATCAACTGGAAGATTAAGTCATGATCAGTACATGGTAGTTTACACCAGTGGTGCCTACTCAGTAGACTGTAATGCTGTAATGCTGGTTGATTAACTGATGATCAGTGGATGGTATTTTACATCAGTGGTACCTGTAATGAGTAGATTGTAACCAGCTGGAAGATTAAGTGATGATTGAAACAGATGGGACATGAAACTGACAGAAAATATATGATACGTATGCGGCCCACAATTTAGGGCTTTTGAAAATATTGCATATCTTTTTCGATGATGTATTTTCCACATGCAGACTGGGTGCAGACTATATGAGTTTGGTAAGAGTCTATTGAAGCACTGGTATTTTTGGTAAGCCTCTTGTGGTAATAACGAGTTCAAAATCTCTATACAATTGTGTTGTGTTTGCTAATGTAGTGATATTTGGAATGGCCTTGGTGCCACTATTGACAGTTGAGAATGGCCTTGATGCCCTGACTGGTGGCCTTGATACCCTCTAAAATGCAAACTGAACCAAGGCCAAATGGCCTCTGCCCCCCCCCCCCCCCAGCCCTTTAAAAGCTGGAGATGAGGCCTGTTAATGCTCATGTCAGTTTTCTATAATACAGCTATTTATCTGAACTGGAAGATCTTGGTAGATTGGCAATTGTACAGATATTAGTTTAAGTAATTTTAACACTGAAATGGAATGTTTGTACTTCATAGTACAACCTGAGGCAGCTAAATTGTTTCTACTTTCAAATATTGTTACGATTATTTGTGTCTGCTGTCTTATACCTGCGTAGAAACACCAAAAAGATGAGTGAAATGAGTACCTTGTGTCCTGGAGTCCAGCCTTCATAAATGTCCTGTATGGTAATGTTACAGCACGGAGTTGTTATGGATGGAGTTCATATATCTGATCCATCAGACAATACACACTTGAGAATAATTTAATCCTTTTTGTTAGGGGAGATTTTCACTAACAGGTCCTTTTACAGTTCTTCTTCTAGATTTGTTTGACCTAACTGTCCTAGCAGAGTTTGCTGCTTTGTTATTAAGATATTAATCCTCAGACAAAGATTTGATGACAACAATGCTTTGAAGTGATAGTGCTCCACTGACACATGTTAAGCCTTTGTCATCTTTCTAATAAACAACTGTAATTGCACTTCTAGGTATTCCAGTTTCTTTATTATTCTAATTTTTTCGCAAGTAAAGTAGTATAACTTTTTGGTGAAGCTGGCAAGTCTACATGTGGCCTACAAAAGGTAAAAAAGTTCCGCATTTTATCCCAAAATTAAGAAGCATGGATCTACATTGCCTCTCTCTTACCCCCTATTTACACTTGTAATCTCCACTAACCCACAACTAAACCCTGGTAAACTAATAGCACAGTGGAGAGAGGGCAGAGGTAAGTATCGGGTTTGTAGATTCCCATTCCAGGGAGTTCTGGGGAGTCCATGTTCAGTAAGTTATTTGAAGTTTTACTGAACCCTTTTGAAAAGTGTAAATGGGATAAAAAGATGAAATAATTTTTGTCTTCATTTATGAGTGGCAATACTATGGCGATGGGTAATAATACCATCCCAAAACTGTTTGAGGTGTAGCAGACTACAACCATTGTCACATCCTGTAATCCCTTACAAGCAGTAAAGAATTTGAAAGAGCATGACAATTGGGAGCTTATCGTGGGCAAACCACATAGTGTCAAAGGAGGGAGAAAAGAACTCCATCTTTAATAACCCCCTGGTTACAGCAAGATGGAAAGTGCTTTGCTTCTTTTAGTAGTGCTCAACTGACCCGTAGCCCAGGGCTGGTCATGAGAATTTTTCAGGAGGGCAAGCAACTGCCCACCTTGCTTTAGCTGTTACACTTCAAGGCGGGCAATTAGTTGCCCTCCCAAGATTTTAGGAGGGCAGTTGTGTAAATATAAAATTTACATTTAAATTTATTTTAGCTAAAAGCATAACAGTATTGTACAAACTGAACTGCAAAGAAACCTTGTTGCATAATATAAACAAGAATGAAGATGAACACTTTCATGTTTAACTGCAATAACTGCGCAAAACTCAGGCTTGGCTCAACCGCCTCATGTAACCAGTGGGGAGGTTTTGACATGAGTAATGGGCAGTACATACCACAAATCACCTGGAGCACAAATCGCGGGGGTCATGGGACAATAACCCTCTCTGAAAATAAATGTTAGGGGATGCACCCCCCCACCCCAGCCAGATCCAAACTTAGATGCAACACTCATAACAAAAACAGTGGCACCATGTTTTCTAAAATCATTTTGTAAATCAGTCAAAAAATGAAAATGATTGTATCTCAACTTGCCACAAACACCCTCATTAGCAACATCATGGCACCCTTCAGGGTAGAGTTGGTGCTCTATATCCTTCTACCATGTGCACCACTGTGGACACTGGGCAGACCAAGTCCGGGGTAACATATGGCGGAGCCACTCCATGAATGATGCTAGTAAGGGTCCAAGGATTAAATGATATCCATACAGTAGGGCCTATACCAATATTCCTTCTTCGATGGTACATACAGGCGCAGATCCAGAAATTTTGAAAAGGGGGGGGGGCTAAAAGCCCCCTTCAGTATTCTCCTAGATTAACATTATGCTAAATTTTGCGTATTTGTTGTTGATGTGGCGAGAAAGGGGGGCTGAGGCCGAGAAAGCCCCCCCCCTTGGATCCGCACCTGCTGTAGTCGGGCCCAGGCCTTGTTGTTGATGTGGCGAGAAAGGGGGGCTGAGGCCGAGACAGGGCTGGTCATGAAAATTTTTCAGGAGGGCAAGCAACTGCCCGCCTTACTTGAGATGTTGTGCTTCTAGGTGGGCAATTAGTTGCCCACCTAAGATTTCAGGCGGGCAGTTGTGTAAATATACAAGTTTCATTTAAATTTATCATTCTTTTTGGTTTACGCTTTGTCCCCCCCCGTCCGTCCCTGTGTTCTACCCAGTTCCCAACAGGGCATATATGCGACAGCACACTGCCAACAAACAGTGGGGCCATATGTTTTCTGACATCATATAAATCAGTGAAGAAATGAAAATGACTGCATCTCAACTTGCCACAAAACCCCCATCAGCAACATCATGGCGCCCTTCAGGGTAGAGTTGGCGCTCTATTCCCTTCTACCATATGCACCACTGTGGACACAAAGCAGGCCAAGTCCAGGGTAACATATGGCAGAGCCACTCCATGGATGCATGCCGATAGGGGTCCAAGGAACCATTAACTGACATCCATGTACCAATATTCCTTCTTCCATGGCACAAAGGGTGCATTTACACTTGATCCGGATCTGATCGCCTGCGCGGGGTCTGATCCACTGTTCGAGATCAAATTTGTAGTCAGGCTTCAAAGTGATCCTATATTTCCTATAATTTCCTATAAATTTCAAAAAATCCTATATTTCCTATATTTGTATGATTTTAGGCTTGTTTTCCTATATTCTCCTATATTTTTCTGATCTTGTCAAAAACCTTTTTTCTTTTATATGGTGTTGTGGGGTGAAAATTTCAGATGGATTCTTTTTCCAAGATAGTGCCGTAGACTCAGAGTGTCTTAGACTCAGAGTGGCTTATTCAGACAGGCAGCAGGGTATAGATGCCAAGTATCTTAATTAGATGCAAGTACACAATGTTCAATTATAGGATTCAGTAATATTCTCATATGAAACAGCATTGGGCACTAATGAGCACTTATTTCATCCCCCATAAATGTTCCACTCTCACGACTGTGATTTTAAGTACTCTATGATTTCATCTCTTTGAAGGAATTTTAGTGGTATTGTAAGGGGGTGGATTAGAGCCTTTTGCCTGGCATCCCCAGTAGTCATGCAGTCTCCCACATTTTAAAACCCTTACCTATGCTCTGTATGCACAGATAGCTGGTCTGCGACATAACTGATTCTTTCATTCAAAATATTGTAGTACAATGGTTGGAAATACCAATATTTCGTGTCATCTGCCATCTTTCCTCAAATGTTGTTAACCATTAGATCAGTTGATTGTCCAAGTGTTGTACAATTCCCACTAAAGAATAGGAACTTAGTGCTTTGAGAAAATTAAGAATCTCACTGTAATGTTTACAAGTTTACAATGTGCAGATCTCTATTAAGGAGGTTTCCCAAAACTCCACTAAAAGCTCTGTGGTAGGTCTCTGGATGCCACATCAATTTGTCCAACAGACCAAAGTGGAAAATCTAATCCATGTATGGGTCTGGTGCTGCAGTGCCCATCATTGGTGACAAGTAGAGGCACTTGCCAAGTTGCCCTTTCCCTAATTTTGTCATGTAATTTCCTCTATTGGGATTTTAGATGTTAAGTACGTTAATGCACAGACAGTTTTGCACACTGTAGGCATCTTGACATATGTGGACTACACTGTTCTGCCAAGTTGTACAGATTCAAGTGAGCGGTGATATTGTTAGGTTGAGGGACCATGGGCCATGCCCCGACTTTCCTTCCCTAATGCTGATTTTTTTTCTTTTAATTTAGTAACCTAAAATCTGATTTTGAAAATAAATTTTACTTCAAAAAGATAACATATTTAGCACCAGATTGCATGTAAGTACACCAAATCATTCAAAAAATTTTCAAAGGGGAGGGGGACATCCTCTCCCCTTAGACCCCTCCCCATGTTGGTAATCACGGAATAAACTGTATGGCCCTAATGAGGAAGTTCTGGCTATGCCACTGGGAAAGTGAGTTGGGAGGTATTCATAGCAACCATACAGTTGTCATAGGCCTGTGATCTTGGTCTGACTATCATCACCCATGTGTCACACTTTATATCAAGATTGACTAGCAATACAGTGTATAGTTAATAGCGAAATGTTGTATTGAGAGACCATTTCCTGTTATTTAAGCAGCAAAAAATTAAAAAATTTCCTCACCTCAACCCCATTATTATTGGAGCTGAGGTGAATTCTGTCTGTGTACTTTAGGACATAAGCAACAGTTTATTGTCCACATTAACTACAGCTACCCATCCATTCAAAGCAACATCATGGTCACATTCTGTGGTCTCACCTTCTGATGTTGCAAATTTTGGTGCCTTTTTATTATGCACAAATAATCAGATTTATGGATACTTTATTCCAGGGTCAAAATATGCAAATGCACCACCTTCAGGGGATTTACTCTTTCCCTTCCACCAGAATATTTAGGTGGTTTTCTTAATTCCATGTTGATGGTAGAACCACACTTTTCTGCCACATAGCCCATACATGTGATACTGTTTATCACATTTGTATCACTTAAACAGTATAGTTCATTAGTTTCCTAAGGTACCATGTTTTCCTCATCCACAACTTTGAGGAGTTTTGAAGATAATTAGAACCGCTAATGTGTGACATTCCTATATTTACCCTATATTTTCCTGGAAAAATCCTATAAAACCCTATATATTCATCAGTATCCTTCCTATAAAACCTCCTATATTTCTGTGATGGACCACTTTGAAGCCTGTGTAGTGTAAACGCAGATCAGATCCGGATCTGATCGCCCGATTTTGATCCTAGTAAGGGGGGAGGATCAGACCCCGCGCAGGCGATCAAACTTGTAGTGTAAACGCTCCCCGGATCAACGGTCAACCGAGATCAACGGTAATTCAACGTAAATTATTTGGAGGTCACTTCTGCAAAAAACACTCATTATGCAGGGAGGTGGATCAGAGTACGAGACAAGTGTAAATGCACCAGGATCAAGCCATACACGTAATTCGATGTGCTGATAACATAGGGCGATCAGATCCGGATCAAGTGTAAATGCACCCATAGTTGCTTGGGCCGAAGCCTACAGTCGGGAAAATGGCAGTGACATTTGTCCTGTAATTTTCTGTTGAGTTATGCCTCAGGGTCTGAATTTAAGTATTGGGCATCAGGGGTAAAATAAAAAAAAATGCCACTCCAGGCCCACAGGATTTTGCTGGTGAGCCATATTTTGAAGGACCCAGGATAATTTTGAATTGCAGTTTGTTTGCCTAATATAAAAATTGTGTTTGCAAGGGTACAAAAACGTAGTAACCCGGGTACCCGATCACCATATCCATTAGATACCGATAACCGATAAAATAAAGTAAAGCAGCAATTTTGTGAGGCATGTAATGACACTTGCCTGATTTTTCACCTGTCTCGGAGTGGTAGTTACCACATGTTCAAGAAGACTAAAATTCTCACAACGAAATCGTGTCGTTTCAAATAGAAAATTAACAATATGAGAAACCTCATAAAAAAGCCAATTAATAAATGCAGTACTTCGTAAGGCCTCTATCTATCTACTGCATTGAATTTTGGGGCGTTTTCCGACTCAAAAAACAAGCTTAACTCGAAGCTGTCTAGGTTATACCAATTTAAACATGTCAACCAATCAGAGCCGTCAGAAGTAAGTATTCTCTTGCACGTCCGAAATTACAGAATGTAAACAAATGACGTCACGCTAGTGAAATTTGCTACTTACAGGGTGTACACATTATCACTGACAGCTTCGTGCGTTCTTACGTAGCTATCCTTGTGTTGACATCCGGGCTACTCACATTAGCTTGCACATGGCCTGGAGTTTTGCAATTTTTACGATCGTCATTTTGGTGCAAACTAACGTTAGATACAATAGCACAGTTAATTTTGAAACTTTTCTTTAATATTTACAGCGTTATTATAGTCGTATCTAGGTAGTTTACACATGGCGGGAAGATGTTGATTTGCACAATAGTGACACGTTTGAACGTTGGGCGAGGTTTTTTATTTTCTTTTTGGCATACTCAAGGAGGCATGCCGTATTGAACTGAAGGAACAGCATTGCGTAGTATAATATGTACTGTACATGCAGGGCTTTGTAGCACGCCGAACATTATTGCAACTTCCAACGGGTCGGGGCGGCGTGTCTAGTATGCAAGCTACTGTAGCCTGCTACTACGTAATTTACTGTGTACAGTACAAGGATCGTAAGAAACGTTGCTTCGAACTCGACGATTCGTGTTCATGAGGCTGTCAGTGCAGCACGCGCTAAGTTGCCGAATATTATCGGGGAAAAAATTCTTAATTTTTGGAGGTCTTTGAAATATACTAATGTAAATATATTCGGATGTTTTTAGCAATGCTCTTTCACACGGGCGATCTATTTCTCAAGGTGGGCTATTTGTTGCCCACCACACAATTTAAGGCAGGCATTTTGATGCCCGCCTTGGGAAGTATTTTTGCTTCCAAGCCGGGCGATAAGGCGGGCCCGGGAGATCGCCCGGGTCATATGACCAGCCCTGGGCCGAGAAAGCCCCCCCCCTTGGATCCGCACCTGCTGTAGTCGGGCCCAGGCCTACAGTCCGGAAGATGGCAGTGACAAGTTAGATCCAATCTCAAAGCTTTGTGTCCTTCTTGTGAGTAATTAAGTGAAGTATGCACAATAATCATACTTATTCCCCTTTAATATAATGGATGTATACCTTGATCATTATCTTCCGACAGGAGTGGGGGAGCTAGGTTGGGGCCATGGGCCACAATGTTTTTGTCTGGTGTTAATTACTGATGAATCCTCCACCCCCACATAGCAACAGAATGAGGATTTAGAGTGGTGTTATGTTCATGTCACTTTAAGGACTTCAAGAGACTAAAACTATTTGTTTCTCGTAACAGTAATATGTATGGCAAAAGGCTTAGAAAATATTCAAGTTGGTTTGACAAGCAAAGACCTACAGTATTCTGGCCATAAATATGTCTGAACTCTCACATCAACATCTCAGACAACATTTGATAACAATTTCAAACAAAAATGATTGGTAAATTTTAGACCCTGTAGCTCTACGAGTAAGCAGACAACTTCTACATATTGCAGCATCTTAGTAGGCCTATCCATGTATTTTACATGTTAGGCAACGGCAAAATTGCAAAGCCCCTCAAGAGAAATGTGCTTCGTGGTGAAAAACCCTCCAATCAAAAATTGTCAATATTATGTAGATACTTGTTTGAGAGTCTTTTGAACATGTCAGGACAATGGTTTTGTCATTTTTGAAAAATTTGGTAATGTTTGACAGTGAATTGACACTCAAAAACGGTGTATTTTGAAATAGTACTCTCTGCAGTACAAGATGCATGCAGCAAGCTGTAGCTTACTTGTGCAATCGAACCATGTAAAATCAAACTGTGCGGCATTGTCAGATTATATGGCTGGCTGTTTTTGCTACGGAAGTTGCAGAATAAATTGGTTTGGAAAGTCATTTTTGGGTCTTTTAAATGTACTAATCTGCACGTATTCTGATGGTTTCAGCACTGTATTTTCACACGGGCGATCATATTTTCTCAAGGTGGGCTGTTTGTTGCCCAGCACACAATTTAAGGAGGGCATTTTGTTGCACACCTTGGCAAGTGTTTTTGCTTCCAAGGCGGGCGTTAAGGCGGGCACGGGTGATCGCCCGGGTCATATGACCAGCCCTGCCGTAGCCATGGGGGAGCACGGGGGGCATGTGCCCCCTAAAAGTTTGCAACAGATAGTCTTGCACTGAAGGAGGAAAAATTTTTTACAAAACCAGCATTTTTGGAATAGAAATATAAGAAGAAGAAATGGAAAATCTCACACCATTTTGCATCTAGAGTTCTTGAAATAGGCAAAAATTTTTCAAGGGGAGGGGGACACCCGTCCCCTTAGACCCCTCCCCCTGGCCAGCAAAACTTCAACATCAATATGCCCCCCAAATTGGTTACTCTGGCTACCGGCCTGTTGCTCAATCCCCTGTTTCAAAAGCAGAGTCCCATATGACTTTGTTTTGAAGTAAATATTGGCTGTGTCTACCATCTGCTATAAAGAACAAAGGTCAGTAGAAGAGTAAGTTCCTTTTAGACTGATGAAGGAACCCAAAATATTTTGTGATACCACGTATAACTGATATGTGGTACAATATTTCAATTCTCAATATCATCATCTATGCATAATACCAGTACCTGAGAAATAAGTGTACAGAATCTATTCGATGGTGATGTGTGTGTGTGTGTGTGTATGTGATGCTTTGATTGTAAACAGGATATCTCAAGAAGGGTAACTCTGAGGGATCTCATACTCAGCATGTAGATTGACCGTATTGAGTAGATGATCCCTATTGTTTTTGAAGGTCAAAGGTCATTTGGGGTCACAAGAGGTTAAAAGGTTAAAACCTTGTAAACATGGTATCTCAAGAAGGGTAACTTTGAGGGATCTCATACTTGGCAGGTAGGTTGCCAATAATGAGTAGACGATCCCTATTCTTTTTGGCGGAGGTGAAAGGTCATTTGGGGTCACAAGGGGTCATATAGTAAATATGCTGGAAATTGCTTGTAAACACAATATCTCCAGAAGGATAAAGGTGAGGGATCTCATACTTACCTTGTGGGTTGCCCATATTGAGTAGATGATCCCCATTGTTTTTGGTGGAGGTCAAAGGTCATTTGGGGTCACCAGAGGTCAAAAGGTCAAATCCTTGTAAACACTATATCTCAAGAAGAGTAACTTTGAGGGATCTTATACTTAGCATGAGGATTGCTCAGAATGAGTAGATGATCTCTATTGTTTTTAGTGGAGGTCAGAGGTCATTTGGGGTCACCAGAGGTCAAAAGGTCAAAACCTTGTAAACACAATATCTCAAGAAGGGTAACTGTGAGGGATCTCATATTAGCACGTGGATTGCCCATAATGTGTAGATGATCCCCATTGTTTTTGGTGGAGGTCAAAGGTCATTTGGGGTCACCAGAGGTCAAAAGGTCAAAACCTTGTAAACACTATATCTCAAGAAGAGTAACTTTGAGGGATCTTATACTTAGCATGAGGATTGCTCAGAATGAGTAGATGATCTCTATTGTTTTTAGTGGAGGTCAGAGGTCATTTGGGGTCACCAGAGGTCAAAAGGTCAAAACCTTGTAAACACAATATCTCAAGAAGGGTAACTGTGAGGGATCTCATATTAGCACGTGGATTGCCCATAATGTGTAGATGATCCCCATTGTTTTTTGGTGGAGGTCAAAGGTCATTTGGGGTCACCAGAGGCCAAAAGTTTAAGTCCTTGTAAGCACAATATCTCCTGGAGGATAAATCTGAGGGATGGCATACATAGCATGTGGATTGCCCGTAACAAGTAGATTATCCCTATAATTTTTGGTGGAGGTCAAAGTTCATTTGGAGTCACCAGAGGTCGGAAAGTCAAAACCTTGTCAACGCTATATCTCAAGAAGGGTAACTGAGGGATCTCATACTTATGGTGTGGATTGCCCATATTGAGTAGATGATCAGTATTATTTTTCGTGCAGGTCAAAGGTCATTTGAGGTCACAAAAGGTCAAAACCTAATAAACATACTTTAAGGAGGGTAACTATGAGGGATCTCATTCTTAGCCATGGGATTGTTTATATTTAGCATGTAGGTCATTTTGGGTCACAAGATTTCAAAAGCTTGTGACCTTATTAACATGATATCTTAAGTAGGATAACTGTGAGGGATCACATGCTTGTCATGTGGGTGATTCATGTTTGTTACAATAAATCCATATGGCAAGGAATCACTAAGCCTTTTGGCTCTCTGGTTTATTATTATTGTTATTGTTATTATTATTATTGTTATTACTATTGTTATTGTACATTATTGTTATTGTTATTTTTATGGTCATGGTCATTGTTATAGACTAGCTGCCATGAATGGGATTACTGTAACTAAAACTTCAGCTTACATTTGTTAGACAACAGGAAATAAGCTAACACGAAGAATGTGTTTGCTACCATTGTTCATCAAATATCAATTTATGAAAGGTTGCTGATATTTATGGGCAATGGGATGAAAAGTAAGTCAGAGGATTATACCAATGGTACTGTCAAGTCAAGTCAAGTCCTTGGAGTTGTTACTGTGGGGAATTTTCAGTACAGTACTTGCACAAACATGTACAAAAATTTGTATTTGCTTGTTCTATATAAGTTTAGTATTTGTGTTATTTGTAAACATGTGTGAGTGAAATATTTTAGTGAAATTACATCTTTAAATCGTTTTGGTTTACTTTGGTCACTGGTTTTCCTTTTAGTTGACTGCTACGACTCTCTGCAGGGATTCTAGCTGTGCAATTTTTTGCCAAATTGGCAGAAATTCGAAGTGACTATCTACACAGATGGCATCGGAGTGATCAGGCTGTAGATGCTAGATCAAGGGGCCTTAGTTTGGGCCTCTTATGGGGTCTGGGGGGGAAGCCCCCGGAACAGCTGAGATTTTGTGTTTTTATCAGTGAAACCACTACAAAATTCACACTGTTTTATGAACACTGCTTTACACACAACCTTATTCATTTTGCAACAACCATGCATCCTTCACTGTTAGTTTACAAACTACTTTGATGGGGGGAAGCTTTTTTGGTCCAACAGTGCCATATTCTGGCTGGAAAGCTCTGAAAGTTGTGTTGGTGTTTTGGCACGCATCTTCATGTTGTTACAGTGCATCCAATAAAACTGTTTTCAGTTTATCAATTTTGGATGAAATTGACCTCACCTTTAACTCCAAAATGATCCTAATTTATATAGATAAACCTGCTTACACTGGCAAGATCTAAAAAGAACTTGTATTTAACCTTCTTTTTAAAAAAGTTATACAAAAGTGTACTTCAAATGAGCAAACAATTTTTCTTTAATATCTGTGATTCCAGGTTCGAAAGTAATCCTATGTTACCATTCTAGTATGGAAATTGCATTTGCTATCGGTGTGATAGGTTAGTTACATGATAGTGTCACTCCGATGCCTAGATGTGCATGCAAAAGTAACAAAGAATCACATTAAAACTTGCTAGGAGGCACAATGTAGCCATGGTATAGGCTGGGCAACTTTACCAAAACATAATATAGGTTAGGCTGGCCTAAGAGCTAGTACAAATAAGTCAGAAGAAAAAGCATTGCATGGAAGAATTGCACAAGTAAAGCTTTGGAAAATATTGTATAGAACTTAAGAGTCATTAACACATATATGCTTCATAAATATTTTAAGAAATGTCATGCCCACTGTATAATTTTTGGAGGGTTCTAAATCATGATGATCTTTATGAGACCCCTTTATCACGTGTAGGCCTAGCCTACATGGTAAGTGTATTACTGAATTTACAAGTTATATGAAAAGGTGACTCTGAAGATGAAAGATTGTATGAAAAAGTTACGCAAGTAAAACCTTCGAAAAAAAACTGTGAAACACTTTGTAAGTCTTTTACACATGACCCATGCACATATTAAGGAATGATTGCCCACTGGAAAAATTTTTGAGGTCCCTAAGTCTGAGAATCATTATGAGTCCCTCCTACATGTGTAGGTCTAGCCTACACAGTAACTGTATTTATACCAAATTTGCAAGCTGTATGAAAAAAAAAATAGTTACAGTGAAGATTTGCGAAGCTGTACAAAAAAAAGTGAAAGTGAAGAAAAAGGATTGTAAGAAAAATTACTCAAGTAAAGTTTTCGAAAATGTTGTTAAAGGCTTAGTGAGAGCCTTTTACACATGTCCCATGAATATTTTAAGAAAAGTTTATCCACTGGATAATTTGTGGAGGTTTTTGAGTCTGAGGGTTGTTTTGCTCCCTACCTACTACTACTGTACACAGTGTATAGAACTGAAAGGCAAAGCCAAAAATGATTGATTGATAGATCCGATCATATCTTTGACTTCTTGGGACTGAAATTTTAGGTATTTTAGAAGATGAAATGATGTTGATGATTTCACTAGTCATTGATATTGGCCTTATTTAGAACATATTAAGGCCTGTTAAGAAATGTTTGCCATTGTATTGGCCAATATTCATCCTTGCCTACATAAACCTGTTTACGTCGATATATCCACATCACAAAATTTTTGACAATATTTGGGCAATGTTTTGATATAAAGTTTTTTTATATCACCCAACCCTAGCATAGGCCTATAAGGTTTAATTGTAATCAATTTTTACAGCTGATTTTGAGTAATTATGTGTCTATTTCGCTCTTCCTTACCTCCTATTTACATATGTAACCATTATTGCCTGCAATAACCGTCTGGCAAAAAACTAATACAGGGATGTAAGTGCAGGGTAAAAAAAAATACTGAAAATAGTAGGTTGTACGGGTGAACGCCGTCCTGGGGGTGGGGTATAAGGAGAGGGGGTGTCCCCCTCCCCTTTTGAAAATTTTTGCTGTCAGGAAGGAGCTGAGATGCAAAATGGTGCACTGTAAATTCATTATCTGAAGTACAGTTATGCCCCAGAGAATACCACTTTCATGGTATTTTTGGTTCACTTAGACTGTAAAATAAATAAAAAATTAAAATTAAAAAATAAAATTAATTCTGTAAACTTCCAGTTCCATTTACTCTTGATCCCTTGATCAATCTTCTTAATGTCTGCTGTTCTGTAGACTTCCATCGTTCCTTACACAGTTGCAGCAGACCTCAACGATGTACAAATAGGTCAACAAGAGCAAACACAAGGAGCTTTACAGCACGTAAATTTGGTTATACTGTAGTGTATTACACGTGTGGGCCTAGCCTCCTAAGTGCACAGTATCCTAACATAGTACTGTAGTAAGCTACCACAGTACCACATCTTAAGATGGTACCCAAGTTCAAGCAGCCAGTTCCATGGTCCAACTAAAATATACTTTAAAAACGATCATAAACATCCTTCTTTGAGCATTTACCACTGAAATTTCTATCTCTCACCTGGAAGCAACCGCATTTGTATCGTCCAATACAACGCGAAACGGCAACGAAGCAACTTGCTCCGTCGGTAATGTTTACTGATTTAACACTAACATGCACGCCGATATTATCGTACACGTACGTACGTACATGAAGCCAGCGCGCGCGACTTTTAAGGTAGTGCTCGTACAGTATATCCTACATGGCTTGTGCACTGGAGTACGTACTGGTTTAGCTTTTTTAGAAACGGACACGTCGGGCTGGGCGAGCCGTTGCCTACGTAGCAGACTCTACGGCATATTCCTTCTTCAGTCACATCCCGTTCGTTTGGGAAGCTGAAGAGCTGAGCATAGCACAGTTCGCTCCGCCGGGTAGGCGAGCCGCAAGTTACTTGCATGCCACAACGTACAGCACAGTACGGAGAACTGGTATCGGCTTGAGCGGTACAGATATTCATTGTACATGATGTAGTAATAGAGAAACACCGTTAAGTTTGCTGTTATTTTAACGTGTTTTTCTGTTTGGACGTCAACAAAACTTCCTCCAATGTTTTCAGATTAGTTTCCGTATTTCCAGTGGGCAAAAATACGACAGGAATACGGGAGAAATACGGAGACCTCAGTCGATTTTTTAAAAATACGGAATTCCGTATTAATACGGAAAACTTACATCCCTGCTAATAGCACCGCGGTATGCATTCACTTCGCAGACTCATACTTACCCCTTGCTACATCTATTTTGCATTATTCGCGCTTTGCGCGCCTACCCGGAATAGTTCTGACACCGCGCCCCCTATGTCTGTCATTTTTACAGCTGATTTTGAGTAACTATGTACCTGTGGCAGGTGCAACATCATTGTAAGAGTTGTATTGGGAGTCATGACTCCTGATGCCTGAGATACGTGACTCCAGAACAGTAGAGTGGCCTAAGCCTATTACAAAGTGTGGCAATGATTGGCTGTTTTTGATATTGAATGCTGATACATACTGATAGTCGGTCCACTACTTACCCCAACAGTAAACATGTACGATAGTGTAAAGAAGGAGTGTCAGTTCACTGTGTGAAGTGTTTAGGGAAGTAAAAGCGGATCATGAAGTGTACAGGTTACTACACTGCTGGAACTGAATATTTTGTGCTGCACTTCTTATGAATAGGATGTGCAATATTACATCCTTGATAAACATTTGTATCATAGTACACCTACCGTACAATATTAAACCACACACTGGCATTTACCTTTACAGCACTGCACTTTGCCGAGATTTTTTTGCCTCATGCAATCTTTTAACTTGAACAAAGGAGAAAACAGAGAACACTACCGAAGCCATGCATCAAAACATTTTTAATGGCTTGCTATATGTAGGTTTGTGTGTTCCTTGATAAACACCAAACAGAACAGAGCATCAAAGTGTTGCATTGAAAAATAAACAAAAAGTTATGATGGTGTCATTCCACTGACTGTTATGTGATAAATATGATGCTGGGTTAAGGACGACGACAGATCCAGAGTGAAGAAGGGTTGACAACGAAAAAGGTCTTGTAGTTAAATTTATCAAAGATGGAATGTCTCTGTCATCAGAGGAAGGCAGTGTCTTACTTATAACTGTAGCTATTTCTGGAGTTCCTAAATTTGGTGAAGATTGTGAACTCATTGTCATTAGAGTAATGGAGAAAAGTGTACATAAAGGGACTTTAAACCACTCAACCTTTCCATTTGATGATGGTGGGGCTTCTAATATGTGGTAGGTTAGAAGCTACAGTCAAAAGATATTTGTTTCATTTTATTTTCAAAGCCCCAGAAATGTTGTACTTTGATATTATTTGAGTAGTTTCTTGTAAATTAAAGCCTCTGATATGTCGCTTTACTTGTGCACTTGGACATGAAAGTGATTTCTTGGGGTATCTTGTTATGTACAGTACCTGTTAAAACTGCACATGTTGTGAGGTACAATATCGTTAATTATGGTGCTTGTGTACTAAAGGCAAACATGTCTTAGTTTGCATGTATAACTAACTGTCACAGAACATTAGCTTTGCTCAGAAACCATTTTTGTAGAGTCAAGAAATTTCATTGTGTAATTTGGGAGGGTTGGGGTGTTTCTTACTTGGAGGTCTGGTGACATGAAGATGTTCTATAGTACCATGGGCTCATTCAAGTTATTATCTTATCCGAATGACCATTTTACCAGATAATTGTGACTTCATAGTCTCAGCATGAATAAGCATCAATAATTAGCTTTATATGCAAATATGTGATCTGCACAAAGCAAGAACTCACAAGGCATGTGTTGAAATGTTATGATTTACGTGTTCAATCTTACTTTCAATAATAGTGATGTGCTTTAACTGGTTTAGATTGTAACTTAAGTTGAAGTAATGGTTGGAAAACTTCCAACAGTACACCAACCAGCTGACAATGCATAGATAATTTAAACACTCAACCCTGCAATAATCCATATTATAATTTTGTATAGCAACAAATTTTGGGTCAAATTCATACACTTATATAGTACAAAAAGGTAATGTATACCCTAAACCTAACATGGAGACATATTAATTCACTTCACAGACATATACTTACCCCTTGCTACATCTATTTTGCATTAATTCGCACTTCACACTCTACCCGGAGTAGTTTTAGCACAACGCCCCCTATGTCCACCATCCTGTCCTAAGGATTGTCCTCATTTGCCTTCCCCGCAATTCGTTACAGCTCGGAGGGTTGTGGGTCCACAAAGCACCGTCGCTTTTCTTTAAAACTTGTCTGGTTCACGCTAAGTGTCTCTCTTATATCGTATTATTGTATTTCAAATCGTATTCTCTCCCCATTCGCTCCTCGTGAGTCCCTTGGGGGTTCATCTGAAATTATCATTAAATTTTTTGGTACATTTAGCTTACCGTAGCTTCGTTTAGCATAGACTCTCGAGCCTAACGCACCGCTTGTGTGTGGCCTTGTACCTCGGTACACACCACCCATGCTGCCTCAGACTTATATATTCACGTGACGTGTATTATCGTTAACATATTCTATATATATCTTATCCATATCCATATTTTCACCTAACCTGGAGACATTAATATCAGGCATAATATGCATGTCTCAAGACAAAAATGTGACACTTTACACAGTAAAATGTAAGGATTAGGTGGCAGGATTCTAAATACCTGAATATGCACTGTGGTACAGATTATCGTGCACCAGGTAAAATCAACATGGTTCATCTTAACTTTTATAGAAATAAATCTTTACAGAGCACAAATGTATTGTCTTCAAGATAGGATGGAAGAGGCTGAGTGGTGGAATATTTATAGTGAATGTATATGCTTAGAAGGGATTTTAATGCATACACTGTTGAGTAAAAATGGCTCACTTTAAAACTGCATGTCTCCACATCTTAAGCTTTTCAAGTTTGAATGTTTCAATCTGTTAGGATGATGTGAAAATTTTATGGTCGTCCATCTGACAACCTGTCTGCCATTTTTGGTTTTCCAAAAGAAAATTTAGAAGTCCACTATGCAGTAACCTTAGAGGCAGTCTGTAAACTTATTACATGAAATTTGGTTGTCCGATGGACAACCAACCACTATCTTTTGGTTGTTTGTCACAAATTTTGGTCGTTATGGTCGACTGGACGACTGTTAAAATCCAGCCCTGATGTTACAGGTACTTATCTTGTAGCCTGTTCTCACGAGCTCTGGCTTGCCCCACTCATGCCCTACCCTTGCTCCACCTATCGATGTAACCCTGACATTTTCCTCGTGTGAACGCGGCAAGCCCGGGTTTAATTAAGCCCCTCATTCGAGGTAGGGTTAGAGCAGCCAAGCCCTGGGCAAAGTATGACAGGTGTAAATAAATAATTGCCTTTTGGGAGTGATGTGAGGTCAGATTGTACTTCTTGTGGTTTCTATTCACCAGTGTTGTATGGATTTGTGCATAGTGCTTTGATACATATGATAATTTAACAATTGTGTACTGAATGTCTTTCAATCTTGCACTTCTCCTAAAAAGAGAGAAAAATGTAACTTGTACAGTATTTTTGTCAGGATAAAGTCATTGCACACTTAGGAAGTTGTTTTAATTAACTTTAAGTTAATCTTCCTTAAAAGGCATTGTCTGGTGGCATTTTGTAGGGGTCTCTCTATGAAAGATAAAAAATTTTCATTACATGTCATCGAAACCCCATATCAAAACTCCATTCCTAACTCAAGATATCTCTTCCTAAAGATTGGTTACTTTTAATAAGAAATACCTCCAAGTTTCCTCAAGGTCACAGAACATGATCCAAAGTGGGCAAATTGCCTCAGATTCCTTTTTTTATTCTTTATAATTGGCTACCTTGTTTGTCCTTTAAATTTGATACCGTTGGAATGTTTTTCCGTGTAGATATAGTGAAAACTGTTCTATACTTATGGTACAGCAAATAAAGTTATGGAATATTCAATATAGTGATATCAACATTATAAAGAAAGACATAAGCTACATCAAATCCATTTGCCCAGATGACATCACAGATTTCCCATCATGCACTGGGGAAACTGAAAATGTAGTATTTATTCAAAAATTTGTATCTTCCAAATGCAAAATGCTACTGAGATGGGGTTTTCACTGCCTTACACGTAAAATTTTTCTGCTTTTTTTGAAAGCATCAAATTTGGTCACCAGACCATGCTTTTAATTGTACCAATTAATTTATTAGTCCGCTAAGTACTTTCTGACAAAATGTCAGTAGTGTTTAATACTTATTTGTTTTAATACAAGTCTTAACTACTATTTTACATTGAGGGACTAATCGCAATTCTGTACAGTTTCGTGGGGAGACAAAATGGCGTGGATTGCAATGGGGAACCCCTTTTCTCTGTATGAAAATGTGTATCGCCGAGGTACATTCAACACTGAAGGCTGAAGTTGCCTTAAAAAGTCTGTCTGCACGACCAGTCGCAGATTTACAGGGGCCTGCCTCTCCCACTCCTCACAAGCCCCCCCAATAAAAAAGAAAAGAAAAAAGGAGAAAAATAAAAAAAAAAGTTAACAAGATTTTCTAAAAAAGTAACCAGAGTATATATCTTTCTGCCCGGTTTGGATGTAGCTCAAGTTTAAATCAGCTCTATTAAAAGCCCATTTAAGTGGTGGGCGACGAGAGGAGGAATATGGTGAGTGACTGAGCAATGGTGCGGGTCTACATATCTATGGACATGAACATATGAGCTGGGAGAATGACAAGCTCCATTAAACTATAGTATCAAATTTGTGTTGAAGAATGAAATGTATGCAATCTGGGGGATCGAGATGCCAAATTTTCATCATATGATGATTTAAGACTCCAAAATTGAGAATACAGTAGGAGGCGCATATGTCCCCTCCAATCGAATTTCCGACAGACTGAAGGACAGATGGAAGGACAGACACATGGCGGAGTTTAGGGAGAGCAGGGAGCTGGAAGACTTCCAACTCTGTGGGGAGAGAAAGATAAGGACGGAAATGAGAAAGGAACAAACCATCAAGCGAGGCTGGCAGTGTGGGGGAGAGACTGCAGAGGCAGCTAAGCTCCGGCCCCCATGTTAATTTTCATCACTATCAATAACGGAGGTTTTCTTCACGGTAGATTTTCTTTGATAGTCAAACAATGTGTGAGAAAGAGCTGGTTGCATTGCCATGGAGTGTGGTTTGGTGTCAGCACCTAATGAGTGGGTCTAGAAAAATTGACAGGTAAAGAGAAATTAAAGGAGCTGAGTAGCCGACAAAGTAGAATAAATTCTCCTCGGACCGCTAACTTCGTTACCGTCACATCCGGTTATGCTTCTTGCTTTATCGATTCGATCCGATACCGATACTTATCAAAGCCATGCATGCAGTGTGTCTGGTGTAACAGTACACTTGCTACTGTCGTTAACAGTACTAACGTTAGTCTAACTTAGGCTAGCGTTAGGGCCTAGGTCTACCACGAAAAACAAACTCATTGATCGAAAAAAACAGTTTCAATACCTGCAAAATCCACAATGTTGTTCATGAACCTCCTGCAGATGATGTGCGAAATAGGCGTGTGCCTTGCCACTAGTAACGCTAATATACTACATACGTACGAACGTTGTGAGTTGTGTGTACTACATGCAGGGCCGTAGCCAAGGTCATATTTTTTGGGAGGGGTGAAGGTCCCAATTTCGACTGGATGGATGTCTTTTCCAACTGAATGGTGGCGCGTAAATTGCACCATTTTTTATGCGCCCTGCGTTTACATAGAGCAGTGGGGACACATAAAGGTGCCGTCGTGGGGGAGGGGTCTAAGGGGAGGGGGTGTCCCCTTCTCCTTTGAGAAATTTTTGTTAATTTAAGGTTGCTTAGATGCAAAATGGGGCTATCTTTAGGATATTTTTGGAGCTGATCATATATGGCTAGAAAATGTCCATGATTAGGTGAATTCTATTTTTTTCGACTGGTTTGATTCTTTTTTCCAAATGAGTGGCGGCCCGTAAACTGCACCTTCGTTTTGCACCTTGCGTTTGTTTACAGCAGTAGAGATCCTTCCTTTGTCACTACATAACGGTGCCGTCCTGGGGGAGGGGACTAAGGGGAGGGGGACACCCCTTCCCCTTTGAGAAATTTTTGTTAAGGTAAGGTTGCTCAATCAGATGCAAAACGGTGCTATCTTTGGAATATTTTTGGAACTGATCATATATGGCTGAAAAATGTCCATAATTTAGTGAATACTAAGATTTGGTTAGGTGTAAGCAGAAAGTATGTCTAAGTAGAAGAATACGTTGTCAACAAACCTCCTGAAACCGGCCTTTTTGAGTACTTAAGTGTCTTCTGTTCTGGTATCTAAGGCTAGCATATACCTGTGTAGGGCCTCCTGGAAGCTCTGGATCAATTATATAAAATAGGGGCAATGACATAATGCTTATTACCTGACATCTAAATAATAACATAGGGTATGACGCCGTGCACTTTACATCTATGGTATTTTTACTAATTTTGAAGGAAAATCCAGAGAAACATCTTCCAGCAATGGGGGAATGGGCGGGAGGGAAAGTATAGGTGCAGAAAGATGATATTAGACCTCCCAGACAGGTATTGCAAACGGGTTGAAGGACTAACAAGCGCGTTTCAGAATACACCTAGTTTATGCTATAAAAGTTCACTGGTACGTTTGTGCTTATAATGTTCATAAGTGATACAAGGAGGGTTGTGAGGATTGCGCGTGAAGTGCGCCGAAATTTGGGGGTACACTTCAATGCCAAAATGAAAATCCTGCATACAGTCTCAGCCAGGGGTGGTGCTTTGATTGGCCGACATGGGGGCAAAGTGCCGTGACTGGGTGGCAGCTACTCTAAGTCCCCGACAGATGAAATAAGTTGCCGAACTTGAAATGTAAGGCGCGCGAAGGGCGCCGAAAAATTTAGCGTTATATTGAAATTGATTCCACATTTTTGTTTTCATTAAGGGAAGTTGAAAAAGTTTGGGTTTTTATTGAAGAAGCTGGACAAAACCATGGAATTTGTTGGGACGACTGTATGGTCGTCATCGGGGATTACATTCTTTATCTTATCCATTAAGGCTCCCCTACGAAACTGAAAAATCTTTTTTTACAAACTACGTTTGCCACGATGGCAAGGCTGAAGAGAGAATCTTCCAAAAGTTCGGAAAAAGAGGAAACAACTTCGCATTGATGCATTTTCGTGTTTCTCTAGAATCACGCCTACATAGAAGAACAACCATTTGTCGAACGTTGAATAAATCCAATATGTTTTGAAACAGGGGCGTTACCACTAGATAGAACTATATGAAAGCGTGTCTAGTGCGGGAAAATTTTTGCAGTTATAGAAAGAATCGTTACAGAACTTACTGGCTACGGGCCTGATAAATAGACGTTTGGAATATTTTCTGAGTATATCTATGTCTTCACCAATATTAGTCTATATAAAATTTTGTGCAATTTTGTGGGGCTTGGAAAAATTGGGGGGGGGGGAGGCAAAGACCCCTAGCTCCCGTAGAACTGTGCCTGGTATAATTACCTTAATAATGTCCATGAGACTGATTGTAAATCAAGACACATGCGCGTGAAGCGCGCCGAAATTTTCTTTAAATAAGATTTCCATGACAAAATCTGCATTCAGAATCTGCATCGAGATACTTTCAATTGCCCAACAAACCAACATGCCACTCAAGATGCCAGTCTTTTACCGGTAATTTGTAAACAGCTTTCAACTTCTGCTGTTGTGCTTATCCGAAAGTTGCTATCGGAAGATATTAATAATAAGAGCAACACTGAGGTAAGGTATGAAGCCCGCGGAGCGCACGACAATTCTGAGAGCTTGGGAAGAATTTGAAAAAAAAGACAGTTTTGATGCGATTTTACGTGAGGAAAATAACGTTTGGTATTTTTCTCACTTGGTCCAGTTGGAAAATATATACAAAGTTGATGTATGCTCAGTCCAAAAAATGTGCTAGACTGAGATATCAGAAATTCCAACTGGTATTTCTGATTTTCCGACTATCGTCGCTCTGAAAAACTTTCGGGGGTGAGACACCCCCACACCCCCCGGTCGAGACGGCCCTGACTACATGCCTGGGTAGATGCATCCGATACAAGTGGAAACGATTCAAAATTGCCGCTGCCAAAAGAAAAAGTAACAAACCAGAAATTCAAAAAACAAATTGTAAAATATCTTGCAAGTGTAAAATCAAATAACCCAAGAAATAGTACAGGAACGTTATTGCAAAATTACTTTGCAAGATTATTCTAAATGAGAATGTAAAACGCATTAGGATTAATATTTTTAAAATCAGACCCGCACAGAGGGTAATCATCTCATTTGGTATGATGTATTTATTCTGGAAGTATGCCACTACTCAGCTCCTTTAACAGTGAATTTGAATATAATGAATAACTTTTGCAGTGTAAAATGAGGCAAGAAATTCATAAAATAAAATGCCTTTTCAAAGGGCTTTCCACTCATTAATCGTTATAATTTGTAGGATATTGTTACACCTTTTTGCAGGACAGTTTGATCAAAATTTTTCAAAGCGTCATGCAGCCCTTGCCTACCATCATCCATCCTCCCAGCATGTATTCAGGGGGTACGGAACCCTTCTCCTCGCTGCAGAAAAAAGACTGAAATAATTAAAAAAAAAATATAAAGCAAAACAAAAAAGAAAAAGGATAGGGAAGGAAAGAAGACGAGAAAAAAGAAAGAATTTTAATAAATTGAAGAAAAATAATGCTTTGGGGGAGGTGCATATCTTATGTCTTTTTGGCATGCTAGTGTCATTATTGTTCCTTGCAGGAAAACTTGAATAGATTAATTCTTACCGTAGCCGCCCCGTGTAACCCCTACCATAATCCATCTTCAACCCACCTGCAATCACCCTACAGTATCTCTTACACTGTTTGTTATAGGGTGACTTGACTGTACAGTACAAGCCATTTCCGTACAACATGCTATGCAGGAAAACAGTAAAGTTTTCAAGGTCAAACAAACGTTTTCATTCCAAAAGGAAGTATAGGCAGATAATGTGATTTTCACATTAAGTTAATTAATTTCAGCATTTTATATTTCAAGCTCGTTATCATTTATTTTTGGAAATTCTAGACTTTACGCAAGAGATTCCTACAAGAGTTGGGGTAAAATATCTTTAAGGACAGATGAATGATTTATTGTACCTGTTTTTCCATTGCCAATCTTTCAAAGCCTACCTATATTTTTTAGCCCTTGTTGTAGGCATTGAAATGATACATTTTAACTTCAACTTCAAATGACACAAGGTTGGCACTTACTCAACAGACCACAAAAATCACAGTTTGACTTTTTGCAATTATACTCTTATATCGTATGACTATTACAGTTGACTGGGATCGATAATGCCAAGAATTTGAGGGAGCGGGGGGCAATGGATTATTTAGAGGGTTTCCCGGGACTTTGGAACATTTAAGTTTAAGAATGGTAGACCTAGCATTTAGAGTGTAGTGCGCGATGCTCGCAGAAAAAAAATCGCATTTTCGGACTTTTTAGCGATATGAATAATAGAAAAGCTAAAATGTATCCTCAAGAAGAGGGCTCTTGCCCCCTCCCCCCTTGGCTTGTGGTACAGTACCAGAAATGGCACTTTCCGTAACTTACAACTTCCATCTAAACAATCTCTAAAGAGTCGTAAAATTTACACGGTCGAAGGTGTAAAAATTTTGCTTTGAAAGTTTCTGGGGACGGCAGAACTTCTCCCTCCACTGCCTACGACCATGGGTTTTTGGTGGTTTCAATGATAAGAGTTTTCATGAAGCTATGGCAAGCAAGATGTTCTACAGGAAGTAACCCCGGATCCCAAAACAATATTTAAAACGGGTCCGTGCGAATCGCGCCAAAGGAAACAGCATTGAAACATCATTGAAACAACGTTTAATTGAGACATTTAATCCTAAGCTATTGTTTTTCTTTAGGTTAAATGCAGTATTTTTCACTGCATAAAAATTTTCGAACTTTTCCCAGGTGCCCCTTCTTTCCATAGGGCAGCGGTGGCGCCAATATATGCCCGACAGGGGTGGCAAGCTTCCCGACGGGTGGGGGAAGGGGGCAGCAACATGAAGCCCTGACAAGGGCGATAGAGTGCCGAAACGAAGACACAAGGCAAATTTGGTTCATAGTGACTAGACGAAACCTATTGATTTTGGTGGAGGTCAAAAGGTCATCTTGGGTCAGTAGAGGTTAAATTGTGACAACATAGAAAATGATATAATCAAAAAGGATA
This sequence comes from Holothuria leucospilota, assembly GCA_029531755.1. Taxonomy (NCBI): domain Eukaryota; kingdom Metazoa; phylum Echinodermata; class Holothuroidea; order Aspidochirotida; family Holothuriidae; genus Holothuria; species Holothuria leucospilota. The sequence continues at coordinate 849,630 of CM055976.1, read as the reverse complement.
AACTTGAGGGATTAAACTCAGTACAACAAATCATCCCTATTCAGCAAAGGCATCACTAGGCCTTTGGGCTTTCTGGTTTTATTTTTTTTAAGCTCTGGAAAAGTGCTCCCAGTGGGGGTAGTGCCCCTTCCCCCCCCCCGGTAATCCGGCCTATGGGTATGATTATGTAAGAACAAAGTTTTTAACTTGTGAAGAAGAGAATTCTTTTCCCATTCCACTTGTTTTGAAAAGACAAACATATTTGAAGCAAAGTTGTGGTCTCTGATTACAAAGCATTGATAAATCAGATTTACCTTCCTGATAGAATCATTTAAGTTGAAATGTCTCGAAGTACTGTCTGAATGTAAATTTTCTCGAAAAATGATGTTTTAAGAGGCAAAATTTTCGGCGTAATCACTTGTTGTTGTTCATGCCCCATACTCGAAAAACCTTATGAAGAAAGTTAAACACTCATTATGGCAAAAATCATTTGTGAATTAACTATAAATGTGCACATCGTGCTTAATCCTAATGTCCAAATTTTGAAATAACCTCAGATTCACCATAAACCATACCGTTTGACATGTGGCCTACTGAGCCATTAACCTCGAAGTTCATTAAATTTGAAATGATAAAAATTTTTCTGAGCTTTTTAATATGGAATATTGTGAGAGCTCCGGGGGACTCTCATACATTTACTTGTTATAACAACAGCATTGGATTATGAAGGAATCAGCTATTTGCAAAGTTGAAAGAAAGACAAAACAGTGTAAAGCTTACTGGAAGTTGACTTTTTGTCGAAAATGTGGTACGGTACAGTATCCATCCGCTAATATCTCAAGAACCATACATACTGTAGAAACTGAATGCAACTTTGACCAGAATTGCTTAGAATAAGCACACCTACAATAAATTCAATCTTAACCCAGAGGTACCGTCCTCTGAAAAAGCATATGTTCAGCCTCACCTCATCTGTAGTATACTACCTGCACAAATTGATTCACAGCCCACATATCTGTGGCATACAGTATTACAGTGGAACTCTTTCCATTATAAATAGTTAAAGTCCTCCTTAAATACGCACTGCAATCCATCATCTATTTATCATGAGGAATTTTGACCATGCCAGTGGTTCTAGAGGTAACTCGTTGGGATGCGGGTTGAATTTGCCGGGCTTGACTGTGGTTTTGACATTAACCCAGTTTTGGCTTGCCCTGGGCATGGGTGAGCTCGTGAGAACAGGGTATTGGTGGTAATGTTGTAAATGACAGTGGCAGATGAGGAAGGGCCTGTATCTACCAAGTAGGAAGGGGTATTGGACTGAAGAATTATTTTGCCGGGGCTCATTTCATCTACTGTAAACATTGTATCTACATGTTTCACCTATGGTTTCAGTCAGTGTATTAATGATGGACTCATGCCAAGTGTCACCCCAAAAATAAACTGTGCCAGTGCTCCTGGCATTGTGCCTATAGCTAGGTGAGAATCCCATTACTGATGGAAACTACCTTGTAGCATGCTATAGAGCACCGTCCATTTTAAGATAACAGATTCATCCTTCCATTGTTAGGTTGTGGACAAGCCGTGTTGAACCTCCTGATGATATAGGCCTTTTACTCATATTCCAATGTAAAACATGTTAGAGCACTGTGATTCACATTACTTTCTAAAGGCTACCTGGCTAGAAGTCCCTCAGCAGTTCATTAGTGCTGTTTTTTCTTTTGACTAGTTCACGAGTATATCCATGGATGTCTGTTGTAAGCCTGTGGCAATGCACTTGTATTACATGAAGAATTAGTTAACCCTGTCATGATCATTATGTAGTGTTGAACTATGGATAACTACTGTCCATAGACATTCATCTACAAATACTGTAATTTAAGTATATTTGAATAAAATATTGAGCTCAGTAATTTGCAGGTATCTTCCTTTTCAGCATGGGTATAAGGGGTAGGTCTACTATGTGAATTTGGGAAAGATAGAGACCAGACAAAGTTTTTGATTCCCTGACGTAGTTAGAGGAATCTATGCGACGGTGATGCCATGTGTGATGTATGTATGTCACACTTAGAGCTATCTTAAGAAGGGTAAGCTGAAAACATGAGTTTAGGGAGAGAACGTCATCGGCAAATGCTAAAATATGTTTAAATAGTGCTCACTCTTGTCATATCCTTGCAATTAGTGCTTCGAAGATTGCTTTTTAAATTTCATTGTCAAGGAATCACTAAGCCTTTTGGCTTTCTGGTTTCCATGCCTGTCACCCAGACGACTTTCGCAGTCACTGGTCCCCAGCACAAAGAGTTGTCAGCAGGCAGTTAGCACCAACCAAGTGCCATAAGCCCACCAAATACCCTCTGTGGGCCCTCTCTGTTTAGCCCACCCTCAGATTCAGATGTCCACTTTGGTTTCTGCCACCTTTGCAGAAGAAACAAAAGTTGAACTATAATCAAGCATTTTTCCAAATTTTCGCATAATGAATTTTCCCAAGAATAACTTTTATGTCACCCATATTATCTCATTTCTATATTAAGCAGAAGAGGACTAGGGAGGGGCACCTTCTTCCACCGTGTGATCAAGACGTATGCCAAGACCTTACTTTGGGTAAAAAGAGGGGATTACAAATTTAGATAGGAGGTGAATATGTATCAGGGCTAGTGGATGCCCAAACTAGAGAGTTTGTAGAATTCTGGGTTAAGAAGGTACTTGGTGTCTTGGGTAGGGGAGGGGGATTTTTGTGTGACTTTCATCTTTTCATTTAGAGAAAGAACAATTTAATCTACATCGCCCCTCTCTTAATTTGCTAATAAATACTATTATTTCTCCTTGTAACTTGCATAAGTACTGATACATGCCATTCACCTGTATGTCTATTGCATTGTCTGTCCAATACTTTCTCCCTACATCATTTGTGTAAATTTGTGTGAATCTTTTATAACATTAAACAGTATCACACAGCACATACAGTGGAAATTACAAGAGACTGTATAACCAAGAGCTGTCCAAATAATAGCTACCACTCCCTGAGAATTTTGATAGACCAAGCTACTGTGGGAGCTAGTCCATCCGTCTGGAGAGCTGCTTTTGATATATAAGGAAGTTTCTCAATGGATTTAAACTACTGAATCACATGATTGGTTGTTGTCACTCATCCCACCATGCAAAGTGTTGAAGGTAATTGTTATACAGATGATAATTTTGATGTATAGTAGAAAACTGGGTGCTTAAATTTATGGTGACATGCCACCAAATACTCCAATGAATGATCCGTTGGAATTATTTCAATATCTTTTACCGTTTTTAAGATACATAATTCTTCAAAGTTTGATGGTTTGTGAAGTAACTCATTGCCTATGGAAAAATAATGATGTGGGGTATTGCACAGTGTTAAGATTTCTTTTGTTAACCCTACGTAAAGTATCTCTTAATTACTGATCAAATAGTTTACAGTTTGGTGAGTGATATACATATTTTTCAACGAAACAATTTAAACTTCCATAATAAATCCCCATGGGATAACAATGCTACATGTGACCTTGAAGTGATGGTTGAAAGCACAAAGGCTAACATTAGCCATAATTGGTATGTCCATCTTTCGACATCACAAATTTGCATATTTAGCTCATGTTTAGTCATGATACAAGTGCGAAATAGAAAATACTTTGTAAAATGGTCAATATTAATGGATTTTGATGGGAATTGTGGCTATTTTTCTGGATTTTTAATGATATTTACATCAAATATCCAACTTTTTATTTTTCATGTCACCAGACCTTTAAGTGTTAGAAATCACAGGGATAAGGGGTCACCCATCTTTCAGCTCATACCAGTCAAGCTGAAGCTGGTGTGAGCTTTTATTATTGCAGGGCATTTACCTGCATGCCTCCCCCTAGGCTAGTGTTGGATTAATTAAGCAGAAACTTTGGCAGAATTATTGTGGGATGTAGGGTTGTTCATGGGTGTTTGAAAAAATTTAGGTCAAAGTAGCTAAGGATCAGTCTGTTTCATGCCTAAGTATCTTATCAATTACACATGTGAACAATCCTATCTACAGCGGAATTAATAGTTGGCACAGAGGTGGCACTATCCTTACTTCAGGGTCTTGCACTAGGAGTTACCCTCATTTCATTTACAATGGAATTAGGACTATTAAGCTCTTCTAGATGCTCTTTCTTTGATTTTTTTCATGGGTTGATATCATATCTTTTTGGACCCATTTTTTGGACTACACCAATTGTAGGATCGCAAACTCACTCGGGAATGTCATTTTATATACCTTTGTGCATAAATCAAAATTGTTGTTCTCCTCCAAGACGCATTACGAAGTTATCATCAAATGCACTGTAAGTCTAAGGCATGATTGGAATGGTTGGAATATGAGCAACTCCTTATTTCAGATTAAAGCATACCTATGGAATCTTTTTACCGATTTTTAGACTCACTCATTTTTGTGCATCTTCACAACAGTATTTTGTAATCCTTTCAATGCACTCTCTTGAAAACTAGAGTTGGAGGAGAGCTGACCTCTAGCTAGGACTGGGTTTGATACTACCGCCTCTAGTATCTCAACAAAGCATACATGACAGAGGTAGCACAAATGATGCGTTAGAGTTACCAGGGCTCGACATAAGCACTGGCCCAATGCCAGTGATTTCGTCGTCGGGATAGTTAAACTACTGACGCACTAGTCCTCCGGGCCACATGAAATTTTTCACAGTACTTAAACCGAAACTTTGTTCAGAATAAAACTTTTAAACTGTGCCCTTGACAATATTCATATTCAGTAAATTGTAACTCGAAAGGTTGAGGCACATTTTTTAATCAACAAATACTGATCCCTTTTGCAACGATTTGTATTCAAATATCATAAACCCCAGGTCCGCAATAAGAACGTCGCTGCTGGGTCTGCTTAATTTAACTGACAAACTCGAGTGAACGTTGTAAGAACATATAAGATATGTACTGTAAGCACTTCTATACAGTGTGGTGCAGTGTTTGGCCGGCCCAACGCCCAGTATAAATGTACGTAGGTACACGTTACACTGGGAATCCCGCTTTAGCACATGCGTTACATGTCCTAAAACTATAAATACTGTCAGCAGTTATGTTTGCTGAATGGCTGTTGCAACTCCCTGATTTTTACAAGGGGACTGTCACTATGGAGGCATCTGTCTGGCTGCTTCCTCGTGTATAACTTTGCACTGTGTAACTTTGCACTGTGTTTCTGGTCCATAGTCTTGCTTGCACAATGCTCACCCGTTTGAAACTAAAGGCTAATTTTGATGGGAAAAGTTGCCGGGTCTATGAAAAACGTAGACGCTTTACTATGCTTTACTAAAGTTACTTCATTTGTGCCATTGGTTCTTAATATCGTGAGTTGAAAATCAGACAAAAATATTTAATTTGACCATATGTGCCTACTTTAGCGCAATTAATGAGATGTGCAATGAGATACATTTTAAACAAGTCCTACCATTACCTACTGTGGCTTTGTGTTTAGTGTACCGTAATTAAGGTGTGCATCGTAACAAAAAATAATGTAACTTTGTTCCTGCAACTTCTGTGCTGTAAAGTACCTCAACCATGTGTTCAAATTTCTCCTTTGACTGCTTTCTTGCTACTCTTATCAAACATCCACTTTCTACTGTACGTACTGTTCCTTCGTGATAACAGAGTGGCAACTCTCTCTGGTGATAATGACAGTAAAATCTTTCTGATGCATCTCCTGGGCTGAGATTTCACCTGTACAGTACCGGTAACAATGTACGGCACAATACGGCACACACTGTGCATGTCATTATCACATAAGAACGTTCGTTCATAGCCTGGATGCTCCGCCTCGAAATGTTGTGCTGAGCAGTGCACGTGACTTTGGCACGCTCCACTTTAGCAAATGGGGTACACCAAAAAAAAAAAGATGATAATATTTTTCTCTTTTTTGCGATATGTTTGGAAACTTTGAAGGCAAAAAATTTGCAAATAGTTTGAATAGCAATAAAAAATTATGAACAACGTAGAGATAGGTATTATTTTCAGGGTTGCCAGACTTCCGGCAATAGCCGGAATTCCGGCTTTCGTCCGACTTTCAGTATGGCTCCGGCTCACACATTACTTCCGTCCCCGATTGGAAGTAAAGCCGAAGCCAGTTGCCGGCCCGGGCGGGACTTTCCCCAATGTAAAAATACAGAACAGACGTTCATACTATTGTATTTTAGAAGCCCTATGATGTTTGTACATACGTATAATATAAGTAAGAAAAGCGACTGGTCAAATAAGGCTAGATTAGCAGTTGCCGTAACGGCACTGTACTGTACTGTATTTACGCAAAAGTTTAGTGTTTTGCTCATTCTACGTGCATAGGTGTTGCACAGTGCACAGGCTAGGGCAATGTTTGTTAGTGCAAACAAACGGCAGCCTAACAGGGCGGCGTTGTGTGTAATGACTGTGTGCCAGCGCTAGCGCGATGACAGATTGTCGTTAGCGACTTTAAAGTTGTTACTATACTACATGCTCAGGTGCTGACATGTACGTTACACGAGACTAACTTTAGTAGTGCGATCGTAATCATTCGAAATGGAAGTGGAAAGAAAGTAGTTGACGTAGGAGTCAAGTATAGCCTACAGTAAATTTAGGACTTATTAGAATAGACTGGAAAACGAAGATTACCTGGGAGTTTATCTCTCTGAATATGTACGGAAAATAGATGTCACACAGCACAGGAATAGCATAGGCCTAGCGTTAGGCCTTACGTTAATCCTAACGATTAACGGTAATAGAAACTGACGAAAAATAGCAAGTATTAGGTAGGAGCTAAATTTGACTCTTCCTACTCCATGATGTGTTCATACAGTATTTGTATATTTGTTTGTGTGTGTTGGTCCTTTCATCCTTTTGAAATTTCCTCCATAGCTTTAGGCCTAGGGCATAGGCTAACGTTAGGCTTAGGCCTAGGCTACAGCCTAACTTAGACCTGTGTTACTAACCCATCAGTTGAATCCAAGGATAGAACCCCTTATTTGTTCACCTTAAAAAACTCCAAAATGTTGCAGGGATTTCCTTAAAAATTCGCACAATAGTTGCACTAAATTGCATCTGAGGACCCTCAAATATTCAAAATTTTTCCAAAGGGGAGGGGGACACCCCCTCCCCTTAGACCCCTCCCCCCAGGCCGGCGGTCGATAAATTTTTCAGGCCCTGGAGACAATCCCTGCTGGCAACCCTGTATTTTAATATTTAAGGGAGTAATAGGATAGAAGTAACTGGGCAAAAGGTGTTTTCCTGCGCACACGGCGCAAAGATACCCCTTGCAAGAATGTGTACAACGCTACAGTTGACGAAGTGAATTTTGTTTCCAAAAAAGTATCTCCACTAAGAATACGAAGTTTTAGTGATTGATATGATACAATAGAATGTTATTTTGGTTAGATACGTGCATACTTATGTGTACGTAACTATATTACCAAAATTTACTTCTGTTGATAGTGGAAGCATGTCATCTTAATTTAAGTGATAAGTATGAAATCTAGCAAAAGTCAAGCCAATTGTCATATATCTATCATGTGTATGTATTGTATGGCAACGAAATGTAATTCCCAGCACTTTTTTCACGCTACTTCTTGGCCTTAAGTTTACAAGCATTCCCGATCCACACCCACTGTGTGCACATTGTTTATGAGTTGTCTTCTGTTTTGGGGGTTCATCTCCAGATTCCGTGAATTTCGCAGAATTTCCGCGCCATGGAAAACTCAAACCTTTAGCCTAGGCCTAAACTAGGCTTACTGTGTTAGACCTAATAATTTTGGTCACCCGCAGGACGACCATGCAAATGTGTTTTGGTGCGTTTCAATGGTCCGACATAAATGTTATAGTTGCCTTGGACGACCACTAATTTCGCACCCTGCAGTACCAACCACCTCCAAAAAAGACAAAAACAGATACAGAAAAGACTTAAGAGGGGCAAGAGTATGAGAAAGAATCTAGACATCGGGACTACCTGAAACAGTGAGAGAAAGTGTTTACATGTTATATTCTTGAATTTGATTTAATTTTTGCAATCTTAACATTACCATTCACATGTAAACTGGGCCAGTGAAAAAATAATAGGGCCAGTACAGTTTAAGAGCTACTGGCCCTGCTGGCCATTGAATATTTTACCCTGAGTTACTCCAATAGCATCAAGTGTGTCTGTCTATGATGACAACATGCAGCAATCTTTGAAGCATTGCTGAGTCCCGTGCATACTACTTTAGGACAGTAGATGGGGTAAAAGGTCGTACTTCTAGATTCATTTTTTTCCTTTGGTAAGACGCACTTGTCTTTATGATAAATTTATCAGGCAGGGTTGGCAGTTTTTGCCACAAGTGGTTTTAACCGGTGGTTTTGCCGGTAGAAACCGTCCCGGTAAAAACAGGTTTTTGCCGAAAAATGGAAAAACAGTAAAAACTAATTATTCTGCTACATTGAAAGAAATGTTGTTAACAAATACTTTCTATGCTTTTTTCAAAGTCTAAGGATGAAAGTCATTTTGTTACTTCAAGATTAATCATTTTAGGTAACAATATATACCATGTTAGAGTCTGAATGTTATTTTTTTTAGTGATTATGGCCACTTTTTGCCTGATTTACACTGTTCTTGTGTTAAGTGTACATGCACTAGGTACTGTATATTTAAGGCAGAAAAATAGGAAGGAAACTCAAGGAATAATTAAAGGATTTATTCTCAGTTTTTTAATGGGAAGCTTTCCTGAGTATACAGTACTGTCAAGTTGCTAACCCCATTCTTGTGGTATGCCCTTTCAAGGGGAACCTGCAGGTATGTAGGTCCCACGATAACTCACTGTCTTAAGTACATTGACCTCCAGCAGTGTTACCCTCTATGTATGGTTTATAGTGCAACCATCCACCTTTCTTCAACATTTCCACTTTCTTTTAAACGAAAGTGCTGGCTTATCTACTTAAGTTTGTTTCATTCAAACATTACTATTTGTGGTTTATCAAGTTTTTCAAAAGGAAGATAACTTAAACTTAGTAAACTAATCCCCTTGTATTGGTTGGCCGTCTTTAACTTCTTACTCAATTATTTCTCAATTTAGTGGACTTGAAATATTCAGAGAAGCTCCCTTGATTAAACTCATTTACTTCAAGTTGCTGCTTAGTCAGCATTTATGGCACTCTAGTTTGTTTCTCTGCTGCATCAAACTGAAGATTCTAGTGAAATGATAAAGAAGTTGCTCGTCCTCTCCATTCTCCTGCTTGTTCGTATGTGTAACAGATATGCCCTACCAACTTGGTGATTGAACTTTCATGTTTAGAATTATCATAAAAACACACTTTCATTAATCCTCATTCTGAAAAAACTTTGCTTGACATTTTAGCCATTTTGGAAGCAAACCTTAATTTTCAGGCTATCCTTGTTGACATGTAGTTCCTTTTTTTTGTGGTTACACTTAACATGCAAGGGCTTACAGTACTATTGTAACAACATATATGTGTCACTGTTTATTCTGTTTGGCAGGTTCTAGTGTTCACATTTTAGGCAAAACAGGAAGTTTACTGAATGTAAATAATTTTGTCTCAACTAGTTTATTCATTTATGTGCAATGGTGTACAACAACTGCACTCTCTTAATTGCCAGAAGAGATTTTTTTCCATTTTCTCCCAGTTTTTACTGGTAATAACCAATTATTACCAGTTTCTACCACTGTCCTGGTAAAAACAGATTTTTTCTGGCAAAAACCCAACCCTGGTATCTGGTATGAACTTCTGCACCTCTTGGTCTTGTCACAAGAGCACAAAACAATCTTTGCCCCCTCCCTGAGCTATGGAAAATGTGAAGAATAATAATTTATGGTGAAAAATCTTGTATTATATTTTGAAAAGGACATGAGTCTTTGACCTCCCACCCCCTCCCCCTCCCTCCCCCGTGTATATTGATCAGGGATGTTAGAGTTCCGCGTTTCCGCGTTTCGTATCAGTGTGCCGCGTTTTTAGTTTTTCTAGAGCCGCGGATGTGTATTTTCCTAATTTTGCTCATTGCCTTTTTTCAACGATGTCGGTTAATATGCATTTGTTTAGGACGTAATGGTTCTGCTCATATGTACCTGCCTGCTGATTCCTCTGACATTACATATGCCTGCTTCATCACATGCATTATTTCCGTACGACGTGCTGTTGCTGGCTTCCTGTCCGTTTCTATTCCTATGTGTGGCTATATGCACGGAAAGAGCAATTCCTCAAGCGCTTGAACGAAGGCCATGGGCCATCGAACATTTGTTGACGTATGCCCATAGACAACGCGTGAACATTCCATAATGAATGTTTGCCCGCATGCTCAAACTGCCATGCATGTGCATACTGGTACTGTGTAGTCATACACAGCTAACTAGCTAGCTGCTAGCTACTTAGCCAGTTTTCAAAGCAACCGACATGCAGTGTTTGCACTATAAAGGAATTGAAACTGTGCGGGAATTCCCTCTCTAAAAATTTTTTTGTGCGGGATTTTCAAAATCAAGGCGGGACCTTATCCCTCCCATAAATTTTTCTTGAGCGGGATTTCCGTCGCCATCGCAAAATTACTCTCCACGCAAGAGGTACTACTTGCTGTTAACGGCAGTTAATGCTTGTCACTAACGTTAGTGCTTCTGTCCAAGTTCAAAGCCTCCTCCGATACAGCTCCAATTCGTCACTAGGTGTTTTCCTTCTGAAGAATGAGTGAGTATAAATCCATGAACTTGAAGTTGAAGTGGAAAATATGAGTGAACTTCATTGGAAATACACATACGATCAGAAATTAACGAGAGCAATGTACGACGTAAAATGAAGAAAGTACATACTGTACATATTCAATACAATTACACATGTCAGACTCCACAGTGCACTACAGCTCTACAGGTGTGTAACCAAACGTACTGTACACGATACGACGTTGCGTTTGCAACCCTGGGACTGATTGAATTTCAATCCAATCAGATTTGCTCTTATTTATACAACCAGCAGCCAGCATATAAGAGCTGCACTATGAATGGCCAGATTATGATGATATTTGTTGCTACCATAATCAGTGTTCAGCTTGGGAGTTGTGATCCGCTTGCTTGGGAACGATTCTATATTGCAATTTATTGTGCGTGTTATCATTGCAATTTCTCTGTACAATCACAGCTGCGGGGAAGTGCGCTGGAATTTTTGCTGGATTCAGAACATCAGCTGCCCGCTTATGATTTATTTATGTGCGGGAGGGGAGAAGGTGTTCGGGATTTTCCCGCATTAGATTTAATTATGTGCGGGATTTGAAAGACAAAAGCGGGATTCCCGCAATCCCGCGCCTTAGTGCGAACACTGCCGCCATGGTGTCAAGAGATGGCAGTTCCGTAGAACCTGGAATGCCCTTGAAAATGATGCACTTAACCCAGATTGACATATTTGTTGGTGAAAACCCTCAGGAGAAGATGGGAATAGCTTGACTATGTGTGCGTATCCGAGGATCAAAAACTATCGGACTGTATCCGACTGATAAACCACAGGCAGACTTTACGTTAGCGAATATAGCCTACACTAAACATAGCCTAACGTTACTACAGGCTGTAGGCATAGCCTAGATGCTATGTTTAGTGTATAATGCTAGGATTGACTGTGATAAAAACCTGGCTTCGCTGTCTGTGTCATTTGTCAAATCGGACTAGCCTATGCGTAAGGTTAGATAGCCTAGTCTTATTTAATGTTAGACAGCCTAGCCTATGGTACGTTAGACTAGGCTTAGGCCTAGGCCTAGAAAGCTTAGGCTACTCCCAATTCAGATTAGGCTAGCTTAATGTTAACAGTGTAGCCTACCTAAGTTAGGAACATTTTATGTGTTACGTTTTTCCTAAGAAACCGAAGAACATATCCCACTGAAAAAAACATGCAGGAGGGAGTGATTATTAAAAATCAATGTGTACACATATTGGTGCCAAACTGGCTAGCAATGTGTTAATTTTGAGCTTCAAATTCCAAAAATTTTGCAGGGGGCACTGCCCCTTCAAACCCCCGCTAGGGGACGGCCTCTCTTGGACCGCTGCTTGAACGCCTCGCGCTACACGCTCGCTGCTTCACTATGCTCAGCACTCTTCCTCTTTTTTCTTCAAACCCCACTCACATCCCTGATTGATAAGCTGTCTTTTGAAATGGAAGAAGTTTAGATTGTGTTGGAAAATGGAAATGAACAAACATGTCTCATTAATGTGTAATCTCTCTCTTCTTCTGTAGGACAAAGAAATTCAGGTCCCACGACAATGTGGAAGAGGACCATCTTCTTTCATTCCATCAGAAGAGGTAGGATTTTATTTCAGTTTTCATTTTTGTCAGGTGAACAAAGCAGCAAGTTTTAGACCAAGCAGAATCTACATCGCCCCTCATTACCTCCCATTTATATTGAAATCCCCACTTACCCGCAACTAGACCCTGGTAAACTAATAGCACATTGAAGAGAGGGCGCCCTCTACAAGAGGGGGAAGCAGACTAGGGAGGCCACCCTTTTCTGGAGGGCACCCTCTCTCCACTGTGCTGTTAGTTTACCAGGAGGAATATTTTTGGTCTAACTGATAGCAGGCCTCAGTTCTTTTGCCAGCAGTTTTTGGATGAGTATCCTTTCAATTGGAGACAAATGCTTCAGACCCTGCACCTTGGCTTAGGCAGCTGCAGCTTCCCTATTTTGACATGAAACCATGTACACCCTTTTCCTAGGCTCTATGCCAGTTGTCTCCTAAATATCAGTATCACAGGCATCCCCTTGCCCTTTCCTGGGACTGGGGATAGCAAACCTTTTCTCATCAATGTAAGTTTAAATGGCTTGCATGTCTTGATCTTTTCCATCTGCCCTCTCTCCAACCAACCTCTCTCCAACCAATATTGCCTTAGATTTGACTGTATAGACAAGTACATTATAACATGTTACAGTGATCTTTGATCTTATGTAGCAGATGTAGTGAAATATAATGAGACGAAGAAAAATTGGTAATTAATATGCAGGTCTGCTTCCTGTATTATTGAAGATTATAATTAAATTACTGTAGCTTAAATATACCAGTAGAACTTTATACTGTATTGTACTACTAGCATGGCAACAGGCTGTGTTATGTGATTGTAACATGATTCCTTGTGCCATGTGACAGCCAAAATACTTATCAATAAATTTTAGCTCACAATGAACAAATTATTGTCCTATGATTGAGAAATACTCTCTCCCTCTTATGCTGTGTACGTTAGTTCTGAAAGTATATAATTTCATTCAAGTTTTTATTGAAAATATGCCTTTTGAGGCTACAGTATGGTGAATACTTGGAAGTTTTGATATCAGGGAAATTGGAATTTATAAATCTACATCACCCCTCCTTACCTTCTATTAACCTACGTAACCTTCACCTACCCGCAATTAATACCTGGTAGATTTGTGATAGCACAGTACCACCGGCACCCTCGGAACGAGGGCGCCCTGCCTCTTCCTACTTCATCTGCCAAAGTCTTAATGTTTAGCATGCAGTTAGTTCCTGAGTTTTTCTCCTTTCTTTGGAGAGTGCTTTTCCTTGGATTTCTTCATGTTTTCCAGTGTGGTAGTACTTTTTTCATCGCTAGGATTCCAGTAAGGCATTTTTTATCCCACTCGGATGAGCATTTTCTCCCTTTTGGGAGTTTGATTTTTTCTCTTAGGTTTCCGCCCTTTGGAGCTTGCTTTTCATTTTTTTCCCTCCATAGAGCAAGTGGGTACCAGTTCCGTGCACCTTGCTTCCGACTTAGGCTCTGGCCTAGTCTGAGACTTCGGTCTCGTCCAGGTTCGCGTGGGAGTTTTGGAGAAACTAAGGAAGACAAAGTCTGCTGTATTTAGTGTTGGAATCTACATCTGAAATAAACCCTACATTTTGAAGATTCACTTCACAGACATATACTTATCCCTTGTTGCATATATTTTGCGTTAATTTGCACTTCGCGCACTACCCGGAGTAGTTTTAGCACCGTGTCCCCTATGTCCGCCATCTTGTCCTAAGGATTTTCATCTCATATTGAAGTGCGTGATGGGAAATAAATACTGTAATACTGGCAAAGTTGGCAAACATTTTGAACTACTGTAGAATTTTTGTGAAAAAAGCGTTTTTTTTTGTATTTGTGCATTACCTTGAGACACTAGAAATGACATGACTTTACATGTGTTAGTTACCATTTTGACAAAACTTTTTCTTGCATGTGTATAGTATAGAGTGAATTCTGTCAGAAATTCATGTCGTCAAACATCAAGGTCAAATATATAACACTACCTTTTAAAAGTAATTTTTTTTTTTTTTTTTTGATTAGTGGATGCATGTTTCAAAACATTTGTAGCATGAAGAAACTATAAATACCCTAACAAGGAATATATAACAGGAATAGGAAGTGTATTAATTAGTGTTTGCACGGGTTACCCGAAAACCCGGGTACCCGCCCGTCATATTACTACCCAGGTTTCGTGTCCTCTACCCGGTTCCAGAAAAATAGCACATTAAAAATAATTTGGATATTTTATGCTATAAACCTGTAGCAATGCTTGTTACATTCACTCACAGTCTGTCTTAGTTTCTTCTTCTTCTCATGCTGTCACATATTTTGCGCTTTCAAGGGACAAAATAACCGTGTTCGCATCGCAATTTGCTACCCAAGAATGACTAAGTTGCTTACTTGCGAATCTTTTTCAATTTTGCCTCGCGGAAGATGCGAATCGTTATTCTGTCAAGCCATGTTCGAGTTTCAACTATCCCCAATGACGCGGTGTACAACAGTTGTCGTATTGTTTGAAGCCGAAGCCAGATGATCAGCTTCAGCTCTTTTCTGCCTGACAACAACAACACACACATGGCAGCTCCCTTAGCTAGAAAAGTTATAAACAATTAAATACTGAGCCGTGCACATGTCATGTTTGGCTACATAATACACACGGCTGGGATGAAGTGTATACATCGCACCTATATGTTAGTGAGCTATCCGGTACCGCGAATGCTGCAACACCGGGCCTGACACTGCGAGGTCAGTTTTATGTAGTAGACAAAACCCTTGAACCCTGAGCTAGCTGACCATACCTTCCCTTTGCAAGGTGCCATAACGTTCGGCATGCTACTAAAACCGAGCCGTGCATGTACGGTACATAGGCTAGCTATGTACTTCGCAATATGTTGTGCCTTCAGTTCAATACGGAATTCCCCCTCGTGTTTGCCAAAAGGAAAAAAACCTCGATTAATGGTTAAATGCATCACTAATGATGTGCAAATCAACACCTTGCCACCATGTGTAAAGTATCTACGTAGATTTCGAAGTTAACCATGCTATTGGATCTAACATTGGCTTGCACCAAAATAATGACATTCGTAAAAACAAGCTAATTAGGTAAGGTGCCCGGATGTCAACAGATGGATAGCTACGTACGAACGTAGGAAGCTGTCCATGATAGTGCATACACTAGTAGTAGGAAACATCACGGAAGTGACGTCATTGTTTACTTCCTGTAAAATTGGACGTGCAAGAGAATACTTACAGTACTTCTGAAGGCTCTGATTGGTTGAAATATTTTAAATTGGTATAATCTAAAAGCTTGCTTTTTGATTCGAAAAATGCCCCCAAATTCAGTACAGTATGAGGATATAGGCCTTAAGAAATAGTGATTTTCTTAACTGGCTATTTTTATCACGTTGCTTTCATTGTTAATTTTCTATTTGAAACGACGCGATTTTGTTATGATTTTTAGTCTTCTTGAACTTGTGGCCACTACCACTCTGATACAGGTGTAAATATCGGGCAAGTGTCATGGAGTATGTGTCCAATTACAAAATGTTGCTTTATTTTGCTCATCGTTATTTATACTGCTAACCAAGATGAAGTAATCGCTAGTCAATTCAGATTCTGATAAGCAGTTACTGCTAATCAATTTACCCAATCTATTTTATCCCTTGCTTTTATTTCACTAATTAATTATCCCCATTTGAGCGACATGATACCTCCTCCGAACAATGCTGCATGTAGTACAACAGTGTTGTGAGTTGTTTATATACTTTTTGTTTCTGCCGTTTTCGGGTACCCGGGTACCCGCTCTAAAATTATTTTGTCTACCCGGGTAGCACTTTTACTACCCGTGCAAACACTAGTATTTATATGTTTTGTTGGGTTCAGTATGGTTTGTGATGATTATTAAAAGCATCCATGATGCTAAATTTTAGTTACAGGTTAATCTTAAACTGTCACTGGATATTAATTAGTGGCAACTATCATTAAAATCGGGACACATGTTAATGTTATGTTACAGGAATGTTTACCAAGTTTATCTAGCTATTTGCTAAGGAGTGCAAATGACTGCGTTGATTTATCACAGTACACAATAGAGATGTTATCAACATCTCTTGTCACCAACATACATGATGTGTGGAACAAAGCTGTGAAATGATTACCACACAGTTCACTTCACATACTCGTCCATAATGCTACATGATACATGCATAATCCCACCAAAGGTATTTTAAGTACTCTATGATTTCATCTCTTTGAGGGAATTGTACCTGGCTTGGTATTGTCAAGGGGGTGGATTAGAGTCCTTTGCCTGGTATCCCCTGTAGTCATGCAGTCCTCCACATATTAAAACCCTTACCTATGTTTTGCATGCACAGGTAGCTGGTCTGTGATACAGTAGAACTAATTCTTTAACTCAAAATATTGTAGTGCAGTGGTTCGAAATACCAATATTTTCCCCGTCATCTACCATCTTTCCTCAGACTGACTCGAATTAGCCATTAGATCAGTTGATTGTTCAAAGTGTTGTACAATTAAAATTCTCCCCTAAAGAAAAAGAACTTAATGCTTTGAGAAAATGGTTACAAGTTTACAATGTGCAGATCTCTAAGGAGGTTTTCCCTAAACTCCACAAGAAGCTCTATGGCAGGTCTCTGGATGCCACATCAATTAATCCAGCAGACCAAAGTGGAAATCTAATCCATATATGGGATCTGGTGCTGCACTGCCCATCACTGGTGGCAATTAGTGGGGACACTTGCCAAGTTGCCCTTACCCTAATTTTGTGATGTAACTTTCTCAAGTGAGATTTTAGATGTTAAGTATGTTAATGCACAGACAGTTTTGCACACTGTAGGCATCATGACATATGTAGAGTCTACACAGTTCTGCCAAATTGTACGGATTCAAAGTGAGCAGTGGCATTTTAGGGGGAGGGACCATTGGGCCATATGCCCTCTCCCCCTTTGCTGATGCTGATTTTTTCTTTAATTTATTAACCCAGAATACGTAAATTTTTGAAAATAAATTTTACTTCAAAAAGATAACATATGTAGCACCAGATTGCATGTTATTCACCCAATCATTCAAAAAATTTTCAAAGGGGAGGGGGACACCCCCTCCCTTTAGACCCATGAGACAGTTCTGGCTGTGCCACTGGGAAGTGAGTTGGAAGGTATTCATAGCAACCATACAGTTGTCATAGGCCTATGATCTTACTGTCATCACCCACATGTCACACTTATCAAGATTGACTAGCAACACAGTGTTTAGTTTATAATGTTGTATTAAGAGACCATTTCCTGTTATTTAAGCAGCAAAAATTCAAAAATTTATGCATCCTCAACCCCATTATTATTGGAGCTAATGTGAAGTCTGTCTGTGTACTTCAGGACATTAGCAATTAAGCAACAGTTCATTTTCCACATGAACTACCCATCCATTCAAATCTCCATCATGATCACATTCTGTGTTCTCAACTTCATACGTTGCAAATTTTGGTGCCCTTTTGGTATGCACCAATAATAACATTTATACTTTATTCCAGGGTCAAAATATGCAAATACACCACTTTTAGGGGATTTACCCTTTCCCTTCCACCAAAACATTTAGATGGTTTTCTTTTCCATGTTGATGGTAGAACCACACTGTTCTGCCATATGGCCCACACTTGTGATACTGTTAATCACATTTGTATCATTTAAACAGTATAGTTTATTAGTTTCCCAAGGTACAGTACTGTGCCTTCCTCATCCACAACTTTGAGGAATTTTGAAGATAATTAGAACTACAAGTGTGTGACATTCCTATATTTACTCTATATTTTCCTTGAAAAATCCTATAAAACCCTATATATTCATTAGTATCCTTCCTATAAAACCTCCTATATTTCTGTGATGGACCACTTTGAGGCCTGCTAGTGCTATATCTTCTGCAAAGCTTGGATTATTAAGAAAATTACTAATTGTACAATCCAAAACCGTTTTTTTTCTTGGGGAGGGGGGGGGGGGAGTCAATTTTGGGGAGATTAGGTAGAGAATCATGAAAGGGGGAGGGGGGAGTTAAGTCTAGCTACCTTGTGTGGTCCATGGAAAAAAATGGTTGCCAAGGGAAGTGAGGCATGATGTAATAATGAACATGCTGCAAGTCAGATTTAAAATATTGCAGCCTCCATACAAAGCATAAAAATGGAAAATGGCAGTCTCCATGCAAAAAATTAAGTATGAGAATGGAAAATGTCAGCCTTCATCCATGTATGAGAATGGAAAACGGCAGCATTCACATGGCAGACATATACTTACCCCATGCTACATCTAATTTGCATAAGTCTTGCGGGCTGTGCACAGCTAAGATTAGTTTTTGATGCCGCACCCCCAATAACTGCTATTTTAGCTGGCACATTGTCCTCATTCTCCTTTCACTGGAAAGCTGTTGCATGAGAGGTTTGGGGGGTCTTAAAGTCACCGACTCATGAGAATGGAAAATGGCAGGCTCCATACAAAGCATGAGAATGGAAAATGGTAGCCTCCATGTAAAGCATGAGAATGGACAATGACAGCCTCCTTGCAAAGCACGAGAATGAAAAAGGCAGCCTCCATATAAAGCATGAGAATTGAAAATGGCAGCCTCCATGCAAAGCATGAGAATAGAAAATGGCAGCTTCCATGCAAAGTATGAAGATTGGAAAATGGCAGCCTCCATGCAAAGTATGAAAATGGAAAATGGCAGTCTCTATGCAAAGCATGAGAATTGAAAATGGCAACCTCCATGCAAAGCATGAGAATGGAAAATGGCAGCCTCCATGTAAAGTATGAGAATGGAAAATTTCAGCCTCCATGCGAAGAAAGTATGAAACAAAACACAGATTTGCCTGACTTCAGAAAGATAAGAATAGAGGGGTTGCAGTGACTTTGATAAAGACCGTGCAATTACGTAGTTCAAACTTAATCACAATATTTTCTGTTCTTCTAACAATCTGATACTTCTCCCTTCTTTGCACCATACATTAATTTCACATTATGTTCTTGCTGTTAGTGATATTTGGGAATCATATCCAGGCAAGAGTTTTGCACATTTATTGTGATTGTTTAATTTAAAATTTTATTACCTGCTATGTACTAAAGGAAAAATCAAAAGAAGAAAACTCACATTTATTTACCATATTTATACCCATCAGTGAGAATACTTTTCATTGTCAAGTTGCTTTCTTGTTGGAGAAAGTACCATGATAAAGTACCAGTAATGATAAGTTTGATGTATCTCCTGATCTCAGAGTCTGAAGTAAATGTTTCTATTTTTAGATGTATTTTATCTCCAACCTCTCTGATCTCACTGCATCATAGTAAGAAACTTTTTAGTAAATATTCCCATTGAGAGTCATTACTGCTAGAGGAACTGTAGTATCATTGTTTGTTCAACAGAACTGCAGATTACAAATTCTCTACTAGCTTTCTTGCTCTCTTGGTCTTCTAGGAACATTTAGAGCCAGGATATTTTGCAGGTGGATAAAATATCTTGTAATACAGCTGTATTTTTTGTGTAATTTATCTCATGACGTGAATTATGATGTGACTTTTTTATACAGCTGTGAAGTTTAAAAAAATGCTTTTTTTGTTCTTGACCATACATTGATTCAATGAGTACATGTATTGATTTAGTGATTCTTATGGTGCCTCCTGCGTACCTCCTATTTTACAGGCCTGCGGATTTAACCTCGCGTGTTGGTTACGTGACCGCCAAACCATGTAACAGAAAAATCGGTTATGATGTCCCATTTGACACTTAAATTCAACTCTTCTGTTACCTAAAATTTGACCATTCATTAGGTGGCATTTTAAATTCGATTAGAAGATATTATCTGATAAAATACAGACTACCAATTGCGACATTTTTCTCACATTGCTCTTGCCTCATATCAGAAACCATAAAATAGATCTCATGAGGCTCGCACCTTGCAGCTCGTGCTATCACAAATTGCAATTGCCGAGTCCACACTAGCTGACTGATATCATGTACACACTATACTATGGCGACGACCTGTGCAGCCACGATTCCCGGTTGTACATCATGCGGAATTGCGGATACACTGCGCAGGCTGTGATTATAAGTCCCACTGCATTGACTTTGCACACAGCCCGATATCATGAAAGTTGTTCCAAAAATTATGTCAGTGGGGACTCATTGAGTGTGCGGAGATTTCTTCGTAACGTTTCTGCAATGACGATGTCAAGGAAACTTCTTGCTTATGCAGCTGACTGATGCTGGAGATGATAAAATGGATGTGTCAGACTGATATTGGTTTTATCTATACTCAGTTCGATCATGAAATCAACGAGAAATCAGCGAGTCCTTCAACAGTAATTTACTATGATTCTACGTGTACAGTAAAGCCCCGTTTTTCAGAACTAGCTATTAGATTTAACGACAATAATATCACAAGTATGGTAGAATCCACGAAGTTTTCAGGGTTTTACTGTACAAGTCAAAATTTAACGTTGCCTAAATTTCTGCAGAAATGCACTAATTTCCTGGGGACTTTAAAAGTCATGGCAAGATGTCAGGAGGGCTAAAACAGCCAACATGCGGGCATAGAAAGCAATCTGTTATCTCTTTGTCAAATTTGGAAGAAAAATCGTACGTATTTGTTTTGAAATTCTTGCTAGGATCCATGAGTGGGTATAGGCTCAATTTCTCCTTATACTACAAGACGTTAGGCTAGCGTAAGTCCTAGTTTCACAGAATCTGAAAAGTTTAGTTTCGTAGTGAGCTTCATATCTAAAAATAACGAGAGTAGATCTTACAAAAACGTTGCAAATTGCTGTTTGGGAGTCTCCTACACATGTGTCCCTAATACTTTTGGAAATTTATGCCGAATTTATGTGCTAGATACCTCTCCAGATCGTTATAGTTCCTCTTCAGCACATACACTCATTTAGTGTGTAGAAAGCACTGGTCACTCAGAAGGGCGTAGGCCCGAATTTTGGGAATAAAATCCAGGTGTTTTAGAAGTCTAAAAATTTATTTGTCATATCATCAGTCACAAAAATAGTAACCAAACATTTTGGGGGATTTTGTCTGCAATTTTGCCAGCCGCTTTTCGGAATTATTCGGGGAGTGTGTTCACACTCTTTCTTATGGACCCTTTGTAGGCTACCGTACTTGAGGCAAAAAGTTGAAACGCTGTACATGCGAATTTTACCGATATCCGAAATGCATTCGGTCCCGATGGGTTGTACTGTACTCCAAGCCATTTGCTGTTACCTCACGAGATGGCGTCATTTTGAAATACTGTTTTTCGTGATAAGTTGAACACATGTTGTGCACCGTGGCATTCAGTGCAAGTGATCGCTCGTACACCTACACACTATATGAAGCTCAGTGTGGTTAACTGTCCCAGAGTCGTGTTTTCTTTGTATTGGGAATACGCAAAAATGGGTTTTTGAGACTCAACAAAATGGGTTACGTTAGGTTATGTGGATCAAAAACCTCGTAACCTAAAAATGGTTACCATGAAATCTGAAATCCTCAGGCCTGTATTTACATAATGCTAATCTATCAGAATTGCCTGCAATTACAATCTTGCAAACTTGTTTGCCCAGCAGGGTGATGTCAACCTACAGGGTGCCCCCTTATCATTCTTATTTTGCCATTCTGTTAGTCCAGATCCACATTTTGTATAGTGAAGTTTCAAAGTTTTTTCCTATTTTCAAAGCAGGACCTGTTATATTAACTGGATCATTGCATATTGGTGAACCTCATTTGTCAGTTTACTGAGGGTTAGTATATATTCTTCCCCTGAAAAGTTTTCTGCACTGTGTAGCTAATTTATGGCTTTTGGTTTTGATTATAAGAGAAACCTATGCATTCATGATGTCATGTGTACTTGTATGAATGTGTGTGTGCATATGTACCTGTGTTCGTAATGCTTAGCTCGTTAACACGGTTTCACAAGAAGAGAAACTGTCAGTTCTCAGTGTTGGTTCATACTATGTCCCATATTGAGAGGAAGAACCCTATTGTTTTTGGTGGAGATCAAAGGTCATCTGGGGTCACACGTTCTGAAAACGTCAAGATGATATCTCAAGGCAGAAAGCTTCGATAGATTTCATACCTGACATGTAGATGCATTAATGGTTAGAAGCTGCTTTGGTGGATGTCTAAGGTCATTTGGGGTCACCGAGGTCATACTCTGAAAACTTTGTTAATACGATTTCTCGGGTAGAAGTTTGGAAACTTTGGATAGATTTCATGCTTACAGTATGAAGTATATGTGTGGATGCCTTATGGGGTGAAAAAACGAATCATATTGTCTTTGGTGGGGTCAAAGGTCACCTGGGGTCATGGGTGCAAACTGAAAACATTGTTTACATGATATCTCAAGGTAGGAAGTTTGGATAGATTTCATACATGGTATGGGGATGCCTTATGGTAAGAAGAACCATATTATTTTTGGTGGAGGTCAAGGTCAGATTTCATACTCGGTTCGATGTGGATGCCTTATGATCAGAGAAAGAACTCTTTTGTTTTTGTGGAGTCATAGGTCACTAGGGGTCAAAAGCAAAATTTCGCAAGAATTCCCAAGATCTTCGTATGAGATAGCAGAGGTCAAAAGCAAAATTTCCCAAGAATTCCCAGTATCGTTATCTGAATTTTAGGATTGTCATCTGGAGTCACCAGAGGTCAAAAAGCAAGTGTTTCCCAAGAATTCTCAAGATCGTCCCATGGGGTCTCTAGAAGTCAAAATGCAAAATTTCCCAAGATTGTCATCTGGGATCACCAGAGATCAAAAAGCAAAATTCCCAAGAATTGTCAAGATCGTCACCTGGGGTCACCAGAGGTCAAAATGCAAAATTTCCCAAGGATTCCCAAGATCAAATATGATCCCCAGACTGTATTTTCCAATACAGTAAGATACAATACTTAGCATTTGACCAGTGACTGAAAGAAATGGGGAAATCATGGCTTTTTTGGAATAGAACATATATCATCAAAACCTCAATGCAATTTGCATTCTGGTAATACTGGTGCTTCTCATGGTTTTGTCAACTTTTGTGGATTGCAGCAATCACCTTTGATAAAAGATGAATTTGCAGGCTGATAATACAGTGTTTAATACCAGGTATACCACATGCACCTATCACCCTAAAAAGTTGGCTGTGACTTTTGCTTGTTCATTAGGGGGAATGTCCAATAGCCAGGATTGAGAAAAACTAACCACAACTAGTCCCCTTAGCAAATAAACTGTGCAGCTCAACTTCCTAGCAGGCATGAACCTCATCTTGACTTCTGAGAACTTGCACTGTTGAAAGTCACTCATGCATGACACGCTGAATAGCTGTGCTGGGCCTGAATGGTAGAGCCTCCCCAACAGTGGTGAGGAGAAAACCACAAAGCAAACAAATCAATAAGGAGGTCTAATATTACTTCCCCGACTTGCCACTGGCAGATCGGGTTAGAGTAGGTAATGGAAGATACCTGTCATGTTTGGCAGGGTTCTGCCATTTGATAGTAAGAATTATCTCATTGCCTACAGAAACTTGGACAACAAAAATTTAAAAGTAAAATTAATAATAGTGGTTTTCTTTATGATATCTGTTACTGAAACAACCATATCTTTTTAAAGTTGAAGGTGGTAACCTTTTTGTTCATAAGTCACCAATCAGATTTACATTTGAGCTGTGTATTGTAGAATTAGAGCTACTGTTTTTGTGTCTGGTTGTGGAAGTGTTACTTTGGGAAGTGTGCGCTTGGTTTTGCTACATATCCAAAAAGTCTGAAAAGTGGTGCAGAAGAAGGGTCGCCCAATTCTCCCAGCAGTGTTTGGAAGAGCGGCTGTAAAGACAGGGAACACTCTCATCCATTAGATAGGAACATGAGTATATCCAGGGAGCAGCATTGGGATTGGTTGGTACACCCTTGCCTAAGACTGTTCGGTTTTGTAAAAAAAAGGAAACCATTTTTCAGGGGGTCTAAAGCTCAACAATTAGTCAAAACCAGTGCTTTGTCACCAGAAATTGATTTTGTTTTCTGTCAATCGCATTTCCAAGTGCTACAGGAGATCTTTGGTCCTCTTGAAGTATGTATGACAAAGGAAAATTTGTGTGATCCAAGTTCAGTTTTTCCTTGTTTTCTTGAACTTGAGATTATTATTTACACAAAGAATCAGTGCACTAAAAATTATGGAATGCTCTGTAAGTTCCTTTAGCTTTGTCAAATTCATTTCAGGAGCGTTTATTTGTCACTGTTTTAGCCCAACTCAAGTGTTGTGATATCTGAAACATTGCAGCTTTGACCTGTCAGGGGCCAGAACATAGAATATTCTCCAGCAAGTTGCAAATTGTCTTAAAAATTATGCTTGCCATGATCTTGCTTTTCTGTGTTACTAACTGTGCAAGTAGTAAGTAACAGAACAGTTTATTTACAATGAGAAAAACTACATTATCAGATCCATTTGTACTGCCACATTCATGACTGGGCGCATGCTGGCCCAGACATCATTGTGAAAATTTGTCAATTGCAAGTTTTGACAAAGGGCCCATTTCCATGCTTATGATTTCAAACAGTCTCAATTTGATCGCTACTTTTATCAAACATTTTTAGTATTGATGATTTGAATGTATCATTTTATACATGAAGAGAGTTGATTCACTCTGTAATGATGACCATTATCACCAATCATACTTAAACATCTTCTGGCCCATACCAGGTAACCAGGAGGTACTTGCAGGAGAACACTTATGAGTCTATTTCACTCTTCCTTACCTCCTATTTACATATGTAACCATTATTGCCTGCAGACCGATGCTATTTGTTTTTCCGTGCTATTAGTTTTTTGCCAGACGGTTATTGCAGGCAATAATAGGCAATAATGGTTACATGTAAACAGGAGGTAAGTATCATCGCTCATAGACTCCCAAACCAGGGAGTTTTGGTGATCAATTGCAAGAATGGGAGAATGATTACTTTCGATCGTGAATACAATTTATTGGTGCAGAAGCTTTCTTCATTTTCAAGTTTTCTATTTTTAAGTGAGAATTTTAAGATTGAAAAGGCTGAAATTTATAAATTAATACCCATTGTAGGAAATGTAGGAACAGCTTTTTCGGTTAGTCACATAAGTGCAATTTGTCGGTGTCATATTTTTTCACTAACTGAACCAAACCGAAACTGGTTTTAGGCAGTCTTTCCTGTAAAACTCCTGTTGCCGCATTACCCTCAGAGCTGTAGTCCTTTGCAGAAGGTGAATTTTGCAGATATTCATCCTCATGGGACAGGTCCTGGATGAGTCCTTTTCCTGTGACACTGAGTTCACTACAAAATTGTAGTTAAGAACTTAGAATATAGAGTTGCTAGTGCTCAACTCCTAGACATATAGCATGAGCGCAATGTTTTGAACGCAAGTATTGTCTTATTGTACTTGGGTATTCATGTATGAGTTTTGACCATTATGTTATGTGTATCCTGCAAAATTTTCCTATGTAGCACCAGTCTTTAACTTTGAAAATCTCTGAATATTACTTTTCATAGCATTTATAAAAATTAGTCATACCCCTGCAGGTTTATGCAGGGGGAAGAATGTGTTGATGGGGCAAATGTTTCTAACTATAAACCAGATCTGTACTCAAGAGTATGAACAAGTCAAGGCTACGGATGTATTTAGGCGCCTTATCTTAATTTTCTTATGCGTCTCCTCGCAGTTGTCCAGGACGGCATTAAATCCCCAACTCGAGACGCAGTGAATAGGCTATTGTGCTCTCTGCCCACAGGTAATTCCTGCAAAACTGCGAGTGGACGTATTTCCTTTCAAGTTTGAGTCTTAATCCTCTTACCGTTCAGGGCAGTAGTGCAAGTATTGTGTGATGGACACGCGTCCAGATTAAAATCGCTGAGGGTATCGATAATTGCTTTCATTGGCAATATCGTCGATAAAATTACCCATGATTGTCAGCAAAGTGCGGCGAACACAGATGTTAAACTTCATGTGCTTGATTACAGAACTAAACGAAAAAAAGACGATGGGTCTTGTCGCGTTGATACGTAAGCTATATTGCATACGTACACAAACTTCGCACAGAAAAAAACACCCCAATATATCGCGAGTCACCTTCACAGAATTCTTATTACTTCTAACGTTATTTTGCACACACTATGCACTAAATAGCGTTCAAACTACATGTACTCCGAGGTAAACAATCTTATGGTTTTTACGTCAAGACATTTCTACATACAGGGACACTTTGCACCAGAGAACAGCAAACCCGATAACGAATGATATGCAGTGTAAGAACTGACAAGGCCCCTCCGCTTGATTAGACCGTTTTACAAGTACGAGACTACCTCGCGGGGCGCGCAATTTTTTTCCCACGAGGATATGGGCAAATTATGCCAATGGACCAATGAGCTTCTTGGAAATAGGCCGCACCCCTAATTCCAAAATGACAGCTTTTCGACCCTTTTCTTGTAATTCTGACACCGGATTATGAAAGAACAGGCCAGATAACCCTGTCCTTTTAACCCTAACCTAAGTAATAACCCTAACCATGATTTTGAAACAACTTTGAAAAATTCTGAAAATCAAATTTACCCATAACCTTGTGGGGAAAAAAATGAGGCTCGCGGGCGGAATGTGTTTGCGCAGCTCACAAGACTTCGCCTAGGCGTGTTATAGCTCCATATGTAAAAGGTGGGGCCTATTCGCACGTCGACTAGCCGCCGTGTGGACAAGATGCATTGATCGCTTATTAGCACGTCGACTAGCTACCATACTTTACTACATACGACTACGTGGTATTTGGTGTAGGTAGTACGCATGGTAGTACGTACGTACGTAGTTGAGCCTATGTGCGATATGTTTTGTATGCATTGACCGACACAAAGTACCGACCGATGCAAGTCAAGGTACTCTATTCTGTATTTTTTAAGAGGAAGTTTGAAAGACACATGCTTAGCCTATTTGCTTAGCCTATTTGATGTTTCCTCTGTTGTCAAGTCCCTCCAAACAAAACAGCTTTATTTTCTTCATTCACCTCCATGTTATTGCACTGCTTGCGATATGCATTTGGGCAGCGCTACCTATTTGTACATGCTGTGTCCCTCAATCTTACGCGTACGTATATGCGGTCGCCGTGCGAGTAAGCAATCACTGCATCTTGTCTGCACGGCGGCTAGTCGACGTGCGAATAGTCATGATGACGCAGTTATTTTAAAATCGTTAGGTTAGCGTACAAGCTCCAGGAATGGGCTGAAGAAAAACGTTCCGCACCGTAAGGTTGCTCAAATTAAATTTGCGAAAATACGACAGTGGGCTTAGTAAACTTGTTTTACACATGCCTTGCGACTGTTTTATGAAATAAGTACCAACTTGATATTTTTTTATACCTTCGAGTTACCAAACAAGGACAGGCGGTACCTCAACACAATGTGTGTGTAGGCTACGACATACAGTAGAATTGAATTTCCGGTAGTCTAAGAACACTGGACAAAAATGCCATGCCGGCATTTACAATACACATTTACATATATACAATAATGTGCTGAAGAACAACTGAAACTTTTTTTTTACATTTGCTGTGACTGTGTATGTAGTACAAGCTATATGCAAAATGGGTGGGGAGGGGGAGGGTGGGGTGAGGGGTGGGGAACAGGGGAGGGTGGCCTATTACATCTTACTCCTCACAGGCATGAACAAAGCTATGATTGAGGGTAGTTTTAGGTTCCTGCAGCAATACAGGGTTAACTTGGACTGACTTGTAGATGTCCTTGTCACCACGTAACAGTAATATATATGGGAACAAAAGTTTTATCAGTGTGTGAGCATTGCACATGAAAAATGCAAAAGGGGGGAGGGGAATGGGAGAGAGGGGGATGGGGGTAGCCCATGATATTTTTCTCCTTCCCTGTCATGTACACATGTATGATTGGGAGTGGTTTAGGTTCCTGCAGCAATACACGGTTAACCTGGACTGACTTGAAGATGACCTTGTCACCACGTAACAGTAATATATATGGGAACAGAAGTTTTATCAGTGTGTGAGCATTGGACAAGAAAAATGCAAAAGGGGGGAGGGGAAGGAGAGAAAGGGGGGTGGGATGGCCCATGATATCTCTCTCCTTCCCTGTCGTGTACACATGTATGATTGGGAGGTAGTTTTATGTTCCTGCAGCAATACAGGGTTAACTTGGACTGAGTTGTAGATGTCCTTGTCACCACGTAACAGTAATATATATGGGAACAAAAGTTTTATCAGTGTGTGAGCATTGCACATGAAAAATGCAAAAGGGGGGAGGGGAATGGGAGAGAGGGGGACGGGGGTAGCCCATGATATCTTCCTCCTGCCCTGTCATGTACACATGTATGATTAGGAGCTGTTTTAGGTTCCTGCAGCAATACACGGTTAACCTGGACTGACTTGAAGATGTGCTTGTCACCACGTAACAGTAATATATATGGCAATAAAACTTTTATTAATGTATGAATATTGCACAAGAAAAATTGCCATACCACCTACAGATGAACCCATTTATATACAATAATGTGCTGAAGAACAACTGAAACCTTTTTTTTAACATTTTCTGTGACTGTGCTTGTAATACAGGCTATATACAAAATAGGTTGGGGAGGGCCTGGAATGAGGGGTGGGGGAGAGGGGTGGGGAAAAAGGGGAGAAGTGGCCCATTACATCTTACTCCTCACAGGCATGAACAAATCAATGATTGAGAGTAGTTTTAGGTTACTACAGCAATACAGGGTTAACTTGGATTGACTTGAAGATGTGCTCACCACCACGTAACAGTAATATATATGGCAAAAAAACTTTTATTAATGTATGAACATTGGACAAGAAAAAATGCCATACCGTCTACAGATGAACCCATTTATACACAATAATGTGCTGAAGAACAACTGAAGCCTTTTTAAAACTTTTAAACGAAATATCTGTGAAAATTATTAGCATTGCAGCTCTACAAATACCGTTTTGCATTGTATGTAGCTAGCTTAGGCCTTTAGTGTACATGTCTAGTACAGTGAAGTGCTGTATCAACACCCTACTGAAGGATGCCAAGTTAGGGGGAACCGTTGAACTAAAGCTTGCGAATTTATTGCGAAGTGTTTTTTAAGGTCTTTTAAACATACCATGTGCATGTTTTAATATTCTTGGTTGATTTGGGTTATTTTCGATTCTTCTGACGATCGATATTTTTCCGTGTACATGCCATAGTGTAAAGTGTATGGTAACAATTACTGTGGCTTACTTTTGAGATCGAAGCATTTATTTCAGGGCCTCGGTCTCATCTTTTTGGAAATGAAAGAATTTGAGTATGTTATCACAAAGTGCCAAAAGGCGCACTGAAATAATTTCAGTTATTTAGGTTGTGTTTTTAATTCGTTTCTAAAATGAAACTACAATCGTTTTCAACGATGTTTGATGGCTTTACAAACCATACCGTAAGATAGGGCTTTGAGCAGTTGATGGCTTCAGCTAGCCAAACATCGTAATGGTTTCAACATGATTGCAGGCTTCTAGGAAATCAAAACGTTATTTATTCATTGCCAATAATTTAACGCTAAAGTTCAACCGAGTGTGTCATCCATAATGTAAAAGTTATGAGGGGAATACTTTTCACAAATTTGCATTTTTCGAGAGAATTTCCAACAATTCGAGGCTTGTTGCCAGCCAATCTACGTAGCTACAAAAGCAGGGGATGCTTCTACAGCCTTCTGCAGGTCGATCTGTGAAGCTTGTAACGTTTACACCGCACAGGTTGGGACCGATCATTTCCGTGATTTTGCGATGCACAGGCTCACAAATTTTCAACTCACAAAAGTAATAGGCGGTAGCTATTTTTACACCACCCGAAGTTTATGATCGACGATGAATTAAACTACTACAGGGTCTAAATTCTGTATCGAATTATCGTCGGCACAATACAGTATAATCAATCGATACTATTGCTTCTTCCACGCAAGTAATTTGCCCACATATAAGCGGATTTAGACAGAGCACAATGGGCGTCGGCTTGCAGTTGAGTTAGCATTCAACTATGACCAACTGATCTTTTAAGTAGGACGCGGCAGAAAAAGACGACTTCAGGTGGACGCAATGCTTTGTTTTTTGCATCCAGACCCAAGAAACTGCGAGGAGACGCATAAGAAAATTAAGATAACGCGCCTTAGAGTAGGGGTAGGGCCAAGGATTTTTCCATGATCACGGAAAAATGCGGAAAAAATGGAATTAACTTTTCTGCACAGAATTTAGCAAAAATTATCAGGCTCAAAATACGTGTAAATTTTTGACAAAAAACAGTTATTTTTCTTCAAAACCATGTCAAATGAATACCTGCATAAACCCAAGACATACACAGACATTTTACCATCTGAGATGGTGGCAAATTTACCTTAAAATCATCAAAACCGAAAATTGGCAAAATTTTGCCGGTACAGGCTCCAGTTTGCCTATGCTTTAGTGTGTTAGGCTAGGTCGCTTGTGTGTTACAAGTGTTTTCTGCCTTCAGGATCGTAACCAGACAAGTTTAGAACTTGTTTTCAACATAGTTAAGTCTAAAATCCGAAAATCGCGGAAAACAGTTATGCTTGAAACGGAATTTTACGGAATTGGAAAGTTAAAAACGGAATTTTGTGATTTGTGAAGCGGAAAATCATTCGCACTATAGGGGATGTACAGTAGCTCACAGCAAGTAATTAGTCTGCCCATTATTGCTATATTGCCCATGTCCAAACAAACACTGTTAAAAAGCCAGTAGAGTTTATATGGCTGACACACACTATTACAGTAGCATTCCTTTATTGAGCCATGGTAGTATATAGTCTGTTCCATGAGGAGAAAGTTGTTGTTTTTGACATCTCAGGATATGGACCAAGAACTGAGCTTTGGCAGGTATGTTGGATGTGTGCATGACTTCATTTGGATTTGTACACTCAGGCAGTCAGTGTCAGACTACTTTTTGTGGATTTTAAAATGAGTGGAATAAATATCCATCTAGTTTTGCCTCTGTGGCAGAGAAAGTTGTAATACCTTGGCCTTTTGAGGTCAAAGGTCATAACTTCCTTTGATTGAACAAAGAATATCAGGTGTGTAAAGAATGATTTAAGGTGATGAAATGCAAACCAAATGGGATCTTTGCTGTAGAATCAATCAAGCATTTTGAAATTTTGCTAGCTTTCATTCTAAGAGAAGGGAAAGAGGTGGAAGGTGGCAAGTATATGGGTGTTAAAGGGGCAGGAAAGAGGTGGCAGGGTGGCAAGTATATGGGTGTTAAAGGGGTAGCCTAAATACAGGGACAGCTATGTTATAATCTATAGAGCTCTGTATAAGATGTTCTGTCACTAAGTCCTCAGCCTGTATTTTGACCATGATGCATAGTTCTGTAAGATGGCAAATTTTTTTAGGTAGGGGCAAACTGTTTTATGCTCTGTAATAAGTAATAATTCCCTGGCACTGGATATATGACGGTAATCCAGAATGAGTATTGTAACTAAAAGGAGTTGTAGCTCTCTTAAGGGTGTCTTTGGTAACTCATTACTTAAAAGTATGCAAAAATAATGATGTAAAGTGAAATAAATTTTCAGGGCATATCAGTGATATAATTGTCCTTGAAACTTGTCAAAATAGGAGTAATATTAGACATATCTTTTGAGTACCTTTGACAGCACATCACAACTTTGCATATCTGACCTGATTTTCAGGTTGTCCATCAAACAACCTAAAGCCAAACTTTGGTTGTCCCAGAAATGTTTTGATAGTCCAATTGAAAGTGACAATGAAAGATGAACATTTGCAAAATCTACAGTACTTGTCCTTCAGACAAGCTGAAGAGAGAAAGTGGTCGTCCAATGCAATTTTTACTTGTCTTGGACAATAGGATGAGTGCTAAATTTCAGCCCTGCATATTTAGCTGATGTTTTTTCATGATACTATGTGAAATAGAAATTGACCTGTAAAATGGCAATGTGTGATGGATTTTGATGGGATTGTTGCTATTCCCCGGGTTTTTCATTCATTTTACAAATACTCCACTCAACAGCATGCCACCAGCCCTTTAAACTTTTTGTCTCAGTGTGAGTATTCCTTGTGATACAAGTCATACAAGTTACAATCCTGAAGGCAGAAAACAGTTGTAACACACAAGCAACCTAGCCTAGCACACCATAGTATATATGCAAACTGGAGCCTACACTGGCAACATTTTGCCGATTTTCGTAAATGTCCTACTTGTTTTCTGATCATAACTTCAAGGGATTTTGATGGTTTTAAGGTGAATTTGCCACCATTTCAGATAGTAAAGTGTCTGTGTATGTCTTTGGTATATGCAGGTATTCATTTGACATGGCTTTGAAGAAAAAATAACTCACTTTTTTGTCAAAAATGTACATGTATTTTCCTAATGTATTTTGAACCTGATAATTTTACGTAATTCCATAAAATTCTGTGCAGAAAGGTAAATTCCGTTTTTTCCTCGATTGCTGAAAATCCTTGGCCCTATCATCCAAGTTAACTCTCGACCTTTTATTGTTTTCGACTGTTTATTGTTTTCAACTGTTTTTTGTTTTCGATGTACAGTTTATATTGATATCGCATAGCAGAAGTTAAAATAGCAAATTGTTCAGTGACCCTATTTTAAACACTGTAAGTCAATGGGTGAGTTTGGTCATGTGAAATCACACATCAGAACCCTATTGACTGTGGTCATTTGTATCAGACTTGTTTTCGTCAATTTTGCATTGAATATTTATGATTTGTGCTGTAAGGCTATGAATTTTAATAGTGTACGATCTTTAAAGTATTCTTGAGAAAGTTCTCTGGTGTTGGAATTACGAGTGCTACCAATTTAGGTGCAGGAGTAATGTACATGTCTGCCGGGCAGGCACAATATAAGGATCAATGCTTAGCTTGTAGAAGAACCTTCGTGCTTGTCTTTAATTTGGGTCAAAGGTCATCCTTGGTAATTTGAAATTAGATTATTGTAATATTGAGGTGGGTGAAATGAATGAAGCCTATACTACATGGACTTGATATATTAGTGAAGGCTATAATATGGAATGAGCACCCTTGTGAAACATTTTCCAACATAAATGGCAACCTATTATGAAGACTGATGTCATTGAGCAGTTTGCTCATCATATAATTCCAGGGATTCCGCCAGAAATGCAAAAAAGGGGGGGATTAATTGCTCCTAAGCCCCTAGTCCAAATTGATGCTGTCCCTGGCTAAAGTTACAAGTGGGTTCAGGGGGACTAAAGCTTGCTTCAAGACCCCTATAAGGTGCATTTTGAAGGGTTTTAAAGGCCATTTACTTATGAAAGTCCAAACATTGCTGCAAAGGTGCCCTCTTCTTAAGTAAGAAACCAAGATATGGACAATTTTTTTAATTTTGATGGAAATGGAAAGGGGGGGATTTTACCCACCTTCTTCTGGAAAGGGGGGGACAAATCCCCCCTTTCCCCCCTTTGACAGAAACCCTGAATTCTGAATCTTTCCTTGATTCTTCTTGAATGAATTAGTTTGTAGGTAGTATCTGTCAGTTTGCAAGCAGTCATGCACTGCCAGGATAAAAACAATCTTTAAATGATGTTTGGTTTGAACCTGTAGTTACAGTTTTACCCATTCCCCTGTCTCTTATTTTTGCCCCACCCCACACAATGCACCGCTGTCAGACTTAGCATAATGCACGGACAGCAGTCTCATGCATCATTTCAAATACTGTACAGTACCATACAATGTCTAGCATGTGACAAACTTTGGATTGCTCTGTGCAGTGTTATTTACCACTTAATATTGACATGGCATCCAAAATGTGTTTCACTCCTTAAGCTCTAGATATTCATCTCTACAAGTTGACTCTCAATGTTTAATAAATCTTTGTGCAACTGTTTTTCCTTCATTCAAATGATGACAGATAGGCTAAAAATGTGTTTACATTTTCCCTCAATATCATTTATATCTCTCAAAAGTATCTGCTGGAGAAATACACTAAAGTTTGACAGATGAGTACCATTTTAGAAGATTGATATGATGATATCTTACTAAACAGTATACAAGTAATCATTATTATATCTCACTAAACAGTGTACACATAATATTTAGGGTACTTTGAATTGTCATGTATGAAATATTTACTTGCTGTACAAAAGATTAATGAATTGTTCCAGTATTGTTTAGATATACCTTGTGTAGTACTGCATATCACATAAAGCCCTCTTCACACTACACATGACACAATATGATGTGGTGCAATAAAAATATCGCCAGCCCTGTCATACAGGCGACTTTTTCTTCCTCTCTCACCAATATTCCACTGACCGATTAGTTATGTGATCTCACAAAACCAGCAGTTCTGTCTCATTATTGGTCACACAAAGTATCGCTTGGCGACAAGTGGGCAGAAGTTGAAAAAAATTTCCACTGAATTTTATCGTGTTGCATGGTGCCTCATTCATGGTATGGCACCAATTGTGAAAAGGTCTTTTCATTTGTTTTCAACTATTTTTACTGTAATCATGTTCCAGACCAAGAAGGGATTTCCCCCCAGTATTGGGATTGGATGTATGTGATAAACTCAAATATAAAACATGAAGGTATGATGGATTCCACTAGCATTGCTATACTGTGATGTAATTTTTATGGTAATTAAAGTGGCAAAAGGATTTTTCTGTGACATGGTTCACTTGTCACTTCATGACTTCGCACAGGCAGGATATATGTCTGGTGGAAACAACCTTAGTACTAGTCTTCACCCTGTTTTCATTCATATGTCATTGAAGAGATGAAGCTATGGTTTGGTTCATTGGGTAGTAGTATTAAACACTTGGTATAATTAAATGCAGGTACCTCAAAGAGAACAATTGTGATAATTGTAAATTGGCTCATTGAAGGTAGGGATGTGAGAGGTTATTCTTACATTTAAAGAAGACAAAGCAGAAAGATTTAAATAGGCATAGCGTGTAACTTCATTATAATAAAGATTACTACAGTATGTGAAGCCTACAGTTTAATGAGTTGAGGTGTACCTTATTCTTCTTTCACAGTGTATTTCCACATTCACATTGCAGACATATACTTACCCCCTTGTTACATCTAATTTGGATAAATCTCACACTCTGCACCCTACTCTTAGTGGTTTTGACACCATGCCCCTAATTCTTTCAGAGTATATTTCCAACTTTATGACTAGCATGGTTAGTAGTTATATCTCTTCATTACCTCTTTACGTCTTTATTGCTTCTTTATTTCATCACATGGTAATCCAACAGTAGCTATATAGATCAAGTATAATGAGCAATATTGTTTTGGAACAAAGGCTGAATATTACAATTCTATTTCAGATTTTTGTAATTTTCCAAAATTTAAATTCTACATAAATTTTATATTTCAGTAACAATGAATATTTTCACATAACCAAAGAGCCGTGCATGAACCATAGGATACTGTGGTCTATCTCGCTCCTCATCACCTCCTATTTACATATGTAATTTTCCATCTTGCCTGCAAGCACCATCTGGCATAATTCTTTAACACCGGGATGGCACCCTCCCACTATGCCAGTGAATTTGGTTGAATGCATTTACCCTTTAATACTTCTGTTCTTGGTCACATGATAGACTCTCTAATCCTGTAACATGCATATTAACTACTGTTGGCTTTTTGCCTACATGCACCCATGCTGATTGTTAATGCCAGCAAGTCAGGTGATAGATGGTGGTCCTCAGAGATAGAAATAATGATTTACTACTGACCTGTAGACTTTAATAACCTGGTCTTAAATCACTAGAAGCTAGCATATCTTGGAGCTGAGCCAGCTTCTGATGTTTAGATTGGACAAACCTTGTAGTTACTACTAGAGAGCTATGCACTGCTGGCATAAATTGGAATTTACTTTAGACAAAATGTCCATAGGATAGTATGCTCAGTTGCTTAAAGTCCTTTGCATCAAAATATTCTACAGTTGTTGAAATCTTAAAGGGCATAAACATGTGTAAACCTTATTTTGAAACTATATTAATAAACATAAGGCCTTTGGGAAGGGAGGGACAGCAACTCCAGTTGGAAATGTAAGGTACACAAATAAATGGGCGGGGGGGGGGGGGGGGGGGGGGAGATATCTGTTGAACAGTACTTGCACACTGGAGTAACTGCATTTGTTTGTTAAATGGTACAGACTATTTTCAGACATTAGAGTATGTTTAGTTTAGACTTTGTGGATGGTTTCCAGGGTTGCATCTTTATTCCAAAGGGTTGTTATTCCAAATATGTAATATTAAGGCTGTTGTTCTGAAGGTTTGTTATTCCAGAACAAGAATAAGGTTCATTATTCTGAAATGAAAATAAAGGGGCTTAGGAGGCCCTTTAAGTTAGATCAAATTAGGTAATTGGAATCATGGAGTGGAATATTTTCAGGGGCTAATGACCACTGGCTGAATTCAGTGGGTCCTGTTTTAATTCAAGTTATTGTAATTTGCATATGTTTTGAGGCAAATGCCGCTAAATCACATGACTTTCTTGACAGATACTGGTATAGAGTACTCATTCTCGTAATCAGAATACCACTAGGGATTGAGTTTTAGTGCATTTTAGGCCAAAAATTATTCTCTTTATGGAATGTAAACAAAACTTATTTGTTTCCAAATTTAAACTACCCTCCTTCTGTATCTGAATAAAGACCTTTTGGAATAGCAAAGCCCACCTTTGTTTCGGCATAATGATTTTTTCGGAATAGTGATCCTTCGGAATAACAGTCCTTTAGTGATATTTGGTGTAATGACTCCTTGGAATAAAAACCCTTTGGAATAGCGAATGACAGTCGGGTATCCATATGGTTAAGAGGGGAATAGTTGAAGGGAGGAAGTCAAGGAAAACTGTTTAAGTACTTTAGAGACTGTCAAGAAAAAAAAAGCAGTTGTTCTTTGTGGGAGGGTAATTCATACCTTGATATTAAAATTCACTTCCTTTTCAACCAGTTCCACATATTGCTTCTCCCTCTCTGTGACCCTCACCCAGGCTGTAGAGCCACTGATATGGCATTTTGCTCATCCTGTACTGCTTATACCTTCCAGTTTCTATTATTCACACTTGTTTCTTTGGTTTCGCTTCCATTTTAAATTAACTGTTTGGAGAGCTGTTGTACACGATTGTCACTAAAGGATGCAGCTTCTCTGGAATCATGCTCTTAGGGTCATTAGAACTCTTGCTTTTGGTCATTATCCTTAGGTGTTGATGATTGTAAATGACATTCTGATTAAGCTGTTAATGGTTTTCCATTCATGTTAGTCTGACTAAGCAAAAAGTGGGTGTTGCATGTGTCTACAATTTAACTTGAGTGATTATGAAGGTATTTAAATGCCAGCAGAAGTCACTTAAATGCATACTCATCACATGGGTTGATTCCCAAATCCACATTACGGACACATTACGGTGCTGCCTATTTCACAGAATAGTACACCTAAAATCAGTTGCAAATGCTGAGGGCCATAACGGATTGGAATGGCTTTCGAGAAAGTTATTCGAAGAGAAGTCAAATATTTTAGCAAATGAGGTGCATCCCTGTTAACGTAGCAGTATTTAAAGTTGAATAAAAATTTGCACTCCAGCATACTGAAGTGATATTGAAGAGATTCATACCAAAATTTTTTTGTCAAATCCAGTGTTAAAAGTGGGGAGGAAAGGTTTCAGGTTATTTGACTTCACCTCAAAATAGGTATGAATTGATCCTGTGATTGTTTTAAAAGTATCCCATTACTGCTTATTTTGTACCTTAACCAGCCATTACAAAAGTGATAAGAAAGACCAACCCCCACCCCTTGTATACCCCCAAAAAGGCTCAAAATAGGACACTGGTCATCTGTCATTCCTTTGTTTGAAATTGACCGATATATTGGTTTCCTAATTTTCCATGACCTATGTAATGAAAGTTAAAGAGACAGAGTGAAGCCTTTACTGCACTTGGGAATTAAACTTCAGTCATGAACAGTACGCCTACTTGAATAATTATTTAGCTTTCCTAGTACAGTGGTGCTGCAATGAGTAGTACTATAAATAGCACAGATTGTATGGAATTCAGAAAAAAGAAAGTGTAGCACTTGCTAATTGCTCCTTGCAGCAGTAGAACTCATGCTCTAGAGATTTGCAAGTAATATACCCCTTACCTTAAAGGGATGTATACACAGAGATCTATTTGCAAGTAATATATCCCTTACCTTAAAGGGATGTATATACAGAGATCTATTTGCAAGTAATATACCCCTTACCTTAAAGGGATGTATACACAGAGATCTATTTGCAAGTAATATACCCCTTTCCTTAAAGGGATGTATACACAGAGATCTATTTGCAAGTAATATACCCCTTACCGTAAAGGGATGTATACACAGACATCTATTTGCAAGTAATATACCCCTTTCCTTAAAGGGATGTATACACAGAGATCTATTTGCAAGTAATATACCCCTTACCTTAAAGGGATGTATACACAGAGATCTATTTGCAAGTAATATATCCCTTACCTTAAAGGGATGTACATTGTACTTGTATAGTAGGAATGTACCACATTTGATATCCTGCATGTGGATGGTATGTGTATGTGTAAGATACTTGTCTGCCAGGTTTACAGTCATAAAATTGTTATATCATATTTTGTTTTTGAGTATGAGCTTACAAAACTGTTAAAAAAAAAAAATCAGTTTTATACTCAGTTGATTACACGTTATTGACCATTGAATATTTAGTTGATTTGTTTTACTGTACATGTTGCATACATGTAATTGATAGTTGAATGTTTAGTTGGTTTGTTTCACTCTACATATAAACAGTGGATTTCTTATTTAATAAAGAAAGAAATTAAACTATTATCCACAATTAAAATTCAAAACGTTTGTTCTCATAATTTGTGCAGTAAGATGTTATATTGAAAGAGGGGGCTCCTAGAGCACTGTTCCAACGTCTCTGTATTCTGACAAGTCTACATGAAGGTCAGTATTAGGAAAAGTTAAGGGGTAGGTTTAGGCCATGTGTGTCGGAACATGGAAGTGTAACCGTCAAAAGAGGAAAATTACATTTGTGGTATAAACAATTTTAATACAGTTATTAATATGACTTATAGGTACAGCATGGTCACCAACCCAAAATAAGGTAGGTAGCTTTATTTTCAAGGAAAAAAAAGGATTTCACAGAAGGAATTCACTACCCTGTAGCTCATTAGTCTTTTGTTTACCCAAACTTTCAAATGATGCAAGTCCTGATGCATGCCACAGCAGCAGAGAACAAAACATTTGTTCAGGGGCCCTTTTTTAAGTGTTTGAAGAAAGTCAGCCCACTAAAATACTTTACTGACCAGTGCTATTTTGGGTTGAGCTGTATTGTTTTTGGTGACAGTTATTGTGTGTGTGTTTGTGGGGGGGGGGGGGGGGGGGGATGGTGCAGTTTTCTCAGCACTTGGTTTATTTTGGCTCTCCTCCACATATTTTGCAGTTTGGGGTGATTTTGGCTGCTGCAAGGATGAATCCAGGAATTAAGTTATGATTGAAACCGAATTTCCCAGAAATTTGAAAGTTGAAAAGGGAATTGTGATTTGTGAAGTAGAAAAACAGTGGCCCTATATTTTGCCCCTGGTCAATGATTGTAGGGACAATCCTCCAGTCTGCAGCAGTTGTTCACCATATGGTGTGTTCACATATGAGATAATGTGGGTGTTCTCAGATAATGAGCTAATTATCAGACCATGATGAAATTATTCATGTGAATGCACTTGTCATTCACTGTACATGTGTTTTCATGATAAAGACTAGGAATAGCTTTGTCAAGATCATCATGGCCAGCTTTTGAATTAGTGTCATGTCACTCTAAACAGTGCATGTTAGCAGTCACTCGATCATCTTGACGATGTGCTTATTATTTAATGTCATACTGTTTACTGTGAGAGAAATGTACAGTTTCTCTCTTCTGTAAACAAATGTCAGCAAGCTAATTATCTTGATCACTTTAATTCACCTGATTATGAAACATTACAGAAAATTGTTGTGGTTTCTAGTTATCAAGGTAATCTACCTCTCTTACCTCCTATGTACATATGTAATCCCCACCTACTGTACCTGCAACCAGACCCTGGTATACTAATAGCACAGTGGATAGAGGGTGTCCTCCAGTGGAGGACAGCCTTCCCAGTCCAGGGAGTATTGGGGAATACAGAGGTTATCACATGTGAACATACTGTGGGGAATGACAGGTTTCCTTACAGGTACTCATTTAACCCCTACAGTAGGTGGAGAGAAGCAATTTAGATCCTTCTTGCCAGATGACAGAATCTAATGAACTACCCAGGAATAACACTTGAACCAGTGGCACTCCTTGGATCACTTTGCCAATTGTCTACCATGTACACCAACTAATTATAATTAACTATTTTGATTGCTAGTGTTTGTCATTACTTTTTTATTTGTGAGCTTTCTTTTGCACAGCCCATGTACGTATATAAAACTTGATTGAAGTGATCAGTACCAAGCTGTCTGTTGGATTGTAGCTGGTATGTGTAATGTTTTGTGGCTGTTAATGTATTTCTATGTTTCATGTACTTCCCTAGAGGTTACCGATCTCTTCATAGTCTAAATTTCATCTCCCTAAAGTTAATATCGTGGGATATTTATCCCACTTTCCCAGGTACTATAATGGTTCAGCCACATAAAACTTTACATGTATTGTAATCAAGCTCATTTAGCATGGTAGTCAGAAGTAATAATTTACCATAAGTTCTTTATCTTTCTATCTTTTCAGTTGATTCCAATAAGCAATGGGCCTGAGAAGTTGGTAAGTACAAAGAGCAAATTGAAAAACTTGTTGTATGAGTCAGCAGTTTTAGGTTGCCAGCAATGAAATAAGTAGACCTGTATACATTTGTTGTACTACAGGGGACAGCCTGATATTCATAAGGTTCATTACGTAGCCTCACAGGCTACGTCCCTGGAATCATCCTACAGATTTCCTGTGATTTGTCACGCACGAAGATACAAATGCATACACTTCGGGAAAAAATAACTCCTTTTAGTACACAATCTCCAAAAAGCGGATTAATACACGACGACTGCAACTGTTTCCCGACATTTTAATTTCCCGTGATTTGTAATTATCAAAGACACTTTCTGTAATGTTCGTGATCGAAAACCATCAAGGGCCACGACTCAAGGTGTTGCCAGCAATCAAAGCATAGATTGTGACTTTGTGCAATAAAACTTAGCGACATTTTTGTCTGGATGAATTTTTGTTATGCATTTTATCAAGACAATTACAATTAACGCTTACAATCTAGCTTAATTTAAATACTCACTTTTGGATGATACATGCGCCGAGTAAAACGATTAAAGCTCAGCATCATGGCTGTCATTTTCTGTTACGGTCTCCAGAATGCATGGGAAGTACCACTTTTCTACTTTAGGTGTTCAGCTCGTTCACCCAGTGCTTCCATGGGTCTACTGGCAATACAGGTACAGTGTAGTGCACCACTGACATGTAAAGTTGATTAGACCATGGAGTTACCACCTCGAGGTGGTAACTCCATGATTAGACGGATCAACGGACGTACATGACTGCAGTTCTTTGGAACTAGTTTATTGTAAGATGAGAGACTCTACGATCGAGGTGACAGCAATGGATGACGGCAGATATTTGAGTATTTAGGGTCTAAACTTTAGCAGTGGCTTTCAGAGTACGGGACAGAACATAGTCTAGATGAGAGGAATAGTTGATAAAACAAATCAGGACATGGATGCCACGCACAAGTTTCATATTTCACCTAAATTCATCACATCAGGTTAACTGTAGGCATTCACAGCCTGGACTATCAATCTACTACAGCATAGGCTTGTACGTAGTTGATCACCACCTGTATAGTAGTAAGTTGAATCACGTTGCAGCATAGAGTACCAAGGGCAACTGAACAAGCGTGTGCATTACCAGAGAGTCGTTCTGGCTGGTACTGTTATGCCTACATAAAGTTGTGCCATGACAGCGCTTTTCTTTGTAAAGACGATTTTAGAAGAATGCAGGGTCCTAGTTGATAAATAATTGTCACTGGTATACAGTGCATGTTTCTCCGTAACACAGATCTCGCATGACCTTTGGTCGATTTACTGAGTAGCATGGGCAAGGTGTTCTGAAGAGTCAGTTTTAGGCCGACTGCAGGAGGGCCACTTTTAACTGAGTTTTCATTTTAACCTATAACAATCGGGAACTCAGTTGCTTTCAGGCGCGGATCCTAGGGGGGGGGGGGCTTTCCCGGCCTCAGCCCCCCTTTTTCGCCACATCAACAATAACAAATACGCGAAAATTAGCATAATATTAATCTCGGAGAATATTCAAGGGGCGGCTTTCAGCCCCCCCCCGCCTTTTTGAAATGTCGGGATCCGCGCCTAGCTTTTCACATGCTACTAGAAGGTTTTATTTCGAACTCATCGTGAGGCTATGTAGGATTTGCTGTGCAAATTCAATTTCTAGTTGTTCATAAGGGCTGTTATTCATAACATGTTGAACGGCAAAAAATAAGGTTCATTGTTCATAAGGTTCGTTATTCATAAAAATAAATGATGAAAGAGGTTTATTATTCATAAGATTCGCTATTCATAATTGAGAATAAGTTTCGTTGTTCATAATGGAAAAAAAAGGTTCAATGTTCATAATCAAAGAAAGGGTTCATTATTCATAATAAAAAAGGGTTCATTATTCATAATTGAAAAAAGGAAGAAGGGTTTGTTGTTCATAATTGAGAATAAGGTTCGCTATTCATAATTCCAAAAGATTTTGACTAGTCTCTTTGAAAGGCCAATTACAGCCAGTCTAAATAGATCACATAAAAATGTGATCTGAGATGTGATCTGAGGGGTGATCTGAGGGGTGTGAGATACAATAGAAACTAAGGGGCATTGCCTTAAAATTCCTGAAGGGGGAAGGTCTGTGCCTGGTATTGATGGTTGTATGGTGGCTCATGCTCTGGGAAAATGCCAAATTTTAGCAAAGGAAAAAAAGGCCAAACTGGCAACCCTAGTGTAATGCCAGGTTTAAAATCCATAGCTGTCCTTCACTAACCAATTTGTTCACTCTACCAGCCTGAGTAGCTGGCTCATGGTCTGTCTTGGAATCAGTGAGACTTTAAGGTTTTGTCAAACCAAGAATGAGGGTATTACCTGAGGTGGTCTGTACTGAGAATTGTGTGCATGCTTGTTTTTGTTATCATTGCATTATCTTGCCTAGTGTTTCCTTCAAAGAAGAAAGGATCCCCCTGCCCTTCCCTTCAAATTTAATTCGTTTTCCAGTTCAATTGACTGGTTTCAATGAAGAGAGACACCTGTGTTCATGGTGGTGTACATGTGTGTGTTTGTGAATATGACAAGAAGAGAAACTCCAATAGTACTCATACGTAGTATGTGGATGCCCTACATTGAGAGGAAGAACCCTTTTGTTTTGGGGGAGATCAAGGGTCATCTGGGGTCACCAGAGGACAAACTGAAAACCTTGTAAACATAATATCTCAAGGTAGGAAGCATGAATACTCTTTATACTAGCATAAAGATGCATTATATGAAGAGGAAGAAAGCTGTTTTGTTTTTATTAGATGTCAAAGGTCATCTGGGGTCACCAGAGGTCAAATTATGAAAACCTTGTTAACAGTATCTTAAGATAGGAATTATAGATACTCTCTTACTTAGCATGCAGATGCATTATTTCAAGAGAAATAACCCTATTGTTTTGGTAAAGGTCAAAGGTCTTCTAGGGTCATCAGAGGTCAAACTCTGAAAAGCTTGTTAACAGCATGCCTCATGACAGGAAGCAAGAGTACTCTTTATACTAAGCGTGTAGATTCATTATATCTAGAGGATTAACACCCTGTGTTTTTGATGGAGGTGAAAAGCCATACATAAAGCAACTGTGATGGCTGAATATTGGAACCCTCTCCTCACATAGTCTGAACGTAAGACTTGAACTATTATAAATTGGCCATTCCTGCTTGCCTCGTTGGTACTAATTGTGTAAACCACGTTACATGACCTGGTTGAATGGCTGGTTTGGACGTGCCCATGGTCAGTTGCATTTTTTGCCACCTGCATGATGATGGGTTAAACCACAAATGTGTTTTCCAGAAAATTTAGCATCATTTACTACTTTTAATTGACCTATAAATATATATATATATATATATATATATATATATATATATAACACTAATTCGACCTGTTAGGCAAAATCGGTATACCGCCAATACAACCGGCGAAGAAAAAAACAATAAAATACATAAGATTATATTTTCCCTTTTGGTTCTGAGATATATATGCATGTTATTTCAATGGCCCGTAAGTCCTTAGTGTTAATGGATACATGCACGTAAGTTGGTGTGCAGCTAAGTAATTGCATAAACATTATGTGGTAAATCGGACTTGTGTATAGAGTTGCGCATTCCTATATAAAACAGTGTGTAAAACGTTAAGGCGAAATGATTTTTTCGCCTAAGGGTCGAGTTCTCCCAACAGTCACGTTTTTTCATACGGTTTTTCGCCTAAATCCCAAATTAGAGAAATATATATACATATATGCCTAATTTTAACCTTGGAGGAAACATTGTGTGAAAAAAACCTACATTAGGGGGAAATGTACATGCGGGAAAAAATTGTTTTGCCTAAATGTTTTCACACACTTTTTATATAGGAATTTGTAAACCTATGGTAACTTGCTTTCAACCACACAATCTACATAC
Source organism: Holothuria leucospilota (assembly GCA_029531755.1). Lineage (NCBI taxonomy): Eukaryota > Metazoa > Echinodermata > Holothuroidea > Aspidochirotida > Holothuriidae > Holothuria > Holothuria leucospilota. Next base: position 804,636 of record CM055976.1, on the reverse strand, counting down.
TATTACTTCATTGTCGACAAATGTATGGACACCTATCTGTTAACACTAACAGATGGCGAGCCATTGAAATAATGTTATGTCTCAAAAGAGCTTATTTTACCTTAGGGAAAATATGTATGCTTATATATTTTATTGTTTCATTTTCGCCTTAACGAAACCGTGGTAACATGATTTCCCCCAACGTTTTGAATTAGTGTTATATATATATATATATATATATATATATATATATATATATATATATATTGAAAGGTTGTAACAGGGTTACTACAAGACAGCTTTACAGAACTGTTTCGTAAGGGCCAATTTGAGCAGGTCCTCACTCTTCAGAAGCCTGATGTAGAATGGTGTCAACAACGTTGAATACGCAGTGCCCGTTGAATCGTACTGTGGGCGTGTTCGTTTTTGAAAACGTGTTCGTTTTTGAAAGCAGGCACGGGTGATTGGGTCGAGTCAAGATACCTTACCTATTGGAATAATTACACAGCAGATGTTTATTTCTGTGTCTGCAAGAGCTGATGAGTTCGTTTCTTTTGTTTAAAGTGGCTAAGGAAGGTTTGAGTATGGTGAAGAACTTTTCGTCTAGACAGAGGTTGCAGGCTTTTGATGATGTGGAGTATGCCCGAGCTTTGCTTATAAGCTTCCATTTCACAGAGTGTTCTACATTTGAATCCTTTAACTTCCAGATATGTTCACTGAGTGCAGTTGCGTTTCTCTTGTCTTTGTGTTTGAAGCTAGACTTGTGGGCGTTGTATCTAGTTTTGAAGGTGTTTTCTGTTAGACCAATGTAAGTTTCTTCCTTGTGATTGTCATGGCGTGTTACAGTGGCTTGGTACACTATGTTGTTGGTGAGGCAGTTGCCTTGCAGTGGACACTGGCTTTGTGTTCTGCAATTGCAGTTGTTTTGTGTTGCTGGTTGCAGATTCTGTTTGGTCAGTATGTATTTGTTGTGCGTTGATATTATTTGGTCCATGTTTGCCATGCAGCTGTAACTCAGTTTTACCGTGTTTCTGTTGAGTAGAGTATGTAGTTTATGCCCAGGCGGGAAGCAGCTGTCTAAAAGGTTGAAGAATTTCTTGCCAATGTTGGTGGTGACATTGTCACTGAATGGGGGGTTGAACCAGGTTATGTTTCTGGCACGTCTTCGTTTTATGGCCTTGTTTTGTTGACTGGTGTTAAGCGGTTGGGTTCTGTACTTTAGATTATACCCATAGCCACTTTTGTGCAGTGCTTCCTGGTATATGGGTGCTGAGGTGTTGAAAGTGTTTTCGTCGGATGAGATGTTAGATAATCTCCTGTTGATGCTTTCTGGGATGTTCTTTATGATGAGTGGAGGGTGGTTGCTCTGTTTGTGCACATAGAGAGGGATGTTGTTGGGTTTCATGTATGGCTTGTAAGTGCCTGTGCGGAGATCGAGAGTTACGTCTAAAAAGTTTACTATTTTCTTGTTTGCGTCAATTTCTATCTTCAGGTTGTTGTTTGCGAATATCTTGCATATTTCTTTCTTTATGTTCTCTGTTTGCCTGGGTGTTGCTTTGCAAACTGCCAAACCGTCGTCTCTGTACAGACCAACATTCATTGTTGCGGCTGACAAAACCAACAACTTTTACAAGTTACAACCTGAACAGTACAACAAACTGGTACAACAAAACGTAAACAAAGCATACAAGAAAGCACCACCCAGCACACGCCACGAAATTACTGCAATGGACAAAACTATCGCTTCAAAACTCGAAATCAGTGACAGAGTCGACACTACATGTGAAAAACAAGCGTTTATTACACTAAAAGACCACAAACCGAACTTCAGCAACAAACCCACCTGCAGGCTAATCAACCCATCAAAATCAGAAATAGGGAAGATCAGCAAGCAAATACTAGAAAGAATAAACTCAAAAATCAAACAATCTACAGGTTTCAATCAATGGAAGAACACAAGTGAGGTAATAGATTGGTTTAGGGAAATACACAACAAACATCAACAATCGTTTATTGCTTTTGACATCTGTGAGTTTTACCCCTCAATAACTGCTGACCTCCTCAACAAGGCTCTGGATTTTGCGTCGAACTTCACAGACATATCAACATTTGAAAAACATGTGATCTTTCACACAAAGAAAACTATGTTGTTTAACGCCGAAACACCATGGTGCAAGCGTGCCGAATCTTTATTCGATGTCACCATGGGCAGTTTCGACGGTGCTGAAACTTGTGAACTAGTAGGACTATACCTGCTATCACAACTTCAGCACATTAACATGAATGTTGGTCTGTACAGAGACGACAGTTTGGCAGTTTGCAAAGCAACACCCAGGCAAACAGAGAACATAAAGAAAGAAATATGCAAGATATTCGCAAGCAACAACCTGAAGATAGAAATTGACGCAAACAAGAAAATAGTAAACTTTTTAGACGTAACTCTCGATCTCCGCACAGGCACTTACAAGCCATACATGAAACCCAACAACATCCCTCTCTATGTGCACAAACAGAGCAACCACCCTCCACTCATCATAAAGAACATCCCAGAAAGCATCAACAGGAGATTATCTAACATCTCATCCGACGAAAACACTTTCAACACCTCAGCACCCATATACCAGGAAGCACTGCACAAAAGTGGCTATGGGTATAATCTAAAGTACAGAACCCAACCGCTTAACACCAGTCAACAAAACAAGGCCATAAAACGAAGACGTGCCAGAAACATAACCTAGTTCAACCCCCCATTCAGTGACAATGTCACCTCCAACATTGGCAAGAAATTCTTCAACCTTTTAGACAGCTGCTTCCCGCCTGGGCATAAACTACATACTCTACTCAACAGAAACACGGTAAAACTGAGTTACAGCTGCATGGCAAACATGGACCAAATAATATCAGCGCACAACAAATACATACTGACCAAACAGAATCTGCAACCAGCAACACAAAACAACTGCAATTGCAGAACACAAAGCCAGTGTCCACTGCAAGGCAACTGCCTCACCAACAACATAGTGTACCAAGCCACTGTAACACGCCATGACAATCACAAGGAAGAAACTTACATTGGTCTAACAGAAAACACCTTCAAAACTAGATACAACGCCCACAAGTCTAGCTTCAAACACAAAGACAAGAGAAACGCAACTGCACTCAGTGAACATATCTGGAAGTTAAAGGATTCAAATGTAGAACACTCTGTGAAATGGAAGCTTATAAGCAAAGCTCGGGCATACTCCACATCATCAAAAGCCTGCAACCTCTGTCTAGAAGAAAAGTTCTTCATCATACTCAAACCTTCCTTAGCCACTTTAAACAAAAGAAACGAACTCATCAGCTCTTGCAGACACAGAAATAAACATCTGCTGTGTAATTATTCCAATAGGTAAGGTATCTTGACTCGACCCAATCACCCGTGCCTGCTTTCAAAAACGAACACGTTTTCAAAAACGAACACGTTTTCAAAAACGAACACGCCCACAGTACGATTCAACGGGCACGGCGTATTCAACGTTGTTGACACCATTCTACATCAGGCTTCTGAAGAGTGAGGACCTGCTCAAATTGGCCCTTACGAAACAGTTCTGTAAAGCTGTCTTGTAGTAACCCTGTTACAACCTTTCAATATTTTAGCTCCCTTTACAGGTTGAGCACTTTGCCATTGACTGGTTAACACCTTTTATATATATATATATATATATATATATATATATATATATATATATATATATATATATATATATATATATATAAATATATAATATATATATATATATATATATATATATAATATATATATTATATATATAATATATATATATATATATATTATATAATATATATATATATATATATATATATCATAATATATACATATAATATATATATATATATATATATAATTATATATATATATATATATATATATATATATATATATATATATATATATATATATATATATATATATATTTCTCTAATTCGGCACTTAGGGGGAAAGTTGTTGTTGAAAAGTCGACCTTAAGGGGAAAAAAAAATTCGGGTGAAATATAAGTTTCGCCTTAACGTTTCCACACACTTTTTCTATAGGAATACGTAAACTTACAAGGGCGCCCTCTTAGATTTACAAACTAGATGCCATTACTTCAAAGTTGTCAAATTTACGGACACCTAGCTGTTAAACACAAACGGATGGCTGCCCATTGAAATAACGTTAATTATATTTTTAGACGTTAGGGCGAATTTATTTCTTATGTATTTTATTATCTTTTCTTCGCCCTATGTACAAGCAGATATAACAATTTCCCCTTAAGGTGGGAATTAGCGTTATATATATATATATATATATATATATATCTATATATATATAAATATATATATATATATATATATATATATATATATTATATTATATATATATATATATATATATAATATATATTTCATCCAGTTTGTAGAGTCATTCTGTCCATTTTTGAAATTCACACATTGTATTTCGGACTCTTCGGCGGTTTTCCTTGACCTTCAATTATCAATTTGCAACCATAAAATAAGGTCAAACTTACATTTTAAACCCACTGATTCTCATAGATACCTTTTGTGTCTTTCCAACCATCCCAAATCCTGTACCAAATCTATCTCTTATGCACAACTTTTGAGGGTCGGAGGATTTGCTCAGAAGATTCTGATTTTTTTGACAGCTTCCAAAAATATATTATCCTTCTTTGAGAAACGTCAGTATCCCACTAAAATCCTCTCTGACGCTCTACACAGAATCAAAGGAACCAACAGAGCATAGGCATTGATTAAAAAGACCAACATGTCTACCAGTCTGTGCATTCGTTTTGGTAATTTCATATCACCCATGGGTACACCCCATCATACGTGCCATATACAGGAATGTAGAGATCCTTCGGCAAGACCCTTCAACCCATGACCTTTTCCCTGAACCCCCCCCCCTTACGGCCTTCAGAGTTGAAAAGAATACTTCTTATCATTTAGTTCAGGCGTAATTCCCATCCACTTAAGCCCACGGAAAACACCCCAGGAACATTCTCTTGAAACCGTGGTAAATGCAAGACATGCCCAGTGGTTGGCAAGAACACCCTCATCAACATTTTGGGTTCACATGGCAACATCAGATTCACTGTTAACCAACACTTTACCTGTACCCCCACAAATGTGGTTTACATTTTGCAACCGTCTGTACATGGGAGAGACCAAACGTCACTGAACACCTTAAGTCCATCAAACAAAACCCTCAAGGTTATGCAGTAGCCAAACATTTCATCGACTCATCACTGCCCTCGATAAAGGACTTGGTGGTTTCCACAGCTATAATGTGCAGAGTTTCTGACCGTGATCGTCTAACTGCCGAAAACTGGCTTATCATGAAGTTCGGAACCCTGTCTCCACATGGTTTTAACGTTAGGATGAACCTTTTTTTAACTTCCCCTTTTTAAACTCATCTTTTACCAGTTTTACTCAGCCTCCATATCACAGTTTTTCCACCGTGTTCTTTTTTTTTACAACTGGTTTGTCCATGCCTTCTTTTAACGTGTATCTCCTCTACTTTGGTTCAGTTGTATTTTTGCTACCTGATGAAGGGTTTATACCCAAAACGTGGAATTTTCCACAAACTTTCTAGCACTTATTACCACCTTTATCGACCTACACATTTCTATAGTGCTCCGCAGGATTTCAACCAAAATATACATACTGAAAAATGGTGGGAAGTGGACACAGTCACATAAATTTTAAACCTGTGGAATATGCATCTAACATTGGCAACCTTTGCCTTAGTAAGAAAGAAGACGATACCACCAAATGATGGAAAACTGAGGTCCAAGCTGGGTTTGAACCACGCTCTACCAACTGAGCTATCGGAACTCTGCTGGAAGAACTGGTCAATTTAATTCAAATACCAGACAGGACAGTTTACATCATTACGTCACTTGTAAGCTCTGCCCAGCTTCCGTATATACACTTCCGTAAATATATATATATATATATATATATATATATATAATATATATATATATATATATATATAATATATATATATATATATATATATATATATATATATCTCTTTGAACTTGTACATTTCTTACACTTATATTATGAAGGAGAACCGAATACGTTTTGGACAAATGGGAACATTTCTTTCATTTATATATATGTATAGATATGTATGTATAGATATGTATGTATATATATGTATGTATATATATGTATGTATATATATGTATGTATATATATGTATGTATATATATGTATGTATATATATGTATGTATATATATGTATGTATATATATGTATGTATATATATGTATGTATATATATGTATGTATATATATGTATGTATGTATATGTATGTATATATATGTATGTATATATATGTATGTATATATATGTATGTATATATATGTATGTATATATATGTATGTATATATATATATATATATATATATATATATATATATATATATATATATATATATATATATATATATATATATATATATATATATAACGCTAATTCCTACTGTACGGGGAAATCGATATATCACGCTTTCGGTAAGGCGAAGAAAAATACAATAAAATACATTAAAAAATATTTCCCCTTTTGGAAACCAGATATACAACAACGCTTTTTCAATGGCCCACCATCGGTACGTGTTAAAAGATACGGGTACGTAACTTGGTCAACGTTGAAGTAATAGCATGTAAATCATGTGGTGAAACGGACGTTACCATCCGTTTACGTATTCCTATATAAAAAGCGTGTGATTTCGCAAAGTCGACCTGATTTTTTCCCCTTTTAGACGATTTCCCCTTTTAGGCACGTTTTTTCATACAATATTTCCCCCAATCCCAAATTAGCAAAATATATATATATATATATATATTTTGCTAATTTGGGATTTAGGCGAAAAACCGTATGAAAAAACGCGACTGTTGGGAGAACTCGACCCTTAGGCGAAAAAATCATTTCGCCTTAACGTTTTACACACCGTTTTATATAGGAATGCATAACTCTATACGCAAGTCCGATTTACCACATAATGTTAATGCAATTACTTAGCTCCACACCAACTTACGTGCATGTATCCGTTAACACTAAGGACTAACGGGCCATTGAAATAATGCGCATATATATCTCACAACCAAAAGGGGAAATATAATCTTATGTATTTTATTGTTTTTTTCTTCGCCGGTTATATTGGCGGTATACCGATTTCGCCTAACAGGTCGATCTAGCGTTATATATATATATATATATATATATATATATATATATATATAAATATATATATATAAATGTATATATATAAATGTATATGTATGTATTTATATATATATATTTATATATATATATATATATATATATATATATATATATATATATATATATTATATATATATATAAGTGGAAGGTGAAATAGAAACAGTAGTACATTTGATCTGAGTTGATACCAATCCTAAGATAGAGCTTAGCCCTTATCATAGAAGGAGAGGTTGAAAGAAAACACCAGAGAGAAAAATTGAACCACACCGAGGGTTTGAAACTACCATCAGCTGCTTTCCGGGCAGTGTCTGTAATCACTAAGCTGGATTTATATATATATATATATATATATTTCTCTAATTCGGCACTTAGGGGGAAAGTTGTTGTTGAAAAGTCGACCTTAAGGGGAAAAAAATTTTCGGGTGAAATATAAGTTTTGCCTTAACGTTTCCACACACTTTTTCTATAGGAATACGTAAACTTACAAGGGCGCCCTCTTAGATTTACAAACTAGATGCCATTACTTCAAAGTTGTCAAATTTACGGACACCTAGCTGTTAACACGAACGGATGGCTGGCCATTGAAATAACGTTAATTACATGTTTAGACGTTAGGGCGAATTTATTTCTTATGTATTTTATTATCTTTTTTTTGCCCTATGTACAAGCAGATATAACAATTTCCCCTTAAGGTGGGAATTAGCATTATATATATACACATACATATATAAGTGGAAGGTGAAATAGAAACAGTAGTACATTCGATCTGAGTTGATACCAATCCTAAGATAGAGCATAGCCCTTATCATAGAAGGAGAGGTTGAAAGAAAACACCAGAGAGAAAAATTGAACCACACCGAGGGTTTGAAACTACCATCAGCTGCTTTCCGGGCAGTGTCTGTAATCACTAAGCTAATACGGCTCGTGATTTCCAGACGAGACAACAGGCTACAAGTACCCTGCATGACTCAATTTTCTCTCGATGTTACCATGGTATCCTGAAGCAGGAATGAACATATATATACACCACACACACATACACATATACTGTATCTTTGAAATCAACATTTCTCCAAGATAGCATACCATTAAGTTCCTGTCTTCAGTTTGGGTGTTTGAAACCAGAAAGTTCTCGGATATCAGACTGTGCTTTCAACTTTATTCAAGCGGTCCATATTGAAATCTTTTCACAATGGGTGTATTATTGACTAGTGGATAAACATATTGTAGCCAAGTACAATCACCTCCATTTGAATTAGAACTATCCCCTGGATATCTTAATTTACATATGAGTTTTGCAGTTATGTGAATAAGTATGTGTATGTACATATACATATATTTATATATAATGTGTTACTTCCTGTAGTGTTAACTTTGCATTTACAATTAACTGCTTGCTTTACCTTTGAAAAAGAAGTTTTTAAGATGAAATTGATGTTTCAAACTAATGGTAGAGTGTTTGCTTTAAAATCCTTTTCAAGTTTGCTATTGAGGGAAAACCTACATAATATTGATGTAGTTGATAAGGACAATGTAACTTATTATGCTCACAGTTTACAGATTATACTGGCTGATATGATGTGTACACATATTTTACACAATTAGTAATTCTGACGAAGTCAGTTCTTTCTTTTGAGTTAACTGTTTGTGTTTGAAAAACATGTGGACTTGGTAGTGAGTCATGCACAATTTACATAATACAGAGAATATAAAAGCATGTTCTGGTGACCAAATTTGACGTTTTTGTTTTTTAAAGAAAAAAACATGAAAATGGTTTGTATTCGGTAGTGAAATTCCCATCTCAATAACAGCACCTTGCATTTGGAAGTCAGATATTAATTTTGAAGAAATGCTATTTTTCAGCTTCAGCTTCTGCAATGGGAAATCTGTGATTTCAGTACCATGATACTGAATATTTCAAAGCTTAAAATTTGTTTGCTCATCATAATTGTGAAACAGTTTTACACTATATCTGCATAGAAAAAAATATATCTTCATATTCCAGCAATGTATTTCATAGTCAAACAAGGTATTCAGTTATATTCAGTTATTACAATAACAATAGGCAAATTGACCACACGTTATCATATTCTGTCATAGGCGTAGGAAGCTTTTCGAGACTGGGGGGGGGGGCTGAACCTTGTTTCAGATCGCTGTCCTGGGGGAGGGGTCTAAGGGAAGGGGGTGTCCCCCTCCCCTTTAGAAAATTTTTGGGTATTTGAAGGTCCTCAGATGCAATTTGGTGCAATATTTTGGACAAACTTTAAGGAAAATTACTGCAAAATTTTGACATTTCTTACAGAAGAGACAAATAAGGGGTTTTTGCCCTTGGATCTTCTTGGATCTTGGGGGTAGAAGCATACTTAGCCCCCCACATTTTTGACTGGGGGGCTAAGCCCCCAAGCCCCCCACATCAGATGCCCTTGTATTCTGTGACCTTGAGGAACTTCATTACAAAAGTAACCAATCTTCAAGGATATCTGATCATCTGAGTTATGAATGGAGTTTTGGTATGGGGTTTGGATGACATGCAATATATAAATTTTCTCTTTCATTCAAAACCCCTACAAAATGCCACTAAACAATACATTTAAGTGCAGAAAAGTAAACTGAAAGTCAACTGCAGGCAGTTCCATTGGAATCCAAAAGGGTGCCTGGATATAGGTGAAAAGGCATGTATAAGCACAGTTTTCAAAAGTGGACAGTTGTCATTTTCCATGTAAAGAGGTCATCAAATATTTGTTTTGCTCATGTCTACATACTAGTTAGTTTACAGAACATGTCACCTCTTTAAAGGGAAAGTGCAGTCACAGTAATCAGAATTAGTATGCCCTGTCACTCTAGTTCATGAATGGCCTATTTTGATCATGTGACAATGTTTTTGCTATTGATATCTGAAATTCAAGGAGAATTTCTCCTTACTTTACCCATTTTTGTTATAGTTATGTTGAAAACGTCTTCAGAGGTGCATGTAATACAGTAAGAGGAGATTTGCATGAGTTAGCTGATTTTTCAAAGCAAATTTTGGGGCGAGTGCCTGTTGCCTTCAAGTGATGAGGGTATACAGTATGTCTGGGGATAGCATAAATACCTGGGTGTTGTGTGAACCTTTGGTGATATCTTAGCAAGCCTGTCTTAATTGTGTTTTATGTCTGATGTGTTGCTTACATCTGGCAGACTGGATTGAACGAATGTCTACATCATGGCTTTGCAAACTCTCTCCCAGCTCTTGTTTACATACTGTGTGTAACATCAGGGTAAAAGATTCCACATGCATCCACATATCCCCATCTGCTTGGTTTGTATGCATGGTTACAGATTCTAGGATCATTTCAGTTGAGACTGTGCTAAGTCATACTACCATATTGCCAACCTTCTGCCCAGGATCTTTGTAAGCCTCGCCCTGCAAGGCCAAGTCAATTATTCCCCAGCATATAATTGTGACTGAACTTGAAGGTAAGATGTCTGGGATGGTTTGACAACCATAAACCATTGTTACTAAATTCAAGCATATAGTTATCCTTGCTTGGATCCATACTTTAAGCTGAAGATGCACATCTTACCCTTTCCCTTTCTCTTATTGTCACCCTCCTCTTTCCCTCACCCCTGAAAGTTTAAATTACCTCACGGAACACCATTAAAGATGTCAAACTTGGAATTATGTAAATGGCCCATATAGAGTAGAAGATCCCAGTATTGTTTTTGGTGGAGGTCAAAAGTCATTTGGGGTCATCAAGGTCAAGTGGTTGAAACCTTTTAAACAAGATACTTCAAGAAGGGTAATCTGGATGGATTTCATATATGGCATGTGGATGCCCTTTGTAGAGTGCTAGGTTGCTATTGTTTTTGGTTCCTTGCGTTAGCAAAAGGAACCTATGTAGTCAGCTTGGCGTGTGTGTGTATGTGTGTGTGTGTGTGTGTGTGTGTGTGACACTTGCTTCGGTACGCTGTATCTCAACAAGGGAAAGTTGGCCTAAACTGAAACTTGGTATATGGGTCTATTTCGCTCCTCCTTACCTCCTATTTACATATGTATACCATTATTGCCTGCAATAACCGTCTGGCAAACCTAATAACACCGCGGGATCCCCTCCCCACTGAGGGCGCCCTAGAACCTAGTTCTTTCTTCTCCATTTTGCCTTCTCCGTGTTAAACACCTTCCGACTATCGTCTGGTAAAACCTTCCAAGTTTTTCCTCCATCTGATTTTGGATCGTTCCAGTTCCTCTCTCCTTACCGTGGGAATTCATCTTTCACCATCCTCTACGAGAATCATGAGTATCCTTTCTTGTTTTAGCCGAAAATTCTTACTAGAATTTTCTCTGTATCTTAGCTGGAGGTTTTTGGCCTTTGCGCGATCCTCCCCTATACTTTTGTACAGGTGCCAGTCTCGCGGCGCCATTTTGTTTTTGCATCTCTCACCCAGGGCCCCCGTTTTCGGTCTCTGGGTTGACCTTCCCACCCCCTTTCCCCTCCCAACTGGTCTGTTTTTCTCCAGTTTATGAATTTTCTTAGTTTCGGCGTTTCTGTCCAGCAGCTTCATTTTGTATCTTTTTCAGGTTTGCTGCCTTGTTGTTTAGCTTCTTGCTACTGCGTCATTAAGTCCGTATTATTATCTGTTGTGCTAGCTTATCTGCACTTATCGCTGCTGCTAGTTTTGCATATGTGTTTTTCGCTATTTATTAGCTTTTAGCTGTCATCTTATGTTTTAGCTAGTTTTTGCTAGACTTACTATCATTTTATGTCGTATTTCATGTTACCTCCTCCCGGGCCTCGCCCGGCTGCCGTGGAATGGTAAGTCCTCGGCTTTCCGGCTTATCCGGCTTTGTTACCGAGGTCTATTCAGGTATTGTGTGGTCTTCGGACCGTGGCTGCAGAGGCTAGGTAAGTCCCTCGGCTTATCCGCTTTCATCATTTGTTCTTTTGCATGTGGACTTTTTCCTTATCGCTTTTGTACAGACTCTGATTCTTCCAAATGCAGCTCCTGCAAGAAATTTCGTCCGTTCGTGAATTGGGATTTCCATTCTCTGTGTCCTACCTGCCGTGATTGCTCTATAAAGACCGTCCATGCAACGTTTGCCGATCCTGGACGTCCAAAGAATGGGACTTACTCAGACAAAGAGCCGAGGAAAGAGGGAAATCTATTCCGAAGAGGAAAAAGGGTGCTTAGCAGTCCCAACCGACTAATTCTCCCTCTAAGAAATCCAAAAACCGTGGCTCAGGTTCCAGCAAAATTAATCCCGGCCCTAAGGATAAATCCGGTATAGGTTCTGCCCAGTCAGACCTCCCGGAAGTTCAGACGATTGAGTCCGGTATAGGCTCTGCTACGGCTTGCCTCCCGAGACTCCCCAGGAGCCGTTCTCAAGAGAATTCTAGTCCAGGCTTGACTCTAACTCCCGATACAAGAGATCTCAGGGATTCCAGAGATGCTAACTCCGGCTTGCCTACCGTCTCTATCCAGGGCAACGCTCCACTTGACACAGCTCTCCACTCCTCGGCTCCAACCGCCGTCACCGACCAACTCCAGAGAGCTCTTTTAGTCCGGGAACCCTCGGACGCCAACGCTCTGGTTCTCTCCTCGGACATGAATTCCAACATCACTAGAGATTTCGAGGGCTTTTCCGACCGAAGCCGCTCCAGGGATCGTTCGAGGTCCATGAAAAAGAGGAGAAGAAGACACTCTTCCTCTTCCTCCTCCTCCAGTCCATCCATGAGCCGCCACCATCGCAGGAGACACCGTCAGCCGGAACCTGCGTCCTTTCCTACCGAGGCCATCTCTCAGTTGCTGAACCTCCTCTCTCAGTCCGTTGAGCGGTTTTCACCTCAGGCCCCCGCTACGTCGTCCACGGCTATTTCGGGGCCCACTCAACCCCACAGACCCGACCGTTGAACCTCTGTCGGATGAGGAAAATGATTTCCCTGACGAAGCTAGATCTCTGGCCTCCCAAGAGGATTTCTTCCTGCACACCGAGGCTCGGGTAAATTCAGGAGAGTCGGATGACGACATCCCGCTCATGGGTACAAGCATTTCCAAGGAAGCTTTCGATAAAGCTGTGGAAGTTATCAGGAGACAACTGGGCTTTGATGCCTCTTCCCCTCCGGAACCGTCGTCTTCTAGAAAATCCCACCTGTCCCTCAATAAACCGGTGACTCCTCTCAGATCGTCTATGCCAGTTGACGCGGAGTGTTTTGATCGGTTCCAGGCCCAAGCCAAGGCTAAGAAGTGGCGTGCCTACCCCAAGAGACAGGCGTCCGACTTCCACATAGATGAGGAAGACTGGAAAGCCTTCTTTTCTTCCCCGTCTTTACCTGATGTTTGCCTCGACAAACTAAAGGCCTCCGGCGCCGTGGACCATAGGGGAAAATTTCGAACCTCGTCTACCAAGAAATCCTACCTTTCTCTTCAAGGAATTGATTTGGCAGCCAGAACTGGTATGAAGTTTGCTTCTTCGCTTCTTTTGATTGCTGAGGTGCTTTCCAAATCTTTCAGACAAACCGGAACTGAGGAAGTCTCCCGTAAGGACACAGGGGCCTTAGTCAATATCCTTGGACCAGTTGCCAGACTTTCTTATGATCAGTTCGCTAAAGTCGCCGTTAAGGCTTCTTCTGATAGACGGGAGCTGGTCCTCGACAGTATCCGCTGGCCTTCCGATGACATAAAACGCCGATTCATGGAACTTCCGCTCTCTGGTCCGGACCTTTTCGCTGGGAAATTTGAAGAACAGCTTCTCACCGAGATCAAAAGACGCAAGGACATCAGTAAGGCAGATTTCAACTTTCCCCGGAGCTCGTCCTCTTCTACTAGAACCAGAAGGTCTTCACCCAAACCGTCTTTCCTTCGCCCATCTAGACCGTCCGCCTTTCCGTCTAGACAGCAGTCTATCCAGGGCCGCTCTCGTGACAGACCGAGGATCCAAGCCCCCGGTAGGAACCATCCCAAGTCAACCTCTACCAACTTCAGCCGTTGGCTGTTGAGAGGCTCTTCCCGTGGTGGTTCTCGAGGCTTCGGACGTTCCCAGTCCAAACCCTAGGGAGGCCCACCCTACCGTTCCACTCCCGGCGGTAGGGGGGAGATTGTTGAAACATGCCAACAATTGGGAGACTTTGTCGCCGGACCCTTGGGTTCGGCGCATAGTTCAGACGAGTTACAAGATAGAATTCTTCAGGATCCCGCCTTCTTCGGGTCGCTTCAGGTCAACTCCGGTGCCCAGAGTTCGGGACCAACGTCTAGCTCTAGAGAAAGAAATCTCAGATCTTCTTCAGAAAGGTGCAGTGTACATCGTCAGAAAGAATTCTCAGGTCAAACTCCACCGGTCCTCCTTCTTCCTCACTCCCAAGAAACCCGACACCTGGAGACCAATCCTAAACCTGAAACCTCTAAACAAGCTGTACATCCGTTCAAAAAGGTTCAGAATGGAGACCCTCGCCATAATCCTCCCGTCTCTTCAACCCGGATCCTGGGCAACATCGATAGATCTAAAAGATGCCTACCTTCACATCCCCATCCATCCGTCCCATCACAGATATCTGGCGTTCCGGTACAAGGGGATAGATTACTGCTTTCGGGCGATGCCGTTCGGCCTCTCAACTGCCCCCAGAGTTTTTACACGAGTAACAAGAGTGATTCTGGCTTTCCTGCGAAAAAAGGGAATACACGTTTACGCCTATCTCGACGACTGGCTTCTCATCGCACGTTCGGCCAACGAAGCCTCCCACATCACAAGCTTCACCCTCTCGTTGTTAAGACATCTAGGCTGGGTGGTCAATGTGGAGAAATCGTCCTTCACTCCAAGTCAAAGGGTTACTTACCTAGGGGCAGTCCTGGACCTTCGCTCAGGCGTTGCTTACCCTACCCCAGAGAGAGTTCAGACATTAACGGACATGGCTACTCAGATGTCATCCTTCCAGTCAGCTCCAGCCAGACTCTGGCTCCGACTCTTGGGCCTCATGGCCAGTATGGTGGATGTTATCCCATATTGCAGATTGTTTATGAGGCCGGTCCAGATACATCTCCTACAGTACTTCGCCCCATCCGGCAGTCCTCTCTCGAAAGCTGTCCCATTGAATCCGGACGTCTTGAAACACCTTCACTGGTGGACTCTTCCACGCAATGTGGCCTCGGGGAGACTCTTCGTGGAAACTCGCCCCAAATCCACTATCATGACAGACGCCTCTTTGTCAGGCTGGGGAGCAGTATGGGAATCAGCCACGACCTCCGGCCTTTGGAACACCTCCCAGTCGAAACTCCACATCAACCTCTTGGAGATGGAGGCGGTCCTCCTAGCAGTCACCCACTGGAAACACCACCTCAAGGGGCACCAGCTTACAGTCCTGTGCGACAACTCGACCACAGTCTCTTACATCAATCGCCAAGGGGGAACGAAGTCCCACTCTCTTTGTCAAAAAACCTGGGACCTACTTCACCTATGCAGACTCCTCAACATTTCCATCAGGGCTCCACCTTGCAGGCCAGGAGAACGTGATGGCAGACGCCCTCTCCAGGGGAACCCTTCAGGAAACAGAATGGTCTCTGTCCCAGGCTTGGGCCAACCACATATTCAACATTTTCGACCGTCCGATGATAGACCTCTTCGCATCCCCGATCAATGCCAAGTTACCAACCTTCTGCACCAGGCTTTTCCATCCACAGGCGTGGGCTACCGATGCTCTAGCAATTTCCTGGGACAATCTCCACGCCTACGCATTCCCTCCGTGGTGCCTAATTCAAAGAGTTCTCCTGAAGCTCAGAGTCTCCAACACAACTCTACTTCTCGTAGCCCCTTACTGGCCGAACCAACCATGGTTCCCGATCCTTCTGGAGATGCTCATAGATCTTCCGTTCAAATTCCCAACCAGGGACAACCTACTCACTCAGAAAGGGGGCAAGATTTGGCACCAACGACTTCAACATCTTCATCTTGCAGCTTGGAAACTTTCATCCGACAACTCTCTAGTCAAGGCCTTTCACAAGAGGCTGCAGTCCTTGCCTCGGGGTCCAGAAGATCTTCCACCGTGTCGACTTACAATTCACGGCTCTCCAGATTCAGAACCTGGTGTTCCGAGAGAAATACTGATCCCATGGAGGCCTCATTAGAGTCCGTGGCCGATTTTCTACTCCACATTTTCAAGGAGGGTAAACAAGTGAGTACGGTTAAGAACTACCGGTCAGCTATTTCTTCTATCCACGAGGGCTTCCCTGACGGCTCAACCATTGGTTCGAACAATGCCATTAACCACCTTCTCAGGGGAATGTTCAATGAAAGACCTCCGCGCAAACGTCTTAGTCCTTCCTGGTCCATCAACGACGTCCTCAACTCCTTATCTACCTCTCCGTTTGAACCCATCCACAACACTTCACTCGAACTTCTGACTCACAAGACCCTCTTCTTACTGGCAGCAGCTTCGGCCAGGCGCCGTAGTGAACTCCACGCTCTAACAACTAAAAGAGGGTTCATCCGTTTCAGCCACAACGGAGTCTACCTGATTCCAGATCCCACCTTCCTGACTAAGAACGAGACAGCCTCATTCTCGCCTGGTGAGATCTACCTCCCAAACATCTCCTCTGCTTCCTCGATTAGGGAGGACAGAAAGATTTGTCCTGTCCGGGCTTTAAGATGGTACATTGAGAAGACTAAGAACATTAGATCCTCAGAGAGATTATTCCTCATTCCCAGATCTCCTTACAACCCGGCATCTAAAGAAACCCTCTCCAGATGGATTGTCAACCTTATAACTCCTCACATCGACAATGACGACCCAGTCCACGCACAACAGTTACGGGCTCATGCCACTTCTAAAGCATGGTTCAACGGGGTTAGTCTATCAGATATCCTCAAGGCCACAGCATGGAAAACCCCATCTACCTTTGTGTCATGCTATCTAACAGACGTCGTCTCTAACGAGGGTGCCTTCGCCAGATCAGTCTTGGGAATCTCGGATCAACATCGTAGTCCGGTCCTCCCACCATCTTGCCGGTGCTAGTCTGAATACATATGTAAATAGGAGGTAAGGAGGAGCGAAATAGACTCACCAAAACTCCCTGGTTTGGGAGTCTGTGAGCTCCGATACTTACCTCCTATTTACGTCCCGCCTCCCGCCCCTGGGACTCCGATGTTATCTAACCTCCTGACGGGCTCAACTTCCGGGACATCGCCTCTCGCTCCAGGCTCTCTCTCTATTTGATGGTGCCTTTTCGGTCAACTCCTCGAGATACTTACCAGTCCTTCTCTCTCAACCATGACTCTCCTCGGGGACGACTTCGCTACTCGGGCCTACCAAGACCTTCAGCTTCCCACCGAATCCTGATGAGTCCTATTGATTCCTAATGAGACCTAGTGAAGCCTATTGAGACCTATTGAAGCCTATCCAGTCCTTCCATCGATTATGACGAATCTAGGAGTCCGACGTCCTTCTTCAGGGGTCGAATTTAAGCCCATGGTACAGTCCGAACATAGACTCCGAACATAGACGTTGGACCTCTCACCGCCTACTTCTTATCAAGAGTGTCTTCTTCAGCCTCCAGACCCTCTCCGGACACGTCAGCCAGGCCTCTGTCAGACACCAAGACTCTACTATAGGTGAGATAGGGCGTTCTCGCCCCTTCGTTTTGTTTCTTGTGTGTATGGGGATCCTTTTGGGGGGTTGGGTCCTTCGTTCCGAGTTTTCTGACTCGGAGCTGACTCGGAGCGGCAAAATGCAGAAGGAAGAACTAGGTTCTAGGGCGCCCTCAGTGGGTAGGGGATCCCGCGGTGTTATTAGGTTTGCCAGACGGTTATTGCAGGCAATAATGGTATACATATGTAAATAGGAGGTAAGTATCGGAGCTCATAGACTCCCAAACCAGGGAGTTTTGGTGAATCTGTCATAGTGAGAAGGTGTGCCCTATTGTTTTTGGTGGAGGTCAAAGGTCATGTGAGGTCACCAGGGGTCAAAGACCGAAAACCTTGTTTGCACGATATCTCAAAGTAGGAAGCTTGGATAAATTTCATACTTGGTATGTGGATGCATTATGGTGAGAAGATGAATGCTGTAGCTTTTGGTGGAGGTCAAAGGTCATCTGGGGTCACCGGGGGTCAGACGCTGAAAACTTGTTGTTAGCAAAGTATCTCAAGGTAGGAAGCTTGGATAGATTTGATACTTGGTTTGTGGATGACTTATGGTGAGAAGGTAACTTCTGTCATTTTTGGTGGAGGTCAAAGGACATTTGGGGTCACTGAGAGTCAAATACTGAAAACTTTGTTAACACAATATCTCAAAGAAAGAATCTTGGATAGATTTCATACTTGGTATATAGATCCACCATAGTGAGAAGCTGTGCCATACAGTTTTTGGTGGAGGTCAAAGGTCATCTGGGGTCACCAAGGGTCAAAAACTGATAACCTTGTTGTTAGCACAATATCTCAAGGTAGGAAGCTTGGATTAATTTTATACTTAATATGTGGATGCCTTATGGTGGGGAAAATATTTTGTTTGGTGGAGACCAAATGTCATCTGGGGTCACTTGGAGGTCAAATTCTGCAGACCTTTTTAACTCTATATCTCAGTGTAGGAAGCTTGAATAGATTTATGCTTTGAGGTGTTGCATTAAATCCAGCAGAAAACCCATGAGTTTTGTTGGGTGTCAGAGGTGAAATCACCAGATGCGCCAAAAAGCAAATTCCCAACAATTCCTAAAGTCAAATATAAGCACAAAACTGTATCATTCCAGCACGTTAAGATCACATTCACCCAATGACTGAAAGATGTGGGACATCTTTCAGAGATGCCAAGTATCTCAATTTTAGTTGAAATTATAGTATTACGATTTTAATCCATAATTATGAAAATGCATCAAATACCCTTTTTAATATTGCAGAAGATTCTCTGCCCACAAAGCAGAGGACTTGTGAAAGTTCACTAGACAGACATTTGTCCTTAGATTAGGACATGTGAGCTTGCAGAAATTGGAAATTGGAATTGATTAATTAAATATGCTACTACGGGTTGTTAGTTTTATAAAGAGAACTAAGTTACTGATCATTTGGATCAGATACCATTGAGCGTGCATGAATTGTGATTGCTTAATTGAATAAAACAAATTGTAACTGTATACTGTCTGTGTTGATAGCCCTTGAAGTGCCTGTATTTCTTCAGAGCAATTTATTTATGCTTGAATGTGTTAACACAAGATGTGCATTGTCTACAGAGCAGATTTTGTGCATCTACAGAAATACTGGTTCATTCAGTAGTTGGCTCAGTTTCATTACATTCAGCAAGGAACCACAGTGCCCATTGGGCTCTTGTTTATTTATGTAGTTCAAACATCATTCAGGGTCAATGGAGATCAAACTGAGAACTTTCAAGTTTGGAAACACTGTATCTCAAGAAGAGTATAACCATGAGAGATCTCTGCTTGGGGATGTCACTATTCCAATGATTTTTGATGCAGGTGAAAGGTCATGAGAGGTCAACAGTCCAAACTGTGAACACATTGCAAATATGCTATCTCAAGGTAAGAAGCCCATTTGAATCTCATACGTTGCATATTGGTGCCCATTATTGAATACATGATCTCTGTAATATTTGGTTGAGGTCAAAGGTCATTTGAGGTCACCAGAGGTCAAACTCAGGGGTGTGAAATCTCCGCCTTTTAGCGGAAATCCGCTTTTTTCATTTTCTCTCCCGATCTCATTTTCCGCCTTTTTGAAAAATCGGACAGAAGTACTGTGTATCGAAACTCAAGATTTCCGCCAATGGTAAAAGCGATACCAGAACGGAGGTCTTTCCTACTGTGCTGTATATACTGCACTACTTCAGTATTGTATGCAAAGTGCTTGTATGGGAGTTCATATAGCTAGCTGGGCTTGACATTAAAACCCTAAAAATCTTGATCAGGAAATTTGATCTTAGCAGTCTTAGATGGCTGCAAAAATATAGCCACGAGAGCTTTTGGAATCCGTGAATATACATTCGCAAAACTTTTTCTCCACAGGTGCGAGATTTTAGTCCCAAAAGTCATGGTTTGATCATGAAAGCGAGCTACAACTTTCTCCATACACTGTGAGCTGTAGACAGTATGTCTCAATTACATAGACCAGCAAAATCAAGATCGATCGTCTAAAGAATCCAAAATATCCCATTTGGTCAAGAACCTCCAAATTATGTAAATGACATGTGTAAAAGACCCTTAAAGAACAATCTGAAGTGTATTTGCAAATTTCTATGTTAAGGTTTTCCTATACGGGGCAACTTTCTCCAGAGGGGAATGGCATGTTTCCCATTGCCTAACATGTCACGTATATGTACACATTACAACCTAACCAACACATGCAATTACGTTTGATCTACTGTACAAGTTATAGGCGGCCTCCAAGAGCTACATGGCCTAGTATTATGTTTCAATAATATTCGTTGCAAGTTGCTTAAATTGTCGTATTTGTTCACAAAGGTTGTGTTATGCATGGTTAGTGGCTTTTATGGATAGGATGACATCATTATTTGTCTAAGTTTCTTTTATTTATTACATTTGGCTGTATTAGCCATATATACCACTGTTACGATGAAGCATACAACAGTTCAAGGCTTGCTCCATAGACACATGCTGGAGCAAATGTTACTAAAACTTGGGCACAAAGGTGAACCTATAACAGGTTATCTGTGGTGATCTGGGATTTGGGGTCAAATGGGGATTTGGGACATTTTATGAAAATAAGTTTAAAAGACTATGTTGACAGTGTTGGGGTGCTTATTGTGATATTTAGTAACTTAGTAACTTCTTGGGCAGGTGTTTAGAAATTGGAGGTCAATGGTCATCTAATGGTCATTTTGGCCCATATTAACAATTAAGTTGGATCATATGATAATTTATTTTCTGGCAAAAAATGATAATTTCTTTTGTACAAAGAAAACTGGTGCAAAATATTCAGGAAATATCACTCTCATTGTTCCATATTTCAAAAAAATTTCCGTGGAGCTCTGCCCTTTACCTTCTGGGAGCTCCCACCCTGGACTTTCGGGAAGGCCTTGTGCAAGCTATGCTTCGGTAGATAAGCTTCAGCTATTTTCCTCTTTTTTTGAAGAACCTCACTCACACCCCTGTCAAACTGTGAAAACTGTGTAACATAATATCTCAATAAGGAAATGATTTATGAACCTCATAGCATGAGGATGCTCATTATTAAGTAAACAGTAAGTCAAATTTGGAGTTAAAAAGGCCATTTGAAGTCACCTTATGTCAAGCTGTGAAAATTTTGGTCTAATTATTTAGTCAAGCATGAAAAATGTTTGGATCCTACTTTTAGTCTGGAATGCTCAAACTTGACAGTGAGAAGGTGATTTTCAGCTATGTGAATGTGACAGCAATATTTTGGTGTCCCATGAATCTTAAATAATTTTTACCAAAATATTACAGTAATTTATAACTTCACAAAATGAAGCTGTGTGAATTTGAAATTGTAGTACTAAAATTGTATGTTTCAGTGGCAAGGAATCTTTAAGCCTTTTGGCTTTCTGGTTTTACAAACAGTAGGCTATTGCTCAAGTTTTGATTGCAGTTTTATTGATCTTCAGTATAATTTGGTTGTATGTGGCCCTGAATTATATAACATCTAGCATGCAATTGTCTCTTTGGATCTAAAAATAGCATTAAGTGTGAGCTGAGCTCTATTCAGTTATGCTTTCCCTGCTGGCATAAATACATTTTGACAAGGCCATGATGATGGGGCAATTGTTTACGCTGGTTGTTAAAGCCCTGGTTAAATGTTTTGATGTCACTAAAATTTGGTTTTGAATTGAAAAGGTAGTTCAACAACAGTATAACCTTTGGAGTAAAAACAAAACATAATTTATGTGCTGAAAGCTGGGGCTTCTACTGCTGGACAAGTAGAGTATGCATGTTAACACAAAGTCAGTATATAATCAGACAGTTCCTACAGTACCTTAAGAATGACTATAACAGGCTTTGAGCTTTTTCCACAAATCTGCGAATTTCTGCTTTTTTTTAGTTTCTGTTTCGTAAATTTATTGAAACTTTTGTAATAGTATAAAAAGGCAGAAAAATGCGGACATTTCTATGAAACTTACCAGTGAATCAAGGGAATGCAATTAGTATTATAAGTAGGCCCATTAACGTGCAAAAGTAAGCCCATTAAACACGGGAGATTACAGATACTCTAGTGCTCATATGTGTGTAGATTTCAAAGAAACATGACTTCTTATGTTAGAAGTACTCAGAACTTTATCTGTGCAATACAAATTTTCAGTTACTCATTATAGGTCTGCATTTAACAATTCACTTTGCAGACATATACTTACATCTAATAATTATGTATTCATCTGGAGTGAAGCTAGGCATTTGGAGATCATTTTAACACTGCACACCCATTTGTAACTGGAAGTTGGTCCTCTGACCCGCTGACCCATCCCCATTCATTATGTTGGGTGAGAAATTTTAGGCCTCCCAAATTTTGGGAGTTTCCTGCCACCTACAGCTTTTCTGACTGCCTACAATTGAAGTATCATATCTTTAAGACTGTGTGCTGTAGCCATTATTAGTAATCCAGATTTTTGGAGATTCCTTCCCATCCCTACAATGCAGTTGGCTCCTTAATCTAAATTGTCCCTCATTACCCACCATATATCTTCTACCTACATGTAATAAGTGTAAAGTGCCTGGCAGAAGTTGATAGCACAGTGGGCAGAGGTGCCCCATCTACAGGTGGGTGGTGCCCTAGCAGCTCCCTCATGGTGATCTTCATTTGCATGATGCAGTAGTTTAAAGACATATCAAGCATTGGTTTTCAGTAGTAAGGTATCTTATTTGGCTCTAGTGTACAGTAGGTAGTAATATTTAGCATAAACTGTACCCATACAGGTTTTTTTTAATTGAACCTTTCACTGACTATGATGTATATAGCTGCGCCATGGCAAAACCTGGTGGAACAGTTATTTAGATACGCTGACATACTGTACAGGGAACTGTTGTAGGTGATGCAGCCTTAGTGGTGGTGTACATGAAGGAATGCTTATGGTAGTCAATTGTCATCACCATGTACATAAATAAGGGGAACACATCTGGATCAGGAACTATAAATGCCAGATTCATGCACCTGGATGCAATCTCCAACCCGTTTGCCTATGTTCTGTAAAATTCATGTAGTATTTGTCTTAATGATGGAGATGTTACCATGAAAATGTTCTGTGTGGTTGATATCTGCCATTCAATACTGGAATCACCCTGACATGAAGTTTTACCTTGTGGTATTCATCTGGGAATTTTTTGTTGATTCGTCTGTGGGGTCATATCACTCACCCCTGAATGGTACACATTTTATATGACTGCTGCATGCCAGTAAAGAGTCAGTTTTGTTTTAGTATTTCATAAAAACAAAACAAAAATTTGTATCTTTCAGAACATTAGAAAAACGAGTTTATGCATTTTTGTGATAATATTGAAAACTGCTCAATGGCTGCATTTCAATGGTGCATGCAGCTATATGAATCCCAGCCAGGAGTGGTGAATCGAAAGTGGATTTGAGAAAGCCACTCAAACCAAATATGTAACATGAATTGGAAATCTAGAATGCATGGAAATCACATTTTAGAATTTGCACATATCCTGTGTAAGTTGGTGGTCTGCCTGATTGATAAACTGCCTACCTCCAGTGTGTTGGGTTATTGCTTAGTAAGAAAATTTTGGCAAAGAGCTTGTCACATTGCTCAAATTGCACACCTTGTTAGTTTAATATAAATTACCATTGGTAGCCTTGTGAAATATTTTGGCAACCCTACAAAAGGTCATAACTCCTTATTTGAACTAGAAATCCTGAACTTGCAGGCAAGTACATCGAAGCCCATGACTGTTGAAACTGTTGGTAGAGAAATACCAACAACATCACACAGCAAACAGATTTTAGCCATACAGTACGTAGCTCTACTGACAAAAGCTGCAATTATACCGTATGACTAGTCTACATTGCATTCCTAACGTTAGGACTGTAAGCAAAATGCAAATCTCTTCCTTAATGCTCCACCTAGTTCCTTGTAACTTTATGAGGTTGATGGCTCCAGTGAGACTAGTCCAGGCCGCCTAATGAAAGGCCCCAGGCGGACGTACCCGATCTGCCGCAGCTTATGATTCACTTTGAATCGTAGTAGCCCCCGAAGCCAGCCCGACAGATTCAGGATTGTATGTTTGTCTCAAACTTTTTGAGTGAAGAAAGATTGGTGTTCTTGTTTTTGGTGATTTGTCCGGAGTCGAAAATGCACATGAACTGAACAGTTTACAGTATAGGCCTAGGCAATACACAATTAGTAGGCTAGGCTACTACTTCTACGCTGTAGTACTCGTAGCATGGTGGGACCGGAATTCGGTCACCTTCACAAAGGCGCGATGCTGTACAATTGGTATGGAGTGAACGAATTCCGGACCCTGCCGAATTGCGGTCCCTTTAGTATACCATGGATGATTATATCATTATAGTGTACCATTAACTTGGAGAAACTACGAAGCACTCCCAACTGTTTGCGAGCCACAGATGGTTTGTTTACTATAAGCCTAACGTTAAAAGTTACATTAGCGCTCTTATTACTCCAACGGGGCAAAAAACGGACGCTATCGTTACTGTAACAAAGCAAACTAACACGAAGTTAAAAAAAAACGAAACCTAAAATTACCTTTGGCTAATGTTATTGGCTGTAGATTGGGCTATACTTACTAGGTAGGACAGGACACATGTACATATCTTGTTTGTATGTTGCCAGGTACACATACGGTATACACACCGCGTTGCACTTGCACGTAGCGCGCCTTGCCTGGGCACGTCACGTACATGTATAGACAACTTCTGTTGCATGTTACATGTGTAAGTTTTACGTATATGTATCCGTCGTACACTTGGTAAACGTTAATATGTTTCCAACGGAAATAGGGACTAGAAAAATGCACTTCTTAGTTGATCGTTGATGTTTAAAAGTATTGAAAACATGTTTGAATATTATTTTACGATCATTATAATTATTAATCACTCGATCATATTAAATTACACAATCTATTAAGTATTTTCGGTTAGATGGTTGGAATTTAGTAAGCAGCATGCGTTTCGTATGCGTACCTGTTCCTATGCCGATACGTTCATGTTGAACGTGTATTCTTCATGACAGATGGATTTTGAAAAAATTGCCATAGGCCTACGTGTATACTGTACTTCATGACGGATGGATTTTGAAAAATTTGCCATACGAGTATACGTTAGACGGATGGATTTTGAAAAATTTGCCATTTCGCGTGCGTAGCTGTTTGCTGTGCCAATACGTTAATGTTGAACTTGTGTGCACGAGAAAGTATACCGAGCCGGATAAGCAGTCGAAAAAGTCGTGTCCCCGAAAGCAATCCCTACAATCGAAGCTGTGGGCTTCGATTAATAATAACAGGGCTGCTGAATGTGGTAAGATAGACCATGATGTATCTAAAAGGCAATAGGCCGTTATAACCCAACATTGATTTGAAAAATCAGCAAGTGCTTGAAATCTCCTCTTATGTGCCTTACAAGTACCGCTGTGAACTTTAATAACCAGTTACAAGCAGAAGGTAAAGCAAGGAGTTATTTTCCATGAATTTAACAGTTTAGTACAAAAAATATTGTCACATGATCAAAAAAGCATCCATGAATTAGGATGACGGGGTATACTTATTCTGATTGGGGTGACTGCATTTTTCTTTAAAGTTGTGCGAACAGATAAAAGGGCATATAAGTACAAAAAGAGTATTACGTAACCAAGTAAGGCTAGCATCCACTACCTAGCACTATGCTGAACCAAACAAGCACAAAGGGCAAGCATAATCATAACAAGTTAATTTAAATTGAGATTAATCCTTATTGAATAGAGTGGAATTTGTAAATGCTCCCTTATAGGGAAAATGCAGTCACCCCAATCAGAGTTAGTATGCCCCATCACTCTAGTTCATGAGTGGCCTATTTTAATCATGTGACAATGTTTTTGTTAGTGAACTGTGAAATTCAAGAAGAATTTCTCCTTGCTTTACCTGTTGTTTGTAATAGTTATGTTCAAAATGTCTTCAGAGGTGCTTGTAAATTGTAATGCAATAAGAGGAGATTTGCAAGAGTTTGCTGATTTTTCAAAGCAGATTTTGGGGCGACTGCCTATTGCCTTTAAGTAAGTTGTAAATAAATCTATCAGGTTCAGTAGTAAGGTGGAATTGGATTGTCTTTAATCCGTGATTTGAATTGCTTGGTGCATCAAAGCAGGTACCTGTAGTTCTTGTAGAGAAAGCATAGAAGGCCCAGTTGTTCTTATGAAAATAAATGTGGAGCAACTGCATACAGTGTTTGACCTTTTAAGGTATGATGACATGCAGCAGTAAAGAGCTGTTTTTACTCTGCAGTTACAGAAGAAAATTCCTGCATAAAATATCCAATGGAATTACTGACATGGCTCTTTTACTGTTTCAAGATAAACCTCTTCAAAAGTTGGAGGGTTTCCAAAGTAACTCCCAGCCTATGCACAAACAGTGTTGAGTGTTGCATCATGGAAGCACTGTGCTTCTTTAACCAGTACTTCCTTGGTTGCCTGACTGTGTTTGTAGTCCTTTTCTGAATCCATTTTGACATATAATTATTACCCACCAGAGAATTGAAGTTTGGTAAATAATATTAATAGACAAGTTTCAATATGAATCCTACGGGACATTTTTATGCCACTACATGAAGGATGAAAACAAAGGGGAGCATTAGGCATATTTAATGAGTCCCTCCTTTCATGTCACAAATTTGCATATTTATGTCATGTTTATCCATGATATAAGTATACAATAGAGATAACCCTGTAAGAAAATTGTCAATATTTGATGCATTTAGGTTCTAATTGTGGGTATTTTCATCATTTTTTATGGCTTCTATGTTAAGGTCCAATTATGTCATTTGAATATCACCAGACCCTAGCTCACATGTGCATACTACACTATAGACTTGACATTCTTGTAAAATTGATTTTATATGGTGTGATTTTGGATTGATGAACACTAAAAATTATTTTGCCTTAGGACAAGAAGTTCTGAAACAAATCACCGGTTATTTTGGCTCTAATGCAGCCATGTCAGACCTGTCAACCGTTCCGATTTAATCGGAACCGTTCCGATTTTTGAGTCCGTACATAGCAAAAAATCGGAACGTTCCGATTTCTAGCACCCACCCCAAAATAGTACAAGAAATCCTTGCAACATATTTATTTAAAACGCATGTCACGCACCTCATTAATGATTCGTGGATCGAACTTGTATGGGCTTTACGTGTACATATATGTAAACACTATGACCAAGACTTCAGCATTATGTATGCGACATCCGGCGTGCGCGCTAAAATGTCTCAGGATATGTGCACACTGACAGTACATATCCGTAACGATCGTTGTAGTTTATGCTTTACAAAGCACCACAGCTGCGCCTACGGACCGACCGCGAAGTTCGTGTGGCACCTGCGGTGGTACGTACGTATACGGTACGTATATACGCAATACAGGAGCTTTTTACGTACGTAGAAACGGGCACAAAGAAACAAAGTAAAACTTAAACCTGACCGGACAAAAACATAACTCTGAACTATTTACAGAAATCTGTACATTGCGCTAGCAAACAAAATGTCTGTGCTAACTATGTACAAAACCACCCCAAACCCAAGCCAATCACGTAGGACTATTTGCAATTTCAATATTTACAATATTTACAAATTAACTATCACCCGGCCCGCCCGCACTGAAACAAGTGGACCCCAACACCTGCCGAACGTCGACCTTGGCAAACGGACGAAGTCGGCCTCCACCCTCAGTTTAATCTCCGTCCTCACCGACGCCGGGACGACGTCCGCAGGCTTCCCCTCTCCCCTAAACACAATATTACACCGGTCTTTCCACAAGGCCAGCTTTATGGAGGCCAAAACAAAGGTAAGTATCCCGCGAACACTTGTATTGCATGGTGGGGGTGACAGACCATACAAAGCGTAGTCCTGGCTGACCGCCCAGGTGTTACAAAACGTGAGGCGATCAGCCAGAGCTGGAAACCACTCCCAGAGGAGGGCCACAAAGCCACACTGCCAAAACACATGGGGCACACTCTCCCACCCTGTGCATCCAGTGCGGGGGCAAATGCCATCTCCAAGACGCCACCGAAGGCGCTTGAGATTCGTTACGATGGCGTCGTGTGCGATGTGCCACAGCAGGTCACGCCGGCGGTGATCGAGTGTCCTGCTGTGGACGACACGCCACACTTCCGGCCCTGACGCATAGTCGTTGGGGTGGACCTGACCAACCAAGTCATCAAAAATGGCCCGGTACTGGTCCCCTGCACTGGACTGCAAAACGTCCCCTACAGTTGACATAATACGTAGTGTCTCCCTCATCTGACAGTATGCCTTCGTTGGTCTCCAACTGTGAGGTACACTGTTGCTAAACAGGGTAGGAAAGAACCAACGCAATACATAGTGCATGTTTGTTTGATAACCAGTCCCAGTGGGACTAACCGCAATGCTGTTGTTTGAGATTAAGAAGGATGAAAAAGAATATTTGAAGATTGAGCAAAGTACTTATGACAGTGTTCAATTTTGAACGGAAGACCAGCAACGAAGTTTTTGAGTATTAAACTTTGGGACAGTAAGCTGCGAGCCTGCAGGCGTTTTTCGGTACCGTAGTTCGCCGTATCATACTAACGGTAACGTAGCGAAAGTGCGGCATAGCCAAATAGCACATGTGTGCAGTCTAGCCTAGGCCTGAACTTAACGGTTACGTTGAGGTCTAACTTTTGAACTACGAAAGTCGCGGAGATTATGAAATAGGTGGGAATTTTTTATGATTTTCTTTCTGAATACATTGCATAAACCCCGCCAAGAATCGTTCACACAAGCCAAGGCCTAAACGAAGTTTGTGTTAGGCTAAGTGTGTAACATGACTAACATTACCATGCAGCCTAGCCTGCCCAGCCTAACAAACAGTAACAAGTAACATGATCGGAAAGTTTTATTTTGTGCACTTATAATGCAAAAAGGGATGTAATCAGCACTGCCGGGAACTAGTTCAAAGTTCAATTTGCTTGCATTATAGACTAACAAAACCTTAGACTTATCACTGTGATGGGGTGTGTTGATTTTTGCATTTTTGTCTAGGCTACAATTCCAGCAGACATAGGCCTACCAATCATCCAAATTTTTAAAATACAGCCTAAAAAAATTCGTTATTTTGCCTTTTTAAAAATTTGATACATACTCCTTAAATATTCCACCATTTTAAGAGTATTTAAACTTCAAAAAATTTCCAAAGGGGAGGGGGTGCTCCTTAGACCCCACCCCCAGGCCGGCGGATTCTCCAAAATTGCGCCGCTGTGTTCCTACTTCCAGTTTTGAAATGTTGGCAGGTCTGCCATGTAGTATTAACTGCATGGTGGAAGAGACGGGCCTTGCACTCATTGCTGGCTTCATTGTACAGTATCATATTGAAGGCTTCATTGTACAGTACTATCGTATTGAATCTGAGGGAAACCATGGTAGCCACCCATGCTTGTAGAGGACTGCTTTTGAACCTCTAAGCAGCATCTGTGGGATAAAGTCATTATAGCATTGTAGGAGTATGAGACAGGCAATGCCCCCCCCCCCTCCATATTTTTCAACAACCCCAAAATTCTGGCAGTCTGTGGAATTTGGGCACAGTAAAAGGTTAAAAACTTGTGGCCCCCTCCCCCAAATCCAAACGGTGATGTATGCATATGGATACTGTAGCATTCATAAATACAGTGGCCACATATGGCCTAAAAGTTTAATGAACTGAAAGTGTGGACAGAAGCATGCAGGTGTAATAGTAAAAGGCTGCATACTGTACAAGTAATATCTCCTAGTGCTATTAGCTTTGTTTGTGTCGTGTGCAGTCCTCAGACCAGATACTCCACTGACACCTGACATATGAGCAACCATATTTTCACTGGTATACAAAATGGCCATATGAATGTATAAACAGTATCCATAGCTTCATATATGAAAATAAAACTTTGACAGTAAGATGATGCACCTGTGGAAATGCTGTGTCATCTCAGTTTACGTACAAGCACATATTTAAACAGATAGAGAGCGCTATCTTATGTTCTTTGCAACAGACGTTTCTCAGCATACAAAGTGATGGTACTGTACTTTTGTAATAGAATCTTGCAATGAGGCATCACTCTTGAGCATTCACTATTATTCACTTTTGAATAAAAATTTGAGGGTAGTTGGATGCACCTATGATTCACCAAGTTAAAAAGTATTGTAGATTTCAAAATTCTTTAAATTTAAGTATGTGGAATTGTTAAATGTTTAGCTCATACCAGCAAAGCATACAGTACTTCATCTGCCACGAAGGGCAATATTTTGAGCTGTTATGCAGTTTTATTGACTTTCTTTATAGTTTGGCAAATACTTAGCGTGATCAGTCTAAAATAGTCTCTAACATGAAGGCCACTACACAGGCTAACTCTGGCTCTGATGCCATGACCACATCACCTAAAATCCCCACTTGTTTAATACCCTAATCTGTCACTTAAATTTGTTCAAATGTCTCAGCTTTATAGCTGTGCATGCACAAAATTAATGTTGGAATGTGGGGTAGATGGAAGATACGTTCTTTACACAGTGGGTAAACATGGAAAAGTTGTGTTGGTAGCATAACATTTTTGCTCTGAGAAGTGAGTATGGCAGACCGTTTGCCCCTCTTTTGTAGTCTGTACCAAATATTTATTCAATCAAGTAATCAAGTGTAGCAAGTATTGATCTTTGTTTCATATCATCTTCAGTGGCTTTGATCTTTACTTGCCTGCAAGTACAAACTGTCTAGTCTATCTCTCTCCTCATCACCTATTATTTACATGTAGAATACTTTGGAATAGCAGACACTTTTAAATCCTCCAAAAGAAGGTGAAAACTCTCAGAAAGCCAGACAGTACGTGGCAAAAAATGCATCTTGCTTGAAGCAGGGCAAGATGAAGAGAGGAAGAGTGGCCTTGCCATGTCAACCTCTAGTTGTGGGAGTGCGCCATCCTGGTGCTAATGATTTATGCCAGATGGTACTTGCAGGCACGTTGGGGAACTACATATGTAAATAGGAAGTGAGTATCGGAGTGCAAAGACTCCGAAACCAGGTAAGTTTTGTAGTTTGTTTTGGTGTGGTTTTCCCCCATCAAGTCTGTCCTATATGTGTGCTACAGTCCCCTTTCCTTGTTGAGATTGGACCCTTGGAGGCATATGAAATGTTTTTCTCTCTGCAGGTGTTTTAATATGGCCGAGGACAGTTGTCCCACCCTTTCAGTACCCCACACTGCTCTAGTTGATTAAGTGTATAATTGCATGGATTAACTGATGTAGGGATTATAAAGTTTTCACCTTCCCATTAAATGTTCTGTACAAAATTAAAATGCTTAATGAAATCCCTGCAGTCCAGTACATATTTCAGCCATTATGTCATATAGTAAGTGATACTGCCTGCAGTCAGGTAGGTATATGCCAGCCATACATGATACTGCCAACAAATATAATTAACATATGTACTGAGTGTGAATTTTATCTTTTGCTTAAAACTGTACCACAATATACTGTTTGTACTGATACTTGAAAGTAGGTCAATTGAAACCCTGTAAATGATAAAATCAAATTAACCTGTTTGTTTTTTAAATAGTTCTGAATGGCTAAATGAGTAGACTGAATTAAGTTACATTAAAGGCAGTATGCAGTTGCCCTAAAATTTGCTTTGAAAAATCAGCATATTCTTGCAAATATCCTCTTACTGCATTACAAGCACCCTGAAGATGTTTTGAACATAACTATTACAAACAGTAGGTATTAAAGCAAGGAGAAATTCTCCTTGAATTTCACAATTCACTAACAAAAACATTATCACATGATCAAAATAGGCCATTCAAGAACTAGAGCTGGGGTGGGGAACCTCCGACCCGCGGGTTGACACAGCTAATAATGCAGGCATGGTGTACTCCACCAAAAAACTGTAAAAGAAGAAAATTTAAAACATATTCCAGGGATCCAAATAAGCCTTCAAACTTTGGGGGCCAGCCAGGCCCCCAGCTCATGGAATCTAGGGGCCAAATGAGAAATAAAGGGGACCAAAGCTAACAAATAAAAAAGGACTGTTAAAGTGTACGGGTGCTTTTTACGTGCTTGAAAACTTGTGTAGTTTGGGTGTAATTAGTAAGTTGAGGCTGAAACTAGCCTGAAACCAATCTGTCCACACCCTCTGAGATCAGTACTAGCCTGATGAAATCAAAAAAAAAAAAAATCATTCATAGTGCAGTCAATGATCTAGGCCTACAGTCTGAGTCTGTACGTAACAGTAGCAGAGACCAGCTGAAGCCATCTTGCAATATTGGAACTGTACGCTACTGCATTGCATATTTGATAGATTTTTGACTGTATACCTATGTGTATGGCTTTTGCTGTACCAATAGTTTACTACTTTCACCGAGTTCTGTAATAGTTAAATATCCCGTAAATAGTTCACATACTTCCAAAAATTGAAAGGCTTTGAAATTGTGTGTGATGTACTATACGGTGTGCTGTACGTGAAAAAAATTCATGCAAGTGTACCAAGAGTATAATTCCACCCTTTCCTTTTTACGTCGATCATTGAAGAATGTACATCCCACCATTGCATAGTCTCTTGCATGTATTGCATAGCATTTGCACTATAGGGATGGCATACTTGATCGTACTGTTTCCAGCACAGGTCAGTGTATTACAGTACAGTGCAAATTAAGCGGTGCAAATGCCACACTGTAGGTATGGCGGTTGAAAAGGAGATTGTTGTCAGGTAACGTTGTGAGACTCCACCTACATTACTCATGACTGATGTTGGTTTATGCCTGCGTGAGTGATGTTCGGTGTCGTGACAAAACAGACTATTTATGAGCAATGTGAAGTGATTCCAGAAATAATGCGTGTTTGGCAGGTTTTTATTGACTGTTAGTATATAAAATACACAGGCCGTGCGAGATATAAGATTGTGAAGGTGAATGGAGAAGTTCATGTGCAGGCTTTACGATTAGACTTGTAATATTTAGGACCCAACCAGCTTCTGTGTAGAAGCTACGGGCCCGAGCAAATTTCTAGGAGCATCAGGCCCACTCGTCCCCCGTTATTTCGAGCCCTGGGTGTGTTGAAATTAACAGTGGTTTTGTTCTTCTTTCAGGATCCCAAGGACCTTTTCATTGATGTATTTATTCAGACACAGCGCCTAGACCATCTGACCACTGTCCTGGGCCTGCACCCTCGTTATTTGAAGGCGTTTCAGCAAACACAAGATTTCATGATGAAGAAGGATGGGCCTCTTCCATTCGAATACAGGCATTACATTGCAATAATGGTAATTAAAGCTTGGGTCCTGTCTACCAGATTCATAAAACCTGTCAACTTTCAAAAAAGTTAACAGACCAGGTCACATGTTGGGACATGGAATTAAACTTGAAAATTGATTCACTTTTTACCTTGATTGTAACTGAAATAAGTGAGATGTTTAAAGAAACTTTTATGATTTAATGTTTTTCATCTTGACTTTTTGTTGAAAGATGAATCTCTTGTTGACTTGCAGATATGGGACCATCGTCACCTGACCATAATGTAAGACCATGTCTTGGTCATGGTGTGGGGGATAAGTGTACTTGGGAACAAACAATACTGTACATAATCATGTAAAGGAATGGTTTAAGCAAAAAATTAATTTTCATGTGTGAAAGAGGAAATAAATTTCTATGCAATTTGGTGAAACTACCATTCAAATCAGCCATGTAGTACCCAAGATATCAGGTAATGAAGGTATTACATTTGTGACCCCAAGTGAGCTTGAGGCAAGCAGTGGTTATATCACTTCCTCACATTGATGAGAAATGCTTTGTTTTGTTTGTTTTTTCAGTCTGTTGTGCTGACCTTGAAGTTAATGGGGATAGGACCTCTCCATGTGGAATGTGAAGTTTGTAAAATTCCCATGCCTCTCATGCAATCACATTCCGATAACGTGGGATTGTGGAGGAGAAAATTGGTTGTAAAGTTTAAAGAAAAACAAAAGACTTGGCCATTTATGCAAGGCTATGACATATGTGTTCGCTTCAAGTTCACAGTGTGTTGAAAATGTGACAACTTTAACTGTTAATATCTTGAGAACCATACATCTGATTTCATGTAGATTTTACCAGAATGCTTAGAATGAGTACCCCCTCTAACATATCAAAACTTGATTTGATCTTAGACCTTTCTTTTAAATTAAGGGAAGAAGGAAAGATACATCAGCTTTCTGGTTGTTCCCTTCAAGGTTGTGATAAGATGGATCTTTCTAATATTTGAGACTTGTGACTGTAAGGTTGTTAACATGGAAAGATGTTAATAAACTATGGCTATGGGGATTATAGATATTTAAGAATGTACAAATCTGAAGGGATATATAAACAGCTCTCTGTAAGAAGGGAGAAAAGAGATTTTTTAAATTTTAGCAGGAAGAATTGTGTCTGTGAATGCTAGAGATGGTCTCTCATTAGGATTGTATAAAAGGTACTGTCAGTCTGTCTGTTTGTCTGACTTCCTTATGTCTTTGTCTTTTATATGTCTGTCTGTCATCTATGTCTATCTGTCCATCTGTCTGTGTGTCATCTATGTGTATCTATCCACCTGCCTGTCTGTCATGTATGTGTATCTGTCCATCTGTCTGTCTGTCTGTCTGTCATCTGTGTGTATCTGTCTGTCTGTCATCTGTGTGTATCTATCCATCTGTCTGTGTGTCATCTATGTGTATCTGTCCATCTGCCTGTCTGTCATGTATATCTGTCCATCTGGCTGTGTGTCATCTATATGTATCTGTCCATCTGCTTGTCTGTCATGTGTATCTGTCCATCTGTCTGTGCGTCGTCTATGTGTATCTGTCCATCTGCCTGTCTGTCATGTATATCTGTCTGTCTGTCATCTGTGTGTATCTGTCCATCTGTCTGTGTGTCATCTATGTGTATCTGTCCATCTGTCTGCCTGTCATCTGTGTGTATCTGTCCATCTGTCTGTGTGTATCTGTCCATCTGTCTGCCTGTCATCTATGTGTATTTGTCCATCTGCCTGTCTGTCATCTGTGTGTATCTGTCCATCTGTCTGTGTGTCATCTATGTGTATCTGTCCTTCTGCCTGTCTGTCATGTATGTGTATCTGTCCATCTGTCTGTGTGTCATCTATGTGTATCTGTCCATCTGCCTGTCTGTCATGTATATCTGTCCATCTGTCTGTGCGTCATCTATGTGTATCTGTCCATCTGCCTGTCTGTCATGTATATCTGTCCATCTGTCTGTGTGTATCTGTCCATCTTTTTGCCTGTCATCTATGTGTATCTGGTCATCTGTGTGTATCTGTCCATCTGTCTGTGTGTCATCTATGTGTATCTGTCCATCTGCCTGTCTGTCATGTATATCTGTCCATCTGGCTGTGTGTCATCTATATGTATCTGTCCATCTGCTTGTCTGTCATGTGTATTTGTCCATCTGTCTGTGCGTCGTCTATGTGTATCTGTCCATCTGCCTGTCTGTCATGTATATCTGTCTGTCTGTCATCTGTGTGTATCTGTCCATCTGTCTGTGTGTCATCTATGTGTATCTGTCCATCTGTCTGCCTGTCATCTGTGTGTATCTGTCCATCTGTCTGTGTGTATCTGTCCATCTGTCTGCCTGTCATCTATGTGTATTAGTCCATCTGCCTGTCTGTCATCTGTGTGTATCTGTCCATCTGTCTGTGTGTCATCTATGTGTATCTGTCCTTCTGCCTGTCTGTCATGTATGTGTATCTGTCCATCTGTCTGTGTGTCATCTATGTGTATCTGTCCATCTGCCTGTCTGTCATGTATATCTGTCCATCTGTCTGTGCGTCATCTATGTGTATCTGTCCATCTGCCTGTCTGTCATGTATATCTGTCCATCTGTCTGTGTGTATCTGTCCATCTTTTTGCCTGTCATCTATGTGTATCTGGTCATCTGTGTGTATCTGTCCATCTGTCTGTGTGTCATCTATGTGTATCTGTCCTTCTGCCTGTCTGTCATGTATGTGTATCTATCCATCTGTCTGTGTGTCATCTATGTGTATCTGTCCATCTGCCTGTCTGTCATGTATATCTGTCCATCTGTCTGTGCATCATCTACAGTATGTGTATCTATCCATCTGCCTGTGTGTCATGTATAGCTGTCCATCTGTCTGTGCATCATCTATGTGTATCTATCCATCTGCCTGTCTGTCATGTATAGCTGTCCATCTGTCTGTCTGTCTGTCATCTATGTGTATCTGTCTGTCTGTCATCTGTGTGTATCTGTCCATCTGTCTGTGTGTCATCTATGTGCATCTGTCCATCTGTCTGCCTGTCATCTGTGTGTATCTGTCCATCTGTCTGTGTGTATCTGTCCATCTGTCTGTGTGTATCTGTCCATCTGTCTGCCTGTCATCTATGTGTATTTGTCCATCTGCCTGTGTGTCATCTGTGTGTAATCTGTCCATCTGTCTGTGTGTCTGTCCATCTGTCTGTGTGTTATCTATGTGTATCTGTCCATCTGCCTGTCTGTTATCTGTGTGTATCTGTCCATCTGTGTGTCATCTACGTTTATCTGTCCATCTGCCTGTCTGTTATCTATGTGTGTCACTCTGTCCTTCTGCCTGTCTGTGCATATGCATGTCTTTTTGTCTGTCTATATCTGACCATATCTTTCTATCTGACTCTGTCTTTCTGTCTCTGTGATTATTTGTCTGTCTGTCTCTTGGTGAATTAAACCTTTGAGATGAGGGGGAATGCAAGAGGAAGGAATGGACAGATGGGAACATATGCAGGAACCAGTTGGAATGATGGAAGAAACAATGATTTAATGGAAGTGAAGCTTGCCAATGCTTGTTGTAAACATCAGGATTTATTAAAGGGAATGGTGTGAGAAGGAACCCACATAGAAGAAAAAACTGTAGATAGGAGTCCTGTACATTGCCATGTAGGTATAGGAATTAGTAAGGATCATGTGCAATTAAAGGTTGTGATAGAACTAAAAGATGCAAAGGGTGAAGAGGGAACACTAAATACTCTATATGCGCATTTATATATGCACATGCTTTGTTTACACAAGCCCTATATGCTCTGTATACACAAGCCCTATAAGCACATCTTGTGATATTTAGCCATTTACTATAAATATCACAAATATTTCACCCATGTAGCTAATTTTCTGGCAGTCATTCACATTGCAGCCATATCTACAGTGATATTACAACTTGTCAAAGATATTATAAGCATAGATTGCAAACTTCTATACCTACACTGTTCATATGGGAAATTACTCCTCATGGAGATGAAAATATCAGGGCAGAAGTGTTAACTTGACACGCATTTCGTTCTTCTTTGTGATCTGCTTACAAAAATTAATATGCATTGCATCAAATGCCAATGTTGGAAAGGGTTGGTTTGTGTGCACATGGTAGACAAGCAGAAAACATTACTCTGTATATTAATCTGGAAAAAGTGGTGGGCACTATACTGGGCACTCAAGAAATGAATGCACTAAATAGCTACCCTGTTGCAAGGGCATTAGAAACTAACTTGCATACAAAACTATCATATTTGAAGATACCATGGTAATTGACTTATGAAAAGTTCTATGGACTTCAAAGTAGTCACTTTGTGTACATTATTAAGTGTTTATGTGGAATGTGGCTTGAAGAAATTTACTTCTTCTTGTAAAGGAATATGTTGAGGAATGATAACATTTTTTATTTAACAATGGTCCTAAGAACATGTAGTACTCGTTTAGAACATTAAAACAGTGTCTGATTGTTTTTACATTGACTGAACAGTGATAAACACTTCTACCTCAATATTTTCGCTCTGCGGGGAGACAACATGCTATTTTAAGTTTGGAATCTATGCTTACAGTTCTTTGCAACTAACAACAAAAAGTTATGGAATGGTGGATGACTGATTGTCTTGCATACAGGGGACAGATATATGTTGAGTGTAGCACAATGACAACACATGGGAGGGGGATTGAACATTAGTTTAAGAACATGGAAATTTGTCAAATCTTCATACTGTTTACAAATTTTGGCATTTGGCTATCATCTTGTGCCTTATTTCAGTCAGTCTATAGAAGATCCACACTTAAAATAGATGAAAGTCATAAAGGTATTATAGGTTTATTAATTATTAAAGTTTGTGTATCTCTTTGGGGTAGTAGCTCCAATTGGGAGCAGTTATCAGGTTTGTGCCTTATGGAAAATGGCTGTAGGACATTTTGTAAAGTGTGTTTGTCATCACAATTGTAGTATGAAGGTGTCGGCAAAAGTAGTGTACCACCTTTAAATTGTACTGTTTCATTGAAAAATTTTATCTGTTGATGAATAACATGGTTTTTCATCAATATCACTGGGTAGCACATCTCTCTTTGTGTTACATCCTTGGTTTTCAAACCTGGCCCCCATGCTTTGCCGGTGCAGTTCCTGACTTAAGTTTACGTACCAAGGAAAATCATCTTTGACAAGGCAAAACATAATAAAGTTGGGAAAATGGCCAATAATTGATGCTAACATGTATTTTAAACTATGTATTCTGGAGTCACTAATTAATTCCTTCCAATATGCTCTTCTAAAGTGGTGCTAAGTTGATGCATGCCTAGATTGCTGTTTGGAAGCCTACCCACAATTCAGGTGCATTTATGGAGGGTGTGTGTTGGGGCACACATTTCCCCTCCCCTCCTGGTTGAGAAACAAAGAAAAGGAAGTTGCTACACTTTCTCATAGGTTGATGCCCTCAGCATGTGTCAAAATTGGTGTCATGTCCCGAGTTAAAAAATCTTGCATACACATCTGATGATCTGAAATAGGCCTCTAGCCAAGACTTTAAAAATTTTTTTTATGTGCCAAAATTTTAGATAAAGACATTGCCGATGACATTGCAGTATGGGGTGATGTACAATTCATAAATGTGTCGTCCTGAAAGTACCTTAGTTGATAATTGAAAGTTAAAGCTCAGCAAGTCATCTGTTGATACTTGTCCAAACTATAAAATCACATGTGATCAGTGTGACACCTTATATTGCATTCCGTGACCTTTTGCATATATGCCCTCCCTAAGCTCTTTTAAATAAATACAGCCATTGAATCAAGGCAAGATTCTTTTTCTTTCTGTCAACTTTTCGGCATGTGCCCCTTTACCTCAGCCCTGCTTCTTTGTTGGACAGCTTTTGAGAAATTTCTTACACACACTGGCTGCTAATGGAAGAAAAAATCCTTACTGTAGTGACTTGATCTGTTTCAAAGTGCAGTTTTCTGCAAATAGTTTGGGTTGCAAACTTTTACTCCTTTCCTGCCATCCCACACATGATCTCAAGCATGGTTCATGCAGAAGTCAGCAAATGTGTGTTTTAGAGTGCCATTTCGGGCAATCTGCGGCATTTGGAAGGCCAAAGTTTCTGACTGCCAGCCATAATGGGGCTGAAACGGGTTGATCTCATAGGGCACTGTAAAGATTCAGTGCAGATTGTCCTTGTAAGCCTCCTATGAAGCATTCTTACAACCGCTTCTGGTTGCCATAGATACAGCTTCAAGATTCCTTTTAAGTACGGATTTAGTTTTCAAGAATGGGAGCCCTCCAAGCCGTGAACCTCTCCTGCGGCCCTTAACCTAGCTCAGCTCTGTCTACGCATTTTGCCCATATTCTCCAAAAGTTTGAGAATCGCTGTATTACATCAGTGCCACTGAGTAGCACATCTGTTTTGCATTAGTGTCACTGAGTAGCACATCTCTGTTTTTCTTCAGTATCACTGAGTAGCACATTTCTGTTTTCTTGTATATCACTGGGTAGCACAGTCTCTTTTTGTTTTACATAAATGTCACTGAGTATAACATCCCTTTGTATATTTTATTTCTTCAATATCACTGAGTAGCACACCTTTGTTTTTCTTGAATGTTACTGAGTAGCAAATCTCTGTTATTGATTCCTTCTATGTGATGGTGATGTCGTGTGTGTGAGGATGTGTGGGCGGGTGTGTGTGTGTGACGCT
The DNA here is from genome assembly GCA_029531755.1 of Holothuria leucospilota. NCBI lineage: Eukaryota > Metazoa > Echinodermata > Holothuroidea > Aspidochirotida > Holothuriidae > Holothuria > Holothuria leucospilota. The sequence goes on along the minus strand of CM055976.1, from coordinate 764,297 downwards.
TAGCTTGTAAACACGATATCTCTAGTTAGCAATGACCGACACTTTTGATATTTCGTGTATAGATTCATCATGTTGAGAGGAAGAATGCTATTGTTTGTGGTGAAGGTCAAAGGTCATTTGAGGTTACCAGAGGTAAAAAACCAAAAACCTTGTAAACACGATATCTCAAGGTAGCAATGACCTACTTTTTTCATATGTGGTATACAGATTTGCAGTGTCGAGAGGAAAAACCCTATTGTTTTTGGTATAGGTCAAAGGTCTTCTGAGGTCACCAGAGGTTAAACTGCAAAAACCTTGTAAACATGATATCTCGAGGTAGCAATGACTGACACTTTTCATATTTGGTATATAGATTCATCATGTTGAGAGGAAGAACCCTATGATTTATGGTGAAGGTCAAAGGTCATTTGAGGTCTCCGTAGGTAAAAAGCTAAAAGCTCGTAATCACGATATCTCAAGATACGAATGACCGACACTTTTCATATGTGGTATACAGATTTGCAATGTTGAGAGGAAGAACCCTATTGTTTTTGGTATAGGTCAAAGGTCATCTGAGGTCACCAGAGGTTAAATTGCAAAAACCTTGTAAACATGTTATCTCGAGGTAACAATGACCGACACTTTTAGATTCATCATGTTGAGAGGAAGAACCCTATTGTTTATGGTGAAGGTCAAAGGTCATTTGAGGTCTCCGTAGGTAAAAAGCTAAAAGCTCGTAATCACGATATCTCAAGATATGAATGACCAACACTTTTCATATTTGGTATATAGATTTGTCATGTTGAGAGAAAGAACCCTATTGCTTTTGGTATAGGTCAAAGGTCATTTGAGGTCACCAAAGGTCAAACACGGAAAACCTTGTAATATTGATATGTCAAGATAGGAATGCCCAATATAGATTTGTCATGTTGAGAGGAAGAATGCTGTTGGTTTTGGAAGAGATCAAAGGTCATCTGAGTTCACCAGAGGTTAAACTGTGAAAACCTTTTATTCACAATATCTTAAGATAGCAATGACAGACACTTCATATTTGATATATAGATTTGTCATGTTGTGAGGAAGAACCCTGTTGTTTTTTTGGAAGTCAAAGGTCATTTGAGGTGACTGAAACTAAAAACTGAAAAGCTTTTTATCACAATATCTCAAGATAGAAACAAAGGACACGTCATATTTGGTGTATAGATTTGTCATGATGTAAGGAAGAACCTATTGTTTTTGGTGGAGGTCAAAGGTCATCTGGCATGACCAGAGGTCAAAAAGGAAATTTTCTAAGTATCCCCAAGACTGTCATCTGGGGTTATCAGAGGTCAAAAAGCAAAATTTCCCAAGAATTCTCAGATCATCATCTGAGGTCACCAAGAGTCTAAAAGCAAAATTTCCCAAGAATGCCCAAAATCATGATATGGGGTCACCAGATGTCAAAAAGCAAAATATCCCCAAGGTCATCATCTTGGGTCACTAGAGGTCTAAAAGCAAAATTTCCCAAGAATTTTCAAGATCCAAGATCCATTGGAGTTGAATCCCTTTCAAGTCACTTCTGTTTTTCTTTTTTGTTATTTGGTGGGGTTCAAAGGTCATGTGAGGTCAGCAGAGGTCAAATTGTTAAAACAACATAAAATGATGCTGTCAAGGAAGATAAATTTGAGGGGTAAACCTCAGTGCAACAAAACATACCCATTTGGCAAGGAATCACTAAGCCTTTGGGCTGTCTGTTTCTTCGATATCACTGAGTAGCACATCTCTTGTTTTGCATTAGTGTCAGTGAGTAACACATGTTTGTTTTACATCAGTGCCATTGAGAAGGACACTTACATCTGTGGAACTTTTTACCATTACGCATTCAGTATATCACAATTACTTGTGTATGAATCAAAACCCAGTAGCTTGGCAATTGGAGACATGTCGCATAAAAAATTCTCGATATGCTATTTTTTATTGTGAATTGATACTCCTACAGCGGCATGGATTACAGCAGCAAAAAATTAATTGCCTGCTTGATGTACACTATGCATGCATTCAATCCTGAAGAGATGTGATAATACTTTGAAAAGTAATTATCATAAACTGTAATTTTGATGGACTTTCAATGTTAAGTTGATGTTCACAGATGTTGCACTGTGCCAGCCCGCCTGATCACTGTAGTATTTTGGCTAAATTTAGACTGTTATCCTGTAAACCAGTTGACCTGGGTCAAAGTATTCTCTTTTTGTCTTATCCTGTCACAGGCGGCAGCCAGACTTCGATGCAGCTACCTTGTCAAATTGCAAGAGAACGAGTTTCGTAACCAGGGTGGGGACCCTATGTGGTTGGAGAGTTTTGACAATATTCCAGTCAAATTGCAGAATTTATATGAGCTCATTAAATGCCTAGCTCACCAGCCGTGGCTCATCGATGTATCTATGATTGAGGTAAGGTGTTCAATGATTGAGGTAAGGTGTTTGTCATCTTAATTTTATCGTAGGTGTAAGAGTGTTTGGTTAGGATTCTGTCGTTTTGAAGTTAAATTATTTTAGCTGTCTTGTGGGACAGTTGATCTCATTACTCTGTAATAAGGTTGCAGTCATGTAAGTCAGATATTGGTCAATATCATGGGTGTCAGGGTATTATGACTTCCAGTGAAAAGAATGTTTGAAGCGAAAGGATTATGAGAGGACCCTAGTGACCTGGTCAGTGTTGTAGGTACTGTACTAGCTAGGTGACAAAAGTGGATTCTTTGTTATTTATGACTTCTCAGGACTTCATATTCATGTACATGAATGTACTTTATCGCCTGCTGTTGATAGCTTTCGGTTGCACTGACACTGGTGCATACAGTGTTCACTTCTACATTGTGTCACACTAAGCTGGTCAAAAGGTATGTTGTAACTTGTACATATTACATTGCAGCACTCCTAGTTACACGAATCAATGGAAGCTACAAAAGTTATCCTTGCCTTTGTTTACTCTTGCAACCTTTATAATCATTCAAGTGTAGACTAAGGAGTTGAAAGTGTCCATTTGATGATTCTGTATATTGTGTATAAGGGTCAAGAAAAACAAACTCAGCCTTTGAACCCATTTCACTATAAACAACTTGTGGTATTTTGTGTTAATAACTGTCTCTTAAGCTTTACAGAAAAAAAAAAGCTTAATCAAATTTGTCACAAAAAAAAAAAAAAAAAAAAAACCCATCAGGTAAGAAGCAGACTTAATAAACCTGCTGGCTGTTTGTTGCCTTACAGTTTAAAGGTACCAGTCATAAAATCTGAAATAACAAAATGTATACATCAACTTTGAAAGGTAAAACTTGGTAGTCCAACTGTTATCTTTGCATGGCACTTTTGTGCTGAGATGTAAGGTGTTGAATAGTAGATTCATCCCTAACCCTAAACTTGGTAAGTCATCTGGGCATGCATGGGCATTTGTGTGCTGAGATATAAACATTTGAAATTTATATCAATCAATTTGAATGCTAGATTATGCAGGTATATGCGATATCACTCTTGTGTTATGTAGATTACCATCGTTAGTTTCCTTTTATTGCTGAAACTACTTGTACCAAAGTGTGGTCCTCTAATTTAGTATAGATCTAATGACTTAAATATGCCGCCTTCATACCATAAAAAGTTAATAAAGAAAAGAGTAATATGTGAATCTCAGGATAAAATTGAAGTTTCAAAAAGAAACAAAAAATGATACAGGTTGAATACTGTAAGAGTGATGGATAAATATTAAACATTCAACTTTTTCAAGTTATGTGACTTTAGTTTGTGTATCGTATCTCAGCAACAGAATCAGTCATTTTCCTACTTTTTTAATATGTAATTTTTGTATTTTAGACTTTATATGGCATTAGTCAAAGTATCTTTTGATGTTTTCTGTTAACCAGTGCTAACATTGGTAACATATATCTTGGAAGGGTGGGGGTGGGGGAGGGATGGTGGGGAGGAGATGAGGCAACATTGAGCCATTGTACAGAGGATGGCAGTGAATCTTAGTAACTAAGTAGCTGCTTATTTGAGTTTCTGGGGGTTTTGGGGTAATTTAGTGTTCTTTATTCTAAGGCTTCAAAAAAAAAAGAAAAAGCATGAAAAATGCCAGGATAATAAAATAAGTTTTTATATGACAACAGTACAATAGTTTGATTAAAGAAAGAAATGAAATGTTTAACAGTTACAATTCAATGTGCAAATACAGTGGTTAGGAATTACAACTTCCTTTTTTTTTCTTTAAAATTTAGACATTACTTCAACCACCTAACAGCTGGTCTCTCTCAGAACTAGTACAAGCAGTAGTAATTGCTAGTCACTTTTGTGCACTGCCCAGTTTGGTTTATGGGTGTGGTATTTCTCCAGAGGTGGACATGGAGGGAGGCTATACCATGGAATCACCAACCCCATCAGAAGATATATCACCGTCCATGACCAACAACAACCACACACCAGAGGTAGGTTATGTGGGACAAGTGTCAGTCCGATTATCTGTTAGATAATTGGCATTGGACCAGTTGTCGCACAATTGGTAAATAATCGGCATCCGTACAATTTTGAAAACGGCTAATTTACACTTCAAAGTTTCTGCAAAAACTTAATAACAACTCTTCTGAAAATGTTTCTTTAAGTTCCTGCCAGAAATATCAGGATCGATTGATTCTTGCAAAATTGAGACTTGTCCAAGTGTTTGCAATCCTTCGTAATTGTTTCGGCAATTTCTGGTGCAGCATGTGCAGTTGAGGTACATCACAGGGTATCCTGTATTACCTGCAAGGTGTGCATACCATGTTCAGGTGCATCACAGGATTCACCATATTACCTGCAAGGTGTGCATACCATGTTCAGGTGCATCACAGGATTCACCATATTACCTGCAAGGTGTGCATACCATGTTCAGGTGCGTCACAGGATTCACCATATTACCTGCAAGGTGTGCATACCATGTTCAGGTGCGTCACAGGATTCACCATATTACCTGCAAGGTGTGCACACCATGTCCAGGGACATCAGAGGCTATACCGTATTACCTGCAAGGTGTGTATGGCATGGACTGTGCAGTGCAACTGCATACAAATTGTACTATAGAAAGACAGAGGCTTCTATTTTTAAAGTTTCAGTGGTAACCATATCATTTGTGCACATTAAGTGCACATAGCAACTCGAAATTTGGAACTTGGTGGCTCGTAACCCTGCATAAATTATACCACTTCCCACATTCCTTTTGTTAAGTTTTTAATTACTTATGATAGACGGAAATGCAAACGTACTTAATTCAAATTATTGATGATACTCAATTCAACCCCTGCAAAAATTATTGAAAAAAGAAGTAACAAATGCAACAATTGTAAGTTTAATTTTTTTTAAAGAACAGACACTCAAATTCAGTGCATTACTCAAATTACATCCAAAAACATGAAAGAGCAGTTGGAAACTACTTTATTTGTATTGCTTTTGAAATCCCCACTATTTGTATTGTGTACATCTCAGAAAGTCTGCCAAAGTTGAGTCAAATACATACTGCATTACTGGTGCATTTCCTACTCTGTTACATAGCATGTTGTTCATAAACGACTCCAGTGCTGCTAACTGATGAACGAAGGGTAGCAGGCCCATGTTGGGATGATTTTAATCCGTCAAGGGCTTGAAGCAAGCTTGAAGTGCAAGTGTTTTGAGGGATTTACAATTTCTGGGAATTAGTGTTACATTTCCTTAAAGAATCTTTTAAATTAGACGTAAGTGGTGGGCAAGGCTCTTAACAAAAAATGTGTTCACATTGAAGACACATACTTATATTGTGAAAGAATCATGAGGTGTGCAAATCAAGTAAATTGACTGGAATTTGTAGCAGAACTGAAGTGCAAAGGTAGTTACATATTTGTGCGTAGTCCTGGGTGGATAGGGTGCTCTATAGTACTACTTCAAAGCAGTACAGAACATTTACATGGAATCTTCTGACATGATCAGTGGACGAAAACTAGGCAGAGCCTTATGTAGGCCAACAGACTCCTTGTCTAAGCATGTGACAGTGTAGGCAAGAAAGCCTTTAGGGTTGAGTTTTATTTCAGTATTTTTTAGTGGAATCCTACAAAAAAATTCAAATTCCATTTGTGGAACATACAGAACTATTCCTAATATTGTTCAACTTCAAAGTGAGGTTTATATTATTATGGTGTGCACAAATACGTAAAGCCAGAGATAAGAAACAAAGGATGAGAAAACATAACTTTCCTACATGTCCATTGCTATCTAAAGTTGGTATACTTTGCTGCAATCTCTCCTGTAGACTTTCAGATTGCATGATAATTATGCTTGGTTCAATGGCCCACCTACTGAAACCAAATTACAGACCAACACTTGAAGTGACCTGTTGTGTGGGTAGAATATCATGGGCTTTATTTAGTGTTGGGTAATGTTACCTCAGTCCTTGTCAACACTTAAAGGGAAAAATGCAGTCACCCCACTTTGAATCAGTGTGTGTAGGTATCCTTTTACATGAATGGCTTTTTGTAATCTGTGACAAAATTTTGGTTACCCTATTGTTAAATTCATGCAGAATAACTCCATATTTCACCTTAAATATTCAGTGTTTATATTTGCAAACATCATGAAAAAGACTTGAAATTGAAATAAGAGGAGATCTGAAAGATTTGGCCGATGTTTCAAAATAAATTTGGGGCAACTGCTTGTTGCTTTAAAGTTACATGGCTACCCAAGTTTAACAAAGATTATTATTTATTAGTGTAATAGGGCACCTATGTGGGGAATATAAAAGTGGCTCTCCGGTTTATAACAAAGTAAAAGCACATCCCATTAATAGAAGGCCACATTACTTCATGAAGATACACATTTCTATGCTAGTCTATAATAAGTTGAGAAAACAGTCTTTAGGCTAAAAAGAATTGGAGTATTTTCTACAAGATAACTATCAGCTAATTATGTGTACCTTGCTAGGATAGACTACTTGATGCTAAAACTGTACTTGAGAATCATTCCTCAAAGACTTACTTTTTAAAGCCAACTGTAGGGAATTTATTTTTAAATTTTGAATTTATTATTAATTACAACATTCTGTATGGAATGCTTTATCGTTAAAAGTTAATTTGGAAACTTTTCTTTATCAAAACATCTGGAAGTAGTTAGCCTCCCTCCCCCCATACTTGTTTGGGGAGCTGGAAGTGACAACTGTAGCTACACTGATTATTACACCTTAGAGGGAATTACAAAATGAATTTTGTGATGTACAATGAAGTTTGTACCCAGTGCCCTGCCAACAATAGACCTATGTAGATAGATTTTCCTTCTTCATGTTTGATTGCTAATGCAAGATCTCTTTCCATGTGCAAAACACTTTCCACCACCCCCACCACCCCCCCCGTCACATTAATTCAACACAGTCAACATTCTGTACACACCATGAGGTACCTGGAGAAGAATATGTCCACAGCTATTATGACTCTCCTACTCCTCTACCTTTTTTTCTGTGAACTAAAGTGTACCTAAAGTCTACAATTTCAAAAACATATGTTACAAAGCTTGAAAAATGCACCCAAATGGTCCAACTTCCATCTTCACAGGACATTCCTGAGCTGAGATATAAAATGTTGAAACTTATTCACTCAATTTAAAATGGTGGATTGCACAATAATTTGTGATGTCATTCTTGTACTACTCAAATTACAGTCCTTGTTGTTCTTTGTTTTATCAAAAGCCTCTGTACCTTGTGCCAAAACGTGATCACTGTCTTACTGCTATAAGGTGACTTGGCTATATAAGTCCTCTCTCTACAACATACCATGCAAGGGAACTGTAATTGTTTCAAGGTGCTATAAACATCTTAATTTCAAAAGGAAACAAAAGCAGTTCATGTGAGTTGTACAAGAAGGACTTCACAAATTATTGCACAATCAATTTTCTCAAATAAACTGAATAAATTTCAACATTTTATATGTCAGCAATAGAGTAAGCTATGAAAATTGGAGTTGGATGAATGAAATTCATTTTCCAAACTCTAAAGTATATATTCTTGTAATTCTAGACTGAAGGTACACTTTAACTTTTGAATGTTTTAGCCATTTCAAAATAGAAAAAGAGAAATAAAAAACTACCTCTTGACATACCAGCATCAAATCAATATCACTCACACATATCATATCATATTGTAAAAAGGTGCCCGTAATCAGTCTGCTATGCATAACTCTTTGAGAGCTCCTTGTATAATTTAATCAATTCCACTTAGCGTCAATCTACCACACACTGTGTCATGGACATGCTTTCTCAAAACAGTCTGCTCTGGCAGACTATAATACACACTAGGTAGGTAATTTTGTGAGCATTTTGACTAATTGCTGGGGTGAAGTGATTGATAAATCTGTCTACAGGTGAGGGCTTACAGAATAGTATTCAGTGACCTCTACTGTAGGAGATTGCTTGCTGCAGTTGTATGGTAGAAATGCCATGTATAAAGAAATAATTTGTTTATTTATGAGTTTATTTATGTCTCACATTGACAAGTAACTCTTACCCAACAAGCTTGTAAAGAAGTGGATTTAACTAACTCCAGGTTTAAATGCCACTGACAAATATTTGATCTAGAAGAATTTTGACAGGGCATTGGTTCAGACATCACGTTAAGTGAGTTACTGTTGCTTCACTGATTTTGCTTGATGGAAGAATTTGAAAATAATGTCAAAGAGAAAAAGAGCTAATAATTTCTTGACTTCTGAACTGGCCTGCCAGGACATAATTTGAATGATTCAAGTGGCAAATGTTTTGGCTGTCAGTGACAATTGATCAGTTTGTCTCTTGCATACTTTGTGACAACTTACAACTGATTCAGACAATAGCCTGTATATCTAGCTCAAGGCAATTACATTGTTACAGGGGCAAGGGAAGGGGTAGGGTTGTATCCTCTACCCTCCTCCCCACCAATAATTTTTAGTGTGAAATATTTCTTCAAGAAATTATTACCTGTGCAGTAGAATGGTCAAAACTTTTACCTGAGGAAATGCTACAAATTTATTGCTAACAGGCTGAGCCACACCCCCTAGTCTTAGAAACTTCCAGAGAGTCTTTGGTAGGTCTTTCTGTAAATCAGAGATATTCTTTGTGACAGTGTGAGCACACTAAAGTTTTTCTCTAAAATGTAGTGTGTTATCTGCCTGGTATAATTGATGATTGGTTGTCTGGAGCAAAATTCTCTGAAAATCCATTTTGTTAGACAAAAATTCTGGATCCAAAAGGTAGATTTGTGCTCATGTTAAAATGCCTCTTCAACTAAGAATCTGCAACTCTTGAACACAAGACATGCACTGCCTTCATGGATTGCATGCCCCACACAGTATCAGACATACAGTATGCATATGTTACATTGCATATAATGTTTACTCTCACCCTGTAGCAAGCTTAACAAACTACCCAGTGAATACTGCAACTTGTAATCCTGCTGAGCGGTCATCTTTTAATTCTATATTATCACAAGTGTGGGTGCAGTGCTTTGCGGAATATTCACTGGACTCAGCAGTGGCCAGTTTTATTCATCATTATTACAGTATCGTGTGTTATCAGTTTCAGGCTACTCAGTACTACTTCTTATCCTGGTTTGTCCCAAAGTCATGGCAGTAGCCTATTATAACTTAGTCTTCAGCTAGGCTTAGCATGTTTATTACTCAAGTTTTATGGTTGGTGGTATGGTAATTGTCGGAATAAGTACTTCACAGTGGTCAAGGTGGGTGGAGTTGCTAGGGGGGCATGGGGAAACGCTTGGTGTTTTTGTAATCTTACAAAAAATGGAAATTCTGCTGCATGAGCAACCTTGAAAACTGTAAAGTGGTAACACTTGTGCACTTAGGTGACCTTCTGACATCAAAACTTTTTCTTACTCACATAAACTTACATACAGTACAGTACTATCAATGTGTGTTGTAGGCGGTATCAGTGTTTAGAAGTAACTCCAATGGTTACCCTTCAGAAAGCAAAGAGGGAAGATCATGTAACGCCTAAAAAAGGAAAAAGAAAATTTGATGTATTGAAGTATTCAGGCCTTAGCTTTTGGGCCATTACCTGACCAGGCTTTTAAGCAACCAGAGATGCAGGAAAGACCAAGGGCTTACTGCTCACAGCTTTACATTGGGTAACTTTCAGTTTAACTTTTTTACTCTTAGTTTGGAAGCATTCAAATAAGAGGGTGGCAACAGATGAGAAAATTGTAGATTGCTCTTGGGTTAAAAAAAAAAAAAAAAAAAAAACATTCTTCTGCTGCTTGGTTGGGAACCACCTGATTGTTAAGCCATATTTAAGCCATATTTATATTAATTATATTAGTTATATTAACTTTAGGCCTGAATATATTACTGACCATGTCCAGAAGGAGGTCTGTGGTAAAATTGTCCACCTACTGTACAATACTGTATGCAACAATATATCAGTTAGACAAAGGGAAAACAGTTTAAAGCAAAAAAATAGAAATGTCTTAGACTGGTTGTAAAAAGTTCTAGGGTTAAAAAAGTAAGGGGATTGTGCTGAACGTAGGCTACCATGGTAAACTGGATCAACTTTGATGGAAAGGGGACATTAATCAACAGGATCTTCATTAAAAAATAAAAAAAAAGAAAAAGAAAAACATACCAGTACTTTTAATATGGCTGTGGACTCCCCTTAATGCTTGATAAAGCCATTGAACCCGTTGAGGTCATACAAAACACAACTCAGAACCATGGCTTTCTCTCACAGACTTTATGCAAATGACCCACCCATATTCTTCCCTAATTCTAACTTCAGTAGTGCATTAAATTGAATGTATTCTGATCCAACATTATAACAGTACCACATAAATAAAATGGACTTTTTGAAGTGCCCCAATACTGTTATTCTGTTTCTTTTTCAACAGTCATGCCAATTTTATCAGATTTTATTTCAAGCAAGAAGGAAATTGAATTTTGTTTACCATGGCAACCAGTGGATTGAGAACAGCAGCTGTGGAGATTTTTTAAGCATTAAATCAAGTGTGAGGGTGTACCCTGATTTGTCAAATGTGGTCATACCATTTTGTAACCTGCCTCTAAGGCAATGTTAATGATTCCCCATTGGCACAAAATTTGACATAGTGGAAGGATACTTAGGAAGAGAGCAAGGAGGGAGTGCCGAAATGTGTGGAGTACTTCCTTTAAGAACATTATAATCAAATTTGTGGTAATACCTTCTCTGGTACAGAAATCAATACATCAAAACAGGCAGTGTAATGTATGTATCTATGCCAAGAAGCAATATCAGTCAAGCAGAAGAATTTAAAAGACTGCTAAAGATGTTATAAGGTTACAGTCTCCATAGTGATGAAAAGATATAATAGAAGACTGTTTAAAGACACTGTCTGAGTTGTTGATGTACACAGAAAACTTACTGGCAATTATCTGTACCCCCCCCCCCCCACACCTCACATAAGATTTGTTAGGGTTACAATCTGTGTCAGTCTCCATAGAGGGGTTATGTTTTACAACAAGACTGCGTAAAGACGTATCTAACATTCATGTCATTGAGTCGTTAATGTACACAAACACAGAAAAATTTCTGGTACTTGCATGTGCCCCCTTTTTCTCTCCTTTCCACTCCCTTCTTTAATTCAACTGGAAAGTAGTCAGACATTTTGTGTAGAGGGTACAGAATAGCTCCTTGGTTTATCTGTCAGCTATCCTCATGTTTACTTAGGCTTGAATGACAGTTGTTTGCTAGAGGGGACAGAAGAGAGAGGGGATCAGTTAGATACTTGTTGTTTGCTGGAGGGGACAGAAGAGAGAGGGGACCAGTTAGATACTGAAGGTTGTTTGCTGGAGGGGACAGAAGAGAGAGGGGACAGAAGAGAGAGGGGATCAGTTAGATACTTGAGGTTGTTTGCTGGAGGGGACAGAAGAGAGAGGGGATCAGTTAGATACTTGAGGTTGTTTGCTGGAGGGGACAAAAGAGAGAGGGGATCAGTTAGATACTTGAGGTTGTTTGCTGGAGGGGACAGAAGAGAGAGGGGATCAGTTAGATACTTGAGGTTGTTTGCTGGAGGGGACAGAAGAGAGAGGGGACCAGTTAGATACTTGAGGTTGTTTGCTGGAGGGGACAGAAGAGAGAGGGGATCAGTTAGATACTTGTTGTTTGCTGGAGGGGGCAGAAGAGAGAGGGGATCAGTTAGATACTTGAGGTTGTTTGCTGGAGGGGGCAGAAGAGATAGGGGACCAGTTAGATACTTGAGGTTGTTTGCTGGAGGGGACAGAAGAGAGAGGGGATCAGTTAGATACTTGAGGTTGTTTGCTGGAGGGGACAGAAGAGATAGGGGACCAGTTAGATACTTGAGGTTGTTTGCTGGAGGGGACAGAAGAGAGAGGGGATCAGTTAGATACTTGTTGTTTGCTGGAGGGGGCAGAAGAGAGAGGGGATCAGTTAGATACTTGAGGTTGTTTGCTGGAGGGGACAGAAGAGAGAGGGGATCAGTTAGATACTTGAGGTTGTTTGCTGGAGGGGACAGAAGAGAGAGGGGATCAGTTAGATACTTGAGGTTGTTTGCTGGAGGGGACAGAAGAGAGAGGGGATCAGTTAGATACTTGAGGTTGTTTGCTGGAGGGGACAGAAGAGAGAGGGGATCAGTTAGATACTTGAGGTTGTTTGCTGGAGGGGACAGAAGAGAGAGGGGATCAGTTAGATACTTGAGGTTGTTTGCTGGAGGGGACAGAAGAGAGAGGGGACCAGTTAGATACTTGAGGTTGTTTGCTGGAGGGGACAGAAGAGAGAGGGGATCAGTTAGATACTTGAGGTTGTTTGCTGGAGGGGACAGAAGAGAGAGGGGACCAGTTAGATACTTGAGGTTGTTTGCTGGAGGGGACAGAAGAGAGAGGGGATCAGTTAGATACTTGAGGTTGTTTGCTGGAGGGGACAAAAGAGAGAGGGGATCAGTTAGATACTTGAGGTTGTTTGCTGGAGGGGACAGAAGAGAGAGGGGATCAGTTAGATACTTGAGGTTGTTTGCTGGAGGGGACAGAAGAGAGAGGGGACCAGTTAGATACTTGAGGTTCCACATCCCAGAATGTTGATGTTGAGCAGTTTTTACAGGATAGTTGCTGGTTCAAAAGGACAAGATAGTATCTTCTATCACAGCCATAGTTTAGATATAAAAACTTAGGAGGCACAGTTATGGAAATGTTGAGGTGTTCAAAAAACCCCCCAAAAAACAAAGGTTGGAGTATAAGAGTGTTTAAAAATGATATATCATAATAAATTGTTGATTTTAAAATGCCCCCCCCCCCCATATGTAATCTAAGTCTTTCGTCTAGATCATGTGAGTATCATGTTGACTTGCAATGATGAAGCATTTCAAGCATTGATGGAATTCTAGTTGTGGAGCTTTGTGTAATGTGCAGTTTACATCCCATGCTTCTGTGTAGTAATCAGTGTATGAACTTCTACAGACTACACATGAAAGAATTTTAAGATGTTAATATTGTATACAGTGTGAAGGTAGTCACAGATGGCTGGGAAGTTGTATCCTACTTGTTTGTATTGCTTTTCATGTGTCTTGTATTTAATATTATACATTTATTTCAGTCAGTTCTCTCAAGGGACAGATTCGTTACTTGTATCTTGTTTTAACAGGAAGCGGAAGGTGCCAGCGCTGACGTTGAGACCTTGGTGAAGCGGATGAAAGAACTGAAAGAGTTAAGTGAGGCAGAGGATTCCCAGGAGGAGCATATCAAAAAATTTGAGAAAGTAGAACGGCAGAGTTTAGAGCGTGAGTTATCCCATGTTACCTTTGTGCTGAGAGTGGTTGTGATGAATATTTAATGGAAAGGTTTCGGTAATCTTTAGTTGTAATATTTAAAGGAGTCAGTAAATTTCAGATTTCTAGTCAAAATTTTTCTATTCTGATGTGTAAAACTCAGAATAATAGCAAATGAAGTTACTGTATGTTGTTTCGATTAAAGGGTATCTAAAGGCTAACATTACAAAGTATTGATTTTGCAGAGCTAATTCCACTATTGAGATGTAATTTTTGATATCCATGCATTCCAAATAATCAGTGGCCTAGTAATGTTTGTTGACTTAAGAAGTGACAGTGTGTAGGTTACTATGGATGGCAATCCATTTTTTTTTGCCAAGTTCTTTGTAATAAGAGGGCATGCCACTCTACAAGAAATCTAACAAGTTATCGTATTGTGGACCAAGGTGCAGAGGTTCCAGGAACAAGAAAGTTGTAGTCAGAGTATTACTAGAGAGACATTCAGTACAAGTCTGTTATGTGTAGTGATGTCCTGAAAGAAATATTTGAAAGTTACATTTCTTTTCCTGACAGGTGGGGTGAGGAGGTACTGTGTGGCGAATAGTTTGTCCCCAACTATGGCCTATAAAATGCGCACATGATACCATTATTACTCATCCCACAACTGGCAGGTTGTCAGCACCACAAAACCAAGCAAGCCCCCCCCCCTCCATGACTGGGCCCCCTGTGGGCTGGGGGTTGTAGAATATGCCCGTGATATTTCCTGCCTGTCGTAAGAGGCGACTAAAGGGAAGGACTTGCACCGTATTTAAACTTTACTTGACTCTATATAACACATTTGTGTTAGTGTGTTGTTAAATTTCATCTAACTTTTCCTGATATGAAATGCTTGCAATGTGCATATGTAATATGATGCATATAGAGTGTAAATGCACTCAACTCATCTTTAATTAATTAAAAAGACTATTTGTCTTCAGACTTTTAGCTAGTGGTTACTTATCCTTTGGTATATTTGTTTGTAGTCAAACCAGTGAGATTGAATTTGTTTCTTATGCTGATTACCCAAAGATGTTAAAAGCAGGGCTGGAGAAAACTGTGTATTTCTCAGCAAGCAAGTCAAATTTCCTACAATTTTTACATGTTTTCATGTACAAAACTAGCCACATTCCCTTCCAAATGCCATATTCCCTCCAAATACCAAAATGTCCCTGCAAGGAGCTTCCCACAATGCTGTTTTTTGTACCCATGGTTGAAAGTTACATTACTGGTAATAAGTGCAAAATTTTGTACTCGGACACATCTAGGAAGACATGGACTTGCACTAGCACTCACAATTAGAAACAATACACTTATACTGATACTCTTGACAGTACTCACATGATTATTGTTCTCCTAGTAAGCACTCCCGCCCCATCCTCCCCCCCATCCCCCCCATCCTCCCCCAAGTGTAAATGTGGTGGTACTTACAGTCCAAAACAATACAATTGCACTGATGTTCTTGTCAGTGTGTACCTATAAGGCAAGCCTGTTATTTTTCTAGTAAGCAGTGTCAGGTTTTATTGACCTCTCCCCCCCCCCCTTCCCTTACCTCTCCCCCCCCCCCCCTTCCCTTGAAGGCAATTTTTTTGTGAAAGAATTTCTGGAGATGGAATTTAGATAATATCTTAATATTCGAATTATCATAGCATAATGGCAGGCAGGATAATGATTTCATTGGCTCACTCCCTATGATAAAGTAAGTCTAAGGTGACAGCATATCCTTCAAGGTGTACCACAGAATGGGAAAGTGTTGTGCCAAGAAGCTCTCTTTTTTTTCTTTTTGTGCTGAATAGTTTTCATGTAAAGTTGCCTTAAACATTTTGATTTACTTTACAGTTGCTCCAAAGGAAGAAGAACATTCATCGTGTGTTGACAGAGGAGACTTGTCAGTGTATATAAGAGATCCAGAGTTCAAGTATAAAGACTTTGCCAGGAGGGGAGAAGTTTCAAAAATTCCTACATTCAGAGTCCAGGTATGGAATATGTAGTTATGGCTGGATATTAACACTTGCCCCTTTGCTTTTGGCAAGTGAAATTATTTTTGAAATTTGATCAGTCAGTTTTGATCTTAATATTATAAATGCAAAAATTGAATATCCTTGATTCTGCCAGTGGCCACTAGGCTGTTCCAATATAATGAGCTTGCGAAAAAAGATAGTGCTCGTCCTTGGACATTCATAATGATTAGTGCTCAAATTTTTGTCAACTACAAAGTTTTGCCTTTTTCAACAAAACATCCCTACTTAAACATGTAATATCTTTTACAGTGCTTACACTAAACGGGTAACTTATACTCTTTTAGGTCTCTTTTGCTTCAGTGTATGGAAATACCTACCAACACAATTTAGAATGAGGGTTGGTTAATGCAACAGTGTAACTTATTTTTGCCTTTGTGCTTTTAACCGCCATGTCTCTAATGAACAGTACTATTAGATAAGGTCACCATTAACAGTTTTTGAGTGGAGTACTTACAACTTTGAATGGAATCGTGACTCATATGGATGTCATTTGTACTGTTGAAGCCAATCCCCATGACATATATGTACTATGTGTAGTGCAACTAGATGGAAAATTGTGTGGAATCATTTCTGATAGAGGCCTTCTACATAGCATACAGTTCACGCCAAATTCCTTCATAGGTTGTTACATCCTAGCATAGAAAAAACTTGTTAAGAATGGGTCAGCTTCTACAGCCAAATCTCAGTGACCTCTGAGGAGTGTCAGGCATAGACCAGCTGCTACAGCCAGATCTCAGTGACCTCTGAGGAGTGTCAGGCATAGATCAGCTGCTACAGCCAGATCTCAGTGGCCTCTGAGGAGGAGTGTCAGGCATAGACCAGCTGCTTCAGCCAGATCTCAGTGACCTCTGAGGAGGAGTGTCAGGCATAGACCAGCTGCTAAAGCCAGATCTCAGTGATCTCTGAGGAGGAGTGTCAGGCATAGACCAGCTGCTACAGCCAGATCTCAGTGACCTCTGATTAGTATCTGGCATAGACCAGCTGCTACAGCTAGATCTCAGTGACCTCTGAGGAATGTCAGGCATAGATCAGCTCCTACAGCTAAATCTCAGTGACCTCTGAGGAGTGTCAGGCACAGATCAGCTGCTAAAGCCAGATCTCAGTGACCTCTGAGGAGTGTCAGGCATAGACCAGCTGCTAAAGCCAGATCTCAGTGACCTCTGAGGAATGTCAGGCATAGATCAGCTCCTACAGCTAAATCTCAGTGACCTCTGAGGATTAGTGTTAGGCATAGACCAGCTGCTAAAGCCAGATCTCAGTGACCTCTGAGGAATGTCAGGCATAGACCATCTGCTAAAGCCAGATCTCAGTGACCTCTGAGGAGTGTCAGGCACAGATCAGCTGCTACAGCCAAATCTCTGTGACCTCTGAGAAATGTCAGGCATAGATCAGCTGCTATGGCCAAACCTCAGTGACCTCTGAGGAGTGTCAGGCATAGATCAGCTGCTTCAGCCAAATCTCAGTGACCGCTGAGGAGTGTCAGGATGATGACTTCAAAGTGGTTTTAAAAGCTTAAAAAGAAGATGCCAAGATGGTATAATTTTGTGGTATTTTAAAAGAGAAGAATATGAAAACATGAATAAGTTCCATTTGTGCCTCCCCCCTCCCCCAAAAAAGAGGACCACCCTTTTGCTTCTTTTGGACTGTACATCTAGGTTACTGCCAAAGTTCAACATGAATTGTGGAAATAGCTATTGCTCATGGTTTTAAACTTACGTAGGTCATTCTAAATGGTGCATATTTGTACCTTGGGGTTCCTGCTGGTAGGAGAATCCAAAACTTTAAAGTTTAAATAATATTCTGTTATGAAAGATCCCAAAACAAATATGAAGAAATGGTTTGGAAAGGCATGTAGAACCATGGTGTTCATCTTTAAGGTAAATTGAATTTAAAAGGTGTAGATAGTACATAAATTTGAATAACTCTTAAAAAATGTGCTTGGAAAAGTGTTTGCAAAGTGGAAGAAAATTTTGAAATGGTTACTGCTTGTATGTACAAGTTCACAGTGTTGTTTTTTGAAATGGGGATGTTTGTCATTGGAAGTAATATTTATCCCAGGAAATGTCCTTGAGAAGTTCTTGGATAGTATAATTCTACCAGACAAACCAAGGTGATATCCTGAGAAAGTGCTTAAAGAGAAAGATTAAACTACTTTACAAGCCCTGGAAACACAAATTGCTGGTGGCAGTCTTCTATTATGTAACAACTTCAGGACCTGGTTATGAAAGAACAAGTAATGACTAGGGGCTTACTCTAAATCCATTCTCTATCAGGCCATCTGCATTGAGCAAGCTACTGAACTCCATGACCTGGGCTCTATTTCATAAAAGTTAGGAATATTCCTATCTTGGACTTAGGAAGAATTCATTCCTATCTTCATGCTGATGTTGTTCCCAGGTTTAGGAATGATCTTTGGTTGATTTAGAAATGTTCTTAATTAATTTGGCAGGAAATTCACAGATAAAAACAATGTCACTTTTGATTTATCCCTAGATATTTGAAGGAAGGAATGATTTCAGACGAATCGTTCCTAAGCAGTTTAGGAACTTTAATTTTAGGAATATTCCTAACTTTTATGAAATAGAGCCCAGGTTTTTGAAACCCCACCCCCCAAAATTCAGTGTGACTAGATGGTATTTCATTGAACTGATAAGGAACATGCCTTTAGGTTCAAATCATTGAATAATGCAACAAAAGTAATGACTTGTAGTCATATTATAAAAAGTTAGATTTAGGGACTCAAATTTTTAGGAAGAAGTTGTGAAAATTACACACTCCTTTGTACTTTTTGAGAAAACGAAGGCTAAAATTAGGTAGCATATTCAAGACCTCAAAAATGACCCCAAGTTTGCAATGAACTTGATTTTGTTACAGGAGAAAAAAGCAAAACTTGGGTCCAGTTGTTAAGTTTAGACCTTGCACATTCCATTAGTACCAATTTTGCAATTAGAAATAAGCTTACAATGGTAAAGTGTACCTCGCAAAATTATGTTGCTATTTGATTGCTTCACTGTATGCTGTCGTATATATGTATAGGGTGTTACTACACAGACTTTGGTAGGCACATTTATATACTGGAGAGTGATTTATGTAGAAAATTTTAGTGTGAACATTTCATTTACAGTAGGCCTAACTTGGCAAAGCCCAGTTTGGCTTTGGGAAAAGGATCATTTTTTTGAAATCAATAAATGGCATGAAATGGCATGGCCCGAGAGCATTAGTATTGTCACTGATTTCCCTAAACTGTTTCCTGCACAACTCTTTGAATGTCTTAGGTAAGGCATTATAGTATGTGTAAGCCTTATTTTTCTTTACAGCCTGACCATGTTCATTTATGTTGTATGCACCTGGTGGTATGCTGTGTTAGTAGTGTATATAGGCTATGGTACTTGATACAATGTTACAGCCACCTTGACTGCTATGTAAGGTTTTATATGAGATTCTGTCTTAAGGCTGCAGCGACTCGGAACTTTATGTAACCCAAATTACTTCATGCGAATAGTGAGAATGGGTGGGTACATTTTCTAGCCAATGTCAACTAGTCTTACCTATCAATCAATTGAGAAAATGCATAGCTTTCTTTTCCATGTTTAAATCATTGAAAGTGTTTACCAATTAAATTGTAATGTTATAGTTTATACATAAAAATTGAAATACTTTTTTGTATGGAAATGGGATACAGCGTGATCAGTGTTGGTCTAGTATGTGATGAGTGCTCTTGTCATTTCTGGGTCTGAAAGAGTACATCATTTTAGTATGGCCCTGGGATGCAGTATATTGAAACTAGTATATATCTTGAGGCTTAATGAGTGGGATGGTTAATTGTAGGTAATTGTCCTATATTAGGCATGACTTGTGATAAGGAGAAGATCACCCGGGAAGGGGGGGGGGGGCTGACTTTGATCCACTTGACATCTTGAAACACAATTACAATCATGTGCCAGCTGCCACATGATGATTGTAATAATGTCAATTAGCTGGACTTGATGAAGAAATTATTTTGATTCCCTCTCTTGAGTACATTTCATCAGTCTCAATAAAATTAGAATAATTTCAATTGTATTGAGACTATTCTACTGTACATTTTGACATTTCGGGATCAAATCCGACTTTTGTCATCTCCAGTATGCAGAATAAGCAGAGAAGGCCAATAGTCTGGCTGACATGTGTACTAGTTAGAGTTAGCTCATGTTTCCTTACCTCAGTTTTATGACTGACATTGTTTATTTATCAAAAAAATAAAAAATATAAAAAAAACAATAAAAAATAACCGGTAACTCAGCATTACAGCTGGATCACAAATGTGTAAAGAGATACCGGTAATGACATGTAAACTGACACATAGCTACACTGAAGGCCCTACTGCTCAGACAATAGCTTCAATAATTAAAATTCTAAAGACTCAAAAGGAAAGGTTATGTTTAAGATATCTCTGCTAGATTCCTGAAATGTAACATCCTACATCAATTTAGGATAGCTGAGGGGAAAGCTGTGTAATTTGCATTTTATATAAGGCCTTGCAGACAATGTTCTTCAGTAGCCTAGTAGTATGCAATGTAGCACTGCAGTTGGTGCACTGACTGTGTGTACTTTGTTGTGACACCCTTTGCCGTTATCAAGATATTTGTCAATTCACCTTTCTCTACTGGTGCACTTGTGTAGACACACCATTTATTTACATGTAACTATCATGATGGAACTATTCATGGAACTTCCCCCATGAACTGATATGGTATTTATATGGTGGCATGCAGCAAAACTTAGGCATAGTGTCTACCAGCATTTCAGAAGGCAAAGGTGCAGTGAATTATTTGCTACTGGACTGTACGTAAATAGCTTGCTTATCACGTACTTGCTGTGAATTTTTACTTTTGTTTACAACAACGACTTTAAGGGAATTATTTGTGGCTGAGGAATTTTTCCAACAAATGTGCACTTTTCAAAATTGGAAAAGGTATCAAGCACATGAATGCTGCCTGATGGGAACTGATGGGGCATAGCTGATGCAGGCCTGTGCTGCCCTCTATACCATTTGCCTGATGCAGTGAATGGTGCTGTTTTTGTATCCTTTCTTATGAGCAGGAATTGATGACTGTTCTAGAACTTTGGAAAATCAGTGTAGATGAGAGCTATGGCCAAGGGTAGGCTCATAGGCATACAAGCCATACACATATGGGTAATAGATTGGTGTCTTGCAAATGGTGCATCTTTTAATACTGCTATTATTAATAGAAAGCTTGGATGAATTTCATACTGTGTATGCAGATGCATTATGGTAAGAGGAAGAGCCCTATCATTTTTGGTGGAGGTGAAAGGTCATCTGGGGTCCTCGAGGGTCAAACCCTGAAAACTTCGTTAACACGATATCTCAAGAAGGGAAGCGCTGACAGTTCTCAAGCTTGGTACATAGATGCCCCATATTAAGAGGAAGAACCCTATTGTTTTTGGTGGGGTCAAAGGTCACCTGGGGTTACCGGGGGGTCAAACCTCGAAAACCTTGTTATCACAATATCTTGAGAAAGGAAGATTGGATGAATTTCATTCTTTGTATGTAGATGCATTATGGTTAGAGAAAAACACCCTATCATTTTTGGTGGGGTTCAAAGGTCATTTGGGGTCACCGGGGGTCAAACTCTGAAAACCTTTTTAACACAATATCTCGATGTAGGAAGCTTGGATAAATTTCATACTTTGTATGTAGATGCCTTATTGTAAGAGGAAGAATCCTATCATTTTTGGTGGGGTTCAAGGGTCACCAGGGGTCAAACCCTTAAAATGTTGTTAACACGATATCTCAAGGTAGGAAGCTTGGATACGTTTCATACTTTGTATGTAGATGCCTTATAGTAAGAGGAAGAATCTGATCATTTTTGGTGGAGGTCAAAGGTCATTTGGGGTCAACGTGGGCCAAACACTGAAAAGTTTGTTATCATGTATCTCCGAGTAGGAACCTTGGATAGATTTTATACGTACTGTGTGGATGTGTTATGGTGGAAAGATGGACCCTATTGTTTTGTGGTGGAGGTCAAAGGTCATCTGGGGTCACCAGAGGTAAAAAAGCAAAATTTCTCAAGAAATCCCAAGAATATTACATGGGTTCTCCAGAGGTCAAAAAGCAAAATTATCCAAGAATTCCCAAGAGTTTTATGTGGGGTCACCAGAGGTCAAACTGCAAAGTCCCAAGAATCCCAAGATTAAATAGGAATGCAAAACTGTATTTTTCTAGCATGTTAAGATAGCATTTGACCATTGACTGAAAGATATGGGACATCATAGCATTATTTGGAATAGAACATATATAATCGAAACCTCAATGCATTTTTGCATTCTGGTTGATTGTCCTGAACTAGCAAAGTTAGCGTGCAATATCAGGGTTCTCCACTGGTTTGATTTCTGTCCGGGGGCACTTGTGATCACCGTATGGGTGTAAGGGGAGGGGACACCCCTCCCCTTTGGGAAAATTTTGAAAATTTAGGAGGGCTTAGATCGCAAATGGTGCAATCTACAGAATGGTTCGTAGACTTCCCTATGTGTTCAAATCTGGGCATTTTGAGGTCATATTTTTTTTGCAAATTGCATTTTCTAAATACCTTTGACTTGCAGATCTGAGCTCCAGTTTCCACTTGGAAGTATTCAACAATGAAGAAGTTCACTTTAATGGAAATTTCGGGTGAAAATCGGGAAACCTAGGGGACAGTTCAATTGAACGGTTTTGTTTAGTGTATGAGTTTGATGGTAACAGATTCCTACTGTGGAAACATATGAAAGAAATGCAGTAGCCTAAGTGCATATTGAATGATATAAGAGCTCAGGTGCAAGTGAGCTGGGTTTGCATCTCAGATGTTTTATTATACATTGCTTGTCATGAGTATTTGAAATCAAATATGAAAGGCAGTTAAATGACTAAGTTGTGGTGTTTGTGATTGAGTGTACAGACAACTCCTTGACCGGGCGGGTCAATTTTCTGTACGGGCGGAGCCCCCGGACAAAACAGCTAGTGGAGAACACTGAATATACACCCTTTTCATATAGCTTTCATCAAAAATTATTACCAGTTGCATCACTAAGGTCAGGCTTTATCTGGGAGGGGTTTAAACCGCTCAAGTCCATTTCTCCTAATTTTGCAGACCCATTTTCCTTTTATTCCTTACAAAAATGCTGAAAATTCCATTGTCCTGATAATGACTGTAGGAACTCAGAGCCCTGAAATCCCACATAGGGTCTATTTCCACATGTGCCAGGGGCGGACTCCTTGACCCTTACCCATACATACCTTTGATGCTCTTATGTGAAGACTACTTCCTCACAAATGAGCCCCATTCCTGCAGTTCCTGTTTCCTCCCCTGAGGGTAACAAAAGTATGTGAACAGAAAAAACAAAGAAACAGTGGTGCAGTAACAGATCAGTCTTAGAACAAAAGTGGGCCCACTAAGTGTGAGGTGACTGACTGGTTTCTTTCTTAGTGAAACTGAAAGTATGATTGTCAGGTGTATACTAGGGCAGTTGAAATTTTCTGACTTTGCTACCTATCTGAAATTTTAACTGCTATCCTGCATCATCAGGCCCTATCTACTTTCATGCATAAAACCATTACCATCATGCATAATTCTCCCACACCCACAAACTCAAGTTACTGCATAATCAAATCTATGGGCTGTGAGTCCGACATAAATAGATGAGATTGGTGGGGTAGGTACAGGCCAGCTGACATGATCTTCAGAAGTTTGAGGAGACCGCTGTAATTTGCTAGAAAGTAAATATAGGCCAAATATTTTTCTCTTGTTAACTTTTTCTTATTTGAAGTGTGGATTTCTAAAATTTTAAGATTTTTAAAACAAAACATACTTAAGTAAAACTTTAAAAGGTCTGGTGAACGCCACAGAGGGAACCATGTACAAGCCATTTTTAGCAAATATATTCTTGGCGTTAAAGCTACATTCTGATTAATGGTGACACGTTGCTCAGTCGATTCAGATCACTGTAGGCTCTCCCCATCTACACAACATTCAACGTAGATGTCTTCCACTGAATATGGCATTAACTTTTACCAGCTCTGCTCTGCCAGACCTGGATGAAGGCTATGGAAAAGTAATGGTTAAATCATGGTATTTGTGGTCATCTGTTTGTTGAATGTACATGAATTCCCATTTATAGACAGCTAAGTGTTAAATATAGTCCAAAGTACTCTGGAGCTTCCGGGCCTTAATTTGCTCTCTGTACCGGACATTGCCTTGGATCAAAAATAGGGGGGCCCTACAAGAGACCCCTGTACACCATGCCCTCGAATGGAACACTTTGCACTCAAGAGATGTCTCATGATTTTGAAATGAGACCCAGAAGATAAACCCTTGTACGAGATCATGTGTGGCCTACAACATTTTCCCTATGAAAAGAAAATAGCCTGCCAAGGAAAATAGATGGGAACACCTGATGTAGCCTTACCATTACACTATTTAACTTAGTTGTACTCGAATTCTACTTTTTTTTACAGGATTATTCGTGGGAGGAGCATGGATTTTCATTGGTGAATAGGTACTATCCTGACATTGCTACGTTATTGGACAATAAGCTGTCATTGACGTCAAATCTTACGTATAACACGTGAGTATTCACAATTAATAATTGCTTCAGAAATGTAGTGATATGTTATTTGTGCTAAAAGAAATTCTTCTGCTTTTTGCCCCTTTTCACTGAATGTAGACAGAAGAAATAAAATGCTAAAACACTATGTCAAAACTCCAAGCTTCGTCTGCCTCAGCTAAGCTTCAGCTGCCTCAGCAAAGTTGCAGGGGCTGCAGCTATGCATTGGTACACCTTACAATAGCAGGATTAATTTAATACTGCTGTTTTATTGTCCTAATACTAATATTACATGTTCTGGCTGTTGCAGCTTAGCTGAGGCAGTAGCAGCTTGGCCATCTTGGCATTGTGTCAAACATGCCAATTGACTGACAAATTATATAAACTAGGCCTACTTATAGTCAAGGAACTGTTAGAGAACGTGTGAGGAAGCTTGTGCTATTCTATGTAACGTATGTGTCACTGAGCCTACTGGTCCATTCATCAATCCTGACTGTTTTGTGAGTGTGCCTATGGTATATAATACTGGGGTAGTATGAGATGTTATCAGGGATGTCAGATCCATGAGAGGATGTAGGAGACTATCCCTGCTGAGTAGCCATCTTATGGTTATTATTTTACCCCCTTATCTGTCACAGCCTCTCCTTCCAGTCCCCTCATTTCCTCCCCTCCCCCTTATTTACTTCTCCCTCCTTGTGTCCATATGATGTTAATTCAATGGAAGTCCTGATTTTGAATTAGCTGCATTGATTGTACATTTCTTTGACCAAAATCATTTCATTTTATCACCCAGTCATTGAAAATATAGGAGGATAGTTGCAAGAAGCTAATAGCTTAGATGTGTAATTAAAATCCTTCGTGCATAGCATAAAATGAGAAGGCAGCTGGTTCCATTTAAGAGTCTTTGGTATCGAAGTTTGCAAGTTTCT
Source organism: Holothuria leucospilota (assembly GCA_029531755.1). Taxonomy (NCBI): domain Eukaryota; kingdom Metazoa; phylum Echinodermata; class Holothuroidea; order Aspidochirotida; family Holothuriidae; genus Holothuria; species Holothuria leucospilota. The sequence continues at coordinate 739,009 of CM055976.1, read as the reverse complement.
TCCAAGGTGGAAAAAAACCCCTAAAAATCCATGTTTTTTTTTCTGGATGGAAGAAACAGGTTTTCCTTGGTTTTTTCCACTTAAATGTGAAAGAAACTCACATAAATGGAAAGAAAGTTCCAACAAAATTATATAATGCAGTGTTTGATTGATGTAGACTCTAAGAACTTAAGTGAACTGAGTCATATGGTAACCCAGAGCTCTGATGAAACTGACAATGTATCGCCTATAAACCAGGTTATGGTTAGAACAACAGTGGTGGGGGTCCAAGGGAAGGGCCCAAACAGCACACTACAGGGGCTAGTGAGACATCTAATTGTTGAAGTGAGTGGGGGATATTCTTTATTGGCCCTGTATCAGTGATTTCACTGACTCGGGCACCCGGGTCAATGATGCACAACTTTTCATTTTGACACATAGAGACAAAACCTCTGGGGTCAAACTGATGCACAGCTTTTTTGCCCCAGCAATCAGTAACCACAAACAGAATTTTGCTAATACATTCATTGTGCAAATTAATTCACAAAATGTAGCACTTTCCAGTTCCCATATTGATTATCGACAGATTGAATATCATGTCTTACAAGAAAAAGATAGTGGAAAAGCATCACAAATATAAAAAATAAAAAACAGGAATAAAGTTTGTTGTATTAAACTCAAATTTATTTTGACCCCTTCTCTTTTAAATTTGACTCTTGTAAATTTATTTTGAAGGGTCTGTTACTCCTGAAAAAAATTGATGAGTGAAAACCCTGTATATATGCATATTGTTTGAACAAAACTTGACACCAAGTTTATTCAGAACTAGTTGAAGCTATCATTTACTACGGTTGGTAGTTTATAGTATTGTCAGCCTTATTGCCAGTGAGTCGCTGGTGCTAGAGGGCAGTCCATTAGGCCTTGCCCAGGCCACTCACTGTAGCTACAACCATATCTATGAAGAATAAGACTACTCTAGGTTTTGTAGCATTGAGGTATGGTACTTGGTCCATGGCACTAGGGCTGTAAGGCTGTAAACCCATTAATTGGCACTTTCAGTTGTTTATTAACAAAATTATAATAAAATTACATCCTGGAAAATAGTGCCCAATATTACCATCCCTGACAAAATGCTACCATCAAGAGTATTTGAAAGGTACAGCCTCCACCCATAGGGACCTTCATGCTACCATCAGTAGTATTTGAAAGGTACAGCCTCCACCCATAGGGACCTTCATGCTACCATCAGTAGTATTTGAAAGGTACAGCCTCCACCCATAGGGACCTTCATGCTACCATCAGTAGTATTTGAAAGGTACAGCCTCCACCCATAGGGACATTCATGCTACCATCAGTAGTATTTGAAAGGTACAGCCTCCACCCATAGGGACCTTCATGCTACCATCAGTAGTATTTGAAAGGTACAGCCTCCACCCATAGGGACCTTCATGCTACCATCAGTAGTATTTGAAAGGTACAGCCTCCACCCATAGGGACATTCATGCTACCATCAGTAGTATTTGAAAGGTACAGCCTCCACCCATAGGGACCTTCATGCTACCATCAGTAGTATTTGAAAGGTACAGCCTCCACCTATAGGGACCTTCATTGACACTATGGCCAGAACTTCCTGCTTGGAGCCAAGATTGAGGAGATAGTTTGCAATGCTTTTATAAGTTTTGTTAAATGATCTAAATGAATTTGCCAACTTTTTTCTTTTACTATATCTGGGATGGGAGCCAACATACTCATTAGAGGGGTTTCCAAGGGGGTGGAATTAAAGCAATGAAGTATACCTTTTCGAAGGGTGTGTCTTTCACTTGTAATCTACAAGTCTTGGTAAACAATTGAATAGAGATAGACTCCAAAGGCATAAGGCTTCCAGTTTCAGTGACCCCTATTTGATCTCTTTGTCTTTAGCTACACAAGTACTAGTTTCTTCCAGTTACCCTCACTTTCTTTCAGTTTTTTGGGGAGAAGAAACTAGTTATTTCCAGTTCCTTCCATTTTTCCAGAAGAAATAAGTTTCTTCTGAAAGAAACTGAACCCTGTTTGGTATGGCTGCACCCATTATATGAAAACAGCCCTCCACTGAGAGACACATGCTGTAATCAGAAGGCAATCACTGAAGCCGTCTGTATATGTACCATTGTCATAATCTTGTTATCTTATTTTTGCTCAGAATGGGAGAAAAGAGAGAAGTAGACACATTCCTGCTAAGGAGAGCTATCTGGAATTATGTCCATGCCCTCTTCGGAATTCGCCATGATGACTATGATTATTCAGAGGTCAACCTTTTGCTGGACAGAAGTCTAAAGAGTTATGTCAAAACTATTACATGCTTCCCTGAGAGGACGACCTTCAAGGATTACAACCATTTCTGGAAAGAATTTCATGATTCTGAGAAGGTATGATGCCCCTTTTCTCTTTTCTATGGAAGATTTAATGGGCACATGTGCTCGCCCAGTTTGAGTTGGCGTACCCCTGCTACCTTTATTCATGTGTGGCTCTTAATCGTGTGACATTTGTATTTGTACAGTATTAAAGTTTAGCAAAGTAACTACTTTGTTTACCTTTAACATCCCCTTTTTTTGTTACAAAACATTATGAAAGATACTTATATGAGGAATGTGGTTAGATTTTTTAGATTTAGCCAATGTTTCAGAATAACACTGGACAATATCTTGTTCCCTGAAGGGCATATTCCGCCACTACAAGTTGCTGTAATTAGACTTCTATCGTGCAGGAGTTAGAATTAGAGTTAAAATTTACATGTGGAAGAGCCGTGAATGCCATTTCAAGAACACAGGGAAATGTTTGAAAATAATATGGAGGCTCTCAGTGTTTTATGCTGCGGGCCCTTTTAAGCGAGTTTTAATTTATTCATCATTATAGTATTCAGCAAGGCCATTCCATGGTTTGGCCAGGGGAAGGGGAACTCAGATTCGCTAAATGGGCATATTAATCATTAAGTTGGGGTCTGGATCCTGGCAAATCTTCATATGCTTTTCATGACAAAATTTGTGTTTCAATTACAGAAGATTTCTTTGTTACAGAGATTCATTAACTGCTATGCACATTGTACTGTGTATAATACACAGTTATTGTGCATGTCCATGCTGTCAACATAGAATTTAGGCTGTGTATGAATGACTATTGGCTTATGAATGAAGGGAATCATACCTGTGCAAGATGTATTGGCAAGTGATGGATTACATGGAGGTCACATTTCGCTAAGGAATTGTATCTTGTATGTGACAGAGTGTGTTTGTGCAGATACATTACTGCAGTTATAATTCAACTCTTAGATTTGGTTATTATAAAAGATGCATACAGGAAGTGTGAAAGAATGAGGAGGGGGGGACCACAGTTGGTTCATTTTATCTTTCAAATATTAACAGTGCAGTGAGAAGTAACTTTGTTAGTCTTGTAGTCTAGGGGGCCCTCCTAACTTGTAGCCTGGCTAGAGCCAATATGAGACAATGTAACAATGAAACACTGGCCTTGATAATTCTTATAATAAGTTGATTTAAATCAAGTACAGCACACATGGTAGTGATGACCCATAAAGAGGTATTAGTTGGTTGTGTTTTATAAGGATTCTGTAGAGGATAAAATTCCAGTATATGTCCCCCAAGCCCTCTACCAAAACTTCATTCCTAACTTAGTATATCCCATTTTGAAAATTGGTTACTTTTGTGAATGAATACCTCAGGTTTTCTTCAAGGTCACAGAATGTCAAGTGGGCTTACTGCCTCAAATCATTTATGTTATTCTTTGTTATTAATGCTTTGTATGTCTGTGCAATTTGATATTAGTGCAGTGTATGGACAGGTTTCCATGTAGATCTTTAATTGTGCCAAATGAAGAGACTAGAAGACAAAGTTATAAAATATCACTTAAAGCCATTAAAGGGATGAAACAAAAATATCAAATTAATGTATCGAGATGACATTACAGATTCCCATCATGCTTTGCATCTCTGTAAATAATCACATTCTCCTGTAAAGCAGATTCTTTCAAATGCAACATACTATTGAGATGGGGCCTTCACTTCCTTTAAGAGACAATTTGGCATATTTTTTTGAAAGCATCCAGTTTAGTCACCAAAAATACGTTGAGGTTAACGCACTGCATATTATGTTTCATTCATTCTATTGAGTCACTGTTGGTGCTGTATTGAAATCAAAGATATTCATAACTGAGGTGTCTTGATTTAAGCAACCAATCAGGTTCATCCCTTTTGTAAAGGATATTTTTGAAAGGCATCAGCTCCCAGGCATGTTTTTCTATCTCAGAGTGTGCTGTTTCTCCCTGTTTATTTCAGGTCCATGTGAATCTTATGGTTCAGGAAGCTCGCAACCAAGCCTGCCTGCTCTACGTGCTTAGGTCCATCATGGAATACATGAAGTGAAGTCTTCCTGCCGCCCTGTTTGTATGAGAGCTGTGTGCACTCGTCTGTGCTGTATTGGTGCTTTTCCAAGAATCTGGCCAAGGCGTTGTGGCCGTCGTCACAGAGTCACAAGTAGTGCTAATAGTCTTCATCTAAGATAATTCTGATCTCCTAAAAATCTATGCACTGTTTTATGTTGTTGTCTTAGTAACAGACATGTAGTGTTAGTACAGTGTCATTAGTTTAAGTGCAGTGTCTCTGGTTGTGAGTAAAATTGCAAGGGGAAGCACTGTTTCATGAGTACAACATCCATCATCACTAATGTGTAACTCTGAAAATGTTTGAGTACAAGTATAGATCCATTCTCAGTAGAACCAAAACTGACATGTATGCCAAAGTGTGAGTATGAATACATACTACAAGTGTGCAAAGAATTAAGTCCACTATTTACATACATTTATGAGAGGACTACTTCTTTCTATAGGCGACTTTGCTGGGTCAGAGTCTGCCAGGTTGTATTTCAAACACCTTTCTTTAAATTAAGGAGTGCTCACCTGGGTGATTTGTAATCGCTGATTTTAACTCATGAATATGCAAAGTGCTTTTCATATGGTGAGTATTTCTTCTAAGTATTATCAGAATGCTGACTTCATACTATGACAGATAGAAATTGTTGCAGTACATTTGTTCTGTCAAAGAACAAACAGGTATAGTTAAGTGTGCTTCCAGACATAAAATTCTAATAAAAATGACCTTTTTATTAACTTGAAATAATGGTTTTCATCTGGATTACCCAGAATAAATTGGTAACACATGAAAACTGTTGCAAAAGGCATTAAGCTATAAAGGCAAATATCATAATGCTAGATTTGAACTAAAAACCCAAAAGGTGGAATACCTTGACTCATCCAGAGAGTTGTATGTTTACACTCATGCATTGAAGTATTATGCTACCCGTCATGACCTTAGAGGATACGTATGGTCACCTGAAGTGTAATTTGAAACATTTTTGGAACCTGAAAACTTTTCTTCGCTGCCTTTTCCTGGTTCATCTATAAACAACACCTATGATGCAACAGATACATGATGAGATGCATCCATCAGCATTTATGGATACATAGGTTCATCCATAAACAACACCCATGATGCAACAGATACATGATGCAACACCTATGATGGAACAGATACATAATGAGATGTGCCCATCAGCTTTATGGATACGTAGTTTCATCCATAAACAACACCCATGATGCAACAGATACATGATGCAACACCTATGATGGAACAGATACATAATGAGATGTGCCCATCAGCTTTATGGATACATAGTTTCATCCATAAACAACAGACATGATGCAACACCCATGATGGAACAGATATATGATGCAACTCCCATAATGGAACGTTTATGATGAGATGCACCCATCAGCATTTATGGATACAGAGGTGCATCTATAAACAACACCCATGGTGCAACAGATACATGATGCAACACCCATGATGGAACAGATATATGATGAGATGCACCCATTGGCATTTATGGATACATAGATTTCTTAAGAGGACGAAAGGAGATATCAAACTGCTTTCATGGAACAAGCCTATAGCTTCAGTTGTGGGTGTCTTTGATTGTTTGTAAGTGCTTTTTTGTAGCATGGTAATGTGTGTATTGATCAGAAACAACCCCCCCCCCCCAAAAAAAAAAAAAAAAAAAAAAAAAAAAAAAAAAAAATTGTGGAGTGGAGGGCCTCAAATGGAAATGTTTCTGCTATTAAAATCTGTATGGGGTCATTATCAATCACTATTATGTTTTAAGGACAGAATTAAAGGACTTGTTAATGTGAGACACAGCATATCTCCAGTCTGACAAAGAGATTGATGGATAAATGCAAAAAACAAACAGTGTTATACATCCACATATAGCTGTGACATGTGGAAATGGTAAGATGAGCAATGGTAATGTGTGGTGTGTAAGTGGGTATCATGTGTACACTTCTGATTTCAAGAAATTAGTGAAGTAGTGGATCCATGGAAAGTGTTGTATATTTGAATATTAATTATGGTGTCAGAGTTAAGCTAAATTCAATGTGTGCTGTGGAAAGAGCAAAACAGTTTGTGTGAAATGAAGCACACTTCAAAATAACAGTAAGGGTGACATGTTTCCTTCTGACTGTGTGATAGGCTAAGAATAGTCTGTTGAGCTTCAGTATGCAAGCCTTCCATGTTTGGATTTCATTTGAAGACTGACTGTGTCAGAGATAACAACTGCCACCTGATATTTGGGACTTACCTTCAACATTCTTTAGGAGAAGCCTTGGTGAAACTGAATGCAAGGCATGGCTACTTGTATCTTAGAGTGAGGAGTTAAATTAAGTCAGCTACAAAAAGAGATTTTAAATAAGTTTTGAATGATGGGATAAGATGAGACAGTTTGCCTTTTTACAAATTTGGATCACAATCACTATAAATCTGTCACCATGATACTGACATGTAGTGTGAGTACAATCTGTCACCATGATACTGACATGTAGTGTGAGTAGAATTTGTCACCATGATACTGACATCTAGTGTGAGTGCAACCTGTCACCACGATACTGACATGTAGTGTGAGTACAAATCTGTCACCATGATACTGACATGTAATGTGAGTATAAATCTGTCACCATGATACTGGCATGTAGTGTGAGTACAATCTCTCAACATGATACTGACATGTAGTGAGAGTACAATCTGTCATCGTGATACTGACATGTAGTGCAAGTACAAATCTGTCACCATTATACAGACATGTAGTGTGAGTACAGATCTGTCACCATGGTACTGACATTTGGTGTGAGTATAAATCTTTCACCATGATACGGACATGTAGTGTGAGTACAAATCTGTCATTGTGATACTGACATGTAGTGTGAGTACAAATCTTTCACCATGATACTGACATGTAGTGTGAGTACAAATCTGTCATTGTGATACTGACATGTAGTGTGAGTACAAACCTGTCATTGTGATACTGACATGTAGTGTTAGTACAAACCTGTCACCGTGATACTGACATGTAGTGGTAGTACAAGTCTGTCACCATTATACGGACATGTAGTGTGAGTACAGATCTGTCACCATTATATGGACATGTAGTGTGAGTACAGATCTGTCACCATTATATGGACATGTAGTGTGAGTACAGATCTGTCACCATTATACGGACATGTAGTGTGAGTACAGATCTGTCACCATGATACTGACATGTAGTGTGAGTACAATCTGTCTTTGTGATACTGACATTTAGTGTGAGTACAAATCTGTTACAGTGATACTGACATGTTAGTGTGAGTACAATTTGTCATCGTGATACTGACATGTGTGACTACAATCCTTCATTGTGATACTGACATGTTGTGTGAGTACAATCTGTCATCGTGATACTGACATGTAGTGTGAGTATAAGTGAACCATGGTTGGTTATGAATGCATTTCCTTCCAGGGCCGTAGGCATGTATAGCATTAAGCATACATTTATTGTAGGCAAGCCTAACTGCACAAAAGTATGGTTCTTCATCTTACAGTTGTAAAATTTTGCATTTTTAGTTTCAAGATCTGTTAGAGTATAGTACATATCCATTAAGTATGAGTACAGGCAACTGTGCCCAGGTAGGATTACACAGTCGTACCTTCAGTAAAGAGTGAGCTTGATACTAGGTAGTATTGCTTTTTTTTTTTGGTTATTAGTCTTGTCAAAATAATGAACCAATAGTTTCTTCCACCAAGCCCTATTCCTGCCAACTTTTCTCTTATGACCTTTTAAATGTTGGCGGTGGTAGTGGTGGCCATCGCCTGCCATGGCCACTTTAGGATGATAATGTGATGGTAGTTGGATCCAAATACCTTGAATTATTGTAGAATCAGAATGGATTCTGAAAAAAAATAAAAAAAAAAAAATTGGAAGTGGAAACTGATGCAGAATTGGAGAAACTTTGATGACTTCTCGACCCACCTTGTGTATTTAAATTTATCTTCAATATTTTCTTATTCAATGCTCAAAATTGTCTCTTTGGAAAGTTGTCAGATCTTATCCATCTGTAGCACAGGTTGGAAACGCCAGGCTTAATTTTGAGCATTGTTCAAAATGTGAAGTTCCTTGAATATTGGGAAAAAAACTTATTTTTTCATCATTTAGTTGAGATACTTCTGAAATGGTTGCATGGTTCAAGAAGAAAAGGAGTTGTTGCGTTTGTTCACAATTGTTCATGTCTTTCGTATACTAAGTAAAAGTGTCTGGAACTGATGTTGTAATAAAACTATGATACAAGATTGATTCAGTCATGTTACATTCTAAATGGTAGGGATAGAATCATATTTATAGGGTCATATTTTGAGTTATTAAAATAAAGCCTGAAATGATGTAATTCTTAAATCAAGAAGGATTACTTGAGGATTACTCATGCCAAGTTTATTATCTACAAATTCAGCTTGGTTAAATTCATTTGATGGTGGGGACTTGGTTTAAGTACGATGGCAGAATTGGAGTAGATGTAATGAATCTCTTGATCTTAGTTAAAATGAATGATTGGATTATGAGTGTATCAGCATCTTTGCACTGTGTACAAGCTTTCTGTAAGAACTCTCATTAGAGTGCAAATCCCTTTGCGTTTAAGTACAAAGCTATTCTTGTAAGAGTGAGTACAAACCTTATGGATGTTAGTAGAAAACTACTCTTTGGAGGGAGTGTAAATGGCTTGGATTTTTGCTAAAAACACTTATTAGAGTGAGTACAAACCGTATGGGTTTTGAGTACTATTCCCATTAAAGTGAATGCAAGCCATGTGGGTGTGAGTATAAAACATACTGATTAGTTGAGTGTAAACCCCATGAGTGTGAGTACAAAACTAAACTCATTAGAGCGAGTACAAATGGCATGTGTGTCAGTGCAAAACATACTGTAAGAGTGCATACACACCCTATTAGTGCTGGTACAAATCTCTGCTCATAAATGTAAAGAAGAAAGCTGTACTCATGAGTGAATTACAAAGCAACTCTCAAGAGTTTGATTTCACAGGTATACTCATCATTAGTGTGAGTACAAAGCTGTTCTTACTTGAACTTGTGTAATTATAAGTTCATAGCCACAGGTGAGAGTAAATGTGTTGTGAATATAAAGAACTAAAACTGCTGTATACTTATTAAGCCGTGATTAAGAGTAGGGAGTTTGAATGAAAACAAAACCAGTGAAACTAAATGATTTTTCCCATCTCTTTCACTCTCTTCAACTCACCTTCTCACCTAATCAGCCACTTGAGTGTAAAGAAGTGATATTTGTTCTATGCCAGTATAATTAGTTTCAGATGCCAAAGAAATAGATTAGTTTCAAATATTTGTTTAGTATCAAAACTTTCAGTTTTATTATTTTGAAAAGTGTATTTACTTCCAAGGCTGATTTTGCACTATATTCATGCTCAATTTTTTTTTTTATTTTCACTATCTTATGTAGCAGAATGATACCTTACCTTGTTGTGCATGTTTGTAACTCTTATATAGTGCATAAACAAGATTGACAAAGTCTAAAGACAGCCTTTTATTGCTCACCTGAGAAAATTTTGGTTAGAATTTTAAAATACTGTCAGCTTTGGAGTAGAGCAGAAACAGACATTAGTTCTAAATAGGAACTTTAATAAGTATTTTTAGCCTGTCTCTATTACAGTATCAGATATGCATGGTTTAAGGCTTATGGTAAAATTTTGGTCATGGAAGTATTTTCAAAGAAATAACTGGTTTTAAGAGATTTAAGAAACACTTCCTAATGTGTCAGTTTCAAGGGAGGTAGTCTATACCCATTGACTACAAGATGTAAGCTTAACTTTGTATGACTATATTGTTATTATAGTTTTAAGATGTAAGCTGTAACTGTCATGGCTACAAACACATTCTATAAGAGTTCAGTCTGGTGTATGCTGTAACTGTCTGGCTACAAACACATTCTATAAGAGTTCAGTCTGGTGTATGCTGTAACTGTCTGGCTACAAACACATTCTATAAGAGTTCAGTCTGGTGTATGCTGTAACTGTCTGGCTACAAACACATTCTATAAGAGTTCAGTCTGGTGTATGCTGTAACTGTCTGGCTACAAACACATTCTATAAGAGTTCAGTCTGGTGTATGCTGTAACTGTCTAGCTACAAACACATTCTATAAGAGTTCAGTCTGGTGTATGCTGTAACTGTCTGGCTACAAACACATTCTATAAGAGTTCAGTCTGGTGTATGCTGTAACTGTCTAGCTACAAACACATTCTATAAGAGTTCAGTCTGGTGTATGCTGTAACTGTCTAGCTACAAACACATTCTATAAGAGTTCAGTCTGGTGTATGCTGTAACTGTCTGGCTACAAACACATTCTATAAGAGTTCAGTCTGGTGTATGCTGTAACTGTCTGGCTACAAACACATTCTATAAGAGTTCAGTATTATAACCAGACAGTTGCCCCTCCTGGACAAAGAAAGCACAAACAGTTTTCCCCTGGACAACCCCCCTCCCCTGGACAATTCTCGACCCAGAAAGTTTCTGATTGGACAACTCACACCCAGGTTAATTCCATATTTTTGACGGGAAAGTGGTCTGAGGGGTAGTTGCCATGGTTGGGAATTGTCGAGGGTGGGGACATTGTGAACGATGGGAATTGTCTGGGAGTTGTCAGGTCATGGTTCTTTATTGCTTTCCATCCCCTGGGTACTTCATCTTACAATAATTATCCTAGGAAGGTGGGAAGGAAGTGTGTAGTAACATAGATATTAAGGCTACTCAGGTTTGCTTCAGTAATTTTAATTCTAATAAAAGTTTGAAATAAACTCAATTTTATTAGGCAACAAGCATATCACCTTAAAATACCTGACAGAAACCCATGTGGCCATAGAGTTTGTTATAAGAGTTAAGAATTTCATATTTTTTGTGATTTAATTCACAAAGTTGTAGAGATCAGCATGAGATCCAGAAGATAGCGTAATGGTTTGCGACACCAAACATTCCAAAGCATCGTTTTGAGTAACGATAGTTAGGTGAGTGTAACATACATGCAGCTTGCTATAACAGTGCCTATTGTTCAACACAACTACATGTGTACATATAAACACACACACACACACACATATATATATATATACTTGTATTTCTTTCACACATTAAGATCATTGTGAATAAATATTATGTAGCTAAGCAGCACCTTTGAATTATCTTTGCATGGAAATTAAAACAAGGAGTTGAGCTTCTCATTCCAGGCTGTAGGAACAGTTATGTTATAGAGAATGCAGTATGAAATATCACTATCATGGATATGTAAATAGCTTAGCATGATACTGCACATGGTGCTGTCCATAATGCTGTGCATGGTGCTGTGCATAATGCTTTGTATGGTGCTGTGAATGGTGCCATGCATGGTGCTGTGCATGTTGCTATACATAAGGCTGTGCATGGTGCTGTGTGTGGTTCTGTGCGTGGTGCCGTGCATGGTGTTGTGCATAGTGTGTGTGGTGCTGTGCATGGTGCTGTGTATGGTGCCATGCATGGTGCTGTGCATGGTGCTGTGCATAATGCTATGCATGGTGCCATGCATGGTCCTCTGCGTGGTAATAGAACTCATTCTTCTATCTTGTTGATAAGTTTGCATATTGATATACTTACTGAAAAATCTGCCAAAATGATAGTATCAAGCCATAAAGGTGTAGTAGGCTGAAGAAATACTGGAATGTTGCCTGTGTAAGATGGCTCCCCCCCTTCCCTTTTGAAGGTTGAGGCAAAATTTACATGACTCCTGCACTCTTTTCCATGTTCCATCACTAATGTCCCTACCCCTTGTCCCCCTTTTAAATAGGGGTTGATGGTGACACACAGGCACCTCTGTGTAGTGGGTAGTAAGACATTTGCTCTAAGTTGATTTGTTGCAGGGAGAGCAAATGATGGCTTATGATGGTCAGGCTCATTTACCAAGACCAGCCTTCCACAACCCCTAACAGCTTACACTTTATGTTATGTGAAAAAGTGAATACAAGGCATTAGTTTATACCAAATTTATACTACACAAAGCTAAAATAGGGGATCCTGCTTTCTCACATGTTAAGGCATGGGTCATTTCTGTAGAGTGAGTGCTTTTGTAAATCAGTAAAAAAATGAAACAGTTTTAGGATGTTCATACAAGCCACTTGTAATTGATGCAGTAATCTGAAGAGCACTTTGTTTTGGAATGAGAGTGATTAATATCTAAGATTCTTCCAAACCACACTCCAGAGATAAATGCACCCAATTTAGTGGCTAGAATGTAAATTTTACTTCAGTTAACTTAAAGGTGTGATTTACGTGTGTGAAACCCAGTGATACACAGTGACAGGCTGTGACAGGTAGTGAGAAGCAGTGCCAGTCACTGGAGAATTTGTTTTAATAGTTCTGATATATCAGTTTGACGTTACTGCAATGTTGCTGTGGTAACTGAAGGTAAGTCATAGCTCTTGTTGTTACTGCATACAGTCAGCAGTTTTATCATTGCCTGCCACAATGTGTTAGTGAGTACTTAGCCTAAGCTAATGCTAGTACTATTCTCTTTGAAACACATGCTTGAAAGTTGGATGAGTTAACTTTGAAAACAAAAATAACAAAAGTCAGAAATACTTGGTATTTGGACAACCTGCTGTCATTATGTATATATGATGATTACAGCTCTTTGATGAAGGACATTCAAGTTGAGCAAGTAATTTGCAAGTTACTTCACTTTGTTGAATAGTGGTTGTCCTCAAAAATACCAACATGTGATCCAGCAATGAACAATGACTTTTGTGGGTTTATGGTACATCTGTTTGATTCTGCTACTTCTGATAGTGTTCACACTCCAGTAACCAAAAATCTGACAATGTGATCCAAGCAAAGCTGCTTTTAGCAGGAAACCAGTGAAAGCAGCTAATGGAGTATGTGCACCAAATGATAAAACAGCTGTCCGTTGTGGTTCATATCACTATCACAATGGTAGCTGTTGTGTAATCAATGTTTAATGCAAATAGAAAGAAAAACATTGTTAGGACAGAAGTATGAACCGTTATAAGGAAGGAAAATGTTACACACTGACAGGGTGTGACATCACTCTTTGTCACCAAATTGACCACGTAACAGCTGTGCCCATTCATCCCATAAATACGTTTGAAAACAAAAACTGATCTCCTGCCCATAGCTGGTCTGCTTGGTGTGTGCATTATCATAATGACTATATTTATGTTTTATTTCTTGGTGCTGTCCATTTTGTCTTGTATGTGTACAAAAATTAATAAAAGTTGATTTATATGAATATATAAGTTATATTATCTGTAAATAGCCTTCATACTCATAAACCTTTTTTTCCAGTATAAACTAGTATTCTTCAACAAATGTACAGCTTCATCAGTAGCCACATTTGTAAAGTAACTTTTCACAAAACATTGAAAACATTTTTGCTACTTTGATTATTATAAAAGCAAGTGTCTCTACTGACTATTACTGTAAATTCTTATTATCAAGAACACTGTACCATTTGTACTTTCTATAGATGGGTTACAGTATAAATCAATCTCCTTTGCTGCGGGAGGGGGTTGGGACTGGGGTAAGGGGCGTGCAGAGTAGCTTAGAGTGTGTAGATAGAAATGCGTGAAAAATGTGCTAATTGGAAGAAATTTTCCCAGCGCTCAAAAAACATCATTTGCAGGATATTAATATTGGCCAGTCGGTATAACTTCAAATACATTTAGAAAATGTTTTGATTACCAAAAAAAAAAAAAAAACAGGGAGTATTTACAGTATTTGTTAAAGAAAATTTCTCTGTGAAAATTAGCAGTGAAAGTGTTAATTTCATGCCTTCTGTCACATATAGAGACTTGAGGTATATGCAGACTCTTCGCACAGCACATAAAACGGCATAATAGCATTCACTGCTATATTTCATGTAAAATTTTGTCTTACAGTATTTCTCTTCTCATCATTTGTTTGAAACTTTCAGCATTAAGAGTTACTTGTGGGCATGCTTATTAACAGCAAAGGAAGGTTCAAAAAGCTGACCAAAAACAAAAAAATAGAAACATTACAGCCTTTGAAATATTTTGTAGTTGCATTTTTACATTTACTCAAAAGACAGGTTGAAATGTTGTCTTTGGTTTAAACCTCCAAGTACATCTTTTGAAATATTTTGTATGTTTACATTTACTCAAATGACAGGTTTAAATACCATCATTGGTTTAATCTCCCAAAAGGTTAATCATTTGTTTATGAGTGTGAAGATATTTTCTTCCAAGTACAGTATAAATTAGATGAAAGTTGATGTGGAAAGTCTAATTAATGCAAGGTTTTATGGTGGTGAAAGTTGTGTAATTAAGGTATCCATAACCTTTTACTGTAATAATTTCATGTGTATACAATTTACTCTAAAACCCTTTTAAGGACTGATGCCATAGGTAAACATAATCCATTCAAATGTTTAAAATGTGTCAAGTTGACTTGTAGCATTTAGTCTTGTTGTTACATCATTACCAACTCTATGTTGTAAAAATATTCTGATCTGTAAGAGGCCAATTGGTCAAAATGCCACATGAAATGACACCAACACGTTTTTTGAAAAACGCTTAGGAAATTGGTCTTTGCTCTATGCTCAAGAGGAGCACTTGTAAAATAATCATTAGTTTACATAACCTTGCACTCAATTTACTTGATTTCATGGTCTTCGGCATTGCTTTACCCGTCCAGGCCCTATATGGCCATAGGGCCCAGCCATTGGCTGGACCCATTATGTAGCAGGCAGGCCTGGATACATTTACAGCATCCGTCCAGTCTTCCCATAGTGTGAGATGTCCACTTAGTACAAAATTGCAGACGGTACCCTGGAAATAAGTCTTCATGTGTAGCCTAAAAAAACTTTCATATAAGCTTATTTTAAAAGCAAAATGTTGAATTTTGTTGAAGAAGTAAGCAGGAATAATGTTATACATGTCACAAATGCTCTGTTTATATTAAGGATTAACATGTGGTAACTGATCTCAAAAGTTATGGCAAACTTGAAAATAATTTTAAAGCAACTGTTGGTCAGAAAGAAGAATTGAAACCTAATTTAAGTATTGTGTTGTACATTAATACCCTTCATAACCCTCCGTTTGGTTGATAAATTTTGTAAAAGAAGTATTTGAAAGGTTTAGTAATGTCCGCTATAAGAGACTAGAGGAGTATATGAATGGATATAAAGGATTAAATAGTCACTTTTAACCCTGTTACAATTACCTTAGTATTATTTGTACATCAGTGTAAGCTTATTGTATTATGAAAGACAAGTTAAGAAACAGTTGATTTGCGCATAAGTTTATTTGCAGTCTGCAAAGTCATAAAGTCTGTGAAGAGACCTGTTGGCATGTGTATCATTTATGCACTGCAGTGTGATAATATTCTGAATGGAACCCCCATCAACAAATTATGGTATTAACCATATTTTACAAAAGACATTTAGCAAATGACTCCATTAATCATCTTGTCAGTAAAATAGACTCTGTAGAATACATAGCTAACATTGAAACAAGAAAACCACTTCCACAAACAACATTGGGTGGTCTTGTCCAGTTAATAAAAGTGGTCACAGTTATGTATACATAAAAGGTTTGCCAAAGATGGCAAAATATTTTGCTAGTTTGCCATAGGAGAGACATCCATGTAGCAAAGAATTAAAGACTGCAGTGTTTTATGGTGAATTTTTTACTTGACTTTGTTCCTTGTAGTAAAGTATTCAGTAAGGAAGGGTTACTTTGGGCTGTTAAGTTTGTTGAAGCAATGAAACCACTCATGAGAGCCCCTATATGTGCACTATGTAATTAGGCTGAGGATGCTTTGCTGAGGATACTTTGCTGGGGATGCCTGGGTAAATGTCAGCACTGCTCTAACTACATATTTTGATGTTAAAGTGAGAGTCTTAGTGCTGCACCTCCCAGTCATGTTAAAACTTGTATCCCTTTAAGGTCAAAGCTCCCTTCTGTGGTACTTTCAGGTTCTAATGTGTTGAGGGAGGTAGTCTGCAGGACTTATCTCAAAAAACTTCTGTGGTTCTCTGCATTCATATGATTAGATAAGTAGCTCTATTGTCAGAACAATTGGAGCTTTCATTAAAACTAGGTGCATATATGTCCACTTCCAAATGTAGGGGTGCACAAGTACAGAGTTATCTTTAGTTCCTGGTCATGTGGAGGGTGTATGGTTACATGTATTACTATTGTTTCACTTGCTTAATTTAAATCTAGTATGAGTGGACTTTCACAAGCTGCAAGATGTATTCATTACTTCAGTATTGTCCTTAAGTATTGTGTGAATGGAGCAGAGAACTTTGTGGTAGGGGAGGGGTTGGGGAAGAGGGAAAAAGGAAAGGGAATAAACAAAAGTCTGCTGCAAATAGGAAGTTGTTGAGAGCTCTCAGAAAAGCCAAACTTAAGCTGATTTTCCAGACAGAAGAAAAAGAAAAACACTGGAATATTGGATATAAAAAGTCAGTTCCACACCCTAGCAAAGTAGTGGCAAATCCTGCATTCTCTTCATGTGACTCCAGTGGGTCTATTTATCACTATATGTGACAGACTAAGGGAAATATTTGAACCTTCATAAGTGACAGTAACATTTAGTGCCCCCTCCCCCAGTAAAATAATGCCAATAGAAAACAGATGGTTGTGTCTGTGGTATAGGATTTCCTTAATCCTTGTTCATTGGCTTTAGTCTCTGTTTCACGTGCATTTGTTTTCAGCTGTTTCTATGATGGATGTTTCTATATTTGTAATATTTGAGAGTATTCTTTGGATATGTTATTTGGCAGTTTTCATTCAGATTTGATCACTTTTAGTTCTAACTGTACATAATTATTTAATGGGGCAATAATCTTGTCCCTACCAGTTTAAAGCCAATTATACTGAACAGTTTCATCCAAGGGAAGTAGCCATCCCCATCTCATTATTACCCAACCAAGTCTCTAGCCTCATACATTCTCATGAGGTGGTCAGTCTGACTAGGAGGCCCCATAGCTGGCTGCCTAATCAATGTCTTGCTAGTGCCTGCCTTGAATTTGCAAGGTGGGAGAGAGGTTGCATCCTTGGCACGCTATCATTATGAGTTGCTAGGCAACCATAGTTTGCTCTTAAAGTGTTAGGGGAAATCTCAAGGAGTCAGACATTGTTAACAGATGGCAGTCTATGTTTGTGAAATCATTGTAGAGATTGGCATTGATAATAGTCAACCTTCTTAAACTGTGCAAGCAAAAAGCCATCTCCTTGTAGTTAAAGATCCTTGAAAGAGCATGCCAGAATGCCGTATGGTTGCTGCTGTTATTATTGTGATTACAAGATATGCAATTGATTTGACATCAAAGGATTGTAATCTCATACACTTGCAATATATGGTGCTTAAAGGGTGTTTTTGAAGGGAGGCTGGGGGCCAGGCTGGCAGTAGACATGCTGATGTACAAGAAGATATTGTTACAGGGAATGCAGGGTCAGACTTAAACGTGGCTCGGGGGATGGGGCAGGAAGAAGACCCCCAGGGTACCTCAAGTATACCTCATAAGGCACTCACTCTCTGTTTGCAAAGGGGGGGGGGGTCTGTTGTCAAAATGGATTGAAAGTGACACAGATAGGACTAGTTTTATCATAAGATGAAAACAAATCTTACTATCAAAGGATTCATCCAGCAGTCTATTTTTAATCTTAAAAAATTAAATTGTGTTACATGTGTGGACAAAATTAAAGAATGAAAAGCCAAAGTTATAACTGTCATTACCATGGATACATATTTAACTGACCAGCTCCCATACCTGTGCCTCTTTGAGTTTGTTTCTTATAAAAACCACAGATTGTATTCCATGCAGGAGCTTGTCTTCCACTTGCATGTTGAATTTTTTTGTCTTTAAATATATTATCATATTAAAGAAAACTTGTCTCTTAAAGTATACCTCAGTCAGTTACAAGACTATCGTGTTATTTTAATTGGTAAAGGAAATGCTTTGATCCTCTCCCCTTCCCCCATTGTTCATAGTTTTTGTAGTTGTCTTAGGTACAGAATGTTGGGAATTTATTCACCAAATTTGAAACAGTTGATTAAGTCAGTCAGTTGGGATGCCCTCTTTGTACAACTCACAGTGCTTGGTGTTGTTGCCTTTTGCTTTTGTATGACTTTGCAAATTACCGCTTACCTTATGAGAAGAGGGATTGCATAGTCAAGTCATCTAATGTAACAATAAACCAGTGATCACATTTTGGTACTAGGTGCACAAAGTAAAGCAATGACTGTCCATCTGATCAGTAAACATCGCATGTATCATTAAACTGTACACAGAGTTATAGGAAAGATTGAATTGATGATAGAGATATAAACAAGTCAGTAAAGAAATGTTTTAGAAGAAGAGTACATCTGATATTGTAGTTCTGTTGGATCTACAAGTATGTCATATGATATTATCTTTATTGTGTGATAACCTTGAAAAACAACTTATAGGGAGCGTGAACCAAGGGTCAAAAGGTCAAATTCAGTGGATGCCCTAGCATTTCTCATGGACACTGTGCCACTCACCACATTGCTTTAGTACATGACCTAGGGTCTGCATGTGCCGTCTGTCCTTCCGAAGGTGGTTACATTAGTTCACTTTTACATGTGTGAAACCTCCCTATAGACATGTGGTGTACAGTCCATCCAGCAAATGACCAACTTTTATTTGTTCTTTAGGAAAATTTTCACCCTACAGTATATACCAAGGAATTTGGTGATAGCCAGTAGCCAGTCTTTTGCAAATAAAAATTTTATTTAACAAAGTTGTGTTCTAATTATTCAAATTAAGAATGTTTGCTTCAAATTTAAGGAATAGTCCAGTGATTTTGTTTTCTGTTTTACAGGATCCACTGCAGTAATGATGGTACTGATGGTCATATTGTGTGGAGTTGACTTGTATTGTGATTACGCTTTATGAATGAAATAGTTCAGGATTTGTAAAAGGGACTGTACACAAGTGCTGTAGCAAAAGTTCAGTTAAAAATCTGTTGTGTAGTGGAAAATGTGTGGAAGAATTTTTGCCAGCTTTCCCCTACCCTGTGCCCATAGCGGGTTCCTTTTATTTTCAATAAGTAAGGTTTTCATGGAAAGGAATGCACTTTCTTGTAGCTTATGAATACTTTTTGGACCCAAATTGTCATCCTTGGAGTGATGTAATATTCATAACTCTTGTAATATGAAGAAGGACTATTACCAGAACTTATTCATGTAACTGACTGCTTCAGTAGTCAAAAATATATCTGCATGAAGTATGCTCTGTAAACACAGTTATGTCCATTAATTGACTATTCTCCCATGGGAGCAAGGTTGAGAATTTTTATGTAATTATTTCATTTCAAGATTTAGCAAAGTGAACTCAATTCCTACAGAACTCTCCATTACCTTCCCGACCCCAACCCCTGGTTGCCCCACTCAACCTCTGCCTACCCCACTCAACCTCTGCCTGCCCCACCCAACCTCTGCCTAACCCTCTCCAACTTCTCCCAGCCATTTTGAACATGAAATAACATTGCATGCCCCCCATTAAAGTAGGAGTTAAGTGTAGAGAGGATGTAGCAGAAATATACCAAGGTATGAATCTATAAGCTTAGTCCAACTCAGTTGTTGCTATGGAAGCATCTGGGCTTTAAACATAAACACCTTTATAGGTTGCCATCCTACCCCCCACTTCTACTCCCCCCCACTCACTGACTCACCAAGCTGACTCCAAATGTGGGAGTGGTTTTGTTTGCAGCACCCTAAGTCAAAAGGGATGACATTGTTACTGGTTTTGATTCTAGCCATTAGTTTATAATTATTAATAGGGTTTAAGTGTTTTTTGTATGCATTCATTATTCTGAAAGGGGTCCATCCCCTCCTTAACCCTCTCCTTGATCTTTCCCGTATATTTCATTCCTCTTCCCCTGTCCGAGTGAAAATCTTTCAAAGATTTGTTGTTCAAAAGCAGCTTTTCATGTCAAACACTTTTAATCAAATTTGTCTTTTTCCTATTTTTACCAATTTATTTATGGTCAATTGTCATTGTTACTTGTATGATAAGGAAAAAAATGATAGTCAAAATGTTTTTGATCATTTCTATCAAGTATTGCTCAAGTGTATGCATGCTTTGACAAAAAAGAAATAAGTTATAAATAAAAATCTGTAAACTACATTGCTATGTCAGTGCAGAGTCAAAAAAAAGTTTCAAAAATGAAAAATGTACAATCACTTCAATTTTGATGCATGTGTACGCATAACGCATATCAAGTGGTTGTGGAAAGAAACAAATAAAAATGTTGCTGAGATTGAAGTGTGTATTTTGTAATTTCTTTGCTTTTTAAATGATTGTAAATAAATTTCCAAAAACCGAAGTTTCCGACGCCTATGTGCATAGCTATGCGCCTCCATATATCACACTTAAGCACACGATCACAATCGGCATTTAACTTTCAAAGATGAATAATGCAAATACATAAAATTTGAGATGAAACTGATCAAAAGCATAGCAATGAGGCTGAAAGTGCCCCGCACGTTAAAATTTTGATAGTTTGTGAACGATTTGTGATAGAAAGTGCCTAAGATACCGAAAAAACCCCAAATTACCCAACCCAATACCGAAATCTATATACCTTAAAAACCACCGTGCCGATACATGTTGACAAGTATTATATTTATACAAGCTTATTTGTTCGAGCCCATGAACCTAGTATACAATACTATAGTATAGTATACTATATTAACTTAATAAGGAAAGGCATTATGATCACTATCAGTGACTGCTTTGATCAGGGTGAAATGTTTTGACCAAATGTTTTTGTAAAAATTATAGCACTTTTCTTAAAGGTAAAGTTGGTCAGACCCGACCAGCTTTGTCAATTTTTTTTTAAATGTTCGAACATTTAAAGAGATTTAAAAAAATCCGCTCGGACGCCTAGTATGCCTTCAAAAAAAGGACTTGTCCGGGTAACTGCGGACGTCTTGTAAGCCTGTATAAGGACCATACATGATCATCCCTTGCTCTTCCTAGTTAATCACAGATATAGCTCAGAGTTGAACAATATTCAGATCAACTTTTCATAGCTTAGCATTTTTTGTTGGGGGGGGGGGGGAACATTGAAAATTTCCAAGTGGTAATTACTCTTTGAATGACATCAATTTCAAAATATGCAGGTGTAGATCACATTAGACAGCATGCACAGAGAGTCTTCTGATTATACATTTGGGCCTTGTATGCTCACCAGGGCATTACGGAAGACTAATGCGGGCATCAAAAAAAAAAAAAAAGCGACCCTGAAATCCCATACACACAATATGAAATTTTTAAACGAAATACAATTTTTTCAGAAAAATTAAAACAAAAAAGTTCCCGAAAACCAAAAATTTAAAAACAAAAACAAAAACAAAAAAAAAACAGAAAATCCAAAAAACTTTCTGAAAAACAAAATTTTTTCCAAAAAAAAAAAACTTCAGAAACACAAAATTATTTCCCCGAAAAACAAAAGAAACTACCGAGCCCGGGAAGTGACATGTGAAAATAATGTTTTTCAGGATTATCTCGAGATACTTTTTCGCGGGATAATTATCTAAAGATAATAGTTTTAAAAATTTCTTTCAAAGTGAAAATACGATAATCGTGAATTGAATTGTGGACTGTGAAGAACTTGGTTTGCTTGTGATTCGGAGGTCAGCTAAAATTTCCGTGCTAGTTTTCCCATTTTGTCAATGCCTCAAACATTTTGGGGATAGTAATGGACCACACCACAGCCTCATAGCAGCCCATGGTTGCCTCATCGTTCGCGAAGTTCTCAAGTCTTCGCCTACGCGTGCATGCGGAGATGAAGAAGCATCAAAAAGATCATACACTTGTTCCCTCCATTTGTGAATCATTTCTTAACTTGGACTAACAAGCCGGTCGAGTTGTTGATGCAAGAAATTGAGGACAGATGATTGCAGGGGTTGTATGTGGCTTTGGAACAGTATTATCACCGAATCTGTCACACAGGAAGTAGGCCTGAGTCATGCCTAGTAGCAGTGACGGATGAGCGCGAAGCGCGCCGAAAAATATTGCATTTACAAGACAGTTTGGAATTATATGTCTAATGCATGGCAAAGGATGTTTTTCTTGTCTAAACGATTGGCCTTTATTTTCAAGTACAAGATGTACTTGGTGAAAGCACCGAGGGGCAATATGGAGGGGAAATGCCCCTTATCGCCACCACTGTTTGCAGACCACTTTGAAAACAACGATGAAATCATATTAGCAGTGGCGGATGCAGGAATTTTCCTTGGAAAGCATTTTATGTTGTACATGCAGGGCCAGTGTTGATCTCGGCCGCACTACTGTTAGGGGATTTGACGGAAGAAAACACAAATTTGTCACTATAATTATGAATCTTCCCCGCGTGCAGCGTGGGTATGGCAAAAATTAGGCATCAAAACGGTTTCGGTTCACAGTAAGAGTACAATACAACGCCTGTCAGGGTGGCTGATCCAAATCGGTAATAACATACTTTGCACCGGTACCCGGGACCCCTCCTGCCCTGGTCAAACCCGCCGTCGCCGATTACCATACTGTGCGATTGTTTAAAGAACGACTACGAGAATAGGAATTCAATTCCCGATCTTTACAGAAAACTATAAATTTTCTGTAGCTAGCTAGGTTACTCTGTGGGAGGGGGGGGGGGTGTGCACTGCTGCTTAGCTACGTGGAACGGAGGTTTTAAATAAATGAAAAAACGAAACCCAATTTTGTTACAGAAGAATCTGCCCTCCTTGAGAGCAAACACAGGTAAAAGTTCCGAGTCGGCGATAATAGCTACTTTTATCGCTTACAGTAAGGCTCCCCGGCAAATTGGAAACTTCTTCTTTTACGGCAATTTGACATAGACCCTTGTTCAGCCTAGTGGCGTCGCTAGGGTTTGGTGACTGGGGCAACATAGGACATGATGTCGTAATCCCATCCCGAATAAGCGCAGAAGTTGCTTTTTTTTTTTTTTTTTTTTACATATTTGTGTCTACGATTTTCGCACCCGGGGGTATCACCTAGTGCGAAGGTAACAGCCAGGGGAGGGTTATTTGTTCGTTTAAGGTGACTTAGATGCAAAATGATGCCAACTTTGTCAAAACTTTAAGCTGATCATATGTTGGAAAAAAATGTTCTTATGTTTGTTGGGTGCCAGTGGCGTATTTATCCCGGGAGCCAGTGGCGTATTCAGGGAGCCCAGCGGACCATGCCCCACACCACTGATGAATGAGGAAAATAAAAAGGGCGAAAAAGAGGAGAAATTAGGCTATTCCCGTTCATTTCGATTCTGGTTCAGAATTAGTAAAACTGCAATTTTTCTTAAATGTTCGGTTGGTTCTCTTGCATGTACAGTGTCATTTGGATGTCAGTTAAAAGCATAATACCAACGTCCCCATTTGGGGAGGCTCTGTTCCGATCTCATGGTACCTGCATTGGAAGAGCGCCACGCCGCAGCCAAAAATCACTAAACAACGGTAATTCCTCAACATGTAAGAAGTTAAAAGCTTTGTCAAAGATAGCACCACTTAGCATTTAAGGCACCTTACATAAACAAAATTTCTCAAGGGGGGGGGGGGCGGGAGTTTCACCCACACCACTCCCTCCTCTTACAGCCAACAAAAATAACACAAATTAACTTAAGTATGAAAATTTTTTAACATATAATTAGTTTGAAACTTTGTCAAAGAAAGCACCATTTTGCATCTAAATCACCGCTGACGAACACAAATTTCTGAAAGAGGAGAGGTTCATTTTCTCGTTAGACCACCCCCCCCCCCATCCTCCGGGAGGGCATCTCCTCACTAAGTGACAAGTATCGCAGATACGCATTTGCACACATACTGTACACCGACTTTTTGGGTGCATTTTCGGTGAGGTAACAATATCATCTTCTGTGGTGTCCCCTCCCCATCATCATATTCTGGCGGTGCCACTGGGACTACAACTGAAATGGAACTGATTCTGTGTCTGAATAGGGCATAATTACAGCCATTTTAATGTCTACCATTTACGTTAAAATAGTGACCAATTAACACAATTTTATGTGCACTTTTCAGAAAGGGGGACACGTTCCTCCCTTACCCTCCCCCCTATCGCCACCTCTTGGCCTACGCGTGCCTTGGGTAATCGTCTGATCCCCCTTCTTAAATCCTGCACCCGCCCCTGAGGTGACGATAATTTCGAGAAATTTTTAGAAACGTTTTTAGCATGCTATTTTCCGCATTGGAGCACTTGGCCAGCGTGAAGCGACGATTTTTCGAACATTTATTCCCTTTTATCGATTTTGGCCATCTTGCCCATCACCATAGCGGGAGTGGAACGTGTATTTTCAAAAGTTAAGTCCGAGGTAAGAAATTATAAAAAAGTTATCAAATTGTGATTTCAGTGGTCTATGTATTGCCCATGAAACGCCTTAATAGTTAAGTGATTCATTCTAATACCCATAAGTTTGAAAATAGTTCAAAAGTTCCGGGGTTTGTTCCCTGGACGTTGCCTCTGGGCCTGACCTGGGGCCTTGAGGTAGGCCCCTGCATACACCACTGATCTCTCTCTCTCTCTCTCTCTCTCTCTCTCTCTCTCTCTCTCTCTCTCTCTCTCTCTCTCTCTCTCTCTCTATATATATATATATATATATATATATATATATATATATATATATATATATATATTCAGAACAACTAACGAGACTTGCAGGTCAGTTCTTAAGCAGGGGTTATCCACTTTCAATTATAATGAAGCAGTTTTCCAGGGCTTCCAAAATCGATCGTTCCTCCCTCCTAACATATAAAGCCAAACCTCAACCACACTCTCGTGTACCCCTCGTGACCAAATTCCACCCGAGTATTCCCACCCTTCACAAACACGTGAAAGAATCTTGGCAAATTCTGAAGCAAGATCCCAAACTTAGTGAAATGTGCCTACAGCCACCAATTGCAGCTACTAGACAACCCGCGAACTTACGAGCACTCTTAGTTCACACCAAACTCTCACGGAAAGAAAACTTTGGCAACACACCATGTGGCAAGGCTAGATGCCAAGTGTGTGATCACATGATGATTGACCAGAGTTTGAACCTAACTCACTCCAAATGTACCATCAGGCCCGGGCGCTTCAACTGTGACTCTGAAAATGTTACTTATATCCTTATTTGCAGCAAATGTCCCGAAGGTATTTATGTCGGTGAGACCGGGACTAAGTTTAGACTCAGGTTTAATAATCATAGCTTCAGCATTCGCAAAAATCTGAAGGGCTTTCCCGTTGCCACGCATTTTAACAGGCCTGACCACTCCCTTCAGCACCTCAAGTTTGCAATTATCGCAGGAAATTTCAAATCGGACGACCACAGGAAAACTGCTGAGATAAAATTAATTTTAAAGTTAAAATGCAATGTTAATGGTCTTAACAAAGACTTATCTTTCATAGCTAACCATGGTAACTTACTCCAAGGTACTATTATTTAAAGGATCACCATACAATTTTGTGGAGTTATTCACTTTTCTTTGTACAAATTGTAATTAAGTTAAGCTTTGAATTCATTTCTTTTCTGTGACGTCATGTCACGTAATAAATTTGTACAACTTAGCAACCATTGCGTTTACAAAGTATACCTTCTATGACAACCGCCTTATATACGCACTGGCGTCACGGTAACTGAGTGGCGCGTTTCACTATGTACGTTAAGAACGCGCAGTATAGCACCGTAAACGCTTAACTAAGTAGACGCTTTGCCCACCCAAGACGCAATCTCATTGTTTGATGTTTATATTCAATTTATTATACAGTTGATAAAGACACCAGGAAGGTGTCGAAATATCCTGAGCATTAATAAACCAGTTTTGAAAGGCACTCTATATTTTCGCACATTTTCTTGCATTTACTTGGAGGATACGTGTTTAACTATATATTTATATATATATATATATATATATATATATATATATATATATATATATATATATATATATATATATATATATATATATATATATATATATCACTGGATAGCGTTTCTAGCAATCTTTTGAAACCACCGGTCCGCCATCTTGCCACTTCCAAATTACGAAATCAGGTCTTTCATCGATATGACAGTGCGATACTGTGTAAAACGTTAGACTTCTCAAATTTCTTATTAGACTGAGCACTGAGATAAGTTGATTTTTAAGTTACAGCAAGGTGCCGTCGTGTGTTGCAATCAGTTGGGTGACTGCCTTTTATATTCCTGTAGCTGATTGTTGGTCCTAGGGCCCATTGACCCATTTAAATTGAAAATGACACTTTAATCCTCAGCCCGTCATGGTCCCTGGGCCCTACGCTTTGGTTCAATGCTACACACAACAGAAATTCGCATCAACAGATCATCATGATGCTTTGTACTGACAGGCTGAACATTACTGGCCTTTTCGGAATAAGACCAATGGTCCTGCAGCCAATGAGAAGCTGGTCTTCTGTCAATAGTGAGGGTGTCAGTCCCTTGGAGATAAAAAAGATCTTGCCAGCTGCAAAACATTCTTTCCCCTTCAACATCTTGTCTGGTCACAGGCAACATTCCCAGGTATGATGTGGTGAGATCATGGGTGGGGGCGTCATATGGGTCCCACGTAGGTAAGCTGACCCATGTGGACCCCCTAAATTTTGCATCCAAGATTTCAATAAGCCACTGTGGGAGCCACTGGGTCTCGTTGCCTGTTTAGTTCGATTTAGGCCACTACCACTATCTACTTGACGTACATGTGGGTGGTGATCCTTTAAGGTCCAGGATGGTATAGGAATCGTATGTAGAAATCATGCATATTCATTGTTCACAACTTGATGAATATTTTGTTCTTTTTCCTAAATTATGAAAAAATGTATCTTCTAAACATGATGCTCACGATTCCGTCAGTGGACGGGACCATTATAAGCCACTCAGCCCTCAATACACTCACATAATTGTTGAGTTGTCAATGAGTGGAATAGTCTGCCTGAGTGGGTTGTTCCACCTCAGTCTCATTGCTTCAAAATAAACATTGACAAGTTCTTTTGTCACTGTGGTAGAATCTGATTGTGCTGGGCTTTGTGGTTTTTTTTTTGGTTTGGTTTGAGTTTTGTTTTGGTTTTGACTGCGGGTCATCTTATGGGGCTTTAGCCCTCCCTTGTTCTTTAAGCCTGTCATTTTCTAATATGGCCTGGGTAACCCTCGCACGGAGCCCCTATGGGCCAGCACGGGCAAAACCCATGTATTGGTTTCTCCACATGCACCCATATGGGCCGGTGGAATGCCGTGACCAGTACGGACTATTGTTTGGCCCATTTTCGTCCCAGACGAAGCCCAAGCAACCAGCAGACTGCTAAGATTAACCCACTAGCCTTTTCAGGCCCATTAATAGTAAGAAGGTACCGCTCATATGGGCTTCATAAAGATTTGACCACAGGACGGTGCCCTCCTGAGCCCCACTGACATGGGAGAACCAAGCATGAGGCTACATGGGCCCCTCCATGCTCAGGCCAGTTTACCCAAGACCATCTGCCAGAACAAAACCAACTTAATACGGCCATATATGGGCCCAAATATAACTGCACATCCTAGCCCACAGCTCATTAAAAGCCCATAATGTCCGTAAATGGTTTTACACCTTCAAAAAGGTCTTATCAATAAACATGTATTGGAAAGGTCACTTAGGGAGTCATTTTCATCGTTTGGCCTATGCTGCAACCTAGGGTTAAACTGCGCTCAAGTAATAATGTAGCATTAAGAAACATTTGTGTAACTTTCATTTTGTGGAATCGTCTGGACTCGGCTCCAAGTCCGAGTCCAGCTTCAGCCCATTCTCGGCTAATTCCGATTCCAACACGCCTCATTCCGGACCAATTTCGAGTCCAGTGAAAACGGACTCGTGTCCGGAGTTTAGTCCGAGTCCGGACTCGGGCGTCACGCCCTGCTATTTGTATACCGGTAGGTGACGAATTGCCGTTCTTAGAAAAAAATGTATCTGGACTTAGTGAGATTCCAGTGTGGTTCTGTGTCAAAGTTTTCAAGTATCTTTATATTTTCATTATTTTATGCGCAAAAAAAAGAAAAAATCCTGGAAACCAACATTTTATGGCTTCTTGGCAAAGATGAAACGTATTGTGACACAACGAAAGAAACAACAAGATGTTTTTAAGGGTGGAGCTGTCTTAAGTGGTATTTGAGAGTATACTGCTTTGCATTCCTCCCCGAATCAAAACCCAGTGGCACCTCCTGGAATTTTCTGCTCGTGGGGGGGGGGGGGTGTCAAAAACTGCGTATGTGGCATGGCTGCTCGCAGTGATACGGTTTGTGGTTGTGAGACACACGAAGGTATCGGATTCATGCCATCAGTGAGTCGATTCAGATGTCGAGCAGTGATGTCGAACAATCCCTTCCAGTCTTAGAGAATGTAGCTCGGCATTGAGTATACACTCCGTCCGTCGCATGGGGATGCTATATGGGGTTGCGGCAGGAACAGTATTGGGAGAGATTAGTACACTCTTGCCCTCAGGGGTCTACTCGAATTTTGCTGGTGTTCATCTACACTCAAATTGGTGTAGGGTCCGCTTTGAGCTCGAATGTCCTGACCTTGAAATAAGCACTTTGAGTTGGTTCGTAACATTCACTAATTTTTTTCCAAACCTGTCAAGTTTTCTTCACGTACTTATGACAAATAGTCAAACTAAGACCATCCCATACCCTTCGTAAAAATAAACTTTCCATGCGTGATTGATTTGGTTCAAAAATTCGTGACCAGACACTTTTTCACATTAGCATTAATAGCACATGATGACCATTACATGCATAGGTCCAAAAATTCTAATTTTTTAGTTTTTGCGTATGTGTTGGATGTGAAACTTGACTAATTATGCTAATTATAAGCATTGCCATGTGGTAGTGCCCTTCAAAATCCTCACAAAATTATAAATATTAAAATTATTAATATCAATCAATGTGCCCCTTCAATGTTTAACTGTTTAAGTATAGTAATGTGCATACTGAATTTAGGCTGTCTCATTGTAGGCTATCCAAACGGATAAAGCCTTTCTGTGTCCCCAGCCTCTTACATCTATGGAGTATAGCAATTGCGCCTGTTATGACTGTATTTATTTTTAAAGATAGCACAGAGCATGACTGACTGCCTGAGATGTGAAGAGCATTTGAAAGCTATAATAGGACATCACAAATACAACATAGGCAGATAGGCTAATCACCAAGGCTGTACTATGCGAGCGGACCATTGATATCGCCCGGAGGGGCGGGGTTGTCCGAACCTCCCTGAGTACAGACGTAATTTTGTCCCCCCAAACAAAATTTCTTAGAGCCGCCCATGGAGGGCTAAGCAACTTGAGTTCACTCCGCGGGGTACCTTATAAAGACTACTGCTCAAAAGCCCCGTGAATCGTCAAATTGACGGGCTGCATGTACAACCTAGGGCCAACAAGAGGTAAAGTTATCATTATTGTGGTCTATGTTGTACTACACATCCAGTTTCCTTCAGTAATTGTTAAAGTTTTAATTGTAATGCTCAGCATTTTGTAAATGCGCCTCCTGGAGCATCCCCCTATTAGGATGTTGCCCCTCGGGCTCGAACCCACTAACATTAGAAAGTGGTCTAAATATGATCGGCATATGCGGTCTGTTTAGTGCACATCCAGCGTCCATTAGAGTTAGAGTTAGATAAGGTTTTACGGCTCAGTTTTGAACCAATTGGTTTAAGTCGGGCCGGCAACGGCCTTTGTTCCAGTTGTGACTCACTGGCTTGGCTACTAGAAGTACAGAGGTTAAAATGCTTCACTCCAATGCTCACAATTTTGTAAATACCCAGAGTTTACGTCTGTACCATTTTAGAGTCTAAGCCCTACAGAATCAAACCAGCTTAGTAGCCTACTATATTACTATCACAAAATTGTACCACCAGCTCACCTGCCCTCACCCCACCCCTTTGCCCACCATGCAATTTTTAATGTTTCTAGTTACAAATGAAAAAGTCCAGTTCCGGCTGGACTTTATCCTGCCGGATTTGTAATACTATCCGGCAAATTCCGGTTCCGACCGGATCTAAAAATTTGGATTCGGTGTTTCCTTACATTCAGGAATGTTTCCCAATCATTCCTCAGAGAGCTTAATATGTACAACGGTCCGGATGAAGTAGTACACCGTATCTCCAATGTTGAAGATGCGGCCCTAAGGGTTTACTTAAAATTAATATCATTTATGGAGGACAGATTCTTCAATCACGGAAATGACAAATTTTTAAAGTTTCCCCCGTAATTTTTTTCAAAATTTAAGATTGATGTAGCAGACTGTAGTGTATTTTTGAAGTTGATAAGGGCAACGTCGTTGCTGAAAATTTGTTGTGCAGTTTTAAAATAAATTAGAGTCTGAAATGGCTTCGGTGTATCATTTCAAGAATAATTGAAGATTGTTTCAGAAATTCAAAAATTTCAAGTTCAAAATTTCTTCAATAAAACACCAACTGGTGGCCACATTCTCCGGCGCTGTCAGCATACCTTGCGCTCGCCATCCTTCCAGGACCAGTCACTGTTGTTGGGACTTCGGGCTGCTGGTACCCCCGTCTGAGACCCTATCAGGCAAGTCCTGGCGCCAGTCATGTGTTCCACTAAGGGCGATCGGAACCGGGAGCTAAACCCCACCTCCTCTACTAACAATTTTCAGTTGGAAGGATACTTATAAATACGCCCAAAGTTTCAAAGTTTATTACAATCCAGTATAAAATGTGAGATCACATAATTATAAATAGGATGTAAAAACGATTAATAGTAAAATGCTACATAAGATCAGCATTGAATATATTTACAAATAATAAATCAAAAATGCATTAAAAAAAATTAAAGTAAGTTACCTGGAAGGACACCTTGAATAAAAATGGCAGCCCTATAAACAAAAGAGTTTTTAAAACGTGTGGTTCTGAATTTTGGAATAATTGATTTATTTCTTAGGTTGTAACTGGTTTGTTGAAGAAGTGACTTCAGTTCATTATGGAGTGGGTGTTTATCGTCTCTATGGATTTTTGGAGAAAGCCTTTTAAAATCTTTTATGGCTGCTGTATTTACTTGGTCAATGAGGTTGTTAAAAGCTAGGCTAAAAATTTTGGCACAGTAACGCAAGGCCGCTCTAAGTCTTTCCTTATCTTTAATGATACCATACAGGGACAGCATATATAATATGAGGTAAAATGTAGGTATCAAAAACTTGCATTCTTACTTCTAACTTAAAATAGGGCACGATAAAAGATACAGTAGAAATGATAGGCCTATAATAGACCCTTTGTAAAATTTTTGATACATGACATGCAAAATTAAGCTTAGGCCTACTATCAATACATACCCCTAAATACCGATTGGTCAGTACGGTCAACTTCGGCTCACTGAATTACAGTTTTTCTCGCTCTAGCGGTGAGTTATTTTCAAAAATTATCTCTTTTGATTTCTTCGGATTCAGAAGCCTAAGTTCTTCTTATCACAACTCCTACAATATGAGATACCACAGCTTCGTAATTACTTTGATCAACGTTGTGTGAGAATTTAGATAATCTAGCAGAGATTGCAGTGTCATCTGCATATTTTATGACAGAACAGATTGACTGAGATCGCATTTCGTCGGTGTAAATTGTAAATAACAGGGCTGATAAAGGGCCCTCCCTGGGGGACGCCAACACTGATTTCAGATTTGTCGGATAAGCCTCCATTCAATTTAACTTGTGTTGACCACCCTTTCATGAAATCAGCCAGCCAGTGTATAATCCAGGGATCTTCGATAAAAGTTCTTAAATCATGGATTAGCAGATTAGGTAGAACAGTATTGAAAGAACTGGAAAAATCAAGAAATAAAACTTTGGATATGATGCTTGCGTTATTCAGAGAGAGAACAACATCGTGTACTAAAGTAAGAACGGCATCCGTACAGGAAACCCCCTTTCTGTTAGCAAACTGACATCGATCACCGTGCATATCAATGGCATTTGTTAAAAAAGGTAGTAAAATTTTCTGCATAGAGTTAAAACTAGTATACTGGTAAGATCTATGGGTCTAAAGTCATGAACTGATGTAGGTTAGTACGTATATGTTAGCTTTCGGTGAGGTTGCGGCATTCTTCCAAATTACCTCAGAAAATAGCAAAGTTCTGGAGTTGAATTGCATAGGTCAACCACCCCTGTCCACTATTCCTTACCCCTCCTCTCCTCCCCTCCCTCCCATCTCCTATTTCCCTTCGAAAATATCTTTCGTCGGACGGCACCGCTGCCTCTCTCTGCACATAGAGCAGGATCCTGCTCTATGTCTCTGCATGAACCAACTTGTGACAAGTCTGCAATTATTATTTAGTAACAAAGAAGATACACGCATTGTACTGTACAGTGCATAAACCTCAATACAACGCTTGGGCTTTTATTATATTTTATAGCGTACACACGCACACAGTACAAAACAAGCACTGTACATGCATACGTTACGATGCCAGGTGCGCCAGATCGTACTTACGCATATTGTTTAGGCCAAGCAGTATTGGTATATACAGTATAGTACGTGCCTGTAATACCTCACTTTGTGGTAACATAATACCAACTAACGTTACATGTATTGTTTATTGCCCAAAATGTCGTCGATGGGTTTGCAAGCTTTCGAGGAGATACAGTAGGAGTCCAGGCTCTTGTATACAGCGAGCTATAGGTTTCCCGTACTATCTTCCTTTTCCTTGAATTAGCTTGGCATTTCTTATAAAAATTATTTAGCCTAGGCTAGGCCTAACAGTTATGCATCATGATGTAGGCTAGGCGTATCATTAGTGTGGCAACCGTCATGGCCTAACGTTAGTGTTGTGAATGTGAAGTTGTTAGGCCTATTAGGCCTAGGCTAGGCCTACTAATACTATTATGCTGCGTTCCATTCAGGTCTTAATGGTGTGAATTCACCACGTCTTTTTTTTTCTGCAGCACAGATAGCTCAACATTTTGTCTGCTAAGACGCAATGCAGAAAAGAAAACGCGGTGAATTCCAGGCTTCGACAAATCCCCCGCCCGACAGTCTGGGACACGTAACACGTAAAACTCACTCGGACAAGTGCATTGTCCAATATCATAGCCCTCTGGACAAGTATCCTTGCGAAGTCTCTTCCACAAAGGAGTTCCAAGGCATGTTAAAAGTGGACAAGTAGATATTCATGCGGACAAGTAGGGTAAGAGAACAGCAAGCCCGATGGACAAGTAATGAAAAGGAATTTGTCAAAGCCTGGTGAATTCACCACTTTACGACCTGAATGGATTGTGGCATTTGGCCCCCTGAATGGAATGTGGCATTCGGCCCCAAGTGGGGTTAGCCATTGTTAAGTGTTTATGTAACTCTGCATACGCCTAGGCCTAGGCTAGAGCCATATTAAAGCCTAGGCCTAGGCCCAGTATGTAAAGTATGGCAATTGCACACCCGAGATTTTTTTTTTCTAGATTTTTATTGCACACTTGAAAATTCACATTGCACTCCTGATTTTTTAAGCCGACGGCAATTGCCTTGTATAACCCTAGGCCTAGGTATAGCCTAGTCCTCAGTAAAGGACTGTGGTCGTTCGCCTACAGCTCACTATACATAGTCCTTACACCGACCATTGAAAATAGCGGGGGGATCGGCCGTCCGTGTAATGGTTGAAATTGTGTTTCTTCTCATAGCAAATTTTGTGAGTAAAATCTTAATTTACTGCCATGAATTTTCTTTTCCAGATCTTACAGGAGTATTACAGCTGTTTTTAATCACTGAG
The DNA here is from genome assembly GCA_029531755.1 of Holothuria leucospilota. Taxonomy (NCBI): domain Eukaryota; kingdom Metazoa; phylum Echinodermata; class Holothuroidea; order Aspidochirotida; family Holothuriidae; genus Holothuria; species Holothuria leucospilota. The sequence continues at coordinate 704,822 of CM055976.1, read as the reverse complement.
AACTTCTGGAAAGTGCCAAAAATCTGAAATGAAATCAGCAACTTTTTCGTGCCGTAAAATTTACTGTGTGACTGTGGAACTTTGTTTACATCAGTATGCTAATAAGCTACATCGTTACGTCAATTAAGAATGTTTGCAGATGCAATTGTCATGCAAGGTTTAAGCCAGAGAGCAGTCCAGGAGTCATTTGGACTCCCAAAATTTTGGATTGCCCCATATGTATAAGACATTTTAATACAGAAACTTCACTAGAATTTCCGTTTGGACTCCCTGATGTGAACATGCTGGCTAAAGCCCTGTTGTCATGTGTATGTATAGGAACTACAGTAACCAAAGTGTTGTGCGTGACGTCACAATGTTACGCACACGGCATTCTGATGTCAACAAATATTTTGAGCGCTACAGTAAATTGTTAAGAAGAGGCAAAGTTGATGATTTTATTTCAAATTTTCGGAACTTTTCAGAGGTTTAAAGTGATAAAAAACAACTGCAATATAAGTGTAAGGCATGGAAAGGAAAAGTTATGGTAGTTTATTAAGACTTTAGGACCTAACTTTGCAATAAGAAGAAAATCAATTTCGACCAGCAATGTGCTGGTCGAAGACCCCAGGTTTTCAATGAGTCGGAGTAAGGACCGTGTATAGGGAGCTATCGGCGACGGGCTATACACGGGCCTTTACTGAGGACTAAGTATAGCCTAGCCAATGTTATATTGACTTGGCCTATTGGATGATCACAAGTGGTGATCATGACATGCTGATGACTGGATTGAGTGATGTATGCAGTGTCGGCCATCACTCGGCTAAGACCCCTGGAGTGAGGCATATTTGGAACTTATGATCTGGTATCGATCTCATACTTTCCACTCTGGATGTTAAGGAGGCCTTCAAGGGTTTTGTTTTAATTTCTCCCAAGTATTTATTTCACACTTGACTTTTTGTGTGTGCATTTGACACCTTGTTGCACACTGCACACTTCAATCTTTTTCGTGCACACCCGAAATCTTGTCGAAAAGTGCCATACTTTCCAATCTGGCCTAGGCCTAGGGTAAACTGCAAAGTATTCAACCCCCACCCAGTATACAACCACCTATTGTTATTCATGTCACTCCTATCCCATATATAATAGAATAGACGTGTTGGGAAATTCGGTTTCTGGTCGGGTCACAAGGTCAGGTGTACCATGACAATGGGCCACGTGTTTAGCTGTGGGTGCTCACATGCAACACCTGCGCTAGGACACTGTGAGCGTGGTACACTTCACCTTTGACCCATTCCCATATTGCATTGCGTGGAAACATTTCCCAACTCGTCTATTTATAGCCAGGTACCGTCACTTTCCATGCCTGGTAGTTTCTGCCCCTCTCTTTCCGCCCCCTAAAAATCTATGAGCAGGAAACAGGGGTCGAAATTCCCACTGTTCCGCTGTTCCAAGAACAGTGATTTTAGTGCTGGAACAGTAACTTTTCAACAGCCACTGTTCCGTGGAACGGTGTGTTCCCACAAGAATTGCATGATATACTGTATACGTATATATCCTAATCTCTGATAAAGTAATGTTACAACTGTGAATAGGCCTATCAAAAATGCTGTAAATTTTGGCTTAGAATGAAATGCAATCTCTTTCCAACCATGATCAATTGAAGTCAGTTTGACTTGCAAATGTTATTTCCGTGTTGCATGGTAAACCTCTAGTGTGTTAACACATGATGACAGTTTTAATACTACCAAATGTGCAGTAAACTTTTTAGTTTGTCATTATTGCCCTGCAAAGCAAAATTATCTTACATCACCCCTTGTCTTGCATGGTATGTTCCAATTCACTGGTAACTGTTGTTGATATTCCCTCCACATAGAGGCAAATACTTGTGTTTAGGGAGTTTTGTATCAATATTCCCTCCAAGTTAGCAACTAAGCACCAAAACTTGAAAACAGCTAAAAGCAAGTCAGACTGCTGACATGTTGCAACCAAAGTCAGTGGGCCTTAAAGGGGAATTTTCATGATCCCAGACTGTTCCAATTCTCCCAACTATGCATCTTCTAGCTCCTCCCATAACTGTATGAGGCTCTTCCTTGTGCAAGAATAAACCTGTTTTATTGCTTAAGGCCATGTCCTGGTGAGCATACAAGGCTATAAAATGTAATAAAAGTACTCTCTCTACCTTGTGTGGAATGTGAGCTACTCTGCATCTTTTAAATTTTCAAACTTTGATGTCAATCAAAGAGCAGTCACCAACTGAGAATTTTGATATACATACACTAAAAATATACTTTGGGGTGATGACTGTCTGTCTCTAAGTGTATGTGTGTGTGAGTGTTTTTTCTGAAAATGCGAGATCGTCCCATTGACTTAAGGTGTGAAATGATCGTTGGAGTAACGTTGCGGCAAAGGACAAGACAGAACAATTTCGCTGACGTAAATTTGCGGCGAGAAAGTTAAGTTGAGTATGTGCGCTCATATGTTGGAGCACCGACACATTGCAAACAAGAACGTGCTCTTCACAATATGAAACTTAGGAACAGCAAAATCTGATCCAGAACAGTAGTTTTGGAAAAGGCACTGTTCCGTGGAACAGCGGCAAGAAAATTAAATTTCGACACCTGGAAAGTAATGTTTGAACTTCCATGTAGTTTTAGTCATTTTGAAAACCACTTTTAAAAAGAAAATGACATTAAAAAAATGTTTGATTTTCAATTTAAGTCCAAGGCAACGATTAAATGTGTCGTTAGAAATTTCTCAGAATTTTCTGTGGAGAAGAATGATTGTAGCCTACGGTCTGACATTAGGCATAGGCCTAGGCCTACAGGTAATCACCGATGTCTAGGTATAACTAAACTGTAAGAAGTCCATGGGTCTATATGTAGGCAGGCTAGTGCTGCACTGAATATCGTATAGGCCCTATATATACGTGCACGTTGTGCATATAATGTACTCAAGGCTACACAGGGCTGAAATTTAGCACTCGTCCGATCGTCCGTGACAGGTACAACATGCATCGGACAACCACTTTCTCTCTTTGAACTTGTTCGATGGACAAGTAGATTTTATTTTTAATTGGATAGTTACCTACATCAGCAGGAAAGTATGTCATAAAAACCCCCTTAAGAAGTGGTATTGAGACAATGGTATTGACTACCATTCATTATTGTACTATGCAAACAAAAATGAAAAAATGCAGGATTTAAAGTAAATGTTTGTTTTCTATGGCAGAGACAGGAAACAGAAGTGTTCATCTTTTGTTTGTCACTTTCATTCGGGCAACCAAAAACTATTTCGGACAACCTAAATTTAGCTTCAGGTTGTCCGATGGGCAACCTGAAAATTTCCTTAAAAATCAAGCCTGCTACAGTGGGAATGCTGCTTGTGAAGAAGTCAGCAATGGCAGTAATTTTTAACATAACATAACATAACATAACATAACATAAGATTAGGGCAAAGGAGGGCTATGGCACCATGAGATGCCCTGAAGTCCATACAACCTTAACTGAAAACAAACAACCAACCAACACTAAACAAGCCCAGCACAATTAGATCCTACCACAGTTATGGAAGAACTTGCCAGTGTTAACCTTAAAGCAGTGCACAGATGTAGAGTTGACTACCCACTAAGGCAGACTATTCCATTCGTTAACAACTCTATGAGAGAAGCTGAACTTCCTAATGTTGAGCCTTGCAAAACACTGAACTAGCTTCTTACAATGGCCTCAAACCCGAGAATTACTTTGAATCCTTAAATAATTGCAAGATGACAAAGGATTTCTTTCAGCGAGAAATTTGTACACCTGAAGCATGTCCCCCCTAATCCTTCTCAACTCCAGGGTGGTAAGCCCAAGATGCTTAAGTCTAACATGATAAGGTAGGTGTTGCACCTCGGGTATAAGGCGAGTAGCTCTCCTCTGAACCTGCTCTTAACGAAACTTGTCCTTTTCATAGAAGGGACTCCAAGCCTGGGCTGCATAGTCAAGGTGGGGTCTTACCAGCTGCTTATACAGATTTAGTACAATTTCTTTACTAAAACTTTTAGTAACGTTAGTGTCGCAGTGAAAACTTAAACACCTGGATGATGTTTGAAACTTTACGGAAAAGTTAATAAAGTCTTCATTTGGCACAGGTATCACATTGTATGTCGTTACTTTCCGCCAAAAACTATGTTTTCCACCCCAAAATATCAGGGGCGGAAAACACTGTTCTTGAGGGCCGGAGAGCAACGGGCAGAAAGTACGTAATCCAAATTGTCTAAGCCTATTTTCATAGGCCTTCATAGGCCTAGTGCTCAGTCAGGCCCTACACACTACACTCCATTTGCACTTTGTTCCATGTAGTAGGTCTGTAGGTGATACATTTATGAAATCAGGATTTAACCGCAGCGTTGTGGCAAACATTTTCAGCTCGCATGGCTACAAATGGACTTCATTACTCCCAAACTGTTACTGATGTAAGTTGATAGCAATAAGAGACAAGAGTTAGAGTTTGATGAGGTTTTACAGCTCAGCTTCCAACCAGTTGGTTTTAAATTGACCTTTTTTCCAGTTGGGCTCACTGGCTTGACAACAATAAGAACACTATTACACCTTCTGTGAGTGAAATTGATAATAAATTTTATGAAAAAATGACCTATAATCCCACCCCTGTGCTGTCTTCAAGTGCTCTGTAACCTTTGACCACTGAAAGTCATTGGCTTGACCACCTGTGGCCATGGGCCAAGGTGATTCTTTTTGTACGAAAGTTTTGCAGCATACCATAAATTACCCTTTGCATATATGCAGTCAAGTATGATTGTCAAGCTGCATGCAATGTTCTCCACTAGCTGTTTTGTCCGGGGGCTCTGCCCATACAAAATCTGCCACACTACTTTAGTGCCGGACAAAACTTTGCCGCCTGCTCTGCTCAGAAAATTGACCCGCCCGGTCAAAAAGTTGTCTGTACACTCAGTCACAAACACCACAACTTAGTCATTTGACTGCCTTTTATATTTGATTTCAAATACTCATGACAAGCAATGTATAACAAAACATTGGTGATGCAAACCCAGCTCACTTGTACCTGAGCTCATATATCATTCAATATGCACTTACTGAATTTCTTTCTTTCATGTTTCCAAAGTAGGAAGTTACCATCAAACTCATACACTAAACGAAACCATTCAATAGAACTGTCCCCTAGGTTTCCTGATTTTCACCTGAAATTTCCATTAAAGTGAACCACTTTATTCTTGAATACGTCCAAGTGGAAACTGGAGCTTCAGATCTGCAAGTAAAGTCAAAAATATTTAGAAAGTGCAATTTGCAAAGATAAATGACCACAAAATGCCCAGATTTGAACACATAGGGAAGGCTAAGAACAGGGAAGTAGATTGCACTATTTGCGATCTAAGCCCTTCTAAATTGTCAAAATTTTACCAAAGGGGAGGGGGACACCCCCTCCCCTCAGATCCCTCCCAGTGATCACAAGAGCCCCCGGACAGAAAACAGAACAGTGGAGAACCCTGCGCATGCCTAGTAGGATCTTGGGATACTAGGTGCGTCAGTGGGTCAAGGTGATCCTTGTGGCATGAAACTTAGTAGCATACGATATAAAGACCCTTCTCATATGCAGTTAAGTATGGTTGTTGAGCAGAATGCCTGATAGGATCGTGGGATAAGAAGTCGTTTTATCTGCAGAAGAGTGTAGGCTTCACATCGAAAGGTGAAATTAAGACCAATTTTTGTGAAAATTTCATGCAGAATAATCGAATGACACTCGCTAAGTTGCCAAGAAGGGAAAGTTTAAAAGTAACTGAATGTAATTTAGTGCTCGTTGGTCTCTCATTGAAGGTACTTAAGTCATTACTGCATTGATTCAAGAGTGTGCAGCTTGCAAGATCTAATAATATTGTACACACAATGGAAAGTACAGAAATTTTACAGAGTAGGTCCATCTGGAATTTGTGGGGGCACCATATTTTCTTGTGCAGGAATTTAGCACATTAAATTATTTGTGCCCAATTTCCCCAGTCCTACAGCAATCACTAACCCTGGATTAGTGGTGCATATATTTAGCTACCCTGGACTTTGCAGATTTATGTGAAATCTAGTTATTGCAGTGCAAACATTAAAATCATAGAACACTTGTCCACACAATGTGGACAGATGGGTTATGCATTCCACAACAGTTATGTTTAGGGGTTCAGTTAAGAAAAAGGTTAGGGTTAAGTGGCCTTTTCACTATAAAACAGTCTATGAATCATTAATGGCACAGTTACTATACAAATGGGGGTTAGATTTACCCATATTTTTGGGTAAGAAGATAACAATCCCTCCATAGACTGATGTCCAAATAGCAAAGTACAAAGGATTATAGGACCAGGTTGGAGTATCTGTCTCAATGGCATTTTACTGTTGTCAGAAATGAAGCGTATACACGTACTAAATCTTTGTCCCATAATCCATTATAATTGGCATTTTGAAAACAGTGTTTAATGTCTTGTAACTCACTTCAATGTATGCACATTACAGGAGCCTGATTAATTGTGGGTGTCTTCAACATTTAAGACCTAGCCAAGCCAACACACTGACAAGAAGATTTAGTTTGCTTTTTCACATCCAATTTGATGTAGATTCTAGGGGAATACAAAGCATTAATATGTCCTCTGTGGAGAAGAAATAGCTTGCATAGCCAAGATGACTATGATTTGTTTTCTTAGTAGTGTAGGACCCAGAAAGTATGGACCTTACAACATACAGTTTATATAAGTTGTGTATAAAATATTTACACTCTGTCAAGGAGTTTGCACAAAGTCTACCTATTAAACTTGTTTTGGAAATTGCTTTAGAGTGGTTTTTGTTTATGTAAAAATGTGAATGGAAAAGCATATGAGAATTACACTCCTATGTTTCACTGTTGTTTTAGTCAGTTCCCTTAATGTGAGATTTGTCTGTGATCTCAAGAATCACAGTGGCAGGTGTTCTTACAACTTAAATTCAGTCCTATAACTTGAAAAGAAAAAAACTGATTATCATTCAAAGGGTAAGAGTTCCATCAAATAATGTTTTACAGGAGGTAATAAAATGAAACATTTCTGAATTGAAGTCAATAGAGGTTTGCCCAGAAAACAGCAAGTTCAATTTAGCAGGGTGCACTAAAAGTGTCAGAATTTAATGAGGCAAATTTATGGAGTAGGATAAATTATCAACCTGTGGTGTCGTGGTTGATTTTTGATTCCTTGCTGAAGGCAGAGGAATGTAAGCAATAGTGAAGTTGTGTGTGTGTATCATGTGTTGTTGAATGGAGGAAACCAGGTAATTTGTCTGGTTACGCACCCTTAAAGTGAGATACTATCACCAAGTTTAAACCTGGTTGTTAAATTTTCCATGATATACCAGCAGGGTAGTCAAAGTTTTTCTGAGTAGCAGGCTACACAGGCTCAAGTAGGCAGCGTACCTGGAAGCACTACCTTGTGCACGTGTAGCGTGCCCGGTGAGCGCGAAGCGGGAAGCCCATACGGGTGGGGTCCAGGGCCTGTCTTAAAGCCCCTGGTGGGCCCAGGGGAAACACTCCGGTGGGGGCCCAGGGGGCAAAGCCCCCGGAAGCTCCTAGGTTTTAGTGTTTCATAAGCCCCTAAAAGACCATTTCTAGAGGAATATTTTAAATATTATTGCTGGTGTTGTCGACATACACTTCCAGCTAAAAAAATGCTGTTCTCCTCCATCTTTCAGTTTAGTTACTCCTCCCCCTGGGTTTAAAATTCCTTGTTTAGTCGATTTTCTATGAACAACTCTCCACAGTGATACAGTAAAAGAACAAGTAGTCCCTGACCTGATGCATGGGTAGGGCAGGATACATCCCCTTAACAAAAGGTACCAATGAATGTAAATTAATCCACTTCCAGGCATTTTTCTCAGGCATTTTTCTCAGGCATTTTTCTCAGGCATTGTACCTGCATTTCAGAATTTTGGTACAGAAATTTACTGATTCTGTGCATTCCTATTGGATCCCCTCCCCTTCTATTGAACATGAATATCACAGCCAATGCTAAGTCCAGGTACTAGTACCCAACCCCTGTGGTTTAAAACCCAATACAAGGTATTTGTGTATTCAGAAAGGTTGGGCAGGGTCATAGGGAGAAAAATTTATTCTGTACGTTCCTATGATATCCCACCCACTTCAATAAACCAGAAACATACATTCCATACTAAACCTACATTGTGCTAGTGTGAATGCTTGTTTGAAGGCATTGATATGCTGAAAATAATAGGTTGAATTTGCCCCTTTTCCCCTAACTATGTACACATCTATGATTGAGGCTAATGTAAAAATGCTCCTAAGTGTTTATTTTAATTGTATAAACTTCTGACAAGCAAACTCTGCTTAACAATACATAAGAGAACAAGTAAAACACTAAGTAACACGTGAAAAACAAAAACATCAGAAACAGTGGGCACTGTTCTCCTGTGCACCTGTATGAATTCATGCCATCACTACTTCAGAAATAAAGCTATAGTTAAAGTTCGTAAAGTAGGCCTATACCTGCATATAACACGTTAGGCAATGGCAAAAGTGCAGTGCTACTCTGTGGAAAAATGCCCCGTAAGGAAAACCTCTCGAAGTAAATCCTGCGAATATGTTACTGATTGTTATTTGAGAGTCTTTTATACATGTGACATGAATCCTTTTGCCGTTCTTGACTACTTAGGGCTTTTTCTTTTCGATAGTTCCAACGAACGGTCTTGCTCTTGGAATGACTGATGCTGTGTACTAAATATATGCAGAGAGCAGTAGTTCAAATGTGCGATCGAACCGTTAATTTTGGGACTGAAATATCCTCATTTGGTTAGTCAAAAAATCCGTGTACATGATCACACATGCTATTAACTATGGCTGAAGGACTAACGATGGTTTAAATCATCTTCGCAAACTATTTCAAAATGATACGAACAGTTAAAATTTTAATTGAAAGTTCGTCTCTTAACGAGCCCGGCATACTGTGTGTGTGATAATCAAGGATTGCCTGCATGGCCTATCTTTATTGTAATGACAATGTGAGCATGCAGAATGAACGATGAACTGATTTATCATTAGAATGTAGTCAATGTACCTTTCGCGGGGATTAAATATCTCTCAATGCGACATTAGCACTGCAGTACGTACAAATACGCATATGTAGTCTGCATGTTGAAGGCAGCTGCTCGGTGTAATGTGTAGGCCAACTCTTTGAAGTATCAAAGTTGCATATGCGTGCTATTCTGCAGCCCGCATTTCGGCAGTGACGGTGCGGGAAGTTCTGTTACACGTGCGCGATCTCCGATCATCAATTCTTTTACGGGATTGTAACTGATGTCCCTTTTGGGGGTTGGCAATTTTAGAACCGATGATATAGTAAAGTATGTGATCAATTCATGTGCAGATTGTACTTGAAAAAAAAGAAAAAAAAAAGAAAAAGTGGAAGGTTGCAACTAAATTTTTTTGACATCCAGTGAAGAGTAGGCGGCGGCAAATGAGGCTGTAGGCGGCGATTTACCGCCGGTGACCGGCTACTTTTGACTACCCTGATACCAGTAGAACATTTAAGAAAATGTTCCAATTTCTGATGACTGTCATTTTGTTTCTCCTTATTATAAAAGACAAGTTTCTTACCCAAGCCTTATAGACCTTATGCACTGATGTCATGAGACATCATTTAGGGGGCAAAACAATGAAGCACACTGTACGCACAGCCTAGACTTTGCACCGGCATGTAGTAGACTTGTGCGTGTATTCGATTGATTCACAAATAAGTTGTCCGCATTTGCTGGTGTAACTTGCAATGGTACAGGCTTGCCTCCAATCAATGGAGCACTTTCTGCTCTGTGGCGCCATGCATAAGGTCTAATATAAATTTATATTTTCGGAAATTCCAAATTCAGAATTTACATTGTAACACCTCCTTTTGCTTCTCTTCTGAAATGTAATGATACCTGGGGTATTCCATCTTAGTGATTGTTCAACATTTACAATGAAATGCTCTGCAAAGCTTCTATAAACTGCTGTCCAGGTTGATCCAGCTGAATTGAAGTACCTGGTGGATGAATTTACTTCCCAATTAATGTCTGCTCTCATCAGAGGGTGTCAGTGTCAAATGTTGCATTAAGTTGACTATACAGTTCCTGAATATCCAGGTCTAAGTACTTCTTCACAGCTTTTCATTCATTAGCTTCCTGCTCCCTTATGATGTACAGTAGTCTAGTCAGTGAAGTTTATTCATATTAATAATTCAGGCCTTGAAAGGCAGTTGTTTTGTGACGCTAAGAGACCACATATATGGGAGAAGCCCATGGCTTATAAATTACAGCTTCACGTTAAGTGGCTAACCAACTCAACAGTTTAGATTAAAGCTGGTTTCTTTTGAAGGCCAGTCAGATGGGAAAATAGTACATTGCTTTTGGATGAAAAACCCACCTTACTGTACTTTGACCCGGCCGGTGATCGAATGAAAAGCTTCCCGGTTCCTACTGTAAGCTTCATTGCTTCAAACGCCACCATCTCCCTTCATCCATTCTGCCACAACAGTGGTTTTAAACCACTTTGTTCAAAACAGGTTTTGACCACTTTGAGATCAACCTTGCTTTGGCCTCTTATATATGTGAGGATGACTGCAGCAGGAATTAAAGAGCCTATGAAGTGACAAAGTACAGCCATTTTGATGTCATTCTCTGACCATATCTATCACCAAAAATATCGCCTCATGAAAGAGAAATGCTAAAACGAAATGGTACCACCTTCCAGCACAACAGCTCAAAAAGTGAAAGTACATTGACCCAAGAATGACGTCAGTTCTGGAACTCAACTTCGCAGTGTGTGTACGTACAATGCACTTCCCTTGTAACGTTCATACATGTCAATATCGATTATGTACAGAAACTTGCCCTAATTTGTATGAATCTTCGTCCATTTTTGACTAAGGTGGTACAAGAATGACAACAAAGGGCAGCATGAAGAGCCAGTCTGTGGAATTTAGCCCAACTATCTCAAGTCGCTTGCCTAAGAACAAGAAAAGTTTGGCATTGTGAGGAAGAACTTGCAGCCGATGGGGACAGCGAACGAGTAGTTTAGAGAGACTCCATACTTCTAGTAACATTTTGCTAACAGATTGTGTGGCTTGAGTCCAGTACTGGCCTTATAGTTTCGTAAAAACGTATCTGAAGAATGTGCCAGTATCAAGCAAAAATATATAACATAAAAAAAGTGAAATTCTTACTACCCAAAAGGGGATGTTCGTCACTATTCGCTCAAGCTTACATCTAGACCCTATACATAGAAGACATCTACTGAATCTTGCTATCCCATTTTGCAACGGCGTCCCATTGCCTCCAGCTTTTCGAGAATTGCTATTGAAATGGGATTTTATAACTCTGAAATGCTGGTTAGCATAGAAGCGCAAGTTAAGGCAGCAAACGGAAGCCATTTTCTCTCTTCGTCAGTACTCAGTTATATTTTAAACCCATCAACTTGAGTTTGCAGACTACTTAGTTGATCTTTAACTAGACATGAGCGACCCTTTGCAAAGAAAAAGAAAACATTTAACTCACATTTGATTCAGATTGTTGGGTAAGATAGCTGATTTATCTCCCAATATTCCTTTAGAATGCTTCCTTCCCAAGTTGCCACAAACGTTAGTTTGAAAATCGAACAATGGATCTCGTACTAGATTTTGAAATGCTTGAAGCTTAAATAGTAACTTTATGTCAACTTCTGAGAAAAATTCCAAATACTTCCTTAGACAACCAAAATTTCGGTCTCCCTTCACACTAAAATTGCCTGTTTTATGTTCTGTTAACTTTCCTCGGTCCCGTTTTGTTCGAAGGTGGATTATAGCGGGCGACATTGGTACAAGTGTCAATAATATATCGACACGTAATGTGTTGGTAGTAGTACTTCCATGGTATAACCAGTGCGCTCTCGCAACTCCCTGGTATAGTAGCCAAAGTTGTTTACCACTATGTAGAATAGTACAGTTGTATATGCCTGTTCATCGATAAACCCCCATATATACACTAGTGAACGAAGCACTACTTCCCACCCCATTAATAATAGTAACGGTTACATAACACTGGAGGAGAAATGGATGCAGTTGCGTTTCCCCAGGAGGTATTTTCTGTGTGTATAACCTTGTATCAGGGAAGTTCCATTTGCTTGTATACCACAGAGTCTGTGGCAACTCTCTGCTTGTACCAAACTAGGTGACTCAATGAAGATTGTCCTGTGAGTCACACGAAGGGTTCATAGAGATATAACTTTGGTGATTATATGAATCATTTTCTTTGCAAGAGCAGTAAGCTAAGCATCATCTTTATAGGAGTTTCTGATACGTACATATCGTGCAAGATTCCATAACTTCAGTAGTACAAGGTATGTTCAAAGCGCATTACACACACTGCGAAGTTGAGTTCCGGAGCTGACGTCATTCTTGGGTTAATGTACTTTCACTTTTTGAGCTGTTGTGCTGGAAGGGGTACCATTTCGTTTTAGCATTTCTGTTTCATGGGGTGGTATTTTTGAACAGAAGGGCTATTTTTGGTGATAGATACGGTCAGAGAATGACATCAAATGGCTGTACTTTGTCACTTCATAGGCTCTTTAAGGACTGATACAAGTGTATATTGAGGAGAGTGGGTAACTGGAGAATTGGTGGCATGGATTAATACCAACTGTCAGATTGTCTGCCAGGCAAAGTATTTGTGTAGCTGTGATGTGTAAGATGCAGCACCAAAATTAGGGATAGGTGGTTTACATTGCAAGTAATATATTATTCTACAGTACAGTATGTAGGGATGCATTCAGTGTGTATTACCAGTTGACATATGGAGGTATAATTTTACGCAATATAAAGCCCAAGAAATGAAATGATTATGAGAGTATGAACTTTCACACATCTGAAGGGGTCAAAATTCCTTTTGATCCAAGAATAGCCTTGGACTTTGTGCCAGAACAAAAATCCAGGAAATGTTACTTTGTGGAATAGTGTTTATCCACAAGCAATGTAGACCTAGCCTATTATTATTAAAAAAAAAAAACACCTTTCTCCCAAAAATCTCTAAAACAAGAATTCCTTAAATGTCTTCTTTACAAAAAGAAAATTCTTATTTTTGTAATTACTGAGATGCAGTCAGTTATGGTTGGGACATCACATCACATCATTCTTGTCCATACTTACTTAAGAAGTAAGCTTTTTTCTTATTGAATAAAACTGCCCCTATTAATCTTGTAATGCGGTAACTACAAGTGCTCAGTAGCATATACCGTATACTCTTAAATAACAGGCTAGAAGAGAAAGTTGAAAATTTGTCAGCCACTATGATGAGTCAATGACAGAAACTATGTATGGCCTGTTAATTACACTACTAAGGGGCATTGTGGTTCAGTGCAGGTTTTTAATGCCTTTTTTTTTAAATATTTTTTCAGGTATTGCACTTTCAAAATAATAGATACTTGATGTTTCAATTATTCTCAAGTATTTGCTGTGACTGCGTGTTCATAATTAAACATGTCCTTCAAAACGACTCTGTTGTGTTGTGTGAAGTTAAGATCAAATGAGGCTGTTATTAGTTGACCTTTACCTGTATGCACTGATCCTGGACAGTGGCTGTAGTCTGCTTGACCTGGCCATTCTTTGTTGCACAAAGATGCTACAAGATTTTGAAAGAAAAACTGGTATTATGTCAAAGCTCAACAACAGAATTGAAAAGTAAGGCCAACTTTTGGCTTTTAGCTGGCTGGACTTTGACAGAATGCCAAAAAAATGCACAGGAGAAAAAAGGACAGAATATGAAAACCAAAGGATTCAGTGTTCTTGCCCAATATAAGTATTAAAAAAACATGAATTTAATGCCATTATGGTAATTTGTGTATTGTTTGGAGGGGTCTAATATTAGTGTGGCCTGATGCTATGTAAACATAACCTAGGCTGATTGATGTGCATTGGAAAGAAGCAAGTCAGTATTCAAGAATGCATATGTTAGTAACAGTGTACAATGCTTAATAAAACAAAACTTGTATTTGCTGTACATATAGTATAAACCTTAGTGCTTGCCAGGTGTAACTGAGCTTTCTGATGTGACTCAAAGTTTTAGTGTAGGGGCATCCTGGACATTAACATACCCATTGTGCTGAAGTAGCAGCCTTTTATTCAAGGTTTAAATAACAATTAAAAAGTAGAAAACAAAAAAACTTGGTGTCAACATGAAATATGACATTGCACTTGCTTAACTTCAAGTTCACTTTTCTATACATAAAATGTGATAGCTTTAGCTGTTATTACCTCAACTAGCAAAGAAGTTCATTGGCTTTGATTAAGAACCTTTGCAACCTATGAAAACTAAATTGAACCTGTAATATTCCTGTAAGGCTGTAAAATTAAAGGCATGCTTTTCCTTGGATAAAATTTTGTCACATTGTACTCTCATTAAATATTAGCCTTTACTATAGTATGACCAGCATTAAAGTGCTAAATTTTACTATCCTATAAATACTGAAACAAGTGAATGTTGCTGACTTTTGCTGGAGTGACCTTTGTACATAAAGTAATGGTCATTTGGCATTGTTAACAGTGAACATTTTGACAGGCACTGCATTCCCTGCACATTGGCTTCCCCTGTGTCTTCTCACCTAGTGTGGAGTATGTTCACATGTATCTTCAGTCTTAGAATTCTAGCAGGGCTGATAAATTCAGGTTGAATGTTAAGGTTGTAAAGGATCAGCTCTCTAGATAACCTAAACATGTGTACCTGTGTATATAGATACCTGCAGTCCTAGTGACTCCTACTACTGTATGTGCATTTTTTATGGGGTATTATAAGGATCGCAAGCATAGAACATCGTATTGTGAGTTACAAGGATCACATAAAACCTGACACTTGCCTATGAAGACTTTTAGACAAAGCAGTGCAAGGACTTTAATCAAGTTGTCAACTGACCGGCAAACTCATGATTAAGAAAAGAAAAAGATTCAGGTTTTAACAATACAATGGTCATTAGAATTAGTGAAATAGAACTTAAATGCCAACCTTTAAGACCCCCAAAATCTTTAGTTTTTCATGTTTGTAATGCTATGTCCTTTCAAGTGGTGACTCTAGAGACACTGCTCAATTCACTCATGAGGTGGGCTCTGAAGTAAAGGTGATGAACTCACCTAAGCCAACATGTGTATACCAGTTTTCAAAGTGTACCCATGAATAAAAGTGGAATGCAGAATTATCTTTGGGATTTGATACTGTAAATTATCAGGTTAGGTTCATCTTCAGAGTAATGAAATATCTTTAATTTCCCATTCAGATGTGTAGGTAAAAGCCCTTTTCAGTGTCAGTGAAAGCCGCCAGTACTGTTGTGAGATGGAGACAAATGGGGATGCAGGAATGGTGGAAAATGCGACCCCAGAAGAGAATCAGGTGGAGAAGGAAGAAGGGGATTCAGAGGCCTTAGAAATCAAAGAAGAACCCCAAGCAGAGGAAATGAAGGTAAAGTCATTATCTACAAGCAAATGTAAATTGAATGTCCTGGGCCCTGTTTAATAATGACTTACACTTGATCTTTTGTTGGATTTCAGTAGAACTATGTTATGATGGATTAAAGTTAAGGTGTTGTGTGACTCTTAATGAAATGGCTTTGTTGACTATATGCAGGTATGTCACTGATGGTGTCAGCAGTGTGAATGGCTAGGTTGACTGTATGCAGCAGGTATGTCACTGATGGTGTCAGCAGTGTAAATGGCTAGGTTGACTATATGCAGCAGGTATGTCACTGATGGTGTAAACAGTGTGAATGGCTAGGTTGACTATATGCAGCAGGTATGTCACTGATGGTGTAAACAGTGTGAATGGCTAGGTTGACTATATGCAGCAGGTATGTCACTGATGGTGTAAACAGTGTGAATGGCTAGGTTGACTATATGCAGCAGGTATGTCACTCATGGTGTAAGCAGTGTGAATGGCTAGGTTGACTATATGCAGCAGGTATGTCACTGATGGTGTCAGCAGTGTGAATGGCTAGGTTGACTGTATGCAGCAGGTATGTCACTGATGGTGTCAGCAGTGTGAATGGCTAGGTTGACTATATGCAGCAGGTATGTCACTGATGGTGTAAACAGTGTGAATGGCTAGGTTGACTATATGCAGCAGGTATGTCACTGATGGTGTCAGCAGTGTGAATGGCTAGGCTGACTGTTTACAGTAGGTATGTCACTTGTGGTGTAAGCAGTGTGAATGGCTAGGTTGACTGTATACAGTAGGTATGTCACTTGTGGTGTAAGCAGTGTGATTGGCTAGGTTGACTATATGCAGCAGGTATGTTACTGATGGTGTAAACAGTGTGAATGGCTAGGTTGACTATATGCAGCAGGTATGTCACTTGTGGTGTCAGCAGTGTGAATGGCTAGGTTGACTGTTTACAGTAGGTATGTCACTTGTGGTGTAAGCAGTGTGAATGGCTAGGTTGACTGTATACAGTAGGTATGTCACTTGTGGTGTAAGCAGTGTGATTGGCTAGGTTGGCTGTATACAGTAGGTATGTCACTTGTGGTGTCAGCAGTGTGATTGGCTAGGTTGGCTGTATACAGTAGGTATGTCACTGATGGTGTAAGCAGTATGAATGGCTAGGTTGACTATATGCAGCATTTATGTCACTTACGTATGGGTGTAAGCAGTGTGAGTGGCTAGGTTGACTATATGCAGCAGGTATGCCATTTATGGTGAAAGCAGTGTGAAGTTTTAGCAAAAAGATGTACTTGTCCTTTAAAGACCTGAGGACAATAGATACATTTTACCTGTCAGTGTGATATCTATGGTATGCAGTGTTATGTTGTATTCAGTGTGGCATGCATTTCTTTGCTGTTTAACTGCTGTACAAGTGCCTTTTTCACTGTCTTTACCTTTGCTGGAATAAATTCAGTTTTAAGACTATTCTGAACTAATTACCTTAAGAAGATGTTAATATTGAGGACAGAAAGCTGAAGCTTTCTTACTTTAAAAAATAAAATTTGTGACTTATGGGCATATGGCTACCAACAGCTTTAAATATCCATGTATTAAGTTTGTTGCCTGCAGTTATGTCAAGAGAGAAATTTTTGGAAAGAAACACTGCCTCAATACAAAGTTTTGTGTATAAAGAAAACTTCATATGCTGTTAGAATAAGTTTGTCTTTCTATATATTGATGTGGTTTCAGGATTATGCAGAGGATACCATGAATGAATTATTGGGTATCTATGGTTACGATGGTGTTGATAAGTCAATGACAGAAAACCTCCAACTTCATCATTTTGCTCCAGAAGATGGTACAAGTCCAGGTAAGGCAAACTGTTGATCATACAATTTGTATATTGAACCAAAGTCAAATTTACTAGACATGATGTATACTTTCAGATAGTGGTGCTTAACCATTTCTCCTGCACTGTGTGTTAAATGGTTCCCTCACCCCTTCCCACTTTCCAGATCAAAATGACACATATAGATATCCCTTTGACTGGAGCACCCAAGATATCCCTTTGATTGGAGCATCCATGATATCCCTTTGACTGGAGCACCCATGATATCCCTTTGATTGGAGCACCCAAGATATCCCTTTGATTGGAGCACCCAAGATATCCCTTTGATTGGAGCATCCATGATCACATTGCACGTAATGTTGAACATAAATCTTGCCAGTCTCCAGTCTACCCCCTCCCCTCCCCTTTTGGGACAAAAATTTTTCCTGTTGTCATCTTGGAGCTGTTCAGCCCCCACTTCCACTCCAAGTCTCATACCTCATGGCACTCCCAGCCCCAAATCTGATGACTGCCAATTTAAAATTTGAAAGATTTTTGACTGCTACTCAAAATTTCCAATGAATTTTGACTGTTAGCAAGGATGTGACAAGTGTTTTCTTTATATGAATCTCATAATTTCAAAGGTTTGTCTATGAAATCACCCCTTCCCCAGCCTTCTTAAAAGGAAATCATCCTACTGCATACAAACACTAAGCACCCTTCTTCTGTTAGTCAAACACAGTTTGAAGGCATTGATACTCAAATCTCTAAAAAGTGTGGAGGGGTTCATAATTACAAAGTTTTCTGAGAATACTGATGAATTCTCCCTCTCTCCTTCATGGCTAGAATCACATCAGTGATTGGGTGTGGTATTAGGTTCTTGCAACTCTTTTTTGGTTTAGATCAACTTGGAAGTTTAGTTTTATTCCTTTCTTGTTACACTAATATTGTCAAAAACCTTTTAAAATATTAAATTCACGTCGCAGACATATACTTACCCCTTGCTACATCTAATTTGCATTATTCCCGCGCGCTGCGCACTGCTCGGGACAGTTCTGACACCGCGCCCTCTATGTCCGCCATCTTGGCCGATGGCTTGTCCTCATTCTCCTTCCGCTGCAAAGCTGTTGCCTCGGAGGTTTCTGAGTCTTCAAAGTCTTGAAGCTTTTTCAGTCTTCCGACCTCGGATTCACGCTAAGTGTTCTACTATTATTATATCTAGTATTCTAAACTCCCTTTAAGCCCTTTTCCAGCATCTCGTGAGGTTTGGTCTTCGGTTTTTTAGGGGAAGCTTTTCCACCTTTGTGGAGCTTCGCTAGTTTAGCTTAGGCTTCTAGCCTAACGTTCACCGTATATTGTATTGTATTTTTTGACGTAGCCTTGTGCCTTGGCACGCGCTACCTCCCTCTTGTAAAGCGACCTTTGTATTCTCATTGTATCTTACTATTGTATTCTACATTGATCTTACTATTGTACTATTGTTGTCGCTTCTGTCCCGTAAGTCCTTAGGATTTCTTAAGATTGCCTTACGGGCCCCAGGTGGTTAGCTACCGTTACTATTTTCATTGTTTACAGGTATCTAACTTTAGGAGCTCTGTGTGTATTTTTCCTGAAGTTTTTCTCAAGTACTGTAGCATTAGTATTTCCTTCTCGTGCCTTGAGAGAGCCTGCCTATTTTCGTATTATGGACGAGGGTGCCCGTTGCGCTCTTTGTTCCCAGTTTCGCCCGGGGAGGGTCTGGGATCCTCACTCCGTCTGCCCGGCTTGCAGATCTTGCACCCGTGCGAGCGCTGCATGGGCTTCTCTGCGGACCAGTGGCGGGAGATCGACTCCTGGCTGCAGGCCCGCAGGGATAAGCTCCAGTCGCGGCTTGACGCGATCCCGGACCCCTTAGCCCCGGGCCCCTCAGGTTTGCCCCCACCTTCCTCCGGGAAAGGTAAGGGGGGTTCTAAAGGTAAGGCCCCGGCCAAACGGTTGAGGAATCCCCCTAAGAAGGCAGGCTCCTCCAGGAAGGCTAGTAAGAAGAAGAGTAAGAAGAGTGGAGATGGTTCTGAGACTAGGAAGGGTGGGCGGCCCTGTGCCGGAGTCCCCGACTCCGCCACCGCGGCTGACCCGGGGGTCATGCCATCCGTGAGCCCGGAAGGCAGTGCCCCCACCGGGTCCGCAGACCGGCGCGCTCCGGTAACTGCGGACCCAACGAACTCAGGAGCCTCGGCTCCAGAGCTGGGATCCTCGGCTCCTCGGAGCCAGGTTCCCCGCGCCGAGTTCTTCCCTTCCGCTCCAGCGGACCTCGCAGGTTCTCCGGCCCCATCCCGGGACCGGGAACCGCAGGGGTCCCAAGGAGCCACGGGTCCCCCTGGTGCTCCTACGGGTGCACCTCGGGACAGCCAGTCGCCGGACCCGGGAGCCTCGGCTCCAGGTGCCGACGCAGGCTCGGAGGCTCCGGCCTCCCGACCCGTGTTGCTGGACACCCAGCCTACCCGGGACCGTTCGCGGTCCCGGGAAGGGAGCTCCCGCTGTCCCGAACGGCGGGAGTCCTCCGGGAGCCGCATACTGCCTAGGGGTTCGAAGGACCATCGGTCCCGAAGCCCCTCGAGTCAGTCTGGGCACCGGGGGAGGAGCCCGTGGTCTTCGGACTCCGACGCTGGGTACCGCCGGGACCGGTCTAACCGGCCCCGCCGGGATAGTCCTAGGGGCTTCCCCGATCCATCGGATCCGGGGTGGATGGCCCAGTTGGCTAGCCTTCTGGGGCCCATGATCGCCGGTGAAGTGGCCAAGCAAACGGCTCACTTGCGTCCATCCACACCCCCCCAGCAAGCCTCAGAACCTGATGTGGGTCCTCCTCGGGCCGATCCTCCAGCCCCGCAGCCTCCTTCTGCCCCTCCCCTCGACTCCCTGGAGCTCATGGCTTCGGATGAGTTCGAGGAGGAGGAGGACGAGACGGAGTCTGAGGACGTGGAGGTATCGGCGCCGGCTGCCGCATCCTCTGAGGAAGAGTCCCCTCGTGGGACCGACCTACCTCAGAGCCTGATAGCCTCAGTGACGGAGGTTCTTATCTCCAAACTGGGCTTTCAGAGGCCCGTTAAGTCTACGTCGGAGACCTCCGGGTCCCGGCTTAGCGCCACTAACGAGGCTGTGCAGTCCGGCCCGCCAGAATTCCCGGTAGACGTCCAGTGCAAACTGCGTCTGGAATCTCTGGCGGCCAAGCAGTCCTGGTCGGCCTTCCCCGCCCAACAGGAAAGGGTAGTCAGGGTCGCAGAGGAGGACTAGGGTGCCCTCTTCCGCCCTCCCTCTGTGTCTGAGGAAACTCGGAACAAGGTGAGGGTGGCCGAGGGACTCGCCTCCGGCATGTTCCGGAAGCCTCTTCGCAAGAGGATCGAGGGTACCAAGCCGATCTAGCGGCGCGTACCGGCCTCAAGTTCTCCTTGGTCTTCCTCCTTGTGGCGGAGGCGCTCCGGAGGGCACACCTGCAGATGCCTGGGGACGACGTCCAGTTCTCTCACGCGGACGTCGGCCAGCTGGTCTATCTGCTAGGTCCACTCTCCCGGCTGGTCTAGGACCAGTTCGCGAGGGTCGCCCTGAAGGCTGTGAGGGTCCGTCGGGGAAATATCCTCGATGCCTTCCCATGGCCTTCCGCCGAGGCGAGAAGCCGCCTAGAGCAGCTACCGGTTACTAGCCCCGACCTCTTCGCCAACCAGTTCCTGGACAAATTCGTGCAGGAGGTCAAGAGGCACGAAGAGACGGCCTCGGCCTTCTTCAAACCTCCAGCTAGACCGGTACCGACTCCCCCCCCCCCGTGCCGCTTCCAAAGCGAAGCCTAAGACAGCTAAGAAGCCCAAGCCAAAGAAGGCTACCAAAGGGTCTTCCTGGCGCGGGGGCCCGTCCTGGAGGGGCAACCCTTCGGGCCGAGCCAGGGGTGGACGAGGCGGCCAAGTGACCAGGGGCAGAGGTAGAGGAGCGCCATCGGGTTCCAGGCCTTCCTATGGCCCCCATCACCCGACTGAGTTCCCACCTCAGCAGCCCTAGGGGTGCCCACCCTACCGTGGTCCCAGCGGTAGGGGGGAGGTTGAGGCTTTTTGCCAACATCTGGGAGGCGTTCTGCCCGGATCGGTGGGTGGTAAGCGTGGTAACCGCCGGTTACCGGCTGGAGTTCATGGCCCCACCCCCTACGGGGGCGGCGGGAGAGAAACTCCAACCCCAACCGATCCGACTTTACGGGGGGTCCTGGAAGAGGAGATGCAGGCCCTTTTACGGAAGGGCGCTGTCCGCAGGACTACCGGAGAGGAGGGACCCCTCTTCCGGTCGTCCTTCTTCCTGGCCCCGAAAAAGAACGGCTCCTGGAGGCCCATCCTCAACCTGAGGCCTCTCAACTCCGCCTACATCCGACCGCGGCGGTTCCGCATGGAAACCCTCGCGGTCATCCTCCCGGCCCTCCGGGTCGGTATGTGGGCGGCAAGTTTTTACCTCAAAGATGCGTATCTTCACATTCCCATTGCCCCGGCATCCCAACGGTTCCTCGCCTACGAGTACCGGGGGGAGACGTTCAAGTTCACGTCCCTCCCCTTCGGACTCTCCACCTCCCCCCGGGTCTTCACCCGGGTAGCCGGAGCAGTCGTCGCCGAACTTCGGAGATGCGGCGTGCTGCTCTCCGCCTACCTGGACGATTGGATCGTCCTGGGGGATTCGGAACAGCAGGCGAGGGCCAATGTCGAGGCAACAATCACCCTCCTGAACCAAACGGGATGGGTGATCAACTGGGAGAAGTCGCATCCCACCCCCGCACGGTCACTTCAATATCTAGGGGCCCGACTAGACCTGACTCGAGGCCGAGCCTTTCCCACCATGGAGAGGGCCATGGCGCTCAGAGAGGCCATCACGAGGATCCTATCCTCCCCTTCCAGCTCAGCTCGAGCATGGCTCCAGCTGCTGGGCCTCCTCACAAGTCTGGTCGACGTCGTACCCCTCTGCCGCCTGCACATGAGACCACTTCAATTCCATCTTCTGACCCACTTCCGGCCCGCGTCCAGGGACCTGCAAGTCCCGGTGCCCATGGCCAACCACGTCCGGCCCCACCTCTTGTGGTGGACGCGGGACGAGCACCTCTTCGAGGGAGTACCCTTCGGGATCTTTCGCCCCAGTCTCGCCGTCACTACCGACGCTTCGCAGTCGGGCTGGGGCGCCTTCTGCGAAAGCAGAACCCTCGCAGGGGTGTGGTCAGAAGAGGAATCGAGACTTCACATCAACGTTCTCGAACTAGAAGGGGTCGTGAGGGCCCTGGCGGCCCTCCGGGATCATGTGCGGGGCAGAAGCCTAGCGGTCTTCTCGGACAACACCACCGTCGTAGCCTACATCAACAGGCAAGGGGGAACTCACTCCCCCCAGCTTTGCCTGAAGGTGTGGTCCCTCCTCCAGTGGTGCGGGAAGCACGACATCGTGCTGAGGGCTTCCCACGTGGCCGGGAGGGACAACACTCTCGCCGACGCGTTGTCCAGAGGCCGGGCGAGTCAGGGAGAGTGGGAACTGGCGTCCAGGTGGGCTCAGTGGCTGTTCAAACAGATCCACAGGCCCAACCTGGACCTGTTCGCAACGGCGGCGAATGCCAAACTACCAACCTTCTGCTCGAGGGCGTTCCACCCTCGGGCATGGGCGGTAGACGCGATGTCCATACCGTGGGGCGGGATGGACGCGTAGGCATTCCCGCCGTTCTCCATCATCCACAGGGTCCTGCTCAAGATCCGAGCATCCAGGACCCGAGTGCTGCTGGTGGCCCCAGTGTGGCCCCGGCAGCCGTGGTTCCCACTCCTCCACCTGCTGGTGGACCACCCGATGACTCTCCCCTGTTCCCCCGACCTGGTGTCGCAGGACAGGGGCAGGGTCCTTCACCCACGGGTCCAGGACCTGCACTTGACTGCATGGAGGCTGTCCAGCATTCCCTCAGAGCACAGGGACTTTCTGAGGACGTTGCCTCCATGGCGGCCGCAGCAAGGAGACCCTCCACCCTCCGCACTTACGATTCTAGACTGGCAAGATTCGGAGGGTGGTGTGCAGAGCAGAAGATTGCTCCAAATTCGGCATCTTAAGCACAGGTCTCCAAGTTCTTGATGGCCCTCTTTGAAGAGGGTAAACAGGTCAACACCATCAAGAACTACCGCTCGGCCATCGCCGCGGTCCACCGGGGCTTCCCCGACGGGACCACGGTCAGTTCAAGTCAGATCATCCAGCAGCTCCTCAAGGGGATGTCTAACACCAGACCCGTGGTGCGGCCCCTGGCACCATCGTGGTCCATCAACGGAGTCCTGCGGGCCCTCGCAGGCGAGCCTTTCGAACCGCTCCACTCCGTCCCCCTTGAGCTCTTGACTCGCAAGACCCTGTTCTTGGTGGCGGCGGCCTCGGCTAGGCGACGGAGTTGCCTCCAGGCTCTCTCGGTCAAGCCGGGCCACATTCGGTTCGAGAACCATGGGGTCCGTCTCATCCCGGATCCCTCGTTCTTGGCCAAGAACCAGACCTTGGACTTCCTGCCAGGCGACCTCTTCATCCCAGAGATCGCCACGGCCTCCTCCATTAGGGAGGACAGGAGGTGGTGCCCAGTCCGGGCACTCAAGTGGTACCTTCACCGGACCAAGGACATCCGGGCCTCGGATAGGCTCTTTGTCCTCCCGAGGAGGCCCCACACAGCGGCCTCTAGGGACACTATCTCCCGGTGGTTGTCCGAGGTCATCAAGCCACATGCCCAAGGACGGGTCCGGGTGCATGAGGTCCGGGGCCAGGCGGCTTCGAGGGCCCTCTTCGCAGGCGTGCCAATTGAGGACATACTCAAGGCGGCAGCCTGGAAGACTCCATCGTCCTTCGTAGCCTGCTACCTCTCGGACACTCTCTCTGCCGAGGCGGCCTTCGGTCGTGCTGCTCTTGGTGCCCCCCGAGGGCACCCCCCATCCAGCTCCACTCGGTGTCACTCTAATGCAAATTAGATGTAGCAAGGGGTAAGTATATGTCTGCGACGTGAATTCCCCCCACCTTCCTGGTGGGCGTATTCACGAGCGACTATACTTACCCCTTGCTACATTCCCTCCATCCCACCCCCGCTATTGGGGGCCCGGGGGGCACTTTTTAACCTGTACATAGCTATATTTGTAAATAAGCCATATGTATTTATGTAAATACCTTCTGTACAGTTTGTAGGTAGCTAACCCTCCCCCTGTTTACCTCACGAGGACTCTTTGGGCTTCGGGAGAGGGTTCATTGGGGGGTTCGTATTCCTCACTTGGCGGCACCGCCTGGCCGAGGCCGGGCGGCTCCGGTCGGAGGGCTTCGAATTTGCCTGTTGAGAAGACCTCCGCTCCCACTGGTAAGTGCTCCCGAGGAAACCTCCTCGCTTTGCGCTTCAGGCCAATGAGGACGAGCCATCGGCCAAGATGGTGGACATAGAGGGCACGGTGTCAGAACTGTCCCGAGCAGTGCGCAGCGCGCGGGAATAATGCAAATTAGATGTAGCAAGGGGTAAGTATAGTCGCTCGTGAATACGCCCACCAGGAAGGTGGGGGGACTTTGGTGTAAGAAGTTTTGACAAGCAATATGTCGTCCTGTCTATAATTAAGACTTATCGTTGACAACATGTAAAAAAAAAAAACAAACAAACAAACAAAAAATAAAAATGTCTATTAATTAACACTTGTCACTAAGAACAAAAATATGAAGAAATGTTACGCCTTGTCCTCCCGTGACTAAAGCAGTATGATGACTACTTTGCAGAAATAACTGGGGGTAGGTTTGCATTGTAGGTATATACATATAGTACATGTTAGGGAATGGAAAAAGTGAAACACTAGTCTGAAGAACGAGAGCACCAGTGGTGCAAACTTCAACAAGGTTAGCCAGGTACCAGTTCCAGTGATGTATTGTGTGTTACCATGTGGAGAAGAGTCTTTTTGCACAGTCCCTCTTTAAGCTTATGCTTCAGAGCCTGCTATGCAGGCAAATCATTTGTAAGATATCATCATGCATAAATGATTACACAGTCAGGAGCTTCATATGACAGCTGAAAAACATGCACTAGCAATGCATGTAATTTTGTAAGATGTCTGGTACTAGTGTGATTAGTGTAGCCAATATTTAAGTGGAGAGTTACCATTTTATAATAGACGAGTTGGGAAATTAGATTTTGCTGTACCATTGTACTACCACAGATGAAGGCCACGGATAATTGCGCACGGACAAGAGGGCATTGAGAAAGTATTTTTTGTCTTTCACAATTTACTGCCATACTGCCCAACCTTTTCAGTCCACGTTAAGGAGACTAAGTTTATAAAGAACTTTTCCTCTAAAGAAAATTCTCTTTGAACCGTGATTGAAGTCTAGAGAACCATAGTTTAACACAGGAAAATAGAGCGTGATTACACAAAATACTGTCTTGCACATGCAGTCTCTGTTGTGGTACACTTTCGTTCCCAGCATGCACTGTATCGCGAAGTTTCCCAACTCGTCTATTATGTGGAGTTAATTGCCAAAGAAACATGATGTCAAGACGACCACAGTTTAATTCAATTGCCCCAGCTGAGCTGGCATACTGATGTGCTTTGTTTGGACTTGTGTAAGAATAAAACCATCACTTTTTTTGTTCCTTTTAGGAGCAAGTCCTTTCAACCCAGCATGGTCAATTTTAGATTTAAAATGGCCTCCTAAAACACTGTTTTTATGATATTGATATTCCAAAACAAGCTTTGAGCATGAACAGTCTGTAGATGACTGTGCAAAGTTTTGAGCTTAGATATCAAAATCTTTAGGAGAAGAAGGGTGGTATGGCCAAAATTGGGAAAATAGCTCTGTGACTCCATATAACGGTCAATCTACACAAATATTACAGGTCTGACATATTCCATGTCCCCACCTTATTTCAGGTCTGTATCTTTTAAGATGGCTGAGGAAGCACAAACTGATAGGCAAAAACTCTCAAAATGTCTAGCCAACCCCACTGTATTGATTACATCACTTCAGTAGTCAGTCTAGTCAAAGTAAAAATGTCCTGAAGGGAAGGTGTGCCAAAAAAATCTTGAGAATATCATACAGGATGTTATTTAAGGGTCTACTTGCACATGTGAGGTATATAAATTACTTTTTGGCATCTTGACCAATTTGGTTATTTTCAATACTTTTTACAGTCAGTTTTGATCATGAAATGTGAGATAAGTACTATACATAGAGAGCAGTAGCTTTCTTAAATATCAGGACTGGAATCTTTTAGGGTCCAAAGATTTTTGTACATAATAACAGATGTCATTAAAACTAATGTTATTGAAAGAGTATGGTTGAAACTATTTTTCAAGTCATTTTAAATTTGAAATATTGTGGTTACAGTTTTATAGAAGTTTGTTTCTTTGCAAGCTCTTCATACATTGTCTGTGAGTGTCAAGGATTACTTTGCTGTGATGACAATGTAGCCTGCATTGATGTACAATTTGTACAATGTCACTGATTTCAGAAATGAATATCATGTATGTTCCCACGTTAATATAAATTTTTTTAGTTGGTTTTGTGACTTTGATGCTGTGTACATATGGAATATGTAGTCTTCAGTAATATTAAGCTCTGTTCCCAAATGTAGTGTGTGTTGATAATCGGGTGTTTATTTTAATTAGGGTACCAGACTGTGACATGACATTTATAGCCCTAATTTCATGTATCATAATTTTTGATGTGAAACCATGGGTGGAATTGTTATATTTACTAGTTCATTGTAGGCTTAGGCCTAAATGATGTTGTACAAGTTGTTTTATGAATGCTCAGATGACGTTTGACCTCAAAATAGCCCCATTGCATGGAAATTATAGGTTTCACAGTGTAACATGAACACCAAAAATATGTTTATCCCACTAAGACTACTTATTGAGTTATTTTATATCATTTATGGGTTTTCTATAGTTAATCTGAGCAGTCTGAAGCTAAAACCTCTTGTGATTACTTAGTCAAGGGTTTCATCTCAATTCTGTGGTACAAACAATACGTTCCACATGTAACCTAGATTGGGAGAACACCAAAGTAATATTGTATGATATTTCAAATCATAAACAAGGTGGCACAGTTTTACTACCTGTAAGTTAAAAGCTATGTTAAATACTATAGTTCAGCTAAAAATGACAACATATCAAGTTTAGGAAGTAGCAGCATTTTAACTGCAAAGGTTCACTATGTAACATATTTCCGTGACACCAAAGTGGCCTGTCAAAATGCAAAATGGCTATGTTTTTCTTTTCTGTACAATTGCTTTTGTCCAAACCTATATATGCATTAAACAATTGCACACGCTTCAATCAACCACTAAAACAAGAAAGATTTAGTATTTACTGTAGGTAATTTTTGGAAAATTAGATACTGAAATTTCACACTGTAACAGTAACACCAAATGTTACACGTGGAACCTCTCTTTCGTGGAATCCCGGGAAAGAGAAAAACATCAGTTTCTCATAAAATATGAGTTTCAAGGGTACAATTGATACCTCATCAACCATTTAAGTTAAAATAACTGAGAAAGATATGTGTAAAAATAAGGTAAAATCTAATTTCTGCTATGGTAGTTTAAATGTCACACTTTTTGCCCCAAAAATTGCTAATTTTAGCCAATTTTTTCATCAAAATTGGGAGGATTCACTACAATGATACTTATTTTTTGAAAGATATGCACTTACATAAATAGTGAGGACAAAATGAAAGCATAGCAAAGACCATGTGGATTAAAATAGCAAGACAGTTGCCTTTAAAAGCATATTTTACCATTGGTACCCTAATTTAAATAATCACCCAATCACACTTGTGCCATTCATGTCAAGTTTTTGTTTTTTTTTTTTTTGGGGGGGGAGGGAGGGGAGGGAGGGGGTGGCAAAAGTGTATGGTATTTTACATCTTATGTGGTGGTTAAAGCTCAGAGAAAGTGAACAGAAAGTGCACAACAGAATTTATGCCATGGTAAACTAGGTCTCTATTATAGAAAGTGGAATTGATATTTGACTCCATACTTTGCTTTTGATGCATATTTGGCTATCTCCGAGTGCCGATTTGCAAACGTGTACATTAATGAAAGCCATGATTTAGCAAGATATTTTTCACAAAAGGTGTATTTTGTCATATAGAATTGCCAGTCAGACTGGCAGCTCTGTTATTTACAAATTTTTAAGGAATATTCTCATTATGTACTGTACTTGTTAAATATCTGATGGAAAGTTTTATTGTAAGGTCAAGTTTATATTCATTTGTTTGCTTTGTGTAGTATAATGATGTAAACAGTATGTTTGAAGATACAGTGTTTCAGAAAGTCATGAAATGTTTCTTTGGAATTTTAGAAATGATTCATGTATGTACCTTCACTCATGGAACACTGGATAAATTTTCAGTACAGTGTTGACTTTTTTCATTTTTTGGTTGTTCTGGGAGCTTCGATGGATGCAATGGCATATGATAACTGTCACAGGAGTGTATTTATTAGGGATCATGGCAAAAATTAATCTCTTCCCTTTTCCATATGGAGTTGTCCCACCCCTCCTTCAGCCTACCTCTCTGATGTTTACTTCACAGTTGGTATATTACTTACTTTGTGTCAGGGCTGAAATTTAGCACTCGTCCAATCGTCCGTGACGGGTAAAACTTGCATCAGACAACCACTTTCGCTCTTTGAACTTGTCCGATGGACAAGTAGATTTTATTTTTAATTGGATAGTTCCCTACATCAGCAGGAAAGTATGTCATAAAAACCCCCTTAGGAAGTGGTATTGAGACAATGGTATTGACTACCATTCATTATTGTACTATGCAAATAAAAATGAAAAAATGCAGGATTTAAAGTAAACATTTGTTTTCTATGGCAGAGACAGGAAACAGAAGTGTTCATCTCTTGTTTGTCACTTTCATTCGGGCAACCAAAAACTATTTCGGACAACCTAAATTTAGCTTCAGGTTGTCCGATGGGCAACCTGAAAATTTCCTTAAAAATCAGGCCTGTGTATGGTAAAGATCATACATGCACTTCTCATTTTAAAGACTTGTAATCTTTTGTTATTTTTGTAAGGTCCAGTTGGTCAGACTGTTGAGGAGGGGGTTGCCGGGGTAACTGTACATAAAGCAGCTGATGAAACTTCTCCAAATAAACAAGCAGGTAAGAAACTACACTGTTGGCTTCCTTATCTTGGGTGCTTCTATTTAGCTTTTATTTCTGTTCTGTGATATCTCTCTCTTTACTTTCCACAATTCCATTTTGTGTTTTTCTTTGCTGTGAAGGTTCCCTAGTGGAAGCAAAATTGCACATGTACTTTTGTTAGGCTCCTTAATGTACAGGTACTTTAAAGTGTGTGTCAGACAGGTTCAAAATAAGCTCGGTGATAAAATTTATTATTGTCCTAGCACATATCTGTGCTGAAGTATTAATGTTGAAATGAATTTACTCAATGGAAAAGAGAAGATTGTGGAATTATTTTTCGTTTTACTCTTTAATACTACTAACATTATCCTAGAGCCACTCTATCTTCATGATCAATGAGATCATTGTTGTATTGTCAGTATGTAGCATGATAAACCAGCCAATTAGACACAAAATGTTTGCAAGAAATTCTTCATTTCTGGATTTTAAAATGACTCAAAGGTTAACTTGAGAAGCACAATAATGATATGAGAAAATATTGCACAATGTACCATTTGAATAAGTTCCAAGATTTTTTTTTACACTGAAACCAGAAAGCCCAAAGGCTTATTGATGCCTTGCTGAAAGGAAGTGCTTTGTCACACAGAGGTTTATCCCTCACATTTATCCTTCTTTAGATGTCGTTTTCAATATGTTCAAAATTTGACTTTTGGTGAGCTCACATGACTTTTAGACTCCATCAAAACTTGAATTACTAGAAAATGACAAAAGTAAGTGCCTTGGATGGGATTGAAGGAGGGGCATCTGTGTGAGAAACAGCTTTTTTCACTGCACCATCAACAAACTCATAATAAATATGGTAGTTCTAATCATCTTATGGTCACAGCGTCCTTCACAGGTGTTCATAATTAGGTAATTAAAAATAGAATTACCAATTACTGTAACAGTTATGCACGTGGAATGGTATATATTTTGTTCTTTGGAATGGTACAAATATTGAGCTGTAACTTTTCGGTGGTCACCAAACAACACAATTTGGAGGTACTGTACCGACCACTGTCTATTTGTTTACAAAGTTCTCATAGTTTCACCTTTGGGGGACTCAGATGACCTTTGGCCTCCAATGAAACCTGTGGGGCTTTCTCTTTAAATGACAACTCAGTATACCAAGTATGAAATTGTCCATAATCCCTGTCGTGTAATATTGTTTTTGTTCAAGGTTTTCTCTTTATGACCTCTGACCTCCACTGAAAATAATGGGGTCCTTCTCATTATGATAATTTATATAGCAGGGTTCAAATTGAATGGTCATCTGATTGTCTGCAATGACCTAACTTTGCAAAGGACATCCAAGAGTTGTCTGGTTGGTTGTCCGTGTAACAACCCCTTTTGAAGAAAGAATACTAGGTAAATGTTTTTCTAATCCCCACTTTTGACAAACATAAAATTTGTTAGAACATTGTCCACTTTACATTTCTTTGGCCATGAATTACTCTGTGCTCCTAACTGATGAATGGACTTGTGTTAAATTCACGCTGGAACGGCAACAGTTTTTCGATTATGAGAATTTATCGGGAATTAGTTTTACGTTTCATTTGGAGAATCTTTTACGTAAGACTTAAGTGTTGGGCAAGATGCTTTACAAAAAATATATCCATATCTTTAAGGAACTGTGAGATGAGTAAATCAAATAAATTGAGTGGAATATTTAGTGGCCCTGAAGTGCCAAGGTAGTTAGATATTTTTGCCTTAAACTGGGGTGGATAGGCTACTATATATCACAACTACAGTCCATTACAGACCTTTACACGGAATCTTCCGACATGATCCGTGTATAGAATTACTGTTGGCAGAGCCTTATGTAAGCCGATAGACTCTTTGGCTAACATTAAGCCTGTGACATTGTATGAGAGCATGCATTTATGGTTGATTTGTATTAACGTTTCACGGTATACCGGTATTTTGTGAGTACCGGTATGTACCGGTACCGATACGGTACGGTACCACCAATTGCAAGGTACCGAAGTACCGCCGAGAACAGTACCCGACAATACGTAAAAAACAAAAATCTAAAAATACTGCAATTGAATGGAATATAACTGAAATATAAATACTATAATCCATATGATAACTGCCTTGTGTTCTTTTAAATATAAAAATGTAACCATGAAACGTTCATTCTGTAACCATTTTGCATCATTTCTTGTCACAAATTTCCCCTCGTAATTTCGGAAATTGCCCTTTAACTGTTATGTATGTAAATTACCATGTGTAATGGGAAATTTCGCCCAACCAATACTTCCCACACTAATTTGTGGCTTGCTTTCTTTCGACATTGTGTGCAGTTTTCGAACGATCGTTCGTTATCAGCACATACATATGTACTAATAGCAGTTGGTATCATTCACGTTCTTTCAACAGTTTGTACAGTGAGTCAATGGGACTTGTCCATTGACTTAACTGTATATGAGAGAAACTACACAGTAAAATCCCATTGAACGTTGTCGTCGTGGTCGCGTGAATTCAGACTTGCTTAAGTCGATTTAGATTTTTGAGACACTCAGTAGTACGGCGTTCTCATATTTTCGTGCAGTCCCAAAGATCGTACAGAACGTACCTATATCGTTAGGCCTACATCTATGTGAAGATGGCCTATCTGCACGAAAACAGGAGTCCCCATCCTACGAGTGTTATATCAGTAAATAATTTACGCGGGTAAAAGCTAGCTAGATTGCGGCGCTATCATACTGTTAGGCATCTTGAACTCAAAACATGAAATGTTGCAAAAAATGTTTTGATAGTAATAATTGCGGTCGGAAATAGGCTTGATGAATCAATATTTTATGGGAATAATTTGGAAAAGTTCCACCTAAAAACTTCAGGTGATAATTTACGAAGGCGATTTTCATCATTTTTAGAAATTATTTTCGTAACTACTGTAAGTACAGTTTTGAGTGTTCTTTTGGGACTTTCGGGTTCAAAATTGCACTCCGCTCCTCGTGTTTTTCGGACGCTGGCTTTCGGCGGGTTCCACTTTTTGTTTACCAATGTGTTGAGTGTACTTAATTCATTAACAGTGTAGCAGAAGGCAGGGATGATCAGAACACTGCACGTACATTAATACCTGTTGTTTTTCCGGGTATTTTCTTGTTTTTAAAGTCAGACTATTTTCTCTTTTGGTACCGGTACTACGGTATTACCGGTACCATTTGTAGCGGTATTGACGGTACCAAATTTTTGCGGTACCGTGAAACCTTAATTTGTATCTCAGTATTTCCAGAGGAAATCCTTCAAAAAGCAATTATATTCCATTCGTGGAACGTAGGGAACTGTTCTTAATCGTTCAACTCCAGTGTGAAGGTTATGTTATGGTGCTAGAGATATGCGAGAAAACATGACCTTCCTGTACATGTAAATAATCACTGATCAGTAATGGGCATCGGCCTGATTGTGTAATTGAATAATCGGTAATCGGTGGTTACCGATTATGGCATAATCGGTCGAACACTAATACATACAAGAATTTGAATAGGCCTACAATATTAACTTTTATGCCTGTCTTTATGGAAGAAAGTTTGTCCATACCTAATACAAAAAGAGTTGTTCATCAACTCTGGGCTATGAGTGGAGCTAGATTGATCGCCCCACAGAATATCCATAGAACTTTTAACCGTGTCAAAATGACTTGAAACCATATTCTTTCACATATAATTTTTGTCATCTTTGACCATGAATGCAAATGTTTGACTCTCAAAAGGAAGAAACTTCAGCTCCGAAGGGCATGGTTCCATTGCATAAGTAATCTTGTTTCATGTATATCTTGTACTGCTAAGAGAACCATTTCAAAATACATCATTTTACAGTATCAGATATGACCACAAATGCCCCCCTCCTCCCGAGAGTCCGGGGCAAAATCACTTGGGCAAGTGCACTGTTCAATATCATAGTCCTCTGGGCAAGTACCCCAGCAAAGTCTTTTCCACAGCAGCAATTGGGCAAACTCAAACTGCACAAGTAAATATTCATGTGGGCAGGTAGATTTAGTATACAGCTAGCCCGAGTATGACCAGTTTGTCAAAAATGACAAAAACATGTGCAAAAGACTCAAATAATTATCTGTAATATGCAGTACTGGCATCTTTAAGCTGGAAGATTTTCCCTAAAGGGCACATTTCTCTAAAGGAGCTTGAAAGTTTAGCCATTGCCTAACATGTAATATACATGGATATACAGTGATAGGCTTAATAAGATGCTAAACAACACATGTTTATACTGGGCATGTGCAGAAGTTGTCTGCTTACTCTTAGAGCTACAGGGCCTAAGATTTCCTAATCATTTCTGTTCCAAAGTGTGAACAAGTGTTGTCTATTAAGATGTTGTTACAGTGTACAGGCTTATGTATGGTCAGGATGGGATCTTTGCTTGTTAAAACAACATATTTTTATGTCTTCATCCTTCAAACCTAATGGAGTCACACGAACTTAGCACCACCCTAAATGCTCTTTCTAATAGCTATGGACAAGGGGAATTCATCAGTAAGCAACAGACAGAACAAAGTATGCTTTGTTTTGGATTTGGAGGCTGATTAGATTCACTACTTCCTGAGGCCACTTATGCAAGCTGTGTTATCAGCTAACATAAAAGTCAGTCAGTATTTTCATCTATGAACCCAAAGCTTCATGTTTTCAAGAGTTACCAGAAAATAATTGTCAGTGTCTCAGATTTTTTCTTTCTTTTTTTTTTTTTAATGAAGAGTCCCACTATTAACATAACTGCAAAATAGGAGATGGGAAACAGTAAGTGTTTGTAAGCAGTGGTATAACAAAATGACCATTAAATGACCATTGACCTCCAATTTCTAAACACCCTCAATTGAGCAGTTAACAAAGTTATATCACATAAATGGTGACACTACTACTACTGAATCTGTTGGAAACAAAGTATGTCAGTTGTTTATTTCTTACCCCAGATGACCCGTAGACAACCTTTGTCTCCAATCCACGATCACCATGATTGCTCGTTGACCATTCATGATTGTGTCCAAGTTTCATTAAAATTCCCCTAGTACTGTACGTGTACATAATGTGAGTGAATATGTAATCCTTTCTCGTAACAGTGTTATGTATAGCCCATGTGGCTTAAAATGTATGTGTTTAGACAAGCAGCAATGCCACATTCTCTATAAATAAGACCTTGCATGCATTATGCAATCATTAGAAAACACATGAAACATAAACACTTTGAACAAAAATTATTGAAAGACTTTCAAAGGCCCCATAACTCCAAGAGAAGGTACAAACTTGCGCACTGCAGAAAGACATACATATGGTGTGTATTACATGTAAGGGTCATGGCAAAAGTGTCAAGCCTCTCTGAGGAAAGTTGCCCCACAGAGAAATACTTTGGAACTGAAACTCGTGAATATATTTCACATTGTTGTTTGAGGGTATTTTGCACATGTCATATTCATGTTTAAGGAGTTATTGATAAATTAGGTTAAAACATAGCTTCAATATTCTTTTTTTACATTATTGAGCTACTGGACACACTGTATGAAAAGAGCTGTAGGTTGCCTGTGCAGTCAAACCTTGACTTTCAGGTCTATGTAAATCTCTTCTTTTTGGAAGTCAAAATTTTGTGCTCTCATTTTTCTAGATCTAAAAGAAAAACTCTCACTTCTAGAACAGTGGTTAAAATAATTTTTCAAGCCATTTTAAATTGATATGGTTAATATTTTGATTACAATATTCTGAAAACAATGGTAGTGAACAGTGTGGCAAGTATGTGGAAATTATAATGCTATACAGTAGTGCAATGAGAAGTGCAAGTTTTGTGTACAAATGAGGACTGAATTAACTGTGGGATGGTGCCATACAATCATCTACATGAATTGTCCAATTGTGTCTCTCCTCTGTAAAAAACATTAAGTGTATGACATGTGGCTTTTGGTATGTTCGTTAGCGTCATTCTTAGGATAGTACCACCAATAGTGATTCACAACAGACATATCAGACACATTTCTTCAAAAACCATACAGTGCCGATTGCTGAAATAATAGTTCGTTGAGTACAATTGGTTTAGCTTTATTTCAGTGAGTGTGCAACAAACCATTTTTCAGAATTTTTGTTTACATGATGGAGAGGTGAATAAATCCAACTTTGAGAGTAACCTAGTGGCATATGCAAGAGTGGAAGGTGCGCGAGTTTCCCTCTTACAATTATTTTCTTTGCAGGATTTTTGTGCCTTGTGCAAGAATCCCACAATCAGACTCCTGAGCCTAAACACTGGTCATTTCCCTGAAGTGGATCAATGATATCCTGCCGTGCATCCTAGCCAATTTGTGAGTGGGTCACTGCCCACCACAACATCCCCTCCTGCTTGGTATGCCCTGGAGTTGCTGGTTTCCTTGTATTTGGCAACATATTTCATGTCATTTTAGTGCAATGTGTGATTAGTGTGGACATAGGTATAACTAATGAACAAGCCTGCTGTCATGTAGGGAGATACTTCATGTAAGGCTACCTCAAACTGAGGTGAATAGACAACTGAAGGGAAATGAATAGGCTGAATAGCCTGAAGTGAATTGGATTAGGAGGTGTCTATTCACTTCAGTTTGAGGTTGGCTTACATGAAGTATATACCGTCATGTACCCTTGAGAGTCCTGCCCTGATATCATATTCCACTTTTTTAACAATTTTAATTTTCACAGTGCTCTCTATGTTTCATGGCACATCTTTTTATTATTGTTTTCAGCATAACTTCTTGCCAAATGGCATAATTGACTCTATAGTATTCCTAAGTTCTAAACTGTCAATACATTTATGTTATACTCACAAGAAGTTTATACATGTAGGACAGTACAGTACTTCCATATGTAATTTGTACACAGTTCACAGTGGTATCCCAAGTAGATACTGTGGACTTAACGGAGTAGTAACTGTGGCATATATGTGAGTCAAGTGGTTTAGTATCATATCCTGATTTTTACCCTCCTCCCCTCCCCAGGGTCAGACTTGTATTTGTATTGTTACCCACCAGCCTTTTATTGTAAGTCAACACTGTGCACTGCATTGTCTGTCTCCCCCCCCCCCCCCCCCCCATTGTCAGATTTGCAGATTTGTGTCTGATATTGTTATGCTTCAGCCTTTTCAGTACAGGGACAGCACAATATTACCGCCATGGTAATTTACCAAGTACTGACTGCATAACTATTATCCAGAGGTCATGTAAATTCCAATCACTTCATTATTACTCCCTGGGTTTAGTGAATACCATTTACTGCATTGTAACACAGGTGATGTGATTTAGTACCAGTTACTGTATATTTAGCCCAAGTTAATATGAAAATACCATATTTACACTGCATTTAGTACTGTACCTATTAGTGTCAGGCTAATTACTTGTATGGCCATCAATCTTAGGTTTATACTTTGTGAATACTACAATCTGTCTTGTGGCTCTCAGTGGCTCAACATTCAGATCTTCCACAGTTACTGTAGTTCTTTCATTTTGACAAGCTTAAAAAAAAGCTTTGTTTGCTCTGCATGTAAGCCATGCATTAACCTCATTCTCTTTTGTATTGCTTTTGGTGTGCTATTTCAGACAGCTTTACAAATCATTACACAAAAGGTACATATCACCTTTTAGTAGAGATCAAATACTGTGGATACAAAAGCAGAGAAGTACTGTGGTTTGGGAGAGACTCATATGTTACCAGTTTGGGGAAGAAATGCCTGTGGCAATCTCCATTTCACCTACCTCCTTGGAAATAACCAGGTTTATACTAGTTGTATAGGGCATTGTAATGTCTACACTGGAGAGATCTCCTTTTCCTGGGTCTGAGGAAAACATCAACTTACTGTATGATCAAAGCAGCCTTTGGTATGCCATTTCAGAGGGCTTTCTGCTGGTTTATGAAAAGTTGTTCCCCCAGAAAACACTGTTCAAGTGCACACTAGACTACACAAAAATCATGTTTAATGGAGAGAGTAGATCATGTGTCTGTCATCATAAAGAGAGGCAGCCATCTTAAATCTGATATGAATTTTCATTGCAAAATCTAAAAATAGAAGTTAAATTACTGTACTCATTGAAGCAAAGCTAATTTTGAAGAAAGTGAAATAGGCTTGGGCAAAAACAGAATAACAGGTAGTGGTTTTGCAGAGTTTTACGTCCTTTATGAGTCAATAGACTTTGATATCATAAAAGAGTACTGCAGGGAGTTTAATCTTGAAGGTACTGCCTTTCATATTTTGTAACTTTTATTATGCATAGCAAACATGAGTCTCATCAGTTTATTATAGGGCATTATCCCCGGCCATCTTTTTGCAGATTATTCCTACCACACATGCTTTATCAGCCTTGCAGTATACAGTATAATGTTAAGGCTTTTTTGTCTCTCATTTTGCCCGGATTGCAATTGTACACAGAATCTCATTTCTTTTCTGACCTCTGTGCCATAATATTTGCACACAAGCATAGGTTAAGCCTGTGCTGTGTGAATAGCCCCTGCATGCATGCACACAGATACTCACTACGCAATTCATGTACCGTGCATTGCTAAGGGAAATAACCTTGTTTGGAATCACAAATCCTGTAGTAATACATGCATGTATGTGGCAGGTCAGCTATAGACCCTTTTCCAAATAGCAATTACACAGGATTGTGGGACAGAATTTTGGTGTGCGCCGTTTTTGGCCACAATAAAATGCCATTGACAAAAACGACGCACACCAAAACTCTATCCCACAATCCTTTGTGATCGTTATTTGGACAAGGGTCTTTGGGCTGCTGTTTCTGTCACAGGACGTAGAGCCATGTACTATGTGGTGGGAAATTCTCATGGGAATTTCCTTCCTTTTCATGGTCAAGCAACCAATGACGAATTTAAGACCCATGGAAATACTTCGGCCATGCTACAGCGTTTATGCCAGACCCTCTGCTAATATGAGCCGATTATCAGTTGGTGTTATCGGTATAGGCTGATAATGACATTATCGGTTGGATATCGGTACGGCTAAATCAGCAGTTGCAGCCAATAACAACATCCAATATTCTAAAGTCCCCTTGCATTGTTGCCAATTTTATGAAAGTCTCAGTGTACAAAATTTTAACCTGTAATGATCCATTTGTCCCTCCTTTTCTTCAGTGAAACCCTAGGCTAGGCCTTTGCCTAAACATTAACAAACGATGCCAGAGCAAAAGCCATGATCACTTTTCAAACGGCATCGCATGATCTTTTGTAGGTGTAAGTTATTTGTGGAACGTGCATAGTCTACACTGTACAGCGTATGGTATCTTTTCTAACATCTCCCGCCAAAAGCTTCAGTTGAAGTTTGAAAAGATTCCCGAAGAATTCATCATTACTTTTGCCTCAAATGACTTCCAAAATCCAAATCTTTCTACGTACATTTCTGTATAACTTTCCCACGATCTGCTTGGGTGTTTGGTATGTTGCTCGTGTGCCTTGTGCAGAATAAATCAGGTACAGCACATACTGTGTGGACTCTTATTTCAATACACACATCATGCAATGCAACATATGTGTAAGCATCGTGGCTTAACGAACTGCCACACAATGTGTGATGCTTGTGGTAACTAATTATATAATTATG
Organism: Holothuria leucospilota; assembly: GCA_029531755.1. NCBI lineage: Eukaryota > Metazoa > Echinodermata > Holothuroidea > Aspidochirotida > Holothuriidae > Holothuria > Holothuria leucospilota. The sequence goes on along the minus strand of CM055976.1, from coordinate 665,836 downwards.
CAAGAATATTTACTGCAAAGGCTGAAAGGCATGCCCAGACTTGAACTACTGTACATACAGCATATAATGCAGGGCCTTGGCGCACGTAACATACACAGCACAAGGCCATTGTCATTTTGAGATGCACTGTAGCATACTTTGTATTTTACAATAAGAATCACTTACGTATAAAGTATATATGGCTGGATTAAACAGTACAATGTGATGTCGTATTTTGCACTGCCTTGGGAATTACGGAATTATTCGCAATGATCAAATGGCATTTGTTTCATTTTTCAGGGATTTGTTTGTAAGTTGTGCTGGTGTTTTACAGTTTTGGCAGGATTTTAACAATGTGTTAAAGGCAGTAGGCAGTCGCCCCAAAATTTTCTTTGAAAAATGAGCAAACTCTTGCAAATCTCTTATTGCATTACAAGCACCTCTGAAGATGTTTTAAACATAACTATTACAAACAATATGGAAAGCAAGGAGAAATTCTCCTTGAATTTCACAATTCACTAACAAAAATATTGTCACATGATCAAAATAGGCCAGTCATGAACAAGAGTAACAGGGCACACTCACTCTGTTTGGGGTGACTGCCTACTGCCTTTAAGCTTAGTTACAGGGTAGTTGAAGTGAAGTACTGTAGAAACTCAGCAGTTATTTGGTAGATAGAATGGTGGCTTATACTGTTATGCCTATCACTTGACGTTGAATTTTAAGTGTCAACTATTGTTTGTACATTCCATTAGCAATGTAAGCACATGGCCTCACAGGCCTACCATAGCAAATGTAGCTTGACTTATATGTTTTACTTTGTTATCAGTATTGGTATTGGAATCAGGCCAATATCATGTTTGACTTATCGGTTATCGGCAAGTTCGGATATCACCGTTATCGACTCAACACTTCCCTCTGCCATATCACAAAGCAGGGCTTGAAGGATATAAACATCACAGATCAAGTTTACTTCCATTGTTTACTGTGCAATATATGGAAAATTCTTATTGTTGTGAAAATTTTTTACTTGAGAGCATGCAATACTAAGAACTCAAAAATGACAATTCCTTGTACTAAAAAATTTGACATGGTTTGCTTTGTATAGTTTTTTCTTCTGATTGCTGTCTCCAATAAAATTCATTTTCATTTAAAGCATGCTTTTTTACATTCATACATTCAATTAATGTAAAATTAATGAAGTCCATCATTTCTCTCCATACTTTTCCTCCAAGGAGAGAGTGAAGCAAATTTGCAGTCAGTAACCCTAAGTTGGATATGGGTCTGTATTGTACGCGAACTCACCGATACCTTAGGGTGTGTCTGTGTTATGTAGAGAAGTTTAAGTGAAATGCTCGGTGACAGCAGAGTTCAGTTAGTGCATGTGTAGGTCCATAATTGTATGCAAATGCCTGTACTTTAGGCTATTGTATATATGAGCTCTGTAGAGAAGTTCACATACACACCTCACAAGCACATGAGGGCATGGTACAATGAAGTACTGTATGTTTTCAGTCCCTGCAGGTGGTACTAAAATTCCAGGTGTTACTTTATATTTTGCAGTTGTAAAAGTGAGTACCTTTTTATGAAACATCCATTCTGTAATGTGTAGACTTTGTCTTGTACATTTGAGATTTACAAAATTATGATCATGAAATGTGCCGCTGATAAGCTGTGCACGAAGTTGGATACACTCGTACCTCATGTGGTACAGTACGTAGAGCTGTTCACCATGTACCGTGTTTACTGTTATTCCCCCATGGCGTAGTACAGGAATGATATGTAAGCAGGGCTCGAAATAACGGGGGCCCGTGGTCCCGATGCTCCTAGAAATTCGCTCGGGCCCGTAGCTTCTACAGGGAAAGGGGCCCGGTTGGCTCCTAAATATTTCAAGTCTAATTGTACAGTCTGCACATGAACTTCTCTATCCACAACTCCACGATCTTTATCTCGCACAGCCTGTGTATTCCTATACTTGTACAGGCACTGAAAACCTGCGAAAACATACATCATTTTTGAAATCAGTTCACATCGCTCATCAACAGTCTGCTTTGTCACAACACAGAAGATCACTCACATAGACATAAATCGATATCAGTCATGAGTAATATAGGCCTCACAAGATCAACTGACAAAGACAGTTGGCGGGAATTGAACAGTGCCCTTCCTTTTACGGGCAATAACTTCTGGAGTTACGAGAAAATTTTGAAAATGTGGCATTAGCCCAGGGCTTGAAATCTTGAAAAAGGGCACGGCCAAAATGAGGGAAATGGCCGTCGGTCTATGTTATTTCAATGGACATTTACTGAGGGGCATCACAGCCATCAGAAAGGGCCCGACGGCCATGACTGTTGGTGCCATCAGGTTATTTCAAGTCCTGCTAGCCTACATGCAACATGGTCTAAGAAGGTGTGGACAGATTGGTTTCAGGCTGGTTTCAGGCTAGTTTCAGCCTCAACTTGCCTTAATTATACCATACTACACGTTTTCAAGCACGTAAAAAGCACCTGTACACTTTATCAGTCCTTTTTTATTTGTAAGTTTTGGGCCCCTTGATTTCTCATTTGGCCCCTAGATTCCATGGGATAGGGGCCCGGCAGGCCCACAAAGGTTGAAGGCTTATTTCGACCCCTGGTAAGGAAAACACACATTTACATCAATACACTGTTCTCTCTGTGTGTTTGTTGAATCAGTAGGAATAAGCCCTGCCCACAACCCGAGGAGCAGAAGATCTTTTCTATTGTAGTATTTGTGGACAGGTATTTTGATTCGCCTACAAACATTTTCACACCAAACCACTGGCAAGTCGAGTAGTTGTAGCACCAAATTCAGGTTTTGAAACTAGTATGGCACATAGGACTACTAATACTATCCAGTGTGGAATGGAAGAAGTTGAAAAGATATTGTGATTTGTAGTACACTTTTGTATTTACTTTGTTTAAAAGAAAGTCAAATACAGGTTTCTTTTAAAGTGTTGCCATTGTGAATGGGTTTATCTATATAAATTAGGGCCATTTTGGAGCTTTGAGTGAAGGTCTATGCCTGGAGCATGTGTGTGAGTAGTCATTTTGAATTTTTGCCTGGTTTGGTAAAAAAGCTGGCTTGAACCCTGATGAAGCCTTCATTATTTCATTGAGCATTGGTAGATTTTGTTGATACAGAGTTATGCCTTGTACACTGGAGACAGTGAAAGTTGATATACAGTTCAGTATCATGTTGAAAATTCAATATTCACAAACATTGGCTTCATTGTTCTTGGGAGGAAAATTTTTTTATTAGTGCCTGTTTGGTTGCAATGAACAATATGCTGGTATCAGGAATGGTTGTTAAATGTTGAAATAGTGCATGGTATTGAGTTTTCACAACACGGTCGTATTAATGGCTTTGTTCCTGCAATATTTTCTCACAAAGTGTAGGTGTATTAAAATGGGATATTCCAACATATTTTAGGTTCATGTTTTGGAATGTTTGGAATAGAGAAAGACAAAGCAAATTCTCTCATATCACAAAAGTATATGTTATGGTGGTACTGCAGGTTACTGGTTATAACACATACGTTTGCCTTTGTAATTATTTGAAATTTATATGCTTCCTTTGTAATAAAAAACTAAACATATATACATCTACAGTATAGTATGGAAGGTACTAAATCAGACAAGAGATGCATGGAGAGAACATTTTCAATCAAATAAGCTGACATTCAAGTTCTAAAGTAAATGGATTGCAAAAGTCAGTAGGAAGCTTGGGGAAGGGGGGGGGGCAGGTGGTATTGGGGAGAAAGGGGTTTCATGAATTGGGTTAGCCAGACTTAAATGTCAGTTTGATTAAAGTACTTAGCCTTACGATTTTGTAGTCTTGAGGGCAGGGTGCTGCCACATACACATATATTTATTTTTAAATTTTTTTTGAACATTCATTAAATCAAGAATGTAGGGATTTTTCATATTTAGCTTGTATACACAGTGTGTGTGCAGAGGTCAGAGATTCATTTATGTGGATCAAAGGGCTTGAAATAACCAAAGGCACTTGAGGGAATAACCTTTGGAACCTCTCAAATACTGTAGTTTACATCAAAACATGTCATTTTCAAAATTTTGCTAATTTATACACTGACAATGCCATGTGTATGAAAAGACTTGATGAGTGTTTCCAAATGGCAAACAATTAAATGGTTGTAGAACTCTTTCAAAATACAGTATTGGTGGGCAGTAAAACAAACAGTAGGATGAAATGTTGAAGGTAGACCAAAGAGTAATCTAGTGAATGTATCCTATAGACTCTACAGAACACTTGGAGTGATGCTGAGTAGTGCATTCAATTTATGGATGGATGCTGTAATAAAGGTATGATTTCTGTCATAGTCTTCTTACCACTGAAATGAGATATCCAGAGCTTCCAAGTTGAGTTGTGTAAAATTATTTCTGAGGCCATGACTAAATGGGCCAAACCAATGAGTGCATCTGAAGCTCCACAAGAGATAGATATAGTAAAATGATAAATTTTTAGCTGTCTGAAAACAAGAAAAGTATCTCCATCACTCTAATTTCACAGATGTCTTTTTACACTGTTTTATGTTTAACTTGACTTTGCAAAATGGGATGTGATTTGTGAGACACTTAATTTTTTTTTTTTATTTTTTTATTTTTTTTTTTTATGTAGACTTACTAAAGATTTGCTTTACGTGGGTCATGTGGATATACCTTAGGTATGGTGGTGGTGGTGGTGGTGGTGGTGGTGGGGGGGGGGGGGGGCTGAGGGGAAATCCCTGTGGGGATCTAAGGGGCTGTGCACAAGCTCTGTTGAGTGAGAGGGATTTGAGAGTCTGCTGTGTCTCATGAAAACATACCGGTAAAGCATGGTATTGTGATATTCACTCAGAAATGAAAGATAGTGTAATGAACATTAAACACCGTACAGATATACAATCTATGAACAAGTAAACATATTAAAAAAACTTTGGAGGGATGTGACATACTTTAATGAAACTCCCAAGTACTGTATCTTCTCATACATAAATTGAAATTGTGGAATATCCATCTGGATTTCTGTAAAGATCTAGCCTGCAACAGATTGGTTTACCTCTCTCTGGCCTGACTGGATATTTCATGCATCTTTATCCTTTATCATCATATACTCAAAAACTGTGTGCTAAAGTTTCAGTTTGGGCTCAGGGTGGAAAAGTGAACAGCAAACGAAGACAGTGCTCTTTTTTGCATGACCAGGGTAGAATCTGTTTGAACTCATATCATAGTTCATGTTACAAGTGTGATTCTTAATATGTATCTAATATATATTGCAAAGTGTCAGTATTCTCATATATTTGACTGTACTGTACTTATCATACCATCCTGCAATCCAAGTATTCTAATGAAATAGCTCCACCCAGTAGAAACGTAGAAACTAGTACTTCTCGTTTGCATACCGCCTGTAGAAAAAAGTTTCTTTGAAAAAAAAACTACCAATCACATTTTCTGGCTGCTCTCTCACAGATCCGTCCTCCATATCTGTCGAGGAGCAGATCGTCTGTGCTTGGTGTCACTCGTCGGGTTCCAAACGTTACACACTCAACACGGCAACAACATCCAGGGCTTTCTGTAGTGAGAAATGTTTTGCTGCTTTTCGTGGCTCTTATTTCCGACGGAGCAAGTCTTGCTTCTGGTGTCATCACGTCCGTCCAACTGCAGAGATGTTCGTGATTGTCCACAGGGAGAAGAAACTCCCATTCTGCAGCCAAAAATGCCTTGAGCGATATACGTCAGAAATTTCTGGCAAAGACAGGGACACAAAAATCAAGAAAATTTTACAAAGGCGGTATGTAAATGACATTCGACAAAGGTCAGATCAAAGTGTCAATGGCAAAATTGGTAGCTCCTCTGCTGGCACCTCTGGTGGTAGCACTCAGTTGTCTCAAGAAAGATACCCCACAGAAACCCTCTACAGAACTCCAAGTAAAGGGCCAAAGCCATTTTCAATGGAAGAGATACTTAGAGAGGAACCCTCAAATAAACCTGAAAATATGAGGGTAAGATCAGAGTCACTACAGCAGGTTGGAAGTAGAAGTGAATCTAGTCATTCAGTAATCAAGAGATTGAAAATACAAACTTGTGGTGAGAAAAGTGTTGGAACTGAACATGGGGGAGTTTTCCTTCCTCCTCCAACAGTTATGATTCCATATCCTATCTTTGTACCTGTTCCTTGTCCCATTCCAGTACCCATTCCAGTCTCCTCCAAATCTTTCAAGGCTGCTCAGTCAGCATCAGGCTTTAAGGACACTCACCAGCCATCAGTGTCCCATCAAGAAGTTACAGACAGTATCCCAAACCGCCAAAACTTATTTCCATCTGCCTTTTATCCAGTGACACGGACTTCCTTGCCCGAGAGTGTGCCAGGGAGCAATGTTGGCCCTAGTGGGTATCTCCCATTAGCTTCTCTACCCCCAGAGGGTGTATTTCATCATGGTACTCTCTATCCAAGTTTCTTACAAGTGCCAAACCATGGTGGTCTCAACCGTGTGGTTAGATTGCGTGGTCTCCCACGAAGTGCAAGCATGGATTTACCCGTTCATCCCAGTACATCAGGAACAAATCCTTCTTCAAGTTTTTCAAGATCAAACCAAAAAGTTTCCTCTGTATTTCCTTCAACGCCATCATCCCACGCTGCAGGAAGTAGTACTCACATTGATCAAGAACCAAAGGAACTCTCCAGAACTGTCAAGGAAGCTCTGCGCTCGCACCTTACACGCAGACTCTCTCAGTCAGCACTGAATCTGACAGAAGTGGGCAGGTTTCCAGATGGCAGTGATGAATTGAGGAGGAGTCACAGCCTTAGCCGACTTCCTGTCAGGGGAATGGAGTCTGTTCCAGAGGTTGAGCCCAGTACATCTTCTTCGTCATCCAATAAAAGAGACAGGAATGATGAGGATTGGTATTCAGTCTCATCTAGTGATGATGGCTCAGTCCATTCCAAACGGAGGAAAGAGCAAGACTTCTCGGACTAAATATGCTTTTGAAATACAACAGAACATTTTAGGCAAGTTTTGCCTTGGTTTTCAAATGAGGGCTTTTGATGGTTAAAATGTGATATAACATTGTAGTGGTTAGTATATTTTGATGCTTAACATAAATGTTACATGGGCTGTAAAGGTTAGTTGAAATGCTAGTGGCATGTCTAAAATAGTACCACCTCTAAAATAGTACCAACTCTAAAATAGTATCACCTCTGAAGTAGTATCCATAAAAAGCAAAATTTCAGAGAATGAATGTTCATTTACAAGTACAAAAGAAATTTTAGGTCACAGCAGGATTGGGACATTACATTAAGGCTTATCAGGAAATACATTGTAGCATCATATCGAAGTACAGTATTGATATCTGTGACATGAGTACATCATAATTACTGCATTTGCCAAAAGTCCAGTTTTTTTCCCAACAATCCTGTTCTCCTCAATCACCTAGCTTCAACTGTTCAAGGCCAACCATTAAGAATGTTGCATTGGAAAATTGACCTGGCTAAATCACTTTGTGCAATGTTGGAGGGAATTCCCCATGCAGAGCAGCTGTACACACCCATTTGAAGTGATCAATGAATCAAAGTCAGATAATGGCACATTGGTGTATCAGTACGTTTGGTATACTTTACCGATACTGATCTGAAACGAAAATGTGGAGTATCAGTACCCAATACTGATAATGAGACCAACACTCCACTGGTGCATGCATGCACTGCATTCAGTATGTACATACTGTACACACTACTAGTTCTGCTTTTATAAGCATGTCTAACATAGGCAAGATTTCCATGTTGAACGAACATGGCTCTATGAACAAAACATTACATAAAGTGAAGTGTGTCTGTAGTAACAGAGCAGTGCAGTGTTAGGTGTGGTGTGGGGGCAGGGTAGTAGGGGTGGTTCGCCGGTAGAGGAGTTTATAGTTATCAGCATAGGCCTTATGTAACAACCCATTGCTTAATTGGGTGGGGGCTAGAGGAGGTGGTAATAATCAACACAGGTCTATATTGCAACAACCCATTGCTTAAGGAAGTGGTGGTAGTAATTAACTCTGGCGTTTGTAACAACCTGTTATTTAATGAGGGTAGGGGGTGGGGATAGAGGTGGTTAATTAACACAGGTCTGTGTAACAACCCATTGCTTAATTTTTTTTTTTGGGGGGGGGGGGTTGTGTTAGAAGGGGTGATAGTAATCAAGACAGGTTTATGAAATAGCCCATTACTTAGTTGCCTTTCTTTTGACTGGTGTGGACTGGTATCTTCAAACATCCATTAAAGGTCAATTTAATGTGAAGGATGGTTGGTCATGTACATCTACAACAAACTGTAATTCTGAGTTCAAAGTTCTGTTTAGTTTCAACTAACTTAAAGTGAGTATTGTGACAGTAATTAATCATGCTTAAGAAAACATTATTTACAGTGCATCTTTTATGACTTACCATGCAGATGAATTTCAGCAATTTATGTGGTGAATTTTTCTGAGTGTTTCTTATCAAATGTGCCTCTGTATGTCACTCACACAGTACTACTGTAGAAGTACCATCTCACAGTTCATCTCAAATTTAATGTGTTACTTAATTGTTGTTTAGGCTGTGCCTCATGGGATACTAATTGGAATACTTACGAATGCCTTGATAGTTTTTACAGTATTTCATGTCATTTTGTGACTTGAAGGAAAATATATTAAATTTATGTGTGTTTCAATGTGTTTTGGAAGGGAGGGGGAGATAAGAATAGTTTCAATTTAAATACTAATTGTAATGTTTAGTTATTATCTTCTCCTTCAAAGTAGTACTTTTCTTTTCAATATCAAATGTGTAAGTATAACTTATGAACACATTGTACAAAAATTCATACACATGAGTCTATCAAACTTTTCAATATGATTTTGATTTTGTCTGTGTTCAAGCTCAAGTCAGCAGTTTTGTAGATTTGTGAGATAAGTTTATTTGGAAAGCCATAACATATTCAATTTGGACCATAAACCTAAAGTATTACATAGTGCTTACTGCCAATGTTGGACAGGCCATTTTGGAATTGTCTCCATATTACAGCTTTGTTATCTTAGATACAACCGCAAGGATAGGTGTGTTAGTTGCCCAATATGCATCCTGCATCTCTATGTAATGATGAATCTGATGCTTTAAAATGTGACAGTTCACAAGTGTTTGCAACTAACGGACCAAAAATTACCACTTGAGTTTACCTTTGCTTAAAACTGATTATCAAATGCAACACTAATGTAGCCTAATAAGACCTGAGATTATAAGAAAAATGGCTAGAACAGCCATTGTTAAAGTCCACTTTGAACCGAGCTTATATTAACATGTGACATCATGATTAGGCCACCACAGCTACTGTCCCATACATGTTGGCCGAGGCTACGTCTACACAACATTCAAAGCATATGTGTACTGTGCACAGTGCAGGTGCAGAATACTGGCACATGGGAATATTGGTGTACTGTAAGGTTGCCCAGTACAGCACCAGAGAGCTCATGTTCACACATACCATCCTGAGGTATTCTGGTAGTGTTCTTACAGTGTTGTTCACTATGTTTTAGGAGTTTTTGCCTCTATGACGTTCATTGGTGCAGTGATTAGTGACTGATGGATACTAGAGCTGGAAACCCATTTTACTTTAAAGGGGAAGTGCAGCCACCCCAAACTAAATTCCCATACCCAGGTATCTTAATTCACAATGGCTCTTTTAAATCATGTGACAACAACAGTTTTGAAACAGAATTTTTAAATTTGTGCAAAATATCCTCTTTGTTTACTTTGAGATTGCCAAATTTATGTTCTGAAAGATACTTGCAATAGAAGTAATATGAGATTTGTAAGATACAGCAGCTCACATGTTTTATAAGTTTGGGGCCACTGCTTATTCCCTTTAAGGACCAAATATTTATAGTAGTAGCCGTGTAAAGTGACAGTGCATGGATGCATAGTGAAGTATTTGACTCAGAATGAAATATTTCAGTATGTGTGAGGGACATCTGGTGTTGTTAAAGGTGCCCTGTACAGGGATGCCAACCAGTACAATTTAATTTTAGTACGATAAAAACAGTAAAATACGACAGTACGATATTGCTGGCAAAAATACGATTGTAAGTCATGTCCTGTGTCCTTCTCATTTTATAAATTCTCTACAAAAACAGTGGGCTGAATTGGCGCTAGAAAAGTCTAGTTTGCATTTGTTTGTATATCATATCGTAAGATACATCATACCACAAGGGTAAAGGGTGTGCATTTTCATAATTTCTAGTTCTATTATACCGCATTATTATTATTATAGGGTGGAGTAGTGCAGGGCATGGTGGCACTGAAAGGGATGTGTGGTGTTCTGTAGACATTGATTTGAAAAGTCTGACTTTTCACTGAAAAATCTGATTTTTCAAGAGAGTAAGTCTGATTTTTTATCATAAGGTTGGCATCTCTGCCTGTACCAACAGTGGCCTGGTATTAAAATGACAAGCCCATGATATACCTAGCCGGTGGGTTGGATAGTGATCAAATCTTACAAATGACAGAGACCTGCAGTACTGGTTTGAATGCCTTATTGTCATCCAGTCCATGCCTGTAGGCCTACTGTGGTTGTAGGATATGGCAAAATGCAAATGTTGGTATACCATTGTGTTAATACAGATATTACATATCAGTTATCTACAGAAATTTAAGTAGTGTGTGTATTGTATGTACACTATGTGAGAGAGTCCATCATGTCCAGTGACATTTAATCTTGATGTATCGAAGTGCTTCAAGGCCAGTTTACAAGTATGTGGCCCACAGTAGCTTTATATGTACAAGCAAATGTGAGTGCAGTATGTTATTATTATGTGAAAACCCATGCTGTCAATGTGACCATGTTAACAGTATTAAACTTCACTAAGTTTTAATATTGGCACAGTCTACCTGCAGAAGTACTTCTGCACCTTACCTTAAAGCCAATTAATTCATACTTCAGTGTAACACTGTTCACCTCTGACCAATGCCTGTGATTGGCCCAGAAGAGCAAGAGATGACCATGTATGGTTCTTACAGCTTTGTAGCACATGAAAATTTGGAAGTATAAATGGGCCTTTATTCAAAGTTCTAGCATTTAATAATTTAATAATTCTTTATGAGCTATAAACCATTGGACATTCTTTGTTTGAGAGCCTTATGTCTTAAAAATAAAGTAACCAGATACCTTGTTTTGAATTGCCTTCCATTCCATAACTATAAATGATGGTTTTTAAAGTATGAAAGAGTATTTTACCAAAAATGCCATATTTCCCTTTAAAATTGACAAAAGGGAAATAATTTAAAAGCTGTAAAGAGCTGCAGTAATTATTGTACAAAATGACATTCAGAAATAAAATTTGCAAAATGTAAAGAAATGCACATGACAAACATATTGTAGTCTTTCATAATGATTGACTCAACAACTGTCACCTACATTATACTTTACATGAGGTAGGTTCATGTAGTTTATCCTTACTCTCACCAATTTGCATATATTTTCTGGTGTAGATAAATACTGCAGAATTGTGAAGTTTGTTTGCATTATTGATTTAATAGAGGCAACTTCTCTCTTGTACATATAAATAGACTACTGTTTAATGCAGTTACAATTCATGCAGAACCTTGAGATGGTTAACTTGATGTAGTTTGCTCAAGGAGGTTCTGCTCCTTGGCTTGCTAGACCCTCATGTGAGTGGCAGTCTTGATGTTGGAATCAACCACTGTTGTAATATGTTTTGTGTCTAATACATTTAAGTTTTCTTGACTGGTATTTACAGGGGTTTTGCATACACGTGACGTCAGTACATGTCAGTCAGTGTGAGAGGAGCCAACTTCATTCTGTGAGGGTATCGCACAAATGGGTTTTGATGGAGACTAAAAATGGGAAGATGTGTCTCTAAGGTGGAGAGATTCCAAATACCTTGAGAAAGGTGGAACATAAAATTATTAAAGATGGTTAACATTTCATTACATGTGTACATGTTTTCATACTGTAGTATCACTGACTCCCCTAAAAGGCAGGGGTGGCACCAGCAGGGGACACAGGAGCCATGGTCCCCGTCGGGGAAGGCTGTACCCCCGTCGGGGAAATTTTCCACTTTCATCGGGGAGCTTAATCCATACATGATATAATATGTAATCCCAATGACCTTTGGTCACCCCGACGACCTGCTTGAGTAAGCTCGTAGAAAGGGCACATTCTTCAATGAAAACCCCAAATTTTCCACTTTTCCTTGAAAACCAGTTTTTCATATTTTCTTCAATAATACCCCCAAATTTTCAAATTTTTGCCAAAAAAGGTCAAACTCGTTTGGCGCGTGTAGTGCTGAAAATTTTACATTTGACTTCCTGTTGGCTACTGATCACCTTTGTCAGGGCATGGGGTTGCTGACCCCCCTGTCAGGCAAATCCTGGCACTATCCCTGCTGAGAGGTACAGTAACTATAAAATCTCACAACTTTTCATCCAGTATATGAGAATTTCCTGCTTCCAAAAAGTTACAGGACCTTTTCATAAACTTATGGAATTGTAGCCTTGTTGACCAAAATAGTATGCATTTCTTTGGAGGGGAACCTCCCTGGGTGGAAAAAGTTGGGAAGCTGGGAGGCTCCTTCCCGGGAAATTTGGGTATTTGGAGGGAAATTTTGGTCATTGGAGGGAAATTTACACCTTTTATGAACATGAAAATATGAGAGGAATTGTGGAAATTTTGACTGTCTTTCCAGGAAATAAACATTTATTCCAGCCCTGGGAACTTCCATTGATTTCATTGTCCATCAAACTTACTGACTACTGAATACTTAGAGAGTATCTAAAATAAGATATGTAAATATATTGGCTTTTTTCTGTTGCTGATAGTACAGTCTCTCATGAATTGGTTTGGGACATACCTTTTTGTCCTGTATCTTCCAATGGTTTACCTACACATGCTGTGTAGTATGTATTTATTGGGAAACGGAAACAGAAATGTAGAACCAGCCCTGGGCACAGTGGTTTGAACAAAAGTATAGTAAGTGTTACTACGTGACTGGTATTTGTATCAATGTGAAGAACAGAAGAGCAAATACAACTAGGTTTTTTTTTTTTTTTTAATTATATTGATTGCCAAACCGTAGTTCAAACCAGTATACACTGTTGTAGTTCAGAAAAAGAATTTAGCCTACTTATTATCATTTCATAGTATGATGAAATACCAGTCCCCATACCATTCCCTTATTCTCCCCTGCTTTACATTCCACCCCCCTCCCATCTCTTGTGACATATCAAATGAAAACAGGTTTAATTGTAATTGGCATGATAAAAGTGATGTGTACTTAAAAACGTTACTGCACTACACAAACACAGTAATCCCTGAGCTCTCAGTTGTAGCAGTTTACAGTTTCCCATTGCTGACCTGTTCCATATCTCACTATCTAACACCGTTTTCCGCCTACTCATCCCCCTCCCCACCACATGACCCTCTGTACTACCTTTTGAAACGTTTGAAAACATCATCAACATGTGAATCATATAGTAGGTCTTACATTGTAAAGGTGTACTGTTTCTGAAATGTTTCTTTAAAGTTGTAACCATAAAAATGAGAGTGATTGCATTGCAATTTTTTACTCTTTGCCTACAGCAAAATGGATTTATGCAGTTATGATGGTGTGTGTTCATAAGATTGCAAAGCAAAACACAATGTTGGATACAATTTATCCTGAATATTGATTTGTCTCGTTGAGAAGAAACTATTGTTTTTTGGTAGAGGGCAAAGGGGATTTGAGTTCATTCATTGTAAGGAACCAGAAAACCTTATAAACATGATATCTCAAATTCAGAAGCATGGATACTTTTACATTTGGCATGTGGATCCTTTATTTTAATTAAAAGAATGTATTGTTGAGGTAGAGATCAAGGGTTATTTGAGGTGAAACTATGAAAACTGCTTGTAAACACAGTATCTCATGAAGGGTGTCCTGGAAATATCTCATGCCTTATATGTTGTTTGTACAGTGCAAGAACCCTATATTGCATTTGTTGGCGGTCAAAGGTTATTTGAGGCCACAATAAGTCGAAATGTTTACATGACATTTCCCACAGGTAAAATTTTAATAGCTAATATTGTAATTGATAAAGTCGTGTCTGTCTGTGTTAATGGATCTTATGCATTCTATACTGTACCTATTACTGTATAGTATCTTCACAATGAAATGTCACTTTCAAGTACATCCTTTTTTGCAAAGTCAGACTAAGCCTCTAGGCATTCTGGTTCTATTTTGAACAGTATTTTCAGTTCACTTTCACATATTTTGTATATATTCAATGTAAATTTATTTTAAACAATTTTTTTAGAGTAAAAATTCTTTTATTAGTGATAATTCTAAACTGCACTTACTTGAATAAGTTTCTAGTACATGTCTTAATACTTCTACTATATAATATATGGTTAACCATAAAACATTGTTATTAAACTATGACTTCAAATTGTAATATATATTTTGTGTGTTTCTTTGTCTGTCCTTGAAGCATAAAAAAGCAAGGAAAATAAAGTAAGTGTGTGTGTGTGGGGGGGGGGGGGGAGGCCAAAGCATTACAAAACAGGGTTTAATAAAGTCTAAAAGTTATGAAAGAATCCTTGTGGAGTTTTTAAACCATATTTTTATATATCAGCTATGTTGGTGTGCAGTTGAAAGCAATGGGAGGGGGGAGGGGGGAGGGGGGGGAGGGGGCTCAAGGGTCCATATCCAGGCAGGGTAGCTCCTAGCTACTATCAGCTATGAAGACTGTTATGCCCTCTCCCTTGTTGGCATATTGATTGCACAAACATTTACTACCCACAAAGTAGATGGGTATATCTCTGGCCCCCACCCCCTTTGCCAGCTAGGGCAGCATTCCCATGTCAGAATTTCTGGCTATGGGGCTGGGTGTACTGAATCAGTTATTTCACTGCTTTCATTTTAATTGCCATCCAATTAATTAGTCCTGATTGGAGGGACCTTACAATGTTATGTTGAAAGCAACCTCACTGAATGTACTGAATAGGCCTATATTGAACAATTTCAAGACAAAAGTATACTATGTAACCAGGGACATTGCCAGAGAAAGGGGGAATAAGCATGCCCCCTCCTTCCAGATCTCCCACTCATAGATGTTTTGAGGAACAGTATTTAAGCAGGACATTTATAATTCAGGAGCTTTCCTTTGCTGTTTGGATACTTAAATTGGTTCATTGATTTAAATACTGGAATCAAGTATTAACAACTAGCCACATCATTGTTCACAATTGCAATGTCTAGCACTTGTATGTACTGTACTTTATAGTGTTTGCACCGGGTCCAAAATTCGGAACCGGGTACCCGATGTCGATGGTTGGTCTGGTACCCGGGTACCCGAAAATATAACTTCTGTTAGGCTACAAGTTTGTTGTAAAGTCATAATAAGAAATTTTGCTTTGCACGTTGATATAATATAACACCAAGGTATCTTACGTAAGGGCATGACAAGTGTTCTTAGGCGTGTGCGGGATAAATTTTGCCAGGAAAAAGTAATATGTTACGTGTTCTGTCACACGTGCAATCTATGTTAGTGAAACTTTGGATCCGGGTAGCAATTTCAGAACTGGGTCCTGACATCGTCGGTCGCGTACACGGGTACCCGGTGCAAACACTAGTACTTTAATACACAGTTTTTGACTACCAGTCAAGTTGGATGTACCTGCAGACCCTATTAAATGTAGTGCAGAGGGTAGTTGACTTTTTAAAAGTTCCACCACCTCAAACAATATGTGTGCCAGGGCCCTGTGATAGTTTATGAATGAAGCAACATTTTAGGTCTGAAGTTTCTATATTCACAGGGCCAGGTCCTCAAGTGTTTGGGCTTGAGGGTCACTTTTCCTGAGTTTTTGTAACAATTGTAGTAGCCAGGTTACAATTTCAGTAGCCAAAATTGAATTACATTGTTGCTTTCGTATTTAAATGTGGGGCTGCTAAAATTTTTGTAGAGCTTGGGAAGTTAGGGGTGGGAAATGGGCCACCGACCACCACTTGAAGTCGCAGAGGGATTTTTCAAATTTACTGGCTGCTTGTGGATTTATAATTTCAGTGAAGAAAATTACAATGGTCATTGAACCCCTGAAATACAGTAATATGGCAACTTTTTGGAAGCAAAATGCAGTCACTGGTTTCTGTACTGTATATTTGTAGATCTGCAGCCTGGGTAGCTGTATAAAGGCGAAAGTGCTTCAGATACGATCTAACAGCAGATGTCTTCATTCCACAACTTCAGCATTATACATTCTTTCATTGAACATAGAACCCAGCACTCTACTGCCAACTGGCCCTTCTAATGTTATGTCCCTCCTATTTGAAACAAGCTGTCTGACCACATCTGAAATGCAGGATGTGTTACAAAACCAACTCAACTCAAATGCTTACCTTTTTTTTTTTTTGCTCACAAATATTTGCAGTAAAACTTGTATTTCAATGTGTTGTTTAACTTTACACAGTTGCACAGCAAAATACATGCTGCCAGGCTATTTTAAGAAAAAATAATTGAAGAATGATTATGTCACTCATTGTGCCATTTATGGTAGTAAACAGATCAGTCCTTAAGTACAAGTGTGAAATATATGTATAAAGAGGGATTTTACTCAAAAGGATTTCATCAAAAATATATTTTTGATGCGTGAATTAAACCTAAGCATTCTGGTGAATGTTTTATTCAGTTCCTGTAGGAGTGTGCTTCTAGAGATAAAAGCAAAGTTTAGAAGTTACCACATTTGTGACCTGAAGTGAACTGTGACAATACATTGCAATGTGAATATCTCATGGAGAATGAGCAGTTTGTTACACTTGTAATACCTCAATTGTGAACATAATAAGAACATAACATTATGTCAGAGAAAGGTTTAAAGACATGCAAAATGACTGCAAATTGTGCAGTTTAATAGCATAATGTGATGTGTACACCAAAGGCATAGGAAAGTGTTCTCCAATGGGAGGGGGGCTGAATGCTGTTTTGGACCACTGTCATAGGAGAAGTCTAAGAGGAAGGGTGTCTCCTTCCCCTTTGGAAAACTTTTCAATATTTGACAGTCCTTAGATGCAATTTGGTGCAATAGTTGAGCAAATTTTAAGGAATATTACTGAAAATTTGTGGTGGGGTGAAAGTATGCTTTTGTCCCACCACACTTTTAGCGGGGGTCCTACCCCCCACCCGTCCTTGGTGTGCATACTTCATCTTCACTGTATGCTTAAAATGTGACACATCTATTTCCCTCTGTATCTCCTTTTACTAGTTTTGCAAAGCTAGTAATACCTCTACAATAGGACCTGAATGTAAATTTCACTACAGTGTTAGATTAAATACCCCTTTAAACATATCAAAACTAAAAATTTATGCCAGAACATTTCTTTTTAAGTAATAATATAAAGTAATATATAAGCTTAACATGTCAGTTGCATTTCAAAACAGATTTGAAGGAAAACACTGTAATCTTTGACAACATGGGCTGGTTGGGTGGGGGACAACATGGGCACATGGGCCAGGTGGGGGCTGCAGCCCCTCCCCCATTGAGGCAAAAATTAAAAAAAAAATGTTTTTTTGGCAAACATGCATGTAAGTTTTAGGCAAGAGTGCTGCAGGGCCCCCAGTTGGAAATAGTCTAGTACACTTAGTAGTCATGATAAACCATGCTATGTTTTAAAGATATAAAATTTATAAGTCAAATTACATTTGAATCTTTGACACAATCAGTTTATCATGGCAAAACAAGAATCAATCATCACATATGATACATACCATAATTCTGGAAATTCCTACAGCTTGTAATTTAAAGCACCCTCTATTTTTGTGCTATATACATACATTTTTGTTTCTGAAAGGAAACATCAAAACATGGGTTTTAAGATGGAGACTTGTGTGGGTCAGTGGGTTTGAGTGTCAAAAGGTGAGACAATTATCTGAAAAATGCAGGTCCCTTGGCAGCTGTGCTTTTGTTCACCCACAGTCTGCTCCCACATTTTTTAATTTTGTAGCTATAAAGTTGTCCTGTTGCTACAATCACTGCTAAATGTAAATATATACATGTCTGACATTATGGTCTGTAAAGCTCTGCCAATCAAACAGACAGACACTAAAGAAATGATTCATTGTCTGTCAATTTGTCACCTTTGACCTGTAAGTACCCATTTAGTTTTGGGAATAAAGCAGTAATATACACCTACACAGACAAGCATGTTTTTTCACCATCTGGAGCCTTCAGCTTAAAAGAGAAAATCTGTGTGATTTATACCCTGGTACCTCTTCCATGGTTGGGTCTTCTTGCAATGATTTTTGACATTGTTTTTTTAATTCAAGGAAAGTAACTCTTTGATTCAGCTATAATTATGCAATAATTATGTAATGAAACATAGCTGTACTAAGGGTTTGGGAAATCAGAGAATTATACCTAAGATGTTATAGCTCATATTTCAAACTAAGGTTAGGCTGGGTGACTATCTAAGTTCCTTCATATATTTACTGTTCATTATAAAATATTGACAAAGTGACTTATTTTGGGTCTGTCATGCTTGCTGAATAGTGGGAGTGTAGTAGCAATATTTCCTTTAGTAAGTTCATGTTACAGCTTTGTGCAGCTAAAAACTCCCACTGTACAGCTGGAGAAATTTTTCCCATATACTATGGGAGATGTGGAAAAAGTTTGATCAGCTGATATGTGATGATATATAAGCCTGTAGCATCTTCAAATCCAAAGATGGGTTGTGACACTCAATGCTGCTTTCAGGTTTTTTCTATATCATATAAATTAAGCTTCCAAGTATCAAATGCAGGGACAATATGTGGACCCCTCTCCTTCCCCCTCCCCTTCCCCCTCCAAGGCCTCCAGCACAGCCGGGGCAAGAGAGGAGATGCCATGCAGGACTATTTTTTTTCCATAGGGAGAGGAGGGACAGCAATAGATCCATACCGGCAGTGTTTGCCAATAAGATTAACTGCTTAAAGACTTTTTGCCCCCCCCCCCCACTTCCTGCATTAATTACCCCAGTGTGGGTCAGAGCCAGGCCCTGTCTCTTCTGCCCATCAGGAAAATTGTGGAATAAGATTACTGGCCTGTGGAGATGGATCAAGGCACCTACTTTTAATCAGATACCAAGCAAATAAGCTGTACAGCCAGTTAACATACAGTATGCTGGCCTATATGCCAATATATCCAATGTCCAGTAAATATGCCCTCATGTAATACAGCTGGTATCAAGCAAGAACCGCTTGCATCACCATAATACATTTTTTATAGTACATGACTACATGACAGCCATATGTAGGCATACAGGGGGATTACCACTAAATAAAGGTCCACCAAATCAAAAGTCTATTAAACATGTTATTCTGATGATTGCCCCCCCCCCCCCCCCCAATCAATTTCAGAATTTTATTTTCAAAATTTCAAAATGATCCCAAAAGGCATTTAGGGTAAACTGGGGTAAAAACGCCCATGGGGTAAAAACGCCCGGAAAACTTTTTTCCTCTGCCAGTAAAAAATTACATGATGTGTGATAGAATGGAACATATTTATATTGAGAAAAAATTTTGTTAACATATTTCAGGGGTATTGAGGAACTTTTGAAAAAAATATGACGCAAAAAGTTTTGAAAAATTCCCGTCACAGGTTTAGCCGTCATCAGTTCGTATTTACCCCATATGTAAATGATGTTTATTTTTTATCATTTTTTAGTTGATATATGTAAGAAGGTTACTTACAGCAGTATGCTTAATCAGTATTTAAACATCTATTTTTATAATGCTTAGTACCCGAGATTTAAGTGGGCGTTTTTACCCCAGGCAAAATCAACGCCCAACACATGAAGCTATAAATAAATCCTTACTTATCTTCAACCACCACATTAATAGACCTTCCTACAGCTATTATTACTTATCAGAATTAGCTATTAGAGACCAACTACATAGATTTGACATTTTAATTCTTACTTAATGTTCTCCAAGTATTATTTAGATTCAAGTTCGTTACAATTTGGTAATTTCTTTTTAAACGTAACTGACTTTCTTCAATCATCATTTAACCCCCCCTCCCCCTTTATTTTACTGAAGATACTGACAATAAATGAATTACATTTTTGGCAATCAGTGTGATGAAAACTAATAAGTGCCATAAAACTATTTGCAGGTGTTTCTAACTCTATAAGATTATAACCCATAAGCGCTTTTTGTGTACAGCTAAACATTCATCGCAATGATGACTGTGTGTGGGAAAATTTCTCTTCATTGCCCAGCAAATACATGTGCTGTCACATGTACAATACATGTACAAGTTAGAGACCACAGATGCACCACAAACAGACAAACAAGCAAACAAACATACAACCCAAGACACATCTAAAAGGCAAAACTAATATCTGAAGGATCCTCAGTTTCACTTCAGGTGGCTTCACCAAGGACTCCAGAATCATTTCATCTAAAAGCATCACTGCAAATAAGTGTGTAGGAGACTATGTGGCAGTTATACATAAATATATACAATAAATTGAACAAATGATGCTATCCCATGATGTTTTAACTCATTTAACCATCTAGTACATGCATCCCCACAGTACCATTTCAGTTAGCCAGAACAAAATCATAACATTCAGTAGACTCAGAGAGGGAGTACAGTAGAGTATCTTTTCACTTTGCATTGCAAGTTGCAGTCTATCATTCCGATAACAACACATCAGTGGGGTTTCAAAGAGGAAGACTACGCAAAAACTTGTTTGTAGCAGATGAAGATGCAGTGCCAAAAAAAAAAAGGTTCACAAAGTCATCATGGCTGTTAGTTTGCAAGGACCCAAAGCCTTTATAACCAGTTGTATCTCTGTTGACTCTCCAGAGTGACAAGGCAATGCGCAAGCCCATGCTCATTGTGCTGTACGTTAACGTTTCACTTTCACATACATTTGTGTCAGGTACTGTAAATGACTTCATATTCATAGTCCTCCAGCTGTGCTTAAGATGTTTGTGGTAGTTGAGGTTACATTCCTCAAAATAATATCAAAAAATAAAAGAAAAGTAATAACTTGACTTAACTTTACTTTACTTTTATAGGCCTGTGGAATAGTCATTTTCTTTGAAAGATAGGGGTGGGCGTTTTTACCCCGAGACCCGGGTAAAAACGCCCGCCAAAACTGGTGTCAAAAACTGAGGAAAATTCCTCCTTATCAATTTCATAACCATGATGTTATATATGCAAATTATAAAGGAGACATGTATTGCACAAAGCCACACTTTTGTTTCCTAGAGTCTGCAAAGAGTACAGAGATATTTACCAAAAACCTCAAAAATGGGCGTTTTTACCCCAGTTTACCCTAAGCAATAGATTTCTGTAGGGGCGAGGGTAAGGTGTGATTTTGACTGAGTGATGGATCTATTGTAACCATTTTCTATCACACTATCAGAATTATTGCAAATCCTTTGAAAACTATCAAAATTTTTGCACGCTCTGCTTGTTCAAACCTAATTACCTCAATATTGCCCTTATTTATCAATATTTTCCAGTAGCAACTCCCGCAGAAGCACTGCAGCAACAAAAGTTGAAAGCTGTTTACGAATTCTCAGGTAAAAGACTGCTTTGTGATTAGCAAATAGGTTTGTTGGGGAATTTTAAGTGTCTCATTGCAGAGCATGAATGCAGGTTTTGTCATGGTTAATCTTATTTAATGAAAAATTTTCGGGCTTTGCGCGCATTCGTCATGGTTTCCACTCCATCTCATGACCAATATTAAAGTAGTAATACATGGAACTATTCTGATCACAACATTTTCCGAAAAACAGAGGTACATCTGTCCCCTTAGACCCCTCCCCCCAGGACGGCACCTTCATGTAGTGACCAAAAAGATTCTTCACTGCTGTCTACAATCGCAGGGACGCACAAAAAAGGTACAATTTATGCAGACTTGGGGCGCTGAGGTTACAACCTCATCTGTTCTGCACCCCCCCCCCCAAACATCACCAAACCCTGCCCGGTACCACTGATCATCATAAGCTTGCAGCTATGCACAAGCTTGCTTGTAAATGACAAGCTTGGCAGAAATGACTGCAAGCTTGCCACAAACTTGTAAGCTTGTACCATGCTTGCACAATTAGCTTGTGCCACATAGGCAGTCTAAATAAGCTTTTGGCAAGCATGCAACAATCTTACAGTATTTTGATTACTGCAATTGATCCTATTATAAGCTTGCAGCAACCTAATTTTTCTGTAAGGGATCCCAAGCAAGACTAAATGCAATTGCGTGGCCTGTTAAATGTTTTTATTAATTCTCTTGTCCCTTGAAAGCCATGATAGCTTGTGAAACCCCTGTGAGTTCCATTCTCAACTACTTTGTATATGCCTACGCTACAGTTATAATCAGCACGAACATACAATTCTAATGAGTAATTCTCGGGAACCTTTGGTCTCGTGGACCTTCCAGTTGTGCACCTTTGGTCTGATGGACCGTTCAGTCTCCCAGACCATCAGTCTCATGGGCTAGCTGTAACTCCCCTTGGCCCGGGATCAACTATGGGCAGGTCAGGGGTAGACCCACATTTTGCCTCTCGGGACTTTGCAGCTGTGCTTGTGATATGAACCCCACAGACAGTGCATGAGTATGAAATGTTACGTTAGCCCCCCCCCCAATACCCTAAATATGTAGGCCTAGGACTACAGTAACAAATACACTGCCAAGGTGGTGAAGATTCTTTGTGGGATCACTGCTAGTCTACACATATATATGAATCTTTCTGTATTTTACCCCTCTGATGCAGTGTGCAAATGAAAATGCATTTTATACTTTCCAATCACAAGCTCCACGGTTACTGAGGTTAATTGTAATGTTTCTACCTTCCTAGTTTTATATTCAAAATTGGAATTGTGTATCCTTTATATAGCTATACTGCCTGCTAGCTGTGCTATTAGTGCTGTGCTATTTTTAAATGCTATTTATATCACAGCTTGCTTCCAGCTTTCACTTTCAGATCTTAATTACTTCATGATATCCTTGGCATGCAGGGCCAGCTTCCACTCGCACATTGGTTGGTAGATTCCATGTAAAATGGTTGTGTATGTGAGATAGCAGTACTCTCAGGAACAGATACTGGATGGTGCATATACACTAGTCCATGTACAATCCTTTATCTCTCTGCTGCCATGAGAAAACAGGGACTCATCAGTAATATAATGCTAGACCTCTACTTGATGCATACTGTAATCTCACAAAAAGTGGTAACTCTAATCTCCCTGTTTTAAGGCAAAGAAGGTCTGCCAAGTTATTGTAAAGCTCAACCCAGCAAAGTCAGACAGTCTGATTCATTACAATTCCTGTCACCCTTCCATTAGCATGGGTATAGAGTCAAGTGTACTGTAGGCAGTGGACGATAATGGCCAGTCTTGTTTTTCTCTTTGTGTTAAATGACAGATAAGGTGATCAGTGGAGTTAGACGACGCTCGTCTAGTTCATCAGGTTATCATCTACGAGAACTGAAAGTATCACCAGCTACAGCTGCCAAGAGCAGAGGTTCTTACCTAGTCAATGGAGGAGATAAATCATTGGTAAGAACCACATTATTAGTGTGTACTGCAGGCAGCAGGTATAACAGTACTGAGGTGTGAGGCTGATAGTTTCTTTGTTCAGGTTTTTGTTCTGGGTATGTGTGATGTAATTGCTTACCAGAAGAATACATGTAATATGTTGCTGGAACAGTTGAGTTTCAGAACTTATGCTGTACACTAGTTATTGGAATGATTTGTTATATGAAAGCTTACATTATTGCAGTATGTATGAGAGGCATTTGTCGATCATTGCAATATTAATATGGCTATATTGTGGGCATGGTTTGATGTCTGAATGTATTATAACTTAAGATGCATGACAAAGCATTACTTGAAGAAATGCATCAAATCTAGATAACAGCAAGCTTGTTCAAAATACTGTTTCTAATACTGTTTTTACTTCAGTTCTTTGTATTGGCCTATATATATATAGCCTATATATATATAGCCTCTGTGCCCTCACCCAGCACAGTAAAGGGCCCTATGTAGTTGTGGCCTGCATAAATACCTCAGAAACCCCCTTGCCTCACTTTGACAGAGTACTGACCACAAAGATAAACATTCTTTACCAGTAATTAATTATTTCAGCTGATTTGAAAAACTTTTGCACCAGATTTTATCAAGGACCTTTCATTATTCAAATTGCTTACCCAAAGGTGAGGGGAAACAGTAAAGTGTACACTCAAACTGGCACCTCTAGGACACCAACCACCCAAAACATAACTAACTGCAGAGAGGAGCCCCCTTGCCTCTGTGCTATGCCACAGAGCCTTACTTCCAATTACCAGTTAGGGCTGTGGTATTCAAAACACAGTTTTGGCACCAGGTGGGGTAAAAGGGGTCATTCATCCTGTGTTCATCCTCCCTTTCAAAGAAGGTTTCCCCCATTCTGCTGTCAGGTAAAGTTTTGAATTTCATTGGAAGACTTAATAGTTATGGTAAAGTATAATGTAATCCTGGATGACAGCAACTTAGTCTTGCCCTGGAGGCTCACTTGGTTTTGTTTGAATGGAGATTCTTCAATACACCCCAGATTTTCTTCAATAAAACCTCCCAAATTTTCCAGTTTGTTAAAATAACCCAAATTATTCAAATGTTTTTCAAATAAACACCAACATTCTTGAATTTTCTTCAACTTATGATACATGATATACACGATATGATAAAAATGGCAAATTTTAAAGGTGTTTTTAAATAAAAAACTCAATGTATGCAAGTTTCCCTGAAACAACACCAAAACTGTCAAATAAAAACCTAAAGTTTTGGACACTCAAAGTAATTTTTGCTTTGGACATCCCTCTGGTGACTGGTTGCTTTTGTCAGAGCTATGGGTGGCTGCCTGCTGCCCCCCATCAAGGAGCTTGTTCCCCCTTGTGGGTAATTCCTCCTGCCCAGCAATTCCTTGTGCCACCCATGATTAAACAGTTTCAGAGTATTTAATATATACATCAGCAGTAAGTTCATGGGGGACCTACTTCCCCCTGTGACAAGGTAATGCTGAGCTATCATATCAGGGAGGAAGCATCGTGTAACATTTCAAGGTATATGTGAGTATACTGATGTTCATCTGTAAAATCAAAGGTGCACAGCTTTCCAAAAAAGGGGTATCTTTATCTGGCCGATGTATATGGTGGTTTTTACTTTTTATAAGTGTCGTATCTGCCTGTGTATGCATGTCTGTCTGTCTGTCTGTCTGTCTGTCTGTGTCTATCCTTCTGTCCATCTGTCTGTTGATCTGACCAACTATCTGTCTTATGTACAATATCTGTCTATCCAGTTTTCTGTCTGTCTGTCTGTATGTCTGTCTGTCTGTCTGTCTGTCTGACTATCAATTTGTGTGTATGTTATCTCTCTGTCAGATGAATCAGTACAAAGCATCCAAACCAGGGAACAGAAAGAGACATCTACAGGCTCAGAATTCCAACAAACAGCCGACAGTCATCAAGAAAAGGAAAGTTGAATCTGAGAGTGACAGTGAGGGCAGTATGTGCTCCTGTGGTACATGTGATTTAGATCATGGAGATGGTCACAATCCTCAGAGCCACAGACAAGTTGATATCATCAAGGAAATCCAAAAACTGTTGGAAGAGAACAAGTCACTAAGAAGAGAAAATAAAAAGTTGAAAGCTGAACTAAGAGAGTCCTTGAGTAAGTCATCCAGTAAATTGTGGATGTGTAATACTTAATTTAAACCTTAGACTTAAGTTCTGAAAATAAACCTATGAAAAGAGTGTAAAGTCCATGTGAAATATTTGTAGTTTTGTGGAGATATCGGCATTTAATGAGGACTTGAAGTAAGTCTGTCATGTCATAACAGATCAATTAGGAAGGACCTGGTTAAAAGAATATCAGTTCTG
Organism: Holothuria leucospilota; assembly: GCA_029531755.1. Taxonomy (NCBI): domain Eukaryota; kingdom Metazoa; phylum Echinodermata; class Holothuroidea; order Aspidochirotida; family Holothuriidae; genus Holothuria; species Holothuria leucospilota. The sequence continues at coordinate 639,929 of CM055976.1, read as the reverse complement.
AAGTCATTTAATGTTTTAATTTTTAGAAACTGAAATGTGTAGAATTAGCTCATGATCAGTTATCAAGATGTATGGCTTAAAAGAAAAGGAAAGTTTGGAAGGAAATCTAGACAGATCATGATTGATTATACATAAAATTTCCAAGTTGTTATGGCTCTGTGACATCATCATAGACCACTTACAAGTCATCATGTTTTGCATGTAGTGGCACCCTGTTGCAAGCAGCAAAAAAGAAGAGACATCTCAAGAAAAAAATAAGATGGGATGATGCATGTTGTTTACATCAATTTGTTGCTGTGTTATATGAATCTTGTTAAAAGTTAAATGGTTTTTCTTTTGCCCTAAGTTATCAAAAATAGCCAGATAGTTTGGTTATTGATGAAAAATATCTGATATGTATTACTACTTGCCTAGGTGTATTCTATAAGCTGACAGTATCATATGGAGACAGTGTCATTGCCCTTAGGTGGGGACATGCTTTAAGTTGGGTAGATAAATAGGGGGTTTTGGGGGGGAGGATAGGGTGGGAGGAATGGCTTGATAGCCTTTTATGGTCATCTTTTGTGATGGCCATCTTACATGATAAAGCAAGTTTGTATGAAGAGGAATGCCCAAAGCTTGGGGCTGGGAGGGGGGCATTGGGACTCTTTTAAAACCTTCTTAGGGTTGAATTCAAAAGCCTTTAGGAGTATTGCTGCCTCGTTTGGTAGTTATTCAAATGCCTATGTCCTCAAAAATATAGCATTATAGATGGGAGCTAATTGTGACTTTGCTAGAAGGGTGTGACTTAGAGAATGGGTATATGAGGGTAATTGTGTTGAAATTGTGTTCTGATATTTGAATCTAGTCATATTAAACAATGAGAATATAAATTTGAAGTCTTAACCACATCTTAAATGTATTTGGCAGATGTGAAGCAGCTTTCCAGGGACTTGAGACATCTAACCTCACAACTTCAGGGTAACTCCAGTCTGGGGACCCCCTTACCAAGACCTCCCTCCACAGGAAGTGCCTCATCTGTAACGGGTCTGAAGGTGAATGGCAGCACCAAGAAGCCACTTGGGGTGAAGCAGCAGAAACTGGAAGACCCTGGGGAGGGGAACCAGGAGGGGGAGGAGGATGAGGACTTGGAACATGCTGTGAGTGTCCCTTGGTTTACTTTTGGAGCCCATTACTACCTGTGGTACATTCAATACCTATCTGTTCATTTTGTGCTTGTAAATCTCCATTAAGTTTTACTGAGGACAACCAGACTGGCCAGGCAAAGAATTTTGTGTTAAATGTGTATTACAATGTTCCCTAACTTGGAAAAGTCATGAAATTGTGTAAGAATGACAGAAGAAACTTTGTAGGACTGTAAATTTATTATAAATTCATGCATCCTGCGTAACTTTAATCAGGATCTCGTTTTTAGGTGAAACAGAATAAAGATATTCAAGGTTTGGTCATGAAAGAGTTGTGGAATTTCATTGTTCTTAAGGTGTAACAATTACAGGAGTTTGTTTAAATGTAAATAATTTGACCAGCAATAAGTGATGCCTCTCATAGGCCATTTAACTTGAAAAGGTGTCCAGGGTTGAACTTAGATATTGGGGTCAAATTTGTAGTCTAAACTCAAAACATTTTTCAGATAAGACATTTTAGATCCAACCCGAGGATTAACCAGGATCAAGGTATAATGAGATCTTATAAATTTAAACACAGATCAGATTTAACCTAGAATAAAGCCTGACATGTCTACTATAAGTGTTCCATTTTCAAAGTGTTGCACACATTTTGTCAACACAATACATTCACAAGGCTATAAATAGAAAGATCTGGCAAGATATTACTTAACAATTGAGAAAGGAATGTGTAGTACTAAAATAGAAAACTTTGAGCTACAAGCTGCTTTAAAGAAGGGTAGTGCTATGTAAATTCTTTGTCTTTTGTCATTACTACTGATAGTTCATGAATACTGTGAAATTATTTCCATGGTTTTTTTCCAGGAGGAGTTGTGGCCTGACAGTGGCATCCTTCTGCCAGCCAGTCGCATCTTAACTGCATTACAGAATGCCCAACAGAATTATCGATTATTCACCAGAAGCCTGATGGAGATGGTATTCACCAAAGAGACAATGGCTGCTAGCTCTGCTCGGGGACAGAAGGCTATGGGAAAGAATGCCATGGAGAATCCTAACCCAAGACCTCCTCTTGACCAAAATGCTGTGCAAGCTATTGTATGTAAGTGTTGGTTTTATTGCAGATTTTAGACTCAATTATATTTGATAGGTTGAAGTGGAATTCATTCTCAGCATTTTGGTGAAACCTTGATTCAATTCCTCTGTTTGTTTCTCAAGATATTTGTAGTTGACAAAGTCTCATTTTCCAACGAAAGTGTTAGCCTGCCAGCTAAGGCTGTGATTAAGAAAAGATTAATAGACAATGGATACTCTTTGTCATAGACTTTTTTTTTGGCTTTTCATAACAGTAGTCTGCCTGACAGTTATTGAAATATGGAGTGTCATTTCAAAGTACTTTTGAAATGGCAACAATGACAAAGATATTAAAGGTATCCAAGATGCCATACAGTGACAGTAGGCTTTATTAATACTTTGCTACTAACTACTACAGGTAGATGTATGTACTGGGAGAGATTTTGCAGTGGAGGCTGATACATCTGCTCCAAGTTTCATGTCTTGTTTGACTTAATATTACCATACACCCTTACATAAAACAGGCAATTTTAACAGATGGCCCAGTTCCACAAACACTAGGAGGCATTCCATGTAGAGCCAATGCTGAAGTTATGCCAAGGTGTCAGCTTTGTTACACCAAGGTGTAAGCTTCAATACACCAAAAAGAAAAAAAGGAAAAAGAAAAAAAAAAAAAAATGCAGGTTCACTTTGTATAAAATTCCATTGTCTAATGTACAATGATTACTCACCATAGTGAAAGCAAAAGCTTTACACACATTCTATCATATTTGGCAGTAAACTAGCATATTTGTGGGAGATTAAATATGTATAAAGTGGAAATGCATTGTTGCAGAAAGTTTTCTTTTGTGGTTAATATGTTGTAATTTTGATTAGCTGTTTACTGACTTGAGTAACTCCTCATGCCAGCTTGCCAAGAGATATCCTTGTGCATGGAATGCACCCTGGTACAAGCATTTGTTGCAGTGAAAATTTCAGAGATAATTTTAATTGAAAATGGCTGAAAATCTCACAACTGACAGCGTATTATTACCAAACGTGCTGTATATTCTGATGTCTGTTCACAGTGGTGGTGACAAAGACCTGATCATCAATGTAGAAAAAGGGAATATTCTGGCTCTGATTTGGACATCAAGAGTTCAAGTGAAAGTACTAGCTATGCTTACTACTGTATTACCACAGTAGGGGCTAGTGTAGTAGGTGGCAGAAACATAGGAAGGGATAGTAAGGGATTATGATAATAGCCAAAAGTGGATTATGCTAATAAATATATTAAAAAAAATAGAAAATAATGGTTGTAGGTTCCAAAATTTGCCAAAGTGTGCACAATTTTACTAACATGTTTAAATATGTATCAATAAATGCCTGAAATCATTTCTTATTTGAAAGAGCATTGCAAGCTTTTCAACTGACATGCACAGGAGCCTCCAAAAACAAATGTTTGTTAGTGTAATTTCACTGTGAAAGAACACTTTTTAAATGAGAAAAATTTTGAATGGGTAAAATTCAGTGTTGAAAGAGTTAAGAAGGGGAAAAAGCAGAAAAGAACTTAAGTGGAAATTCTAAAAGGAAAAGGCAGAAACAGAGACTCCCAAATCATTTCTCAAATGACTCAGGTTTATAGAAGCAAAGATTCAAGCGTTTTGGCACCCTTTTGTTACAGTTTGTTTCCAACCAGGGGAGCATCAGGTACGTAGAAAAAAGGAAGGTTTGGTGTGTTTCAAATCCCCCCCCCCTGCTCCCAACCATGACTCAAAGAACAAACTCCCCAGATCACCTTATTGGTCATTTTTTCCCTGTTCCTCTACCTGTGCATTTTCTCCATGCCCATATGGAGGGTTTCTGATGGTCAGGTAGTAATCCTTAGCATCATGGCGTTAGCATCATTGAGGGGTTGTGAAACCCCCTCCAGGACAATATTCTGGCTACATGCCCATATGGGAGGTTTGTGATGGTCAGGTGGTAATCCTCAGCATCACCAAGTCAGTGTGGTGTGAAACCCCCTCCAGGACAATATCCTGGCTACATGCCCATATGGAGGGTTTCTGATGGTCAGGTGGTAGTCCTCAGCATCATTGAGTCAATGTGGTGTGAAACCCCTTCAGGAAAATACCCCTGCTCCATGCCCATATAGAGGGCTTTCTGGTGAGGTGGTTTCCCAAGCATTATTGAGTCAGTGTGGTGTGAACCACCCTCCAGGACAGTACCCTGGCTACATGCCCATATGGAGACCTTTCTGGTCAGGTGGTTCACCTAGCATAGTTGAGTCAGTGTGGTGTGAAACCACCTCCAGGGCAATATCCTTGCTTCATGCCCATATGAAGGGCTTCCTGGTCAGGTGGTTCCCCAAGCTTAATTGAACCAGTATGGTGTGAAACCCCTCTCCAGACAGTAGTCTAGCTACATGCCCATATAGAGGGCTTTCTGGTCAGGTGGTTCACCAAGCATTATTGAGTCAGCATGATGTGAGACCCCCCAGGACAATATCCTTGCTCCATGTCCATATAGAGGGCTTTCTGGTCAGGTGGTTCCCCAAGCATCATTGAGTCAGTATGGTGTGAACAACCATCAAGGACAATAGTCTGGCTACATGCTACATGCTCATGCCTTTCTGGTCTGGTGGTTCCCCAAGCATCATTGAGTCAGCATGGTGTGAAACCCTCCAGGACAATATCCTTGCTCCATGCGCATGTAGAGGGCTTTCTGGTTAGGTGGTTCCCAAAGCATGGTTGAGTCATTGTGGTGCAAAACCCCCTCCAGGACAATATTGTTGCTCCATGCCTATATAGAGGGCTTTCTAGTCAGGTGGTTCCCCAAGCATGGCTGAGTCATTGTGGTGTGAAACTCCCTTCCAGGTCTATATAAACTTAATTTGATCCACAGTTACAAGAAGTAAGAATTTTCCCTACTTGGGTTTATACGTTGCTTCATGTTTTGCTTGATCAGCCCTAAAAGGATAAGTGAACATTACTGAAATATTTCTCTAAACTATATAAATTGAAGGACAAATATTTATACTGCAAATAGAAAATGTTCCATGGTAATTGCAATATTTATATCATTACAAGATTAACCAGGAAGGACTTGCAGTAAGGTTATAATTTCAAATAAAGTTACATATAGGTTCAAGTTTCCATCTTCTTTCTTTTAGATCATACCAGTGAAGCTGGTGTGAGCTTATATCATCATGGAGCATCAATATATCTATCGGTCGGTCGGTCGGTCGGTCGGTCGGTCGGTCGGTCGGTCGGTCGGTCGGTCGGTCGGTCGGTCGGTCGGTCGGTCGGTCGGTCGGTCGGTCGGTCGGTCGGTCGGTCGGTCGGTCGGTCGGTCGGTCGGTCTATAATTGCTAAATTGTATAAAAAAATTAATAGCTTGTGCAGTGTTTGATGAATTTATATGTTCGTCACAATTATCTTGGGATGAGGGGCCTTCAGAGAGGTGTGAAAAAATTAAGGTGGAAGGTCATCAAAGGGTCATTTTATACAATAGTTTTGTAAATTCTTTAAACCGTCTGTCCACACAATACTGAATAATCATCAAAGTTGCTCAGATATGACTGGAATGTGAAGATTATTAACTGTATTTGGATTACAGACCAATCTTGGGACATACCTTTTTTAACTGCTTTTATTTGGGCCAATCCATTTTAGTGAGTCACAATATCCAAAATCCACCTCGTGCCCTCTTTGAAGCAACCTATTGATGAGAGGTTAACTTTGTGGGTTTGTTTAGATTAATTAAAGGGAACTGTTTTATGATTGGTATTTCAGTGCCCTACTCCTTGTACAGGGAGCCTTTGTGAGAGCATTAAGTGTTATGTAAAGTTCCAATGGAGAGATTGTTGGAAGTTGGTAAATCCAATAGGTCGTATATACATTCCATGCCATCTGAGTTTGTGCAGCTACAGTACAGGGTGATTTAACACTATAGGCTTTGATGCATGTGGTGGTATAAAGGGTTGCACTTCACTTTATTTTTTATTTGTGTAGACAGACTTCTCCTTAAATCTTACCTGATATGGGCTTCTGCACTGGCCCCTTGGTTCTCTAGCTTCCTTGATGGAGCCACATACTGTAGGGTCAAGTTGCCATGCATTTCTTTCAAGCTGATCAGATGTTGCAGAGTTCTATGGATTGGTTGATCACTTCTCAAAATTTACAACTTTGTAAATGATGAATTTAGAAAGAAACTTCAGAATGCTGATTGTGCCAAAGAAGATATTTTGGGCAGGTTATGAAGAACTTCATAGTAATTCTACTAGAAGTGGGTAATATTTTCAGGTTTTATAACAGACTTTTCTGTGTGTCATTGTAAGTGCAAATGGCAGTCCATGTTGCAGGAAACTGATAGCCATATCTTGGAAAGTGAAGAAAACACAGTAAATTTGTTGTTTGTGGTATCCGTACCTCAGATGTTACAGCCCTGGTATCCTGTCTGTCGTTTGTTACTTTTTCATGTGATTGAATCAATGGTAGGCATGACCTTATATAACATCATTTGTTGAATACTTCTATTTAACAGCTCGAGTGTGCTCAGAGTTCCCAGACATTCACCAAACATTGGTGATGGGAGTCATCAGACAGAAAATAGCTGACGTACGGAAACGACTCAAAATTCAGAGCATCAGAGAACTTGCTCAGCAGTGTGACTCTGGAGTGTGATGGGATCATCTCTAAGTTGTACACCTGAAGGCCTTATAGAAGCTATTGGTAAAGTCAAAGTGATAACAGGCAGTATTTATATTGGTCCAAAAATGACAAGAAAGTGTAAGGTGTCTGTCATACGTATAGTAAACACTTTGGTTGAAATATTGCTACTTAGAAGTCTACATTTTGTTCAATGAGATTCATAATTTGCAAAGTTAATGCATTCCCTGGGAAGTTGTCATCGTTTGAGAAGGGAAGGACTTTTGCCACAAGTATCTCACTTTATGCAAAATAATGATGCATAAATTTTGTATTTTCCAATATAGTAATCACAGATTTTATTGTCAACTTTGACATGTATTAATTAGTAGAGTTATTCACTCTCTGTTGGTTTCACTGGCCTATCAGTAGCTCATTCAGTCAGTGAAATAATATATTCTTGAAGTACAATGTCAACAAATGTCAATTGAAGCCACTCACTTCAATACTTTGTGGGTTGTATTCCACTAAACCACAGCTTTGCCAAAAATCATGTAGTGCGCATAAATCTAGGAATGCGACTGGCAGTATAAAAAGACCAGCTTTAGCCATTTCAAGTCACTTTGCCTTCAACTGGGAATGATGAACATGTTCTTTGTACCTGTGACAGTTGTATAGGCCGTGACAGTTGTACAGTTCAAAAGTGTATGACAGAAACTATTTTGCCCCTCAGTACTTAACAGTTGGGTATATTTTGAAATGAAATGATCATTTCGTGGACCGAAATTGATTTGTTAGTTACCCGCAAATATCTGTTTTAATGCCCACCTTTAGTCCGTATGAAAACCAATCTGAAACTGCCAGTGTCCAAAACAACAATATGACTGTTCCATCACAGTCATGCCCTTGATGCCACTATTGCCCAGTACAGAGTACTTACCTAGCTTTTTGCACATAGACATGTGGAATTGTCAGGGGTGTGAAATATATGAATGTTTTTGGTGTTATTAATACATGCACGGACCAGACATTGATAGAAAGTTTTCTTTCAGAATATTTTAAATTTGCAAAGTATGTCTGCAGCTCAAAAACTTTTTTGGTCTTCAAACTATTTCTTTTCACAGAGTCCAATAATTGCACCGGTTACTACTGACATTATTGATAAATGATTAGTGAAGCTAAATTGAAACAGAAAATGTACCAACAAGGTTGAACCTTTCTGTTGCAGTGAATAGCCTACACTGTAATGTGTATGACTGTGAGTCTATGATTATGACAAGTAATGTACAAAAAGGTATGACAAATGGCTAGGTTTTGTAGAAGAAAAAAATGGCAAATAACTTGACCTGGTGGAGTAGCTACCTGTCGATAAGTTTCTTTATGCATAAATCCCCAGTATTTGGTGACATAGTCCCTACAGATTACATCTGATAATGTAAACATTCAAACATCAGTACAGTAACAGTGTATGCCCATCATAGCACAGACAGGTATAGTACTACATGCATGTTGTACGTAAAAATACATTAATTCATCTGCATATGCACTATGTACCTTAGCTGACGGCACAAATACTATATAGTATTACGACATATGCTGCATAAAGTCTTCTTAGCAATTCTTAGCAATGAGATCAACCAATCAGGTGAGTGTTTGCAAGAATACAATAGTTGCAGACTTTTGATTGGTGAGAGATGCTTTAACTTTAGAAAATTTTGTTTTGCAAGCAGTATCTCCAGTCCATGTATCTGGGCAAGTTGTACCAATATTTCACAGTTTCCTCAAAAAAATGACTTCTTCCAGCTTATTTTTTAATGCCTGATAATTTCCCAGTTTTGTATTTAAAGAGTGTCTGTAAACACTGTAAGCCTCACCAACATTAAGTAGTGTAGCAGTAGTTTAAAAAACATTCATACAGTATGTACAATGCTTAGCTAGCACATATGTGCCACCAGTTATGTCATATGGTCAGGTGACCAGTTAAGGAATTTTTGCCAAGTGTAATTTAATAACATTTTCTCAACTTTTTTGCTGACTTCTAGATGTTTTGTTATGGTTGTTATTACATAATCCAATTGTCACAACCACAGACATTTTATTTTGCACATGTCAATCCTGTTTAAGCAATTTAAACAGTCAGGGATGAGATATTGTGCTCAAAGGCAAAAAGGGATTTTCAAAGTCCATAGTAGATCCCTATCAAAATAGGCAAGTCAGTGATAGTGGAACCCTATCTAAATAAGCAAACCAGTGGTAAAGTATGCATAATCAGTTGGACAACTGAAAGATGGAACAACTATAGGAAACTAGGTTAGGACAGTCAAGTTGAGTTTGGTTCTAACAGAGTTGTTTAGTGTGGTGCTGGCTTTAACCAACAATTGTTTGTTTTATTTCTTTCCTACCTCCTGAAGGAAAGTATGAAAATTGTTGAAATAAAAAAAGATTTTCCATAGCCGTGAATTTCAAAATTAATTGCCTTCTACCTTCTGTAATTTTCAGGCAAATTCAGTAAGAATATGAAGGTATGTCACCACTCATTGTATCTACACCAACTTAAACTTGAAATTTGATCCAGCTTCTTGTGGAAATTTTTGATGAGTGCAAGCTACTTCTTGCATGAAAGTTCATAAGAAGTCTTTTCATTCTGTTATTTCATGATCTCTGAAATTTTGAAATACAAGGGTTTCGATAGCATTGTGAAGGTGCTTCAACAGGACATCACAAGTTGAGAACTACCCCACCTGCACACACACCCACACACACACCCTCATACCCATCAAAGAACCAGATGGACCTTAGATATAATTCATCTACTAAAACTTTCAAGAGGAATAACTTATAGTATAAGCTATTGCACCTTATTCTCATCCTAATATTTTAGCTAATTTTTATGTGTAAAGTTAAAATGCATCCAAAAATATTGAATTCTTCAAATTTCAATTAAACCGGTTCACACAACTTGGCATAAAAGGTTGAAAACTCACCAACCAATTATAAGCAACTGCTTATATCTTATATAGCTTAGTATTTATTTTAATAGTACTTACAGATTAAAGGGTCTATTTTTATTGAAATTCATCCAACAAACTATACTTTAGCCTCTCCATAAGATCATAACATCTATTTCAGCACCTCCAACTAAGCAGCTTCAAGGAGACCTACTGTTGAAGACACTAAGGAAACCTACTGTTGAAGACACTAAACTGAGTAGCTTAATAACCCTTTCCAAAAACTTTAATGTTTACCCTTTATGTAATCTGAAAAGCTGAATGTGCTGTTATTCTGTAAAGCCACTTTTCTGTGCAATGACCCTCCAAATATTACTGCATACATCGTTGACCAAACAGCACAATTTAAATTCACATTTTGGGGTGTATGCTGTGAATGTAGGTTCACATTTGGGGGTATATGGTTTGAATGTGTCTTCTTTTTGGTGTCAGGTTTTGCAATCAAACATGTAAGGGCTTTTTACTGCAAGTGAATTTTGTGGTGATGAGTATGTTTTGTGGACATGTAATGTTTTACATGCATGCTTATCTCCTATGATGGACATCTTTTCTAATGGGAATTCCTCTTGATGGACATCCCTCCTAATGTACATCCCTTGTGATGGACATCCTTCCTGATGGACATGTCTCCTGATGGACATGCCTCCTGATGGACATGCCTCCTGATGGACATGCCTCTTGATGGACATGCCACTTGATGGACATCTTTCCTGGTGTGCATCCCTCCTGAAGGACATGTCTCCTGATAGACATGTCTCCTGATGAACATCCCTTCTGATGCACATCCCTCCTTATGGACCTCTTTCCTGATGTACATCCCTCCTGATGGACATATCTCCTGATGGACATCCCCCTTGATGGACATCTGTCTTGGTGTGATCCCTCCTGATGGACATCCCTCTTGATTGGTATGATTAATTGAGGTCTTTCAATCTATCTTGTTGGCTTAAAGGGAGATGCATTCACCCCATATTGAATTAGTTTACCCCAGCATCCTCATCCTGAATGGCAATTATAAATCATGTGACATATTTGTAATTGATTTGCTGTATTTATGCACAATAACCTTTGTTTTACTTTTGAGTATTCAATATTTATGTTCTGAAACATTGTAAAAGATGTTTAAAAGGAAAATAAAAGAAAATTTTTAATGTTTAAAAATAAGTTACAAAATATGTTACAAAATAAGCTGGGAGTGACTGCTTGTTCCCTTTAAATCATGTTCTACAGGTAAGGAGTTGTAGTTGTTGTATGTTTCAAGTGCCGAACCAAGGGGGGGGGGTTTCCCAGCCTATGCCCCCCTTTTTCGCCGCATCAGCAATAACAAGAACGTGAAAATTAGCATAATGTTAATCTAGGAGAATATTCAAGGGGCTTTCTGCCACCCCTTTTTGAAATTTTTGGATCTGCGCCTGTGTCTCTAAGTGAAATGTGTTACTGTATGACCAATAATTTAAAGTCACAGAAAAGAAAAGAAAAACTCAAGTTTGTGGAAACTTTGTAAATCCTAGCCATGAAACTGATTGATTGGTATGTACTCTACACCAAAAGGTGGATTCTATTTATGTGAACTCAGTAAGATTAAACTAAGTTAAAATTTCTTTTTATTTCCCAATGAATTACAGTGTATGCAATTTTCTCAGTTTGTGAGTGTTTTAATGCTTACCACAAGAAAACAGTGATAAATCAGGTTTTCCTAGCCTGGCCATCTGGTTTGTAGATAATCAGGGAGTGTGTGTGTGTGGGCGTGTGAGTGTGTATGTGATGCTGCTTGTAAACACTATATCTCAAGAAGTGTAACTGTGAGGGAGCTCATACTTGGCATATGAATTTTCCATATTAGATGATCCCTATTGTTTTTGGGAGGTCAAACGTCATTTGGAGTCTCAGTCTCAATAGGTCAAAAGGTCAAAACCTTGTAAATATGATTTCTCAAGCAGGGTAACTTTGAGGGATCTTATACTTGGCATGTGGATTGCCCATATTGAGTAGATGCCCTGTTATCATTTTTGGTAGAGTTCAAAGGTTAGTTGGGGTTACAAAAGGTCAAAACCTTGAAAATTGCTCATAAACACAGAATCTCAAGAGGAGTTACTGTGAGGGATCTCATACATAACATGCAGATGCCCTATATTGATTAGAAAATTCCTGTTGTTTTGATGGGGGTCAAAGGTCGTTTAGGGTCATGTGAGGTCAACAGGTCTAAGCCTTGTAAACATGATATCTCTAGAAGGGTAACTGTGAGGGATCTCATACTTGGCATGATGATTGCCCATATTAAGTAGATGATCCCTTATTGTTTGTGGTAGAGATCAAAGGTCATTTGGGGTCATGAGAGGTCAAAAGGTCAAAACCTTGTAAACACGATATCTCAAGAAGGGTAATTTTGAGGGATCTCATACTTAGCATGTATACAGCCAATGTTAAGTAGATGATCCCTATAATTTTTGGTGGTGGTTTAATGTCATTTGTGATCATGAGAGGTCAAAGGGTCAAAACCTTGTAAACAGGAAATTTGAAGAGGGGTAACTGCAAGAAATCTCATACTTAGCATGTAAATGGCTTATACTGAGTACATGATACTTATTATTTGTGATGGAAGTCAAAGTTCATGTGGGGTCAAAAAAGATCAAACAGTAAAAATTTTGAAAATTGCTCATCAAACACAGTATCTCAAGGTTGGTAAGCATTGAGGATTTTCATACTTGAGGTTTGAGTACTTCATATCAAGTAGATGTAGATGATCCCTGTCGTTTGTGGTGGAGGTCTAGGGTCATTTGGGGTCATGAGAGTTCAAAAGGCCAGAACCCTGTAAAGGTGATATCTCAAGAAGGGTAAGTGTGAGGGATCTTACAGTTAAAATGTGGATGATCCATGTTTTGTAGATGGTTTCTATTATTTTGGGTGGATGGCAAAGGTCATTTGGGGTAGTCAGAGGTCAGGCTGTAAACTTTGTAAGATGATATGTCAAGAAGGGAGACTGTTATATATCTCATACTTGGTATGTCAGTGCTCCATAGTAAGGTGAAGGAGCCTATTATATTTGATGAAGGTCAAAGGTCATCTGTGGCTACCCTAGGTTACCTTGCAAACTGCTTGTAACCACGATAGCTCAAGGTGAGTTATTTTGAAGGCCTCATAATTGATGAAAACCTAAACATGGTTTGTCAAGTATGAAACATGTAATCAGGAAACTGATGTGTGATTATGTTAACATAATAAAATTATATCCACATAGCAAGGAATCACTAAGCCTTCTGGCATTCTGGTTAAGCAAAACTAGATTTTACAAACCTTCTTGCAAGAGTACATGTCAGGCAACATAGAGGAAAAGCACAGAAGAATTCAAAACAGCACTGTAAAAAATCCCCACAAAAATAAGAAACCAATTTAGAATAATACCAAAAATCACAGAAAATAATCTTTAAAAATATATTCCAATCCAAAGCCCTTACTTTCTTTGTAAAAAATTGTACTTAAATATCAGAGCATAGGTACCCAGACTAACCAGGATGGCCAGAATTAAATGTCCACAATAGCAAAATTATAATATTTAAAAACAATAAGAAAATAATCTTTTAAAGTATTTTCACACTTGTTCATATTATCTGTCCATATTTCATGATAAATAATCAAAATTAAAGTTTTTGGAAGTTTTTACTGTTTTTCACTGGTTAAACATGAAGTGATTCACTGTGTCAGTGTACTCCCTTACTTTAATTTCAATATTGATACATTAGAGGCCGTGTTGCCTTTTCCACCATTTTGGTTGACCTGAAGTCAACAGAAATGTTCTGAAATACAAGTCTTAATTATTTATCACAAAATATGGCTGGTTATTATGAGCATCAGTATGAAAAATATTTTTAATGATTATTTTTCTCATTATTTTTAAATATTATACTTATTATATTGGCTGCCATTTTGCTTTTGGTGGCTATTTTGAATGAGTGAAACTCAAAATATGTACTGTTACCTCTTGATTTGTGTTCAGGAAACCATAAGGTTTCCAAAAACTACTGGATCAGAGAGTTGTGGGGGGAAGGGGAGTGCTCATGAAGTGCCTCTGCCCCATGGCCTATACCCAACTAAGCCCTGTCCCCTACTTTTACCCTGCCTAATTTCAAGTTCTCTCCAAAGTGGTCCATGCTTATGTTATGACTCTCTGTAAAAGCCAGAAAGGCAAACAGTGGCCTAACAATCTTTATACATTTACTTTGGGACATGAGGAGTATTTTTTTCTTTTCTTTTTTTGTGTGTGTGTCTTGTTTTGTGTATATTTTTGTTGTATTCACTAGAAAGTAATTTTTTGGATATATTTTGCCCTAATTGTGCAAGAGTTGTGATGCATCACAATCCTATTGATAGCCTTTGCCAGCTAGATGAAGCAATTACTTCATTTAAGAAACCATGTTTTTTCTTCAAGTATTACTTTTTTAACTTTTGTCATGCTTTCAACACTACACCTCATTCAATGTCTTTTTCATCAAAATCACTGTATATGTATATGAGTACTTTCATTCATTTTTCCTTTCTTATCCTGCAGTATTTTTGATGGCGAGAATTAATACAATTTGAAAAGATAGCCTTGAAAATTTTTCTCATTTTTACTAAGTTTTCAAATTCCACTAGTCTCATTTGTTTCAGATATGGTAGTCTGTAAAAAAGCAACAGCATTAGATGTTATCATCAGGATAATGCATTCATCAGGCTAGTTGATATCATTGGGTTCAATGCAATCATCAGGCTAGTAAATGATATCATTAGCTTCAAAACAATCATCAGGCCTAAATCTTATCACTAGGTTCAGTGCCATCATCAGGCCTTAATGATATCATTAGTTTCAAAGCAATCATCAGGCCTAAATCTTATCATTAAGTTCAGTGCAATCATCAGGCCTAAATGATATCGTTAGCTTCAATGCAATCATCAGGCCTAAATGATATCATTAGTTTCAAAGCAATCATCAGGCCTAAATGATATCATTCATTTCAAAGCAATCATCAGGCCTAAATGATATCATTAGTTTCAAAGCAATCATCAGGCCTAAATGATATCATTCATTTCAAAGCAATCATCAGGCCTAAATGATATCATTAGCTTCAATGCAATCATCAGGCCTAAATGATATCATTAGCTTCAATGCATCATCAGGCCTACATGATATCATTAGTTTCAAAGCAATCATCAGGCCTAAATGATATCATTCATTTCAAAGCAATCATCAGGCCTAAATGATATCATTAGCTTCAATGCATCATCAGGCCTACATGATATCATTAGTTTCAAAGCAATCATCAGGCCTAAATGATATCATTCGTTTCAAAGCAATCATCAGGCCTAAATGATACATTAGTTTCAAAGCAATCATCAGGCCTAAATGATACCATTAGCTTCAATGGAATCATCAGGCCTAAATGATATCATTAGGTTCAAGGCATCATCAGGCCTACATGATATCATTAGCTTCAGTGCAATTATCAGGTCCAAATCTTATCAAATTATTTCCTTACACAGAAAGCCCTTTTCATAGTTACCAGTACAGTAAAGTAAAATTGTCAGACTTTCCTTCCATGATTCATTTTTTTTCTTCAGGGGACATGACAAGTTGAACCGAAGCAAACTTATGTGTTAGTCAGGTCCAGGTATGATTGTGACATTTAAGAAAAATTTACCCACCCAGTGAAAGTTTTGAAAAGGCCTGGGGGAAAGGAGGTCCATAGGATCCATTTATAATTGTTTAATACTGAATTAGTTGGTATTTTTCAGGTAGACTAGTTGTAAAAGAATCTTAAGGTGTATGTGCAATTGGAAACTTTTGGAATTTACTAGCCTACAATTCAGTGTAAAGTATATATTAAGTATACATCAATGTTATGATGTGGGTATATAAAAATCTTACATTTTAATAGTGTTTTCGATTACTCACCCGAGTCAGCTCGGGTCTGGCACAACACTGTTTGATTCGCCTGTGATGTCAGCATTCGCCCTTACTCACGCTAGGCCCAAGTGAGCGGCCCCTTGAGCCGGTTACTTGGGGAAGTATCCCATCATCCTTTGCAAAAACATGGCAGCTAAACAAATAGTGCACTGTGGTGAACAATTTGTGAGCTTTCAAATATAGTTGGGCAAGATAAGAGTGTGAAAGTGGTTGGTACAGGAATGGGTAAAGTCATATAGTGTTACACCTCGAGAGTTTTACAAAAGAGCATTGGCTCTTGTGGTCCAACTCCTCCGATACTTGTCGTAAAGAGTTCGATTGTTTCACCCATCTACGCATGTCCATCATGACCCAAAGCAGAAGCTCGAGGAATCCAGGGGAAGCAAATCGAACATGCCATTAGATGTCATGTGGAAGTTTGCACCTTTATTATGGGTACACAGACAATAGCCGCGATAGTTGTTTACCACTTAGTGGACCCAACTTGTTTAGACAGGGTCAACAAGTTGAGAAAGTTGATGGCTTTATAAAAATAGAAAAAAAATCCAAAAAAAAAAATGACAGTAAACAATCAGACAATGTAATCTATTGTCTGATTTTTTTATTCCAGTTCTTAAGTGTTTTGACAGCAGTATATTGGTGTCAAATATGGCTTTTCTTTGTTTTTACTTTTTTGATTCCTTGCCGAAGGCAGGCAAGGAATCTATGGGATGGTGATGTTGTGTGTGTGTATGTGATACTTAGCTTGTAAACATGATATCTCAAGATGGCAATGACTGACACTTTTCATATTTGGCGTATAGGTTGGTCATGTTGAGAGGAAGGACCCTATTGTTTTTGGTGAAGGTAAAAGGTCATTTGAGGTCACCAGATTTCAAAGAGCAAAAACCTTGTAAACACAATATCTCAAGATAGGAATGAACGACACTTTTCATATGTGATATATAGATTTGTCATGTTGAGAGGAAGAACCCTATTGTTTTTGGTAGAGGTCAAAGGTCATCTGAGGTCACTGGAGGTTAAACTGTGAAAGCCTTGTAAATGGCTTGTAAACACGATATCTCAAGATAGCAATGACAGACAGTTTTTATATTTGGTATACAAATTTGTCATGTTGAGAGGAAGAACCCTGTTGTTTTTGGTGAAGGTCAAAGGTCATTTGAGGTCACTGGAGGGAAAAAAACAGAAAAGCTCATAATCACGATTCCTCAAGTTAGGAATGACCTAATAAATCAGTGCTGTGGCCTAGTGGATAAAGGCGGTGGCATTTGAAGGGATGAAGCTTAGAAACTGGGAGATTCGGGGTTCAATCCCCAGCCCGGTCAAAGTAAGGTGGGTTTTTCATCCAAGAGAAATCTACGGTTTTCCCATCTGAACTGGCCTTTCAAAAGAAACCAAATTTGATCTAAATTGTTGAGTTGGTTAGCCACCCGACGTGAAGTTGTAATTCATAAGCCATAGGCTTCTCCCACTTCAGTGGTCGCTTAGCGTCGTAAAACAACTGCCCTTAAAGGCATGAATTACTATGACCTACACTTTTCATATTTGGATTATAGATTTGTCATGTTGAGAGGAAGAACACTATTGTTTCTGGTGGAAGTCAAAGGTCATTTGAGGTCACCAGAGGTCAAAGACTGAAAACTTTGTAAATACACATCTCAAGATAGGAATGACTGACACTTCATATTTGGTACATAGATTTGCCATGTTGAGAGGAATAACCCTATTGCTTTTGGTAGAGGTCAAAGGTCATCTGAGGTCTCCGGAGGTAAAACTGCGAAAACCTTATAAATGGCTTGTAAACACAGTATCTCAAATTAGCCATGACTGACACTGTTTATATGTGTTATATAGATTTGTCATGCTGAGAGGAAGAACCCTATTGCTTTTGGTGAAGGTCAAAGGTCATTTGAGGTCACCGGAGGTAAAAAACCGAAAAGCTCGTAATCATGAAATCTTAAGGTAGGAATGACTGACAATTTTCCTATTTGGTATATAGATTTGTCATGTTGAGAGAAAGACCGCTATTATTTTTGGTGGAGTTCAAAGGTCAGAATTTCCCAAGAATTTTCAAGATCCAAGATCCATTGGAGTTCGAATCCCTTTCATGACACTTATGTTTTTCTTTTTTGTTATATTTTGTGGGTTTCAAAGGTCCTTTGAGGTCAGCAGAGGTCAAATTGTTAAAACATCATAAAATGATATAGTCAAGAAAGATAAATTTGAGGGATAAACCTCAGTGCAACAGAACATTTCCATTCGGCAAGGAATCACTAAGCCGTTGGGCTTTCTGGTTTAAATTTTTAAGATCATCTTAGGAGGATTGTTGCCACAGGCGGCCACACCAGGGTTTCCCCTGAAAATAATTTAAAATGTAAGTGCAGTGAGATAACATATGTTACATCTCAACTGGGAAGGCAAAATATGGGTAGAGCTAGTGTATGTTTAGGGTATTGGCTTACCTTGTGACCAAACGAGCCTGAAAGAAGTATTTAACGCTGCCAAATGGAACTGAATGCATACTAGACTAGAGAATCACAATTTGATCTTTTTTCCCTGTATAATTACCTAACTTAGACTATCGGTCGGTCAATTTGATGGTGCATGGGATAGGGTGAGTGTAGGTAGGAGAGGATGGTCTTATGGCAGGGGTTGCACGGGGCTTTGTCAGAATTAATCCGTTCACTTTTTCCTACAATTCATTTTCTGTCGTCCCGATTTTACTGTGATTTTTCTCGGGCCGGGTTATCTCCCTCCCCCCATCTCCCTCCCTCCCCCCTCCCCCCCCCCCGAAGGGAAGAGATTAACAAAGGAAACTAATTTTGAACAGTTACGCTATCATTTGTCCTCCGTTTTGGGGGTGGGGTGGGGGACAATAATAGGCAGGACCTTCGACAAGGGGAAATATGTCCTCTACCCCCTAGGGCTATGCCTCAGGATACATTTGCCCCAAGCATCTTAAAATAACCAATGGTACCTATTAAATTTTATCTGTTTCTCTCCAAGCACCTACCTCAATGCTACTTTATTATTACTACTGGAAATTATTAGAGTACATTATACAATGTTTAATGGTGGAAATACAGTGCTTCCATAGTTAGGTTCTCTTCCCAATTGCATGTGCAAACATGTAGTGGGAGGGGTAGTGTTACCAGTGGGAGGGGTATAACAAAGCTATCAGGACTTCTTATTCAGTTAAGGCTGGGTGACTACATCTACCATGTAAAGGTGACACCACGTACAGACAGATATCTCTTATCGTTATTAAACTACAGATATTAATACTAGCCAACAAAGTCAGGTAAGCGCCATACTTCGCATGAGATATTTATTGGGCAGCAATCGCAGATCCCCCCTCCCCCCCCCCCCTCACCTCGATACGAAAGTCAGTTTACGTCATGTGGTTGTGTTGTGTCAAAAAAGATGAGGCGATAGGCATAAGCATCAAAAACACTTTCACCAGTACTTTATGCTGAATAGTACAATTTAGATCGGTGTGATAAAATAATTTATGACAAATTTAAGACTTTATACCGTGTGAATTATTGTAAAGACAAGACCCCGGATTTCGGAATTATTCACTAACGACTTTGTGACCTAAACAAGAAACTTCCCTTGGAATAAATCGATGAGCAAACCATAATATTCTTATTTATATGTTTTTCAAAGTGTGAAGCACATCTTATTAGGTAAACATGCAGTCGTACGACTGGAATAAATCACGGCTTTTATAATCTGAGATAATCATCAAGATTTAACCTTGCGAATGACTTTGAATGATGTATCCTAAAGAATTGACCAATTGAGAAGAAACGGAAACAATAAACTCACAACAATAGTCGCCAGTGACCTACATTTTACTTTTTAAGTCGATTTATGAAATTGAAGGTAAACAACGGATCATAATACTGATAGTTTCCCCTTGACTTGCACTAGTGTGGGAACTTCACCATGATCTGTTTTACAGACGAATTGACAACTGAGTCTATCTTTAAGCAGTGGGTGTGATTGTGGGTTGGAAACAAATCGTGCTTCTATGTATTATTGAAGGTCTCTTTTGTTTATTATGGCCTACCTGCCATACAGTGTTGGGACTGATCTTGAATTTTTGAGGTAAAAGTGAACTCTGTGGTATAAATAATAGAATATCGGTATAAGCTTAGGGTGGACAGGGGGTGAACTTCAAATGCCAGTGAATGAAAGAAAAATCGGAGTCTCATCCATGTCTGAACAATCGGATTGACATATGATCGAGTTAAACTGTCCAATGGCAGGATAGATGACAGTGGGATGTGTCCCGCGCATCTTGGCAATAATTTTCGAAATGGCAATTGTGTATAAGATGTTTTTCCCCAGTAACATGTATCTCTCAGAAAAATGAGGGTACGTGCAACCAAAATATCTATCTCGGACTCTTCCCATGTATGTTTGTTCAATGAAATCTTTCAAACTAAAACTGAGGGGTGGTATTATGGATTATCTCCCCTTCAAAACAAAAATTAGTGGACTTAGCCGGCTAAGATGTGTGCCTATATGCTTAAATCTGTACTTGGCGTGCGTCGATTTACTACATATAAAGGTTGCTAGTGTGAAAAGTGTTGTGGGATGTTGCTGCCGAAGAGACTGAAGGAGGATATTTCATATTGAACATCTTGGATTTATCTGTGCGTAATCTTGAACGAATGATGATCAGGGAGCGCGATCCGCTCCCTTGACGGTGTGGGGGTCCTGGGGCCCGCCGAAGGGCCCCTGGTGGGGCTCAGGGGCAACGCCTCGGTGGGGATCCAGGGGGAAACGACTGGAAGCATTGAGGTATTTAAAGAATTGAAAATATTAGAATGAAGCATTTGGCTATCTTTACACTCATCGGATGTGCACTAAACAGGTCACAAAAACCGCATTTGGAACAAATTAATAATAGCCTTGCTCAGAATAACTGGTCATTTTTATGATGAAGAGGATTTGGTTTGTGGGTGGTTACAATGATAATGGAAGAATTTGGTAGAAGCTCTGAAGCATTCAAGATGTTCTACAGGAAGTAACCACGAGACAACATTTGGAAAGCATGCGCGCGAAGCACGCCGAAGAAAAAATGTAAGACATTTTATTGTAGCCTGATTTTTTCTGTATATATTTTAAATGCAATATCATCCATTACATCCTGCCTTCTCCAGCCACCTATCGGCTTTCTTTTGTGTTTCATTATGTCGATGTTCTAGGACAAGGGACCCCTTAAGTTTTTAATGCTGTGGAAAATAAGTATAATATTGTAAGGACGATCAAAGTTTGAAGGTTAAAGGTATATAATACTCGGTTTCCAAAATCAGTGAAATGTTATGGGTAGTTCTTACAGAGACATGGCCATGAGAGTCGGCAGTAAAAATGCCAAGGAAGCAATTTTCATTGGTGGCTGGATCTTCGTTAGGTGTGGGCTGGCGAAGTCTTTAACCGCGAGTGCCGAAAGGCGCGAAGCCGGAGGCTGGGGGCCTGAAAATTTTCCGTAAATTTGATGGCTTTTGCGGCCATTCTGGACCATTTCTAGAGGAAATATTGCGTCCCAGGTATAATTTGAAATGCTAGTGACATATTTTTTCATATGGTGGTTGCAAAGTTCAGATAGTAACTGTCGGTCAATTTGATGATGAGGATGGTGGTAGTTGGTGGAGAAAGTGAGCAGTGGGAGAGGTTGCAGTTAAAAATAGTAATTTTCTGAAGTTATCTTACAAGTAATACAGGATGTAATAACGAGGTAATTCCACAAAAGTTTTCGTACGGATAGCAGTCCTAATATGACACCTATTTATACGAGGCCACGCGAAGCATTGCACGCCGAAAAATTTTTGAGAATCGCTATTCCCAACACACGGGTAGGTTTCTGAACTGTGTATGCAAGGATCATTGTGCGTGTAATGACGTACATTTAGTACTATCACTGAATATATTTCAAGGCCTCAAGTCACAGAAGTGTGGCAAGAGACGACGCCTACGGTTTAGAAGAAATCTCAGATACCAAACAAAAATTTTCAACAACAGTTACCCCTTGCCTCCCACCTTTGAGTTCTCCCACTGTATTAGTTATATTGCATTGCGAGTTCGCGCGAAGCGCGCCGAGAAAAATTTTTCTGGCATTTTTATCGGCTATCTGAAATTAACGTTTTCGTTTTTGTTTTACAAAACTTCCCTCATAATTTCTTAGGTCTTGCTTCCTTTCGTCTTTTTTTTATTTTTATAATTTTTTAAGGTCTGGAAAAAAGTGGGCGAGTGCCCCTTCTTGCCCCCGTGATCCCGCTTATGGCTATGAAAATCATAACTTCATGATTGTCCATGCAGTCATTGTTTTGCTCTATTTTTGCGATGGGCATTTATACGAGCTTGTCAGCTTGGCATAAAACTATGAAGACTTACACTAGGGGCCTTTGCCAAGTCTACTAAGGAACTTCAGAATTTGCTCAAGTCACCTTTCAGATCGAAGCACCACGTAGGCATTTTTACTCTTGGAAATTCCCTTTATTTCCGCGTGGATTTCCTCCACGGGGGGGGGGGGGCAAGCTCCCCACGGGTGAGGGGAAGCAACTGGAAGCGAGTTGTCCAAAGGTTAGGAAAAGCAAAATTTTGTCGAGAAAAAGCTCGCCGACGGAAAGTTAAGTTGTGTTTCTGTTAAAGGAAATTTGAACAATTGCGGTTTTCATTAAAGAATTTTTGAAAAGTTAGGTGTTTTGTGTAGGAGAATTGATAAATTTGGAAATTTTAATGAAGACTACCCTATTTTAGGGCAAAATCTAGTAACTCTTCGGGACGACTGGACGTCTTCGTAGACCAAATATTTATCGTACCCGTTAAGCCTGGACGAAACTGGGAGCAAAGTTTCCCCTGCATGCCCCCTATTTGTTACCCTCTATGGCATTATCCTACCCATTGAGCTCAACTTCTGCTCTTTGTGCGCTATGTACATCGAGAAACCGCGAAAGAATCCATTTCGCTCCATTTGGGCAAGATGCCAAAAGGACTGCCCAGCACGGACGCTACAATCATGGAAGTCAGAGTGGTACTTCCATGCTACAATGAAAAGACTTATCCTTACAGGAATTGTTCAAGATCTGGAATCAAACAATAACCTATTTTTATCTTACTTACAAACAATATCATTTTTCGTACTGATTATGAAATCTCCCTTTGACTAAGTCGCTGACTCGTGAATGACCTTACCTGTACTTAGAGGACCTTCCCTGTTGTGTCAATAAGACGCTCATTTCTAACACGCTTTTTGCACTAATTGTAACATTGCTTTACATTAAACCCCTGTACGCCCACCTATTACAGGTAACTTGCTAGCTGAAATTGCTAAGCGATCTGTACTTCCTCCAGAATAATAAAACATGATATTATCATATGACCCTCACTATGTATGCTTGCCTGCGTAACATCTTCTTTGTCCCGTTAAATCCTTGGTTTTGTCAATCCGTGACAAAAGAGAGTATCTTCCGTGAGATACCCGACAGATTACCGTAAACACTGTCTCTTAAACTCCTTGTTTTACTTCCGGTTACGTCATTGTTCGTCGGTTCTCCTTCCTGTCCCGCGCCTCTTACTTTTCGCCCCTGTTTATTTGTTTTTTTTTTCTCTCTCTCTGTTTTCTTCCGTTGTCTCTCTCCAGATTGTATCTGACCTTCCTATTCATCAGGCTTAGTTCCTTGCTCGCTTCCTGTTTGTTGTCGGGTTTGGATTCAAGTCCACTTGTATGATAGTATGTTTTCTTTTTACTCCTGTTTTCTTTTAATCCAGTATTCTTTGTATTTTGTGTTCTTTTTAAGTTTGAAAGATCCTTTATTAAAAATTTTAGCCCACGCCTGAATTACAGCTGAGGGCCCACACAACTATTAGTGAGTCCAATCCACACTGCTTTGAGGAGCCCAAGGACCCCCACTCCCATCCCATGCACCCCGTCGAGGAGAAACTAAGAATTCGGCGGGGCGATAAATTTTTATACATTTCCACTATTTATGTACCATTTCAGTATGGAGAAATGTTACAGCATCTTGTCGATAGTTTGTAGGGATGTTTTTAAAAACGTCGGGAGCCGCGAAGGGCACGGTAAAGAGTAAACGCAACTTACATAGGTTTATAGTCGGGATGTACATCTTCAGTCGTGTCCTCAGTCGCAGAGTTATTCTCTTGTACCTGTGTATTTGCCGAACGGTAGCCTGCATCGACTCGGGCAACCCCCATATTCATATAAGACACGGACGAATGTACGCGATACAATGTTTATTATCAAAGGGAACAGGGGCGCAAATCTCTGTTTGAGAGTGCATGGGGGCGAAAACGAATATGGTGTACGCGTGGATCTGCAAATGTGCACGCGTAGCGTGCACCGCGAGCGCGAAGCGCGAAGCGCGAAGCCCTCGTGGGTGGGATCCAGGGGGCGAAGCCCCCGGAAGCTCCTGGGTTTTAGTATTTCAGAAGCTGCAGAAAGATTATTTCGAACGGAAGTTTTTTTAGTGTAAAGGCTCCTGGGTTTTAGAACATTTACACTTGTCAAAAGGGTTAGTTAGGGCACAAAGTTAATACTTCTGATGTGCTTCACGAACCGGGGCACAAAATGCAGAGATAGATCGCTCTGGCCTAGATTAGGAAACGAAGTGAAGGTATTACTAAGACATGTCTTAAGTGTTTTCGACTGAAAATTGATTCGTCTGCGCCGGGTTTCAGCTTCAGATGGTATTCCATACAGCCTTGGTCAACAGACATTCAAATACTATGTCAGTATGCCTATAATTGTATTGTTGTCATGTGTTGTTGTCAAAGGGATGTCAAAAGTGACCAAGCGGCGAAAAAATGAGTATTGCTATTCACATTTTTGGGGTGCCAAATTAGGGTTTGGCCCCCACTTTTTCACTTGAGGGGCAAAGGTCCCCCTTGCCCCCTGGGATTTGCGCCCCTGAATGGGAAGCGCCAGATGGGGGTAGGAGCCATGGTCTCTTCGTCGGGGAATTCTTACAGTTTCGATGGGAGCCTTAGTAGGTACTAAGTACTCAGTACTCAGATTTGAAACCCTGTACTCGGACCCTGGTACTTGGTACTCGGGGCAGTAAGTACTCGGAAGTACTTTTTACTTGAATAAAAGAACTTGACTACAGCACTGCTGTGCACCTCAGTAGCGGGAATTGTAAATTTAAGAAACGAGTTTCAGTTTGTTACGGCGTAATTCAAATACGATCAATTGAGTTGCCCTCGACTTAGGTAATGTAACGTATACAATGGTTAACAAAGGAAGTGGTTTTATCGAATTGCCCTCATAATTTAGTGAGTGAGAATGTTTCATATAGAACCAAGTTCATGTTGCTTTAAACTAATTATTTTAGGGCGCCTCGGAAAACGTGGCCATCAAAGTATCAAACACCTATGGAATAAATTTCTTTAATTTCTATGCAAACACAATGGTCCGAACGATTATTAGCTCGACGTTTTCACGCGGAGGTAGATAGTGGCGTGTTGTCTGTCTGAGAAGTGTAGCAAAATGTATACAAACAGCAGACGAGTTTAAAACCCGAAAGTGCCTGCACGACATTCTGATGTTCGTACGACCAGTCTACCAGGCCGATAGCCAAGCGGGGGCACGGGGGATGTGCCCCCACCCCCCCCCCGTGCGGACCACTGTTCCCCTCCCCCATGTGAACAGTGGTCCGGCATGCCGTCCAGCGACTGTTGAGCAAATTTAAATGATCCCAAAAGTCTTTTAAAGATGAGTTTATTTTGTTTTCTGTAATAATGCTTTCTACAACTTCAAACAATATCCGCGCGCTACGCGTGCTTTCATCTCCAGTACTATCCAGAGGTAACGCCCGCCGTTTCAAACAAAGTGGATTTATTCAACGGTATAGGTTCCACAAATATTGTCCTTCCGTATAGGCTTGATTCTAGAGAAACACGAGAATGAAGCGATGCGAAGTTCTATCCTCTTTTTCCTTTATTTTGGAAGGTCTTTTTGCAGCCTCGCCATCATGGCAAACATGTTTTCTATGGAAAATATTTTTCAGTTTCGTCGGGGAGCCTTAAAGGGTAAGATAAAGAATGTAATCCCGACGACGACCATGCAGTCGCCCCCCCCCCCCCCAAAAAAAAAAAAATCTTGATTTTGCTCTTAAGTAGGGCAGATTCTTCTGAATCAATAAAAACCCGCAAACTTTTCCAACGTTTCTTATTAATAAAAACAAAAATTTTAATCCTTTTAAATATAACCCCAAATTTCGAGTTTGGCATCCTTTCGGCAACCCATTGCATCTGTCGGGGCTTACGTCAGGGCCGCTTGGCCCCCTGTCAGCAAATCCTAGCACCACCCCTGGCTGAGCCTGCATGCAGGTTCTTCCTCTGAAGAACCTCAAACTTTCGGTGAATTTTTCTAGCACAAACTAGGTGTACACCCAAAGTTAGGGCATCAATGGGTTTTCATGTAGTAATCCAATACTTTGAGCAACATTCGTAACATGCCAATGATGAATGGTTTGAATTTACTCTAACCACATATTAATTCAAAAAATACTTTTCCGCACATGATGATTGTACATTTCATCCTGTTGCAAGCTGTTCATGCAAAATTTCGTTCAAAGTAAAATACGATAACTGTGAACTGAATTGTGCATTGTGAGGAGTTTGGTGTACTCTCAGTAACATTCGGAGGTTAGCTCAAAACTCCATGCTAGTGTTCCCATCGTATTAGTGGCTTAGATATTTCGGGGATTCTCCCTCAGTCTGGATCCCACCAAAATTATTCTGAATTACACTAAGGCCTTATGGTAAGTAGCCCGGCATGGCAGTATGGTCCCCTCTCCTTCCGATAAGCACTCGACTCTTCTTCTACGCTTGCGACGCTGAAGAACACCATCATGATCATAACCTTGTTCCGTTCACGACTTTCCACAAATTGCACGTCTCTGTATTGCAAGAGGAGGGGAAAATGCCGCCAGAGAAGGGAACGTTTCCCGAGCTTCGCGCGCACGATCACACGTAGGTCCGATTTCTTTAAGCTATCCGTGTAGGGCTTGAGATATTATCCAATGTGGTTTCCGCAACTGCATCATCTGGTGGCACCACTAGCTACAAACATAGCTCGGTGCCCACCTTTGCGGTACCGGTGCCCCCCCCCCCTGCCCCGTGTCAGAATTCCTGGCTACGGGCCTGCAGTACGTCTTCCAGTGGCAATACAGTTGCAAGTACACGGTCATGACCCTTATACTGGATTTACTTTATGCAGTCCGAGTAGCCTAATCCTCCGTTCCGTAACTCAGTAGTCTGAATCCATGGGACGAACTATGTGCCCACAGGCTCATCGCCACGAAAAAGTTGTTAACTACCCCAAGTGGGAATCAGCCCCTCCCCTACTGCAATAGCCACAAAGAGCCGCTAGGCAGGGTATTATCTAGCAGAGGGATTTTGATGTACATTTACGTTCCTTTCCGTCTGCATACCTTGTCCTGTCCCCTCCCTTACGCTACTGCCAGTCTGTAAAAGTGTAGGGCCTAATACTGCGTCAGTGACCGTTGATGCTATAGTTAATCGAAGCCACAGCTTCGATTGTAGGGATTGCTCTAATTTGTTCCGTCCAAATCGTTGTCCTCTATCTCCGAGGGTTACCCTGACTAAGGTCAATGCCGAAGTGTTTCCACTTGCTACTTGCTATCGCTGAGGGTTACCCTGACTAAATTCTTCCACAGCTTCGATTGTATAGGATTCCTCTAATTTGTTCAGTCCAAATTGTTGTCCTCAACTCTGAGGGTTACCCTGACTAGGTTAATGCCGCAAAAGTGTAACTTACTTGAAATACGTGTTTCTTCAAGAGGCTTCGATGTGCACTTTCCTGCATGTACAAAAATATCTAGTTGTATCAGGCTTTCCTGTCCTAACCCTCGCCAAGTTGGGAAAGGATGTTCTGATTTCAAATGGTGTACATACTATGGCACAAATTCCACCACCGTGACTGCTGAACGCATTACAGTTTTCTGAAGGTTGGAACTGTTACATTGCAAAGTAAGTCATCACCCAGCCAACATTCCCAGGTGGGCTTCATCTGGGCTACATGCTGGGTCCCAGCTGAGGCCAACCTGCCGTTTGTAAGGTGTTCCCATTTGGGCCCCAACTGGGCTAGCCCATCTGGGCTGGAGTCGGGCCCCATCTGGGCCCCTGCTGGGCTACATGCTGGGGTGAATCCGTGTTTGTCAGGTGTTCCCGGTTGGGCCCCAACTGGGCTAGCCCATCTGGGCTGGAGTCGGGCCCCATCTTTGCTACATGCTGGGCCTATGCTAGGGCAAATCCGTGTTTGTCAGGTGTTCCCAGGTGGGCAACAACTGGGCTACCCCAGCTGAGGATGGTCCCACTTGGGGGTCCAACTGGGTTAGCAATGAAAAATCTGAGGTAACTTTCCTTCTACAAGCCTTAAAAGCCACCGGCATAACAAATGCCAGCCACTTTCAAAGGTAGTAGGATTTACTGGAAAGTTCATATTTAAGTAAATAAATTGGTTTGGCTATTATATATATTCAGTGACACTTGTTTGTTATTATTAACGATTAAGAATGCAATTTCCTTCATGATATTTCAATTTCTCCTTCTTAATGTTGTATTGTACAATTGAGAAACATGGTTTTCTGCAAGAATTCACCATTGCCAGCTTCACTTTATTTCAATAAACACAAATTTCCTTTGAAAAATTTGGAATGCTCCATTAAGATGAAAGGTATATAAACCTGGTGTTCCAATATAATTTCACATCATTTTAAACATATACTTTTCTCAAATTGTCTTTGCCAAAAATTACCACGTGTTTAGTTAAAAAAAAAAAGATTTACGATACAAAACCTAGGACATACATTTTCTGAAGCAAAAAGAGTTAATCACCTCAATGAAATTATATTTTGAACATTTTCCTAATTGGGCCCATCTGGGCCCCAGCTGGGCCAAACATATTGGGCTAGCCCAGCTTTAGCCAGGCTAGAGCCCATTAAAACAAAATAAACTTCGAAGATGAACTTCAATTTAAATACGCATGCCTACCTTTAACCTAAAAGCGCCAATACTACAAAAAGTTAACAATACTAAAAGGGTGAAATATTATTCATACGTGAATGTGTTTCCCCAGCTGGGCCCCAACCCGTTCCTGTTTGGGCGCCTCTGGTTTGGGAAACCCATCAATATCCCAGCTCTAGCCCAATTACAAAACTTGGATTATTTTGTCTTGCTATTTTATCTTCAAGAAAACTTTCAACGTTAAAGACAGACAGTCATCACCCCAAAGTATAAGTTTAAGTGTGGGGGTATCAAAATTCTCAGTTGGTGACTGCTCTTTGATTGACATCAAAGTTTGAAAATTTGAAAGATGCAGAGTAGCTCACATTCCACACAAGGCAGAGATAGTGCTTTTATTACATTTTATAGCCTTGTATGCTCACCAGGACATGGCCTTTAGCAATAAAACAGGTTTATTCCTGCACAAGGAAGAGCTTCATACAGTTATGGGAGGAGCTAGAAGTAGTGTAGTTGGGAGAATTGGAACTGTCTGGGATCATGAAAATTCATTGTCTGAAACAGCAAAAAAAAAAAAAAAAAAAAATTCAATTGAGGGCATTTAATTCCAAACGTGCCCAGTTGGTGGGCTATTGCCGGGCTCCAAAATGTGGGGAAGCCCAGCAAAAACCCCACCTAAAACCCGGAAGAAACTGAAAACAATTTCGGACAAAAGATTACAGAAATAACGAAAAAATCTTTTTCCACATTCCCGTCGTGCCATTAGCAGGTCTGGCTCGTTCAAAACACCAATATCCCAATTACATCCGTTAGCCAACCTAAGCCCAGCTTTCCCATCTAAAACCCAGCTGGGGCCCAGCTGGGCATGTTGGCTATGCAGAGGCAAGGGAAAATGGCTTGCAGAATGCAAAACTCCTCTCTTTCAGTCTATGAACCAACCATACTTTCCGAAATTTGTCCTCTCAACAGATTATCACAGTTTACCGAATCATGTGCAGTTCCTGCCAGTGGCCGATCAAGGAGCTTTGCATGGAGCTTGGAACTGCTGCTTGAGAGGGATGCGAGACTTTATCAACCAGATTCAGTCGAACCATAGCTTGTTCTGAGCTAAGATAATTTGGCAACTCTAAGACACACATTTTTCCCTGTCTGTAATTGCCAGTCTACCTGCCTGTCATGGATGAGGCTCTAGTATATGGTAAAAAGGGGCACTCAGTAAGGTCTAGTTGTGCTTGGGGCGGCCTTCCCTACGACCTTGACCAGGGCCGTCGCGACCGGGGTGTGTGTGGGTGTCTCACCCCCCAAAGTTTGTCAGATCGACGATAGTCTGGAATACCAGTTGGAATTTCTGATAGGCCTATCTCAGTCTAGCACATTTTTCCGACTGAGCCTATGTCAACTTTGTATATATTATCCAATTAGATCAAGTGAGAATAATACCAAACGTTATTTTCCTCACGTAAAATCGAATCAAAACTGTCCTTTTTTCGCAAATTCTTCTCAAACTATCAAAAATTTCGTGCGCTCCGCGCCCTTCAAACCTTACCTCAGTGTTCTTATTATCAATATTTTCCGATAGCATCTCTCGGAGAAGCACAACAGCAGAAGTAGAAAGCTGCTTACAAATTACCAGGTAAAAGACTGGCTTTTTGAGTGGCATATTGGTTTGTTGGGCAAAATTGGTTTGCTGGGAAAATTTCGGCGAGCTTTGCGCGCATGCATCATGGTTTGCAATCAATTTCATGAACATTATTAAGGTAATTATACCAGACACAGTTCTACGGCCCCACAAAATTGCGCAAAATTTTATATAGACGAATATTGGTGAAGACATAGATATACTCAGAGAATATTCAAAACGTCTATTTATCAGGCCCGTAGCCAGTAAGTTCTGTAAGATTCTTTCTATAACTTCAAAAAATTTCGCGCGCCACGCACGCTTTCATCTATAGTTCTGTCTAGTGGTAACACCAGCCGTTTCAAACATACTGGATTTATTCAACGTTTCCACAATATTGTTCTTTCGTGTAGGCGTGATTCTAGAGAACACGAAAATGCATCGTTGCGAAGTTCTTTCCTCTTTTTCCTAACTTTTGGAAGATTCTTTCTTCAACCTCGCCATCGTGGCAAACATATTTTGTAAGAAAAAGATTGTTCAGTTTCGTAGGGGAGCCTTAATGTGTAAGATAAAGAATGTAATGGTATTGCCTTGATTCTTCAATAAAAACCCAAACTTTTTCAACTTTCCTCAGTGAAAACAAAAATGTGAAATCATTTTACAACTATGTAACCCCAAATTTTTCGGTGCGCTTCTCGCGCCTTATATTTCGAGTTTGGCAATCCATTGTATCCGTCGGGACTTAGAGTAGCTGCCCCCAGTCGGGACGCTTCGCCCCCATGTCGGCAAATCAAAGCATCGAGCCTGCATGTAGGTTTTTCATTTTGGCATTGACGTATACCCAAAATTTCGGTGCGCTTCACGCACAATCCTCACAATCCACGTTGTATCACTTATGAACATTATAAGCACAAACGCACAAGTGAACTTTTATAGCATAAACTGGGTGTACATTCTGAAACGCGCTTGTTAGTTCTACACCCCTTCTGCTAAACCTGTCTGAGAAGGAGGTCTAATGTCACCTTTCTGCACTTATACTCTCCCTCCCGCCCATTCCCCATTGCTGGAAGCTGTTCGTCTGGATTTTCGTTCAAAATTAGTAAAAATACGAAAGCTTGGCGTCATACTCTATATTATTATTATTTAGATGTCAGGTAATAAGCATTATGCCATTGTCCCCATTTTATGTAATTGATCTAAAGCTTCAAGGAAGCCCTATACAGGTATATGACAGCCTTAGATGCCCGAATAGAAGGCAGTAAAGTAGTCAAAAAGCAAAAGGGGGGATTCAGGAAGTTTGTTGACAACGTATTCTTCTCTTAGACAACATACTCTCTGCTTTTACCCAACCAAATCTTAGAATTCACTAAATTAGGGACATTTTTCAGCCATATATATGATCAGTTCCAAAAATATCCCAAAGGTAGCACCATTTTGCATCTAAGAAACCTTACCTTAACAAAAACTTCTCAAAGGGGAGGAGGACACCCCTTCCCTTAGAACCCTCCCCCAGGACGGCCCCTTTATGTAGTGACAAAGGAAGGATCCCCACTGCTGTATACAAACGCAGGGCGCATGAAGAAACGGAGGTGCAATTTACGGGCCGCCATTCATTTGGAAAAAGAATCCAGCCTGTCGGAATAATTAGAATTCACTTAATTATGGGCATTTACTAGCCATATATGATCAGCTCCAAAAATATCCCAAAGATAGCACCATTTTGCATCTAAGCAACTTTAAATTAAAAAAAAAATTCTCAAAGGGGAGGGTGACCCTCTCCCCTTAGACCCCTAACCCAGGACGACACCTTTATGTAGTGACAAAGGAAATATCCCCACTACTATATACAAGCCAGTGAGCCACAACTGGAAAAAGGCCGGGGCCGGCCCGACTTAAACCAATTGGTTAGACACTGAGCTGTAAAACCTCATCTAACTAACCCACTGCTGTATATAAACGCAGGGCGCATAAAAAATGGTGCAATTTACGCCCAACCATTCAGTTGGAAAAAACATCCATCCAGTCGGAATTTGGGACCTTCACATCCCCCAAACATATGACCCTAGCTACGGCCCTGACCTTGACCACCCCACAATCCCCAACGCTCCAAGCCCTTAATGGCTTCTGTGATTTGGGCCCGTCTCATACAAGCAGGTTCTGCATTCTTTGGCGTGACTTGCGTACTAAGTAGATAATTATATTTTACAGCTGCATAGCCCAAGCTTCTTTGTTTTGAACACATCTACATCGTGCTCTACGAGTGCTTTACCAGGTAAGTGTCATCAGGGCAATGTTCAGGTTCTTTCAAGCAACCTTGCTCATTTCCTATTTTGTCTTTGAACGTGAGTGGTCCTGGCCATGAAAATATATCGACGAAACTTTATCGACAGCAGTGACTTTGACCAGGGTCGCACTACAGAGATAATAACAACGAAAGATTTTACCGTAATAATAGCCTACTGACCACGTTCCGCGTTACCTTCTTTAATTGCATTAAATATTCGATATCTGCATGCCGCGTTGTATGACCAGGGTGGCATCTCCCTGGCATGGCTGGGGGGGGGGGGGGGGGGAAAAGAA
Organism: Holothuria leucospilota; assembly: GCA_029531755.1. Lineage (NCBI taxonomy): Eukaryota > Metazoa > Echinodermata > Holothuroidea > Aspidochirotida > Holothuriidae > Holothuria > Holothuria leucospilota. The sequence continues at coordinate 606,942 of CM055976.1, read as the reverse complement.
CGCGAGGGCTAAGCAGGTGGGTTTTGAATTTCCGAGGACCGTCACGCATAGAACAACTAACGCCAGGGTGTGAAACAGTTAAGAGCTGTAACATCAAATTAAGCCTTTAAAACACCCCCTATCATTTGACAAAAGCTCTGATTGCAGCCATGTCCTCACAGAAGGGAAGAGCAACACAAGGTTTATATCACATAACAGCTGGTGACACTGGCGCCCCCAGTTTGATGATTAGGGGAACCATAGGAGATAATATCGTAATCCAACCTCATGCAAACCCGGAAAGTCGGTGTAAAGTGGGTCATTTACGTATGGACAATACTTCAAGTTGCCTCCGAGGTGCACCCTTCCTTTGTCTCCTAGTGAGGAGATGTCGTCCTGGGGGAGGCTATATACATATATATATATATATATATATATATATATATATATATATATATATATATATATATATATATATATATATATATATATATATGTCGATAAAGGTTGTAAAAGTGCTAAAAGTTTGCCGAAAATTCCACGACGTTTCGAGTATAGACTCTTCATCAGGTGGCATTGAAGAAAGGCACGGCAAACCGGTCGTACAGAACGAACACGGTGTAAAAATGCGAATGGAGGCTGAGTAAAACTGGTAAAAAGAATGAAAAGAGGAACAAGTTAAAAAAAGGTCCATTCTAATGTTAAGACCGTGTGGGGAGAGGGTCCCGAGCTTCATGATAAGCCGGTTTTCGGCGGTCTGACGATCACGGTCAGAACCTCTGCACATTAAGGCTGCGGTAACGGCCAAGTTTTTAATTGAGCACGGTGATGGGGGGTTGAAATGTGTGGCTACTGGATAACCTTGAAGGTTTTGTTTGGTGGACCTGAGGTGTTCAGTGACTCGGTCGCCAGGCGACGTTTGGTCTCTCCCACATACAGGCAATTGCAACGTCAACAAACTAAAATGTAAACCAGATTTGTGTAAGTGCAGGTAAAGTGTTGGTTCACACTGAATCTGTTGCCATTAGAACCCAGAATATTAATGAGTGTGTTCTTGCCAACCACTGGGCATGTGTTGCACCTACTACGACCACAGGGAAATGTACCTGGGGTGTTGTCAGTGGGCTGTTGTGGATGGGAAGCCCGAACTAAGTGCTTGGAAATGTTCTTTTCAACTCTAAAGGCAGTAATGGGGGGGGGGGGAGTGGGTTCGGGGAAAAGGTCAGGGGTTAAAATGTCTTGTCGAAGTGTCTCTATACATTCTTGTAAATGGCACGAATGATGGCGCGTACCGATGGGTGATGGTAGGGTTCCTATATATCGTATAAAGGGACTCTAGGTGATGGGAAATTACCAACGGAATGCGTAGATTGGTAGACGTGTTAGACTTCTTACTCAAGGCCTCCTCTCTGTTGATTCCTTGGATTCTATGTAGAGCATCAGAAGGGGTTTTGGTGGGATACTGACGCTTCTCAAAGAATGATAGTATATTTTTGGAAGCTGCTTAAAAGTCAGAATCGTCTGAGTAAATCCTGGCCCTTAAAAGTTGTGAGTATGGGATGGATTTGGTACAGGATTTGGGATGGTTGGATGGATACAAAAGGTAGTTATGAGAATCGCTGGGTTCATGGGCGTCCGCAGAAAAAAATTCAGGGGGGGGGGCAAAAATTTCTAGGGGTGGGCAAAAGGTCCGCAACACCATGAGTTTGCGCGAAGCGCAAGAAAATTTCGCCCAAAATGCCTCCCAGATCGCTGGAAATGCCATTTTTAAAGCCTATTTACCACATATAAACAGGGAAAACCCGTTTTGTTCGGTTTTTTTCTTTATTTTTATACGTTTTTTCAAATTTTTGATTTTCCAGAGGGGGCAAGTGCCCCCCCCCCCTTGACCATGCCTGCGGACGCCCATGGCTGGGTTTGATATGTAGGTTTGACTTGATTTTACGGTCGCAAATTGATAATTGAAGGTCGAGGAAAACCACTGAAGTGTCAGAAATACAATGTGTGAATTTCAAAAATGGACAAAAGGATCCTACAAATTGGATGAAAGATTCTAAATCTTGACGGGTCCCTGTTGCCACTCCCACAATATCGTCAATATACCTTTTGTAAAGGAAAAGGTGAGCACCGGTATACTGCGTAAAAAGTTGTTCTTCAAAGTGGCCCATGGTTAGGTAAGCAACAGAAGGACCTATTTTGGTTCCCATGGCTACTTCTTTAACCTGACGGAAAAAAGCGTCCATTGAACTGGAAACAGTTTTGGGTGAGAACAAGTTCCGTCAAGCGAAGGAAAGTAGAGTAGTTGTACGAATTTGGGGCCTTGTTGTTGGTCCAGGTAATGGCGGATAGCTGACAAAACAGCATGGTGGGGGATGGATGTGTAGAGACTAGATACATCCATTGTGAATAGCAGAAGTTCACCGCAATTTTCGGGAAACTCAAAGTCTTGAATACTAGTCTCAAGAAATGAGGAGTGTCTTGAACAAAAGAAGGTAACGCTGATACCAACGGGAAGAGTACAAAGTCCAAAAACTCAGAAATTAGAACAGAGGGGCAGCTGTGGGAAGAAACGAAGAGTCTGCCAGGGTTGTTTGCCTTGTGGATTTTGGGAAGAAGATAGGAATTGGAAATTTGTGGGCAAGGGTGGAATGTTGCTGCCATTTAGGAAGTTGATTGTTTTCAATAAGGTTGGTTAAAAAGGGAGGTGCTCGCTTTTTGACCGTACCCAGTCATTCTTTGCTTGTAAATTTATAGTGTAGTCATTATACGCTGAAGAAGACTCCAGGGGAGTCGAAAATTTCGTTTAGATATTAAATCATTGTACCGTCCTCTTGTCAACAATGAAATGTTTCTTGTCTCTTTTTTGTTCGTATTATATATGGGAGTACACGCGGAATCAACTTTAAGTACATATATATATATATATATATATATATATATATATATATATATATATATATATATATATATATATATATATAAATATATATATATATAACATGATGGAATCCTTGCGTTGGTGAAGTAGAAATAAACGAAGAGCGTAGAGCAAAAGCAATGCCTCTATCACCAACCAAAAAAGACGAAAGACACGGCACAGTCTGTTAACAAATCATTGTTGAATGGTGACAAACAATTTGCAAAATATGACAGACTATGAACCGAAAGCTACAAAACATATATATATATATATATATATATATATATATATATATATATATATATATATATATATACATATATATATATACATATATATATATATATATATAGTGACGTAGCGACACTATTAATGAGTCAATCCACGCTATATTAAATAGTCGTACAGAGACCTTAGGCCATTTTTCCTCTAACATAGGCACTTACCTTATCCTGAAAGAGCGCCTCCTCTTTCGGTATAAGGCAAGTGCCTTTTGTTAGAGGAAAAATGGCCTAAGGTCTCTGTGCGACTAAAATATAGCGTGGATTGACTCATATATATATATATATATATATATATATATATATATATATATATATATATATATATATATATATATATATATATATATATATATATGTATATATATATATATCGTAAAACAGGAAACAAGTAAATAAATGCATCAGTAGTTGACTTAAAGAGTACAAAATAATCCAATATTTAATTCGAAATTTTCGGTTCCCCTGGAACCTTCATCAGTGAGATCAGACAGCAAAGTGAGTACAGGAATTAACGTTAACTTGACTGTCTGATCTCGCGGATGAAGGTTCCAGGGGAACGGCGAAACTTTCGAATTATTTATTGGATTATTTTGTACTCTTTAAGTCAGCTAGTGATGCATTTATTTGTTTCCTACTTTACGATTTATTTTCTCGGAGTACACGTGGATCTCTCCTTTTTAATAGTATATATATATATATATATATGTGTGTATATATATATATATATATATATATATATATATATATATATATATATATATATAATAGAAGTTAGATCCAGGTGTATTCCAGTGAAAAATACAAACAATTAGAAAGAAGAGACCAGTCTCTTAGTTGACAAACAAAAAGACAGATTCAGCCCACTTTTTAAATTCTTGTTTGTCAACTATGAGACTAGCCTGCGGAGCAGAATCTGTAGCAGCCTCCAAAAGATGGAGCTCTCTCAGAAATCATAATACACCCCTGTATATATTCTGTACAGAGTCTGGAGTCTGCAAACCTTCGTTCAGTTTTCATTTACACGAATCCCCAAAATGCGGGATAGATTATTATTCATAAGAAGGTCACATGGTGTTCACGGCTACTGACTATTCATGTCTATCAACGACCTGCGACGATGCACATATACGCATACTTCTGAAGATATGGTGACATCTTAAAAAGGTACGTAATTATCATGTATGGGCTAAAAATCGTGCTAATCCTTGCAGTGAAAAGTCAAGCCTAACGTTAGGCGTAGGATCTTGTCCCAGATCTTGCCGGTTTGTACAAACTGGCCTGTATATAGGCCCTCGCATGGACAAGACGACAACGTTCCTTGCTAGCTGTATATGTATACATGTACACGGTAGCAGCTAAGCCAGTAACTATACAGTAATAGCCGTACTGCACTGCATAACGTGTATACAAGTGAAAAGAGTTGTCTGCTGTAGCGAAGCAACCGGTCGCTCATGTTGACTCCACCCCTTACCAACGCTGATGACGTATGCATTAATTATCATGAAGTTATTTTGTCTCGGAAATGAGATTGACTAGAAAGTTGGCAGACTATTGTATTGTATTAAACTTCGTCTGTTTACTGTACATTAACATTAGGGGTAAGCAAATATTAAGAATTGTACTTGTAGCTGATAAAACTCAACAATAGCCTGCTTACAGTAGGCTACTATGAGACTGGTCTCTTCTTTGTTATATATATATATATATATATATATATATATATATATATATATATATATATATATATATATATATATATATATATATATATATATATATATATATATATATACACGATTGCCACATAATCGTCTTTGATGCGAGCCTGAGGTTTGGTCTTGTACTCCTATAGTTTTTTTGGAAAATAGGTCCGGCTATAATTCCGTGCTTTATCACCCTAAGCATGGATATGAGGCATAGAGTGTAAACCGTGGCAATTGCGGGCGAAGCGCGCCGAAATTTTGCATTAGAATTTCCATCCCCGTATCTTTGAACAAATACGTTTGGGGTGGTTTTCAAGCAAAATAGAACTGAAGTTTCAAGCACGTGGAGCACGCGACAATTTTGTTAGTTTGCGAAAGATTTACGAAAATTTTGATAGTTTGCGAGCGACTTGTGATAGAAAATGATTACAATAGACTCATCACTCAATCGAAAACACACCTCACCCTACCCCGTACAGAAATCTAAAGCTTAAACGCCTTTGGGGTTTGTTTGAAGAAAATCGACAAAGTTTCGAAAATCACGCCCCTCCCCCCGTGCCCCAGCAACTGGCTGATGATTCTACTTTACGCTCCAAGAGATATATAAGGACAGAGGCACATATCTCTATTTGTAACTGGGGCGAAACACGCAAATGACCCAACGAAGAACTCCTCCCTTTAGCGTGGGGTCCAGGCGTCCTCCTTACTCCCCTAATGGGGGTGCAAGGGCAGCACCCCGTTCGGGGACGTGGCAAGGCCTCAGAAGCTTTGAGGTATTTGTAAATTGGCAGCACTAAAATAAAACATTTAACTATCTGTAAATAACATTGAATACGGTAAACACTAAACAGGCGGCGTTGGTATGGAATCAAGTTATAACCAAACTTGGTACAGATTATATAATCATCGTTGAGTGCGGAAAATATGACGGTTATTTGGAGGTCATCGGGGTCATTTCTCTATTTAAAGGGAAAATGAAGTCACCTCAATTAGAATTAATATATATTAGTACGGTACGTCAAGTCATGAATGGCTCATTTTAATCATGTATAACACTTGTTGCTGAATCTTCAAATTCATGCGGATTAACTTCTTGTTTACCTCAAATGTTCCTTATTTTTGTTCATAAGCATCATTAAAGATACTTTTAAAGGACATAAGAGAGGATTGGAAAGACTTTACTAATGTTTCAAAATAAATCTGGCGCGACTGCTCATTCGCTTAAAAGTAGCTTATAGAAGTATGCCATGAAACTTGGTAAGAATATAGCTAACATTATATGTCAGAAATTTTAGGGTTCGTTTTGACCTCATCAGTGGTCACTTGAGGTCATATTAAATTTCCAACTATTTCTTGGATTTACATTAAAACATGTAGATATAATCAACATTTGGCGCCAAACATGTCAAAGTTTATTCAGAGGTACATTTAGGGTTCAATTTAGAACTATGCATCAGACGACGGATCCAAACGAGAGACCTATAGTAATGTTTGGAGGTATTATTCTACACTTCTGCTTATAGGCTGAAATCAAAACCGTAAAAATAAAACTTCATTTCCTTGTTCGGACTTCTTCTTATCACCCCTGCAGACAGTGAGTTTGAAACTCCCCCCCCCCCCGCCCCCACTCCATGCCATGACACCAAACAGAGTTCGCTGGAAATGAACAAAAGGCCAAGGTGTTGAAAGCCTCTTAATGACATGGTAACAAGTCTGCACTATCGGTATAGGTCTTGAAAGTGCTTCCATTAGGTTATCACCTTCACAGAAAGTCACACCGGCTCACGGCATTTATTCTATAGGTGAATTAGAGACTGCCTTTTCAGGAAAACCGAAGCATTAACATCCAACTATTGCGAATTAGAAATGAAAGATTCGGCGATTTATTTTCTCAGCGATAGAAATAAAAAAGAATATGGGAATTGTGTGTTGGGCGGAGCTTTTTTGTAACATATATTTTTTAAATTTTAAAACTTAAAATTAGGCCTACCATTTAAGTTTTTTGTTGGTATAGTACACATAAGCATCAATTATTTGAATCGTAATGAGCGACGGGAGCGGGACAAGGGGCCCTGCAGCCCCCATTCCAGCAAAAAATTCCTTCGTTTTCGGGAAAATGTGCACTTTTTTCGGCCGAACTTTTGGACACAAATATTTCGGACAACTGCTCAGTCAAAAGTCCCCCGCCCCACTTCAATTGGAATACCCACACAGACCATGTCAATCATTAGGGATCTCAATCATTTATCACGTTCGTAGTAAAGAACGGTATCAAAAACTAAGAGTAACTCCCTGGTGAGACTCAAAAACCAGTAAGACATAATGAACGCACATGTGAACAGGGTTTCTGCAACCGGTACCATAGCAACTACCTTCTCAAACACACTTGTGTTGCTTGAGAACACTTCATTCTATAGTCTCGAAGAGCAATTTGTATATTGTTGCTGTCTGTTTCGCGTCCGCTGCCTGTCAGATAGAATCCTTCGTCTACCTTTCATTTACAAAACCGCAAGATGACAGGTACACACCTCGATATGTCCGCGACCACTACACTCAATCTTGAATAACACTAGGCTCTTTGTCGTCTCTGTTTGACACTGTTATCCCGCAGGGATTTCTCTCACAAATAGTTAGGTTACGTGTCATCTCTTCTGTTTTTATCTAGGACAGGAAAGGGGGAAGGTGGCACTGTGACCATTATGTGATTACAAGTTGGAGGAGAAATGAATGTAGGCTAAGTTGGAAATATTTTTACGTCCATCTGTCCTTGATTGTAACAATCTGTGAAGGGAAACCGCCAACAATTACTGCCTTTCAAGTTATTCTTTCTGGAGTTGACCTCAAAGTTTGCACGTTGCTGATAAAGTTGTACTACAAACGAACGGAAGTATTAGTGATCGGTTTATTTACTAATTTGCTATATGGTGATTCATTTGGACATGCTGCTAAACTTAGACCCCTGCGGTTATTAAATACATGTACTTCACAATCATTTAGACCTACATCAATTTTCCATAAAGAAGGAAAGCAATAACGTAACCCATGGTGCCTTTATTGAATAGTTTTACGGAACGTATACTTATATGCAACTAGTTTTCTCAAGGTAATTCCAAAATAAGACGATATTTGATAATGAAATTTTATTCGTTCTTCATGAATAGACTCGCAGGGTTTCGAGACTTATACAAGTTTTCCGTTCAACCAGATATAAAGCAACGATCACAATTTTGGCATTCATAAAGGAAGTTGTACCGACCGAGGAGCCAAGTTACTTTCACCGCTCCTACGAATTACCATTTTGTGTCTGCCTTTGGTCTCGAAGAAAGTCAGTTGAGGGACTGGACAACCAGACAATTGAAGGAGAGGTTCAAGTAATTACCATGGGGATGTTGTGAGGACAACCGTCGAGGCTCAGTTTATTTCGACAAAGGAACTACTGTATGACTGGAAAAGGTTTACGATCAAGTGACGATTTCTGTTTGTATCTGGTGAGTTTCACTTCAGCGATGATAAACTCGGTTTGATAACTTTACAGAAGGATATTATGTCATGGCTCTGTCCGTCGTAACATACACGTTCTATTAGTATACTAGTAACGTTCATCGTCAAGGGGGACTCAATAGACACTCATTGATGGTTCTCGTTATTTAAATTTTTTATCACCGATAGGCCTACTTCTATAGGAAAATATTTTCTCTATCTTTGGTAAGTTGCTCAATATAATAGGCCTAACGTACTAAAATTCAGTGTTTAGCAAACAACTGAGATCACATACGTGGGGACGGATGGAATCATGGAAGAGTGATATGGGGGTGGGGTGGGGAGATTGGGTTGGAGGTGGGTTGGGGATGAAGTAGCCTATAGGCATATCTGTGCATGTTCACTTTTCTCGTACTGAGTTTAGTTCAAGGGCGTGATTTCCAGATGGGTCAGGGTCCTTTAGCGTATGTGACCATTTGATGAATTATGGGGGCACAAGCTTTCTTGCCCGAATCTGTGCACCTTTTTAGACAAATTTAACCCCAATTCATACAATTTTGCCTGAATTTCTACCAATTTTGCCCAAATTTCTACAAATATTTCCCCAATTTTGAGGTTGTCCAAACATTTAGGTTCACAGTGCCTCCCCCCTCTCATACGCCTACGATTAGGGCCGTTGCCCTTTAGGCGACTACGAAATACTCCGCTCCAAGGAAGAGCGCCGACAATATCACTTAATCATAGGCATACCGGGGGAAGCAGGGGAACTGTCCCTTACCCCCCAAAAAATGTCAACCGAACTGAACTTAGGGTAGAATCCGCAGGATTTTTGGGGCCAAATCCTTGCAGAAAAGCTCAAAGATTCAGGCCAATATTGTGCTCCAATCAAATGGCCCTATACGCCTATGCTGTTAATTTATATAAACCCTGTGCTCTGCACTCCTGACTATAGTTATCCAGGTAAAATACTAAATACCTTCAGTGAAGTGCAATAACTTCGAGGTCACATAGAACGAACAGATTTGCTTTCAAGGATGGGTATCACCTGAGCCACATATAGGCCAACGCTGTACTGCATACAGGTGTATCGTTTATGTGGTCCGGGTGCACATTTCTCGTTCAGCAGATCCCCAAAAGTTGTTCTCAGGTTTTTATGCATAGTTGTACAGTACTACTCACAGCGTGTTAATTTCGACATTCCCTCGAGAGTTGGGGTCGAGACCGCCACGCCTCCCTTCCATAACTTTGTTTGCCTATAGTAACTCATCCAGTTGCACGTCTTGTGTGATTTTCTTCACGGATCGGACGCGTATTGATGTTTATCAGATTGGGCCTAACCCAGATCATATAAACATTATATAATATAATATTGCGTCGCCCTACCCATGTCATTAGGTTCCCAGCCTCCCACACCTTTCCAACCCCACCCCTCTCCATCTACAGTATTGGATTTGCACATGAGATGAGCTACAGTTTGTGACTATACGGCTCAGGCGCGACGGTTAAAATGCGGTCGAACCAGGGAGTTGCTATTTGTCTAAATGACAACTCCCTGGTCGAACCAGGGAGTTCTGTTTGCAACTCCATGGTCGAATCAGGGAGCTGCCTCTAGTGGCAGCTTCCTGGTCGAAAAATTCGGTTTCATCGACTGAACGAATAAATAGTTTATTGACTCGTCAAACTTTGTGAAAGATTAAGCTGTATTTTGGTATTGATTGCCGTCACGTGACTCGTTAGATTTATTTATTCTACAGGAGCTTGGAAGCAAACTTGAGATTGTAATGACACAGGTGTAAATCGGTCAGTCGGGTATTTGTTTATCGGGATTTTCTAGATTCCCACACAGGCAAGTATTGAGTTAGTATAGTTATTGAGTCATCAGCGAAGACGAGTTACGTAATTATACAGGTTATGCACATTTGTGTGGAAGGCTTTGGAAGCACATTATGCCGAGGGATCAGCGCAATCGAGGATGACCAATCAATGCAATGGCATCCCCCTGGAAAATTTTACAATTAAAAGGCTACAAAATGGTACCATCTAATGCAGTAAGGCATAGAGGTAGGAAAAGAGAGGGTGGGGAGATTCCCCCCCCCCCCACTCTCAAAGGTGGGAGCGAAAACCTCTTTCCGTCCCGCACTCTCCGCAGTACCGAGACCGTAATTTATATCACCTGCAATACACTAACAAGACTTTTTTATTTTTTTTATTTTTTGTACATATACGGGTTCCGAACAGAGCATTATAACACGCACCTTGTTTTGTCTGGTGAAATCATGAAACGCAAGAAGAAAGAGTATGTGGGCTCGTATTTGTTGGATAAATTCCTTTGCAGACATGCATGCTGTAAGATTACTGTTTGATTTCTAGACTTTTCAGCTACTTATCTCATGTAACTGAAATGTACAAATACGAATTGTGTTCATTAGGGATGGAGAACATCCTGACCGCAGGCCGTATAATGTAAAGTACCTATGTTCGATGAAACCATTTAAAGTGGCATGCAATGTAACTGAATAATGACAAAACTATATTTACACCGGGGCAGGAAGCGCAGGCCTAGATGCATGGGCTCCACGGGTTGGGGCAAGGGGGCACTTGCCCCCCGGCAAAAAAGATTCTATTTACCTCAAGTAAATAGAATCATATCCTTCCACCATACCAAGTAACCCAATAGCAATTCTTACTTTTGTTATGGTTTCAAATTTCATCCTCAATAGCGTGGCCAGTTGCGTCGCCAAGGGGGGGGGGGAGGGGGCACGTGCCGCCCCAAACGTTGGCTTTTCCCCGTGTGCCACCATGAGATATCGCGCATTAAAAAAAAAATTATCCACAACCACACCGTTTATGTATCGATTTGAACACAAGGACCCACTGTCAATTTATCAGTCAATCTTGGGGCTATAAAATTGCACAAAATAATTTCAAAACTACGTTTCCACCGCTCGCTTAGCGCACATCTTTATGTTTGTGAACTTTGTCAGGCACAACCTTAGTGGGACATGAATTCCAGAGTTATCGCTTCGTCATCTATTTTTGACTGCTATAGGACCACTGCGGCCGTGAGTCATCTCCATTCAAGACAGTTCCAAAATCGATTATCTTTTAGTCAGTTTTTGTTCGATAACTGTTAAGATTGTCATTTTTGTTGCGTTTTTAACACACATCTAGTTATATATGAGGACAACTTAATAGCTCTATCTCCTTGGCGGCACAACTGCAGAATACCTGGCAACAGTTATCCCCCCCCCCCCCCCCAGCCGGCTCCACGCTTCACGGTTTATTCTCCTCCGTATCACAATAAACCACTGTTTAGCTTCAAAGCATTATAACAAAAAACATTGCTAGGTTCGCCTTCCTACCCTAGTAGGTATATCGTCCGCATGTGTAATCACCGATGCCAATTAGCGTGAAGGCGAACTTCATACAGGGGTTATTCTGTAATTACTCCTCCTCCCCGAGGAGGAGCCAAGCACCACACTGGGGATGATAAAATGGCTGAATGGTGACCGCTCCATATAAGGAGTGTAAGTGCTTGCATGAAAGTTTCCAGAATTAGGCTGCGCCCTTCGTGCGTGCATCAGGGTGTTCTCGACGAGCACTAGCCACTCTTTTGCTCATTTATTGAAGAAAATGCAGGAAGTACATTTGTCATAATTATAACTTAAGGCGCTCAAAACCTAAAGAATGATATACATGGCTTCTTTTTGTTCATGTTTTCCAGCGAAGCCCCGGATCCGCCGCCATACATGCCCCTTCGATGCTCTAATGTGAGGGCTCCTCTCAGTGGCAAAGTATGTGGCCTAGTATGTGTCAACATCATGGGCGTGGATCATGGGGGACGGGGGGACGCGTCCCCCTCACTTTCTTGGAAGGGGGGACTTCTCCAAAAAGTTCCCCTCACTTTTTCAAAAATGTTGAAAACTAAAACTGTGAAGAAGTTAATTTGAAATTGACCATACATTTTAAAAGCACTGTGCCCAAATATTGCACCATTTGCCATCTACACACCTTTCAATTTCCATTTTTTTCGAAGAGTAGGGTCCCCCACCCATTTCCATGTTTGTGGTCTTTACTCATTGCTAGAAATGTAAGAGACAGCAATGTAAAGCAATTTAAAAATTGCTGACGCCGACGTCAAAAATGGCTGTGATTCCCCCGTAGTTTGCCGTCGGTTCTGTGCCACAAACTTCCACTTGCACTATTAAGTAAAACTCCTAAAACTAACTGATGCTAGTAAAGGTTAAGAAAATATTGGAAAGGTTCGTTGAGAGTCGACTACCATGCAAGGACAAGGTGTACCACAGTGCATGGAATAATGAAAAGATTGCTACCAGTATCACCTCTTTTATACTTTCCAAAAAGCTCTGACATGCACAGCCCTGATCACTTTCATATCCAGATTTTGTTAGATATGAGTAAACATGTTAATGGTAGCGGCGTAAATACAGGAATTGTGCCCCCCAGTGAAAACCAAAAGTCGGTCTCTGGGCGCAAAAAATCGGTCTCAAATCCAGTTTAGCATGCTTTTGTAACAATAGACCAGACATGAACAACATTTGAAGTGAAAAGATTGCCCGAAGTGTCTACTGAGTTGCCAAATATTTGATCGAATGCCCAAAAAGTTTACAAAAATTTTCGCGCGCTTCGTGCGCATGTAGTGGTATAGTGAAATCCAGTACAGGTTGACTTTTTAACAGTACACCAGACATTTGAAATGAAAGATTCCCCCAATTTTCTACTGAGTTTTCGAATTTTTCATCGAATGCCCGAAAAATTTGCAAAAATTTTTGCGCGCTTCGCGCGAATGTAATGGGTTAGTGGTGTATTTTATGCACCTAAACTGCAACAAATTTCGGGCAACTATTTGAAATTTGGGCAAAAAATTTCTGCCCCCAAGGTGGAAGAGTCCCGTACGCCTTTGATTATTACTACCGTCCTGTAAATTGTAATATAAATTGTCGTACAACTACGGTATGTCAATGGGAGTCGGTCTCCAAGAAATGTGGTTGGTCCCAAAATAGTTCACACCCCCTGCAAATGCATGTATATAAGCCCTGGCTAATAGTACATGTAGTCTAACGATTTACTGTTCATTTACTTCACACAGTGTGGTCTTGATTTACCCCAAGAACTAGGTAAAACATTCATATAAGCAAGGAAGATGAAAAAAAAACTTCCTAAAAAAGGAGAAATTCTTGGTGATATATCCAATCCAAATCTAGCACCAAATGTAGCACCAGTTTGCACCCAGGCCACCTTACGTGAGCAAAAATTTTCCAAAAGGGGAGGGGCACGCCCCCTCCCCTTAGACCCCTCCTCCAGGACGGTGATTTGCAAATGGCGAAAAGTCCCCCAATCTTTGAAGATGGATCCACGCCCTTGGTCAACATTAATTCCTATTGGGCAGCATAAGTAGATTCAGTGGCGTAGCTAGAGGGGGGGCGGTCGCCCCCCACAAACCTTTGAAGGCCTCTGTCGGAAATTCCTAGTGTCTGTCGGAAATAATTAAAAAAATTCATTTGAAACACTTACAACACTTGTTATGTTTTTAAGCAGAATTACACATCGAAATGTCAACGTGAAAATCAAAATTCGGTCTCAAATCGCCATGGAAAGCAAAAAAAAAAAAAAAAAAGGTCCCCAGATAATTACACATCGAAATGTCAACAGAAAAATCAAATTTCGGTCTCAAATTGCCCGGAAAGCAAAAAAAAAAAGGTCCCTAGATAATAGTCTGTCGGAAACTTTTGCTTTTGCCTGCCCCCCCCCCCCCAAAAAAAATGTCTAGCTACGCCACTGAGTAGATTTAGCATTCTGAAGCACAATTCTGAAGCACAATGAAAAAACCTTAACATGATCTGTCGTCCCCGTCTTCCCCTCCCAAATCATTAAATCAAATAAGGCTAACAAAAATGTCGAATTGTGATTTTTATTTTTGTGGTCTGCTAAGTGCGCATCCAATATCATATGGAGATAGCTGAACGCTTCATTCTAAAGGCCATAATTTTGTAAACACATCAGAGCCTCCAGAGGCTTCTCTATCTGGACCTCCACCGGAGCGTTGTTCCTGGACCCCACCAGCTGCCCAACAGTGGGCCCCTGGGTCTAACGTCTACAGGGGAGCGCAGTGCTTCACCAAAACGCCTCCAGCGCATCTCTGTCCTTCATGTTGGTGTGTCCCTCTAGCGGAACGCTGTCCCACAGTGCCCCCGACCGCTTCAAAAAGTCTGGCGACGCCACAAAGCATAGCCTAGCTTTTCTCTCGTATAAGGCAGGATATAATACAAAACAAGTTATCTCCCATTTGGGCGAGTTTTATTCGTTCATTTTTGCTGACCGTCGATACAGTCTTCAAAATGTTTTTAGATTTGAGGCGCGTTTGGCAGTTCCGCGACTCTATTTCCAAGAGTTTCATCACCACTACACTGCTACTGAAGGCTGCTCGTCAATGGAATGTACAGGGCTGATTGTTATGACGAAACATGTTTCATGTTTTTATTATTCCAAAATATACTTTGCTTTGTTTCACAAAACTCGTTGGTTTTCTGGACACTAATAAGGCAATTTCTGGGAGGGGTGGCACCAGGTGGGACAGGAGGCATGCCCCCGTCGAGGAGGGCGTTCCAATTTCGTCGGTGAGTCTTAATGGGTACGATAAAGTTTGCAATCCCCAACGATGACCTGCCGCATACTTGATTTTGCAGGTTCGGCAATGAAACCCCCAAATTTTTCAATTATCATCAATGAAAAGCTCAAGTTTTAAATTGTCTTCATAGTAAACCTCAAAACATTTCGACGCACTTCTGTTGCTTCCTCCATCCTCATCAAGTTTTCCTTATCCCGGCTGAGGGTTGCTTGCCCCCACTCCATTAGGAAAGTCTTAGTCCTGATTTCTAGTGTATGAAGACAAGTGAGAAGATAAGAAGTAGCATCGTTTTGCTTCTAAGCTCCTTCCAAGAGAGAAATAATCTCCCATAGAAAAAAAAAACCCCAACCGAGGATGATGCTTGTAAAAATAAACCATTAAACGTTAATCAACCATCCTTTTGGAAGTGTAAATTTCTTCAGCATGAAATCTCAAAATTGGGGAATGTAACTTTAAATGCACTTACATTGTATAAGGTAAGTGCCATTTTCTGCAATCTGGGAGCCATTTGTGGCCGCAAATTTTCTTGAAAGGCCTACTGTGCGTGCCATCTGATGGTGGTACTTCGCCTAGTGTCAAAATTAGGCCCCCTTAAAATTTCCTGACAGATTTTGTCACCCCTCCCCCACCCCCATTATCTGTACTTGGCACAGCCTCATCCATAGACAATTGTTCACACGATTTTCGTGTTCGTTTCGCCCCCACTCCCCTCCCCCCCCCAAAAAAAAACCCTTCCTACTCCTAAGTTAGGTTTGCTTTTGTTCCGTCACCCTCAGAAACTGTTTTGCCTTTGCAAATTGTAACTGCTGGAAATGTTCACTGGGGTGGAGGAAGAGGTGGAGGGGGGGGGTATGGATAATAAGAAAGCACCTTGTCAACATCCGCTGCCAAGGACCTTTATACCAAAGAACGGTACAGAGGAAAGTTGCAGGAATGTAGGACGGGGAAATGAACAGACCTTCCCCACCGAACCGTGTTTCATTGGTACCGCTATGGCCATGGTCACCTTTTTAGTTTCTTGTCCTTCATGTCTTTGTAATTGTTAGTTGTGTTCATTGTAAATGCAGCCTATCTTTGGCGGCGGGGGTTTACACATTTTTGGTGGCACATTTTGCAATGTATCTAGGGGCCGCTCGCGTCAGCGAACAGGGTTACCTGATGTAGTGGACATGAGCAGTAGCCTATTCAATTTAACGAAAGGCGTGACTGTTGTTTGTTGTGTGTTGGTAGAATTTTTTCTTGCCCATTTTTAAACGTATGAATCCTATGTCTTGACGAAAAGCTATCCGCGAAGTGCTTTTCTTATAAATTGAAATGCAAATTTGTCATTGACTTTTACCAGCACGTTTAGCCTACGTAGCTTCTGGACAAGCTGAGTTTCTTTTTATTTTCTTTAGTGTCAAAAAGAAAATGTAAGAACTAAGTAATTAATTTCGTTGTTTGGAAATGGAGGCATGTGTCATGGGAAGGTCACACACACCAAGGACACAATGAAGGTTTGAAAGAAGGAATTGTGTTTGGGTGAGCAGTCAAGAGAAATAGGTTCCAAGTGACCGTGATTTGTTTTAACTTGTTAGGCATGAAGCGGTGTTGGTTCGATAGTTCACCTTCAACCTGCCTTGACTTCAAGGGCTTGCTATAATTACAATTTTTAGTAGTATTTACGTTAGCTTCTATTACTACTAGCGTGCAATTACCCTATCATTGTGCTCTGCATATATTGTTGTATGCCTATATTGGTTTAGTATGCGTAGCATACTGCATGACTACTCTGGCTGGCTTTCCGTATAATTTCGTTATACGACTGATATTAGCTGTGTGACCAGCTGTGCAGGCAAAGTGGAATATAATATCACTTTACCTTGTCCAAGCAGGGAGTTCTGTTGTAACTGTCTGGTCCAAGGTAGGCCTGTTGCCAGTAAGTGTCCTTGTACTTAGCCTGTTAGCTTGTATGTCCTAACCTTGTCATATACGGCATGAGCAGTCTATTCATTTCATCGTAGGCTATTGTGCAGTCCCGTACTCATAATGAATGGTAATCATTGGGTTAACGTTAAAAAGACACAATATCATTAGAAACGAACAAAATATACACACACGCACGCACACACATACACACCAAGTGTTCCATGTAAAACATTTTTGATGACGATTGTGAAATATGGTGCGGGCTGAGAGTATCCCGTTCAGGCCAGTAGTCAAGAGGTGGGACAGCGGGGAAGCCGAGGAGGGGCAGGGTGAGCACCCCCAAATGTTGGACCCCTAGAAAAGTAACAGTTAGTATTGCTTTAATGTAACCTATCGTATATAGCATGTCTCACCTGCACCCATAGAAAAACATAACCCTCGTAAGCTATCACAGCGCCTTCAGTGCCGTGCTTCATTTGGCTATCGGTTTCATAGGCTATGTCGGTTAACGTATGTTTGCCTTCAGTGTTCTAGCTCCTCAAAAATAATTTCAGATTTTCACTTTATAGGTTAGTTCATAGGTTAAGCCTGTTGTTTCATGATCAGCGTTGAACTGCGCATGCGCAAATCATCAGAAATTGAACTCCTGCTTAAAGACAAGCAGTCATCACCCCAAAGTACATTTTTGGTGCGGGAGTATCAAAATTCTCAGCTGGTTCTTGCTCTTTGAATGACATCAAAATTTGAAAATTCAAATGATGTAGAGTAACTCACATTCCACACAATGCAGAGAGAGTGTTTGGATTACACATTATAACCTTGCATGCTCACCAGGACATGGTCTGAAGCAATAAAATAGGTTTGTGTCTTCACAAGGAGATTTATACGGTTATGGGAGGAGCTACAAGTTGCTTAGCTGGGAGAATTGAAATTGTCTGGGATGACGAAAATTGCCCTTTAAACTCCTTCCAATCACTTTCGTTTCTAGATCGATTGTAATATAAGAACAGATGGTGTGTCCTATGACCAGACAAGGTACTGAGGGGGAGAGGTAGCTTTGGGGATATTTTAGAGAGGTGCAATATGTTAAGACTTAGAAGGCGATGCATGATAATAATATCTCTAAAAAAATTCTCGGGGCCTCCTTTACTATGGGTACCGCCACTGGCTCCCTTGACCTAAGGCCTAGTCCCAATGGACATGTAAAACGGTTCTTAATGTAAAAATCGGTAATGAATACTGACATAAAATACATGTATTTCCACACCAAAGTAATCGGACGAGGTTTGCTTGTTTACATACATCCCACAATTCCTCGCCCAAATCTCAAGTCCAATCTGGTTTATTGGAAAAGAAGTATTTC
This sequence comes from Holothuria leucospilota, assembly GCA_029531755.1. Lineage (NCBI taxonomy): Eukaryota > Metazoa > Echinodermata > Holothuroidea > Aspidochirotida > Holothuriidae > Holothuria > Holothuria leucospilota. Next base: position 588,656 of record CM055976.1, on the reverse strand, counting down.
AATACAGTAATAACATTTGTATCTTGGTAGAGAATTTCACGTTCTAAACCAGTGACGAAGCTGATGTCATCAGTGCTAACAAGGTCACCGCCACCAAAAGGGGGTATGTCCCAAAAGTCAGTTCTCCTGGCGGGATGACGTCACTTCCTAGTATTAACTTGCAAGCCCATGAAAGCAAACCGTTAGTAAGAAGGTTGCTTAATACGCATTCTAAAATGTGGGGTACGTCGTATTTAATAATGTGGCATAGCCTAAACATTAAATAATGTTACACGCATTCGATAATGCGGCTTACACAGTTAGTAATGTGTCTTATGCACCCATGTGTTTTTCACCCTCACAGTGATGGTTGTCACGTTTCCTATTATGCAAATCAGTGGCGCCGCTAGGATTTGATTGGGGAGGGGGGCAGAAGATGATGCCGTATAGTCCCACCCCACTCTCACCCCCGGATTAACCCAGAAAGTGTTTTTGTAAAGTGTGCATGCGAATCTAGGATAGGCCTACTTCACACCAGGGGCTGACCCTTTGTCAGGTAATGCGGAGTTGCCGTCCAGGGGGATTGGGTGTAATTTTTGTTTAATTAAAGTAGCTTGGATGGAAATGGTGCTATCTTTGTCAAATTATCGAACTAATGTGCTGAAAAATTTTCTTATACTTTAGTGAATTTTCCTATTCGTTGGGTGTAAGGGAAGGGCGTCGTTGAAGTCTATAAGTAGAGTGTGTGAAACTCCTTTCCCTTTTGTTTTTTTTTTCAAAAGTGGCTTTGATGCAAAAATGTGCTACCAGGGATTTGCTATAGCAACTCCCTGGTGCTACTTTGGGCAAGGTTTTGAACTAAGGAATTGCCAGTACTCAGTGATAATTTGGCTGTGGCGTGGCACCCCTGCAATATACAGGCTGGTACCACCGGCTTAGGACCTCCTGGAAGCTCTGGAGTAATTCTTAATGGGGACGTTACCATGACTAGTGGCTACTGACATCCAAATGGAAAGCACATCAAGCACAGAAATCTTAGTTTTACGAATTTTGAACGAGAATCCAAATAAGCAGCTTCCTATGGGAATAGCCGAGAGGGGAGTAGAGTATTAAAAAGCATGTTTCATAATGCTTATGTTCGAATCTTACAGCCATCTGTTGCTTGCTTTGAAGATACGTTTCTTACAGAGTGAGTAAAGTTGCGTTGGCAGTAGAACATTTTTGCTCTGAGAAGTGAACATGGCAGGCCGATTGCCCCTTTTTGTACCACACCTAATATTTATTTTATCGACAAATCAAGTGGCGCAAATATTTGGACTTTTTATCTTCATTCATACCATCTTCAGTGGCCTCAATCTGTTCTTGCCTACAAGTACAAACAGTCTGTGTGCGAAGGATTTACAAATATGTTGATAGTTTGCCAACAATTTGTGATACCAATGGATTAAAATAGATCCATTGCTCAGTCGAAAACACACCTCACCCTAACTCCTGCAGAAATCTATAGCTTAAACGTTTTTTGGGGATCATCTAAAAAAAAAAAAGAAAAAAAAAAACGAAAATTTTCGAAAATCGGTTTGGGGCGGGGGTACGCCACCATGCCCCCCCCCCCCGTGCCAGTACCACAGTTACGCAAATGTTCGTACTCTCTTTAATTCCTGGATTGAAAATCAATCTAAAAGAGTGGGATGAGGGACAATTCTAAATTTGGATTGAAAATTTTAAAAACGAATAAGATTTAAGTATGCCCAACTGAACATATCTAGCCTAACTAAAACCTTTCGTATCACTCACTAGATCTACTTCATGCAAAACCCATAAACACTTGTAGCTTCCTGTCTAACATTGTATATTCAAATCTGTTGGTAGTGTCAGTGGCGTAGCTAGACATTTTTTGTGGGGGGGGGGGCAAAAGCAAAAATTTCCGACAGACTATTATCTAGGGACCTTATTTTTTTTTTTTTTTTTTGCTTTCCGGGCAATTTGAGACCGGAATTTGATTTTCACCTGACATTTCGATGTGTAATTATCTGGGGACCTTTTCTTAATTTTTGCTTTCCTGGCGAGCTTTCCTGGTGATTTGAAACCCAATTTTGATTTTCACGTTGAGATGTCGATGTGTAATTCTGCTTAAAAACATAACAAGTGTTGTAAGTGTTTCAAATGAATTTTTTCAATTATTTCCGACAGACACTAGAAATTTCCGACAGAGGCCTTCAAAGGCTTTGTGGGGGGCGACCGCCCCCTGCCCCCCTCTAGCTACGCCACTGGGTAGTGTACCACTTATTATTTCTCCATTGACTCACACACTACTTTTGGTCCATTTCCTGGCCTCTGGACCCTTGTAGAAGTTTTCAACCGGCACAAGCTACCCCTCATATGAAAGCTCACGAGTAGGCTTTTCACATTAATTTCAAATTTGTGTTTTGGAGCTAGGAGCGCTTGTATAATACGGTGGTGGTTCCTGCTTCTTTACTTCATTCAAAATGCCATTTTGCATTGCGGAAGAATATATTGCAAAAAAGGGCCTGGAATACCTTCAATTTTCTTTCTTTTTGCAGGATGGGTACTTCAGTTCCTTTCCTACCAGATACACATCACAAATAGAACACGTCACTTCAGCAACATGGTCTAAACTGCCCCCAATTTTTTCTAGGGTGTTAAATTCGTAGGGTAATATCCTCCGCGGGGATTCCCCTTGAATTAGCGGCGTGCTACCTGTAATATGATATGCCTCTTACGGAGACCGAACCTATACTAGCGTGCAGGAGTTTGTCAATTTGTATCATGCACAACGATGGTGAGAATGAAACTGTAGTGTGTTTCAGGGTTAGGCAGGCTACCCCTTACACTGGCTTAGTATCCTCCATCCTGACACCACATTGCTGTTTGGGGGAAAATCCCGCTTTTTACTTCGACTAGAAGACTTCTAGTCGAAATAATGCGAACGCCACAGCCGTTTTTGGCGAGGCGTTTAGAGATTTGTCTTTGAATTGCGTTTTCTTAGCCGTTTTGTAAGCTATGGATCTGAAATTTAGAGAGGATGTGTAACGTGTTACGTAAATTTTACCACTAAAATTTTGTGTTGATCGATGGTTTTATGACGTCTCTAGAGGATGTTTCAATGTTTGGCCATAAAACCTATCTTCCTCTAGGGATTTCGATATTTGTGCCCGAAAGTTTGCACACTTGTTCATGGGTCGCACATGTTCATATCTTGTTCAGGAATAATCGATTTCACGAGAAACGATATTTTTAGGGTGCAATTTTGGATTGAAAATTGACCGTTCCGCGTTGGCAGGATTTACTCCTGATTGGAACAAAAAATAAAAAATTATCTGGTGCCAGTTGCTTTAAAATCTTGTTAGTAATCTTCTCTGCAAATTTCATTTCATTTCATGGAAGTATATCGGAGAAAATCCGAAATGAATTTGTCTTATTTTCGTCCAAAGCAATCGATTCTGCTAAGTACAAACACTTGTTTGGCGTTTTGAAGCCAAGACCGCCAAGACAACGCCAAGTGAAATCATCTGGCATTCAGTTTCGCTGTATATTTTGCGCACGAATTGGCCAAATGAACTTGAACATCTTCTCTGCCAATGTACCCATGATAAAAACACAGGACTCGCTGGAGTAATCCATATGTTTACATACAAAGCAAAGCTACACAAAGCTATGCATTGTTTGCAATTTCCCTAGTGTTTGCACAAGGCAGGGAGTTGTTACGTAACAACTCCCTGCACAGGGTAATTCGAACCAGGTAGCTGTCACAGAGTAGCAGCTCCCTGTTCGAACAATGAAAATAGTACCCCACGAAGCGTACTCTGTTTGCTCATATCCTCTTTGGGGCTTCCCAAACATGACTATGACTGAACAACGAATATGCGGTGCTGCCTGCTACGTAGGCAATGGCAATAGTCGATAATGAAGGGAGCTATTTCGTTGCCCCGGTTGCTATATCCGATTCAATTTCCTTTCGAATATTGGCTGTATCGATTTAAAATATAGGATTTTTACGACATTTGCGTGTAATTTTTCTTTCAGTGTGTAATTTATACAATCGAATCAGGAATTACAGAATTACAAAAGATACACATATTTTTTTAATAAACCCAGGGTTTGGACTGTCTGAAAAATCACTACGTACCCAAAGATGAACCCTTCTCTTGTTAAGAAATCGGCTTGAATGAGATGCCATTGAAGGGCAGGAAATGTCTGTTGACAAGTAGTGTTTTCACATGTAGGTATATTGGGTGGATTGTCCAAGCAAAAGTTTCCGTGTTGAGAATATATTGTCCCGTTTTCGAATGTCACCAAGTTAGAATTGTCCAGATGTTGTCCAATCACCTTCCAATATGTTTATTTACCAAAAATGCACTTAAACTGAGACACAGATCCAGAGGGGGCTTTCCGGGCTGTAGCGGGCCCCTTTTTCGACACCACCTTTTCAGACGGTCCTAAAGCTGCTTGACAATATGTGGTGTTTATTTTTATTGCCAGATGTCAGAAATACTACTTTTTTTCAAGTGCATAAATTTCAAGTTTTTTCCTTAGACCACCCCATTCCCTCTTTCGAGGCTTCGTACAATTGGTGCTCGTGGCTGTAGAATTTGCCCTTATGTAGTTAGTCCCCTCTGTCCCTTCCGTGCTGAAAATCCTGAATCCGCCGAAGTCGAAGTTTCCACCATTGGTGGTCTAGTTAGATGACTTCGAGTGTAGGGCTTTTTAGGCTATAACATATACCCGCCTATCCGCTCCTTCCCAACCGTTTGCACTGTTTACAGTTCATGTGTCATTCACACACCTCAGCACGTCCAACTTGTGCCGATGATATCTTTGTTGATTCCTGTTACGCTCGGTTGCGTCGGCGAAAAACCACAATGGTTACGGCCGCAAAGTCAAGACGAGCTTCGTGGGCTACAGAGTGTGTAAAGTTGTGAAGCTTCCTGCAGACAAAGGAATCACAGAGCAATTAATTGCATTAAAAGGGCAGAGTTCCCGTGCTCAAATGGATCAAAATAGCCAAACCGCGGAAAATGATTAAAACTTGAGGCTTCGTTAAAGCTATTACAATGGTACTCTAGGATTTCTACCGTGTTCATGTGCTCCGTTCCATTTGTTCACTGCAGGTTTGATGTAGACCAAGGGAATCCACTAGATATCTAGAGTTAGACTACCAACCACTGACACTTATTTCTCCAAATCATGTGGGTCTCTCTTTAACCTATATGTTGCTGCTACAAGGAGGGCGATGGGACGTTCATCTGAAAAACCGGTTTCCGTCCGCCGGACTGTGCCTCATACATCGTGTACATATTATCAACGGATGAGGAACGGGCACCATATAGAAGTTGTCTTTTTGGTAAGTTGCCCTTAGAGTTATGTTTGTAAGTCCGTAAATAATTTTACAAAAAACTAGAATGTCTTTCTTCTTCGGGTCTTAGGTTAGTTCATTTAGTGAGCCCATCAAAGCCAGTTTGTACCCTAAGACGTTTTCCCTAAATTAAATTCATTCTGTTTATGACCGTGGATGACCGACCGTTTATTCAAGGAGTAGCCGCATGTACATTGGAAATGTTTAGTAGGTCTATTCGCCTCTAAAGAACACTCTTTTGCAAGGGCTTTAAACGAAACAAAAAATCAAATCCCATCGATGGTAATTTGATATTTACGATTCATCTGTAAATTGGTTAAAAGCCTGTGGCTGTAGTGAACAACGAAATGGTATTATTTAAAGGTAAAATGCAGTCATCCCAATTTGAATTAGTCTAGTAGTCTATCCTGTTTCATGAATGGCTCTTGAGAATCATGTGACAATATTTTTCTCACTGAATTCTAAAATTTATGGGGAGTAACTCATTGCTTTACCGTGGATATGCAATATTAAAGTCCTAAATTATCATGAAAGGTACTTGAAAGAGTAATAAGAAGAAATTAGTGAAAATTTGCTGTTGTTTCAAAATAAGTTTGGGGGGACTGCTCTTGCCCTTTAAAGGCTCTACTACCTCACACCAGACAGTAAGTCGGCTCCCAGATAGCAGTCTAGCCCCTCCACCAATTTACGCAAAATCACGTGTGTAATACACCTCCAAGACAGCCACAGTAGCCTGCACTGAGTTTAAATTCCTCAATGCCATATTGACAATTTGACACACAACTGTGTGTGAGTTTGGGGGACACCGTCGATCTAATGAACCCTGGTCGTGAGCTTAATTGGGACCGCAATTGACTGTTCAAGTCATAATTGATCCACCAGAGTGGAGTTATTGTTGAATGAATGGCAAACAAAGTGCTGCCACTAATTGTATTTAGAAGTTAGAACTATAGATTTACTGTTAAATATGTTTGAGGAATACCACAGACCCTTTCATTTGCTTAGATTAAAACAAAATGTGCGCAAATTAAACAGAAAAACACGGGATATGTGAACGGACTGTTCAAAACACCTCGTATGTGAAGCGACAGGAAGTAGAGAGAAAATAACATCGTGAATGGTACACCTAGAAGGATGGTTCTTCTTAGTGTGCGATGAGTGGTAACCTAATGTCAGACTTGCAAAGTTTAAAAGAGGCATAACTTTAGGGTAATACAGAAAATTCTACATTATTTGATCAAATCAGGTCAGTTACAATTATTTAAATGACTGAGTAGAAATATTGACCCGAGTCACTGTTTCTCTTCAGTGAGAGGAAATTACTACAAACTTGTGCCACAGTCAGATAAGTTTGGACTCGAGTCTGTCATGACTTCTTGGTAAATGCATCTTTGTACACTAACACTGGTGTTAAATAATTTACACTTCATCTAATCCCTTAGAACTTGTCACAACCATGGGAATATTAGTTTGGGGTTCAACCAACTCCCTGTTCAACTTCCAAGGAGGTAATGCGCGGATTGCGTTTAGTAGGACCTTCCTGGCTTGTCATGTGCAAGGTCCGAGGCGTTATGGTTGTGCAAGGTCCGAGGCGTTATGGTTGCTATTGAGTGAAGTAAGAGCGCTAATGTAGTTTCGACTGTTTCAAAATAAAAATAGGATGACTCTGTTCACTTAATATGCCTTTTCGTATGCTCTGTTATCTTTATCACCAGTGAACTTACTGGATTTTTTATTGGAATTACCTGATGTAGGAGTAACGTGACACAAAAGTAACAGAATGTGAGCTTAAAAAACTACGGATGCGCTGTAATGACATCGACTAAAACCAATCATCACCATTACAACAACAACCAAATGGCGTCGTGGTTTGTTATCAAAAAAATAAATGATCATGACTGCCATGCATTGATAGGTTACACCGACAATTCAATCAAATCAATTATCTGAAACATATAGACTTATACTAGGTCCTTGAGTGTTTCACATATGACTGATAACTGATAACACCGTGTCTTAAACAGCAGCGTACTGGGAGTATATGATGACGAATCAATTACTGTTGCTCATCCTCAATCAGGTCTATCTCGTGACCTCTGACCCCAACTTAAGTTTAAGATAATAATTATGACTGGCTATTCGTCTGAATCATTGGTTGCAAGTTTCATGAGAGGAGTTATCGGTATCTTTTTGTTGATATGCATTGCTCCGGTCAAAGGTCAAGAGAGACCGCCAGATAATAAGAAGTAGGGCGGTTGATGTACGTGATCAATGCCTTCTACACTGCTTTACACTTATGCACGGTTTATTTCACTTAAAGCCTTGTGACGTAGAGTTGACCTAACTGCGCACACTTCCGTGTTAACGTTTTGGAGTTGTATACATTTTGCTGTATGAGTTATATATGCACTCCTCATATGTAGTCGCATTACACTTGGTATAACAGGTTAGTCTAGATTCTAGAAGTATTCCTGCTCCTCCGGAAGGACCACCTAGACCCTAGACTATCAAGTGGCGGCTAGCGGGCCATTTGTGGCCCGCTACGTGGAATACAATGGCCCGTGGAGGATTCCGAGGACCCCCTAATTTTAATATGGGTACAATCTGCTAAATGATATCCTAGCTACTGCATAAGAATCAAAGTAAAGACCCAAGTAAAAAGTTGCCCGAAACATTTAAGAATCCCTGACCCAGGCTAGGTTTTCTCTTTCAGAATTTGGCGAACAGATTTATATTCATTACAGGACGTTTAAAGAAATTGTAAGGCGGCTGGAATAATTCAAGTCGACGGATACATACGTCCTTTCACCAAATTGGAAAATTTAGAGTAAAATTATAGTTACAGCGAATGATAAACAATGACGAGAACGTCGAATTTTACCTAAAGTCATGCAGTCATTTTACTCGAGTTTTTTCATAATATAACCTAGTAGTTTCAATCTCCAATCTCCATGATCGCACAGGATTAACACAAAGGTTATCAAATTTTGGAAAAACGTCTTGAGTTTTTTTTTAGTCCTGTTTCTGTAATGCGTAAAATATGGAAGTTTTGTGGTTTGCAGTTGTTTGTCTATTATTTTGGTCATGGTGGAGTCATGCAATGGTTACATTCTCTTATTTCTATGCGGTACTCCAAGAACAAATCACGTGATGCCATTGAGAAGTACTCCTGACCTCATCTGCCAGCGGGTGAAGGGATATTATGACTAACACAGACGTCTGTTGTCTGATAAATCATTATCGTTGATGTCATTTCTCTGGAATGTGTTCTTTTTCAATTGGGTCTCGAACAATACTGTCGGTCTTCCAAAACATTCACTCTGTTAGGATATTTACAATGATGCAGAGCAGAGATAGGTTGCTCATCCATTGTGGTGATCACAATCAGTCACGCAATTCACTGACAGCCTACCAGTGGCGTACCCAGGATTTCTCTCAAGGGGGGGGGGCACGCAGTATGTTGTACGATCGCCGGCCTGGGGGGAGGGGTCTAAGAAGAGGGGGTGCCCCCTCCCCTTTGGAAATTTTTGAAAAAATTGGTGTCCTTACATGCAATCTGGTGCCACATATACTACCTTTCGAAGTAAAATTTATGTTAAAATTCTTACCTATTTTTAGGACCTAAAAAAAAAATCGCTGGGCTGGGGGAGGGGAATAAGGAGAGGGGGTGTCCCCTCCTACCCTTTGAAAATTTTTGAAAAATTGTGTCACGGTCCTTACCTGCAATTTGGTGCCACATATGCTACCTTTCGAAGTAAAACTTGTGTTAAAAAAGAGCACGGAAATGTCATTTGGAAGGAGTAAAGTAATGACGACTCTGCCTTGGGGACATAAGGGGGCATAGCTTCCTCGGTTGGTTAACCAATCCCCTAATTACTCCCCTATGACAAAAGCAAACTATGCCGCGCCGATATACTAATGGCCCTAATTCCCCCCCCCCCGCCATTCCCAAGTGACCCTACTTTCAAACCCCCTGATACCACCACTGGTTTAACAAGGTATACTTCCAGTATTCATAGACGTAGAAAGCTGTTCTCAGCTGGGATGGTGGAGGGGACTGAACGGTGTTTCGGACCAGCGTCCTGGGGAGGGGTCCAAGGGCCTCCTCTGTGGGATTTTTTCTTAAATATTTAAAGTCTCTTAGATGCAATTAAGTGCCACATACTGTGGAATTGCTAAGGAAATGACTGCAATTTTTGGCCATTTGTTACAGAGAGAACAAATAAGGGTTTTTCGTCGTGGAATAGTGGGAACGTATACTTCATCGAACCCCCGAACCCCCACCCACAGCCCCCGTTTCCTACGCCTTGGTTAGAAACTGATCCATAAAACCTCATCTAACTGTAACTTTAGCCCTATAAGCCTATGAGGCTCTGACAATTTTATTCAAATGCACAATTAAGATTCAAAGTACAAAGAAAAATCTTTCTAGCTGCGGACATAAATATTCCTTAGGCAATTGGGTTTCTTCGTGATTTTAGTAAGCCTGTGTTTATTATATTGACATAGCCTTTGAAGGAACTGGAACAAGTTAACAATTTCACCACAGATTCTCATTTGATGAAATAGCGATGAATATCCTTGTCTTCCTTACAGTATTAGTCATTTCATTGTCAGGAAAAAGACGTATGGATTTTGTTATCGTTTTGCAAAATTTGACATCTTTGAAACTGCTTTAACATGTCTTAGAAAGCACTATTTGATGTTTATGGTGCGCAAAACATGACGAATTGGTCTCCCTAAAAGCATCAGCGGTCACTTTCCTATAGTTTTGCCTACGAGTGCACAGTTCAATAAAGATGAATATCAGTGTACGAGGAGGAGCTGTTCTGGGCTAGGCTCCGTTAATCTGACCAAGAGATCCTGACTTTATAAGGTGTCAAGGGGGGGGGGGGTCGTAAAGGGGATAGTCGGGAACAGTGGTTGTATGAGCAATCTTTCCTCTTGGCTTAAAAAATTGATATTTTAACAAACCGAACTTTGTTTCTGTTTTTCCTATAGGTCTTCTGGTTGTTTGTTAACGTAGCAGTATTTTATGCGACGTACCAATATTACAAGCACGAATCCAAGTTCTTTTATCTGCGAGACATTTTAGGGGTAAGTTTATAAGTTTCTTATAATATTACATTCAGTGCCACCCCTTCCACGCCTGACTCATTCAAATCAACTATACGGGGCCCTTTTCAGATCTTTACCGCTCCGTTTGTGCAGCTCTGGAAGGGTCATTTCCGGCTATCTAAGAGGCCTTTTAAGCCCTCCAAATTTTTTGACGCTACACGCCAACTATGGTGGAGCTCTGCTTGGATAGTTTAACGACATTGAGTACCTACCTATTACAAAATGCCAAACTTGAGAAACACTCTGCCCTGAACCCTATAGGGTTCGAACCTGAATTTCCGCTTGGTTGTGACGGTGTTGGTCTACTGTGTTGGCTAATCAAAGGTACAGTCCAGCCACCTTGTATTAGTATACATCTCGATATCCTTATTCACCGTGGCTATGGATTTTTTTATAATGCAGTAACCCTTTTTTTTTGTTAAATTGTTAAATTGATAAACGGAGTAACTACTTGCTTTTCCTTTCATGTGGCGTTATTTTTGTTTTGAAATATCCAGAAACTTAATTGTATGAGTAACATTTAAGGACTCTTTTGTAAGATTTACTTAATGTTTCATAATAAGTTTTGAGCGGTTGCTTAAACATTCAAATGTTCTTTGTACCATTTCTTACCATGGTTACGTCGTTTAAGTGTTATTCAACACATTACACACTCGTCTTACATATAAGGATGTAGATGTATTTCGACCCACTTTTGTGATGAATTCTATCTAGGCCAACAATTTTCTCCGTTACAAAAATAAAATGTTTGTCTTGACTTTGACAATCCTCCATTCCACACGAGGGATCCATTAAACTGGTCTTTCTTCCTTCCGCTATAAACATTTGTTAGGTAAACAGTAAGTAGCATGGTGAGCCCAAAATTGACGCACCTAAGCAGTTTCAAAGCCGACATTTGGATTAAAATAAATCCAAACACTCTCCTGTTTGCCTTTTCCAAATGTGCTTAACTTACGGATGCATTGCTACCCACAGTTCTCCTACTCCGATCCAAAGAATTAGTAAAAGAAAGCTTGATTTGACTCGAAATTTTCTTCGATGTCAGTCTCTTAACGGCACCGAAACCGACGCATTTTCCATACGTGTAGTAAGCAACAATTTTCATTGACTTCGTACAGTTACGTAAGGCGTTTAGTTGCCTCACATACAGTACCATGCAAAACTTGTTTAACTTGCTGACCTAACCTGCCTAAGAAAGACGGGAAATTTGGTTATTTATTATTTCTAGATATTCTGTTTCTATTATTTCTAGATATTAAAAGTACACACAAGGGTGGGATGCAGTTATAAAATGCTTGAAAAATAATCATATTAAGGTATGCGTGTACCTGAAATGGATTCACTATCGTGAAAAAATACCTGATAGGTTCAAAAACGTTAGGCTCGCTACAGTAACGTTGCTACAGTGATAGCTAGTAATTTTTGATGGTGCGCCAATTACGGGGCCGCCACCATTTCGGTGCCTTTAGTATATAGCGCATTTAATGGTTTCTCATTATCAGAACTCTCAGGTTGTTACAAAGTCCGCCTTTGGTAGCAATATAATATGTCATCTCAACGACATACATCACAACACGTGTGAATCACATCTCCCCCCTCCCCCCCCCCCGGTAGTCGCTTCAGAACAACAGATTGAACTTTCTACCAAAAGGTCACTCTGGTCATACATTTGTGTTGCTAACATTTTACAATTGTTCCTCAAGCATTACCCTGGAACCCAGCCTTCCATTCCTATCATGTGTTTCGTTGCCAATCTGCCAATACATTTGAGTTACTGTAACAATGAGAAGCCACAAAAGTGAAGATTTATTTTACGACTTCAAAGAATCTTGTGGTATAACCAAAAGTCTTTTCAAGGAAAACTTTGCCATGTGATGTCAATGACCACACTGGCCACGTACCGCATTCATTTAACAGCCACTTTGGCCACAAGATGGGTTTGAAATAACTTGCTTACCCTTATAGATACCCCTTTTAACAATAGGTAAAGTATTCTATTTGGTTTTTCGTCCTAATACTGGCGGTGACAGATAATACTTAATTGTATGACAATCTGTAAAATTCATCGATTAGGTCAGAAAACTAACGGAACTTCTTGATAATACCATTTAAACAATCGTTGTGAGCTTTACTGCATTTTTGCAAAAGTTGTCTAGGAATGAGAATTACAATTTACTGAGTAAACAGTTTGTCTATTTTCAGGTAATAATTTCATAATGTTTAAGGGAAATTTGGGCACAAAGCTTCGATTACAGTTTCTTGCACGAAAGGAGTGTGCTAGAAACATATACCCGCTTCAAAGGGTCAAGTGAAATTGTGGATCTACAAGAAAAGAAATTGACTGCCCTGCAAGAGACAGAACAATGGTGATGAATTGGCCACAAAAAATAAATGAATGAATGAATGAATGAATGAATGAATGAGTGAGTGAGTGAGTGAGTGAGTGAGTGAATGAATGAATGAATGACTGACTGAATGAATGAATGAATGACTGACTGACTGACTGACTGACTGACTGACTGACTGACTGAATGAATGAATGAATGAATGAATGAATGAATGAATGAATGACTGACTGACTGACTGACTGACTGAATGAATGAATGAATGAATGACTGACTGACTGACTGACTGACTGACTGACTGAATGAATGAATGAATGAATGAATGAATGAATGAATGAATGAATGAATGAATGAATGACTGACTGACTGACTGACTGACTGACTGACTGACTGAATGAATGAATGAATGAATGAATGAATGAATGAATGAATGAATGAATGAATGAATGAATGAATTAATGCATGAATAAAACGAATGTGTGCATTTACCTCGACCCATCCCATCAACCACACCCACTGTATCGTCACCCACACCCTCTGTACCCAAAGGTTTGTCAAAACCGTAGTTTCATCTCCCTATTAGGGAAACCGATAAAATTAACAAAGCTCGTAATGCCATGTTGGCGAGACAAGTCTTTCATCAGACACTCCACCAAGAAGGGTGGGGTGTAGGGGTTGCTACTGTAATAAACCCCTTTCCTCATACAAATATATGCTTCTATAACAGTTTACTTTTTATATTGCCTTTTTTATGGGGCGACCTCTTTAATATTTCCTGGTGACGTCTATAGTCAAGATAGTAGTAGACTTGTACATTTTCTCATGAGTCGATACAAAGTCATGAAGTCCACGTCAAGGAGGTGGCAGGTAAGACCGTAATTTGGGAGTGTGTGTCACTCAGGTTCACCGTGACCCTTAAAAAGGAACAGAATGGGACAAAAATACTTCCTGGCTGATTGCCTTCTTACAAATTTGTATAGCAATGTAACATTTCAACTTTTAATTAATGGAATTGTATATGCTTATGTTCTCAAACCTAAATTAATATAATAAAACACGATGTGATGCTTGAATCAACAGATCGGTTTGTGTCTATCAAGGGGTTCAGCCAGTGTTCTTAATTTGAACAGCGCCGCCCTCCTCTTGCCGATGTGTCGAACTATCTTGGTCAAGTTAAGAGGAAGCCGAGTTGTAAGTTGCAACGTAAAATAGAAATTACGATTTTCTTCGATTTTACTGTATCAACGAGTTCGTAATCTTCCTTAATGAAGAAGGGGTAACGATGGAGGTAAAGATCAGGGCAATTTGTGAACTATCTTCTGCTCATGTCAACGAATGTGAATGAAACTCCAATAAGTTCAGTTGCTGCGGTACATAATTAAAATATATCGAGTGTCTTCTACATATTGTACTAATAAACAATGCCATGCCTTTACGGTAAAGAGGCGCCATTGGGTAAAGAGAACCGAAATAACAAAAACATTTTGTAGGGTGACGTCAGGATTTGCCCTACAGGGGAATCAAGCTCAAGCCTGACTACGACCCCGGTTAAGCCTGGACACAGTAACCTAAACTGTAATAGGTGGCTGAGGTGATTCCCTCGCCAGGTAAGGCTGCCCCCCTCGACGATTTTCTCCTAGTGGGTATGGCAGTCTCTTCCACCCCACCCCCTCCCTCCCCTATACCAACTAACATGTACTATGTAGCCCGTTAAATTCTGTTGCGGTCGGATATACCATCAACAATATCCGAGTATTATTCGAATTATGAAGCGATTTTTTGTCAATTGTTGGAAACAGAAAAAATAGCGGAAGTATCAAAACACTACAGTTTTAGCAGATAAATCTTATAACCGCTAACTCTAGTGCGCTAAGGTAACTTAAGTAACATATCCCCCTGTAGGAGCAAGCCATCGGACGTATTGTCGTGTTAATCCCTGCTACATGTGTTCAAAGTTACACAGTTGGAAAGATGGACAGTGTAGTTCTAACTTCTAAGCAGAATCAAAAGTACAAGTGAGGCGAAAAACTCGTATAACAGCGGAATCGCCGGGATGGAACTAAATTGGGGGGAGGGGGGAGGATGAAGGGTAAAAAAAAATATTGTTTTATCTTCCGCTCAACGGAGAACAAGTAAATCATGAATTATTGAAGAAGCTCTGTAGAATGAAGAACAATTTTGTAGTTTAGAAACAGTAAAGCAGTCCTTAAACTGAATGTAAACAGAGCGTCTGAAATAAAATGACTTCCCACACCTGGCGTTCCGTGGGGCTGGGGTAGTGTTTCTAAAGAACACTGAAACAATTTTAGACCTGTTAATTTTTCAACAACTGCAATGAAGTGGAGATAAAATGTTTGATAGCAATTTCACGACGGGGGGGGGGGGCAGTTTTGAGGGAGCCAACGCCCTGTGATATATTCACCACTGTTACGGCTGACACTAATCCCGTTATATCCATTCTTTATTGCCCTGACTTCCAAGGTATAAATGTGTAGACAATTTGCATCTGTTCTTGTTACAAATGTGTTGCCGATATCATGAGAAATCAATTTCAAAGCTAACTTGAATTACTGTAGCAAACTATTTACTCAGTATCACATTCTCATTAAGTTTTATCGAGTATTTTGAAGATATAATTAAATGCAGGTTCATCAAATGGACTGCATGCTACCCTGCCGTCCGTAGGACCCACTGCTAGGCCTCTTAATTTAAGCCAGCAGTATCTCGCCGACATTTTACCATCTGGCACGGTTTATGCCCTTCAGGATACCGCTTAAAACTTCAACACAGTTTTGAAAATGTCTCTTAAGAGGGCAAATTCGGGTGAACAAAATTAAATTTCACAATATGTCTGTGAGAGACCTGCTTTTTGGGGACATGTACCCATCAGGATGTAACATGTACTGGAAACCACACTATCATGCAGAGTACAGTATATATAATCCGATCCAGGGTTAGCCATATGCTGCCACTCCAGGTCCCTGGAAAACAGCGGCCCTGATCGCTTGCATTGTAGGAAGGACATAAGCACTAGCGTATTTGTCGTCCTTCGTCCCACCCCTCCCCCTTGCCCCACTCTTATACACGAACCTGATCAGACCTGCAATAGGTTGTGAGTTATCGATCTGTTGTTGTAGATTCCTTTGAGGCAGAGGCGTGTGCAGGATTTCGAAGGTGGAGGGCACAACCTGTGATTCCCCCGACTGACATGGAGGGGTTGACAAGTGCACCGAAGGTGCACCACGAGCGCGAAGCGCGAGTTTGTACGCGTGGGGTCCAGGGGCCCGCGCCAGGGCCCCTGGCGGGGTCCAGGAGTAGATCCCCGGTGGGGGTCCAGGGGCGAAGCTCCTGCAACATAAGGTAATAAGACCGCCCTAAATTGGTTGTAGAGGCCTTATTGATCAGGTTTCGTTTGTTTCAGATTTTGTAAAATTCAATGTTAGTGAGGGAGAGTTCAGGTTATCCTCTTTGCGTTGAAAGCTGCAGTGTGCTACAGTATGTGTCACATACATTGACAGGACTACGTTAAAGATCACGAGGCCAGTCAAGAAGGCTGCTTGAGATGATCGCAAAAGTTAACAGCACTGTTTCATCCTTAAACCTATATAGTTTACCATTACAGATGGTTAAAGTGACTAGCGCGAAGGGCGAAGGGAACTTAATGATAGTAGGCCTACCTGCACCATATGAGACAGATATTGATACTGATAGCATCCTGTCTGATTATTCACTGGAGGACAACTGGAAGAGCTCTATCCTTTGGTAAACGACCAAAAAATGAAAAAAAAAATTCTCTTCTAATATCATTCTGTAGGCTACTTCTAAGTTTTGAGTGTCAGGGATGGCGCTAGGAATTGCCCGACAGGTGGCCAGACGGGCGGAGGCAGCGACCTGAAGCCCCGACAGCCCCGATACCGTCAAAGGGATGGTGCGGAGGGATCTGAAGAAAATCTGTGTACTATACCATGCCATTGCGGGACATATATTTCATAAAATGGGCGTATATACCAGAGGAACGTAGTTTCGGGGCTGATTTAATGTTTTCCCCAGAATCTAAAGTGTGAAATTGCAAAGCGAGCGAAAATTGTTTGGGTTATCCTTCACTAAAAAGAATCGGTATAATTATTGAAAGCTAATAAAGGTCAATTGTCCGGGCAGTTGGTCCCTATCGGGCATAACTTACATTGTACTTCTCTCCTCTTGTCACTATAGCCGTACCGCACAACAGACCCAAGAGAACATTGACTGAATAACGTGAAATGAGGTGAAATTCCCAACTTTTACATAAATTCATGAATTCTACTTCTTCAGTTACTTGAAAAGGTGGAAATGGTTTGTATTATATTTAGCTATAAGTAACAGAACTATGGAAGAGTGGGCAAAGCGTACCGGAAATCTTGGGTTTCATTGTAGAAATGACCCTTTGAAAGCCAAAATAAGTAAACAGATCATGGGTGGCGATAGAATTTTCAGAGGGCTGGGCCATGCCAGCCACCCCAAGCTTCGACAGCCCCTCTGTCGAAGAGGTGGTGACAAGGGGATATGACTTATTATCCCATGCCATTTCAGGGCAGATTTTACATGATATCACTTAATACTTCATGAGCCGAGTTGGGCACTTTATATAGTGTTCTTTCGAATCTGAAACTTGAATTTGCAAAGCGCGCGAAAATTTTTGGTAGGCTTACACAAAAAAGATATGTGATCAAGAACATAAAGAAAACAAAAAAGAAAAACTGTAGGGGTTCTAGACCATATCGGGGATAACATACATATTATCGAAACACTTGGACTACCCTAGGAAACAGCCAGACTTTATTCCGTGAGTCGCTCACAAACTGACCGTACCGCATGACACACATTGGAGAACAGTAACTAGGCTTAGCGACGTGCGATGAAATTTTCGACCTCCACATGAACAGTGTACTCTGCCTACATGTTTCGTGGTAAGGTTGGCAGTACATGTGCTTTCTAGCAATGTGGAATGGAACTGCTGAAGATCCTGGAGTAACTATACAGCGCGCCTAGCGCGCCGAAAAATTTGGGTTCTTAGTTGAGAAATTGTCCTCTCTCAGGCGCCGTCGGGGACTGCCTGCATACTCTATCGTATCGATTAAGATTCCCCGATGGGGGACCCAGCCCCCACCTGGCGCCATCCCTGTTGAGTGCTCAGTGTCTCTTCAATCTTTTTCTCTTCTCCTAACCCTTAAATCCCCCGACTAAGAGATTTTCCCCCGACTGGCTTCAGAGGTGGGGGCAGTGCCCCCGCCCCCCACCCCTTTGAACACGCTACTGCTTTGAGGGTCCACTTCCATTTGCTTGCCACCTTTGGGGAGGAAATTGTTTGAAACTTAACTTATGTAAAATGTCACTTTAATTAAAAAGGTAACAGTGTAATTATACAGTACTTTTTACAGGTTTTTTTTTCAAAATATGAAACAACCTAAACTTTGTGCTATAGTCCTAATCTTTTGATGCTCATGGGATCATCCCCTTGCCGTGCAATTGTTTAGTCAATGTCTTACAAAGCAATTGAATGTATTAATTTCATGAATGAAAGGAGGCTTAACAAAGTTCTCCTATGCAAATGAATGGAGGAAGCATGAACTGATGAAGGTGCGTTCAAGCACCAAGATGGAAATTTATGGGCAAAATGATTGAAACGCTAAACGGGGAGCACATGAATACTTATCAGTTTTTTAGCAAGTCATTACGCGAGTCAATAATTCCAAAACTTACCTGACTCGAGTAATTTAGAGAATATTTTTTTTTCAAAAACTCGACCCCGACTTGACTAGAATCACCAAAACAGTTTAAACTTACTGTATTTAACTGCAAAGTGGGGAAGGGAGGGGGGGGGGGTGACTGGTTACAGCTTTACTGAAAGCAAAGGATTACGCCTCTTTCGTGATGCTAGTGGTAGGTTTACACGACAACGTATAATTCAAACCCTAACATTCTTGGACCGTCAGACAGTTTTAAGTTCTTAATCCTTCCTGCAAAATATTTAGCGTTGTTATATTACACAAAACAATATAAGCATTGTTACCTCTCGGTGTGTGGGAAAATAATTCGTCAACATTTTTTTCAGGATTTAGGTAGGGCCACACCAACATAGATAACATTAGTCTGATAAACGATAAAAAAAAATCATTCCCAGTGAAGCAGGCGGACCTTTTATCGGCCTATCCTTGGAATCCCTTCCCCGAGTTTGTAACCAACCCGAAGCCTCTTCAACCAACAGATACGTAACATGCATAATGTTTTCTAGTTTGTCCAGGATAGGCCTCCCTGATTGGGCCAGGGGGTGTAAAGCTTCCCTGATTGGTCAAAAACAAACGTCATAGTTTTAGCAGAAAGAACGTCCCTAAATGATTTCTTGTGGATAAGACTTTAAGGTTTATAGTTACAGCTACGTATAACACTTAAAGCCGGTTTTTACTTCCAAATTTTCAAGCGCTATGAAGTTACAAGAACCATGAATGGTTATCCCTTGCCTCTTCCGGACCAATCACGGACATAGCTCGGAGATGAACAGTGTTGACTTCCGTATCTTTTTAGCGCTATACTGAAGTATAACTCGGCTTTTTACCTAGTTATAGGTAGCAGGCGCGGATCCAGGGGGGGGGCCTGGGGGGCCCGGGCCCCCCCCCCTCGCCACAAAAAAAAAAAAAAAACGAAAGGAGGAAAAAAGAAGAAAAAGAAAAAAAAAAGAAAAGGAGAAAGAAAAATTAAGAGCAAAAAATGAATAAAAGTGTCTAAGAACGTATTCAAAGTATATATTTCTGTAGGGGTTGGGTGAAGCTATCGCTGGATTATCTCTTTATATATCTTTCAAAGTGGTTGGCGACGAAAGGAGCGCTACAATGTTCGAAAACAGGCGAATAGCTGAGTAATTATCCTTGACTAAAGATCTAAATAAGTAAACATCGTGACATATGTAGTATGGGCTCGGCTAGCTGCACTGAAATTTAGTAACAATTTTGTGTTAAAGAGTGAATTTTTTTTGTAATCTACAGGGATTGAGAGGCAAAGTTTTCGCCATACAGACCTTGCAGAATGAATACAGAAGACAAGCTGTCAGGTGACCTACTATTGTGCACAGTGGCACCAGCTGTTGCAGGCAAAGTAGCGGCGTGCATGATACCCTATTCAATTTCGAAACTGTCTGAAAAGTTTTAAAATGAACTCAAAAGGCTTTTAAGCTACAGACAGTGGTGTCGGCACAGTGGGCAATGGGTGACGTGTGTCCCCCCCCCCCCATCGATTCTTGAAAATTTTAAAATGGTCCCAAAAGTCGCTTAAGCTACAGATTTCTGTGGAGGGTGTAGGGTGAGATGTATTTTTGATGACTGGTTTATTTGTTCTAACCATTTTCTTTTACAAACTGTTCTCAAACTATCATAAGTTTTGGAAATTCCTTGACAAATTCCAAATTTTCGCACGCTCCGCTTGTGTCAGAGTTGTCCTTATTATCAATAGCTTTCGGTAACTATGCTCACGGGGGAACAAAGGAGCAAAGTGCTTTTTAAGAATTCTCAGTCAGAAGATTCGTTTCTGAATAGCATAGGTTGGTGGAAAAGTGACAGTGTCCGATGCAGGTTCTGAAATGCAGGTTTTGTCATGGACTAATATTTTATTCAAAATTTCGGCGCGCTTCGCGCGCATACGACAGGGTTTACACCCGACTTTATATACCATTGACAAAGCTTTGACGCAAGAAATTATTCCAATGCAACATTTTTCTAAAGAGTACATCTCCTTCTCTGTAGGGCTCTCATCATTATGGGATCTTTGACTAACCTAGTCTAGCACATGATTTGAAAGATTGAATGTACGTAATTGCCGTTGCTTATTTTCCAAACAACTTACCGCGACGTTCAACAATGACGAAAATCTTTTCTGAAACAAATTTTGCCTGTCCACCATCCCTCTTGCTATACCTAAAAAGAAGGTGATATATCATATCTCCTCCCATATGGATGTCGGGTAGTGAGAATCCCGTTGGTCCCTCTTTTGTATACTGTAACTAATTTAGAGCTCCCGGGAGGCTCTATACTGTTCTCTGTCAACTTTGGATATCCTTTTAAAATGTAAAGGAAATTTTTTTATTATAGACCAAGAATGTTTCTGTGGACTCCACGCAGGTATAATTCCCATGGGCGTGGATCGTGGGGGACGGGGGGATGCGTCTCCCTCACTTTTTAGAAGGGGGGACATCGTCAAAAAGTCCCCCTCACTTTTTCAAAAATGATGGAACAGACTGCAATTATGCCTAGGAAAACGAAATTTTCAGAAGCAAAGTAACCTAAAAATCGTACACTTTTGTTGCACCAAATCGCATCTGAGGGCATTCAGTTCTAGAAAAATTTCCCTTAGACCCCTCCCCCATGCCGAAGATCACAAAACTTATTGCCTACCCGTGACGCAAATTCTGGCTACCACCAACTGCTTCTTCCACGTCACAGGACGGCGATTCACAAATGTGAAAAAGGTCCCCCCCCCCCCGCACACACTTTTGGAGATGGATCCACGCCCATGATTTTTCCTGGGACTTAAGGAGGTTTGAAGACAATACGTTAACCGTCCCTTACTCCCCTTTTTCACCCGAACAAAAGTTAGAATTCACTAAATTGTGGACATTTTCTAAACATACAATCACTTTAGAATGACCTAAAAATACCACCATTTTGCATATAGGCCCCCTAAAATTAACAAAAATTTCTCAAAGGGGAAAGTAAACCCCTTCCTGGGATTGCACTCTCATGTACTAATAAGAAAAGCCTCTCCCGCTCTTGTATATAGCGTATACAAAATCCCACTGCCTAAAAAGCACGGTTTAGCAGTTATCTGCGGTTCCCCCAATCACCAACTCCAGCCGGCACCATCCGTCATAGATTTCTGAAGGGTATACCCTTCAGAAGTCCATAAAGAAGGTGATATATCAATATCATCTCTCCTCTCATATGGATGTAAGGTTGTGAGAGTCCTGTTGGTCCTCCTTTTCAGTGTACAATTAATGCAGAGCTCCCGGGACGCACTATACCGAAAATTTTCGGCGCGCTTCGCGCGCAATTGTTTACGATCACGGAGAGAGGTACGTTTTTATTGAGTGATGGATTTATTTTTATCACTTTTTACCAAAAATCAATTGAAATCTTTCACGATTTTTGCAAAGTCTTCTCAATATTTCTTGATTTTTGCTTGATCTGCGCACTGTTAGCCTTGAATTGCTCCTTTTACTATCAATAAGGTCCCAAACGTATTCGCAGTACTCATCGGTGGGGCTCTACTATAAGCCAATTATTCGTGTGCATAAACGTGATTTCAGAGTCAGCATTGTAAGGATGTAAAACAACTGATATTCATTTTTTCACCCTCCTCTTCTTATGAGAACTGAAAACTTAGTATCGAACCCACCTTCTAATTGATAAAAACACATAAAGGGAATTGACACCGTTAGTCATAGCAATGGTTTCAAATGTAAATCCAAATTTTCGGCGCGCTTCGCGCGCAATTGTTTCATCTGACGTCCTATACCCGAATACCGTAGAACGAAAATAAAACACTCATAATGGCAAAAACCATTTCAAGTTACCTACACCGGGCTCATAATGTTGGCGTGTAAGTTTTAAGATACCTTAGATTCTCCGTAACTTCTACAGGTACATATGGTAACTTAAAATGAGCGATACACATCAAATTCCATGCAACATGAAAAGGTATAAAATCTCACTGACATAGGAACTGGAGCCGATTTCTGTGCTCTTAAAATGCAATATTGCGAGAGCTTCCGGGGGCTTCGCCCCCTGGACCCCCACCGGGGCTCCGCCCCTGGACCCCGCCAGGGGCCCTAACGCGGGCCCCTGGACCCCACGCGTAGGGACTCGCGCTTCGCGCTCGTGGTGCACCTTCGGTGCACATGAGGTTTTCCATCTTGGGCCCCCCCCCCTCAAAATTTCTGGATCCGCGCCTGATAGGTAGTACTTTCATGATTGTACACTGTAACGATTTTATCATTCCCGTTATCGTCATATAGCCTTGGTCTTGTTGAGTGACCGTGCTTTACATAATTATTGTGCATTCTTATACAATTGAAGAACTGGAGTTTGAAACAGTCTTTCTTGCTTTATTTCAGACCAAGCGTTTTGTACGACGGAGCGTAGATCGAGGACATTTTATTCATATCGTATGCGCAATATTTCTTCTTCTAGCTACAGGTAAGATTTCAATCGTTTACAGCTATACATGTGTCCGGCTATGTCGCTGGTTTTCTCAGAGGTGCACGGTAAATGATTGATGGGATACTTGTATGCATCCACCATTGCATCCGTTTACGTGGCAGACTTGCTCAGAGGTGGGATACTTGTATGCATCCAATATTGTGTCCGGTTATGTGGCTGGCTTGCTCAGATGGGCATATCATAATAATGGGCAGGCCCGTACGCAGAGGGGGGGGGGGGGTCGAGTGGTTCGTCAATGGGTTCGTTTTTAAAATCGAACCTCCCTTTGTGTACTAGGGGTGGTTCGTCAGTACTTATGACTTCTTTCTGCCTCTGGTAATTCTGAAAGAGACATTGTTACAAATTAAACACTTTCCATATGAATATTAGGGTGATATAACAAGCATGATTACGTCATTATTCCAACACCTCCATTTTCCGCGCCTTTCGGAGGCATGCAATATCATTGATTCGGCGAGTATCTCCGATGTTCAAAACGAGGTTAGCCTATATGCACATTTGCTTTCTTTTGCACACCCATTTTCATTAAATGATTGAGCTGGTTCTGTCTAATGAAAATTTCCAAGGGATGGCCACTATGGTTTTATGTTTATTAATAGGATAGACAAGTGGGTGATTAAGGGGCGATTGCATCAGCTCCTATGAACCCTGATTCTAGTTTTATGTCTCTTCCCACCATATTTGGCGCCCACGCATGATACCCCGCGTTGAACTATAGTAAAAATTTGTGTTTTCAAGCGCACTTTTCCGCAATCTAGAGCGTTTGTGATGCCCACCTGCTTACACTCTGGAAATATGTATGACAGAAAGGAAAGTCTGCAATGACACGCTTGTGCTTTAGAATAAGTTATTCCGCAGTCAGTTTACCTGTAGTTGCAACAGGAACCAAAAATTTGTATAGCTTTCTTACTTTTCCTTGATATTTTGACTGAATATTACAGAACAAGTCCCATCCTTACTATACGCAACCGTCAATCGCTTAGTTGTTATCGTATCTGTCTCGTAGTACGGTAAACGAGTTGGATGAGGCCTTTTCGTGAGTGTTTATTTTATGTTTATGCGTGATTGAGAAGGAACACTGCGTTGTACTTTTGGAAGATGTATTTCGTGATAATCAAAATATTAAGAGGATTAATTCGCCATTGCCTTCTTGGTAGACATATTTTGTTTGGAAATTGAAAGAGTCTGTGTGAAAGGTCTGGATGCAACTTTTGTAATTAAATATGGTATTTTCAAGTCAAAGTTTCTTCTCTCTTCGTGCGCAATCTTCGCGGTTTACACTCTGCATCTAAGGGCAATAATATACAAGGAATAGTTCTCTTAAA
Organism: Holothuria leucospilota; assembly: GCA_029531755.1. Taxonomy (NCBI): domain Eukaryota; kingdom Metazoa; phylum Echinodermata; class Holothuroidea; order Aspidochirotida; family Holothuriidae; genus Holothuria; species Holothuria leucospilota. Next base: position 564,271 of record CM055976.1, on the reverse strand, counting down.
CACCTTTCCGAAATCTAAAGGGAACAACCTTCGTAGGACCAGACATTATGAGGGCAACATGTACCAATCAAATATCAAGAGAACGGTAAAGTGCGCAGTATGATTTAAAAGAATTAGAGTATACAGTTCTTGTTTTACATTCTTTTCCAACAACATTTCTTCTGCTCAATTCGCGCGCACCCATTATCGTGAGATCCTGAGAGTTAATACATTAAAGAAACGACTAAAAGGTATTCTAAACTTGCTTTTAAATCCTAGACCTAGACCCATTCGGTTATACCTATTTCCCCCTTGCTCACTCCTAGTAGAAATTGGTCTCTGAATTCTCGTTGTTCATGCCATGCTTCTTTTCCCATTTTGTAATTAACACAGAGCTTCCCCATGACCCCATGGAAGTAGTACCCATGACTGTCAACAAGGGCCCACTATAAGGCCCATGAACCCCATATCTTATGAAAGGCGCTCTAATTGCTAAGCCGAAAAGGGATCAGTACTCTTCCGATCGTTTTCTACCAGGGTCTTTTAAATCTAAATCTAAAGTGTAAATCTCTAAGACATGAGATCTCCAAATAGGACAATATATTAATGGCACATACGTACAGGGCGTAAGAAGTGCCATTTTGCAATTTGAAGGCAATTTGGCAAAAATTCCTCGTTATGTTACGCGCTGACTAGTTGTGCTCATCGCTGAGATATTTTCACGTTTTCGGGTTTTTCTTCTCAAATCACCACCCCGCCTCTCAACTGAAGAACTTCCTATAAAAGGACCTGCTTTCTACGCCTCTGGAAGGGCTTTGCCAAGATAGTTCGCCCTCTTCCTGCGCGTATGCACATTTTTCGCCGATGGAGCTATCTGGGATGGGGTTACGACTTTCTCTACGGTGACCACAAACGGCCAACCCCTTCTAGTTCCCCTGCAGATGAGGATTCAACACCTGCAGATCCATTTTCACTAACGTTACATCGTTTCGCAAAAAAGCCGCCATGTTGGGGTAATAAGCGAGGCGCAGATATGCATATTGAAATCGTAAATCAGTCGAAGTCAGGCCATGGAGCCACAGCTGGGTGTTTGATATACTGTGTGCGCACGGTGTAGTGTACAGCTAGTAATTAGTGAAGAGACGCAGTGTACAAAAGTGTTTGCTCCACTGTGCCCTCAATATGGACGCGTTAACAAAAGATGACGTCATGCAACACAGTCTTATTCGAACCCCCTCTTGGGAAACCCTGCGTACGGGCCTGATGGGGGATATTTAAATGCACCCACTAATAAAATCTGTAATTGAAATCGTTTAAACTGTAAACAAAGTTAGACGGGCATAACAATAAAATTTGGGGGCATTTCCTCAGAGCGAACACTTACCGGCAACTACAGGACATCGTACATGGATGTACTCCAAATTTAAAATGCAGCCTGTAATGTGACGGTTTATGAAAGATGTTGGTTAACTCATAGAATCGAAGATTTCTACGTCTTTCCCATGTAAAGAGATGTGAATTTATGGATCCCTCCCCCCTTCCCTCGTGGCGGCGAAACCACTTGTGGTGGAGAAGCTGTCCTTCAGCTGCCTTGTCCTAGTTTTATCGATAAAATACCTGTTTAAAATTACAGAGTAATTGTTATCGTAGAAAAGCAGGCACTTGTCTAGGAGAGTGTCAGGGCGCCCCCTTCAGTTCAGTGAAAAAAGATAAGAAAATTGTTTCACTCTCCCATGGGTCGTGTTACGGCACGGTGTAATACACAAACCGGCATCAGCAAAAAAGAATGCAGAAGAATGAGATGTTAAGTCTGAACAGCTTATTATTGTTACAAAATCTACCAATACAAAATCTACCAATTTAAAGCTAGGCCTGTGAGGTAGGTTTCATACCCGCAAATGTCAGCAAACGCAACCACGTTCTGTAGGACAAACACGTAGATGCTAGGTCATGTACTAAAGCAATGCGCATGATATATATAGTGGCGCTTGGCGCATTTGTCCTCCACAACATCTAACACCTCCACTGAATATGACCTTTGATACAAGCGCCCTATAGTGAACTTCTTTAAAAGTGGAGGATGGGTAGGGGCATAGACCATTCGTTTCCGCCACCTCAGCTATTTGACTCCTTGATTCCCGGGTGATGCGTTTAGAATACACTAGATTATAGGATCATGATCATCTTTCATACCCAATTAATATTTCATGGTTATTACTAAAGTCTGATATTTCATTTTATTTTTTTGATTTAGTTTTCAAATTAAAAGGTGTACGTTACAATGAACTCACAACCGGATACTAGCAACGTCACAAAAAGTTACCACAACGTTGTACAGAACGGTAACGAGACACTAGTGTTACCACTAAGCGTCCAGCTATATCCGATGTACTTTTCGAGTGCATTATGGGACATCGTATTACAATCATTTGTCATTCTTTCGTCTTCATATGTAGGTGTACTTTACAATTAATAAATAATCTACAGAAGAGTGTTGAAAAATTTGATTGGTCAATATTTCATATCAAAATATTTAAACTGTGTATTTTCCAATTAATTCAAAAGAATATTTTGCTTTATTTTAGTTGTCCACGTCATTGCCCACGTGTTCAATGCCTTTCATTTCTCTGAAAATTTCAACGATGAATTCCAAGATGTGAACGTGGCGAGATTCAAGGGTGAGGTAAGAACATCAATGGTGTAAAAATTTTAAGTTAAGGCTACTGACAATAATGTTCTGTGTTTGAGTACAGTTTGACTCGTAGCGTTTTGCAACATTGCTTTGTGCAACATTGCTTTTTGCAACATTGCTTTGTGCAACATTTTACAGTTTGTGTAATTATTTGATTCAAAGTAAGGGACAAAGCTCACTTCATGTGGCGTTCCCTCATATACTGTAACTCCCAGTCGATAGTTTCACATCCTCATGTTTTAATTGTGTTTCTCTTTCCATTTCTGGGATAATTGGCAGATTATGGGATTTCTTTTTGTGTAATTTAACTTGGGACACTAATCCCACATCACTTACGCGTCCCGCGTATTTTCCCTCTCCCAGTTGATGTCATTTTCAATCCTGACCTTTCCCCTAGCCAAGACTTGACCTTTCTTCCTTACTTGACTCTGCCCATTACCCTGACCTTACGTTGACCCAAACCATGACCTAAAAATTAATTTTATTTGTCATGATTATTGATCTTTACGAAAATTTTTGAAAATTGGTCTAAACCGTCTTCGAAAACGGTAGGCCTACGCGTTCTGGCTTCTGCTTAACCTATTCTCATGTATGGTTCGAACGATAGGGTACAGACGTATTCATTGAATTTACTTTCGTATTTGTTCTCCAGTTCTGTCCTTTGTGGGAGTTTTGAAAGAAAAAAATTATACATCAACAGGACGCTAATATGACTACTAGGCCTATATACCATCCTACCATTGAGCTGATACCGTACCCTTGTATAAGCTACATGATCCTATGTACCATCCTACCATTGAGCTGATACCGTACCCTTGTATAAGCTACATGATCCTACGTACCATCCTACCATTGAGCTGATACCGTACCCTTGTATAAGCTACATGATCCTACAAACACATACAGACCGTTTACACAGTTTATACCGATTACCACAAATAGTCTATACTGCTCCAAATGTAGCACCACGAAAACAATATTTAGGTCACACCGTAATTACTTGAAAATGTTTACACCATGTACAGTTACTCAACAACTGTTCCTTGGTCGGAAAGTTGTTGCAAGCAATCTGTTAACAAGTCTCCTAATTTGGAACCTAGTCTAGACGGTCTGGTCCGGGAGGGAAATAACAGTCAAGCTAATTATTGTCATATGGTTGAATGTGATTTATGGGTACACGTGTGAAATAGCACGACTAAAGTCAAGTTCTGACAGTCACCTACAATTGCGAACGGTCTGATTGGAAAGGGTTTTTACGGACATTGTTTAATTGTGTCTCCGACTGAATCATCCGTGGCCGTGAATCGTTATGTACCTCGTCGCGAGTATGAGTACCACGTGATGTGTACGAGTACAAGTACGAATACAAGTACGAATACAATGTCATGAGTAGGAGTACAAGTACGAGTACCATGTGATGAGTACGAATACCACGCCGTAAGTAAGAGTACAATTACCATGTTAAAAGTAAGATTACCATGTCATGGTACGAGTACGAGTACTTGTACTCGAACTCATATACTCGTACTTGTACTCGTACCATGCCATGGTACTCTTTCTTTTAACCGTACTTTTGACATGTAACTGATACTCGTACTTATGACGTGGTACTTGTACTCATACCATCATATGGTAGGCTACTCTTACTTGTAGTCGTACTTTTGCCATGGTACTCGTACTGGTACTTATGGCGTGGTACTAGTATTATGTCATGAGTATGAGTACCATTTCATGAGTACGAGCGTGAGTGTCATGCCATGAGTGTGAGGACCAGTAAAATATCGTCAGTAGCAGTACAATGTAAGTTCAAGTACCATGACATTAGCACGAGTACAAGTACGATGTCATTAATGCGAGTACTTTGTCATGAGTATGCTTACCATGTCCCATGTCATGTGCACATGTACAATGTTCTGAGTACTATATTGGTTGCCACCGACACCACTAGGCTGAGGTTGCGTTTGCCCCTCTCCCGCCCTCTCCATGATTTACGGCTATACCAATTATCTGATAATACATTCTTTATTTGCACAGTTCTCCTGTGCTGTTTTTAATTTAATTAAATTTTCATAGTGAAAGAAATAAGTATATTTCTGTCTCTCAGCAATACAAGTACTAACCTACTTTATTGTCTTTGGTCATCTTTCAGAATCCGTGTAAGCTGATATTAACAACTTGTAAGTACAGAATCACAGGAACTCACATATTCTACATTTTCATGCTTTATCGTAACGTTAAACTTAATGACCGGTATAGAACAAGTAAACACTGTCAAATAAATTTAATGGCGACTAAAACAGCTTGAGTTAGGAAAGAGCTACACTAAGGTGGTTTTCATATGAACGAGGAAGGGGCACAGGTGTAAAGGATCCATTTAATTTTGTCTCGCAGGCAGAATTTTTTTCCAAATTTTCAAACTTAGATTGAACTCTCATTCTACAGGGAAGCAAACAAAGTGTGATTTGCACGAATCCCCAAAGTTTTACACATTTTTATTAGAAAACAAGCGTAACAAATCCAAGCAAAATTTTAGGCATTCGTGTAAAAAGCTCGGGCATTCGGGTGCGCCTCAGATTTAACTGGTTTTCTAACAGAATTTTGGCAAATTCTCAGCCCAAAAATAATGCGAAAGAAGGATTCGCAAATCAAAGGCCTGTCTGATATGCGAGAATTAATCTTGAAGCGTTAGGAGCGGGTAGTTTCCCGGTGAATGTTGTAGAGCTCTGATGATACGTAGCCATACACAGATGTATTCAGGTTGTATGTTTGGGAGAGACCAATTTAAAATGACCAGTGATCTGGTCCTACTCTCCTAGGGGAATATTTTTTTGAAATATTTCTTTGATGCTAATCGGTCATATATAAAAGGAATACGTACTAGTTAACATATTGAGTACTGTACATCAGCAAACTATAAAAAATGGTACAATCTGTGGTCCCGTTTGCCGCCGCGGGACCCGGATCTGGTCGGCAGTGCCTTAGGACCAAGATAACTTTTCTATACCATGTGCTTATAACTATTGACAGAAAAAGATCTTATGTTTTGTGGTTAACTTTAATTTTCCCACCTTTTGTTCTTCTTAGTGGCGGGAATTACTGGAGTGCTCATGGTTATTCTTTTAGCTGTCATCTTTATGTTTTCATTTCCTTTCATCAGGTTAGTACAAGTTTCGTTTCCAGAGTAAGGTGGGAGAATTCCTTCTACTTTTCACACTAAAACCCCTAACCCTAAGACAGATGGAGCTCTAAACAGTGGGGGCGTTGGTTAGGGACACGGCTCCGTTGCCAATAGCTAGGGCTAGGTAGCAAACATGTTTGGAAAGGGGTGGACATTTGCATATGTGGCACTGAGCACCACCATTAGAATGTTAGAGATGAAGCGTAGCATATGAAGAAAATGCGTGCCCAAATAATGTTGTATAGAATGCCTGACATGGCGTTTTATAGACCTTGGAAATTTCATCTAAGCACTCCTCCCCCCACGCCCCCCCCCCCCGTACTATACAATATACGCTTCCAATAAGTAAAGATAAATGCGATAAATTGATTCGATAAGTTAAGATAAGATCTTATAGTCACAGCATTCTTCACAGGTGTTCATAATTATGAAATTAAAATTGGAATTACCAGTTGCTGTAAAAGTTGTGCTTTTGAAAAAATATATGTTGTTCTCTATAAATTTGGAATGGTACAAACATTCAGCCCTAACTTTTCGTTGGTCACGAAACGACGGACACAATTTGGAGGTAACGCCCACTGTCTATTCAGTTTACGAGTTTTCATAGTTTCACCTATAGTGACCTCAGATGACCTTTGACATCCAACAAAACCCATAGGTTCTCCCTCTCTTAAAATGAAAAATCTAAATACCAAGTATGAGAAGTATCCATCATCTCTGTCTTAAACATCGCGGTTTTTCAAGGTTTTCGGTTTTTGACCTCAAATGACCTCCGATTTCCACTGAAAAGAATAGGGTTCTTCCTCTCAATGTGACAAATCTATATACCAAGTATGAAAAGTGTCCATCATCGCTAACTTGAGATATCGTGTTACAAGCAATTTCAAATCCCGGCGGTATCTCCTGCACTGGTGGCTCAAAAACGAAAACTGCTTTTTCGGTGTGGCTGTTCGCGGTTTCGAGTTGTCAGGCACAAGAAATTGTCTGATTCAGGTCTTCACTGGTTCGGTCCAGCTGTCGTCAGAGAAGTGGTGTAGGTCAGGACTGGGTATGTTTACTCCGTCCGACGCATGGTGACGGTAAATGGAGGTTCCGGGATGAGGAGTGGGAAAGATAAGTACACCCTTGCCTCGTTCTCCCTGAGCTATAGTCAAATCACGGAATTGTTAGGAAGGACATACAACCAAGAAATCTGTCAGACAATATGTACTTGAGAATGATTTAATTCTTTTCAGGCACTGCCATTTGATTGGCAGGTCTCTTTGTTCCTATTGTTAAGTCTCCGTTGACTAAATCCTTTCAATGATGATCTCCTTTCTCTTCCAAGTAATACCGAGATAAAGGCTGTTGTCTGTTCAAGCTTTGAAATAAGGTTTGTTCCCGCCAAAGAACAAAATTTAATAAGGATTTTCAGTAAAACGACTGACAACACACTTTTAAATAATGTACTTCAATTTAGCCCCCACGATTTTAATACGTCATCTGCTGGGAACACTGTTCAAGCCTATGCATTTCTCTTAGTTTTTAGCAAATTTTCAAATCATTAGGAAACATATTCGAAAAGTAAGTTGTAAAGAAATTCTTAGCTGACTTTAAATGAAATGATATTTAGTGTGATGAATAACGACGAAAGGTTATAATTTCACATTTTTGCACGACGGCTGGCAACGAAAAGTTAAAAGCATGGTCTGGTGACCAAATTTGATGCTTTCAAAAAAAAGCAGCAAAATTTTCTGTGTTAGGCAGTGAAAACCCCATCTCAATAGCATCTTGCATTCGGAAGATACAAATTTTTGAAGAAATACTACATTTTCAGTTTCCCTAGTGCATGATGGGAAATCTGTGATGTCATTTGGGCAAATGGATTTGATGTAGCTTTTGTATTTCTTTATTAAGTTGATATCACTATACTGAATATTCCATAACTTTATTTGCTGTGCCATAAGTATGGAACAGTTTTTCACTTTATCTACACGGAAAAATATCTAAACATTCCAACAGTATCAAATTTCAAGGACAAACAAGGTAGCCAATTATAAAGAATAACAAAAGGAATATGAGGCAATCTGCCCACTTTGGATCATGTTTTGTGACCTTGAGGAAACTTGGAGGTATTTCTTATTAAAAGTAACCAATCTTTAGGAAGAGATATCTTGAGATAGGAATGGAGTTTCGATACGGGGTTTGGATGACATGTAATGAAAAGTTTTTATCTTTCATATAAGACCCCTACAAAATGCCACCAGACAATGCCTTTAACGAGTTCAACGTAAGAGGTGTGTCTTCTCATTGTCATTTTGACAGTGCATCACTGATCCTAGTTGATCTAGGTATTGAGACAAGAATTTTGAGAAGAAAGGCAAGATAACTGTCGGAAACAAACATGGCTTCAAAGAGTCTACAGAACGTTGGATCTCCTTCCTAACATCTCCCTTGTCAAATTGCTCATCCACGATCAAATTGGTGTAGGATTCTGTAAGAGCTCAAGCTTGGTGATGTTCTGGCCATGAAATGTTAAACCTTAATCTATGCATTATCTCATTTTATCCAAATGGATCAAACCGTTTTGCCTGCTTGTCCCTGCCTCGTTTGCCTGTTGACAGATGGAGTAGCAATTGCCTGTTTATGACTGTATCTATTTATAGTATAGTGGGTGCATGATTGACTGCCTGAGATGGTTTTCTGAAGGACTTTCCAAAGCTATAGGGACATCACTAAAATCCGACAAAATAACCACCTCATACTGTACTATTCGAAGCGGACCGTTAGTATTTCCGCAGGGGCGGATCCAGGGGGGGTTTTTAGGGGTTTAAACCCCCCCTTTGATTTTCGAGGATTTTTTTCATTTTGTATAATATATCATGTTTATTTTCCCCGGTATGTTTTGAAGGTTATTTTTAGTTACAACAATGCAATTACCATGCCATAATTATAAGTTTGCTGACAGCGTATTTTTCCTTCTATCGTCCCGATTCTCTCTCATTCAAAATCCCTATAGAGTCAGTGAGTCCTTCAAGAGGAGGTCCAGCTCTAATCTTGGTTCCCATATGCAATGAAATCGAATCCAGTAGTGCCTAACTCTGTTTTAAAATATGAGAACGCGACTCCAGCTTTTCGCTTGTACTCTCGCTGAAAAATTCAAATATTGTGTTGACTGAAAGTGGTTGTCGTTGAATTGGAATCACTTAATATAATCAGAAATCGAGAAGGCTAATCATGCTTTGGACATCCGTTGGATGTAAAGACGTTCAGGGAAAATTAGACTGTTCAGTTGGAACATACGTCTAAAGAAGTTACCATTGTTCTGGAAGGTATTATAATCCAAAATTCGCTTATACACTGAATCCCTTTCATTTGTTACACAAGATATATTCCTTTTTTATCCAAGAGTACGTTATGACCAAGATCACGTTTAAACATTATTCCATGCAAAAGAGTGGGTGTTTGCCTGGAGTTTCTTGCACATGGGAAGTGCCAGTGACTTGTAGGCGGTATTTTAGCATATTTTCCTTCGTGCCTCTAGATGACATGGTTGTAGGCACAGCAAGGGAGGGTATCAAAAAACGTAATGTTTCCATGGAAATGACAAACATACAAAGTATGAAACATGAAGAGGGCCTAAGCATAGATTGTAAGGTCTGAGAAAGGTCAATTTTTCTTGGTTCACGCCGCGCAGTGATGGCGCAAGGTGGGGGACAGGGGGGCCATGGCCCCCCGTTGGGGAAGTTTTACAGTTTTTTTACAGTCGGGGAGTCTTAGTCGATACGGTAAAGTGTGTAGTCCCCAACGGCGACAAGTCGCCCCGACGGTTTACCTGTTTTTTGCTCTCAAGAGCAGTGGAGCCGGCACGGGGGGGGGGGGGCATGGGGTGCACGTGCCCCCCCCCCCACACCCATCGATTTCAGAAAAACCTTTTTGAAAATTTTAAAATAATCTCAAGAGGCGTACAAGCTATAGATTTCCGTAGGGGGTAGGGTGAGGTGTGTTTCCAGCAGAGTGATGGATCTGTGGTTATCATTTTCAATCACAAATGGTTCTCAAACTATCAGAATTATCTCAAATCTTTCGCATACTATCAAAATTTTCGCGCGCTTCGCGCGCTCCAGACCTTACCTCAGTGATATCCTTGTCAATAATTTCCGGTAGCAACTCCCGTAGAAGCACAGTAACAAAAGTTGAAGGCTGTTTACGAATTCTCAGTAAAAGATTGGCTTTGTGATTGGCCTATAGGTTTGTTGAGGAATTGAAAGTGTTTCGATGCAGAGGGTCATGAATGCAGGTTTTGTCATTGTAATCTTATTGAATGAAAAATTTTGGCGCGCTTCGCGCGCATTCCTCACGGTTTGCACCCCATCTTATGGCCATTATTAAGGTTATAATACATGCAAGTTTGATGCAACTATTCTGATCACACTTTTCCGAGAAAGATAAGTACATCTCCAACCTCTGTAGGCCTATGGGATCTTCCAGTCTAATTTGTAGCATGATCCGGAAGGTTGAAAGTACGTATTTGCCGCCTGTTATACATTTTTTTAAATGCAGCCATTACCTGTAGGCCTATAGATGGCGATTGTTAATACACTTACGACGAAAAAGCATTTTGAAATGCGCTTTTTAGTCCTACACCCCTTTTGCTATACCTAGAAGGTGTTCGTCTGGGTTTTCGTTCAAACTTAGTAACATACGACAGTTGCAAAGTGCTCGGCATCATACTCTATAGTATCATTTGGATGTGAGGTAATAAGCATCATGTCAGTGCCCCATTTTATATAATTAATCCAGAGCTTCCAGGAGGCCCTATACCGCTGTCTGCCAGCCTTAGAAATACCCTTTCATAATGCACAATGAAGCAAAGGAAACTTTTCGTAACAGTCCAAGAATGTTTCCGTGGACTCAACGCACGTATTTTTAAGTAAAATCTTTCCCCGAATAGAAGGCATTAATAAAAGTAGCCAAAAGTGGGACTTCAGGAGGTTTGCTGACAACATACCCTTCTGTTGGACAACATACTTTCCTCTTTCACCTTACCAAAAACTAGAATTCACTAATGTTTGGATATTTTCCAGCCATATATGATCAGTTCCACACGTATCCCAAAGATAGCACCATTTTGCATCTAAGCAACCTTAAATTAACAAAATTTTCTCAAAGGGGAGAGGGACACCCCTTCCCTTAGACCCCTCACCTAGGTCAGCACCTTCATGAAGTGACAAAGGAAAGATTATCACTGCTGTATACTATCGCAGGGACGCATACTCTCCTCTTTCGCCTAACCATACTCTCCTCTTTTGCTTAACCAAAACTTAGAATTCATTTAAATTATGGATATTTTGCAGCCATATATGATCAGTTCAAAAAATGTCCCAAAGATATCATCATTTTGCATCTAAGGAACCTTAAATTAACAAAATTTTCTCAAAGAAGAGGGTACACCCCCTCCCCTTAGACCCCTCACCCAAGTCAGCACCTTTATGAAGTGACAAAGGAAAGATTATCACTGCTGTATGCTATCGCAGGTACCCATAAATAGGTACAATTTATGCAGACCTGGGGGAAAACTGAGGTGGCATTTGGACGTCATCTGTGGTGTCCCCCAATCACCAAACCCTGGCGGCGCCACTGCTCAAGAGGACAATTTCCCTTAAAAGAACCCAAAATTTTCGGCGCGCTAGGCGCGCGGTAGAGTCACTCCAGTTTCTTCAGTACTTCCATTCTACATTGCTAGATAGCAAAAGACCTGTCAAACTTAACAAGTAACATGTAGGTAGTGTACGCAGTTCATATAGAGGTCGTTAATTCCATCCCATATCGCAAAGTCTACTTGCTGTTGTCTTGAGTGTGTCATGCGGTACGGTCAGTTGGTGAGCGACTCAAGGAGAAAAGTTTGGGTATTTCATAGGGTAGTCCAGGTGGTTTCGATAAAATGTATGTTATCCCTGATATGGTCTACAACCCCTACAGTTTTTCTTTTTTCTTTTTGTTCTTAATGATTACATATAAACAAACAAAAAAAAAAAAATTCGCGCGCTTCGCAATTTTACGTTTCAGATTCAAAAGTACACTATCAGTGCGCAACTCGGCTCATGAAGTATTCAGTGATATTATGCAAAATATGCCCTGCAATGACTTGGAATATTTAGGCTCCTTCATATCCCCTCCTTACCACCCCTTCGACATAGGGGCTGTCGGAACTTTCTGCGATAAAATCCAAAATTTTCGGTCCACTTTTCCCACTCAGTTCAGTTACTAATAGCTAAATATAGTACAAACCCTTTCCACCTTTTCAAGTAACTTAATATAAGTAGAATACATGGGTTTATGTAAATGCCGGTCATTTCATCTTATTTAAGTAAAATACATGGATTTATGTAAATGCCGGTCATTTCATCTTATTTTGCTAAACCTAGTCAATGTTCTCTTGTGTCTGTCGTGCGGTACTGCTAGTGACCCGAGGAGGGAAGTTCAGCGTAGGTTATGCCCGATATGGCCCAACTACCTTGACAATTGACCCATATATATATATGCTTCAAATAAGTACAGATTCTTTTTAGTGTAGGCCTATCCAAAAAATTTCGCGCGCTTTGAAATTTCACAGTTTAGATTCTAGGAAAAACGATAAATCAGGGCGGAAATATACTATCTCTAGTATATACAAATATTATGAAATATATGCCCCGCAATTTCATAATCTAATACACAAGTTTTCTTCAAATCCCTCCTCACCAATTCCTCGACGACATCATGGCTGCCAGGGCTTCGGGTCGCTGGCCCGCCGTCGGAGAGTCTGCCGCTCCCCCCCCCCCCGTCGGGCAAATCCTGGCACCACCTCTGGCGCCGCGCCAACCGATGGTCGGGCTCCGCTTAGATAACGAGGCAACCAAAAATCCCATGCATGCGATTAAGCCTACCAGCTTAATTTTAAGGCCCCATACCAAAATACTTTCAGAAGATTTCAAAAAGAGACTAAAAGTTTTCTTTATTGAACACAAGCGAGCAACTTTGAGTGAGTCACTGTGAGTGCTTAGAGAGAGAGCACAACAAATGGCTGAATGCTCCGAACTCCTGACGCCCAAGATCGTTATCGGGCTGTATAGCATGCATCTCTCACAAGGAGGGAGACAACTTTCTGACAGGACATTTATCATAAAATTTCTGACACAGAGAATTTCAATGAAAGCTTGTTTTTATACGGATCAAAGAGCCTAGGAAACGCGTGGGAAATGCCATTTCCTGTAATCTGGGGGTCTTCTGGACCAAAAATTTTCTCTGTACGCTTCGCGCCAACTCATGGTGGCGCTCCGCTTAGATAGAAACTATATCGCAAGACCCCCCTTTAGTCAAAACCTGCATCCGCCCCTGTTTCCGGGTGGGGGTGGGGGGTCGTTCGAACCTCCTTTACTACGGGTCTGATTTTGCCCCCCCCCCCATCCCAACAAAATTTCTTAGAGCCGGCCATGGCTATAGGGGATAGGGGGGACTATTAGCAAAGATGGTGAGACAAGTATGGAACAGGCTCCCTCCCTCCAGAATGTTAAAAAAGGCTCTTGTATGTGGCTGATGATGTTGAAAGATCACCATTTCCGCCGAAGGAGAGAACCGTTTAAAGCCGGAATCCGTTGTCATACCGGAAAGTTTGACAGCTGTAGATGTTAAAATGTACCAAATTTTGCATGTAGACAAACTAGCTGTGCAAGTTTGCTACAGACGCCCGGAAAGGCCATTAAATCGGCGACTAGTCGACATATTACACTGATGGTAAAAAGTGAAACTGCAAAGAATTAGGGCGCCCCAGTAGCTACACCCACCCTGTGGCACCTGAGTAATGTTCAAAATAATATTTATTTGTCAAACATACCTCATTGAACTCTTTCGTCACCATTGAACTATGCATGTCTCCAGTCTGGTCCGCCTCCTTAAAGGGAAAATGCAGTAGCCCTAAATTGAATTCTACACTTGGGTGTTCTTATTCATGAGTAACTCTTTTAAATCATGTGACAACAATTTGGGACTGGATTTTTAAATTTATTCAAAACTGCTAGTTTTTTACCTAGATAATGTCACATTCATGTTCATAAACAATATGAAAGATACTTGAAATAGAGAAAAGACGAAATCTGTAACAGTTCATAATTATGTCAAAGTGATGTAACGTGGGGCCGGTGATGGAGTTTCTGTGTTAGGGGTTCTAGCTATCCGGCCTATTAGGGCGTTGTCGTTGAGAATGTGCGGAGCGTAACAAATTTAATAATTAGCTGTCTGGGGGTAACGGAGAAACTCGTACAAGAAAAGAAAGAGACATACACGATGGATTGCGTGCGTTGCTTGTGTAATCGAGATGTGTTTTTACTGAAATCCGGCAACAGAATGACATACGATTGTGCAATATCCTACATCGAGGACTAAACCTAATTAACATAAAAATAACAAACATAACACTCGCATACATACATACGTACAGCTGGATACGCACAGCTGACTGACTACAAGAACAAAATAGTTTCGATATTTACACTCTTACAGTAACTTTAGGGCGACTGCTTATTCCCTTTTAAAAGTATATCGAGTCATATAGAACGGTGTCACAGTGATATTACGTGCGACACTATGTGTGTACTTGCTACGAATGAAAACGTTGAAGCCCACACTGTAGTTAGTGATTTAAAGTTGAAAGCTAATTGAGGACTTAAAATCTGCATGCCAGAAATCTTCACTCATGCAGTAGTGCTGTCCTAACACTGATTCTTAAAATGTGCGGTACATCTTGTGACAAAGTTAACCTCATAATCTTAGTATCAGGGGACGGAACAGGTATTTCTGTTACGTTCGAGTGCTTTGTAACATAACGGAGGAAACTGGCAAATATGAAGGGACCCTGCAGATGGAAGGCAATATACCGGTATAGTTCCACCGTTTTCCTCAAATGGGGGGGGGGGGGGGTGCATAGAAAGCAAAGTACGGCAAACAGATCAACCTAATCGAGCGACTTTCTATGTAGGAGGACCACTGGATTCGCAAGGTAATTTGTCAGCTTTCTGCGCTTACCTCATCATGTTTTGGCCCACTCTAAGTCATTTAAGTCGTCGAATCTCCATACTTCTTATATTCCTGATATGAATTCTATCTTTGCAGAAAACGTTCATTTCAGCTATTCTGGTACGCTCACCACAGCTTTCCTGTTTACTATGTGTTACTGCTGTGTCATTCACTAGGGTATGTATAGTAAGGGTAACCATTTATGACAGGGGGTGCTTCATTTTGAATAGTCTTATAGCCTTCATTCGCTTTACTTACTTTCCCCACGGATCAGAAGTATTTTCTTACATATTCCTGAGTATCTCTCTCCACATGAAAGGATCTTTAAAGGTGTAGCTCCATGGGCGCTAGAGCGCGTTAGCATGTACGTCATTGATCGACAGGATTCTGTACTGTGCGTACCGTTAACGTACAAGTTCCAGGCATGAGCTGTGACAGCCAGTGTGACAATGGGATACGTGCTGAAGTCATGTGAGAGCCACTATAAAAGTTTTTCACTGACGTCACCGCGTTCGCGCGCATAGCTCAGTGTTCGCACGTCTCTCTAGTTTGACGGTCAGGCGCCCAGTGTGTAACAGTCTTTTACGCATGAGCAGTGACGGCCAGTTTGCTAAATTGAAATGCTCTGATGTCACGTGGAAAACCTCAATAGCAACCCTGGAGAACTCCGGTCAACGAAGTCGTAGCCTAATTGCGATCTAAATATTCATTCTGACTATTACGAAGTGTAATTTAGGACAGGTTACCCACTAGGTAGATATTAGGCTAATATGTTTTGGTAATAGATTTTCCAACATTACTGGCGAAAAAGAACATTTATACAGAAAATCGGAAAAAACAATGAAAACATTTGTTACGTGGCGACCAAAATCCGCTATTCATGCGTTGTCAATGCATGGCGACCAAAATATGTAGGTAATTGTCCACAGTTATACTTTAGCCTGGATTTTAAGTCACGACCTGCCAGGTGCTACCTCTTCTTGTCTGAAAGGTCATGAACTGAAAAGACTGACAGATCACTTTTTTTCAGGGGCCTTCTCAAAGAGCAATGCAACGTGACAACTCACACCCCTGGATGCACTATGGATTTAGAAGCCATCCCTGAGCCCGTGTGGGGGTCTAAAGTAATGGACTTCTCAGAGAATTCTACTATGTGTATAGAAACGCCAAAATTTGTACCTCATCGATCGGAGGTGAGCTTTTGACTTGTTTGTATTTAGACTGTCCTATTTCTGAACAAAGTAGTACGATAAATTTTGTAGTAATTATTGTTTCTTAACTAACATTCATTTTTCTACCATAGAGTCATTTCTCCTAGGTCACGATTCTAATAGCAAAGGAAAACCGCCACGTTGGAGGATGCGAGAGACGCAGTTTTATGTGCGTGCATAAAGTGACTAATCAATGGATTAGTGTTACTGGTATGCACACAACATACCGTGTACACGCCATACTTGCATATGCGCATAGGTTTATCGTGCATAATACACCGAAGTTCCCTATTTATTCTCCCAACATGATGGCATGACAAAAAAAAAAAAAAAAAGGAAGAAAGAAAACAACTCACTTGGTTTCACATCAGGCAAAATACGCCAGATTTCATGTAGAGGTTGCAAACACTTTAACTGGAAAAGCATTTATGTTGGTATAGAACGCTCATGAACAAAACGAATGCTAAATAA
Source organism: Holothuria leucospilota (assembly GCA_029531755.1). Lineage (NCBI taxonomy): Eukaryota > Metazoa > Echinodermata > Holothuroidea > Aspidochirotida > Holothuriidae > Holothuria > Holothuria leucospilota. The sequence goes on along the minus strand of CM055976.1, from coordinate 547,707 downwards.
ACTTCTTGGAAGGAACTGGATAGTGTGTAAGTGGTTATCTTCACAATGATAAAATAGGGTTTTGCTGTGGTGTATCCAGGATTCTTCAATAGGGGCGCAACTGAATGGTAGGTTAGCAGGTTAGGGCAGTGGCAATAGAACGTCGTTAGTAGTGGGTGCAAAAAAGTGTACGCGTAGCGTGCACGGCGAACGGGAAGTGCAGAGCGCAAAACCCATAACGGGTGGGGTTCCAGGGTCCTCTCATATGTCCCTGGTAGGGTCCTGAGGCGATAAGCCCTGTGGAATTTCGTGGAATTTCTGGTGTTTGAGATGTTCCAGGAAGATTGCTTCAAGGGATATATTTAACAATGCAATTCTCGCATCTTTTGGAGTGTTTGAATATCGTACGTTAAGTATGCACATGTGCGCCAAGCGTGTCATTACTTCCCCTTCCTTAAGTAATTACGGAAAAGCTACAGTATACATACTCATAGCCATAGCAAGATAGCCCCAGGACGTCGCTAAGTATGCACATGTGCGCCAAGCGTGTCATAACTTCCCCTTCCTGAAGGCCTTTTTCTCTTTCCCTTGCCATACAGAGGGGCCAAACATCTTTCACAAGTTTATAATGCTTCTCCAGCTCCGCAAGAGCAGTTGAATTTGAAGCATGGAGTGCTCTGCTAACAGATAGGCTAGATGTCCATGGGCCGCCATAGGGATATGGCGTGGTGCAGGAGTAACATCATAGTCGGATCCAGGAGGAAATTTCCCCGGAAGCTGCGTTATTATCATTAACAAAATAGGGATACTTGCATGGAGCTTTCCAGCCGATTCCCACATGACACTGAGAGCACACTAAGCTCTTCACAGTCATCGCATATTTACAAAACTTTGAACGAAAATCTGCGCGATCAGCTTGGAAACGAATGAGAGAGAAGGAAGTAGGTTTAACCAGTCTTCCCCCTCTATAGACTATGGTTTAACTAAAGGGGGTAGGACTAAAAGGCACTGATTTAAAAAAAGTTTCTTCTTTGCAAATGTGTTAATAAATGCACATTTACCATGGACTGATAGACCGATAATATGTTTCATAAGCTTGTATAGCTAGTCTAGTCAAATCCTATTCATCGCCCTACAATTGGACCTTAAAGTATTAAAATGTGACATGAAAACCTTTTGATGCCCGCCCTCTTAAGTTAATTGGAGTTTTGGGGCCAGAGTGGCGTATGATTATTGTTGTGTTTATAGCCTAATCTACTTGCACTAGAAACCACTGGCCGTGGTAATAACTATATGCATGTCAGCCCTGGTATATTTTTAGTTTTCTTACAAAATATGTCTGCTACCATGGTCATTTTGAATTAACAATCTTCTTAGAAGAACGAATAAATCTCCATCGCATTTACGCAATCTCTGTACCTCCATATTCACATCTGCACGGAAAAGCAATAACTGTGAGACATTTACCTCGGACCAAAGCCAATACGTTTGAAGTGGTGTTGAAAACAATGTAGAAGGGCAAGTTAAAGTGCTCACATTTTTACACATTTAACGAAAGATTTGTGACAAAAAACAAAACACGTCTATCTTTCGTTCGTAATATAACCATACCTCATTCCTCGACAGACCATCAATGTACAATAGGTCGGAAAAGTTTATTGTGCGATCGATTTTCCAAATGGGGGGAATAGTTGTGCCCTGTGCCCCCGCCTGGCTACAGGCCTGGATATCACGGTGTTTGTACCCTGTGCCCCCGCCTGGCTACAGGCCTGGATATCACGGTAGTTGTGCCCTGTGCCCCCGCCTGGCTACAGGCCTGGATATCACGGTAGTTGTGCCCTGTGCCCCCGCCTGGCTACAGGCCTGGATATCACGGTAGTTGTGCCCTGTGCCCCCGCCTGGCTACAGGCCTGGATATCACGGTAGTTGTGCCCTGTGCCCCCGCCTGGCTACAGGCCTGGATATCACGGTGTTTGAAGACGAGTGGTTCGAGAGTTTTACGGTTCCGCGTGATATGTGTCTGCTGCACAGTACACTGTATTGTACGTTATCGTAATCTATAAATTTCTATTACGAAAGATACGCTGGGCGCAGTCAGTGTTAGCCTTTACCTGTAGTACTGGCGTTTATACCTCCTGCACGTATGTTCTACATTGACTTTCATGCATCACGATCAATACACATTGGTTCTCAGAAGGGGGATTAGGTGCGAAATGTTATACAGTTTCATTTCCATTCCCCCAAGAATGTTCATTCACTAGAAATGTCGATTTTTTTCTTTAGTTTTCCTTTCTTCTTTGTTTTTTAATTTTAGGTGTCAATAGGCCCCGCGTAGATCAGCCACTGTTTTGGCTAGAAGAGCAAGTAGTTGGGTCACTGGCACTCAAGGGCAGGGACTGTGTTAGAAATAAGAGGGACTATACCGTTCACAATAATGTTAATGCATGCTTACACTGTACGTAAACGTGAAGGTATGCATATTACGAATGTATTTACGTGTATGCATACTAATACGTATGTGTCTATATTTGTGCATGAATGGTTGTCATATATCCGGTAAATAGTGCGCGAAGTACTCCCGAGAAGCAAGTCTTTCTACTGTATCATCAATTAACCGCGCAGAAGTCATATATGTACATCACCATGGTAACCCAAGAAGTATTAGGATTTAATTGATAAGGCTAGTTTACCATAGAAAAATACCTCTCATATTTCTATTGGATCATTCAAAATTCGTTTTCTGAATCTTTCTAAAGGTGATCTTGTACATTTAAAGGCATTGTCTGGTGGCATTTTCTAGGGGTCTTATATGAAAGATAAAATTTTTTCATTACATGTCATCCAAACCCCATATCCTAACTCAAGATATCTCTTTCTAAAGATTGGTTACTTTTAATAAGAAATACCTCCAAGTTTCCTCAAGGTCACAAAACGTGATCCAAAGTGGGCAAATTGCCTCAGATTCCTTTTGTTATTCTTTATTATTGGCTACCTTGTTTGTCCTTGAAATTTGATACTGTTGGAATGTTTAGATGTTTTCCGTGTAGACATAGTGAAAAACTGTTCCATACTTATGGTACAGCAAATAAAGTTATGGAATATTCAATGTAGTGATATCAACATTATAAAGAAATACAAAAGCTACATCAAATCCATTTGCCCAGATGACATCACAGATTTCCCATTATGCACTAGGGAAACTGAAAATGTAGTATTTCTTAAAAAAAGTTGTATCTTCCGAATGCAAGATGCTATTGAGATGAGGTTTTCACTGCCTAACACAGAAAATTTTTCTCCTTTTTTGAAAGCATCAAATGTGGTCACCAGACCATGCTTTTAAATGTATCTCCAGATTTAAATATCGTGACCTTTTAATGGAGCTTTGAATGATGATATAACAGTAGAAGAGGTGACTTTACAAATAAGAAAACTTTAAAGTGGAAAGTCACATACGGTTGTTAAACTTATTAATGAATATTTCCAGTAGAGCCCAATTAATGTTTTGAAATTGATAACCGAACTTTATAACATTGTTTTGACCTCTGGAGCAGTGCCGTTGGACTGGACAGTCGGTTTAATCAAGTCATTATTTAAAGCAAAAGGGTCTCCTAAAGTGATGTCGATAATTATCTTGCTATCACCCTTTTGAGCTGTTACTGTTATTTTAATGAACGTATTAAGAAATATTAACACAACACTGGGTATTTGGTGGATAAACGAGCGGGTTTTAGGGATAAACATTCTACACTAGACCATGTTTTTGTATTATTTTCAGTCGTAGAAGTTTATTTGAGTAAAAGAAAACGTTTATTTTGTTCCTTCATTGATTATAGAAAACCATTTGATTTGATTGATAGGACTTTTCTATGGTCTAACTTAATTGCAAGTATCATTAATGGGATATTTCTTAATGTAATTCAATCCTTGTACTGTAAAGAAATGCTAAATCATCTGTGGAAAATATGGGACAAAAATCTGATTTTTTAGCTCATACCAGCATGATGGTGTGAGCTATTGTGATCACGCGGCGTCACTCTATCTATCTGTCTGTCTGTCTGTCTGTCTGTCTGTCTGTCTGTCTGTCTGTCCAAAATGCTTCTCCTCCCACATGCTTTCATGGATTTGTTTGAAACTTGGGCACAATGTTCCTTGGGTGGTGGGCCATTTGGGGTGTTCAGGAATTTTTGGTCCAAGGTCCAATGTGGACCCTAGGGCCCATTTAATGAAATTCTACAAAATGCTTCTCCTCCTACAGATTCTCTTGTACAATGTTGACGATTTGCCATAATGTTGCTCTGTTACTGGTCCCTTCGGGGTGTTCAGGAATTTTGGGTCCAAGGCCCAAGATGGACCGTTGGGTTCATTTTGTGAAATGTTGCAAAGTAATTAACTTCTTCTCTATTTAATGTTTAAAGAGAGGTAACAGCGTCTCGTTATAATGCTTGGTTAGTGATCGCGTTATGGTGTTCTTGAATTTTGGTCTAAGGTCCCATGTGGGCCCCAATGGCTCATTTTATGAAATTTTACAAAATACTTTTTCTCCTACAAATTGTGTTGTACAGTGTTGATGATTTGTCATAATGAAGGTCTGTTAATGGTCCTTACAGATTACTTCTCCAATTTGGGATGAAGAATACTTTTGATACCTTTCTAACCAATTTTGTGCCACCCCTCTATTTTACCAGTCTCACAAAATCACTTTACTGCCTATTTTTCTCTGTACTGCACCCTCTTTAAAACTGTGTGTGTAGAAGAGGTCAATCCTCTGCAGTTGTTTAGGTTAGTTTTAAGGGAGCTGCTTAATGGGATTTCCCATTGGGTATTTCCATTGTGTGTGCATTGTCAGAGCACATGGGTGTGTTTGTCATAGTGATCCTCTGTTAATGGTTCTCTTAGGATGTACAGAAATTTTGGGTCCAAGGCCCAATGTACCCTAGGGTCCATTTTGTGAAATATAGCAAAATGGTCAATTCCTCCTCCAGTTAATGTTAAACAGAGTTGAAGGCCTGTCACAATGATGCTTGGTTAGTGATCTTTTTATGGTGTTCTGGAAGTTTGGGTCTAAGGTCCGATATGGGCCCTATGGCCCTTTTTATGACATTTTGAAAATTGCTCACTCCTGCAGATTCTCTTGTACAATGTTGATGGTTTGTCATAATTATATTCGGGTAGTGGTTCCTTCTGGGTGTTTAACAAGTTGGGGTCCAAGGCACAAGATGAACCATAGGGTCCATTTTGTGTAGTATTGCAAGTGATTAACTTTTCCCCCAGTTAATGTTTAACAGAGTTGACGGTCTGTTATAATGATGTTTGGCTAGTGATCTGTTTCTGGTTTTGTGGAATTTTGGTCCAAAAGCCCATGTGGACCCTATGGCTCTTTTATGAAGTGTGCAAAAGTGCATCTTCAGCTACAGATTCTCTTGTACAATGTTGATGGTTTGTCATAATGATACTTGAAATTTGGGGTCCAAGGCCGAAGATGGGCCCTAGTGGCTCTTGCTTTCTTAAATTGTATTCATGAAACAACTTACAAAGCAAAGATAGCATGACAAATTTTTTGTGACATTCAGGAAGGTGCCATCAGGGTATGTGAGATTTGGGGTCATAAGCCATTTGATGTCATTTAAAGTCATATGATGCTTGTGCTAACAAAGACTAGAAGCTAGGGAACCTTAATTGGTTGAAGGTATGAGCTTCAGCACCATTGGTGCTCTAGTTTTTATTGTAATTTGGCAGTTAGACGAGGAAAACGTTTCCCCAGTGCTATTCACTATTTTTGAATGACTTTGAAAGGTTCATTAGCCGTTATTATAAGGGGTTAAAATGATTGAAACGAGTCTTTTAAAGAACATGTAAGTGATAATGACGTAGAAGTTTTCTCAGGTTATTTACTGTGTTGTACGCAGGTGACACTGTAGTCCTCGCTGAGAGTGCAAAGGACTACAACTAGCTTGAAATGGTGTTGAAATGTATTATGATACTTAGAATCTGACCGTTAATATAAATTAGACAAAAGTAGTTGTATTTTCCAGAGGTAACATTAGAAGAAAACCTGTTTTTGGTTTCGATGATAAGAGAAACCTATGCAGTCATGATGGCGTGTGTATGTATGTGTGTATGTGCGTGTGTGTATGTGTGGGTGTGAACTTGTCTTCCTATCAGACCGAGGACCTGAACAATGGATTTGAGGTCCTCTGAAGGAAATTCAATAGATTTGTCAAGTCCTCGAAAGTTTGAACAATAGAGAGGCTATTGTCAAGGTTAGGGTTAAGGAAGTAAACACAAAGGAAATAACAATGAGGTCCTCGGATTGTATGTAAAATCGACTTGTGTGTATGTGTGTGTGTTTGTGACACTTTGCTCTTTAACACGATATCTCAAGAAGGGAAACTCTGACAGTTTTCAAACTTGGTACATAGATGCCCCATATTGAGAGGAAGAACCCTATTTTTTTGGTAGGGGTCAAAGGTCACCTGAGGTCACCGGGGGTCAAACTCTGAAAACCTTGTTAACACAATATCTCGAGGTAGGAAGCTTGGATGAATTTCATACTTTGTATGTAGATGCGTTATGGTAAGAGGAAGAACCCTATCATTTTTGGTGGGGTTCAAAGGTCATCTGGGGTCACCGGGGTCAAACCCTGAAAACCTTGTTAACACGATGTTTCGATGTAGAAAGCTTGGATAAATTTCATACTTTGTATGTAGATGCCTTATAGTAAGAGGAAGAATCCTATCATTTTTGGTGGGTTTCAAAGGTCATCTGGGGTCACTGGGGGTCAAACCCTCAAAACATTGTTAACACATTATCTCGATGTAGGAAGCTTGGATAAATTTGATACTTTGTATGTAGATGCCTTATAGTAAGAGGAAGAACCCAATCATTTTTGGTGGAGGTGAAAGGTCACCGGGGGTCAAACCTTGAAAACCTTGTTATCACAATATCTTGAGGTAGGAAGATTGGATTAATTTCATACTTTGTTTGTAGATGCGTTATGGTAAGAGGAAGAACCCTATCATTTTTGGTGGGGTTCAAAGGTCATCTAGGGTCACCGGGGTCAAACCCTGAAAACCTTGTTAACACGATGTTTCGATGTAGAAAGCTTGGATAAATTTCATACTTTGTATGTAGATGCCTTATAGTAAGAGGAAGAATCCTATCATTTTTGGTGGGTTTCAAAGGTCATCTGGGGTCACTGGGGGTCAAACCCTCAAAACATTGTTAACACATTATCTCGATGTAGGAAGCTTGGATAAATTTGATACTTTGTATGTAGATGCCTTATAGTAAGAGGAAGAACCCAATCATTTTTGGTGGAGGTGAAAGGTCACCGGGGGTCAAACCTTGAAAACCTTGTTATCACAATATCTTGAGGTAGGAAGATTGGATTAATTTCATACTTTGTTTGTAGATGCGTTATGGTAAGAGGAAGAACCCTATCATTTTTGGTGGGGTTCAAAGGTCATCTGGGGTCACCGGGGTCAAACCCTGAAAACCTTGTTAACACGATGTTTCGATGTAGAAAGCTTGGATAAATTTCATACTTTGTATGTAGATGCCTTATAGTAAGAGGAAGAATCCTATCATTTTTGGTGGGTTTCAAAGGTCATATGGGGTCACTGGGGGTCAAACCCTCAAAACGTTGTTAACACATTATCTCGATGTAGAAAGCTTGGATAAATTTGATACTTTGTATGTAGATGCCTTATAGTAAGAGGAAGAACCCAATCATTTTTGGTGGAGGTCAAAGGTCATTTGGGGTCACGGGGGTTTAGCTCTGAAAATCTTGTTTACACGATATCTCCACGTACGAAGCTTGGATTGATTTCATACATGGTAAATTGATGTGTTATAGTGAGAAGATGTACCCCACTGTTTTCGGTGGAGTTCAAAGGTCATCTAGGGTGGCCGAGGGTCAAACACTGAAAACCTTGTTAACACAATATCTCAAGGGAGAAAGCTTGGATAGATTTTATACGTAGTATGTGGATGCATTGTGGTGAGAATATGAACGCAATCATTTTTGGTGGAGGTCAAAGGTCAACGTGGGCCAAACACTGAAAAGCTTGTTAACACGTATCTCCAGGTAAGAAGCTTGGATAGATTTCATACTTACAGTACTATGTGGATGTGTTATGGTGACAAGATGGACCCTATTGTTTTTGGTGAAGGTCAAAGGTCATCTGGGGTCACCAGAGGTAAAAAAAGCAAAATTTCCCAAGAATTCCTAAGAGTTTCATATGGGTTTAGCAGAGGTCAAAGAGCAAAATTTCCCAAGATTTCCCAAGATCGTCATCTGGGGTCACCAGAGGTCAAACTGCAAATTTTCCAAGAATTTCCAAAATTAAATAGGAACACAAAACTGTATTTTTCCAACATGTTAAGATAGCATTTGACCATTGACTGAAAGATATGGGACATCATGGCATTATTTGGAATAGAACATATATCATCGAAACCTCAATGCATTTTTGCATTCTGGTTTATTTTGGAATAAAGTTTTTGAAGTCACTGACGTTTATTCTTACTTAGGTGTTCAATTTAACTTTAATAATAAATTTTCTAAGGGTAAAGCGTTGCAATTAAATCAGGTCCAGAGGGCATTGTACAATCTTCTTGCTAAGTCTCGTAGTCTCATCCTGCCCATTGATTTACAGTTACAATTGTTTCATCAATTAGTTTTACCCATTTAGCTCTATGGTTGTGAATTATGGGGGTTCGAAGATTTAAAAATAACGGAGTCATTTCAACTGAAGTCACCTAAAAATATTCTCAGAGTGATCCAGTACACATCCCATTGTATGGTTTATGGGCAACTGGGAAGAAATAAGTTAGTTGACACGGTTGACGTCATGATGGTGTCCTTCTGAGGTAGATTAGTCAATGGTGATACACATAACCTTAACCTTTAGTGTATGATGTATTAGAACTTTACATGATAAAGGAATTCACTCATCTCCCTGGATTCTTAAAGAACATTTAAGGTTAAGGTTAAGGTTGAAAAACTTAATATAGCGCACATTCCTGTGTAACCACACTCAATGGCGCTGTACAAAAACAAGAGTCAAGAAAACGATCTATTGAAAAGATAAGTTTTTAAAGCACCTTTAAAAGAAACAATTTAATTTTTAATATGACAGAATTATAATACATGTGGGACACCGCAATCATGAATCCTCAGTTTTTACTCTAGTAGCACGGTGTTGCCAGTTTCATATATTAAAAGGGTTATGAAGCAGAGGCATGGGCGGCTCTAAGAAATTTTGTTTGGGGGGGGGGGGCAAAACTCAAGTCCGTATTCAGGGAGGTTCGGAGACCCCCGGCAATATTAATGGTCAGCTCCGGATAGTACAATAGGAGTATGGTTATTATTATGTACTACAGCGATGCACCATGTTGTTTTCAAGAGTTCTTCAAAAAATCATTTCAGGCAGTCAGTCATGAGCTGACTACATTTTAAAAATAAAAATACAACCATGTCAGCCGATCTCTACTCCGTAGTGGTGAATAAGAGGCAGGTGAAATGGGCAAAGCGGCTTGATCCATTTGTATAAAATGAGCCCCACCTTTGAATATTTTGTTGTTTCTTTCATTGTGTCACAATATGTTTCAGCTTTGCCAAGAAGCCATAAAATGTTGGTTTTCTGGATTGTTTTCTTAAACTAACGAAAATTTCGAGCTCTTAAGACACTTGAAAACGAAGAAATGATAGCACTATTTTGGATCTCAGTACCGTTCCGAAACGAAATGTTTTAAAGGGGGAGGGCAATTCCCTTAACTCAGAACGACGTCTCATCCTATACACAAATAGCTAGGCCAAAAAGTCTCACTACACTGAGCTTAGATTGACTGTTTGGTGTGTTTATTTTAAATCAACTGAAACGTTATACTTTAGAACAGAGGTGGAGAACCTTTTGCTTATAACATGCCATTTGACAGTCATAAGACCGCACGTGGGCCAACGGCGCTGGCAATTTGGACAAGGGAGGGAAACCTCTCTTTCTATGGGAAACAATACGTTTATGCTACATGCCCGTTACTTTTTGTAGACAGATAACTATGCTAATCTGGTCAGGTGACACCCTGGCAAAACTGCTTTTAGTCGTGGATGATTATCAACACGGCTAATGGGTTGTGTATCTAATGACCCCGAAAGCTCTGAAGTGTCTGCAAAATTATGGGCATTTAACCAGGGAGCTGCCACTAGAAGCAGCTCCCTGATTTAACTCCAGCATCACCGTTACCCTCCGTAAATGGCATTATGATGCCTAAGCTAATCAGATTACAAATATCACAGCATGATCATTTGTTTTTGATTACCTTAGCTCGCACTGTTAGGTCCATTTGTGATGTCTGAAGAACATATAGTAGCGAACTAGCAACTAACAAAACGCGCGCGAAGCGCGCCGAAAAAATGTCGTTTCGAAAGGACTTTATTAATGTTTAACCTTCGCATTGCATGGGAAAGTTATTCACTTATTTTATTTTAAACCGAGTCAAAGAAAAGGGAGAGCCTAACCCATCTTGAATTACATGTTTTATTTATTTATTATTTTTTTTGTTTGGAAAATTGAAGACCATGCTTTGCAAACTTTTTTTTTTTTTGGGGGGGGGGGGGGCAAGTGCTCCCCGTGCCCCTTTGGCGAGCCGCTAATGAACAGAGGGTATTAGTGACATTTATGAGCAAGAGTGGTTGTCTGGAGTGAATGCTAATAATCAATATTTAATTTACAGAATTTTTAAAAAGAAATTAGAATATGAGAAATACCTGAAAATACTTGAAATGCATGAACGAATTAATTTGTGTAAACTTTGTTGTGGAAACGTTAAGATTCCAATAGTAACTGAGAGATTTGAAAACATTGTGGTCCATGAAAGAATTTGTACGTTGTGCACTAGGGAAAGTATCGGGGATAATTTTATTATTTATTTGAGTGTGATGCATTTACAAGTGTCAGAAATTTGTACATAAAACCTTATTTTAGAAGGAATACAAACACTTTAAAATGGAGCAATTTTTTCATATCAAAAGTAAGAAAAAAACTAGTGAAGTTGGGTTTGTTTTGTGAAAAATTAAGAATAGCTTTTAAGTCCTAGGTTGGGACCGGAATTAATTTCCACTTTTTCTTTCCTTTTTTTTTGCTTCATCAAATTTCTTTTTTTTTTATTTTCTCTCTTTTGAAGTTCTTTGTAAAATGAAGGTAATTTTGCTAATGTTATTTTTATTGGCTCTAATACCCCCGGAGATGAAAGGAGCATAAACTGAAACTGAACAACTATTGGTGGATATGAACATTATTTCACCCCTGCCCCCATGATCATTCCCCCTTTGTATTGTGGATATAAAATTCTGTACGTTTAGGTAAACCTTGTTGGTTCCTTGCGTTAGCAAAAGGAACCTATGTAGTCAGCTTGGCGTGTGTGTGTGTGTATGTGTGTGTGTGCGTGTGTGTGTGTGTGTGTGTGACACTTGCTTCGGTACGCTGTAACTCAACAAGGGAAAGTTGGACTAAACTGAAACTTGGTATATGGATCTGTCATAGTGAGAAGGTGTGCCCTATTGTTTTTGGTGGAGGTCAAAGGTCATGTGGGGTCACCAGGGGTCAAAGACCGAAAACCTTGTTTGCACGATATCTCAAGGTAGGAAGCTTGGATAAATTTCATACTTGGTATGTAGATGCATTATGGAGAGAAGATGAATGCTGTAGCTTTTGGTGGAGGTCAAAGGTCATCTGGGGTCACCAGCAGTCAAACACTGAAAACTTGTTGTTAAAGCAATATCTCAAGGTAGGAAGCTTGGATAGATTTCATACTTGGTATGTGGATGACTTATGGTGAGAAGATGAATCCTGTCATTTTTGGTGGAAGTCAAAGGTCATTTGGGGTCACTGAGAGTCAAATACTGTAAACCTTGTTAATGCAATATCTCAAGGAAAAAATCTTGGATAGATTTCATACTTGGTATATAGATCCACCATAGTGAGAAGCTGTGCCATACAGTTCTGGGTGGAGGTCAAAGGTCATCTGGGGTCACCAAGGGTCAAAAACTGATAACCTTGTTGTTAGCACAATATCTCAAGGTAGGAAGCTTGGATAAATTTCATACTTAGTGGATGCCTTATGGTGGGGAAAAATTTTTGGTGGAGACCAAAGGTCATCTGGGGTCACTGGAGGTCAAACTCTGCAAACCTTTTCAACTCTATATCTCAGTGTAGGAGGCTTGAATAGATTTTTGCTTTGAGGTGTTGCATTAAATCTAGCAGAAAACCCATATGAGATTTGTTGGATGTCAGAGTTGAAATCACCAGATGCCAAAAAGCAAATTCCCAAGAATTCCTAAAGTCAAAAAATATAAGCACAAAACTGTATCATTCCAGCCATTCACCCAATGACTGAAAGATGTGGGACATCTTTCAGAGATGCCAAGTATCTCAATTTTAATTGAAATTATAGTATTATGATTTTAATCCATAATTCTGCCATTATGAAAACGTGCATCAAGTACTACTTTTTAATATTGCAGAAGATTCTCTGCCCACAAAGCAGAGGACTGTTGTGAAAGTTCACTAGACAGACAACATTTGTCCTTAGATTAGGACATGTGAGCTTGCAGGAATTGGAAATTAGAATTGATTAATTAAATGCTACTATGGGTTGTTAGTTTTATAAAGAGAACCAAGTTACTGATCATTTGGATCAGATACCATTGAGCGTGCATGAATTGTGATTGCTTAATTGAATAAAACAAATTGTAACTGTATACTGTCTGTGTTGATATCCCCTGAAGTGCCTGTAGGCTGTATTTCTTCAGAACAATTTATTTATGCTTGAATGTGTTAACACAAGATGTGCATTGTCTACAGAGCAGATTTTGTGAATCAACAGAAATACTGTACTGGTTCATTCAGTAGTTGGCTCAGTTTCATTACATTCAGCAAGGAACCACAGTGCCCATTGGGCTCTTGTTTTATATTTTGCAGACATGGTGCTACGTGTTTGTGCCAATATTATTGTATCTTGCCGATAAAGTTTGGAGAAATATTCAGTCTCGTTGTCCAGTAACTTTACAGTCGGTAATTTTTCATCCGGCGAACGTGGTTGAGCTGGAATTTGAAAAGCAGCAATTTAAAGCCTTCCCAGGCCAGGTGAGTGATTTGCTTTCAACATGATCTCAAAATATGCAGATTAATCCTAAGAATCGTAATGATATGTGGTTATAGAGGCAGGATTAAATCAGGAAGATTTTCATCAAATTCCTAAGCAATTTATAAAAGATCTTGTGTTATTTCATTAAAATATCATCGAAACTGATGGCATCCTTCCAAAAAAGTTGGTTCATTTTATTTCCTTTACAGTACATCTTGCTTCTGTGTGATAAAATATCTCACGTCGAGTGGCATCCATTTACTTTAACTAGGGTAAGTGAAGAGCGACATCTTTTCTACTGCATTTAGGGTCGAACCGTCATTCAACATTCTAGTTAAATTGTGTTTTATCGTTGACATTTCTTCACCGTCGAAAATAGTATCGACCAATATTAAAAAGTAACGTAAAAGCCATTTGTCAATACAACGTAGATAGGCTTTGACGTTGGACACATCCAAAACAACAAAACTAATGAAATAAAAAGAGCTTACAACTCCTAGATATTCAATATTAAACGTTCTTGAGTGAAGCCTATAGATCTACATTTAAATGTCAACTTTGATTCAACCTGCTTTATTGTTTTCAAGGTCGTTTCAACTGATAACAAAACCGTCAGCGTCAAACATGCTGTTTCTAGTTCGTTCGGCGCACTATTCTGCTATTTTTCGCTAGGTCATCTAAATAAGGTTAAATAGTCGTCCACGTTTTTCTGCGTCAATATAAGAAAACCCCAAAACGTTGAATCCATGTCGGAAAGTGACGTCAGCTATAAGGATTCACCGGATCCAAATATTGGAATTTGGCCGGAACCGGATTTTGCTGAAGAGGACGTGAAATTTGCGCGTAGTGTACTAAGGAAATACTTGCCTCTCAGATTGCCGGAATTAGCACTTCCCAATCTTTGTAAGATGTAAGGTACTGATTACAATAATATTTAGTTTACGTTATTATGTTTTATGAATTGACACTTCCAAAAGAGGTTAAATTTTCCAAAAAGAACTTATTTTGGAATAAAATTTACAGCCTGTTAGCAATGCTTTTCTTGCGACGCAAGAAACACCGTGCACAGCTCCACGCACGTGTACTCACGTGTAGTAGGCCCACTATTAAATGGCAGGTCTACGTCGTTGGAGTGTGGATGGATGTGTATTTCATTGATACAACAGACGGATTGTTTCGGTGAATGCTAGTGAATACATCTTGAGAGAAAAATTTATCTTTCACTGCCGGAGTATGCCTTGCCTGCAGACTTCATAGAAAACTTCACAACGGCGTCCTTCTAATTGGCGCCCAGGATACGTGCTCAACATGCCCTACCCCTAGCTTCGCTTTTGTATTTACAGGAACTGTGCTGCATTTCATGTGATTCCTACTGCCTCTTGCTCCTAAAATCAGTAACAGTAATTTCCATTGAAATTGTTTATTTTTCATTAAATATCTCTATTTATTTCAGTGTCCGACAAAAAATAACCCGACGTTTACTATTCATATGAGGGTCAAAGGTGACTGGACAAGTAAGTATACTTACTTTACATTAAGTTTTTAGTGTACATACCTGTGTTTTATTTCAAGCTCTTCTCCGTTATGACATCAGCTCCATGCGATGACGTCAGCATTCGTCTCATCGCCGTAGAGAAGCTGCAAAGTTGGTATCATATTCCGACCATGGAGCTAGCACATTGCCCTTTGAAACTATCACAAGTTCCGACATTCCAAAGCTCAAAAACCTTATTAACTGCTACAAAGGGCCTTAATACGAGATTAGCAAAAGACAAGCGACGGTTATAGGCAAGATCTTTCCCTACCGTATTAATCCTCACACAACCTTGCTGGTGTTTGCGCCGTAATTTTTAAGTAAGAACAAAAGTGATTTTCAAGAATGTGCGCTCGTGTGCTCATATGCCGTCCATTTTATAAAACTAAGTAAGGATAAAGCTTGATGTAAAGCAAAGTTTTGTTATCAGGAAGGATCTGGAAAAATCGGAAATTTAATTGTAACTAGTATCTTAGTTTTCAAAGCCACAAAATTTTTGTTAATGAAAAATTAGCAGTATCTTTGGAAATGAATGTAAATTTTTCTTTATTTGGGGCACGTTTTGTATAGCTGTGCTGTCGAGATAAATGTAGACTGCACATCCTTTTCTATCGAATGCATTGTGAATTAATGAACTGTTCATTGTTTCTTGCAAAAGTCATTTAAATATTTTTATGATTAAACTTGGATAACAGCCTTTCTTTTTAAACGAGCAAAGCTTTGGGCTCTTGTTTGTCGGAACAGAAGACAGAACTTTACAGGTATTACGTAGGGCAATGGGACAAAGAAATTGAGAGATAAAGAGTTAAGAACTGAATGAATTTATGAAGCTGTTTAGAATATGACTAAAGGGTAACAACTGGAGTCAAACAATAACACCAAGTAACCAAGACTTTGCTTTTACTCCATTCTTAGTAACTCCATGTTCCAACAAATGAGAATAAATGTATTCTTGTGTGTTCACCATCTACCTGTGTTTTAGGAACTGTTTTAAACAAGTAGCTTGATGTACTAAAGCTACGTGTACTCCTCGAAAGTTCTCTTTGACTCTTTTGGTAAAGTTTTGTGGGACAGGTTTCATTACATATCTCTTAATATTTTACAACTTGCTAAACTTCAATGATAAGTATATAAGCCTTAAAGTTAACGCTCATAAAATAAAGTTATTTATTCCTTTAGACGATGTCAAGGAGTTGCTGTTAGAGCATCGCTATGGAAACGTGGAGTCTGCTGCCCCCAATATACCAAGGTAAACAAACCCGAAAGATACCACTAGTTATTTTCCAAGTAGAGATATGGAGATGAACCGAAGGAAGTGTACACTAAAAGTTCAAAATACTTTTGACTTTATTGAAACGTTTTGCATGACTTTTTTCTCACTATGTAAATTATTGTTCTATACCTGGTTGATCACAGGGTTTATTAGTTTTGGCCCATCTCTTTTCATGTGATTTTCTGAGGTGAACCTAATCTAAGCTGACCTTCCCCCACTTTCCACTTTTTACGATAAGAACAAGCAATACTTTGAACATAAAATAAACCTGAATTTTACGCCGTGGTACTGGAGCTGCATCTGAGTCCGCTCAACTCGAGTACAAGGCTGTTCAAATTCCATTGACCTCGGTACGCCACGAGTCCGAGCCAATTTCGCTAATTCTAATTTCCGGCCAATTTCGAACCCGGCCCGAATCTAGTCTATTTTACATGTAGTGTTCGGACGCCCCCGTTTTACCTGAACGTAATTGGGCCAAATCACTCTCATGGATTGGCTGAAATTACTTGTCTGTGTGTGACCATTCATTGGAGCTTTGATTGCTCTTAACGTAATTTCATTATTTTCTTGCGGACTACCCTGGAATCGACTCTTGGTCCGGGTCATCTGTAACCATCCCCTGCCATTTCCGAGTCCGGTAAAAAGCGGACTCGAGTCGGGAACTAAGTCTGAGCCAGGACACAGATAATACATCCCAGCCAGGTGGGTGTAGGACCTAAATCCTGGTCAGGGGACCGGTTGACATGACTGCTTCAGCACCCTACCCCAAGTGGATGTGATTCCAAACTAGTCCATGGTCCTCGGAAAAAAAAATAAATGAGAATCCATGATTAAGAACCTCTACTTCTCTAGTAACATGCATTATCGGAAACAAGTGCATTGGCTGCGTCACATGTGATGAAATGAGAAAAGTTGTTTGATGTTCTTGTCACTTCATTCGCAGGTTTTTCGTAGATGGGCCCCTCGGCGGCTCGAGCCAAGATGTTTTCAAATATAATACCAGTGTCTGCATTGCAGGAGGGGTTGGGATCACTCCGTTTGCAGCTGTGTTAAACGAACTCAGGTAAACAATTTCGTGTACACAATCTGGTGACTGTTTCCTCTAAGAATGTTGCTGTTGAAACGACCATATTTGTGGGACATGTTTCCCGGGCTCCCAGAGTACCTTTATTGAAGGTACTGTAGATCAAGTCCTCAAAATTTAGACCTCAAATTTTGACCATTTTGAAAATAAAAAAACATTGTCTTGAGCTACTTTTCAGGCATTTCGGGGTAAGGATACTCAGCTACAGAAACGAGATGTCAAGTGAATACAGAAATGTTATGGGTTCTATTTAAAGTCCAAAAGTCCTTTGGGCAATGGTAAATTAACAAGAGTAGCACTGTTAGAGTTTATTGACCAGTGTCTGCACACCTATCCTTTCTTATCGAGATTAAGATGTGGGAAGTGTAATCCAGCGAGCGCACGCCACTCGCGATAAATTTATTGACGGATAGAACTACCCTTGGTGTGATGTCATGGGACGGTTGCAGTAGGCTACTTCTTTTGTATTGTACTTGACACACTTGACACTTTTTATGAAATATTTTTTTCCTTTTTTTCTTCTCAATCAGCAACAAAAGCAATTAAAGTGTACCTAAAGTCTGAAAATTCAAAAATATATATTACAGAGCATGAAAACTGAATTCCAATGGTCCAATTCCCATCTTCACAGGACTTTCTTAAGCTGAGATATAAAATGTTGAAGTTTATTCACTCGATTTAAAAAGGTAGATTGCGCAATAATTTGTGATGTCATTGTTGTACTACTCAAATTACAATCTTTGTATTTCTTTGTTTTTCTGAAAGCCACCGCACTTTGTGCCAAAATGTGATCGCTTTTTTACTACTTTGGGGCGACTTGACTATATAAGCCCTCTCTGTACAGCATGTCATGCAAGAAAACAGGAAGCGGTCAAGGTCATATAAACATTTTTAATTTTAAAAGATAACAAAGCATTTAATGTGAGTTGTACAACAAGAATGCCAAAAATTATTGCGCAATGAACTGTTTGGATTTAAGTGAATAAATTTTAAAATTTAATATCACAGCAATGGAATAAGCTATGACAATGGGAGTTGGACCAATAAGATTAATTTTGTAACCTCTAAAATATATATTTTTGAATTTTTAGACTTTAGGTCCACTTTAAGACAAGTCTACAAAGAAATTCATCCGAAAACAATCATTTAAAAAACTAATGATTAAAGTAGTACATTGAAATAAGAACGAAAAGGATACTAAACAATATTGAAGTCAAGCTGTAAACCAAGGAGCCATGGCAGTGGCAATTTTCACGTTTAAGCCTGACACAGTCATTGTAGTACAAATCTGGAAGCAAGTTCTTAGCATAACTCTTAAAACTAAGGAAATTCAATTCATAGTTTTGTGGTTTACATCTGTAAATATGAAATTTAATATCCATTTCAAATGACTCAAATCAAATCAATAGAATATTTATAGTTTCATTGTCACGTTGATGATGGATTATACCAAAAATTAAAGTTATAGGATTATTAAATAAAGTATCATTGCTGCTGGTATAAACAAAATTCCTGAATTGTTCCCACATTGACTGAACTTTTTCACAAGCAAACATTATGTGACTGATCGTTTCTTTTGAACAGAAAGTACACAAATCATGATCCAAAACCTTAATTTTATATAAGTAGCAATTTCTGGCCAAGATCCTTGTTCTTATCCTGTACTGAAACCAAGAAAATTTACTTTCCAAACTGAGACTAAAAGGTAATTTATAGATTAAATTCTACTTCAGATTATTACAACCAAGCTCGTCATCTTATTTATCTTGACTCTTAATACAAATATCGGAGGCATAGGCAATCTTTCTATAAAAGTCAGAACCGCCCTTAACTGATTTAAGTAAAATAACATACAATTCGGGGATAAATGGTCTTTGTAATTCGCAACACGCATGACCCCTTAAGAAGCGTTTTACCGCTCCTAGAAGGCCTTCATTCTGCAAAAATTGTGTTAATGTAATAACGAGCAATAAAATTGTTAAGGGAAAGAAATTTGCCATCCTCATCGATTAGGTCATCAATTATATAAACACCCCTTTGTAATCAAGCTTTAAAGTACAATGGTTGACAATTCACTTAAATCATTATGCTACAGACACTAATGTGTATTTGGATTCTTAAGAATCTATGGAGTCTTTTAGTTTGATAGCAGCCTTCAAAAGGTCTTTATAGAAGGGTTACTGATCAGAGGTAGCCTTGTTTTTAAGTATAGATTGAGCCCCCATCCCAAAGAAAATCACCTTACTCTCGAGGAAGTAATAGAAAAGGGCACAGGTAAACTTTTTATAAAACATTATGTGATAAGGTTTGGTATAATTCGACCCACAGGACGAGAGTATCCATCGGAGATCTCAAACTGAAGTCTTTATACCTTGTATGGATCTGTCGGCAAGTAGAATGTTTTCAGTGGTTTTCAGAAATGATCACAGAACTACACTGGAAGGTAAGTGTAGCCTACCGTCTGATTTTAGGATCAGGTTCTTGTCAGCAATGTTAACATTTTAATAGTTTCATATCATAGGAGGACATTCTCTCCCATTTACAACCCCTTCCGGTTTCTTTTGAAATCACTATAGATTTACTCACGGTTTGTAGTTTCTCGGTCCTTCTCTGTGGTGGCTCATTCTCCCCTGTATCTTTTCTATAGTGTTACCATGAGTCATCTCTGTGTTAGTCAGTGGGTCTGTAAGACCCCACAGTTGAATCCTTTTAGATCGGTCGGTGTGTACGAATCACGTTATTCCTATTGCAATATCTTGCAGTATACAGGATTTGTCCGATCACCTTGACACCGCGATGTAGGAGGTTTTAGTTTGAATTTTCCGCCGCGGAGAGAGCAGATGCGCCTACTCTGTAAGAACTGTTAACTCTGTCTTTGTTAGTATTTTTCATTGTCCTTATACTGATTTTATTTTGCAGTAAATAGAAATATCTACCGCAAGTTTAGAAATATGTCAAAAGGAAAACATAGAGTGAAGATTCTTTGTCATCATTCATCATGCTTTAAGCAGCCCTTTAAAGACACTTGTATGGATTATTCCGTAAGCCAATTCACGGGCAACTAGACGCAGTCAGGCAGCTAGGGCCCTAGCCTGGGCGAAATCCTGGGGGGGGGGGGGCAGTTCATGAAAGCGTCCAGCTGCGTACCTAGGATAGTTAGCACCCAAGTGGATCCCTTCTTTGTCACCCATTGCCGCCATAAGAAGGAGAGGTTTCAATGGAGGACGTGGCATCTGTGTAAGGTCGATTCGGTTCAAATTTAGGCAAATTTAGGAATTTGAATATATGATGTCTTTATTTCGTTGGGGCGGGAGGGGGGGGGGGTGTAAAGCCGGGTACACCTACTCCTTTAGAAACATTGGGTACGTAACTATGGGTAAGGTGCAAAATGATTATATTTTGAGGAAGCGTTGAACTGGTCACATCTTTACAAATTCTCACTTTTAGTGCCAATAACTTTCTTTTTGAGTGAGTGGAAGGGAAGGAACGCTGTTCAAGGATCCTCTCCTTTGAGAAATTTTTGCCTCAGGAAACCTGCTTGAATACAAAATGGTACTATCTTTGACAAAAGTTTTGAACTGCATGATTACATTTTTAAGAAATCCTTACTGATAAAGCGTATTTTGCCAGGCTTTGTCATGCCCGGTGCAATGTGCCACAGCCGACGACTTGGTGGGGACCTTTCCCCCTATACGCTACTTGAGAGGCCACCATCAATTGGTGCGCAGCGCGTAGGTCTATTTTTTGTTAAAAATGCTTCTCAGATAGACGGAAATGACATTTTCTAGACCTGTTAAGTTGCATCTAAATATTTTCGAGACTTGATGCTTAAGAAACTAAGAATTCAAGAAGAAAGTTTTGGGATTAGGAACCTTTATTCCCCAGGTTCTGAGGGCCTTACAACACATCATCAGGGCCATAGAGTTTTTATCATTTTCACTATTTTTTCAAGTAGGCTATATTTCATTTATGGTTTGCAAATTTCTGGGGGGCAACTGCATGCCCCTGGCAGGCTACGGCCCTGGGCAGCGCTTAAGTATGGCTAGCACATGGACTGCATTCAAACGTGTACATTTTTGTGTCACATGACTTACACGTAACGATTGCTCTGTTCTGTCACCAGGTTCCAAGAACATAGACTTGAAAATCTATTACATTGTAGGCCATCATTGGAATATTCCTTACAGATTTATGGTTAGAATGTTCAAATACGTCTATAAAAGAAATATGATGATGACGATATTAGCATGTGACCTTTATTGTAAATTTTATGATATGCTTTCGTGTCAACTTCTGGGCTTTGTAGCGGGTATGTCTACGTTGGTGTAGCCCATGCTGTTAATGTTCACAACGTGTGAATACTACACTAAACATGTGCGAAAGTACTATACAAAACGTTTCCTTCCAGCACATTCCTACGTTGCCGAGCTACGTACCATAAATTTAATTAAAGCAAGTGAAAGTTTACAGAATATTACAAAATCTGTATAAAAATTTGGCCAACTTAATTACTCACGAAATAGTATTCATATTAAAAGATAATAGCCGTCCAGAACTAGTCAAAGCAGCGTTGGGATATTTTTGTTTTTTTTTTCCTCGGTCTTTTCCACTATCCCAGCCAATTTAATTTTTGGGTCATTTGATCAGCAAAATTAACTACTTCACCGTAAGGTACATGAGATACCATTATGGGCTATTACGAGTGCAAGCAAGAATCAGCTTGGAGTTGCTACGATCGACAGCTCTCTCTGAGAACTGCTTTGAACAACTTAAACCGTATTTCAAATTTTCTAGGCTGACCGCACTGAACTTACTAGCAAATATGTTGTTCTAGTGTTAATACTCTGTTTAAGATGAAGACCCCGTGTGCGTAGATCAGTGACACTGCCAAGGCTAATCACAGTCCAGTACCGTGTGCGTAGATCAGTGACACTGCCAAGGCTAATCACAGTTCAGTACCGTGTGCGTAGATCAGTGACACTGCCAAGGCTAAACACAGTTCAGGACCGTGTGCATAGATCAGTGACACTGTCAAGGCTAATCACAGTTCAGTACCGTGTGCATAGATCAGTGACACTGTCAAGGCTAATCACAGTTCAGTACCGTGTGCATAGATCAGTGACACTGTCAAGGCTAATCACAGTTCAGTTGTGACACTGCCAAGGCTAATCACAGTCCAGTACCGTGTGCGTAGATCAGTGACACTGTCAAGGCTAATCACAGTTCAGCAGCGTGTGCATAGATCAGTGACACTGTCAAGGCTAATCACAGTTCAGTACCGTGTGCATAGATCAGTGACACTGTCAAGGCTAATCACAGTTCAGTACCGTGTGCATAGATCAGTGACACTGCCAAGGCTAATCACAGTTCAGTTTCGTGTGCATAAATCAGTGACACTGTCAAGGCTAATCACAGTTCAGTACCGTGTGCATAGATCAGTGACACTGTCAAGGCTAATCACAGTTCAGTACCGTGTGCATAGATCAGTGACACTGTCAAGGCTAATCACAGTTCAGTACCGTGTGCATAGATCAGTGACACTGTCAAGGCTAATCACAGTTCAGTACCGTGTGCATAGATCAGTGACACTGCCAAGGCTAATCACAGTTCAGTTTCGTGTGCATAAATCAGTGACACTGTCAAGGCTAATCACAGTTCAGTACCGTGTGCATAGATCAGTGACACTGTCAAGGCTAATCACAGTTCAGTACCGTGTGCATAGATCAGTGACATTGTCAAGGCTAATCACAGTTCAGTACCGTGTGCATAGATCAGTGACACTGTCAAGGCTAATCACAGTTCAGTACCGTGTGCATAGATCAGTGACACTGTCAAGGCTAATCACAGTTCAGTACCGTGTGCATAGATCAGTGACACTGCCAAGGCTAATCACAGTTCAGTTTCGTGTGCATAAATCAGTGACACTGTCAAGGCTAATCACAGTCCAGTTTCGTGTGCATAGATCAGTGACATTATTATAAAGAATATGATCCCTGTCGTACTCATGGAAGACGTTTTTGCTTGATGTGAAGGTGAGGGTGGGATATGTCGAAGCTGGAGTGGGGATGTGAGAGGTGAGACAGTCAACACAAGACGCTTAGTGTTACTCTTCTGTAGTGGTGTTATACCAACAATAAGGCGTCGTTTTTGAGAGGGGTTGGGACGGGAACTTCGGATCCTCACTGGGAACAAACAGCTGAAAATGTATTGCACGGGACTACTTTTAGTTTTCGCAAAGACAACAAAGGGGGAATATGAATCACCTGGGTACAATCCCCTCCTTTTTAAAACGCTGTTTATACTCATATAATTGTGAGTCCTGTGCAGGGAATGCTGTATAATTCTACCTCTATTGGTTTTAATTATATTTAGTGGATTTCGTAACCCCGCCTCCTTTCTTCAAAAGTGCTAGAATTTGCGCAGGGTCTTAGACATGTTTTCTCAACTGTTTTCGTGGGGCAGATTACTTGTTTGTTAAAAATTTCTCAATGCCCACCCCATAACTCATTTAATTATAAAGACACTCACTTCGGTATCATTAGCAAGGTTTTATCAGTAACGGAAACCAATAGATCTTGTAATTTCTTTTAACAGCTTTGGAAGGAAAATTATCCAGATGTTTTGAATGTTCGTCTGTTTGTGACGGGAAGTTTGATGCCAAATTTATCAACTTTGCCAAAATTTTTACTCAAGAGAGTTTCATTAGGTAGACCAAATATGAAGACCATATTTAAAGACATCGTTAGAAGTAAAACAAAGTAAGTAAAATATTATCTTTAGAAACTGAATAAAATGTTTAATATTGACTTTGAGCAAACCTCAAATACTTTAAAATAATTTATTTGCAGCTCACCTACCCGTACCGTAAGTGCAGGTCAACCAAAAGCAATAGTGTAACACCTCCTGTTGCTAAAATTATGCTTGACGTCATAGACCGTCTTAAGCCTGTTTTTCAAACTCTTACCAATTCATATGTGTCTTATGATAAAGATTGAATTTACATTTGCATGATCATGACCTTACATAAAACAAATTGGCTACATTTAGACGGTGCACCATAATTTTCAGCTCCGAAAAAATGATACAAACAGGGTACAGATCGGTTTTAAAAAAATGAGGGATGGGTTAGGGGTATAGAGACTAGCATCAAGGGCAGTGTCTATTCCGCTTTACAGGCGCTTATGACCTGTCCGTAGCCAGACAGGTTACTGAAGGGGCGAGATAGTCCACAGGGTCGAACTGTTTTTCAGGGGGAGAGCTATAGGTTGAAATATATTTAGGCAATGGTAAGTTCAAATTTTTTGGAGGGGGCGAAATTTTTCTAACCCTAACTCCCACCCCTTGAACTACGGGCTTATGACCAGAGGCCTGTCTTAGGCGGTGGTGCGCCCCGAAAGATGGATGTTAATGGGTTTTTTATGGATAAAAAACGTGCGTTTATTCATTGATTTTTTTTCACAACGAAGATTTTATTTTCTGCACATTGATGTGCATTCTGTAATGAATTCTTCAATACGAGGGGTTGAGGACAGTTGTTTTATCCTCAAGACCAAAAGGTGGGTAGAACTCGTGCCCTGACATGTGTCGAATATACGATCCCCATTTGCCGCTATGCAAAATTTTTGTATGCTAAACCACACCTGTAGAGGTATTTCATGTGACGTCACGCCATTGGGATTGCCCGGCAGTGCCAGGCACAGCACACGCGCAGAAGGCGTATTTACAGCACGGCGTGCCACACATATTACTGTGACACAATGGAATCTTGACGGGCAGAGTGTCAAAGAACCAAAGAGACGCGCGACCACGTGACGTCGGTGAAATACCTCTATATTTTTTCCGATTGACTTGTTTGTAGCTCCCATATGTTGAAATAATTGAAATAGCTGTTTTATTAGGCTACTCTTCAATATTAAATTAAATTGTGTTTAAACCGGGTACATTCGTTGTCCACGTTTCTTTTGCTTTTTTTACAGGTGTAATATAGGCGTATTTGTCTGCGGTAGTAAGAAGCTTTCAAGACACATACATCATCTATGCAGGACTTGTAGTACCAAAGATGAACGATTTTACTTTAATGAAGATAGTTTCGTTTAACGTATACATCATTTAGTTGATGACGTCATCCACTAATAATGCTGCAGTATTTTATTATTCATATTTATTGCCATGCTTAATTTATTCAAGGGTTTCCTTGTGTGCTATTTATTATATCTTATGTAGGGTGAGTACTTGTAAGGGAATTATGCACTTTTCAATGTTTTAAGCGTCTCGTGTATCTTTTAGAGTATCTTGCTCAAGAATTATTCCTACGTGTGTGTGAATTTGGAAATACTTTGTGAAAGATTTGCACTAACTGTAATGAAAATAAAGGAAAATATTTGAAATTTTATCATTGTTCCATTTCCGCGAAACTGCGGGGGTTTCACTACGTTAGTATTAATATGTCGTACAGATAAACAGAAATAATTTATTGTTAAAATATGCTACATACATAACGCTTATACAACTCCTTCCGTAGAGCGCAAGAATCCGACTTTATATGACCAGGAGGTCTTAAAGTTTCAATGCCTACCAGTCCGAGTATAAATCCATACTATAATGGTGGAGCCAGAATTTGCCAGTGGGGGTGGGGGAGGGGGATTATTGCAAAGGTTTTGACAAAGTGGGGGTTTGTAGTTGGGTAACCAACAAGCATGGAATAAAGGTCTAGTGACGGTGGATTTCATGAGGTCATCTCCGTCTCTATCCTTTCTTTTGCTCACGGGTCTCTCTGACGAAGCTGCCAATCTTCCCCAGCTTTGGAGCAAGCCCCTATACACTAACACCAGGGTGGCATATACTCTCGAATAGACTTACAGGCAAATACGAATAATAATATTTAGGTCTCTTCATCATTCACAAAAGATCGCAACTATAATAGTGAAGATTTAAGTACTGTATGTTACCATGGTGACAACCATGAAAGCAATTTTTCAAAGTGCATGTATAATATATTTAATAATATATTTTGGATATTAAGTTGACCTAAATGTTATTCTGATCCGTGAACCTCTTTCAGTGGCCTAGATGTTTTTCATCGTAGTTTACAGACTAACAAGAACAGCTAAGCCCAATAATGAAAGAGTGCCAGCATATCCTCAAAGTGAGGGGTAACGGGGGCATGACCTTGACCAGCCATATTTCAAGCGAGAATATAGCGAAACCTTAGAACTGAGGGATGCTTGGCTCATGTATGGTCCCTGGTAAAATTTGGAGGTCATTTTCAAGTTTGATTTCATTGATTCAGCTATGGAAGAAAACATTTGCATACTATTTTCGTTAAGGTTCTTACAAAAGTGAAGGAGACAATCCCCTTCACTTTCAAAAGTGGGGAATGTCCCTCTTCCCCTATATGTTGTCGCCCAGGCACTAATATCAAGGACAGCCAATTTTGATTTGCGGGTGAGGTTGGGGAGAATTTTTGGTTCCTTGCGTTAGCAAAAGGAACCTATGTAGTCAGCTTGGCGTGTGTGTGTGCGTGTGTGTGTGTGACACTTGCTTCGGTACGCTGTAACTCAACAAGGGAAAGTTGGACTAAACTGAAACTTGGTATATGGAACTGTCATAGTGAGAAGGTGTGCCCTATTGTTTTTGGTGGAGGTCAATTGTCATGTGGGGTCACCAGGGGTCAAAGACCGAAAACCTTGTTTGCACAATATCTCAAGTTAGGAAGCTTGGATAAATTTCATACTTGGTATGTGGATGCATTATGGTGAGAAGATGAATGCTGTAGCTTTTGGTGGAGGTCAAAGGTCATCTGGGGTCACCGGGGGTCAAACACTGAAAACTTGTTGTTAGCACAGTATCTCAAGGTAGGAAGCTTGGATAGATTTCATACTTGGTATGTGGATGACTTATGGTGAGAAGATAAATCCTGTCATTTTTGGTGGAGGTCAAAGGTCATTTGGGGTCACTAAGACTCAAATACTGAAAACCTTGTTAACACAATATCTCAAGGAAAGAATCTTGGATAGATTTCACACTTGGTATATAGATCCACCATAAAGAGAAGCTGTGCCATACAGTTTTTGGTGGAGGTCAAAGGTCATCTGGGGTCACCAAGGGTCAAAAACTGATAACCTTGTTGTTAGCTCAATTCCCAAGATAGGAAGCTTGGATTAATTTCATACTTAGTGTGTGGATGCCTTATGGTGGGGAAAATATTTTTTGGTGGAGACCAAAGGTCATCTGGGTTCACTGGAGGTCAAACTCTGCAAACCTTTCAACTCTATATCTCAGTGTAGGAAGCTTGAATAGATTTATGCTTTGAGGTGTTGCATAAAATCCAGCAGAAAACCCATATGAGTTTTGTCGGATGTCAGAGGTGAAATCACCAGATGCCAAAAAGCAAATTCCCAAGAATTCCTATAGTCAAATATAAGCACAAAACTATATCATTCCAGCACCCAGCACATTAAGATCACATTCACCCAATGACTGAAAGATGTTGGGCATCTTTCAGAGATGCCAAGTATCTCAATGATTTTAATCCATAATTCTGCCATTATGAAAACCTGCATCAAATACCACTTTTTAATATTGCAGAAGATTCTCTGCCCACAAAGCAGAGGACTTGTGAAAGTTCACTAGACAGACATTTGTCCTTAGATTAGGACATGTGAGCTTGCAGAAATTGGAAATTGGAATTGATTAATTAAATGCTACTATGGGTTGTTAGTTTTATAAAGAGAACAAAGTTACTGATCATTTGGATCAGATACCATTGAGCGTGCATCAATTGTGATTGCTTAATTGAATAAAACAAATTGTAACTGTATACTGTCTGTGTTGATATCCCTTGAAGTGCCAGTATTTCTTCAGAGCAATTTATTTATGCTTGAATGTGTTAACACAAGATGTGCATTGTCTACAGAGCAGATTTTGTGCATCTACAGAAATACTGGTTCATTCAGTAGTTGGCTCAGTTTCATTACATTCAGCAAGGAACCACAGTGCCAATTGGGCTCTTGTTAAATAAAACTTGGACTACTGCATAATTATTTCTTTTATTGGTAAACTGTCGACAATATTTCTTTGATTTCAAAAGAACATGTTTAGCCTATTTGGTGGATCTAAGAGATCCCAATAATCCTTATCATTTTTCCTCTTCGTGTACATAAAAATATTTCGTAAAACGTTTTTGTTTTAATATTTCCACAAGGTACTTCGAACTGTCATATTGAATGTGCAACCGGAGGGGACTCATTTTAGTTCTTTGTGAAAGAATAAGGCAAATTATGGAACCTTTATCAACAAGTAAACATTCACTAGTGGTAGTACTGGAGGGTACTGGTGGTAGTACAGTATAGTATAGTATTTTCTAGTGGTAGCACTGGAGGATAGCATTTTATAGTGGTAGCACTGGAGGGTAGCATTTTATAGTGGTAACACTGGAGGGTAGCATTTTATAGTGGTAGCACTGAGGGTAGCATTTTATAGTAGTGGCACGAGAAAGTAGCATTTTCTAGTGGTGGTATGAGAAAGTAGCATTTTCTAATGGTGGTACGGGAAAGTAGCATTTTCTAATGGTGGTACGAGAAAGTAGCATTTTCTAGTGGTGGTATTTGAGAGTAGCATTTTCTAGTGGTGGTACTGAGAGTAGCGTTTTCAGCACTGGGGGCAGCATAAAGGAATCTGACGAGAGTTTGGAGATGCCTTCAAATATATGTAGAAGTACAAAACATTTTGTTAGCGTTGGGTTGGAGTTAGGTGTGGGGTATAGTGGTGTATTCAAAGCTTTTAACTTTCTATTGTTTTTGATAGAAGTTCATGGTAAATATCATCTTTTAATGTCACGTGACGTGAAAATTCTATAGTATCGCATTGAATTGTCTGGACAGCCCTTTGCTGCATTTTACCATTTCATCAAGTAAATTATATTGAATCTAATATGCAATCGCTTTAAGACTACCTGTCTGGGCAAGGGTTATGTAAGGGGGCTGGCAGTACATTGCCTGTATATGTATGGGGTATGTAAGGGGGCTTGTAATTCATTACCTGTCTATGGATGGGGTATGTAAGGGGGCTTGCAGTACATTGCCTGTCTATGGATGGGGTATGTAAGGGGGCTTGTAGTACTTTACCTGTCTATGCATGGGGTATGTAAGGGGGCTTGTAGTTCATTACCTGTCTATGAATGGGGTATGTAAGGGCGCTCGAGGTACATTGCCTGTCTATGCATGGGGTATGTAAGGGGGCTTGTAGTACATTACCTGTCTATGCATGGGGTATGTAAGGGGACTTGAGGTACATTGCCTGTCTATGCATGGGGTATGTAAGGGGGCTTGTAGTACATTGCCTGTCTATGCATGGGGTATGTAAGGGGGCTTGAGGTACATTGCCTGTCTATGAATGGGGTATGTAAGGAGGCTTGTAGTACATTGCCTGTCTATGCATGGGGTATATAAGGGGGCTTGTAGTTCATTACCTGTCTATGAATGGGGTATGTAAGGGGGCTTGTAGTACTTTGGCCTACTCCTCGTCACCTATCTTAACTTATTTTCATCACACAAAGGCCTAAATTATAAAAAGAAATTTCCTAAATATCGTATATCTTCTTTTAGAATTGGTGGAATTTGGTCTCATTTAAATACTAAGGTTAGGCTAGTGTGTATTTAAATGTGTCCTCACCACGACAGTTATGTAAGAGTATGTTTTAAGACGTGTTTTACAGAAACAGTATTTATTTTTATTACATTTTGATAAATAAATTTGTACTATAAACTTCAATTGTGTACATTCTTCATAATTAACTCAACTGGAGATAGAACCATTGCTATTACGCCTCAATGTTAGATCATTGTGAGTTAGTTACATTCGACCCACATCCCTACCCTGTCTATTGAAACTTTTAAAATTTGCGAGAAATTCTAATTGAAAGATTTTTAGTGAGGTCGTGAAAAACTTCATTTAGTTTTAATCGATTTGAGCAATTCCAGTAATAATCCATAGGTGTCTTTTATGTTTGTTGCTTCTTACTTTGAAGAAGGGAATTGCAATCTCATACAAGGACGATATCAAATAAATTTCATAAGAATAATTTACATCGCCTTTATAACAAAAAAGGCCAGTCTATCATGCTGACTGTCCTTACAAAGTTATTGATAGTACGCTGAGAATAATTTCTATCATTGTAGGTCCGTACGCGGGGGTGTTTAAGGGGTGCAAGTCGGTAGTCAATGGGTTCTAAAAATCACACCCCCTTTTTGAACAAGGGGTGGACTTCTTCCTCCCTCTTGTAATGCAGAAACTGAGATTGTTATAAATTAAACACATTTCATATGACTATAAGGGTAATGTAATAAGCATAATTACGTCATTATCCTACACCTCTGTTTCTCCGTCGATGTTCAAAACGAGGTTAGGCAAAATGTATATTTGCTTTTGCATGCACCCATTCTCTTGTAATGACTGAGCTGGTTCTCTTTGATGTATATTTCCGAAAGATAGCCACAAAATGTTTTCGTTTTTCATTATAGACCAGTGGGTGATTAAACGGGCGATTGCGGTCGCTCCTACAAACCTTAATTTCAGTTTGATCTCCCTTCCTACAATATTTGGCGCTTCCTACCATATTGGGCGCCCCTCGCATGATGGACCGTTTTGAACTACTAGTACAGTGAAAAATTTGTGCTTCAGAGCACAATTTCTGGCAATATAGAAGCTTTTGTGGTGCCAAATTTTCTCTGACACTCGGAATTCATGTATGATAGACGAGAAACTCTGGTGAAGTATTTTAGGATGAGACTTGCAGGAATTTATGGCCGTGTAGATTACTATATCTATCTCATACTTGCGATCGATGTATGATAGACTCTGCAGTGACACGTCTGTGCTCAAGAATAAGTTATTCTGCAGTCTAGGGCTCGTTTCCATTTTTTTAGGCTCAGCTCAAAACAAGGTGAGGGGTAGAGGTCAGGTTGGACGAAAGGCGGTCAAGGAACCATGATGCTATAAAATGTCACGCATGATGCTATAAAATGTGTAATCCCCTTCGGCGGACAGTTTCCCCGACAGTTAAAGTGGGTATGACACGGCTAAAGTACGTTTCTCAGTAAACATTGTTTGGGTACAGCTTGAAATGAAGCAAATGTTTTTCCGACTCAACTACGTCCATGAACACAGTAATACGGCCTTGTGAATTCCCATTTACAGGCCAGACTCAGCCATCTGAAATCCAAAAGCGAAAAAAAAAGTATGTGAGCGCGTCTCAAGATCGTGACGTCATTGGAGGCACGGTTAGTAACACTGTACCAGGCAGCTCACCCATCGTTCTACACATCGAATCGTGCATGCTAACGCGTGTTAGCAGGTACATCATTGCAAACACCTGTGCTACGATACTTTACAGCAGCGCGCGTGACCAGTGACCACATCGTGAACTATGCGTCGTTGCGCGGTGACTGCTTACCATTCACAATAGCAACGTTACTGAACAGCTCACTGAGTAAAGGCGCGCTTGTTATGGACTGCCCATACATGCTCATAGCTGTTCTGTACAGCGCGCCTGGACCGCGTTCTTTTTCGCACAAAAACAAAGCTGTTTATTATATGCAGGGAAGCTAAAATATGGGCGCATATGCACGCGAACATATTGGCCAATGACATGCTTCGAAGCCCCCAACATGTTCCGCGCTTTGCGCTCTTTATGTTGGGCGGGTATTGTGATGTAATCCTTTTCATGAAGTTTCTAAGATATGAAACTTTCCCAAAGCGTTGCATTATTTTCACATCTAGATACGCGTCCTTACATAGCGCAGTGCGGGGTGCCGCCAATTGCGTCATAAAAGTCAGGTGACCTGTTGCGGCATTTTTCGAAATTGGATTTCTGGAAGTTTTTCTTCAAATTCTATTTATGCCGAACTGCGCAGGTTTTAATTGTGTGTGTGAGATGATACTTTTACATTACTGTACCCAATCTTGCAATACACAAAAGTAATTTTGGCCGTGTCATGCCCACTTTAACTTGTACTTGCCTTTAAGGGGCCAGTTTCTTCAACAGGAAACAAAAATTCGTATAGCTTTCTTACTTTCCCCTCATATTTTGGCTAAATATTACAGAACAAGTGTCACAATACTATAGGTGACGCTCAATCGCTTGGTTTGTACCTGTCTCACGGTACGATAAACGAGTTGAGATGTGACCATTTCTTCGCCTTAGACGGTGTACATAGGGGATACAGTGCGTCATTACCGATAGGGGTCAGCTGCTTAGACAGTCAATAAGTTTTTTCCTTTTTATGAGTGCAGATTTTATCAAATCAGAACTACCAAAATTTTTGCAAATGCCTCGGAATGTATCAAAATTTGTATGCGCTTACAACCTCATGGCTATGCTTATAATACCGTCTAAAACGTATTTGTATCATTCAGTGGAAAGGAGTGTCAAATTTATGCCGATTGTTTTAAGGTTTATGCGTGATTAAGAGCCACAGCGTGGTACTTTTGGAAGACTTATTTCATAAGGATTTCAAGGAGGATTAATTCAGTAAAGCCTTCTTGGTAGACGTATATGTCTTGTTTGGAAATTGGAAGAGTCTCTGTGCAGAGTCTGGATGCAACTTTTGAAGTGAAATGGTATTCTTTAATTCAAAATTTCGACCCTCTTCGCGCGCTCTCGATCGTCAAAGTGTGCACTCCGCATCTTAGGGCAATAACATGCAAGGAATAATTCTCTGGAAAACTTAACGGAAACTAGAGGTACATCTTCAACCCTCGTAAACGCCGGGCTTTAAGATGGCAACATGAAACAATCAAATATCCAGAGAACGGTAACATTCTTTGTATGAATTACAAAAACTGAAGTACAAATTTCTGTTATAAATTGACCAAGTTAATAAGTGTCAAATTTCATTCTTTCACGGAAGCGATTGATTTTCTCAGTTTTAATCATCGGTTAAAAGTTGACCTGAATCAGACGAAAATTGAAAAAATTGTAAGGCTATACACTTATCATGTTTTCAATTTTGCTCAATTTCGAATGATTTTAAAGTGTCAAATTTCATGTTTTGACGAAAGCGCTTGATTTCCTTATTTCCAAATATAACTTTTATTTGATCATTTGAGGTGTTTTGAAATGTTTTTTTTTTTCAGAGCAAAAAACTTACAAGTCTGCGTGCATCATAATTTGACTTGAGAAGATGGTATAACAAAATGGATTTCATATTCATAATCAGTAACCCATGGTTAAGCAGAAAAGTTTCTTAAATCAGTCGGTTAAAAATTGAGCAAAATTGGGGCAAAATTAAAATATTTGTAAGGCTATACACTTATTATTTTTTTTTAATTTTGCAGAATATTGAATGAATTTTCAATTGTCAAATTTTATGTATTGACGAAAGCGCTTGATTTCTTCATCCCAAAAATAACATTTTCTTGGTCATTTGAGGGAATTTGAAATGGTTTTCTTCCAAAGCAAAACACAAATCTGCCCGCATTATAACTTGAATTAAGAAGATGCTATCGCAAAACGGATTCCATATTCATAATCAGTGAACCTTGGTAAAACAGAAAACATTCTGAAATCAATCGGCTAAAAATTGATCAAAATCAACCTAAAGTTGAATAATTTGTAAGGCAATATTATATAAACTTATAATTTTTTTGATTTTGCTAAATTTTGAAGGAACTTTCAAAATGTCAAATTTTATGTTTTGAGGTAAGCGCTTGATTTACTTGTCCCCAAAATAACTTTTTTCTGGTCATTTGAGGTGATTTGAAATGGTTTTCTTCCAGAGCAAAAAACTTACAAGTCTGCGCGCATCATAACTTGAATTAAGAAGATGCTATCGCAAAACGGATTCCATATTCATAATCAGTGAACCTTGGTAAAACAGAAAACATTCTGAAATCAATCGGTTAAAAATTGACCAAAATCATTTTAAAATTGAAAAATTTGTAAGGCTATACACTTATCATTTTTTTTAATTTTGCTGAATTTTGAATGAATTTTAATAGTGTCAAATTTCATGTTTTGGCGGAAGTGCGTGATTTTGTTATTAAAAATATAACTTTCATTTGGTAATTTGAGGTGATTTGAAATAGTCTTCTTTCCGCGCAAAAGGCTAAGATGCTATCGCAACACCCATTCCATATTCAAAATCAGTGACCCTTGGTTAAAAAGAAAACATTCTTAAATCAATCGGTTAAAACTTGACCAAAATCAGCCTAAAATTGAAAAACTTGTAAGGCTATACACTTATCGTTTTTGGGGTTTTCCCAAATTTTGAAGGAACTTTCGAAGTGTCACATTTCATGTTTTGACGGAAGCGCTTGATTTCCATGTCCTAAAAATAACTTTCCTTTGGTCGTTTGAGGTGATTTGAAATGGTTTTCTACCAAAGGAAAAAACAAACAAGTCTGCGCGCATCATAATTTGATTTGAAAAGATGCTATCGCTAAACGGATGCCATATTCATAACCAATGACCTCTGATTAAGTGGAAAAGATTCTTAAATCAGTCGGTTAAAAATTGAGCGAAATCGACCCGAAAATAAATTTTTGTAAGGTCATACACTTATCATTTTTTTAATTTCACTCAATTTTGAATGAATTTTAATAGTGCCAAATTTCATGTTTTAACGAAAGCGCTTGATTTCCTTATACCAAATATAACTTTTAATTATCATTTGAGGTGATTTGAAACGGTTTTATTGCAGAGCAAAGCACTTACAATTGTGAGCATCATAACTTGAATTAAGAAGATGCTATCATAAAACGAATATCGTATTCATAATTCGTGACCCTTTGTAAACAAGAAAAGATTCTTAAATCAATCTGTTACAAATTTACCAAAATCGGACTAAAACTGAAAAAATGTGAGGCTATACACTTATCATTTTTTTAAAATTTTGCTCAATTTTGAATGAATTTTAATAGTGTCAAATTTCATGTTTTGGCGGAAGTGCGTGATTTCCTTGTTAAAAATATAACTTTCATTTGGTCATTTGAGGTGATTTGAAAATGAGTTTCTTTCCGCGCAAAAGGTTTACAAGTCTGCGCGCAACATAACCTGGGTTAAGAAGATGCTATCGCAACACCGATTCCATGTTCATAATCAGTGACCCTTGGTTAAACAGAAAACATTCTTAAATCAATCGGTTAAACCTTGACCAAAATTGGTTGCAAATTGAAAAAATTATAAGTCTATACACTTACAATGTGTTTTAATTTTGCTCAATTTTGAATCAATTTTAAAAGCGTCAAATTTCATAATTTGACGGAAGTGCGTAATTTTCTTATGAAAAATATAACTTTCATTTGGTCATTTGAGGTGATGTGAAATGGTCTTCTTTCCGCGCAAAAGGCTTACAAGTCTGCGCGCATCATAACCTGAGTTAAGAAGATGCTATCGCAACACCGATTCCATGTTCATTATCATTGACAGGCCCTTGGTTAAAAAGAAAACATTCTTAAATTAATCGGTTAAAACTGGACCAAAATTGGTTGCAAATTAAACAATTTGTAAGTCTATACACTTTCAATTTGTTTTAATTTTGCTCAATTTTGGATCAATTTTAAAAGTGTCAAATTGCATTTTTTGACGGAAGCACTGGATTTCCTTACTACAAATATAACTTCTATGCGGTCATTTGAGGTGATTTGAAATGGTTTTCTTCCATCGCAAAAAAGTAACATGACTGCGCGCATCATAACTTCAGATAAAAAAACTGGTCTTCATCTTCATAACCACTGACCCTTGGTTAAACAGAAAACATTCTTTAATCAATCGGTTGAAAGTTTACCAAAATCCGGCTTTAATTTAAAAAAAAACAATTTTTCAACTTTACGGAAGCGATTGATTTTCTCCTCCCAAATATAACTTTAATTTCGTTTTTTAATTTTAGGCCGATTTTGGTCGATTTTCAGCCGATTGATTTAAGAGTGTTTTCTGTTTAACTGAGGGTCACTGATTATGAATATGAAAACCGTTTTGCGATGGCATTTTTTTAACTGAAGCTATGATGCTCTCAGTTTTGAAAGAACACCATTTTAAATCAACCCAAATGACCAAGTTATAGATATATTTGGGATGAGAAAAACAAGCGCTTCCGTGAAAAAAATTGACACTTTAAAATTGATTCAAAATTGAGCAAAATTAAAATATGACCCATGTACTTTTAGGCCGATTCTGGCCGATTTTCATTCCATTGATTTAAGGATGTTTTTTGTTTAACAGAAACCCACTGATAATAACTATGAAATCGATTTTGCGACAGCATCGTTCTAAATCTAATTATGATGGGTGCAGACTTGTAAGTATGTTGTGCATATAGAAAACTATTTCAAACCTTCTGAAATGAACAATTTAAAGTAATGTTCGGAAAGCAAAAAACGGGAGCTTTTCTTAAAAATGATTCAAAACTGAGCATTTAAAAAAAATGATAGGCTAATTGTAGCCTTATATTTTTTAATTTTAGAAAAATTGGGTTAATTTTCAACCAATTAATTTAAGAATGTTTTCTGTTTAACCGAGGGCCACTGATTATGAATATCAAATCCGTTTTACGAGATCATAAAATGATGACCGCATTAAGTTTTATGTGCCGGTAGAAAACCACTTCAAATCCTTTCAAGTGATCAACATAATAAATACGTGTGGGAAGTGAGCAACGAGCTTTTTGTCATAGAATCTGTTTTGGCATCATATAATTTTTGTCAAAATGAGTGAACTTTGAAGCAGGAATGCAAAAATGCTTCGAGGTTTAGATTATTTCATTGCCCCAGACTTCAGTCTTTCTGTTCACAACGTTATGCATCTACATGATAAAAATGAAAAGTTACCATGCTTCTCTACTTCGAGGTATAATCTAAATACGGGTTACAGATTTGTACCCCTTGTGACCTCTAATGGCACTTGACCCCACAAAACAGCAAGATTCACCTACGCAGTATCAAGCATCCATATACTGAGTACGAAACTACCTATATGATTTCTACCTGACACACCATATTACAAAGTCTTTAGTATTTTACCTGTAGTGAAGTCGAATGACCTTTAATATCCTCTGAAAATGCTGAGGTTTATCTAAATAACATACCACTTTTATAGCTAAGTATACAAACCATCCATGATCCATATCTTGAGATATTGTGCGAAAATGGTTTTAAGTGTCTGACCTCCGTTAAGCTCAAATGACTTTTGTCCTCTAAAATACAGTAGGGTTTTTCTATTCAATGTAGCACATCGACATGCCAACAAAAGAATTGACAAGTCCTATCTTCGGATGTAACGCAAACATTCTCTTTTTTGGGGGGGGGGGGGGGTGACCAAAGACAACCTTCAACCAAAAAATGAAAGAACGAATCTGCTCAACATTACAAATCTATGTGCTAAGCACGAAAAGAACATTATGCTTCCAATCATGCTTTCAGAATTTGACCTTTGATGACGTCAGATGACCTTTGATCTGCACCACAGCACCAGAACAGAGAGGATTCATACACTCCATTGAACTCAAAAGTATTCATGATTACTACCTTGAGATATTGCGCAAATATTTTTAGAGTTTGACCTACGGTGACCTACGCTGACTTTTGATCTCCATCAAAAATATCTGAGTTCATCTACTTTATAAAAATAATTCATGCCTCCAATTTTACGATATCTTGGAAAGAATGTTCAGTGATTGGCCGGTAGAGACCCAAGTGATCTTTGTCCTCCACCAAAAACAACAGGGTGCCTATTTCATTTAAGATGCACCCACAGAGTATGGGAACTTTCACGCTTCCTTCTTGAGATAAACAAACTGTCAAAACACACATACACACACACACTCTCACACGCCATAATGATTGCATAGGTTTCTCATATCATCAAACTAAGGAGGGTAAGTGTAAAGCCTTGCATGTTTGGAAGTTGAGGAGGCCAGTTTTGAGCCGACTGACATATGAACGTTTTCTGGTAAACGAAGGGTCACTGATTATGAATTCTAAACCTGCTATGCAATGCCATCTTCCTGACCCAAGGCATCATCATTCCTTCCATGTCTCACCGGCATGCACCTTTCATTGCAGGATTATCCCAATACCTTTGTCCAAGTAAGTCCTAGGAAGTTGGTCACGTTCAAGAATACCTTCCGTTCAGAGACGTTTGAGGTAAGTGGTGGGTCAACAGAGGAGTTGGTGGGGGCAGCTGCCTCTCAATGGGCCATAAATGAGCCTTCCCTTCCACTGTACTAGCCCTCAAAGTTGATCTGTTGTGACGAACTAGTGTATTAATTTCTGAAATCTCAGAGAGTATACCTGTCAAATTTCTACAACCCTGCAGACATGCAAAACTGTACCCACCATGGTCATGGTCCTTTCTCCAAGAAGCTGCCCCTCAAAAATGGTTTGATGTGTTACAGTTTGGGGCACTGAGAAAAATTGCCTAAGATTACAATGCACACACTTGGGGTTTGTAATATCTATTTCATATTCATACATGTCTGAACTTTCGTTAGGGACAAGCGAAATTCTCTCATAATTTAATCAAAATTTCAACAAGAAAGCTTGAACGTATTGGTCTGAACAAATGACTCAACACACTTAGAGGTATTTCTTCCAGCATGGCATAATTTAATTTCTGTCCTGTTTCAATATTGTGAAGGTGTACTGCACAATGTATAGAGTATGTACACAGCAAGCACATTCAATACTACTACGACTGTAGATCACTGTAAGGCAATGTTTGTCATCTCAACAGTTTCAATTCATATGTTTATTACTTCAATATGTCATGGTAAACAAAGAAATGTGGAAAACCTGAACTTTTGACAAACTTGAGTCCTTACACTAGTTGATGGCCAAGATGGACTACTGGGCCTGGGCTTCTCTACAATATTAAAGCAAATATGATTGTGGGAGGGGGGTAGATTTGAGAGGTACTTTCCAATCCATCCACAATGTTAAATGACACAAATGAATAAAGTTTCTACAAATGATCCATTCAATGCCATTAAACTGAAAGAAGTAAACAAGTACATGGGTTATGGGGAACAACTGGAAAATATTCTGCCTTCTGGTGAGCATTTAAAATATAA
This sequence comes from Holothuria leucospilota, assembly GCA_029531755.1. Lineage (NCBI taxonomy): Eukaryota > Metazoa > Echinodermata > Holothuroidea > Aspidochirotida > Holothuriidae > Holothuria > Holothuria leucospilota. Next base: position 508,627 of record CM055976.1, on the reverse strand, counting down.
TCTCATCCCCCCCCATCCTAAAATATTTCCTCCTTCAAACATGTATATGTTAAACTAAAGAGATATCAGCTGCATCATTGTTGGAATAATATTCTTGGTGAAAGAAGTGAATAGCACTCTTTCACAGCTGTCTTACTTTTACACAAACTTTTTTAAGAAGTGAAACTATCATAAAAAGAACAGAGTTGACTGTCCCCTCTCTAACAACACCCTTAGGTCAAAACTCTACTTATGTGAAAGATGATTAACATCTGTACCCTTCACCCTTCCCTCCCTGTTCCTGCTACCGACATTAAATTTCAAAAAGCTGACAAACTGACATGATAAGTCTCCTGATCCTTCTCATATCACAACCAATATTGCTGCTTCAATCTCAAAGGGTGGTTGGTCAGTCTTACTGAAGATTATAAAGTGTTAGCTTCACAGGCTTTAGTACTATTTATCATACACATTGAAAAATATGTATCTTTACTTATCTTTTTGCATCAGTACAAAATATTTCACTGTGTTCCTACACTTCTCAAAGGACTAGAGGCCACATTTAAAACTAAAAAATGAATCATGGAAAAGAAAAACTACGACACTTGTTTTTGTATAACTACATACTGTGTACACATGTAATAACAGATCTCATAAACTGTAAATGTATGTTTTTCAGTTTTCCAGACCTTATGTTAATTTTTCCAGACAAAACCCAAAATTCAAAACCCTCAAGACCAAACAAACTTGCAGACTTTTCTATACTGCATGAGAATCCTGATATAAGAGTATGTTTCCCTACATGGGATATTTCCCACCACAGTGGGAAATCTAACTTCAGTAAGGCATGTCATAACTCATAGAGCTCTCAGTCCAGTGCTTATCCCAGAGAGTGAAGTCACACAGAGATTACAACATTACAAAAATATTCAACATTTTCATTTTTTTGGAGATGAGTGTTTTGAGATTTACTCTATAATGAACAAGATGCTTCCATCCAGCCAAACTGTGAGGCAAATTCCAGCATAAGCTCATTTTCCTGTACTGTAGGATTTTTTTGGATTTGACTAAGTGTTTCAAGACTTGACCACAATTTTGGTAAATTCATTGTCTTAAAGGTGTCAAATGAATTTCAGCCGGACCACAACCCCTTCTCCAAGAAGAGATTATTAGTCCCACAATTTTTCTTTATGTCTTGACTTTTCTCCAGAAATTTGCAATGTCACTCATAGTAAAGTTACATAGAGTCAATAAAGAAAGGAGTCAGTTTGTATACTTAAAGTATATCTACTACTGCTTCTTTTTAAATCATGAAACTAGACCCCAAAGGTAAGATGCAAATGATATGATTGTTGATAAAGAAGGTATTTAGTATTTCAAGTTCCTTACTTCACATGACACAAGAAATTTCAATGGTTTAATACTACTACTACTGGATTCTAATGCATACCTATCCAATGTAGAGTAAGGAACATCACTCACCATCTGTTCTGAAAATTCACCTCCAGCACCTAGAGTCCATACAACTAGTGCTGCCACTTAGGTGCTATGGTTTAATACACAATATATTCATTATACTTTTCTGAAGCTGAACTAAGCACTAAATGAGGAGGCAAGATGTCCCATTTTTAGAGTCTCTGGCATGACTTGACCTGGATTCAAACCTGGTCTTCCAACTGCAAGGGGAATGCCCTATTCCTAGGCCAAGCAGTCCATTGGCATCAAAATCTCAAAAGATATGACTAAGTGATTTTTTAACTACAGAGGAACCCATTACTAACATACACGAAATGTACTAATAACCTTACATCTGCTGATTAAACGAAATTATAAAATTCACAGATCTACTGACAGTCCTTTCCATGAAAAGATTATTTGAAAAACATAATTCCTAGAAGAAGGAACAAAATGAAGACATACCATTTGAAACCAGGAAATTTCAGATATTTATTAAAAATACATTATATTGCTTTTATACATTTCATCCTTACATTTCAATGGTACAAGTTTGTATTGGTAAAGCAAAGGATAGTTCCATGTGCAGCTATGAAGAATGTTTAAGGTTTACTTAAATAAACTGTTATTTTTGTAAAGAAGAAAACAAAATCTAAAATAATTCAACCTCACTCTTGAAAGCCACTTCACACTGTTGTGGTAAAATTGACACTTGATTTTTATTTTCTTTTAAAATAAATAATATTGCAGATTTTGATGTAAAGTAGACTTGTGGCTGTCTTATTGGGCTGGTCCCTTGAAATGCTTGGCCAGGGGCTGCCAACATTCAAAGTACTTCTCATCCACTTTTTGGCATGCTGAATCAGCCCATTTGGTCACAGCAAGTCCGATGGAAGACTCAAACATGAATGCCTGAGAATGAGAGACAAAAAAGAAAATTTGGATAGGAAGAATGATGTCAAATGTTAGAAAACCAACCAACTTTCAGACAAGGCAATCATTGCATGTGTGTCTCTTTTTTCCATAAAACTCTCTGGTGTAACCACTGGTAACACTATAACCAGAATGCAAAAATGCAATGAGGTTTCGAAGATACATGTTCTATTCCAAATAATCCCATGATGTCCCATATCTTTAAGTCACTGGTCAAGTGCTATCTTAACATGTTAGAAAAATAATTTTAGGTTCATATTTCATCTTGGGAATTTTTGGGAAAATTTGCATTTTGACATCTGGTGAACCCATGAAACGATCTTAGGAATTCTTAAAATTTTGCTTTTAGACCCCTGTGACCCCAGATGACCTTTGACCTCCACCAAAAACGAAAGCATTCATATTTTCACTACAACGCATCCACATACTGGGTATGAAATCTATCCAAGCTTCCTACCTGGCGATATCGTGTTAACAAGGTTTGCAGTGTTTGACCCCAGTGACCTCAGATGACCTCTGACCTCCACCAAAAAGTGATAGGGCTCAACTTCTTACCAAAACGCATCTACATTCTAAGTATGAAATTCATCCAAGCTTCCTATCTTGAGATATCCTGTTAACAAGGTTTTCAGGTTTTGACCCCCAGTGACCCCAGATGACCTTTGACCTCCATCAAAAACAATAGGGTTCTCCCTCTTACCATAACACATCTACACACTACATATGAAGTTCATCCAAGCTTACTACCTTGAGATATCATGTTAACAAGGTTTGCAGGGTTTGACCCCCAGTGACCCAAGATGCCCTTTGACCTCCACCAAAAACAATAGGGTTCTTCCTCTTACCATAACACATCTACACACTAAGTATGAAATTCATCCAAGCTTCCTACCTTGAGATATCGTGCACACAAGGTTTTCTGGTTTTGACCCCCCGTGACCCCAGATGACCTTTGACCTCCATCAAAAACCAAAAGGGTTCTTCCTCTTACCATAACACATGTACACACTACGTATGAAATTCATCCAAGCTTCCTACCTTGAGATATCGTGCACTCAAGGTTTTCAGGTTTTGACCCCCGGTGACCCCAGATGACCTTTGACCTACACCAAAACCAAAGGGTTCTTCCTCTTACCATAACACATCTACACACTAAGTATGAAATTCATCCAAGCTTCATACCTTGAGATATCATGTTAACAAGGTTTGCAGGGTTTGACCCCCAGTGACCCCAGATGACCTTTGACCTCCACCAAAAACCAAAGGGTTCTTCCTCTTACCATAACACATCTACACACTAAGTATGAAATTCATCCAAGCTTCCTACCTTGAGATATCGTGCACACAAGGTTTTCAGGTTTTGACCCCTGGTGACCCCAGATGACCTTTGACCTCCACCAAAAACAATAGGGTTCTTCCTCTTACCATAACACATCTACACACTAAGTATGAAATTCATCCAAGCTTCCTACCTTGAGATATCGTGCACACAAGGTTTTCAGGTTTTGACCCCCGGTTACCCCAGATGACCTTTGACCTCCACCAAAAACAATTGGGTTCTTCCTCTTACCATAACACATCTACACACTACGTATCAAATTCATCCAAGCTTCCTACCTTGAGATATTGTGCACACAAGGTTTTCAAGTTTTGACCCCCGGTGACCCCAGATGAGCTTTGACCCCAACCAAAAATCAAAGGGTTCTTCCTCTTACCATAACACATCTACACACTAAGTATGAAATTCATCCAAGCTTCCTACCTTGAGATATCGTGCACACAAGGTTTTTAGGTTTTGACCCCGGTGACCCCAGATGACCTTTGACCCCCACCAAAAACCAAAAGGGTTCTTCCTCTTACCATAAAACATCTACACACTAAATATGAAATTCATCTAAGCTTCCTACCTTTAGATATCATGCACACAAGGTTTTCAGGTTTTGACCCCCCGTGACCCCAGATGACCTTTGACCCCCACCAAAAACGATAGGGTTCTTCCTCTTACCATAACACATCTACACACTAAATATGAAATTCATCCAAGCTTCATATCTTGAGATATCATGTTAACAAGGTTTGCAGGGTTTGACCCCAGTGACCCCAGATGACCTTTGACCTCCACCAAAAACGATAGGGTTCTTCCTCTTACCATAACACATCTACACACTAAGTATGAAATTCATCCAAGCTTCCTACCTTGAGATATCGTGCACTCAAGGTTTTCAGGTTTTGACCCCCGGTTACCCAAGATGACCTTTGACCTCCACCAAAACCAAAGGGTTCTTCCTCTTACCATAACACATCTACACACTAAGTATGAAATTCATCCAAGCTTCATACCTTGAGATATCATGTTAACAAGGTTTGCAGGGTTTGACCCCCAGTGACCCCAGATGACCTTTGACCCCCACCAAAAACGATAGGGTTCTTTCTCTTAATATGGGGCATCTATGTACCAAGTTTGAAAACTGTCGGAGTTTCTCTCCTTGAGATATCGTGCACACAAGCTAAGCGTCACAAACACACACACACACACCCACACATATGCCATCATGACCGCATAGGTTTCTCTTTCATCGAAACCAAAAAGTAAGGATATTTGCTAAGGTGGCATAGTAACCAAGGGACATGCTTAATAGCCCAACAGTTCATCATAACCAGGATACTTGGCATCTGTGCATTTGGTGTGTGAAATGAAACTAGTGTGACTTGTGATACATGGAAACTTTGCAGGAAGTATTCTTACCTTGTTATGGGCTGATCGAAGTCTTTACAGGGGTTACTTGTTCTATTTTTGCATTCTTTTTCTGTTTTCTTTGCACACTGGTCTTTTGTATTTAGAGATATATAGTATTGTATGATATAATATGGACGCAGGCTTTACAAGTGTATCTATATGCGCATCAAACGGTAGTGTTGTATGACTATATTTGTAAACCAAACTCTCATCACCTTGACATACTTCACAACTAGCATTAAATCTGTGTCTAGTCACCCTTCTTTGAATGACATGAGCAAATGCAGCAAATTAAACATTCAAGTGTTTTAAGCCACTCTGATTGGTCAATGACCTGTGCATATCAGTGAAATGTAGGCTACACACTGAGTAAGAGACTGTTTACAGATAAGGTAATACATTCATACTCTCATATCACAACAGGGTATACAGCAGACTGTTTGAAAAGGGTAAGCAAGATGCTTGTAGTGTTTTTGGAAAGTGATTGGGTCAATGACGTCTGCTATCAAAGAAATGTACTTTTTTTGTCTTCCAGATATTCTTTTTCATGCTTCTTAATCTCAAAAAAAAGAAAAAGAAAAAGAAAAAAAAAAAAAACAGCATTGCAATCAGTCCCATTGGTTCAACAAACATGCAGTATGTAAGCAGGTGCAGTAGTATACCACACGGCCGGCCGTGGTATGGTCGGTCTGTAAGTGCAGCTGTGGTGCTAGGCTATATATACACTAGCCCTATGTAAAGTATAAACTACATCGTTACGAAATGTACTGTCATTGCATGATCCATGATCCTGAGACATTTTAGCACGCATGCTGGATGTGGCACATATATAATACTGAAGTCTTGGTCATAGTGTTTACATATATGTACACGTAAAGTCTGTACAAGTTTGATCCATGAGTCATTAATGAGTTGTAAGACCCACAAAGCCATGTGTTTTAAATAATTATGCTGCTAGGAAACTTGTACTATTTTGAGATGGGTGCTAAAAATTGGAACATTCTGATGTTTTGCAATGTACAGACTTAGTCAAACAAATTATTCAGTCAGCTTCAAAGGAGAGACTTATTTAGAAATATTTTAGTTGCACTGTACACGGCTCACTAGCCAAGCTTGCATAATTAAGCCCAAAACTACACAGCTTGATAACTATTTCATGCAGACTGCATTTGTTTTGAGTCTGATGAACGTTAAACACATGTAACTTTGGCAGTTACATTACCACTACGCCTAGGAAAATTCCCAAACTGCATTTATGATGAACAACGTTTAGCACATTTTTCTGCTGACTAGAAATAACTATTCAGTCTGTCTTATCTACTGTGTGTTCAAATAAGTTCCACACTTTAGAAGGTATGTTGGATTGCTGTAGTATTTGGTGGCTAGTTTAATTGTACCTTGGATATTTTTTAATCCCTTTCAAATGTTGCGTGAAAGAGTTTATTGTTATCTTATTTCTGGCAAGAACCTGGCAGATCATTGAACTGATATATCAGACAAAGCTGCCCTATGAAGACTGTGTAACTGGCATTACAAAGACCTTTTCGGAACTTTCTTAGACCTTTTTTAACTTTTGGGACAAATAAAAGTTTACCCATTGTTACACAAATTTGGGAAAGCAACTTCTGTGGTTTATTGTAGAATAGATATAGGTATAAAGATGGACAAAAGTGAGTGATTGATTAGGTTATAAACATGGTTTAACGAAATGACATATGGCGGACATTTAACCCATCGATCAGTCGGTTAACAGGTTAAAAGTTTAATTAACCAGAACACCCTACTGGAAACACAGCTGATGTTAGAAGTTGGGCAAGAGTATTGCACATGTCCTCAAGGTGCTTTGATTTCTTAAAGTCTCTGCCCTACTCTGTGCTTATAGGAAGCAATGCTGAGTACCAACTAAACAGCCATTACCTATTTTGAACTGGCCATCAATTATTACAACCTTCTAAGCTACAGTTATGGGTTGTTATCACCATAGAGCTACGTATTTCATACGACTAATGCAGTAATTGATTGTAATCCAATGGTACAGTTTTCCCTATTTCAATTTGTGTTTGAAATTCACTTATAAAGATATAAAGATTGTCACAACAAATGTTATAATTCATAAGTTCTGTACTTTTTATAATGTGCCAATATCTTTTAACTGAATTTTATTCAAAGAAACAGCAGAGTTGGGAGTTCAAACAATGCTCAATTAACAAGCTCCCCCACAGGAACCCATTTAACCCCTGTGTGGAAGGAGACAATTGAGATAAAGCATCCTGTCCAAGGTCACAATGTACGGAACTAAACAGGTATTAAACCAGAAATTCACACTTGATAACAATAGGCTCCTCTTACCATTGTTCCACTAGCAATCTTCTCTGCTTTAAGGCTAGCATTGCTGGCTTTCTCAAAGCAATCAGAATCAGGTCCATGAGGGGTCATCATACTATGAAGGGTAGCACCACCAGGTTGGAAACCTTCTGCCTATAAAGAAATGTTGATGTAATTAAAAATAATGTCCAATCATCAAACAGTCATCACATGCTTGTGATTATTTACAAGAAACAAACAAAAAATCATTATTTCAAAAGCTACTTACATCATTTTTTAAAGGGAATAATCAGTTGTACCCACCCTTATTTTGAATATGAGGTAAATCTTTGAAATTACCTCTCATTTCCCTTAAAAGTATCTGTGACAGAACATACATATGGAATAATAAAAGTTAACCAAGGAGTTAGCAATTCAACAACTCAGTAACAATATATATTTTCACATAATTAACCAGAAAGCCAAAAGGCTTTAGTATTTCCTTGCCATTGGGAAATATTTTTTACGTACCACTGTTGTTTCAAATGTACTGTTTTTTGATGTGTTTACACTGACTGTACAATGTTTAAAATCCATGGACATTAACACTATTGCTGTCAAAATAACAGGGTGAAAACTCAGTCTCTTGCCTTGAGTTTTTGGCATTAGGTTTCAATTAAACGATCCTGGTAAGCTTTCCTGCTTGATGTTTACAAGGTTTCCACAATTTAACCTCTGGTAACCTCAAAATGATATTTGATGTCCATCAAAAACAGAATAGTTCTTTTACTCAATATGGGGTATCCACATGTGAAGTTTACAGTTCATTAAAGTTTCCTTTTTTGAGATCTGGTGTTTACAAAGACCTTGTCTAAAATAGGACTAGCTTTTTAATTAAACATGGGGCATCCACATGCAAGGCAAGAGATTCATAAAAGTCTTCCTTTTTGTGACATCCAGTTACAAGGTTTTCAGTTAGACTCTGGTGATCCAAATGACCACTGGCCTTAACCAAAATTAGCAAGGATTATCTATTTAGTAATGGGTATTCACATGCTTTGTATGAGATCCCCCATGGTTACCTTTCTTTACATAATATGTTTTAGCAGAAAGGTGTGATACATGTGCATGCATGCTTCTAATATAATATTAAGGTAGTGGATTCAAGGAGATTCTTAGGCATCATGCCAAAACACCAAAGCTGCAGCTCTCTCAGCCAAGCTGCAGGGGATGCAGCCACGCTTTGTAGATATAGTCATTAAACAAAGTAGCATGAACACAAGAATAACATAATTAATTTCATCTTGGTGTTGTTATGTGTATAGCAACAAAACATGGCTGCAACTGATGGAGCTTGCCCAAGGCAGCTGCAGCCTATATTTTTGACATGGCACCTCAGTGCTGTACAATGAGACCAACTGCATGGTCAAGTGGTAGAGCATCCAACTTGCAGCAGGAAGGTCTGAGGTTCAATTCCTGGCCGGGTCATACCAAAGACTTTAAAAATGGAACCTACTGCCGTTGTGCTTGGTGCTCAGCATAAGCAATGGAGTAGGGAAAACAAGCCAGTGAGCCACAGCTGGAAAAAAGGCTGTGGCTGGCCCGACTGAAACCAATTGGTTAGAAACTGAGCCGTAAAACCTGTAACTCTAACTCAGTGCCGTACAACAGTACACCCCTTTAACTGTATTAGTCTTAAACTAGCTTCACAGGAATTGAACTGTTAAATGAGAATTATATAAAGAGTTCATCCAGGGGTGTTACAAGTTTGCTGTTCTTATCTAATCTCATATTAAAGATATAAGTTGAGCTATTGGCAAACCACTTGACATAAACTCACATTTTGTTCATTGAAAACCATATGGGCATTCTTAGAGACTTACTGAGCATGGGTTGAACACAATCTCGAAACAAAACTTCCATACTAAGAGTTTCCTTACAATCTCTATTCCAACATGTTGATAACTTTCCATCTCTGGCCTGGTATGAATCCAGACTATATACACCAGAAACATTTACCTGGGCTTGACAACTGCAGGCCTTGTGTATTCACCTCAACTAATGACAACCAGAATAAATAAAATGCACTGTGATTTTAATGATAAGCACAAACATGTGTAATCCCAAATTATGCCAAGATGTCCTGTTTCTTTCAGTCACTGGTTAAATTTTACGTTATTGTGCTGGAAAGATACAGTTTTGTGTTCATATTTGACCTTGGGAATTCTTGGGAATTTTTGCTTTTTGGCCTCTGGTGATTTCAGCTGACCTATGACAAAACTCAAAGGGGTTTTCTACTGGATTTCATGCAACACCATGTGAAGTATGGAAACTGTCTTTCCCAACTTGAGATAAAGGGTTAACAAGGTTTTCAGAGTTTGACCCTCCCAGTGAATCTAGATAACCTTTTGACCTCCACCCAAAGCAGAAAGCGCTTTCCTCTCACCATAGGGCAGCCATATACTAAGTATAAAAGCTATCCAAGCTTCTTAACTTAAGATATTTTGTAAACAAGGTTTTTTGAAGTTTGACCCCAGTGACCCCAGATGACCTTTGACCTCCACCATAAATATGTAAACAAGGTTTTTTGAAGTTTGACCCCATTGACCCCAGATGACCTTTGACCTCCACCATAAATGATATGGTTCTACCTCTGACCATGAGACATCCACATACGAGATATGACATCTATCCAAGTTTCCTACCTTGAGATATCACGTTAACAAGGCTTTCAGCATTCGACCCCCTGTGACCCCAGATGACCTTGGACCTCCGCCACAAACAATCTGGTTCTACCTCTGACCGTAAGACCATCCACAAATGAGATATGAAATCTGTCCATGCTTACTAACTTGAGATATCATGTGAACAAGGCTTTCAGACTATGACTCCCAGTGTTCCCAGATGATCTTTGACTACCAAAAAACAATATTGTTCTACCTCTGATCATAAAGCATCCACATACAAAATATGGAATCTATCCAAGTTCCATACCTTGAGATATCACGTCAACAAGACTTTCAGAGTTTGACCCGCAGTGACCCCATATGACCTTTGACCTCCACCACAAACGATCTGGTTCTACCTCTGACCATAAGACACACATATGCACACTTGATGCCTTACAGGGTACTGGGCAAGGACCCGGTAGGGAATGAAAGGGAATTTCCCAGCAGCAAAGCTGCCCACAAATGTATCGAGTAGACGTAAATGCTGGAGGGTGGGCTGCGCTCCAAGGCAGGCACATGCAGCCACACGTGACTTCTCTCCACAGTGGCCGAATTTTCGTGCAGCTACGCCAGTTTGGAGCTGCACGTGAGCTGGAAAAGACGTGCGAGAGAGGAGCTCTGGCTGGATGCTCCAGTACCCGCTAAGGCCACACTGGTGAGTGCACACATACACACATCATGACTCTACACAGCATGGGTGCATACATAGCACACTCGATGCCTTACGGGGTACTGGGCAAGGACCCGGTAGGGAATGCAAGGGAATTTCTCAGCAGGGAAGCTGCCCTCAAATGAGGCGAGTAGACATATGTGCTTGAGGGCGGGCTGTGCTCCAAGGCAGGCATGTGCACGGTGACTTCTCTTAGCAGCTACGCCAGTTTCGAGCTGCGCGTGAGCTAGGAAAGACATGCAAGAGCGGAGCTCTCGCCAGCTGCCCCAGTACCTGCTAAGGCCACGTTGGTGAGTGCACATATATGCACAAGCCATCATGACTGCATAGTTTTCTATTTTCATCAAAACCAATAACAGAGATGATGATATCAATTATGACATCAAAACTGAGAATAAAATGTTAATACTTCTGCTACATTTCCCAAGGCCTTTCTTCAGGTTCATAATGGCATAAATAAAGCATGCCACAAGATTCTCAATCTGGGTATAGAAAAGATAACGTATTGTAACAAATATAATTTAACTGTGATAAAAAATCAAACAATACCTTGGCTTCATAATGGCCTGTGATGAGACCCATAAATTCACTCATACAGTTTCCTGCAAAGAAAGAACATTTTTACATTCTCCCACAAAAGGAAACATGTAGTGTAGAAGACCCTACTGTAGATGTTTAAGGTTTATTCAATGTTATGCTTTGTACAAATCTTAATTCTAACAAAAATACCTTTCATTTTTACAAAATATAAATAGACAAAACACAGGAAAGAGTTCAACCCTTTACTATGTTTGGCCTTGAAAAACATGAAATAATGAAAGCAAGTTGATGATGTCATCCATTGTGCTTGTTCACAGCTAATCACAGATCAATTATTTGTGTACACAGTTCTAATACCTTGTGTCAAGAAAGTAGAAATAAAAGTAGAACAGAACAACAAAAGTGTTGAAATACGTCTCCATAATTATTGTTTTACAACTTTGCATCTCATAATCTCCCACACCTATGAAAGAAACCGCTTTCACGTTTTCATCTCCATGTCAAGAACCACACAAAAATTGTATAAACAGAAGAGGGCAATCCAGTGAGTTGCAAATCTCATCTTCCCCTTATTCTCTACATACTAAAAGATATTTTCCAACATACTGAAAGCAATAATGACTGAAGACCACTGTAAGATCATTTAAAGTTTGACCTAAAACTTTAGCTACTAGTAAGTACCATTTAAAGATAGTCTCTTATTGCTCCCTACATATCATGTGGTTGTATGATCTTCTCTAACATACTGATAAGCAAATGATAGGTTAAAGCCAATTTCAGCTCATTTGGAACTTTGAACTCACTGATCATTTTTGACCTATGATGCCAACAAGTATGCATGCAAAAGTTTTCATGGTCAGGCACCTACCCACCAAATTTGAACTTGATCGGATTTACTGTTTCAGAGGAGTTCACTGAACACAAAATTTAGGCAAATTTGCCCTTTGATCCACTTTGACCTTTGACCCCACCTTGAGCAAACAAAAGGCACTGTTTTAATGATCATATCTGTCTAAACTTATCAAGTGAATAGATTACTTTTTGTAACGTACTGATATAAAGCAAATTATGGCAAAAAACCTTCATGGTCATGGTATGGTAAATTGAAATTGCCATGAATGGCCAACTTATCAGCTTTCTTGTGAGGGGTAGCTTGTACCTGGCGAAAACTTCTACAAGGTTTTAGCGGCCACTTTACTTTTTCAAGTTAGTGTGTAAGTCAATGGGGGATTTAATGGGGGTATGCTACCCTCATACACATGCACAAGTTTTCATGGTACCTACCCACCAAGTTTCACCTTGATCAAACTTCTGGTTTAGGAGTTTGCCACACACATTTTTGTTCATACACACTTACGCACTCACATACTTGTGAATGAAGGAAACCAAGGTAGTCTTCTAAAACAAGTAAACACACATGAAATGAACTGGAAAACACTCTCTAACCATAGTAAGTGGTATCAGAATAGCAACTAAACTATCAGTCCAACAAAGGGGGGGGGGGGTTTCCTCATTTAGCAGGTGAGCAGCTTCACATACACCCTCATTTTACCCTGCAACACTACCTTTCAAACAAACACATACACCTGCCAACTGATCACAGCAAAACATGAGATAGTTACTCTAATGAACTTGACAATGCATCTTGCTACAGAAAATGGTCTAAATATAGCAACATCACCATGCACTATCTTGGACTTCCATGTTTACAACATGGGAATAACTTGGTGTGCCCTATCCCATAAGGTCCCATACGAGCTGTGAGGCACACCTGTGCCCTGTTTTATCTTAACTTTGATCTGCCATGCAATGGTCCTATTGAAATCAAACTTCAGATTGCTCTTAACCCTTTATAAAACAGGGACATGGATGGGGTTTTGTGCAACTTTTCCTTATTTGTGTTCATCCTGGTATGCATCCCCACTTACTTTCAAAGGTGACTACACAGTACAAGCAAAGTGGGCATAACTCCAGTGACATTCAGGGTAATTGAGATAAGAAATTTACATTAATGCTCTGATGACACAAACATCCCAGGCCTAGGTGCTTTGTTTAACTATCATGCTTCCCTAAATATCCAATCAAACCTTTAAACATGATAAATCCTTTCCTCCTGAGGAAATTGACCCTTTAAAATGACTTTTCAATCATTCCAAACTGCAGTAAAAACCAACCAACAATTACAGAAATCCAGTTAAGTTTTCTAGATGCATGCCAGTAAAGATAAGCAGGAAATAATGTAATACTTCTGTTTAGTCCAGTTATGTTCAAGCTTACAGAGTTGGTGGTATCTTTCCCATGCACAAGTAGTGGGGTTTATATAGTTACACATTGGGTGATGTACTAGAATAAGCTTGATGCAAGTTCAAATACTGTCGGTTCTGTACAGTCAACTTATGGTTTTTTTTAAATGCATGTAAAGGATCTAATCCTCCTAAGAGGGTGAAAGGAAGGTGATCAAACTATTGGGATCATATCTTGGGAACAAGGCCTAACCTACCAGCAAACTAATAACCTGCTATGGGATCATATCTTGGGAACAAGACCTAACCTACCAGCAAACTAATAACCTGCTGGGGGATCATATCTTGGGAACAAGACCTAACCTACCAGCAAACTAATAACCTGCTGGGGGATCATATCTTTGGAACAAGGCCTAACCTACCAGCAAACTAATCACCTGCTGGGGGATCATATCTTTGGAACAAGACCTAACCTACCAGCAAACTAATAACCTGCTGGGGGATCATATCTTTGGAACAAGGCCTAACCTACCAGCAAACTAATAACCTGCTGGGGGATCATATCTTTGGAACAAGACCTAACCTACCAGCAAACTAATAACCTGCTGGGGGATCATATCTTTGGAACAAGGCCTAACCTACCAGCAAACTAATAACCTGCTAGGGGATCATATCTTGGGAACAAGACCTAACCTACCAGCAAACTAATAACCTGCTGGGGGATCATATCTTTGGAACAAGGCCTAACCTACCAGCAAACTAATAACCTGCTAGGGGATCATATCTTGGGAACAAGACCTAACCTACCAGCAAACTAATAACCTGCTGGGGGATCATATCTTGGGAACAAGGCCTAACCTACCAGCAAACTAATAACCTGCTGGGGGATCATATCTTTGGAACAAGGCCTAACCTACCAGCAAACTAATCACCTGCTGGGGGATCATATCTTTGGAACAAGACCTAACCTACCAGCAAACTAATAACCTGCTGGGGGATCATATCTTTGGAACAAGGCCTAACCTACCAGCAAACTAATAACCTGCTGGGGGATCATATCTTTGGAACAAGACCTAACCTACCAGCAAACTAATAACCTGCTGGGGGATCATATCTTTGGAACAAGGCCTAACCTACCAGCAAACTAATAACCTGCTAGGGGATCATATCTTTGGAACAAGACCTAACCTACCAGCAAACTAATAACCTGCTGGGGGATCATATCTTTGGAACAAGGCCTAACCTACCAGCAAACTAATAACCTGCTAAGGGATCATATCTTGGGAACAAGACCTAACCTACCAGCAAACTAATAACCTGCTGGGGGATCATATCTTTGGAACAAGACCTAACCTACCAGCAAACTAATAACCTGCTGGGGGATCATATCTTTGGAACAAGGCCTAACCTACCAGCAAATAATAACCTGCTGGGGGATCATATCTTTGGAACAAGGCCTAACCTACCAGCAAACTAATAACCTGCTGGGGGATCATATCTTGGGAACAAGACCTAACCTACCAGCAAACTAATAACCTGGTGAGGGATCATATCTTTGGAACAAGACCTAACCTACCAGCAAACTAATAACCTGCTGGGGGATCATATCTTGGGAACAAGACCTAACCTACCAGCAAACTAATAACCTGCTGGGGGATCAAATCTTTGGAACAAGACCTAACCTACCAGCAAACTAATAACCAGCTAGGGACCCTTACTGGATCTGAATAACCTTAATATTTTCAAGTGCCAACACAAAAGTTTCCATATTTTCCATGAACACAAAAGGTATCCTTATATGCATCATTATATGCATCAATTCTGCCATGCATTTACTCACAGTCACATTAAAACAAAGGTATCCTTACACTCTATATGCATCAATTCTACCATGCATTTACTCACAGTCGCATTGAAACAAAGTAAATGTTTGAGGTTTAACCTTATTGTAGACATGAACTTAATGCCCATCTTGTGTGCCCTAGGTATCTTTCACCATATTTCAATTCGTATGTTACAGGGTAGGCCAAGGAAGTATCCTGATTGAGTTCAGTAAGAAAACATTACCACATGATGGTAAAGTGACCTACTTGAATTATAAATAAAGAAGCATACTGACTGACTGTTTGAATGACCTTTGACATCAAGATTGAGGAACATATCCTGTTAATCAGTATCTTTAAAGTGTTATCTCAAAGTTTAAAAGCTTTATCTGCATTTCATCAGTTTAGATATATTGCCTGGTAATGATTTGATAGAGTGATAAGGTCACTTGAGATATGTACTGGTACAACCAGTTATACACACTACAGGATAGTATCAGGTGAACATCCAATAGCAATTCCACTGTATAATAGTTTCAAGGATGACACACCACAAACATTAATGCTGGAAACAATTTATTTCCAATAGCAAATTAAAGAAAATACAGTGAAAACTAATGGCATGAAAATGTTTTACATGGTGTCAACTATAGTTCGTATGGTCATACTGTGAACAATGTCAGTATAGCTGCTACACAGATACACTTCACACAAAACAGCAATACAAAACCTGTTTATGAGGATCATGTCATATAATTACATGAACTGAATTTCAATGACAAATGAGGGTTAACCAACCAGTCACTTTCAAGAAATAGTCATGAATGTTTTGAACAAATGGTAATTTACTGTAGTCAGGGATGATTTTACTTCCATTCTGTAAACTTTAATCCTATTGATTGAACATTTTCGAGGACTTTTCTAAGTTTTCATGAAAACACTAAATTCTAAAAAATAAACCAAAAAAACAAATATTTAGTTGTTCATTATGTTGTCTGCATGGTTTTATACATTTAAAATTTAATGCTATTTCTTAAAAGTTGTGATTATGATAATCTGAAAAAGTTTGATTACATCAGCATTTATGGTATCAACTCACGGTGGTAGTATGGTGGTCTGAAAGTATTCTCTCCTACAGACCAACGTGGTGGAAAAATGACAAAATCTGCTATAGCAACACCTGGTCTTGTGGACTGGCAGGTAAGCACAGTGAAGATAGAGGGATCCTGCAAGACAAAGGAGGACACAAAGAAGGAATGTTTTTATCAGGTGTGGGTTACCAAAATGGTCAAATGGGCCCAAATATTTGGGGTTTCTTTAGATGAGGGCTGGGAGCAAGGACCTAAACTTGCATTACTTGGTAATTACATTATAATACTTTGGGACATAAGGGATATTGCGGGTGCCTTTATTCATAAAATTCACAATTTGTGCTCCATTTCTCAACATTTGACTAAGTGACATGAAGGTTTTATCTTCATCAGAGCCAAGTAATTTGCAAAAATTAGGTTGACAAGCTATCTCAACAGGTTGCATGAAAAATGTTATCAGGGTGAACATCTCCTACTTTACCCACCCATCACTCACTTAGCATGAGACTTTATTCATGGATGTGCATACTTCAGTCTCATGATTAGAAACATCACACAAGAGAAAACAAACCTTCTGACACCAAAGGTGACCTGAACACCAAGAAAAAAGTGCATTCATTCTGTATGATTTCTGACTCAAAAAGCATAATCTTTTGGAATGGTACGTACAAAGAATTATCCTTTTCTTTATCAATATTAGGAACTAATCCATTGTTTTGAGTAGCATGCAGTACCAGTCTGTTGTCACTGGTAACAGTGTTGTAATATACAGAATCAGCACCAGTCTGTTAAATAGGTATGAGTGCCACTCCATTGTTCTGAGGATCAGTACCAGTACATTGTCAATGGTAGGAGTGTTTTAATATAAAGTATCAGCACCAGTCTGTTAAACAGATATGAGTGCCAGTCCATTGTTCTGAGTACAGGTCTGCTTCTATGAGTATCATATTCCAGTCTGTTACGGGTATGAGTGCCGGTTGGGTATCTGTACCTAGTGTGTTGCTCTGAGTATCACATCAAACCAGTTGACTATAGTAAGGGTTGACACCAGTTCATTGTTCAGAGTATCAGTACCAGTCTGTTGTTTTCAGTATGACAATGTCAATACCACTATGTTTACAAATACTCATTGGCAAAAAATACTTCAGCAAGATTTAAACTGATTGGATACTGTGTTATACTACTGTTATAATCCTCACAGCTGTTTACAATCAGTAATAGTGTCATCAACCACCTGTATTTTAATAGATCCCTTACCCATGCATTGTATGAAATAGAGAAAAATTTTATCGTCAATGCTCACATCTATCACTGATATCATAAATACTTCTTTGTCATCAGGTGTTGTACCGAATGAGTGGAAAAATGCTGTGGTAAAACCACTCTTGAAAAAGGACAAACTTTACGCTGATGATCTAAAAAACTATCCCCCTATTTCAAATCTTGCATTTATTTCTAAACTTCTCGAACTTTCTGTTTTATTGAGAATTCAAGAGCACCTCAATTGTCATTCGGTTGTATGAACCATTTCAGCCCGCTAACCGCTCTGCGCACAGCACTGACACAGCTCTGCTATGCATTGCCAATGATATACTGTGTTCGATTGATGACAAAAAAACCTTTGTATGGTGATGGTTACTGTTACTTGACCTGTCTGCCGCATTCGATACAGTTAACAATGGTGTCCTTCTCGACAGGCTGAAATTCTCCTTTGGTTTGGATGGTATGGTACTGAAATGGCTCGCTTCATACCTTAGCAACAGAAATCAATTTGTTAAAATTGATGAGTATTATTTTCCCATTTTTCCATTACAGACTGGGGTCCCACAGGGCTCTGTTCTTGGCCCTCCTCTGTTCTCTATGTATATGCGTCCCCTGGGTGAGCTTATTTCCCATCATGGCATTAATTACCATTTTAACGCGGATGACAACCAGCTCTACATTCCAGTATCAAAGAATTGTTCTGGTGCTCAGCTTCTTATTGAAAAGTGTGTCATAGATGTTAGAGATTGGATGTCTGGAAATTTCTTATTTTTGAATGACTCTAAAACTGAATACCTTGTCTTTTCTTCAAAGAAATCCAATGATAAGAATTTATTGTGTTAAAATTTTACATTTGGTGATTCCACAATTCCTGTGCAACTGTATGCGAGGAATCTGGAAGTTATTTTAGATTCACAACTGAACATGGAAAAACACATTTTTAATATCTGCAGGACTGCTTGTGCTTACACTTGTAATATTAGTAGAATCTTTAGGTTTCACTCCCATTCTGATACTGAAAAGCTGATGCATGCTTTCATTACATCCCGTTTAGATCCCTGTAATTCGCTCAAGTTGTGGGATTTCCAGCCACTACACTAAAACCTTTGACCTGTGTCTAAAATTGTGCTGCGTGTGTTGTTTTAAGGGCCAGAAATTCTGAACATATAACCCCTATTCTTAACGAGTTACACTGGCTTCCTGTGGATTATCGGATTCAATTCAAGGTTTAAATCTCTCTAAGGCTCTGTTCCTTGTGTGATCCTATTTTGTGGTATGAACAAAAGCACAAGCTTGGGTCTGCTAGCCTGTTCCAGTTGGCTGAGACGTATGTGCGTGGAAGCAAGGCCTCATTTTGTGGCCGAGCTTTCCAGCACTGCGCCCCAGTCCTTTGGAACAAGAACAGGCTGCCACTACATGTTCGTTCTTGCAAAGCAGTTGATTCTTTTAAGTCTAGTCTTCAAACATTTTCATTTAATGAAGCATTTTACAAGGTTTAGTTATTGGTTTTTTATGCTCCTTTTTGTTTCTTGTTTTGCTTGTTTTCATTTTGTTCTCTGTTTTTAATGTTTTACTTTTTTATTGCTTTAACCATGGTACCTTAGCGCCTTTGATTACTTTTTGTAGAACTTGTGCGCTTTATAAATAAATTGTATTATTATTGTTGTTGTTATTGTTGTTATTATTACAATGATTCCTCCAGAGACACAATTTCATACTGTATTTCTCACGTCAGTGTTGAAGTCTTGAGGCCACGCCCTGACTTGAGGCCAGCTATGAGGCCAATTTTCATAGCCTCAGTCTCAAGGGGTATAAATGCCTCAAGCTGGTACATCTGGCCTCAGATATTTTTAACTGGGCCTTTTGTTTCCCTGCTAAGGCCAGCTATTAAATGTGTAATTGCCAAAGAATGGTTTTCTAGTTTTACATGTTTAAAAGCATTTCTTGTCAATTCTCTTGTAGTATTGAACTGATATGTAGCAGGGTTTGCACCTCAGGAGGACACAGCAGCTACAGACCATGGCCCTTGTGAAGGTCTAGCATATCATCATGGAAAAATGCAAATTCATTGGTGAGCCAAAAATACAGTATTTTTGCAATATCTACTATCATTAAATAAACCTGAAGTCTTTAGTCCAGGTTATTCAAGGTCTTACTAAACAGAAAACATCATACAGTGATGTACTGCTCTAATCAGTAGAAATCCAGCATGACTGGTAGAAATTTACATGCTTTATTCAAACTGCCACCAACTTTATACATAAACCAGGAGTTCTGGATTTGTTTCAAAGACACCACCAAAGGATGTAAAATTAAACATCTTAAACATTATGAGAGAAAACAACAGGTCATAATTTAAAGACCTTTAATATGAATTAACTTCCAAATAAACAAAGGCTTCCAGGATGAAAGACTGATTATCTCCATTTTCAATTCCAATTACCAAGCTGGTTATTATGACAAAAACATAAAGGGTCAACTCACTGCATGGTCAAAGGAGACAGTATTGATCACCATAAACTTCTCCAGGTCATACTTGTATGGAGCATAGTTCCCATGCCAGGCCACAACATCAAATGGTGAGTGGTCCTGCTGGGCAAAAAACAGTTTGCCTTGAAATTTGGAGATGATAGTGTAAGGAGCTTGAATGTCTTCATAGCATGCAACTGGTGTCAGGAAGTCACGAGGATTTGCAAGTCCATTTGCACCTGGTTGTGAGAAAATTGTTGCACACCTTAATATTGTGATCAACATCTAATATGGATAAGACAGTGTGGAATTCAGTTCTCCCAAATGATTACTCCACAGAGAATAGCTTAGCTTAGAAGTAAAACATTTATTAAAGAACCAGAAAGCCAAAAGGCCATGTGGATATAATTTTAGTAATGTTGTGTTAAGTTGACACATTCATTATGAATTTACTGTGCTTAAATTTAGGTATCAAAAGATAAAATTTCATGTGGAGAGATCAGACAGATTGACTCATGTTAACATGCTGATACTTTGGGCAATATTTTGCCAGGTATAAGTTCCAGATGTGTCATACCTGACAAATCATGTTAGGTTTTCACAAATATGAGGTCTCTCACTATAACTCATCTTGAAATATCATGATATAAAGAAGCAAATTTCAAGGCTTATACTGTTTGGTCTATGGTGGCCCAAATGATCTTTAACCTTCACCAAAATCAACAGGATTATTCACCTTACTATGGAGCAAAGACATACCAAGTATAAAGTTCATAAGTTTACTTTCTTGAGATACCATGTTTACAAGGTTTTTCACAGTTTGACCCCTGATGACCCCAAATGACCTTTGACATCCACCAGAAATGATAGGGACCATGTAATTAATACAGATCATCCACATGATAACTGTTAGATGCTTAATATGGGCCATCCACATGCCAAGTAAGACACCCCTCGAGATTACCCTTCCTGAGATAGCATGTTTACAAGGTTTTGTCCATTTGTGACTCCAAATGACCTTTGATCTCCACCAAGAATTATGAAGATCATCTACTAAATATGGACCATCCTCAGTATGAGATCCCCTCACAGTTGTCCTTCTTGAGATATTGTGTTTGCAAGGTTTTGACCTAGCTCTTGTGACACCAAGCCATTGACCCTCACCAAAAACTGTTAGGGGTGATCTACTGAATATAGACCATCCATACATTTAATATGAAATCCCTCATGGTTATGCTTCTTGAGATAAAGAGTTTACAAGGTTGTGAACTTTTGACCTCTTATAACCCCAAATGACCTTATCTTCACCAAAAGCCACAAACTACCTACAAAAGGGGCCACAGTGCCTATTTTTGCACTGTAGAAGTAGATTATGGATGGATACTAACAAGGTGACCTTCTTTTTCAACTATTATTCAGAGGAAACAAAACAGGCATTTTGTAACTATAAGGTGACTTACCTATGGGTCCCAAATCAGGGAGTGTGAAATGGCCATCCCATACCTCCAAAATATAGCCTCTTGATGGTTCACTAATCTGAACACTGAACCGCATCCCTTGCTGTAAATACAAGAGATACACAATCAGTTCACACAGTAGCCCAACATCAGTTAGGTTAAGGTTATAACTCAATGATGCTTGCAACATTAGTCAGTCCCTTTATTTCCCTTACAAGTGTCTTCAATAATGTTTAACAACCCAAACATCACAGTTAAACCACATCTGTAGGTATCTTACATAATGTACGCATAGTTAAATCACATCTGTAGGTATCTCACGTAATGTATGCACAGTTAAACCACATCTGTAGGTAACTTAAGTAATGTATGCACAGTTAAACCACATCTGTAGGTACCTTAAGTAATGTATAAACAGTTAAACCACATCTGTAAGTATCTTACATATAATGTATGCACAGATAAACCACATCTGTAGATATCTTACATAATGTATGCACAGTTTAACCACATCTGTAGGTATCTCACGTAATGTATGCACAGTTAAACCACATCTGTAGGTACTTTAAGTAATGTATAAACAGTTAAACCACATCTGTAAGTATCTTACACAATGTATGCACAGTTAAACCACATCTGTAGGTATCTTAAGTAACGTATGCACAGTTAAACCACATCTGTAGGTATCTTACATAATGTATGCACAGTTAAACCACATCTGTAGGTATCTTACGTAATGTATGCACAGTTAAACCACATCTGTAGGTACTTTAAGTAATGTATAAACAGTTAAACCACATCTGTAAGTATCTTACACAATGTATGCACAGTTAAACCACATCTGTAGGTATCTTAAGTAACGTATGCACAGTTAAACCACATCTGTAGGTATCTTACATAATGTATGCACAGTTTAACCACATCTGTAGGTATCTCACGTAATGTATGCACAGTTAAACCACATCTGTAGGTACTTTAAGTAATGTATAAACAGTTAAACCACATCTGTAAGTATCTTACATAATGTATGCACAGATAAACCACATCTGTAGGTATCTCACGTAATGTATGCACAGTTAAACCACATTTGTAGGTACCTTAAGTAATGTATGCACAGTTAAACCACATCTGTAGGTACCTTAAGTAATGTATAAACAGTTAAACCACATCTGTAAGTATCTTACACAATGTATGCACAGATAAACCACATCTGTAGGTATCTTACATAATGTATGCACAGTTAAACCACATCTGTAAGTATCTTACATAATGTATGCACAGATAAACCACATCTGTAGGTATCTTGCATAATGTATGCACAGATAAACCACATCTGTAGGTATCTTACATAATGTATGCACAGTTAAACCACATCTGTAAGTATCTTACATAATGTATGCACAGATAAACCACATCTGTAAGTATCTTACATATAATGTATGCACAGATAAACCACATCTGTAAGTATTTTACATAATGTATGCACAGATAAACCACATCTGTAGGTATCTTACATAATGTATGCACAGTTAAACCACATCTGTAAGTATCTTACATAATGTATGCACAGATAAACCACATCTGTAAGTATCTTACATATAATGTATGCACAGATAAACCACATCTGTAAGTATCTTACATATAATGTATGCACAGATAAACCACATCTGTAGGTATCTTACATATAATGTATGCACAGATAAACCACATCTGTAGGTATCTTACATAATGTATGCACAGTTAAGCCACATCTGTAGGTATCTTACATAATGCATGCACAGATAAATCACATTTGTAGGTATCTTAAGTATTAACGTATGCACAGTTAAACCACATCTGTAGGTATCTTACATAATGTGAGCACAAATTGTATCATGTGAGTTCAAAAGTATCCATTCTTACTTTGGTCAGCACTGCAAATGAAAACTGCAAGCTGCGAATATCCCATCAAATCACTTTCAGCTCCAGACCTCCTCTGAAGTCTTTTTATTTTAGTATATCACATGATTGTTTCATACATCTCCTACTGAAGTTCTTACAGAGGGGTGGGAATGAGGTGTAGGATGGGGTGGATATGTGTGTACAGTGGTGGGAAATTGGTGAAGACTGGTATGATGTCAGGTGACCTGTCTCTACAACATGTCTTACTTCTGTCAAAATACATAAATGGATGTACCTCTTACAAGTGGAGACTCTCATCAGGTCCTAAAAGTTTTTTTTGTTTTGTTTTTTGTGCCACACTTTCCTTTCCATGTTCTTAACATCATGGTATATTGTCTGTCTTCTTCTTGTGTGTGCGTGTGTGTGTTTTTTTTTCAAAAATAGGATAATACATGGAATGGAAAAAGTGTTTTTAGGCACTGTTGTGTTTGTGACCAAACCCTAAAAATTCTAAATTGTAGTTTTGCAATATACTTTTTAACACAGAAGCAAAATATCAGATTGCATGTCAAATAAACTTGAGAGGTATTTCTTTGAACTGTTCTTTAACAGTGGCTGCACAATTCTTAACTGCAGTCAATGCTACAATTATACCACACTTCAGCCTGCAAGCTGATAACTGAGTCTGCCTCTATAGGTTATAGCAACTGAAGTCTATTAAGTCTTAAATAGTATTTACCTCTTTTACATCAGGTTATTTTCATTGTCAATACTTACATTACTACATCACAGTTCATGGTTACCTTAGTGCTGACTAAAATCACAATGATTGATACCCAGATAAAATTGTTGTCCCAGGGTCTTATAAAAGGAGATAAGATTATGAATGAACCTATGACCTGTTTTGATGATGGTTTCAAAACAAACATATTATAGGAGACTGGGAAAGGGCTAAAACTGCATGGTAAGTTACCCTCATAATGACAAAACAAACCGATAGACATAGTCACAAACATAAAGGTAATAGGCAATGACTCAACGTGAGCTTGAGTTTGTAACAGCATGTATGGCAATGCTTGTAAAGTGTCTTACATGACGACCTAGGAGGGTACACAAACCAGAATAGGGGTGTGATAATGTAACTGGCATCATCAAGTTGTGCTGAATAATGATAACATAATAACAAATTTTTATGTATCATTTATTTCCATTGCCCTAGAGACTCAGGTGTCCTCAATTCTTTCACATGAAACACTTCTCATACCCCACCCTCTTTGGTTTAATAATGAGACCATTGTCAAGGACTAACTAGAATTTCCTTTTGAAATACAAATTGGAGGACCTATATATGGCTAAAACATGACCAACCTTAGTAATGCAGATATATTAATGACTCCATCCCCTATCCTGTGCATGGCTAATCATTGCACACTGTAAGTATATGCATTCAGGCACCCCTCAGTCACTTCTGTGGCTTACTGGTCACACCAACCTCTTAAGTGACACTACCCAAATCACAGAGGCAATTGACAGTTTTTAATATTGAATGATAAGTAAGTCACAGAAATATCTTTTTTCAAACACTAGTGTACAGAGTATAAAAGCTGACTAACAATGACTCACCCAGAGTTACCTGTTAAGTGACTGACATCTGAAGTAAAGTGACTCACTCCTTGGTCACTTTTGACAAATTTGTACCTTGATGTACATGTGAGTCATATTGTCAATGAGCCACCTTTGACTCACCATGCCTACGGTCAGCAATGAAGTGACTGACATCTGGAGTAAAGTGACTCACTCCTTAGTCATTTTGGTGACTGACCATATTAGTACAGTGACCTACATGTGAGTCACATTATCAATGAACCACCTTTGACTCACCATGCCCAGGGTTTGTGGAGTAAGGACAAGGATTTTAAAGTGGATCATTTACTTGACAGGGAGTCAATGCAGGTGAATGAGGTCATTTGTGATAGAGTCAATTTTCACTTCCTGGCGATTAAGCATGTAGCAGTCCTTTGCATATTTATGAGGGGCTTTAAAAGTGACTCATTTATGCCAACAGGCAAGCTATTACAATAGACAAGTCTAGATGTAACAAGAGAGCCAGTTTGTTTGATTCTGTGGTATGCATTTTGTGATCACAGCCCATATTTGTCAGCTGGAAATTAGCGACTTTAGTTACTTTAGCAACTTGTACTGACATACTCATACCACAGTCAAACATGACACCAAGATTCCTTCCTCTATGGCACAAGCATAGCTATACTTAGTTACATATGAAATACTCAACAGATGAACTACACAAGCATCACTACTTGGGACAAAAGATTAATCTGATAAATGAAGCATTTTATGACCAATATTGATGTAACACAATACAACCAGCATATTTAATACTCACCCTCTCTGCAGTATGCACTTGTCAAATACTTACCTTGGCAAGTAAGCATGGGTGTGTGATATGAAGGGGTAAGAGGGATTACTATCTGACAGTTGAATTAAGTCAATTTGTGACAATCACATACAAAAATACAACCTAATTCACATTTTACCTGAATAACAACTATCTCATTGGGATCCACCTTCATTTTACCAAACTCTGTTGTAATACATAATGTCCCCTTTTGTGGAACTGTAACACAAAAGACAAGTAGAAGATGTAACACAAGCTATTAAAATGACAGCTACTTTTGTCATGTATTCAAAGGACATAAATGAAAGGCATGTTCCTATCATCTCATATGAATAATGTCATCAGCTTGGTACAAATAAACCGGTATTTACATTGCCATCACACAGCCGTCATCAGCTTGGTACAACTACACTAGTATTACATCACCATTACACAACAGTCATCACCTTGGTACAAACACACTAGTATTACATCACCATTACACAACAGTCATCAGCTTGGTACAACAACACTAGTATTTCATTACCATCACACAAGTCATCACCTTGGTACAAACACACTAGTATTACATCACTGTTACACAATAGTCATCAGCTTGGTACAACAACACTAGTATTTCATCACCATCACACAGGTCATAATCTTGGTACAAATACACTAGTATTACATCACCATCACACACGTCATCAGCTTGGTACAAATACACTCGTATTACACCACTGTCACACAACAGTCATCAGCTTGGTACAACTACACTAGTATTTCTTCACCATTACACAAGTTGGAGGTCGGCTTGGTACAAATACACTAGAATCACATCACCATCACACAAGTCGTCAGCTTGGTACAAACACACTCATATTACATCACTGTCACACAACTGTCATCAGCTTGGTACAACAACACTAGTATTTCATCACCATCACACAAGTCATAATCTTGGTACAAATACACTAGTATTACATCACTGTCACACAACAGTCATCAGCTTGGTACAACCACACTAGTATTTCATCACCATCACACAAGTCATTGGCTTGGTACAAATACACTAGTATTACATCACCATCACACAAGTCATCAGCTTGGTACAAATACACTAGTATTACACCACTGTCACACAACAGTCATCAGCTTGGTACAACTACACTAGTATTTCTTCACCATTACACAAGTCATCGGCTTGGTACAAATACACTAGTATTACATCACTGTCACACAACAGTCATCAGCTTGGTACAACCACACTAGTATTTCATCACCATCACACAAGTCATTGGCTTGGTACAAATACACTAGTATTACATCACCATCACACACGTCATCAGCTTGGTACAAATACACTAGTATTACACCACTGTCACACAACAGTCATCAGCTTGGTACAACTACACTAGTATTTCTTCACCATTACACAAGTCATCGGCTTGGTACAAATACACTAGAATCACATCACCATCACACAAGTTGTCACCTTGGTACAAACTCACTAGTATTACATCACTGTCACACAAGTCATCACCTTGGTACAACTACGCTAGTATTAAACCAGTGTCACACAAAAGAGTACTGCATACCTTTCATTCTGACGGATATTATTTACATATGAGCTGAAGTTACGATTGTAGATCTCTGAAAATGTAAATCATTTAACTGTCGATTTCTTTTTTCAGAATAGCTACAAACTTAGCAACTTTCTGCTTTACCCATCTGTCCAGGTGTTATTATTCCAAAGGATACTAATTTCATATTCTAGGTTTAATGGGAAAGCCATTAAATTCATTCCACCTTTACCCCACACATGTGAAAATCTCTTTTGTAAGTTACCTACCTATCAGAAAATCTCCATCAGAGTTGTATAAGCACCTGCCAAAAGAAAGACCAACTTCAGTGTTTTCTCATTTAAATTTTAAAAGAAAAAGAATATCAACACAAAAAGAATAATACAACCTGCAGACATATATAATAAATGTGAAATATTCTTGTGGCCTAACCCATATAACCTGGAACATTGGGTTGATCTAGCTGTATTAACATGTACATGTGAGCACAACCTGTAATCAAACTGAAGACTTAATGAATCAGAATGAAAAAATGCATTGAGGTTTCGATGATATATAACATTCTATTCCAAATAATGCCACTATGTCCCATATCTTTCAGTCACTGGTCAAATGTTATCTTAATGTGTTGGAAAAATACAGTTTTGTGTTCCTTCTTAATCTTAGAAATGCTTGGGAAATTTTCATTTTGACCTCTGGTCACCTCAATGACAATCTTGGAAATTCTTGGGAAAATTTGCTTTGTGACTTCTGGTGACCCCATGAGTTAATCTTGGAAATTCCTGTGGAAATTTTTCTTTTGATCTCTGGTGAAACCATGACATAATCTTAGGAATTCTTGGGAAATTTTCCATTCTCACCTCTGGTGACCTTAATGTCCATTGACCTACACCAAAAACAATAGGGTTTCATCTTCCACCATATCCCATCCACATACAAAGTACAAAATCTATCCCAGTTTCCTTCTTTGAGATATCGTGTTAACAAAGTTTCAGTGTTTGACCCCTGGTGACCCCAAATGACCTTTGACTTCTACCAAAAACAATACGGTCCATCTTCTCACTAAAATGCATCCACATACCAAGCTGAAATCTATCCAAGCTTCCTACCTTGAGAAATCGTGTTAACAAGGTTTTCAGTCTTTGACCCCTGGTGACCCCAAATGATCTTTGATGCCCAACAAAAATAATATGGTCCATCTGCTCACCATAAGGCATCCACATACCAAGTACGAAATCTATCCAAGCTTTCTACCTAAAGATATCGTGTTAACAAGGTTTTCTGTTTGACCCCTAGTGACCCCAAATGACCTTTGACCTCCACCAAAAACAAGAAGGTTCATCTTCTGACTATAATGCATCCACATACTACACATGAAATCTATCCAAGCTTCTTTCTTTGAGATATCGTGTTAACAAGGTTTTCAATGTTTGACCCCTGTTAACCCCAGATGAACTTTGACCTCCAACAAAAACAGTAGGGTTTTTCCTCTCAACATGAAGCATCTATGTACCAAGTTTGAGAACTGTCAGAGTTTCCCTTCTTGAGATACCGTGTTAACCAGCAAAGGGTCACAAATGCACACACATACACATACATACACCCACACGCCATCATGAATGCATAGGTTTCTCTTATCATCGAAACCAAAAATAACAGTCTGAAGCAATCATTGTCATATTCTGTATCTATACTCCAAACTGCTCTTATCTTGCACCCTCACTGGGCTCAAACTACAAAGCAGTTTGCTTCTATCCATGTATGTCATATTATCAGAATATTTAAACTTTCTTCACCTCCTAGTAAATATTTTGTAAAACTAAATTGTCAATTTTCATCCAACTTCATGAAATTCTTTACTATCCAAGGACCTGACCTGTTTTCCATGGACTTGTTGCAAGCATATATGTGGACAGCAATTCCATGACGAGACCTGACATCCCCTCCACCACAAACTGTTGCCATACCCTATGAAGAACAGAAATTAATGTAAAATATGAGTGACAGACAACTACATTTTACAGATTTAAACATAAATCAATGTAGATCTAAAAATATGATTCTGCTTTGCTTGATATTGCCTTTAATGCATTTAGTAGCAAATACATATCAGGCTGCAAATTTGCATTGTAAAGCTGCAATTGCTGTTTGGCAGAAAACTGTGAAATGGT
This sequence comes from Holothuria leucospilota, assembly GCA_029531755.1. Lineage (NCBI taxonomy): Eukaryota > Metazoa > Echinodermata > Holothuroidea > Aspidochirotida > Holothuriidae > Holothuria > Holothuria leucospilota. Next base: position 478,904 of record CM055976.1, on the reverse strand, counting down.
TGTGTTACAAGGTTATTAAACTATTTACTCAAGGATGAATAACCAATTAGGAGGAGGGTTACTAATGCCTTGCCAGGATCAATCAGGACCATTGTAACCAATTATAATGTGTTTGTTGATGACATTTTATTCTGAGAAAGCAAGGACAAGTTGGGGCAGACTGATAATGCTGACGGCTAGCACTAACTACAATCTTGCAACGTGTAGTAGATATGATAGGTTGCATTAAGATGAAGACTTCCCGCCCACTTTAAGATTTTAAAACCATTTTTCCTGAGATTTCTTTTACTTTACTATTATATCTTGTGGCATTCCAAGTTGCACTTGAGCACACTGCCACCTTTAATCTTTCATGTTTTGCCAGTGTGTACCTAGATGGGCAGGCTACTTTATGTAACAGCTTTAAAGATGTGATATAATCGGTAACCAGACATTTTCCCCTTGTTTTATGATATTGCACATTATAAAGCATATTTTTATGACGTTCATTTGTCATGTCAATTCCTACTAAAATTTAAACTCCATTCTATTATGGAAGACCACAGGATAATGGATGAAGACTTCAACACACTTTCTACAGTTCAGAGACAGACAACACACAAAATAAGGTGATGCTCTGAAGCTTAACAATAGTTCTTTTCCATTTCTGATACTGCAACCTAATGTTGACCCCTATGTAACACTGACCTAAATTTCCACATCTTAGGAACTGAACAAAACCTAAGTAAAAGCATGTACCTCACTGTTTGCAGGTCTGAAACCCACCTACATCAATGACAGGCAAGCTTTTCACCATTTTAAGTTTGCTATGCACTGAAACAAACAGTAATCCTCCACTCTACATTATGTACATTGTCCTGGACTTGAGAATAAGCCTTCTGTCCATTGAATTCATCTACAACACTTGAAATGATAATGGTTAAAAAAAGATGTCTAACTTACATCCACAAAGTCAGACTTCACATCATTTGCTGGGAGATCAAAAGGATGCCAACGAAGCTATAAAATCAAGAGAGAGTTTAGAAAGGATGATGTCAAAAGTAAAGATGTGTTCTTTTTAACAAACAAAAATACTAAGATGAACTTTCAGAAAATGAGGACTTCAGTATCCAATGGTAACAAGACCATACTGCAGTATCCGATGGTAACAAGACCCTACTGCAAGATTCTGAAATTTTGCATAACTTTACATCTTTGTGAAATTTTTTAGTGAGACTTAAAAATAACTTACGCTAGTGACAATGTTCCACATAAAAGTCCATTTTGATGATTTAGGTTTAAGTGAATTGAATTCTCAACGTATCTACTCACACATACTGTCAACAAATCCTCTGGTGAGGGTTCATTGTGTCAATTCTGTTTGATCAAAATACTGTACATGTACAAAAGTAAGGGAAAACTTTCATATTCACAATTTGTAGCAATTTAAATGAATTACTCCAAAGGAGTATTAAACCACCTTTACCTGGTGAAAGCTCATCACAAAACAAACACCACAAACAAGCCTGACATACTGATAGGCTTATTAGTGTTTTCACCGGGTACCTGACTGATGATGTTACTACCCAGGTAGAATAGTTATTACCATGGTAGTGTTTTTCTATGGTTTTCTTTTGATCTTGGCAAAATGGCATGGTTATTGCAACTTACAAAATGTTTTTCCCACTGTCATTCACAATAAAGTTGACATCAAAATGAATTTTTTTTTTTTCTGTTTCCTAACCATGCTTTTGTTTAATTGCCATACACCAGTCACAAGGCCAACAATGCATGTTTCTAATCACACATCAAGCCGCACCTATACCAGATAACGAAACAACATACTATACTGTATACAGTAAGCCTAGCCTATCTCCTTGATAAAAGAACTTTAAAAGACGTTCATAAACAATGTGCAACAAGGTGTACCCATAGTTTCTGAGAACAGAAACTATGGCTGAGAAGCAGAATGCAAGAAAGTGCCAGAAATTTTAGTTCATTTTGTTGCCGTACACTATACACGGATACATGTACAATTGGCCTGATATTTATATGAGAAGATTTCATACTTATCACATAAATTAAGATGAAATAATTCCATTGTCTAAAGAAGTAAATTTAGTAATAAAGTTATGTCTACATAAGCTATGCACATGATCCAACAACTAATGTTCTTTTCTCTCAAATCAATTGCTACAACTTCATATTTTTGATATAGTTTTTGAAAACAAAATTCCCTTTATCTGTAGATCGTAAACACTCTTTCAAGGGGATGCAAAAAATTTTGCAAATAGTTTGAATTATAAGCAACATAAAGATAGGAATCACTCTAATATTTACGGGAGTAATAGGGTGGAAGAGAGTCTTTTATTCTACAAAATCAGGCTTTTTTGATTGGAATACATTCTTAATGATTTCCTTCTGCGATTGTTTTTTGATGAGTTTTAATTATTTTCTCTTATTTCTGTAGGGAATTTTTACTGTGATGCTTTTACTTGTTTGGTGTTTTTCTGCCGTATTGGCCGAAATGTCCTTTTGTGCCAAAGTTTGTAATATCCAGCTTTGATTATGAAGCCCCTTCCACATTATGCGACGCGACTCACTGCGACGTGACTTTCTCGTCGCGGGCTCAGTTGCACATCTCAGTTGCAGGCGACCGAACATGTTCGGTCGCATGAGACTGAGTTGTGTAACAGCTTGCAACTACTTCCAACCAGTTACAAATGTTTTACACTTAACTACGAGAAGGAATAACTGCGTCGCAATGAGTCGCATCGCAATGAGTCGCATAGTGTGGAAGGGGCTTAAAACAAACATCAAATTTCATCATTACGAATGGGGATTGTGGAATTTTGCAATGTTTTTACATAATTCTCAAAAAATATTTCACTTATTTTGGCATCCATTTTGCTTTTCTGCCATCATGGTTAACCTGGATCTCACCAAATGTGATGACAGGATCAAATTTTAAGAGTAGATATGTCAAAAATATTTTTTAAGATTTTCTTTATTATTTCATACAAATATTCATAATTTTTTGCCATTTTGTTTTTGGCAGCCATTTTAAATGAGTGAGACCCAAAATATTTACTGTTACTACTTGATTTCACATTTAGGGAACCACAAGGTTTTCAAAATATTGGGTCGGAGAGTTGTGGGGGGGGGGGTGGGCGTGAAGTGCCTCTAGCCCATCACCTTAAAGGCCCTCTTAGCTCACCCCAGACAGTAAAAATTCTCCCAACCTGACTTCTAGCCCCGCCTAAATTTACACACAAACAACTGTCTATTAGTAGAGCACTTCCAAGACAGAGCCACAGTAGCCTGCACTGAGTTTCAATTGCTCAAGGCAATATCGGAAAACAAACTGTGGGTGACTGTGAGCATAATTAGGAACACAACTGACTGTCCAAGTCATTCCTAACCAGAGTGGTGCTATTATTATTTGAATGAATGCCAATCAAATATACATTCACCAACTGGATTTAGAACCATGGGGATATGTCTAAATATATTTGGGGGGATGACACAGGTCCTTTAAGGTCGAGCAGTTGAAACTCAGTGTGGGCTACTGTGGCTCTGTCTTGGAGGAATACTAGACAGGTATTTGTCCTTATATTGGAGGAGAGGCTAGAAGTAAACTTAGTAGGGAGGATTGTTACTGTCTGGAGTGAGATTATAGAGCCTTTAACAAAAATAAAGGGTCACAATTGCAACTAGGTGAGTAATTTTCCATGTCCTTTTGACATATAAGTTATGATCATGCATGTGCCCATGCCAGCATGTGCTATCCTAACTCTGATTACCATCAGCAGATGGCTGGGTCAATAAGAGCTTATTTTCCCTCCCACCCCCCACCCCTCCCCCACCCCCACCCCAAAAAAGAAAAGCAAACCTAGATATAACCAGGCTGTATACTCACTTGGTTTGGGTTAGGGTGCCATTGAGTCCAGTCATCTACCAGGGTTTTGTGAGGATATGGTTTAAATGGTTCATGAAGGACGGATGGTCTAATTCTGTACAGCCAAGACCTCTTATTAGCCACCCTTGGTGCAGTGAAGGCTGTGCCAGACAGTTGTTCAGCATACAGTCCATAGGGGCACTTTTGAGGACTGTTCTGTAACGAGTAATGGCAAATATCAACAGGAACTTAATAATGAATATAGCATTATTTGTGTAGTGAGAGAAAATTGGTCCTCAATCCTATTCATTAACTCTTGGCTACCTTCATTGCCTATTCATTATTAGTCTGTGTACGATAGAGCACATGCTTGGCATATGCTTTGAGAAAGTCCTTTTTTCCCGGCCTCTTTACTCCTCTCCTTTGTTGATTGTGGCGCTGTAGCCAGTGCTGTGGCAAATGCTGTGGCCAGAGCTGTGGCTGAGTGGATTAAGGGTGGCATTTGATGCAATGACGCTTGGCAACCAGAAGGTTTGGGGTCAAAGTAAGGTGGGTTTTTCATCCAAGAGCAATCTACAGTTTTCCCATCTGAACTGGCTTTTCAAAAGGAACGAAATTTGATCTGAAATTGTTGAGTTGGTTAGTCACCCGATGTGAAGTTGTAATTCATAAGCCATATAGGCTTCTCTCACATTTTTGGTCGCTTAGCCTCGTAAAACATGTCCTTCACTGCCTTCCAAGCATGAATGTTGATGCACTGTGTTAAAGTAGTTCCTTAATAGTTGTACCAGTATTTTTATCCATGTAAGTCGGATTAAACCTAATTGTCGGCAGGTATGTGGATTTATTTCAATTAGTTAAGGCTTTTTGGTATGTTACTACTGCTCACAGTTCTGACACAGGCATTTTGAGTTGCAAATACTCATGCACCGAGTGGGAGGTATTTTAGACTGGTACTGCTTTAACTGAAGGCATGCAGCACAGTGTCTCCAAGCAAGTATGAGTCCACCTGTTAAATTCTTGTAACTGGTTTGGAGCTGTTTTTACTCCATATTCAAACTGAGCTGACTGAGAGAGTGAATAAAGAGTTGCTGTCCAGTAAAAAGACCATCTTTTGTGGTTTCTGACCTAATCAACAGATTTCAAGTTGTCTGCTTATTGACCATTACCATGTGCACATCCCCATTTCTCTTTATTAGTCTATTTCACATATCAGCACACATGCAGAACATTTACAGAATCCACTAATGTGCTTGTAGAAAAAAGACCAGAGCCAGCTTGTCAGGTTTGCAGCCTGGTATTTGCATGGATTCACATGGGCAATTCCATGTGACGGGTGTTACATTTAGAAACTGACCTCGAAGTTTTGCCAATTTCTCCTGCTAAGACAAAAGTAAATTTAAAATGTTTTTATAACATTACAATGCCTAAGAGACCAAACAATAATAGCATCTACAGAGAAGTCCAGTCTGTGTACAAGGGGGCGAGTCAGGACCCAATAAAGGGGCGTGACGGGTGTTACATTCAAACGGACATGGCAAAATGGACCAATTATCTTTCTGGAAAAGTCTGTGAATGTAAAAAATGTATGAGTTTGTTCATACATGGATTGTGTTGGGACAGTAGAGGGGTCATGTAGTGTAATTGTGACTAAGTGATAGAAATCATAAATTTTGTGTTTTTTTCCAAAAACTGTGTGACGGGTGTTACATATGAGCGTGACGGGTGTTACGCTTCTAAAATTGAGACCCCCATAACTAAAATTTTGCCATTAATTTCATTTTAAATGAATACTTGTAACAGTTTTTCAGTCTGAACAAGTGACATTTAAAATGTTTGGGCAAATTTTCTTAACAAAGAGGTGATTCAGGGATGTCGAGGGGGTGGAAGAGGCCAGGTGTATACAAAAGTACTAGAGTATACATGCATAGGGTAAATAGTGTAATATTTGGTAAATGAGAAAGAGTTTACCTTTATGCAGTGAAAATGGACAACAGGAACTCATGTAACAATGCTATTCAACCTTTTCCTTAACAAAGGAGTCCCTGCTGGCCACCTCCTGAAACAGTCAACTCTTTTATATGCAAAATGCAATTTCACTCTTTTTTTGAATATGGGTAATTATGTTCCTCCGTAGTGTAATGCATGAAGTACTTGCAAATGCAGCTGGAGAATAGATACTGTACTGTACACAGATTATAAATAGAAAGCCAAAAGGCTTAGTGATTCCTTGCCACTTGGTATATTGATAGACATGTGAATAACCCTCATGACAAGCATGAGATCCCTCACAGTTGTCTTACTTGAAAAATGTCATGTTAATAAGGTCAAAACCTTTTGAAATCTTGTAACACAGAATGACCATTCACCTCCACTGAAAGCAATATTATCAGCTACCCTATGACTGTCTACATGCTAAATATGCACAAGAGACCACTCTTCAATGGTTGCCATGCCACAGACTACTGTACTTGTTATTTTATATTCATGAAATTGGACTTAAAACCAAGTTGTGGTCTTTCAGCAGTTACCTATGTAACCTACAAATTTTCAAGCCCGAGGAGCCACTTTTAAGGGGCTCATTGAGTTGACATCTTTTATTTTTGTGATGAGTTTGAAGGAAGTCATTGCATGACAATGCTTCTAATTAGCTTCATTACTCATGTTCCACTTCCTACAGTTCCCAAAAATGTGAGAAATTTTAGTTTTTGTTGACAGGTATTGCATACGGTTACTACGTAATAGTAAGAAGTGTCTGGCCTTAAATTTGTAATAAATGATTTTAATAATTAATAACTCTGTCATTGCCATTTCAGTTGTCAGTCAGATGGTCAGAATCTTTTGGTGTGACCATTTAGCATCAAGTTGTGAGTACCTGTCAACTGTGTGAAAAAAAAACACATGAATTTTGCAAACCAACTCAGTAAGCCCCTTTAACTGAAGGTTTCCATGGATACCAACACACTTCTTTACATCATAACTAAGAAGTCAACTGAACTACTGTTAGGAGGACCACTGTGATGCACAAAACCTGCTGTATGTACAGTGCACATCTTGTGTAACTAACAAGACATTCAAGCATTTGGAAGAATACAAATGCTGGATATCCACACTGACAGTATAGCCCTCACAAAATTGTCTGGGTTGATTTGGGGCTAACATTAGAAGCTTATTTGGGGCTTAATTGTGCCCAGTGTTGTGCTCAATTGTCAGGGCTTAATCTAGAGGCTAAATATTTAAATGAGCACCACAATTTGGGCACAAAATTTGAGCATGACATTTGAGGTCAACATTTGAGACCGACATTTGAGGCCAACACCAGAGGACGACACTAGAGCCCGACATCACATGTCGGGGCTTAATTCAGAGGCTAAATATTTAAATGAGCATGAAAATTTAGATAAAATACCTAGGCCGACATCAGAGCCTGACACTTACCATCAGAATAACACTTCATTTTCAATTTAATTTAAAAATTAAGCTACAGATAAAATTATTGGGTGTTGCAGCCTTTCTCTCCTCCTTCTTCTCCCACCCCTGCCCTCCTCTTCTGCTCTGCTGTTGCTACTCCCTTGTAACTGATTTTAGACTAGCTTTGCTTTCCTTGAGCCTTTAGTACACTGTGTATTACACAGACATGAGTATGGATATCAAAAACTTTTCACAAAGTTATACTGCAGTAGGGCATTGTCCTAACAATAACTATTCAGCCAAGTACAGTATGTAGATTACACTAAGCATTGCAAGGGAAAATTAACACTATAGAAATACCTTTTCTATCACAGAGATGAAGCATTTTATTTTTCCCTTGTTCCCTGCAAAGTAACTTGGAATTGGTGAAATGAAATGTAGTATGCAATATCTGTACACTGCAAATGTTCTGTTGATCCATTGCAGATGTATTGCTTGACCACTGCATGTGCATTGCTTTTACATGTGATTATCGCATGTCTGCCTTGCAGTCAAGCAAAATTAAGGCAAAGTCAAGCAAAATTAAGGCAAAGTGAATGTCACCTAGGAAAATATTCCAAACATCGCGCTCAGGTAGACGCTATATGATAGACTACAGATAAATCTCACGGTTGAAATTATATAAACAAAACATATATTTCTTGCATAAATTCCTCAACAAATATAACTTGATTTCCTTTACTTAACTACAAAATTTGGTTTCTCTTCTTCACATGAGCTCAGTTGGATAATATATAGAAATTCTAAATACATGACATTTGCATAACAACGTACCCCCTCAGCTGATTCTTTAAACGAATGAAAAACAAAACTTTCAACTTTCAAACATAAGTTAGACTCCGTTTAATCCCCTAATATGGCGGCACTTCAATAGTGATCCCCTCATGAGTACATTAACAGTCAACACTTTTCAAAACAAAAGCATCCACAAAATGAATAGATTATAGATGCATTTACTTCTGCCAGTCTGTGTGGCCCTCAACTTGGGCGCTGGTTCACCACCAAAGAACATTAATTAACACAAATAACTTGGAGAGTGGTTTGATGACATTACTGCCTGTTATACTGTATGAATTGAAGCCAAATACCAGGTTTTGAACTACAGGTATTCAATTTCAGAGTTAATTTTACAATTCACCAATGTTCCAGAACTCTGTCCATGTCGCTCAATATTTTCCACTGCGATGCGCTTAATCGGAAATCACATACCTTGGCTGTCTATATTTCAATTATAGTTATTACCACTAAGTCGGCAAACATCACGTCTATAATAACTAAGGCAACTCATAATGACCCTTCCATTCTGTAAGTGGTATGACTTCCAGTTGCTAAGTATGACTCAAGACTTCGGAAAAGTAGGCCTATGATCGGTGCCAACATTCCACACATTCATAGAGGAAGAGTAAAGTCAGTTTCGGCTATCCCCAAAGGGTAAAAGGCAGCTACAGGCAAAATAAAGAAATACCAAATTTCTAAATAGTGCCGGCAGTCTGATGATAAGATTTCACTTGGTTTTGCTTATAAAACCATATCAAGGTAAACATAAACACATTTTTAAATTCATTGATAAACTTCCTCTTCAATTATTCGTTATGCATGGAAAATAATAGTCAATTTTCCTCATGAAATACTTTATAATAATTACATTAGTTACGATAATTCTTTCACTGTTTGTCTTTGCCTGAGAAAATTTTACAAACTCTTTACAGGCCACAGTTTGACCGTCACTTCCCTTAAAATACAGTTTCTAGTTCCACTGTCTCCCGTGCATAAAATACAATTCTTGTTCCTGGACATAACTATTAGAAATAACTCCTGAAGTATCGATTACCACTTCCCTATAAAACCATATAACACCCTCACATTATTTCACAATGTACAACTACTTTCCAATCCTCAATCTGCCCCAAAATATGGTAATAAACCAAACTCTGCACCCAAATGGAATAGTGCTTTGACCTTTTGCCACGCCCGTTCTTGAACATCCCATATTTTGGCCTAGTCAGGGCATGTTTTTTTTACTCGTTCAGTACACATAATCGTTAATAAACATTAAAATGCTCTCATACATCATTTGCCAAACCATAATTATAATAAATATAAAAGTAAAACATTCACTTACATTGGAATCTTATAATTTGAGTATGTGACTTGCTGAGAGTAAGGCTGCTGCCACAATCTTCATCCCCTGCTGGCTCAAGTTGCTGAACAAAGACTTGGACACCTCCCAAGTAACAAAATCTGCTTCCCGTCAAAATGCGGCTCACAGGTAGCGCATACTGCTGTTGCAGTTCCTACCCCCTGGCCAGACTTCACGTTGGAAGAAGTAACCCACAGATTTAAAACAGCAATTGACCAAGCCCTGTGCCTATAGATTTTGCACAACAGAGCACTACAGACCCGCCTCTCTCAGATGTTCAACAGCAAGTAAGCTACAAAGCTATCACATTCACCTTCACCTTGTGCATAACTGAGTACTGCCTTACATTCCCTAGTCGTGCATAACAATGGACAGTATAGCACACCAGATAATAAATTGGTATGCATGGCCAGCCTAAGGACCTGCAGAGGGCTGTGTGTGCTTGACTGAATAACAATGAGGGCAAGTATGGTGTGCCTTGCATGCCATAATTATGTACAAAACTAACCCACACAGCACCATATTCCAATCTGCCGTGACAGTGAATAATTTCATGCCTTGTAAGGTAAAAGGAAAAGTAGGGTACCTAGAGGAATGCACTAAGTGACAATTTTGTACAAGTTTGAATATTCCTCAATGTGAACATCTTGCCACATCTACATGATCATAACACCCGTCACAAAAATTGTGACGGGTGTTACGTTATTATTTTAATTAAAATTTCGCACTAATTAATTAGGATATTTGATTGGAGTGGACCTTAAGATGAATTAAAGTACAGATGCAGAGAATCCAGAATTTTGTTGAATTTGCAGCTATTCTCAGGTAATCAAGATAACTTTTGTAAAAATTGTGACGGGTGTTACATTGTCAGCGCTAGTGATTTTACGGAAAAGTATGGCTTTAAATTTACAATAGTGAGGATCGCAAAATTGTTTTGGGAATTATTACAGCAAAAAGGCATATTTCTAATTCATTTTGCACATGGAACTGAAACATTTCACTTTAAATTGAGTACTGAGGAAAGATACTGAAAAGAACTTCTTTTAAGAAGCTAGAAGAATCTGAATTGACACTTTTTTGTAATTTGAGGGCAGCATACATTTTCTATGTGAACGATGTCGAAAAATTTCATTTTTTATGCTTCATGTCCATTTTTCATGGAATTGGCCACCAGGGTTCTGCTATTAAAACCTTAGTTGTAAAAACAGTTAGGGGCCATAAATCCACTCTTGAAAAGGGAGTTAATTGTCCAAGAATTCCCTCATGGTTAGGGGCCCTAAATATACTTAAAGCATAACATAACACAACTTTCTATTATGATTTTCTGATGGAAGATGCTTCCCTTTTCACTTACAGTATGAATACACTTAATAAAATGTCACTGCATGAGACTGCTACTTTAACTCAATGCTTCAAAGAATGCCTATGTGAATTATTCTGCTTTGAATTGAGGAATCAGACTCGAAAAAATTTTTCTTCCTTTATCCATCTTGTCCATCTTCCTTCCAACATAATTAACAGGTTTGTTTGTCATTTACATCATTATGTATGAAAGTGATCTGATGTCATCAATACTACAAAGTAAATACTTATTATGAAACAGACAGACTAAACTAGACTGTTCTATTGCTTGCGTAAAAAATTCTGAATGATGTAAAACAGTTATCATCTACCTGTCCTTCAGGGAGGGTTCCTGGACATCTGGGGTCTTCAGTGGCAAATTCATTGCCAAATCCACTCTGATACTGGAAAAAAAAAGATTTTATTTGTAAATTATGTATGTTTTAAATATTCACCATCTCCCAAATCATCCCCTGTATCCAACTGACTAACCTAATGAAGGTAAAAGTGATTGCAATGTGAACGGTCAGCACTACATTCACTACAACAGCATGCCAAACTAAGTCACAATCAGAGAGAACTGCTTCCAAAATTAACATTTTTTACAGCTTCTAGGCAGACATCTCAGGTAAATATGAAAAGTTACTTTGAATAGTAACAGTACCAGGGCTGGAAATGAGGTGTGTAAGGGCAAGGCCATTTTCATTCTAGCTTCTGGGGTACACTTGTGCATCTGAAAATGCACAAATGCCAAAAGAAGATTTGTGTTGTCTGTTATATACCTGTATTACTTTTTTGGAAAGGGCACAATGGCCAACATTGCCTTGAAAAATATTCAAATTTGTAGGGCACCAAGGCCATTGCCAAAAATATGAAGGCCATGGCCTTCCTGGCCTTTATTTTCAGTCCTGTGGTACTACTATAATGGCCTACAACTGTTAATGGGTGCATAGCCATGGAATGGTACGGGAGTTCATACCTTCCCAAGACTCAAGTGCAAAACTACAGTAGAGCAGCAAAGGTACAGAAGCTTAAACCCGTCAAATTTCAATCCAAGCCAACACTTGTTCTAATATCTTTTGGGGCATTTTAGTGTTTTATTCCATGAAACCCAAGTAAACATGGAACGGTCCACGAAATGAAAGGGTCAATCTGAGGCCTTCCTTAAACCAGCTTGCTTAAAAACGACACTAAGGTCCCTTTTGCTGACAGACCCTGAGTGACCCTTGAATATTTGTTAACTTCAAATGGTCATTACCATCAAAATTTGTGGTACCAAATTCTATGAGTACATCTATGAATCTTTGCAATGCTACTGTACTTTTAAAAAATGATCACAATGGCCCCACAGTACTTCCATAAGTTTTGGCACAAAGCATTGAATGCATCTTCTAAGTTTCATGTATATATATCCCACAATCTTTGCAAATCTGACCTTATATGATCCCTGATGACCTCCAATTGACCTCCCACATTTCTGGCACTTAATGTTGATTACTATGGCTAGAGCCAAAATTTTCCATTTTCTGAATTTGGGATTGCGTGTTGTTAATTTTTCATTCTGTGATCTTCCCGTTTTCTTGCTGTTTTCCGTGTTTTGTCCGTTTTCAATCAATAAGCAATTTTTACTATGAATTGTGCATGATTTTCTGCAGATAGGGTCTGTAGTCCTGCGCATGTATGTGCCCTTTTCACACTACTAAGCTGTAGTTGAGTAGTAGTGGAGTCTAGTAGACCTTGGTAAACAGTAACAGTCTCCACCGTTCTTCGCTTTGAGTATTCTAAAATTGAAAGTTTACAACTTCTGCTCACATTTCTAATGTTTTTTTCACTGCCGGTCAAAATCATGAATTCCATGTTCTATTACTGATCCCGTGAATTCTGTCTGTGTTCCGAAAATATTGGCTTTAACTATGGTATGCCAAAAGGCTCACCACATATGATGATCATCTACAAATACACATTCATGTACTAAAATTACACGTTCATGTACCAAAAATATACAGTGCTGTAGTACCTTTATACGATCATGATGTAAATTTATACCATCTGACCATCATACTAAATATATATGTTTATCATGCTATTAAAAATATCATGAACATGTAAAAATATGTTGTTACAATGTACATGTAAAAACACACGTTTTACATCTAAAAACACATGCTGTACACATACAAACTTACAATCATCATGTTATTATTGTCCTTCCCGCATGCCATACTAAGTGAGCCTTTTGGCAATTTAGCTGCATGCATGCATGCCAACAGGCACACTGACATACACTGTTCATCTAAAAACATGCAGTGTGCTAAAAATACACATTCAAGAACTAACTGCTTATGACTATGTACTGACTGCATACGTTCATGTTCTGAATGCATATGTTCATGTACTGAGTGCATACATTTATTTACTAAAAGCTCACGATGATCATGTAAAGTATGGGTACAGTAGGTGGTGCCATCATCTGATGTTACCATAGTTGGTTAACCTTGCACTTTTAGGAAAGACACGAAATCATTGTGCGTGATTTCATGCGAAAGATTTATAGGCTTTTCATGGGGTTTGGGTTTGAATGTAAAATATTTGGTTCTTATGACCAATCCAGACTGGTTTCTGTTGTCAGGCTCATATGTTATATATGGCACAAACTTCATCAGTAGCGAACGCTCATGCATGGTTGGGGGTTGTAGTATCTCAAAAGTTAACCTCTGTACAGTATAGAGTATATGGTTATGTCCCAAAATTTTTTGTAATCCCTGAAATAACATTAATGAAATGTTTAGGCATTCCATGATAACATTGGGGATATTATTACCCCATGTGGCACTTCTATTATTACTGAAAAGTTTTTGCATTAATTAATTATATGATAAATTGGCTCGTTTTATGTTCTCAATCAATCATAGGGAGTTCTGTACCAAATGATGTGTACTGTATTATCATGAAACAGTATGTTGACACTTGACAAATTCCATCCTGTTGCGTTTATAGAAAATTTTTTATTCATGAAAGGGTTCCAAATAAAGATTACCAAAGTCCCACTCAGCTTATTGCTACATGTTGTTAGGAAGTTATAGTTGTAGTTGTTGACTACAGATATTTAGAATTAAGTTACTGTACTGTTGATGGAAATCAAAAATATGTTTGAGCTGTTAAATTCTGTGTTTCATAACAATCATGTAAAATGATTATAACACTCCCAAAATTTTCCTTTTAAATTTTTAGTGTGATTATGGAGTAAAGTTCTCCCTCTAAATCACACAAAACTTAAAACAGTTCATGACTAAAACGATTATTTATTTTAAATGAATGTGATTATGTATAGGAATGTCAGTCCATGAGGTGCTTTCTAAAGCCCCATACATACAATGATATATTCCAAGACATTTGTATATCATCAAGTACAGTATTTTCTCTATTTATTGCAGTAACTAGTCATGTCTATCAAAAGTATGGGACAAATTTCTACATTGTATCCTAAGATAAAAATGTTGGTCCTACAGCCACAGTCACCCTCAAATATGTAGTCATACTCTTCAAGCTCCACCTTCACTAAAAGTGGTTTCTTTGTAATATGCCTTAATGTCAAGTGGTATTACTGAAAAGAACAAAGTAAGCATGTCCCACTGCGGCTGGGTGACAATGAATAAATAGCTCATTGTAAAACCTTGGACACATAACGGAATATTGTTATCATTGCACCGGAGCCCTGTCCTTAACTATGTGGAGCAGATGCTGTTATTGTTACATATAAGCCTCTCAAAGGATCAAATCGTAAGGTACCCCTTAACCTAGTTCCCACAGGTTTTGAAAGGTTATAGAATGTCTCCTTTCTATTAAAGCAACTTTTATCCTGAAATTATGGTAGGAAGGTTAAATTTTCAATTAAAAATATGATTTTCGATGTTTTTCAATGGAGAATCTCCCAAAGAGTATGTTTTTGAACAATTTTCCCTACTTAAACTCACCTAACTTTACTTAGCTTGGTCCTAAAATTCTAGTTCGAACTTGTGCTGAAAGTATGGATATTCATTTTTCTCATGCTCAGATTTCATCAATTCCAACCAATCTGATCATAAGGCCTTTTTTCAAAAGTAACAAAAATCTTGTTTTGAAGAGAGAGAGGTTGTGTTGTCCTTTGTCCAAATTGATCAACAGTCCTGTGACGTCAGGACAGACATTCAAACACACCCTGTTTTGCTTGCACAGACCCAGAAAGAATGCTGTAATATCATTTCTCTTGTCCCAGTTTAGCCTTTATTATTGTAAGAAAAGCATACATCACCAGATTAAAAAACTGTTGTAAAAAACATTGTAAATTTCTTGCATTGAAAAAGGGATTGGACAGTGGAAAATCAGGACACATTTAGGACACCTTAAACTGCAGTGAAGGGTATTTGGCACATACCATTATAGAAAGTCAGGGGGTTAAAAATATGTGTGCAAAATACATTGCCTTAAGGACCTGTGCAATGTATGTCAAGGTCTATGACCAAAAGTATTTTATGAAAAAGAAATATTATAGGGTACAACGAGTTAACTACGAAAATTCTTCACCTCTTGCACCATGTATTGAGCAAGAAGTAGGAATTCTCTTACTGCATCTCCAAATGGACTGTGTCATGCAGACAGTTAAAATTAAATTCTTGGTTGCTGCCCTCTGTTTAGCAGGCCGAGTTCTCTCAGAGAGCTGAGCCAGTCTGTATAGCCTCGGCCACATATCTTTCTATTGTTATGCAAAGTGATGAAATGTTAAGCCCCTATAGGGATGTTGTGGGTGAGGCATTTCCCGCAAAAAGCAGGCAGTTGCCGCACATCTTGCAACGGGGATGGACTAGAACCGAGGAGCAGGCTCTGACCTATTTTTACTGCCAAGGGCAGATTTACCAATGAGGGTAATATGTTTATGTCTACTGTGAAGACAAAAAAAGCAATTCATCGATCATTGCAGTGTAGATGTTGTCGTTGAGGTCAATAATCTAAAAAAAAAGTACAAAAGGTCTGGCAGCTCCGGGCATTTAAGCCCCACCTAATGAAACTGGAAAGTCCATTCAGTACAGAAGAAATCATTCCGGAGATCTGTAAGTTGTATTTATTATTTATTATTTTATTATTATTTTAGTAAAAAGGTGAAAATGTTAGTATTTCTCACCAAACTTTAGGGTCACGGTGAAAACTTCAGTAAGCATGAGATTAATGGGAAAATTGTTTAAGGCAAGCAGTAAGTGTAAACAAATGCAAGAGTAAAAGCTATGCACAAGGTGCATTAAGTGTAAATAGAAATGCAAAAGCCGTGAAATGTAAGAAGTGTAAATATGAAACAAAGACAAAGTATTAAAATATGCTGAATGTATTGTCATTGTATCCATAAGAAAGTATTTCAGGGAAAAGAGGAGGAAATGTGTGATGATGAAAATATCCAGTATTTTGGTTGCTGAGAGCAGTATATTTCTTTAATTTAAATGCCGTCCATTATTGTATGACAAATGTATCTAAGTTGCATTATTGGGAAATTCCCGGGGACGAATTAGTCACTTTTGAGAAAGGTATTGCTATGGTGATGCTAGTCATGTGTTGTAATTTTGTACGCTCCACCAGGGTTTGCACAAGGTAGTTTTGGCTCTTTACCTCAGCTACCACCCATTCCCTCAGTTATCTCATCACCTTACTGCATTTCTACCCGGCTCTTCCAAGGGACAGCTACACACTATAAACATACTGGACAGAACAGTCATCAAATTAATTCGCGTAGCCACGGGATGATCACAACCAAATCCTATTCATGCACACTCACCCTTCACCAACTGGATGGAGTTTCTCGCGAACCATAAGTCCACTGACAAGCTCAAGGATGGACAGTTTGGTTCATTTAATAGCAATATATCCAGATTTGTAAAATGTATATATGTTCTTTCACACAAGATCCAGATTAAAATTCTTGCAACATTTACCAGTGTAGGCTACTGTTGTTTTGGCACTGACGTGTCTATAGGGCCAACCCTTAAGAACCTTCCGAACTCCGATCCACATTTACGCCATACCTGTCAAAGACTGAACGGACTACCTCAAACTGAGGTGAATAGACAACTGAAGGGAAATGAATAGGCTGAATAGCCTGAAGTGAATAGGATTAGTAGGTGTCTATTCACTTCAGTTTGAGGTTGGCTTACATGAAGTATACCTTGGAGGGGAGAGAGGTCTGTTGTGTGTGCGGTCAAGCATAAAACCACAATTGATGGCTGTGTTGTGATGCAGCAGGCAGGGATTTTTTGCAATGATCGTTTTCAGCCAAAATGTTCCCTTATGGTGCATCCAAAAGCAATTTAGAGTTTTTCCATCTGAGCAACCATCTAATTTGAAAAGATTCCAAATTTGTTTTAAATGGTCAAGTTGGAAGCCATTTGGTATAAACTTGCAATCAATGAGCCCTTGACCACTGCCATGTCAGTGGTTGCTTAGAATTATATAACCAGAAAGCCAAAAGGCTTAGTGATTCGTTGCCATATGAATATCTTGTAACAAACATGAATCACCCACATGCCACAAGCATAAGATCCCTCACATTTATCCTACTTGAGATATCATGTTAATAAGGTCAAAAGCCTTTGAAATGTTGTGACCCCAAATGACCTACATGCTAAATATGAACAATCCAAAGGCCAAGTATGTGATCCCTCATAGTTATCCTCCTTAAAATACAGTATAATGTTTACTAAGATTTTGACCTTTTATGACCTCAAATGACCATTGACCTGCACGAAAAATAGTAGGGATCATCTACTCAATACAAGCAATTTACATGTCACATGTGAGATCCCTCACAGTTATCCTTCTTGAGATACTGTGTTTACAAGGTTTTGACCTCTGGTGACCCCAAATGACATTTGACCTCCACCAAAAACAATAGAAGATCTACTCAATATGAGCAATTGACATGCTAAATTGTATGAGATCCCTCACAGTTACCCTTCTTGACATATAGTGTTTACAAGGTTTTGACCTTTTGACCTCTGGTGACCCCACATGACCTTTGACCTCCACCAAAATGACAGGGAACATCTAATCAATATGGGAAATCAACATGCTAAGTATGAGATCCCTCACCGTGTTAACCTTCTGGAGATACCATGTTTACAATTTTTTGACTTTTTGACTGCTGATGATCCCACATGACCTTTGATCTCCACCAAAAATAATAGGGATCATCTACTCAATATGGACAATCCACATGCTATGTATGGGATCCCTCACATTTATCCTTCTTAACAAATTTTTGACATTTTGGCCTCTGATGACCCCAAATGACCTTTGACCTCCACCAAAAATAATAGGAATCATCTACTCAATATGGGCAATGTAAATGATAAGTATGACATCTCTCACATTCATCCTTCTGGAGATATTGTGTATACAAGCAATTTCCAGGGTATTTAACATTTGACCTCTTGTGACCCCAAATGACCTTTCACCTTCACCAAAATTGATCAGGATCATTGACTTAATATGGGCAACCTACCTTGCAAGTATGAGATCCCTCGGAGTTACCCTTCCTGAGATACTGTGTTTACAAGGGTTTTGACCTTTTGACCTCCTGTGATCACAAATGACCTTTGACCTACACCAAAAACAATAGGGATCATCAACTCAATTTGGGCGATCTACATGCCAAGTATGAGATCCCTCAGAGTTACCCTTCTTGAGATATTATTACAAGCAAAAGGGTCACATACACACACATACACATACAACCATCCCATAGATTCCTTCCGCCTTTGGCTAGGAATCAAAAATAATTGTCTCATTGCCTGAGTTTTGGTAAAGAAATTCAATTTACATCTTGAAACTACAAGGATTGCAAAATTCTCTAGATGTAAGTGACACCTTTGCTATGATACATCTCAAAGTTCTGTGATATTACTTCACCATCTGTTTAAATACAACATTATAATACTGTAGCATGACAAGGAGGTAGTTTAGAGGGATTAGACTGAGGGCAGAACCTAACACAATTTGTCACCAAGTTGACTTAATACTTATTGTAAAACACCAACCACCTAATGAGTTAATACCGTACCACAAGTGTTTTTACTTTTCTTTATCCCTCCCTTATTTTTTCAAAAGTTACATTCAACTTACATAATCGGTTGGTACACAAAGAGAGATGGTGCCCTTAAAAATCTGAGCCTTTTCCCATTCTTCCTATCTCTGGAAGCCTACAGTATAAACACATCTTCTGCCTTGATATCCCCCTCCTCCTCATTCTACAGTACAGAAGTCCAAACTCTGGTCCATACAGTAAATCTCTTGTTCCCAAACATGCATTGTGTACTGTACATACTGTAATAGCTCTTGTGCGTGTATAGAATTTTTTTTATAAAGGATTGCCATTACTTGTCAGTACTATAGATGTGCATAAATGTCCCATATTTGTCAGTGCAGGCCTAAAGGCACGTGATTGCTTGCCCAGCACCTTAACTAAGCACTCAGCCTATACTGGAGTATTTACCATCCGTTTGGGATCCTTACACCATCTCCCTATCCAATAAAGTTGATCAAATTCAACACAGGGCCACTAGGTTTGTTTATAATGACTATTCTCCCCATAGTAGTGTCACTGATATGTTGAAAGACCTTGGGTGGGAAGTCTTGAAGACAGACGAACTGTCAATAGGCTAGCAATTCTCCACAAAGCCAGACTGGAACTCCTAGCCTTGCCAATTAACAACCTGCAACCAGTCCGGCGAGGACTTGAAACAAATTTATCTAGTTGACACTATATAACACATTCGTGTTGGTGTGTCGTTAAATATTATCTAACTAACTAACTACAAGGCATCATCATCATTCCAACAGCTTCATAAATATACCAACTAACAAGGACTGCTACAAATATAATTTCTTTCCCCGTACCGTCAGAGACTGGAACTTACTCCCCCAAAATATTACAGATTTTGAGGACCCCAAGCAATTTAAGATCTCAGCCTTGAGGTTTCTCCGACGAGACGACTAATTCTACATGCGCACACTCAACCCTATACGTTTGACTCCACCAGGAGTGTTGTACAGTATCCTTCCAGATCCAGATCCAGGACTCACCTAACTGACTTTCAGGTGAGCTGTAAACCATTCACCTTAAAATACTGGAATAATTTGCTGGGTAATTGATCCTCTACTATGAAGGGCCATTTTGATAGTCCTAATCCACCCTTGGGCCAATGGAGCTGCAGGCCATGAGGGGGCACCAAGCTTCCCCCATAGAGTGTGGACCAAGGGGCCTCGAGAGGGCTCTATGGGAACAACCCAGGTTGGGGGATGGGGCAAAGTCCCAGAAGCTCTGGAATATGTAAAAATTTGTAGGCATTAGAATCATGTTCACCCACTCACTTCAACTTCATTGGATGTTCAAGGCTAAACAGACCAGATTCACTTGGTCAGAAGTATCACAATTTGACCAATTTGTCTTTTTACTATATACATTAAAGTTACAATGAACAAGTACCTGTGAAAAGTATTGGAAAAGCATACTGTAGCTGCAAAGACATCGTTTGTGAAGGAATTTAAGCGTTTTTCTTTGCGTTCACTACACTGCATATGATGGCCACGGGTTCTGACCCACAGCATTAAACAAAGCTGCAATGTTACCACTTGTACAAGGATTCTGCACCGGGTTCATGCTTCAAGCCTGTATTAATAGGTAGTTTATTCCATGGTTCATGCCTACTGTGACAAGGTACAGTATAAAATGCATGTTACATTGTGCATATATGGGGTCTAGTAGTATACTTATTATGTGGTGCATTTCCTAATAAGAGCCCAATGGGCACTGTGGTTCCTTGCTGAATGTAATAAAACTGAGCCAACTACTGAATGAACCAGTATTTCTGTACTAGATGCACAAAATCTGCTCTGTAGAAAATGCACATCTTGTGTTAACACATTCAAGCATAAATAAATTGCTCTGAAGAAATACAGGCACTCCAAGGGATATCAACACAGACAGTATACAGTTACAATTTGTTTTATTCAATTAAGCAATCACAATTCATGCACACTGAATGGTATCTGATCCAAATGATCAGTAACTTAGTTCTCTTTATAAAACTAACAACCCATAGTAGCATTTAATTAATCAATTCCAATTTCCAATTTCTGCAAGCTCACATGTCCTAACCTAAGGACAAATGTCTGTCTAGTGAACTTTCACAAGTCCTCTGCTTTGTGGGCAGAGAATCTTCTGCAATATTAAAAAGCGGTATTTGATGCAGGTTTTCACAATGGCAGAATTATGAATTAAAATCGTAATACTATAATTTCAACTAAAATTGAGATACTTGGCATCTCTGAAAGATGTCCCACATCTTTCAGTCATTGGGTGAATGTGATCTTAATGTGCTGGAATGATACACTTTTGTGCTTATATTTGACTTTAGGAATTCATGGCAAATTGCTTTTTGGCATCTGGTGACTTCACCTCTGACTTCCGACAAAACTCATGGGTTTTCTGCTGGATTTAATGCAACAACTCAAAGCATAAATCTATTCAAGCTTCCTACACTGAGGTATAGAGTTGAAAAGGTTTGCAGAGTTTGACCTCCGGTGACCCCAGATGACCTGTGGTCTCCACCAAAAAAATATTTTCCCCACCATAAGGTATCCACACACTAAGTATGAAATTAATCCAAGCTTCCTACCTTAAGATATTGTGCTAACAACAAAGTTATCAGTTTTTGACCCTTGGTGACCCCAGATGACCTTTGACCTCCACCAAAAACTGTATGGCACAGCTTCTCACTATGGTGGATCTATATACCAAGTATGAAATCTATCCAAGATTTTTTCTTTGAGATATTGTGTTAACAAGGTTTTCAGTATTTGACTCTCAGTGACCCTAAATGACCTTTGACCTCCACCAAAAATGACAGGATTTATCTTCTCACCGTAAGTCATCCACATACTAAGTATGAAATCTATCCAAGCTTCCTACCTTGAGATACTGTGTTAACAACAAGTTTTCAGTGTTTGACCCCCGGTGACCCCAGATGACCTTTGACCTCCACCAAAAGCTACAGCATTCATCTTCTTACCATAATGCATCCACATACCAAGTATGAAATTTATCCAAGCTTCCTACCTTGAGATATCGCACAAACAAGGTTTTTGGTCTTTGACCCCTGGCGACCCCACATGACCTTTGACCTCCACCAAAAACAATATGGCACACCTTCTCACTATGACAGATCCATATACCAAGTTTCAGTTTAGTCCAACTTTCCCTTGTTGAGATACAGCGTACCGAAGCAAGTGTCACACACACACACACGCCAAGCTGACTACATACTGTAGGTTCCTTTTGCTAACGCAAGGAACCAAAAATGGTAAGCAGGATGAATGTTGCATTAAAAATCATTATCAATTCAATTTCAAAAGTGTTTCTGAAAAGCCCATTTCATGAATTGCCTCGCAGACCAGAAAAAACTAAAAGAGGGCAGTTAATCCATGCATGGAGTTGCAAATCTCATATCTCCCAAATTCTCTACATACAATGTATGGAAGCCGCGAACATCGTGGTGGTGTGAAATCTGATATGACAGTTTTCCCACCCCTTTCTTTAAATATGGGAAGGAGAGATCAAGATACAATTTCTCCTTACCATTATCCACCAATAATGTGGAGTGGAGAAAACCAAAGTTAGTGAGGGGGTAATTCAAGAAAAGACCATTACACAGTGTATATTTTCGAACACCCTGTCCATAAATGGACTCTGTCCGTCGATCCTCTTTTCAATTTTAGTAACATAGCTAGCTTGCTCGTCGATTTCTCTGTACCACAGTGGGATCATCCAACGTTGGTAATAATATAACCAAAGTTATATAGCACCAATCCGTGTCATGTGCAGGCGCCTCTAATGATGGACAGGGTGTTCACAAATAAACACTGTGTAATGGTCCTTTCTTGAAGTCCCCCTCACTAACTTTGGTTTTCTCCGCTCCACATTATCGGTGGATATTCAGGAGATAGCGTACACTGTATCTTGATTTCTCCTTCCCATGTTTACCGAAGAAAGGGGTGGGAAAACTGGCATGTCAGATTTCACACCCCTGCGATGTTCTCAGCTTCCGTAACCATGGGTTTTCTAGAAAATTCATATTGTTTCATACTGTTATGCAAATAATGGCTAAAAACCGATTTAAACAGATTTAGCTTATCTGAACTTTGACCTCTTGACTTTTGACATATGATGCCAACAATTATGCATGTAAATATTTAGGCAAATGCAACCTGTGACCTACATTTTGACAGTTAACACTACCCCGGGAACCAAAAAGTAGCATTTTAACTATAGAGAACGTTGCAGTAGCTCAACTTTTTTGTCCATGCTCCCAGACTCTCAAACACACAGCATCACATTTCTGATGTTACAGTAGATGAGTTATATTTAATATATTTCATGTCCCTACACATTACATGTAAGGAGATGAGATACAAATGCTCTCACCTGCCAAATAGGGTCCTGCAGGGTAGAGGTTCCCCACTGCTGCTTTGCCACATAAAGATGTATTCCAAAAAAAAGCTAGCCTTTCCCTAACTGAGGAGTGTTCTCCACTGATTTAATTTTCGTCTGGGTGCTCCGAAGGTTAAAGGTAAATGGTGATCGCTGTCTATAAAGAGAGGGGGTGCTCTCTTTGAAAAACTTAAATAGACGACAAACTTAATTATGGCCTTCTCTGATGTTTTAGTTCATTTCTGATTATCATTACTCCATGTTCACACTGGAATTATTGCTGTTTGCTCTGTTTTAAGGTTTAATTGATAATCTCTGTCCAGGTGGCTCAACTTTCTGTCCGGTTGGTATATTTTTGTCCGGGTGCTCAACAGCCTCTGCAAATTTTGTGTCCGGGTGCAGCACCCGAACAAAACAGCTTGTGGAGAACACTGCTGTTTTGTACTCACCTTTGCTTTTCAGACAAAGGCCTGCCATGAAAGTGTGCACAGCACATGGATAGCAAGTGTCTGCCTCTCATACATGTGTCTATAGAGGTGTTTTACCGATACCATGTGACTGTGCGTCTCTTTGGTTGTTAGACATTTTGCTGGACAAGCGTCCATTGTGTCACAGTTGTACCTATGGTTATGATATGTACATGTGCTGTAAATATGCTTACTGCACGTATGCTGTGTCCAGCTATGCTGGACAATCCCAATCATGTGACATCACATGAAATTCTTCTACAGTATATAGATGGTTGCCACAAACGTCAGAGTATTACAAAGCACTTTTCAAGTCTTGGCAATGGCGACATGTAACACGATGTATTGAGCAGGGCTCAGCATTTTGTGACACAGATGCTGTTCAAGTACAGTACAGTGCAAACAACAAACTATTAAGGTAGGGCTAAACTCAAGAACAGCAAACCTGCTGGTAAGAAGTGTGCACTACACAGTATTATAGCTCTGCTATACACACACAAGCTTCTACCAGCTTTATATTTCAATAGATCGGAAATGACAAAAAAAAAAACAAAAAATTGGAATCTGGACTTGGTGCTTTTTGAGACTACAGCTGTAAATATGGCCAGCCATTAGCATACAGTACTGTTGTGCAGTAATGTTATGAGGGGTACCATCCAAGAACATGCTGTAACAACTAATATAAAGCATTATCTGGCTAGTACTAGCAAACTCTTCTTTGATTACCTGCATCTAGTTAATATTTTGGGTAAACTACTGGTTTAGCAATATACTGGTGCTGCTTACAGCACTCACTATACTCACTATATAGCCTTTTTACTTGTGCCTGAGAATAACCTTTATAATTTAGTCCCTCCAGCTTACCTACATTTGGAGCAGGACTCTGTCCCAAGTAGCCCAGCAAAATCATTACTGTCAAAAATCCAGTTTTGAGCTTCATTATTTTCAAATCTGCATTTTGACCTCATATTTCAAATTTACACCCATAACTAAGGTCTAGGGAGTAATTTAGGTTTATACCAGCTTCCCCCAAAAAGTTAGCTTCCCTTAAGGATGTTTCTCCAGAAAGTTGATGTTCTTGAGGCCACAAAAGTGGGCATAGCACCTGAACTTTAAATGGCCGTAACTCGAAAAGCACATTGCTAAGAATCATTCATTTTGCGGGGATTTCTCGCTAAGTCATTAACTGCTATAAATGAGCCAAATCTATATTGTGACCTACCAAAATGCCCTGAAAATTTGTTGATTTCACATGGAATGACCCTACTGCTTGCAGGGGTGTCAACAGGTACCCCCCCCCCCACCACACTTCTGAAAGTACCTCAGATTACACCCCAGATCATGTGGCCTCTATTATTTCCAGGTCTTTAAGTGAGCCTGATTCTCATGCTTCTAGGGCTTATGAATGTGATTCACCCTTGAAGATATCTGATCTGACTACTTGCACAGGATTTGGGTTAAAGCTACCTTTAAGTTCAAGCAGAAAAAAACACCATGAAAATCAATTTTGTAAAATAACAAAAGGAGATAAACTTGAAGTTTACCAGCTTCACTGATGTTCACATGTTACGTCTACTTATTTATTGTGTGTAAAAATATTCATGTTGTGAAATGAAAGTCAACATGGATTTCAAGGATAACTGTAGGATAGGCCCCCTATATGTGAGTATTACCTGAACAAATTCATTTTTAACATCCTCCACTCCATCAGCAGGGACATTTCTGCAACAATAACTAGAGTGACAGCGATGCAAACTTTGACTAGATAGGGACAAAATACTTTAAATAGTAAAATTTGAAATGTAAATTCCACCCGGTTAAAACTTCATAAACACCTCTTGAAAATACTTTCTAACTTCTCCATTTGTTGTACATATGTTTGACAACTCTGAAAATCATGTACTTTAATTTGAAGCAGTTTTACTGCAGGACTCCAACTATACTGCACTCACAGAGTGAAACCCTCCCCCCTCCCACAACCGTCTCTTGTTCAGTAGACACAGGCTCCAAAAGGTGCATGTCATACTTGGCAAAGGGAGTCTCTAGCAACTCCCTGCTTGGTAATATCTCCTCGGCTCATGAGAGGTCCTTTCCACTGAATTAACTGTAAAAATACTTTGTTTACCAAAGTGCACTCACATGTGAAATCTTTGCAGACCACAGGTCCTAAATGTTGACAACTTCCTTGTCAAAGACTAACTCCTAGAGTGCAGTGAACATCATTAGCTCCTGGAGTGCAGTGAACATCATTAGCTCAAGCCTGCAACCAAGGGGGACAGAGGAGCAAAACCCCTGGGAAAAGATTTTTGCCCTCCTAGAAGATTATAAAAATTACTACTGCATTAATGCATTTTAGTATATCTCACCCCCTGATAAATCTTTCTCCCCTAGAAGCTTTTTTGCCCCCCCCCCCCAACTTGTCTGGCTGCGGGCCTGCATTGGCTACAGATGAAAATAGTAAAAGGAGTCATTACTGTCACATGCTCTAATACTCTTCAGTAGTGTATTTCAACGGTGTGCTTTTTGGTGGATATCTCTTATCCATTGTGACAAACCTTGATATATATGTAGTATTAGCCACAATCCAAATTCACCTGACTGTACCCATGTCCTCCTGCCTACATACAGTACAATGCATTCACTGGTAGTCTCATTAATTTAGGTTTTAAAATAGCCTAAACATTCAACTACTACCATTTTCCCAACCTCCCAGAATTGTTTGGCCATGAATTTGTGTTCCTGAACCTAGCTAGTTAATGGTGTTCACTGCAGGCACTTGCAAAAGGAGCTTTATTATTGTTGTTGTTGTTGGAAATTCACAAAAATGCACATTCAACAAACACTATAAAACTCAGTTTAAATAGCAGGTGTAGATCACTTAGAATTTTTCCAAAATTCTGTACATTGTGGATAAGTACAGTCACAAATTATATGGTAAACTTTTTTAATTTCAGCATTTTATCAGCATTTTTTAATAACGGGCGAACACAATTTCATAACTTTTGGAAAACTATGGAAAAACTTTTTTTGGAATTTAACAGATTGCCAGGGGCCCCAAGTCAAATTTGACTACTTT
Organism: Holothuria leucospilota; assembly: GCA_029531755.1. Taxonomy (NCBI): domain Eukaryota; kingdom Metazoa; phylum Echinodermata; class Holothuroidea; order Aspidochirotida; family Holothuriidae; genus Holothuria; species Holothuria leucospilota. The sequence continues at coordinate 452,021 of CM055976.1, read as the reverse complement.
CTGAATACCTATAACCTTAAATGAGCACTAGAGATAAGAGATTACAGAAATCACCTTTAGAGCATTTGGTATTTCAATAATTACTAATGGAAGTTCCTTTGAGGCTGCAAGGGACTTGTCCTGTGGGTGAGAGGAAGGATAGTAGGGACTGCATGGGACTTTAAAGGAGCTATTACATACCCCCAAATATATTTAGACATATCCCCACAGGTCTCAATCCATTTGGTGACTGTACGACTGTACTTTGATTGGTATTCATTCAGACAATAATACTGTAGCACCTGGTTGGTAATGATGACTTGGACAGTCAGTTGTGTTCCTCATTAGGTTCACAGTCACACACAGTTTTGTTTTTCAATACTGCCTCGGCTAATTGAAACTCAGTGCAGGCTACTGTGGCTCTGTCTTGGAAGTGTTCTAGTACTAGACAGTTGTTTGTGTTTAAATTGGAGGCGGGGCTAGAAGTTAGGTTAGTTGGGCGAATTGTTACTGTCTGGGGTGAGCTTAGAGGGCCTTTAAAAGACTTATGCCACTCAAGCCATCCTAGGGGCAAAAATAATGAGAAAGCCGAAATTGGCAAACTGAAAATGCATTTCTGAAAATATTTTCACATTACTTCATAACTACAGTACATACTGTATCAATCCAAAAAGTTATGTGTTACATTACAGTTACATCAATTGTCACTTCTGTCAGTATGCCATGTTTATGAACAGTGCACGGAAAAACAACATTCAAGGTAAAAGTTGCGGGAGCAATTTTTAGCCATAATTAGCCATAGCTCTTTCACTTTTCCACTAATAGGAATGTTAAGGTCCTCATCTGGAAAATTTTGAAATTAAACACTGTCAGATGTGGTTTCATGGAATCTAGCAATAAAGATAGACTGTCACAATCTTTGTAGTGCACCTGAGGAGTGAATGTTACACCTACTTGACTTGTTGAAGTTATCTCCTTTTTATGCGAACAAATTTGGAAGTGCTCTAAAAGAAACCTCTTGGAATCTTATAAGGCCCTGTTTAAATGTAGTATCTAATTTTTTCAAAATGCCCCTGCTGCTCGCCCCCTAACTAGCAACTCATTGCCCCCTGAGTTGAGAAAATACCCCGTTGAAAACCACTGGGCCAGGCCTTGTCCTCACTAAGGGCACATGTACAGCCAGTCTCCAACTATAGCAATACAGGACCTTAATCTTAATTTACTAGTGCCACAACTTTTCCTTTCCAAATCTTTCACTAAATTTGCAGAACTATCACTTTACACCCCTGAAAAGTTTGGAAACTTTTAAGTGAAACCATCAACTTTGTCATTTTGTGGAATTTACTGTACATAGCATTCAAAATATTTGTTGATTATCAGGATGCCATGTACATAACATTGTGATGTCACATGGAACATTTGGTAGTTCCTATCCAACCACATAGCAAGTTACTCTGCAATCATTCCATAATGACGCAATGTAGCTTATTAGCAAACTGATGTAAATTGTAAACAAAGTTCCTCACCCACACAGTAAATTTTTCAAGTTGCTTTTCAAATTTTTGAACCTTTCAGGAGATCTCTGTGATCAAAAACAACTCTAGTACTCTTGAAAGATTTGGAGAGGAAAAGTCATGGTAGTAAATTAAGATTTTATGTTTAAAAGTTGATGTCATAAAAAGTCAGTTTCAACCATTATACAGACGGCTGATCACCCCACTATTTCCATGTCAATGTAAGGACTGTGTAGGCCTATAAAGGTGAGCTCTCGATGAATGACCACACAGTCCTTTACTGAGGATTAGGCTAGGCCTAGGCTTAAATGTAGGCCTACAGTATGGGATTATGGCCACTATACATCCAGCAAATTAGCACAGTCTAATTCTAAGGATAATTAAGCTTTAAAACTTGTCACTATGTCAGTTATTGAGTGTTGCTAAATTTTTTAAAGATTGTCTCAAAGGAGTTATTTTGAGAATGACTCTTGATTTAGCATAAAAATGTGAAATTAACACTTGTGACTCTCCTAGATTTTCAATAGAATCTAGCTCAACAGTATGTAGAGTGAACTGGCCATGATCTATTGTGTACAGGTCTTTACTGCAGTAAAGAAAGCCATCTTGGCAAGTCTATAAAATGTCACGGTACCATAGTGACATCCAGCCTAGGCCAATAGGACAACGTACATTCAGTGCTGGTTAAATAGTACTCAATAGCATTATATCCTTGTCATTAATGCTTCAGTGATTGCTACATTAAAAAGGCCACTTAACCCCAACCTTACCCCTACAGTGACCATACCCCTTAACGAATCCAATTCCCAGGTGGACTCCCTGACCGAACCCCCAAAACAGGGGCATGTTCTCTCCCTAAGCTAGGCACATGTTTGGATTCTCTGTGAACTCATACTTTTAAATTCCTGTAGCTGACTCAGTTGGGAAGGCATAAAGGGACCAAAGCATCCTCATGAGGCTATCATCTTATCGCTGGTGAGGGTGTTTGTGTCCTTCAGTGACCTGAGGAGCTATGCCGTCTGGAGTCTAGTACTCCTGGTATGGTCACCCATGATGGACAGATCGCCAGGTAAAAGCCATACGAAGAATAGTCTCCTGGTCCATCCTTATTACGAAAACCAGAAACGCTAAAACGATGAAATTCAAAACCAGGCCTTGATACAATACTTGCCAGGTACCGGAGGAGGATAACTTATCCATTTTCTTGAGGACTGGAGCATGATGACGTCGGTGAGCCAAAGCCGACAGGAAGCCTACCGACCGACAGAGTGACTCGTCAAGCCAAAACATATTGTAAATTGGATCATGCAAATATTTTGGCCTAAGTAATATCACCTCCAGTGATGAACTCAATGAAGTAACACAAGTAACAAAAATCAGCCTTGAAGTGAAGTTAGAAGATGGAACTGGTTAAACACGTACTAAGGAAAGATAAGGGACACTACTGTATGACTGCATTGACATGGCAACCAGAAGGTAGAAGAGGAGTTGGAAGACCAAAAACAAAATGACAAAGAACAGTATAGAAAAAGAAAGAACTTTAGGAGTTTGGGTGGAGAACTTGGGATGAAGCTAGTATCTTCTTTCGAATACGGTGAGTCATCCAGTTAAGCATTAAAGACATTAAGTACATCACATACGTGTGCCATGAGGTAATTTAGACCCTCAGAGAAAAGGATAGTACGGTAAGGTAAAGGATTAGTTTGTTAGTTAGATGAGGTTTAACGACCCAGTTTCCAACCAACTGGTTCAAGTCAAGCCGGCCACGGCCTTTTTCCAGTTGTGGCTCACTGGCTCAATTGTGGTAAGGTAAAGGGGCCAAAAAAATTAGGCTACGTCAAAATACTGTGATGTGCGAACTAGCCAAAACTTAAGAGTGCACATGATGGCATGGGGCCTTTGTACTAGCCATCATATCTTTCACTGGCATCTGGTGAGCCTTGCAATTGTAACCATGCATGGGAGTGCCACCTCGGAGATAGCACTTCCATAGTGTAGTATAGTGACATGACCTAATAAGGCCACTTTCGAATTTCGTGCATCAATCCAACCAACAAAGCGCATCAGTCAAACTGCTGTCACAATCACTGCGTCAAATTTTGATGCTGCACACCCACAACAAACTCCCTTGGAAATGCACGTGAACCTGTCTAATATTTCAAGTACGCGCACGCTAAGATATGCAGCCTCAAACTGAACGCACAAATTGCCTACACTGAACCCGTACATACAGCTCTCTACAAAAATTGTAAACAGCGCCCACTGGACTTATTAGGTTACTTCTGATTTTAGGCTTGAGCTGGAAACGCCGAACTTGTCCGAGTTGTCGTGATGGTAACCCTTGTAGCTCTCAAATAAGGTCAAGTCCGCCAAAAGATTTTCAGGTACAAACAAATTCACATTCTTTTGTCTTATTTTATAAAAACGAAGACTTTCTTAGAGTGGCCTTATAAGGTCGTGCCATCGTACTGTTACTAACGTTAGACCTAACACTTAGACATAAAGTTAGGCCTAGCCCGTTTATTATAGGCCTAACGTTAGGCCTAAATGAGGCATGGCCTATCGTTACATTAATTAAAACCAAAATTCCGTTTTATTTTCGAATGCTGTCGACCATAAAAGTTGACGGGGAAAATTTCAAACCTTCAGTTCCGAAGTCATTCTACTTTAATCTCGCACACTCGAGAAATCAGAAACAACGAAACAGATCCTGTTTCAAGATCTTGTAGGAAACAACAGAAGGTACTGTATATACTACTATACACTGCGCGGCGGTAACTCTATGCAGCTTAGCTCGCTGGGAGTAAACATTGTATGTACGGTACATTACGCACAAAAAGTCCGCACTGCATACGGTGATCACAACGACCACGTATAGTTAAGCTAGTTGCACGTTTGATCTGCACTTAACTTTCTATGCCATAAACACATGTAATGCGGGGAAACAACCATTTCATTGGTCGAAATATGGAGGTGTGGCGAGGGGTGTGCTTATTGATGATGCAAGCAGGCTAATCTTGGTCTTACCCGGATTTTTTGGCCAGGACGAATGGGGGCGATTTTCGACCCGTTTCATAGGAATAAAACATGAAAAACTCGTCCTAGCGAAAAAAAAAAAAAAAAAAAAAAAAAAAAAAAAAATACTTACGCCGATCGGCCTGCGTAATGCGTATGCCTGGCAATGAGATACCTTTAGGTGTTTTTAAATTGTTGAATGAGCTAACCCAAACAAAGCTCCTGGTCCTGATGGTGTACCGTACCTGCCCATATACTAAAATGGCTGCAGAGGAGGTCACGTTGCCCCTGCTCTCTGTCTTATTTTCCAGATTCCTGGACACGTCGTAATTTACCTTCTTCTTGGCTGTGTACCAGTGTTTCCCTGATCTTTAAAAAAGGGATCTCACAGTTGCATCTAACCGTAGAGTACATCATACATTCGTGTATCACGCGCCATTTTGATAAGTACTCTATAATTACGAATCGCCAGCACGGTTTTTAGAAAATACCACTCTGTGAATTACAGTTGATCTTAACTTTTAATGATCTGGCATAGTCTTTAAATTGTAGATCGCAGACTGATATGATTAGCATGGATTTTTCCAGGGCATTCGATACTGTTCCCCACAATCGGCTTTTACTTGAACCATAGAAGTATGGTGCTAGAAATACAACCATATTATACTCGCCTAGTTTTGATTCCTAGACAGCGCCATCTATTTGTAAAGTTCAGGACTGATGTTTTGTTTAGACCTGAACGCGTGTTATTCCGTAGAGCTCATGCGGTCTTCTACAGGAGCTTGGTTTCTCTTGTTTTAAATGTTTATTTAACTTAAGTTCGTGATAGGCACATGGTCAGTGACTGACCCAGAACCCTGGGAATGACGAAAACATTCATGCCATAAAAGTAGAACTTTGACCAAGGTTGTATCCAGGGATAGACGGGTTTCCGTTACTGGGGGGGGGGGGGGTTGGATAAATTTAAAGCCCGTGATTTTAGAAAATTGGGGCTGCTGCTGTTTGGCTGTGTGCCGTAGCTCGTAATATACCCTATTCTGAAATTGTAATTACTAGAAACGAGAAACCGTAAATTGTATTTCGTATTCGTGTTCTAAGTCTTGTGGAGTAAGAATTCCTCCGGTATACCAAATAGATTGGCACAATAATTCTGTAAGTTATTTCACTTTTTAATGTCATTATTTTAGTCTACTGAGAAACTCAGAGAGCATGTCACTGCTCGAGGAAAGCACTCCCAAGACAAAGTTAACCTCCCATGCTGCATGTAATAATGTTATGCGAAGAAGAAAGTCACAAGAGAGAGTAAGAAGAAATAGATTATTTCCAACTTTTAAACAGATGTTTTGGGTTGTCTTTGCCATGTATCTTGTCACATAATTGTTAAGGTGGAAAAGCTTGGTGACGTTACATTAAGTATAGAAAAGAGTTGTGGGGCGGGGGGTGATTTTTCTGATTGGACTTATGATATGTCTGGTGTACCACATGGCACGGTACTGGGTCCTCTTTTATTTCTAGTATACATTAACGGCTTGACAGAATACATCTCTTCTGAAGTCAGGTTATTTGCAGATGATTGTGTGATTTATAGACAAATTAGGTCCAGTTTACACCAGGTGGAGCTCCAAAATCACTTACTCATCCTTATAAAATGGCAAGTAGATTGGCAATTGCATTTCAACATCAAGAAATGATTCTTAATGAGGTTCAATCACTCCAGTCCTCAACTCCATAACTACATGCTTGACTAGTAATGAAATCTTGGAGCCCACCGACTGTCATACTTACCTTGGAGTTGACATTTCTAATACTCTAACCTGGAATAAATGTATAAGCCGCATCACATCATCTGCTAATAGGCCACTGTGTTTCATCAAAATGAACCCCACTCTTGCCCCAAGAACATCAAAGCGCGCCAGTGCCTGTAGTAGGCCTCTCCTAGAGTACTCATCCTCTGTCTGGGAGCTGCCTCTTTAAAGGGGATGACAACAATAACCATTTCAGTAACATAATTGAAAAAGTAAACAAAATTCTCAACACAGTGCAAAAAATCTCACCTTCATAGCTTATTCGGTTCTTGAGATATCGCCATTCTTATCATTTTCATTGGAGATGCCATTTTCCAAACAAACTGACTTGTAGCAAGTTGACTTTGACCTTTCAGGTTCACTTTGTAATTGAGATGTTATTGTTTTCCTTTGTATTTTGTTTCATTGTTTCTCTCCACACAGTTTTAGCATGTTCTTGTTGGTATCAGATTTCAAAATTACAGGACTCGCCCTCTGCAATTCTGAAATAATCTTTTAAATGGTAGCTGGATCTTTGAAAAAATTGAATTTAATGATAAAGAAATAAATAACTTTTGAAAATCAAGTAAGCCTGTGACATCATAATAGACTTGCTACAAGTTTGGTGTGGCAGTGCCCCTGTAAGGGATGAGAATTGTGATATCTCGAGAACCAAATAAGCTATGAAGATGGGGTTTTTTGCATTGGGTTCAGAATGTTAATATACTTTCTGATTATGTTCCTGAAATGGTCATTATTGTCATCTCCTTTAATCAACAAAGTTGAACAGATGCAACGCAGAACTGTTAGATTTGTTTGCAATGATTACTCCTTCCTTAATAGTGTGACTGAAATGTTAAAGGAACTAGGGTGGAACAGCCTTAAAGATAGAAGCCTGTTCCACCCTAGTTTACAGGCTAGGAACTCTCTACAGCCTGGCTAGAACAGACCTTGCTTTACCAGTGAAAAATCTCTTGCAACCGATCGTTCGTCCCTCAGGTATTTCAGAAACCTTAAATTCTACTTCAGACATATTGCCAATTCAAGTCATTTCTCTTGTTAGCACATAGGCGTATATCCAGTGTGAAAGTTACCAAGTTGATTCTGTGTCTCCTTTTAATGGTTACAAGCCATGCTACACATTTAGTGTTTCTTCTAATGTCAAGCGTGTGATATATTCTGTATATCATATATTTGTGACTATATCCTAGCTATAATTAAAACTATGTGATATACATCTGAATCTAATATGAGAAATTCGAATGTCAAAGCCGTTCTGCTTAGATTTGCCATCCCCTAGATTGAAAAATGAAAACAAAACTACGTTTCCCTGCGGGACACTGGAGAGATAACCATGGACTTCCATATAATTTTCAGAACAGCCAGTTATAAGTCGCATGCACATATCTTTTGTAAGCGCAGTATCATTTATTTCACTATGCCGATGAACAGCATGGACGGTTCCAAACTAATCAAGTAAGACTGTTTCATCATGAAACTCGTTTCTAATCCTTTTCTTTATTTTGTACCTAATATTTGTCTAAACTTCTCTTTTTTTTATCTTCCTATTCTTTTGCACAAGCTGTCCTGTAACCTGTTACAATGGCTTGAATTACAATGTCAGTACTCTACAGAGCAAGGTTTATGTGTCATTGCAATACCGAAATATTATGTGTGTATATCATCCTCAAGACTATACTTTATACGTGAATTTCGCAGTATTTGCGGAAATGATTGTATTGCATGTTTTAAACTTTCGAAGTAATTAGAAATCAAACGATCAGAGTGGTATAAGTCCAACAGCTTGTGGATGCCTGTACTATACAGATGTCAGTTTTAGTACTGAATTTCCTTGTTCCGAAACGCATATACCTCAATTCTTCATATCAATATTAGAAGTCTTATGAAGAACTTTAATGCTTTTGTCAGCTTTATGAATTCTATTGATAACTACCAATTTACTTTTATTGCTATCACAGAAACTTGGCTGAATGATCTGTCTCCCTCTAACACTTTACAAATTGATGGTTACAAACTCTTATATAAGAACAGATTTAACAAAAGGGGTGGTGGTGTTGCTCTCTTTATTAAAGAAAACTTACATGCAAATATCAGGGCTGACCTTAGTCAATTAATGAATGACAGTGCTGAGACACTTTTTGTGGAAATAGAAAACAGTAAAACTAGAAACACTTTAGTAGGGGGTTATTTACCGCCCCCCTGAGCAAAATGTGAACGATTTTCTTGATTGCACGGGTAACTGTTTACATAAGCGTACGAGGCGGGGGGGCGGGCGGGGGGCATATGCCCTCCTAATTCGGGCAAAAATAGTGGATCCATTCGGGCAAATGAGACAGCCGAGAAAACAAATTATGCCTTTTTGGAACCGACACAACGGTATCAAAATTCGGGCAACTTGGTCCAAAATTCTAAATTCGGGCAAAAATTTTCCCTGAGTCCCCAGAAATATTGACCCCCCGTACGCCTATGACTGTTTAGAAGCTCTAAATTACGAAAATATGAATGTCTTCCTCACAGGGGACTTTAATATCAATCTTTTAACACAAAATGTAGCACATAATGTGCAAGAGTTTCTCAATATTATGTCTCTATACTCTTTTTATCCGCTGATTGATAAGCCTACCAGGGTTACGACCAGCACGTCTTCCTTGATAGATAATATCTTTACCAATGTTGCCAATCATATATTAAAAAAGCGGTGTACTTGTAAATGATATCTCTGATCATTATCCTATTTTTGTGTCATACAAAGTAAGATACACACCTTAAACACAAAAAAATGTGTATAAGAACAATACTTGTCGTAAGAATATTAATTATTTCAAAAGTGAACTTAGCAATGTTGATTGATCCTTTATTATGAATGATCAAAATGTTGATTCTGCTTATAGTAATTTTTCAAAAGTTTTGTTGATGACTTTCAATAGGTGTTGTCCTTATACTCAAGTCCATCAAAAGATCAAGTATGAAAAATCTCCATGGATTACTTCTGGCATTTTGAAATCAATTAGACATAAAAACAAACTATATTCAAGGTATATTCAAAGCCCCACGTTAATTCGAAAGATAAAGTACACAAAATACAAAAATGTTCTGACAGCTATAATAAACTTGGCAAAGAAATTATACTTTAGTAATCTGATTGAAGATCACAAGAGTGACCCTACCCACTTTGGAAAGTCATTAACGGAATTTTAAATAAAAATCAAAACAGTGACTCTAATAGGACTTTCATTTCAGGAAATGATGTTATTTCAAATGAGGATGAAGTTGCAAATCACTTTAATAAGTATTTTTCTTCTGTTGCATTAGATCTTGCTGATAAGTTTCCCACGGGCAAGTTTCCTCCTCAAAGTTATATGAAATCTTGTATTCTAAATTCCTTTATGTTTTTCCCCAAGAATACTGAAGAGGTGAAACTCTCTATCCTTAGACTAAAAAATGGAAAGAGTCCTGGTTTTGATTACTTATCAAATGATATTCTTAAGCATGTTGTGGATATAATGCTATATCCTCTAACTCATATTATCAACCTTTCTTTCTCAAATGGAGTATTTCCATCGGAGCTAAAATTAGCTAAGATAGTCCCAGTTTTTAAGTCGGGTGACCAAAAATTTGTGTCTAATTACAGACCAATCTCCATATTACCTTCCATTTCAAAAATTTTTGAACGTCTTGCATATGATAGACTTTATAATTTCATTGTAAAACATAAAATTCTTTATGAACACCAGTATGGATTTCGCAACGATCATTCTACATATATGGCAGCTCCAAGTCTCATTGATAAAATCGCAAAAGGTTTGGATAATAGACTTACTACAGTTGGTATTTTTTTGATCTCTCTAAAACCTTTGACACCATTGACCATCAAATTCTTTTGAGTAAATTGTTTTGTTACGGTGTTCGAGGTATTGCCTATAACTGGTTTAGAAGTTATCTTCACGATCGTTGCAATTATGTACAATTTAATAATTCCTCGTTAAATCACACTTATTGTAATATTGGTGTACCACAAGGTCCCATACTTGGACCACTGTTATTTATTCTTTATGTAAATGATATTTATAAGTCTTCTGTCAATTCAAACTTCATTTTATTTGCTGACGACACTACGGTTTTTCTCCAAAATAAGAGTCTAAGCAATGCTCTTGCGGAAGCTACCTGTGAATTTTCGCATATTTCCAATTGGCTCAGATCTAATAAATTATCTCTCAATATTATGAAAACGAAACTTATGATTTTCGATAATAGGATCAATGACTCAAGTAAAATTAGTGCATTGCTAGATGGTCATCTTGTTACTGCTTCACCTCATACAAAATTCTTAAGCATCACTATAGATGAAAATTTAAATTGGAAGGAACATATCTCTGGGGTTAGTAAAAAGGTTTCTAAATCAAATGGTGTTATCAATAGACTAAAAGATTATCTGCCTAGTAATGCGCTTCTTACTCTCTATAATGCTCTTGTGCTTCCACATTTAAATTATAGTCTTCTTGTTTGGGGTAATAATCATACACATCTACTTAATATTTTATTCAAGCTCCAAAAACGTGTTATCCGCAACATTAGCCATGCAAATTACAGGTCACCCACCATTCCTTTATTCACTCAATCGAAAATACTATAACACTGAACGATCTGTATAAGTATCAGCTGGGAATTTTCCTTTACAAATTTCATCATTCACTTCTTCCCTCAGTTTTTGACGACTTCTACACATACAATTCAAACTATCATACCTACAACACTCGTTCCAAAGAATTTCTACACTACCCATACTCTAGAACAAGTCTTAACTCTTTTCAAGTACGAAGCACAGGTGTCTCTTTTTGGAATTCTCTTTCCCATGACATTAAAGTTCTCCTTCACTAAACGTATTCAAGCGCAGGTTGAAGCATTTTCTTCTGAATAGTAAATAGGCCTAGGTAACTTCACAGCTTTTCCTTTCTTTTTTTTCTCCCTTTCCACCTCTTCTCTCATACAACACTCAAACACTATGAAGCCGCAGAGAGAAAGCGGGACGTCTTCTCTCTGTGGGATCGGAATGAACACTGAAGTCTGATCGGTTGAATGCATCTCATAGAATCACGAGGTGTTGCATGATGGGAGGTAAAATTTGTAGTCTTCTTAACACCTCTTATCTCCTCCTCTTTTTCGTTACGCTTTTAAGGAACCAGACCTGAAAAGTTTTAACTTATTTCTGGTTCCGCTACTTCCATGTTGTATTATGCGAATCTTTTGTTATTGTGTACATGTCCTGTTATATATAAATATATATATATATATATATATATATATATATATATATATATATATATATATATATATATATATATATACTATTGTCAATGTAACAAATTTTTTTGTATGGACAGTAGAAATAAACTTGAACTTGAACTTGAACTTAAATTTTCAGGATGGTCCCAGGAATATGAGTAAAACAACATACTAAAAAGCCCCTAAAATCTCCCTCGAGCTGAGCTTTCTCCGGAATTTAAGATCGCGTCCAAAATGGTCGCCATTTCCAAGTTTTACCGTAACTTTGCAACCAGTGAAAAGTGGCTTAAGTGTCTAAATATAAGTTTTAAGGCACATTGAGTCTGTTTAAATCATTATTTATGGATTTTGGAACTCATATATAGCCAAAACCAAGATGAATTGCAGGCATCTTAAACACGATTATATCAGACTTCTTCTACCATAGGCCCTGTGTTCAGGTGCCTGAATCATATTGTAAACAACAGTTTTACACTTATGATAAAAGTTGAAAATGGCGGCCACTATGAACAGACGCCATTTTGGTTTTGGATATATTACATGAGTTTCAAAATCCATAAGTAATGATTTAAACAGACTCACAGACTGTGCATTTTCCTTAAATGCATGCATTTGGACACTTAAGTCACTTTCAAATTTACTTGGTTGAAAGGTCAGGCTATGGTTAAATTTGGGGTAGGCGGCCATTTTTGGACGCCATCTTGAATTTCGGAGAAAGTTCCAGCGGGGATTTTGGGGGACTTTTAGTGTGTTGTTTTGCTTATATTTCTAGAAAGTCCTATCCGCAGTGGCGGATCCGGGGGGGGGGTCGCCGGCGTCCGGACCCCCCCCCTCAAATTTTCCAATGTGCCCTTTTTCATTTTCAAAAAATGTTTTTTTTTCACACTAGCAAAAAAAAAAAAAAAAAAAACGAGACAGTTTCACAGGTAATGACAGCGTTGTCCAATTCCGAGGAGATTTTGGTTACCCCCATCCAGTATCGATCAATCCACTTGTAAAAGTCTAGCCATTTATCGCAGAAACTTTCGGCAATATATTTGACTACGGTAACCTATATTGGCCGCCCCGAAACCCGAACAGTGTAATCATTTTACAGAGAATGTGACTACGGTATGTCTGCGTGACAATCAGGCATTCTAATCACTTTTCGCTTGGAACCACGTGTGGCGTGCTTGGGCATTCAGAATAACACAAAACACGCAGATATTACGTCATACTCACTAGCGATATGCAACGTATTACTACTGGGTTTTAATATTGATTCCAAAAGGTCACTGCTAGTCTTTTGGTCTTACAAAATAATGATCTGTTCACACTCCATAAACGCTACATCTACGAAACCTTCCCTCCACCCTCTAGTATCCATCCTCTCGTGAACAAGAGAGAGTAGGTAAATATGTTTCGCTATGATATTTATAGTCTGGAATTACTCTCCTTTTATAGTGTTGCCCTAGTGATGGTAATAAAAAGCCAGTCTTACGTAAAGTCCACAGCACTGAGTTGACCAGAAGTCACAATAGACAAATCGGTGTTTGTTTCATTTTAAAATTACTATATAAAATCACCACCACGTCAAATAACGCAGTGTCAGTCGGTTCAATTTTTTGACGTCTTTGGACCGATGACCGGTCTGCTGTCGCAAATGAAAAGCATGCATTTGACCTCAGTCATCTGTTCTGACAGAGTGTTTTTGACAGTCGCGACGCAACTATATAGGGAACACAACATACAGTATTTTAACCTCCTCCCCCAGTCGAGATAGCGGTAGCGTCAGGTGGGGGATGGGTTCATGCCCCCCGTCGGGGAAGGCTGGCCCCCTATCGGAGAAGTTTTACAGTTTCGTAGGGGAGTCTTAGTCGAAAGTACGCAGCCTCCGACGACAACTAATCGACGGTTTACCTGTTTTTTGCCCTTAAGAGGATAATTTCTGTAATAAGAACCCAAAATTTTCGGCGCGCTACGCGCGCTGTAGAGTCACTCTAGTTTTTCAATAGTTCCATTCCACATAGCAGGATAGCACAATTCCTGTCCATCCTTAACAGATAACATATGGGCAGAATACATAGTTTATGTAAAGGTCGTAACTTTCATCCCATATCGCAAAGCCTAGTTGGTGTTCTCTTGTGTGTGTCATGCGGTACAGTCAGTTGGTGAGCGACTTACGGAGCAAAGTTTGTGACGTCACGCGCGAAGGATTCCCAGGCACTGAGGGGCAAAACACACACGCAGTAAGCGTATTTACAGCACACGCGCACGCCTTAACCATAGATACTACTGTGACACAATGAACGCGTGTCCTTTAAAACCAAAGAGACGCGCAATCTTGCCCTTCAAAATCGCGTGAGACGTGCGATCACGTGACTCAGTGAAACCCCTCTATATAAGCTTTAAATTAGTACAAATTCTTATAAGTGTAGGCTTACCCAAAAAATTTTCGCGCGCTTCGCGCGCTTTGCAATTTCCCCGTTTAGGTTCCAGGTTTTGATTCCAGTTTTTGCATGTCTCTTGGTTTGTCCTTTCTTTGTCAATATGCGGTAAGTTGTGTAATCGCTGACGTTTATGGGAACCAGTGGCGTAGCCAGGGGGGGGGGACAGGGGGCAAGTTGCCCCCTCTGGAAAAATCTTGGGGGAAATTTTGAAAGTGAATATATGGTGAAATTTTCGCATGATCTGGTAAAATTTTGCAGACTTTGCAGACTTGCTATATGAAACCAGTATAATTAGTTTTATTCGCCAGCTTTATGTTACCATATTAGACAAGTTGATGGTCTCAAAAGTGGATTTACCATCGGGTCAAATGGGTCCGGAGTCCGGACCCAGCGGAGTCCCCAAATCCTTTGCCCCAAAGAGTAGAACTACAAATCAGCGTCGTAATAGGTAAAGGTGAAAACAAAGAAGACAAATTTATCCGAAAAATGTATGTTTCCGTTTCCGTGCGCTTTGCCCGGACCCATTGGAGATACTTGCGTCTAGTTATAGGCATACATTGATGTGGAAAGCTATCAAAGGCATTTCAAAATGCGTGAAAGAGAGACATCCTGTAAAGTTTTAACTTCAGTGTGCTCGATCATGTCTAACACAAACCAGTGGCGTGTGCAGGATTTCGAAGGTGGGGCCTGTGCCCCCATCCTCTTTCAAACACGCCATTAACACAAACCTGACCACATCAAGGATAAATATGGGTACAAAAATATTTCTTGTAAGAAAACTTGAGTGATATTTGCTACTGCTTCCAAATTGGCAGGCCGTTAGCCCGAATCACTTTGGCTATTTATAAGAAAAATGTACAAATTTTGTCTTTTGTGGCCTTTTTCTGGTGCGCATCAAATGTCATTTGAGAAAAAGTTGCATGGTTTACTTAAAGCTGTTGCCCCCTCTGGAAAAATCTTGGGGGAAATTTTGAAAGTGAATATATGGTGAAATTTTCGCATGATCTGGTAAAATTTTAAATTTCTCAACCAGTACACTTTACTTATTTAAAAGTATATGCCACACTGGCACAACCAGTCCTCATTCAGGTTTTCAGAGATGGAATGATGACACCATGCTTATAGTTGTACTAGTTATGTTTTACTATCTGTTTTATACAGCATGGGATCTCTGGGCCTCTGACAAGGGACTCTGTCCTTTTACTGTATACTTCCAATGTTTCTTGATAATTGAAGCAGCATTGTGGTATGCAGTTTGTTAGAATGGGTCAGTGGTCAAGTGCTATACTCTGCTACAAGGGCAGGTCCTCGTAAAATTTGGACTGATTGTGGTGAATGTGGTGAACTGATGAAGGGAAAGGTGTACCAGGGTTCACTTAATTACTGTACTTCACCCATTGTGATTCTGATCTACCAGTAGGACTCAAGAAAAATTCACCAAGACCTGAAGACAAGCAAGGTAAAAAAAGCTTCCTGAAAAATAGGAATTCTTGGTGATGTATTCAGTTTACATTTAGCACCAAATGTGGCACCATTTTGCATCTAGCCCACCTTATATGAGCAAAAATTTTCCAAAGGGGAGGGGATTATCCCCCTCCCCTTAGACCCCTCCCCAGGACGGCGATCAGTCACATCAGCCAGGTCAGAGGAAAAGCACCCGGAAAAAATTGGGACCTGCGGAGAACACTGATTATTAGGAATCAGATCACTAATTGGGGGAAATATTGGTGCGCTTGCCCCCTCTGACAAAAAACCTGGCTACGCCACTGATGGGAACCAAAATTTAAAAAAAAAAATGAATGTGCCCTTTTTATGTTGGACCCCCCCTCAGAAAAGACCCTAGATCCGCCCCTGTATCCTGAAAATTTCAGCTTGTTTTTCGAAGCTTCCAGGTTTTGTCATATTATGTCTAATACTCTTAGACTAAAACCATACTTTATGCCACATGCGTTGCACATATGATGTTGCAGTAGACTGTCAGGCGCGGATAAGGAAGAGCAGGCGCGGATAAGGGGGAGGGGGCTTTACCGTCTCGCCCCTTTTCGGTACCCATTTCTTTTTCTGAGACTATCCCAAAACTGCACCACAATGCTGTCAGATGCCAGGATATCGCCGTAACAGTTCTTATTTAACTGAAAAATTTTCCTAAGGGAATTCGGTTCAAAATGTGTTTTTGTATACGTAAAGGAGAGCGGGACATTTTGACGCACTTAAAAAAGTTGTTGGTGAATGATATTTTCTCGAGATTAATACCTAACTCAACATACATGTAAGTTCTCTTATAAAATGCGCTTAACCTGAGTGGGAGTAAAGGGCCTCGGCCGGGCCCCCTCTCCCAGCGAACCATGCCAGCTTCACACCCAGTTGTACTGAGATTGCACACCATATCCTGTACCTTAACGGCTTACTTAATTAAATTAAGGTTTGCTCTCAATAGGAAAAATCTCTCAATAAAATCCCAAAACTTTTGGCGTACTTCTCGCGAGGCAGAACTTCGTTGCTATTCATGAGTAGTTTGGTTTCATATGGGAAAGTAAAATAATCCATCCTCCCATTATCATATTGAAAACAATAGCTATACTGTTTTCTGTCAATACTGGTACTTTCCGTTCTCTCTATTTCTTTTCTTGTGTCTGTTGTAGGTATGGTTAACGAGTCTTGGAGTCTGACTATTTCGACTGCCAGCTGGCAGCTGCGTGTTCTTTCCGAAAAGAGTCAGCTCTCGTTCCTCGCGTGATGTGAAACTTGCCATTTTATCACGAAAGTAAAGTCTTCGTTCTGATGCTCCCACAATATGTTAAATAGCCAGTTTACACGGCTTTGTCCTCAGCTTTCTCACGGGGCCTCAGGGAGGGGACCACTGTGGTGACCCCATGCTTCCGGTTTGCTGGAACTCCAGAGTCTTTTCGGCACCATTCCATGATTCCATCATGAACTTTTCTGTATACATCCTAGCCATGGAGTTGAAGCCAGTTAATATATATGTGCCCACGTAGCTTACTATCTATCCATCCATCCATCCATCCATAAATATATATATATATATATATATATATATATATATATGTCGAAAGTTGTGTTTGGTGTTCGATCATGAAGTTGAAATCAATCCCACGTGCTGGCATAGCCTTTTCACACAAGGGAAAGTACAGAAGAAATAAATTCAGAGAGAAAAATCAAGTCACAACCAGGAATTGAACCCGGGTCTCTCGCGTACCGGGCGAGCGCCTTAACCACTTGGCCATTGTGACACTTGTGGTTTTAGACGTAGAACAAGGTACAAATACTGCCGCACTCACTTTTTCTCTCCTGTTACCATGGTAATTCCCCAAGCGGGGTAATGAATAATCAGTATATATATAAATATATATATATATATATATATATATATATATATATATATTGTTTATAGTCAGCTGCTTAGATATAAACGTATTTGCTCCGGCCACTCTCATTTTGTTCAAGAATCAACGAACCTTTTTCACTACTTCTTACGTAGAGGATACCCTTTCAAACTTCTAGACACCCTCTTCAGACACGTTGAGCCACTCAAGCGTGAACGACTTCTCCAAATACAAAGAGAAGAACACTTTGGAGCGCATTCCCCTAGTCCTCACCCATCACCCTGATGTGGACCCCCTCTTACGGGAAATAAGGTCGTCCTGGAATATCCTTCAGAGTGACCCTACCTTAAAACAAATTTTCCCCCTACCCCCCACTATAGCACGTAGACAGCCCCGTAATCTAAGGTCCATTGTTAGCAGAACGAAACCATTTCGCAACACTACCCCCGGAGGTAACCGTCCTGTAATAAACCCAGGTGCCAGTTTTGTACACTTATAGACAGTTCCACTCATTTTACTGATAACTCGTCTGGAGTTAACCTTACTCCCGGCCCTTCTAACTGTAATTCATCTAATGTGGTGTATTACCTTTCTTGTGTTAAATGCCCTGAAGTTGCCTACGTGGGACAGACTGGTGATAGATTTCGGCTGAGATTTAATAACCATAAACACTCCATTAGATACAACAAAACAGGCTTTCCTGTAGGAGCTCACTTTAACTAACCGAACCACTCTGTATCCGACTTACGATTTCTTTTACCAGCAGGTAATTTTCCTTCAGGTGACAAACGCAAACAGTATGAACTAAGAACTATTCTTAAGCTTAAGTCACATATAACAGGGTTAAATAGATATTTATCGATTTTGAGTAACTACTCCTGGGTACAACAAATGTAATTTCCATGTAATCCAATTGTAATCTCATTAGGCCTATTATCTACGAGTGTAATCTGCTTGTAATCCTTTTCGCTATTTTGTTATCCGTTTTCTTCACTAGAACTTTTCGGGCTTGACTCAAGTTTAGCTTTTACCATTTTGTCGTCCGCAACTGACGAAGAGCGAGGCAGCTCGAAATATATTGCTTGTTTCTCCTACACTGGATGATATGAAGGCGTCACCCTGTTGTCTTTTTTCCTATATATATATATATATATATATATATATATATATATATATATATATATATATATATATATATATATATATATATATATATATATATATATATATATATATATATATATATATATGACTTCAACTCTTATCGAATAATGGTTATCAAGAAGCAAGAGCCTTTGTCCCATTTTGGCAAGTCTCCAAATGATGCCACTGAATGTGTGTAGGTAGGCAAATTCATGCCGCTATACTGGCATATGATCTACTTTACGCTTTCCTTTGTCAATCTCACCCCTCCCCATCCTTCCGACAATCCGAGACATGGGCTCCTCGAAGAAATTTTGTTTTGGGTGAGGGTGGGGGGAAATCAGGTCCGTACTCAGGGAGGTAATATCAATGGTCCGCTCCGGAAGTACAGTAAGAGTATGGTTATTATTTTGTATTTTAGTGATGACCGTCACAGCTTTTAAAATTTCTTCAGAAACAATCTCAGGCAGTCAGTCATGCGCTATACTATCTTGAAAAATAAATACAATCATAACTGGCAATCGCTTCTCCATGGGCCTAAGAAGCAGGAGAAACAGGCAAAGCCTCTTGTCCATTTGGATAAAATGTGACAGCCTAATATATGCCCATTACCAATGGCAAAGTTTAACATTTTATGGTCAGGACACCTAATCTCAAAGAGGGCCCGACACCAATTTGATCGTGGATGAACATCAGCAAAATTCGACCAGAGCTCAAAGGGTAACGAGACAAGAGTGTACTAAACTTTCTCAATCCTGATCCCGCAACCTTCATTTAACGTCCCCATGCGGCGGACGGAGTGTATATCCAATCCTGATCTACTTTCTCAAAGGCTGAGAGGGATGGGGAATCCTTGCTCCCAATGACTGTTCGGCACCACTATTCGACAGCTGAACCGACTCAATGAAGGTCTGAATCGGATAACTTCATGTGTCTCACAACCAGAAACAGCATAACTGCGAACAGTAATGCCGAACAAGCTGTTTTTGACCCCCTACCCCCAGAAAATTTCCAAGCGGTACCACCGGGATTCGATCCAGGGACCTCTGGAATGCAAAACAGAACGCAACTATCAAAACAACTCCACCCTTAAAATGTTGCAATTTTTGTAATGGAAAATGGCTAATGGTATTTTTAATTCAAAATTTCGGCGGCTAGACCGTCATCCCCAACGAAAAATCATGGGTCAAAAAGTCTTCCTCAGAACTATTTGATGTAACCATGGGAAGCTTTGACACAGTGGCGTAGCTAGATATATTTTGTGGGGGGCAAAAGCAAAAAAATTCCGACAGATTATTATCTTGAAGTAATGATGTACTATCTAAGCGTAGCGCCACCATCATCTGTCGTGTAGCGCGTGGAAAAATTAGATTAAAATATCTCCGAGATTGCCTTAAATGACACTTCCAGGCCTTGTCAGTAACATAGCTCCCAAGCTCCAAAAAGCTAGATGCGGGTCCACCTCTGACCTGTCCGTTGGTAGACCTCCGGCCTGGGGAGGGGTATAAGGGAGGGTTCCCCCTCCCCTTTTGGAAAATTTTGGAATTTTATAGGTGTCTACACGCAAAATGGTAGCACTTTTTTGGCAACTTCAATCAACGTAATTTCATTAATTTGCCGTCAAAAATATCTGCACTGATACTCACAAGCTCGCAAAATTTAAAGCTTTCCAAAAGATAGCGATCATTGGTTGTTTATTGTTACCCTTAAAGGGCAAGAGCAGTCCCCCAAAACTTATTTTGAAACAACAGCAAATTTTCACTAATTTTTTCTTATTACGCTTTCAAGTACCTTTCATGATAATTTAGGACTTTAATATTGCATATCCAAGGTAAACTAATGAGTTACTCCCCATAAATTTTAGAATTCAGTGAGAAAAATATTCGCACATGATTCTCAAGAGCCATTCATGAAACAGGATAGACTACTAGACTAATTCAAATTGGGATGACTGCATTTTACCTTCAATTTCTGATGCAGCACAGTTCAGGAATCACATAGCACGTAGCACGTTCGGCGGTAACGACACCGTGCTGCTGCTAAGTGATATACCAAGGGAAGCGGGCCTGTGATAAGTTCACACCGAAATGGCATCACGCACTTTCCAAAATGGGAATTTTTCTTGCATTAGTTTCTTTCACAAAAATATGTACATATCTTAAAGGAATTACCACAGGATGGGTGTAAGTTGAATGAAATCTTTATGTGGCCCTGATAGTGCAAAGGTAATTACGTACTTTTGCATAGGACTGAGTCAAGCCCGTAGCCAGGAATTCTTACATAGGGGGCACCGGCACCTCATAGGGGGGCACCGAAGAAGATAATCATGTTTGTAGACAGTAGAGGTACCATAAGTCTACAGTTTGCGGGAACTACAGGAGATCATATCTCAAGCTTACCACAGACAGCTTAAAGGTATCGGTTTTACGCCCGTGCACATACTCGCGAAGCGCGAGAAAATTTCACTCTTGTGATGGACATTTTCGCCTCCTTTTACAATACAAAGACGTTGAAAGTCTCTACAAGTGAAAGGAACAAGACTATGATCACGATGATGCTTCTTCAGCTTCGCAAGCCCAGGTGAAGAGTTGAGTACTTTGCGAACGGCGAGGGGACCAGGAGCTGCCATTAGGCAGTCTTGGTGTGGTCCAGTATGATTTTGTTAGGACCCAGAGGGAAATTCCCCAAATGTCTGAGGAAATAGCAAAATGGGGACACTAACATGGAGCTTTGAGCAGGACTCTGAATGACAGTGAGAGCATACCAATCTCTTCACAGTTCACAATTCAGATGGTCATTATCATATTTCTACTTTGAACGAAACTTTGCATGAACAGAAAAAAATAAATTTTGGAATAAATTTTGGTACGATTAAATTTAGCTTCAAACCATATCATGCCGCTAGAATTCAATAGGCTCATTTAGCCAAAGTTACCCGGGAAAAGGCCATTTTCCCGTGTAAAAAATATAGACGTATTAAGTCATCTGATGGCTAAATCCTATTGAATTCTAGCCTCATGTAGTCATCGCGTTACGAATGTTACTCAAGTTACTAGATTACTACATGAAAACCCCTTGATACCCAGCATCTAAGTTTTAGCCTTCACCTAGCTTTGTCTTGAATAGTTCACTGGAATTTTTATGCTAATAATGTTTACAGGCGATATAACTTCGCTTGTGAGAATTGCGCCCGAGGCGCGCCGAAATTTTGCAGGAAAATTGTTTCCACGGTAAAACCTGCATACAGACTCAGCAAAAGCTGTGAGCATGGTGGCCTATTGGTTAAGGCGTTGGACTTGTGATCTAAGGATTGCCGTTTCGATTCCCACCTGGGTCATTATGTTGTGTCCTTGAGCAAGATGCTTTATCTCGATTGCTTCTCTCCACTCAGGGGTTAAATGTGTACCTGTGAGGTAACTTGTATAGTGATGCGCTGTTTGTGGCTGCTCCCATGGGAAGTCCCTCAGGGGACACGATGAAGTGGCATTACTGTTCAGTGTGCCGGGTACGAACAGCAAGGAATTTGCACTATATAGTGTGGCTTTGACAAGTTATCAATGACCAGGGGTAATGATTGTGAAGCGCTTTGAGATGTTACATATAAAGGCGCTATAAAAATCCAAATCATTAAAAGCTGGTGAAAAGGTAAGCCCGACAACGAGACCAAGCTTCCCTAAGGGGTCCATCAACCACAAGCCCCGCTAGAAGCAATGGGTTACAGAAAGGATGCCGAACGCGAAATTTTTGGCACGACGAAAAATTTGGGATTCTGTTGAGGAAAAATTAAAAATATTTGGTTCTTATTAAGGAAAATTAGACACTTTGGGTTTGTATGAAAGAATATGCCCTGCTCGTCTTAGACAGTTCCAGTTCTCCCGACTAAGTTACTCCTTCCAAAACTGTATTGAGCCCCTTCTTGTGCAGACACCCTTGTGCAGACACAAACCTAGTTTATTGCTTAAGGTCATATCCTGATGGGCATACAAGGCCATAATATGTAATCACAACATTCTTTGCACATGCTGTGTAATGTGAGCTACTCTGCATCTTTTGACTTTGATGTCAATCAAAAGCATTCACCACTGACCAATTGAGAATTTTGCTTTCTCTCAACCAAAATGTATGTGGGGTGATGTGTGTCTGTCTTTAAGAGCAAAACCAAGACGCCGGGCGGCGACTGGTAGCGGGGCTACCAGTCCACCAATGTCCACCACCCCTGGACATTGAGACACCTTACGTTTCTTACAAAATATGTTTATCATGATGTTGAGCAGTCTGATCATAAGAGAAAGAGGATAGAACTTCTCATGGATTCAATTTTGTGTTTTTTTTCCGGGAATCACGCCTACACGAAAGAACAATAGCCTAATTGTGGAACCTTTACCTTTATATAAAGCCAACATATCTGAAACCGGTATTAAAGCTATATGTAACTGAAGATGAAAGTGCGCGTAGCGTGCGAAAATTTTTGTAATTGTATAAAAAAATGTTACAGATGGCAAAAAAAGTTCATTATTTAACGACTTTTGGGATCATTTTTAGTCAAAAATCGCCTGGTGTAATACCAGAGCCATCGTTTACACGGTATTAAAATTTTATTCTCGATCGATTTTCCATATGGTGGGGCACAGTGGTCCGCACGGGGGGCACGGCCCCCCGTGCCCCGGCCTGGCTACGGGCCTGGACTGAGTGGTTATGATAAAGTCGGCTAAAACATTTCGTTCGTTCGTTGGGTTGAAATTTCTGAGACAAGCCCTGCCTCCAACCCGCGAAACGGGCATTTGTTTTTGGTTTGTAAATTGCGTCGCGCGGCTAGTAGACTCGATTGCTTCCATTTGAATATTTTCGATACCTGCTATGGAGGTTAATTAGCTATTTTGCTACAGTCTACGTAACAAGAGTGCCTTTCGCAAGGCAAGCAGCGGAATGCACTAAGATGTGATTGGTACCGTAATTTGCTAAATTTGTGGTTTAGTAGTTGGGCGGTATGATACTTCCGAAGGCAGGTTTTTGTTTTGTGGCTCTATCATGTATTGAAATGCGGGTTTTTCAAAGGGTTGGGCGGGTCAGCGGGCTTGGGTGTTCAATGCTGGCCAAACCCGCCAAATGCGGGTTACCTGGGAGGTATGCAGTAACATTTCGATGCCCCCCCGCTCTAGTTACGCCACTGCTTTAACGGGCAGAAATGTGCGAACTAGTAGGAACTTTTTTGCTTCATAATATCACGCAGAAATATGACAAAGGACGAATTGGTCTAGTGTACAGGAATGACGGTCTAGCCGCCTTCGATGTACCCCACATAAGATTGAACGCATTAAGAAAGATCTGTGCCAAATCTTCAACAGACACAACCTAAGGATCACAGTAGAGGCGAATATGAAAATCATCGATTATCTCGATGTGACGCTTGACCTCACCTCAGGCCAGCACTACCCCTACTCCAAACCTAACAATATCCCACAATATGTCAACACAAAGTCAAACCACCCCCGAAATCATTTAAAACCCGCCTTCGTCAATAAACAGAAGACTGAGTGACCTATCGTCTAACGAGGAAGTATTCAACAATGGCGTTCCCAATTACCAGCAAGCCCTCAAGGACAGTGGGTATACATACAGGCTCATCTATTCCGAGGCTCCCCCAAAGAAGGGACACAACAGATCCAGAAACATCATTTGGTTTAATCCTCCTTTTTCTATGAATGTAAAAACTAATATTGGACAATCTTTTCTTAACATAGTCAAGAAGCAAGGCTTCCCCCTGGAAGTGTCCTAAATAAGATATTCAACCGTAATACCCTAAAAGTTAGTTACTGCTGTATGAATAATTTTCAGCAAACTATCATTTCGCACAACCAGGCCCTGCTAAAGAAGAATGCAAGGGAATTTGTCAACAAGAACTCCTGCAACTGTAGAAATAAGGCTTTGTCCAGTCCCTGAAAAATGCAACATCCCCTCCCCTGTAGTTTACCAAGCTACCGTCTCTACAAATGAGAGTACAGAAACATAAGTAGGTCTTGCGGAGTCCTTTAGTAAACCCAGGTACCATAATCATATCAAATCATTCAACAATATGAGGTACAGGAAAAGTATTTTATAATCTATAAGCCCCACTTGGCTACGCTTAATTCCCGGTCTGAACTGGTTTCCACCTGTAGACATTCCAACAAATTCTATTTGACTAGATTCACAAAGTAGATTTAGCTTAACTTAGTTATGTACATTTGTTTGTTCTGCCAATGTTTAATTGTAACTCAGACTGTTGTCAGTCGTGATTTGAATCGCCTGATGAGTGGGTCAGGGGCGGATCTAGGATTTTTCGTTAGGGGGGGGGGGCGCGCTGACGGACAAACATCCGCCCGAACGACTATCTAAGCGGAGCGCCACCATCGGTTGGCGCGGAGCGCACAGAAAATTTTGAAAAATCGCGACCCCTCAGATAGCCGGAAATGGCATTTCCCAGGCTTGTAAGTAGAGTCTAAGCAGTCGATATTTTGAGCTTTCGTTTGCCAAAAAATTTTCCCTTCAATTAAAAATGAGAAAATTGCAAAATGATTAGAAAATTACCAAATAAAATGCAGGGGCAAAGTCTATTCATAGTTCCCGTTCTTGACCGCCGTCATGGAGTGTCCCCTTTCCTTTTGAAATTTTTTGCTGTCCCGAAGGGCTTAAAAAATCGTGCTGTATTTTGCTTCTTTTCACAATAGATCCATGTCCTGAAAATGTCTTGATTTTCATTCTATCAATGAATAATATTATTCATAATTTTTACGAAAAACGAAATACGATGTGGACGCCTACATTGTTTTGTTAATCTGTTTCGTCATAGTTTTCAATATCATAAAAAGATCACAGTTGTGAAGGAAAAATTTCCCAATTACCCTCCCTCTAGCTCTAGGCCTCTAACCCTCACCCTTCCACCCGAACAACATCCCATCCGTCCCTCCTCTCGCCGTTTTATTTTTGATCCCCTTCATTTTTTCAACATCGTCGACCGCGTCCCTAAAATTTCTGTGCGGGCATTCTGCCCTCTGCTGGCTAGGTCAGTGAAAACATGTACCATTACCATTGGATGAAATGGTCTTGTACCTTTCCGGGACAAAAAAAACCATACAACGGAATTAAAAACATGCTTATGACTGCGTATCTTTTACGACACTTGTCCGAACTGAAAGTCCACTGAATTTATGCCACTGTCTATATTGCTGCCCGAACTCCCGACTATAGATGAGTTTACTCAGTGGCGTGCGAAGGAATTTGAGGAGAGGGGGAGACGTAGCCCATAGACAGACTCTCAGCGCTCCGCGCCACCTTCGTTTGGCCCAGAGCGCAAGGAAATTTTGGCTCAAAATGCCTCCCAGATAGCTGGAAATGGCACTTCCCAGGCCTATTTACCGCATATAAATTTGGGGAAACACTAGCAATATTGTAAAAAATAAACATAGAATACTAGAAATAAGGTGGGACTGTCCCCTTCTCCCCTCCTCCTTAGCTTATAACAGATGATTAATTAGATGATTAATTAAAAAAATCATACTCGTCAAATTATAGATTAATAGATGATTTACCGTTTTTTTCAGAACTGCTATTTATTTAGTGGTAAACCTTTGGAAGGTAAAACAAGTTTTAACAGAGGTGCGCAAGGTTTGATTCTTTGCTGTCCTGGGGGAGGGGTCTAGAAACTTTTGCCTAAGAAAGAGAGCTGAGATGCAAAATGGTGCTATATTTGAAACATTTTGAAGCATATTAAAACACACATGGGAGAGCGCGCCTGTTTCTCCGCCAGAGTAGGTCAGACTGCTCCCGATTTCCCCCGACCAGTTGATTTTCCTCCGACAACTCATAGAGGTGGGGCCCATGGCCCACCCGTCCCCCCCCCCCCAGTGCGCACGCTACTGAGTTTACTACTAACACCGTCTGAGAAAAACCGGTATGTCACGTTCCAAGATGGCTTTGAAGAATTTTCAGGCGGACTTATGGGAAGATTTTCTCACACTAAATTCATATGTGAAATTAAAGAAAAAGATACTTTTACCGTTGCCCGATTTGGGGTTAAAAGCACTGCAGCCTATAAGTAGCAAGTTTTGCACAATTGACGGTGGCTCACATTGAAAAATGCAAAATCGTGACCACACATAGCTGCCCGAATACGTCCCGACTAAACCGAATCTTCGCCTTATGATGACTACTGGTAGTATTGTCATAAAGAAATATGACACGTCAAAAATGGTCTTTGATTAATTTCTTTGGGCAAAATTTTGGGCTTTGTATACACCTATATACACCCTCCCGTCTGTCAGTGTAATCTAGCAATTGAAAACATCCCAGAACTTTTTTACAACTTTCGCGGGAATATTCTACCATTTGGGGCAAAGTTTAGTGTGCACGGGACTATGAAGTGAGACTGAGGAAAATTGTTTTTCCATAAGCGACCCGGATGTGTCGCGAATTTTTGTGTTCTTTTCGTTTCGTCATGAAATTTTTACTTTGGCTATGATGCTTTTTTATGTTTCGGGCAAATGTTTCAAAGAATTGGGAGATTCGGACTTTTCGGGCAAAGTGTTGCGCAAGACTATAAAAAGAGGCTGAGGAATAAAAGTTTTTTGACGCTTTTTAATTTTTCTGGCAAATCTTTGGAAGAATTCGGGCACGATAGGAATTTTGAGTGGAATTAAAACATGCGAGATTTTTTAAGACTCAAATGGCTGTGCAAACCCATGCCAGAAATTAAGATCTTGTGGAAATTTGGGGACAGTCTGCCCTCTGCCCCTGCCTTGTACGCCTATTTGACAAATGACCAGTTTGGAGTTCGACTTTCCCAGTATCTGAAATTTTGCAAAATGAGCCTCCCAGATTGCAGGAAATGGCCCTTCCCATGCCCTATAAGTTGCGAGATACGGTCGAGATCTTCGATGTCACCCTGTTGCCATTCCATCGGAAAACTTGAAACTGTATACTTTTAAACTGCTATTATTTTGTAGCAATTATAAGACAATACAACGTGATGAAGAATCAAGTAGGCGAAATGATCCGTTCTACGAAGATAAAAAAACAAACCTTGGAAAATTTTAGGGGGGCGCGCGCCGGGTGCGCCCCCGTCTAAATCCGCCACTGGAGTGGGTTATCCCCACGAAACTCAGAGAAGCGATAAATATAGCCTACTCATGAATTGCTAACTGGTCTGCTTATCACTGTATATATATATATATATATATATATATATATATATATATATATATATATATATATATATATATATATATATATATACATATATATATGTATATATATATATAATGAGAACGAATGCAATAAGGAGCATAACTGGTTGATTATAGGAGTACAAAATCTACAATTTATTTCGAAATTTTCGGTCCCCTGGAACCTTCTTCAGCGAAATCTTACAACAAAGTGAGTAACTTAATCAAGAAAATAACAAGCAACGAATAAAGCGCTGGAAGGTAGATGAACAAACATTACAGGATTAAAGTGTTTGATGAAAGATGTATTGATTAAGGGGATCGAGGTCTTTGTTAAGTCCAGTGAGATGTGATTGAAGCTTCATTATCCAAATCAGTTCCGTCCGTTTACGGTTTTCTGTGCAAACAAAGTATTCTCAACCCCTTACTACTCAAAATTCCTAGCTACTTACAGGATAGCACCCACTTTCTTAGGATCATTAATAATATGGGTACCCTCCCAACAGAAGCTCTCCTTGTTACCCTGGACGTTACGTCACTGTATACCAATATTCCTCATGAGGAGGGCGTCCTTGCTTGTAAGGAATTCATTCATGATCACACCTCCAGTCGAACGCTTTCATGTGATATATCCAAACTGATTTACTTTATACTTAAGGATAACTTTTTTACTTTTAATGGTAACTTTTTCCACCAAATTAAAGGGACCGCTATGGGCACAAAGATGGCACCCAGTTATGTAAATATTTTCATGCATAAACTTGAAGTTGTGATGTTATCTAATTTTCCTTTGAAACCATTTCACTACTATCTCTACATTGACGATATTTTTTTCATTTGGACCCACGGCAAAGATGCCTCCGAAAGCTTTAAAACTCAAGTCAATTCTTTCCATGAAAGCATTAAATTCACTTTCGAGGTTTCTAGTACTCAAATAGCTTTCCTTGACATACTGATGATAGTGAACTCTGGCGCCATTTCAACTTTCCTCTATTGCAAACCCACCGACAAGCATCTTTTACTGCATTTCGACAGTGCCCACCCTGCCAATCTCAAAAAATCGATCGTTTACAGCCAATGCCCGGCCTTCTCACCAAACGTATTTGCTCCGACCCGGCTGACTACGACCGTTCGATTTCCTGTCTTACCGGGCACTTTCTTTCGTGCGGCTACCCTATGCGTATCATTAAACAGGGTATACGTAAACCGTTCTAATCAATCGCCATGACCTTCTGACCCATAAAAACAAGATCCCCAACAAACGCCTCTCTCTTGTTTTTGAATTCCACCCCCTTATCCCCAGTCTGGCAAGTACCTTAAAACAATCCTTTGCATCCCTCAAAGACGACTCTACCCTTTCTGACCTATTTGCTGACCCCCCTCTCCTTGCGCTACGCCAGCCCCCTAATCTAAGGAGACTAATCGCTCCGTCCAAATTACCAACCTCAGACGAAGCCACTAGGGGTAATACATGTTGCAACAAGCAACGCTGCCAAATCTGCAGACATATCAACACGGGAGAGCGGGTCACCATCCGTAATATAAAATTTCCGTTAAAACCCCAAATCCTCAATTGCGATTCTTGCAATGTTGTTTACATATTTCATTGTAATCTGTCTAAACACGGACTCTATGTTGGAGAAACCGGGACTTCTTTCCGTGTTAGGTTAAATAACCACAAAAAGTCTATTCGAGACAATGCTATTGGATTCCCAGTAGCAGAACACTTCATTCTCCCCGGTCATGCCCTTGATAATCTAAAAGTAACTCTCATAGCTAGTAACTTTGTTTGCACAGAAAACCTTAAACGTACGGAACTAATTTGGATAATGAAGAGTCAATCACATCTCACTGGACTTAACAAAGACTTCGGTCTTCTTAATCAATACCCCTTTCATCAAACACTTTAATCCTATTATGATTGTTTATCTAACTTCCAGCGCTTTGTTCGGTGCTTGTTATTTTCTTGATTAAGTCACTCACTTTGTTGTAAGATTTCGCTGAAGGTTCCAGGGGGACCGAAAATTATATATATATGTTATATATATATATATATATATATATATATATATATATATATATATATATATATATATATATATATATATATATATATATATATAATACATAGTTGTGAAACAACACTGGAAATAGTGCTCAACCGATGGGAGCGAGTATAAATCCAAATAATAAGTAAACTCTATGACATTTTCAAGATACAAATTTGTTTCGTATGGGCTAGTAGCCCACACTCTCCACTCTTAAAATGTGGTATCCTAACCGTTACACAATAATAATAACAATATGAAAATCTGACAGCGTGCCTGGAAGAGCCATAGATGTGTCATCAACAAGAGCAAAGCGTTTTTTATGTATTCAACAGATTATTATCGGCGTCGCATGCAAACAGTGTACGCGCAAGATAGCGGTAGTAAAATAAAAGCAAAGCTTCTTATATGAAAATATATGTAGGTTACAGAGCAACCTGTATTATTTGGATTTACATATATATATATATATATATATATATATATATATATATATATATATATATATATATAGGTGGGAATTGGCGTTATGTATAAATATATATATATATATATATACATATATATATATATATATATATATATATATATATATATATATATATATATATATATATATATATATATATTTGTAGAAGGTAGAGAAATGTAGCGACTTAATATGAATGAATCGAATCAATGCTATATTAAGCAGTCGCATAGAGACCTTGGGCCGTTTAACCTCTAACACAGGCACCCGCCTCATACTGAAAGAGGATTTTAAATATGTGAATGGAAAACATAGCCTCAAGCAGAATTCGAACCAGCGACGTGTTGGTTAAGTGTGATCCAGATTTTTTTCTCTACCAGACTCTCGGTCCCAATTGCGATCCTACAGTCTACTTAATGACCACATCGGGAATATTCACAGTTGTTTTCAAGTCATTTTATTCTCAAGTCATGTCCCAAGTCATCTACCTTCAAGTCAAGCCAAATCTCAAGCCATTATCCTTGAAGCCAAGTCAGGTCAAAAGTCATTTTCCTTGAAGTCAAGTCACAAATCATAATTTTCAAAATAATATAACAAGCCTATGAACCAGACTGCAGTTCCTAGATACAGTCTTAATGGGAAGAGCAGGTGGTAGACCTTAATTTTTTTTGTTTGAATTTACGAAATGTATGATGTGCATACTGAAGAAAAGGCAACCAACTTCTCAAGTCAATCATTGGACCATATGACCGTAAAACACTTAGGTAGGCACTAATATGCTAAGTAAGAATACCTAAGTTCTTATATATAATAAGCCTATGAGCCAGACTGCAGTTCCTAGATACACTCTTAATGTGGATATCAGGCGCTAGACCTTATTTGTTTTTATTTACGAAATATATGAAGTCCATACGGAAGGAAATACAACCAACAACGTCTCAAGGCAATCATTGGACCACATAACCTTAAAACACTAAAGTAGACCTCAATATTGTAAGTAAGAGAAGCTTAGATCTTATGGAAATGTGATTGTTTTAAAATAAGGAGAACAACCCAAAACATAAACATACTCAACATTTTGCAGTTTTATGATATTCACTGCATAATGTGTCAAACTTCTTTTTATGTATAGTGTTCTCTTAACCTGGGTAAGAAGTTACCCAGCAAATGAATGACGTATGGTTAAAATGGTGCATGAGAAAAACGCAGCACCATGCGTGTTATTTTTTTCAGAAAGATTCATGAGGAGTGAAAGTATTTTCTTAAATTACATTTTGGAAAAGGTTTCTGAAAATTTCTGAAAAAAGCAGCGTTGAGGATGCCAGGGTTTCCTCTCATCGCAGAAGGCGTATGTGTGAGTATATGTTTATGATGGAGCTTATGCACGCACACAGATATGGAAATTTCTTGACGAAGAGGCGATTTTGCTCTTTATGGGGAGGGGGAAAATGCTAAGGTCAGCAGGGGGTGTTGAAAAAATAAAGCACTTTAAAAGCTGGAGCTTAAAAGGATAGTAAAATGTCCCCTGAGTTCTAATATTAGTGCTTATAAAATGGAGTAAAATGAAATCAACAAGCATACTACAAAGGTCGCAGATTATTTTCATTGCCAGATGCCAGAAAAATTGTCTTGGAAGGTCCCTAGACCTCGTGTCATGGTCATTTGACTGATGAATAATCAGTACCAGTTACCCTATTCCGGAACTGCAGAGGTCACACTGCATAATAGTACATTGACCAGGTAGATTTAAGAAAAAGGGCTCTGTCAGCAGCTTGAGGCAGAGGCCCTAAACCTCCTCCTCCAAGAAGGTGTAGTGGGAGGGGGAATTGAGGGAGTGAAACGGCTGAGCGGCCGGGGGAGGGCGGTTTGGTAGGTGGGTATCCTCCCTCCCATCTCCAAGTTTTTATGCTCGAAAATCAAGTATTTGAAGCTCGTTTTATGTATCATTTATTTATTGATTGGTTTATTTATGAAAGATTTATCAGTCCGGGAGATTCTCCCGTTTGGGAGAAAACCAAAATTCTCCCGAACGAGGGAAAACTTAGGCAAGACATTGTATAGGCTTACCAGCCTAACAAAAACAAGGTTAAGCAAGAATGAAAACCACTCAAAAACTAAAAAACGGCGTGGTGAACCACCGATTAGGACGTGGCTTTTCTGTAGCTATGGCAATAAACCTTCCGAATATACATTTAATTCCATTACATTAGACCGTTAATATTTGCAAGAGGGTTCCAAAACCCGTTCGCCATTGACAATGTACACAAAAAACGCGTGGGATTGTGGGTAAAACAGACAAAATGGCGGCGACCATGATCAATTTTTTTCGGGAGAAAAGTAGATTCTCCCGAATGGGGGAATCTCCCGAACTGTTTATTGAGACATTGGCATTGATGCCCGAAATGTGGTATTTATATTAAAAAATATCACATACATGTAACATACATTCACAAAATTAAAAGTACAAAACAAGACACATGAAACTTATCTTCATAGACACACACCCACACTTACCCACACACACACACACACACACACGCGCACACACACAAGCAAAAGAACAAAAGCACAGTCAAAACATTTAGGCATGGTTGATCCACCTATTCAATTAATATCAGGGGCGTTGGGCTTCTTGCAAAACCCTGGTGCAAAACAAAAACAATAAAAACACTGCAAAATGAATGCTGATCATATTTATTCAGGAACTGAATCAATGAAGAACTTATACGAATTTATTTATGAATTGACAGTATAGAGTGTTCTAGGTTTGTTCTGGGGATTCTTTAAACTATATGCACACCCTGCATTCAGAACTACAACTTTGCACTCCAAACCGCTTTAGGGGATCAGAAAACTTTGACATAAATTTTTTCCAAACTTCGAAACGGTCAATTTTCAAGTAAATATTTTTGTCTGTTGAAACACCCCCTTCTCGGAGTTTGCAGAAATGGAAAGAAAATCCCGTTTCCAACAAAATAAGCTACACACCATGGCTGTACGGTAAACCTAACTCGAGACTTTCTGAATGCCCATGACCAAAATTGTCATGTGGGCGCACAACTCTTGTAGACCAGGGCCGTAACCTGGGCGAAATCTCGGGAGGGAGGGGGTGGGAGTTCATGACACTAGCTGAGTGGAGCACCAAGTAGCGTGCCTACAGAGGGTTGACACCCGGGATGACCCTTCCTTTTTCACCTGTGCATGAGTGCCAACCTGGGGGAGGGTGCTGAGGAAAGGGGTACATGTAAGACCTGCCTTTGGTGCAAAATTGTGCTATCGTTTGCAAAGCCTTGAAGTGAACATATCTTTACAAGTTGTCATTAGTGGTGTTCTTCCTATTTTTGGCAGGGCGTAACTCAAGACGTGCTCTCTAAGGGAAGGGGATGAAACTCTACACTCTTTGAGAAATTGTTGTCTTTGTGAGGTGGCTTGGATGCAGAAGTGCTATTGGTTGTATTTTTTCGTAAAGTGTTGAATTGATTATATGTTTAGAAATCTTCATTGTTTACGGTGATTTTTTCTACTTTGGTAGGGTGTAATTAGAAGAGATGTTGCCTCAGGGAAGGGATGACACCTTTTCAGAGATTTTTCCATGTTCTAAGTTTTCCTACATCTAAACTGGTGTTATCTTTGGTAATTAGCTTTGTGCTGAAAACATGATCTAAAATTTTAATTATTGAATTTTTCGGCGGTGGCATGGCATCCATACAAGGCTGGTACCCGGTGCGGGCTTCCAGTACTCTTAGTACGCCACTGGGGGGTGGGGGGGGGACCACCATCGGTTAGAGCTTATCTGTAGCGTAGGCCTGCAAGAAAATGGTCGGTCGAAATGTCTACCAGATGAGGGGAAGGACACATTTTAGACCTTAAAAGTTGCATCTAAACATTATTTACTTTTGCATGCTTTATAAGCAAGTTTAGATTTCAAGAAGAAAAGTTAGATTTCATTTAAAGGGAAAATGCAGTCACCCCAATTTGAATGAGAGTACTCGGGCATCCTATTTCACAAGATGAATCGCTTTTGAGGATAATGTTACAAAATTTCTCACTGAGCTGTGAAATTCACGTATAGAGTATGTCCTTGGTTTACCTTGAATATGCAATACTTATGTTGTAACATAGGGGTAGGGAACCTCCGGCCCGCGGGTCGTATGCGGCCCACGAAATAATTTCATCCGGCCCGCAATTCATAAATTTAAATTCAGAACTCACCTGAAAAATAATTGATAATAATCTTTTAGCCTACGGTACCCGTCGTTTATCCTACTTATACCAGTTACCGGATATTTCACGTAAAAGTGTTGCGAAACACTACCAGTATATTGCTTAAACCCTAATATGCGTGCACAATGTAACATACCCACTGTTTCGACATAAACCAGGGAGTTGTTACTAAAACAACACCCTGCATAAATCAGGTGCAGGCAGAATCTTTGTACTTCTGGTGGTAACGGAAATACGTGGGAGGCTACATAGCATTGAACAAAATTGCACTATCGCATCCATAGGTCTATCTATTACAGTACGAAACTCAGTGGGTACTTTTTATTCCGGTAGACTCGAGTGGGGGGGGGGGGGAACTGTCTATTCGAAAAGTGAATGAAAGCTTAAAAAGTGGAAAATTTTGCAATGTTAAGTGAAGAAAAAATAAAGTTGGTTTCAACAGTTCAAAATACGCGGTTTTTCGGCACGCTTTGGGCCCACTTTTCCGTATGTGCTTATTCACTTTTACTTCATACATAAATAAAAAGACAAATGGTCATATTGTGATACTTCTGGTCTGTGTAGCCATGCACATTCAATGTCAATTAAAGACACAGGATGAACATTCTATTGCCACAAATTTGTACAAACTCCAGTTCTTCTGGGGGCTAATTCGCTCCAGTTTCTTACCTGCATTAGGAACTCCTCTGCTTAAAGATTCAGACCCTATTTTGTGACCATTTTAACTGTTTATCTTTTACCTAATCTAACTTGGTCTTGGACTTCCTGTGATTACCACACATAAAAGATTTAACTGTGCAATAATATGGAGGAAATGTCAACAGTTTATATGTTGTGTAACCAACCGGACAAAAGATCCTCACTGGCCAGGGATCCTAGAAGTGACTGTGGCTTCTTCAACAAAGAAATGAGCAGATAAGTAGGATTTTATTACACCCGACCTCCTTTGTGAGGTCTGGTCAGAGTGTTAAGATTTTTAAGGAGAGTTCCTCATGTGGACTTCTCCCCTAAACCCCACCAGGACATGTTTGAGGCCCCTTGGCCTGCGCCCTATTGGGAAAATTTGTTGCGCCCTCACTCTCTGCGGCCTGCGATTGTACTATGAATATCAAGACGGCCCGTCTGAAAAAAGGTTCCCCATCCGTTCTAAAATATCAAGAAAGATACTTGAAGTGAAATAAGAGGACATTATGAGATTTTACTGTTGTTTCAAATTAGGTTTGCCCCGACTGCTCATTCCCTTTAAATTAAAACTTTCTTTACCAGCTCATTGAATATAGCTAATAATTAAAGGTTATCAAAGGCTATTTTTTCTTTAGCCAACGTATATGCTGGTGTATTCAAGCGATGTATTTTGTAGGAGGAAGGTGGTTCAGTCGCCACGAGGAGAAGCCCTCACAAGGATGCATCCACGGCAGAGGTCCGGGGACTTCCCCAGGAAAATTTGGGAAGAAAAGGAACCCTTATATGCAATTTCCAGGTTTGAGGGCCTTGAAATCATAATTTAGACAGTGAAATCGAGAGCATTTCAGTATTTTTTCTCAACTGAAAGTAAGCAAACTTTCATTTACGATTTGGAAATCTCAGTGAGGCAGTCCCTCCCCACCACCCGTTGACAACGGCCCTGTAGACTGTAGAGGAGACTCGACACAACAAGGGGCCCAATTTTCCAAAATTTTTGGGGCAGCAGCTGCTGACTGTTATAATTAAGCCACCGCTGACATTGACCCAACTGCGACCACCTTTTTTAAGAATTAGCCAACAAAGAAGGGCTTGCAGAAAGTCAATGTGCTCGCCCTCATATGTGATTGATGAACAGTAGGTAGACCGATATCAAACTCGACAGTGTGTTGCGTGGTTAACCTACAACCCGACCGCGACCCGACGCAACTGACCACGAATAGGCCTACCTACAACTCATCCCCGACGAGCAGTCAGGTTGAGCTGCTGCTCACATTTCAAAAGGCTTTCATTCCACAGTGTTGGACATAGTGTCAATTTCATTGCAAACAATAATTCAATACGGTACTACTATTTCCCCGACAGCCTGGATCTGGTCTTCTCGGATAGTGCAATAGAGATCGCTGACACAGAACCCTAAATTTGTGATAACTTTGCTAAAAATATATAATAATTTCCTGACAAACAGAACAGTTTTCCAATACAGTAACATCTGGGAGGGATTAGGTCTCTGGTTAAATGTATCAAATGCAACATCTCCACCCAAAAATAATTTACTTAAGTAAATCGTTGTGATCATAAAATTTCCCGACATTTCTGTATAGCCCCTCCCCCCCCCCCCCCCCCATTTCTTTCTGACAAAGTACTTAATTGCAAAAGTGGCAATTTTTTCCGACGGACCGCATTTTCCCCGACAGACTGCACTTTGAAAATTTCTTGGGGCTGTAGCAGATTTACCTTACCTAAAGTTGTTAACTTATAACCTGAAGTTTAACTTATCTCATAACCTGAAGATGAAACTTATCTTATGACCAGAAGATGTAACTGAATCTTTGCTCAAGAAAGGGGGCACCTTGTCAATTCATAATTTCCTACAGATCAAGCCTCTGCAGGAACGTACAAATACAAACAAGAAATACAAGACAATGCCAAGCCTCTGCAGGAATGTACAAATATGGAAACAAGAAATACAAGACAAACTGCCAAGCCTCTGCAGGAATGTACAAATACAGAAAAAAGAAATACAAGACAATGATTTCATTTCAATGTTTGGCATCTTTTATTGACAAAACCAACAGTGGCAGGCAGATTATTCCAAAATTTTTAATTAGAAGTACATAATTAGGTAAGTCATATCCATCTACAACAACATTTATGGTACAGTTTTCCCTTTTTCCAATTCTGTTCATGGCATCCACCACCCCTCTGTTCTCAGTTTCTTATAATACCATGAAATCCAAACATCTCATGGCTTTAAATCATAATTTTGTTTCAATCTAAAACACACACAATATACAGGGTGGAATTAGAACTAGCGAGACATTTTTTTTTGGTTCATTTACAAATGACAATGTAGATGGAACTTGGAAAATAAAGATTTGTAACTTTTAAACTCTATTCACAAATTAAAAACTAAATATTTATTCCAAAAACAAACGAAAATTCAAACATGAACATCCATCATAATATAATTTTTTTTCTATGTAAAATAGGGTGTCAATGGATTCAACAAAGAAGCAGGCTGCAATATCACAGCAACACCAGAATAGAAGATGCATTTGACTTGAGATGAAAGACAGTGGACACGAATTCCATCTTCAATCATCTTGTTCATTTTACTTTGTAAAAGGATATGATAAAACTAGCATCAAAAACTTAAAGGATCTGCCACATGAAAGGGAAAAAGACAAAGAAATATTCTGATTGCCTTTAACCTTTTAGGATATGGTCAATGCTGACAAGTTGGACTGAGAGTAAGTGTCATCCTACCAATGACAAACATAAATCAGCAGGCCTACACTTCCAGGCAGTGGTGAAAAAATCCTTCAAGATATCAAGTGACCATCAAAGAAAACACAGGTTACAAATAATGACCTACTCACAAAGGGACATTAAAATTATTTGCTGGCAGTGTGACTAGATTTTACTGGTGATTTTAAGTTGAGGGTTGAGAGGGAGGTGGAGGTGGGGGATGGTTCTGAAAAAGAAAACAGACACAATCAGGGTTGCTTATTGCCATTTAGCAAGAGGTTAAAGGAGGAAAGGGCAGGAGAAAGCAGGCACAAGCGGAAACAAGTGTAGAATCAATTCTAATTAGTGTCTGTTGGTGGGGAACATAGGAACTATTATGTAGTAAATACACTTCTAGAACAGGTAGCATGTATCATCTCTGTCATTCTTTTGTTCTTTCAATACTATTCTCTGATGTTCCAAGCTTGTACAGCCTTATGTCACAAGGCCTAAAGTTATGATTCATTAATCTACCTGTACCCTTTTCTGGGAAAGTATATTTCTAAAGCCTGGGATTTCAATTTTAAAGATGCAACTTACTAGGCTGGAAAAGTTCCTTTTTAGGCAAGCTGGAGAACCTTTTCGGGATGAAAATTCATCAGCAGGGTAGGCACCAACTATCTCTGTTTAGACAGTCAACATCATGTAAGGCCTTGGGCAACAGGAATTGTGGGGAACCAAAATGAAAAAGTTTGGGTAAAACTGCTGTTCATATGAAACCACTCCCATGGCCTACATCCTCTCTCAGGTATAAACCAGTGATCATTCATTCAGTCAATTTCACATCAAACCAAACTTTGTAATGTTTATTGAGTAGAAAATAATCCTTTATTGTAAGTATGTTTATTTATTAACTTTAATAAATATATCATAAACTTCTACCCCAACAGTTGGACTACCACCTAGCAGTGTCATGGCACAGTACATCCACTTACAACACTGACTGAGGGATGATAATCAAACCATAACCTACCTCCTCCTAGGTTACATCCCTTGATTCTTAAATAATACATCCTTATAAACCATGAACTCAGAGGACTAGATGCTACTAGGAAGGTGTTACATTAACACATTCACACCCTTCTCCCTGCTAGAATTTCCACTGATAAAACAAATATATACTTAATGAACTTGCACTTTAAAGACATCCCACCACTCACTTATAAACACAATTGCTCTTCCTCCTTCCCTGTTACTACTATCTGCCTTATCCAATGGAAACAATTGAGACATGAAAGTTGCTGGGTACAATTATAACTGATTAGAGAGAACACTAAATATTAAATATTATAATACAATATATCATTCCAAAGTAAACTGCACTGCCTTGTAATGGTATAGTGGGTGGTTCAAAGTTTGAATGGGTTCTAAGTTCAAACACCTCTTATAAATGCCTGTGTATTTATCAGTCAAAGTAGAGTATGAACCGATTTGAACGAATGATATGATGCAATCAATTTTTTCTGATAAAATTACATCATATTTGAGAAGATACTACAATAATTACCATCAAAAGAATGTTATGATATTGGGGCAGTTTAATTCTAAAGCATTAGACCCTACCATCATAACAGTCACTGTCATTTCAAAGTTAAAGTGGATAGGGCACCACAGTTTTGTGTCACAAACAGTTTGATATGCTGCAAGAGGTCAATTTTTTGATGGGCACTATAATAGATCATAACCACTAAAACACCTGTTCATGATCACCCACCTTTAAAACACTACACAAATAAAGGTAGGCATATTTCTCTAGTTCTCTACTGAATCTCATGAATAAAAAATATTCACTTCACTAAAAGGACTACTGAATGCATATCCTGTGTATGTAAAGACATCACCTGTGAAACTAGTTGCTTTCAGAGCTGTAGTTTAACAGAAATAAATTTTCTAATAGAAAAAAAAAAAAAAAAAAACCCAAACTGTACTTCTTCTGTGAGAGAGCTGGTTTAAATTGTTCCAATAGATCTCAATACAATAAGCAAAAAGAAACCTAAAAGCATTAAAGATTTTAAAGACAAGATGCCCCAATCCATGATGAAAGCAATCTGAACTATTTCAATACTATGCTGGTGGCATTTGCAGCAAACGTTAGTATAATATCTGACATTAAACTCATTTCCAACAGAAACAATTCACACATTACATTGACCCTTCTTTTCCCTTCTGAAACTTGTCTACTTCCTTCCCCCAAACCCCTCCCTTCTTTACTTCAAAAAAAAAAAAAAATTCCCAAGGTCTGGAAAACACACCAATAGTGGCTGGTAACCAGGGATAAAGCTACACATCTATCTATTCTTGCCTTCATCCCTAATCTTCACACCTTATGCTACCTACACCCCAATTCCTCTTTCCCAGTTCCTTCCAAAATGAGACTTAACCTACTTACTACTTGTAACGATTAATTTCTACACAGAACCAGATTCAGTATATGGTACCAGATACCTAGTTTTGTCAAACTTAGGTGCATTAAGTACAAGGTTCACCATTCTTGATGTCCAGCTCTCCTGACTAACTGGATTCAGTGCATAAAACTCTTTTCAATATAACTAAAATCTGTCATTTATACTGAACAAGATTCTTTATCTTCAGCACACCACATTAAAAATGGATATTTGAACTAACAAATGAAAATAATCCAATACTATATTACTTACTGAGTGGTTAGCCAATCAACCTTGCATAAACCACCTGTACCTTCCCTTCAAGTCAGTGGTCACTTTCAGAATTGTCTTCCATGGCTGGCATTACTATTGTTGTTATTACTACAGTGCTATTTCCTTTTCCAAAATGAGGTAATTGCTAGACATGATTGCCATACCTGCCCACTCCTGATTCTTATCAAAGAATAAGACTTAAAATCAACCCTTCTTTAAATTTTTCACTTTGTAACATGGCTGCAGAAAACAAATACTCTGAGAGTACAGACAAATATCCAATGACAGTATACTGATCATAATCCACAGTTTGCTCAAGATAAACAATCTGTCAGAATAAAATCTTCCTTTTCAACAAGAATCTATTTACCATATCAAACTTTTCCTTCTTTTTTCTTTCAATGTAGTTGGTTCACTAATTTCTGCAGACTTCATTAATGTTACCACTTTGATATTATTTACCACATGAAAGCAGGGTAATCGATACATGATTATGAGGCCAAAAGGCTGAAGCAACAATTACTACTCTGTCTCACAAGATACTGCAATAACCAACATTGGAGATATATTCTGTGTCTCAGTCCAGTGTTTCTCACTCGTCATTATATGTCACAACCACTGCCTCCTGTTTTGAAATATGACCACACATGGCAGTTAGTCATTAATAGCTATTACACTCAAGTATAACTGTGACTCTTGCTGATTTCATTAAGAATTAAGAAAATTTCTTACTACAATTCATCATTTCATACAGCTGAGTTTTTAAAAGATAGAAGCAATTATTCACTGATTCCTTCCAAAGTCTTTCTGATCCTGTCTGTTTCTACATTTTTCTGAATATTTAGGGCCTTCATCTCTTCATCTTAAGTGCCAGAATTTCTGAAGACCTTTACTCCATACACTACAATGCAACAACCTCACAAACTATTCAGCAGAATATACCACATGAATGGAAGAGAGCCCATCTGATTGACCTTTGACCCTTGATAGAAAAGTAGTGATGTTAGGGTTAGGATTAGCCAGAATGTCCACATAATTGAAAATCCTTGTCTTGACTGGACACAATTTTAATATGGCCCCTAAAATGGAAAAAGAGAAGAGAAAGAGTCAATTTCATAGGTCTTCAATTTCATTTTTCAGATGTTTCCAAAACTTATCTACTGAAAGGGTGCTGAAAACTTTGACAAATTTTGGTATTCTATTAACTAAGCTTTACAGATTACTACCCTTACCAGAATGATCATACATAATACTTCATCTGAAATAATACTAGTGGTCATAAGATTACCGGGTTACATTCGATTGGGTGGAGGTGCAATTTTGCCACAAATTGTAGTGATTGTGTTGATTGATCCATCTGCAATAATTCTGTTTACAACAGGTAAACAGGTAAAAAAAAAAAAAACAAAAAAAACACCAGAGTACCAATGGTGCAGTAGCTCAAACCCAGGCAAACTTTAGGGTTGGCTCGTCTATGCCCCTGCCCCCCCCCCACAAAACATAATCAAAACAAATACATCTTTCCCAAAAAAATGCAAATAAAAAATCGAAATTAACCCCCCCCCCCCCCCCCCCCCATTCTCAAAAGGAAGGTAAGTTTGTTAGTTAGCAAAAGCAAGGTAAGGAAATTCCCCCTTTGTCCCCAGTGAAAATAACAGAACTAACCTATTTTAACTTCAAAGCATTACCATACCAATTATCTATGAAGAAAGATGTTATTCAATATCACAGTGAGCTAAAGTAATCAAGACGCTGATTAACAGAAGTTTTGACATAAAACAATATTGGTGCACTCATATATATGCATTACCACAGGTCCAAAGATTCATATTTAAAATCTGAGAAGTGTGAATGTTAAGGCAGTGGATAAAATCCCCAAGTCCTACTTGACAAGTAGCAGAGGACTGACCTCTTTTGCATCAACTTTGTAAGTCTTGATTTCTGTCTCACCTTAGCAGTGCAATCCTTGCTTTCAACTGCTAGACTGCACCATCTAAAAGTACAGTAGCTTCTGGTTTTACACACATTATTATAAAACTAGTAAACAATCCGGCATTAGCTCTCTGCTGCCACAAGGAACATAAAATATACAGTTACCAGGAGAACAGGTAACTTTGCAAGGAAGAGGTATTGTCAATTACAACTCATGCACGATGATGCCAATAGACCTACATCACCACACACAAAATAGAAATTGTTCATGTACTGCCCAGAAGAACCTAAATACTGCCCAAAGTAACTGTCACTTGACCTCTTCACCTTAAGTCTTACACACCCCATGCTCTGACAATCCATACACAGTGGAAATACCCATTAAGTAGCTCCCTTTAAACTAACCTTAAAAACCTCACTGGACTGACCTCTTGTAGACACAGTTTTAAAGAGAAGGCAGTATACAGAAAAATAGGTAGTAAAGTGATTTTGTGAGACTGGTAAAAATAGAGGGGTGGCACAAAATTGGTTAGAAAGGTATCAAAAGTATCCTTCATCCCAAATTGGAGAAGTAATTTGTAATCTGCACATGCCAGTCATCCTTCTGACCAATTTTGAAGATAATTTTGTAATGCATCTAGGAGAAAATAGCATTTCAAAATATGTACAACTATGGCCTCATGTGAACCTTGGATGACCTTTGACCTACAATTTTACACCCCGCTGGAAGCCCTGCAAAAGTGGATAAACTAAATCATGTCTGGTAAATATCGGACTCACAGGCGCAAAGCAATACTACATCAAAGATATTTCCACCTTTTGACCTCTAATGACTTCATATGACACCTTGGATCAAAAATCTGTGTACAACCGACCACTAAGTAAGAAATATGACCAAATTTCAAGAACCTACAGCGCTATTTGTGGGACGGGACACGTTTTGAAGATATTCACATAACAGCCTTTAATGTACCCCCAAATGACATTTGACCTCAACTTCTTGTACATGACAGGTAGCCTAATGTTCAACGACCAATGTGTCCCAGTTTCGTTAAAATCCGTCCATGAATGTGCGCCTGAGACCACGAAAGGCAATTGTGGACAGACATGATAGATAGATTGACAGGTAGATACTGTATAGTGGGAAATTTTCACAGGGATTAAATTTCCGCGAATTTTGCGACCAACTATCTAATCGCAAATTTAAGACCTGTGAAAGTGCTTTCGTTAGTTTGTACAAGACTATGTTGGTTGCCTGCAACAGTGAATTCTTCACTCCGCAAACATGTGAACAAGGTACAGATTCGCCAAAAATTAGCCTTGCGGAAATTTCCCGCTATACTGTACACAGACTGACGGTGGCGAACCACATGCAATAGCTCAAACAGCTCTTTGAGTTGGTTGAGCTAAAAATAGCAACTGTTGACAGTAGCCATCAACTTTTCAGGTACTGTGAAGTATCATGTCCTAAATTGAAGGATCTCATAGACAAGGACAACATTTTTCACAACACAGGTTTGGTATGTAAACCTGTATGAAGGAAGGTAGTTTGCAGTAATCAATTCACCTGGGGTGGGGGCCATTTTGACAGTCACATTACCACCCATGGACCAATGCCACTGCAGGTGGCAAAGGAATGTGATGCCCTCCTTGCATATGTGAAGTGGGTGCTCAGTCGCCCTAAGATGGGACCCTGGAGAAACATCCCAGAGGCTCTGGAATACCTATAAAACTCACATGAAGGGGACCCTTGCAATCCACCATAACCAACAATGTTCCTAAGAAAATATTTCAAACAGTTTCTTCCAATAGGTAGATGAAGCAGAACACTTCAAGTCTTCTTCAATGAAGTCTAGCTCATCTTTCACACAAAGCTGCAAGGCTGTACGTGCAACACTAGGGTTCTGTGCAAGGTTTGGGTGTAGAGTGACATAGTAGTGGTATTAAGGTTTGGGTTTAGCAATGCACTTTGTAGTGGTATTATGCAGTGTATTAAATGATCCAAAAACAGGTAC
Organism: Holothuria leucospilota; assembly: GCA_029531755.1. NCBI lineage: Eukaryota > Metazoa > Echinodermata > Holothuroidea > Aspidochirotida > Holothuriidae > Holothuria > Holothuria leucospilota. Next base: position 407,493 of record CM055976.1, on the reverse strand, counting down.
ACAGGGCTAATGATGAGTGAAAAATTAATACTGATTGAATCGCATGTGTTTCTGAAGTTACATTTATGAAATGCCCTGCAGGATGGATAAAATGGTCTTGAGGCCCACTGGCCAGAGGTGCCTCGCAAGATGCATCAAATGGTCTCATGGCCCACTGGCCAGAGGTTTCTCACCCCTGACCTAGGGTATAACAGTAAGCAAGAATTAGCAATAAAACTGGATACATTGTATAAAGGGCCCTATCACTTTTTCAAATTGATCGGACTTTTTCAGATTGATTAAGGGAAATTTTCTAACACTAAGAGTAAGGCAAAATTGAAGGTTAGCTTTGACCAATCACTGGCTAGAACACATGGTATTTTCTTTCATGTCAGATTTTATATAAACTAACAGTTTGGTTTAACCAAACTGGCTATCATTCCTAACAGAAAAGCAATAAACTATGGTGTTTGTGCACATGTTAGGAAGGCCCTGAAGATTTTCCTTGAAACCATAAGTCACAGAGCCAGGTAGAGGGAAGATTTCCTTTATAGTTGCTCAATGACAACCATAGCACCCCAGACTCAACTCTCCTATTGTTTATTTGCCTTTTCAAATGGGAGTTGGCATGAAGGTCTTGTCATGTATGTATGTGGGCAGTTGATTAACATCTTGCAACATGGGCAGACTGAAAGAGAGAGGAGCCAAAAAATAACCAACTCCTGGGTGTGACATAGAGGGTGCATAATACTAGGCAAAATATATTACTGAGAACACATAAATGTAGCCATTTGGATCATGTCACTGAGAACATGTATCTGGCATTCTGAGAACCATGAAGAATTTTTCTTATTAAAGACATCATTGGGGGTGAGTAAAAGCATTTTAGATGCCCAGATTGTTATACTTCACAGTAGTTGGCAGCTCCAGGTGTAATGCCCCACCATGATGTCTGTTAAGCACAACTGTATTAAGTGTTAAACGTAAGTTGATCTCTTAATGTCATACAATGGAATGTTGTTAGAGCCTCCATGCAGTATTAAATGAGGGCATGATGGTATGTTCACTTTTCTTTCCATAAAGACAAGAGGAGTGTCAAGCATGCTAAATGTGTAAATAGTGTTACATTTTGAATAAAACGTGTTTGACTTGTTGTTCTTTGCTATCATATTCCATCCTATGTCAAAACTATTTTATTAGTATTACCAAAAATAATCTAAGTCGAAATGGATGGTAAATTCTCTAAATATGAACAATAAGTGTCTCACGCTATGTAACATCCACCCCTCACTCAACGTACACAGATCTGGTTAAAGGTCAATCATTTTTACAAGTACACTAATGACATGCTTACTTTAGTGGGTCTGGACTGGAGACCTATTTGTGTTGGGGAGGTGACTTTCTTCACGTGATGTTTGATTCAGAGCATGTTGTTGATATGTATGTATTCTTCCAAATGACAGGTTTTAGCGTACAGTGACCATGTGCAAGTGCGTACTGCACCATTTACTGTACTGTCAGATGTATGGTATAGTACTAAAGGTATGGCAAATATTTGTGTAAAGAACAAATCAAGATTAATGTATGTCGTTAGATAGAAGGTAGTTTGTTATTTGTACACAAAATGTCCTCTCATATGCCATTCCCTGAAACTTGTAGGCCGTGAACAGAAATACACAAAGGGAGGTTTATATGCAACATATTTGACCTATGCAATGCCATTTCCTGAAACTTGTAGGCCGTGAACATAAATACACAAAGGGAGGTTTATACGCAACGTATTTGACCTATGATATGCCATTTCCTGAAACTTGTAGGCCGTGAACAGAAATACACAAAGGGAGGTTTATACGCAACGTATTTGACCTATGATATGCCATTCCCTGAAACTTGTAGGCCGTGAACAGAAATACGCAAAGGGAGGTTTATACGCAACATATTTGACCTATGACATGCCATTCCCTGAAACTTGTAGACGGTGAACGGAAATATGCAATGGGAGGTTTATACGCAACATATTTGACCTACATTACAAAAAGTGAATGCGTCAGTTCACTCTTTGCTTTCATACTTGGATGTGCATTCGACTCTTTATCCCACTTTTTTAACGAATGTTACACCTTACCAATGTGTGCAATAAGTAAATATGCACACTAATTAATGAAGGCTTTGGTACTGTAACAATCCCCTACTGCAGCTCTGCTGTTGAAATTTTGGATGGCCTTCTTCTGGAGTCAAAAGACAACCTCTTGCAATAATGCTATACTGATGCTTGCGTGTTTAAATAATTAAGCTATGTTTGTAACATTTCACAAACATTTACACTATTGCTCTATCCTGATATTTCATTTAGGGCAAGCGGTTGGTTGATCTGCACTGCAATGATAAATTTTACCTCAAATTAATGTGTCTATTATATTTTATACAGTGAAGGACCCCAATAAAGCCACGTTCAAAATTCGTTCATCGATCAAACCAACAATGTGCGTCAATAACTGCTGTCACAATCAGCGCGTCAATTTTCGATGCAGCACACCCACCTCAAGCTCCCTGGCAAATGCGCATGAGCCTGTCATTTATTTCAAGCATCCACACGCAAAGACATGCAGCTGCAAATTTAACCTGTAAAGCCTACACAAACCAAATATATACAGCTCTCTACTCAAATTGCAAACATATACAGCAGCTCTGTACTCAAAGTTCAAAAAGCACCCTCTGGCCTTATAAAGTCTGAACTTGCTGTACATGTTATCTCTCAGTAGGAAAATTCTGTGGTACAGGTTTATAGCTCGCAAATAACATCAAGCCTGAAGAACATCTGCTGGTGTAAACAGATTCCTATTCTCTTCGCTTGTTTTAGAAAAATGAAACCCAGGCTCAGCTTAGGCTACTGTGCCTGATGGAAGGTAATGTATCTGCACATCATAAGACCATACCCAGAAGTTGTAACTGAACACTCACAAGCAGTGGCAACATTGATTGCCATCATAGTTTCATTAAAACAATAAATTTGTGAAAGATATGAAAGTTCTTATGAAAGCATTAAACAGTTAAACAGACACATGTTTTGGTAAATAGAAACATAGCTATTTTGGCTAAATAGGAACATAGCTATGTTACCTTCTCTTCAGTACTTTAAGAGAACTAACCAGAAAGTCCACAAGCTTAGTGATTCCTTGCAGAATGGGAATGCTTTGTTGCACTGAGGTTTAACCCTCAAATGTATCTTTCTTGACTACATTATTATATGATGTTTTAACGATTTGACCTCTGCTGACCTCACATGACCTCTGAACCATCAAATATAACAAAAAAGGAAAAACGGAAGTGTCTTGAAAAGGATTCAACTCCAATGAATCTTGGATCTTGAAAATTCTTTGGAAATTTTGCTTTTATGACCTCTGGTGACCCCATTTAACAATCTTGGGAATTCTTTGGAAATTTTGCTTTTTAACCCTTGGTGACCTAAGATGACGATCTTGGGAATTCTTGGGAAATTTTGCTTTTTAACCTCTGATAACCCCAGATGACAATCTTGGGAATTCTTGGGAAATTTTGCTTTTTGACCTCTGTTGACCCCAGATGACAATCTTGGAAATTCTTGGGAAATTTGCTTTTTGACCTCTGTTGACCTGCATTGACAATCTTGGGAATACTTGGAATATTTTGCTTTTTGACCTCTGGTGATCCCATACAACAATCTTTCAAATTCTTGGGAAATGTTACTTTTTGACCCCAGTGACCCCAGATGACAATCTTGGGAATTCTTTGGAAATTTTGCTTTGCGACCTCTGCTAACCCTAGATGACCTTTGAACGCTGCCAAAAACAATAGGGATCTTCCTTACATCATTACAAATCTATATACTCAAATATAAAAAGTGTCCTTCATTCCTGTCTTGAGATACTGTGGCTACTAGCTTTTTGTTTTTTTTATCTCTAGTAACCCCAAATGACCTTTGGCTTTCACCAAAAACAATAGGGTTCTTCCTCTCAACATGACAAATCTATATACCACATATGAAGTGTCTGTCATTGCTATCTCGAGATATCATGTTTACAAGCTGTTTACAAGGTTTTCGCAGTTTAACCTCTGGTGACCTCAGATGACCTTTGACCTCCACCAAAAACAATAGGGTTCTTCCTCTTGACATCACAAATCTGTATACCAAATATGAAAAGTGTCAGGCATTGCTAACTTGAGATATTGTGTTTACAAAGTTTTCGGTTTTTGACCTCTGGTGACCTCAAATGACCTTTGACCTCCAACAAAAACAATAGGCTTCTTCCTCTCAACATGATGAATCTATATACCAAATATGAAAAGTGTAGGTCATTGCAACCTTGAGATATCATGTTTACAAGCTAGGCATCACATACACACACATAAACACACCCCCACACGACATCAGCATCGCATAGATTCCTTGCCTGCCTTTGGCAAGGAATCAAAAATGTAACAGCCAATGGCAGACCAGAATCTTGTCAACAAACTTTTCGATAATTAAGACTCTGTGATGTTCTCCACAAACAAGGTGGACACAAATATTTTGGTATTTGCATTGGGCTCCATGTTGGGCTTTATATTGTGTGGTCACATGACACTGACACACGTGGGCAGTGAAAGGATCAGTTTTCATATAAAGTGGTTGAGAGAGGTTCAAATCTATTAAAAACCAAGGCTGTGGAACTGGATTATCTGTTGGGTGACACACAAACCTTATAAAAATGTAACAAGACTGCCCCAAAAGAGAGCACACATTATGCCTAAATGAGGTGAAAGGCTGTAGGCTTAGGCAAGTGTGTATCTTTAATTCAGTTACCAAAGTTCTTTTCCCCAACATGTTACTGAAGTGGAGCAAAGCTATAAAAATTACTTAGTACCCAAATTGGCTGTAACTGTAAATAAATCTGCTCTCACTTTTCCAAGAAATTAAATCCCTGCTATAACACTTCACAAATATTTTGTAGTTTTTATTAAAGAGAACTAAATGAAAAATTTCTTAATAAGTTCAAATTTGTTTTCCTATCCCAATGGAGCACATTTACTCCAAATTTGTTGAAAGACTCAAAGGTGCATACCCTCAAGAAATAGCTAGGAAAGGCTGTGCACATCTCACACAATGTTATTCTATCCTTACAATGTCATTCTGTCCCCAAACAGGTAAGAACTGACATTTTGAACAAAAATTCTGTACAATCATATGCTGCTCATTATTCTCTTCAACTTACAAAAGGGTCTGATTGTTGAGTTTGCTGCTGTGGTGGTCTTTGATATGGGTAACCCATTGGTTGTCCCATCATAGGTTGCCCATATCCTCCTGCCATGCCCATTGGTGCCATTCCAGGCTGCATACCCATGTTCATTCCAGCATTCATTCCCATATTCATTCCCTGAAAAGAAGCAGAAATATGCAAACCTCACTTTGGCTAAATTCTATGAGGAATGAATGCATACACCACTGGTAGTAGCCAATTTGTGAACTTTCAAAACGTGAAAAGCAAAACAAACTGCTTACCCACAGTGATGTGAAGTATCTTTTGAGTTGAGTTTGAGTTTACTTTCACAATATAAATATGCAATTCAATACAACAATATGAATATGCAGTTCAACACAATTTTGCACGAAGGTGGAGGACTGAAGAAGCAGGGCTTTTACAAGCAGTCCTCCTTTACAAAAGTAAACTAAAAATGATAGCCAAACAAAACAACAAGCAAATAAACACAACAGCAAAGAGCAATGAAAAAGCCACTATTCTGGTATTCTTTCCATAGAAAGTGCCTCTTTGGCCACCCCAAAAACTAAATAAATAGTACCTTCCTTCAAAGCCACCCCTCTCCCCCTCAAAATAAATAAAAGGCACAGTTCTCTCACGCTTAAAGAGCATACAAAGTCATTCAATCTCATTCTGAGACGTTTGCTGGTCGTTCCCCTTTAACAAAAGTATACTGCATATAAAAGGTTAACTTGCATGAATTTAATAATCCAATGACAAAAGAACTGTCACTCCCTTTAAGAGGACCATACGTGAATCCAGTAACAATGTACTATATCCAGTAAGAAAGTACTGTCCAACAATTAAAGAGGACCATACATGAATGAAGAGAGGTCTCAAGTATAAACAAAGATACTGTCATACAATAAAAGGAGGCCCACACATTAATGAAACAGGAGGTATAAAATAACAAAAATACTATCCTACAATTGAAGAGGACAGCACTGGAATGAATGTGGGAGGTATCCAGTAAGAAATGCTGTCAAACAATTTTACAAGCACAGTACCTGAATGGATATAAGGTCTCCATTTACAAAAAACTGTCATGCAATGAAACAAGAACAAACATAAAAGGTCTCCACTCCCCTGCAGTAACAAACATAGTGTCATATAATGTTGACAGGACAGTACATGAATGAACATAGGAGGTATGGTAATTGATGTGACTGCGAATGACCTATTATAACACTATCTAGTATTTTAAACATACTCCATAAATCACATTATTTGTACATAAAATACAACTCAGTCCTATTGGCAGTTTACTTCACTTCAACTGGTAATTTGGACCATCAACCAGCTGTTTACAGGAAGGCTCTCATCAAATACACATTCACAGTTATCATACCTTCAATTTGCGATTAGTCACACACATTACTTTGATTGACACAAAAACCTGGCAAAGTGGAAGGATACCTTAAACATGAGCCAGTGACATGTGCAGATATTTTAAAGTTAGATAAACTGCACACTGTACAGTTCTTTGGCTCAGCTATAGTACTTCCATGGCTCAACATACAGGCAATACCTTCACACTCTTTAAGTACCTTAGGTTCTCAGCAGACTGCAAGGGTAAGGTTTGGTAAGCAAATAGTAAAGTAACCTTGAGCAATGAAACTGTCTTTTGGGAGATTTTAAAGACACTTAGACTGTTAAATAGACTGGGAGAATCTGAGGGTGGACCCTTCAGGTGGCAATGCAAAACCCACATACAAACATTCAATGAAAATCTGAATCATGCTTTCATCCTTGTTATATATTTTATCTCATGAAAAAGCTGGGATGCTCTAACCAGGAAATTATTCAGTGCAACAGCTGCCATCCAATAGCCCAAGATGACCAAAAGTAGTCTCCAGCAACCAAAACTTGTCAAACCAACGGTAACTCAGTGGCTGTCCATCACATGACCAGAAACTTGGTAATTGATTCTATCCATGTTGAACTCTACCAAAGTCTAAGGACCAGCATAATTTTTTATGACTGCCAAAATACCAGAAATATTAATTTTTTCACAGATTTACTCATGGCACACAGCAGTCATCTTACTGCCCTTATCTTGTTTTACACATTTTATTTAATACATACAGGGCCTATGGTTCCTGTAAACCCAAGCTCTTGGGTCTCAGACATGCCGTAAATGGCCAACTTCTGGACATTTCCAGGAAAACTGTTCAGCAGGGAGCCACTTGAGAAAATTTGGAAAAGGTTGATGTATATTAAGTTGTGCAAATATTTGCATTTTCCCATATTCATGTGGCTACTGTAGAACACTGTGCCTGCCTCACCATATGGCTGGTTCACACTTATCTAGTATACAGTACTACAAAACATTACATAGCTACAACTTGAAAACCCTCTATATGAGCAAGACAACAAAATATTGGACAGTTGATTCTTGTGGGCAACCAACTGAAATTCCTTAACTACTGCACGCAATGGACAGCCTTAGGAATGCTTTTTATATCATACATGATTCTTTGTTTTAAGTTTCTCAATTTACATAGCATATTTAAGGCTAAAGTTTATACCAGTTTCTGGTAAAAGTGGAGACAGGAATGGAACCAATTTTGCTATTAGAACTGCAAACTTAATTGCTCTGCTTTAAAACAGTAAATTAGTTGAGCAAGTCAAGCATTACACAACACATGTTACTGCATTCTTCGCGATTCTTTAGTTAAATGTTTCTCAATTCATAAAGCATATTTAAAGGTGAAGTTGATACCCCTGTTTCGGGTTGTGATGGAGATGGGAACTTGGTCACCAACTTTGTTGCAATTTGGCTGTACGTAAAATCACTATAAAAACTGCAAACTTTATGTTGTCTTTTGTTTTGCTTACAGTAACCTAGAGCAAGTTAGAGATGTTACTGCATTCTTGGCTACATGATGATCATCATGGCAGAGTTTGTGTGCACAATGAGAGTGCTGCATGTGACCAAATACTTGCAAGGTATTGTAATAGCGAGATTGTGTGCACAATGAGAGTATCCTTGCTGCATGTGACCAAATACTTGCAAGGTATTGTAATAGGGAGGTTGTGTGTACAATGAGAGTACTCTTGCTCCATGTAACCAAATACTTGCAAGGTATTGTAATAGCGAGATTGTGTGCACAATGAGAGTATCCTTGCTGCATGTGACCAAATACTTGCAAGGTATTGTAATAGGGAGGTTGTGTGTACAATGAGAGTACTCTTGCTCCATGTAACCAAATACTTGCAAGGTATTGTAATAGCGAGATTGTGTGCACAATGAGAGTATCCTTGCTGCATGTGACCAAATACTTGCAAGGTATTGTAATAGGGAGGTTGTGTGTACAATGAGAGTACTCTTGCTCCATGTAACCAAATACTTGCAAGGTATTGTAATAGCGAGATTGTGTGCACAATGAGAGTATTCTTGTTACATGTAACCAAATACTTGCAAGGTATTGTAATAGCAAGGTTGTATGCACAATGAGAGTATTCTTGCTGCATGTGACCAAATACTTGCAAGGTATTGTAATAGCAAGATTGTGTGTACAATGAGAGTATTCCTGCTGCATGTGACCAAATACTTGCAAGGTATTGTAATAGTGAGGTTGTGTGCACAATCATTAGGCAAAAAAGGCTTCTATGAAACCTGGTCACTGCTGGAGGGACTTAATCTGGCCAACCATGCACCACTGCACACTCATACAGTTTTAGACCAACCATGCTCCACTGCACACTCAAACAGTTAATATGGCCAACCCTGTACGTACCACTTGACACTCAATCATTGAACACAGGAGAATGGAGGTTTTTATTGATTCAACCTCCCAGAATAAACAAACAATGGCACAGCTTGTGATACAGGAAGTCGGGTTAGGCTTGCGGTAACCACACTTTTCAGGCAAAAAGTGCGGAGTCAGGCCAAGTCTCCACAGAGGAGGGTTTTGCGTAATGTGAGAGTATAATTCTTGCTGTATGTAACCAAATACTTGCAAGGTATTCTTATAGTGAGGTTGTGTGCACAATGAAAGTATTCGTGTGAGGTTGTGTGCACAATGAGAGTACTTTTGCTGCAAGAAACCAAATACTTGCAAGGTTGGATACTTCCCAAAGAGCTATGAACACAGTTGCCAAGTTAACATCTTGAGGCACTACCTTGCACCCTTTTTGAGGCTTCCATTAACTTAATTTAGATCAAAACTTCCAATGTTCAGCACTACAGTTCCTACATCTTACACTCTTCTTCTAGCTAGAACATTGTCAAACTTTTAAAGGAGTTTCCCTTCATCTGTGGAGACCTCCTGTCAATGTTGTGTTTCCAGCTAATTGTGCCTGCCTTGGGGTGCTCCAGGAGGTCTGTAGCAGTCACATGCCTAATGAACTAAGACCCAAGATACCATACAGATGCATGGCGACACAATCACTGCACCATTATCACACCATCAGGACCATTTGATCATTCTGTGTAACGCTGTTCATACATTTTTCAAATGAAATAGAGTATTAATGCCTTGTGTTTCTGATCTTATCCACAAGCAAGCAGATCATCATGAGGCTAGAATTCAATAGGAGGATTTAGCCATCAGGCGACTTAATACTTCTATATTTTTCACCCGGGAAAATGGCCTTTTCCCGGGGAATTTTGGCTAAACGAGCCTACTGAATTCTAGCGGCATGTGAAAATAAGACTGAAGGCCCAAACAGAGCAGCATTGCAGTCAGGGAACAAAATGAAAAATAATATGCTGAGAAGATGCCAGCAACTGAATTGGTGGTTTATCACAACTTCAATGACATGCAGGACATTGGCCTTCAGAGTATCATCAGTGATTACCACAAATGAAGTGAATATAGACCTAGCAAAAGCTACAATACTTACTTCTCTACATGCACCTTGTGAAGAAATTGTCTCTCAAGTTGCAGTGAGTTGGAGATAGTGTTTCTACTGTTAAACTCGGTGATACTAGATCCAACTGCTAGTTGCTAACAAGCTGCAACTGCATGCATGTTTTACAGCTAACAGTATCTTACAGTATGTAACAGTGAGTTACACCACATGACATTTGTCAATATAAACTCTTGCATACCCCTTATAAAAAAAACCCACATAATTCCCACATACTTCCTGTAGGAAGTATGTGGGAATTTGCAATTTCCTGTAGGAAGTTGCAACTTCCTACAGGAATAATGTGGGATAATATTCACAAACGAGAGTTTCCCCACATGGAATAGTTGAATTCCCACATGAGAAGTCAACTTCCCACATGGTGAAACTGAATTCCCATATAGGAAGTTAAATTCCCATATGTGGATTTCAGTTACCCATATGGGAAGACAACTTTCGATGTGGGAAGTCAAATTCCCCATATAGGAAGTCCAATTCCCCATATGGGAAGACACAAAATGGCTATGTAAGTTGTGTAGTGAACAGCTTTGAAGGAATTCTATTGTGATTGGTTATTCAAAGCCCTTTCGACAACAAAGGCCTTTTCAAATTTGGCTTCTCTGTGTTGGTACATGCACAGTGTAGAGCTGTATAGTAAAGCAAGTACAGTGTGTACTTGAACACTGCATTGTGTACAGTGGTCAGCATTTGGTGTACAGCAAGCAGTGAGAGTGGTTGCTCACAGTTGTAGTGGAGCTAGTCAGTGGACTACATGTATGTTGTTTTGTAAGGGACTATGCTGTATGCAGTGCTATTTCTTTTCAGCTCAATGGTATGGAGTATTCTTATAGCATCTTGGCTGTCTTATTCAGACTATACTGGACTAAGCTGGATGGAGCCTATAGAAAGAACCACTTCTAACTGAAACTGTGTGGCTCAGATAGGTAATTTTAACGATGACATACAGGTACTGTAACCAATGTGAGAAGGACATATGCCCATGCAGTGGCCTAATTTGGATAACCTAGTCTTGCTGTCTTATACTGGACTAAGGATGGAGCCTATAAAAGGAACTACTTCTAAACTGTATGGCTCAGTTAGTTAATTAATTTTAGCGAAGACAACGACACTTACTGTAACTAATCTGAATTAAGTGGCCCAATTTGGATAGTCATTTAGCTTTAAGGCTGCCACACTCAAACAAGTTGCTGGGATTTTTGTCTTTTGCATCGGGCTTTCGCGCAGATTTGCATGCTACCTATAGACTGTTCGTCCGGTAAAATTTTTTGCTTAAAAACAACACAAGTGTCACAGTTCAGCAAAGACTTAAGGTGAAATTACATTTTAGGCCATAATATTCTTTTGGAATCACTGTAAAGTTACGGGAACATTTACTCTGGCTGTATACAATGCAGTTTTAAACATTAGAGGGCCTCCGAGGATGATGAATGAAAAATCATGATGAAGGCTAGAGCAAAGGCCATATACCCCCCATTCTATAATGGAAGAACCCGATATGGGAAGGGATAACCAGCATGTGGGATTTATGTGGGAATTTTCCCCACATTTGTGGGAATTTTTTCCCACATGCCCAAAAACCCACATAAATCCCACATGCTGATTTCATATAGGAAATATGTGGGACTTTTTTATAAGGGGTACTGTAAGTTAGGGCTCATATTACCTATGGCAACAAGGGACCAAAAATAAAATAAATAAAATAAAATAAAAAGGAGACTTTTCCCCAAAGAGTTGACTCAAGATCACCTTAGGTAGACTTGTGACTTAATTTGGTGATGGACATTGACTTGCCTTGTTAATGGAATTTTAAACTGTCTACCTAGCAATCTGCTTGCATGAAAGGTAACTTAAACCTTTCTGGTTCAAAGTGAGCAGATTCATCATAGGCCTATTTCTATCATGTGTCAAACTGACACACTCAGAAGAATAATTTAACACCCAGAGAGAACAGTGAGAAGCAATTAATTGCTTCCATTCAATGTACAAAATAGCCTCAGAAGGTGCACAAAGCGGGGCATAATATTTGCTTTTACAGGCAACTATACATTAAAATTTTGCGCAAAAGTGCTCAGCTCCCTCCCCTTTTACCCACTGAAAGTAGTCCTATGGGCTTTATATAACTGGCATTCTCTATGTCAAAATGTTGGAAAAAGCTCAGTCCATTGCAATGAGGGAAAAAGCAACTACATAAACGGTGTGGTTACGATTTTCATGTGTACATTAAAAAGTAACAGACATAATGCAAAAGAGGTGTGTTTAAGACAGCAATTCTCCAACAAGGAGGGTGACCCAACTACAGCACATCACACGTTAATTTTGTTCGCTGGCTGAGGTAACTAATGTGTTCCCTCTTTTGATTTTTTTATTCCCTTCTTTGCTTCTCACACAGGCCAGTGACCAGAAATTTTCATGTCAAGATGGAGAGGAGGGGGCACTAAAGGTTCCAACAAAACCCTTCACACTAAAATTTTATAATGCTGAGATACAAGAGAATATTACTATATTACTCGTTCTCTATATTACTCTTGATATAACAGTGTATGAATTGGGAGAGGTAGAAGTTATGGGGGGGGGGGGGTAATGGGGGAAAGGTATAAAAAGCAACAAATCCACCTTGAGCCTGCCATATTTCTTTCATACCCAAAGACCTAAAAAAATGCATAACACAGCTACACAAAACTGTTGCTAGCAACAGTCTTTTAGATAAGAGAGAATCAACAGACAGCTACAAGATGTAACTTAAGACCTGTTGGCATACTAAATCTTTCCTTCTATGTAGTTTAGACTCAAATCTTGTTCCTTTGCAGCAGGCAGATTATACCAACCAACAGTATCAGGTACCCTTATTTTAGAACAATTTAGGTTTGGGAAACTATCAGGTTGATTAACTAACCTATCTTTATTAATCTAGTTGTGGATGATCACCAGCAAGATTCCCTTTCTCTTTCTGACATGTGTTCTTAAAATATTTATGAAAAAGGAAGTATTAATTGCAACAAATCTTGCTCCTGGGACACCCATTTGGTGTGACATAAGTTTCAGTATCAATCTCATTCTTGGGTTTATATTTTAATTGTGACAAAACCATACATTACCCAACACTTGATGTCTGGTGTGTACCTTTAAGAAATGACTTTACACATCCACAGCTAATAAAGATACTTAATCAGGAATGTAGCACTGATAATACTATGGATGTAGCACCGATAATACTATGGATGTAGCACTGATAATGCTATGGATGTAGCACTGATAATACTATGGATGTAGCACTGATGATACTATGGATGTAGCACTGATAATACTATGGATGTAGCACTGATAATACTATGGATGTAGCACTGATAATACTATAAATGTAGCACTGATAATACTATAAATGTAGCACTGATAATACTATGGATGTAGCACTGATAATACTATAAATTTAGCACTGATAATACAACTGATGTAGCACTGATAATACTATGGATGTAGCACCGATAATACTATGGATGTAGCACTGATAATACTATGGATGTAGCACTGATAATACTATGGATGTAGCACTGATAATACTATGGATGTAGCACCGATAATACTATGGATGTAGCACCGATAATACTATGGATGTAGCACTGATAATACTATAAACGTAGCACTGATAATACTATAAATGTAGCACTGATAATACTATAAATTTAGCACTGATAATACTATGGATGTGGCACTGATAATACTATAAATGTAGCACTGATAATACTATAAATGTAGCACTGATAATACTATAAATTTAGCACTGATAATACTATGGATGTAGCACTGATAATACTATGGATGTAGCACCGATAATACTATGGATGTAGCACCGATAATACTATGGATGTAGCACCGATAATACTATGGATGTAGCACCGATAATACTATGGATGTAGCACCGATAATACTATGGATGTAGCACCGATAATACTATGGATGTAGCACTGATAATACTATGGATGTAGCACCGATAATACTATGGATGTAGCACTGATAATACTATGGATGTAGCACTGATAATACTATAAATTTAGCACTGATAATACTATGGATGTGGCACTAATAATACTATAAATGTAGCACTGATAATACAACTGATGTAGCACTGATAATCACCAAAACTCCCTGGTTTGGGAGTCTATGAGAGATGATACCTCCTATTTACATATGTAACCATTATTGCCTGCAATAACCGTCTGGCAAAAAGCTAATAGCACTGCAGCACCCCCTGCCTATAGAGGGCGCCCACAACCCTAAATCGTCCTTCTGCGTTTTTGGCTACCCTGTGGAGAGTACACGGGACCCCACAAGAGAACCCCTTGGGAAGAACCTAAGGGTGAAACAGGCCCAAACCTAGCCCAAGAAGAAAACCAATCTCACCTTGAGGATGAAAGCTCGGACATCCGTAGAAATCGTTTCGTTCTTGGTAAGGAAGGATGGATCCGGGATCAGAAATACGCCTGCTTGGCTGAATCGAATGAAGCCCTTCCTGGTCGTTAAAGCATGGAGTTCACTACGTCTTCTGGCTGATGCAGCGGCTACCAGGAACAGAGTTTTATAGGTAAGGAGTTCGAGGGTGGAATTTTGCATCGGTTCATACAGAGGATGAGACAGAGTGGTGAGTACGTCATTGATTGACCAGGAGGGCGTGAGACATTTCCTAGGTGGTCTTTCGTTGAACATTCCCTTCAGAAGGTGGCAAAGGGCGGTATTAGTGCCAATCGAAGAGCCGTCCGGAAAACCCTTGTGGATTGACGAGATGGTGGAACGGTAATTTCTGATAGTACTGACTTGTTTACCCTCGTTAAACAGCGTGACGAAAAAATCGGTGATGGCCTCTACTGACCTCTACTTCCAGGGGACTGAGACCTTTCTCGGCTGACCAGTCTCTAAACCTGACCAATCTAGAGTCGTAAGTTGACAAGGCAGAGGGTCTGCGGGAACCTGAGACGATGATCGCAGCTTCCTGTGAAAGTCCTTCACTAGCAAAATGTTGGGTGATAGTTTCCAAGCTGCTAGTTTGAGGTGTTGAAGACGCTGGTGCCAGATTTTCCCTCTCGCCTGAGTCAGAAGGTTGGTTCGAAGTGGAAACCTGAAGGGGTAGTCGATTAACATCCCCAGGAGTAGAGGAAACCACGGTTGGTTGGGCCAATATGGGGGGACCAGGAGGAGGACTGAGTTGGACTCTCTGAGTTTGAGCAGTACACGTTGTATCAGGCACCATGGGGGGAACGCGTAGGCACAGAGATTGTCCCATGTCATCGCAAGAGCGTCAGTTGCCCAGGCTTGGGGATGGTAGAACCTCGTACAGAACACAAGAAGTTTGGCATTGGATGGAGTTGCAAACAGGTCTAGCATGGGCTTGTCGTAAATCTGGAAGATGTGAATGGCCCAAACTTGAGACAGTGACCACTCCGTTTCCTGTAGGTTCCCTCTGCAGAGAGTGTCTGCCATGACATTCTCCTGGCCGGCCAGGTGAGAGGCACTTATCAGGATGTTGTAATGACGGCAGAGGTGAAGAAGATCCCAGGTCTTGATGCAAAGGGAGGTGGACGTGGTTCCGCCCTGGCGGTTGATGTACGATACTGTCGTGGAGTTGTCGCATAGGATCGTCACCTCGTGGTTCTTTAGGAGGGGACCCCATTTGGAGATGGCGAAGGAAATGGCCATGAGTTCCAGGAGGAGTCTTCCGAGTTCCACAGGCCTGATAGAGTCCTCGACTCCCAGACTGCTCCCAATCCGGAGAGAGAAGCATCGGTCATGATCATTGACTTGGGCCTGACTTCCCTGAACGGTCTCCCTGAAGCTATATTAAGTGGATGCGTCCACCAGAGTAGGAGATCTCTGACAGATGGAAGTACTGGGACCTTCTTTGATAGTGGGCTCCAAGATGGAGAGAAGTACTCGAGAAGGTGAATTTGGATTGGTCTCATGAAGAGGCGGCAAAATGGGATAACATCTGCCATGCTGGCTATGAGGCCTAGAAGGCGGAGCAACGTTCTTGCCGAAGCGTTGGATCGTGCAAGCATGTCTGTGGCCATCTCTGACAGAGTGAGAACTCTTTGGGGGGAAGGAGAAGCTGTTCCGGTTCGGAAGTCTAGAACTGCGCCGAGGTAGGTAATCCTTTGAGTTGGAGTTAAGGAGGACTTCTCGACGTTGACGATCCACCCAAAGTTTTCTAGGAGAGAGATGGTGAAGGCAGTGATATCGGATGCCTCTTGAGCTGAACGGCCAACCAGCAGCCAGTCGTCTAGGTAAGCGAACACATGGATGCCTTGCCTTCGAAGGAAAGCCAGGACGACTTTGGTGACTCTTGTGAAAACCCTCGGAGCTGTGGAGAGGCCGAAGGGTAGAGCTCGGAAGCAGAAGTCCATGTTTCTGTATCTGAAGGCCAGGAATCTGTGATGAGACGGGTGGATGGGAATGTGGAGGTAGGCGTCCTTTAGATCTATGGACGTTGTCCAGGAGCCTTGTTGAAGAGATGACAGAACTATGGCAAGGGTTTCCATTCTGAATCTTTTGGGATGGATGTAAGCTCTGTTCAGAGGCTTGAGATTTGTTATCGGTCTCCAGGACTCTGGCTTCTTTGGGGTGAGGAAGAAGGAGGAACGACGAAATTTGATCGGGAAATCTTTGACAAAATAGATTGCCCTCTTCCTCAGCAGATCGGAAATCTCTTTCTCCAGGGCTTGGCGTTGGTCTCGAGATTTCGGAATTGGAGTTGACCGGAAAAGTCCTTTTGATGGAGGAGGACTCGTAAACTCTAGTTTGTAGCCCTGGTGTATGATGCTGCGGACCCAAGGGTCTGGGCTGAGAAACTCCCAGTGTTTTGCAAACTGTAGAAGTCTCCCCCCTACCGACGGGAGTTGATCGGTAGGGTGGGCATCCTTAGGGCTTTGGTTGGAAACAGCCGGAGCCATGGGAACCGGAGCAACTGGATCCCCTCGATGGACGGCGGCTAAAGTAAAGAGTCGACGAAGGACCCGAGAAACCTCTGAAGGAAGGTTGGTTCCGGGATCTGCCTCGTTGCTGGTGGGTAGATGGTTGGCTATGGCGTGACGGGAAGCCGGAAGACTTGGGTTGGGGGTGAGAGGGTGGTCTGGAAGGAGACTTTCTGGATTTGGAGGACCTGGAATCTTTGGTGAAGGTAAAGTCCGCCTTGTTTATGTCCTTCTTTCGTTTGATCTCGGCAGCGAGTTGTTTGTCGAACTCTCCTCCAAACAGATCGGGGCCAGACAGAGGCAAGTCCATGAAGCCGCGTTGGATGTCTCTGGAGGGCCAGTGGATGTTATCCAGGACCAATTCTTTTCTGTCCATAGAAGCCCTGACGGCGACCTTAGCAAATTGATCATACGCAAGTCAGGAGATCAGGCCTAGAAGGTTCACTATGGCACCGGTGTCTTTGCAGGGAACTTCCTAAGTACCGGGTTGTCTAAAAGACTTAGCGCCTCGGTGAAGAGAAGTAGCGAGGAGGCGAACTTCATGCCTGTCCTGGCAGCCAAGTCGATGTTTTGGAGAGACAAGACAGATTTCTTGCTGGCAGGAGAACGGAAGAATCCCTTGTGGTCGACAGAGCTGAAAGCTTTGAGCTTGTCCAGGCAGGACTCCGGGATAGTAGGAGAGGCAAAGAACGCTTTGTAATCTTGGTCACTGATGTGGAAGTCTGTGGATTGTCCTTTTGGAAAGGCTCGCCATTTCTTAGAATTAGCCTGAGTCTTGAAGCGATCAAAGCATTCCGCATCTATGGGCATGACTGATCTCGACGGAGTGGAAGGCTTGTTCAGGGAAAGTTTCAACCTTTTGGAAGATGCGGATTCGGGAAGAGGCGGAGGGTCGAAACCTAGTTGTTTCCTGATGACATCAACAGCTTTATCAGAAGCGTCTCTGGAAAACATTGTACCCAGAATAGGATCGTCGTCAGAGTTATCGGAAGCATCATCAGAGAAGGAGCGATCGTTCTGATAGCGGAGGTCATTCGTGTTAGGAGTTTCCCGTTCCTGATCAGAAGAAGAATCTGTGATGGGATTGGGATTTTCAAGAGCTGATTCAGGGTCCATGTCTGCGGGACCGCTCTGAGGATGAGGAGAGCCCGGATTATTCGTAGCAGGCAAGCGTTCCACGGATTGGGAGAGTAGAGCCAATAGTTGAGAGAGGGCTTCCGTCGGAAGGGAGTTGTCAGGGCGAGGTCTCCTTCGGCGAGGGTGACTACTGGAAGAGGATGAAGAGGAGAGCGGTGCGTCTTCTCTTCTTCTTAGACTTTGATTCAGATCGGTATCTTGAACGACTCCTTTCAGAAAAACACGAAGATCGGAGGAGAAGGACAGATCGATATCCTCACCGGGATCCTGGGCAGGAATACCAGAACTTCGAACTAGATGAGGATGAGATGGGTCCACATTAGAAGCCGAGGTCTGGCTATCTGTGGGTATGGCTTAATAAGCAACGGACTCTGGTTGACGGTTGTCAAGAGGTAGTCCCTGGTTACTGGGCCGAGTTTCGGCATCGGTGTGATTGGAAGCTGAGAACTCAGTAAACCTGGATTCGCAGTGTTTCCCCCGGTCTCTGGTTGGATATCTGAAGAGAGATGCGGCAAGCCTGTCCAAGCAGTGCTTCCACCGATCTCAGAGGCATTTTCCTTGGAAGATTGAACCATAGGACCTGGCCTTGCAGAGCCCGAACTGGTTCTAACTGCCTCTTCCGTGGTTTTTGCCGAAGCAGAACCTGAAACGGATTTATTCCTGGACTGTGATCTTGAATGAGAGGAGCAGTGACTAGAAGATTTGCTGGAAGAAGCCTTTGAAGATTTGGAAGATCGTTTCTTTTTTGGGATGGCTTTTCCTCTTTCTTCCGATCTCTGGCGGATTAAGTCCCATTCACGGCAGGCCAGGCACAATTCGTGAAAATCCCAGGCGGCGAACGGCTTGAATTTCTTGCATAAGCTGCATATGGAATCTGGACAAAAGACGATAAGGAAAACAAGCACGGAATGGAGAAAAAGCCCGACCGAGAATAATCAGAAAAGCAAGACTTACCGGGCAACCAGGAAGGCCGAACAAAGGCCGGATTAGCGAGCTTAGACACCATAGATAAATTTCGCTATGCAGCTAACCGCGTCTTGCTCCCGGTTAACTGGCAATTCAATAGCACAAGACCCACTGCAGTTACAGGTAGTTAACCGCAGTCAGATTAAGCTCACACTTGTGCAGCCAAGTTCGTAAAGACGGGCGCGACTGCCTGCCCTGAAAATGACCCTTTGTGTATGGATTAGGAAAGCCTATTTACCCTTGAACAACACAAAAAAGACTTCAGATTTGTGCTAGTTCTGTTTCCTTCTTCGTATATTGTACTTTCTTTGGTAAATTATACGACAGAAGTTGGTCATAACTTGCACACAAATAGTGAAGTTGCGAGCGATGTTATACCCGACAATTCCGATGCAGTTCTGTATACACTTACGTACGCACACACATCTCATCCTACAGTACTGTGATGGTCAACTCCCGCCCGTTATCGAGGAATCAAATTTCTACGAATTTATGCAATGTTATTCGAATCTCTGTAATTTTGCGCGATTTCAAAAATCGTGCAAAAATTCGACCACTAAAGTTCATATACATTTTGTACAAATGTTCACAGTTTTTACGGTCAGTTTTGCTGTACAAAATCGCTCAAAATCGTAGACAGGGTTTCTGAAAAAGCGAACGACCGTTCAATAATCGAACTCGGAGTTTTAAACTAAACTGTTGATCTGGAAAAGTGCTGATAATTCAACGTTTCAGTTACTTTTCATGTAGCAGGATAAGACTTCAAATCAATGAACTAAAAATGCAAGTGGTCCATTCCTTGCAAACACAGTAACTTGTTCGTTACCTATAAAGTAATGCCAAATTTTTTCGTGTTTTAAAATAGAATTCCGTTTTGTTAATATTTTATTGTCCGTGATCTTCCCATGTTCCCGCCATTTTCCGTGATTTGTCGATTTCTCAATAAAGACTTTTCACTATAAATTGTGTACTGTGTTTTTTCAGGCTGCTATGAAGGTATCTTTACTACAGTAGAAGGCCATGATAAACAGTAACATCTATTGTTCTCCGCTTTAAGTGTTCTAAAACTGAGAGTTTCAACTTATGCTTGCATGATTTTATTTTTCATTTCCCGTAACGTGGAAAAACGTTGGCTTTTATAAAGTTTTTGTAATCTGTAACAAAAGAAAAGGAAAAGGTTGCATTTTCATACGCACATTAAAGTATTTGTGCCATCGAGGTATAGACTGGGTTGCAATCATCAACAAACGCACGTATTTGCACATTTTCGGGGGGCGGGGACCCAACTGCTTCTGCTTGAAAACAGTCTGCATTACCTAAGATATGTCCCAAATTTTGTACAAATCCTCCCAAGAAATAGGTTTGGTATCTCTGGATGGGAGTGGCCCTGCTTTCCCCACTCCACCCATTGTCAGCAACCGTACGTGTTATGTTGGATGGGGCCTTTTTGTAGCAGTTGCCCCCAAAATGTGCAATCCAGTGTTCCCATAATTTCCAGTTTGCAGAAAATTCTCTTACCTCAGAGAGCAATAGTAAGCCATCAATTCTTTGAATATATCCTATTATTTCCTAGTTGGTGAAACGCGTGACGCTTTCCTCCGTATATTAATTCATCTTGAGAGCATATAAAAAAGGCGATGTGTCAGTGTCTTTTAAACGGCCATGGATAAAAATATTTCCATACCTTTCCGCTCAGAGAACTGCAAAGAAAATTTTCAGTAGCAATGCGGTGCCACATGACCCTTTAATAGATAATCAGTAGGCTTGCATTTTAATGAAACTAAAACCCACTGCATTGTCTTATTTTTCGGCCCATCGTTGGCACTATCTTTCATTTGATAGCCCCATGCAGCACACATTATTCGCTTTCCCTTCCTAGCTAGCTCGTTGCTACAGAGCAAATGTAGACTACAGGTACAGTAATGCATTAATGTGTTTAATTCTATGAGAAAACCTTCGCAGTTCGACTCAAGAATTTCCCAGGCACCTCGCAAGGGTCCCAGCTTATTTGCATGCAACGTTCTGTGCATTCCTTTGCTTGTGACGTCATTGGAATTCAGCCATTTTTCACGGATTAACCCGTGTACAATTTCTATTGGCTGCTACCAGTCCACGTGAAGGTTTACCGTAAACAAACAATTGCTTAATCCCGCCCTACTGGGCAACACCCAACTCTTGAAAACATACAGCACTCAGAACTGTCGCTTCCGTGTGTAGGCCTGATAGTGGTGTAATGCACAGTGCATAACCTAACGAAGTAAATTTCATATCTTGGGTATCGTGTCGCTCTATGTGCGTTGCGAACATGCTGGCATAGGCCAAAATTCAGTATGCAGATTTTCAGCAAAATCAACCATTACGAGCTAAATTTTGTACCTTATCTTATTCATGGGTGTAGAAGAAGTCCGATCTTGAGAAAAGCATTCGGTAAGAGTTTGGTATCGAACGCAAAATTGCTTACGTTTCAAGAACAAGATGGCGCCGTCTGCAAAAGTTTGAAAAACATCCGGAGAGATGTGTGACGTCAGGTAAATGTTATTGGACAACCAAATGGGCATACAACTTCCAAAAAAGGTTAAGCAAAAATGGGCGGTGGCCCTTATGAATGAATGAGTATCAAAACCCATAGCAGCGATTGGATATTTCACGTAAGGGAGCTGCATTTGATTTTCCCAAGGCATTTGAGGTGGCTCTCATAATAATAGCGTGAAACATGTGGTAGGGCCCTAATGTGCATATTAGCGCGGTGCAGTAGGCCCAAATGTACACTGTATTGTACATGACTAAACCTGCAGACTAGTGCCTATAGCGTATACAGCATGTGACAGTACTAAAAGACAATGCTATACGGTTCCCCAAGGGCCGTGGTAAAATTCGGATCATGTTAGCTTCTGAATTTTAGCGCGATCCCGGCAAAGAATGGTAGGGGATGTACTGTCTTACATTCCGAAATTTCCATCTTCATTCTCTCCCACTGAATGGACTATAATCGGATTATTTTTCTTTTCTGTTATGGAGTCTAACTTCAAAGGTTCTGCCCTTGTAGGTAAGATTTAAAATTTTAGCAATTGCTGAGTAGAGGGTACATTCTATGTGAATGAAAAATAAAATGCAGCAAGGCCTTTGCATTGTACCGGAACATGAGGGTGCCGAAAGTAAGCTGTGATACCCTTGCAATAGCGTTCCCCCTGACTATTTTTTTGGTAGAAAACAGAATGGTTCAGTTTTATGGACTTGGCGGCCCGCCGTTTGTTTTCCTTTGTATATAAAAGACTCAAAAAGTTTCATGCTAACTGATATAATTTTTCAAAGGTCACGCAATTGATTTTTGTTTTTGGAACGTGCCAAAAAAAAAAAAAAAAAAATACGAATACGAAGGTTTACAAAAAAAATTGTTCCGTTGTGGGAAGGATTTGCAAACGCGCAACAATATTTCCGAACATGTAGGAATATGTACGAAAACATTTGGAACGTTCAACCAGATTGTATTTTCATTCCAAACTTACGAAATGTATTCATAATTGCAAAGAGAAATTCAAAAGCAAATTGCGGCCCTCCTTTTTGCTATACTTTGTGTAAAGGGCTCACGAAGTTTCAGGCCAAATCGCGGGTCACACTACAGTGATTCGGATAGGATTACGTTCCGATTTTTGTGAGTTTTAACTTTTAGTTAAAACCTTCTCTATCTCTGGCCAGAAACAGCCAGAAATCTACCAACTTGTGTAAATGTATGATTTATATCAGAGGACTACGAAAATGAAAGGTAAACTAATTATTTCGTGACGTCACATCGACAAACTGTTTTTATCAAAGTACAAAACTCGGACTGATTTTTGAACAAATATCGCTCTGTTGAGTGATATAATTTATATGGCAGTAGAAGAACAGTTTATCGTGAGATAAACAGTTACAGAAAGAATTTGCAAACGCGCAAGAATCTTTCCAAACGAAATCTTTTCGACGGAAGGTATGAAACTTGGGGAACGTTCTAGGTATTTCTTTCTAAACTTACGAAATTTATTTATCATTGCAAAGGGAAATTCACAGTAAACTGCGGCCCTCCCCTTTACTTTGTATATAAGACTCATGAAGTTTCAGGCTAACTAATATAATTTTCAAAGGTCTTGTTATTGACAATTTTGCCGGTGAAATGAAATTATGCGAACTTGCGCGGTTTCCCGCGATCGTAAAAAAATTCTACGGGAGTTGAACGATCATAATACTTTATTCATACTATGTTCGCTGCCTAGCTTTATCAAAATGCACGGATCTTGACAACAAACATTACTGAAGAAGGCTTTTATTTTACTTAATTGTTAGACACATGTTGTTCGAAACAGGTATCACTTTTTATAAACATGTACAAATATTGTGTAAGGCTGTATAATGCCTTCGATTTTCTCTTTTTAAAACCGCGTGTTGAAAGTGGACATCACTAATATTATAAAACGGAATCTTTACCCCAAGAAGTACATAGATTATCATTCTCATTTTAAGAAGTCTTTCTAGCAGCATGCTTTTTAAAAAGCCAGTTGACTTCAGGAGCATTACCCCCTTTGTGTTGCCGAGGTAAAAGGATTAAGTCACCATATCAAAGCACAGGTAGCCAACCGCAGTCGGGAAGCTTTGTTCGCGAGTTCTGTGAATGGGGGAGCAGCTCACGAGCATCGTAACAATAGCGCTATTCATCCATGTCCCTACGCGGTCGGATAAACTGCTGTTGCTTTTAACTGCAGTTGGATGCATAGTGAAATTTATCTATGGTGCCTAAATAGATATCACGATATACAAAGTAAATATCACAAGATGACACGAGCAAACAGCTAGATAATGTGAATATATATATATAAATATATATCAGGCGAAAGAAACAGTAATGCCTCAATATATACATCATGCGAAGGTAATGCATCAATACGAACATGAGCGTGAGAAAAAGTACGCATGAAAAACGAAGCTAAGAACGCAACATAGCCCTAGGATTGTCGCCTGAAAGAGATACAAAATGAAAGACGACCCCAGGGAATGAGATAACAAGACCAAGTGAACGGAGGGGGGTGGGGAGGGATTGGAGGGGCCCAAAAGGGCCGAAGCCGGGACCCAACTCTAATGACGCAGTAAGAACAAAATGGCGGCGTGAGACTGCTACCTTTTCAAACATATATACATAACGGAGGATCGCGCAAGGCGAAAATCCCCGAAGTAATGTGGGCTAGAAAAGGGGGGTAAAAAACACCTAACGAGAAGAGTATACTCATGATTTCGGCTGAGGTAGACGATGAGGCAGACGAGTTTTAGAACGTGTTGAACACGGAGAGGCAAAAATGCAGAAGGACGATTTAGGGTTGTCGGTTGCCCTCTATAGGCAGGGGGTGCCGCGGTGCTATTAGTTTTTTGCCAGACGGTTATTGCAGGCAATAATGGTTACATATGTAAATAGGAGGTAAGGATGAGTGAAATAGACTACTATAAATGTAGCACTGATACTATGGATGAAGCACACTGATAATACTATGAATGGTTCCAACACTAGCTGGAATGTTTACAAGACTAATAAGAGAAAGTACTGGTTTAAAAATGAGTCTTTACACTTAGTGCAATAAACAAACACACACAGGCAATGAGATAGGTGGGGTCTGGTTACTTTCATTACAATTAATTTTGTAAAACCAAACACCTTAATATAATGGAACATGGTTATATACATTCAGGGTTCCTAGCACTACACAGTTCATGGTTCTTCCCAGAAGAAGTTTAAAAATTTCTTGGTAGTCTCAAAATTTCCAGTTCCACATGTCCTCATAGATATGGTGGTAAACATGAGACAAAATGCAAGATAGAAAGGGAAGGGAAGGGAAGGGAAGGGAAGGGAAGGAAAGGAAAGGAAATGAAAGGAAAGGAAAGGAAAGGAAGGAAGAAACTGACCACATCCTTTTCTGGGTCTGTCAAACTCCATGACTGCTCTCTAGGAGGAAAGAGGTTTACTCACTTGCCAGGCTTTCCCCCATTTCCAGGTTGGTTTGGAACCCCTACAGGGGATGCTGAAATGGCTGTTATCTCTTTCAAAGTTTTTGTAACAAATTTTGACTTTTGCAGACTTCTCTTTCCTTGTAGTTTTAAGACCACAAGTTTAATGTAACAAGTGAACAATGTCTATCATATCTATCACACTTGATACTCCACATGTTCTTACTGAAAGGTAAAAACAAGCTGTACAGTACACATAAATATCAGTCCTGTGACAAGTAAATTAAGTGACAGGATACTTATATGCATGCACATACTTCAATGACATACCATGCAGTTAGCATTCTATACGGTGTAGCTCATGCAAGTTTTGAAAAAGATAAATGTCAACTTCAGGAGCATATTAGGAATGCATAGCAATAAGCCAGTTCAGAGTTACAGCGACGTCTAACAGGTCAAAGGTCATAAGGGGACTCTGAAAGCAAATACTTAGTACCACTGCACTAACTTACACGTTCACGTTACTACGGTATACAATACTCCACAGTCTGCGAGCAGCCTTCGCGAACAAGAAATTAACTACGACAAAAATTGCCGAAGTAAAACGGATTTACTTCGGTAGAAATACACTCTGCCTTGGCACGGTCAAAAAATATTAGCAATAATGGTAAACGCCGAAAAATTTGTGGGATCACAAGTGAAGGTGGGGCCTATTTACACGTCGACTAGCCACCGTGCAGATAAGGAACAGCATAGAGCAGGACATACAGAGAAATCCTAATTGCATTTTAGCGTGCAATGACCGACTCCAAGTACCGACCATAGAGCAGGATATAGTCCTATATCCTGCCTTATAAGGAACAGTGATCGCTTAGCCTAGTCACAACTCGACCAGTAGCCATACTTCACATACAACTATTCAAAACTTTTTGTTGTAGCATGGTGATACTGTACCTTACGTATGTAGAGAATGTGATACACACAGAAATCCTAACTGCACTTTAGCATGCAATGACTGACTCAAAGTACCGACCGACTGAAACATGTTTCACGGAACTGGGGCTAGCTAACCAGCCAATCACAACTCAAGAAATGGTCAATACAAATTTTGTGTGTATTCTTGCATTGAAGTTCCCATTGAGCTTATATTATGATCACACTGCTTTTGTCTTGGTAGTTTTACGATGCAGTAACTTTTAAAAATAGTTTGTTTCTTGTGTAAAATAATAAACAGTTGGTTGATTAAGGTGATCTTGAGATGTCACATCTGTAAGATATCTGAGGGAGGGACTGAAAGGCTTCTTCGAGCATTGGCATACTTAATTTTTGTAACCGATTTTCCTCAATTGCGTACAGTTAGCGAGAAGGCTTAGCTATTCGGTCCCAGCACTGCAGACTGGACTGAGAGAGTTTCGGTACGTAAACAGTGATCATAACCAAAGTTTTAAATCAAGATTTTCTGTATAAACTTTAAAGTGTAACTTTAATTTTCATTTCCGGTAAGCCCCTGTGTCCCACATTTTATTGCCTCTGCAATATTTTTTGCTCAAGTCAATTCAATTTGCTTCAAGGCTTCATTCACCACGGCAATAACATACTGGAGCATTGCTACTGCATACAATGTTTACTCTACTACACCCCTATGACCTGACATGTGCAGTTATAACTCTGACAATGTAAATTTATGAGAAAATAGTTATTATAAAGTAGTTCTGTGCCAGAACTGTATACAAAGCTCATTGTACTTTCTAGTCAACAGTTTCTACACTTTTGGATTGATGAAATAAAACACTTTCTGAAGACCAGTACAGCCATCTTCTACACTTGTAAATAACATTTTTACATTTGCTTTTACTACATACTTCACACGATATTACATACATATATGGACAGTGGCTGTAACCCCAAGTACTTACAATAAGTACATGTGTTCAGCAAAATCCAAAAAAGTACATAATGTTTAACTTTTCCTTTAATAATCATGGCTATGAACATCTATGCACTATAGAAACAAACATATCTATAGTTGAAAATTCAATGACTCTCAGCCATAACAAACATTGGTTTTTTGTCCAGCTGCATGGGCCACAATCATTTCCTAGTTTAAAATTGTAATGGAACATTCAAAAGTGTACTCTGGTAAAAAAAGATAAGGCAGTTTACAGAAGCACAGGAAACACTTTACATAGTGAAAACTGCACCTCATTGGCATGCTGGGTTATCCAGGAATGCGTTGCATGATAGGAACTCTGAGGAGACATACCTTTTTTTTTTATGGGAAATTTGCCTACTGTACATCCAATTATGTAAACATTTTGGAAAACTGGAGGTGTTTTCTGGCAAAATTAGCCAATCTTCCAAAAGAAATAGTGTGAGTTACGAATTGAAGATTGCCTTTTTGGTAAGGGTACAATCAACATGTACTGACAATATAACTCTTTCACAAAGAACCTCTCCATCAAATGCTCCCACATTTAAAGAGTACCAGTTTCAACTGTAAAAGGAACATATTATAAAGGACTTTCCAAAGCATAAGTTAAACACTTGTGCAAGTAAAGGAGACAATTCTCAAGTCAAATTTTCCAAAGGTCACACATTTTCAAACTATTCTTGAGTGTCTTTTTTTAGTAAAATCTGCCCATTCTGTTGTTTTACAGTGCTCTTCTCTCTACACAGGGACCTGTTAAATATCAGGTGAAGTTATAAATCAACCGTTTTCCAAAAGACAAAAGATCTTTTTACCAGCATTTCAATAGTACAACTGCAATTATTTAATTGTTTGCAATGTGTAAGGAAGGGCTGCCATGTTTGTTTCTAGCTAGGTGCAGATCAGTTACAAATGTAACTTTTGTGCTAGATTTATTGTAACAGTCATGATACAAACAGTGCACTGTTTCAAATTAAACCAGAAAGCCAAAAGGCTTAGTGATTCCTTGCCATATGGATACATTGTAACAAACATGAATCACCCACATGACAAGCATGAGGTCCCTCACAGTTAACCTACTTGACATATCATGTTAACAGGGTTTTCATCTCTTGAAATCTTGTGACCCTAAATGACGTGTCACCCCTACTTTATAAACAATTGGGATCACGTACTCTATATGGCCATCTACATGCTAAATATGAACAATATATGAACAATCCACAGGCCAAGTATGAGATCCCTCACATTTATCCTCCTTAAAATATGATGTTTACAAGGTTTTGACCTTTTGACCACCACAAAAATGATAGGGATCATGTACTCAGTAATACCAATCCATATGCTATGTATGAGATTACTCACAGTTATCCTTCTTGGGATATTGTGTTTACAAGATTTTGACCTTTTGAACTCTTGGGACCCCAAATGACATTTGACCTCCAACAAAACCAACAGGAGTTATCTCCTCAACTCTAACAATGTCAAGTGTGAGATCCCTCACAGTGATTCTTCTTGAGATAATAGTGTTTACAAGGCTTTGACCTTTTGGCCTCTGGTGACCTCAAATGACCTTTGACCTCCACCAAAAATAATAGCGATCATCTACTCAATATGGGCAATCCAGATGCTAACTATAAGATCCCTCACAGTTATCCTTCTGGAGGTGCCGAGTTTACCAGATTTTGACCTTTTGACCTCTGGTGACTCCCAATGACCTTTGACCTCCACCAACCACAATAGGAATCATCTACGTAATATGAGCAATCCACATGCTAAGTGTAAGATCCCTCCCAGTTACCCTTCTTGAGATGTAATGTTTACAAGGTTTTGACATTTGACCTTTGGTGACTCCCAATGACCTTTGACCTCCACCAACCACAATAAGAATCATCTACTAAATACAGGCAATCTACATGCTAAGTGTAAGATCCCTCCCAGTCACCCTTCTTGAGATGAAGTGTTTACAAGGTTTTGACATTTGACCTCTGGTGACCCCAAATGACCTTTGACCCCACCAGAAACTATAGGGATCATCTACTCAATATGAGTAATTCACATGCTAAGTATGACATCTCTCACACTTGCCCTTCTTGAGATGTAGTTTACAAGGTTTTGACCTTTTGACCTCTGGTGACCCCAAATGACCTATGACCACCACCAAAATGATAGGGATCATCTACTCAATATGGGCGACCCACATGCTAAGTATGAGATCCCTCATAGTTACACTTCTTGAGATATAGTGTTTACAAAGTTGTGACCTTTTGACCTATGGTGACCCCAAATGACCTCTGATCTCCACCAAAAACAACAGGAATTATCTACTCAATTTGGGCAATCCACATGCTAAGAGAAACCTCACAGTTACCCTTCTTGAGATAGTGTTTACAAGGTTTTGACCTTTTGGCCTCTGGTGATCCCAAATGACCTTTGACCTACACCACAAACACTGGGAACCACCTACTCAATATGAGCAATCCACATGCTAAGTATGAGATCCCTCACAGTTACCCTTCTTGAAATATAGTGTTTACAAGGTTTTGACCTTTGACCTCCACCAAAAACAATAGGGATCATCTACATGGTAAGTATGAAATCCCTTACATTTACCCTACTTGAGATAAAGTGTTTACAAGCAATTTCCAAGGCATTTACCATTTGACCTCTGGTGACCCCAAATGACCTTTGACCCTCACCAAAAACAATTGGGATCGTCTACTCAATAAGGGGTATCTACATGTCAAGTATGACATCCCTAGAGGTTACCCTTCTTGAGATAGTGTTTAAAAGCAAAGCGTCACAGACACACATACACGCATACACACGCACAAAAAAAGGATAAACAATCACAAAGATTCCTTTGACTACGTCAAGGAATCAAAAAGAAGAAAAAAAAAGTTTGTATGCCTGTGTCTGTTCTTTTCCAACATAACCAATCAGAAAGGTTACCAGAAAAAAAGTCAAGGAATCAACAGTTAGACTAAAAAGGGAGTTAGTGCTAAATCAGAAAGCATTCTACCACTGCAAGCATGACAGAGCCCTCACCAGTGGCTGGTTTCTTACAAAATGACCTGAAAATGCATTAGCTCTCCAATCAGCTGGCTGGCCTCCCTGCATGTATTAAAATAGCACTACACCATGTCAGTATAGCTGGAGGAGAAGGCTTAATTATCATCATATGGTATTAGAGAACACAGTAGATTCACTCTCATAAATAATAACACCCTGCACTTGGTATCTAAAGCTGTAAAGTCTTTTATGTAATTCTTTAGTACTATAATGAATATAAACAGTATCTAGTGTTTTTTTTTTTCAAATTTCTAATAATTAAATCAACAAATACTTTTTTAATCATTAGAACATTTAACAATGTTTCCACTGAAGCCAACCATGCCTTTGTGTGTAGGTTTTGTTATATCAGTCCTCTAGCCCCCATTAACTATACAGCTAGTAGTTAAAGGTCGTGTGACATGAAAATAACATAGTTGGATATTTGATGTAAAAAACAGTAAAAATACAGAAAATAGCCACAATTCCCACTGAAATCCATCAAATATTGACCATTTTACAGGGAAATTTCTATTTCACACTTGTATCATGAATAAACATGAGCTAAATATGCAAATATGTGACATCCAAAGAGGGACATACCATATATGGCATATGTTAGCCTTTGTTTATTCAACCTTATTTTCAAGGACACTGGTAGCATTGTTATTCCCCGAGGGGTTTATTTTAAAAGTTAAATTTTTTTCCTTCAAAAACATTGATATCACTCACCAAACTGTAATCTGTATGATCAGTAATTAAGAGATAATTTATATAGGGTTAACAACAGAAATCTTCACACTGTGCAACACTTCACATCATTATTTTTGCATAGGCAATTAGTTCCTTCAGAAACTATCAAACTTTGAAGACGTATATTTTGAGAACCATAAAAGATATTGAAATAATTCCAACGGATCTTTGATTGGAGGACTTAATTCTTTAACTGACAGGTGAAACAGCTCTTTCTGGTGGCATGTCACACAACCTTTAATTACATGAACTGTATTACTCTGTGATGAAGAGACATTGGACACAGCTATACATTATGTTCTGCAAAATCCCACAATTACTAAATCTGTAAATCCTTTGAATAAATACACACACACACATACACACACACAAACACAGTGATATAAACATCTCAATATTGACAACTAGTGTTGCACCAATATTGCAAGTGGTTGAAATTACCGATACCTGGTATTTCAGTTCTCAATATCGGGGGGATACTGATCCCATACCGATATTTGGGAAATATGCTTTCTTGTATACTAATCATAGGCTTACAGGCACCACAACTATCTGTTGTTTCATCTTGATGAGGTAAAGTATTAGAACTTGCAAACATGTCCAAATTTTATGACATACAGGACCAGTTGGTTTAGTATATTTTACCGATACTAATAAGAATGATAATAGGGAATATCGGCCAACAACGATAACCTGTCCAATGCTACTGAGAACAAGGCAAATAAATATACAATGTACTACAGTGTGCTACAGAATTCCACACTTAAAATTCTACGAGCAATTAAGAACATGTCAAAAAATAAATTTCAATGTTGTCTGCCATCAAAGGACACAACTTTTGGCTTTTTTAAGACTGTGACAGGTTTGAGTAAGCAATCTTAACAAAAACAGTGGGATGAGAACTGTTTAAGGGGGTGGAAATTCTAAGGTATAAAACTTTTAAAATGTACTCAGTGAATGTACAAATACTGTTGTAAGTAAACCCATATAGGTAACTTTCAAAGTAAACATCTTACCAGGAAGGGTGAGGACACAATGAGATGGCATGCATATTCACAAACACACAAAATTCTCAGGTCTACATGCACAGCATGTATAAAGAAAAAAAAAAAAACAGTTATACAAAAAAGGAAACAGCACTTAACTGGAAAACATTACCAAACTAAACAAGAGAGCACTTCAGAAATTTTGATTTTAATATACTGCACTTGATATTAACTCTATGAAAGGAGAATCCAACCAAACTTTATACTGCTGTAAGGTTTCTTCAATATCAAAACTATGGTACAAAACATTTCTGAATAATGCAGACACACACATATGGACCCGCATGGACAATGAGATGGATGGTATCATTTGAATACAACTTTCAGGGTTACTTTTGATTTTATTTTAGTTTGGTTAAGAAAACTTTCTTCACAGTAGTAACCTTACATGACAAGCTTGCACAGCATTTTGCATTCATCTAAATACATTGTTGACAACAGTACATAATCACCCCAGATTAAATAATGCCTGATAGTACAGCGTTAAACTATACATAGTCATGAATATTCAGTAGATGACAATACAAATATCCCACTATTATATAATGGACCATTCCAAAAGTGCTCTCAGACAATAACATACAGGACTCACCACATTTGGTTGAGGGGGTGCACTGCTTTGGTCCTGATGAAGATGCAGATGAAATGATTGAAAAGAGCAAAGACTTGTGATTTACATGTGTCACATGATAGTGTGTGCCTTAAAGGATGTGATGTTCTAATACGTGGAAAAGTGAGGTGGATTATAACACAAGACAGGATATCTCCTCAGTGGGTGATCTGTAATGCTGTAGTCACAATGGACTGACATCTGAGAGGTAGATTTATCTGATAAAGGTTAGGGTTGGATGTCTTAAATAACTTCAAATAAACTCTTATTTGTAGCTTGTCAATATCAATTAAGACCAGCTAAACCACTCACCATAATGGCCCTTAAGCCATCGGCATTCATGTTACAACAAAGATCAGTCGCACATCTGCTGACAGTTGACCAGAAATATTTTACAGAACACAATTATTACAAATTCCAGTTGTGACCTTGAACACATAGAATATCATGAGGCTTATATATTCTAGTCTGTCTACGTCAGTGACCTTAGGGAACAAACTCCATCCCTACTGCTAAGACAACAAAAAATGGTGGTAATCTGAGTAGTACAACAGAAACATCACACTGTACAACCTAACTGCCTTAAATGAGTGGATACACAATTTATCTCACCACACAAAGGGGCTGTTTTAAGCCACTGGGATTAGTTCCTTGACACTGCAAATGTTCCTTCCACTACAACTGTTGTAAAGATACATTTTGACTCACTTCTGGAAGGTATCTGAGGCAGGGAGCAAATCTATGATTATTTATTATCTATTCAACTGCACACATGCACTGAAATACACAGTGTTAGAGCTAAAGTATATGAATATTGATGACCTCATCATCTACATAAAGGATGAATCTTGAATACTGCTAACTTAACCTTCTACCTATATGTAACACCATAAAATGCATTTTACTTCAACTAGCTCTGCTAAGCTACACACTTAATGCTAACGCAGTCCCCCTGCCCCCCCCCCCCCACCCTCAACAACCCTGACCATATTAAAACCAAAACTGGCAAACTGGATGACAGGATATGCAGACAGCAGTGTGTAAAATTAGAATGCCACAGGACTGTAGTAATCTATATGTGATGAAATTTGCAGTAATCTCTCTTACTGACTGCAAGGCAGACTTTTGACAAGAATGTGGGTATGGTTCCACATATTCTTATGAATGAAACTGACATAAGTACAGAAAATGTGCTCTTATTTTATAGGTTCAAAGAACACTTTAGGCATACAACGAGTTCTTAATTACATGTATAAGAAATTTTTAACTGGAAATCTTAAATTTAGAAAGCTTTCACAAACTCTGGGTTTAACCACCTGAATAGCAGGGAAAAAAAATGAGTGAAAAGGGTAAAATATGCATTCAACAAGCTAAAAGGATATTATGCCAAAAATTCTTCAAATGAAATCTAACGAACAGACTTAGTAAATTACATACTAACAGTTAGCCTGTAATGCCTCGATCCATAATGTACCTGACTGGAATTTATCATCACATATGGAAGCAACTGCACAATTTATTCCTTTCTTTCCATAAGGTTGCTACTATCTTGCTAAACTCATGTTGCTCATTTCACAAGAATCACATGACCGGCAATGAATGGTACATCGCAGCAAACAGATTGGGAGAATTAAGAATAGATGCATAGAAGGGAGTGAGAACACAAGCACACTGAAGGAGGAGAACTGATTTTCAGGGCAAGCATGACAGTTCCTTGAAGTTTTCTTTATCTACCCTGCTTACAAGCTCCTTTCTTTCATGTCTGGCCATACTCCTTCACACAATATGTCATGCACCTGCAAACCATACTTGCACACAAATGCTCATTAAATCTTCAAGAAATTCAAAGTCCCATCCATAACACTTCTTCCAGACCAATCAATGACTGCAGATACTATTTCTGAGGACAGAAGAGACATGTTACTTACCATATACTGTCCTGGCATGGGTTGTTGTGGCCAGGTAGTAGTAGATGCTACCTGCTTTGGTTGCCAAGTCTGACCCCCTGTCCGAACATTGGAGTTTGTTGATTTGCTCCACTGGTGGTCTGTTCTGTATTAGTGAACAAATTACTACATAGATCATCTGCAGACACATTATTATCAACTTTTGGACTGAGTAAATGTATTACCTATTTAACTTACATGGAATATTTGTTAACACTGCCATGGACTCAATCATTGCTGGATAATGCTTCCACTAACAATAAATCTATACAGCTGGCATTTAGTTAAAAGCACCTTTCCACAACACAGTTTGACAGAGTTCTTAAAACTGCAGAATACATGTTTTGATTCATTGCTAATTTTCAAAGTACTAATCACTATTGATCAGGGGTTGATTCAAGACTTGGAAAAAGGGAGGGGAGAAGGGGGTGGGGTGGGGGTGGGCTACAACTGCACTAATAGTGCACCTTTGACTGTAGATCATCATTCATAACATGGGCTTTTTGATTAGATGAGAAGTCTGTTAACAGTTAACACTTATTTCACAAACTTGTGAGCAGTGCTTTACTTAATTCTTAACCTATGTCACAGGGGTGCTAACTCGAACAGTTACATCAAACTACTGGATTTTTTAATAAAAGTATTAAAAAGAAATGTTATTTAACACTAAACATATCAGAAATACACTTAGTGACAATACAAAGTATCTTGATCCACTTTGTAAGGACAATTAAATGATTACAATCTGAATGAACAATGATGCCTTTAGGCTAAAAGGTTGGGATATTAGGTTCAAAGGGGCACATCATCACAAGCATAGTGGCTCTAAAACTGCTACAAAACAAAAAGAGACATTCAAGACACAAAGAGGAAAAGAAGGGGACAGGGCAGGGTCCATAGGGGTCACTAGAGCCACAGATAGGACCTACTTTAGACGACCCATCCCACGAAGGTCAAAATTCAGCGGATCTGATGATCTATGGCATCATTAAAAGAAATGAGAAAACTTTCATCTTAAAGCCTTCCAATTATTCATCTTATTCTAGTTTTTCTGGAAAAGCACCTGCTCATCTTTTCAGAATAATTC
This sequence comes from Holothuria leucospilota, assembly GCA_029531755.1. NCBI lineage: Eukaryota > Metazoa > Echinodermata > Holothuroidea > Aspidochirotida > Holothuriidae > Holothuria > Holothuria leucospilota. The sequence continues at coordinate 371,914 of CM055976.1, read as the reverse complement.
TCACATCTAATGAATCTAACTCAAGTGTATGAAGTTACACCTTCAAACAGTAAAACTGATGTGCTAACTTAATGAGAAAGAACTATTAATTCTCACACATCTGTATATGGTTGAAGAGATAAAAACATACAGTACACTTCTTTTCAGCCAGTCAAAATTAAAATGTATGACCCTTAAAGTTTAAAATGATCATTCCATACTGATGGAAACAGGAAATTGACTTTGCAGCTTATCACTGACAAGAGAAGAACTTAAGAAGCACATTATGGTTTGTATATCCAAACAACTGAGATGTGCAAAACAACACCTGTGTTACACAAATGCTACATACACTGCTATGTGTAAGCAAATGAACCTGAACACTTACTTAAGTTACTTACATACAAGTAACTGAAACAAGCTAGACAGCTTTGAAACCTACAAATATTCCTACATGTGCGAAAACAAACACAAAGTTTTTAACAGGCTGCAGACACCCCTATGTGGCTTTACAAAGCCTGACTCCTTTAAATTCAACAAACTAACTACATGTAAGCAAACAAATGTAGTTTTGAATCCTACAAACATTCCTACATGTAAACTCAATAAAGCCAGTTTTCAATTTGGTAAACAAAGTACATGAAAGTAAGCATACAGACACCTTTGAATCCTACAAACATTCCTACATGCAAGCAAACAAACATACCCAGTTTTTAATGAACTACAGACACCCCTTCATGTAAATCAACATAGCCAGACCATTTTCAATTTGATAAACTACATGAAAGCAAATGGACACCTTTGAATCCTACAAACATTCCTACATGCAAGCAAACAAACATACTCAGTTTTTAATGAACTACAGACACCCCTTCATGTAAACCAACATAGCCTGACCATTTTCAATTTGATAAACTACATGAAAGCAAATGGACACCTTTGAATCCTACAAACATTCCTACATGCAAGCAAACAAACATACTCAGTTTTTAATGAACTGCAGGCCATCCTACATGTAATGCAACAAAGCCAGACAGTTTTAAATTTGACAAACAAACTACACAAAAGTAAGCACACACCTTTGAATCCTACAAACATTCCTACATGAAAGCAAACAAACACACACAGTTTTTAATTGTCTCTTCTCCCTTGCTCTTATCTATAAGGAACTTCTGCTACTTTCTTCCCCTAGTCCTAAGTAACTACTGGAAAAAAAAGTAAATTAAAAAGTGACCACCACATTTTAGAATGTCCACTTTTTGTAGACCAGAAGGTGCTACACAAACTGACAATTCTAAAAGCTTTGATATTTAGCTTATACAAGTTACAATACAACCAACATATTAAGTGCAAATTGTTTTAAGAGCTTACTTCTTTGGTGATGGTCCCCCTTTGATGTCCAGGTTTGTTGCTAGGCTGCTCAAGGTTGAGTCCAGGTCAGATATGCTGGCTGTGGCAACGTTGTTGCTCTGTGCAGGAGGAGGGTTTTTGTTCATAGGCTGAAGGATTTCACCCATGGGTGGGCCTGCTGCTTAAGAATCAAAAACAAATTTCATTGTTAGGAAGCCAAGCATCTAGACATGCATGCAGGATGGTGTGTATTCCATAATGTGCAAGGTGTGTTGCACACAGCTGTGCAGCATACCAACTACCACAACTAGATGCCTATTTGCTAAGTGCACAACCCAGTCCATTTTCTGCAATGATGACATCATACTGGGAGGACAATATTTCCTAGCTATTTTGATTACCTGTAGTGATCCGGGCTAGTAATGAAGTGTAGCACACATACCGTGAAACCAAGACTGCCACATTGGCATTTTACATTTCAGTATCAATTTTCCTTATAAATGCATGTTTTCCAACAATTTCCATCAAAACTCTAATTAAATGCATAATTTATGTCCCAAAATTCACACTAAGAGCATAATGAGATGTATTAACTTAGTTGGTGTTCGTAAAAAGCAGGGCTATTTTATTACATATTGATGATTTTTAAGCACTTAAAGTGTTAATGGCAACAAATTTTCATTTGGTGTTTTTGACAGTACTGAATACCAAATTTGGCCCATTACCTCACAGAAAATTTGGCAACCACAATTGCTGTAGGATGTAGCAGTTATTATCGGTTAGAATACAAAGCTAAGTTGAAAAACTTTGGAAATTGCTTAAAACAAGAACCTCTTCTGATATTAAGCATGAACTACACTTCTGATAATCTCTTTAAGCACACTTCATTTTTGCCAGGCATCCCTACATATTTTGCAACTCAAGAAGATGGTGAAAGTAAAAGGATAACACTTACAAAAAGGGGGAAAAAAAAACCTTGGAAATACACAACAAAAGATGTCTCTGTCCCTTTTGACCACATGAATAATGTTCAACACCACAGTTTCACATGACACAATTTAATTCTCTCCTGCCCCCCCTCCCCCTGTCACCACAGGCAACTTTAGGCATGGACCTCACTATGAACCATTGTATTAAAAAGCTGTTACTGGTTATAAATGGCTGAAAATCACAGATCAAAAATGATTCTGAACAAACTCTGTGAGTGCAGTAATTTGTTGCTGAATATTTATAAGCCATGTTTTAAGTGAATATCTGAAATTGTACGTGATGAATTCCTTATTTATAAACCTTAAATATCATGACTTTTGATACTAACTGACCTTCAAATAACTATGTTATTTAAACAAATTGCAAGCAATCATAAATGTACCCACGGTTTTTTGCTTAAACAAATGTTAATAAGCTGTATATATTTGGGCAGCAAATATTTTCAAGCAAGTGATCAAAAGATGTACATATCATTTAATATGTAAATATATATTGTGACTATTAAAAATGTTACATGATAATTAATATGAACTTTGCTGACATTTATATGGAATGACACAAGTTGTTCAATAATACTTATGCACATAATCCTCTTTCTGTATCAAGAACAACTGCAACACAAAACAATCTTCTCAGAGATAAGCCAACTGTGTGCCCTTAATGAGAATATTAAATATGTATTGATGAAGACTTTAACAGATTGCATATTAAGTGACCTGTAAGAGAAAAACCCTTATGATTTCATCCTGACTACATCAATCAACATAGGTTTAAGAGTTTAACAACTTTCTGGGACAGTGAATGTCTGGTAGAGTTTTAGTTTATTATTCAGTTTACATTGTTTTCATGTCGACATTTTTTTGTTCCATTCTTTGAACAGTTAATTTACCTTCATGACAATATCATTTTCCTGACTTTCCAATGCCACGCCAAAAAATGGTCCCAAGATGGCTATCTCCAAATATCTTTTAGTTTTCCCTCTAAATTTTCCTATGCAGACAAAATGAACACACAGAAAATGTGAGCACCAGAGCTCAAGTGGTTTAGAAGTAATGGACCAATGCAATACCATATTTTTGTTCTAGAAGTTGGAAAATTTTCTAATGGTTTCAAATGCTAATTACTTTTCATAAAGATAATACAGTAGGCCAAAAATCTGGCCTATCTAGTGTCTAATGGATACCTTTTTAGAGAATCTGATGTCAGTGGATGGTGCTTTGTATGTACCAAATTTTTTATTTTTCAACTTTTACAACCTGTTTTGGAAACTTTAGGTCGAAGTGATCCCAATACCAATGTGTAAGAGTGGGCAGATGCAGACTGATTGACAAATTAGATACAACAGTGATACAAGATTGATCCCAGGAAAATTTCATAACAGAGGCCTCTACCCTTACTGAGCTTGTTGATCCCATGGACCATTACCAACAGATGTAAAACTTTCATGAAAGAAGAATACATGCATACATTTCACCTATAAGGAAGAAAAATGGCCAGTTTTGTCTGATTGAATAACTGTTGCACTGCAGGTGCTACTACATGATATCACAAGAGAAACACATTGAATTTGAATAGTTCTAACTATACACACAGCAGGTGCAGAGATATGCCAAATATGAGCGTCCTCTGCCTTGTACTTTTTGCGTTATTGGCCCTTAGTACAGTATGTGACATCACCATCTTAGTTGGTTCTTAAATGTCACCAGAGTTAACTACTCATACCTTCTAAATTATGAGCTATTAAGTGATGTACTGCATCCCAGAAACTATATCAGAGCAAAGTTTTCTGAGGTACGTTTATTGAGAATTGCTATTCTTGTGCTAAATTATATTTTGTAGACCATAGTGGGACCATCTCATTGACATATTATGAAACATCCAGCAGAGGTCCCAAATCAGACTGAATATATGACAACTGAATGCAATAAAGGCAACCCAGAAGTCTTTTCTAACAAAATGATCCCGACTTATGGCATCACAATGTCAGCAGGGAGCACATTTTAATTACAACCACAAATGACTGCTTGGCAAGAGCAAACGATACTTCAATGCCCAATTTAATTTGAAAGCTATCATTAAAGTGTACCTAACGTCTAGAGATATGAACATATATAGAGGTTGGAAAATGAATCTCATTCATCCAACTCTCATGTACATAGCTTATTCCATTGCTGAGATATAAAATGTTGAAATTTATTCATTCGATTTGATATAGTTCATTGTGAACTGGTGATGTCTTCTTGTACAACTCACTTTACCTGTTTTTGTTTCCATCTGAAACTAAACTGTTTATATGACCTTGAAAAATAAGCTGTTTTCTTGCATAGAATTTTATACCAATAGGACTTGTGTAGTCAAGTCACCCTAAAACAGTTAAGTGATCACATTTTGGCACAAGGTGCAGTGGCTTTTGAAAAACAAAAACTGTAAGTCTAATGTGAGCAGACCAAAAATGACATCACAAATTATTTGTACAATCTATCACTTTAAATTGAGTGAACAAGCTTCAATACTTTATATCTCAGCTCAGGAATGTCCTGTGAAGATGGGAGTTGGACCACTTGGATTTATTCTTCAAATTTTGTAAAATATATTTTTGACATTTCTGACTTGACGTACACTTTAAAATTTCAAATAATCTAGGGACCATTCATTATTCATTCCCATACTAGATTCCACTTCAGAGCAATAATATTTACTTATAAGAAAGGAAGGATATCCTACGAACAATCTATGTAACAACATGCATTTGCAATATGATTTGATAAAGTAAACAATAAACAATGATTGGAGGTTGTAATAAATGACTGAAAATGTTACTTCTATAAAAAATTAATCGTGAAAATATGTACAAAAGGTGTGAAAGAAAACAGACACACATATATAGATTGCTATCATAATAGCTGTGGCTAATACAATTAACAAGTTTCCTTTAAAACTGATTGTAACTTTTGTCACTTCCTGAGTGTCAAGTGTCACAAATATGTTCCATAATACTTCATGTTAAAAGAAAGTATTTGCAGTATTTGAAGAAAACAGAAGTAAATGAGGTTTTCCTTACAAAGTAAGATTATTAGTCATATAAACTGTATAACAATACCTGTGCTACTTGGTCACTTAGTACTTGGTTTAATGGCCTCATGTCTTGATTTCTGCAACTTGTTGCTATTTAGCTTACCTCAAATGACAATGAATAAGTTGCAATGGGTTCAAAGTAAGGTGGCATGCACCATGACTAGCAAACTATGCTCTCTCACATCACACCCATTGTAAGGGATCCCCCACTGGTTCCCTTTTCACCAGTGCCTTGAGTTCAAAATATTAGTACATGGGTATTGGGCAATCCATCACCAAGTCCCTCAATGGTTCATAAGCCCATCAAATCTTTGAGATCAGCATGTTCTCTCTCCCTGGTAGTAACTAGACTTGGGGCTTATAAATGTGGTGAATGGAATGTACTGTCAAATAAAAGTTGCAAAGCAAGATGACTAGCACATTTTAAGACATTGTTCAAGACCCTACCTTTTAACTAATTTTTACTGTTGCAGAGATGCCAGCGTTTGTCATAGAGAAATAGTAATGTTTTTTAAATGACGTTCGCCATTAATGATTGCCGTCCTGGGGGAGGGGTCTAAGGGGAGGGGGAACGGAGGGGGTTCCCCCTCCCCTTTGGAAAATTTTGCTCATATGAAGGGGGCTTAGAGGCAAAATGGTGCAATCTTTTAAACATTTTGCACTTATTTTGTGTTGAAGCTTTTCCATTTTCAACTTAAGTTTGGCAGTCATTTAGGCCAAATTTGGGCAGATTATTTGGACAGGCTTGCCCTATTTATGGCACTTCAAAATTCTTAAAGGGAAATCCCCTGCAGAACCTACCCTTATGGGTATATGGATGTGTTGCCCAAAGTGATCCTTCACTGTAAAAAATTTCTGTAGATTTACAGAACAAAAACAAAGAAATACATAAAGAAAACGGAAAAAGTGCTGTCAATTTGTTGCAACAAAGTGACAGCACTTTTTCTGTTTCCTCTTTGTATTTCATTTTTTGTTCTGTAATCCAACGGACGTCTGTAGACATTTTTTACAGTGTTTGTAATACAGTTGCTCACACAAATGTGTTAACACTTTTGTTAATTCCCGTACGGGAATTCCCCAGAATTGCGCAATCAGTCTGTGTAACGTTTAGCAGCCTAACGCCGTGACAATACACCGATACAAGTCCCACAGCTTATATCCCAAAATGCAATCCAGAAGTCTGTAGTACATATTAAAAATTCATTTATGGTTACATAGTCATATTTTGATACAAACTGATTTTATGACCTATTGTTCACATAAAAAATGTCAAACAAATTCATCGTTAAAATCTGGAATAAATAAGTCAGCCTGTACTTCAATCCTAGCTCAAATTCTGAGCCGCGCGGTACGGTAATCCAGTCCTTTACAAACTATAACCCAACAGCCCTTACTTGCAACGATTGTCTAGGCTGTATGTAACTCTTTCTAGGACTTGACAATTTTCTCTGCTGATCGTTACCACGGCCTTGCGCAAAAGTAACCGCAATGATGTGTTTCAATCTCCCTTAATTTCTTTCATACAACTCTTCTGAAAAATATCCATAATACACACAGAATGCTGTTCTGTGTCTATGACATTAAAAATTTATGATACCTAAACCCAGGCTACTCATCTTGTTTCAACGGAGCTCACTCCGTACACGTGTCCATGTATGATTTGATACGGCATAACATAGCACACACTGTACAGTATAGTGCATGAAAAATGATTGTACAGTAGTACGGCGATTTTACGTACGCCAGCCAAAGACCAAAGACACCAAACTGCAGTACACGGCAACGGACATTGTGCAGTTGCACTACACATCCTAACGTATGTTGTGTATGTATTCTACAGCCTATGCTGCACATGTGTTTCGTTTTGCTAACTTTTACGCACATGAATGATGCATTGTATGCATGCGATTCGAAAATATGTCCGTACGGCAACTCCTACCATCACATAACGCGAATCAACCAGTGGATTTCTGTCTTTTTAATCTTTCTTTTTTGATCTCCAACCGGGCGTAAATACATGAACAAGGATTATTAATGGAGGCCTGTAAGGATATTAACACACCTTATGTTACGCAAATCGGAAGATTTTGGCACATCATCGTAACGGTGTAATACCAGTGTAAAAATCGTAATCATTACGGCAAAATCGTAATTGTTGGCATCTCTGCTGTTGAGTTTAAATATTCTTTACTTACTCTGAGGCCTTTTTAGGCCATTTACTTTTCAATCTTTCAATTTTTTGTCCTACCTGTTAAGTTTTTTGACACTGCTTCTACTTCAGAACCCTTTCAAAGGTTATATACCTACTCCTGTTTCAAAATTCCCTAAACCTACCCATACTAGAACTTTGCTGAACTCTCTTCACTGGCTCTCTGTTGAGTCTCCTGTCCAGTTGAAAGTTCTTTTGTTATCATACAAAGCACTAAATGATTTCATTCCCTAAATCAAATATTTGGTTCAATCTTATCACACCAGACCAGGACTACTTAATGCAATGTAACTTTCAAACACATAACAGTCTGCTTTTGGCTTAATGACAGATACTGATGTGTGAAACAAACCGCTTTAAAGCATGTGAAAAGCATATCTAGTATGAAAGCACAATGCCCCATGTCCTCCTACAGCACCCATCAACCCATGCATACTTCCTCACACACCTTTCATACACCCCTCCTCCCACAAATCAGATGGCACATTCAAAAGTAAAATGTTGAACAAAAAATAAACTTAAATAAGACCAAAAAAAAAAAAACCCATAATGTTCTCCATTTGGAAAAGTATCTGATGACAGACACTGATGTATGAGAGACATCCTGCATTGGAACAAATGGACTGCAAACCTCACCAACTTCAAGTGACTGTAAGTTTGCTTCAACAAAATGAATCTCCACAAACTGTACAACAATTAGGGAAATGAAAAACTGGATCAGACAAACCTGCCATACATTTGTACTTTTGCCTGGGCACAACCAATTGTATCTCTACTACTGAGTATAGTTTTGAATTCATACATATTTACGAGGGAAGCAATTCCATTTGGGAGTGGGGATAGCCCACAGAATGTTCCTTAAAAGCAATTTTTTGTTAGGTTGTGGCTATCAAATCTTTCACTCGTACATAATTAGAAACCAAGTACATCTTAGCAGATTAAGTAGTTCAGCAAATTATATCAATTACTTGCATCTTAAAATGTTAGGGCTAGCAATGCATATTACTGTAAAATTAAGAGCTAAATCAAGAAAAAGACTGCACAGAAGCAAAATGTAATGAGAATTATCTCGAATGAAATTAAACATAGCTTTATCAGGAACTAACTTAATGGAAATCTTGAGTGGACATTGAGCTTCTTTGAATCAACCAGGGGCTATTCTGCTATGAAATTTAATTGACTGGTTTAGCATCATACACTGTCTTTTCCTGCATTTGTTGCAGCATTCATGAAGATCTTCCATGCCAGATACCTGTCTCAAATCTTATAATTCCTTACAAACAACAACTGGAGAACCTTCAGGGAAAATTGTGCAGCTTCCATAAATTTCTGTATCTAAGTTTACTAGTAAATAGCAAACAGATAATCTCTGCATTCCAAGTCCACCAGAGGACCCCAAGCCAAGGACCCAAAGTGATGATGCAGGATCAAGATGGCTGCTTGAGACTACTACCTGAACAAAAATACATACGTGAGAGGATCCTGCAAAGGCAAAAATCCTTGTAATAGACGACTAGCCGCAAAATATTAAAAACACGCAACGAGAAGATGATACTCATGATTTTGGTAGATGTTGTTGATAAGAGTGTCTTCAGAATTCATAAGAGACAGGATTGAAGGAATCCAAATTCACTAGACAAAAATTGCGAAGTTTTTCACCACGACTTTCAGAACGTGTGAACACGGTGAGGCAAGAATGGAGGACAATTTAGGGTTCTAGGCACCTCTATTGGTAGGGGTACTACAAGTTTACAGTTATTGCAGGCAATTATGGTACACATATGTAAATAGGAGATAAGGAGGAGCAAAATAGACAATGCATTCCAAGCCAATTCCATCCCCCCATTAGTTTACCTCATCTACCCCTTCTCCACCCCTTAGCCCTTCAAATACCACTCATACCCAGTCATGAGACTGGAGAAATTACAGTGATGACATTCTGTTATAAGTCTCAACATAACCCTATCACTTCTGATACTATTAGTAGTTTTCTTCACTTAAAAAACTACATAAAAGCTGTAAAATGGAATGTAACAATGACAAGCATGCCAAAGTAAAAATATCAAAATATTTTTGAATCACAAGACAATACAAACAGGATGACTACATGTAAAAGAAACATTCCTTGGAAATCACTTGTAATGTGAACCCAACCATACCTGACATTGGTGCTGCAGACTGCATAAAAGCATTCTGCGGGAGAATAGCAGGTTCCTGGATCCCTGACACTGAAAGTATAAGCACTCCATAGTCAACATTGTCTTTGGGGCTGTGTTTTTAATTTATTCTTTATTATTATGCCACATCAGAACATATAATACCTTTACATCACACAAGGACACATCAGAAAATGTACCTTGCATATTCTAAGACAACTCTGCTTCAATTAGTAACAGGTTAAACGTTCTTTCTTGGTAACACAAATTTGTGCCAAATATTTGCAAGTTTTGAGCCTTTGCTGCACAAGGAAATCTCATGTAGGTTGAAGCAATATTTTACAATATAAAGCAGTTTCTACATTCCTGTATCTAAACCTGACGTTTTTACTCACACGGTATACAATTACTGGCAGATCTTCTTGCTTTCTGCACTTTATTAAACCTGTAGTCACTTGCTAATGTTGCTTCAAATTATGAGCTAGCTGCTTGAACATTAGTTTGCTTTCATGAAATCTTTAAAACTACACGTTTGATTTCCTCATGGTCTTATGACCAGCTTTCAACAGCATTTCCACAATTCTCAAATCATAAAATTCAAGGCCATTTTTAGTACCACAATGGCCATTTTTAAGAAAAAAAAAAAATACCTTAGGAAGAAAAAAAAGGATCTACCCTTGGTTTTTGCCATGAACTTACTTTGGACACACTTTATAGCAACACCATCTCAAGAACAGGAAATGTAATGTTCCAGATCATATGGTAATTTCTGACCTAAAAATTTAAAATTCAAGGACTTTCAAGACTATACCAATATCGGATACTTTTTAAGAACTTGCCACATTTTCTAAATGTGTGGCACCACATTTAAAGGCGATGTTAACACCATGTCTTAACTTAAGCTTAACCACTATTTCTGGTTTGGAACTGATAATTGCTCTCATTCCTGTTTCCAGGAAATTATTACTTGATGGACAATACCAAAGAGAGCACCTTGTGGAACCATACACCATACTTTTAGAATTAAGTATGCAATGTGCATTCAAGATACCCATGGCAAACAATCCATTCCGCTCACTGTAAATCTGAGCAGTTGACAGACTTTCCCAGCCAAATGTAAGCCTGAAACATCACACAACTAGAAAGCCAAAAGTCTTAGTGATTCCTTGCCATATGGATATATTGTAACAAACATGAATCACCCACATGACAAGCATGTGATCCCTCATAGTTATCCTACTTGAGATATCATGTTAATAAGGTCAAAAGCTTTTGAAATCTTGTGACCCAAAATGACCTACATGCTAAATGTAAACATTCCACTGGCTAAGAATGAGACCCCTCATAGTTATCCTCCTTAAAATATCATGTTTACTAGGTTTTGACCTTTTGTGACCTCAAATGACCTTTGACCTACATGCAAAATAATACTGATCATCTTCTGAATATGGTCAAGGTAAGTATGTGATCCCTCACAGTTACCCTTCTTGAGATATCATGTTTACAAGGTTTTTGACCTTTTGACCTCTGGTGACCCAAAATGACCTTTGACCTCCCAAAAATACTACGGATCATCTACTCAATATGGGCAATCCACATGATAAATATAAGATCCCTCACAGTTACCCATCTTGAGATATAGTGTTGACAAGATTTTGACCTTTTGACCTCTGGTGACTCCAAATGACCTTTGACCTCCACCAAAAATTATTAGGATCATCTACTCATTATGGGCAATCCACATGCTACGTATGAGATCCCTCACAGTTTCCCTTCTTGAGATAGAGTGTTTACAAGGTTTTAACCTTTTGACCTCTAGTGACCCCAAATGACCTTTGACCTCCACCAAAAAGAAAAGGGATCATCTCCTCAATATGGGCAATCCACATTTATGTATGCCATCCCTCACAGTTATCCTCCTGAAGATATTGTGTTTACAAGGATTTAAACTTTTGGCCTCTGGTGACCCCAAATGACCTTTGACCTCCACCAAAGACAATAGAGATCATCTACTCAATATGGGCAATCTACATGCTGAGTATGAGATCCCTCAGAGTTACCCTCTTGAGATATCGTGTTTACAAGCAAAGCGTCACATACACACACACACAACATCACCATCGCATAGATTCCTTCGGCCTTCGGCAAGGAATCAAAAAGCGAAGCTGGCGGGTTAACTGGTCCCCCCTAGGGTGCTTCAGTCCAGCGCACAACCAACTTCATCGGCTGGTCAATCAGTTTCGGTGTCAAGCCTATGCAAAGTGGGATGAAAGCTGGGGAACCCACACAGACACCCATATCTTGAGCAAGATTCAAACCCAAGGTCTTGTGAAACACTGGTGCACAGCAGCTTGAATAAACCACCCTGCCATGCACCTAAGGATCCAATAAAACTCCACACAAGCTGATAAGTTGTAAAATATTACCATGTGAGGCCATGCATCTGAGTTTTGTGCTCTGCCAATGAAAGAAATCTACACAATTCAGTGGACTATTAGTTTAAGTCTCAGTACGACTTTGTATACGAATTTGGATAAGAGAAATGAGTGGTGCTTAAGTTACTTAAACCCAAACATAACCAAAGAAATGATTTGTTGGAGAAAAGAAACATTTACAGAAGTGAAAGGTTGTTTTAAACAAATCCTGACTGTAAATGTAACGGCTGTTTCAATATGCGCAAGGTTCATCACGGTGGGAAGTTCTAGATCATTATGAATATTCATTACTCTGCTGCTTCGAGATCACATCATGTCGATGGCTGTCCAGCACGCGAGACAGCACGATGCAGCCAGTGTACATCTACTGCATACACACTCGCTTACCGTATTTTCATTGTGCACTAATCAACGACGAATGCTAGGCTACGATGTGCTTGATGCACGAAGAATGTAGCTATAGGGCGGTAACACACAAGCAGTAATCTTGCGTGACATTGGCAGCCGGATGCGGGCGTGCATGTCCGTATAACCTGCCTGTATTTTGCCTCGCTGTGCCAGGCAACGTTATCTTGCTAAGGATTTCAGGTGAGGTTTTCCTCCTTTTTCATGTTAGTTGTGCAACAATTTTGTTGGTGTGGGTAATTATTTCTAACTACAATTCAATTCTAAGCCTACACTAGCCTGAGTATAGTCCTAGGCTGTTTGTGTAGTCCACCTGTCAAATATACAAGCAAATGCTCTGCACTGTTTACGTGCATACATTTCACTACAGTTGAGCATGTAGGCAAGGCACCTATAGTTGTTTGTTCATGACACACACACACACACGCACACACACACGAACATACACACATACATACACACGCCATCATGACTGCATAGGTTTCTCTTTTCATCGAAACCAATAATCATAAACAAACAGACTGTCATTGGTTCATACTCCTGACTGGCAGGCTCATAACGAGGAGAGAACTCGAACTTCACTTGGCAATCCGAATTCAACATCTGCATTTCGGACAAAGATTACACCCGAAAGAAGCTAAGACTGTTCTTCTAGGTATGTTAGAACCTAATAAACTGTTGCCAACTTCATATATCTGGCTCTCGTGCTATGACGATTTTTGGAGCGGTTTAAGTATTTCTTTATACAAAGTCGTACTGGGACTTTAAGGTATTGGACTTGTGATGCAAGGGGTGTTGCTTTGATTCCTGTCTACTTTAATGGCCTTGCATCCTTGCTTCATTTCAATTGCCTCTGTCCACTCAGGGATTAAATTAGCTACTTTGTAGGTAACTTAGGGCCCTTTGGAAGCTGTAAATAACACATTTGTAGTTGTCTCTAGGACAGCATAAAATTGGCAAGGGATGATATTGCTGTGCCCTTGACTGGAATTATCCAAATAATGAAACCTTATGAATATAAAATATTGTAATGTAATATTAAAATTGACAACCAAATAATTACTCAAATAGCAACATAGGCGTGGGGGGGGCTTTAGCCCCCCAGTCAAAAATGTGGGCGCTGAAGTATGCTTCCGCCCCCCAAGATCCAAGGGCAAAAACCCCTTATTTGTCTCTTATGTAAGAAATGCCAAAAATTTGCAGTACTTTTTCCTTAAATTTTGTCCAAAACATGCACCAAATTGCATCTGAGGGCCCTCAAATACCCAAAAATTTTCCAAAGGGGAGGGGGACACCCTCCCTCAGGCCGGCAATCCGAAAAGAGGTTCAGCCCCCCAGTCTCAAAAAGCTTCCAACGCCTATGAATAGCAAACTCTAAAAAGTGAAATACTACAGTATTTCTGATTACTTACCAGGAGTACCAAAAGCCGATTGAAAGTCTGCACCAATAGTATTATTGTTAGGGAAGCCTGGAAGAGTCAAAGAACACAATTTTATCTGAATAAATTCAATCAATCTTGTAACAAAACAAGATAATGTGAACATTCTATGAGACAGTAAAACAAAACTGGTGCACCTCTGGATTTATATAATTTTTTTCATAATTTTATATAATTTTCTTACCTCTTCTTTGCAAAAAAAAAGGGGTTGATTCTAAGTTTTTAAGGGAGGGGAGGAGGTTCATTCTTACTTAGCACAAGTACTAAACAACATTGAAACTGCATCTGCAGACTCATTTAATTTGTAAGCATTAAGATTTTAATAGACAGTTGAGGCCCCTCAACAACAAATCCTAACATAAGGGTAGGCACAAAGCCATATTGGGGGGGGGGGGGGCAAATGGCCCTCTAACTTCTGCAACCACAGAGAAAACCAATAAGAAGGCTCTTCTTAATCCCACTCCCCCCACTCCCCGTAAGAAAAAAGTTGTTGTCTTCCCAAAGCTGTAAGTCTGGCTATGTGCCTGCATGACAAAGGCTGGGAACCTCCTCTTGTACAGTAGACTGATATCATATTGAGAGGGTAACACACAATATCACTGTGAGACTGACAGGGCCATACACAACATCACTGTGAGACTGAGAGGGTCACACACAATATCACTGTGAGATTGGCTGGTCAGGGAAGCCAACAGCCCTTCAAATTGTTTGAAACTGGAAACATAACAAGCTTTATTCTCTCTAACACAAACTGATGCAAAGGGGTCACACAGTCCAAAGGCCACTTAGGTACAGAAATCTTTAAATGGAAAATGACTTATTGTTATGACAATTACTGGTGGTAATACCTATACTAACACTTACAAAGGGTTGAGAAGAGAGAAATAAAAAAAAAAGAGAGAACAAAACATTGTCTGTAAAGTTACTGTTCCTTCATCATAAAAAGTGAACACCTCAAGAAACCATTGACTACAGAATAATTTATTAGGTGAACAGTCTAACCCTTACCCACAACTAGTACTCTTTATAGTAGTCAGTATCTGTTACAAAAATTTTAAAGTGTGCTGTGTGTATGCTTAATTGCCTAGCTGCAACTTTCTCAACCTAGATGTAGATTTCCCAGCCCATTTCAATTCAATATCACAAATTTCACGTACGGTTCTCTATCTACTTCAAGGTAGTATCACATACAAGCTATACTGAAGTATTCCAAGTTTCTAAAGTTTGCATCACCACAGTATTATCAAGGCACTCTGTATTTCTCAAGTCAGCACCTCATATAAGATGTACTGAGGTACACTGTATTTCTAATCTCAGTACCCCTCCCAACCTATACTGAGGTTAACTGTGTATCTCAAGTCTCTTTCCCCACACTAGTTATTTGAGATACTTAATTTTTTTTAAGTCAGTATCCTATGCTCACTGTACAATAGCTTACCACCTTTCCCAATTTAGAATCCTATGCTCAATATTGGACTCACTAAATGATACCATTTGTATATATACATATAGATGTATATGTATATGTATATGTGTATATATATATATATATATATATATATATATATATTTCTCTAATTCGGCACTTAGGGGGAAAGTTGTTGTTGAAAAGTCGACCTTAAGGGGAAAAAAATTTTCGGGTGAAATATAAGTTTCGCCTTAACGTTTCCACACACTTTTTCTATAGGAATACGTAAACTTACAAGGGCGCCCTCTTAGATTTACAAAGTAGATGCCATTACTTCAAAGTTGTCAAATTTACGGACACCTAGCTGTTAACACGAACGGATGGCTGCCCATTGAAATAACGTTAATTATATTTTTAGACGTTAGGGCGAATTTATTTCTTATGCATTTTATTATCATTTTTTCGCCCTATGTACAAGCAGATATAACAATTTCCCCTTAAGGTGGGAATTAGCGTTATATATATATATATATATATATATATATATATATATATATATATATTTTGCTAATTTGGGATTAAGGGGAAATATCGTATGAAAAAACCCGCCTATAAGGGGAAATCGTCTATAAGGGGAAAAAATCAGGTCGACTTAACGAAACTACACGCTTTTTCTATAGGAATACGTAAACGGATGGTAATGGCCTTTTCACTACATAATCTAAATGCCATTACTTCAATGTTGACCAATTTACGTACACGTATCTGTTAACACGTACAATTGGTGGGCCATTGAAATAACGTTGATGTATATCTGTTTTTCAAATTCTACCAAATGGTGAAATATAATCTTATGTATTTTATTGTTTTTTTTTTCGCCTTTTCGAAAGGGCGTCTAGCGCCCTCTAAAATTTTTCCCCCTACCGTGGGTTTTAGCGTTATATATATATATATATATATATTTATATATATATATATTTATATATATATTTATATATATATATATATATATATATATATATATATAACACTAAATTGAAACGTTGGGGGAAATCACGATACTGCGGTTTCGCTAAGGCAAAAATGAAACAACATACATAAGCGTATATTTCCCCTAAGGGAAAATAAACTGTTTAGAAACATAATTAACGTTATTTCAATGGCTCGCCATCCGTTAGTGTTAACGGATAGGTGTCCGTAAATTCGTCGACATAGAAGTAATAGTATGTGGATTGTGTGGTTGAAAGCAAGTTAACATACGTTTACGTATTCCTACATAAAAAGTGTGTGAAAACGTTAAGGGGATACGATTTTTTCCCCGAATGTACATTTTCCCCCTAATGCAGGCTTTTTTCACACGATTTTCCCCCAAGGTGAAAAATAGGCATATACATATATATAAATGTACATTCGGGGAAAAAACCCTTTCCCCTTAACGTTTGCACACACTTTATATAGGAAAAGCATTTCCCTACTGGAAGTGCCTTACATAAAATATTTAACAGAAACACCCTTAAATTCAGTTATTGCTGTATGGGAAATATTCAGCGTACTATAAATTCACACAACCAAGCCTTGCTTACTAAGAGCACCACGGTAATTAATGATTCTTGCAATTGTAGAAATAAAGACATCTGCCCAGTCCCCGGACAATGCAACACCTCTTCCCCTGTAGTATACCAGGCTACAGTTTCCACTATTGAGAGAATAGAAACTTACGTCGGTCTTGCCGAATCTTTTAAGCCTAGGTACCATAACCATATTAAATCATTTAATTATAGTAGGTATGCCAATGATACAGCATTGAGTAAATACGTTTGGCACTTAAAAGACAATAATATTCCTTATACTATCACTTGGAAATTTTTGAAAAAGGCAAGTGTTTATAACGTTACTACAAAAAGATGTAATTTGTGCTTATGGGAAAAGTATTTTATACTCTACAGGCCACATTTAGCTTCTCTTAATTCCCGGTCTGAGCTAGTTTCCACCTGTAGGCATGCTAACAGATTCTCCCTGATCAAGTGCACAAAGTAAGATTCGTACCCTTTAGGTATGAACATTTATTTGTTCTGTAAATGCCGATTGTTCGCTTCGTTGTCAGTCGTGTTTTATATTGCCTGACGAGTGGACTTGTCCACGAAACTCAGAGTAGCAACGAATATACTATGAATTGCTAACTGGTCTGCTTTATCCTTATATATATATATATATATATATATATATATATATATATATATATATATATATATATATATATATATATATTCCACTAGATCGAACATTAGGGGGAAATTTGTATATCACAACACCGTTAAGGGGAAAGAAAAACAATAAAATACATAAGTATATATTTCGCCTTTAAGTAAAATGGTATACATGTACGTAAATTCAATGGCCCCTCAGCCATACATGTTAACACATAGGTGTCCGTAATTTGGTCAACATTGAAGGGATTTCGTATATTGCGTGTCGCTGTATGGACTGTACCATTCAGTTATGTATTCCATAGAAACAGTGTGTGAAAACGTTAGGGGAAAGCAAATTTTCCCCCTAACGGCAATTTCCCCCTAACGTTGATTTTTCAGCAAAAATTTCCCCCTATTCCACAATAAGGTATATATATATATATATATATATATATATATATATATATATATATATATATATATATATATATATATATATATATATATATATATATATATATATATATTATATATATATATATATATATATATATATATATATATATATATATATATATATATATATAGGTAAACAAGCAGAACACAAAGCATAGTTGACACAGCAGGAATACATTAAAAAGAAATTTCTTTGTAATGTATTCCTGCTTTGTCAACTATGCTTTGTGTTCTGCTTGTTTACCTGTTATTTATTGGAATACACGTGGACCATATTTCTATGATATATATATATATATATAATTTGGGATTTAGGCGAAAAACTGTATGAAAAAACGCCACTGTTGGGAGAACTCAACCCTTAGGCGAAAAAATCGTTTCGCCTTAACGTTGTACACACTGTTTTATATAGGAATGCGTAACTCTATACGCAAGTCCGATTTACCACATAATGTTTATGCAATTACTTAGCTGCACACCAACTTACGTGCATGTATCCGTTAACACTAAGGACTTACAGGCCATTGAAATAATGTGCATATATATCTCCAAACCAAAAGGGGAAATATGATCTTATGTATTTTATTGTTTTTTCCTTCGCCAGTTGTATTGGCGGTATACCGATTTCGCCGAACAGGTCGAATTAGTGTTATATATATATATATATATATATATATATATATATATATACACACACACACACACACATATACACATACATGGAAGGCCATTATTAAAAATCATTTTAAGTTATGTATAGGAAGCTGATGTACCTGAATCCTGTTTAACCGGAGTGGAAACTGTCACAGAAGGAGAAATAGATACCAGTGATGGTGCCAATGGCATAGCCCCAAACACAGATTCCAACTGTGAAGTGTTGCTCTCAGAATCTATCATATTGGTCATTTCTCTGATACCTTCCCATGAACCTGTTGGGGGCATGGTGTCACAATCTACATCAGAGGCTATGGGTACATTTTGGGAAGGGGCTAACAAGGGATCACAAGAGGAATTATCCATCATATTGTTTGGGGCAAATGGGTTTGTACTAGACAAAGGGTCTTGATGTTTTCAACAAATTATCACAAAATAAAGTGTTTACGTTTGGAATAAGTTTTAAACAAGGAACAATTTCAAGGAAAGTATACCACACATTGAATGATACATAAAGGCAAAATATGTTCCCAACCAAGAAAAAGAAAAGCCAAACAAGTGCAACATCACAATGTAAGGAAAGAAACAAGAACAAAGAGCAACACATGTATAAAATAAAAAATAAGAGACAAAGTAGTCCGTTGCAGCAGTGAAAAGAAAAGAAAACATTTTTGTCTGAGAATATAAAGGAATAATGTAATGATGTCATTTTTTTTCTCACAGCTTTTTCAAAGTTAGTTACTATTAAGATTTGCTTTCAACAATACACATGTGACTCATTCACAACTTGTACTTTGAGCCACTGACCTATACAATGACCAAAAGCAACTGAAATGTATACAATGACCAATAGAAGTTGACAAAATGCTCACTGCGTAATTACAGGTATTCAAACACCTTCAATGTGTCTTCATGTTGACACAACTAACAGCTATCTCATTTATTTTGAAGGCAATCCCTTCCTGGGACACTACTTGAAACTATCATGAACTTTTGAGCGACAATTTAATGACACAACATCAAACCTAAAATTGCCACAAAAATCAAGCCTGAAAGGTTTTGCTGGTGCCATAGTATATGAATACTTATATCACAGCACTATCACTTCATATGGAAAATATATATTTAAATAGATCTACAAAATCAGCACATCACCCATGACATAAGGGACAATATATAGCTGACAAAACTAATGCTTCTACAACAAACACACACTAGCTCTACATAATCAAAATATGACTAACTTCAAACCCAGCATAAAGTCATACTTTTTTGGAACTCTCACCCAGATCTTTTATCTTAATTGGTAAGATTTATGGCCAGTCCCTAAAAAATCACATGATTTTTTTCATGATATGAGATGTAATAAACTTCTATGCTTCTTTGGTTCTGTACATTTTTAAATCTTCCTACACTCTAATGAATATGTTATTGAAAAGGCAGTTTTTCACAATAATTAGTCACAGATTTAGTATGACTTTTTATATGGTTTTTTAAACTGTTTGAAGTCGTGTCTCCAGAAATTTTAAAAGCACTGTTTGTTTTGTTGGATTGCTACTTAACTTGTCAATTAAATGCCAACATGAGGATCAGATACTTTAAATTTGAAAGAAAAGATTCCTGGACATATAAAATGCCCCGAATTCCATAAATCATTTTATAGTACTTTGTGACATCACAAAACCAAAAATATCATTTTCTGATCTTGTTTTGCTTAAGTGGGAGGTTTTACTTTTTTTGACATTTCTTTCCTTAAGTGGCAGATGGGAATAGGAGCACCTTTCTACTTTATAGATAAAAAAAAACCAATGCCTTTCTTCAAAATAAAGCAATCCTTCATAGACAGATGCAACGTTTACAAAGGGACCCAGCCATAGATGCCCTTTTCAACCTGAAGCCTTCATGATGAATTTATATGCAAATTATCATCTAAAAAGAACCTCTCCCTTCTTCCAACCCCAACTGAAGATGCTGACTCAGGACAAAGCACATTTAAGGGAAGCAAAGCAGATCACTGGACAAAGCGAAGGCCAAACAAATTAATTACTTGTGACTTGATCGATGAAGGAGAGGGACTCTGTATAACTGCCTGGGGCAGATGAACACGGCCCGTCTATTCGTTTCAGAGAAGGGATGTGAATGGGTGTGCTTGCTGAATGTGCAAAGGTTGCAAAATAAATGAGAATGTTAAGGAAGATGGAAGCAATGCAATTAGCATTCAAGAAAGGAAGTATTCATCTACTTCATAAGCAAGCAATATGTTTTAATGAGCAAGGTTTTCTTTAGAACTGGAATAAATGTGTAGATTTCTGTCACATCCATTTTTATCATCTTTACATGCATACAAAACATAGATTGGGGGTGGGGGCAAAGACTCATGTAAGCCCTTTGAAAAGATAATACACCACTATGATTACTGGCCAAAAACCAACATATTCAGAATAGGCCCTAGGGAAAGGGTAGGGGTGCAGAAAAAAGTTTGTATGCTTGGGAAAATGCCTAAAGTATGGTTGACTTATATACACAGAACCTACAAGACACAGGGAAAAGATACATTTCCAGGAAGGATATATTTTAGTCCGGAACCGCTATTCACTGAAACCCTTCCTTTTTGACAATTAACACAGTGAAGTTTTAAAATGCTATTGTATTCCAGCATTTCTACACACTTAGCAAGCAGCTCAACACAGAAAGCTTTCTTGACTTTCCTTCACTGCTCTATGTGGTATACCATGGACCCCTATACAATGCTGACAGCTCTATGTGGTATACCATGGGTCCTTATACAATGCTGACAGCTCTATGTGGGTTACCATGGGTCCCTATACAATGCTGACAGCTCTATGTGGTATACCATGGGTCCTTATACAATGCTGACAGCTCTATGTGGGTTACCATGGATCCCTATACACTCCTGACAGCTCTATGTGGTATACAATGGATCCTTACACACTCCTAACAGCTCTGTGTGGTATACCAAGGGTCCCTATACAATGCTGACAGCTCTATGTGGTATACAATGGATCCCTATACACTCCTGACAGCTCTGTGTGGCGTACCATGGATCCCCAAACTGCTGACAGCTTTATGTGGTATACAATGGATCCCTACACACTCCTGACAGCTCTATGTGGTATACCATGGATCCCTAAAGAGCTGACAGCTTTAAGTGGATTAACATGGCTCCCTATACACTCCTGACAGCTCTTTGTGGATTAACATGGATCCCTATACATTCCTGACAGCTCTATGTGGTATACCATGGAGCCATACACTGCTGACACTGTCTGAATCAAATTTCCCAAGGCATGCAAACTAAATGCACAACACAAGAACATCTTCTCAAAAGTCAATCTGTTCTAGGTTAAAGTGATCCCTTTTCAGTTATTTCAAATAACACCCACTTAGACTGCCGGCCCATTTATATTTCTGACTACCATCTTTCATGTAAGTCCAAACTGAACTTCCAACCTTGAAACTCACTAATGCATAGCACAATTCCACTGTAGTATCTAAGAGATAATTAAATAAGAAATTGCTTTCATTACGTATATAAACTTCACAGAGAGAATCCTCAAAACTCACTGGCTAAACAGGAGGTAAGGAAAGCGATGTAGATTTAACTTGATGTCAAGTTTGGAAAACAGCTGTCATAAGAGTTCATGGTAGGGGATGGGGTGTGAGGTGATACCTGCTGCCTGCCCATATGATTTCTAGCTAGCCTCATTATTTTACACCTCCAAAATGATGAGACACAAACTCATGACATTAATATGCAAACACAGGCAAACCACCAATCTTTTAATTGCTTAGGTTCTTTCCCCCAATGACAAGAAATAAAATGATAAATAAACACATAAAACAAACTACCAAACAAAATATCTCATGGGATGTCTACGAACACTTCAAAATAATAGAAAGCAATAAAAAAAGAAGAAAAAAAAAAAAAAACAGGTTGCAAAAATGCATTGAGGTTTCTGTATGAATTCTTTCATTCACTACACTTACAGCATTCAACAAAACTATGCTAGGTCCTCCAATGTATACATCCAGGACCAATGTGATGCATCCACATACCACGTATGACTAATATCTATGCCTGATTAATACCCTGAGCCACTATAGTTAAAAGGTTTCCCTTGGTGACCTAAAATGACCTTTCACTCACAGCAACAGAGGATTCTTGTTTCAATATGGCAAATACATATACCACAAATAAAAGGTGTTCAAGCTTCCAAAAATGAAATAATACTCTTAACAACATTTTGAGATTTTGATCTCCTGTTATTGCTTATGACTTTTGACCTCTACCACTGTCACGGGTAATCTAAAAGAATTTTTGTCCTTGCCAAATAATCGCCAAGAGAATGAAGTGAATGTGACTCGAAATGATAAATTTATATTGCGTTACGAAAATATATTTAATTAACTCCAACAAAAGGAAACAGAAACTACTATGACACGTCATAGTATACACTATAACAATATAACCTAAGTCATCTTTTAACTTAACATGTTAAAACACCCCCTTCACTACAGACGGTTTCTCAAAACTCCAGATCAGTTTCCATGCTTTCTCTCAACTTTCTTAAATTGATATAATTGCTGTTCCAAACGTTCATTTTCCACTTTGTCAATATCAAAATCCCGTTTTATTAAATGTATGTTCTCAATGTTCGATCCGACACTTATTCATTTTCGTCAATATTCGTTCTAATTATTTTTTGCATATTCTGTTACGCTGTTCAATTATTTTTTGGCATGTTCTTTTATCACTGTTCCGTTTGTTCTCAGATTTCTGATTCTTGCCACTCTTTCCTTTTCGCCATTGTTATCCTGTGCTTTTGCTGATTCCCCAATAAACTTTAAGTTACGTTTATCCCTTCAAAACAGCCATAACAGCACTTCCATTGCACAAAACGGTACAGCACTCCACGACAAATCCACCCCTTGAATTTAAAGTCGTACAACAACACATACTTGAATGAATATGCATACATATAGTACCTAAATAAATGCAATTGTCCTCACTGAGGGTGATACAACACAGTACCGTGACAACCACAACCAATGTGGTTCTATTACTGAATACATTTCATCTTCATGCTACATACGAAAAGTATGCATGCTTCCTTTCTTGAGGTATCCTTCAAAAAATGTTTAAGATTTTGACCTCTGGTGACCTCAAATGACCTTTGATCTCTCCAAAATAATGTTTTTCCTGCATAATATGATGCATCTAAATGCCAAAAAAAGAGTATGCATGCTCCCTTTCTTGAGATGTCATGTCAAAAAGGCTTTCAGGGTAAGACCTCTGGTGACCTTCGACCTCCACCAAAACGGATACCGTTTTTCTAATCCATATAATGCACTTAAAAGCTAAGAGTGGAAAGTATGCATGCTCCTATCCTGAGAAACTGAGTTTACACAGTTTTCAGAATTTAACCTCTAGTAACCTTAATGACCTTTCACCCACACGAAAACCAACACAGTTCTCTCATCACATAATGAATCTATAAAAAGTATCCATGTTTCCTGTCTTGAGATACCATGTTTACAAGGTTTCCAGACTTTGGCCAGATGTAACCTTGGATGACCTTTGTCTCTACAATAGCAAAATGGTTCTCCTCTTGCACTACAACTACATGCAAAATATGGGAAGTATCCATGCTTATCTTGAGATGGTATGTAAACAGGGGTTTCAGACTTTGACCTCCTGTGGCCTCAGGTGAACTCTGACCCTTCACCAAAAACAGGGTCACATCATGCAATTACATGTAAACTATGAAAAGTGTCAAGGTTTCCAATCTTGAGAGATGATGCTACCACCTCTTTTGGAGTTTGACCCCCACTGACCTCACACAGTATTTTTACCTTCCCCCAAAATGATATGTTTTTTCCCATTGATATGGGATATTCATGGACTTCAGTGAGCAAAGCATCACAAACACCCACACACATACACATGCCATCACATACGCATAATTTTTTCTTCATCGAAACCAAAAATCAATGAATGGTAAATTACCGTTTGTTGCTCCCCATGAGGACTGCTGGGATTGTGCCCTCTGAGCCTGTAAAACAGCATTCATTCCTGGACTGGTATTGAGTCCTATCAGGTCATTGGCACTGCTGGACTGGGGCTGGGACTGTTCTGGAGCTATAGTGAAGATGATTGATGTGATACCATGACTGCAGAGTTATGTGAGCTTACCTTGATTTCACAGGAATTAACTGGTTCAATCCATCAGATTACTGGCCAGTGAGCATGAAATTTTCAAAGCTTGTGATGCTGACACTTTATTCACATGTAATGCAAATGTTTTGGTTGTACATCTTATAGAGAATTTTTATGCACTTTGGCTATTGTTTAAACGGTAGGGTAGGACTATTCCCACCCCCTACCCCCACATAATTGCACACAATATCTGGCAAGGAAATGTAACACTTTTTAACCTAGTACCCACTAAAGTCTTTGCTTAATTATGCTGTAAACTGGCATGGAGTATTGATCTGGAACTTTCTCGCTTTGTTTACAGCATTTTGTCTACATATCATATCCACAATTTGAAACAATAGCAAAGTAACAATGTTTCATTTTGGTCACCTTTGGCACATTGTCTCTAACTGAGGTTATTGCAACCCCCATCCCTTGCTGTATGGGAGCTCCCAATTTGAGGTACCAATGTATGGCTCCTGTACTAAATTCTGCAGAGACCAAGATACTGATATAGAAATATGTCCTAGAGACATTCAGGTATTGTCCGATAAATTCTTCACCCATAAAAAAATTCACTGTGCAATCCTCTTCAAATTCATTGGCATAGCATAGAATACACAGTTGGAAAAACATGTGTAAACTTACACCAAATTTAAAGCATGTTCCAGAAGCACAGTTGACTGACAACTGATTTGAGAAAGAAATATGATGATTCTGCAAAGATATCTCACATTTTGAGGACAACTTCCATATAAACTGCTGTAAACCTATGCTTTTTGAGCTAATGATAAGCATGAAATATCAATGAAGACTTATCTATGAAAGCTTGCAATGATTTGACAAACTTTAAGCTGTACTGTGATTGTTAATGTCTGTAACAACTTAAATTTAATAGATAAACATAATTTCCTCTTTTCAACCTCACTACAATTAACGGCTCTTTAATCTCGACCCAAACAGTAAATATTTCCCTACTAAGTCTACTCATATCCCTCCACCAATTTAAACAAACCACCTGTCTAGTACACCTCCAAGACAGAGCCACAGTAGCCTGTACTGAGTTTGAATTCCTAAAGGCCAAATTGACAAGCAACTGTGTGTGAGCTTACTTGGGAACACAACTGACTGTACAAGTCATCAGTGATGAACAAGTGTGGAGATATGTTTGAATTAATGTCAAAGTGCAGTGACCAATTATATTTAGAGCTAAAGGGCTATTCCTAGATATGTCTGGGGGATGCCATAGCCCCTTTAAGAGGCCTGTTTTAATGTCTACAGAAGTACACTACCTTTAAATTTCCTCTGTCAGCAATATTACTTGACCTTTCCACCACTTTTTTGGATTTACAGAAACATGTTATTACTTTTTTCAAGTTTACTATTACCATGGGAACCCTTACCATTTCACAGATGCATAGACCTTTCATCTGAAAAATTTGTCCACTAATATCAATGTGAAAGTTCTTGTATACCAAACATAAAATAAATGACAATTAAAATGACATTGTAACATGACAGGAAAACAACAATTGCATCAAATTTGCATTCACTACAACTCATATATGGACAACTTTGATGTCCTTCTTTTTGTTCATTATGCTTGCCCTTCTCTATATCTTTTCTTTTACATAATGACTGTAACTGAGCAAGACAGTGAATCAAAACTGACTTACAACTTTTCTCCATTGAAAGAGTAGAACATGCAACATGAAATAAATAAAAAAAAAACTGAATGGCAACTAGCCACTAGCAGGATTACAGGGAGAAAGGACGAGGAGAGGGGAAAATTTCTCCTTCCCACTTTTTCTCACCATTGAGTATTCTTTGATCCAGTCAAATACATTATACACATCAAATACTTGGAATTGCAACATATTACAACAAGGGCTTTACAAGATTGGGTAGGGCCCCCCTTGGACTCCTTCCTCAGCCCCCACCCCTTCAGACATTTCAGACACCAAATTGTGCCTATGTGAATAAATTACCTGGTGCTGCTGAGAAGAGATCAGCTGAGGGTGCAGCCTGGACTGGCACTGCTTGAACAGGCTGGGGGGATGTGAAGGGATTAGGAGCAGGTGTCGAAGTTGCAGGGGGTTGCACTGGCTGTGGTGGTGCAGCGTGGGCAGCTGGTTGATGTGTTGGTGAAGATCCCACAATTTCTTTTAATCGAGCTTGCTGCAATGGAAGACAAAGAAATAATAGTTGGTATGAAAATAGCCCTCTTTTGAGTCAGAACAGGGTCATGTTCCATTTACATCTAGGAGTTGAATGTCTATGACACAGGTTGAAATGCATGGGTCACAGGAAGAGTGTACATGCCCATTCCATTCTGCCCTAATAACCAAAACCATGTGAATGTCTCTAATTTGCATGTCCTATCCTTTTGAACTTGTGACAGTTTCTTTGGGCCATTTAATGCACAGGTTAGACTTGTTCCAAGTCTTCAAAAGTAAGGATGTATGCCTGGTCATCAAAGATTTCTTCCCACCTTCTTATACTTACATCTGTAGTGTTGTATGTATTAGCTGTTTGTATCTGAAATGATAAAACATGACATATAGTTCTCAAATTACAGCTGTTACCTGGTACAACCCTTTCAGAGGACTTAAGATATACTCTTTCACATTTTTTCTGTCATCCACACATACCATACATATGTCTAGTAGTGCAAAAAAAAAAAAAAAAAAAAGAAAAAGAAAAAGAAAAAAAAAAAACCCAACAACAACAACAGCAACAAAAGATAAGAAAGGGACTATAAATTGACTAGTGATGCAGTTCTGTAAATTTCCCAAACTCACAATGGATACTGTTTGGCCTAGAAAAAGCATCCACTTATCAAATGGAATATCAGGGATGGATGCCATCACACCACTAAAAGAGAGACAGCACTGGTTGTAACACAATTAACACACATTCTGAATGATTTATTTCTGGCACCATTAACATGAGTGGATCAGTGTGCATTATGTATTTTCAGAATTATTATTGATATCAAATGTTATGATCACTGCAGTACCCATAAATGTCAACTAAAAAGCTGCCAACCTTGTCAAATGAAAAAACACAGATCGCTCCCAAATGGAATTTTGAGCCCCTACCTCCCCAAAGATAATTTTGTAACTTGAAATAAAATCAAACTAGGTTGCAAGAGGCTGGCAGAGCTGCCAGGCTCTCACTGATGAACTCAAAACTTGCTTCCAAATTCGATAGCATACTTTCTATCAAAATCCATAACTCACTCAAAATAGGCACATGACATTGAAGTGTGTTCTTCTATATCTATTGCACAGACAATTTAACCAGCTATGATCCTTTTAGCTTAACAGTTTGCAAAACTCCCAAAGTCTTTCACAAAATCTCTGCTTTAGGGCCTAATGTCATGCACAACCTATGGCACATTACATTAGGTTGTCAATTTGATCTCACTGACCATCAACGACATGGACTTAAGTCTTTGTCACTGTTCTGCACACATGTATGCTAATGACACAACATTTTATTTGCATGGCACATTAGTTCAGGACCTGAATAAAAAGTTAGAGGAAGACGCAACACGTTTTCATCACTGGCGTCAAAAAAATAAAATGGTCCTGAATGCAGAGAAAACAAAAACGATGCTTATAGAGTTAAGACAGTGAAATGCTACACTCGGGAATGAAAATACACTCCATGTAAAGATTGTAGATGCCACTCTGCTTAATGAAGATTGTGAAAAGTTATTAGGGGTAAGAATTGATAGTAACTTAACATGGAAAATGCAAGTTAGATTTTATCTCTAAAATGGTAAGACAGAGGATAGTTTTGCTTAGACAAATTCAACCTTTTATTGATATAGAAACCACTTTAATGTTTTATAATGACTATATTTTACCTATTTTAGACTACTGTAGTATCATATGGGGTAAATGCAGTCACAGTGATCTTTCAAAGGCTTATTGAATGCAAAACACAGCTGCAAGAATCATTTAAAGTGCTGGTTACAATCAAAGGTCACATGATATTTTAATGCATTAAGCGTGGGCGGCCTTGACATGAAATTTAATAAGAAGAGACTGATAATGGTTTATAATTCTCTTAACAAACTGGCTCCTATGTACATGGAAGAATTGTTCACATTTAATAGAAATATCCATTCTCACTCCTTGAGATCAACCACAGAAAGTAAATTACACCTGTCTGGTGGCAAAACTGACTTTCACATAATTTTTTTTTCATATTCAGCTGATAAAGAATGGAATGAACTGCTTATGGAGCATATGAAATGCTACAATCCCTGAATATTTTTAAAAGTCAGCTGCATAACTTCATATCCTATAACACAGTTTTATGTTTCAGTGTTTCTAATAGTTTTAATTGGCAATTTTAAATGATTGAATCTTTAACCGCTGATCTAAAAATTTTACGTATCTTAGTTTTAGAATCGTCACGTCTTAAAAGTTTTGACTGTATTTCAATGTTTAAAATGTTTTACGGTATAGTTTGTGAAATTACTTTATTCTCTGTTTTAGATGTCTGCTTTTCTATCAATTTCCTATTCACATTATTTTTTAAATGTTTTCTTACTCCTCTAATACTTTGTTTCATATCCTGGTTTATTCTGGTCCTTGTGTTTATGTATTCTCTTACTTGCTTTTTACTTTGTTCCTATTGTTTTACTCTTGTTTTTTACATTCTTTACATTCAAGTGTATTCTTAGATGTGGGCCTTGGGGGATATTAACATTCTTTGCTAAACAAGTCTTGCCCTCCTTTCAAATGTTAGTAAATAAATACATGCATTCATACATACATATGCACATACATACATACATGCATGCATGCATAAATAAATGAACAAACAAATACATAAATCCTTAGTAATTAACAAATCAAGAGGATTCGAAATCTCAAGCCAAAAGCTCTGCTGTTGGTCTTAGTCTGCGATCCATTGACTCTCAAAAGACAAGTCTAGGTGGGTCCAAGTGGTGTAGGTAGTGTGAAAGTGTGAATGGTGACATAATTTTCTTTGTAAGCAAACTCCTAAGTACCACTTGCACATTATGTTCATAGAACATGTATTCCCAACCCAATTAACATATTTTCATGACATACAAGACTAAATTCTGTTCCGTGATTGGTTAAAGCCGACACACCCAAATTCCAAAGCACCTGGAGTTTGGGTTTTCTTCAAAGTTTAGAATGTTCCACAACTCATTTTGACTAAGAATATTCAGTTTCGGACATTGATAATTTTTGGTGGCTGCAAGTATGGAAATAACCTGTAGGTTTCAGAAATTGAACAAAATATACGGCTCACACAAACTGAACTATGATCAGACACTGCATATCAGGGTGCAGTCATGCAGACACAAACGTACACTGAAGATATGATCAGACACTGCATATCAGGGGGCAGTCATACAGACACAAACGTACACTGAAGATATGATCAGACAATGCATATCAGGGGGCAGTCATAAAGATGCAAACTTGAAGAAATCCAAGGAAAAGCACTCTCCAAAGAAAGAAGAAAAACTCAGGAACTAACTGCGTGCTAAACATTAAGACTTTGGCAGATGAAATAGTGAGAGGCAGGGCGCCCTCGTTCCGAGGGTGCCAGTGGTACTGTGCTATCACAAATCTACCAGGAACTAATTGCAGGTAGGTGAGGGTTACATACGTAAATAGAAGGTAAGGTGGGGCGATGTAGATTTAGTCTTTCTTCTCCATTTTAATGCATTATGGTACCATTACACTTGGTGCATGCCCAGCCAAAGTGTTACCCCAAAACAAGTGCACCTTTCAGAGGTCAAAGTCTATTCCCAACCGATGTTAGACTGGATATGTTGGCTTTGCATACCCACAGTACTGGGCACAGTAGACTTTCAATGGGAGTTTATTTAGTATTGGAAGTCAATGGAAGAGTTAATGATGCTGCACCCCAGCAGGCAAGAGATAAGAAATTAGAGCATCAATGATGCTGTAGCTCAACAAAAAAATTCCCTCACACAGAGTTACTGTTATGTAGTTTCATTAGGGATCCAAACCAAGGAGTCATATACAGTCATGATGAAGAACTTTCAGTGCTATAGATGTAAATGGTCATTGTAGTGGCACATCAGAGTTGCCCAGCTTGTGGCGATTTTTATTAAGTTCGTGGGCACTTGCTGTAGGTAATTCTGCTGACATTAATGAAGTGCTACTTATACCCCAATCTGTCAGTCCCATCAAAATAAAAAAGATTCTTATGGCAATATACATCACACAAACCCCAAACTCTTGTGGAAAAGCACTGGTATGGATTTCATCATCTTACCCTTTGCGACCTCAAATGGCATTTAATTAACATCAACACAAAGTACACCTGTGATGACCCACCATCCACTGAAAACTCTGACCAACTGTGATAAAATTCAGACACAACCCCTAGAGAAACCAGAATGCAAAAATGCATTGTGGTTTCGAAGAATATAGAACTTAATGCGTAATCCCAAGTAATGCCAAGATGTCCTGTTTCTTTCAGTCATTGGTTGAATGTGATCTAAAAGTGCTGGAAAATTAGTTTCATGTTCATATTTCCCCTTGGGAATTCTTGGCAATTTTTCCTTTTTGGCCTCCAGTGATTTCAGCCGGCCTCTGATTTCTGACAAAACTCGTAGGGGTTTTCTGATGGATTAAATGCAACACCATGGGAAGTATCCAAGCTTCCTAACTTGAGCTATCTTGTAAACAAAGTTTTCAGAGTTTGACCCTAGATGACCTTTGACCTCCACCATAAATAATTGGGTGTTTCCCCTCACCATAAGTCATCCACATACTATGTATGAAATTTATCCAAGCTTCCTACCTTGCAATATCATGTTAACAAGCTTTTCAGAGTTTGACCCCTAGTGACCCCAAATGACCTTTCACCTCCACCAAAAACAATAGGGTTTTTCCTCTCACCATAATGCATCCACACACCAAGTATGAAATCTATCCAAGTTTCCAAAGTTGAGATAATCGTTGAAAACAAGGTTTTCAGAGTTTGACTCCTGGTGGCCCAAATGACCCTTGACCTCCACCAAAAACAGTAGTGTTCTTCCGCTCACCATGATGCATCCACACACCACGTATGAAATCTATCCAAGCTTCCTACCTTGAGATATTGTGTAAACAAGATTTTCAAAGTTTGACCCCTGGGGACCCCAAATGACCTTTGACCTCCACCAAAAACAATTTGGTTTCCCTCTTACCATAATGCATTCACACACAAAGTATGAAATCTATCCAAGCTTCCTAACTTGAGATATATATTGTGTAAACAAGATTTTCAGCCTCCACCAAAAACAATAGGATTGCTTCCTCTCAATATGGGACATCTACCTACCAACTTTGAGAACTTTCAGTTTTTCCCTTCTTGAGATATCGTGTAAACAAGAAAAGTGTCACAAATACACATACACACCCACGCATACACATACACACCCACACACACTCGATGCCTTACGGGGTACTGGCAAAGGACCCTGTAGGGAATGTAAGGGAATTTCCCAGCAGCGAAGGACCCGAGTAAACGGACGTGCTTGAGGGCGGGCTGCGCTCCAGGGCAGACACGTGCAGCCACATGTGACTTTTTGCAGTGACCAAATTTTGGGGCAGCTATGCCAGTTTCAAGCTGCGCATGAGCTAGGAAAGACATGAGAGAGTGGAGCTCTCGCCGGCTGCCCCAGTACCCGCTAAGGCCATGTTGGTAAGTGCACACACACATACATACACACCCACACGCCATCATGAATGCATAGATTCCTTTGCCTTTGGCAAGGAATCAAAATGGACTTCAAAGGCTTTTAGGCAGAGTTTCATTTTCATCCATAATCAAGCTTGAGCACACCTCTTTCATACTAGCAATGGCTACTCCTGCACAAAAGCTTTCCCCATTTTGGTTGTATGACATCGTGGCATAATTACACATTTAGTAGAGCCACCAAGGTAACCTCTTCAATTTCTAGAGCACATGAGCAGACACAGTCCACCTCAGTCCCGAGATGTGCCTAGATAGCAGGAAATGAGCTCTTCCCACAAAAATTTCCCATACACATAATTCCTCTGGGTAAAAACCACACTGCAATATTTATCTCTAAACAATGAAATGGTTGGCAGCTCTGCAACTAACATCCCTCCCACTCAACCAAATTTTTACAATCAGAGCAAAAGCTACTACAAACCTTCAATGCAGCTAGCCTTTCCTTTTCTTCTTCAATGGCCCGTTCCTTTTCCACATCACTGGCTGCAAGTGATGAAGTAAAAGCATTCACAGCTTGCTGGGCCACCTGAGGTCTAATAAAAAAGCCAGACAAAATCTTTGAATAGTCACAGAAAAAAAATGATTTTATGAATACTCATAGGAAAAGAATCATTTGCAACATATCCATGTGAAAAAATGTAATTCGACTATTAATGAAAAAGGGAAAATGATCTAGCAAAGTTGCGATCAACAAATAAAACAATGGTTTAAATTAATGCAGACACACTGTTTGCGTATTTGCACGGCTAAAATGCTTTTGTGAGATGTACTTTCAGGGAAGAATGAAGATCCAAAGCAAGGATTTACTAGCCTATGGAAGAATAAAGTCACACTGCAATAAGTGAATGACAGTACTTTAAATTTATAACACTTTATGACATAAAACTATCTTGAAATACACCAGTATGTACTGTATCCAAAGAACACAAGATATGGTATCAAAACTGGTGTGGAAACACAGTACTGCTCAATCTTCCATAGTTTTGTAAAACCTTTATACAGCGATACATTTTTCCCTGAAAGTACATCTCATTTCAGTCATGAAATATTCAAAATATGAATATTCCTCCAACCTGCATGAGCTGCATTAGTGTTTGCACTAAGATTTTATGAAAGGAAGGGAACCTCCCACTTTTTGGGTTGGGGAGAGAGGGGTATTTTAAAACTAAGAACACTATGTGCAATATTTCAGTTGTTTATGCAAGAATTCTGCAATATAAATTAATGCAAACACCTGATTGTTAACCTCACTACTGAACTACTGAACCTTCACCCCAACAAACCCCCTTTGTAAATCATAGTCTGCATCAGCAGCATGAAGATAACATGCTGTAGTTAGCTGCATGTATGGTACCTAAGCCTAGGCCTATCTTGAACTGGATCAAGTTATATAGCTCATCTTTATCAACATGAAGTAATTAAGTACTTTCACTAAGATGAGACTATGTACATCAGCTAGGCAGCAGAATACTAGCACTCATGCTAGGATAGGCCCAACCTAGTTATCAGTTAAACATGCTGTAGTTAGCTGCATGTATGGTACCTAAGCCTAGGCCTATCTTGAACTGGATCAAGTTATATAGCTCATCTGTATCAACATGAAGTAATTAAGTACTTTCACTAAGATGAGACTATGTACATCAGCTAGGCAGCAGAATACTAGTACTCATGCTAGGATAGGCCCAACCTAGTAATCAGTTAAACATGCTGTAGTTAGCTGCATATGATATCTAAGCCAAGGCCTATCTTGAACTGGATCAAGTTATATACAGTAGCTCATCTGTATCAACATGAAGTAAGTACACATACTTTCACTAAGATGAGATGATATACATCAGCTAGGCAGAATACTAGTATCCACGCTAGGAGAGGCCCAACCTACAGTACTATCCCGTCGTAGTTGACAGTGCAACTCATCGGCGATGGAACTCGATGAGTTCCGATGAGTTTCGATGAGTGTGATGAGTTTAAAATTTCTTTAAACCACGCACAAGCTGACCTCGATGAGTTTCTCGATGAAGTTTTGTGATTGACAAGTGGGCCACGTGCACGCGCACGCGGTCTGCTGTTAATAGTTGAATGGATCTCAATGTTTTGTTTCGTTGTTGATATGTAATGCGTGGCTGAGTTAAGAATGATCGGAAATATAATGAGCTATACAGCGCACACTGAAAATCTTGTTTACAAACTCTACTGTCTGCATTATTTTATCGCATCTGCAATTTGGCGCTCAAAGTCACCTTTGGTGCATGCAATACTGTACTGTAACAAACAGATCAGCACACGAATACATACAGGTAGCTTTTTTCGATCGAAGTTCCAAATTGCATGAGGCATATCGCAATGATTTTATTGATTTCAAGATTTCTTTTATTTCCTGAAGCCACCGGCAATTATCGGTTTACCAAGCTCAAGAAACTTTCTATCCCATAACATTTTAAAATTATAAAAGCTGCAATATTTTGGCACCTCTCAAAACGCTAACCTCAACGATACGCCCGTGTACAGACGTCACAAAACAGATACGTAATTCAACGAATCAGGGCCAAGCAAAAAGTTAGTATTCTCGCGGCAGTATCAATCGTCATATATAAGCCGAGTTTCACACAGAACATACTGCAATTCCTTGCACGGCAGCTTCACACAACGAACCGAAGGTACGCGTGCTGCATGATATGTAATTTTGGGCGGGAACTCCTCAGACAAATGTACAGTACATAGATACAGTGTGTTGCCACGTGGAAGCTCTCTGGTACATACGGTGTGATGCACTCGTTTCTTCGTGGCCTGCGAGCTACAAGTACTGCGCACAGCCTACTGCCACAAGTTTGTTTACGTCGTCATTCATTCATACTGAGTACGCCTACTATTGCCTTGTATGGAAAATACTACGTAAAGTTCATTGACAAACCCTGATCTTGAAATCGAGCCACCCGTTCAACTGTTAATGAAATTTCTAGTGCGATCGTTCAACGACACTAAGCGCCATTTTTAGGAATATATATTGAAGGAATATCACA
Source organism: Holothuria leucospilota (assembly GCA_029531755.1). Taxonomy (NCBI): domain Eukaryota; kingdom Metazoa; phylum Echinodermata; class Holothuroidea; order Aspidochirotida; family Holothuriidae; genus Holothuria; species Holothuria leucospilota. The sequence continues at coordinate 336,165 of CM055976.1, read as the reverse complement.
CTCTTCCGCAGGTATACAAGCTATTATCAGTACCGATACCTCTTTTGTAATATTCTACACATGGCATTGGGTTAATTTCTTATGTTTTGAAGAATTTTACCGGGAATTTTTAGCGCTCAATTTTTTGTTAGCTGAGCGGGCCCTAGTGGAATGTACCGGCAAATGCAGTTGGTTTGGTTATTAATGTCAGGCTATGCGGGAACTGTGCATGCACGTGTCTGTATTTCAAAGGGTCCACACTGCACAGTTTGTAAGGGAGTGGGCTCGGATCGAGATTCTAAACAATATAATTCTTACTAGAGAGTTGTTGCTTTTTTCACCGAAGAATTTTTGATCGGGGGGGGGGGGGGGTGAGCAGTATTAGCAAAAATGATGTGTTGTTGGTTTTGTTAAATTACATCGGTTCACTGATAAAAACAAAATGCCTACGGCAGCCAGAAATGAGAAGGGAACCTTGGCTGAAAAGGCGCGCTTGCCGTAATGCAAATGTGCTTATAGGGTCAAAATAAATATGGCGCCGCGTAGAATCAAAGCCACCTAGACAGGAAAGGGGGCCTTTAGGTTGCAGAAGTTGGCGCAAAATTATTTTTAAGGCCTACCCGCTATTTTGGTTTCACAAGAATATCGCAGATGAAGTCAAAAACTGCATGCCGCGGTTAATACTGTAGGCCAGTTACATGCATGGTAGAAACTGGCGGGAGAAAATGAGAGCTAAATTATTTGGATCCTGTATATGCCCAGGACCTACTTTTTTACTATTTGTGTGACAGCAGGGGCACATCCTTTTGTTACTGAGGTTACCTTGGGCTTAGCCGGTTTGCCGCTCTCATATTGTACTGTAGGACTAGAATCGGAGATTACTGAGTGGGTTGTTTCAGGTTGGGCAGTGGCAACCCTTGGTCAGTTTACTCATCTCGTGTTAAATATTTTGTTGCACGCAATACACATACGATGACAAACGAATGCAATGCAAAAAATACACAGTAAAGGCAATGAGAAAATTTATTTTCTTGTTCACTGTGAGACCTCAAACAAGCCCCGCCCCCTCGATGGTTTCGATGAAATGATCGGCGAGTTTTTCGATGATTTCACATGTCACTTAAAATGTTAAACACGCTCGATGAGTGCGATGGGTTTCGATGAGTTTCGATGAGTCCGACTCGATGGTTTGTCAACTACGAAGGGATAGTACTGTAGTTATCAGTTTAAGGTCACTTATAGGGTCTCTCACAAAAAAGCTCCTTACTTGCAGTATATGACTGTACACAAGGGAAGCTTCCTTGACTGGCCAATGTGCACACTCAACAGTAAAAGTATTTTTGTTTTTCTTAACTGTCTTGACTTCAATACAACAATATCATACAAAAATCTGGAAGGAGATACTACTTCATTTTTGCCTTCTGTAGAAGATGCTAGCAAATTGCAATGCAAATCTGCGTCATGTTACTGTATGAGAAAGATTCGTGTTTATTGTAATGCATTTGCAGCTGTGAAAGGTAACAAATGACATAGGCCTACTGGCATTGTGTTACATAAGTCCACATGCAAGCCCAGCTGTTTTGGATAGCCCGCCCTCCATTTTTCAATGCTGTTCTATGGTTTCTATGCAACATATGTACAAAGACTACAGTAGGCTTCTTCATTCAGGCAATATAGAATATACAACTATAACATGTACACAAGGATCAAAACGGCATTTGGCAGAGTTCATACATACTGTTGTTCCTTTTAAGGGGAGACGTCCAAAATACCTACGTTCATTTGAGTGCAGCTTCGTTCAGATTCATTCAGATGCATGCCCAACTACTTCCAGGAACGAATATGCACCCTTTTGAACGCACCGCCGAGAGGAGATACGTTCAAAAGCGTTCGCCGTAAGAGGGAGGATTTTAATCCTCTTAGCAACGCAATGGCTGTGCATAACAATGGGAACAAAAGAGTATCGATCTGACTGGGAGCTCAGTATATCTTTCCCTGAGTGATGTTATTTCCGTTCAATTTCGTTCGTTTGCATTTTTTTGAGTTCTGTTACGATTGATAGTGATTATTCTTTCCATGGCATGTCATGCAATTTTCGTTCGGCAGCAGTAGTTTTCGTTATGCTGCATCCTTTTGAGTTCATTTCCGTTTGGCATGGTTCTGTTACGTTCGCATGAGTGCAACTTCGTTCAGTTACGTTCGTTTTGTGTTACCTTGCTCTTTGTCATGCATGACTTAAAACATGCTGATTGATACTTCATATTTTCGTTTTTGCGTATTTTACTTTCATTCATTCAATTGCAATGTTAACTTGTTTTCTTCTTTCGCATATAATCATGATTTTCGCTACTAGGTCCTATTTTGTTTTTCAAAACACATCAAGACTGTGGTCTCGACGGTTGATACCAGCACTCAAACTAGCCGACGGCACCGGCGGCGTAGGTCAGCCATAGCATCCCCAAGTTGTCCTGCAATTTCACTGATTTTGCAGGGACATACTGACAGTATTACTACAAAGACTGCGACTTTTCACGTCACTTAGATAGTTCACTCGAAGCAGTATTTCAATGCAGCTATGTCTATCAAACACCATCCTACTGTGTATTACCTATACATAAACACGTACGTGCGTACGAGTCGAGTATGAAATCGAGTGTGTCGAACTTTGTGCACATCGCAAGGGACAGGGGCCATGTTTTAGACACCGTCATTGCGTAAATCATAAATGTGCAAGGTACACTATAACACCACACAAATTAACATGCATGTTTTACACTAAAAGCCCCCCACAAGTACTACTGCATCATATTAGGTGACAACTAAACGTTAAGCGGCACAAGCAGCGATCGAAAAACTACTTAACTTCACATGCCATGTCTTGTGTTCTTGCGATGTACGTAAACTTCTCTACAGAGCTGGAACGTAGCCTAATGTATGGGTGTTTGCATACAATTACGGACCTACACATGCATTTGACTTTACTGTGCTCTCATCGTGTTTCACTTGAGCGTCTGTTACAGAACACGGATATGGCCTGTTTGCGCACATTACAGACATATATAGCAAACGTACGATAAATGACTGCCCAAATTCATTTCGCTCTCTCCTCGATGGACAAATTTGGAGAGAAATGTACTTTCATTGATTTTACATCAGTTCAATGTAACAAAGAACGTCTTCAATAACAACATATTTTGGAGACAGCATTGAGAAGAATTAAGACAACACAAGGCAAATAATTTCACTTTGTCACAAGAAATCATCATTTTTTTGAATTACTTGTTATCTTATCGTCTTGCAAAAGTTATCGCGGAATACAGTATCGGGTTGGAGAGGGGGAGGGGAGGGGAGGAGTGTCGACTGTGGGGATTGGATGATGAATTCAGCCCTTCGCAGTAATGTCTGTAGTCAACACATTTTCCTTGGCCTTGCAAATTATTTGTTGCCATTCTATGAGTCTGATAATACTGTAGCCTAAATGCCTAATATAAAAACTATATAGTCTGTGAATCAATTTTTTTTTGGTCATTTCAATATTATTTCGAAAAAAAGCCTTGGTGCTTTGGCTGAATTTCGTGAGATGCCTCGGTGCCCTGTTTCGTTGATCAATACTGCCTGGGTGCCATGTGTGTTGGACAAAAATCCAAAAATTAATCTTTTATGTATCCCCCCACCCCAAATTACCTTGCCCTTGCAGGTTAAACTGTGAATCATGATAGGCTAACCCTGGAGTCCACGGTAATTATCCGAAACGAATTTTTGTCAAGTGAGCTTATATACTCCTTAAATGATTTAGAAGTTTAACAGAGCAACATGAATTGCTACTCCCTCAGTTTATTTTCTTTTCTGTTTTTTTTTTTGTGTGTGTTTTGTTTTGTTTTTGAGCTCATGACAGTTCAAGCTGCTAAAGTAAATAAGGAACGAGATAAAATATTTTTTTTCCTTTTGGTAGCACCTCTGTGGCCCTGACCGTTGCATTACTAGCAGGCTCACCACTACGGAGGAGGTGGATCAAATTAAAGAAATCTCTTCTACCCTAATCATTCATTAGGAAATCCCGCCCCACGAAATGTACCAGTCCTCCTCTCCCGAGAAGTACCGAACCTCCCCATGACGTGCCTCACTTTCCCGTTCAACTCTCACGGTACGACCTCTTTGCACACGATCGTGCGTGCGCGCGGGCATGCCGCCAACTAAATGAGCCCTCTTGAGTGATAGTGTGTAAGTTCGAGCACTTAACGAGGAAGGCACCCCCCTCCCAACCCCCACACACTAGGCCTATTATAGGCCTTTCTTCAGGGGCGGATACAGACATTTCGAAAAGGGGGGGGACTGAAAGCCCCCTTGAATATTCTAGATTAACATTAGCCTATGCTAATTTTCACGTATTTGTTATTGTTGATGTGGCGGAAAAGGGGAGGCTGAGGCTGGGAAAGCCCCCCCCCCCCCCCCAGGCTTGGATCCGCGCCTGGTCTTAATTGCCTGGCAAGGCTTCAGATCTGCATTTCTGCACTGCAAGATTTGTAGTTTCCTCAGTGGACTTACGCCGTCGACTGTAATTTATCACAACACACATCTTATCAGACGCGCATTTGGAAATTTTCATCTTTTAAATCCAACTAGGCCTAAACGGGGCAAAATAGTTTGGGCAATCTGGTAGTACAGTGGGGCCAGACCACCTAGTCCCTGTGTAGGCTATGCTTAAAACGTATTAAACCATTCAATCCATGACTGTGTAGCCTAGCCCGACTCAGGAATGCATATTGTTGCAACGTTAAACCAACACTGCACGAGAACTCGCGGAATCGCACGAGAAGGAATATTTGTATGTTAACTTTGCACCTAACTTGTATCGTTAAAATTCGAACACCTAGCGATGTCTGATTCAATTATGTCGTTACAACAAGCATTTCAAACTAAATAATGGGCACTTTTAATGAATGTTTCATAGCTATCAAAATGGCGCCGCGAAAAAGCTATCGCGGGAAAGTGCTGACACGTCACAAGTCACATTCGTTTCGTTTCGTAACTTGCAACATGGACAACGATCGGCGATCGTGGTCGCCATCTTGATAAAAGAAAATTGCTCGAAAAAGTAGCGCATTGGCCATCTTTTCAGAATCTGTTTACATGGAATGTTAATTTTAAATATTTCATACATGTTAATGACTGTACTCTGCATACATGCGTATTTTCGCCGCAAATTCATTCTCCGATATTTTTGTCCAGGCAGCATGCTTCGTAATGACGAAAGTCCTGTTAGGCTATGTTTATTTAAGCACATCTATGTTGACCTATACCCGGAAGAGAACAGGGTGCAATCATCGCAATGTTATTTATAGCTTTACCAGATTTTTTCCAAGATCTTGGGAATATAACACATGGCCTGGGAACTTGACAAATATTTTTTCGGGAATGTACTGAAAATTTACGGTTATGATGTTGGGCCCTGTCGAATGATTTTACTCATCTAGTCATGTCACGTGTCCGCAGTCCGAACCAGTGTTTCAGCTGAAAAAAATTGCCGAAACTGATAGCCTAGCATCTTCCTATAATCTCTCTAAATATTTTTTTAAGTAACGCCAAAACACATTTTGTACCGGCATGTTGGTGAATCGATGCTGTGGGGGGGGGTCACCTTAGGAACAAAATGCCGTTGTCATACGCAAAAATTACTCAACCAGAACTGCTTAAGTTGCAATAAACAATATTAAAAACATATAATTTAGGGAATCCTAGGCGTAGGGAGATGATCTCAGCTCAGTGGGGAGGTCTTGACTCAGTGACGTAACTGATTCAGGGTGCCCAGGGGCAAAAATGGGTTGGTTGTCCCCTGACCAAATATCATGTGCACATGATGCAGCAGAGCAAATTAAGTTTTGAAAGTCACTTGTTCTTACAAATAATAGGCTACTTACCGTTTTAAATGACTAATCATTTTAAAGATGACGGGTCGTCATATTCAGCGGGAGAATGATGATCGTGTTGGCCTATAGTTCGAAAGTTGGGTGACTTAGTTGCTAAAATATACTGCACAATTATAATAGGGATATGTCTGTACTAAACAAAGTATCATCGTGGGTACGGTACTAGAACCGCCGGGTGACCCCTAGCAGTGCCCAGGGATTCGCCCCCTCAACGCGCATAGGAGTTACGCTACTGTCTGGACTTAACATTGTTTTGGACCACCGTCTTGGGGAATGGGTCAAAGGGAATGGTGAACGTTTCCCTGCATGCTTCTGGGCTGGAAGCATTTCCAAGTCCTCGCCGACGGGACCCTTTGTGTTTGCGTTGTGTGGTGTTGGAAATGCATCTCAACGCATAATATTATTTCAGTGGCTTCCCTAATATTTACAATGGCGCAGAAACCTCTACAAAGCTACAACTGCTTTGCACTTCCAGAGTCTAACAGCCTTCATTCATTCAATGTCCTTTTCGTTGCGTGGGGAAAGACACGTTTGTTCCCGCTCTCGTAGTAAAATATTGCTCATAGTTTTGAGGAGGCATTGATAAATACCGTATAGAAGTGACGAAAACAAGCACACATAATCAGCTGTTGCAGCGATGCAAGATTAATTCCTACAAAAGAGGAAGAATTAATTGTGTAAGTGAAAGACCAAATAAATTTTCGAAACGCAAAATTTACGAACGGTCGGTTGATAAAAAGCGCTGCTATATAGTACGTAGCCTTACTGACTTTCGGGCCGAGTGACTGTGTATAGGATATAGGCTTTCCGACGCAGTAGCTCACTTTAGTTTATATTGCATGGAAGTACTAGCTTCCAGGTTTATTGATTTCCGTTTGTAACTACGGTCTGTTCACACCTCCAAAACCCACAAAGCAGGACACTGCAAACCCTCCCTTTGTTATCTTTCCGTTACTGTCAAATCCGCGGAACCTAAGCGGATTAGTGAACAATAGTGCGAAGTTAATGAGCATGCAATTGAACGTATTTTAACGAAAATGAACGGTAGAACGAACATGAATGCATGGCTGCAGCGGAACAAAATTGAACTAGTTCGAACGATTATTTTGGACGTTTCCCCTAAGAGCAGAGGTTTTTTTTGGGGGGTATGACTTGAGTAACAAAGATGAAGACTGGAGTAAATTCCAGTCTCTGTAGATAAAAAGACTCAAGTCAAACCTTTAACTTCAGAGACTCAAGCCACAGTGAGTATTTGGAACTTAAATAAAATGGTGACTCCAGTCACATTGAGCCTTTGCCATTGATGAGTTGAGTGCAGTATAGTCTTTTAAGTTTGGGACTCAAGTCATTACAACTCTGGGCACAGTACATGGACAAAATGGAGAATTTATGGCACTCCAGGAAAACAGGTCATCTTCTGACCATGTCAAAAAAGTAAATACATAAAATATAATAAAATTTCTTCACTAATATTATTGAAACTGTTTGCTACTTCTTGGGGAATACATTCAATAAAACTTGCAATGAAGAGAATTTGGTTTGTGAGAAACAAAACTGCAAGTAGGAAGTGAAGTCAATGCAGCTGTAAAGAGTATCCTGATGACAATCTTTTCAAACTTTCCAGTCCATCCAGAAACCCTGAAACCAGATTTGGGCATTCCAAATTATTGTTTTCAAAAAAGATGATCAATATAATAATAATGGATACTTGGTCAAGGCCCATATCTATCTCCTTGGTTTTGAAAGGGCAGAGCGTCTATGGGAGAGGGGAAATAGCATTTTTGTTTTGGGGGCAATTGTATGGATGTACCATAGGGGTCAGTCACTGAAACTGTAGATTGTAAAATATTTGGGACTGCATAACCAACTCTGCAGGAGACACTGCCCCAGAACCAGAATGACACCATGGCTACTGGCCATACTGGTCCATAGGCCTGTGGAATGGCAGAAGATTGACAACTGTTGAGTCAACTAATTCTGCACATTCATATTCTGATTTAAAATGTACACCTCTTCATTCAAGGAGCTAATCAAGAATCTCATGAATATGCATTACTATCAATGAACACCCTGCTTTCAAAATGACCCTTGAGACATTACTGTCAATAATCTTACTTGGTCCAATTGGCCTTCACTTTCCCTTCCAGAGATGCCAGATGGTTTTCCAAAGCTTCGAGGAGGCTACTGGGGGCCTGAAGGAGGAAAAGGGAAGAATGACATTAGTCAGCTTTTGTATTCAATTCTTTTTGCTTATGTCAACTTCTACCTGGGGCATATTAAACAGTGGGCTAATATGTGACACTACCCAAGCCAGTAGTTCTTGGGAAACTTTTTCACATCAAGGGAAACTTTTTTGTTACCTGTACAAAGTATTTTATTTTTAGTGTTTGTTTGCTTGTTCCAAGCAAATGAGACAGGATACTATGACTGGAGAATATTGCTATTTTATACCAATCATACAATAGCAAATTCAGGTTAGGGTTTAACTGTCTTGTTTTCTAGCTTTCTTCACAGACTTGAAAAGATTTAGATCTGATATTTTAATTTTCAGCCATTCTGGACTGAAATTGTTATTTAGGCATTCATTTTTGATGAAAACACTGAAAATTTCCATATCCTAATACTGATTTTAATTAACCACCAGAATCTGGGAAAATAACAGTAAGGCTTCTTTTTTCCACAGTTCCCCAGGGGAGAACCACAGGACTTGAACCCCCTTCCCTTCTCTTGAGCAGGGTTGCCTTATCAGCAAAATGTTTCCTACTTTATCCAATCAACACTGGGCCCACCCCTCTAAGCTGGTGTCACATCTCAAAAGGATAGTTTCCTTTTTTTTTCTTTCTTTTAGAATTGAACTGTAAACTAAACTGCATGTTAGTAATACTATTGAGTTCTCTTCCATGCAGGCATGGATTTTACTGAATGGGTTCTTGGTTTTCTATTCACCACTTTCTTTTTGAAATGATCTCTAATCTAGCCAAACTAAAAGATAGTGTACCAGTACTTGGTTCGTCTGAGGCAAGGAACTTGTATTTAGTCAGGGTTTAAGTTTGAAAAATTTTCTGGGGAAGGACTCCCATACCCCCTATAACATGTCTAAGCAATTTGATGAATGAAGTTACCAGTATTGACAAGCATTCCAAAACTGCAATGTGGCAATACTGCACAAAATGTACTGTTTCTATACAAAGGATTCATTGTGTAGTGTACTCATACAGCCGGATGCCAGGAAAATGCATCTAGTATAAGAGCTTAAATTCAAAATTTTCTTAACTCTTTCCGGCCTTTCCAAGCTGATACTTTGCACTCACAAAGTGAGCCTCCATTACTGTTTAAAGTACACATGTGCATGATGTGACTGTAAACTATGAGGTGAACACCAAGCTAAGTAACCAATTTTGTGATACATTTATTTAGGAATAAAGATGGCTGACTGGGAAGGGGAACCTGGGAAGATGAAGGTTAAGAATCACTGGTCTAGGTTTATACTTTAGGGAGTGTGCAGTAAACTGCTCCCACACAAGTTTTCATAATGTGAAAAACACTATTTTTAGTTTAACTTTAACTCCAGATCAGGTAGCCTTTTAAGAATATCCAAACACTGTCCAGTGCTGTAGATCCAGCAATATCCCAACCAAAAGTTGTAGTGATGCACAGTGCATCACAGGGCATTATTTCTATCCACAATTTGATTGAATTTTCTTATTCAGGCAATTTTTGAGAGGGTAAGGATGTCCATCCCACCAAAGATGCAGGCATACACTGTTTGAAAAGCACACAGTATCGATTAAATCATGATTATTAATTGAACTAAGGGCAACAAGGGTCAACTGGTACCCACAGCTACCCTTCATAAGATAATAGACCATCCATATCTTTCAAATGCTTCTCTGAGTACCTCAACAGTCAGGACTGGGCCCTGTCCTTTTTACATTACACACTGGCTCTGAGTATATTGATAGGTTCCATCTTATTATAGTTACACAGTTTATATGCCAACAATACTCAGGTGTACCTCACTTTTCATGCTAGTTCCATTGTTGTTGCTAATGTGGAGGCATGGTGATGTCAGGTAGTGAATGTAAACAAATTTTCTTAAGTGGAATTGCTACAACACATAAATGCCCTTTAGTTGACAACCTAAAAATTTGAGTCAGTGTCTCTGTGTGCTGTGGCTAATGATGTTTACAAAAATTCTGTTGTATAAAAACTCTGTGTATCTATCTGTGGATTATCATGTAAATTACCTCAGTAAAACTACTGTGCACCACAGATGGTAGACAGACCTCTTTTGTATTGGTCAACTATGGAAAAACTCACTGATATCATCATTTCTAGCTGCCTTGATTTTACAAACTCTCTACAAGTGGAGTATCACCAAACAGTTTTACAGGCTACAATGATTCTGTAGACTGTCCTTCAAACCATTTTCATGTCAAACCATTCCTCTCACATTAACTGAAAGTCACACTGGTTGCCTAATAAATGGCACTTGTGACTATAAACTACTTACTTCTGGCTTTTTGAGATTTTAAACTTGGTACCCCAGCACCTGTAAAGAAGCACTGTTATTCTTTAAACTTTATGATTTTAAGCTACATAAGACATTATTTTTATTCCCATGTTAACCCCAGAAATAACTATGGCTGGCATTGCAAGAAAAATTTCACCAGGAAGATTGGCAGAAGATAGTTTTCCAAGAGGATACTCTGAAAGTATGTAATACTATGAGCAGTAAAAGGCAGGCACAGAAACAGGTTAAGTGGAGGGATAAGATTGTTAACATAATTCTGCAGAACAAAGAGAAGTCTGGATGGAGGAGGATCAACTGGAGACTACAGGTCTGGAAACCTTTCACATACAGACCTACCACCAAGTATTAACCATACTGCAGGCCATCTTAAACCTCCCATCTAAATCCCTTGCATTTTACACCATTCCCAAGTCATTCTATAGCCCCTTGCCCCCCACCCCAAAAATCTCAGGTTGAACTAAACTCAGGGCAGCTTCTAGTCTCCTGACCACTGCTGCAGACCATCATTCCTGCATTTCTGAAAGTTCATTACCTATGCAAGTACAGGAAGGGGATACAATTAGGGAGACTTACAAAGATCAAAGTTGCAGCTGGAGTGAGTGGTGCTGGGCAGGTATGTGTCCTGAACAGCTAATTTTTGCATAAGCTTAATGAAAAGCCATGTTGCCCAGGTCTGCCTAGTGCTAATTTGACCCTCAAATGAATATTTTAACTACAGAGCAAAAACCCTTAGTATTTCCTTGCCACTGAAATGTAATTTATGTATAACAAAAAGCAATAGAAATGATGCATTTTATATGGGGCACCAACATACTAATTGCCCAGTATGAGGTTACCTGTCTTTTCCTTTTTTGTAAGAAACTTTGCAGAAAGAACTTTCACAGTGACTGCCAGTGACATCAGATGACCTGTGACCTAACACTACAGAATTCATACACAAAATATTAATTGCTGACATGCCAATCATGAAATTCACCCCGGGGGGGGGGGGGGTGTGTTGGTATGAGCAAACCCAGATACCGATATAACAGCAAACAAATACCTGGTATTACCAGGTATACAGGGAATTTTTGCAGAAAAAGGACTCTACCAGTAACTGCACTATCAAACATTTGCATGCACTACCCTAGCCCACAAAGCTCTTCACAGATTTATGACGGCGGTTTCCTATCTGTCTTCCATTCTCTTGCAGCAAGATATTTTAAAGATTTAATTGAAATGAAAATAAAGTTAAAAATATCAAGTATTTTACATGTCTTTCATGTCAAGTTAGACCCTATTAATAGCATTATTTAAGGCCCATTATCTTAATTTTCTTATGCATCTGCTCGCAGTTTCTTGGGTCTGGATACAAAAAACAAAAGCATTGCGTCCACCTAAAGTCCTCTTTTTCTGCCACGTCCTACTTAAAAGATTAGTTGTTCATAGTTGAATGCTAACTCAACTGCAAGCAGACACCCATTGTGCTCTGTCTAAATCCGCTTATGCAGGCCTGAGGATTTCAGATTTCATGGTAACCATTTTTTAGGTTACATGTTTTTTGATCCACGTAACCTAACGTAACCCATTTTGTTGAGTCTCAAAAACCCATTTTTGCATATTCCCAATATAAAGAAAGCATGACTGTGACAGTTTACCACACTGAGCTTCGTATAGTGTGTAGGTGTATGAGCGATCACTTGCTCTGTCAATTCCACACTACACAACATGTGTTCAACAATATTACGAAAAACAATATTTCAAAATGACATGATGCTGTAAGAGTGTGTGTTGACGCCATGTCGTGAGGTAACAGCATATGGTTTGGAGTACAGTAAAACCCCATTTATCTGAACACATCGGGACCGAATGTCTTTCGGATATCGGTAAAATTCGGATGTACGGGGTTTCAACTTTTTGCCTCAAGTACGGTACACAGGGTCAATAAGAAACAGTGTGAACACATTCCCCAAATAATTCCGAAAAGGCTGGCAAAATTGCAGACAAAATCCCCAAAATGTTTGGTTACTGTTTTTTGTGACCGATGATATGACAAATAAATTTTTAGACTTCTAAAACACCTGGATTTTATTCCCAAAATTTGAGCCTACGCCCTTCTGAATGACCAATGCTTTCTACACACTAAATGAGTGTACGTGCTGAAGAGAAGCTATAACGATCTGGAGAGGTATCTAGCGTATAAATTCGGCATAAATTTCCAAAAGTATTAGAAACACATGTGTAGGAGACTCCCAAACAGCAATTCGCAATGTTTTTGTAAGGTCTACTCCCGTTATTTTTAGGTATGAAGCTCACTACAACTTTTCAGATTTAGTGAAATTAGTACTTACGCTAGCCTAACGTATTTTAGTATAAGGAGAAATTGAGCCTATACTGACTCATGGATCCTAGCAAAAATTCAAAAACAAATACGTACGATTTTTGTTCCAAATTTGACAAAGAGATAACAAATTGCTTTCTATGCCCACATGTTAACTGTTTTAGCCCTCCTGACATCTTGCCATGACTTTTTAAGTCCCGAGGAAATTAGTGCATTTCTGCAGAAATTTAAGTTAAATTTTTTCTTGTACAGTTAAGCCCTGAAAACTTGGTGGATTCTACCGTAACTGTGATGAATATTATTGTTGTAAAATCTGCAGGATTGCTAGTTCCGAAAAAGGAGGCTTAATTACTGTACACGTTGAATCATAGTAAATTACCGTTGAAGGACACGCTAATTTCTCATATATTTTATGATCGAACTGAGTATAGATAAAACCAGTATCAGTCTGACACATCCATTTTATCATCTTCAGTATCAGTTAGTTGCATAAGCAAGAAGTTTCCTTGACATCCTCATTGCAGAAACGTTAGGAAGAAATCTCCGCACACTCAATGAGTCCCACTGACATACTGTGTATGTATTAACTGTAGCATAATTTTTGAAATAACTTTCATGATATCAGGCTGTGTGCAAAGTCAATGCAGTGGGGCCATAATCACAGCCTGTGCAGTGTATCTGCATGGTGTACAACCGGAGATCGTGGCTGCACAGGTGGTCGCCGTAGTGCGTGATACCAGTCAGCTAGTGTGATTTGCGATAGCACATGCTGCAAGGTGTGAGCCGTATGCGATCTTTTTTATGGTTTGTGATATGAGGCAAGAGCAATGGTTTGGCGGTCACGTAACCAACACGCGACCGCGAACGATCGTTCGCGTGAAATCCCCAGGCCTGCTTATGTATAGGCAAATTACTTGCGTGGAAGAAGCAATAGTATCGATTGATTATACTGTATTGTGCCCATGATAATTCGATACGGAACTTAGACCCAGTTTAATTCATCGTTGATCTTAAATCTTTGGATGGTGTTAAAATTTCTGTAGGCTTATGCATCTCAAAATCACGGAAATGATCGGTCCCAACCCATGCAGTGTTAACGTTACAAGCTTCACAGACCTGCAGAAGTATCCCCTGCTTTTGTAGCTGAACTTAACAGGCTAGGCTGGCTGGCAACAAGCCTCAAATTTTCGGAAATTCTTTCGAAAAATGCAGATTTGTGAAAAGTATTCCCCTCATAACTTTTACATACATTATGGATGACAGACGTTTGAACTTTAGCATTAAATTAAATTGACAATGAATGAATAACGTTTTGATTTCCTAGAAGCCTGCAATCATGTTGAAACCATTATGATGTTTGGCTAGCTGAAGCCATCAACTGTTCAAAGCTTACAGTATGGTTTATAAAGCCATCAAACATCATTCAAAACGATTGTCGTTTCATTTTAGAAACGAATTAAAAATGCAACATAAATCACAGAAATTATTTCAGTGCTCGTTTTTGCACTTTGTGATAACATACTCAAATTCTTTGATTTCCAAAAGGATCAGACCGAGGTCCTGAAATAAATGCTTCAATGCCCACAGCTGTCAACATACACTTTACACTGTGGCATGTACATGGAAAAAATATCCATCGTCAGCAACCCAAATCAACCAAGAATATTAAAACATGCACAAGGTATGTTTAAAAGACCTTAAAAAACCCTCTGCAATAAATTCACAAGCTTTTGTTCAATGGTTCCCCCTAATTTGGCATCCTGCGGTAGGGTGTTGATGTAGCACTTCACTGTACTAAACATGTACGTTAAAGGCCTAAGCTGGCTACATGCAGTGCAAAACAGTATTTGTAGAGCTGCAATGCTAATAATTTTCACACATATTTCCTTTAAAAGTTTTAAAAAAGTTTCAGTTGTTCATCAGCACATTAGTGTGTATAAATGAGTTCATCTACAGACGGTATGGCATTTTTTCTTGTCCACACATTAATAAAAGTTTTATTGCCATATATATTACTGTTACGTGGTGACAAGCACATCTTCAAGTCAGTCCAAGTTAACCCTGTATTGCCGCAGGAACCTAAAACTTATCCCAATCAGGGCTGCTCATGAGAATTTTTCAGGAGGGGAAGCAACTGCCTGCCTTGCTTTAGCTGTTACACTTCAAGGCGGGCAATTAGTTGCCCTCCCAAGATTTTAGGAGGGCAGTTGTGTAAATATAAAATTTACATTTAAATTTTTCTTGGCTAAAAAGCATAACAGTATTGTACAAACTGAACTGCAAAGGA
Organism: Holothuria leucospilota; assembly: GCA_029531755.1. NCBI lineage: Eukaryota > Metazoa > Echinodermata > Holothuroidea > Aspidochirotida > Holothuriidae > Holothuria > Holothuria leucospilota. The sequence goes on along the minus strand of CM055976.1, from coordinate 321,118 downwards.
ACCTTGTTGCATAATAAAAACAAGAATGAGGATGAACACTTTCATGTTTAACTGCAGTAACTGTGCAAAACTCAGGCTTGGCTCAACCTGCCCCATGTAACCAATGGGGAGGTTTTGACAGGAGCAATGGGCAGTACATACCACAAAACACCTGGAGCACAAATCGTGAGGGTCATGGGGCAATAACCCTCTCTGAAAATAAATGTTAGGGGACGCACCCCCCCTCCACCCCAGCCAGATCCAAACTTAGATGCAACACTCATAACAAAAACAGTGGCGCCATGTTTTCTAAAATCATGTTATAAATCAGTCAAAAAATGAAAATGATTGTATCTCAACTTGCCACAAATACCCCCATTAGCAACATCATGGCACCCTTCAGGGTAGAGTTGGTGCTCTATTCCCTTCTACCATATGCACCACTGTGGAAACTGGTCGGACTAAGTCCAGGGTAACATATGGCCGAGCCACTCCATGAATGATGCCAGTATGGGTCCAAGGATTAACTGACATCCATACAGTAGGGCCTATACCAATATTCCTTCTTCAATGACACATACTGTTGTCCAGGCGCGCATCCAGAAATTTTTGAAACGGGGGGGGGGGGGGGCTAAAATCCCCCTTCAGTATTCACCAAGATTAACATTATGCTAATTTTTGTTATAATGTTATGCTAATATTTGCTATTGTTGATGTGGCGAAAAGGGGGGGGGGGGGGCTGAGGCCGGGAAAGCTCCCCCCCCCCTTGGATCCGTGCCTGCTGTAGTCAGGCCCAGGCCTACAGTCCAGAAAATGGCAGTGACAATTAGATCTAATCTCAAAGCTTAATTTGTGTCCTTCTTGTGAGTAATTTAGTGAAGTATGCACAAAAATCATACTTATTCCCCTTTAATATAATGGGTATATACTTTGATCATTATCTTCAGACAGGAGTGAGGGAGCTAGGTTGGAGCCATGGGCCACAATGTTTTCGTCTGGTGGTAACTGATGAATCCTCCACCCCCACATAGCAACAGAATGAGGATTTAGAGTGGTGTTACGTTCATGTCACTTTAAGGACTTCAAGAGACAAACTATTTGCTTCTCGTAACAGTAATATGTATGGCAAAAGGCTTAGAAAATATTCAAGTTGGTTTGACAAGCAAAGACCTATTCTGGCCATAAATATGTCTGAACTCTCATACCAACATCTCAGACAACATTTGATAATACTTTGAAACAAAAATGATTGGTAAATTTTAGACCCTGTAGCTCTTCGAGTAAGCAGACAACTTCTGCATATTGCAGCATCTTAGTAGGCCTATCCATGTATTTTACATGTCAGGCAACGGCAAAATTGCAAAGCCCCTCTAGAGAAATGTGCCTCGTGGTGAAAAACCTTCCAATCAAAAATTGTCAGTATTATGTAGATACTTGTTTGAGAGTCTTTTGAACATGTCAGGACAATGGTTTGTCATTTTTGACAAATGCAGTTATGTCTGACAGTGAACTGACACTCAAAAATGATGTATTTTGAAATAGTACTCTCTGCAGTACAAGATGCATGCAGCAAGCTGTAGCTTACTTGTGCAATCAAACCATGTAAAATCAAGCTGTGCGGCATTGTCAGATTGTACGGCTGGCTGTGTTCGCTATGGGGGTTACCAAATATTTTTGCGTGGAAAATCCGTTTTGGGTCTTTTAAATGTACTAATCTGCATGTATTCTGATGGTTTTAGCATTGTATTTTCACACTGGGGATCATATTTTCTCAAGGTGGTCTGTTTGTTGCCCAGCACACAAATTAAAGAGGGCATTTTGTTATACACCTTGGCAAGTGTTTTTGCTTCCAAGGCGGGCGTTTACGCGGCACGAGAGATCGCCCGGGTTATATGACCAGCCTTGACCCCAATCACATGTGTGTACAAGACAGGGAAGGAGGAAGATATCATGGGCTACCCCCTCCCCCTTTTTTCTCCTTCCCCTCCCCCTTTTGCATTTTTCTTGTCCAATGCTCACACACTGATAAAACTTTTGTTCCCATATATTACTGTTACGTGGTGGCGAACCCATCTTCAAGTCGGTCCAAGTTAACCCTGTATTGCTGTGCACAGGAACCTAAAACTAATCTCAGTCATAGATTTGTTCATGCCTGTGAGGAGTAAGATGTAATGGGCCACCCTCCCCTCTCCCCTCCCCCATCCATTCTGTATATAGCCTGTATTACATACACAGTCACAGAAAATGTTAAAAATAAGTTTCAGTTGTTCTTCAGCGTATTATTATATATAAATGGGTTCATCTATAGACGGTATGGTATTTTTTCTTGTCCAATGTTCATACATTAATAAAAGTTTAATTGCCTTATATATTACTGTTACATGGTGACAAGCACATCTTCAAGTCAGTCCAAGTTAACCCAGTATTCCTGCAGGAACCTAAAACTACTCTCAATTAATGATGTGTTCATGAAGGGGGCCCGGAGGAGAGAGACGTCATTGGCCACCCCTCCCATCCCCACTTTCCCTCCCCTTTTTGTATGTAGCCTGCACTTTCAGTGAAGGTCTTTTCTAAAATTCTAATCTAGTTCCAACTTTCAGACCTGCCAACCTCTGGGATTGCAAAACTGTATTCCAAAAGCCCCAAAAGTTGAATTTTCATGACAAAAGTTGTATTTTTCAAACTAGAACAGCAATGCTGTTGTGTAAGCTCACACAATTTCTCTTGTCTGTTAAAAATAGGAATTCAAAGAACCAAATTTTATCATTTATTCATCTGCTTCCACAAAACCTCCTTACCTTACAAAGGCAAAAGGCAAGAGAAGAGCATAATAATAAATGAACTCAAAACCCAACTGAAAAATCACAAGCACGTTTTGGCATGTAAACACTGCAACTGACACCGTTTGATGACAGCCCTACAAATATCACTGCATATTTTCTAAAATCAAGAAGGCCTGTAAAGGTTACATACTTTAATTAGCAGCAAGACTGAAATTAAACTGTTATTAAACTGTTCATTGTTCAAGTTTGCAAAGTACATTTAGTTGAACATACAACTCCACAAGCAAACACTGCATAGAGACCAGACTCAAAAAGCTGCTACTGGGGTTGAACTCAAAACAGTTACAGTACTGCAATTACTTGACTTGACCATCTCAATTGATCCAGGAACAAAATGGGACATATCCCCACAACAGGTTAAACCATTTTCCTTTCTTGTAAGCCAAACTGACCACAGAGTTGCTTCAAATTTTGTTATCATGAATCAAGTAGCTGCTCAATGCAGGGACTTCCAATGGAACTCCTTGCTTAATGAACCTTGATAATACAATTAGTTATCCCAAAGGATTGTGACTGCACAGGCCACTTGATGAACAAAGACTGAGGAGTGTGAATGGATCAAATTTCAAAACAAACCTGCACAGGCAGTTGCGAGATAGCAACTGAACACAAAACCAAGTACACTGCTATAAGTGCAATGAATAAACAGCTACCTGTTCAGCAGGCACAGTGAACTCGGCCCTACAAAAATTGCTTAAAAACCAAATTTAACTTTTGTATATCAAAATGCAAATAGGTAAGTTTTAATGCTCTATCAATAAACAATCATGTACCAAAATTTCAGCTCAAAATTTCCACACATCAAAATGCTGAAAACTTTTGTTGAAAAGTTGACGGCATCTGCCCCATTTTATAACCTCACACATGTACTGTGTACAATGTGTGAGCTAAAAAGTGCCTAGGTAGGACTACGAAGTTTAGAAACACACCTTCAAAACCTCACTGCTCATCACAAGTACTTGCATTTTACAATAATATGTAGCTGCCATGCTTCGATGTTACTTTATACACTCATTCGCTGTTGAATCGTATCAGGGTTAGCGCCAGTTGCAATATATTAAGGGATCCCCTTGACCTAACATTTGGGTAGATTTTCAGAATCTGAAGTGGGGGGTTTCAACCATGTGGAATATTGGAAAAAATTGGAAGCATCCTTGTGAAACTAAATAAAACATAATATAATTATACCCCACCTCACTCTTTTCTTTTCCTAGGCCTTTATACCACAAAGGCTTGGGTAGACCCAATTATGACCTAAGCCTACAGTATCAACCCCTTGTAAGCCTTAGGTTGACCCTCACCAAGGAAACCACATCTTGAATTAGACTACAGTCATTGACTGTATGCTATCAGTACAGGCTGAGTCTGTAATTATTTCAAAAGATCCAAATCTGCAGATATATGAGGCCTAAGTTAGGACTGGAATAGGCCTCGGCTACTGTGTTTGGGGTTTAGGCAACCTAGCACGTGTGTCAATTCAGTCACCAAATAACTCAATCACCTGGTCCAAGCAAAATCAAATAAGTTCAGCAATTTTATCTAGCAGGCTAACTGGCTTGATGAAGTGATGGTATTTATGCAATTTGTTTGCTTCTTACATCCTGTGGTCCCAAACTCTGGGAAGATAGATCTTCTTTGATTGTTTCTAATTCATATTCAACTGTGACACACACACACTGACGTTACACAGATAGGCCTAACATTAGCCTAGCCTAGGCCATAACCTTGGCTACACAGCCTAAGGATATTAAGATCAATCACGGATTATCACGCAATTGAATTTTTGGCAAACATCTCATAAAATACAGCCCTTCCAAATAAGATATTGGCTACGGCAAAAAAATTGCTGAAGTAAAAAGGATTTATTTCGGCAAAAATACACTTTACCTCGGCATTAGGTAACTGTCCGATGCAAACGGCAGTAAAAGTCATGCAGCCATGTGCATGGCAAGTTAACGAAAGTTTGGCCTATCTACTTGTTTACAAACTTCTTTTACAGTAGGTTGAAGTAATTTGTTTGTTTAAGCTCCGGAATTCCATTGATAAAACCAATACAGCCACTTTGGGAATTTTTCCCACTTTATTACACATTAAAAAAGACAAAACGGCTGGTTCTGAAATCTAAAGGTCGCACTCTGCTGTGTCCATGGACTTCTTATATTCATGGACAGAGCATATTGCACTAACGTCCTATGCGTAAATTGTCGCCACCGTGTACGTACACGAGTAGGCTTACCAATATGGCTGCCTGCTATAGTCTTGTGTGTAAAAGTTTGGACTTGCTCAAGTGGCTCAGTATCGACAAAGTGCGTGAAAAACTTGTAATATTTTCGAAAGAATGCAAGCTCAGGTCAAATTCATCAAATAGAATGAAGGACTGTGATATTGTTCTTCCATTCATACTGATATTTTGTCTGAAATGTTGCAGATTCATCGTCAAATTGGGCAAATGGTGGCAACCCGGCGGCCATCTTGGTTAGCCTAAATTTGTTCGAACAGTGGCGACAGTATTGATTGCGCAATCCTCTGTCCATGTATTGAAGTCCGTGGCTGTGTCATATTCATGTGTGTACAGTAATTACTTTTTTGAGAGCAGACAGTGAGTTTCGTACGTACAGTAAATACCGATCGTAACAAACTTTTTAAATCAGGATTTTCCGTTAAAACTTGAAAAATTGCAACTATGTTTTGTATATAAAGCAGTCATACTGAATATATTTGCTCAAGTTTCGATCATGGTGGAAATTTTATCAGAAAACGATTTCTTTTCAAGTGGCTACTCGAGGCTTCGTTTCGAGCCGTGTAGGCCTAGTGTGCAGCTTTCGTAAACGGTAAATCCCCGTACGTGTCCTGCAATCTATCGCCTCGACAAAATTTTTGCCGAAGTCAAGTCAATTTGTCTCGGCATTTACCTCGGCATTGCCGAATGCCGAGGCTATTTTCGAGGGCTGAAATAGCTGTCAGACATGTTCAAAATACGTTACCTAAGACCTTCGTAATATTTTCCAAAGTTTTACGTCAGTAGTTTGGCCATACAGTACTTAATTTTTCACAGAAACTTTGCACTGGAACTTCTACTTTCCTAACATGTTTGTTTGGAGATATATCAGGCCTAGCCTAACGTTAGGTTAGTCTCATGTTTCTTCACAAGCATTCCAATTACGGAGTCTGTAAGTTCATAACACACCATACCAAACTTTCATTACACTGTCTTTCCTACAGAAAAAAGGCCAATGCACCCTAATGCTACATCCCGCTTGCATGCACCACCCATCCATTGCTCACTACCAGTTAATGGAAACTACAATGCATCAATTTCCTCTGTTAAAAGCAGAAGTTTCTACATTAAACATAAAAAAGCGAATAAGAAAGCAATCACGGTGTAATGTTTAGTACGCACCATGTGCCAGACACTAAAAATACAAAAGTGATGGAATGTGTGCATGTAACTTCAATGATGGTGGAAGAGGGGAAGGGAAGGGACCTGTCAAAGAATAAAAAATATCCACTTTGCAATTCCTAATGGCATCTCAAGTTTTCCTGGGATCTTATATTATTCTGAAATATTATATGACAATGTGTTGGCATACCAATGTAACATGTAGGTCAATTTCTCTGTCTTTATAGTAGAACTAGCCTTTAAGATAATTTCACAGGTCAAATAAGTAATTCCTCTTTGCAATCTAATATGCCTTCAGGTCCTTCTTTTATAATGATAACCACTCACAAACTATTTGAAAGATATCAGCCGTTTTTGATTAGGGACTATAAATATGGGGAGAGAAGCAAAAATCACTTCAGGAGCTGCAAAATGTTTAGACAGCAGCTCTAGCATCGAATAATGCCCATACCAAAACACACACACACACACACAAAAACCCCAGTTTTCTTACACAAGTTCTAAATACAACAGGTCATACATAATTACTGTGTATGACAGGCAAACCACATACTGTCACATACATACTGCATATGACTGGCAAACCATGGAGTCATATATAAAATGCTGCACATGACAGGCAAACCATGGAGTCATATATACAAATATACATTATATGACAGGCAAACTATGGATTTCATAAACACAGGCCTACATACTGCATATGACAGGCAAACCATGCATTCATACGTAAATACTGCATAAGTATATACATTTTAAAGGGATTTGCCAGTGACAAAAATCAATTACACTTCAAACAATGCAGAAAATTTCTTTTCTAGGAGGTAAAAACTGCATCTCAATAGCTTGTAGCATTTGGAAGATACTAATTTTCAAAAAAATGCAATTTTTTCTCAATATAAAGTGCATTATGGGAAATCTGTGATGTAATCGCAGCACATTAATTTAACAAAGCATTGAATTCCTTTATGACATTGACACGGTTGTAGGGAATATTTAGCAACTTTGTTATGCATGCCATACATATGGTGTAGATTTATGCTAGACCTACACGTAAAGATATTCAAACATTCCAACAGTATCGAATTTCAAGGACAACAGGAAGTTCAATTACAGAGGAAAGCAAAAGAAATCTGAGGCAATGTGCCCACTTTACGTAACATTCTGTGACCTTGATGAGAACTGGAAGTATTTTTTGACAAAAATAAGTAGTCTTCAATATTAGATATCTCGAGTTAGGAAAAGAGTACTGCTATGGGGTTTACAGGGTATAAACTGAAACTTTTTTCTCTTTCACATGGGACCCTTGTGAAAAGCCACTGGAAAATGCCTTTAAGACTATGTCACATGATTTTACAAACCATTTCTGATTTAGAATAAAATCATGCTTAATTCAGATTTAGCATATTTGGCTATGCTAATGATTTAGCAAACCTGGGCATACTATTTCAAATCGGGTGACTGTTTATGTTCTGTACCATCTAGATCAAGTCATCCATAGCGACAGTGTGCCTTACCATGTATAGAAACAATCAACACATCTATATGAGACACAATTTTAGAATTCAGTGTGCCTTGTTTTCCTTATTTATATAACACACAGATATGACAATGGATACTATGCAGCTTAGTTTTATTCCTTTGACATGAGCATTAATTCCATCTAGTTATTGCTGTGTAAAACAAACTAGCACCAAAAGCACATATGGCCATGGGGCATACAGTCCGACAGCATCATGTTACTGTGTTTATCCCCCTTCCTGCTTTACAGCAAACAGCAGAACTGAGTAATGTGCAGGGACTGAGGGGGTGCAACTTTTCAAACTTCGGTTATTTCTCAAAGAACTCATTTTATGCTGAGGCTGGATGAGTTTAACTTGAGTTTGTATGTTACGTTAACTTGAGTTTGAATGTTACGTAACATACTCTGATGGAAATTTTGAGTAACACCTGAGGCCATTGTGGCTTCTCTTAGAGTGTGATTAAATTTCATCTCCTTGGCGGAATGGGGGAACCTCTGTAACCATACAGGGATTGACACCTTTGGGCAAGTTTTTTTCGCAGAAGAGTGAAATCAGACTGCGATATAGCTGTAGGGAGTCTACATGCTAAAGAAATTTGCCTTGTCATATCACACTAACAAAATTCATTAATTGCAATAATTTTACTAGATGATGAAAACAATGTATCCAGATCCTACAAACACATGTTTGCAACTAAATTTATTGTATAGCTGCTGTACCCTACAGTGAATACTATACAAACACACACTGGAAACTGATTGAAAACAAGACGGATGATACATACACATAAATGCACAATTATGGTGATTTAATGGTATAAAAATATGGGGCAACACTGTGATTTAATAGTGAATACTATGCAAGCTAGTCCCATGCATGGGTTAGTATGTACAGTTGTAGCTGTTTGTATGAAAGTCATCTCATTTATAAATCCATGATGCAAAGTAACTCATTTCTGTGAAGCATTTCCGAAATGTTAATTCTGTTCTCAGCTGCCATGACTTTGTATTGGATTCAAAGGTTTTCAACTCTCCTCGTTCATTTACAAATGCTTTCCAACAGATACCTCCCTCTCAACTTCAAATCTACCAATCAAATTGCAATAAATATCGTTTTCTGAAAAGGAGGCATAATGAGTGAAACGGAACTTTACAAGCAATATCAGTGAGATATGTACTATATGTAAACCATTCAGCATGCACAGGTTGTCAGTGTGTTGTTTAAATAAAACATAGTATGTAGCTTGGACAGATCACACCAAATATTAGTCCTAAGAAGCAATAACAGAAAGTAAAATACCAACAAAATACCTGATCATAAGCATCACACACATCAAGCATGACTGAGTACTGAAAGGTATAGTAGCATGGAGGAAGGAGCAAAGCTTCTCACTGTAGGGCCACATGGGCCTAGACTGGATAACTCTAATACATCTGTAGGACCATCTACATCATAACCCTACAACTTAGGAAATCAGAGGTGCAGATTACTACTGCATGAAAAATACCAGTACAGACCAAGGTCCCCACATAAAGGGAAATGAGATCACTACCCTTAGTGGTAAGAGGCACCCCCCTCCCCCACCACCATACATCTACAAAAACAACGTTAAAAGTGTGTCATCATTCTGTCACAACACACAACACAGCAATCATTGATCTTTGGAGGATTCTCAGGATAAAGCTCTGAGCTTGAGGTAATTAGGTCACAGGTTATCTATAAGATTCACAAACTGTTGTTTATAATTGACACTTGTCCAATAACTCACATCAATTGGAAACTTGTAGTTTGGGTAAGTTCTGAAAATCTCAAATGAAAAATCTCTATCACAAGAGGACACTGAAAATGGAAAATGTACAATGAAACCAAGACTAGGTGAGCCTCAATCTTTTGCCAAAGACTGTAGTACTGTAGTATTGCATGACCAGAGTACCCTAGTACAGTTACAGAAGCAGTGAAGGAATGAAGTCTAGACATGTGACAACAGTAAATGACAGTATACTGTATTATTCAGTGAATTGCTAAATTCTGGCAAAATAACTCCTTCCTTTACCTTTAATGTTTAATGAAACAGAATGACAAATACTTGTAAGGGGAGGTCTAAAACTTTTGGCCTATTCATAACCAGAATGCAAAAATGAATTGCGGTTTCAATGACTCATACATACCTACAGTATCATGGAATTACAGTAGTATGAAATGGCTGCAAAATTTTTTAAGGCCGGACCCCTGATGACCCCAAATGACCTCTGACCTCCACCAAAGGCATCAGGGTTCTTCCTCTCACTAGTAGGCATCTACATACTAAGTATGAAATTTATCCAAGCTTCCTATGTCAAGATATCATGCTACAAGGGTTTTCAGGGTCTGATGCTCCCTGACCCAAGATGACCTTTGACCTCCACCAAAAACAATAGCATTCTTTGCCTTACCATAACTCATTTACGTACCATGTACAAAACTTATACATGCTTCCTACATCAAGATGTCTTGTTAACAAGGTCTTCAGAGTTTGATCCGTGGAGACCCCAAATGACCTTTAACTTCCACCAAAAACAATAGGGTTCTTACTCTTCCCATAATACATCTACATACTAAGTATGAAATTCATCCAAGCTTTCTACTTTATGATATTGTGTTAACAAGGTTTTCAGAGTTTGACCCCTGGTGACCCCAAATGACCTTTGATCTCAACCAAAAACAACAGGTTTGCAGCCATTTCATACTACATAATTCCATGATACTGTAGGTATGTATGAGTCGTTGAAACCGCAATGCGTTCTTCCTCTTCCCATAATGCATCTACATACTACGTATGAAATTCATCCAAGCTTTCTACCTTGAGATATTGTGCTAAGTTTTCAGTTTGACCCCCAGTGGCCCCAAATGACCTTTGACCTCCGCCACAAACACTAGGATTCTTTCTCTTCCTATAACACATCTACATACTAAGTATGAAATTTATCCAAGCTTCAAGCTTCCTATGTCAAGATATCATGCTACAAGGGTTTTCAGGGTCTGATGCTCCCTGACCCCAGATCACCTTTGACCTCCACCAAAAACAGCATTCTTTGCCTTACCATAACTCATGTACATACCACGTACAAAACTTATCCATGCTTCCTACATCAAGATGTCGTGTTAACAAGGTCCTCAGCGTTTGACCCCCAGAGACCCCAAATGACCTTTGACTTCCACCAAAAACAATACGGTTCTTCCTCTTCCCATAATGCATCTACATACTAAGTATGAAATTCATCCAAGCTGTCTACCTTGAGATATCGTGTTAACAAGGTTTTCAGAGTTCGACCCCTGGTGACCCCAGATGACCTTCAACCCTCACCAAAAACAACAGGGTTCTTCCTCTTAATATGGGACATCTATGTATCAAGTTTGAGAACTGTCAGTTTCCCTTCTTGAGATATGTAACGAGCAAAGTGTCACAAACACACATACACACACACACAATATACACTTACACCAGCACAGTTGCATAGGTTTCTCTTATCATCGAAACCAACCAGAAAGCCCAAAGGCTTAGTGATTCCTTGCCGAATGGGGATGCTTTGTTGCACTGAGGCTTATCCCTCAAATTTATCTTTGTTGACTACATCATTTTATGATGTTTTAACAATTTGACCTCTGTTGACCTCACATGACCTTTGAACCCCACCAAATACAACAAAAAGAAAATCTGAAGTGTCTTGAAAGGGATTCAACTCCAATGGATCTTGGATCTTGAAAATTCTTGGAAAATTTTGCTTTTTGACCCCTGGTGACCCTAGATGACGATCTTAGGAATACTTGGGATGTTTTGCTGTTTGGCCTCTGGTGACTCCTGATGACTATCTTGGGAATTCTTGGGAAATTTCACTTTTTGACCTCTGGTGACCCCATATCATGATCTTGGGAATCTTGGTATATTTTGCTTTTTGACCTCTGGTGACCCCATATCACAATCTTGGGAATTCTTGGGAAATGTTGCTTTTTGACCCAGTGATGCCAGATTACAATCTTGGGAATTCTTGGGATATTTTGCTTTTTGACCTCTGGTGACCCCATATCACAATCTTGGGAATTATTGGGAAATTTTGCTTTCTGACCTCTGGTGACCCCATATAACAATCTTGGGAATTCTTGGGAAATGTTGCTTTTTGACCCCAGTGATGCCAGATTACAATCTTGGGAATTCTTGCTTTTTGACCTTTGGTAACCCAAGATGACCTTTGACCTCCACCAAAAACAATAGGGTTCTTCCTTACATCATGACAAATCTATATACCAAATATGAAGTGTCGGTCATTCCTATCTGGAGATATCGTGATTACGAACTTTTCAGCTTTTTACCTCTAGTGACCTCAAATGACCTTTGACCTTCACCAAAAACAAAAGGCTTCTTCCTGTCAACATGACAAATCTATGTAAGAAAAGTGTCGGTCATTGCTAACTGGAGATATAGTGTTTACAAGCCGTTTACGAGGTTTTCGCAGTTTAACATCTGGTGACCTCAGATGACCTTTGACCTCTACCGAAAACAATAGGATACCTCCATTGACAAATGACAAATCTACATAAGCCATTCCCATCTTGACATATGGCAATTTCAAGGTTTTCGGTCTTTGACCTCTAGAGACAAATCTACATAAGCCATTCCCATCTTGACATATGGCAATTTCAAGGTTTTCGGTCTTTGACCTCTAGAGACCTCAAATGACCTTTGACCTCCACCAAAAACAATAGCAATCTTTCTCTCTACATGACAAGTCTATATACCAAATATAAAAAGTGTCTGTCATTCCTATCTTGAGATATCGTGATTAACGAGCTTTTTGGCTTTTTAACTCCGGTGACCCCAAGTGACCTTTGACCTTCATCAAAAACAATTGGCCTCTTCCTCTCAACATGACAAATCTACATACCAAATATGAAAAGTGTCGGTCATCCCTATCTCGAGATATCGCGATTACAAGGTTTTTTGGTTTTTGACCTCTGGTGACCTCAGATGACCTTTGACCTCTACCAAAAACAATACGGTTCTTCCTCTCAACATGACAAATCTATATACCAAATATGAAAAGTGTCGGTCATCGCTACCTCGAGATAGCGCGATTACAAGCCATTTACGAGGTTTTCTCAGTTTAACCTATGGTGACCTGATATAACTTTTGACCTCTACCAAAAACACTAGGATTCTTCCTCTCAACATGACAAATCTATACACCACATATGAAAAGTGCCAGTCATCCCTATCTTGAGATAATGCAATTACAAGGTTTTCGGTTTTTGACCTCTGGTGACCTCCGATGACCTTCGACCTCCTCCAAAAACAATAGGGTTCTTCCTCTCAACATGACAAATCTATGTACCAAATATGAAAAGTGTCGGTCAATCCTATCTTGAGATATCGCGATTACAAGCAGCGTCACAAACACACATACACACACACTACATCACCATCGCATAGATTCCTTGCCTGCCTACCACAAGGAATCAAAAACTGGTGACTGCTTAATTTCTTTCAAAGCAAATGAATATTTAACCCACATAGGAATTGGAAATTCATACTGCTAACAGCCCACAACAAATTGGAAATTCATTCTGCTAACAGCCCACAACAAATGTAACCTTAGTTGTCAATTTTTAATTGCAGCATTTAACTATTCCAACCTGTATCTGTTACCCTGAGCACAATAGGCTCCCTTCCAACAACAAGTTTGCATGTACATAATTACAAGGAAAATGAAGTAAATGAACTTGCTTTTCTGCAAGGAAGCAATACATGTAAATGTATCTACAGACTCTTTAAGTCTAACAAAGAAATCTTAAGTTTCTTAGCAACTTACTCTGTTTCATTTACAATATAAGGTACTGAACTCTATAATACTGGTCTAAAACAGGCTCCCTTAATTCAAGTTTGAAGTGCCACATACAGTAAAACCCCGTTTATCCGAACACATCGAGACCGAAGGTTGTTCGGATAACGAAAAAATTCGGATAAACGGGGTTACAAGTTTTTGCCTTAAGTACGGTACACTTCGTCCATATAAGACAGTGTGTCAACCCATTTCCAAAATAATTCCAAAAAAGCTAGGAACATTGCAGACAAAACCCCTCAAAATATTTCGTTACTATTTTTCATGACCGATGATATGACACAATACACTTTAAGACTTCTAAAAGAGAGAGTTTTTTTTCCTAAAATTCGAGCCTTCACTCGTCTGAATGACCAATGCTTTCTACACACTAAATGAGTGTGTGGGCTGAAGAAAAGCCGTAACGATCTGGAGAGGTATCTAGAGTATAAATTCTGCATAAATTTCAAAAAATGTTAGAGACACATGTGTAGGAGACTCTCAAACAGCAGTTCGCAATGTTTTTGTAAGGTCTACTTTCGTTATTTTTAGGTATGAAGCTCACTTCGTTACTAACTTTTCAGATTTAGTGAAACTAGGACTTAAGCTAGCCTAACGTATTTTTGTATAAGAGGATATTGAGCCTATACTGACTCATGGCTCCTAACAAGAATTTCAAAGCAAATACGTACGATATTTCTTCCAAATTTGACAAAGAGATAACAAATTTTTTGCTATGTCCACATGTCAGCTGTTTTAGCCATTGTGACATCTTTCCATGACTTTTAAAGTCCCAAGAAAAATTAGTGCATTTCTGCAAAAATTTATGTTGAATTTTGCCTTGTAAAGTACTTAAAACTTGGTGGGTACTACCTTAATTGTGTTGACTATTATTGTTGACGGCAAGTTCGTATAAACGGGGTTTCGGATAAACGGAGTTCGGATTAACAGGGTTTTACTGTAGTGAAATTACTGTTTAACTACTGTGCCATTGGCCATGAAAGCAGAAAAATAAGTGAGGTTTAGAAGCCTGCCTAGAAAAGAACCTTGACTGGTTGCAAAGGTAGTCCCCTTTTGCAATGGGATGGGAAAGACCTGCTAGCATGCATTTTATGATCGCTTTTACAGAGACAAGGGATAAAAAGGTTTTTGGTTTGCCATCTCTGGTGACCTCACGTGACCTTTCACCTCTGCAAAAACAATAGGGTTCCTTCCTCTCTATATGATAAATCCATATAACAAGTATGCAAAGTGTGCATCACTCCTACTGGAGATAGGGTGTTTACAAGCAATTTCCAATGATTTTGAAGTTTAAAACTTTGGTGACTTCAGATAACCTTTGACCTCAACCAAAAGCAATAAGGTCCTTCCTCTCAATATGATATATCCATCCTCTCAATATGATATATCCATTTATCAAGTATGAAGAGTATCCATCATTCTTATCTGGAGATACTGTGTTTTCAAGCCAAGCATCACAAACACATACACGCAAGTGCCATCATGACTGCATGGATTCCTTTTGCTTTGGCAAAGAATCCCCCCCCAAAAAAAAAAAAAAAATGAGCCTTAGGCCACATAAAAAAATACATTGTGTATCCAGAGAGTTCTTGTCATGTCGGCCTAGCTGGTCCCAAACGTTTGATTGCTGAATTTGGTCGGAGCGATTTGAGGCAATACATTTATGCAAAAACCACCAGAAACAATGTCAGAGATCAGATTTCCTTAAAAAAAATGCACACGGAAATGATTACGTCGGCCGGGGAGGATTTTATTCATTAATAAAAAATAAAAAAAAAAAGAAAAAATTCACTCCGCGTCCAATATCATCCCGGCCGGTGATGAGAATCAAGTTTTTTTTTATGAGGCCTTTATACTGTGATTTTCTTAGCTTAAGTTAAGTCTGTATTTTTGTATTTGAAATTTTTCCTTTTTATTTCTTGTGTGAGAAACTAACACTTTTCGCATTCATTGCCACCACTTTAGGAAGCATGAAATGTATGTCCTGTGATCATTCCAAAATTTACTGACATGCATGGAGAAAGCTTAAAAACATAAATATATAGTATAACCTATTAATTTCATGACAAAATTTACAGTCTCTGAAGTCATGTAGAAAAGTAACAATGACTATCATGCATGATTTCTATGCAGCTCCTCAGATAATCCCAAATTCAGGGGCTGAAGGAAAGGGAGGGGGCAAAAAAAAAAAAAACCCAAGGAAATGGGGGAATTCATATACAACATTATTGTATGATTTGGCATACTTAGTTGTCTCTAAATCCCCATCATCCCCTCAATCCTCACATCTAAGAATGCTGGTGAAAACTGGTAAACAGTCAATATTATTAGTTTGTACAAATGATACAATGTTTTTAATTACAAACTGCAAAAACTGTTTGCATTTGGTCAACATGTATGGCTATGTAATAATTTATCAGTAAAATTATTGTGTTAAACAGATTATACTAAGCAATTGTTCGCATTGTATAGATCGTAGACCACCAGGTTACATTTCTGGCATTGATGTACCATCAGTTATCTTGATCTAAGCTACCTGACAAACCAAGAAAAATAAATCTCCCAGCAGGCTGTTTTTTGTGAAATAAAAACTACTTTCATTACACAGATAATGGGGAAGGGGTATTTCAGGGCTCGAAATAACCGGCAGCACGGACAGCCATAGCTGTTGGGGCTCTTACTGATGGCCGTGGTGCCCTCAGTCAATGTCCTATGAAATAACATAGACTGACAGCCAATTTGCTTTCTTTGGCCGTGTCCTTTTTCAAGCTTATTTTGAGCCCTGGTATTTACATGACATTCTTGCTTACTAATTTTTCTTCCCTATTTTCCCTGTTGAAGTTGAAAGGCAAGCAGTGACATCACCAATGAGTTTGAAGTTGCAGTGGTAGTGTGGTTATATGGAAGCAAATCACATAATACTATTCTAATATCTGACAACATGATTGACTCCTCATCCCTTTTCCCACCCTTGGTCGCCCCCTGTGGGCTGGGGGTTGTAGAATATGCCTACAGTATTCCCCGCCTGTCGTAAGAGGCGACTAAAGGGGAGGACTTGAAACGAATTTATCTAGTTGACACTATATAACACATTCGTGTTGGTGTGTCGTTAAATATTATCTAACTAACTAACTAACCCACCCCTTGGTCTCCCATACTCTGTCAGGTGACATTTCATTGGCATGCTTAAGTGTAACCAAAAAAAAAAAAACCAAAGACTGTGAAAGCTACAGCTTGACCAGGCAGCCAAAAGGCCTAGTGATTCCTTGCTTCCTGGATACAAGTACTGTGGTTTCAAGCTGACAATTTTACTATATTTCACACATGCATGGCAAGTATGAGGTTCATCCAGTTTTCTTTTATTTGAGATATTCTGTTTACAAGGTTGTCACAATTCGATTTCTGATGACCTCAAATGACTTTTGACCTCCATCACAGCCACAGGGACCATCTACTCTATGTAGGGCACCCACATGTCCAGTATGAGATTCATAAACGCTCTCCTTCCTGAGAAATCATAAGTACAAGAGTTGCAGTTTGACCTCCGCTGACCTCGAATGGTCTTTGACCTCCACCAAAGAAAATAGGCTCATCTACTTTGCAAGGACTATCAACATGTCAAGTATGAGGTTCCACAAGGTTACCTGTTTTGCTATGTCTTGTTTACAAGTAGTTTTCAAGAGTTACATATGTGACCTCTGTGACCCCAAATAACCTTTGACCTCCACCAAACTCAATAACTGTCTTCTTAATGTAGAGCACTCACACATAAAGTATGAGATTCATCAGTTTCCTTCTCAAGATGTCATGTAATACAAGATTTACACCATTTGACCTCTTGTAACCCCAAAGGGGCTTTGACCTTATAAAAAGCAATCAGAATCATCTAATCAATAAGGGCTATCAACATGCCAAACATGTGATCCATCACAATTACCATTTTGAGATAGGCTATTTACAAGCAAAGCATCACATACACACACCCACCAACACACAAGACATCACCGTAACATAGATTCCATCAAACGGAAGGCACCTAATGGAGAATTCCCAATCACAGCCATGTTATAAATGATGGTAACCAAATGTAATAAGTTTTCTTCAAAGATTTCCAGGAATATGCTGGAATCAACTCTTGTGCTAGTAATTAATTTTGGGTCAGGCAGGTACTGCACTTGTGACCTATCTATACCTCTCCATAAACTATTCATACAGTAGCTTGAATTTGAGGCAACCTAAACCCTCTAAACTTGTATAAAATTATGTATTTATTAAGCTTCCATGTTCCTCACCACTCTTTCAGATACTAAGGACACAAGTATGCCATAAAACCAATACACATAGGCAGCCTGCTAATAACATCTTGAAGTTTAACCAAAGCAATGCAACTGCACAGGATACTTTGCATCACTGTAATTACACTCACTGAGTTGAGTACAAAGTACACTTCCTGAGTGAAGCACTTACAGCATAGACCACATGGTGATGGGATGATGCAGATGGGAGTGGGGAGAGATGACTTGGAATTAATGTCAGTGATGTCAGATGTGACAGTATGCCTAGTTGCAAGTTTAATCCATCACCCCCACCCGTCGAAAGTGGGCTACTACTTTCAGTGCATCAAAATGTATTGTAACCTTTCAACAAGCAATTCATCACCTCGATCTGCCCCTCCCATTTAAAGTGGGAACCTACTCTCTGGGCATCAAACTGTGTGTGAAGTAACCACCTTTTTATGTCTGTAGGCAATCCATTGACGTATCTTCCCCCTCCCCTGTTTTAGAGGTCAAAATGTACAGTAGTGCAGTACAAACTATTTAAACTGTAACCATTTTAATCTGGATAATGGGTGGTTCATTATCTATTGGTATGGCATTTCAAAAAATGAGTCCTATGGCAATATACATCGTACAAAACATAAACACTTATGGAAAAGCACTGGCATGAATTTCACCATCTGACTTTTTGAGACCCCAAATGCCATTTAACATCAACACAAGTGGACCTTTGCATCATCCATTGAACACCCTGGCCAACTTTGATAGATTTTGAAACAACCATGACTATTTCAAGGCTTTTGCTTGATTATACTGTTTGCCCTCTCTTTGACCCCAAACAACCTTTGAACTTCTTCAAAAGTACAACTCTGATGACCCATCAATTCATCTACTGGGTACTATTGCCAACTTTGATAAGATTCACACACAACCCCTAGGAGCTGAAGACATTTACAACATTTGACTGTTTGACCTTTCTTTGACCCCAAATAATCTTTGACCCCAAATAATCTTTGACCTACTTCAAAAGCACAACTCTGGTGACTTGTCATCTACTGAACACTCTGGCCAACTTTGATAAGATTTGGATATAACCCCTAGGAGTTGAAGGATTTTGAGTGATTTCACTGTTTGACCTCTCTTTGACCCCAAATGACCTTTGACCTACTTCAAAAGTACAACATTGATGACCCATTATGTTCTAAACACTCTTGCCAAATTTGAAAAAATTCAGACATAACCCATAGGAGTTGAAGGATTTTGCATGATTACACTGTTTGACCTCCTTTTGCTTGACCTCTCTTTGACCCCAAATGACCTTTGATCTACTTCAAAAGTACAACTTTGATGACCCATCATTTACTAAACACTCCTGTCAAATTTGAAAAGATTCCAACATAACCACAAGGAGTTGAAGGCTTTTGCGTGATTTCACTCTTTGACCTCTCACGACCCCAAATGACCTTTGACCTACTTCCTGTTACCATAATTATCAAGCCCTTGATATGTGTTATAGCCACACCAACTTTGACAAGGAACGGTCAAAGCACCTGCCAGCAGCAGCTTTTTTTCCAATGTTGACGGACAGACAGACAGACAGACACATTGCCATGACAATAGCTCAACTTGTTGAGCTAATAATCAATCACTCCATCTTTCAATGGCAAGCACAGGTCTAAACTATTTGTAGCCTCCATAGTGTAACGCTTCCACATTTTAGCTACCTGTAAGTCACACTGTAACTGTCATTGCATAGATTACATTTGTGAGAGCTATGTACCTAACAACAACTTTCACCCTATGAGAGAAATTATTCTTGACCCTATAAAATTACCTTCAGGTGTACCTTGACAGGAAAATGACAGATGTTGCGACCTTTGGCAGTTAACATTAAGGACTGGTGGAGATAAACTGTGTCTAATCAACCACAAGCATTTGCAGCAAAGGGGCCTGATAATCAGGATAATCAGGATGTCTACACTGAGCCAAGCTCCAGTGGGGTTATGCTCTTGTCTTAATGTATGATTTTCTAATTACAAATATTGCTATAGCATATGAAACAAATCCAATACCACTTGAAATGAGAATTAGCAATCTTATGTAAAGGTATTATGCTTTATGTTAAACCTAAACTTCTTTCTGAACATACCTCTCCCAATGATTCTAAAATAATTGATGGATAAGTTTCAGCTCATAATACCGGTAGCACGTCAGAACAGGTACATGTAACTGGTCAAGGCTTTTGAAGAGCAGAATTGATCCAGGTGGGAACCTCCACTTACTAGAGCCTCTACCCCCCATCCCACCCCACCCCCACAATTTTTCCCATTTAGAAAATGCTGACAGTTACTACATTGTCCCCACTATGTCTTAAAAGAACCCCAAATCCTGAAAATGTGTAAAGGCTGCTTCTTTTTCCGAATTTACCCAAGGGAGACCCTCTGGACCCTTGCCACTGATGCAGCTTCAGTGCTCCTATGAGAGAGTTTTGGCCTCCTCAGTGAGTCCCTTTCCCCAGATCCAGATCTACCCTGTTAGTAGTGAAAAGGTTAGTTAGCAGCAGATTAAGGTGCTGTAGAATGAATCATGATTCTTGGACACAAACTCACATTTTTGAACTCATCAGGAGCATCCCCAAACTATGGTTTGGAAAAATTGAAGACAGACAAAAAGTTTATAGCAAAACAACAACATTTTGAAAAAACCTGTTATTAAACTGCACATCCTGAAACATTAACACACCATATAAGATAAGCACATTCAGAGATCAAATTTGGTAAAATTTACAAAGCAGGAATGATTGCAATCATAATCCACTTTACTTTTTGCTATGATTTTATAAAATAAGCAATAATTGAATACAAATAGGCACTGTCTAATAGTGAAAAATGCTGGCAACCTAAAGACTTCTCTCAGTTGTCAGAAAGAAAGACCCTTCTCCCCACCAAAATCAGAAAAATTACTCAGTTACCCAGCAAGTCATTCATCAAAATGTACACCAATTTCTTTCAGCTACAAAGAACCATCCCCACCTTTTTTCTCCACTTTTGGTGCAAGCCCACCATTTACTTAAGATGACCATTAACGGTTAAGATGAAAGGAATGCATGCTTTTTCTTGACTTTTACTTTCACTGCAGCCAAAAAATTTTGTCACTGGAGGATCAAGTGGGAAGGAGGGGGATGCGGGAACTATGCATGCCAATCATATCCCCAAAATTGCCTGACTCACTTCACTAAATTCTTGTTTTCTATATAACTACACAGAGCACTGTGCCACGTCTGGCTTGAAACTGAGACATCCACCACAATACTCTACATCTTCTAATATTCATGATGCCCCACCAGGAACCCTACATTCACCACAACGATTTTCATATTGAATCATTTCTTTTCACCAGCAGAAGACAGTGAAGATGGATGAACATGCTTTAGGTCATGCACACATTTGACCTGTGACCAACCTGCTGGTATGTCAAGGACATGGACTTCAAGAAAGGAAGGAATGACTTACAAGGAATGTAAAGATAAAACAAAATGATGAGTGAGCAAGAAATAAAAAAAAAAAACAACAACAACAAAAACAGAGGACAAGAAGATCCTGTTACTTCAGACCTTGAGTCAGTTATGTCACAATGCTAGGTGGGAGAAGGCTTTGAGTCAGTTATGTCACAATGCTAGGTGGCAGAAGGCTTTGAGTCAGTTATATCACAATGCTAGGTGGGAGAAGGCTTTGAGTCAGTTATGTCACAATGCTAGGTGGGAGAAGGCTTTGAGTCAGTTATGTCACAATGCTAGGTGAGAGAAGGCTTCGAGTCAATCATGTCACAATGCTAAGTAGGAGAAGGACTTGCATCATTTATGTCACGATGTTTTATGGGAGAAGGCTTTGAGTCAGTTATGTCATGAAGTTACATGGGAGAAGGCCTTGAGTCAATTATGTCACAATGCTATGTGGGAGATGGTTAACTAAAAAAAAAACTATAATTTACATCACTTCAGATCAGGAAAACCACAAATTGCTCTTGACACCACATACCTTACTATGACCTTTTCAGCAATCACACTCCAAAAGTTCCTATTATTAAGCCTTCTCATTGCTTCAGCTAGATATCCCCTCTAATACAGCACCACTTGGTTTGGGGTCATGTTGGTTGGGCAAAGGAATTCCATTATCGAGTATGAAGTTCAGTAGTGATCTGTACTGTGATTTCATTGCTGTAAGTTCTTATGTAGTGCCATACACTGTGCACTTTCAGTGTAGGGATGTAGTGCTCATGTAAACAAACATGATCACTAAACTGAAAGTCATCTATATATTTTAGGGAAATCACTTCAACAAAAGAAGATAAATCCATGCCATATGGGGTAATCTAGATAAATGTCTTCACAAAGACAACATCCATGTAGGATATTTTCAGGTAATGTATAGAAATTCCTTCATGAAGGCAACGTCCATGAAGGATATTTTGGGGCAATCTAGAAAAAATCACTTCCTGATGGCAACGTCCATCAAGGATATTAAAAGGTAATCTACAGAAATCCCTTCAATAAGGAAACATCCATCAATAGATATTTTTTTGGTAATATAGAGGAACAACTGATGACAAGAGTTGTTCCTAGACAAGATCATGGAAATTCTAACTACGAGGTAATGGACAAAATTTAGTTCAATCATTTATATTGCCCATAAGTTTAATCATCAAAACCTAGAGCATACACTACTCCTTTTTTTTATTAGACTTTCCCTGTATGTTTCCCTTAATATTTCAGATTTCATTATCTTTTTTGGTACAATCAAGTATCTATCTAAAGTATTGTTTTTGGTTTGCCATTTCAAGCTATGTTCTGTCCACTCAACAAGCTACCACCTATACACTTTTTAAAACCCTTAGCAGTGTATGGATGATAAAGAGTGTGCAACTCATGGTGACTCACAGGTTATTATAAAATCTCAATCATCTGATAAAATTTTAAAAATAATTTCCAAGCAGAAGTAGAAGTTAATCATGTTTACAAATTATGCAATGAAAGCCTTGCTCTTTGTCAAAGGCTTGTACTGTACTTCAATGATCCCATTCAAGCCAACTGTTACATGAACAATGGTCTGTAAAAATTTTGTTTCCAGTTCTTGTGTTACAATATTCATACTCCTTTAGCCTAGCTTCACAGAGGCCCTGTCACATATTTTATGCTGTATAAGTTTTGCAAACTGCTCTGAAACTTGATAAAACAAACAATTCTGAGTAAATTGCATTCATCAGCTTTTCCACAGTGGTACCATCTTATTGTAAAAGCTGAAAGGGAATATGGTTTAACTTTCACCCCATCTGAATAGCGAACAAAAGTTTTCAAATCCCATTGGGGCATATGATGTCACAAATGGAACCTGCTTGTGGTGGATATTGGCATTGTGTAAATTATGCGATATATGGGCACACAACATGCCAACATGTGCATACATACACCTTTTTAACATACATAATTTGGCTTTAAACCTCAAATTTGTGATGAGTACCCACCTCTGGAAGTCACTGTGACCATGAAAAACTAAAGTAACACTCATTTCACTGGCAGAGAGGTTTTCTTGTATTCTTATTTTGGCCATAAGGCAGACCTGCATTGATAACTTATCTACTTATCACTTGCAGTTGCAACCACAGATCTGTCAACCAGGCCTGCACAAACTTTGCTACTTTATACAGTTTAGTACAGCTTCACACTGCACTGATGTTACATGTAGAATGCCTGTGAATGAGCAGGCAATGGCTGACCAACAAAACAACCCTCCATGTTTTCAAAAAGGTGATACTGCTCATCAGTCTTCTTTGAACAGGGTAACTGGTCTTAAAATGGATCTTCTGACTTAAGAGCTTGAAAGTGAGCCAGGGTACTAAGACAGGTTACAACAGTAAGTCAGGGTGTTCCGCTGTGCAGATTCACATAAGGTGACCACCAATTGGCCATACTGATAACAATCCAGTTGCCAAATTAGATTTGGTAGTTTACCCACTTTTGTGAATGGTACTAATTTGAATATGCTGGTAACAACAACAAATTTGTCAAATTGGTCATAAAGTCACTCTTATAAACAAGGGATTTTGCTTGGCTGAAGATTTGGTTATACTTTCTTCCATGTCAAGCCTTTGCTTAGACTGTACTTCAACTAGGTCTAGTGGTCAGACCCTTTTCCAAATAGGAATGACAAAGGATTGTGGGATATAGTTTTGGTGTGCGTAGGTTTTGTCCACAGTAAAGTGCCATTGACAAAAATGACCCATACCAAACTCTATCCCATAATCCTTTGTAATTGCTAATTGGAAAAGGGTCTATTGTAAGCCATGCTCTGTGTCACACAATGCCAAATGTTAGTATGCTAGGTGAACCTTTAGCTACACATGCAATTTGTCTTTATCTGCCCTCAGATAAAAGCCATGGTCTCTTCCTAACCTTGCATATGGAACTCCCTGCCGAATCCAGCAATACCTTTTCAACTTGAGGAAACACAGCTAGCAGAGGTATTCCCTGCCCAAAGTGACTAATGAATGGGTCATAGTCCTCTACTGGGAAATGGTTGTTTCAAATTAACCTACTGGTGAGGCCTGCCTGTGTATTCTGCACAAATTTGCTCCATACTTTTTTAGACTTTTGTCCTTCAGGTACTTATGGAGGCTGAAGTTTATATTATCTGAGCAGGTGAAACCATGACCACCAACACCACATACCTTGCATGAATTTTAATGTGATGAGTGCAGTGTTGGGAGGTTTATGTTATCTGAGTAAGTGAAGCCATGGCCACCCACCACATATCTTGCCAGAATTTTGATGTGATGAGCGCAGTGTTGGGAGGACAGAATATTCCCGTGAGGATAGCTTGTTACAGCATGCATTATACAACACACATATACAAGGATTACTAAATTCTATTATAAACTGTTTCGTCTGTGTACATAGTACCTGTGTAGGTATGTAAGTTTGCACAACAGGATAGCTAGCTAGACAAAGAGAAAGGCAAGCTGTTCCATTTGTGACATCACTGTTCACCAATTAACATAGATTTTTTATAATAATTACCTTTTCTTGATCAAAGCCATATTAACTGGATTGTAAAACTAGATTTTGATGTCTAACTGTACCCATAACCAACTTAATAATGATGTACTTGTAATTGTTTATCATAACAGGGCACTTTTATTAGCCAATTACACAGAGGGTAATACACCATTTTCCACCGCCCTCCCAGAAACGAAGCATTTGAACAGTCCATTTTTGATTGTACACAAAAGTTTGCCCTATACAATGAGCGGTTAGTAAGTCGTGAATATTAAGAATGGAATAAAAAAATACCCCCAATAATTAGAAAGGACTACATATTACCACATAAGAAGACTCACTTTGGCAAGATCTGGAATTTCCCCCTTGTCAACACCAACTTGCTGTAAAGACAACCAGACAATTGTTAAATTTCTAAATGAGTAACGATTTATCAACACTATCTCTCAGACTGGCAGATCAAAAGACAAACTGACTTCCAAAATAGCAAGTGCTTATTTCTTTCTGTTTCCGATTAATGTACATCTCTAACTACTTTGAGGAGCTCCTGTATATATTAAAATAGTTTAAGCAGCCTCATGAAACTGCAAGTTTGCAAAAATCTTGACAGAATTCAAACATGCCTTCACTGAAAGGATGGTAAGGAAAGCATACATTTCCCAGTTGATAGGAGCTTTGCCAGACAACAATTGAGGGCAATTAGGAAAACCCATGTAGAGGTAAGAATGACAGAGACAAATCCCAAAGCTCTTACCTCAGCTACTTTGAGGAACTCTGCGACTTTCTCCATTCGAATCAGAAATTTCTTGTACAGGTCCAGTGCTATTTTACATTCTTTCTTGGGCATTTCAAAGAACTTGTCTGTATGGAAGAAAGAAAAGTACCATCAAGTTCCAAATGCAGTATTTGACCATCATCAAACGAATAGTTAGCGTTATGCTAATGACAAGAGTATTAAGCCTACATAGCCTTCAAAGTGTAAATGTTTCTGCTCACTAAGCTTTCACACAGAAGAAAATTTCAAACATTTTCAATGAAACATTATCCAACATTGACAAATTTATGGGATTATTAGCTTGCCCTGTGTTGACTATTAACCAGCAAGGCAACATATAGAAATGCTGGAGGACTAAAATTTTTATATGATATACGTGCATTTCAATAAGTTCGGACTGATTACCAGTAGTCAATACTGTTACTGCCTGATATCTGCCATATGGGTTTAATGTTGTTATCAGTGAAACCTACATAAAATGCCAGTTACTACTTCAAACAAAAATTACTTTGTTTTGTTTACCACTGATTACAGCTAGAGATATTTATCTCTTCTGCATTAAAACGAAATGACATTTCTTGGCATTAGCCTACCACATTGACCAGAGAGTTCTTATTAAACTTTCTGCAGTACTTCACATAACCTTCCCAGTGAAAAATGTCTACCGATGGATAAGTGTTAAGTAGCCTTTGCTCTTGGTTTTGTGTAAAGCCTCACACACACACCAGAAGGTACAGTAGCTCAGCAAAATGCCTTAACTTGCACATCTCTTGGCTCAGCTGGTTTCTCATGTGTGGAGATAAATTTTGTGAGGTTTTGCACCTCGTGGCCACTGTGCTAAATATCCAACATGTTTGATGTTTTTTTGACATGTTTCATTTTTCTCCAAATGTTTGCTTGACCTGAGCAATTGGCTCACCTACATGAGCAGAACTGTCTGGCCAAACAGTAAAAAAAAAAAAAGGGCTGTTTGTAAGATCTTGAAGAAATCCAACCGAAGTTTCTTAAATTCTGGTCAGAATCACCCCTGTTGTTTTAAAAGACAGTTACTGCAGGGTAAAGGTTTCGGGATCAGTTCACAATTTTGTTGTGGGGCTGGCAGAGACACAACTTACATATTGTCATATGAAGAGAAGATTTTATGCACATGTCCAAAGCTAGAGGAGCTGCTATCACAATTATGTTCAATAACAGTTATCGTAACATGTAAACTTTGAAAATTTTTGTCAATTAGTCTTGATAATGGGAAAAGAAATTCACAACATGTTTCCACTAACATTAACTCTCCTACTAACAATCTACACTTATGGTTTTTAGTTTTTGAAAGGCTCAAAAAAGTTATTTTGAGCAATGTCACCCTTTTAATCAATATTGTGCATGATCCTACAGAATTACATCTGAACTACAATGTTGTAGAAGTAGTATTCAACCACCAGCTCCCACACCTTCCTTTCCATCTCTCCCTCATTGTACATGATGTCATTATAAATGTTTTCTCTTCAAAAGCAAAAACATTCAGGGCAGATAATATTACATCTGATGAATCACTATAACAAAGGGAAGCAGATTAAGACCATTGAAATATCTATTCCTTTCAGAGATGGTAGCGAGTCATTTTTATGCAAGTTCAGGCAAGTCACAAATCATTTATGGCAAGTTTCAAGTCAAGTCAAGTGACCTTTGGTCCAGTCACAAGCCAGGCTGAGTTGGTCATAAATCGCTGTAACTTCAAGTCAGCTCACAAGTCACTGGGTCCAGCCACAAGTCAAACCACAGCAAATCATTTGATCACGAGAAAAATCAACTTGTAAGTTCTTTCATACATGCATAAGCGGCATCACTGGTGTTTTTTGTCCAAGTGCAAGTCACACATTATTCTCACTGAGCTGTAGGCAATTGAAATTGTTTCCAAGCTGAATGAAGTTTGGAAACATACAGAGGAATGTCAAAGGTGATAGAAGTAAAACCTTTAATCTACAGTATTAACAGGCATTTTTCCCTAGATTGGTGAAATGCATAAATGGATATCATTTAGGTTATGGTGTCACTCCACTAGCTGCTGACTTTAAAGAAGGGTCAAATCTCAAATCAAGCTTTGATATATTAGTGGGGTACTTATTCTAAGCAATCTGGTGAAATTTCCATTGAAATCCTGTATGTGGTTCTCAAAATATACGCAGATAAAGTTGTCACATTTTCAACACAAAGTGAACTGAAGCAAACACATATGATGTCATACCCTCACATTAATGAGCAGTCTTTTGTTTTTCTTTAAATTTTATCACCAATTTTCTCCTCAACAATAGAATGTTATCGCAATGTAATTGCATGAGAGGCATGGGAATATTACAAACTTCACATTCCCCATGGGGAGGTCCTATCCCTATTAATTGCAAGGTCAACACAACAGACTGAATAAACAAAGGAAACAAAACATTCCTTATCAATGTGTGGAAGTGATATCAGGGAGCAGCCTACTAATATAACTTCCACTTGCCTTCGGGTCACAAATGTTGTAACTTCTTTTGCTGATATCTCGAGTAATAAAAGTCCGATTTGAATGAAAATTTCACCAAAATGCACAGATTTAGTTCCTCTTTAACATACCAAAAGTAAATTTTTGCTTAAACCCTCCTTTTAACTTAGCAACAAGTCATTTTTTTTTTTTGTAAGCCTGAATCAAGTCTTACATCAATGCTACTGAGTAGCAAGTCAAGTCATATGTTCATAAGATAATGACTCCAATCCAAGTTGCATGACTGAAGTCCATAACTCTTGCCTCAGTGGTAGTGTAGCTCACCTAATAAGTTAATAATGCCATCATTGTAACAAGCAAACAATCGGATGCAATCTTTGAAGAGCAGCAGAAAAGCACTGTTGATAACACCATTACTCAATATTGCGGAGTTCACCTAAAGAAAGTAAAACAGAGGTAATAAATAGAAGTGTTACATACATTGTCTACAAATTAAGCTCTGAGTATGGCATTCACCATCCAAACGCTTCTCTGCCTATGACAAGGAATAAATCAACATGAAGTTAGTATGATTTTAAATACCAAACATTTCTCTGCCTATGGCAAGGAATTAACACAAAAGTAGTAAGATTTTAAATAAGGTTCAATTTAGTTGACTACATCATTTCCCTTTCACACAGTTTTACTTCAATCAATTCCTACTAGCATCTCACACAAATACAAGGTACTATAGCTGTATTAACCACGTAACTTTCACAAGCAGAAATAATTATCCAAATTTCATGTCAGTAGTAGCCTCACTAACAGAACTAGTCTGAGAGCTTTTAGAAACATCTCACAGTCAATAAAAATGCAAAACATCTTCTTACACTAGAAACATAATAAAAAATAAGTGTAGCATTTTACTCAAAGCACAGTACTAAGTAAACAGTAAAGCAGTGTTCTGGACTGTAAGGTAATGGGTTTAACACTTTGATGCTCTCACCACGTACTAAATTCAAACAAGGTAATCCAATCTGAAATGATCCACACAGCGAACTCGGACAGGGTAATTATTTCTCATGTTATCTGTATGGTGAACTCGGTCAAAGTAATCATTTCACATGTTATCTGTACAGTGAACTTGGACAAGGTAACCATTTCCCACATTATCTGTACAGTGAATTCGGACAAGGTAATCATTTCTCATGCAACCTGTACAGTGAACTTATACAAGGTAACCACTTCGCATGTTATCTATATAGTGAACTTGGACAAATTAATCATTTCTCATGTTATTTGTACAGTGCACTAGGACAAGGTTATCCTGTACCATATCAACTGGACAGTGACATCAGACAAGGTAATTCAATCCCACAGTATCAACACAGTGAACTCACTCCAAACCCAAGTTACCCACACAGTACACTCAGACAAGATTATCCTATCCCATACTACCCACACAGTACACTCAGACAAGGTTTATTTATTTCCACTGCATTTAATAACATAAACATACAAGAATAACTGATACAGTTAAATTGCTATAACATCCCATACTACCCACACAGTACACTCAGACAAGGTTATCATATCCCATACTACCCACACAGTACACTCAGAAAAGGTTATCCTATCCCATACTACCCACACAGTACACTCAGACAAGGTTATCCTGTCCCATACTACCCACACAGTACACTCACACAAGGTGATCCTATCCCATACTACCCACACAGTACACTCACACAAGGTTATCCTATCCCATACTACCCACATAGTACACTCACACAAGGTGATCCTATCCCATACTACCCACACAGTACACTCACACAAGGTTATCCTAGCCTATACTACCCACACAGTACACTCAGACAAGGTCATCCTATCCCATACTACCCACACAGAACACTCAGACAAGGTTTATTTATTTATTTCCACTGCATTTAATAACATAAACATACAAGAATAACTGATACAGTTAAATTGCTATAACATCCCATACTACCCACACAGTACACTCAGACAAGGTTATCATATCCCATACTACCCACACAGTACACTCACACAAGGTTATATCCTATCCCATACTACCCACACAGTACACTCACACAAGGTTATCATATCCCATAAGTACCCACACAGTACACTCAGACAAGGTTATCCTATCCCATACTACCCACACAGTACACTCACACAAGGTTATCCTACTCCATACTAATTCAATTCAATTTCAATTCAATTTATTTATTCCAGCAATGAACAGATAATGACATGAATATTTGAATAGTTTAAAGCAGTTGATCAACATCATTGCATGGAAAAGGAGAAAAGAAGAAGTATAAATACTTATTAATTTTTCCCCTTAACTTAGAAAAGATAATACATACCCACACAGTACACTCACACAAGGTTATCCTATCCCATACTACCCACACAGTACACTCACACAAGGTGATCCTATCCCATACTACCCACACAGTACACTCAGACAAGGTTATCCTATCCCATACTACCCACACAGTACACTCACACAAGGTTATCCTATCCCATATTTCCCACACAGTACACTCAGA
Source organism: Holothuria leucospilota (assembly GCA_029531755.1). Taxonomy (NCBI): domain Eukaryota; kingdom Metazoa; phylum Echinodermata; class Holothuroidea; order Aspidochirotida; family Holothuriidae; genus Holothuria; species Holothuria leucospilota. The sequence continues at coordinate 290,366 of CM055976.1, read as the reverse complement.
CAAGGTTATCCTATCCTGTACTACCCACACAGTACACTCACACATGGTGATTCTATCCCATACTACCCACACAGTACACTCACACAAGGTGATCCTATCCCATACTACCCACACAGTACACTCAGACAAGGTGATCCTATCCCATACTACCCACACAGTACACTCAGACAAGGTTATCCTATCCCATACTACCCACACAGTACACTCACACAAGGTTATCCTATCCTGTACTACCCACACAGAGTATGCATCAATAATACAAGGTTACAAGCAACTGTAAAATACAGATGATCGATTACATTATAAACACTCAAGTCCCAAAAGTTGATGCTCTGATCGATCTGCTGCTTCACAGTTCTATAATGTTAGCCCTATCCATTTACTGTAATATGCTAGGCTTTGCACATGATAAAGAGCAATTACCAAATTCAGAGGCCTAAAAAATTATCTTTGTTGGCAAACATTTCTTAAAATACTTAACAGGCATGTGTGAAAGACTCTTCCCAAAGCCCTTTCACTATATTTTCAAAAAGTTTTACATTGTTTTTCATACTGCTCACAATTCTGTACACTAAGTAATGTGCAGGGTGGGCCCACATGTATTAAAAGGGTTGCAAGGAATGACCGTCATATTCAAAGTCTTCCAAAATCTAGTTGGCATACATTCTTATGTTTTAAAGACTCAACGTACGCCTTTCACCATATTTAACAAAGCCTTCCTTGTGCCATTTTTTTAGGCTATCCTTATGTGTATCATACATGGGGAAAAGTTACTGAGCTGATACCATGGACATATTGTGCCTCCTAGCAAGAGTTCTTTCGTGATATTTACACTTCTGTATGCCTGACTCGGAATCTGAGTGACACTAACAAGCCAGAAAGCCAAAAGGCTTAGTGATTCCTTGCCAATGAAATTTAAAAAGCAATCTTCGAAGCACTTATCACAAGGATATCATATGAGTGAGCACTATTGAAACATATTTTAGCGTTTGCCGATGACATTCTCTCCCTAAACTCATGTCTTGAGGTTACCCTTCTTGAGACAGTGTTTACAAGATAAGTGTCACATACACACACACCCATACATACAGCACACATCGCATCACCATCACATAGATTCCTCAAACTACGTCAGGAAATCAAAAGCTTTGTCTGGTTTGATCTTTCTCAAATTCACATAGACGCCTACACCTATACCCATGCTGAAAAGTTTGTATGCTGTACACCACAGTATTATGCCAAATTATGTCATGCAACAGGACTTATATTTCATGGTATACCGGTATTTTTGTAAGTACCGGTATGTACTGGTACCGATACGTTACCACCCATCATAAGGTACGGAAGTATTGCCGAGAACCGTACCCGACAGTACTGCGAAAATATTTTTTAAAAATACTACAATTGAATGAAATTACTGAAATATAAATACCATATCCATTGGATAACTGCCTTGAGTTTTTACATTAAAATATAAACATGTAACGTTCGTTTGATAATCATTTTTCACCATTCCAATCACAAATTTCACCTCGGAAATGTTAATTTTAATGTTATCCTACGTCGCTAAGGAGTACTCTTGTGATGTTCGTTTTAACTTGAAGGAGAATAAAGTTTGCAAAAACCACCCTGTGTTGTATTTGCAACTCATCTAAGCTTAAAACTATTGTAGAAAATATTATTAACCAACGAAGGATTACAACAATATTTATGAAAAATTCTATACATGAAGACATACACCTTCGTCAAAATGAGCTTACAGCATAATAGTTTTGTAAGTACAGGCCTACACACTACTATGCATAGTATACAGTGTGCAGATATTTACTAACGTACTAGAAGTACAGCACGAAGTGACTGCTCGCTGGAAGGTGCGACTGAATGAAACGTAATCAGGTGAGTACAATTGCCACAAACCCCATGAACAATATCATGGCACCCTGAAGGGAAGAGTTGGTGCTCTATTCCCTTCTACCATAGCACCACTGTGGACACAGGTCGGGCCAAGTCCAGGGTAACATATGGCAGAGCCACTCCATGAATGTTGCCAATAAGGGTCCAAGGAACCATTAACTGACATCCATGTACCAATATTCCACTTTCAATAGTACATAGTCGGGAGAATGGCAGTGACAAATAAAGCTATCTAACAATGCTCACATCTTTTTGTTCTTGGAAAACTTAAATAAGAAGACTAAAAATACTGCTGCCACATCCCTAGCCACATCCCGGCCGTAATCGTAACCAAAGTCTCTCACAGAATGAACTATAAATGGAAATACTTGGAAGCCCACAGTATTGCCATGTAACTACTTGGCTATTTCACACCATCCTATGGTGTATTGCATATACATTAACACAGGGTGTAGGCTCAAATGTGTTTGTTTTTAAGTGTTACAGTATCATATAGAGCGGTAGGTAATGCATACATGCACTACAGGGCCTATATCACTACATAAATATCTGTTCGATACTGTTCGCAAATCAATGGACTGTACCTGACTATGTAAGTAGTACTTATGAGTCGATAGATCGAATGTGGCCTACTGTCTATGTGATTTGCTGCAAAGCTGTCATGAAAAATGCGCTGCATGAAGTGTGAACTAGGGTTAGAACCTACCCGCTAATATTAGCCGAAAATATTTGTTGTGGTTCACTGACCTGGCGCGGACCACCGTAGCTACAACCCTGGTTGACTCTTTACCACTTTATAAGCTTAGAGCTGATGAATCAAACATTTTTGCAGGTATTTTCTTGTGTTAAAAATTGGACTTTTTTCTCTTATGGTACCAGTATAGCGATATTACCGGTACCATTTCTGGCGGTACTGACAGTACCAAATTTCAGTGGTACCATGAAACCTTACAGGGGACTATGCCATGCCAACTTATTAACACCCCAGTCTCAGAAAGAATAATCCTGACACTACAGTGCATTACTGTTTGTTACTGCAGACATAGGCCTAGGCATACTGTGTATTTGGCTTAGGATGTAGGCTAGGCTAACATTAGTGTTTGTTATGCCACAATGACGTTGCCATTGTGCACTACAGCCAGTAGAGCATACAATTTCATTTGCCATACATCTGCATGAAAACTGTTGAACTTTCCAGTATAAGCTTAGGCTATACTCGTAGGTAGGTCTTGGCCTAATTGATCTCTACGAATCATTAGCCTACATGCAAGGCCCTTCATTCTAACAATACTTGCACTTAGGCCTAGTAACAAGCAGTCCTAGCATTATACAGTAAATACCCAACATAGGCTATATAATAGTGGAAAGGTAGCACACTTCACGGCCTTTCGGTACCAACTTCACCTAACTGAATCATGATTTTTATGTCTTATTCTCCACTTTGCTTCTTTTTCTTTACACACGAATGTTCCAATCATGCGTTCCAATCCCTTGAGTCGTATGACGATTCATTTGGACCAAAAAATGTCTTTAAAAAAGAAACATTTCTCCGCGAAAATTTGGTCTCCGCACGCCGCACGATCACATTCAGTCGTGACGATGTGACGTCACACGTGTCAAGGGAATTTCCCCCTTCGAAATCCGGTCCTCCCATTGGATAGTTCTGCCTATCTTCATGAGAGCGTCACCACGTCATGACAACTATCCAATAGGAGCGCCGAATACCATCAGCTCACAGCATATCATGATCTTCTGGATACGGATGCCCATGGGGTATGGTTAAGTTTTACAGAGCGTGTAGTAAGTATACGTAGATCGTTATGACATCACTGATATGAATGGTCCATCATAGCTACCGCAGAATGAAGACCTTAAAAGAAAATGCCAATTTTGCCCTCAAAGGACTTCAAATCTTCATCAGGCTTCAAAGTGGTCCTTCACCGAAATAAAGTTGTATTTATAGGAAGGAAGATTGTGACCATGATGGTGCTTTGAATGGATAGTTATGGGTAGTTAATGTGGACAATGAACTGTGCTAATGTCCTAAAGTACACAGACCGAATTCACCTCAGCTCCGATAATAATGGGGTTGAGGTGAGGCAAGTTTTTGAATTTTTTGCTCCTTAAATAACAGGAAATGGTCTCTTAATACAACATTTTGCTATAAATGTTACACTGTATTGCTAGTCTATCTTGAAAAGTGTGACATATGGGTGATGACAGTAAGATCATAGGCCTATGACAACTGTATGGTTGCTATGAATACCTTCAAACTCACTTCCCAGTGAAAATAGCCAGGACTGTCTCATCTGGGTCATGTAGTTTATTCTGTGATTGCCAGCATGGGGTAGGAGTCTAAGGGGAGGGTGTCCCCCTCCCCTCTGAAAACTTTTTGAAAATTTTTTGAATGATTGGGTGACTTACATGCAATCTGGTGCTACATATGTTATCTTTTTGAAGTGAAATTTATTTTCAAAAATTTACATATTTTAGGTTACTAAATTAAAGAAAAAATCAGCATCAGCAAAAGAGAGGGGGCATGGCCCAATGGTCCCTCCCCCCCAAAATGCCACTGTTCACTTTGAATTTGTACACCTTGGCAGAACAGTGTAGTCCACACATGTCAAGATGCCTACAGTGTGCAAAACTGTCTGTGCATTAACATACTTAACATCTAAATATCACTTGAGGAAGTTACATGACAAAATTAGGGAAAGGGCAACTTGGCAAGTACCCCCACTTGCCACCAATGATGGGCACTGCAGCATTAAATTTCCACTTTGGTCAGTTGGATAAAGTTGGATGTATTGATGTGGCATCCAGAGACCTGCCATAGAGGTTCTTGGGGAGTTTAGGGAAAACCTCCTTTGAGATCTGCACACTGTAAACTTGTAACCATTACAGTGAGACTCTTAATTTTCTCAAAGCACTATGGGGAGGATTGTAATTGTACAACACTTTGAACAATCAACTGATCTAATGGCCAACTCAGTTTAAGGAAAGATGGTAGATGACAGGGAAAATATTGGTATTTTGAACCGTTGTACTACAATATTTTGAATTAAAGAATTATTTATTACACAGACCAGCTACCTGTCCATGCATACCATAGGTAAGGGTTTTAGAATGAGGAGGAATGCATGACTACAGGGGATGCCAGGCAAAGGCCTCTAATTCTAATCCACCCCCTTGACAATACCACTACAATTCTTTCGAAGAGATGAAATCATAGAATACTAAAATCACAAATGTGAGAGTGGAACATTTATGGGTGGTGAAATAAGTGTTTATCAGTGCCCTATGCAGTTTCATATGAGAATATTTCTGAATCCTATAATTGGTCTGTGTGTACTTGCATCTAATAAAGATACTTGGCATCTATACACTGCTACCTGGGTGACTAAGCCACTCTGAGTCTACGACAGCTCTCTTGAAAAGAGAATACATCTGAAAATTTCACCCCAAAACACCATACAAAAGTTTTTTCGCAAGTTTAGAAAAATATAGGAGAATATAGGAAAACAAGCCCCCAATCATACAAATATAGGAAATGTAGGATTTTTGGGAATTTAAAGGAAATTATAGGAAATACAGGATCACTTTGAAGCCTACTTCATGAAATTTTAGGACAAATATGTACCACATAAAAGCAAGCTACACAGCAAGTTTTAAGTTAAACCAAGTTCTACATTCAAAGATATTGTGCTTGGATGATTTTGAACCTTTTCACCTCTGGTGACCCCAAATGACCTTTGGCCTCTACCAAAAACGATAGGGATCATCTTCCTAATATGGACCTAGCACATGCCAAGTATGAGATTCCTTGAAGTTACACATCTTGAGATAAAGTGTTTACAAGCAATTTCCAAGGTATTTACCATTTGACCTCTGGTGACCCTAAATGACCTTTGACCTTCACCAAAAACAATAGGGGTCATCTACTCAATAAAGGGTATCTACAAGCCAAGTATGAGATCCCTTGAGGTTACCCTTCTTGAGATAGAGTGTTTACAAGCAAAGTGTCACATACACGTACACACACGGCATCACCATTGCACAGATTCCTTTGACTACGTCAAGGAATCAAAAAATGATAAGCTATGTTCTTACTTCAAAATCAAGCAGGGCATCCAAATGACTCTGTAAGTGTGGTAATGCTTTAAGAAGCTGAAAGAAAAACAATACAAATACTTTTTACATCAAAATGTTCACACTGTAAACTGTCAATCAAAGCAAATTTTAGGTTAATAATAACTTATTATATCTAGAATGGTCTCAAATAGAGAGACTAAGTGTAAAGGGGTATGTACCAGCAAACATGTCCAAGTACATGAATGTCACCTTTAATACATCACTCATCACTCTAAGCTATCAGGAATGCTTTTCATGACCAACTGCATGGCCAAGTGGTTAGAGCATCCAACTTGCAGCAAGAAGGTCTGGGGTTCGACTCCTGGCTGGGTCATACCAAAGACTCTAAAAATGGAACCTACTGCCATTGTGCTTGGTGCTCAGCATAAACAATGGAGCAGGGAAAACAAGCCAGTGAGCCCCAACTGGAAAAAGGCTGTGGCCGGCCCGACTTTAACCAATTGGTAGAAACTGAGCCTTAAAACCTCATCTAACTCCACTCTAAGTTCATGACATCCTGTCATATCATGAGACAGACTAATTTGACACTTAATAATACTTTTGCAAAAAACTGATATATACATCAATGGTAGTTTCACTTTTTCCACTTTTTGCTACAGTACTTCATACTGAAATGGTTAAATGAGAGTGAAGAAAGACTAAAATTTCCCAAAACTTACGTGTTGTGTGAATCTATTAGCCCTACTTACCTCACTTATAACTACTATTGGACAGTCCATCTACAGTGGAATGATCACTGGCGATGAATTTCCTGACTAGGTGGTGCTATACCATCTCCTTATGTTGACTAACTTAACTCACCCTTGTTTCATGAGCCCCACACGAAAGAATGCACAAGAGCACAGAGAAGCAAAACACAGCGCACAATAGTGTCACGAGACGATACACCACCGAAACAAACACACATGTGCGAGAGGCAATGTTACTATATGGCCCACCTGAACAGTTGGTGGTCTGATCCAGAGGGAGACATAAAGGTTGGATCAGATTGGAGTGGGTAAGCCACCATCAGTAGGTGGGACATGTCAAGGAAGGCTCTCTCATGATGTCCTCCTCGGTTCCGATGCAGGGCTGGGTGGCGGGAGATAGGTGAGGTAAGTAGGGCTAATAGATTCACAAAACAGGTAAGTTTTGGGGAAATCTATTACACTCCAACTTAGCTCCCCTATAACTACTATTGGACAGACTAGCACTGTGAAGAAGGGGGGCTGGCCGGAACCGAATGAAATCCCTGCCATTGTCAGTATATTGCTGCAGCTAATTGAATATCCACTGACTACCAACTGATGAAAGACATCGCCAAATAGCCAAATAGTGCACATATGCTAGAACCGAGACCTTAACCATCTGGACAGGCCTTCGATGTAGGAGACTGCAGGCTACTTGGAGCAAGAACAGAAACGGAACTCCTTAACCCCTAGATTCGGCTAGGTAGCAACAGAGGGATCTCACCAGAAGCCAAACCTTATCCCGCTATAGACGATAAATGGCCTATGGCTGGAAGACCTTTCTGCGGTGGACAGAGGGAAGTTGTGGTCTCTCTCCATCTATTAGGCAGCAGGTAAATCCCTCCTTCCCTGCAAGGGCAGTTTTAGTCATCCACCTGGCGACGAGGAGGCTAGGAAGACATACATAGGTGTGAGGACCTCCATGCAGAGGTTGCAAGGTGATCCTGAAAAACTCCCCAAAATAGTGTGGAAGACTTTTAAGGTGGAAGCTGTCTGGAGGGGTGACAGAAATAAAACCTACCCCTCCGTAGAGAGGCAATTCCAGAGGTGTACCTGACTCAACCTTCGAAACCACCATGGAAAGCTGCAGATGGAGACGTGCAGTTACAGATCAACCATACTCCCTTCCTTCCATTGAACAAAACTGAGGGGAAGAAGTCGATCCTGACTAATGAAGCTTCCTGTGGGCCAGTCTCGGAACTTTCCAGTTAGAAAGTCGTATAACTGTCAAGTCAGATTCCAGGGAGGTGACATCAGATCAGTGATGTCTGACCAGTCCTTTGCTAAAACATAATGCCCAAACCAAACAACACTGAAGGTCCTGCAACCATGGCTGACCTGAAAGGGTCGACATGGAGACACCCTCTTAGTTGAAAAAATGTGGTATATCAAGTCTTACCCCTTTGACCTGGTTTAGCTTGGTCTAGTTACCGGTCTCTCGGAAGAGTATATGCTACCCAAGGGGGTGCTACCCATCCAGGGACTGAACCGGGGGTTAAGCGAACTAAGTTTTGAGAAGGAGATGTGGGACTGCCCACTTCCCAAACCACTGGGCACCTTAGCATCAGCTTAGCGACAAAACACAATCCAAAAGAAATAGGGTCGGCTTTTTCCTACCCTTTGCTCGATTCAGATGATCTGAACCAATAACCAGATTAGGAGTTAGGTTGCAGACTAGGAGTTAGGTTGGCAAACCCATGACCCTCCACAGAGAGAGATGTCCAAATGAATTCAGAGGGTCCAGATGCGGTGAAAGTCTTCTTGGAGAAAATTTCGTGGAACCGGTACTAGGCACTCTCGATCCATGCACGAACGTCTGATTGATTAAAAAATAGTGCAAGTGTGTCGGGCATATTCATAATAGGCTTAAGAACACCCTACACAGATCGGAAAAAACTCATATCTACTTCCGTGTTGAGATATTTGTCCTTCAAAAAGGGAAGGTTCAAAAACTGTCTCCATAAGGTCGCAAAGCCAGTACACATGATAAAGATTGCCAAATATGGCTCAGCCGAACCCCAAACCTGACAAGTCAACTCGACCGAGTAAGTATTTCTACCTTCTACCTTGTACCGTGTGACAAGGTGATTGTGAACACATTTACCTAGCTACCTGTGTTCGTACAGATGGCACAAATATTAACCTTGGACCTTGAACTATTCAATTGTATAGCCTCCGAAATCAATTGCTGGAAAGACAATAATCCTCCTGCCACCTGGAGGTACGAAAAGTGAAACGGTTGTCGTTACAGAGTAACCAAAGAGCTGACACCCAAAATGGATCCTCCTTTCCTACGAGCAATGTAGAAACAAAAGAGGAAATCCGAAGGTACAGAATGGTAGTCGGGTAACTACTGGGAGCCCGGGCTCCGACTGGAAACCCCTGGGTCCATAGCCTACACGGATTACAGTACAGCTCAGAATAAAGTGGACGTTAGTTGCGTTAATCGTTAGAGCTCTAACGTTTCCATCGTTAGTTGCGTTACTGTTGAAGATATGGTAACGCAACTATCGATGCTTGCGTTTGCAACGTGAATCGTTACCTGCGTTAGAGCTCTCGGCTGGTGTACGGCCTTCATTCAAGTAACGATTGTATCGTTATTTGCGTTATTGCAAGAGATGACATACAACAGCATCGGCTTTGTCAGGTAATGGCGAAGCCATGCAATGGCGTTCGTAACGCTACTTGTGATACATGCGTTAGGCTTGGCCGGTAAGCAGAACCCGTACTGTGGCTAGCCTACGGTAGATACAGCACTCCTGTCAGTCCTTCAAATTACGCACGGTATCGCCGGTTGTTACCTACTTATACTTACCTTCACAGCAGGTTTCGTATTTATGCTTCACTTTTGACGTACATACTCTAGCGTGTTACGAGTGCAGTTTTTTTTAAACATGCGAAAATTTTTTCGAATGTTCGGAAAAAAATTGTTCCGTTATGGAAGGGATTTTCAAACGATCAAGAATATTTCTGAACATGCGGAAATATTTGCGAGGGAAGGTACGAAAGCATGTAGAACGTTCCAGATTCTTTCTTTCAAAACTTACAAAGGTTATTCATAATTGCAAAGAGATTTTCAAAAGAAAATTGTGGCCCTCCCGTTTTAGTTTTAGACTGATGTAATTTTCAAAGGGCCGCGAAATTGATACATTTTTTCTTTTTCTTTGAAGGTGCGAACATTTTTTCGATCGTTAAAAAAAAGTTCGTTGCGGGAAGGATCAGCAAAGGCGCGACAATATTTCCGAACATGTGTAAATATTTGCGGCTGTAGGTACGAAAGCTTTTGAAATGTTCCAGAGTTTTCTCTTTGAAATTTGCGAATTGTATTCATAATTGCAAGAGAAACTCGAGAGTAAATGGCGGCCCTTCCCTTTTTTTTTCTTTGTATATAAAAAAAAAATCATGAAGTTTCAGGCAAACTGCTAAGTTTCAGAGGTCACGCAATTGATTTTTTTTTAAACATGCGGACATTTTTTGGAATATTTGAAAAACATCGTTCCGTTACGGGAGGAATTTTCAAACGGTCAAGAACATTTCCGAACGTGCCGAAATAAGCCTAATTGCGACAGAAGGTACGAAAGAATGTAAAACGTTCCAGATTCTTCCTTTCCAAACTTACAAAATTTATTCACAATTGCAAAGAGATTTTCAAAAGAAAATGGTGCTCCTCCCATTTTAGTTTTAGGCTGATGTAATTTTCAAAGCGCTGTGCAATTTTTAATTTTTTTATTTTTCTTTGAAGGTGCGAATTTTTTTATGAACGTTAAAAAAAAGTTCCGTTTATACCGGAAAGATTAGCAGAGGCGCGACAATATTTCCGAACACTTGGAAATATTTGCGACTGTAGGTACGAAAGCTTTTGGAAAGTTCCCAGATTTTTCCCTTTGAAAGTAACGAATTGCATAATCATAATTACAAGGAAAACTCGAGAGTAAATGGCCGCCCTCTGTTTTTCTTCCTTTGTATACACATAAAAAAAATACATGAAGTTTCAGGCTAACTAATATAATTTTTAGGAGGTCACGCAAGTCATGCAGTTGATTTTTTTTTAAACATTCGGACATTTTTTCGAAAGTCTGAAAATATCGTTCCGTTATGGGAAGGATTATTTTGCAAACGCGCAAAAATATTTCCGAACGTGCGGAAATAATTTACGATGCAAAGTACGAAAGCATGTAAAGCGTTCCAGATTCTTTCTTTCCAAACTTACAAAATTTATTCATAGTTGCAAAGAGATTTTCAAAAAGAAAATGGTGTCCCTCCCGTTTTAGTTTAAGGCTGATGTAATTTTCAAAGCGCTGCGCAATTGATAATTTTTTTTCTTTTTCTTTGAAGGTGCCAAATTTTTCTGAACGTTAAAAAAAAAGTTCCGTTATGGGCAGGATTAGCAGAGGCGCAAAAATATTTCCAAACGCCTGGAAATATTTGCGACTGTAGGTACGAAAGCTTTTGGAAAGTTCCAGATTTTTTCCTTTGAAACTAACGAATTGTGTAATCATAATTGCAAGGGAAACTCGATAGTAAATGGCAGACCACCCCTCCCCCCCCCCGGTTCTTTCTTTGTATATAAAAGATTCATGAAGTTTCAGGTTAACTGATAGGATTTAAAGGTCCCGCAATAAATAATAATTCTAACCAACCTCCCTATATACCCTACCCTCTACGACGCAATTGCTTAAATTTTTAATCTTACCTATTTTACAAAGCCTTTGAAGTCCGATTCCTTAGGAAAACGTTAATCCAATTATATTCCATTTAGTGAGAGAGATAAAGATGACAATTTCGGCAATCAATTTTCGAGACTTTGCTCCAGAATTTCCGATTCAGGGCCTTACAGCGGAAAGCAATACGATACTGTATTCCTACCATGTCTTTGCCCGAATCCCCCATCAATTCACCCGAGGGTACTGTGCTAAAGTGATCCGAATTTTAACCCGGCCCCTGGGAAACTATATCTGCACTGTCACACGCATTATACGCTATGGGCTCCAGCCATGCAAGTCTAGACATGTGCAGTGCCGTTCATATTCACACTTGGGCCCAATTCTGTACACTGATCTACATACACTGTACAACGTTAATGTTCACGCACCACCACTTGTTGTACGAAATGCATTTATTATACAGTGAGTGCCACTGCAAATGGCTGGGAATTCATAAATGGGCCAGCGCCCATTTTTGCGTAACCTTTTTTGGAAGTCGTATGCCCATTTAGTTCTCGTACGTTTACGTGACGTCACGCACATCGCCTCAAATTTTTTTCCAGCCTTCGACAGTCGGCGCCATCTTGGAATTTACACATAAGCGAAATATTGTCCAATACCAAACTCTTACTGAATACTTTTCTTAAGAGTAGACTTATTCTGCACCCAAAAGTAAGATATGATACAAAAATTAGCTCGTGATGGCTGATTTTGCTGATAATATTCATGCTGAGTTTTCGACCATCTGCCCATGGCAGCTAGTACGTAACGCATCAGGCTGCTTAGAGCGACACGTTACCCAGGATACGAAATTTACTTCGTAAGGTAATGCACAGAATGCAATGCCATGCACAGAACGTTGCATGCAAATAAGTGTAGACCATTGCAGGTGCCTGGGAAATTCCAAGGTTTCTCATGGAATTGTATACAGTCAGTAGCTGTGGTATACATTTGTTATGTACCAACGGGCTAGATAGAAGTGTAAGCGAATGATGTGGGCCGGCTGGGGCTATACGATGTACGGCAGTACAATGATGGGCTGAAAAATAGGACAATGCAGTGGGTTGTTGTTCATTTATGCATTCCTACTGACTGGATATGGTCATTCGGCCTCCGTATTGCCGCGGAATAGTGTATACCGTAATTTGCGGTTCCCCGAGCGGATGGGTAAGGACACACCCATCCATGACCGTTAAAGCGACAGGGGAATCCAACTTTTTGTATTCTCTGAAGGTGAATTAAGACACAGACGAACGCGCCGCTCGTTTCTCAAACTAGGAAATAGTAGGATATATATTTAAAGAATGGCGGTTCGGGACGGCTGATTACCTTTCATACTTTTGAAGGTAAGAGAATTTTCTGAAACGAGTGGTTCATGAGAATGGGTGGGGTGGGGGAATTCAGCCCCACCCAAGTGGAGAGGGCAAAGCTATTTCTTTGGAAGGTATGTAGAAAAATCGGAACGTACTTTAGGTAATGCAGGTATTTTCAGGCAGAAGCGGTTCGCCCCTCCACCGACCCCCACCAAGTAAATGGCGGCCCTTTCTTTGAACGTTCCAAATGCTGTGCACCTCTTTCAAAATATTTCCGCACGTTCGGAAATATTGTTGCGCGTTTACATATCCTCACCGTTTTTTTTTTCAAGCGTTCGAAACAATTTCCGCACGTTCCGAAGGAAAGAAAAAAAAATGTATCAATTGCGTGACCTTTGAAAATTAGGCCCTACATGTTAAATTAAAAAAAATTAAAATTACCTGAAACGTCATGAGTCTAACATAAAAAGCAAGAAAAAGGGAGGGACCCAGTTACTTTGAAAATCTCTTTGGAATTATGAACAAATTTCGTAAGTTTGGAAAGGAAAATTCTGGAATGTACCTCTTCCTTTAAAAAATATTTCCGCATGCACGGAAATATTCATGCGCGTTTGCTAATCCTTCCCGTAACGGAACGACTTTTTTTCAAACGTTCCGACAAATTTTTTCGCACGTTTAAAAAACAAAAATCAATTGTGTGGCCTTTGAAATTTATGCCAGTTATCCCGAAACTTCACGATTTTTGTATATACAAAGAAAGAGAAAGGGGGGAGGACTAAATTACTTTCGAAAATCTCATTGAAATTATGAATAAATTTCGTAAGTTTGGAAAGAAAAAACTGGAACGTTTCAAAAGCTTTCGTACCTTCCGTGGCAAATATTTTCGCATGTTCGGAAATATTGTCGCGCCTTTGCTAATCCTTCCCGTAACGGAACAGTACATTTGTTTTAACGTTCGAGAAAGATTTTGCACCATGAAAAAAATAATTGCGTGGCCTTTGAGAATATAAATAAATTTCTTAAATTTGGAAAGAAGAAATCTGGAACGTTCCAAATGCTTGTGCACCTCTGCCTTTAAAAATATTTCCGCACGTTCGGAAATATTGTCGCGCTTTGAATATCCTTCCCGTAACGGAACGGTATCTTCTTCAAATGTTCGAAATTTTTGGCATATTCAAAAAAAATCAGTTGCGTGAGTTTTCAAAATTACATCGGTTAGCCTGCAACTTCATGAGTCTTTTATATAAAAAGAAAGAAAAAGGGAGGGCCGTCATTTACTTTCGAAAATCTCTTTGTAATTATGAATAATCTAAGTTTCGTAAGTTTGGAAAGAAAATATCTGGAACGTTTCAAATACTTTCGTGCCTTCGGTCGAAAATATTTCCGCACCTTCGGGAATATTTTTGCGGGTTTGCAAATCCTTCCGTAAGGGAACGATTTTTTTAATGGTTCGAAAAAGTTTCGCACGTTGAAAGAAAAGAGGAAATTTTCAATTGCGTGACCTTTGAAAATTACATCAGTTAGCCTGAAATTTCATGAGTTTTTTTTTACATTATACAAAGAGAGAAAAGCGAGGGCCGCCATTTACATTGATGTTTCTCCTTGCAATTATGAATACATTTCCTAAGTTGGCAATGTTCCCAAAGCTTTCGTACCTTCCGTCGAATGTCGATTGATTAAGAGAGATTTTCACCTGTAAGGCCCTACACATTTTAACAAGTGCGTGCAAATGATGACTGTAAACCATTTCATCGTAGTAGTGTAAGCCCGATCGTTATTGCACGTGCTATCACAAACGTGCAGACCAGAGATAAAATCGACGTTACAGAATTTTAGTCGGGTTAACTCAGTTAACGCTAGTAGCGTTAGGAAAAGCAGACGTTTACTGCAAATAACGATTCTAGCGTTACTAGCAGTAGAGTTGCCCCTCTAACGATAGTAACGCAACTATCGTGATCGTTACTAACGTTAGACTCGTATCGGTAGGAAGGTTTTTTTCTAACGCAAAATTTCTAACGATTAACGCAACTAACGTCCACTTTATTCTGAGCTGTACTGTACCAGGAACCGTCTAGAAGTAGAGGGAGGATTCGACAGAACGGGTTGGGAGCAGTCTAACAGAAGAGCAATTAGAAGAGTAGAGGAAGCTACCCAAGTAAGAAGGTTCCTAGCCTCTGAACAGTAAATATGCCAGGAAAAAATACAGCGATAACTGGTGAGATTTTCTAGCCAAAAATGGAGACTCTACCAACTACGGACAAGTAGTGGGGAGGGAACTGGTCAGGGGCGATGTCCAGTGGCTATCTTACCCAGTAACCCGAACATTCTATAACAACTTATCTGCAATGGCATCTTCTTAAAATACTTTTGATTAGAACTGAAAGAATTCATAGTTCCACACCATAGTCCAAAGCAGGAAACTGGATTTGTTACAGTGTAGTACTCAGGAAGCTAGGACGTAACAGTGAGAACACCCTGCTGTTTTCTAGAAGGCTTATGTTTCTGGAAGCTCCCATTAAAGTCAAGGTTGAGCATCGACAACTGTGGAACCGTCACCTCAACCAGAAGTGTCCCAAATTTTAAAGGCTGAGGGACAGTGTGGCTGGCAGACAAAGGAAGCCGTTTTATACCCGAAATAAGGCTGTGCATTTCCGGTTAATTCACTATCTATTTAACCGTTTTTATTAACCGAACGGTTAACAGTTAACCAAAAATAAAAACAAGTCAAGGAATATAAACAAAATAAACATTACGAAAGAGTGCCACCACTTTAAATACCAAAGTTTCAACACTTAAAATGGCGTTGGTAGTGATGATTGTCGAAGAAGAGTGCATGTTAAAACGTTTGCATTATTTGCGATGTTTTGGCAAGCAGTCTGTACACATTTATTCAAACTTTTCACAAACATGCATATTTTTTGTTATGCCACTGATTACTGTTTTCGACATTTTTGCCGTCAAACATAGAACCGTAAAACAGGAAGCCTATGGATATCACTGGCATTATCCCAGTTCAAGACACACTTCCCTGGCTTACAGCAATACAGTATCACACACATCTAAAGCAGTGTCCAGTACAAATGTACTACATACAGTGTAATATATTGTGCCTTGTGACCTTGCTGCAATTCATACGTACAGTAATATCCGTGTGTCTGCTAAGAATTCCAGCACCGTTATGTCGTAATGGTGTGAAAAATTTTACCCATATGCATTACTGCATGCTCCATAAAAAACTGTAACACTGAGTTTTAACTTGTCTTACATCGCATGCCTTTTCACCTAATACCTACTTAAAACACCTGTTTCTTCATAATTATGAACGGCGAAACTTTTTGATAACGGCAGCTACCCTCACTGTATGTTATAACGGGACTTGTACATACAGTACAGCTCAGAATAAAATGGACGTTAGTAGCGTTAAGCGTTAGAAAATTCTGTTTGCTAACGATAGTTGCATTAGCATTGAACCTGTGGTAACGCAATTATCGATACTTCCGTTACCAACGTGCATCGTTGCTAGCGTTATGCCTTTCCGCACCTGCAGTCTTCTCTCCAAGTAACGATCCTATCGTTAATTGCGTTAGAAGAAACATGGTACACGAATTGCATCGGCTTTTTCACATACATCGAAAACGGTACGGCAACGTTGTGAGCGCTACTTGCGATAGCTGCGTTAGGTTTACATGGATTGTATGGCCCAGCCTCGAGCCAGCAGCAGGCTGCATCACAGGCACTTAACGATTCTTACCTTTAAAAATTTTTTCCATGTTCGAAAATATTATTGCGCGTTTTAAAACTTCATGAATCTTTTAATAAATAATGGAAGAACACAAAACTGCTATCTGCTTTACCAAATCTCCGTCATTAAAAAGAAAATGTCGGACATTTGTTAAAAATCATTTAAAATATTCAAAAATGTTTTGGAAATTTCGTGGCAAGTCCCGAAATATTTTTGCGCGTTTAAAAACTTCATGCACCTTTGATTAATAACGGATTACACATAGAACTGATGTTTACTTCGGAAAATTTCGGTCATCAAAAAAAAAAAGAAGAAAAAAGTCCTATCGGACATTTCTCAAAAGTCATCTAGAATACAAGAAAATGTTTCGGAACTTTCTTGATATGTTCGGAAATATTTTTGTACGTTGAAAAACTTAATAATGAATTTTTTTGATAAATAATTTATGGCAGACATAAAACTGCAATTCACTTCCGAAAATCTCCGCCGTTAAAGAGAAAGTACCGGACATTTGTTAGAAATCATCTAGAACACTCAAAAAACGTTTCTTACCTTCGGAAATTCTTTGGCATGTTGCAAAATATTATTGCTTATTACTTCTGAATCGTTTGATCAGAAGTGGAAGAACATAAAACTGCTATTTAATTCCAAAAATTCACGTCATCGAAAAAAAAAGTTCATCGGACATTTGTTAACCAGAAAGCCCAAAGGCTTAGTGATTCCTTGCCGAATGGGGATGCTTTGTTGCACTGAGGTTTATCCCTCAAATTAATCTTTCTTGACTACATCATTTTATGTTTTAACAATTTGACCTCTGCTGACCTCACATGACCTTTGAACCCCACCAAATATAACAAAAAAGAAAATCTGAAGTGTCTTGAAAGGGATTCAACTCCAATGGATCTTGGATCTTGAAAATTCTTGGAAAATTTTGCTTTTTGACCTCTGGTGACCCTTGATGACGATCTTAGGAATACTTGGGATATTCTGCTTTTTGACCTCTGGTGACTCCTGATGACTACCTTGGGAATTCTTGGGAAATTTCACTTTTTGACCTCTGGTGACCCCATATCATGATCTTGGGGTATTTTGCTTTTTGACCTCTGGTGACCCCATACAACAACCTTGGGAATTCTTGGGAAATTTTGCTTTTTGGACTCTGATAACTCCAGATGATGATCTTGGGAATTCTTGGGAAATGTTGATTTTTGACCCCAGTGACGCCAGATTACAATCTTGGGAATTCTTGGGATATTTTGCTTTTTGACCTCTGGTGACCCCATGTAACAATCTTGGGAATTTTTGCTGTTTGACCTCTGGTGACCCCATATAACAATCTTGGGAATTCTTGGGAAATTTTGCTTTTTGACCTTTGGTAACCCAAGATGACCTTTGACCTCCACCAAAAACAATAGGGTTCTTCCTTACATCATGACAAATCTATAGACAAAATATGAAAAGTGTCGGTCATTCCTATCTTGAGTTATCATGATTATGAGCTTTTCAGCTTTTTACCTCCAGTGACCTCAAATGACCTTTGACCTTCACCAAAAACAAAAGGCTTCTTCCTCTCAACATGACAAATCTATGTACCAAATATGAAATGTGTCGGTCATTGCTATCTGGAGATATCGTGTTTACAAGCCATTTACAAGGTTTTTGCAGTTTAACCTCTGGTGACCTCAGATGACCTTTGACCTCTACCAAAAATAATCGGGTTCTTCCTCTCAACACGACAAATCCATACAGGCCACTCCTATCTTGAAATATCGTGATTTCAAGGTTTTCGGTCTTTGACCTCTAGTGACCTCAAATGACCTTTGACTTCCACCAAAAACAATAGGATTCTTTCTCTCAACATAACAAGTCTATATACCAAATATGAAAAGTGTCTGTCATTCCTATCTTGAGATATCTTGATTAACAAGCTTTACGGCTTTTTAACTCCAGTGACCCCAAGTGACCTTTGACCTTCACCAAAAACATCAGGGCTCTTCCTCTCAACATGACAAATCTACATACCAAATATGAAAAGTGTCGGTCATCCCTATCTCGAGATATCGCGATTACAAGGTTTTTTGGTTTTTGACCTCTGGTGACCTCAGCTGACCTTTGACCTCTACCAAAAATAATCAGGTTCTTCCTCTCAACACGACAAAGCCATACAGGTCACTCCTATCTTGAAATATCGTGATTTCAAGGTTTTCTGTCTTTCACCTCTGGTGACCTCAAATGACCTTTGAACTCCACCAAAAACAATAGGATTCTTTCTCTCAAGATGACAAACCTGTATATCAAATATGAAAAGTGTCCGTCATTCCTATCTTGAGATATCTCGATTACGAGCTTTTCGGCGTTCTACCTCCGGTGACCTCAAATGACCTTTGACCTTCACCAAAAACAATAGGGTTCTTCCTCTCAACATGACAAATCTATATACCAAATATGAAAAGTGTCGGTCATCGCTATCTGAAGATAGCGCGATTACAAGCCATTTACGAGGTTTTCGCAGTTTAACCATGGCGACCTCAGATGACCTTTGACCTCTACCAAAAACAATAGGGTTCTTCCTCTCAACATGACAAATCTATATACCAAATATGAAAAGTGTCGGTCATCCCTATCTCAAGATAACGCGATTACAAGGTTTTCGGTTTTTGACCTCTGGTGACCTCCGATGACCTTAGACCTCCTCCAAAAACAATAGGGTTCTTCCTCTCAACATGACAAATCTATATACCAAATATGAAAAGTGTCGGTCAATCCTATCTTGAGATATCGCGATTACAAGCAGCGTCACAAACACACATACACACACACATACACACCCACACGACATCACCATCGCATAGATTCCTTGCCTGCCTATGGCAAGGAATCAAAAATCATCTAGAATATTCGCAAATGTTTCGGAAATTTCTTGGCATGTTCGAAAATATCTTTGAGGGTTTAAAAACTTAATGAATCTTTTGATAAATAACGGAAGAACATAAAACTGCAATATACTCATTTATCTTGTTTGCCGACAATTCTGCTAAAATGATGGTCTGCCATTTCTTTCCCCCTAATTCCGATGCGGCAAAGTGATTCATACACGAGAATTTGCCGTTACTTATTTTAGAGACTTACTTCACTTGGACGCCGTATAATCCGTCTACGCTTAATTGTCTACGCGGACATGATTCTATTATGTCCAGATATAATAAGAGAATTAAAATTGTGGCTGTACACTTCCTCTAGCACTGAAAAGTTTTCGACCAATCTTTATTCAGGAGTAACAAGTGAATACGCGAGCTTTTGATTGAAACTGAATCAAGTTGCAACTGTGCCGATATTTCGGACTTCGCATTGGTACAGTATTTACATGATTAACGGCAACATCATTTTTGGGCGAATTTAAAAATAAACTACTGATATCAAACAGGAGTCTTCAATTATTCTGTGTTCTGACGGTTCTCACACTCGGTACTTGGTACTTCTACACAACACTAACTGAACACTTTGGAAGCGCAAATGCCGTTTTTCGTGACTTTCCCGCCTGATATGTTGCGAACAAATTTCAAAGGCACTGCCAATAAATCAGGCAGTTGCCGACTTTTTACAAGAGTTTTAAGGAAATACTGCCCATGCTGTACTGCGCTTCATGATTTTTACCCGATCCCCAGAAGATCACTGTGGACTAAGCGCTAAACGAAAATAAATGCGTTTGCCGAGTTGTATGAAATTTGTCTTTGTTTTAGAGTCATTTTCTTACTTGCAGTGCTAGTACAACAACATATGAAGCTGTACTCTGGCACTGACTGCTCATACAGCACAGCGCAGACTACCGCCGCGTGTCTGGTGTAAAATGTTGTCCCCTATTGTTTTCAAAATATACATGCAAGCCCCGTTCTCCCAGGGTTCAAGAATTTCTTAGAATCTGTCAATCATACGTGAACACTTTGCACATTTGGGTCAATGGCCATGTTTTTCTCACGGCTGTATCTTTGATCATCTACCACGAGTAGAAAGATCACAGACACTGAGGCATGCCGCCCCAGTGGAGAGTTGTCTGCCGCGGCCCGCGAACAGCCCGCTGGTGCGACCGCAGCTTGAGAACCAACTGATTACAGCAACCTATAGTTTGGACAAGTTCTCTCCTCCTCCGTCTCCTACTGCCACCCCTACAGCAGAAATCATACATAAGCTACAGGATTGCTCTTCAAGACTGAATGTGCGCCCGCTTGTTGGAGGGACTTCCAAGGCAGGATTCGCTATAAAATTATCTTGCTATTGTATGCACGTACAACCCCCCCCCTTTCTTGCCCTACTCGGTTCTACTAGTGATGATCACCCTCGATGTTTTGAAGTCACAGAAGGAAAGAAAAAACAACTTAATACTTTACAATTTAAAATCAATGATAATAGGTCTATGATGAGATACTCCAACACAAGCGCAACCTAGCGGCGCAAGCCTATGATACTAAACCCAAACGTAACATTTTCAACTATTCATATCTCCCCTATAGAGCGTTTTTAATCGTAATCACTTCGATAGTAAATAAGCTATTGCTAACAGCTTTTTTTTTCCTTTTCTTAAGTGTGCAGGGCCGATTTTTCTTAGTTTTAAGTCCGCCAGTAAAGTAAGACATACCCAATTGCCCGATGGATGATAAAATACTATTAAAGTACAAATGGGGTGCCGTAAAAAATATTTTCCGACTAAAAATGGTCTTCACAAAACTAAACTATGAAGCCCCGTGCCTGGTACCCAATCTCTCCTCCTTAACACATTTTAGCCTGTTTTCTCCAGCCCCCAAATTTATATAACTTCTTTCCAAACACACGCAATCCCGAACAATTTAGATTTCTGAAGACCTACTTTTACTAGCCCCAAGGGTAAAGTTTTCAAAGCATATGAAGAAATAAATCTGAAATTGAAAAAAAAAAAATGCCCCGCCCGCCGTTATCGGAGACGAACAGTTTCCGAAACCGATTTAAACTAAAAAACGGCAAATTTGAAATTACCAAGTCATTAACGATACAGTAAAAATTGTGGCTTACCAGTTCTGTACAAGCACAAGACATTTTTTAAGTCCAACGAAATAAGCACCGTACATATTCCAATTATATCCAGAGTGCCCAGCTGATCGATCCAATTCATAGAAGAGGTCTTCTCGCCGTATGAGCCTACCTTTTCAACCCCCCCCCCTTTACACCCAGACCTTTCTCCTTCCACCCTTCCCTTACCGAAAAAGACCTAACGTTAGGCCTAGATCTGTTAACCTTGACTAAAACCATAGCCTATTCCGTGAATTTGTAATTCCACCAGGTAATCGCTATGAATAGGCTCAGTTTTGCCAAAATTTATCGCGATGTAAAGATTGAACTATCCTGATTTGGGTTTCAAGTGAATTTGAAAATGTTTTGACTGTCCAAGAGCTGAACGTTGGAGACGGTCCCTGACGACCCAAGGTATGTTGTTCTGTATAATACCTAGCTGCTAATGCGGTTGCTAGTTATATGCTGCGTGTGTATGTGTAGAACATGTTCAGACATGCATGGGCCCAAACTTCGCACATGCAAAAACAGTACAGTTCGTGTGCAGGTATTTGCAGCTAGCTGGTCCAGCTGGGTATGTACGGCGGGAACTTCCAGTGCAGTGATACAGTTATCACAATGCTACGAAGTATTCAAATTAATTAGTTGAAATGACAGTGTCCATCAGCTCATGCATGCGGTGCCCGTGTCAGGGACTTCTCGAAAGTTCTCTCACGAATGCCGTACATTGGTATATGTACTACAGGTACATGTAGCCGTGCACGTGAGCAGAATATTGCAGGTGTCAGGGGACTTCTCGAAAGTTCTCACAGGAAAACCGAACAGTAAAAATTGTGGCTTACCAGTTCTGTACAAGCACAAGACATCTTTTTAAGTCCAAAGAAATAAGCACACGTAGATCTGGTCGCTTGTCCCACCGGGTTGCCCACTAAAGCGCAGTCTTTCGAAGTGGAAAGTTCACCGAGGGATAATTTGATTTTTACAGTATTACATGTGAAACAGGCCAAATTGGATAAGTGAAGACAGAAGAAAAAATATTCTCCCTCTCGCCGATACCTGATAATGTTCAAAGCTGAAAAATACAGCACCAGAATGCATCTACGGACACGTAATAATTTCTCAAAGGGGAGGGTTCCCCCTCCCCTTGTGGACGAGAAAATTACGTAGACGACAACAGCTCAGTTGAGTCCGTGGGCTGAGAACGGGGGCGTAGATATCTTTTCAACTTTGGGGGGATGGGGTGAACTATCACAAATGTGACAAATGTGCACGGCGAGCGCGAAGCGCGAGCCCCTGATGGGTGGGTCCAGGGGCCCGCCTTAGGGCCCCTGGTGGGGTAAGACGCCGAACACTTTACAACTATCGTAGTTTTACTACTTTCGAACTAAAATCCGGACGAACAGATGCCAGCAATGGAAAATGAGAGGGAGGGAAAGTGTAGGTGCATGCAGGGAGGTGATATTAGACCGTCCAGATAGGTGTAGCAAAAAGGGTAAAGGACTAAATCAGTGCGTTACAGAGTGCTGTTTTCGTCATAAGTGTATTAACAATCACCATCTATACGGATAATGGCTCAGCGCGAACTGGCGAAGCTCTGGTAAAAAATTTTGAAAAATGTATAACGGCTGATACGTACTTTCAACATTCTACATCGTTCTACATATTACAGTAGATTGAAAGATCCCATATTGATGCGAGGTCCCCACAGATGTTTGAAGATCTATCTTTGTTCTTCGGAAAGTGTTGTGATCAGAACAGTTTCGTGTATTGTTACCTTAATAATGGTCAGTAGACTGAAACATTGGAGGGGGGTGATTACATGGGCCATGCCCCTAGTCAAATGTTGGGGATATATCCCCCATCCCCCCGGGATTTACGCCCATGGCTGAGAAGTACGTCTACTCCCCCCCCCCCCCACCCCCACGTGCAGATGCATTCACTCAAGGAGCCAGTGGTAGGTTTTACTTTCTCACATATTGACTAGCAAATACCTTTTCGCCTCGATCATTCTAGAAATCAGTCTCCAGGCTGTTAATGTTACCTTGGCGTCAAAATGACAAAAAAAAAAAAAACAACAACAGTGAAAATATTTCTCGCCGATGGGAGTCGAGAAGTTTTGTCGGGGCCTGGTCACATTTACGCCCAACAATAATTAACATCGTTTCGGTGGGCAATACGTTACCGGTACCGATACAGCTTGAAAATATAGGACAAGGTCTAGTCAGGTCATACAGCGCCGCAATGTCTAGACAGTTACACATCGCGTCTACTCGTGGTGGATGATCAAAGATACGGCCGTGAGAAAAACATGGTCATTGACCCAAATGTGCAAAGTGTTCACGTATGATTGACAGATTCTAAGAAATATTTGAACCCTGGGAGAACGGGCTTGCATCTATGTTTTGAAAACAAGTGACATTTTACAAGCTGTCTGTACTGCGCTTCATGAGCAGTCAGTGCCAGAGTACAGCTCCTTGTCGTTTGATAACACTCTTAGGGGCCGCGGCCCACCGGTTGAGAAGTGCTGCTGTAGGCTATATCGAAGTTAGTCAACGTGTTATAACATCCGCCCATATTGACGAGGCTGGATTGATTTAATGGGATTTAAGTTGGTTCATACAAGCTTTTTTGTGTGGAATATAAAATCTTTACTAATGGTAAGACACATTGTTTTAACAATAGTTTCAGTCCCCAGATTTTCGTAGGCCTACGGGCGAGAACGTGCTCGATCCCGCTTAGAGCATACAGAAGTTACTAAAACAAACTGCCGTGTCCCCTCCCCCCACCACCACCAGTTTATCCTTTTTGGGGGTCAACGGGCGCTGTTTGGCTGGAAACGGGCGCCAAACAGCGCCGGGCGCCCACTTAATTTCACCCTTGTTACCGAGGCCTGTTATTTTTAACGAATGTCCGATAAACTATTTTGTTTTTGTTTCTTTTTTATGACGGAGATTTTCGGAATTAAAGGGCACTTTTACGTTCTTCCGTTATTTATCACAAGATTCATTAAGTTTTTAAACGCGCAAATATATTTTCAAACATGCAAAGAAATTTCCAGAACATTTTCAAATATTCTGGATGATTTTGAACATATGTCGGATGAACTGTTTTTTTTTTATTTTGATGACGGAGATTTCTGGAATTAAACAGCACTTTTACATTCTTCCGTCATTTATTTAAAGATTCATTAAGTTTACGCACGCGCAAAAATATTTTTGAACATGCCAAGAAATTTCCAAACATTTTCGAATATTCTATATGATTTTTAACAAATGTCCGATAAACTCATTTTTTCTTTTTTGATAACGGAGATTTTCGGAATTAAATAGCACTTTTATGTTCTTCCGTTATTTATCAAAAGATTCATTAAGTTTTTAACTATGTTAAACAAATGTCCGATACACTATTTTTTTTTTTTTGACGGAGTTTTTCGGAATCAGATAGTACTTTTATGTTCTTCCGTATTTTTGGGCGTTTAAAAACTTAATAAATCTTTTGACAAATAACGGTAGGCCATAAAACTGTAATATACCTCCGAAAATCGCTGCCATTAAAGAGAAAGTATCAGACATTTCTAAGAAATCTTGTAGAACACAAAAACGTTTCTTACCTTCGGAAACTTTTGGCATATTCGAAAATATTATTGCGCGTTTGAAAACTTCATGAATCTTATGATTAATAATGGAAGAACCTAAAACTGCTATTTACTTTCCCAAATTTCCGTCATTAAAAAGTAAACATCAGACATTTGTTAAAAATCATCTAGAATATTTTGAAATGTTTCGGAATTTTTTGGGTATGTTCGAAAATATTTTTGCACGTTTTGAAACTTCGTGAATCTTTTGATAAGTTAAAGGAAGAACATACACCGTAGAACTGCTATTTACTTCCAAAAATCTCCGCCTTTAAAAAGACATTATCGGACACTGTTTAAAAATCATCTAGAATATTCGAAATGTTTCACAAATTTCTGGGAAAGTTCGAAAATATTTTGCGCGTTTAAAAAGTTCATGAAGCTTTTGATAAATAACGGAAGAATATAGAACATGCTATTTACTTCCAAAGTCTCCGCCAATAAAAAGAAATTATTGGACATTTGTTAAAAATCATTTAGAATATGCGAAAGTGTTTCGGAAATTTATTGGCAAGTTCCGAAATATTTTTGCGTGTTTGAAAACTTCTTGGACCTTTTGATTAATGACGGAAGTACACATTACTGGTACAGTATTTACTTCCCAAATTAGCCTTCATTAAAAAGAACTGAATCAGACTTTCGTTCCCCTGTTACACTTTACACGTGCATGCCAATGACGACCGTAAACCATTGCATCTAAGAAGGGTAAGGTTTGGCCTGATGGTCATTTTAAATATCACAAATGTGCAAACCAAAGCTTCCACCGACGTTACAGAATTTAAGTCGGTCTAACGCAGTTAACGCTAGTAGCGTTAGGAAGCATAGAAGTTTACTGCAATTAACAATCCTAGCGTTACTAGCAGTAGAGCAGCCCTCTAACGCTAGTAACGCAACTATCGTGATCGTTACTAGCGTTAGACTCGTATCGGTAGGAATTTTATTTTCTAACGCAAAATTTCTAACGCTTAACGCTACTAACGTCCATTTTATTCTGAGCTGTACTGTAGTAGTCTCGTACACAATACTGTACTGTACAATGTACGTACGGTAGGTCATGAACGATCGTTCATGCAACCTGCGAAGCAGCGAAGCACATGGACGGCCGGCAAGCTCAAACAGCTCTGCTAATTACAAATACTGTATACTGTACAACACACGTACGGTACGTACAGTGCGCCGGTTCGTTCAGTAAGGCCGATGAACTGTGCTAATTATGCTCGAAAATAATATGATTATTCATGAAGTTCACCAGTGGAATGCTCCATATTTTATAACTTGGGGTTAATAAATGAAATGGCGGAAAGAATTTCACTCACCTTAGCGAATTTTTGGGGTTGAAACTTTTCCAGGAATTACACTAACGTTGAAAAAATGATAAAAAATGTTTAATCATCTTTTGTTAAAATTATTAGGTCAGCTAAAATGGGGAGGCTTAGTTACAAATATTTTAGTTGCATCTACAAGGCTTGCAAGCCAGGGTTGCATAATTATGCCCAGAACTACACAGTCCTAACCCGAAAGCAACTGAAGAAGCGCCTTCATCCTAAGAGTCCGAGCAAGTTCCAGCACGTCATCACTTCTGACGTGAGGCCTGGATCCGGGCTGTGTGATCCGATTCCCAAAACAGAGAAGGGAGCCGTGGAAATCGAAGTGACAATGAACATAGATAACATGGATAATGGATGAAGACCAAAGGGAGAAGGGCGAAAGGATACAGATCCAACTAGTAACAAAAATCCCCTTCGCCTTAGGGAAACCTTCAGGATTTGAACAGGAACACCCCGAAAGGAGGACCACACTCGGATGCTGGGAACCATAACAAGGTACCGTGAATAAAGCAGGGCTGAAGAGGAATCCAGAAAGTATGCCGGCACGGGAATGTCCCGTGACCACCCCAGTAACAAATTACAGGGAAGAACTGGGACAGTCCTAAGAGGAAGACAGCAGCCTGGAAACCTCCTGGGAACGATCTTGTAACTTGGGCATACTAGAACCTGGGAAC
Organism: Holothuria leucospilota; assembly: GCA_029531755.1. NCBI lineage: Eukaryota > Metazoa > Echinodermata > Holothuroidea > Aspidochirotida > Holothuriidae > Holothuria > Holothuria leucospilota. The sequence continues at coordinate 263,138 of CM055976.1, read as the reverse complement.
CACGTCAAGTTACCAGGGAACAAAGCGGAACCAATGAGGAACACACTAAACACGAAAATTGGGTCCGCATCGGTAACATTTACATTGGGATGATAGAAACAAGCACTGATGCCAAACTCGGATGCGGGTCAGTGACGGGACTACAATCAGCAATCCGTCGCCATCAAAACATACTAAAAGACCGGAAACCAAGTGGGGATCGACCAGGAACCCACTAGAGACAAGGATCCGGAAACCAGAAAGAGGCACAGTCACGTCCTGCTGTCGTGAACTCAGAAACCTGAGATTGGGAAACACGCCAGCAAAGGAGTCATGATAATACACCGAGAAACCAGCGGGAACTCTGTGATGGGAGAGAGTGAACAGGAACCCGGAAACCCGGGACCATGTCGGTAAGTAGCCCCATGAAGACATCAGATACACAGCGGGGAAACGTGAGGAAGCCGGATAATAGGCGGTAACCTGGGAACGGAACGGAACCGAACAGTCGATGCGGTACTGGCCGAACCATATGTTGGTATAAGGAATACACGTAAAGGCATCAGGTATCCAACGGGAACCTGGGAACATGACAGGGCTGAAGGATCGTTATGGTACTGGCCAGGTCCACACTGTCCGAAGAACAGCTGGTAGATTTGGAGGTTGGTGGCCAGTAACTGGGCCACCACCACGTTGCCGTGGTGCGGTCATGGTACTTGCCGGCTCCACACCATCAAAGGTAACGGGTGGTGACAAGCCTTTAGCCTGTTCCTGGTTTGTCTTTAGGTTTGGCCACCTAGCAGCCGAAAGGTTCTTCTCATCCTCTCCTGGGGCAACGTCTGAATGGGCCGAGAGAGCCCTCTCCCTCTCTTCTGGGCCAGAGCCTAAAGGTTCTGTCAAAACAGAAACATGCACTCCTGCCAGGCTCAAAGTTCTGGGAGCATAGCTGGTAGAATGGTCTGTTGATTTGGTAGCGGGAGACTTGTGGCTGGACAGAGGCTGAGATGCTGACATGGTACCAGCTGGAGTAGAAGTGCCGAAAGCACGGCTGGTAGTCGGTCTTTTCATTTGCCTCGTTGTCTTCAGAACCCACTTCTTAGCGGCTGAGAGGGTCCTCTCACCCTCTCCTGGGCCGGCATTTGATTAGGCTGAGAAAGGCCTCTCCCTCTCTCCTGGGCCGGAGTCTGAGGGTTCTGTGGGGCCCTGTGCCAGACTCAAAAAGTTTCCTCTTTCTCCCAGAGAGGAACTTATCCACTGAAGCACATCTGTTATCATTCCAGGAAGAACAGATATCACGGGGCTTCTCTCTTGAGAACGGTTTGGTCTGATTTGCATTTCTCACTGAGGAAATCCGCAACTGTGGAGAACGAAAACAGAAACCAAAGTTAAGGAGAGGCTTCGGGCCATCGGGCCTGGGACAGACCAACTTCCGAAGACCACTCATGCTGGAAACACATGAACTGTGGAACACACGACCAGAGTACCTGTAAAGATGTATGAGAAGCAACACAAAAACACTGCTCCCAAACACAGACACACTGTAGCTTTGATGCAACAGTCATACAGATCCCAATACCCCATGGGACCTGAGCTCTACAGTACTAGAGGGAGTCGAACCCCGGCACCCAAAGAACCCAACCTCGTAGCTGGAGTAACCAGGGACCACAAACAGGGGGAGCCAAACTCCTCGGAACCAACTAGTACGGTATTGGCAGGAGCCAAAAGGACTAGGTACCAAAGGAACCCAGGACTCGGTACCTTCAGGAATCAACCAACTAGTACGGAACCGACGGGAACCAGACGGACAAGGTACCGATGGAACCCAGGCTTCTGGGAACCAACCTACTCTGAGCCGACAGAACCAACCTCCTCTGAACCAATGGGAACCTAAGCATCCTCAGTACTGGCGGGAACCTAGTTTACTCGGAACCAAGGGATCTGAACCTATTGGGACCAGACTAACAATCTCAGTACCGACACGAACCCAAACGAACTCGGTAATGGCGGGAACCAAACCCTTGGTACCGAAGGAACCAACTATAGCGGTACCCAACCAACTCGGTACCAGCGGGAACCAAATCACCTTGGTACCGATGGAACCAAACTTACCTTCACAGTACCCACACAAACCCAAATAACTTGGTACAGGCGGGAACCAGACCCCTTCGGTACCGATGGAACCAACTATATTGGTACCGGTGGGAATCAAATCACCTCGGTACCAAACTTACCTTCACGGAACCAACTAAATTGGTACCTACGAGTGGGGACCAAGGCTACCTGGGAACCGGCTAACGGAACCACAGGAACAACCAGCCCGGGAATTGGCTAAGAGCCGACTGGACACAAGAGAGGGGGGCCCAGGAACTCAGAACGGAGGTAACCCACCCAAGGGAAATCCCAACTAACTCAGAGCCGACGGAGCCCAAACCAAAAACGGGATGCCCTGAAACCCCAAAAGCAAGGAACAGGGACCCGTAATTGAGAGCTACGAAAAACATAACATACTATAATCAAGTGAAAAAATAGCAAGGTGTAGCATTAACAAAAAAGCAAAAATAAAAACTGAAAAACCAGTCCTACGAAGAAGCCTGAAAGGCATGAGCATACAAAAGCCCATCTGTAACAAAAGGGGGGGGGGGGGGGGAAGGATTGTAAATCCCTTGAAACAGATGCACTACAAGCCCTGGATGGATTAAAAACACCCTAATAAAGGGCGCAGCATGAACAGTAAAGAATGGATAAAAAAAAAAAAAAAACAGCTAAACACACAACTGTGTAACTGGGTATAGGAGGACCCAATGGAGGCAGTCAACCAGAACAGGTCTAACAAGAACAACAACCCGCAAAATGGCAGACATCTAGAAACAGGAAGGAGGGGTTGGAAAGAGGAAAAACCCTCACAAGTAAAAACGAGAACCCAAGACCCTGGGCAAACCACAGGGAAGAACCCCTAACAAGGAAACCTACAAAACCCCCAAAGCTAACAAGGCTACGTAAAAACAAGCGCTAACAATGGCTACGAATGGTCCTAAGGCTAACGATAGGCAAACAAGCCTAACCATGCCAAAAGAGGAGACCACCGTTTCAACAAAGGCTGAAAAAGCAAACACTTGAAAAACCTTATAAAGCAAAAATTATACTCACCAAACTTACAAAAAGTGTTGGAAAACCACTTCTAATCTCAGAAAGAGAAGGGAGGAGAGTCTTAGAGGACCAAAGCCAGATGAAAAATACGCAAAATACAGAGCTAAACTAAAAACAAACTTGACCATTCTGCCGGCGATGAAACAAGGGTGAGTTAAGTTAGTGAACATGAGGAGATGGTATAGCGCCACCTAGTCAGGAAATTCATCGCCAGTGATCATTCCACGGTAGATGGACTGTCCAATGGTAGTTATATGGGAGGTAAGTAGGAGCGTAATAGATTGGGAAATTTTAAAATCATGATATGGCAGTGTGACATGTAGTTTTAATATTATGAAATGCTAAGGAGACATGTGGTATGTACTTGAGAACATTTACCTATAACAAACCTTGGGTTTTTACAGAGGGCCTGTATCCATTCTACTGACATAAATCAATTGCAATCTCTTTGTTTAAAATCCACCTCAAGCCCCTGGAGAAAATACAACCAGGCTACCATTTTGGTGCTCACTGTTAAACGCTATCTATTATCACCCTTTACCAATCTCTTATGCTGAGCACTATGTGAGACAGCAACAGCTTCCATTTTTAAAGTCTTAGGTATAACTTGATTGGGTTTTGATCCCTAGCTGACAGGCAGGGATACTCTAACCACCAAGTGAAAGAGTCAGTGTATTCATATACGCAGACTCTGAAAATAACATGACCTTTCATCATGGTAGTACTGACATAGTTTCATTAGCGGCACAAAACTCGACTGCTTATGAGACCAGCGCTGTCATTACAAACAATATATATATTTACCTTGTCTGTGGTCATTGTTCTCAAAACACCATCTTCCTTCCTACAGGAGTAAACAAGAAGGAAAGTTCCTTAAAAGATGAAAAATCCATTTCAATGTACAAAAATGTGAAAAAAAATACTGCTTACCCACAACATGGATCAGATCTAGAGCTCAGGGTCACATTTTGGGTAAAAAAATTTTAGCTCAAAACAGGTGAAATTTTCATTGAAATCCGATGTGTGGTTCTCCAGATATTAGCAGTTTAAGTTTAACACTTTCAACACAAAGTGAACTTGAAGCAAGCACATACGACATCATAGCCTCACATTAATGAGCAGTCTTTTGTTTTTCTTTAAACTTTACAACCAATTTTTTCCTCCACAATCCCAGATTATCAGATGTGATTGCATGAGAGGCATGGGAATTTTACAATCTTCACATCCCCACGTGGAGGTCCTTTTCCTATTAACTTCAAGGTCAGCACAGGCAGACTGAAAAAATAAAGGAAACAAAGCATATCTCACCAATGTGAAGAAGTGATATAACCCCTATTTGCCTCAAGCTCGCTTTAGGGCATAAATTTAGTAACTTCATATGCTGGTAACTTGAGTACTACTGTACATGTCCAATTTGAATGGAAGTCTCACCAAACTGTGCAGATTTTATAGTTCCTCTTTCATATTTAAAAATTAATGTTTTACTTAATGCCTTCCTATAATTAAAATAAAATCAAATTTTTACCTTGGTAACGTCTTTAATAACACTATGAAGGTGATGTTCAGGCCTGGGGCAATGCACTCCCTCCCCTTCAATTTTTTCTCAGCTATATTTTCATTTACAGATATAATGACCATAAAAGTGCCACTCGAAATATTAACCCTTTTGCTACCACACACTGTATACCACCCTCACTTCTCTGCCCAGGCAAATTAGGCATGTATACCCTGAGAACAAATGGTTACTGTAATTCTTAAATAACTCTTTCAACATGCCTTCTATAAAAAAGTTTTGTACATAAAAGTTGTTCAGGATAACATAATCTTTCATGTGATATATCACTGGACTGTTTTAGGAAGTCCATGGCCTAAGATGGGAACCTGCAGTCACATGTGTCCTCGACTTAGCCTAACGGGACTTACTGTAGGCGTAAAAGTAACATCAGGCTCTTGTTTCACTGTTCAATTGTTCAGACTTATCTCACAGTTCACTGAATTCACTTAAAAGTCATCACTTTCACTTTCCCACACCCTGTCACAGCTCGATTCATTTTCAGAATCAAACTCTAAGCTGGACGTATCGTTATTGGCTTCACGTGAGGCCATTATGATGCTAACTGCAACTTGATATGTCGTCCCAGATATCAACGTGAACATATATCAGGTGACATACCACATGATCTATTACTTCGTTTTCTGTACGATAGAATGCAACTGGGAAATAGAGGGGGGTATACAAGTATGTTTTAGGTGGAAATAAAAATGACAATCGGGTAGTCGCCGATCGGCAACATTGGTCTGTACACTGAGTTTGTCTTTGTCGCCGATTGGCGACAATGGTAGCAAAAGGGTTAACTTCGTCTCTCCAAATTGGTGTCACTCACTACAAGCCAGTGAGTTGATGATGATCACCATATTCACATTGGAGCATCTAACTGGCTATGGGCACTCATATAGATGATCACCATAATTTGATCCCACAAATGTTCAGACTGGAGCAGCTGGCTACAGGCTGGAAGGTAAGAGTGACAGCCATACTTTAATCCCAGAAATCTTCAGTGGTACAGCTGGCTATGAACACCTAGCTAGATGATCACAAACAGGAACAAGGCCAGACCAAGGGTTGCATTTAATGACTGTTCAAAATATGAAATGTGACCACACTTTTGCGTTAGGTCTTCCCTGAATGTCCAATCACACATCTTCTGATCTGAAGCCAAATGAGCTGGAATTCACACCACAGATATACTGAGAAATACACTGGTGGTATAAGTAGTGTGCTATGTACAGAACCATGATAATAAATCATGTGTAGCAGCTCCTTCATATTTCTGACTCGTAATGTAGTCATGTCAAGTAAGGATTAGCTCAACAGGATATCAATACAGGTTAAATGTACCATGGACAAAACATGCATTTACGCATGCTGTATTAAAACCAAGGTGGCACCCAGTGGCTTCAATTTTGTGTGTGAACCTTGATGAATTGTAGTAGTATCTGGATGTCTGTGATTCAGACTTTACAAACTGACACACCCCTTTTTATTCAACTTAATACAGGGCATCTTCATGCTAAGTATGAGATCCCTGAAGGTTTTGCTTCTTGAAATAAATGTGTTTGCAAGGCTTTCCCAGTTTAACCTCTGGTGACTTCAAATGAGCTTTAGCCAACAAAAATAGTATAATTATGTTCTCAATATAAGGCACTCATCTACCAAGTATGTGATTCATCAAAGTTTGCCTCTCAAAGATACAGTTTCATGGTACACACAGTTTACCCTCACAGTTTACCCTGTGGTTAACCAACATAACCTTTGAGTTTTGACCTCCTAAATAAAAACAGCAGGACTATTGCACTCAAAATGGGTTTTCCACAAGCCAAGGAAGTGAGTTCCTCAAGTCCACCCTATATGAGCTATATAATTGTGTATGAGGCTTTTACATTTTGACCACTTGAGACCTCAAAGGACCTTTGCCTAATATGAATCTGGAATGCGACATAAGGCACCCACACTGTAAGTAGTAGCTCTGTCTTATCAGATATCAAATTTTCACAGTTTGACATCTGGTGACCTAACATGACCTCTTCAACAAAAACAACAGCCTTTTTAAACTCAGTATGGGGAATTCACATGCTAAGTAGGCAATCCCTTAAGCTACCATATTTCAGATATCTTGTTTCAGGTGTTTCCAGCTTGACCACTAGTGAACTTCAAATATTAAGAGTATCCATACTTCTTCCTTGAGGTTTCACGTTTACACGGTTTTTATTTTTTTGACTTCCGATGACCTCAGATGACCTTTACCTCCAACAAAAACAGACAGGTTCTTTCTTCCAAAATGACATATTGATACACCAAGAGTCAAAAGTATTCATCACTCCTAGCCTGAGATATCATGTTTACATTCTCAGAGTCACAATCACACACACACACCCATGCCCACAATGCATGACTGTATATAGCTTTATTTTGTCTTTGCAGGGAAGTTAAAGGACTACCACATTTAGCCATAAGTAGAGGCTGCACATGTGTGTTGCTTTTACAACGAGAACACTGATATCAGTAACAGCTATGTCTCAACGAGATACATAACTGACAGCTCACTGCACAGATACTTGTACAGTAACATATCTCTTCCACACACAATTCATTTGAATAGCAGCATGAAAGCCTAACATTTTTTTTCACATATGATCAAAACACCAGCAGCAACAACTGAGTCTGCAGTGTTCCTGTATATTGTGAACCTAAAGGACTAGATGTTAAAAATACTTTTTTTCTACCATTAATAGCATATCTGAACTAGCATCCTTTCTACATTTGGCAAATGTGGAGTGTGTTATCGTAACAGGTGTTGTGTGTCTTGAGTATTAACAACCATGAAGCGCAAATTTTATATTACTTATTCTATTTACCATACTTGACATGCCTACTGCTAATCTTGAACATTTTATCTGAATCTGGGCAACAAAATGTAAAACTAGTTCTCAGAAAAAATGCCAAAGAGGAGGCAAAGATACCAACAGCAAATAAAAACAGGCAACGATGGGAATAAAGGAGCAACAACACTGCCAGACTTTGTACAAGATGAAAGGGGGAGAGCGAGGGAGGGAGAAGACTGAAGGAATGACAATTAGGACTACTAACTTGATTAAGGGAAGTCACCAACCTATGGCCTAACATTTCAAGACTGTAATCCAGCATGAATTATCTCAGAACACACAAAGGCTAGTGCATTTTACCCTTTATTTTGCTACCAGGGGGCTGTAATAGTATCATATAGTAGCTTTACAGTTTGGTTATAGGTATGTTGTGTGTAACTTCACCTGCACTTTGTAAGGTTGAAACTATAATAGAAGGTTTAACATAACGAAGGTTATTTTTATCACGTTGTACCGTTATGTAATATAGTTCAGGCTCACACAATTCACGGTGGCCGTAGAAGGCTGCAGGCACAATTGAAAATGCAAAGGGGGATGGGAAGTGGGGAACATGCAGTTTGGGAAATACGCCTGGAGTGGGGATACTATCTAAAATGCTTTCTCCAAATCCTGATCTGGCCAACTCATGACATCTGCTGTATGCAGTCTTTCACTATTCAACAAAGGTACAGTATATTCCAGAATGCAAAGGTGAAAAGTACCTGAAAATCTGCATACAATTACGTCCCAACTGACAATATGGGGCAACGAATTTCACACCACGCATGACAAGAGTAAACATACAGTAAGGGAAATAGATCTTCACTGAAAGATAGTTGATACAGACAGTAAGAAATGTAATTAATCCAAGACAAATCTGATATCTCCACAACTTACCATTGATTCAAAGTAGATTAGTACGGTTATATGAAATAAAATGCTTCAATGGTATTAAGGGGACACCATGTGAATTTATGCAACAGATTAGCAGCTGGGGATGGGAAGGAGAGGGGTGAAGAGAGAACACCACAAAGCTCAGTAGGTGGTTTTACTTTTACAAAGGAAAACAAGGATTATTGAAAAATACTGACAACTCACAATAGATGAATCATTCAACAAATTTAAGAGAACAAACAACTAAAACCTTTATGATACAATACACAGAGGCTGGAATGCCCTTTAAGCCAGCGGTTGCAATAAGCCTTGATGGATTGGACCCCATCTCTTGCTCTACAGGCCAAATATGAGCAATCTAGCCCCTCTCCTTCCCTTTACTCACCAGTCACCCCTCAACTGGATACAATTAAACCCATGGCATCCATTATCAGCATTTTTGAATTATTAGAAATTCTACTCTTGAGTCCAAAACTAGTGATTCCTTGCCACTGGTTTATTATTTTAGTATTGTGGTTTAAATCTGACAGTTTCATTGCGGAATAAATAAATTACTGTGCTCACATTTAAAAATAGGTACAAAATGTTAAAAATCAGTGCACATAGATTCAACAAATTCATATCATCTTAACATGGTACATTTTGGTCACTACAAGCCAGAAAAAAGATCCAAACATGTTTCATCTTGAGAAGTCATAACATCATGGTTTACAAAGTTTTAACAGGTTGGCCTCTAGTGACCTAAAATGACCTTTGACCTCCACTAAAAACAACAGAAATTTTACACTTTACTGTGTACAGAGCACTAACATGCCAAGAACAAAATTCATACATACTCTTCATATATCATATTTACAAAGTTTTCAAACTGTGACCTCAAATGACATTTGACCTTCAAAAAAATATCATAGATATGATGTACTCAGTACTGGAAACCCACATGCCATTCATGAGATTTATGTATGTTTTTTCTGCTTGAGCTATGTTGGCAGTTTGACAACAACCAGACTGATATCATCTTAATGTGGTCAGAAGTCAACTTGTACTAACTTTTGGTCATTACATACATGCCAGGTGAAATACTGTATCCAAACATATTCCACCTTGATCAATCATGAAATCGTAGTATTCAAGGTTTTCACAATTTGACCTCTGGCTACCTCAAATGACCTTTGAGACCTCCAATGAATCAAGACTGATCATCTCCATAATATGGGGGCATGTACATACAAATGTGGGAATCACACAGTTGCTTTTATCTTGCCATAAACTGAGATCAAGTGGTGAAAGAATCAAATAAGCAAATTGAAAAAAAAAAATATTTTTACAAGACTTTCAGTTTGACATGGTGACATCAAGTGAATTTAATCTTCTCCAAAACATACAGACATTACACTCTTGATGTGGGATACACACCATGCCGAGAAATAATGAGGTTCTTGATTGTAAACCTTCTTGACAAACCATGCTTACAAAGTTTTTGCATTTAACCTAGTATACATGGTATCTTAACCCTTTCAGCAATGAATTAATTCACTCTGCACCTTTGGCTATGCCTGAATTAATTTTCAAAATCTTCCTCATTTCAAAAGCATACTTTCAATGTGAAATTACTCTGACAAAATTTGTTTTCTGAAAAAGTGATGAATATACAGTAAAAGTTTAAGAACTTGTGCTGTTCTTTTTAAATGAGACCTAATCTGGGACATCCACTATAACACACAAAGATCGAAATACCTTTACAAACTGCCCATGTTACACACATCTTACTTTTTGCTAACTTTTATGCATATGAATTATACATGAATGACAAACTGTACGAATGTGATCCGAATGTATATACGTCCATACGGAAACTCCTACAATCACATATTGCAAATTAACAAGTGGGTTTCTGTCTTTTTAATCTCCAACCAGTTTTTTTAAGGTGGAGAAACCTACCCCACTTGAATGGAGGACAATTTTAGTCAAGAGAGAGTAGACTTTTGTGCCTGCTTACTTTGTTTCTAGGAGTTAACTTGCCATTAAAAGTTCCGGTAGCTGTTTATTCCTCTTTATTTTGCCAAAGCAAGTTTATCTAGCCTAAATGCAGGTGTGCTTATTGTGTACGTAACTATTGATCAATCATGTGGCTGCACAGCAATTAAGGTGTTTGTGGCCATGCATTTTTGTTTACAGTTCATTTGGCAGCCACATCTTTTGTGTGGCTCTTCTTACTAGTGGATTATCATGCTGTCCATGATTGTAAACGTTGTGTGGTCACACCAGGGATTTTACTGATACTGTCAATTGGGTTGTAGTTGTATTGCGGTGCAAATTGACTTATTGAAACAGTGCGGCCATCGACTGCATACATCGTAGCAGATTTGAAACATGCGATTAACTGAAAGTGGTCTGTCTCTAAACAATTAGTTGATCAGGGATTTATCGGCAATTAATCCCTAATTGCTGACAGCACTATTACAAAGTGATGCAAATTTATTCAAATTTTGGTAATTTTTCAATATTTTCCAAGGGAAGTCTTTCGTTGATAACTTTTTGCTTGTACACATTACTGATTAGTCTTCTCAAGAAGAAATGAAGCCTATGAAATTCTCTATTATGTGGCATATAACATCAAAACACTTGAACATCTTTGTTTGAGGTATTTTTGTAAAATATCTAATCCATTTTGTGTATTATGATCATTTCCCTGACCCCTAATTCTGTTTATAACACTATCAGTACTAGGCCCCTTGGTAATGGCACTTAGTAGCAGCCTAGGCCACTACCTGTGTCACCTTTGATAACCTTATCTTCTGATAATAGGCTTTACACTAACCGTATCAGATGTGCCTTCTTGTCCAAATCGAAAGACAAATATTCCCATAGAAATTCTTTCTAAACTTTGTCTCTGTGAACATGAAAAGCTGTCTTAACGTATGAGATGCACTACTTGGAAATGGTGAATCAGTGACAAAATTTTAAGCCAGTTTTAATTGAAATAATCTCCGAATTTTTTTAATTCAACTACCAAAGCATGTTTGGTATCAAAATTCATGGAGTTTTTCCCATGAGAATGACAGTTTTAGATCTGTGTCAGGGAAGGGTGCACCATTATAATAGGTTGATCAAGATGAATCACTTCAGTAAATATATTCCCCTGCTGTGTGAACAGCATAATCTTGCTAAAAGGGTTCACGAAGGATAAACATGAAGGATGTCATACTTGACAAGTGAATGACCCATATCGCTGAGATGAAGGATGATCCATATTTTTTTTCGTGGAGGTCAAAGGAAATGGAAACTGGGCTTAATATCTCGGTCACCATCATTACTGATTCATTGCAAAGGGCAGGGAGAATTCATGTGATGATGTCATGTGCATGTGTTGTTACAGTCTGAGGTCAAAGGAAATGACCCATGGCCTCCACCAAAAACAATATGGATCATCTCAGCAATTTGGGTAATCAAGTGTAACATCCCTCATGGTTATCCTCCTTGAGATACCATGTTTACAAGCAGTTTCACCATTCGACCCATGTTGACCCCAAATGACCTGCACCTTCACAATAAGCATTAGCCACATGCTAAATATGAGACCCCCCCTTTTTGAGAAATTATTTTATAAAGTTCTGGCTATTTGTCCAGATAGTAACATCAAATGATCTTTGTCCTCCACCAAAACAATAAAAACCATCTATCCAATATGAGCCATCCTTGTGCCTAAAAAGTTGGGATAGAAGGGAAGTGCAACATACACACACACACACACACACATACACATGACTTCACCATTGCATGGATTCTCTCTGCCCTCTGCCCTCTGCCCTCTGCAAGGAATCCATAATGGGTGTAATCTTAAAGTCCAGTTTTCATTTTCACTGTGTCAAGTGTGGCAAAAGTTCCTTATAACACCTCATATTTCATATAGCTCTAATGTGAAAAAACTATATCCATTAAAGCTTCATGGCAATCCAGTAGTTAACCCAAGTGGTATGTTATCTACTGTAGCTGGTTCCAGTCATACCCTCACTGAAGAACCTAAATCCACAAACAGATCCTTTCATACATGCAGAATGGTTTGCACCACACCAATGTCTTTCTCGAAATTAGTGCTTTCAAATGCAGAGTGCCTTTGGGTGGATGAGTAACTAGCTGGCTTTGCTTTTGCCTGCAGTCTATAGTGACTAGAGCCTATACAATGTGCAGAAGAAAATCTGGATGTTTTAATATTTCCATTAACACAAACTGAGTTTGAAGGTAGATTCTATCTATGTCCCATTTTTTCAGAGCAATACCAACATTCCTTTTTTACTTCTGATCACTCCTTATTCCTCCAGCTAAAGTGAATTTATCTAATTGTAAAGTAGACACCCAACCTAAAGCATGCTTGTCAGATTAGCACCAGCATAGCAGTTCAATACAGCAGCAATATTCAAATTTTCACATTTATTGGTATACTGTACTTGTCAGTAACAAATACTTCGGTACAAATTCTGACCCCACTCCCACAGAGACTGCTGACAAGAAACTTGAGCTTTACATTACTTTAGACCTGCACATCCATTAACATTTCTAACTGGAAACAAAACATATTCAGAGAGTTTTTCTAAATCTACTGGATGATGAACTTACGTGTTGCTTTCCAGAGTAAATGCAAACAGAATGAGAACGCAGAAAATCAAATTACATGGAATCATAGTGAAGATAGCAATAAAGGAAAAAAAAAGCAAGCAACAACTGCTGAGTATACTTCAAATAAATAGGTATACCTCCTACCACTTTCACAGAACATCAAGGGGGAATTCCCACACACATTTTGGGATGCACCCACTGGGCAAAATTTCTACACTGTCTGCCATGTACAGAATGATTTCATCCTTGAAATTTGAAAGGACTTTTAGTGTGATCATAAGCTTGAATTCTGAAACAACGTTGCGATTTTAGAAGCATACAAAAAGGCTTACTTCCATTGATCATCAAAGATAATAAGGCTACACAACAAAAGGTGCTGAACTTGTTAATTTTGTTTGAGGTATCAAATTTATGTAGTGAATGTTTAGGCACACTTTCTGCATGGAACCTCATACACAATAGTCCTATTTTGAATTGAAGCTAGCACTGAATGCTTTCTTTCCCCAGGTCTACAACAACTGCAGCTATATTAGAAGGGACTTTCTTTAGAATCAGTAATTGCAAGATGTAGGATTATAGTTAAGTTTATAACCAAGTTAGGGATTAATTTGCCATAATGAGGGCAACAAAATTGAAAGTTTGTACTTGGCAGATACCATGTTTCTACTTTTCAAATATTCTACATGGGTAGAATCAACCTCTCATTCTTTAATTCTCCCCCTCCTCCCCGAAGATTAGGTAAAGGTTATCCCCACCCCCCCACCCCCAGAAAAAAAAATGAAGGAAATACTTTGCAACTAGTGCTAACTCTACTGCAAAGGACTGTAATCAAAACATGTAAGTGTATACTATACTTGCAGGTGTAGTACTGTTCCGTGTTGTAAGTTAGTGCATTTTAATGTGGTGTAATATCTCTTTCCAATCTGAACCTCGGTGTCGTGGAATGAACTTTTGTTCTGTGAAAAGTGATATTTCCTACTTTGTATGAACTCAAAATTTCTCTCCAAACTTTTGATTTGAGCAGAACACCAAAACGCTTAGTGATTCCTTGCCTGTTTGATAAAATTTTAGTAAAATGGTATGCTGCTGACACAATATCATGTTGAAGTAACTATGCTATGCAGAAAGTTAAAAATCTATGGGCATAGGTCAGATTCATATCATGACAAAATTATCATCAATTAGCTTCTTGTTTCTAATTTTGGGCACACCATGCCAGGTGTACGATCCAAACATGCTTCATACTTGACAAATCGTATTAACAATGTTTTCATCTTCTTAAAGGATAAAAACATACTGCAGTACACTCAGTGTGGGGTGTGGGATTCACATACTGTAGGATTTCTTCCATAGGATATTAGACTAACAAGGTTTTCATAGTGAAACCTTCAGAGATCTCAAATGCCTTTTGACCTCCACCAAATACTGTAAAGATGCTTAACACAGAGTACCCAAAAGGCATGTTTAAATTCCTACTTCCTTCTTGAGGTATCACATTAACAAATTTTTCAACACTTTGCCCTCTAGTAATCCCAAATGACATCTGACCTTCACCAAAAATAATATATCTGCTCAATATGGAATATCCATTTTGGCAAGTATGAGATCCCGTACTGTACCTTAAGTCTAAAATTTCAAAAACATATATTACAAAGCTTGAAACATGCATCCAAATGGTTGAAATTCCAACTTAAAGTTCACGGGACATTCCCGAGCTGAGATATAAAATGTAGAAGCTTATTCACTCTATTTAAAGTGGTAGATTGTGCAATCCTTTGTAATGTCATTTTTGTACTACTCAAATAACTGTGTTTTCTTAATCTTTTGGAAAGTCACTGCACTTTGTGCCAAAATGTGATCACTGTCTCACTGCTATAGTCTTACTTAGTTACAAAGGCCCTCTCCATACAACATGCTATGTTAAAAATGTTTCAAGGTCACATAAACATCTTATTTTCAAAAGGAAACAAAAGCAGAGTTGCATAAGAAGGACATCACAAATTATTGTGCAATCAACTATTTCAAATTAAGTGAATTAATTTCAACACTTCATATCTCAGCAATGGAGTAAGCTATGAAAATAAGAGTTGGATGAATGAAATTCTTTATTCAACCATTAAAATATAATTATATTGTCATAATTCCACTTTAAGCATTTTAGAGTCTGGAAGTTAAATGTTAACAAGCAATTGTAAGGTTTTCATTATTTGACCTCATGCAGAGTATGAGATCCCTCAAGCTTGGCCACCTTAGGATACCATGTTTAGGAACAATATTCAAGGTTTTCATATCTGACCTCTGCTGACCCCAAATGACCTTTAACCTCCACCAGGTTCAATAACAATCATCTTCTCAATAAGCAGTATCCATATGCCACCTACAAAATTCACTGAAGTCTCCCTTTTGGGGATACTGTGTTTATAAGCATTTTTCATGGCTTTTACAATGACCTCTGGTGACCCTTGGAGACTTTTGACCTCCACCAAAAACAATCAGGATCTATTCAATATGGGTTATCCACATGTGAAATCCCTCCGGTTTACCCTACTTGTAATATCATGTTTACAAAGTGTCACATACACACATACAAACAAACACACACACATCACCATTGCAGATTCCTTCTGCCTTTGGCAAGGAATCAAAAGTTCTTCCACTCTAAAATTCTTTGACTGCTAAAACTAGAAGTACTTTAAAAATGTAAAAGAAGGCATGAGTGTATGGTTTCCCTAGATCTGATATACAGAAGTCTACAATGTAATGGTCCCCTTAAAATTATTTCAGCCCCCTGAAAGAAATATGGTGGCACATTCCAAGAATTCCAGCACAAATAAATCTTTCCCAAATTTTGTCACAAACATCTCATTCTGAACATGCTTGCTGGGTGCTCAGCCTGCAAAGTATTCACTCTCCACACCATAAAACTGCAAAGCTTCTGCAACTCTCAGCATAATTATGATACCTTAATAAAAACTTTCGAAGGGTGAATTTTGTAATAATGTGCCAGCCTAACTATATTACCAGTGGCTTCATTTATGACGGGCTGCCTGCAGTTGAGGTGAATTTTGTAATAATGTGTACTGTGACAGTTGTAGCTATATCTAAGATGGGTTAGAAGTAAACTACAGGTGTAGTAAAGCTATAGGCTGCCAGTCTCACTATGTTAACAGTTATTGCCTATGACTGACGGCGCATTTTGGAATAATGTGCCAGTAATATTGTAATAGTTGTAGCTATATCTAACATGGGTTGCCAGTCTTTACTATAGGTGCAGAAGATATAGGCTGCCAGTGTTACTAAGTTAATAGTTATTGTCTATGATTGAGGGTGAATTTTGTAATAATGTGCCAGTCTTATTGTAAGTTGTATCTATATCTAACATGGGTTGCCAGTCTTTACTATAGGTGCAGTAGATATAGGCTGCCAGTCTTACTAAGTTAATAGTTATTGCCTATGATTGAGGGTGAATTTTGTAATAATGTGCCAGTCTTATTGTAACAGTTGTAGCTGTATCTAACATGGGCTACCAGTCTTTACTATATAGGTGCAGAGGATATAGGCTGCCAATCTTTCTATTTTAGTAGGTATTGCCTGTGATTTTTTTGTAATAATATGCCGATGTAGCTTTATCTAACATGGGCTGGTCTATGATTTAAGTATAAAGTTTCTTCTTCCAAGGTGGAATACCATATCTTAGATCTCTTTCTTCATTCCTCCAAATGACATACTATGCCAAACCCAGGACTGCAATTTGAAATTTTATCCACTAACTTAAAAATCCTAGTGTTGTAAAATGTACTTGCTAGGATCACTACACAAGCCAAATGTACCCGCTAAGCTCACTTGACAGATCATTTCATGTCAGGCAGTACGGCTGTTCTCTTGAGTTAATTCACTATCCATTTAACTGTTTTCATTTTCCAAGTGGTCAACATTTGAAAAAACAAGGAATCAAGTGAAGATAAATCAATAAAATCAATATTTTGGAATGGTGCCAGAGGTTTTTGTTCTCACTCTAAATGGCCCCTCAAATATTGTTTTCCTACATATGTATGGTAAAACATTTCTATATTCACAATGATGATCAGTCCATCATCAACAATGAACTAATATTCAAACTTCATACAAATATGTGCAGTTATTTATTATTCCATTGATTATTTCCAAGATTTTTGTGGAAAAAAAAACACTATAAAACGATATGTGCTTAGTGTGCTGAGAATTGCCATTGTAATTCAGCTCTAGTGGGGAATTTTTATCCATGTTTTATATTCCTACTGCCTCTGTAAAATACTGCAGCATTGTATTTGAATTGCCCTTCCATTTCTTGCCTATCTTCTGAAAAGACTCACATTTCTTTATTTCAAAATGAAAAACTGCTCCGTGTCAAAGCCTCCATACTTGAATTCCTAACACAAGTACCTATACCTGACTGTATGTAGTACTGGTACAATACTGCATGCTGCACAATGCACATAAATGAACTTATTGTCCATGCAATGCACAATGAGGCTGCACAGGCTCATTAATCTGGATAAACCAGCTGGTCTACTTTATGTTCCAACCTATCTTTATTATTCATGAATGAAATAACACATTAAAATGCTCCATTCCCAATTGTTGTGTATGAAAGTAAACAAAATGGCTGAAAGTATTTTAATCTTCTGCACTGCACATTTTTGGGCTTTGAAAACTTAACAAGTAACTCTTCTAATCATTAAATTACTGAACATTTAGAGGTATGACTTGTTTTAATAAAACCAAGTTTTCTTACAGGATTTAAAAGTCCAGTTTGCATAATAAAGCCAAGGACTACAGAGCTTTATAACTGTTTCATACAGTACGCATTTGTTTTGTGTCCTACAAACACACACAAACACACCCAAACACATATGGCAGTTTTGTTATCAGTGCTCCTGGGTGCGCTTTTAGAGAAGGATGTTACGATAGCATTAGTTTTCCACAGACTAGAAATAGTTTTTCAGTCTTCCTAAGTTTTCAAATGGGTTCCATACCGAAAGGGGCATGCTGAAGTGTTGTTGTACATAGTTTCACCTGACCTTTAATATTTTAACCTTTACAAAGGTTTCGTGAAAGAGTTTTTAATTACCATTGTTATATGATTTTCCATGACATACTGAAAGCTCATTGGGCAAACAGATCTATATACTAGACAAACTATGTAGTGGCAGCTAAAATAATATAACAAATTGCACATGCTTGACAGATTAATCAATCTATTAACTATTTAACCTGCACAGCTACATAAAGCAGGGAACATGTACTTAGGAAGGAGACCACACATGTTTTCAACACTTTCAAGTCATGTCAGCTTAAGTTGGCTGATATTCATGTTGGATCAGCCTGGATGAAGCCAACATCACAAAACACTGACAAGAGTATGGATACTCTTGTTAGATGCAACAATTTGGTTGGGTTCCATTGCATGTGCAGAAAGCTTTTAAGGCAGGCCTCATAGGGTGTGAGCATGTTGTCTATGGTACAAATGCTACGGAAACTTTTGTAATATCCAATGCCACAAGGGGTAAGTGAATGCCATACATTTTTATAATCCAAAAACATTAAGCTGGTCAAAGTACTCATATACGAGGTCTCCAGACCAAACCAAACACGACACTCCATATTTCTTATGATCAACAATCTGATGCTCTGTTACTGTCAATCCTTACCCTCTCTTTGCTCTGCAGAAGTCAAATGCCATGTTCCTGTAGGAATATGCTTTTTGGTTCAAATACTTGGAGTATTTCCTTACAAAAATTGACATCTCGTAACCTGGAATAACAAGGATGAAAGAGGTGAATCCAACAACACAAACTTCATTGAATTTCTGGCATCTACGGTTCAAAAATAAATTGGTATATAAAAATCACCTCAAAGATTTTACCACAATAATAGGCACAGTTTAATTTTTAGTGACATGTGGTTAAACTCCATGTGGCTTCTTTTCTAAGGAATCTTTTGGGACTGAGTATCAAATAATAACCTTGCTTGTGTTACTAACACCGAAAAAGAAGTCCTAGGGGTAACAATTATTCACTTCATTGTAAATAGACTTTGTAGTTCTTCTACGATTGAACAGTAAAGTACAGCACTTCCATTTTAGATTTGTTACAGTATTTTATCCCATTCTTTATTATTTTTCTTGTAACAGGATATATTTCTGCTCACATTTATAGCAAAACAAATTTCATCCTTATTACCTCTTTAATGTACATGCTAACCTATCCACAACATTGGTCCATAGAAGCACCCTCAGATTTCCCTTTCAGCCCTAGAGTTGCTCCATTCCCTTGGGACTATTTCAGAAGCAACCAGTGTGCCATCAATTCTTTGTAGACCTCTTATTAGTAACCTTTTGCACGTATGGCACAGGACACTTGGAAGCACAGTACTGTTGACTGAGAGGATCAGTGTTCGACCTATTTTGCCATAATCGGTAATCACCAATTACCGATTATTCAATTACACAATTGGGCCGATGCCGATTACCGATTATTTACATGTATAGGAAGGTCATATTTTCTCGTCGTCAGTCGCATATTTCTAACTTTGTTTACACATCATAACATAACCTTCACACTGGAGATGAACGATTAAGAACAGTACCCCACGTTCCACAAATGGAATCTTGTTTTTTGAAGGATTTCCTCTCGAAATACGGAGATAAAAATCAACCACAAGTCAGTGTTCGCACTAAGGCGCGGGATTGCGGGAATCCCGCTTTTGTCTTTGAAATCCCGCACATAATTAAATCTAATGCGGGAAAATCCCGCACACCTTCTCCGCTCCCGCACATAAATAAATCATAAGCGGGCAGTTGATGTTCTGAATCCAGCCAAAATTCCAGCGCACTTCTCCGCAGCTGTGATTGTACAGAGAAATTGCAATGATAATACGCACAATAAATTGCAATAAAGAATCGTTCCCAAGCAAGCGGATCGCAACTCCCAAGCTGAATACTGATTATGGTAGCAACAAATACCATCGTAATCTAGCCATTCACAGTGCAGCTCTTATATGCTGGCTGCTGTTTGTATAAATAAGAGCGAATCTGATTGGATTGAAATTCAGTCACAGTCCCAGGGTTGCAAACGCAACGTTGTGTCATGTACAGTACGTTTGGTTATACACCTGTAGTGCACTGTGGAGTCTTACATGTGTAATTGTATTGAATATGTACAGTATGTACTTTCTTCATTTTACGTCGACACATTCTGATCGTATGTGTATCTCCAATGAAGTTCACTCATATTTTCCACTTCAACTTCAAGTTCACGGATTTATACTCGCTCATTCTTCAGAAGGAAAACACCTAGTGACGAATTGGAGCTGTATCGGAGGAGGCTTTGAACTTGGAGAGAAGCACTAACGTTAGTGACACGCATTAACTGCCGTTAACTGCAAGTAGTACCTCTTGCGTGGGAAGTAGTTTTGCGATGGCGACGGAAATCCCGCTCAAGAAAAATTTATGGGAGGGATTATAAGGTCCCGCCTTGATTTTGAAAATCCCGCACAAAAAATTTTTTAGAGAGGGAATTCCCGCACAGTTTCAATTCCTTAGTGCGAACACTGCCACAAGTACATGTTGCGTACGATGTCACAGGCTTAACGTTAACCAAAGAGTCTGTCAGCTTACATACGGCTCTGCCAAGGTTCAGATATTGTGTAAACAAGGTCATCTGGGTTACCCCAGATGACCTTGACCTCCACCAAAACAATAGGGATCTTGCTCTTACTATAACACATCCACATACTAAGTATGAAATGTATCCACCTTCCATACCTTGAGATATTGTGTAAACAAGTTTTTCCGACTTTGACACCTGGTGACCCCAGACCTCCTCCAAAAACATTAGGCATCATCTACTCAAAATGGGCAATCTACATGCCAAGTATGAAACCCCTCAGAGTTACTCTTCTTGAGATATCGTGTAAACAAGCTAAGGCATCACATACACACACATACTCACACTCGATGCCTTACGGGGTACTGGCAAAGGACCCTGTAGGGAATGCAAGGGAATTTCCCAGCAGCGAAGGAGCCGAGTAGACGGACGTGCTTGAGGGGGGGCTGTGCTCCAAGGCAGACATGTGCAGCCACGCGTGACTTCTCATCAAAGTAAATAAACAATTTATCACAAATTCAACTCCAGGCCACTAAACTTCTGTAAAAGTTGAAATCAAGTTGCAAATCATTTCAAATATCATACTGTAAAAGTTCCAATTTTAGATCTGCAGATGCAATAACTAATGAGATGGAAGATTACACAAAAGCAAGGAGGGATCATTACCTCTCACTGTCTCCATGTGTCAATATCAGAAAACTGATGAATGTTCATTTACACAAACACGAAGAAAAAAAAATCTATACAGCCCTACTGCTTAAACACTGCTACAATATCAGGGAGAGGAGGGAGTCTTACCCTGTGCACCACCTTTGTCTGTGAATTCTTCCAAATTGAAGATTGTTGTTCGTGTCGCCAAATATCGCAAAAACCTCTGTGGAACAAAAAAGGCAGAAAATAAGCACAGTAATACACTGTATATTACTGTATATATAGATAATTTTCTAAACACAACTTTGCTGTGTGGCAACTTGGCTTGGGCGACTCCAATATTTTTGGAATCTGGGTACATGGTCCTACAGTATTAGTAGCGCTTCTGAATGGAGTCATGACTTCTACAATGACGTCATAACAGGCGCAGGCACATATACCTCAGCAATAACAATCTGTGGATTACTAGTCTAATCTCCCTATCTTAGTGTTCAGTACAATAATTTTTCTTCAGACTATCTTTACCATACCTGTGCCAATTTCTAGACTATCTAAATGTGTATTGTGCATGGACAAAATTAGGGCACTAATGCTGTGGCCATAATCTTGCCACCAAGCAGTTCTTTTGTGGTATTTACGTTATATTTATGGATACATGTACAACACTGCATTGGAGTGACACTTCTCAAAATGAAACTAACCTGTCGGTATACACAATATACATTTTTAGATGATAGAAATTTTCATTGCACATAGTAAAATCAAGACAATTCTTTCATTGATCTACAGTAATGTGTGCAGTTTATGAGATTTATCTACACAGGGAGCTGATATTTGGATGAAGATACATCACTTTGAAGTGGAGTATGTGCCGCCAAGGCCACTCAGTAATCCATCTCTTGTATCGTTCTTGACATTCCTATAATACTTTACATGGGATTAGGAAGTTAACACAAAGAAAAAGGGATCTGTCGTCTGCTACATCTACAGTAAGACTAAGGTTTTTCGTTTGTTACCACAACATTGCCAGTTGTCAGGGAAATAAAACAATGCTGCACCTTTTGACACTCGGCGACACGCATGACAGCATGTCAGTTAGGTTTTATGTCGAAATATGAACAAGAATCTGTATCTGGTTATATCAGGAAACTTTTCTATTGTTGTAACAAAAGTTAGGCTTCTCCCTTGTCAACTCATTTGCATGCGGCGCAAACCTACACATCAAAGAATTTTTCTGTGCAGACCACTTGTTTAAGGATTACATGACTTGAATGGTGTTGCTAGGTGAATGATATCAAATTGGAGCCAGCAAACAAAGGAAAGAAATTCCCCTGCGCCAAACAAACAGCTTGTTGTTGATGATCTCACCTCGATTTAGTGGGTCTTAGAGTATTTACATAAATTAAAGTGTTCGATAGATCTCCATCCAAATAACAGCTCCCTGATCTACATTTTTACTGCAGGTTCACACATAGGCTATATTACAATTGTGACATTGTGATAACTTGATCTTCCTGTCTTATATCAAAATGCAACATCCAGGAGATGTATATCACCTAACCTAATGTTAATTGAAATTGCATAATACTGTATGTCCTTTCAAGTATGATACTGTAACTGGAACTCCAGTTACAATTACTGTCACCATTAGTCACCATTTGACAAAACATACCCTCTCAGCTACCCAGATGAAATAATGAAAGATTTAAATAAATATACCATCTATTATTTCTAATTGAACCTATAATCTGTCTACCACACATTTACTCTCCATAAATATCAGTCTTTTACCTTAACCAATCTACTGTACTCTTTCTTTTAATACGAATATAAACAAAACCCTTTCAACATTAGCTCTACTTCCTACTGAAAACTCCCTAATAGCTGCCAAGTTTAACACTTGTGCCAGGCAGTGACAAGCAACAGCTGTAACCCTTCCTGTGATCCAATGTTTGAGGTTACATACAAATGGGCACCACCAAGTTCGTCTGTACCTTCTAATATACACTTGCTTTCCCATATGTGCACTATACAGTACCATATGCTGTACAGTATGTACAGTACAGTAGTTCAAGTCTAGGCATGCCTTTGCAGTAAAAATTCTTGCATGAATAATTAGTTACCGCAAGCATCGCACATTGTGTGGCAGTTCGTGAAGCCACGATGCTTACACATATATTGCATTGTACGATGTGTGTACTGAGAGTCCACACAGTACGTGCTGTACCTGATTTATTTTGCGCAAGGCACATGAGCAACATACGGAACACCCAAGTGGACCATGGGAAAGTTATACAGAAATGTATGTAGGAAGATTTCGATTTTGGCAAAAGTAATGATAAATTCTTCACAAATCTTTCAAACTTTAACTGAAGTTTCTGTAGTGCAGCGCTCGTAGACTACAGTATACTGGTTGCTTAAAATTTGCGTTCTGGTTTGTACATGTATACACTTTTAACACTTTATGTAAGGACCAGTTTTCATAGAATTTTGGAAAGTATTCATAAATTTACTTTAATGTCAGCCCCTTGCCAAGTATGTATCACGAAAGTTTGTATCAAGTTAGGCGGGAGGCATGCGGGGGCTTTTCTGACTAACTGGGAAAAGGGAACATTTTTGGCAAAGGGACGTTTTAACCAATTAGCCATCCTTTGAATGGTTTCTTACACTGTACCATCTGACCATTGGGAACGTCTTGTGAATCTCATGACAGGCACAGATTCAAGGTTCCATGGATTTTTTCTTTGCTTTGGTTCTGTGCATTTTTTTCTTTTGCGTTGGTTCTATTTGACAAGGTTGGGTATCGTCCATTGGAGAATTACACTAGTTCACTAACATGATAAACGTCCACCTAAGGGCCACTGCCAGAAAACTGAAGGGCGGCAATATAGCTTACAAGGGGTGAAAGTTCCTTTGGAGTGGGGATACACGAAAATGACAAACCTTTCACCTTTCAGCACCCCCCCCCCTGCATTCTCTCCCTTTGTGTCTACGCACTACGATTGCTTGCTATAGAGTGAGATTTCAATCATGCGCTGTCCCATGTTTCATCTACCCACCCAGCTTGATCGTGCCAGAGGGAACAGTTATGTTCCTACTTTATGTCACCTGGGAAAGAATTTCCTTCATGGGGAGATACTTACGTAAGGCCACCTCAAACTGAGGTGAATGGGCAACTGAAGGGAAATGAATAGCCTGAAGTGAACGGTGAATAGGACTAGTAGGTGTTTATTCACTTCAGTTTGAGGTTGGCTTACATGAAGTTTATACCGTTTCACAATTGTCCTCTCTCCAGTTACTGTGGACTAGCAACTTTTTTTTCTTTACTAAGCTGGGTCGATTTTTCTTAGTTTTAAGTCCGCCAGTATAGTAAGAAGACGTACCAATTGCCCGATGGATGATAAAATACTATTTAAAGTACAAATGGGGTACAGTAAAAAAATTTAATCTAACCCGTTGTATGAAACAGGATGTCCCGAGTCCAAAGGAAATAATAATCCAGTTAAATTCCACATGTCAAGAGTAGAAACAAGAGTAGAAACGGCACAAGGAGAAAGGAACGCGGTATGTGAACCTGTTTACGAACCAAATAATCGAGTCTTCCGATCCCAACAAAAAGAAATTTAAAAAATCCCTTTCCTTTCCTACATTTCACCACCCTCACCTCATCTGCTCCTTGGTATCCCAGCCTGATACCACCCCCTGGTTTATAATCTAAACCTTCGTGGCAACGGCCGCAAGGAAATCTTTAAGCCATGGATTACTCTTTGCTAAAACTTTGGCCGAGTCTGTTTATAAAACAGTACACAATTTGCAAAGTATCCTAAACCAATTTTTGCCAGTAATATATGTTTTTGGAAAGTGCAAACTATCTTGCCTTGGCCTGGATAGCCAGCAATGATTAGAATTGAGACGCACCATTATTGCAACCGTAAAAGGCCCTATCTCAATTTCAGTCTATGAACTGCCACAATTAAACGTCCCACATCGGAACTGAGACGGTCCCTGTGGATCACAGACTTTGCAGGTTCAACACGTTTGGCACAGCGCCAGTCTAGCTCACATCAGTAATTTGCACTGAAACATGTTTTGGGCCGGGCCATACCTAATACACAGACTCGCACAGTGAAGCTTGTGTTGTAGAACATTCCTTCGTTTGTAGAACATCCCTTCACCTTTAACCCTCCAATGACCGTGGTCAAATGTCACGTGCATGCGGTTTCAAGGTGGTGACACATGCGTACAACCAATCAAAATTCTGGATTTGGGGACGGAGGCAGGAATTTCCAATGACATCATCATTTGTTCAGCAGTCGAGTGCCGTTTTCGGCCCGATGCATGGCGAGCAAGTGAAAAATTATTATGACATGCGGGAAGAATGCATACATTGTGCCTATAATACAGTGTCAAAACTATGTGGAAGTACAATACTGTACATGTACTTTTTGCGATAAAGCTAAGATGTCCCGTAGCTACACTGTCACTGAGAGTGCTGTAGTATACCGGTGAAAATGCATCAACAACCAGAATGCAAAAATGCATTGAGGTTTCGATGATATATGTTCTATTCCAAATAATGCCATGATGTCCCATATCTTTCAGTCACTGGTCAAAATTTCCCAAGAATTCCCAAGATCGTCATCTGGGGTTACGAGAGGTCAAAAAGCAAAATTTCCCAAGAATTCCCAAGATAGTCATCAGGGTCACCAAAGGACAAAAAGCAAAATATCCCAAGTATTCCCAAGGCCTAACGTTACAGTATAGCCTAGAGGCTATGCTAAATACTTGGCAAGGCCCTAAGTAACATTAGCCTAGGTCTAGCCTAGGCCTAGCTATAAGTATAAACCTAGCCCAGGCCTATGCACAGCTGGTCACAGAAATCTCTCTGTAAATACTACAAACTTAGATGATGGGTACCAACATTTGACAGGCAATAACTGCTTTGATTAGCCCTAGCCTAGGCCATAGCTATTACATTTACAGTAACCTACCTCTAATATCAGCCCATACATACTGTACTACAATTAGGCTAGCCTGTACTGTGGCAGTTAGGCTAGGACTTAGTCACAGGACTAGGACTTTGTCTAGGCCTAGCCCATAAACCTGGAACTCTGCATTAGATTTACGTACTGAGTCTAACGTTATTGTGTGCGTAGGCTAATGTTTGTTGTTGGTTCTGTAACAACACTTAGGCCTAGGCCTAGGCCCTGACTGTTAGGACTAGGCCTACGTTAAAACTTGATCTGCCTGGTAAATTTTCCACTAAAGTTACTCATGCTACTCTGAAGAGGAGCCATATTGCAACAAACTGTGATATTCCTGCTGTAATTTTTATTATTCCATTTCTTGGTGCTATTTTTCCAATTCAGTTACAGTCAAATCTAACATTAACATTGGGCTACTCAGCCAGCTCAACAGACCTTGGCAGACAGGCTATGTGTGATTGTCACTGCACTCAGAAACTAGCTTTTAACACAAATTCTGATTGGTTGAAAGTGGATCTGTTTACAACTGATCAACCAATGATATGGTAGCTTATGGAATGTCATGGATCTGCTGCAAACTATCTACTGATTGGTTTAACATCAACTTGTTGACAAAAATTTAACCTATAACATAACAGCATAGATTACTGAGCTCAAATAAATACACTACAGTACTGTACAGACAAGTGAAATACTGTAGTCTATTCTCAGTCTTTTGATATGTTGACTAAAGAATAATAAAGTTCGTGAAAGGACCTATTTACTCATTCAAAATTCGGATTATCAAGGAAAAATCCATATTCCCATATTTACAATGATTTTCCGTACTGAATATGGAAAATCCGTGCTGGTTGGGAGCTCTGTCTCAGGGTTTGACCCCCCTGGTGACCCCAGATGACTTTTGACCCCCACCAAAAATGATAGAGTTCTTCCTCTCACTATAAGGCATCTAAATACAAGGTATGAAATTTATCCAAGCTTCCTTCCTCGAGGTATCGTGTTAACAAGGTTTTCAGACTTTGACCCCTGATGACCTTTGACCTCCACCAAAAATGATAGGGTTCTTCCTCTTACCATAACGCATCTACATCCAAAGTATGAAATTCATCCAAGCTTCCTACCTCAAGATATTGTGTTGACAATGTTTTCAGGGTTTGACCTAGGTGACCCCAGGGGTGACCTTTGACCTCCACCAAAACAACAGGGTTCTTCCTCTCAATATGGGGCATCTATGTACCACGTTTGAGAACTGTCAGAGCTTCCCTTCTTGAGATATCGTGTTAACAAAGCTTTCAGAGTTTGACCCCCGGTGACCCCAGATGACCTTTGACCTCCACCAAAAGTGAAAGGGTTCTTCTTCTTACCATAACACATCTACATACAAAGTATGAAATTCACCCAAGCTTCCTACCTCAAGATATTGTGTTAACAATGTTTTCAGGGTTTGACCCCCAGTGACCCCAGGTGACCTTTGAACGCCACCAAAAACAATAGGGTTCTTCCTCTCAGTACGGGGCATCCATGTACCAAGTTTGAGAACTGTCAGAGCTTCCTTTCTTGAGATATCGTGTTAACAAAGTTTTCAGGGTTTGACCCCCGGTGACCCCAGATGACCTTTGACCTTCACCAAAAATGATAGGGTTCTTCCTCTTACCATAACGCATCTGCACACTAAGTATGAAACTCATCCAAGCTTCCTACCTCAAGATATTGTGTTCACAATGTTTTCAGGGTTTGACCCCAGGTGACCCCAGGTGACCTTTGACCTCCACCAAAAACAATAGGGTGCTTCCTCTCAATATGGGGCATCCATGTACTACATTTGAGAACTGTCAGAGCTTTCTTTCTTGAGATATCGTGTTAACAAGGTTTTCAGAGTTTGACCCCCGGTGACCCCAGGTGACCTTTGACCTCCACCAAAAACAATAGGGTTCTTCCTCTCAATATGGGGCATCTATGTACCAAGTTTGAGGACTGTCAGAGCTTCCCTTCTTGAGATATCATGTTAACAAAGTTTTCAGGGTTTGACCCCCGGTGACCCCAGATGACCTTTGACCTCCACCAAAAATGATAGGGTTCTTCCTCTTACCATAACGCATCTACAAACTAAGTATGAAATTCATCCAAGCTTCCTACCTCAAGATATTGTGTTAACAATGTTTTCAGGGTTTGACCCCTGGTGACCCCAGGTGACCTTTGACCTCCACCAAAAACAACAGGGTTCTTCCTCTCAATATGGGGCATCTATGTACTAAGTTTGAGAACTGTCAGAGCTTCCCTTCTTGAGATATCGTGTTAACGAAGTTTTCAGGGTTTGACCCCGGGTGACCCCAGATGACCTTTGACCTCCACCAAAAATGATAGGGTTCTTCCTCTCAATATGGGGCATCTATGTACCAAGTTTGAGAACTGTCAGAGCTTCCCTTCTTGAGATATCATGTTAACAAAGTTTTCAGGGTTTGACCCCCGGTGACCCCAGATGACCTTTGACCTCCACCAAAAATGATAGGGTTCTTCGTCTTACCATAACGCATCTACATCCAAAGTATGAAATTCATCCAAGCTTCCTACCTCAAGATATGGCGTTAAAAATGTTTTCAAGGTTTGACCCCTGGTGACCCCAGGTGACCTTTGACCTCCATCAAAAAAGAATAGGGTTCTTCCTCTCAATACGGGGCATCTATGTACTAAGTTTGAGAACTGTCAGAGCTTCCCTACTTGAGATATCGTGTTAACGAAGTTTTCAGGGTTTGACCCCCGGTGACCCCAGATGACCTTTGACCTCCACCAAAAATGATAGGGTTCTTCCTCTTACCGTAACGCATCTACATACAAAGTATGAAATTCATCCAAGCTTCCTATCTCGAGATATTGTGTTAACAAGGTTTTCAGGTTTTGACCCCCGGTGACCCCAGGTGACCTTTGACCCCCACCAAAAACAATAGGGTTCTTCCTCTCAATATGGGGCATCTATGTACCAAGTTTGAAAACTGTCAGAGTTTCCCTTCTTGAGATATCGTGTTAACGAGCAAAGTGTCACAAACACACACACACACACACACACACACACACGCCATCACCATCGCATAGATTCCTTGCCTGCCTTCGGCAAGGAATCAAAAAAAGCCCCAAGAAAATAATGAAATAAGGAGTGACGCAATCGAGAAAATTTTTCACCATCGTATTTAATGTTCCAACTTGCAATTGACAGAAGGGAGTGTTTCCAAACGGAGTGGACAGGCTTGGGATTAGCGCGGATTCAGGTAACGTCGCCCAGCACACATTCGCGGAACTGGCCACCGCTGGTCGCTGTCTGGGCCGTTGGGATTTTCTGTAATTAAGGTAGTGATCTCTGGGAACCTGGATTTTGATATTTTTTGGAAACTTTTGACTTGCACTATTTGGATGTACCTACTCTTTAAGTCTCAGCGAGTCGGAGTTGATCATAAGGTTATCATAAAGCTGTAATTTGTTGGTAAATATTGTCTTCAATAACTTTTCATGCATGGGATTTAAAGTGTGGCGGAAAATCAATGTTAGGCCTACAATGAAGTTGCCGTCATGAACCTCCATCATGATTTTCCAAAGAAAAAAAAGACGGGTGCCTAAAAATGGGCTCCACTCAGTCTGCAAATCTTCTTGAAGAAGCTTTACAATCAGTTGTAGGCCTAATGGCTCTTGTTCTAAAATTGCAGCAAATCAAAAGTGACGTTTGCCGTACGGTATGCTCTATTTCCAATAATTCAAAAAAGCATGACAACGAACATCACCGGAGATGATACCGCAAGGTATCCTGCACACACATGTATAGTAGTCTAAAGCCAACATTTTTCCACGTTATGGAAAACGCACAGAATTCGCGATTTTGACTGGCAGTGAAAAAAAAAAAAACCCATTACAAATGTGAAAGTTGTAAACTTTCAGTTTTAAAACACTCTAAGAAGAGAACAATGGATACTTTTACTGTTTATCAAGGTCTTACTTACTCTAGTACTACTACTATACTACAGTTTAGTGGCGTGAAAAACGTACACACATACGCGGGACTACCGAGACCCATGTCCACAGTAAACCATACAACTCTTGGTATAAATTCTTTAATTATTGAAAAACAGACAAAACACAGAACACGACGAGAAAACGGGATGGTCACGGAAAATGAAAAATTAACAAAATGGAATCCTAAATTTAGGAAGACGGAAACATGTTAGCGCTAACATGCAGTTAGTCACTGTGTGCTGACTGTGTGTGCTGATTGTTGTCTAAGCAGTAACACACATCCAGATACTTCTTTCAATGAAGGATATCGACTGGCAAACCACCCCATTGATATTTCCCAGTCCTTTGTGCCCTCTTGTTGTGCATGAAAAGGGAGCCACGTTGACTAACAAAGGGCACGACTTCAAAGGAAAGCTCAGAGAGGAGGAGGGGCTGTTGACAACGAGTTGAAATTGAAAAGTTTCAACCAGTTGAAAGTCAACATGCAGTGTGACAGATTTTGCGGCGGTACTGTACTGCAACATAATAAATGCCTTCAAGGCACGTCCAACATTTTTTAGATGACTCCAAGGTTATTGCATCTTCAAAACTTCATGACATTCACAAAATACAAACCAGTGAAGCATAAAAGACTCCATATGACTTACTTCATTACCATAAACCATTAGGTGATGACAGGTTACAAGTGTTTTAAAGGCAACCACCCAGTTGGCATTGGTGGATCTCTCTATAATCATGTCAGCTAGTTCTGGAATGTTGATATGCTCTGTGTTCGTACATTGCAGCAAATCTGAAGAGGAAAAAAAAAAAAAAAAAAAACTATTGGTTCACATACTTCTTAAGTTATTGCCATGAATTACACATTAAGTCTAAGGAAATGCAACCACCAGTCAAAATGGAGTCACAACTGACCACAGTACTATCAATACATGCATACAGTTTAACAGCAGCAGAATACAATGTTTTCAGCAGAGCTGCCAGCTTTGCAAAATGAAAAAGAGGAACATCACCTCATGAAGCTCTGAGCACTACATGGTTTAGGGCACAGATAACACATGGCCTTCTTAAGAGACAACACACCAAGTGAGCAGTCCCCCCCCCCCCCCCAATTAAAGCTCTAGCATTCTAATAGCCAAGGAGTTCCTAGACCATTTTTTGGTAATATGTTAAGCAACAAAGCATACCAAAGGTAAAGTACACCTGGCCTATTTTAAGTTACACATAAATGAGTTTATTTCTTCCATCAACTGCCGAGTGGTCAAGGCCTGAATCTTCTGACTGTGGAACAAAATTCTATTGGGCTAGCCACAACAGACTATAGGCTATATACAGTAATTATTACCTACCCTTTTGACTATTTATCTGACTAGGGGCAGACTGGGTCCTAGAACTGGCCTGGACATTATTCACCTAGAATGGCCCATTATTCATTGACATGTTACATACTGTACATAGTGATCGCCAGGGCTTTAGCCAGGATGGTGAGATCTGGGAGTCCAAACAGTAAATTCTAGTGAAATTTGTACATTAAAATGTAAATATATATGGGGGCAATCCAAAATTTTGGGCGTCCAAAGGACTCCTGGACTGCTCTCTGGCTTAAGCCTTGGTGATCGCCATCCTGGGAAAGGGGTCTAATGGGATGGGGTAGTTTTTTGACTTAAGGAGTGCACAGATACATACTGATGCTATATTTCTCAATTTTGTAGGTTAAAATAATCCTTTAAAACTAATTTTCCAGAAGGAACACTTGTTAAACTGAGGAACTTAAAAAACGTAATTAAAAATAGACAAAGAAATATGTTTCACACTGGATTTTATTCAGTTTTCCAAGCATTTTGTGGCAACATCTTGAAAAATGGGAAAAAAAGTCCACTAAAACATGTTATTTCCAATAACACAAGTACATGTAATGTCTACGAGAGTAGGAGCGTATACAGTTCGCTGCTTCTGGCAGCCACACCATCAATGATGTTTTTAGTGTCAAGTTTGGCCAAGATCCTTTGTTTCCACAGACATTGATGATCAACATGAATGGCTCAAGATGTTTTTGTGTCATTGTACTTCTCAAATGGTTTTTTATTCTCTTCAAGGCAGAGAAAGAATGTTCACATGCCACTTGCGACACATAGCAGCAGCTTGTAGGCAAGTCTGATGTGCTTATAGGCATCGGTGAGAAGGTTCAACTTGGAGCAACTTGTAACAGCAGAGGACAGTCTTTACATGACTCACTTGATGAGCTCACTTCATCCTGTTCAGATTCACCGTCACTGTCATCCTGCAATGTATAAGCATCTGCTACTGAAATTGGCTCGTTATTTCCTGAAATTTTCAACAAGCCATGTGCCTTAGCTTACTTTCTATTGTATACCAACACCTACATTTTTGTATTTTATTATTTTTCTCACTTCCTATGCGCTCATCTCCTTTGTTTTGTTTCTTTTTTGTCACGAAAGGGGCCCTGGGTCACCCCGACCCACGCTTGCGCAAACTGTTGACATTTTCCACGAATTAACAATGCCAAAAGGTAAAACAAAAATCCCTCGTCTATACATGCCATCTATCGGGCTTTTAATTTCCATTTGAGCTTCTGATAATCATATATGTTATAGGGTATACTGTATAATATAAGAAAATTGAGTTGACGATTTACTATCCAAGCAAAAGGCCGCCACATAGCGATTGACACATACAGTAGCATACAAAACAAAATTTGCCTCTAAAGGCCTCCAGATTGCAGGAAATGGCATTTCCCTGGCTGTGTGGTGTGCATTCCTGATCACGCTGATGTTGGTCACTGTACTTGTATATCTGTGCAAAAATATTAGCTCAGACGTGTTGCCAATAGTACAGTACGTTCTTCTGTTACGACATAAAATGGTGATTTCATGAGCTGATTCCCACAGCTGCAAAAATATTACTGCATAGCTCGTCTGTTTTCTATTAACTATTGTGAAAATGGGCTGTAATTTTTACTAGGCTCCCTAGCCCACCGGCCCAACGGGCATTGCCCAAATGCACATGTCGCCAGTCCGCCACTGTATCTGACCCACAAACAATCAGAATGCAATGAATAGCTAGGCCTGTCGAGTGACAAACTATTAACATGTACAACGTAGTATAAATCATTCCTACAGTATCTTGAGATCATGTTTACAAGCCAAGCGTTACAAACACACACATGCACATACATACATGCACATACACACATGCCACTATGAATGCATAGGTTTCTCTTATCATCGTAACCAATAAAAATGCATAACAGTTTTGCTATGCAAAACAATATCCTTAAGGTAGCCTAAATGAGAGGGGCTAGAAGCGGCTTAGTTGGGAGAACTGGAACTGTCTGGGATGAGAGGTTTGGCACTTTAAAAAACAAGACAAAATCGCTTGTGTAAATCAATATTTTTGGACACCAAGTGCAAGTAATCTTAGAATAAAGGGTCTTAAAAATCCCTAGAGATCAGTTACCTAGGAGTATGCAAATTTGAGAAAGATTGAGACCAGTCAAAATTTTTAAAGATGCAGTAACCCAATTTTGCAGATGGCATATAATACTGATTTAGTATGGGAAGTCCAAAGTGACCCAAATACTATGTCAGCAGACTATGGACTAGTTCTACAGTACTATGTACTGCAGTACAGTACATGGTCCTGTTCCGACTTGGTTGCATTCTATGTAAAGTCAACTGCAGCTATGCCAAGTTGTCAGCTCTCTCAAGCAAGTGTGTCAGCTCTCGTACACCAACAAATTTTATGCTGGTCAAACACCAGGTGGTTGAAAACAGCCTTTCACATTAAAAAGTGGCTCGTAGAATTTGACCTCCCAATTAAATGACGGCAGCAACTATTTTGGGGGCAGGTTTCTTTCATGCATGCATCCCAATAGCCCTCAAACAGGGCTGCACATTTGGTTACATGGCCAAGGCCCATTACACTTCACTTCATAGCCCTTGTCCCGCTAATACGAATTTATGGCTTGTTAGAAGACCTGCCCACAGAACATCCTCACTCATGCCCCTAAATAGCAATATTTTCTCACCAAACTTCACACACATCACCTCTCACATTGCAGTACTAAGTCAATGTGTTATATTGGCATGACTTAATTAACAGTGAAAGATATACTTGTGTGAGACCTCTTAAGGGTCAAAGGTCGCAAAAATATCACTGAAACTGACTGCACTATCAACCACTCAGAATCTCCCTTGGCTGCACATCACGTATTAGTACAGTATGTAGTCTTCAAACTTTGAGGGCCAACCGGGCCCCCTAGCTCATGGAATCTAGGGGCCAAACGAGAAATCAAGGGGCGCAAAACTACCACCTACATTACTTATGATGGACATCGGTGTACTGTATGTCTGCATGTGTGATCATCTGTGTTGTGACAAAGCAGACTGTTCATGAGTGATGTGAACTGATTTTAGAAGTGTGTGTTTTGTAGGTTTTAAGTGACTGTTAGTATACAAAATACACAGGCCTTGCGAGATGTAAGATCGTTGGCATGTGGGTGGAGAGGTTCATGCGCAGACTGTACAATTAGACTTAAAATATTTAGGAGCCATCCGGGCCCCTTTCCTTGCAGAAGCTACAGGCCCGAGCGAATTTCTAGGAGCATCGGGCCCACGGGCCCCCGTTATTTCGAGCCCTGCTAGTAGCAAATTATCATAGTCTTTGCAGGTATGCATACTCTAGCTTGAGCCTGCATAAGCAGCCTAATGTGCGTACATACATGTTCCAATAGTTTGTGTAAGTAGAGTAGTGCTGTGACTGTTTAGCGATTAATCGCTAATCGATCGCATGTGTAATAAACGTTTAGTACAAAGCTACCAGCGATTACTCACAAAACCCGTTTTTCCGTACGAAATAAAAAACAATCTGCAGTCATTACAGAAAATTAGACGTTCACTTTAACTCTTTTTGAAAAAGTGAACTGTACAAAATTATACAAATAGCACACAAGTAAACATACTACATCAAAGTTGAGCTTCTATGAGGATCTGTGTTTGAGGTTCATGGAAACAATGTCCCCAGGATGTCACTAACCCATTTTACATATTTATCATGTTCAAGAGCACATCTAAAGTCTTTATGTTGATCATAGGTACTTGCGATTAATCGCTAAACGATCGCAAAATTTTGCGATTAAACATTTAGTACTTTTGCTAAATGTTCACAGCTCTAAAGTAGAATTTCACAGTGAACTTGTGTAGTCTATCACACTTTTTGTTTCCACAACAACAAAAGGCATTTCCCATCATGCACTGCAGGACTGTGATTTCGAGTGATGTTGTCTACAGGAAGAATCCAGGCCTGATTTTTGTAAATTTTGTAAGGCAAATGATCACCAGAAGGCAGAATTACAAGTGAATTTACTGATTAGAGGCACAAAGACAACTTTTATGATTAAACCAGAAAGCCAAAAGGCTTAGTGATTCCTTGCCATATGGATATACTGTACTGCAACAAACATGAATCACCCACAAGACAAGCATGAGATCCCTCACAGGTATCCTACTTGAGATATCATGTTAATAAGGTCAAAAGCTTTTGAAATCTTGTGACCCAAAATGACCTACATGCTAAATATGAACAATTCATAGGCCAAGTATGAGATCGCTCATAGTTATCCTCCTTAAAATATGTTTACTAGGTTTTAACCTTTTGTGACCTCAACCGACCTTTGACCTGCATGAAAAATAGTAGGGATCATTAGGGGTGTACCGGATATCCGGTCCGGCCAGACTACCCGGCCGGATAATGAAAAATTATCCGGTTCCGGTTCCGGCCGGACATTTTTAAAAATCCGGCCGGAACCAGATTTTTTTGTGAATCATTAGTAAAAGGCTCTACAAGTACATTTTAATATAAATATCATGCATGATGAAAATAGGTTTGGTACAGAAGATGCCTATGTATGTAATGGAGTGGTACTTAAATTCTTGGCTTGACTTCCTGCTGGTCCTCTTCTTATCCCCTTTTTACATAATAAACACTCAGCAACTTCAACAGCCTGATCCTTGACAAAAAAATATTTCCAAATGAAAGAAGCCATTTTCCAAAGTAGTGTCATGAAAGTCTGAACTATTGTGACTCCAGAGAGGCCACATTAAGCTACACATTTAATGACAACCAGTTACTTAATGATAGCCAACACTTGACACTCAAATACTGTAACTTACAGTAGTTCAAGGTATGTAGGACATACAGTATGGTCAATACCACTCATGCTGTATGACAGCTGGTCTTGGTAACTCAAAAGGATTGACATTAGAGTTGTGAATAGGAGTAACTTAAACAATAGCAGGCTTATAATTAGCAGGGCATGCTATTGTTAATGTCTGGCCCATTTCCTGTTTTGTAAACTGCCAGTTACAATTCCTTTATAACCAACAACTCAGTCTCACAATATAAGTTAAAGAAAATTTCACCCAAAATGTTTAGTTCAATTAGCCAAAGGGTATAGCTATAGGCTGGACTAGTAATACCCTGTAAAATTATTGCAGCCCCCCATCGTATGTGTGCCCCCACCCCCTCCAACACATGAAGCCATAAAGGAGACGTCCTGTACCATTCCAGTATTTGTAGAGGAGGTATGTGTATTGATCATTAAAATTTACTCTTAATACATATATTGCAATTGCTTATAAAGTAAAGCCTAATGGGTGATTTCTAAGCCCGACCCCTTTGCCATTATGTACCATTGGTAGGCCTACTTCTATTTTACTTGGACCCTGATTTCAGTTACAAGATTCCTAATGAAATAATCCGGTCCGGCCGGATAAAATCCGGCCGGATAGTTCGTACTGTCCGGTAAAATCCGGTCCGGCCGGATCTTAAAATTCCAGATCCGGTACATCCCTAGGGATCATCTAATCAATTCGAACAATCCACATGTCAAGTGTGAGATCCCTCACAGTTATCCTTCTTGAGATAGTATTCACAAGGTTTTCACCTTTTGACCTCTGGTGACCCCACATGACCTTTGACCTCCACCAAAAATAATAGGGATCATCTACTCAACATGGGCAATCCACATGCTAAGTATGAGATCCCTCACAATTACTCTTCATGAGATATAGTGTTTACAACATTTTGACCTCTGGTGACCCCAAATGACCTTTAACCTCCACCAAAAATAATCGGGATCATCTACTCAATATGGGCAATCTACATGCTAAGTATGAGATCCCTCACAGTTACCCTTCTTGAGGAATCGTGTTTACAAGATTTTGACTTTTTGACGTCTGGTGACCCCGAATGACATTTGACCTCCACCAAAAACAAGGGATCATCTACTCAATATGGGCAATCTACATGGTAAGTATGACATACGTCACATTTATCCTTCTGGAGATATCGTGTTTACAAGGTTTTGACTGTTTGACCCCTGGTGACCCCAAATGACCTTTGACCTCCACCAAAAATGATATGGATCATCTACCCAATATGGGCAATCTACATGCTAAGAATGACATCCCTCACAGTTACCCTTCTTGAGATATAGTGTTTACAAGGTTTTGACATATTGACCACTGTTGACACCAAATAACCTTTGACCTCCACCAAAAACAATAGGGATCATCTACTCAATATAGGCAATCTACATGGTAAGTATGACATCCCTCACATTTATCCTTCTGGAGATATCGTGTTTACAAGCAATTTCCAGGGTATTTACCATTCGACCTCTTGTGACCTCAAATGACCTTTTACCTCCACCAAAAACAAGGGATCATCTACTCAATATGGGCAATCTACATGGTAAGTATGACATACGTCACATTTATCCTTCTGGAGATATCGTGTTTACAAGGTTTTGACTGTTTGACCCCTGGTGACCCCAAATGACCTTTGACCTCCACCAAAAATGATATGGATCATCTACCCAATACGGGCAATCTACATTCTAAGAATGACATCCCTCACAGTTACCCTTCTTGAGATATAGTGTTTACAAGGTTTTGACATATTGACCACTGTTGACACCAAATGACCTTTGACCTCCACCAAAAACAATAGGGATCATCTACTCAATATAGGCAATCTACATGGTAAGTATGACATCCCTCACATTTATCCTTCTGGAGATATCGTGTTTACAAGCAATTTCCAGGGTATTTACCATTCGACCTCTTGAGACCTCAAATGACCTTTTACCTCCACCAAAAACAATAGGAATCATCTACTCAACATGGGCAACCTACCTGCCAAGTATGAGATCCCTCGGAGTTACCCTTCTGGAGATATCGTGTTTACAAGGTTTTGACCTTTGGACCTCTTGTGACCCCAAATGACCTTTGACCCCCACCAAAAACAATGGGGATCATCTACTCAATATGGGCAATCTACATGCTGAGTATGAGATCCCTCAGAGTTACCTTTCTTGAGATATCGTGTTTACAAGCAAAGCGTCACATAACACACACACACGTCACCATCGCACAGATTCCTTCGGCCTTTGGCAAGGAATCAAAAATACCTGAGCAAATTGTATTCACAAATTTATTCAGTAGCAATTTTTGGTTTGAAATCTTAATGAGCTGGAAATTAGTGTTAGCGGGACAAGGGCTGTGAAGTTAATTGTAATGTGCTTTGTCCTAACGTGATATACATCAAGCCTAACCTGGACATGTGTTCTGCACATGATGTACTGCAAAAGTTAAGGTCTGCTCTTAGAGCTGGGGGGCCCCATTAAAATCTTTGAATAATTTTTGTTGCAAAGTGGTAATAAATGTTGCATCCCCCCCCCCCCCCCGGTCTATAGCATAGTATTAATAAATAAAACGACAAAAATAACAAGAGCCCAATGGGCACTGTGGTTCCTTGCTGCATGTAATGAAACTGAGGCATTACCATACATAACAAACAAAATTTTGCTAGTTTTAAGTTTAACTGTTACTATGGTAACGCCTACATACATTCGACAAACCTCATGGTTTTTCAGCTGGAATAATGCAATACCATGTGAAGTATGAAATCCATCCAAGCTTGCTACCTTCAGCTATCTTGTTTGAGAGGTTTTCAGTGTCTGACCTCCGGTCACCCCAGACGACCTCCTCTAAAAATGACACTACTGCTCTTCTTGCCATAATGCATCCACACACTAAATATGGAATCTATACAAGCTTGCTAACTTGAGATGTGGTGTTTAAAAAGTTCTGTGTTTGAGGATTGGTGACCCCAAACTTGAACACGGACTGTGCACAAGCTCAAACCATAACATGTGAAATGATGCTTTGATGCACTTGCTGTAGCTTTCAACATTTGATTTTGAGTAGTGTGTGGTACTTTTAGGTGTGATGATTGTGACTAGCACACATCTACAATTAATAACTTGTTGTTTGGAAATGTTTCAGTATAACCCTCCCAACACAACAAGCCAGTAACATGATACCCCGCGGAGCGGACGAAGTTTTTTCGTTCAGCTCATCACTGCGAAAAAACAAACTGAGGGCGGCAGCCTACAAAATGGGCGGCAGCCACAGAGGCGCTACGTAGGCTAGTAACATGATCAGTCCTGCATGTACACACAATGGAAACCCATTAGACAGCTCCCTTTAAACTAACCTAAACAACCTCACAGGATTGACCTCTTGTACACAGACAGTTTTAAAGGGAGTGCAGTGTACTGTATGAGGTAAGCTGATTTTGTGAGACTGGCCAAAATACAGTAGAGGGGTGGCACAAAATTGGTCAAAAAGGTGTCTGGTGACCTCAAATGACCTATGACCTCCACCAAACATACTAGGCTTCATCCTTGCACCAAAAGTCATCTACATACCAAGTATGAAATCTATCCAAGCTTCCTACATTGAAATATCGTGCTTAAAAGGTTTTCGGTGTTTGACCCCTGGTGATCCCAAATGACCTTTGACCTTCACCAAACATACCATGATTTGTCTTTGCACCACAAAGCATCTACATACCTAGTATGAAATCTATCCAAGCTTCCTACCTTGAGATATATCTTGTTTAAGAGGTTTCCAGTGTTAGATCTCCAGTCACCCCAGATGACCTTTGACCTCCACCAAAAATGATGCCACTTCTCTTCTTGCCATAATGCATCCACATACTACATAGGAAATCTATCCAAGCTTCCTACATTGAGATATCGTGATTAAAAGGTTTTCGGTGTTTGACCCCTGGCGACCCCAAATGACCTTTGACCTCCACCAAAAACAATAGGGCACGCCTTCTCACCAAGGCAAACCTACGTACCAAATCCAACTTCCATCCGACCTTCCCTTATTGAGTTACAGCGTACCGAAGCAAGTGTCACACACACACACACACACGCACACACACACACAAGTCGATTTTACATACAATCCAAGGACCTCATTGTTATTTCCTTTGTGTTTACTTCCTTAACCCTAACCTTGACAATAGACTCTCTATTGTTCAAACTTTCGAGGACTTGACAAATCTATTGAATTTCCTTCAGAGGACATGAAATCCATTGTTCAGGTCCTCAGTCTGATAGGAAGACAAGTTCACCCATACACACACACACACACACACGCCAAGCTGACTGCATAGGTTCCTTTTGCTATCGCAAGGAACCAAAAACCACATGTTGAAATGAAGGGTAGGCCTACACCTACAGTATGTTTTTACATGTGGGTCGGACCCAGGGTAGCAAACCAAGGGTGCAGGACTTGCAGAACTGACTCTTTTGCGATGGCAAATCCTTTACCCAAGATTTACAGAAGCGTGAAGGCCTGATAGCAGTTAGGGAGTAATTTTTTTAATTTTACAGATGCCAGGGCCCCACAGAGTTGTGGGCCATTCCCTCAAGGGCCCCTAATAGGGTCCAGGGGCAATGTCCAAGCGGGAGACCGGGGACAAAGCCCCCGAAAGCTCTTGAACATTTCCGATACTGTCGACACAAGAATGAGGCATGGCTCAGTAAAGTTTTGACTACAGTATCTTCTGATAACCTTACAGTAAATGCTCACTGAAGAGATTACAAAAATCACGCATAGACCAGTTTGTACTTCAAAAGTAGCTAACGGAAGTTCCCTTTGATGCTGTAAAGGTTGAGAGGAAGAAGGATGGTATGGGTTGCATGGGGCTTTGACAGACTTAGGCCTATGCCACTCAAGCTTCATAGTAGACCTACAGATGCGCCAAGAATAAATGTAAAAAACCGACTGGAGCGCTAGGTACCAACTGCCCAAAACCCACAGTTTACCGCGCTTTTGTCGATGTAGTAGGAGTGAAATAGATTCGCTGAAATCGGCAGCTCATGGTTTTGGGAGGTTTGAACACGAGTAATCAGATAAGCCAAATAACAGCTTACACAAATGATTTCACCAATGAAATTCTTTACAATGAGGAGCATAACACAATAGCTGCATCCTCAGGTTTCATTGTTTAGACTTCCTGTGTAATCGATAAGAAATGTTTATCACTACACATACTGTAGGCCTTCGTTAATAGCGCAGAGGGTTGTTATCCGATGGTTAGCATGTGCTGACTGCATTTGGAAAAGGTCGGACTATTCCTAGTACTGTACATCACTGAACCGTCCCTGGTCCTGGTTTAAGCCTACAGGTTTGTGAAGCGGTTATAGGTAGCGTACAGTAGTTACTCAGGCCTGTTCAATCAAAGACACAGCAGTCACATACACCCAACAAATTAGAGTTTTATAGCAAAACGGCATAACTTCAATCCATCTATACATTTGTTAATATTAAAGTCACAGTACGTTTTTGCAATTGTCTTCCCTGTAATGCTGCGTTAACTTTGATCAACATTTTTAGAATAAAGACCGATCGTTGAATGCAGCACGAAGTAGAGACAATTTTTTTGCTCATGTAGAAATTCCAATTTATAAATTCCAATTTTTCCAATGCTGTTTTTTTTTTTTTTTTAAAAAAGAGTTAAATACAACTGCATTAACTACAAGAAATTGACGATTTTACTGATAAAGTTGTTCTATATCCTTGCAATAAAACAGCTTATTTTGCCAGTGAAACATGGAACCAGTGGCAAGATTGCAAGCTGCTTCTGCAACACTTATGTGATGCTGCAAATCCTCCCAAGAATTAGGTTTGGGATCTTCGGTTGGGAGTGGCCCTGCTTTCCCCACCCCACCCGTTCTCAGCAACCGCACATGTTTTTGTGTTGGATGAGGCCTGTTTGTAGCAGTTGCACCCAAAATGTACAATCCAGTGTTCCCATAATTTCTAGTTTGCAGAAAATTCTCTTACCTCCGAGAGCATATGAAAAGTAGTAGGCTAAGCCGTCAATTCTTTGAATATATCCTATTACTGTATTTTCTAGTTGGTGAAACGAAACGAAAAGAATTCTGCTTTCCTCCGTATATTAATTCATCTTGAGGGCATATAAAAAAGCGATGTGTCAGTGTCTTTTAAACGGCCATGGATAAAAATATTTCCATACCTTTACCTTCACAGAACTGCAAATAATTTTCAGTAGCAATATGGTGCCGCATGACCCTTTAATAGATAATCAGTAGGCTTGCATTTTAATTAAAGGGACATTCTGTGGTATTTGCGACATAAATGTTTAAAACTCAAGTTCCATTGTGTATCAATTATTTTGCATTTTTGTGCTGCCAAGGTATCCTACTACCAAGATCTGAAAATATTTTTTGAATCTGGTCACATACTTTTAATAATTAGCATAATTATGCAGAAAACATTTGTCAGTATTGAAGAGATTGTTCTTTTTTAATGTACGTTTACTGTTATCAGTATAACCATTGGGTGTAATTGATTGTCATGCATACGGGTGGGTTAGGAAAGGGTTGGGAAGGGATGAAGTAAATGGGAATGGTATTATATGGTACTGAATGTTTTGGTTTTTCTAATTAAGTTTTTTTCTTTTACGGGAGTGATCTTCTTTGTAAAGCCCACAAGGGTTTTAAGTTCACTTCCATCCACATATTATTTTGTTTGATACTTCTGTCTGTATATTTTCTGATAACATGGAAAAAAAAAATAAATGAATGAATGAATGAATGAAAAGCATAAAAAAATGTGTTAGTCATGGGACAAACTATATTGTGGAATATATTTTAAATTTCCAGTAAAAATGAGTTATTTCATACAGGGACATAAAGTACCCCCAAAACTTAATGCAAAGTCAAAGCAGAAAATT
Organism: Holothuria leucospilota; assembly: GCA_029531755.1. NCBI lineage: Eukaryota > Metazoa > Echinodermata > Holothuroidea > Aspidochirotida > Holothuriidae > Holothuria > Holothuria leucospilota. The sequence goes on along the minus strand of CM055976.1, from coordinate 219,661 downwards.
ATTTCATTGATCAGTTATTAATTAGCACCTTGTCTAATTAGTCGTTTGTCCCATGACTAACGTTTTTCATGAAAAAGTTTAAATATCTCAAAATCTGGAGTAGAGTCTTTGGAAAGGTTAGAAATCCTCTTCATTTAGATAGTAACCAACACACATGTGTGGTTTAAACAAAAGTGTGCAAAGGGATATTTATTAATATTAAAAACAAAAATGGTTAGTCACAGGACAATTTGTTAGTCATGGGACAAGTCCCATATATATTGTACAGTAAGACTGACCATGCATGGTCTGCTATAGTACTATGAGTTTTACTTTGTTGCAAACATGAGATATTTTGTGGTATACGATCAAAGTGTCTTTAAAGTTTCTCTGAAGTGATTATTAGGATAATAATAATTCCTCCAATAGATTATACTTCTTAACACTGTCTAACAATACTGCAGGTACAGTACTATCCCGTCGTAGTTGACAGTGCAACTCATCGGCGGCGGAACTCGATGAGTTCCGATGAGTTTTGATGTGTGCGATGAGTTTAAAATTCCTTTAAACCACGCACAAGCTGACCTCGATGAGTTTCTCGATGAGTTTTGTGATTGACAAGTGGGCCACGTGCACGCGCACACGGTCTGCTGTTAATAGTTGAATGGATCTCAATGTTTTGTTTCGTTGTTGATATGTAATGCGTGGCTGAGTTAAGAATGATCGGAAATATAATGAGTTATACAGCGCACCCTGAAAATCTTGTTTACAAAAACTGCTGTCGGCATTATTTTATCGCATCCGCAATTTGGCGCTCAAAGTCACCTTAGGTGCATGCAATACTGTACTGTAACAAGCAGATCAGCACACGAATACATAAAGGTACACTGTAGCTTTTTTCCATCGAAGTTCCAAATTGCATGAGGCATATCGCAATGATTTTATTGATTTCAAGATTTCTTTTATTTCCTGAAGCCACCGGCAATTATCGTGTACCAAGCTCAAAAAACTTTCTATCCCATAACATTATAAAAAGCTGCAACATTTTGGCACCTCTCAAAACGCCAACCTCAACGATACGCCCGTGTACAGACGTAATTCAACGAATCAGGGCCAAGCAAAAAGTTAGTATTCTCGCGGCAGTAGCAATCGTCATATATAAGCCGAGTTTCACACAGAATGTACTGCAATTCCTTGCACGGCAGCTTGACACAACGAACCGAAGGTACGCGTGCTGCATGTTATATTTTGGGCGGGAACTCCCCAAACAAATGTACAGTACATAGATACAGCGTGTTGCCATGTGGAAGCTCTCTGGTACATACAGTACGGTGTGATGCACTCGTTTCTGCGTAGCATGCGAGCTACAAGTACTGCCACAAATTTGTTTACGTCGTCATTCATTCATACTGAGTACGCCTACTATTGCCTTGTATGGAAAATACTATGTAAAGTTCATTGACAAACCCTGATCTTGAAATCGGGCAACCTGTTCGACTGTTAATGAAATTTCTAGTGCGATCGTTCAACGAAACTAAGCGCCATTTTTAGGAATATATATTGAAGGAATATCACACTCTTCCACAGGTATACAAGCTATTATCAGTACCGATACCTCTTTTGTAATATTCTAGACATGGCACTGGGTTAATTTCTTTTGTTTTGAAGAATTTTACCAGGAATTTTTAGCGCTCAATTTTACGTTAGCTGAGCGGGCCCTAGTGGAATGTACCGACAAATGCAGTTGGTGTGGTTGTTAATGTCAGGCTATGCGGGGAACTGTGCATGCACGTGTCTGTATTTCAAAGGGTCCACACTGCACAGTTTGTAAGGGGTGGGCTCGGATCGAGATTCTACACAATATAATTCTTACTAGAGAGTTATTGCTTTTTTCACCGAAGAATTTTTGATCGGGGGGGGGGGGGGGGGGCTGAGCAGTATTAGCAAAAATGATGTGTTGTTGGTTTTGTTAAGTTACATCGGTTCACTGATGAAAACAAAATGCCTACCCAGCCAGAAATGAGAAGGGAACCTTGGCTGAAAAGGCTGGCTTGCTGTAACGCAAATGTGCTTATAGGGTCAAAATAAATATGGCGCCGGGTAGAATTAAAGCCACCTAGACAGGAAAGGGGGCCTTTAGGTTGCAGAATTTGTCGCAAAATTATTTTTAAGGCCTACCCGCTATTTTGGTTTCACAAGAATATCGCAGATGAAGTCAAAAACTGCATGCAGCGGTTAATACTGTAGGCCAGTTACATGCATGGTAGAAACTGGCGGGAGAAAATGAGAGCTAAATTATTTGGATCCTGTATATGCCCAGGACCTACTTTTTTACTATTTGTGTGACAGCAGGGGGCAAATCCTTTGTTACTGAGGTTACCTTGGACTTAGCGGGTTTGCCGCTCTCATATTGTACTGTAGGACTAGAATCGGAGATTATTGAGTGGGTTGTTTCAGGTTGTGCAGTGGCAACCCTTGGTCAGTTTACTCATCTCGTGTTAAATATTTTGTTGCACACAATACACATACGATGACAAACGAATGCAAGGCAAAAAAATACACAGTAAAGGCAATGAGAAAATTTATTTTCTTGTTCACTGTGAGACCTCAAACAAGCCCCGCCCCCTTGATGGTTTCGATGAAATGATCGGCGAGTTTTTCGATGATTTCACATGTCACTTAAAATGTTAAACACGCTCGATGAGTGCGATGGGTTTCGATGAGTTTCAATGAGTCCCACTCGATGGTTTGTCAACTACGACGGGATAGTACTGTAACTGAATAAAAGCGTTTATCTGATTTTGTGTTGTATGTGTAATTCAGTGTAAAGTTTTCGTGAATAGTTTACTATTCACTCTTTTGATAGGTCTTCCTGGTGTCTTTTAAGAAAGATTTTATTTGATTATGGGCTAAACAGTATTGAAATTGATTCAAGTTAGATTGAACAGCTTCTTAAAGGTGACCATCATGGCCTGTTGAAACAAGCCTTCTTTCTCAAGAAGGGACCTTCTTTCTCCTACACTGCCATAGCTTTCATAGTTTGTGCAAAGGCAGACTTTTGCTTTGTCACCAATTTAAGGAGTGCCATTTGGGGTAGATGGAAACTATGTGAAAAGGATGTTCCACCCCTTTTGAGGAATTTTATGTAAGGTTTTGGATACAAAAAGGTGCTACATATCTGTACAGAATCTTTGTTTACTGCATGTGCAGCATGAACTAATTATGTTTCATTGAAGATTCTCACACAATTATGTATAAAACTGGCTCTGTCTAAGGGGTGGGGACAACAGGGCACTTTGGAAAAAACGTACAGTGCGCCGGTTCGTTCAGCAAGGCCAACGAACTGTGCTAATTATGTTCGAAAATAATAGGATTATTCATGAAGTTCACCAATGGAATGCTCCATATTTTATAATTTGGGGTTAATAAATGAAATGGCGGAAAGACTTTCACTCACCTTAGCGAACTTTGGGGGTTGAAACTTTTCCAGGAATTATACTAACGTCGAAAAAATTATAAAAAATGTTTGTCTTTTGTTAGAATCATTAAGTCAGCTTAAATGGGGAGGCTTAGTTACAAATATTTTAGTTGCATCTACAAGGCTTGCAAGCCAGGGTTGTATAATTACACCTTGAACTACATAGCCTGGTCACTATTTTGTGCAGATTGCATATGTTTTGAGACTGATGAACAGTAAACACGTAACCTTGGAAGTTACGCTCGGGAAAATTCCCGGAGTGCATTTATCATGAATGATATTAAGCATATATTTTTCTGTCGTCAAAAAGTAACTTTTTAGTCTTATCTATCAAGTTTACGGTGCTCCACACTTTCAAAGGTATTTTGGATTGTGTGTACTGCATAGTTTAATCCCTGCACCTTTGATAATTTTAATCCTTTTCAAAAGTTGCGTGGAAGAGTTTATTGTCACATTATTTCGGCAAAACACTCCCAGATCATGGGGCGAACAGATCCATATACGAGCCAAAGCTGCGCAACGCAGACTGTGCAACTGGCATTATAAAGGACTTTTTTTAAACCTTTTGTAATTTTACATCCAAAGTTTACCCACTGTTACATGGTTTGGGGCAAGAAACTTCTGCAGTTTACTGCATAAACGAGTTAAGGTTTAAAGGTGAACTGCGGCGACAGACTTATTAGAATACAAAAACGGTTAAATGAAACATTTGGCGGTCGTTTAACCGATCAATCGGTCGGTTAACCGTTTAACCATCACAGCCCTAGGCAACACCCACCTCTTAATGAAAACATACAGTTCTCAGTACTATCGGTTCCGCGTGTAGGCCTGATAGTGGTGTAATGTTCACTACATAACCTAACAAAGTAAATATCACATGGGTATCGTGTCGCTGCTCTACGTGCGTTGCGACATGCTGTCATAGTCTGGCCAAAATTCAGTATGCAGATTTTCAGCAAAATCAACCTATATTTTGTACCTTATCTTATTCATGGGTGCAGAAGTCCGATCTTGAGAAAAGTATTGGGTAAGAGTTTGGTATCGAGCGAAATATCGCTTATGTTTGGAAACAAGATCGCGCTGGCCGCAAAAGTTTGAAAAACATCTGGAGAGATGTGTGACGTCATGTAACTGTTAAGGACAACCAAATGGGCATACGACTTCCAAAAGTTACGCAAAAGTGGGCGGTGGCCCTTATGAATGAATGAGTATTAAAACCCATAGCAGCGACTGGATATTTCACGTAATTAACGCGGCTGCTTTTGATTTTCCCAAGGTATTTGAGGTGGCTCTCATAACTAGAGCAGCCATGCTGCTGTATCTCAATACAGTCAGACATTTGTTAGGATAAGAATAAAGGATGTGGACTCAAGGTGGTTTCCATACAATCAGTAAATGTCATTTTCTAGGAATAATTCCGCAAAGAAGTGATTTTATGTCCAGAATTGTGTCAAGTACCAAAATGACAACTACATGACCATGCAGTGACCAAATAGTTCTCAACACCCTCAATGATGCAAATTACTATCAACGTTACAATGCTAAACACCTACAATCATCACTGACAAATCATTATCCATTCATCATTGGGTCTCACCGTAACTCACCGGGTCACCATTGGGTCCAAGTCACACTCAAATTTGCCCATGTAGCCAACAGTATTTGTTAATGGGCCAAGTCTTATTTTTTTATCACTTTCTTGTAACAGTATATGGCTAATAACACTGGTAATGTAAGAACAGGGCTGAAAATAAGTTTTGGTGAGGGCAAGGCCATTTGGCCTTGAGCTTTCCTTATTTTAAGAGATACCAAGGCCAATTAATACGGCGCCTAGGCCAGAATAGTTTGGGGGAAAGGGTAGTATCGACAAACTGCACGTACTATTGGTTTGCATCAGGAACTAGGCCTACAGTACTGTGATCGTTTAACTCCCGTACAATATCGAAGAATCAAATTTCTTCGAATTTGCGCGATTTTGTGTGAAGTTGTTCGAATTTCTGCAATTTTGCGCGATTTCAAAAATCGTACAAAAATTCGACCGCAAAAGTTCGTGGAAAATTCGTACAATTATTTGCGGCTTTTGCGGTCAGTTTTTCACCGTACAAAATCGCGCAAAATCGTTGACAACTTAGGTCTCTTAAAAATCAAACAGTCGTTCAATAATCGAACGCGAGTTTAAAATGTAAACTGTTGATATGGAAAAGTACCGATCAATCACTTAACGTTGCAGTTGTTTTATGTAGCAGGCAAAGCTTTCATACACTTCAGATGAACGGGCAAAACGTGCGTTCATTGCAAACACTGGTGCACCATTCGTTATGTATACAGTGTACGCCGTAACATGATGATCAAAGGCGAAACATTCATTTTTATATGCGTTTTAAAGTATATTTCAAAGTTTGATAAGTAGAAGTAACTACAACCGAAAATTTTTATTTTTTGGTTGGGGCACCGTTTTTGACGTACCGCCATGTATGTTCATAATCCAACTGTGCAACAGTGTATTGTGCTAATATATCACCTTTCGTAACTTGCTTGTTATTAAAAGACATGAAGTAATATTCGTCAAGTTTAAATCTATAAGAAGTGTGCCGTCGAAACATTGATTAGGCCTAGATGACAGTCATCAGCAAGGGTAGGTATTTGCATATTTTCGGGGAAGGGGGCACAACCGTTTCTGCTTGAAAAAGTCTGCATTACCTAAGGTATGACCCGATTTTTCAACAAATCCTCCAAAGAAATAGGTTTGGCCCCTCCCGTTGGGAGGGGGCTGGATTCCCCACCCACCCTTTCTCAGAAATCATACATATTTTCGTGTTGGATGAGGCCTGTTTGTAATAGTTGCCCCCATATTTGCACTCCAGTGTTAGCCTAATTTCATGTTTGCAGAAATTTCTCTTACCTCGGAAAGCCTAATCAGCCGTCCCGAACCGTCATTCTTTGAATATATATCCTATTTATTTCCTAGTTTGTGAAATGAGCGGAGCTTTCCTCTGTGTATTAATTAATTCATCTTCAGAGCATATAGAATGGCGAGGTGCAGCAATCGTTTTAACAGCCATGGATGCATGTTTCCATACCTTTCCGCTCGGACAACCGCAAACACAATTTCCGGCGGCAATACGATGGTGAATGACCTTTTAATAGATAATCGCTAGGCCCGCATAAATTTAACTGCAACCCATTTCACTGTCATATTTTTCAGCCCATCATTGTACTGCCTTACATTTTATAGCCCAATGCAGCACACTATCACTATTCGCTTACGCTTCCTGGCTACTGTATCTCGTTGCTACATAGCGAATGCAGACTACCGGTATAGTACAGGACTGTATGTCACTTCAATTCCATGAGAAACCTTCGACTCGAGAATTCCCAGGCACCTGCAATGGGCCCAACTTATTTGCATGCAACGCTCTGTGCATTGCTTTGCTAGTGACGTCATTGGACTTCCCCTTTTTTTCACAGACTTGATGCGTGTAAAATTTCCATTGGCTGCTACCAATCACCGTAACCATCATAACTGTTAAATCCCGCCCTACTAGGCTACACCCACCTCTTGAAAACATACAGCACTGTCTGACTTTACTGTCTATTACGATCGTACTGTCACTTCAGCGTGTAGGCCTGTAGTACAGTACAGTAACCTAACGAAGTAAATTTCATATCCTAGGTAACGCGCCGCTCCGCTCTACGTACGTAATTACGAACCAGCTGTCATGGGCCAAAATTCAACATGCATATTTTCAGCAAAATCAACCATTACTAGCTAAATTTTGTACCTTATCTCTTTCATGGGTGTAGAATAAGTCTGCTCTTGAGAAAAGTATTCGGTAAAAGTTTCGTATCGGACGAAATATCGCTTATGTGTAAATCCCAAGATGGCGCTGGCTGTCGAAGGTTGAAAAAAATCCCGGGCGATATGTGTGACGTCACGTAAACGTACGGGGACTAATTGGGCATACGACTTCCAAAAAAGGTTACGCACAAATGGGCGTTGGCCGCCTGTGAATGAATGAGTGTTAAACCCAGAGCTGTGATTGGATATTTCACGTAAAAAGCAGCTGCATTTCCCAGGTATTTGCAGCGGCCCTCATAATAACAGCATGCAACATATGGTATTTGCACATAACGCAGTTGAGTATTAGGCCCATGTGTGAATGAATGGTATTGTACATGACTAGACCTGCAGGCCGGCGTCTGTAGCGTATACAGCGTGTGCTAGTAAAATGACAATGCAGGTACGGTTTCCCAAGGGCCGGGTTAAAATTCGGATCATGTTAGCACAGTACGCCGCGGGTGAAATTTAGGGAGATCTCGGCAATACTGTATTGCACTCCGCTGTAGGGCCCTGAGTCAGAGATTCAGAGGCGAAGTCTCGAAAATTGATTGCCGAATTTTCCATCTTCATTCTCTCACTGAATGGACTATAATTGGATTAATGTTTTTCCCCAAGGACTCGGACTTCAAAAGTTTTGTCCACAGTAGGTAAGATTCAAAATTTTAGCAGTTGCGTCGTAGCGGGTAAAGTATAGGGAGGTTGGTTAGAAAGGTTCCAAAGGTTAGGGGTGGGGTCAAAATGGGATCCATATCCATCGCAACATCTGTGTGAAATGAAAACGAAAAGGCGGCGAGGCCATGGCCGTACGGGCCGGGGGCGGGTCCCCCCGTCAGAAACCTGACTAAATCGGCAGTTATTGTCTCAGTCGGAAAATTGGACAGTAAAATTAGGTCTGGAGTCGGGCAAAAATCACTGCCCTCCCTGAGAAAGACAGTCACGGCCATGGGCGAAGCTTGCATTTGTATTGTACCGGAACATGCGGGTGCCGGAACTAAGATGTGATACCATTGCAATGGCGTTCCCTCTGACTATTTTGGTAGACAGCAGAATGATTCAATTTTATGGACTTGAACAATTGTAAAAGTCCCCTCAAACAGTAGAAATTTATATGACTTTAAAGTTTATGTAGGTCCTACAGGAAGTTAATTCTTACCGCCTGTGCGAATTTCGGTCGAATTGTTTAGGGCAAAATTCGTACAAATCGTGGAATCACGTAAAAGAGAGCAACCTCGTTTTAAAATCTGCAGGTGTGAGTATAAATGATATCAATTCGTTGAAATTCCATTCAGTCAAACTTCCAAAGGTGTGTAAAACACCCCACACTCAGAGTGGGCAAATTTCTTGTGCAAATGTCTAGATACAGAATGCCTACAGGCCTCAGGTGGTCCACTATGCCTTCAGTCAACGTTTCCCGGCCCCAAGTCAACTTGTATAGCTAATTACCGTTATTGATTAACCATCGTCCTATTCGCAGTTTCATGCGGCATTGTCCCAATTTGTTACGAATGAAAAGAAACTTCGTTTGATGGACAAAAGGGTGAAGTTGAACAGAAATTTCTTAATTTGCTTCAGATTACATTTTCAGTAGGTTAACTCGCTGATAAACTCCTTTCACGTTTCTCTCGCTTACTCCCGGCTGTACTGGAACCCCGACATAAAATTCAGTTTGCCATCCTATTATCCCCTGAAATGCATACAAACCTCCCCCTCTCCGCCAAAAGTATCCGATTAATAAAAATCAAAATAATGTTAATTGTTAAATTACAGTGATTTTTCATCTGTACAAAGTATGCGCTTGCTCGTCTATGCTGTAGAAGTCGCCATAGTAAGCTTCATCAACTTTCGTTGAAAGGAACTTAAAAGTAGCCTGCATAGCTACTCTGTTGTCTGTTCTATGTGATAATTTTATATCGGTTATGAAACTATTTCATAGATAATAAAGTATGAAAAAATATATGCTGTAGCACAATTACTATGGAAAATTTCAAAAACAATGCTTCCTATTCCCATTCTTGGCGTTCGCCGATCGAGACACTTGCATCATTCGCAAGCTTTCAGACTCCAGAGGCTTTGCAGTGGAGGCCTTATCGCACTTCATTCCTCACCGCAGCTGTCAACTGACGAATTTCTTTTGTAGCAGTATTTAATTCACATTGCTCAGTTGCATGGTATTGTTTTTCTTTAGTCCCCCGTCAATACCGACAAGCGTTTAATACAACTGTGATATATATCAATAATACAGAGCTGCAACACCTTTATCTCCCTTAAGCTTTGGCTAACAAATAAAATCCGCCGGCAACTTGCAAACTTTATTTCAACGGCTTGTTCAAAGTTGCCCACAGTGTACCAAAATATTATTTCTGTTGCCGGCGATCCTTTTTGTGAAACGGCTTCTAAAATTCTAACCTTTCACTTTATCAGTAAACATTCCATTCTCTGCTTCATTGACCACAAATTCTTGTGGTCATGTGTGCGATATTTGTATGTGTTGATTTGTACAGAATTTCGTTGAAATCTGCGTGTGCGATTTTGTGTGAATTTGTGCGAAATTGTGCGAACTTGCGCGGTTTTCCGCGATCGTAGAAAAAATTCTACGGGAGTTAAACGATCACAGTACTGTAGGCTTACAAGTAATCAACATTTTGAGAAATATTCTTAGCCTCCTCTTTGTAACTGTGTGGTGAGGGGGACGTTCAAAGTGCCATGAACCCCAAACATGACATGCCAAAGCCTTAACTTTATACCACACCAACAGTACTGTCAAATTTGACAAATAACATCGTTGAATTTGGTAAATACCTGCATGAATTACAGCAAAAACGTACCCTCTATGCATTACTGACAGTAATATTCAGTTTGCAGTGGCTGTTAACATTTTATGCTTCCTAGGCTACGGTTGAGGGTTGGTGACCATTTAGGCCTAGCCTATAGGCCTAGGCCTAGGTATTTACTAGCATCCTTGAATTTGCACTACCTGTTTGCTGAAGTGAGGCACGTCAACAGTACAGATTTTTCATGCTGGGGCCGAGTTGTCTTTAGGTCAAAATTTCTTGGGGCCAAGTTGCCTTTAGGCCTAGGCTAGGCCGATATGGCCTGTTCCCGCGTACATAGCCTAGGCGTAGGCTACTTCATATAGGCCTATAGGCTTGCCCTACTGTAGGCCTAGCCTAGCCATATAGGCTACTGTACATACTAACAACGTAGGCAAACACAGTCTACAGTAGTACAGATTTTCCATGCTGGGGCCGAGTTGGTTTGTGGCCGATTTGGCTGGAGAACAAGCTGGCGTGGGGCCGAGTTGTCTTTAGGCTGATTTGGTTCGCAGCCGACTTGGTCTGCTCCCGCATGCATAATTAATGTAGGCCTGGCCTATAGGCCTATACTGTACTAACAACGTAGGCAAACACGAAACTCGGCCTACACAGTTCTCTCACGCAGACTGCAAACCTTCGTAACTCTCACTCTCAGCCACATTATGCTACCTGTTAGAGCAGTGCATCCAACATCTCTTCGGACACATCGTGGAAAATAACACCACTAGGCCTAAACTAAAATCCCAAACAAGGCATTTTAATTCATCCTTCTCAGACAGGATGATTACAGACTGATGCCAGTAACCTGTGCAGCTAGCTTTCCGTTCAGCTTGCATGCTGATATATATTATTTATCAAGCTAAATAAGACATCATAACAAGTGCCTTGTAGACGGTAAATAACGTATAGAGTCAGAGTCACCCTGACGCGGAGCAACTTGTTTACAAATTGCCTGTCTACCTACCTATTGACAGGTACGAGAAAAGACCAAATACCGATGGTTATCTAGGCAAAGTAACCCTGACTATACTCAGTCTTTCAGATACAAAGCTCAATGGCGATACTGTACTGGCAGCAAAGGAACGCGAACAGTAATGCAGGCCTTTGGTATAGGTGTACAGATATGTACGTGCACAGTATATCGCAGACAACCATGCGTGCTGCTCCAACACAAGTTCACACCAAGACCAATTGCACGCAAGGGATCATGGGAAATGAGACAAGAAACACGTTTTTACTGGTATTTGCCCACTAAATCAGCCAAAATATCCCAACAAAATCAACATGTTCACATCCTAAACACCACATTTGTTTCCCCTACATCGACAGTACTTGCTAATGAGATAGGGTTATAAAATGCCACAAAATGACAATGTTTTAGGCAATTTCAGCTACAGTTACTGACCAGCTAGTGTGACAATATCTCAATACATGTTATGTATTGAGATAATAATAGCGTGAAACATGTGGTAGGCCCAATGTGCATATTAGCACGGTGCAGTATTAGGCCCATGCAAATGCGTAGGCTATACAGCATGTGACAGTACTAAATGACAATGCTATACGGTTCCCCAAGGGCAGTGTTAAAATTCGGATCATGTTAGGTGGTGAATTTTAGCGAGATCCCGGCAAAGAATGGTAGGGGGATGTACTGTCTTACATTCTGAAATTTCCACTTTCATTCTCGCCCACTGAATCGACTATAATTGGATAAAATTTTTTCTATTAAGGAATTGGACTTCAAAGGTTTTGCCCTTGTATATAGGTAAGACTTAAAATTTTAGCAATTGCTGAGTAGAGGGTACATTCTATGTGGAATGAAAAATAAAATGCAGTAAGGTCTTTGTATTGTACCGGAGCAGGAGGATGCAGGAAGTAAGCTGTGATACTATTGCAATGGCGTTCCCCCTGACTACTTTTTTGGTAGAAAACAGAATGGTTCAATTTTATGGACTTGGTGGCCCTCCCTTTGTCTTCTTTTGTATATAAAAGACTCAAGAAGTTTTAGGCTAACTCAGATAATTTTCAAAGGTCATCCAATTGATTTTTTTTGGAATGTTCAAAAAAAAAAAAAAAAAAAAAAAAATGACGGTTTGAAAAAAAAAAACTGTTCTGTTGCGGGAAGGATTCGCAAACGAGCAACAATATTTCCGAACACATGGGAATATGTATGAAAACATTTGGAACGTTCAACCAGATTTTTTTCTTTCCAAACTTACGAAATGTATTCATAATTGCAAAGAGAAATTCGAAAGCAAATTGCGGCCCTCTTTTTTCCATACTCATGAAGTTTCAGACTAAAACGCGGGTCACACTACAGTACAGTGATTTCGGATAGGATTATGTAACGATTTTTACGACTTTTAGTAAAAATCTTCTCCATCTCTGGTCAAAAACAGCCAAAATCTGCCAACCTGTGCAAATGTATGATTTACTGTACATCAGAGGACTACGAAAATGAAATGTAAACTGATTATTTCATGATGTCACATTGACAAACAGCTTTTATCGGAGTACAAAACTCGACTGATTTTCAAACAAATATCGCTCTACTGAGCGATGTAAGTTATGAGGTGATAGGAGAATAGTTTATTGTGAGACAAACTCAGTTACCGAAAGAATTTGCAAACGCGCAAGAATTTTTCCGAACGCAATCTTTTCGACGGAAGGTACGAAACTTTGGGAACGTCCTAGGTATTTCTTTCTAAACTTAGGAAATTTATTAATCACTGCAAAGGTAAATTCAAAGTAAACTGCAACCCTTCCCTTTACTTTACTTTACTTTGTATATACAAAAGACTCATGAAGTTTCAGGCTAACCAATATAATTTTCAAAGGTTATGTTATTGACAATTTTTCGGAACATGTGAAAACTTTTTCGAACTTAAAAAATTCGTTCCGACATGGAAAGCGTTCAGGGGAATTAACTGATGGTTGCAAGTATTCAATCAGAAGGTATGATTGTGCACATGCAGGCTTTCACAGGAAACTGATAATTGCTTTTCCCACAAGACTAGATTTCTTGTTTCACCTAATTACGGACACACAATGGTACTTCTGTTTACACTGGCACAAAGGCACCTCGGTTTACCGGGTTGCTGATAATCTGCATTGAAAGAGCTAGGTACCTAGCGGTTCAATTGTACACTGAATAGGTATTGCAATGAGCACCAGGTAAAGTTTATACACACTAAGAGGCCTTGTATGAGTAATCGGTATACATAGCAGGACCTGCACAGGTCTCCTTGTTCATGCCGCCTACTAACAGTTACCAGGCACGAACGTACGTACTGCACAGAATCAATTTCTGCCAAGTTTTCAGAGTATTTGACAAACTGTAAACAGTTACATGCATGAAAGTATTTGAGATTGGAAACTTCGTGGGATAGTGCCACTGCTCTTAGGCCTACTGTACTATGGTAAAGTTTTTAAGCCATTAGTCACAGAATGTTATGGGTTAAATTTACCAACTTGTGGTTTTTCAGTACACATGCTAAGATTGTGTACATGGACAGCAGTTAGTGTCTAGATTTTACCGTAACGTGCACAGGGTAAACAGTGAGAAGCAGTAATAGTAACGAGTTTGTGTTCGGTATTTCTATCAGGTATGATTTTTACCAGGTACTTGGGCATGTTTTCGGGGATACATTTTCGGTATATTCCTTTTCAACAAATTTCAATACCGGTATGAGACAAATACCAGGTATACCTAGTATATCGATACAGGCCTACCAACGCACCCCACTTCTAACATTCTACTCTTCGAGTTGGGCTTTCCCCTTAACGCCAGAAAATGCTCCTAAATTCAATTTGACAAAGTTATGGGAACTTGCAAAGCTTTCCGTTTACACTTGAATACATTTTGAGTAATGATTTGTTAGAGTTTTCATCAGGGAATCTAGAAAATGGGCAGGATATGTAAGGCCAATGATTTTCCGCTTCACAAATCATAAAATTTCGTTTTTGACTTTCCATTCCGTTTCATTTCCGTTTCAAGCATAATTCCGTGATTTTTGGATTTTAGAGTAATTATGTTGAAAACAAGTTAACACTTGTCTGTTTACGATCCTGAAGGCTTCAAACACTTGTAACACACAAGCAAACTAGCCTATCACACTTTAGCATAGGCAAACTGGAGCCTATACTGGCAAAATTTTGTTGATTTTCATAAATGTCCTACTTGTTTTTTGATCGTAACTCAAGGGGTATTGATGATTTTAAGGTGAATTTGCCCCCATCTCAGATGGTAAAATGTCTGTGTATGTCTTGGGTATATGCAGGCATTCATTTGACATGATTTTGATGAAAATAACTGTTTTTTGTCAAAAATTTACATCTATTTTGAGCCTGATAATTTTTGGTAAATCCTGTGAAATTGTGTGTAGAAAAGTAAATTCCGTTTTTTTCTGTGATTGCAGAAAATCCTTGGCCCTATATATGAGCAGTGAAGACGCAGGGCTCGAAATAAGAACAAAAAAGGGCAAGGCAAAATGGCCTTCGGTTGGCAGGAATTTGGTAGGGCACCAAGGCAAACCAAGAGGGCACCAAGGCCAAATTGTGTAAACCGATGGGGCACCAAGGCCATTTTGAAATTAACAAAGTTATTAAGAGTCGACAGCTGGTTTACACATTTTGGGAGCCCACAACCATTAGCAGGATTCCTGATCTGAGCGAGAGAAGTGTTCCAGCCAGGATTTCAAGGACTGAGCCCTGAATCAGTCAGTCACTCATACCAAAGACTATCATGGTATTCTTGCTTTTTACTTCAGCTCAAGAGATTAACATTAGAAGAGACACTAGAGAAGAGTACAGAACACAGCAGCTGCTGGTTGTGCTCAAAGTGATCTGTAATGTGCTAAGGCACTGACTGGCAGTACCATTCAGAAGGAGCTAATGCAACTTAATGTAGTTGACACTAAGATAAGAAAGAGTTGGAGCATGTTTCTATTTTAATATCATTTATATCTTTTGAATCAAATGTTGTGATAAGAGAGAGAAAATTGTATGAAAACAAGATCAATCAGAATAACCAACCACTCTTCAACTTCTGTAAAGAAAACATTGTGCTACTTTGAATCACCAAGAAACTGTATATAACTTTGAATGAATACAAGAAGATTAGAACTGACAACTCTCTTTTGAAATGGAAAGGTTTGTTTTTTCAGTGTTTGAATGAGTTCATAATAGCTAAAAATGATCATTTTTTAGCCCAATGTTAATACTGTGAATCTCAAGCCACATCTTATGTGGGAGTGCCACCGTGTTTTCGATTCCTTCGAGTAGTCTTTGACCACCATCTCTGAATAGCTGGCTTGGGATCAAACTCCTCAGGGGCAGGGCCTTCGGTGCAAATTCGTAGGAGATCTTCCAGTGTGTCTAGACTGAGTGATAGCCGCCAGTCACCAAGAAATCGTTTGAGGTATGAAAACTGGCGTTCAACGTGGGCAGTAGCTACTGGGCACACAAGAAGGATTCGGAAAATGTGCAGGACATTTGGGTACTTGTGCGACTTTTCTTTCAATACTTGCTGCCACACAGTTTCAAAAGATTGGTTCCTAAGATTTCTGGCCAAATCCAGCTTGAGCTTTGTCCATTCTCTGGGAATCTCATCTAGTTTGCAGCCATTTGTGGTCAAAACATCCTTGAAGTGGTCAGACAACAGAATTACCTCATTATTACCATAGCTTGGTAGTGCATCTTTCTCTATTGGGACATTTGAAGGGTCCATGACCTCGGCAGCAAGCATAAGCTCATCTTCTGTAAAGTTCTGAAACCTAGAATCAAGAGATGAAATGATTTGGCTTAGAACTTGAGAGGCATTCCTTTGAAATTGTTCAGTGCTATTAGCACTAGAGTTCAATTTTTGGCCCCTAAATGTCAACTCATTTTCCTCTGTTACCTCCACCAGTACCTCCTGTAAGCGCTTTCCATGCACACCAGAGGCTGCTGTTCCACGTTTTGCCTTGAGTTCCAGAGTGCATGCTTCAATGTTGGCTCTGATGGATGATAGTGCTACTGTATCAGCTTGTAGGGTCTTAGATATTTCAGCAAGATCATCTACCAAGTCTTGATAAAATGCGAGATGCAAGACAAAGGCATGGGACTTAAGTGTTTTCAGATAACCTTTCATCTTTGCTGCATCTGCTGGGGGAACATCATTTCTTTCCCCAGAGGCCACTTCCTCAAAGAGTAAAACCATAGCTTCATAATCCCTGTCTAATGCAATCAGTGCTTTCCTTCGATGGTCTATCCACCTTGTTCCTTGGGCTCTCACAGGCTTCAGGATATGTGCGTCAATAGCCTCGCCAACAGAAAGCAACTCCTTCCACTTCTTCGGGGACCTCTTAAACATATAATAAAGATTCATCAATAAGTCATCAATCTGCAAGTTGAAATACCAAAAACAAAATTATTTAAATTTCAAGAGCATCCATGACAAAAATGCATGTAAAATGAATGTCATAGTTTTTTTTTTTTAAATTAGTTTTACAATTGCACTAACCTTGATGAAATAAGTGTCCTTGAAGGCATCTTTTATTGCCAATTCCAGGCGGTGTGCAACACAGTGAAACTGAAGCATCCATGGCATGTCCTCCTTCATTCTGACCATTACACCACTTTGGGACCCAAAGTTAACTGAAGCTCCATCTGCTGCCATGGCAACACAGCTCTTAGTGAGAAAAAGACCCACTTCTTCTGCCTTTACTTTTAGGGCTTCATAGATTGACTCTGCCCTTCCACTTGTTGGCTCAGCAATCCTAGAAGAAAATGTAGCATATATCACTGCTAATAAATTTGTGAGAAAACAAAGTACACAAATGTCCTTTACCATAATTCATGGTAAAATTTTTTAATATCACGGCAAGTGTATGATGCAATACAATGACCAGAAAACTTACCCAAGTAACTTTGTAGTCGGTTTTCCTTCTTGGTCAATAATTATCTTTATGCTCACAATTTCTTTCTCCGACAATGTTTTATCGGTGCTCCCATCAAATAAAATTGAGCAATAAAATGGCTTTCTTTCAAAGTTCTTCTTAAGGTCTTGCAAAAAGCACCAGGATATTTCGCCGATGAACTCTCGACAGGCTTTGTCATGAAGGTAGCTATGCCCAACGTCAACCCCATGTTTCCTTTCAAGTAAAGCAATTGTTCGGAACATTTGGAACGATTGTTCCGAATATGCAATGGTGTAAGCAATGTCAAATAGTTTTTGTAATTGCTCATGTTTAACATCATCTAACCGTGAAAGTTGTTTTACAAGTTGACATTCCTCCACTGGAAGTCCTGCTTTTACTGCATTGGCATGATTCCGGGAATAAGAGTGTGATCTGGCTGTGTCTTTCTTTACATTAGCAGTGCCATTTACATAAGCATTCAGATCACACAGCTGTGACTGTCCATTATTTAGGACGTTTCTGCCTTCACTACCTTTGTAATAATCTGCGCAGACTTTGCACCAAACTTTGGAAACAATATCATTTTCTGTTGCCTCATACTGTAGCCAGTCGAAACCCCATGATTTGAGATGGGCAACTTTAACATTTGGCCTGTTTCGATGGATGGGTGAGCTTGGACCTGCAGTGTCTACAGTGACAGGTGGATCTTTTTCAACATCGTTTACTGTTACAACCTCAGTTTGATTATGATCACTTGTGTTTGTAGCAATTCTCCTATAAAAAAAATAACATTCCTTGATGTTATTAAAAATCTTTTCATGAAAAAAAAAAATGTGTTCTGTTCAGGTAAACTTAACTGCATGCTCAAATACATCAGACAAAAGGCTGGTGTTAACTACAACAATTTGTCAAAAAAGGCTTCAAGTTCTACTTTTAAATGTGCCTTGTGTTTCTTAAACTTTTTCCGAGGCTATCCTAACATGTAATGTAAGTAGGAATGCGGAGCCTATACTTGAGTAGTATCTAAGTGATCAAAGACATAAATATTATTCGAACAAAAATTTTGTGTCAAGCTGGAAAGAACTTTAAACTAAAGAGTTGAAACTGGTTAATTCCTCAGTTCTGCCCAATTATGTCTCATGGGATGGGGAACCTTTAGACAGCATGATGTCTTCCGGTACATCAAAACTTGAGAAAACTAGCCTGAGTGAGATGAGCTAGGCCCTACACTAGGCCTAACATTAATTGAGTGTTGCATCTTATCTGCTAGAAAAATAAAGGCGACGCTAAAGGTAAGGTCAAGTGTATATTTTAACACTTGTGTAAGGTAGGCTTTAAAAATAAAAGAAAATTGTAGCCTACATTATTTTTACATATAAAAAGTACTGAGTCAGTTTCGTGTAAACCAAGGCTTTCACTTTTAATTAAACAACCAACGGAAGTTAAGCCTTTTTTCTCCCCCATGTTTTGCTTTGATATCTGATTATCATGCAATTATAAACGATGTCTTGCCAATTCATTGACCAAATAAAGCTTTGAAGTTTAACTGTCGGCAGACGGTGACTCTTTATTCATAGCCTAATTCCATGATTGAATTGATTTTCACGGTCACCTACTCACAGGATGCTTACTGAATTAGGCCTAATTCCCCCTATAAAATACAGTGCCTTTGTTATAACTTATCCACAATAGGGCTTTACAAATTGATTCACATTTTCTCAGCTTTGACCGTAAATTCATAATAGCAGCTAAGTCCCTTTACGTAACGATCGGTAAAACTGAAATGCTTCGACGCCCGCAACATTTCAGTGCACATCCCGTTGCCCTTTTTACACTATGCTACAGCCCTATAGTCCACACTCATGAACTGTCATGACATGGCACTGAACGGTAATTATCCCCTATTCATGTACAGTATGTGGGCTTACACTGTTTTAGCCTACGGACTTTATCATGGAAACGGCACTACACCGACTGCAAGGCAGTAGGGCCTACTAATTTAGGATGACGGCAGACTCACAAGGAGTGTCCGTTATCTTGCTTTCAAATATCAAAAAAAAAATAAATAAATAAATTGTAGCCTACCTGAACAAGTCGTCGATCCTTGCACACTTTTGTGATGCTGTTTTCATATCCTTCTCCCTCTTCCGCTTGTTTCGTTCACCGGAAGGCATGGTGAACGAAACTTTCTTCTCAAAAACTTTTTGTGTTGCGCACGGTACTTCTAGCCGCCTGTACGTACGTGCACGTGGTTTGACCTCACGGAAGTAGGCGCGGCTATAGTTCATCGTACATTGCTACACCATACTGTATGTTGGCCCAGTCTATGGCTGTGCGTTCATGCAGCGCTGCTTATTTGCGGTACGTCACTATGGCTTGACATGCAAGTACTACCGCGGACTTCCGTGGATGTACTAGTACATCCACGGAAGTCCGCGGTAGTACTAACTGCATAAGCACATACAAGTTTACGTATTATGACCTGCAGAAAGCTGCGCTTGCGTTCAAGCAACCAAAACTCAGTGTGAAATTAGTGCGTATTTTTCCGGAGAAAGATCGCTCTATGTGGCATAGTTCCCTAACGTTAGACTTAACTGTGTAGGGCTAACGTTACCGTTGGAGTATAAAAACGATCGTTCTTGTGAAGGTAAGAAAATAGAAACAAACACACGCTTTGAGAACTGCGTTTTAATGACATTCAAAGTGTACTTTGAGTAAAACTGAGCGGATTGAGTTTTGAGACTGATAACCGACGGCACAAGCGGGAGGGCATTACGGCAATTTTGGCCCCCGGTGTAAGTAAATTTTGAAGGGCATTACGGCAAAGTGAAGGGGCCCGACGGCAATGGCCGTCGCTTATTTCGAGCCCTGAAGACGGTCATGTCTCCTTTCTGGGAATTTGAAAATGGTCACCCTACTTACAAGGGTTTTGAAAGCAGTTTCCTTTACTTTAGGAGAACTGTGCAGATTACGCCGCAACAACCCAAGAACTCTAGGCTTTCTGTTCATCAATAGCCTAAGGACATGCATCCAGTCTGGAAAGTTGGTATCTGCTACGCCAGTCACCTCTTTTCTCAATTTTTACCCCATGCCAAATTGTTGTACTGTGTTTTAAGTACAGTGTGTATGTAAAAGACAAGAAAATCACGCCATCAAATTGGTGTATAAGGTCTTTACTGCACGCCGAAGATCTTCGGCATAACTTACATGTTTTCCAGACGGGACATGCATCTCCAGATGACTCATGATGCTTGTAGCCTACTGCCTATTGGTGGGGGACTAAAATTTTAATATGTGCAAGAAGTTTGCACAGAATCGATGTCAAAGGCACAGACATATAATTAGCTGGGTCTGAGCGATTTCCTTTTTTAAAAATTGGAGAAATGTTAGCCTGTTAGAACTAGGCCTAGGCCTAGGCTAGGCTTAAGATACATATATACTACAGCCACGGTGTGAATTGTAAAGGCAACTCCCACTTACTCATCATGTGGAGAGTACACACAATAGAACATGCATAACAGTTAGGCACAACACTTGTGTCATTCTACAAGGATAAGGCTAGGATATACTTAGTGTATAGTTACATAGGCCTAAAAAAGGTTACTCACAGTCTAAATGTTTCTTCTTCGGTCCTAAGACCTCTTCTGTTGTAGCTTTGTAGACAGACTTTGCCAAATCCGATCCGGTGATGGTGTGCCTGGCCGCATTCATGCGGTCCAAAACACTCTGGCCGGACATACTGGACGAAAAATGAAGAAATTAATTCTTATAATTGGCTCTTCGCGATACACGACGAAGCGAGAGTGCAAGCTTAGAATATATTCACGGTAAGGTCACGTAGTACGTACTAACTATACCGTCCGTAAGTACGTATATGTCGTACGTCTCAAAAAGTCTACAGTTCACACTAACGTTCGAAAAGTATACCTCAAAATGATGAACCACTGCATCACCGCCGTATTCCTTTATTCTATTATAATAATGACACGGGGTTTGCCGACATAGGTTTCCATTGAAAATGTAACCATTTTTCTCTGTGATATAATTAATATGCTATATAATTCGCATATGATGGGAATGCAGGGCCGTAGCCTGGGTGAAATCTGTAGGGGGTAGTTGATGACACCTAGCTAAGTTTCAATTTATTTATTCCAGTATAAATATATAAAATATTTATAAAAAGGAGTAATAAAATAAGATTAAAAAAATACAATGATAAGACAATATATGTACAGAAAGTTAGTTCACATTAAAACCTTAAAGTCTAAGAGTCTAAAAGTCTACAACAAATCGTTTAATATTTTGGATTGATTGAAAAGGGCGGCTTTGTAGACAAAGGAATTCTTGAATAAAGTTATTCTGTACTTAGGTAAAATGGATTTCTTAGGTTTTTCTTTGATTGCACACTGAGGCTTTTGAGATAACTATGTAACGGGTGATTATGATCATCATGAATTTTTGTGGCCATTCTTATAAACTCATTTTTGGCAGAGACATTGACAGTCAGTTTGAGATAATTGAAATCTAGATGTAAGATCTTTGCAGAATACTTTAAAAATCTTAAAACTCTATCTCCTTTCGTAAAATAAAATGATACCAAACTGGCACTGCATAAATTAGATGTGGGAGTATGACAGATTTAAAAACACTTTCTTTAGCCTCCTTATTAAAGAAAGACACAGTATATGCTAATCCAGACATAATATAGTAAACTTTGCTTAAAATACTGGAAATACGATCAGAAAAAGTCAGTCTTTCATCAATACATACTCCTAAATATTTGGTTTTTCTAGTACGTTCCACCTCTGATCCTTCTACTTTGACACATTGTGATTTAGATAAAAGTAAACCTTCATGCTTGATATTCTTGTTGGTAAAACACATTTCCTTTGATTTCTTAGGATTAAGTATTAAATTCTTTCTATTGTACGTTGAAACAATATTATTTACAGTCTGTTGATAATTAAGTTGATCCCTGGTCACAGTGTTTCTTGAAATGTTACTTGACAACGCAGTATCATCAGCATATGTAATAATTGATGCATATTCATTAGACTTAATTTCATTTGTATAGATAGTAAATAGTAAAGCAGATAAAGGACCTCCCTGTGGTACACCAACCTTAATCTCAGAAGCTTCTGAAAACCCTTTATCAAGTTTTACCTGTCTTTCCCATCCCTGTAAAATTGTTGTAACCGGTGAAGTAGCCAAGGCTCATCAATAAATGTTGCTAGATCTGTTAATAATTGGTTCGGTAATACTGTGTTGAAGGCGCTAGAAAAGTCAAGGAATAGCACCTTTGATATAGCTGTTTCCTTATTATTCAAATTTAAAACAATATTGTGAATCAGTACAAGAATGGCATCAATACAGGATACTCCTTTCCTATAAGCAAATTGCATATCGTCTCCAACTTTTTCTATATAATCCATTAATTTAGGGAGCAAAATTTTCTGTAAACTGTTAAAAGCAATACTGGCAAGATCAATTGGCCTAAAATCATTCACACATGAAGGAATCTTTACTTTAGGAACAGGGGTTGTAAGAGCATTTTTCCACAAGCAAGGTATATCACTCTTTAATATGCTTTCTTGAAAAATGTACGTATATACGGGGGCTAATTCAGTGCGAAAAAATTTAAAAACCCACCAAGGTAATCCGTCAGAACCACAGGCAACACCGTTTTTTTCCTTTTTGAAATTGTTTACTTCATTCACGTTTAATAAAGGAAAATGGCAGGCAGCAGGAAGTGGAGAAATAGAAGTATCCTTATCACGTGAACTGTTAAACCGTCCAAAATAATCACTTAAATCACTTCCAAATTACATTTTAAAAATTACATTACATTACATTTTTACAATCATCCTTTGGCCCTCTTATAGATTTTATTACAGCCAAGAAGTCACGAGAATTTTGCTTTAATCCACCAAACACTTCACTTCGTATATCATGGACATACTTGTTTATTGTTCTTTGAATTTTATTTCGCAGGTTATTATTTCCATCTTCAATTGCTCTCTGTTTTTCCTTTTCAAGCTGCTTAATTCTACCATCAGCAGGTATTCTCTTCATCATGTCTTTAGGGTTCTCACGTTTCTTTGGTATGCATACATCTCTTACAAAGCAAATGTAGCTTGAAATTGTTTCGGTGAAGTCACTTAAGGTGTCACAATTTTTCTTGAAAACATCCCAATCAGTAGTTTTAAGCATATCTTGCATGTTCTCAATATTCTCTCTTGATAGATCCCTGTTCACTTTAGATTTTGGTTTTACAGAATTACGATGATGTTCAGAATACTTTGGGGTTATTAAGACACTAAAATGGTCCGAAGTCGATATTGGGTATAACCTCCTGGTAGAATAATAATCTCCCTTTACGTACACTGCGTCTAGTGTAGAGTTCGATCGCTGATATGTGGTGTAATCAACCAGGTTTCTGAAACCCATAGTTTCTAGTATGTCTATGCGATCTCTATTCACATCTCCAATAATAATAAAATATGTCCTGGGATTTTCTTTCTGTAGATTTGTAATAGAAGATTTAAGAGTTTTGTCTGCTATAGAAACATTTGACGTTGGACGTATGTACACAAGTGGCCGTATGTACACAAGTGGCGCCCACAGATAGTTGACTCCCGGGAGGACCTTCCTTTTTCACCTGCATGTGCGGCAGCATGAGTGCCATCATGAGAAGGGATGGGTACATTTTATTAAAGGCCTGGCTAAGTTACGTGCAAAATTGTGCTATCGTCCTTGAACTGATCATATCTTTTACAAATTGCCATGTTTTAGTGATATATCCCCCCTTTTTTTGCTGGGCGGATTACGTACACGGATATATATATATATATATATATATATATATATATATACATACATATATATATATATATATATATATATATATATATATATTTCCCTAAATGGTCACTTTAGGCGACATATCGGGTGAAAAAATAGTACTTTTAGGCGACATTGACATTAGGGGTACATATACGTGTCGCCTAAATGTTTACAACGTTATAAGAACCATTCCCTGCATGTTATTTCAAAATTTTTGAAATATATAAAAGTATCCTAGCGCCCTCGGTTTGGGGTTACTATAGGTAAGTTGCACTAGAATCCCATTATGTATTAATTATATATATATATATATATATATATATATATATATATATATATATATATATATACGGTACTCTGTACTCTTTGAGAAATTTGTGAGCCAGGTAGCTTGGATGAAAAATGGACCTCAGTTTTTCATCATTTGGTGGTATCGTCTTTCTTACTAAGGCAAAGGTTGCCAATGTTAGACGCATATTCCACAGGTTTAAAAATTATGCCACTGTGTCCGCTTGAAGAATGAAGCGGACATGCACAGTCGCATAATATATATATATATATATATATATATATATATATATATATATATATATAATATATTATATATCTATATATAACTCAATCTGCAGACAGTTCTGTTTCGGTCTTGTTAGATCTCATCAGTGCAGCTCAGAGTAGGTTCCAAGACTGAATGGCAAGGCTGACACAAGCATAACTTGCGTCAGTCCGGCCTTTCACGGTACACTGCCTATGAATACCAAAGTGCACAAGCTCTAAGGAGCGTGCTAGCATAAAGCAACAGTATATATATATATATATATATATATATATATATATATATATATATATATATATATATATATATATATATATATATATATATACACACACATACATATGCATATGCATATGCATGAGTGAGAGTAACACGTGTTGGAAATATACAAATAAACTAACCAAAAACACTGGTAATGTCCTTGGCTCCAACATAGTATATTGTGATACACAAAATACACATATTTTCGGAACCCTGGAACGAGGTGGAAGATTGACCTATGTACTGTGTATCGGGGCAAAAGGTGCATACGATTAGGTAAATAACATGGGAATTATCGCAATTGAAGGAACCTGGCCTAAGAATATAACCAAAGGGGCTTAGGCGAATGGTGGAATCAGTAATCATATGGTCACAAACCCTACACCGTGTCTTGCCACATTTTATGTTACCCCGTATGATTTTTGCATTAATTGCAATTAATGCAAAATCATACAATCCTCGGGTTTCAATCAGTGGAAGAACACAGGCGAAGTCATAGACTGGTTCAACAAGGTGCACAACAAACATCAACATTCATTCATTGCTTTCGATATGAGTTCCACCCCTCAATAACCGCTAAATTCCTAAACAAGGCCCTGAACTTTGCTTCAAATTTCACCACAGTAACATCGTTTGGAAAGCATGTTATCTTCCAAGCGAAAAAAAAAACTATGCTTTTCAATGCCGAATCAACATGATGCAAACGAACAGACCCTTCATTCGATGTTACCAAGGGTAGTTTCGACGGTGCTGAAACTTGTGAGCTGGTAGGGCTATACATTTTATCACAGCTCCAACACATCAACATTAATGTCGGCCTATACAGAGACGACGGGTTAGCAGTGTGCAGAACTACATCTAGACAAACAGAAATTATTAAGAAAGAAATATGCAAAATATTCGCAAACAACAACTTAAAAATAGAAATCGAAGCCAGCAAAAAAGTAGTAAATTTCTTAGATCTAACACTTGACCTTCAAACCGGGACATACAGACCATATCTGAAACCCAACAACACCCACTTTATGTCCACAAACAGAGCAACCATCCACCACTCATCATAAGGAACATCCCAGAAAGTATCAACAGGAGACTAACTAACGTCTCATCGAACGAAACCACATTCAATACCACAGCACCCATATACCAAGAAGCACTACGAAAGAGCGGTTACTGGTTTCACCTTAAGTACCCAATGCCCACTGGAGGGTAATTGCCTCGCCGATAAGATAGTGTACCAGGCCACAGTAACACGCCACGACAACAACAAAGAAGAGTCATACATTGGTTTAACAGAAACCACCTTCAAAACCAGGTACACTACACACAAGTCCAGCTTCAGTCACAAAGATAAAAGAAATGCAACTACTCTCAGCGAATACATTTGGAAGCTTAAGGATACTAATGTCGAGCACACTGCGAAGTGGAAACTTATAAGCAAAGCCCGTGCCTACACTACATCATCTAAAACTTGCAACCTCTGCCTCGAAGAAAAGTTCTTCATCATGCACAAACCTCCCATAGCCACTATTAACAAACGAAACGAACTCATTAGCTCCTGCAGACACAGAAATAAACACCTGCTGTGCAATTATTCAAATAGGTAGCGTATCTTTGTTCATTTGAATTGGTCGTGTCCGTGCTTCAAAAGACGAGCACGACACCCAATGTACGGTTAAAAACGGACACGTACAAAACAAATGCCAAATCTTTGTTGACACCATTCTACATCAGGCTTTTGAAGAGTGAGGATCTACCACACTGGGCCCTTACGAAACAGTGCTGTAAAGCTGCCTTGTAGTACCCTATAGTCCCAACCTTTCCATACATATATATATATATATATATATATATATATATATATATATAAATATATATATATATATATATATATATATATATATATAAGTGGTGTTATCTTTGGTGAAGTTTTGGGCTGATAACATGATCTGAAATTTTATTTATGTTGAATTTTTAGGCTGTGGTATGGCATCCGCACAAGGCTGGTACCGCCGCTTCCCCTAGCGCTCTTAATGCGCCACTGTGCCGGACGGAGAACCACCATCGGTTGGCGCGTAGCCGTAGCGTAGGCCTGCAAGAAAATGTTTGATCAAAATGTCTCCCCAGATCAGTGGGGGGGGGGGAGGATGACGCATTTTAGACCTTAAAAGTTGCATCTAAACATTCTTTACTTTTAAATTCCATGCTTTAGAAACAAACTTAATTTAGATTCAAGAAGAAAAGAAGGTATATATGCTTTAAAGGGAAAATGCATTCACTCCAGCTTGGATGAGTGTACCCGGGTACCCTATTTCATGAACGGCTTTTGAGGATCATGTCACAACATGTTTCCCACTGAGTTGTGAAATTGACGTAGGTCCTTGGTTTACCTTGAATATGCAATGCTTAGCATATATTCACTAACATATATCAAGAAAGATACTGGAAGTAAAATAAGAGGACATTCGGGAGATTTAGCTGTTGTTTCAAAATAAGCAGTTTGCGGCTACTGCTTGTCCCCTTCAAATTAAAAGTTAAAAACTTTGCAAACAATAACACAATTTTGCACCTAAGCCAGGCCTTACATGTACCTGACTGTATAATCTGCCTGGGGGAGGGTGCTGACGGGATGGGCATCCTAGTCAGGGTAACCCTGCCGCGAGTTAACGTGTTTGTATTTGGTCTTTTCACTGTTTCACATATACCTCGATGTCAGGGAGCACTTCAATCCAGTGAAGGTGGAGCTTCGAGTCTAAACATACATATTTATGGAGCACCATCGCTATTGGTCACATGAAGCGCTCAACCAGTAACACCTGTATCACCGCTAAATGTAATAAAAACGCTAAATGTAATACTAACTGTAAATGTATTAAAAATTAACGCTAAATGTAATACCAACCGTAAATGTAATACGACTTTAACGCTAAACGTAATAAATCGGATTCACCGTAAATGTAATACAACTTAAACGCTAAATGTAATAATCCTATACTTTTCGAGCCGACTGCAGTAATCAAGTGGTTAGAGCATCCGACTTGCAGCCGGAAGGTCTAGGGTTCAATCCTGGCCGGGTCATACCAAAGACTTTAAAAATGGAACCTACTGCCTTTGTGCTTAGCGCTCAGCATAAACAATGGAGTAGGGAAAACAATCCAGTGAGCCACAACTGGAAAAAAGGCCGTGGTCGTCTCGACTTGAACCAATTGGTTGGAAACTGGGACGTTAAACCTCATCTAACCTAACCTAACCTAACCTAACCTAACCTAACCTAACCTATACTTTTCGATCCTTTACAGTGTTAAACTTACCACAAGTGCTGACGATGATATCCCTGTGAAACGAATGATTCTCAGAGATATTATGATTTTGTCTCGGCTGCCGCCTTATCCGCCACGGTCCCTGCCACCCCACTGCCGTCTCAGCCATCACAACCACTATCTCAGCCGATGCATTTTCACTGCATATTTGGGCCTTTCGGCGCGTTCCCAACGGCGTTTGCCGAAGCTTTGTCATCATACATGTACCTAGCTGCCCCTGTTTGCAATTTTACTATTAAACACCTTTGTTATATATAATGGCCCGTTACAGAGCTTTTCAAGCGAGCTGTCTTTATGCGTTAAGACTTATGTGCAGCGGCCATTTTCGATTCCCAATGACTCTTTGCATTCCTTTCTTACAAATTTCTTAAGCATAGGCCTATAAGCTGTTTCGAGCAATAATGTCTCCACTTATCGAGCGTCTGCTGCAGAGCAGTATATAGGGAGAGTTTGACCAACTTAGTTACAGGCGCCATCTTGCTACCCTATAAGCCATATCAGGACTACGTATATAGTGGGGTTATATGCATGGCCGGACTAAGCGTGTGGGGGTCCACGACACGACATTGTGTGGGTGCCCTATGGTACAGCTGAGGAACACTTGACACAGTAAAGGAATACTCAAGGTATATATTGTGGGGGCCCCAAAATTTGGGGGCCCGGAGCACGTGCCCGGTTGCCCCGCCCTTAAACCACTGGTGATTATATGATCTGCCAATGTACTTGGGTAAGCTAGCAACATGCCCACATGGAATCCATATAGGAAAAGATGAGCTACTTCGTGGGGTCCAGTTGGGATGCCTGTGTGAGCCCATCAAGATATGGCCATTTTCCCAGTGTGGGATCCATATAGTCGACCTGAGATGGACCCTTGTGACCCTTATTGAAAACCCACTTATGTTATATATGCCAAACATAGGCCTATTGATATAAATGGGACTCATTGTTGTGGCTATGTATGGATTTATATGGCGGGTGGGGCCTACGTGGAGAGCCCATGTGTGCCCCACAGATTTGACCATTTGAACCGTGTAAGCCCCACGAAAAACACACCATATGTATGAAAAACATCAAAGTTCATTGTGGGTATATATTGTTGGCTATGTATGGGTGTATACGTTGGGCCCACATAGGAATTGCAAAAAAGTTATTAAATTTAGCGTTAAAGTCGTATTACATTTACGGTGAGTCGTTTGATACATTTAGCGTTTATTTTTACTACATTTACGGTTGGTATTACATTTAGCGTTAATTTTTATTACATTTACGGTTAGTATTACATTAAGGGTTTTTATTACATTTAGCGGTGATACAAACACCAACATCCTACAAGGTGTGAGTCGCTGAGAACAGTAACGTCCGCGCCGTAACAAACTGATCCGGAACATTTTCAATGTTTATCGACGATGATGTAGACGTGAGGCTTTCAGAAAATTATGTAGCAAATGCTATCAGGCTTTCATGTGCCTGGCTTCTCGGTAAGGACTGGGGATTGGATTTAACGAAAAAGATACGTTGCTTTGGTACAAGAGAAGCTTATTCTCCATCCACGTGTTCAATTGGCTTCAAATTGGCAACTATATGGATATTCATACCAGATGAGTGTTCTTATCCCCGATTGGCCCTCCACGTTGTTGCTTTTTGTTGTTGTTGCTTTTGTTTGTTTGTTTGTTTGTTTTTTTTTTTGGTTGGGAAGTGACTTTCTTTACGTTTTGCTCCCTGACTTCGAGGTGTTAGTGAAAAGACCAATGCAAACACGTAACCTCGCGGCAGGGTTACCCTGGCTAGGCCCTTCCCGTCAGCACCCTCCCCCAGTATGGCACTCATGCACAGGTGAAAAAGGGATGGTCCTCCCGAGTGCCAACTACCTGTGGGCACGCCACTTGGTTATCCGCTTAGCTATTGGCATCAACTGTCCCCTAAAGATTTCACCTAGGCTACGGCCCTCCATTCCCAAACACACACTTTTCGCTAACGTAAAAATTTCCTATGCGAATGATATAGTACGGTGAATTTCGCCCAGGCTACGGTCCTGTAATTTGGGCCAGTAAAATTTCCCGGCGAGCTTCCGTCGCCCTCTAATGTGCCATAGCAATTAACTCTAACGTAAACATACAGTGAGGAGCACTATGGGGACATGAGGGGGAATGGGTCACCTCAAATTTTTCCTCGCCCCCACTTTTCCCAAATAAATACAACACTTATCGGAAAATAGACAGAGCTAGAGCAGGGAGTTATTACTTTAAGAACAACTTGAGTATAAATTTGACTTTCCGTTAACCTCCTCCCAAAGTATCAACTCCCTGCGATAAGTTCAGTAAACTTTGGGTTATGACTAAATTGCATTTAAAAGGCATTTTCCGTGCCCTTTGCGCCCACTCGTAGCAATGTACTACCTGTCCTATTTTTTTTGTCTTCGCAATGGCGAACTAAGGTGAGCAGTTCGCTGGCTATAGCGCAACAGCCTTGGTGAGTGCGCGCAACGACTAGAAATATTCTGTAAATGATGAATTATAATCCAGTGGCTCCGGCACGGGGGGGGGGGGGGAGGGCTTGATGAACGCTTGCCCCCAGTCGATTTCCGCATTTTTTTAAACCCAACAGGCTTTTAGCGATACCGTAGCTTTCTGCAGAGGGAAGGGTGAGGTGTGTTTTCGACTAATTGATTAATTGATCGAT
This sequence comes from Holothuria leucospilota, assembly GCA_029531755.1. NCBI lineage: Eukaryota > Metazoa > Echinodermata > Holothuroidea > Aspidochirotida > Holothuriidae > Holothuria > Holothuria leucospilota. Next base: position 188,992 of record CM055976.1, on the reverse strand, counting down.
CTATTAATTGTAATCACCCCCTATCACAAGTCAAAATCAAAATTTTCAGCACGCTCGATCCCTGCACTTGTAATCTCATTGCTGCAGTGCTTATTATCAGTACCGCCTCATACACATTCAATTGTTCATACAAATTTAAGGGCCGATTGTTCGTGTGCACGGGCGTGATTACGGAGGAGCACAACATTGTACCAAAACGAAGCAGGAGAAAAATCTTTTCGCCTTCTCCTCCCATTGACTAGACATGTTTATAGTAATTACCACAGAGTCCCTGTGTCTTTCCCCTGGATCCAGCTGGTACATTACTCCTTAATTAAGAACCCAGAACAGGACCCTGGATCCCACTCCTTCCGGAGAGGATTTTTCGCCTATGCCAAAAACACCATTACACTTCTGTTCGTTTCATAGGCGTAGGAGCCGAAGTTGATTTTTTTTTGGGGGGGGGGGGGGCTGGAACGACTTGCCCGAAAACTATAACCCCAAATTTCCGCGCGCTCCACGTACGTTCGGCATGTTAATGTACATATCATATAGGCATGCATCGGTTATCACGTCGCATGCCAATTACATACAATAATTTGCCGTGTTACTACCTTATTTATTGGTTTTTAATTTTGACCGAATTCGGTGATCGCCGGCATGGGGAGGGGCTAAGGGGAGGGGGTTCCCCTCCCCTTTGAAAACCTTTGAAAAATAAGGTTCCTTACATGCAATCTGGTGCCACATATGCTACCTTTGAAGTAAAATTTGTGTTAAAACATTTACGTATATAAGGTACTAAAAAAAAAAAAAAAAATCGGCATCACCCCCTCCTCTTTGAAAATTTTTCAAAAATAAGGTGACCTTACATGTAATCTGGTGCCACATATGCTACCTTTGAAGTAAAATTTGTGTTAAAACATTTACGTTTTTTAGGTAGAAAAAAAACAGCATCAGTGAGGGTGGGGCATGGCCCAATGGCCCCTCAAATACACCACTGATAATCATAATATAAGTTAAAAAACACCCTGATGAATTAATACGGAATATAAAGGTACTGGTGCAATTCAAATTAGAACTTTATATCGCTTACCAAGGAAAATTATTAATACCCTTTAGCTACATCATTGCATTATTTTTCTTTCAGTAGGTGCCCTAAATATTCTCTGCATTTTGCCCGAATTTTCACAACAATTTTTGGTTGGGGGCTGCAGCCCCCCAGCCCTCCGCCTCCAACGCCTATGGTTCGTTTGCGGAAACTTTCTACCACGCAGGGTCTTTTTAACCTAAAGTGTAAATTTCTGAAACATGAGATCGCAAATAAGAAATACTTGGATGCAAATTAAGGTCCAAGAAGTGTTATTTTTTGCAACAAAGGATGCATATTGGCAGATATTTCCTGCGTGTTCTATGCCCCATCTGATGGTGGCACTCCAAGTAGTGTCGTGGTGGTTCTTTGTGGCAAATTTCCCCAAGCCCTTGCTTAATTCCTATGTCTCTGAATAGAACGATGGAATTTGCCATTGGAGACAAAGAGCAAAATTATTTCTCGCCCTTCGCTTGCATTTCCACACTTTAAATCTATGCGGGTACCATGGGTAGGCTTACGACTTTCTGTCAATGTGGTGCCCCAATCGCTTGCCTGAGCTCTTGCTCCCTGTCTGGTGTTTCCAACGAATGCTGGATGTTTTTTAATTGTTTTCTGTCAAAAATCTTTCGCGCACTACCCAAAATTTCCCCCACTCCTGTTACCTTCAGTTTCTGCTATTATTTTCTTTAAATAAAGTCTCAAACATATTCGCATTGTTCAACTATTTTCCGTAAAGTAGAGATTATTTATTACATAATGTCACACACTATCCCCCATTGTTGTTTCCAGTGGCTGTAGGGGAGGGATGTGTGGTATATATCCCCATCCAAACTGGCGTTTGGAATAAACAAACGTATCTCCAGAAATCTGCAGGGGAGAGATTGTAATACTAAAACATCAAAAATACAAGAGAAATCTCGAGTTGAAATTCGTGAAGGGATTTGATGTGTGGAAGTGAAGAGGGGCAAATTCGAATACCAAACGGCACCGAAGGCACCGCAGGGACGCTTGAAGGTGTGGGGTCCAGGGTTCAGTGGTCCCTTATGGGGTATAGGGGTAACGCGTATGTGGGGGTCCACCGGGGGAAACGCCCACGGCAGGCCCGTAGCCAGGCCGGGGCACGGGGGCCGTGCCCCCCCCCGTGCGGACCACTGTGCCCCACCATATGGAAAATCGATCGAAAATAAAATTTTAATACCGTGTAAACGATGGCTCCGGTATTACACCAGGCGATTTTTGACTAAAAATGATCCCAAAAGTCGTTAAATAATGAACGTATTTTGCTTTCTGTAACATTTTTGTTATATCATTACAAAAATTTTCGCGCGCTACGCGCGCTTTCATCTTCAGTTACATGTAGCTTTAACACCGGTTTCGGATATGTTGGCTTTATATAAAGGTAAAGGTTCCACAATTAGGCTATTGTTCTTTCATGTAGGCGTGATTCCCGGAAAAACACAAAATTGAATCCATGAGAAGGTCTATCCTCTTTCTCTTATGATCAGGAAGATTCTTAATTCAGACTCAAGATCATGATAAACATATTTTGTAAGAAACGTGGAAGGTCACCCCGCGACCAGTCGCCCGGCGTCTTGGTTTTGCTCTTAAAGACAGACACACATCACCCAACATACATTTTGGTTGAGAGAAAGCAAAATTCTCAATTAGTCAGTGGTGAATGCTCTTTGATTGACATCATAGTCAAAAGATGCAGAGCTCACATTACACAGCATGTGCAAAGAATGTTGTAATTACATATTATGGCCTTGTATGCCCATCAGAATATGACCTTAAGCAATAAACTAGGTTTGTGTCTGCACAAGGGTGTCTGCACAAGAAGGGGCTCAAAACAGTCTTGGAAGGAGTAACTTAGTCGGGAGAACTGGAACTGTCTAGGACGAGCAGGGCAGATTCTTCCATAGAAACCCAAAGTTTCTAATTTTCCTTAATACGAACCAAATATTTTTAATTTTTCGTCAACAGAGTCCCAATTTTTCGTCGTGAGCCAAAAATTTCGCGTTCAGCATCCTTTCTGTAACCGATTCTTCTAGCGGGGCTTCTGGTTGATGGACCCCTTAGGGGAGCTTCGTACCGTCGTCGGGCTTATCTTTTCACCAGGTTTTGCTGAGTCTGTATGCAAGTTTTACCGTGGTAATAATTTTCCTGCAAAATTTCGGCGCGCTTCGCGCGCAGTTCTCACAAGCGAAGTTATATCGCCTATTTATATTATTAGCATAAAAATTCCAGTGAACTATTCTAGCCAAAGCCAAGTGAAGGCTCAAACTTAGATGCTGGGTATCAAAGGGTTTTCATGTAGTAATCTAGTAACTTGAGTAACATTCGTAACGCGATGACTATATGGTTTGAAGCTAAATTTAATCGTATTCAAATTTATTCCAAAATTTATTTTTTTCTGTTCATGCTAAATTTCGTTCGAAGAAGAAATACGATAATGACCATCTGAATTGTGAACTGTGAAGAGATTGGCGTGCTCTCACTTTCATTCAAAGTCCTGCTCAAAGCTCCATGTTCGTGTTCCCATTTTGCTATTTCCTCAGACATTTGGGGAATTTCCCTCTGGGTCCTAACAAAATCATACTGGACCATACCAAGACTGCCTAATGGCAGCTCCTGGTCCCCTCGCCGTTCGCAAAGTACTCAACTCTTCACCTGCGCCAGCGAATCTGAAGAAGCAGCATCGTAATCATAGTCTTGTTCCCTTCACTTGTGGAGACTTTCTACGTCTTTGTATTGCAAAAGGAGGCGAAAATGTCCATCACAACAATGATTAAATTTTCGCCCGCTTCGTGCGTATGTGTGCACACGTAAAACCGATACCTTTAAGCTGTCTGTGGTAAGCTTGAGATATCATCCCCTGTAGTTCCCGCAAGCTGTAATCATATTGTGGCTCTACTGTCTACAAATATAATTATCTTCTTCGGTGCCCCCCCTATGACGTGCCGGTGCCCCCCTGTGTAAGAATTCCTGGCTACGGGCCTGGCCCCCGGAAGCCCTTATTTATTTAAAGTATTAAAGCCATTAGAATGAAGCATTTGGCTATCTTAAAACTTATCGGATGTGGTCTAAACAGATCAGAAAAATCACATTTTGACCATTCTAGTAATAGCCTTACTCAGAATAACAGGTCATTTTTATTATGAAGGGGTTTGGCTTGTGAATGGTCACAATGATAATGGAAGAGTTTATACGAAACTGTGTAAGACACACACACACACCCACACACACACACACACATATATATATATATATATATATATATATATATATATATATATATATATATATATATATATATATATATATATATATATATATATATATATATATATATATATATATATATATATATATATATATATATATATGCGCGCCGAAAAATCAGCGTTACTTAAGACATTTTATTGTAGCCTATTGTTTTGCTTTACTTTTTTAAATGCAAAATATTATCCATTACATTTAAGATTATTTTACTTTTCCCAGCCACTTATTCTTCCTTTTATGTTCATTTTTGTCAATGGTATGGGGCAAGGATCCTCTCAAGGTTTTTATTACTGTGAAAAGTTTCAATATAGTAACTAGGGACCTCGATCCCCGTCCCCTACATGACCCACACTCAGCATATGTGACCCCGGTAGATCCTTCCTTTGGAAAAGTAAAAATACATTAACACACATCTTTCAACCAATTTTTACCTTCATGACGTATGTGTCATCCCTGTCGGTGATCAGTCGCCATGACCGTTAATTTGTCCCACTCTCAACCGCCAAAGGAGTGAAGATTTTTAACTGGTACCTCAGTTTTTGATGGTCTTCGCGCGCTGTATATTTTTGTTGTATCACAATCTTCGATAGTTCCGTTTGCTAAATATTTAAGCCCCTCCTACTTACCAACAGGCCCGTAGCCAGACAAAGTAGTGAAGGGGCGAGGTAGCTTCTAGGCTAGGATTTTTTTTCGGGGGGGGGGAGGGGGCGAGATATACTAAAATGGCAATTGGAATGGTAATTTTTGAATTTCTAGGGGGCTTCGCCCTTTGCACCCTCCCCCTTGGCTACGGGCTTGCATGCTTACCAAGTTACTTGTAACTTAACGATAGTATACACTGTTTTGTAAAGGCGGGGAATTTTATTCATAATTCATCAGTGTTGAAGTCGAGGCCATAGGTCCCGAGGTCACCATCCCACGAGAACGAGCCGTGGATACAACTCCGAGGGCCGAGAACAATGCCGAAGCCAGGCTATGCATATGCACGATACATATTGCGATGCAAAAGCCTTAACCTAAACTTTTCAGTTTGCGTTGTAGCTATTATATAACAGGGTATGTGGTGCCGGGATTTGCCCGACGTGAGGACGGTAGCTTCCCCAACCAGGTGAGGGTGGTGAAACCTTTTACCACAGTAGTCCAAAATATGATAAGTGAACGGTCAACACATTTTTGGCCAATCAATACGTTTTATCAGTCTGCGTGCCGTAAACTTACTTGCATTCTTACTTTCGTCGAATTTGTAATATACAGAATAACCTCTTTTCTGAAATTTTCAAGACATCATGGGCGTAAATCCGGAGGGGGAGGGATGGGGGATATATCCCCCCAACATTTGACTAGGGGGCATGGCCTATGTAATCATCCCCCCAATGTTTCAGTCTACAGATACGTGTATGATGGAAAGTATATTTTGTTCTTCATTTTCGTAAGAAATTTTTTCAATCTCGCTTCACTTTCTATCACAAATGTTTCTCAAACTATCAGAATTTTAGCAAATCGTTGGCAATCTATCAAAACTTTCGCGCGCTCCTCGCTCTTCCAACCTTACGTTAGTGTCACTCTATCAATATCTTCCAAAAGCAATTTTCGGAGAAGCACATCAGCATGTTCAGCAAAAAGTTGAAAGTTTACGAATTAATAGGTAAAAGACTGGCTTATGGCAGTGGCCTGTAGGTTTGTTAGGCAATTGAAAGTGTCTCGATGTAGAGTCTGAATGCAGGTTTTGTAATGGAAATATTATTCGTCACTGTTTACACTCCATGTCATGACCATTCTTAAGGTAATAATACACGAAACTGTTCTGATCACAACACTTTCCGAAGAACAGAGATACATCACCAAACATTTGTGGGGACCTCGCATCAATATTGGATCTTTCAATCTAATATGTAGCATGATGTAGAAGGTTGAAAGTATGTATCTGCCGTTATACATTTTTCGAAAATTTTTACTAGAGCTTCGCCAGTTCGCGCTGAGCCATTATCGGTATAGATGGTGATTGTTTATACACTTATGACGAAAACAGCACTCTGTAACGCTCTTATAAGTCCTTCGCCCCTTTTGCTACACCTATCAGGTGAGGTCTAATATCACCTCTCTGCACCTATACTCTCCCTCCCTCTCATTTTTCATTGCTGGCAGCTGTTTGTCCGGATTTTAGTTCAAAAGTAGTAAAAATACGATAGTTGTAAAGTGTTTGGCGTCATACTCTATATTATCATTTGGATGTCAGGTAGTATACGCATTATTTCATTGCCCCCCCCCCACCCCAATTAGTATGATTAATGCAGAGCTTCCAGAAGGTCCTATCTGCCAGCCTTAGATGATGCCCTTTCATAATGCACAATGAAGGAAAGGACATATTTCGTAAAACTCAAGAATGTTCCTGTGGACTCCACGCACATATTTTTGTGTAAAAAACTTTCCCGAAATAGAAGGCAGTAAAATAGACAGAAGGGAGGGGGCTTCAGGAGAATTGTTGACAATGTATCTGTTTGTTAATAGACAACATATTCTCCTCATTTACCTTACCAAAAATTAGCATTCACTAAATTATGGACATTTTCCGGCCATAATGATCAGTTCCAAAAACATCACAAAGATAGGACCATTTTGCATCTAAAAGACCTTAAATTAATAAAAAAAATCTTAAAGGGGAGGGGGAACCCCTTCCCCAGGACGACACCTTTATGTAGTGACAAACGAAAGATCAAAACTGCTGCATGCAAATGCAGGAACGCATGAAAAATAAAAGTGTAATTTACGGAGACTTGGGGGAACTGAGGTATTATTACGACATCATCTATGGTGCCCCCAATCACAAAAAACCTGACGACGCCACTGATTTCAAGCTAACTTCAGGTCTTGTAATGAGCTCCGAATTCAAAATCCAGTTGTCTGGGATGACCCTTTATGTTGATCCCTGCCTTCAGCAAGACATTGTTGCTCTTGTACAATTTCAATCCAGTGCAGCTTATCAACGAGTTTTGTGCTCAAAATAGCATTTCCTTAATGTTTGAATATACCAATAGCCTACCAAAGAACATTTCCACTGAAATTAACCCCTTAAAACAGTCTCCCTGGCACCGCTGAGACATTAAAAACCCAGGAGCTTCCGGGGGCTTTGCCCCTGGACCCCACCAGGGACCCTAAAGCGGGCCCCTGGACCCCTCCCGTCATGGGCTCGCGCTTCGCGCTCGCCGTGCACGCTTCACGTGCACATTTTCCACATTTGCGATAGTTCACCCCATCCCCCCCCCCCAAAGTTGAAAAGAAATCTACGCCCCTGTCAAGACATACATGACTTTGAAGGGTGATCATGTTCGCAAATGCGTTGTGAAAGAGAACAAATAACGTTAAAAAGAACTTGTGTGTGTACCCAGGATTTTCCACAAATTGTGGTTTTTACAGAGGAACATTGTTAGGGGACTAAAGCCGATCTCAGGGCCACTTATGACTGGGACTGAGGTTAGAAAATTTGGCATTACACCCGCCATGCCGACATTGCATGAAATTGCACCTAAGGCCAAATTTCCCAGTACTGTTTCTCTTCTACGATGCCTGAGGTAGCCATTATTGTATAAATTTTGCATTCCAAAGCACCACAACGGAAGAAATCGCTTTATAAGACAAATATTTACGGACAGGGATTGCTAGCCTTCGCGTGGAAGAAATTTGGTACTTCAACCCATCGCGCAAACCTTTAGGACTGCTTTATAGTCTGGCGGCGAATTGGAAAATGGGCTCCAAAATTGACCCACCCAGTGCCATTTTGTATAGTATAGCGACTATGCTAAAAGTGATGCTTATAATGTATCTTTTCTTTGAGGTTGCAAGATTGTCACCTTTTCAAATCTTCTGAACACGCAAATGTTTCAACGTCAAACCTCAAAGAGGTCAAATTTTCAAAATTTCGGTATTTCTGACATATGTCTACTTTAGTTTGACGGTCCTCACAAAATACTACGAGTCAAATTGAACAGTTTGTACCATTTGATAAAGGAATAATAAACCTTTTATAGGGTGTTTTCGTGGCCTTAACAGGAAGATACGGACTGACTCAAACACGTTGAACGGTCTGTTTTCAACAACTTTCGATTGTAGCCTGCGGCAATTATCTTCATTTTACGTTTTCCCTACAAGGACCCTCGCAAAATCATCTGAGTTCAAACAGAATTTATTCAGATATTTAAAACTTCTAGATCAAATTTAGCAGGAGTGGCACCAAGTAGGGGAAGGGTCCATCCCCCCCCTCGGGGAAATTTTCCAGTTTACCTAGGGAAAATCGGTGGATAGATGAAGTACGTGATCCCAGACGGCGACTGATCGCTCTGACACTTTATTTGACTGTGCTCTCAAAGAGGGCAACTTCTTCAATAAAATTCCCAAATTTTCAAATTGTTTTCAATACAAACCCCACATTTTTACTTTTGCTTGGATAAAAACCCCAATTTTTAAATTTTCTCCAATAGGAACCCCAAATTTTTATTTTTTTTCCAATAAAATTAAAAACCCAAAATTTTCACCTTTCAAAGACCGCCAAAAATTTAGTATTCGCCATTTTCCGGCAACCCGTCCCTTTGGTTTTTGGATTGCTTTCCCCTCCCCGTAGGAAGCCTGGTGCCACCCTTGAAATTAGTCTTACAAAATGAAAATATTTATAGTTTGCACTTTTCGTAGATGTATCGGCGAAATCTGAACTTTTGTTTCCGTTGTTAGTATGTGTGAAACCATTGTATTAGAATAAATATGAAGTAATCATGTAACTAAATTAATAATTTATTAATTACATTAATAACTATTTGTCAACATCATGAACAAGATTAGTGAAATAGGGCAGGCTGTAGCAATATTGTTTGCATAAACGGTACATGTTAGGCTAAAAGCTTTCGAACATGACTTTTATTACGGCAGGTAGCGCCTTTGCTTGGAAAGGAATGCAAGTAATACATTTTAGTGTTACCAGGGAGTTGTTACAATAACAACTTCTTGGTTTACAAAGTTAGCATTTTATTATTTAATCAGACATTTTTCCTGTTATTTGGTTTTAGGGGTGGGATCTAGTAGGTCTTCTTTAATGTTTAAGGAGCCTCTGTTAGTGCATTATTTCCAGTCCACTGCCATTCCGAAATCTAGACTTAGCTAGGTAAATTTGTTGTGGATCCGTTCATAAAGGCTAAAACAGTGGTTTGGGAGAACCTACACCGATTGATAATGTAAGTGTCGAAGTGTTACCTGCGTTTCTAGAGCCCTTTGACATTTTTGAGTGTACGTTATTTTGAAAACTAGTGGGCATGTCCTTATGGAATTGCCAACCTCTGGATAGGATCGTTCTCTTAAGTTTTTTCGATTTCTTGGCAGTTATATAATTGTATTTCTCTTTGAAAGAATTTCTTTTTAGAAACTAATTTGTCCCCGTTAATGGACAATCAAGCATATCTAAGAATCTCTGCTACAGGATATCAAAAAGGTTTTTAAGAGTTGCGAGTGAGAGGGCAGAGGTTTCATCAAGATTTTGTCTGTCTGTTGACAATGTGTAAAATTCGTTGTTCGGTAACCGTTTACATAGTTCTTTCCTTTATACTTTGTTATTGGTTATCAAGATACTTTCATGGTACAAATGTAATTGTCATATGCGTATCAGCTGGGAGTCCGGGGAGCGGCAGCCTGTTCTTCGGGAAAAATCCTATTTCTCAGGCCAATCTGGGAAAACATAGGCACTTAAGTGGGGTATAATAATGGTTTTTCTTGGGCAAAGCGGCTAGCCCACTTTCCCTCCTAAAAATGTCTAGTTCACCCGTGCCAAGTGTTACATTAACTTTAGTCATTTTGTTCACTGGTGAATAAAATTCTAAAGAGTTGTGGTTGTAAAGCAATGACAAGAAGTTGTCATACTTGATTGCAAACTTGCTTGTGAATGATTGTCGCATCGGTCCATGCTTATTCAAGTCTGTACATGGAAATGGCACACATCCACGACAAGATCTGATTTCATATTGTAAAAAAATATTCTTCAAAGAAAATTATTCGCAGTTTTGAAAACAATGTCGGTTTAGTTTAGATAAATTCAAGGGGAGTTTGTAAAGAGACATTTGAAACTTTGTAAGTTCCATGGATGATTTTGCTAGCATTTTCGTGAAATTATACAGACGGTATTTAATGATAACACTTTTGGAGTACTAGTTTACATAAAACCACATCTAGTATTGTGAGAAGGATGTTTTAGGAAACAGAGTTACTCCCAAAAGATTGGTATTATGATATTTGTCTAGCCAGAATATGTCTATTATCCAGTGGTATTTCCAAGGGTGCCAGGGGGCACGTGCCCCCAAACGCTGGCTATACCCCGTGTGCCCCCTAAATGAGATTTTGGGTATTAAAAATTATGCACAAATACACCGCTTATGTGTCGATATGAATACAAAGACCCACTGTCACTTTATCAGTCAATCATGATTAAAATTGCTCAAATTTTTCTCAAAACTAAGTAGGCAGGCCTATACAATTATGCAACATCTATTTTAAGCAGATATGGGACCATCGCGGCAGTGAGTCTTCTCCTTCAATACAATTTCCACATCGGTTATCTTTTAGTCAAATTTTATGTTCGAAAACTGTAACAATTTGCGATTTTCGTTTCCTTTTTCAACGCGTATCCAATAAATACGAGGATAATTAAAGAACTTCATCTCACAGGCTAATGTCCGTTTATTTTCAAAACCGATGCCTTAAAATTTGCAAGAGAAACTTTCAGTGGCGTAACTATCCAAAGCAGTGCCCAGGGCAAACACCGAAATGGCGCCCCCTTCCCCCTCATCATACTAACCAGTTCAGGAATTACGCACACCCTAGTCCCCCTAATTCGTCTATTGAATTATTGTGGTAAGAGACTAGTAAGTAATTAAAGCTTCATCTTCCTTGCTTTCGATGATTCAGTTTTTTCCAACTCTTCTCTTTCTACACTTAGTAGATCACATAGTCTGCTTTGACCCATTGAGGCTCTCAAGTAAGTTAGCATCAGTTTCAACTTGCTGAATGACCTCTCGCAGCTGGCAATAGAAACTGCGATGGTTAGCATTATTCGAGCAGCTATGTGGAGATTTTAAGAAGATGTCCTCATCTCCATACTGAACGACGGATTCTAGTAGCCCTTCAGGTCTTGTTATCGTCTTAGGTCGATTAGATAGCAGCATCCTGAATTCATCATACAGTTGTTGTCCATCAATATCAATACTATAGAATTCGCCTACCTTTTGGCAATTTTCCTGCAGGTGAAGTTCTTGAATCTTGACTGACGGTGACGTAACACAACCATGAACATCAAGAAGGAAACCAAACTTTGAGTCAGTGTCGTGTAATTGCTTGAACCTTTCATCCATCTCTCTGTTAAGACGGTCTAGGGTCCCCTTCATGACTGTCTCCATTTCTTCCTTGGCTGAGTTCGAGCTAGGCATTCTCTTCTTCCTTCTTCGACGTCTCTCAACGTCAACTTCCCATTCTTGACAGAGATTGAGCCCTTACTCTACTGACTCTCTGATCAGTACCCCCCACCCCGCTCACCATTGAAATGAGCTCGGAGTGCTTTCAAGTCCATCGCAGCATCGTGGAAGTTCACGGTAGGGTTCTGCAGCCTCTTCTGGACAAGGTCAATGGGGATGGGTATTTCGTCCCCAAATCGGGATAAAGTCAGAGAATCGTAGCTCAGCATACGGTAATAGAACTGCACAGCATCACTTCTCGTTTCAGTGGTCTCGTTCTCATTGTCTATCACTTTCTCGGGAACCTGAAGAATCTGACGTAGGTATTTGTTGGGAGGGCAGATTCAGCCTACATTCGCGTGAAATCGTTCCTCATCTGATGGAATTTCATGAGAAGACACGTGCTATCATAATACCACGATAATCGAAAGAATATTATATGCCTGATTTTTTTTGAACTGAAGATTGCGATCCCCTCCGAGCGGCGCCCAGGGCACGTACCCTACCTGCCCCCACCCTAGTTACGCCACTGGAAACTTTGCTCTTCTGAGTCCTCCCCGAAGGGGAGACAAGGACCACACCAGGGATCATAAACTGTTGATACCTCAGAACGAAATGTAAGTACTCGAACGAAATTCTCATAGATACTTAATTCCAGCATTTCTGCTCGCTTGGCGCGTGCACCACGCATGTGGTCTCAGCTGGCAATAGACACCTTTTTTCATTTGCTCAACAAAATGTAGGAAAGGTATTGGTCATAATTATAATTTAATACACCCCAAACCGAATGAACCACATTTAATTGGGATTCTTTTTCCAAAATTGCACAGCTAGCCCCGGATCCTTAGCCGTACAGATATACATTTCATGCTTAAATGTGCAGGCTTTCCCTAAGTGACATACCCGAAAGGTAGTTTTCTCAACATTAATTCCTACTGGGAAGCATGAGTGGATCCATCTTTACAGCCCAATGCAAACCTTAACATGATCCGTCGTCCACGCTCACAACCCCCTCCCCAGCTTTAAATCGTCAAATGCCAGTAAAGCTAAAAAAATGCTTATATTTTTGTGGTCTTCTTATTGCGCATGTAATGCCATTTAAAGCTATTTGAATGCTTCATTCAAATGGTCACAATTTTGGAAATATCAAAGAGCCTTCAGGGGTTTCGTCTTGGACCCCACTGGAGCGTTGTCCCTGGACCCCACCAGGTGTTCTACGGTGCGCCCCTGGGCCGCTGGCCCCAGCGCCTACAAAGGAGCGCTTTGCGTTACCACAAAGCCTCTAGCCACGCTCAGTTCTTCATTTTGGTGTGCCCCATAGGCGGAAGGTTGTAACCCCAGTCCCATACTGCGAAAAGTATGGCGACTCCACTCCTTTTGTCGACTTACGACTGAAGGCACGAATCATTCAACAAACTAGGAGTTTTTCGGTCTGGGATGTGTTGCCATCAGTTAGAGCGGGAGGATGGATAGTCTTGTTGATTAATTGGGGGTAGTTATGAACTTTGATGGCATATAGCTATTATCTACAAAGGTAATAGACACCTGCCAAAACGTTTTCAGAATTGCTGCTTTTGGGAGGGGGGAGTGGGAGTTTCAAATTGTTTTGATAAGTTTTACGTAACTTATTACAACCATGAACATTCTTTTAAAATTTAGGAATCTGTTGAGAAGTTGATCTTTTTTCAGTTTGTGAAAACGTACTGTTTTCGTTTTGATTGTATTTATGGTGTTATTCTGTTAATCCTTCTTAATTTTAGAGAGGATGATATTTGCATATGTTACACAAACATCATTTTATCTATCGTACTTTTCTTATAACCAGAAAGCTTAGAGGCTTAGTGATACCTTGACGAAAGGGGCTCTTTGTTTCACTGAGGTTTATACCTCAAAATTACTCTTCTGATAAAGTATATAAATTTTACGATGTTCTCACAATTTTACCTTTGCTAACCCCACATGACCTTTGAACCCACCGGAAACTGAATAACAGAAAATTGAAAAGCAAACGTGTCTTAGAAGGGATTCGAAAACCCGGGCGGTCTGTGTGAGACATCCAGCACTTAATCCACTACGCCATCAAAGAACTCTATTTCTAATCTAGTCACAGCATCCTTCATAATTAGGTAATTCAAATTCGAATTATTACTGTAACAGTTATGCTCGTGAAACCAGAAAACCCAAAAGCTAAGTGATTCCTTGCTGAAAGGGAATGATTTGTTGCACTGACTATAGGTTCATCCCTCAAATTTACACTTCTTGACTTTTTCATTTTTACGTTGTTTTCACACATCTTGACACCTTTGAACCCTACCAAAAAAGTGAATAACAAAAGATGAAACAAAAAGAAAGAAAAGAACATGTCCTAGGAGGGAATCGTACCCGAGGGTCGTCTGCGTGAGAAACCAAGCTCTAATCCACTACGCCATCAAAGAACTCGTTCAGCAAGTAGTATTTCTAATCATCCTATAATCACAGAATCCTTTTCACGTGTTCATAATTAGATAATTCAAATAAGAATTATTGCTGTTATAGTTATGCTTGTGAAAAAATAACTGTTTTTTTGTATAATTTTATCTTTAGAATGGTACAAAATTCAACCTTTACTTTTCGTTTGTTAACAAACGTCCGTCACAATTTGGAGGTACCGCCCACTTCTATTTAGTTTTCGAGGTTTTCGTAGTTTCACCTCTGATAACCTCAGATGTCCTTCGATCTTCAACAAATCCAGAGGGTTCTCTTCCTCTTAAAGTAACACATCTATAGCCCTGTGAAATATCGTGTCTTTTCAATGTTTTTGGTTTTTGATCTCTGATGACCTCAAATGACCTTTGACCTCCACTGTTAACAATTAGGTTCTTCCTTCCAGTATGATAAAGTCATATATACCAAGTATGAAGGTTGTCCATCAGTACTATCTTAGGCTATCTTGTTTACGATAAGTTTTTAAGAATTTCGTATTTTCACCTCTGGTGACCTCAAATAACCTTTGACCTTTGCTAAAATGAATAGAGTTTATCTTTTGACTGTAACGCGTTCACATGCCAAGTATGAAAAGCATCCATCTTCCTCCCTAGAAATATCGTGTTTACAAGGTTTTCGGTGTTTGACCTCTGGTGGCCTCACATAACCTTTAACCTTCACCAAGAACAATAGGGATCTTTTTCTTAATATAATAATTCTACATACCAAGTTTGAAAATTATCCAACATTGCTATCCGGAGATATCGTGTTTACAAGCCAAGCGTCACAAACACACATACCTACACACGACACACATACATACACACACACAATCGCCCGAGTGATTGCATAGATTGCTCTTGCCTTCGGTCACGAAACGCCCAACACAGTTTGGAGATACCGCCCACTGTCTATTTAGTTTACGTTGTTTTCATAGTTTCACTTCTGATGACCTCATATGACCTTTGACCTTCAACAAACCCATAGGGTTCCCTCTCTCATAAAGAAACACATCTATACACCAAGTATAAAAGTACCCATCATCCATGTCTTGAAATATCGTGTTTCCAAGGTTTTCGGTTTTGACCTCTGATGACCTCAATTGACCTCTGACCTTGACTGAAAACAATAGGATTCTTTCTATTAATATGATCAAGTTATGTACCAAGTATGAAAGTTGTCCACCATTTCTGTCTCGAGATATCGTGTTTACAATCAGTTTTTTAGAATGTGGTATTTTCACCTTCGGTGACTTAGATAACCTTTGACCTGTACCAAAATCATCACGGTTCATTTTCTGACTCTCACGTATCCACATGCCAAGTATAAAAAGCATCCATGTTTCTTACCTAATATATTGTGTTCAAAGGCTTCTCTGCTTTGATCTCTCTTGACCTTACATATGACCTTTCACCTCCACCAAGAGCAATAGTGATCTTACTCTTAATAAGATAATTCTGTATTTCAAGTGTGAAAAGTATTTATCATTGCTATCTTGAGATATCATGCTCACAAGCCAAGCGTCTTTCACCCACATGCATACACACGTATAACTCGCGTGATTGCATAGATTCCTTTCGCCTTCGGCAAGGAATATAAAATGTAAATTCTTCATTCCCTGCGAAGGCTCAAGGAATCTCTGCAATCACACGCCAGTGTATGTATGTATGTATGTATGTATGTATGTATGTATGTATGTATGTATGTATGTATGTATGTATGTGTGTATGTATGAATGTGTGTATGTATGGGTGTATGCGTGTATGTATGTATGTATGTATGTAAAAGTTTGTACAAACTAAGCTTTCAGGGGCTTCCCCCAGTACTTTAACTGGACCTTTTCCCTAGACTCCACCAAGCCCTGCTTGGGGCCTCTTGGCCTCAACCCTATGGGGGGGGGGAAAGCTTGTTGAGCCCTCGCAGAAAACCAACATGACAGAAACAGAATTACAAGGAAGCAATAGACTTAAAGTTACTTAGCGGTCCCAAATAAACAGAGGGTTTTCCCTTGCTCGCTTTTTGACCATACCCAGTCCTTCTTTGCTTGCAAATATATAGTGTAATCATTATACGCTGAAGAAGACTCCAGGGGAGTCGAAAATTTCGTTTAGATATTAAATCATTGTATTGCTCTTGTCAACAATGACATATTTCTTGTCTCTTTTTTAGTTCGTATTATATATGGGAGTACACGCGGAATCTACTTTGTGTGTATATATATATATATATATATATATATATATATATATATATAGATATATATATATATATATATATATATATATATATATATATATAGGGCTGAAACAGGAGGGGAACTGAGGATTAGACATCGGGGGCATAGACAAGAAATACGTAAAGCCAATACACCTCTTGGGAAACATTTTCAATCTTGTAAGAACTTTGAGCTCATAGGTATTGAAAAGTTAGTTAACAATAGTAAGAGAGTTCGGGAAGAAGTTGAGCTTAAGTGGATTTATCGCCTTAACACGTTCGCTCCTGTGGGCATGAATGTAAAAGAAGTCAGTCACGACATTTGAGTTATTCTTATCCGTTTTCCACCTGGTTTTACTGTTTGTATGTTTTCTTAGTGTCAGTCTACTTTTGTACGTGAACAAGAAAAGTTTACCTTTTCGAAACGTCGTAGATGCTTGAGTATGCTCACTTGCCTTTTTAACTTTTAACCAGTTTTTCTATCTTATTGCATGGAAGATTTTAATGATCTGTTTCCTAACGTGTTTTAATAAACTTTTATGGATCGTTTTTAATATGTCGAGTGTCTGGTGGCTTCTTATTTTCATCTATATATATATATATATATATTTATATATATATATAAATATATTTATATATATATATCTATATCTATATCTATATATATATATATATAGTTGAGTCGGTAAAGCTGAAAAATCTGGGCGAGGTGAAAAAGCAATGTTGACTCCACCGGGATTCGAACTCGGGACCTCCCGCTTGCTAGTGCGGACGCTCTAACCACTGAGCCATGAAGCCAAGATGGTTTGGCCTTTGTTCAAACCCCATATGAAGCACTCGCAATTCACCTCCTGAGCAGGCACCTATTTTGGGAACAGCACTAGTTCTCCTTTGATGCAAGCCCTACCAGAGATCAGAATTGATGCAATTCAGCCGAACACAATTGTCAACCCGCCAGCGGATCTCCGAAGAGATGCAGAAACGTGTGACAGCACAAAGTTGACGGTGAATAAACACACACACACATACATACATACATATATATATATATATATATATATATATATATATATATATATATATATATATATATATATATATATAACGCTAATTCCCACCTTAAGGGGAAATTGTTATATCTGCTTGTACATAGGGCGAAAAAATGATAATAAAATACATAAGAAATAAATTCGCCCTAACGTCTAAACATATAATTAACGTTATTTCAATGGCCAGCCATCCGTTCGTGTTAACAGCTAGGTGTCCGTAAATTTGACAACTTTGAAGTAATGGCATCTAGTTTGTAAATCTAAGAGGGCGCTCTTGTAAGTTTACGTATTCCTATAGGAAGAGTGTGTGGAAACGTTAAGGCGAAACTTATATTTCACCCGAAAAATTTTTTCCCCTTAAGGTCGACTTTTCAACAACAACTTTCCCCCTAAGTGCCGAATTAGAGAAATATATATATATATATATATATATATATATATATATATATTAAGAATCAGTACAATTGGATATCAAGCCACTACCAGTGGTTTCGTGTATATATATATATGTATATATATACACGAAACCACTGGTAGTGGCTTGATATCCAATTGTACTGATTCTTAATATATATATATACATACATACATACATACATACATACATATATACATACATATACATATAAATATAAATATATATATATATATATATATATATATATATATATATATATATATATATATATATATATATATATATATATATATATATAGTAAAGCAGAAAAGTTCCACGTATAGTCCGAGGTAACAATAAAATAAAGAAAGGAATGCAATAATGAGCATTACTGGTTGATTTTAGGAGTACAAAAGATGAATGTATTTTGAAATTTTCGGTCCCCTTGGACTTTCGTCAGGCGAGATCTTAAGGTAAAATGAGTATAATAATTGCACAAAAGTTGTATACTATGTAAAGACAAACAAAAGAATGTATTAAATTGTTTGCTGGAGATATATATATATATATATATATATATATATATATATATATATATATATATATATATATATACTCTGTTCCTCGGTGCTGTAGTACTCGAGTCACGATTTTAAGGACTCGGACTCGTGACTGGGACTCGGAAAGCAAGGACGTAGACTCGTGCTAGGTCTCGTACAGTCTGGACTCGTGACTCGGCTTCAACATTCCCGAGACCGGGCTCGAGGCCGGCAGCATTTTATGACACTTAAACTTAATCAGACGTCATATATAGCATTTACCTTATTCTCTGCAGTTTCCAGGCGCGGATCCAGACATTTCGAAAGGGGGGGGGGGGGCTAAAAGCCCCCTTGAATATTCTCCTAGGTTAACATTATGCTAATTTTTGCTTATTTGTTATTGTTGATGTGTCGAAAAGGGGGGACTGAGGCCGGGAAAGCCCTCCCACCCCCCCCCCCCGATCAGCGCCTGGTTCCTGTACAACTACACACGGTGCCGACGTGCACCGTGCAATATGCGTTGTTTTGTGCAGACGGTAATCGTAACATTTCTACGGCCTGCCACTAAACAAACACGTAATAGCCATTAAAGTGTATCTAATAGCAGCAACGAGTGAAGCTGAGGACCGACTAATGATTTTCGAATCGATCGACTTCGTGTATCGTTGGCTGCTTGGTACACTTTAGACCTCAATTACGTCCGCGCTTACAAGAATGGACCACAGCGTCTTTGTAGAAATTTGTTACTTATATAGGTGTTGGAAATGGAGGAGGGGGCTGAGTGGGGAGACGGCCCCCACTCATTAGTTGCGGGGCGAATACCCCTTTTGACCCCCGCACTCTCAAGTATTGGTATCGTAATTTATGTTGCCTGCAACAAGCCAACATGATGCTTTTCTCGCAATTATTTTCCTTTAAGCCTACATTACATGAAGTGCATAATTGTTGAGAAACCATTTTTTTTTTCAGGCGCTTCCCGCGATTTTTTTTCTCCGTTTTCCTTTTGTGTACAAAGAAGGGAGGCTATGTGCAACTTTCATGCTGTAATTTTTGTTGTTTGGTCCTTGCCATTTTAATATCATTATTATGTTATCGCATGCAACTGAAACTTGTAACTCCCAAGTTCACATGGGGTGCATTGAGAACACTCCACGTGCGAGTTTTGTGCAGCCTGGAGAAACTATTGATCCGGCCCGCTAGACGATTCAATTTTTGCAATTTTATTAAATACTGACATTATAAATATTTTATACCACCACTATACCAGAGGTGGCACAGTAAGTGGACAAGGGCCGTGGTACCCTCATCGGAGAATTTTCCATCTTCTTCGCGGGGCATTTCGAAGACAGTCGGTACGAAAAAGTGTGCAATCCTCTACGGATTCGCCCCGGCGGTTTACCTTTAATTTTCTCAAGGAGGGCAAATCCTTCAATACGAATACAGAAATTTTAGCGCGCTTCACGCGCTGTAGAGTTTCTCAGTTGCTTTTCGTTCATAATTTGCTTTCATGCTTTAAATAATAAGTAAACAACACACCAGGTGCTTTCATGTAATAAATAGTATGCAGCAAGCCTAAATAAACGGCATACCAGGGGTAGTCTGTGCAAAGTGGGTCGAAACTCCATTAAGGAGTAGTTTCGGGTTTTCGTCTGCAGTGGGAGAGCCCCCCAGGACTTCTCTTTAATCTTTAAAAGTGTTAATGTCCTTGCACCTTGCTTAGTAACCTTGACGTTCTTGCTTATCCTACACCGTTTTTTTTTATGTTGGAAAAATTCATCTTCAATCGCAAAGTTGTTCTCTTGTATGTTGCACCATACAATACAAAACATATAAACCACTGCCGAGGTAGGTTCTAATACAGAGTTTTTAACGAGTAGGTTATTTCAATTTTTGACGCCCTTCACAATTCTATGGATTATATTATAAAAGCAACCACTCAGTACCACACTGCTACGGAAGAGGGTGTGCCAGTGGGGAATTAACAGCCCTGGCCGGTTCATGACGAAAAAGAATTCATTTTTTCGTTATTACTTTAATAAGTTTTGCAATTTGTTTCACGGAACATGTTGGTTTCCGGGACACTAAAATGATAAATTCTAGTGCATCTAAGCTCCTTGTGAGTGCAACAATTTTCACCTGGGCAAAGGACACAGCCATACGGTGGAAAAATTTTTTGTGAAAATCTGGGGAAGGGGACTAATATGCCCTTGAGGCAAAGGTTAGTGTGTGAAAAGAGAAAGTCAATGGGAGCATGCTCAGAGAGTGGGGGAATATATCTCCCCGGGATGTTCGCCTATGGTCATACCCCTTCCTCACAAATCCCTCTCCAAGGACGGTCGGCTAGAATGTATACCTGTAACGAAACGATAATTAACCATTCTTTTGTAAGTGTAGCTCACTAAATTTCTTCAGCATGAGATACCAAAATGAAGGACGTTTAGATGCACGTATGTATTCAGCCTTCATCAGCTCCTCCTTCAGGAGCTGATGAAGGCTGAATAAAACAGCCGAAAGCTTCTCGATGCAGGGTGTCTTTTTATCTTTGTGTGTTCAGTTGCTGTTCTAGTTTTATCTTTTTAAAGTTTTACCTAACTTTTAACTAGAATGCTGTGAATCCTCTGGATCCTGGACATACACCGGGACATCGTTGTTATCCAAGCTTCTCATTTACCTATATATATATGTATATATGTATATATGTATATATATATATATGTATATGTATATATATATATGTATATATGTATATATATATATATATATATATATATATATATATATATATATATATATATATATATATATATATATATATATATATATATATATATATATACAAAATGTGTGTATGGGTTATATATATATATATATATATATATATATATATGTATGTATTACCAAAGGCCTGGGAAGTTGCATTTTGAGTGGAACTATTTTGTTTCAAAGCAGCAAGAAACCCCTAACATCATCCATTCTTCCTTCTGGCAACCCCCCCCCCCCACATCATCAAATCGACAGGCCGTTAGTCTAAGTTATACGATGAAACTTGATCAGACTGAGATTTTTTATGTCTGCTTACTGCGTATCAGATGCAATTGCAAGAAAGCTAACTTCTCCGTTACAATGCCCGCAAGAAGGAAATATCCCAGAGATTCCAAGGAACTCATCCTTTAGTTTCCCACTTGCCCACAGAGGACCGATGGTTAGGATTAGGGAGAGGGAGTTGCTGGACCTTTTCCCTATAATTAAGGCTAATTACATTCCCGACAAAATATCTGTGTCAAGTACTGTTAACTCATAACCTTCGTGTTAAGGTAATCTCTGCAAAAAGTTATTAAAGGAAATTTTATGTATATATAAAAGGGTAACGGGAGGACATGGTAAGAAAAAAAAAAGAGTGCAAACCACGGAGTAATCTAATCTCTAGCACACATTTCATTCAACGTGTTAGCAGTAATAAATATCGACTCATATCATAAATAAACCTAATACGTATGGAAAAATTAATTTCTACACCTAAGACCACTGACATTTGACCTTTACTACTAGGCTCTGCGAGACACATTTCCCACTTTACTTGATCAAAATCAGTTCAGCCGATTAGTTGGAGTTCTTTTACACAAAAAAGTACTATGTACATGTACATGTACATGTAGTGTGTACTATGTACATTTGACCTTCTTTCAAGTGACTTTTGACCCAGTGTTCGCATTAGGCAGAGGGATTACGCGATTTCCGCACTTTTTCAACAATTCCACAACTGCGTGCGGGAATGTTGGGAAAATCGGTTGGAACAAAATTGACTTTTTAGGTAACAACTTATCGAAGTCCCACCCAAAATATTTTGGAAAGGGAGAATTCCCCCTCAATTTTAAGACCTACTGCCAACACTGCTTTGACCTCGAATGCCGTGGCAACCACAAATTTTGGTAGAAGTTATAATTCTCATTACACATGTGAACTTTCAGTCAGTGCAATGCATCCTCTTGGAGTTACATCCCCAAAGTTTTTACACAATTTGACTTTTGATCTTACCTCCGGTGTCTGTGAAACACAATTTTCTACCCTAAGGTACCTTCCCACCAAGTTTGAAAGAAATCGGTCCAGCCGTCTAGTAGCAGTTTTCAAAAGAAACTAGAAAATGCACATTTGACCTTCTGTCCAGTGACCTTTGACCTGATTGCCATGGTCTTTAGACCTCTAAAGTTGCATCTAACATGTTTTGAGACTTCATGTTTTAAAAATTAAGACTCCAAGAAGAAAAGTTAGACTAGAAAAACTTATTCAGTAAAATCACTTTGTAGGAGAAAACAGAACTTTACAAGCTCATGGATTTTAGCATGTAATGAAAGATAATCATAGACTATTTTATTTAAACATGCTGTTGTACAGCGTGAGAAACAGTACTGAAAATCTTAAACGTGTAAGCTTCAGCTGTGTTTTGTGCATCATACATGATGAAGGAATGCCTAACAGATTGGCCTTTTACGTGGCGTCTGGACATTCAGTATTTAAGAAATTTATGCCTTTTAAGAAGAAAATAAAAACAAAATCTCAAAATTACTTCGTAGGGGTAAGCTTACATAAGTTGGTGTAGCTCAGTTAAATTAAGAAAGATGTTTGACTAAGGAATATTGGTTTATGAAAGTTGTGTACAGGCCTATTTGTAGATCTGGGGAAGGGGTATAAGGAGAGGGGGTTGTACCTCTCCTTTTAGTAGTAGCAGAGATTTGTGTGGAAAAGTGATGGGCCCTTGAGGCAAAAATTATTTTGTTAAAAAGTTTAGTCAATGGAAGCATTTCCAAAAATGGTAGGGGGATATATCCCCCATTCTGACCGGGATTTCCACCTATGTCTTTCAGGAAATGTTTTAATTCTGATGAAACCTACATGTAAAATGGTGGCATGTACGAAAAAATTTGACGTACACAATGAATCTATTTTTCAGAACTTTTATACACTGAATTTGACAAGAAGATGGGGTAAAGTATTTCCACATTTAGTAAATTGCCCAAGGTCCAATATGTTGTTCAAGAAACATAAAAAAGAAATAATGGTGTTATTTCATTTTTTCGTGTCAAGGAATAATGGTGTCATTTCATTTTGTCGTGTAAGATAAAGGTCTGCGCAAGAGTTTTGAATTTGATAATCATAGTGGTGTACCTCGGATAGTTGACACGTGTGGTGGACATCATTGAGAAGGGGTGTAAGGGGTGAGGTATCCCTTCCTTCCATAAAGTTTGTTCATGTAAGGTGGCTGAGATGCAAAATGGTGCTATCTTTGGCAAAATTTTGAACTGGCTATATCAGAGGCGCCACCGGTCATTACAGATGATGATGTCGTAATCCCACCCAGATAAACCAAAACATCTGCATAAACTCAACATGCATATGCGTGTCCCCTTCCCTGTGATAAAGTTTTGTTTATTTAAGTTGGTTAAGACGCAAAATTTACTATCTTTGGCAAAGCTTTTGAATGGTTGCATCCTTTTAGCGATATTTTGGCTGTGACATGATACCCCTCCAGCCCTGGTACCTGAGACCGTTGTATTGCTTCCTGGGAGCTCTGTGCCAGAGTTGGGACGCTAGCACGATGCCTTTATTTAAAGTCCAATTGGCACCACAGGGGAGCACACAAAGCAGTTTATAAAAATGGAACATTTATGTCTAATGGGGGATGATGCAAAAGGTCAGTGTACATACAATTGAGGGGTAGCGGACTAATAAGCATGTTTCAGAATGCTCATTCTTTGTATACGCATTAATCAGCAATTAAGGACCTTTGGATAAATTTGTGTAACGAGCAACATACTTCAGATCACGTGTATCAGGCCACAAATTGTAATCATAATGTACAGTTACCACATTCAAAACTTGCAAAACTTCGTGGGCACACGTACTATAAATTTCTAGCTCGCCTGGTCTACTTAATTTGGGAGTAAGATGAAAATTTCTAGCTGCTGCATGATTTTCGGGGACGCAATGCGTGTTTGTGTCCAGCTTTTTGCAGGCGTGACCACATTATCCCCTCTTGAGGCAAGCCTGAGGTTGGTATTGTACCTCTAGTTTTCGGAAAGTAGTTTTTGCCAGGATAATTTCTTGCATTACCGTCCTGATAAGAGTCATCAGTGATGGACTGGCAATGACGTAGCATGGGTTTTCAATTTCAAGCCAAGCGCGCCGGGATTCTATATTAGAATTGTTGTTAAATGCAAAATGCTTACCGTTGAACAATGCAAATACTTTTGAGATAATATTAAAGAAGAACAATAGAACTGAAGGTTAAGCGCTCGGAGCGATGGAAACTTTGTAGTTTGCGAAACACTGTTGATAGGAAACAATTAAAAGACATCCACCATTCGTTCGAGAGACACCTCACCCTACCCTACAGATAGGAGAGCAGAAGCTGGCGATTGGGGGCACGACATGGACAGAATGCCGTATGCCTACCCTTGATAGCCCCATCGTCTTGAAGTGTGCACATGCGACTATGCGAGCAAAGGCAAGAAGTTTTTTACTCTCCTCTCCCTAGTGTCAAATCACTCGTTCTATACAGAGGCATTCTGGAAGCAGGGAAATTCGCCAAAAGAACCATTACAACACTACACGGAGCACCATCATCAGTTGGCGCATAGCATACACAGAAAACTTCTAACAAAATGTCTCCCATATTGCGGAAATGTTACATCCCATGTCTTAATTTGCATTCAAAGTATTTCTTATTTTGCGATAACCCGTTTCAGAAATTAATACTTTAGGTTCAAAAGACCCTGCGTGGTAGGAATTTTCCGCACATGAACGGAAGTATAATGATGATTTTTGGCTAGGCGAGTTCTCTTCGGAAGGTACAGGGTCCAGGGGCCCTGTGCCGGGCTCTTAAGGAGTAATATACTGGCTGGGTCCAGCGGGCGAAGACCTAGGGCCTCTGTAGTAATTAGTAAATGCTGACAATATCATGAGCAATAATACTTCAGACGATCAGTATGAGCGAGAGCGGAGAAGGATTCTCAAAGGGTCGTGGACTAACAAATATGTTTCAAATTGCTTTTTCTTTGTAAAGGTATTAACATTCACCATCTTTCGATAATGGCTGAGGGCGAAGCGCGAGGTAAAATGTTTTGAAAATGTGTAACGACAAATACATACTCTTAT
Source organism: Holothuria leucospilota (assembly GCA_029531755.1). NCBI lineage: Eukaryota > Metazoa > Echinodermata > Holothuroidea > Aspidochirotida > Holothuriidae > Holothuria > Holothuria leucospilota. The sequence goes on along the minus strand of CM055976.1, from coordinate 163,345 downwards.
ATACATACTCTTTCACATCATAATACAAATGTTACCGTGGGCTACTCAAGATGAGATTGCTCTATGATCCCCTGTTATAGTGTGGTCCTTACAGATGTTCGAGATGTAGGCTATTATTTTTGGAAAAGTGTTCTGGCTACAACATTTCCGTACACGTCATTGAGAGTGCAAATCGTGACGAATACGTGCCAACACTCCGAAATGTTGCATTAGAAATCAAATCATGTTGCCTGGTCATTCGTTAAAAATTTAAATTTTCATAAACCATGGCTTATCAAAAAAAAAAAAAAAAAAAAAAAAAAGTAAAAAAGGGAAGGCGAAAAGAGTTCCCCTGCTTCGCATTGTTTCAATGCTGTGCCCCTCCGTTATCACGCTATTGCACAAGAACAATCAGCTTAATTGTAAACCCTAACCTACTAAGTACGTGCATATATTTGAGACCTCTGATCGCAAAATTTTGATATTTGCGAAGGATTTGCGAACATTTTGATAGTTTGCGAAGGATTTGTGACAAGACATTGTTAAAACAGACCCATCATTCACTCGAAAGCGTTCCTTACCTACCCCCTCCACACACAGAAAGCTGGGTTTATTGAAAATTTCGGAAATCGACTAGGGACCGGACACACGCCGCTTATGTTCCCCCAGTGACGGAGCCACTGTATTATATAGTTAAGAAATTCTCATCATTTAGAGACTTTTTAATATAGCATTGCACTCCTCAAGGCTGTAACCAGGGCCAAAAGCTTCCCTTAGTACGGCACTGGGTAGACAAAAGAATTGATCGGGGGACAGAAATGGTATGACCCAGGGGTCCGTCTAAGGCATTTGGTGTGCGTTCAGGGGCGATTTCAGATATTTTCAAATGCAGTTGATCGTTGTGCAACGATTGGACCACATATATTACAATTTGAACTGACCCAGACTACGGTCGGTCGGTTTAATGATGCATGGAGATTGTGAAGGGAGACTAGATCACTTATTGTAGGGGTTGCACGAGGGTATGTAATTATACTGTCATACAAGCTGTCCAAAAGTAATCATGGGCCACTTTCTAAGTTGCTATGAGTTACTCGAAGGGCACTGAAAAATGCCTTTTAAAGGCAATTGAGTAATAATCCAAAGTCTAATGCACTTATCGATGGTAAACTTTTGCTAATGGAAAAAGGAATCTGTAAGTCTGTATATTTTTGGACAAATTCTACATTTATTTTAGAAAAATTAAACGAAGAGAAAAGCTGAGGAAAAATCATTCCCCCTCATGACCCCATAGTGCCACGACTCAGGGTTTTCGGTATAGTTGACTGCAAGGGTAAATTCGCGCCCGAAGAGAGCCGAAAGTCTTTGACTTATTTACAACTTATTACTGTTAAAACGGGGTAATTTGTTACTAATAAATACAGACATGAAAATATGATTATTAATTTTCAGTACCTTTGAGACGATTTGTTTATATGCCGAGACACTAACCCTAAAATTGTGGGGGGGGGGGGCGGTATCTCAGCCCCTTCAGTCAAGTAATTGGAGGGGGCTTCCTTGGTTTCCGCTTTCTCAGCCTATTCTGTATTTAATGGTTTACCCGAGGAATCATTAAAATCTTGACAAACTTGACAGTTGAATTGAAACAGCTTTCCTACCAAATTATTTCACTTTTGACCTGAATAAATATATTATTCCAAACAACTTGATCACAGTAACTGGAGACAGGTGTCGCAAATGTCAATTAGCTCCAAGCACAACAGCAATACATAGTAAGCTCATTTGTTACTTTTTTGTGAACCCTGTACTCTTAAATTGTAATTAAGCACTATTTTCCGAACCGAGTTCCCTAAAGACTGGTCAATGTATCACTTTATCCAGGAATTTTCATACCCTTAAGAAATTCGTAAACATGTTTAGGCCTCCTTGTTCACGGGTTTGCAATAAACCCTTTTTTTGCCTTTTTATCATTAATTGCTCCACTTACAACATTGGAAAGTTCATTAGTTATGTTCTCCAAAGATTGCCTAATAGGTTTGGGAAATCAGCAAAAATGAAAACCAGTTCTTACAACTGAACAAGACGAAACTGTTAACGTCAGCAATTTCATCGTCAGGGCCTTAGTCATGGGAAGACCACACATTTAATGTCCATTTCAGACGAGATAATATTGGTAAATAATTCAAGATCAATAACTTATCCCCACTGAAAGTTATTGTAACACACTTAATTGCACTATCGGTAGGGGATACTATAACACGTGTGAAAATTATTAACATGCTCCACATCATTTCCATTGGGAAAATGATTGATTTTCTAAAACTCCTTTTTAAACCCGAAAGTTGGTGGTAATGTTCCAAACTATCAATGTCTCTTTATTAAAGAATTATTATTATCTCCAAGGGGAATCGTTGAATCATCTGCATACATTGACATTTTTAAGTTAACGTCACCAATGGGAAAACCAACAAAATATCGTAATTTCATTGACTAAAATTTCTGCACAGAGCAGGAAAAGGTATGGTGTTAAATGGAACTGGCATTCTCCCAAACTTACTATGACAGATGAACTGAATGTTACAAATCTCGTCTGTATTACAAGTATGTCTCATATTGGTTCAGAACATGAATGTGGCATTCTCATGGTAAAGGTATGGGTTGTTTTGCATAAATTCACAAATTCAGTTACTAAATTGTTGTCGCATGATTTAAAAGAGCTATTTATGAATTAGGATACCCGGATAAACTCATTCAATGTGGGGTGACTGTTTTTTTCCCTATAAGTGTCAGCGTTGACGCATTCCTCCCTTTCAACTGAAAAAACCCCGGTAATCACTCAATAATTTAATATAGAAGCAGAACAATTCGAATAGAACGTTTTAATCCAACGAATTATGCTCTCACCAGAAATTAACAATTTCAAAGTACGGAACAAAAAGTCTAGTTAACACAGTCGAAAGCTTTGTCGAAGTCGACAAATAAAATGTACACAGGTATTTTCCCCTGTATGAAATCCAAAATAGGTCATTCATTTTCACTGATAAAATGTTTTTCGGAAAACCTGTTTGATCAGGTGAATAATAAAAGATATGAATTGCTTCATTCCAGCGGACTAACAACCAACATCAACTTTATAACCTACATTTAGGATTGAGATTGTCCACCAGTTAAGATCTTAAGATTCCTTCCCTCTTTCGGTAATAATGTAACAATAGCTCTAGTCTGCTCTGGACAGAGCTTCGCAACTATAAATGTCCAAACACTTTAATGCGCTTCAAGTTGTTGAAAAGCATTTCGTTTGCAATGAAGCAGAAAATGGGTATCGGTATTCCATATATTTTCACATCGGTTATTACTAATCGTCAGAAGAGCCCATATTTAAAGTGCTACAGTAAAAGGTAATAGTATCGTATACCCATAAGTTGGATATTGTGTTATACGCATGTTCAGTGAGCTCGTGATTGCGTAATAAGCTGCCAGACCTTGTCGTGAGCCAAATTATTTATGTATGGTATCTTACGAACAGTATATATCATCGGAAGGAGGACCTGATGATCCTTGCCGAAATAGTCGTTTGTACCCGTGGTGCTCTTGTGTTGTGTAAGAGCCAGTGGTCACTGTTTTTCTTCTGTACAACAATACTGGCGTCTTCCGTCCCCGTCAAGTAAACTAGTCTGTTAGTAGGAAACCATCTTGTGCTTGCAGATATCAGAAAATACTACTGTGATGGCCAAATATTGATGAGATTGAACAACCGGAGTCTGTCCTCAACCAGATTATGGGGTAAAATGCCCCACCTCTCTTTAACATATAGTGTATGTGTTTTTGCGAATGTCTGGGTAATCCTCATACATGTCACGTGAATAAGGGTAAGTGAGAAACACGCCCGGAAGAAATCGCTTTCCATGACCATTGAGTTATTGTCCAATATTTGCCCATATATTGCGCATTCCGTCCCCTCAACCAAATAATTGAGGGATCTGTTGCACACCCATAACTAGCAAAAGCGGTTATTCCTACTCGCAACAAATTGTTGAAAGGCGTGTTACCTCTTCCCCACTTGATAGTCGCCTTTGGCAATGGCTAAATAACAGGGTCTGGAATCCTTGTCTGGCGGATGGGATGATTTAATATTTACCCGAGGAGAATTCGCAGTGCGACTAGTACGTACACACCTGAAATAAATCATTTAAGAATGAGATACTATTTTGACTGTGGTTAAAATGATGTGTCACGTGACTAATTAACGTTGTATTTGCTTCGCTTCCTTTCAATCTTCCAAACATCAATCATAAAGTATAACAGACCCTTGTGTTTTTAATAGGATGATCACCCCTGCACTGTACTCAGCTTCGTTTCAGCTCGGCTGGTATGAGAAACTACTATTACGGAGCGTTTAAGTATGTGCATTTGAACTGTATGGATTTATTGAATGAGGGATGGAGGAGGGGGGGGGGGGGGTTGCATGGCAGCACACCAAAATGCCGTTGCACACAAAATATTACAGAGCTAGTAAGTTCAACCTATGTGGCAAAGGCAGGGTCACGCCTCTGAAGGTCACTGCCTACATCTCTGCTCGTGGTTTAGGAATAAATCAGCCTGGCGCTATCAGTGTCAACCATGGGTATTGGAGAAAGTGCGCATCTTCATGTAAATTTTCTCCATATTTTTGGAAGTCACTGACTCATCCGGCCAGGCTATCCCTTAATAAGACTTAAAGAACATGTGGAAACAAGCAGGGGGCAACAATAAAACTATACTGAACGAACTTAAAGAAGCATTGAGCAGGCCCGTAGCCAGACGTAGTACTGAAAGGGGCGAGATGGCTTCGGGGAGGGGGCAAAATATTTTAGGAGCAAGATATACCAAAACACATTATGTCAATGGTAATTTTTATTCTCGGGGGACAAAATTTTTCTAGCGTCCTGCCTTCTTCTCTTTGCTACGAGCTTGGCAATTATTTCGCATTATAAGGTAATAAGAAAATAATTGTATTTTACGCAATTTAATATCTTTAATTTATTTTACATGACATTTGATACATTACAGCAGTGTGTACTCACTTGACCGGGGTGTCCGATCTTCCGTTAATAAGATACTGGAAAGCTTCCAAAGTATATTTCGCTGCCTGCTTTGGCCTTTCCATCCTAGCCAGAGAATGAATCACTATGCTAGACTGTGCTGGCCCTTGCATGTGTCTGAAGACTTAAGTGATCTCTTATGCACATGCTGTTAAATCCTTAAGCATTTACAGTACTGTGATCCACAATCCATGCTAAACACTGAGACTCGGTCATAAGTGCTATAGATACTTTTACCTTACAAACACCACGTCCACAACAATTGATCGGAGGTCTTAATGCTAACGTTACATGTGAACGCCTACGATATATCATACCAGAACATATGATTAAGCAAAGTGTTGAATTTGATCAATTTAAATATACTTTGTCCCAACCGTTCGCACAGACAGCAGAGGTTTTTAAGCAGCAAATTAGTTTTAGGGCTCCCAGTGAACGTTATTAGTGACTGCAAATCGATTTGTTAGTTTTACGGACAGACGAAGGGGAAATATGCTATAACGCTATTACATAACGGGACTGCAGTAAGCTAGATTTGTAGCCTACATAGCTGGCTAGATTGTGTCTTCCTACATCAGTGCAGTACCTAACTTATTGTGAAGTCTGTAGGGATGTGCAACAAAACTTTCCTATGTAGGATAGACTTACTAACTACATGTTGCCACACATAAGCTGAGGTTGGCCATATTCTGCACGGGGATACATGATAGACGTATACCTTTCGTCACATGAATGGAAAATCATACTGTTACGTGGCACAAACGGAGTTCCAAGAATTCTAATACTAATTGCAATCCTTCTTCCAGTCGACAGACGAGACGGAAGAGAATCTTCTCAGGACTTCTGGAATTATCTTCAGACGTCTACAGACCCTAACTCTAACCCTTAACCCCAACCATAAAACCTTCGTCCAACTTTTAAAAGCCTACAAAACTGGGAGCTGATTACGTCATAGTTCTAAATTAAAGAATGACCTTACGACGGACCCTTCTGGAAGTGAGAAAATACTAGAACGATTTCACTGGTCTTAAAAAGCTAACAGTTACACTCACACAAAGAGAAAGAGAAAGAGCGACTGTAGTGTCAGAGGACAGGTCTGTTCTTTTCAGCCAGTCAAGAACGGGACCATGTATGACAGACCCATGATGTTGTGGTCTGAGGGTCGAGAAGTTGGTCAGATAAGTTGTTGTCCCGTCGGGGACGTAGCTTCTTTGGATGAGCAGAACTCATTCGGGAGTAATGTCTGGTGACTCATTCTTGAGTAAAAAAGTGAGTATCTGAGGACAAATTAAGCCTGGGATAAACATCGAGCAATTAGTAGCTTCAAATATCAGCTTATCTGTTGGGAAAATTTTACACGCTGAACAAAAAGTCCAGTCCAAATATGCAGCTTCGATTTGTTCTGCTCAAGATATCAATTCAAACTTATAATCAAACAAGCCAGGATTGTTTTTCTTTTTGATCCGGACCCGACAACCCATGCAGCGATTGCCGGTCGGTGAGGGTGCAGGTACTGTGCAGGTATGTTTGTTCCTCCTTTTCCACAATTTGAGTTTGATCGAAAGTCCCTGCACCTAACACTCTTGTGAGTTGAGTTGGAAGCTTAAGTCTCTGTAACCTGAACTATGTAATCTAGACTAAAATAAGCTTTTAAGGATGGAATCAATTAACCTACACTAGTTGCCATCCTCTGAACATCTTCAATAGGGTCAGTGACCAAACAGTGGCTGCATATTCCAAATGTGGGAAGAAAAGGGGCCTGGCATAAGAGCTTGAGGCTTTGCTCATAAAGAAACGTATTGGTAAGTCTAATGAGACCTGTAATAGACCCTTTTCCAAATAGCGATTACAAAGGATTGTAGGACAGACTTTTGGTGTGCGACGTTCTTGTCAATGGCATTTTACTGTGGCCAAAAACAACATGTACCAAAACTCTATCCCAAAATCCTTTGTAATTGCTATTTGGAAAAGGGTCTATGCATAGACTCTTTTCCAAATAGCAGTTACAAAGGATTGTGGGATAGAATTTTGTACACATCCTTTTTGGCCACAGTAAAATTAACAACGCGTACCAAAACCTCTATCCCACAACCCTTTGTAATTGCTATTTGGAAAAGGTCTATTGACAAGAACGTCGCACACCAAAGTCTGTCCCACAATCCTTTTGTAATAGCTATTTGGAAAAGGGTCTATACACCGAGTCTTGCTTACTTGATGCTGAATTTGATGGATCTGAAAAACCTAACTGGCTGTCATTGATCTACAAATTACTGTATAGGCCGAACCATCCACACACTTTGGTACCGAGTATTTTGTATTTAAAGAACAAATAGGATACCGTAGGACTTCAAACACTACACTGAGGGATGCCAGTTGTAACTGCACGCTTACTAGATTCAGTTTTATTTACAGTTATCTTTTGGCTTCTTACATTAAAAAATCTTTAATACATTGTCTAACTTGGATAGCTACTAGCCCTGAAGCCATTTAAACTGTGCGACCTCAGTTTCCCGAAACAGGCTAGTCTCCCATGTGGCACAAGTTTATCCAAGGTCTTCACAGTGGCGACACTAGGATTTCAAAAGTGCCAGGCAAATGGAGAGCAAAAGAAAATGTTGAGGGTGGGGCAAATAATTTTCACGCGTAGCGCGAAATCGAGCGCGAAGCGCGGGGTTTAGAGGGTGGGGTCCAGGGACCCGCCCTAGGGCCCCTGGTGGGTCCAGGGCAAAGCCCCCGGAATCTCTGAGATTTAAGCAAATCTGTGGGTGAAATATTAAGTCGCAGGATGGTTATATTTTGGTTCATAATGCATCAGCAAATGCAAAGATTTCAAATAATTTTAATGTATTAGGATATTCTTCCCGCCAGACCACTATACCTTTAAGCGGTTGGGGTCCGGGGGGGGGGGAGCCCCCGGAAGTTCTGAGGCTTTAGCATATCTCTTGGTAAAAAATAAGCCTCAGGATAGGTATATTTTGGTTTATAATACATCATCCAATGCAAATATTCCAAATATTCCAGACCACTTTACTTCAGGAGCTGAGCGGAGGTGGGAGGTGTCTATTCCTTCCGTCAGACCACTTTACTTCAGGAGCTGAGCGGGGATGGGGGTGGCTATTCCTTCCGTCAGACTACTTTACTTCAGGAGCTGAGCGGGGATGGGGGTGGTCATGGAGGGGGGCAGAGCTTCTCACTGGAGGCAAATGCCCCCATCCCCCTTGGTGCCGCCCCTGGGTCTTCATGAAATCTATGTACAGCATTGAAACAGGAAGTTTCTGTTTGTCAAAGACAAGAATTTGTCAAGGGAAGCTAGAGGGAGAATTAGAATCTTAGCCAAATGTTGTTTGAGTTTGTGAGAGGACTTTTATGGTGTATTGTTGGGCTAGGAATGGGTATTTGGTTGTCTAATATTGTTAGTTTGTTAGTTAGATGAGGTTTAACGTCCCAGTTTCCAAACAATTGGTCCAAGTCGAGACGACCACGGCCTTTTTTCCAGTTGTGGCTCACTGGCTTGTTTTCCCTACTCCATTGTTTATGCTGAACACCACACACAAAGGCAGTAGGTTCCACTTTTAAAGCCTTTGGTATGACCCGGCCAGGATTTGAACCCTAGACTTTTTATTGTTAGTTTGGGAAACAGGTCTAGCGCATCTCACCTAGTTATGTAAAATTCAAATTATGGCGCTGGTTGGTTGGAAGAAGAACATTTTAATTTAATTTGGCCAATTTGGGAATTGTCTCGGAGGCATGATCAGGGATTTTATTTTTTGTACTGTTTGTTTTTCATCCTTGCATTCAGTTTGGAAGGTTTTTTTTCAATTGGGACAAGTAACCGTACACGTTTCCCAGCCCCTCGTGTTCTTGTTTGGAGTGTGGACTTTTACAGCCTGCATTTCTAGACAGACCCTAAGCAGTTATATATTTGCCTTCTCTCCAAACATCTGGAACCTTCCAGTACTTAAATAGAGTCAATCGGTTAAAAATTTTAGTCTAAGGATTTGCAATAGTCTGCATGGACTGATTCTTCGAGTGTCTGTGGATGCAGAAGGCCCAGGTGAATTACTAACAAGTCCCTGGAGTAAATGCACATACTGTAAGCTAAGCAACATCAACATGCATATACTAAAGTAAAATTCTCTCTTCAGTAGTACGGTAGTTAACATACAAGCAAGGCTTCAGGTATAGGCTGGGCCAACTGGGCATTTATCCATTCACATCACGTGCAATAAGGATAAACACACCAGAGCTTACTGTCGCTTTACCTACCACCATATGTACAAAGAACATGAAAAGGTGCCCGTCCAAGGGGGAGCGAAAATCGGGAGACTTAGCGAAATGAACAACTCTGGTACAGCAAGATTTCAGACAGCCAATATACAGCCTCGTAAAATGACATGAATACATAACAAGAATGAGCAATATATATATACAAAATTAAAAAAAAAAAGTCATTGTTGCCGAAGGTGAATACAGGAGTCCCTGAATCAAAAACTCTGAATGGGCCTGCAGATGGAGATAAAAATTAATTTGCATGGTTCCTTAAACACAGTAAGCACATGAACATAGGCCTTATCGTAAATGACCGGCATCAACCTTACAACCAACATACTAATACAATATGAGATAATATAAATGACACTGCTCATGTACAGAACCTGCAAGGTTACCATCAAAATTCAACCCAACTGCCATCATATGAAAGCATGTAATTAAAGCTTAAAGCTAGATATTACCACTAATTCTTTAAGGCATCCCCGAGGAAGATTGTAAATTAAAAATGAATTTCCACCAAGTGCTGCTAAGATAAGGAAAGTACTGACACCTCTGATTCCTCTAACTCACATAAAAAAGGAAAGTTGGATAAATGGAAATTAGGACCAATGGAAAGACATAAAACGGAAATACACACTTATTTACAAAATCCCCTTAGGTGAATAACATCATCCACAAGCTCATCCCTGACGTATTTTAAAACATATTAAGTCATCGGCCTAATACTTCAATGGCTACACCACTGGAACACCTGCACCGGTTCAGGAATGACACTCTCGATCGACAGTATCTATAATTCAAGACAACATTTGCCTTTCTTTAAAGCGAAACACTTAAGATAAATGACTCAATCTGTATCTATAGGGCTGAAGAAGGTATCAGAGGAAGGCGCTTTTCACCCTCTTCATGAACACTGGCACAAAATGGAGTCCCCTTAATTAAACCCACAAAAATTACTTCCAACCTTCCAGTCCACATTACTCAAAATCCAACCATTTGCAGTACAAACTTAAACCAGAACTCAAAACTGAATACGTTAGGAAAGTTGAAAAAGTTTCCCGTGATAAAACGGTGGTCATCGTTGAATAGTCCTTGTCACGGCTCGTCTAGTGTGGCCTTGGGTTAGCGCCCTCTCTTCTCTGGGAGACGGTTCGCTTGCCGAAAGCCTAATTGAAATGGCCCTTATTTCCCTGCAACAGAGGGCCGCCGATAGTCGGAACTGACATTGAAGGCAACCCCCTTGTTTGTCATGGTCGGAACACTCAGCCGAAAATTTGAAGGCCAAGCGCGCAGGCCAAATCTCGGCAAATACAGCAATTTGACCGACTGCGGCATTTTGCATAGGAATCAAAAGGTCCCACTGACCATCAGGGGACCATAAGTCCAAGATAGAACGTGCGACCGAGCTAAAAAGTTGACCAAATTTGACAGTACTTGTTGGCAAGCCACAATGAAAGTTTGGTGGCGACCACCGTTTCACAGCCGGGGCGATAGACTTTCTACGAAGGGTAGAATTTGGAGAGATTTTTCGATCCTAGCTTCTTGTAGCGATCGACGATTGACACCCGCTTAATGTCGAAAGAAGGCTCTTGTCAAAGAAAATTTGTGCCCCCAATTTCCATAAAACTGGTCTAGAGACGGAGGAGCAAGGGGCGAAAATGTAAAAAGGGGTCGTGACCTACAAAGTGGAGATAAACACCCTTTGGATGATATTAGTTGGGCTGTGACATTGTTGTCAACAGATGATATTGACTCTAGTTCACGGTTTGATATGATAATAATTTCCCCTAAGCCGGGTAGAGTTGGGTCGGTCCGTCTGGCCAGCAGACCGCATTCAAATTGCGGTCAATGATGAGCAAAGCACTGAGATCCTTTTAAATGACCCAGTTAAATGCTTCTTTAAGATCATAGCGACAATTTCTTGCAAAATTATTTTAAAATTCTTAAATTTAAAAATCGGCCTAAAATGAGCAAATTTAAAAAAAAATGAGAGTTCTATAGCCTTTCATTTTAATTAGTTTTAGCCGAAATTAGACAATTTTTCATTATCGAACTTTTTCATGTCATCCTTTATAGGGGACAATGCTGATTAGAGATCTGAAATTTATTTTGCAATTTCATGTGCTTAACTCAATTTACAGTGCACGCAGACTTATCAATTTCTCTGCGCGGGCCAAAATACGAATCAGATCTCTTTAAATGTCTGAATTTAATGCGTTTTTAAGATCATAGCGACAGGTTCTTGCAAAATATATCAAAATTCGCAAAATTAAAGATCGGCCTAAAATGAGCAAATTTAAAAAAAAAAATGATAGGTCTTTCATTTTAATTATTTCTGGCCAAAATTAGACAATTTTTCATTATCAGACTTTTTCATCTTAGGAGACAATGCTGATTAGAGATCTGAAATTTATTTTGCAATACCATGCTCCTAACTCAAGTTGCAGTGCGCGCAGACTTATCAATTTCTCTGCGCGGGCCAAAATACGAATCAGATATCTTTAAATGTCTGAATTTAATGCGTTTTTAAGATCATAGCGACATGTACTTGCAAAATATATCAAAATTCGCAAAATTAAAGATCGGCCTAAAATGAGCAAATTTAAAAAAAATGATAGGTCTTTCATTTTAATTATTTCTGGCCAAAATTAGACAATTTTTATTATCGGACTTTTTCATGTTGTCTTTCATAGGAGACAATGCTGATAAGAGATGTGAAATTTATTTTGCAAGATCATGTTGCTAACTTAAGTAACAGTGCGCGCAAACTTATCAATTTCTCTGCGAGGGCTGAAATACGAATAAGATCTTTTTAAATGTCTGAATGAATTGCTTCTTTAAGATCATAGCGAACAGTTTTTTCAAATTATGTCAAAATTCGTAAAATTAAAAATAGGCCTAAAATAAGCAAATTTAAAAAATGAGAGTTCTATCGCCTTTCATTTTAATTAGTTTTAACCGAAATTAGACAATTGTTCATTATTGGACTTTTTCATGTCATCCTTTATAGAAGACAGTGCTGATTAGAGACCTGAAATTTATTTGCAATACCATGTTCCTAACTCAAGTTACAGTGCGCGCAGACTAATCAATTTTTCTGCTCGGGCAAAAAATACGCATCAGATCTCTTTAAATGACTCAATTAAATGGTCTTTAAGATCATAGCGACAAGTTCTTGCAAAATATATCAAAATTCCTAAATTTAAAAATCGGCCTAAAATGAGCAATTTTTTTTAAAAAAATAAGTCTTTCATTTTAATTCAGTAGTTTTGGCCGATATTAGACGATTTTTCATTATCGGAGTCCGATAAAAGCTGTCTGTCGATGTGACGTCACGAAATAATTCGGTTACATTTCATTTACATAGTCCTCTGACACAAATCAAATATTTACATAGATTGGCAATTTTATAGTTCACTCCGACCAGAGAGGGAGAAGATTCTAACTAAAACTAAAAAAAAAAAAAAAATCGGACTGTAATCCGATCCGAAATTGCTGTAGTGTGACCCGCGCCTTAGCCTGGCCATGCATCTCGGCTTCGATGTGATGTCGGTGTTTTGTGTCCAAAGCGGTCTTTCAATTATCATCATCTTCGGTTATTGATTATTATTGCGATGAATGATTCTAACACTTCGCGACAAAGTCCATCGTCTCGGTGCCTGCTGATTCGGATTGTGCACGCCATCCTTAGCTGCGGAGGTAGAGCGCTTCTCGGCATATGTATGCTTGCAGAGCAGTTCGGGAGAATCTACTTTCTCCCGATCGGGAGAAAAATTGGTCTTGGGCGCCGCCATTTTGTCTATTTTACCCACACTCCCACGGGTTTTTTTTGTACATTGCCAATGACGAATGGGTTTTGGAACCCTCTTGCAAAAATTGTCGGTCTAATGTAATTGAATTAAAGGTATATTTGGAAGGTTTATTGTCATAGCTACAGAAAAGCAACGTCCTAATAGGAGGTTCACCGCGCCGTTTTTGAGTTTTTGGGGGGTTTTCAAACCCAAACCCTAAGCCGCTCTCTCTGGTCTCGGAAACGGGGCGCTGGGCCAACTTCCTCTCAAAATGGCCCTTATTTTTAGCCTACAGAGGGCCGTCTGTAGTCTGGATTGACAAGAAAAGACGCCCCTTTCCTCTGTCAAGGTCGGAATATCGACCAGTAAATTTAAACGCCACTCGCGCAGGCTAAATCTTTGAAAATACCCAAATTTCACCCAACGAGACCTTTTTCAACGGGAAAAAACGCGCCTTTCGGCCTGTTATTAAATATAACTTGTAAACGCCTCTCACGATCCTCTAGAAAAATAAACCGAAACTTACTACACGTGTTGGCAAGCCATACAGAAAGTTTGGTTGCTACCGCTTGTTCACGGGCGGAACGAGATCATTTCTCCGAAGGTCAATTTTTCGAGCAGTTTTTCCTCCGTAGCTCCTTGTAGCGAGATGGTATTGCCACGCTCTTGGTGTCGCCGGAAAGCCTTTTTTTTCCAAAGCATCTGCATGGTAAATTTCTTAGAAAACGGTCGAAAGACGGAGGCGGGTTAGAAGAAAAATGACCTACAAAGTGGAGATAAAAAAATAGTTGATGATACATAACATTGATGTTGTCTTGTGACATCGCTGTGAAATGTTTTGTTGGGTGGTGATAATCACTTGCTCCCCTCCCGGTCGGGGGTGGTTGGTTCGCCGGTGCACGTAAATTTTCACGTCATCGCTCGCTGGCGGTCAATGATCAGCGACATATAGCCAGCCGCCCCGCCTGGAAAAGCGCTCCTCGGCATGAATGCAGGCTTGCAGAAGGCCTTTGGAGAGACTGAGGGCTCTCGACTCTTTCACCTTAGTGCCGCTGGCTTCGTCAGAGAGAATCCCAGCTAACAGAAAAACGTTTTCTACACGTTCTTAAAACGTAACCACTTACGTTTGCAAAACGTTTCTTTCTACGTTTTTAGCACCTGTTTTTTTTGGACTTTTCATACGTTTTTCGTTTTTTTGGGACGTTTTAGAAACGTTTTTTAGACGTAAACGACGTTTATAAAACCTTTGCCTGATATAATACCGACGTGTGGAAAACGTATCAGACACGTAGAGAAAACTGGTACGTACGGAAAACGTCCGGGACATAGGGGAATCGTTCAGAAAACGTTTAAGGGACTGCGAAAATACCCAGAACGTTCAGAGAACGTTTCAGAGACGTAAAAAATACGTCTAGGACGTTGAGAAAACGTTTTAGGGGCGCAAGGAAAACGTCCATGTCGTCCACAAAACGTTTTAAGGATGTACGAAAAATACCCAGGACGTCTAGAGAACATTACAGAGACGTACAAAAATGTGTCGGATGTCTAGAAATCGTTTCTGGGATGTAAGGAAAACTTCTATGACGTCCAGGAAACATCTCTGGTGCCTACGAATATCGTTGTAGTGGAACCAAAATATGAAAGGGAGCAAATGCTAAAGTGTCCCCCTTCCCCTCCATGAGACAGACCCTGGGGCTGCTTTATGGTCATTTGTTTAGCAGAGAAAGTATTACCTAATGGATTTTACTTGGAGTGAACGGAAAATTTCACTTAATTGTAAAGACATAGAGAAGGATAATGAAGGTAAAAGAAAGATATGAAAGGTCTTCATCTTCTTCAACTTTGTGACTGTGAAATTAAGATACTACCTTTCATGAAGTGATCCATTAAAAGACTTCTTAATTTCTTAGCACTGGCAAGAGAATGTGTGGAAGGATCTTACAACTGTTGTTTTAATTGAAAGCGAAACACTGCGCAAACTTATACATGCCAAAAGCAATAAATCATTGCTTGGATAGTATATGGTACAGTTAAATTTTACCATGATTACTGTGGTTCATATCTGAACAACTTGTAAGAAATGATACTAAAATCAGCTTACAGTACCCTGTATGTATGCTTCAAGGAGTGAACACATTCATAATTCTATATGATAAAGAAATAAAGCCAGAGCCAATAACTAATAACCAGGGCAGGAATTAAGCAATAGCTCAGGGCGATTATCCCCCGTAACTTTCAAAATAACCCCCAAAACTGGGGTCACGAGGGCAAATTTGGCCATACAGTTTATGTAGGGAAGACGGATTTAACAGACATTTCAGCCAACTACCTCAAAATGAGCCTCGATAAGACAAATGTTAATTTCTGCTCTGCTAAGAACACCAAGTTAATAATAGTTAATATAACAATATTCATATCAAAGCTGAATTCTGAGAAATCTTTTGCATAATAATATAATTGGTAGAAATGGTCAATTTGTGTTGTGGATGAACTTTAGTATGTATAAATAATTAATGTAAACAGGACGGTTTAATTGAATGTAAAAATGAATACAATATATAGAGTTCATATCAAGCCTACAGTAGCAGACAGAAACTAGGAATGGTACAGTAAGTCTGAGGCTGTGAGTTAGCACAGATACACAGCAATGTTCAATACAAAATTAGCAAATCCAAATAAAACAAGGCTTAGTTTGCAATTGCATGTTACAGGAAAGTGAATTAAACTATTAAGTTTTAAAAAACTCTGGGATGAAATAAAGAATGTAACTTTTATCGAGGTGCATGGACAACATTTCTTAGGAAAAGCTAGAGTAAAATGCTGTAAAAAATAGAAATCTCAAATAACAAACTCAAAGACTGCTTGGCTAGAAGACATGAAAGCAATAATACTACTTATAAACTTCATGATGTTGCTATTGCATAAACCAGTAAAGCAACCTGGGTATAAAAGTACAGTAGTCTCAATGTCACAAGAAAGCAATATTCTGTGAAAAGTAGAATACAAGTTGGATTAATGTTTGGTACTGCATACAACAGGAACCAAAATATTGTGTGACACTTTGATATCAAAAAGAAACCTCTGCTCTCATACTGTACTTATGATGGCAGCTAATTACAATACAGCACGTGGTAAGTTAAAATGCCTGTACATTTGTTGCTAGACCATAAGTTATTCTTTGATTTATCATTTACATTAGTAATTGAATTTCAACTATAGAGTCAACTGGCAATGATTACACTGGACTGAGAAGAGCAGTACAAATTGAGATTCTTTGGAACTTATACAGTTTGAAAAGTCATAACAGCAAACAAAGAGGAAGCTTTAAAAATTATCTCCTGTTTTTCAGAGTACTACATGGGTAAATGCTAAATCAAGGTGTGAATGATGAACATATAATAATTAGGAAATTAATTGGGACATCAAAGTCCAAGTCTCAGAAGAAAAAAACTTAAATTTGTCCTGTTTGATCTCCACATAATACCATGTACGGTACATAGTATATCAACCACATAAACATGTAAAGAATCATTTACTGTATACAGTAACACTCCCAAGGCAAGACTGGTTGACAAAAAGTGGCAAGATTTACAGCAACTTACAGAATTTAACAGCTACACCAGCCACACACTTACATGCTAAAGGCAGTGTGACATGAGAATAACACAGCTGGATATTTGGTGTAAAAAGCATTAAAAATCCAGAAAATAGCCGCAATTTCCATTAAAATCCATCAAATATTGACCATTTTACAAGAAAATTTCTGTTTCACACTTGTATCATGAATAAACATGAGCTAAATATGCAAATGTGTGACATCTAAAGAGGGACATAACATATACTGTATGGCACATGTTAGCCTTTGTTTTTTCAACCTTAATTTCAAGGACACTGTTAGCATTGTTATACCCTGACTACTGAGGTTTATTATACAACTTCAAATTTTGATACTGTAATCTGTATGATCAGTAATTAAGAGATAATTTATATAGGGTTAACAAAAGAAATCATAACACTGTGCAACACTCCACATCATTATTTTTGCATAGGCAATTAGTTTTTTTCAGAAACCATCAAACTTTGAAGACGTAATATATTTTAAGTACAGTAAAAGATATTGAAATAACTCCAATGGATCTTTGATTGGAGGACTTAATTCTTTAAGTGACAAGTGAAACAGCTCTTTTTGGTGGCATGTCACACAACCTTTAAACCAAACCCAATAGAGACCATAGTGTACCATGCAGCTTTTCTCATATGTGGGTCATTTGATTCGTAAGGGATTGGCTAGGAGATCTAGCGTATGCTGAAGAATCTGATATATACTTACATGATGTTTCAATTTAAGCAGAGTGTTGGTGGTTCAAAAATAGTTGCCAAAGAGGCAATTTATGTCAAGGTTGAACAACCTTCAGTTATCAAAGGGGGCAGATTTGGACACATTCTCTGAATTTCCCCATTAGAAAACAAGGTTTTGCTTTTGTCCAAGGTAAAAAGTCATATAATTCATTTCACGTGATAAAGGGAAAGGCTTGTCCACAATGTAAAAATGAATTTCACACTTTTCCAAGTAAAAATCAAAGTTTGGCCATTGGCAAAAAGTATTTTACTAAATATACAGTACTGTATAAGCAAAAGTCATTTTCAAATTCAAAATAAAGTTTGTCCATGGGAAAGAAAATATTTCATGAAATATTATGTGCATCAGTCTTCTCACATTTTCCAAATCAAGCACAAGATTTTGTCCATGACAAAATAGTATTCCTGCAATAAGCTTTGTCTATGATGCAAGAATTGCCACAGCAACTTTCCAGTTTCTACACATTCCAAAATGTATGAAGTTTAACTATAGAAAGAAATATTTTGTTCGGTCGTCGTATAATGTAATTCTTCTGTCCTGCATTGCCTTCCACGCAAAGGGTATGATCAAAAAGGAATGGCAGTTCGACTGTTCTCAACCACTGTCTGGTACAGGCACTCTACGGTACCCTGTGTTTCAGAAAAAATGTTGAACTCCAGCTTGACGGTTCATTTATGAACTACTTTAAACGACCTACTGTACCTAAGGAAGACAGCCAACATTTCTTTGTAAAATGATATGGTCCATAATCCATAGCCATCTGAAGGGAACTTCTTAAAATGCGGTGGATTCAACATGTTCTACCGTACAGAATACTGTATTATTTCTCCTCTATCTGCTTCACATCACAGTGCATCATCTACAGTATTTCAATACTGTACTGTAGCAGTAGCGTTTCTAGTCTTTTTAGTCATTCACTCCACAGCAATGAAATCGAAAAGTACAGGGTATGCGGAATTGCTTTGGATTCTGAATTTCACACATGAACTCAATATAGTCAGCCAGGCAAAATGTTATTTGAATGGAAGTACAAAACACAAGGAGATTCCATTTGTATATAGTCCTGTACGAGCAATTTGCTGTCTCAGAAATATTGTGTAAGCGATTCAGAGACAACAACAGCACAATAGCAAAAATCAGTGAAAAGCTTCAATTTGTAAAGTGTCTCTGTATCTTCCAAAACTGCTACAAAAATCAACCTGTTGGTACTGGTTAATATCACTAACTCCTTGAGCACTTACGGTCACAGTGCATACTTAATTCTGCTAAATCACAGTCTGGAATTAAATATCATAAATATGAATTATCCACAGAACTCCACCGAACCTGTGCAGATCGAGCTTTACCATCATGTCATCCTGTAAGTGTAAATGAAAAAATAATATTGAAAGCATATAGCCTAGTACTTGAAATATTGTACTCTGCATCTGAGTTGGTAGGAGCAATTAACTGTACTGTAAGAGCGGATGTTTTAATCAAGAAAATTAGTGAAATATTGGGTGGTGTGTTAAGGGTACATTCTAGCAATCTGAATCCAAAGAAAGACGTAATCTCACACACTGAATTAAAGTTTTGATAATGAGCTTTTTACAACTCCCTACTGTCACTAGATGTGACAAATTAATTCTAGGACAAAACTCATTTAATTCTAAAGTAAGGTACAGTAAATGGCAACCAAATTTGTTCCTTGAGCCTTGAGGGCCCAGGAATCTGGATTCAACTCGTCGGTTTCACCGTTCTCATTTTTAAGTCCATATACTCTGCTTCTCTGTATGAAGAGAAATGCTTGAAAAGTTCATGACAGAGGTCACAGTTTTGCTACATTCATTCTGAATCCATTTTATACTACTGAAACTTGAACACTGAATGGTTAAAGACAAGCAGCCATCACCCCAAAGTAGATTTTTGGTGTGGGGTATTAAAATTCTCAGTTGGTTCCTCCTCTTTGATTGACATCAAAGTTTGGCAAATTCAAATGATGCTCTAGTAATTCACATTCCACACAATGCAGAGAGAGTGTTTGGATTACACCTTATAACCTTGTATTCTCACTACGACACGGCCTGGAGCAATAAAATAGGTTTGTGTCTCACAAACAGAAGATTTATACAGTTATGGGAGGTGCTACAAGTTGCTTAGCTGGGGTAATTGTAATTGTCTGGGGTGACAAGAACTTCCCTTTAAGGTCTGTGTAACTTTTCATAAGCATGTGTTGTGACGGGGTAAATCTCTTATTTTTAGTGGTGTGTAACATGTACTGGCAACATTAGGTATCACGCGTAGGCCTGTGCTACTATATTATCCCTGTTAATGACATTGAAATGTCAACAATTTATTGGCAATTTGTTCTTACGTAACTGGGATATGAAAATTCCATGAAAGTATACCTACCTTTTACTTAAAAAAGTGGGAAATTATTCATACAATTGGTAATAACAAGAACCAGGGATATAGCTACAGTGGGCGGTGACACCCAGCACTCGACATTCCTACCCGACACTCCAGGCAAACACACGTCTCCCCGCCCACCACAAATCTGCCTACCGAGACCTAAAACCAGCCCTAAATTTACTCCCAAAAGTGAAATGAGGGAAAAATAAAAAATTAATGGCAGAAAAATTTGGTAGATGCCATGGGGTGGGGTGAGGTGCTTTCCCCAGATAGGACAATTACCCGGCACTAAAATTTGGCTAGCTACATTCCTGACAAGAATCAATCTCTATCTTACCATAAAGGGGCCCTAAGCTAGTATTAGTAGGCTAATTGTTATTTTCACTACTCTGGTTCTACTGTACAATTCCCAATATCGGCCTACTTCTTCGCTGTTCAACATTCCAACCCACCCTGCTAACTATTGGCCTAGCCTAGGCTACTTAAATTTTAAACCTGAGGCCATTGTTACGAATTTTATGGCCTTTGCTCAATATTCACAGTTTTTCTCTCATAAACCATTTATCATACCCAGAGTTGAGGCTAGATCATATCAGAATGGGTTTCACTAAGTTAACATTAGGCTGCTCAGTACTATACTGTACAGAGTCGCTTATTATTTAGGGAATAAAGTCAATGGTGCCCATGTCTCTACATCAGATTCGAACAGGCTATGACGTCACGCATATGGGCTGAGAGACCCGAGGCGAAGCCGAGGGTCTCTGCCTATATGCGTGACGTCATAGCCTGTTCGAATCTGATGTAGGGACATGGGCACCATGACTTTATTCCCATTCATAAATACTTTAATTTCGAGACGTTTAAAAGAAGAAAAGCTTGCTTTTTTAACGATTTTCCATTGATCATGAATTATTCTCCCAAACTGACTAAATTTTTGCAGAGTGCACATAAGACTGCGTATAGGCTGCCTGCTAAATTACGAGCCATGTAATATGTAGGCAATATAACTAGCTGCACGCTATAGCTTTGTCGTTTGTAAACACATGGCCATACTTTGTGACGTCTCTTTTCGAATGTGGATTATTTGGAATATTTTGAGCGAGGTCATATTTGAAACGATTTCTCTGTTTGAATTGGAAATGTACTCCGCCTTAACAGTTCCATTAAAACTACATTTGGAGGACTTACTAGCGTGAGGATATGTGGTTTTTGCGATATTGCTCACCGTGACGTTCAACACACTAACGTGCTGCTACGTTGTTGAAAACAAATAACGTTAGGCCAACATTTGTCCTAGCCTTAACCTAGGCTACTAACTTATCGTTACGCTGTTTTCGAACGGGGAGTCAGTTCAAATTAGACTCGTACTAGACGAAGTCTCCTTAACCGAGTGTCATTTGTAAGCAATTTCCATCTTGCGATTTTGTGATACAAAGGAGACTTTTCAAATGTGATCTAAAACTGTTTACATCTGTGCACTGACAATATATTGATTCTGTTTCGGATCAAAGTAAAACCAGCGTGCTTAGCCAGAACAGTTATCATGTGCTAGGGCCTCATGTTAGTTGCTTGACTTGTGCTATAAGTTAACGTTAGACCTAACGTTAGTGGTTGGAAATGTCATCGCAGAGAGCTTAATTGTTCTTTACGAGTGGAACTTAAACCAGACAGATTTCTTTACTGACGTTGAGGTTTTCTTACAACAAAAATGTAGGATACCGCAATTTGGATAAGGTTTGTTGATGCAGTACTTTGTCATTAGGCCTGGTCATATTTGACAGTAGCCCCCGGCCATCGTTTCCATCGCATATATTCTATTCTTCGATTGGAAATCCCCTTGATGATTTTGGAGCTATATTTCTTTGAAATAGTGCACAGAATACGTGGGGGCAACGCTATCTTTCTGGAATATGAAAGATGAGTTTTAAGGTTAGTGAGTGCTCATCACTCATTTTACAACTGTATTTATATTATTACCCATCCAAGATAAAGGTCTATTACTGAGGTAAGAAATGCTGTATAATTTCTTCTTATCGGCGATGTACCAAAATCAAGCGGACGCACGATAGTTTGACACGCTTTTAAAGCTAACGTTAGAGCCTAGGCCTGTAAAACACCTTACTCAGCGTGAAATCACTTTAATTTCTCTGAAAAGGCCTGAAATATCGTTCGTAGCCTAGAAGCTGATTATTTGTTTGGATGTGCAACATTGTTGTCAACCAAAATATATTATTTATAATTTGGATCGTTACTGAAAAAAATTACAGTTGAAGGCCCAGGCCTACCTAGCCTAGGCTATACAAACAAACTGTTTACTGTTGTGTTTACAATCATGTTGATCAAAAAGTTGCTCTCCATACACCCTATGTCTCTACACTGGATTAGAACATGGGTAACTGACCAATCACAAGCCAGCATTCTCAAAAAGTATTTATGAATGCTGTATCACTTATGTCCTAGGCTAACGACTGCAAATGCCTTATAAATATCTTGGCAAATTTCCATCTTTTAGGCTTATAAAAGGGTAGTATACCTAGTATAATAGGGGAATTAAACTTTAAACATTACTTACTATGATTCTGATAGTTCTTCGAGGAAAAGGAAGTTGAAATTTCCAGGTGTATGAGTAGGGTTTCTCGCACTGAAGCAGTAACGTTTAAAATTTGTAACTGTCACAGTATGTAAGAGTACTACCACAAATCAAACGAGATGTTCCTGAAAAAAGCACACCAGCACTTTCCTTACACTAAAACTTTAATTTAAATCCCTAATATTCAAATTTAACTGCATTAAAAAAAATTCATCCCAATTTTTGACACGTTTAAATTCTAAAAAAAGCTTTTAAGCCCCTAGAATCCCACAAATTCCCACAATGTCAGGAAAATTCCTGCAACATTCAAATTTCGACAACAGTATGTTTTTACTTTGGCAAGCCAAAAAAGCCTTTAATAGGAGGGCATATGACCATTCAGTGTGACACGGTACCGTAATCTTCAGAGGCAGGGAATTTTTTGAAAAAAAGGGAGAAGGAATGGGAATGAAGACCCATTGAAGCAAACTTGATTGTTTGAAATGGTAAAAGTCAATAGAAGCATTTCCAAAATATTGGGGGTAGCTACTAGAAATTCTATTCCCTACCCTACGCCCTACAAACACACTACGTCCTAAAAACGTTTTAAGAACGTCCGAAACGTTTTGAAAACTATCTTAAAACGTATCAACACTTGAATTACGATTTAAAAACGTTTTGGACGTACCGTGTTTGTAGGGAAGGAACTCCGTCTTTTATTAGTCCCCAGTTGAATCTAGTTAGACCCCACGGTTCAACACATTGAGTTGAACCCTAGTTGAACCTAGTTGGATATTCAACTGGAATTTATGCTGGGTTAGGGACCAGGGATAAAAATACAAGCTTAGCAAATTGCCAGCTAAGATTAGAATCCAGGTGATGGGGAAGGGGCAATGCCAAAAGGGGGTAAAATTGGGGAAATGGCATTGAAAAGCCCCAATCATAAGGAAAGGGACACTGTTCTCATTATAACAATGCAATGGGTACATGTATAACTTATGTGACGTCTAGAGGAGGGGTAAGCTGAAAACGTCAGGAGAGATGAAAGTATTATCCCTCCTTAATTTTTGGTTAACACAGCTAATTATGTAAGTAAAGTGACGAATTTATTACTTAAAACTGAGGTATTTTACTTATCTTTTTGAGTCATGTCCCGTTAAGGTTATGGGATCCCGTTGCACCAGGAGAAAGCCCTATTGATTCCCGTAGAAAACTAGCTTTTATATTAAAAGAGCTTATGGGACCATATGGATGTTCCATTGAAATCAACGGGTTCCCAACGTAGTCTCATATATTCCCTTTGGCCCCATCAATGACTCCTATTGAAAATTCGTATTAGACTTTATGGGATATAGACTTTTCTCGTGGGCGTGAATACGGTATATACTCATATAACGTCTACCAGAAAACGCTTTCACACTATTTTAACACTACGTTTTACAAACGTTATTTCCTTACGTACTTAAAACGGTTTTGGAGAATCCTCGTGAATATGCTCAAATGAAAACGTTTAAACAACGTTTTAATAACGTTTGACATTATGTTTTACAAACGTAATTTTGTTATGTATTAAAGACGTTTTTGTAGAGTTCAGTTTAGTTTTTGAGGAACGGAAGACGTTTTGAAAACGTTCCAAAAACGTGATTTTGGACGAAGACGAAACCGACGAACTGAGAACCAAACCAAAACGTTTTCTGGACGTACTGTTTTGCTGGGATGAATGACTCAGAGAGAGGCTAGTTGTAAGCTGACCTTTTGCCCCGTAAACCCTGACCGGTTTGAGTTTGCGTGCTCATCGGTCGGATGGGACTTACGCCTATTGACCCTAAGTATCCCCGATCCCAATGTCTAATTCCCCGCCAAAACAGGCCTGAATATGCTCAGAGTTAAGGTTGGTTAGAAACTCACCATAAAGTTAGGGCGAAACCTAGAGTCAGGGTTACGAACCCTAGAGTTAGGAGGGCCTCGGACAAACCTGATTTTGTCCCATTTCATCGTCAAGGGCATAGCTAGGTCTCCTTAGGTTCGCTAACCCTAACTGACCCCTGACCTCAATAGACCTAAGGGTGGGAGTGAGAAGCTAGGGTTAGGGTTAGGGTTAGGGTTAGGGTTAGGGTTAGGGTTAGGGACTTTTGAGGGTTAGGAGACTGAGTTAGGGTGGTTCAGAGTTAGGGTTGAAAGAGTTAGGGTGGCAAAGAGAGTTAGGGTTGGAGTTAGGGGGGTTTGGGGGAGTCAGGGTCTATGCCAGGAGTCAGGGTTGGGAGTCAGGGTTGCTGTGACGCGCAGGGTTTCTAAGAGTTAGGTTGACTCAGAGTTAGGGTGGTTAAATGAGTAAGGGCGACCGAGAGTTAGGGTTGAAAGAGTTAGGGTGGCAAAGAGAGTTAGGGTTGGAGTTAGGGGGGTTTGGGGGAGTCAGGGTCTATGCAGGAGCTCCAGGGTTGGGAGTCCAGCGGTTGGACTGTGGACGCGCGGGTGTTGCTAAGAGTTTATGGTGATCTCAAGAAGTTTAGCGGTGGTTAAATGAGTAAGGGGCGACCGAGAGGAGTTAGGGTTGAAAGAGTTAGGGGTGGCAAAAAGAGAGTATAGGGTGGAGTTAGGGGGGTTTGCGGGGAGTCAGGAGTCTATGACTTCTTGAGGGTTAGGAGATGAGTTATGTGTGGCTTCAGAGCTTTAGGTTTGAAAGAGTTTTAGGGTGGCAAAAGAAAGAGAGTTAGGGTTGGAGTTAGGGGGGTTTGGGGGAGTCAGGGTCTATGCCAGGAGTCAGGGTTGCGGACGTCAGGGTCGCTGTGACGCGCAGGGTTTCTATGAGTTAGGACGTGTACTCAGAGTTAGGGTGGTTAAATGAGTAAGGGCAGACCCGAGAGTTATTGGGTTGAAAGAGTTAGTGGTGGCAACGAGAGTTTTAGGGTTGGAGTTAGGGGGGTTTGGGAGATACAGGGTCTATGACAGGAGTCAGGGTTGGGAGTCAGGGTTGCTGTGACGCGCAGGGGTTTTCCAAAGAGATAGGGTGACTCAGAGTTAAGGTCAAAAGGGTCAAGGGGGATAGAATTTCCAAATTAGGAAAAGTGTCCACCTGAAGCAGGAAAAACAGTCCAGTACGGCCGTTAATTATCGACCATAACTTTGAGAACGGCAAGAAGCGATCCACTAGAAAAATTGAATCCACACCTGTCCGAAAGTATCTGGGAGTTGCACAAAAAAGTTTGGTGGCGATCGTTTATCGACGGGCGAAAAGGATCTTTCCCGTGGATGAATTTTCTCCGAAGGGTGACTTTTTCGAGCCAGTTTTTTTCCTCCGTAGTTTTCTCGTAGCGGAGTCTCGATTGGCACGCGCGTGGTATGGCTAGAAACGCTCTTGTCAAGACGCATGGCTTTTAGAAATTTGGCATAAAATTGTCGAAAGGACGGAGGCGCGAGACGGGTTAGAAGAAAATTTTTTGCGTTGACCTAGAAAGCTGGACTTTAAAAAAAAAAACAAAAAAAAAAAAAAAAAAAAAAAAATATGGTGATGATACTACATAATATTGAGTTTGCGTGTTGTGTGACTTGGACTTGTCCTTATGTTTCATTGACAGCTTTCGGGTTGCTGGGGTGGTGATAATAATTTTCCTCACCCTGAAGTAAACCCCCTAAAGAAGGTTTGTCGGTTCGCCGGCCTTAGGGGGCTTGGATGAGGCACTTTTACTGGCGGTCAGTGACTATCGAAAGGAGACTTGGGGACTGAGCTGAAAGCGGACAGTTTTTATTACTGAATGTAATTGGGGTGGTTTGTGACTTTGGGACGGGCGATTTAAGGGGCAAGAAATGAGACTAGGGAAGTTGGGGAAAAGAGTCACAGGGAGGGGGGCAAGGTGCAGATTTCAGCACGAGGAGTTAGAAGAACAACAGTTAGGGAGTTAGGGACTTTTGAGGGTTAGGAGACTGAGTTAGGGTGGTTCAGAGTTAGGGTTGAAAGAGTTAGGTGGCAAAAAACAAAGAGAGTTAGGGTTGGAGTTAGAGGGGGTTTGGGGGAGTCAGGGGTCACTATGCCAGGAGGTCAGGTTGGGGAGTCAGGGTTGCTGTGACGCGCCGGGTTTCTCAGAGATAGGGTGACTCAGAGTTAAGGTCAAAAGGTTCAAGGGGAGATGAATATTTCCTAAATTAAGATAAAAAGTGGCACCTGAAGCAGGAAAAAACAGTACCAGTACGCCCCGTTATTCGACCATAACTTTGAGACGGCAAGAGCGATTCCTCCACTAGAAAAATGAAATCCAACCTGTCCGGAAAGTAATCTGGGAGTTGCAAACCAAAAAGTTTTGGTTGGCGATCGTTTATCGACGGGCGAAAGGAGGAGGTAATTTCTCCGAAGGTGACTTTTTCGAGCAGTTTTTCCTCCGTAGTTTCTCGTAGCGAGTCCTCGATTGGCACGCGCGTCCGGTATGGCTAGGAATAAAGCTCTTGTCAAGGACGCATTGGCTTTAGAAATTTGGTGCATAAAATTGTCGAAAGGACGGAGGCGCGAGACGGGTTAGAAGAAAATTTCTTTTTTTGCACGCCACGTGGACCTAGAAAGCGGACTTAAAAAAAAACAAAAAAAAAAAAAAAAAAAAAAAAAAATATGGTTGATGATACTACATAATAATTTGGTGCTTTGTGGTTGTATGACTGACTTGTCTTTGTTTCATTGACAGCTTTCTGGTGTGGGTTTGTATAATAATTTTTTCATTTTTTTTTTTTCCCCCCCTGGAAGTAAACAACCCCTAAAGGATGTTTGTCGGTTCGCCGGCCGCTTAGGGGGCTTTGGACTTGAGGCACTTTACCTGGCGAGAGTCAGTGACTATCGAAGGAGGACTTGGACTGAGGCTTGAAGCGAACCAGTTATTACTGAATGGTTAATTTGGGTTGTTTTGTCGACTTTGGATCGGCGATCTTAAGTGGGACAAGAAATGAGACCTAGGAGTAGTTTGGGGGGAAAAGAGTCACAGGGAGGGGGCAAGGTGCAGATTTAGGCACGAGGAGGTTAGAATGAAACAGTTAGGGTTTAGGGACTTTTTTGAGGGGTTAGGAAGACTGAGTTAGGGTGGTTGAGAGTTAGCGGTTGAAAGAGTTGCAGGGTGGCACACGAGAGGATTAGGGTTGGAGTTAGGGGGGGTTTGGGGGAGTCAGGGTCTATGCCAGGGGTCAGGGTTGGGAGTCAGGGTTGCTGTGACGCGCAGGGTAACCCCTAACCCTAACCCTGACCCCTAACACCTAACACCTAACACTAACTCTTTGTACCCTAACTCTCAGTCACCCTTACTCATTTAACCACCCTAACTCTGAGTCACCCTGACTCTTGGAAACCCTGCGTGTCACAGCAACCCTGCCTCCCAACCCTGACTCCTGGCATAGACCCTGACTCCCCAAAACCCCCCTAACTCTCTTTGCAACCCTAACTCTTAACCACCCTCCCTCAGTCTCCGAACCCTCAAAAGTCCCTTACCCTAACCCTAACCCCTAACCCAAAGTTTGGGTTTGAGTAACACTGACTCAAAGTTAGCGTTGAAACAATCGGGGTTCCAACGTGAGTCAGGGTTCGAGTTATGGTGGCTTGTTGGAGTCCGGGTTGCTGCCAAAAGTCAGGGTTCACAGTCAGCGCTGCTGTCACGTGTTAGGTTAATAAGAGTTAGAGTGGCTCAGAGTTCGAGTGGCAAAGAGAGTTAGGGTGAATTAGAGTGAGGATTGCAATGTGAGTTAGGGTTCGAGTTTGGGTGGCTTGTTGGAGTCAAGGTTGCTGCCAAAAGTCAGGGTTCAGAGTCAGCGTTGCTGTCATGTGATAGGTTACTAACAGTTAAGGTGGCTTACAGTTAGGGTGGCAATGAGAGTTAGGATGGCTTAAAGTTAGGGTTGAAAAAGTTAGGGTTGCATAGTGAGTTGGGGTTCGAGTTCGATTGGCTTTTTCGAGTCAGGGTTGCTGCCAAAAGTCAGGGTTCACAGTCAGCGTTGCTGTCACGTGTTGGGTTACTAAGAGTTAGGGAGGCTCAGAGTTCGAGTGGCAAAGAGAGTTAGGGTGAATTAGAGTTAGGATTGCAATGTGAGTTAGGGTTCGAGTTTGGGTGGCTTGTTGGAGTCAGGGTTGCTGCCAAAAGTCAGCATTCAGAGTCAGCGTTGCTGTCATGTGATAGGTTACTAACAGTTAGGGTGGCTTAGAGTTAGGGTGGCAAAGAGAGTTAGGATGGCTTAAAGTTAGGGTTGAAAAAGTTAGGGTTGCATAGTGAGTTGGGGTTCGAGTTCGGTTGGCTTTTTCGAGTCAGGGTTGCTGCCAAAAGTCAGGGTTCAGAGTCAGCGTTGCTGTCACGCGTTGGGTTACTAAGAGTTAGGGAGGCTCAGAATTAGGGTGGCAAAGAAAGTTTGGGTTCGAGTTAGGGTGGCTTGTTGGAGTCAGGGTTGCTGCCAAAAGTCAGGGTTCAGAGTCAGCGTTGCTGTCATGTGATTGGTTACTAATCGTTAGGGTGGCTTAGAGTTAGGGTCGCAAAGAGAGTTAGGATGGCTTAAAGTTAGGGTTGAAAAAGTTAGGGTTGCATAGTGAGTTGGTGTTCGAGTTCGGTTGGCTTTTTCGAGTCAGGGTTCAGCGTCAGCGTTGCTGCCACGTGTTAGGTTACTACGAGTTAGGGAGGCTTAGAATTAGGGTGGCAAAGAAAGTTTGGGTTCGAGTTAGAGTGACTCAGAGTTAGGGTTTGAAAGAGTCAGGGTTGCAAAGTGAGTCAGGGTTCTAGTTAGGGTGGCTTGTTGGAGTCAGGGTTGCTGCCAAAAGTCAGGATTCAGAGCCAGCGTTGCTGTCACGTGTTAGGTTACTTAGAGTTAGGGTGGCTCAAAGTTACGGTGGCAAGGAGTGTTAGGGTGACTCAGAGTTAGAGTTGAAAAAGTTAGGGTTGCAAAGTGAGTTAGGGTTCGAGTTAGTGGGGCTTGTTGGAGTCACGTTGTTGCCAAAAGTCAGGGTTCAGAGTCAGCGTTGCTGTCACGTATTAGCTTACTAAGAGTTAGGGTGGCTCAGAGTTAGAGTGGCAAAGAGAGTTGGGGTGAATTAGAGTTAGGGTTGAAAAAGTTAGGATTGCAAAGTGAGTTAGGGTTCGAGTTGGGGTAGCTTGTTGGAGTCAGGTTGCTGCCAAAAGTCAGGGTTCAGAGTCAGCGTTGCTGTCATGTGATAGGTTACTAAGAGTTAGGGTGGCTTAGAGTTAGGGTGGCTAAAAGTTAGGGTTGAAAGAGTTAGGGTTGAAAGAGTTAGGGTTGAAAGAGTTAGGACAGCAACGTGAGTCAGGGTTCGAATTAGGGTGGCTTGTTAGAGTCAGGGTTGCTGCCAAAAGTTAGGGTTCAGAGTCAGCGTTGCTGTCACGCGTTGGGTTACTAAGAGTTAGGGAGGCTCAGAATTAGGGTGGCAAAGAGAGTTAGGGTGGCTCAGAGTTAGGGTTAAATGAGTCACGTGTCAGAGTTAGGAACACATTTTCCTGGAACCGGGAAAATTGTCACTTGAAGCAGGAAATACAGTCTAGTAGGCCGTTTTTTCGAACATAACTTTAAGACGGCAAACGCGATCGACTAGAAAAATGAATCAAAACTCACGTAACATGTTGGCAAGCCACACCCAAAGTTAATTGGCTACCGCTTATCGACGGGTGGAACGAGAAAATTTCTCCGAAGGTCACTTTTTCGAGCAGTTTTTCCTCCGTAGTTTCTCATAGCAAGTCTCGACTGGCACGCCTTTGGTATGGCTAGAAAGCTCTTGTCAAGACGCATTGGCGGTGCAAATTTGGCAGAAAATTGTCGGAAGACGGAGGCCTGAGGTTGGAAAAAAGAAAACAAAATTGCGTGACCTGGAAACCGGAGTTTAAAAAAATGATGATACATCATAATATTGATGTTGTATTGTGTGACTTGTCTTTGTTTCATTGACAGCTTTTTGGGTGGTGATAATAATTTTTCCCCCTAAGCTAAACCGTAAAGGATGTTTGTCGCGCCAGCCAGCCTTAGGGAGCTTGGATGGCGCACGTTATTGGCGGTCAATGACTGTCCAAAAAGACTTGGGCTGAGCTGAAGAGGCAGTTCATTACTGAATGTAATTTAGGTGGTTTGTGAGTTTGGACGACGATTTGGGGTCCAAGGAATGGTACTAGAAGTTGGGACAAAGAGTCATAGCGAGAGGGTAAGGCGCAGAGTTATGAGGAGGAGTTGGAAGAAAGAGTTAGGAGGGTCCTGAACCTCTCAGACAAAGTACTTTGAAGACAAAAACGGTTCCCGTAGTTTAGTAGTTTTTGACGCGGCGTTTCTTGGGTTGGAATAAAATTTCCGCTCTCTCTGCTCTCGGAAACGGGACGCTGGGCCAACTTCCTCTCAAAATGGCCCTTATTTTTACCCCACAGAGGGTCTTCTGTAGTCCAAATTGACAAGAAAAGACGTCCCTTTCCTCTGTCAAGGTCGGAATATCGACCAGGAAATTTGAACGCCATTCGTGCAGGCTAAATCTTTGAAAATACCAAAATTTCACCGAACGAGACCTTTTTGAACGGGAAAATATGCGCCTTCCGGCCGTCGTTTGACTATTAAGAAGTTCCATTTTCAAAACGGATTTTCTACCTCTATCTAGACAGCTCTTTTGCATAACTTCTTGCAAAAGTTTGACAAAATTACAGCCAAATACGACATCCTCGTATCCTATTCTATGGAAAAAGGACTGACTCCTTGTCACACATGCGACAAGTAGTCGGGATGCACAGACTGACTACTTGCTGCACGTGTGACAAATAGTCGGTAGTTATTGGCAAAAGTGACACTCCATCTGGTATTTTCGACATGAATCCCAAAGGAAACAGGCATATCTCATGAAAATGATGGCTAAACATGGAACTGAAAAATCCCTTTTGAAATTGGAACTTGTTTATAACTTTAAACGCCTAGCACGATCCTCTAGAAAAATAAACCGAAACTCACTGCACGTGTCGGCAAGCCACACCCAAAGTTTGGTTGCTACCACTTGTTCATAGGCGGAACGAGAGAATTTCTCCGAAGGGTACTTTTTCGAGCAGTTTTTCGTCCGAGGTTTCTTGTAGCGAAATGCTATTGTCACGCTCTTGGTGTCGCTGGAAAGCCCTTTTCCCAAAGCATCTGCATGGTACATTTCTCAGAAAACGGAAAGACGGAGGCGAGAGCTTGGAAAAAAGAAAAATTAGGTCGTGACCTAGTAAGTGGAGACAAAAAAGCTGGTGATACATAACATTGATGTTGTCTTGTGCCATCGCTGTGAAATGTTTTGTTGGGTGGTGATAATCATTTCCTCCCCTCCCGGCCGGGGTTGGTTGGTTCGCCGGTGCACGGAAATTTTCACATCGCTCGCGGTCAATGATCAGCGACATATAGCCAGTCAGCCAGCGGCCTGGAAAACCGCTCCTCGGCATGAATGCAGGCTTGCAGAGGGACTTTGGGAGGGACTAAGGGCGCTTGACTCTTTTCTCTTAGTGCCACTGGCTAGGAGAGAATGACTCAGAAGCAAGTTGTAAGCCGACATTTTGCCCTAACCCTAACCTCTAACTCAGTCTCTTAAGCTAGACACTCGTGGACCCTAACACCCTAACAATAACCGAAGATGATGATGATGATGATGACGACGACGACGACGACGATGATGATGATGATGTTTGAAAGACCGCTTAGGGCACAAAACACTGACATCACATCGAAGCCGAGATGCATGCCAGGCTAATTCGGTAATCTATAAACCATGGCAACGGCTCAGACTTGCGCGATGATTTCTCAGTCCTTCGCTCATCATTGACCGCAATGTGCACGCAGCAATCTGCTGGCTGGCCAGACGGACGGACCCACCCACACCCCCAACTAATATCATCTATCCAAGAAATTTATTTCCACTTTGTAGGTCACTGACTCAAATTTCTTTATTCCCTACTCGCGCCTCCGGTTTTCAAAGAAATTTACACGGCAGATGCTTCTTGACAAGCGCTTTCTAGCCATACCAAGCGCGTGCCAATCGCGACTCGCGACAAGAAACTACCAAGAAAAAACTGCTCGAAAAAGTACCCTTAGGAAAAACTCTCTAGTTTTGCCCCTGAAATAGCTGTTGCCGCTAAACTTTGGATGTGGCTTTCTAACACGTGCTTTGAGTTTTGGTTTTTTTCTAGTGGATCGTGCGTGGTTTTTTAAAGTTATGATCGACGAACAGCCGGAAGGCCTATTTTTTCCGTCAAAAGAGGTGTCATTCGGTCAAACTGCGGTATTTTTAAAGATTGAACCTGCGTGAGTGGCGTTTAACCCATTCTGGTCACCCTTCCGACCTTGACAGACAAAAGGGAGGCCTTTTTGTGCCAATTTCGACTACTGGCGGCCCTCTGTGGGGTAGAAACAAGTCCATTTTGAGTGGACTGGCCAAGAGTTTCTGAGAGCAGAAAGTGCTGAAATTTTAGTCAAACCCTACAAGGGCGGCGGCTTAGACTACTAGACTACGGGCACGGTTTTTGGTCTTGTACCTACTTTGTCTCAAAGATTTGGGGCCCTAACCCCAAGGTGACAAACAAACTAGAAAATGAAGTCCCTGATGTTGTAGGTGCCACTTCGAACTGAAAGAGGGGTTGAAACAAGTTCAGAAAGGAGGATTTGATTCTGAAAAGTTGTTTGAGTCAAACGGGGGTTCAAAGACCTCTCAACGGAAATCAAGGGACTGCAAAATTTCTCCTAAAGAAAGAAATCTTGTACCGGAGAGTGTCTGAAAACGAGAAGGTTAAAGATCAACTTGTAGTGCCAAATCATACAGAGAACAAGTAATGAGATTGGGCCAAGAGTCTATTAAGTCAGGTCACTTAGGTATTTCTAAACGTCAGATAAGGTGCTGTATCAGTTTTATTGACCTGGTGTAACGGCTGATATTTATCGTTATTGTAAATCATGCGATGTGTGTCAAAGAACTTGCTACAAGGGAAGGGTAACTAAGGTCCCATTTTGACGTATGCCTTTGATAGACACGCCTTTCAAAAGGGTGGTTGTAGGTATTGTTAGACTAATTTCTCCAGTTTCTAGGAACAGAAATAGGTATATTTTGACGTTAGTAGATAATGCCACCAGATTTCCCGAAGCCCCATCCCAGTATTTAGACAGAAAGGGTTGCTGAAGCCTTGGTACATATATTTTCCAGCGTCGGGGTTCCGTCTGAAATTTTGACTGACAGAGGTTCACAATTTACCTCAGATTTGATGAGGGAGGTGGGTCGGTTGTTATCGTTGAGACAGCTCACCACAACTTACCACCCAATCTGTAATGGATTACTCGATAAATTCAATGGTACGCTGAAAAGAATGCCTAAGCGCATGTGTGAGGGAGACCTACCGACTGGGATAGGTATGTAGGGCCTTTACTTTTAGATTACCGAGAGGCTCCAAAGGCTAGTACAGGTTTTGTCCCATTCAAGCTCCTCTGTGGCATGACTGTAAGATGGCCAATAGCTATTCTAAAGGAAATGTGGAGCTCAGATGTAGATTACCCAGAAATTAGGTCAACTTATCAATATGATTTAGATTTGAGGGAAAGACTAGAGAGTACGTGCGCGCTAGCTAAACAGAATTGCAAAAATCTTTAGAAAAGTACAGGGATTATTACAATAAGAAGTCAAAGAACCGAAAGTTAAAAAAGCAGGTGATTCAGTGCTGTTTCTGCTCCCTACGGACCAGAATAAACTATTAATGCACTGGAAAGAGTCATTTACTGTACTGGATAAGGTTGGAGAAGCACGCTATGTGGTAGAAGTCAATGGGAGACCAAAATGCTTCCATGCAAACTTATTGAAAGAGTATATTACAAGAGCAAGTCCTAATGCTTTCGGAGCGGCTCCGTACCAATATCATAGGCAGAAGAGCAGGAGAGTTGTTCTGAAATTCCACAGCTGCAGACAAATCAAACTAAAACCGCTGCAGACGTTGTAATGATTATTAATGAAGACTTGAATGAAGGTCAAAGAAATGAGGTCAAATGTTTGCTGACAATAATTCACTGATAAAATGAGTGATGTGTCTAGTCAAAAAATGTACTTGAATGTGATATCAAGGTTACTACTGATGAACCTGTTAAGACAAACCATATCAGTTGCCATTTGCAACCAAAGAAACTATACAAGCTGAAATTGAGAAAATGACAAAATAAGTTGTTATTGAACCTTCGAATTTGCCTTATAGTTCTCCTGTGGTACTCGTGACAAAACCAGATGGTTCAAAGAGGTTTTGTGAAGATTATCGAAATTTTAATAAGCAGCCTGTTCTCACGAGCTCTGGCATGCCCCACCCAAATAGTCTGAGCGTGGAGCATTTTGAGACGGAAAAAAATAGTAGTAAGCTGAATTTTGCACCAGAGTGGCAGAATATACCACAGAACAACATATCCAAAATCCGCAAAAATCCACCTTGGGGAATTTGTTTTATCCAAGATGGCCGCCAATATGGCCGCCACGTCATATAACTAGCTATATCTCGGCTTCTAAATCAGATATAACAATGATTTTAGTGTTTTGTATAGGTTTTGGGAGGTAAAGAAGTCAATTTTGTATTTTACTAAACTACAACAGTCTTCATCCACACTCCAATCCAAGATGGCAGCCAACATGGCCGCCACCACATGTAATTAGCTATATGTCAGCCTCTTCTGAAGTTTTGACAAGGAAGTTTGTGTCTTTGAATATGTTTTGGGGACCACACAATTTAATTTTGTACTTTTCATATACTCTGGAACCTTCTGTCACACTGAACTCCAAGATGGCTGACAAAATGGCTGCCAAAACAGATGGTTCTCTATATAACATTGTGTGTGTTATAATAAAATAGATGTTGACACAACTTCTCGTCCGGAAATCGTCCCCTCCGCCCAATAAGCCCCTCCTCCAAGTCTGGTTGCCATTTTTCCAGCCTGACAGTAGCCGAAGCCTATATGAGACTGAGAAGATCTATGATTGTGGATCATTTTTGTCATGTATGGCTTTCCATAGCTGCACATAGTTGCTAGGCATAAGTGTTGCCCTGGTTGATTTGGTAAGTTTTAATTATTTTAAGTAAATTATGTGTATTCATAAATAAATAATGTAGGCCTGGTTACTAAATGAAGGTCTATGACGCCTTTGACATCAACATTTTTAAGTGCACCTAACGTTAGACTTGACCATAGATCTAGGACAAGGCCTGACTTAGGCTAATAGCCTAGCTGCCTAGGCTTGACCGAGGCTATGTAGGCACATCAACTGTCCAGCAGGCTAGTACTATAGAATAGGCTTACTAATTGGTTACACCTTCATATTTTAGCTTGTATTTGCTGTATTTATTTAAAGAAACAAACTTTTAGGCCTACTACTTGAACTGACAATATCCTGTTTAGGGGGCCGGTTAGAATTTTAGTCTGGATCTTGTTATTTGGATCCAAAGGGCAGGTATTCAATATTTCACTCTTCCGAGTGACTTAATGTCCAATCTTTAACAACATATAAGACTTGTATGTTATGCAAGTACAACATGAAAAACTTAATAAGGCGGTTAAGTAACAGATGTAATTAATTTTTCGTGGAACAGATAAGTGTGCGAACCTTAATGAGCACTTTCCGTTACATACTTTCCAAGTGATGGTCTTTCAAAGTTGGGGTTTCGGTCCACGTTTTGGCAGTCTAGTCTGACCAGTACCACCTTGTGGAATGGATGGGACGTTATACATTTTAAGGAAACATGAAAATGTCTATAAACGTCTCCCCATACCAAATTTTGGCCATAGGACCCTAATCTGGCATCAAATTATAGAGTGGTAGGTTCGTGAGATATTCACATTTGAGAATCACTTTTAATAATTTATTTTAAAAATAACTTTGGCCATCTTGGAGCTTCGAGTAGACCAAAAAAATCAGGAGCCTTAAATTGCACCGTGTTTTTCACCCTGTGGGGTCTCCTGTTATTGCAAGAATCAAATGAATAGACAGTATCAATGTGGAGTTATTGTCATTTTAAAATAACAGAAATAATAAATGATCATTTCATTTGCAGAGAATTGATATCATAGCCTGACCCAAAACAGTTACTTCAGACTTAAATATATGACAGTGATCTGAAGTTACTGCAGGGTATACTTCTGCCGAGGGTGATCAAAAAATAGTAACATTAAAGCAAAATTTTGAAATAGTAATAATTAACTTAAATATGACCGAATATGATAGGTAAGGTACCATAGTTCCTCATCAAGAAAGAAAAGTGTGAGAAGAAAGAACTTAAGGAGCATTTGATGCTTTTAAAATGACAGAATGGGAGAATGGATATGCACTAAATGTTTTCTCAAAGAAACCTGCAGTTGATTTCCAATGTAATTATTGAGAGGGTACCAACGTGGCTGTGTGACAGATGTGTGCATCCCTCATACAACAAAATCAGAAACGTTGTGCCTTGGAAAATAATCAGAATACAATGGCGTGAGGGACAAATAGCATCTGACAAAATTTGGCAAAATTTTGCTTTTTATATGATTACAGTTGTCAGTAAATATGGTGCATTTTGGAAAATCTCAGTTGTTACCTCCAGAGAAACATACCACCTTTCAAAAAATATAATTGGATTGTTTTTCTACTATTCACCCCTGTCCGTCCCTTAGTACGATCGTAATTGAGTCCTGTCATTTTAAAAGCATTAAATACCCCTTTAATTCCATACATTCCACGCTTTTCTTTTTGGGTGGGGAACTATGGAATCTTAAAGTTACCACATTCGGTCATATTTACCTTAATTTGTTAAAGATCAAAATTTTGCTCAAATGTTACCTACTTCACTATCACACTCGGTACACCCTGCAGCAACGTCAAACCACTCTCACATATATATTTAAGTCTGGTGTAAGCTGGGATGTTGGGTCAGGATATGATATCAATACCCTGCAAATGATATGGACATTTTTAACTTTTAACAGTGCTATAAAAAGACAATAACTCCACGTTAATACTGTCTATTCATTGCATTCTTGCAATAACAAGAGACCCCACAGGGTGAACAAAACGGTGCAATTTAAGCTCCTGCCTTTTGTGTACTCGAAGCTCCAAGATGGCCAAAGTTATTTTTAAATATAAATAAAAGTGGTTCTCGAATGTGAATATCTCATGAAAACCACTCATGAACTTACCACTCTATAATTTGATGCCAGATTATGGTCCTTGATGACCAAAATTCGGTATAGGAAGGCATTTGTAGACATTTGTCATATTTCCCTAAAATGTATTAGGTGCAAATCCTGCCACAAGGTGATAATGGTCAAACTAGTCGCAACGGAAGGGCAACATTTGCTCAGTTGTGACACTTGGTCTATAGAATAATTATATTAAGACAAAGATCTCCATTGTTTTTGGTAAAGTTCAAAGGTTATGGTGAGGTAACCAGATGTCAAAACCGAAAATCTTAAAAAAACATCAATATTTCAAGACAGAGATGATCGATCCTTTTCGTATTTGGTATAAAGATGTGTAACTCAAAGAGAACCCTTTAGGTTTTTGGAGGTCGAAGGTCATCTGAGGTCATCGAAGGGGAAACTACGAAAATCTAAATAGACAGTGGGCGTTAAATCCACATTGTGTCTGGCGTTTGGTTACAGACGAAAAATTACGGTTGAATTTTGTACCATTCCACAATGTAAAAATTGGTGGGTCATTTTTGACCCAGCTTATGACCAGCACCTGGGTCAAATTCCCACCGCCCAGTCAGTTGGGTCAATGTTGGGTCAAGGAATTGACCCAATCATCTGGGTCAAGACCGACTAGTTGTCTGTCTGAAAAGATACTTCAGATTTTGAGAAGACAGAAGGAAGAAAATAAAATTGAGATTTTAAAGCCTGATTTTTATTTAAAAACATACAGTTCTAAGTTTCACATAAGCATACCATGCCAAATTTCTGACATCTTAAAGTTACAACTTGTCCTGAAGGTGTATGCTATGCGTAAATTGGTCCTGTGCCCTTAATTACTTTCCATTGCTCGATGCATTTGCATGTACATTAAGTGAGGGGATATAGTAATTGGTATAAGTTAGGATAACATCCTGGTGCCTTAAGATCTCAAGCATTTGTGATAAATGGTCAAACCAATTTCAAGTAATGCAGAAAATTCTTTTGGGGGCAAAAGGCAATCATCATTAAGTCAACAAATATTTGGCAAAATGCATGATAACCTGATAAATCTAATGACATATTTCTAAGCAACTTTTACTTGCATTCTATGAAATTCTGTATCCTTTTCGCAAAAGTTCATACTGTCTTTCTAAAAGGTTTAAAACTTTAACTGACTTGTGGCATATCAAAAGGTGTAAATTGTCACATAAAATACCAGCCAAAAGTATATTCTTTCATTAGCAGAATATAAGGTACAAGTCCACAGTTTTTTCTTTATATCTTAAATTTTGTGTCAGATCTAAAGTTGAGATTTTGAAAAGATGATCATTTTTAAAAGTCACACGACTGATTTGCATTAAACAATACTTTTGAAACGTTGACTGAAAGCACTAGCGAAATGGAAAGCAGCATCCTTGTACCAAGTCTCTCTGTGTAAGATGTTTGACATACAAAACTATGCAACACTAAAACTTTCATGGATTATCAGTATAAATTGGAAAAGGTAATCACCTTAAGCTAAATTTGATAGCAATATTTTCAACAAAGACTTATCTTTTTACAAGATTGAAGTAAGATGAAATTGCATGCAATATGTTTCTCTGTCCACTAAAATGCTTATACACACTAACTACAGAAAGTATTCATTCTTCCTATCTCAAAGCACTATGCAAACATTTTCAAAATTTAACCTTCAAACACCTCAGAAGAAGAACATGTAAAACTCCACCCAAAACAATGCACCTTACCCTCAATATTGGGTATCTATTGCCCAAGTATGAGGTCTGACAGTTTGCCTACTTGATATTATATTATTAAGCAGCTAAGTGTTACAAAGTCAATGTGAGATACGCACAGAATAAACCCATGAAGGGGAAGTCGAACTTTTTCCATTCTATTCGGCTACAAATACACACAGACTACTGTATTAATTCCCACCTTGTAAAAAAAGAATTGTCCAAAGTACAATGAAATGTGATGGGTAATGGCACTCCAGTTGTTTTTGTGTAGAATGAGGGCATGTGGCTGTTTCTTATTCTGCAAATTTCCTCAATGTGTCAAGGGATGTTGGTCCCACAACTGGAAACAAAATTGTTAGACTTGTAGAAGTTGTAGGGAGAAGTTTTTCAGAGAAAAAAGCACTTATGTTAGCCACTTACAACAAGTTTAAAACATTTTGCTTGTAGAACAGTTACAAATAGCCAGGGGCCCGTTCCACAAAGAGTTACGCTCGATCTTAAGTTTGATTTATCAAGCGTCAGTCACCTTATCAAGCGTAAGTTTGAAATCAAACTTATCCCTGTTCCACAAAACAAACTTAAGGTTGATATCAAGCGTAAGTTTGATACTGATCACGTGTAACTTTAAGTAGTGATCCAAATCTAATTTAAGTCTAGTTTTCGAGTTTCTTCACTTCCTTGCCGTCCGTCATTATTTTACAAGAACTTTACTCGGGGTAACACCATGTATACGAGACAGGGTTGTAACACACTGACGTTTGCTGGTAAAAATATGCTTTTGGGGGCAAATCACGGGGCTTTCATATCTTTGTCCAAAAAATCTCATGACCCATTGCTAACTAAAAGTAGTTACGTAGGTTCCGGTTTTGTCTAAAATTCATTTCACTAGCTTGTTATTCAGTCACAGTTTGAATACAAGGTAGGCCTGGCTTAAATTCTGTCTTGATCCTTAGGAGAAATTAATAAAAGCAGGAATATAATATTTTCTAGCGATGAAAGGCTACAGTATCGGCTGAGATACGATTAAATAAACCATAAAACATAGTAAATCTCAAATTTAGGGAAATGAAACGTTTTCCGAACTCCAGTCTCCAGTTTTAGTAACTTCTTTTTTATGGGGGGGGCAATTCATTTAACCCATGGTGACACTTCGAGCAGTTGTTCTTTACACCGAGAGCTGATTGGTAGCTATTAGGGTATTGCATTTATGAGTTCTTATTTTTCAATCTTCCTTGGGGAGTACCTTCAGCCTTTTGGTCACTGTCAACCATACTCCACATCGAAGGTAAACTAAGGGGTTATTCTGCATGACTTCCCAAGTTACCAGTTCAGTTATAAAAATTTTGCTGCACAATGTAAGAGGGTCAGTCAAAATTAGGTTACCATAGTTTAAGTCAGTTTGGGTGACTGCATTTTACCTTTTATTGTATCTCAATTAATGTGCCAAAACATATAAACATGAAGATAAACAAATATTTGTATTTCATTGCAAATGCAACTCAATGCTCAAGGTATTTGTATTTCATCAACCATATACATGTTTCCAAACACGCTAACAGCGTGACAGATGATAATATATGGGAAGGTAAAATATTCCATATTCCTCATGAAAAAGAGCAAAACTTTAAAAGCTTTTTCTTCCATATCATCCTCTTAAAAATTTTCTAACAACCTACCCTTCTCCCACAGGCATTACTGAGTAAAAGTGTTATGAGCGTGGACCTCATTAAGCACATTTCATTAACTTAACATGTAACAACAAAGTTGGTTTGTTATCGACTGCTGAGGATGGCAATGAATACTGTCACAAAATTAGATTGTCATGAACTGTACATCATGGCAATGTTTAATAATCTCACCCTCCATCTGAAGGAATGCTTACATGATTTTCACCGTTATCAAATTTCTGTGTTTCTTAGCGACGTGTAACAGTTTGATGGTTCAATAAATAAGCATAAACACATTTGGTTTGCATGCATTAGTTCCTAATTAAACCTTAATCATTCACAGTACAACAAGACAGCACCTGTATTTGTTAATGAGGACAAACATAACTGCAAACATCTTCATTTCAATTATTAAAAAATAGAACTTGTTTGTAATTTCAATCTTGAAGTTTGAATTGAGATAAGTAAGTGATAATATTCACTTTCAAAGCAAAATGGTCGATCCAGCTTTAATGAACTTCATTCCAGTGCTATTTTAGTAAACCACAGCACTTTGTTTAAAAGTGTGATTAGTGCTCTGAAACTTGTATTCTGAATAACAACTACACAAATTAATGTTTACAAAACATAGTGAATCAAATGGGTAATTTAAAATCACTGTGAAGGTCTTGTATATACTTAAAGTTATGGTGACATTCCACAGAACGGAGCTGTTTTCACGAGGCGGGTAAAGGTTAGAACTCCCCAATGATAGATCCAATGGAATTATTTAAATATCTTTTACCCTTCCAAGTTACTGTTTACCTGCTCAAAGTTTGTGACATCTCAAGTAAAAGCAAAGGCTAAGTCACATTACCCAAATTTGGTACGTCCATCTTTCGATGTCACAAATTTGCACATTTAGCTCATGTTTATTCATGATACAAGCGTGAAATAGAATTTACCATGAAAATGGTCAATACTAGGTAGATTTTGAAATTTGAGGTGATTTTTTATGCTTCTTTTATCAAATATCCACCTATTTAACATTACATAACCAGAAGATTTTACAAATCTTATCATTCTCAAGAAATTAAAACATGAACCAGGGCTTTACAATAACACTTGCCTGATTTCCTGGGGCAAGTAAATTTTTCAAGGGCAAGCTACAGATATCTCTTGTTCCAACCTGCCGTATGGTCAAGTGATAACTCCGATCTCAAAATATGAAGTGGAAAGAAAAAAATACTTTCCCACAGTATGAAGGAAAAATATTGAAAAATATCATTTCACAAATCACACCACTCTTGAGAAAAATAACAAAAGGCTGAGGGTCCCCAGAGTCTTGGGTTAAGAACTGATGAATGAAAACTCTGTTCATTACTGTAAATGTGTTATAACTTAAATCTCCAAAGAATGTAAGAAGCATCCAATGCAATGATTTTGGAAGAGTAATTTCAGGAATTTTTGTCACCTGTGTGACTGCACACAACCATGTGGGAAATCAACGTTTTGTCCGCCTAACCAAGACGGCAAGTGAACAAAAAGGTCAGGACAAGTGAACTTTAATTGTTTCTTGCCCGACTTTGCAAGTGAGTTAGAAAGTGAAGAGCCCTGAGCCCTCTGCACTTAATTTCAAATTTTCTCCTAAATTTTACCTACATCAAAAAAAGACCCAACTTGACACTATCTACAGTCGCTTTAGTTCAGTCTCCACATACAAATGATGAATGGTCTGTAATCTTACATATCTGCTTCTACTCATTGCCACATTTTATGCTAAAAACGTCTTCAAAGTCGCAATCTTCCTCCAACTAAATACATTTGCTTGCATAAACTGTAAATTTCACCACGAGCAGCAGTGGAATGAGCAATGCTAGTACAGGTCCTGCTGATGTTTGCAAAGATCTAACACCTCGTCTTCAGGAAAAACTATTTTATTTGATGTGCATCAGCAAACAGTTAAGGTTATATACTGTGTGTTCATTTTAGATCTATTGCTGAAACTTTGATTCTTCCTTGGTAGCTAAGTGTTGTTATTCTGCATAATTTCCACTTTGTATCACTTTCTGAATTGCAGATCTCAGGCTTGTTCTTAACAAGTTTCCTTGTCTGATTGTGCTGAAACAAAATGGCTGAAACAAAAATTGTGCATAAAAAACATAAAAACATTAATTAAATTGCAGTTTTAATCAGGGGGTCCATCAACCTTAAGTTCACTACTTACAATTTACTGTCACAGTGTTACCTTAAAGTGCATTAGTTAACTAAGGGCCTCCTTACTGTTTGCAAGCATTTTGTAATGTAAACCAGAAGGATTACACATCCTTCCTGGGAAGCTGCAGAAGCCCTAGTCAGAGGAGAGGCAGGGTGTTGGTATCCTGAGAGGCCTGCTGCCTCGATCTTTCATTGGTCCCGGAGAATCTACAGTAGTTTTCCCCCAATCGGGAGAAAAATTGCTCATGGGCACCACCATATTGCCTATTTTACCCATGATTCCACACCTTCTTTTTTGTGCATCGTCAATGGTGCATCGGTTTTGGAACCTCTTGCAAAATTGTCAGTCTACTGTAATGGAATTAATTTTTTATTCTGTAGGTGTATTCTTAGATACCGAAAAACTGTGTCCTTCTTCATGATTCACCACGCCGTTTTTTGAGAAAACGAAAGCTTGAGTGGTCTTTGTTTCTGCTAAACCTTGACTCTGTTAGGATAGAAGCCTATACAATGCGCTGCTGCCACTGCATAAGTTTTTCCCCGTTAGGAATTTTTTTATTACCCCCAAATGGGACAATCTCCCGGACTGTTTACATGGTAAGGATGAACAAAGCGCACACTGTGAAGCCTGAGAAGGACATCAAGGTACAATTTACCTAGCTGTATACCACATCTCTACTTTATGTGATCCTCCTGTTCATAAATATAATGTAATGTTATGAAAAATGAAAAAACTGAAATGAAAAGTGGATGTGTTCAGAATACCTGACACTTGGTTTCATTATTTTCCAAATGTTTTAAAGTTTAAGCTGTTATTAGTGTGTAATAGATGGTACTGAGTGATTGTGACTTTATACACCCTATGTTTACAGAATTTTGTGCAGAAAATGCATCATATTCTTAGGTTATATAAGTGTTTCAACTTCTGAAAAAACAGCCTGAAATTTATGTACTCATAGGCGTAGGTGTGTGTAGGGGGGTTCAGCCCCCCAACCAAATATTTCTGTGAAAATTGTGGCAATATGCTGAGAATTATTCGGGCAAAATAATGCAATTATGTAGCTGAAGGTAACTAATTTTAAAAAAAAAAAATTCCTAATTAATTAAAATAAAGTTCTGATTTGAATTGCATCAGCACATATTCAGTATTAATTCACCAGTGTGTTTTTTAATGGTTAAACTTATATTATGTTATCAGTGGTGTATTTAGGGGGCCCATGGACAATGCCCAACCCCTCACTAATACCGATTTTTTTTTTGTACCTAAAATACGTAAAAATTTTTACACAGATTTTACTATTTTACTTCAAAGGTAGCATATGTGGCACTAGATTGCATGTAAAGACGCCTAATTTTTCAAAACTTTTCACCCTCACCTTTCACGCCTCTCCCAGGCCGGCGATCACACAACATAATGCATGCCCCCACCCCATGAGAAAATCCTGGCTATGCCACTGATTATTTCCATTATTGTTGTAAACAACTTCTAAAAATATTATAACCAATATAGAAGGGTATAACACGGCAATTGATTGTATGTCATTGGCATGCGGTGTGATAACTGATGCATGCCTCTATGATATGTACATTAACATGCTGAATGCGCAAGGAAACTTTGGCTTGTATTTTTCAGGGAAGTCGTTACAGCCCCCCGCCCCCCAAATAAACTTGGGTTCCTACGCCCATGTACTTACTACAAGAATATCTTTACAAACTATAGCTGAATCACTTGTCTTGGTTCTGGTGGCTTAAT
The DNA here is from genome assembly GCA_029531755.1 of Holothuria leucospilota. NCBI lineage: Eukaryota > Metazoa > Echinodermata > Holothuroidea > Aspidochirotida > Holothuriidae > Holothuria > Holothuria leucospilota. The sequence continues at coordinate 118,424 of CM055976.1, read as the reverse complement.
ATGAGACTACTTAGCAACAATGAAATGTGGTGTGAGGATGAATGTTGAACTTGTTTCAAAGTATATTACTCTAACAACTCTTCCCAATATTTTTATTATTATTAGACTTCAGATTCATATTAGCAATGTAGTGGGCAAGGGGATCTTACAGGGACTATTAATTACAACACCAATAAATAACAAATACAGTATTTTGCTTTCATAGCTCTATATAATGCGCCAATATTTAGGACCTGAAATATAATCCAAGGTCAAGCACACTATATCCCTGGTCAATCTCATGCAGTCCTGTAAGGCGGCTGCATATTTTACAGGGACCTGCCACAGACCCTGTTATTTTCATCATTACAATATGACATTTTACCTCACAGGCATTAATATAAATCTTTAAGTGTTCCAGGCAGAAAAAATAGGAACCTTGCACAACGACATGATAAAATGAACTAGGTATATAAGAATTTAACATGGAATTCCACAGGCTCACAAGTCCAATGCCTGTATGAAAAAAAAATATATTTTTTCACTTCTATGTACCCTCAACTTACACTGTTTAAGAGAAGAGATTTATTTCTAGGCTTGCTCCTTACTTGTGGACTTCAAGAAAGGCATCAAAATTTTGCCCCTTCTCTTTGCTTTAAATGTCCTAATGATCTCCAATGAGTGACCAAGCCCCCATTCTATCTGGAAATGATAAGGGTGTGTTTCACACTGTAAAAGCTGACAGCCACATCAAGTTGACAAACTTTTAAGACCCTGAAATAAAATCAAAATTTCATTATTGAAATTGCTTAAAATTGCTAAAATACTACACATCATTTTTAAATGTGAGTCGTAAAGTGCTCACTTGGCTTCAAACACAAAATGTTAAACCAAGTTCAGAGTAATGCCATTCTGTCATTTTCCTGGCCTCAGAAGAATTCCTTTCACAGACAAAGTGACCAGTGTTGAGGACAGGACTCTCTCCTGGGGGAATGCTATATGTTCTTTGATCACTGGCAGGGGAAGGACTCTATGAGGGTATCCCCCTCCCCTTTCGAAAATTTGAACAATAAGGTGTCCTTACATGCAATTTGGTGCTACATTTGCTACCTGGGAGGTAAAATTTGTGCTAAAACATTTACATAGTATTTAAGTAACAAAAAGTATAGGCTTCAGTGTAAAGGAATGGGGGGGGGGGCACTGCAAGTGACTGACCTTCATCAACTACCTCAAATTAAAACAAAAAACAATAACTCACACATTGTGTACATTGTAGATACCACCTATGTTTGTTCCACAATGGTTAATACATTGTTTAAAACCCAACGTGCAAATGGCCTTGGCTTACTGCTTATTCTGCCTTGGTTTGTGTTAGCATATCAAGTTAGCATTTCCAGGGTGAAAGGCTATGCTAATAGCTGCTAGGCTAAAGTGAGCCTAGTCTGGCAAAACAGTTGTCAGCAGGTACAAAAGCATTTATTTTGAGCTACTGCAATATTCCATTGTTAACACATGAAATACAGACAAACTTTTATACTACTTGAAGGCACATAGGCTTGCACTGATGTGTAACAGTGGCAGTGAAGTTGGTTAAGTTCATTCTTTTTAAAAATATTAATAACAGTTTACAGTCTAGCTTACCTTAGCATAAAACTAGGAAACATTGTAAGGCAGGCTTTCATGTAGCCTACACATGGGCCAAATTCCAGGTTTGCAGTATTTGCACATGAACTGAAGTACCCCCCCCCCCCAATTATTATAGGCTAGACCACAGCCAATTGTGTGTATAACATTTAAGCCCTAACTTATAGGCTGCATCATGGCTTCAGCCTAAGACTGTAAATTAGTCATGGCTTCAAGTTACCCACCCAATAGTTACCCCCCTTCCTTCTCTTTTGTTATTCTGGTTCAGATTTTTTTGAACTTTTGTGGTTTGCTGAAGGAAGTTTTGGCAAAGCAGGCTATCTCTTAGCATCAGCCAGGTATATATGGCATAGGCGAGTCCATGTTGTTCAGTATTTGTTAGCCAACAGTGGACGACAGCAAAAGCCTTGCGATGATAACCTTGGCCCCTGGCCCCTGGCCAAGGTTAGTATAACTTAGCCTACGTAAGACTTTAGGAGTAGGCCTAACGTTAGGCATAGGCCTAGGTCTAGAGGGGGTTAGGGTTAGGGGTTAGGGTAACCCTAACCCTAACCCTTGCTCATTGGAATGTCTAACATAAGGATTAAGGGCCTATGCCATGAAGAATTTTGGTAGGCCTAACTTTACTCGACTCAGTGTCATTGGTATATAGGCTAGTTGTGTCATGTTTATTCCGAGTGGTCACGTCATGCCCGAGTAATAAGACCACAAAATTTGTCACTTTCTTAGACCGTAGTTAAGCCTTATGGTACTAGCTAGGCTAACGTTAGGCCTAACTTGAAAGACTATAAACATGATTATCAATTTTGGTCAATTTGCCCTGATAAGCAGGCCCTGAACGTTAGGCCTAACTTAAGTTGTGCTGTTGATAGCCTCATCATTTCCAATGGCAATGGCCTACTAGGCCTAGCCTAGGCTAAGCAGGCCTAAAGTAAGTCATGATGAGCGTAATAAATAAGATAACTGTCTGTCTCTTCTTCTACTTTAAATTCAAGTTCCTATTGGTTGAACCTAATTCTGAAACTAAAACACCATTTTAATTTTAAGCCATTGTATGCTACGGAACTTCCCACGCAACTGCAAACAGACCCATGGCATGATAATGCCATAACTCACCTGTGTTTAACATAAGACTTTAGGCCTAGGATAGGCCTAGCCTAGGCGTGTGCAAACCTTGAGTATGGGCCTACCACTGACGTCCGCTATATGCTGAATTAGATTGACAAAACCATTAAAATATGGGGTTTAGCATGCCTGAGCCAATTTTCTACCGTGCTTTATTATTTCACGTACTGCAAACAAAGGCTTTTAAATGATTTTTGTCTAGTCGACGATATGTAGCAAATTTTATCGCATTTAAACTTACCGGATTTGTGTTAACAAATCAGTGTTTGCTTGGTCGCCGACAGTATAACGTTGCCCAGTTTTTTTATGTAATGACGTCATCATAGCCTCTTAAAGGTGACCTTTTTACAGTAAATCAATCGTAGCTTAAGGTTGATTTTGTGGAACGCAACTTAACGATCAATCGTAGGATAAGTTTGATCATAAAAATTCAAACTGAAGATCAAACTTAAGATTGAACGTAAGTTCCTCTTTGTGGAACGGGGCCCAGATGTCTTTGAAGTTTGAGATGCCTACCGTAACTGTGAATTTATGCAGTCGAGCTGGTTACTTTGCATCACTCCATGGCAGAAATGGCCAAGTCTTGAAGAGTTGCAATCAAGCCACAAGTTACGTCAAAACCTTACAAACCACCTGGCTTTTAACTAAGTCTAGAGAATTTCCATCAGGTCTGACACAACGTAGTGACTACAGCCAATGACTTCACTTGCAGTCACCAAAATAGTTATAACATGACCTGCTGTAAACAGTGGTTTATTGGTTAACACATTGAATTTGTGTACTTCTAATCACATATAATTTAATAACTAAAGTATTTTCAACTTAAATTTATCCCAAGCAAGCGTTTTATTCACTTAAAGATTATTGTAGCTGGTGCAATGTGTAAGAAACATATAGAAAAGAGTATATCCTGCATATCTCCCTAATTTAGATTGAACATTAACAGCATACCACGCAAACTCTTGCTTTAGATAGATCAAATTAGAGTTACTTCTGTCCATTTTATATCAGTAGTTCTGAATATAATTTGGAGCACTTTCTAAGCAATTTGTTTGTACCATTACTCAACCAGTATGGAAAAATATCCAAATTGTAATTTTCACGAATCAAGTAAATTAAAGCCCTGAACAGTGAGCAATTTCAATTGAAATTAGTTGAACAAACAGAAATGGGAGACAGATGGAGTGGAAGACAAAGTATATGAAAAACTGGATGAGGATAGCATAGTATTCAATACTAATTCACTTGCTAGCTTAAATTTAGAACAGAAACATGCCTAATTGGTTTCACTGCCACAAAATTCACTCAGGGCATCAGAATTGTTACGCAGATTTTATTGGCTTCAAATTTAATGATCGTGCCTGATAAGAGTAAAATCGGCAGAAAAAGAATATTAATACACGGGATACCACCTGCAGAAGATATGAATAATTGAAATTAGTTGAAAACTATCCACTTGACTATGGATTGCCTAAAACTTGTCACGTGGGGTTCACATTTTCTCTCTCAAAGAGAAATGTCATAGCTAATTACCCAAAATGAACATTGAACAGTGAGGAATGCATATTACAAATACCTCCTCAACATTCATTATAAATAAACAAGTGATAATCACAATTTACATATTGTGGTCCCTGTAATCCTGTAAAGAAAATCGACGGGTAAGTTTCCATTTCATGAGAATGCAGGCATTTGGCAATTACGGTATTATAATGTGCAAATATTTATGATCAATTTTCCTGCAAACAATTTAAACTGTAAGCTAGTTATGTCAAGCTCATAAATAAAAGTATATACACTGATCCTCCTAACAAAAATTTCCAACAAGACATGCACATGCATTAGGGTTAGTTACCATACATGGAGTCATGGACTGAATCTAAAGGTCAAAGTATATTGAATCTGATATAGATAATGAGAAAGAGATCAACTTTCATTGACCACTGTACGGTTTTGTTGAAATAATATTTGCTACAGGGGAATTTAAAGGAGTTGGTATATTTGATATTGACCTTCATTACATAGAGTATCTTCATCATGTCTACCAACACCAACTTTACTCGCCAATCCACAGGGTCCTTAACTTTTGAAAAGAGCTAGAGAGACAGAGCCCAAATTTAAAACTAGAGAGAACTGGAGTATGAAGTTCTAATCAATCTGAAAATAAATTGAAAAACCAAACTTTTTCTCAATTTGTGGCCTACAGACATTGGCATCTAATCATAGCAGAATAGAAAAATATCAAGCCCTTGATTTTTTCAAGACTGAAAATAACAGTGACATATTCTTTGGAGAACAGTGTTGATAAATACAGGCTGATCACATAATCTGATCACTTCGCCCAGAAAAATGCAATAGCCAAAATTTTTCAGATTTTGACAAAACAATTTCAGTAATTAAAGTCCCAATACGAGTTTCCTGAAAAATTTCAATGGCAAAGAACAGGCGGTGCTTCATGTTCTTTAGACAAAAATATAACCAGGAGAACGCTTTTTAGCCCAAAAGAGCTAGTTAAAAGGGCATAAAACAAAAACAGTAAAAAACAGTAACAGTAACTTAAATTACTGTAGAATATGCAACTTGTTTCCTCTGTAGGCAGTCATTGGCACTTATGAATGTTCATTAATCAGCTGCTTTCGAGATCACATCATGCCGACGACTGTCCAGTACGATGCAGCCAGTGTACATCAACTGCATACGCACTCGCTTACCGTATTTTCATTGTGCACTAATCGACGACGAATGTTAGGCTACGACGTGCTTGGTGCACAAAAAATGTACCTATATGGCCGTAACACACAAGCAGTCTACCTGTGCGACATTGGCGGTCGAGCTGCTGCTGTGAATGTTCATGTACTGATATTTTGCCCCGCTGTGCCAGGCAACGTTCTCTTATTCCGCTTAGGATTTCAGGTGGGGTTTTCCTTCCTCTCCTTGTTAGTTGTGCAACAATTTCATTGGCGTGGGATATGTTTCTTACTGCAGTTCAGTTCAAAAAAAGCCTACACTAACCTGAGTATAGTCCCACAGACGTAGGCTGTTTGTGCAGTCCATCCGTGGAATATACAAGCAAATGCTCTGCACTGTTTACGTGCGTACATTTCACTACAGTTAAGCGTGTACGTTGGCATGGCACCCATAGCTGTTTATTCATGAATAATCATAACCAAACAGACTTTTCACGGGTTCATACTCCTGACTGATGGGCTCATTTCGAGGAAAGAACTCGAGTTCCAATTAGCAATTCGAATTCAATATCTGCATTTCGAACAAAGATTACTCCCGAAAGAAGCTAAGACTGTTTTTCTTAGTATATCAGAACCCGTGAGGCTGTTACCAAATTCATATATCTGGCTCTCGTGCTATCACGATTTTGGCGGGGTAAGTATTTCTTTATACAAACTCGTATTCGGACTTAAAGTGAAGAGGGTGGTAAAGAAATGAGAAAATGAAAGCCAGCATAGCCATTATGATCCTCCACAAGGCAAAAGTTGATTTTACTGAACCCTAGCCCACTATCAGCAAAATCAAACTGTAAATTATCCTATATAACTGAACAAAAGTGATTACAATTATGATTTTCTTGTCAGACAATCATGTGTACCCCAGATACATGTATGCAAAGAGGAGGAAAGACGTTATGCGTACATGCCATTACAAAATAAACAATTATGTTGCTGGATGTATCTACGAATTACCACACAATTCACACCATACAATATCGTGCAAATAACTTGACAGTCTTTCCATTGGCTTACTAAAATACTTCCTTGCTGTCTTACCGTTCCTGGCATATTTAGCAACCTTAGACATGTAATGAGATGTTGACCAAGGTTTGATCTCTTCAACCTGCAGAAATTCAAGTGCTTTACATACAGAAATCTGGATTAAGTAATGATGAAAGAACTTGTGATAAATGAAAGTAGTCACACTTGCCAGTAACAACTCCTTCAGTTCAACTTTAAGCATTTTTAACCCATAATTAAAAAAAACATTGAGTGTGCCTCCCACAATACGCAGGTCTGTGCTGAATAGTTTATTTGCTCTAGGCTATGCAAATTAATCCACACATTGCTGTGTGTAGGCAATACATTGGCAAAAAAGGCAGGTGGTACTGTTTTATAATTTACACATATGCACCCATAGCCTTTACATACACATCCTCTTAGTAAATGTTCATATTAGACCATGTGAACAACAACTGGTCCTGAAAATCACGGGAAAAATACTTCCCGTGATTTCCAGTCATTGTGCTAGGGTTATGAGATTTGTTGCCATTTTTGCCCATAAATATCCCAATGCAGTTCTCAGTGCATTTTATTTTTAATTCTAAATGAAGCAGTAGGTACTGAAGTTATCTAAAATACCAGACTGTTCATAGTACGTCTTAGCCTAAATGTGGTTTTTGAAAGAGTTAAAAGTGGTGACAGGGTGTGCAGTGAGTGTGCCTTAAGACTGTTGGTTGGTACAGTGCCTTGAATCCGTCACCACACATACAAAAATGACATAGAAGATTGCACACGGTGACTAGAAAGAGAACATCATCCGCAAACCCCAAAATATGGTTGAATAGTACTCATTTGTATGATACCCTTGTTATTTTTGCTTCAGAGATTGCTTACTAAAGAGGCCACTTAACCCTAACCCAAACCTTTAAGCTGACTTAACCCTAACCATATCCCTTACTGAACCCCTTGCAAAACCGAAGCCCAAAGAGGGCTCCTGACCAAACCATGATAGACAATAGGATGATAGCACATGTGCAAATTGCACAGCGTACAACACTTGTTAAATGACTGACTCGTGTGGTACCCAAAAATTTGGTGAATTACTATTTAATTCTAAAATGCCGCAAAGTGACTCTCATGATACAGCAATATCTTGCTGCTTCGGACCTACGTTATATATACTTTCTGTGTCATTAAGGCGTAACTAAGGCTAGGCCTCGGCTATGTAAGAAGATAGGGACATAGCTAAACGTTACTCTTTCCTAAGCCCTAACGCACTGCGAAACGTTGAACACCTATTTTATGTAAGAGCACCAGAATGATTTCATTTAACCGCCTTGTAACACTGCAGTGTGAGACCCTAGTGACTGTCTTAATGTTCCATGGACCGTGCAAAGAAGTTACTTGCGCAAAAATCTGCCACTTTGTCTTCCCGACGTTTCACGTTTTTTAGGACTGATGAGGCGCTAGCTGGTTTGTCTGGCCTGCTGGAGTGTTGGCTGCCTGTGATTGTTATGATCACATGACTTCACTTGTCCAACAAAAAGCCTGTGGAAATACCCAGTGTAGTATTTTGCAATATGTCAACAAATGTGCGTGACACCCCATTAAAAACGACCCAACTGATGCGTAATACGCCAGTGACTCATGTGGTGGGTCACTAAACATGACCCAGGTGTTTTTACAGTGCATGGATAAACTTATAGAGAAAAACATTTTTCACAAGCATAACTATCACAGTAATAATTCTTCTTTGAATTTCCTAATTATAAACACGTGCAAAGGATGCTGTTACTATAGGATGATTAGAATTAAATACTACATGCTGAACGAGTTCTTTGGTGGCGTAGTGGATTAGAGCTTGGTCTCTCAGGCAGACGGTCCCGAGTACGATTTCCTCCTAGGACATTTTTTATTTTTGTTATTCACTTTTTGTTACGGTTCATAGGTCATATGAGGTCAGCAGAGGTCAAAACATCGTGTAAAAACATCGCAAAAAATGAAATAGTCAAGAAATGTAAATTTGAGGGATGAACCGAGTCAGTGCAACAAATTATTTGCTTTCATCAAGGAATCTCTAAGCCTTTGGGCTTTCTGGTTAAGAATAATTGTAGGTATTGAATTCCTTTTACCAATAATGGAGTCCGCGATACGAAACATTGTCTTTTGGCCTGCCTCAGATATCCGCCCACGGTTATAAGAAGCATATGCACCATTAAGATCGTTTCGATAATTATTCCGGGCATTCTTAAACAATTCTCTATGTACGGATAATCCTGTACTCAGGTACTTTCGCTCTAACCTGCGCAAATGACGTTCCTGTAGATGGTGTGTTCCAAACCAAGGACGCAAGAGGCTTGTCCAAGAAAGAATTGTTTCAAAAGAGGTGCAACTTCATCAATGACTGCCCTGATCTTGGTTTTGTAATCATTGACAACTTCAGAGACACACATTCTTTGAAAGACCGTATTAGGGAGAACCGACGCCATGTCTGAAAATCACGTACGTCGATGTTGCGTAAGCCTCGAGAACTTTGTGTGACTTTTTTGGATTGAAGCTTCGTAAAACTGATCGTGAAATGAATTGGGCAATGGTCTGATGGTAAAAGCCAATCATATTAAATGGTGGTTAGAAAAACAACATCAGCCCTTTAGTAATTACCAGGTCTAGTACAATGCTCCTTATCATGGGTTGGATGCGACATGTTGAGTCAAGCCCAATGAGTGAAGGAGATCAATAAACTTCATGGAATCGCCATCGCCACGATCGTCAATGTTAATGTTAAAATCTCCGAAGTTAAGTAGTCGGCCTTTGGAATGAATTAGATTCTCCAAAAACGAGGAAAATCCAATAATTAACTCAGTAAAAGTACAATTACACGAAGGAGAAGAAGGTGGGTGATGTATGACAATGAGACGAACGACATCGGGCAGGAACGATGTATATGCGTCCAATGTTTTAAATGTTTTGAACGGACAAGTTCTATATAAAGAACATTTCATACTTGTTTTGGAGACAACAGCAATACCGCCCCCCCCCCCTTTGCTCTCTTCGTTGGATTTGATGAATGGTATATCCATCACAGGAAGCGTTAAACCTACCTCAATTGAATCATCAAGGTCCTTGAACCAGGTATCAGTTACAATAAATGCATCAGTTTTGTTAGAAATTATTGATTCTGTTAACACAGGAATGTTCTTATAGAGAGGCCGAGCGTTTCACGGTGAAAACTGCGCAGACTGCGTGAGAAAATATTTGGAAAGTCTGGGAATCCAAAGCAGAACCGGTTCACGGAGGCTACGAGAAATTGACCCAGTCTGGTTATTAAGTACACAATGACCAATAGCAGTGTCTATTGTGAACGATATTTATTCAAAAGAACACTTCGGAAACTCTGTAGAAACAGAAAGCCTTTCACCCATAAGAAGAACAGTCGGCCGATTGCCGGTTATAATCTCAATACACTGCCCTTCATCCACCGTCCGGGACAGAACAGAAGAGCAGAACGGATTAGATCTGACTGCATTGTGCAGTCCAGCTCGCTTTCCGCGAGGATGAATGAAATATTTAATCATTCTTGCAGCTTTAATTCCTATTTCAGAGGTATTAGCGTTACTGTAACGTAGTATATCCAAGAGTGCACAGTAACTGTTTACTAGGCGGCCAAGGCCTACACCTACTGACTTGAATGTCATCATCGCCAGACTGTAGCAACTCCTATTTATTTATATAAAATTGATCGAAAAGATTTAGCCGCGAAAAGGTCACAAAAAAACAGTAGGACCGCTATATTAAGGTTACACTGTCGATATAGAACAGTTGCACAAAGTATCTCGATAGAGACGAAAAACACGAGAAATACGGAACAATATCCAAGATGCTGTGGCCCGCCTCACTGAGCGCCACAAATTAGTGTTCTAGAGTTAATTGCCTTACATTGTATCATTACGCACACAGATTACCAAAACATATCTAAAAATATTTTCTACCAGGTGGGGTAGGCCTACGTTTTGTACAAGTTTGTCAACAATTGCATCCCATCCACTTAAGAGACATTTTGTGGCCAAAATGGAAGTACACGGACATTTTACTCGTGGCATCTCAACTAATCCATTTCAGCCCTATTACTATATGTAAAACGTTTTTGTTTTCATTATTTTTCTATCTATTTGTTTTATTTGTTTAAATAGAATCTGCTAGTACAAGCTATGCATTTTTCAAGCCTCCTTTACTTTCTGATCCCCTTGAATTTTACTCTACATGCAAATTAAACATTTGTGACACTTCTTCATGGAAGTGTAAAATAAAACCTGAAACCTTGGTGGGTTTTGGGAGTTGGGGCTGCCACTTTTGTAACTGACCTCAGCCCGAACCATGCTCATTGACTCACGTGTTCAGAAGTTTATCAAGGCTAAGTTCCGAATTGGATGCTGGTATTTCTAAATTAAGTATTTTGTATGTTGTTTTATTACACGACCCTCCAACTATAAGCTATTAAGGCCACAGCCTTCAGCCCCTACCCTCTCTGTCCAGCGGCTCGGTGGTACAATTTCGTTAAGGTTTATTGACTAAGCTTATTTTTCACTTTATCACTGGATAACAGTCAACTTCAACAAGTGCTAGGAATAGAAACAAAAGGTTATATTCCATTTATCGTAACCTATAGCTTGTAGTTACCGACGCCGACATATATTGATTTCTGCTATTTATACTCACGAAGTGGATAGAGCGTAACATCTTTCCAAGAGCTTTTTTATTTTAATATTTAAATATTCTACTACCATGCCGCCAAAATGAAAAAAATTAATTAAACATGGAAAAAGAAAAGGCGTCTGCAGTCCTGCAGCTTGCGAAATAAACCGCAATCCCTTTGGTTAATAAAAAACAAAGTCAAACGCACAAGGCTAATGTAGTGGCAGACTTTTATGAGAAATTAAAAAAATTCCTTGATAACATCATAGCAAGTAGAGTTTTACAAAATTTCCAAAATCAAGAACGCCAAGAGGAGTAGTGATTCCTTGCCAAGTTGAGAGATGGAGTAGGTATTAGTGCGTAGGTGTTAATCTTCCTTGCAATTATTAAGGACATCATGGTAGACTTGTATAATCAATAAAGTAAATGTATGACATATTAAGTTTCTTTATATACCCCTTATTGAGATAATGTGGTTACAAAAGATTTTATACTTTGCCAGCCGGGGACCACAAATGACCTCTGACCTCTCTTAAAAGCGCTCCCAACTGAATTCTTTGCACATTGAACTTACACATCAACTTGTGAAGTTTGCCACTCCTATCCTTTACAAGAATGAAAAGACCATATTCATATAAATGAGGCAATTTCTTGCTGTGTGTGAATCCTTGCTGTTACCATACCAGCACCAATAACATGGATACATCATTTCAAGGTGAGCTGTGTACCACTTTTGATGGTAATTATTTAATGGGGACTACAGTTCTCTCCACTCTCCTGTCACCTACCCTCCTAAAATCATAGTGCTGTCAATCATATCTTTGACAGTAGGAAGTTGGACTCTCCTCAGAGAAAGGACAGCAAAAAGGGCTCTCTTTTGCCACTTGTAAAGTTCATTGGTAGCAACTTCTCCTAGTCTGTTTAAATGGTACTTTCTGTCTGTTAAAAACCACTGAACAGATTACTTTGCGCCACATTGACTGATACACTGTACAGTAGAATATTACAACCATATAAACATACAAGTTTTTCACAGTATCAATATATGTTCATGCAAGGGATGTTCTGCACCTGTTAATTAAAAATACATAATGCCTGGTCCACAGTAGCAATCACACATCAATCTGGTTTTGACTCCGACAGACCACCAAGAAGTTAGGTATCAGAGGCCAGCAGTATCAGTCTACAGGTGACTTTTCCTTGTGAATTGTGACAGTTTTATCCTTAGTGGACATACAGAGGGAAACTGTTATTACCTCTGGTTTTTATGGTGGGATATGTTGTATCAATCGCAACAGCTCCACTTCTCAAACAAAGTGGGAGGCACAAATAAAGTAGAGCTTTAAACCTTTGAAATCATAACATAACCCAAGTACCTGCAAATGAAACTTCAAAATGATTATATGAAAAGCAATAAGATCATAGGGATGAATGAAAGACAGAAAATATATAGTAAGTTTGGAGTACTGTAAACATATCACCTGTAACCTACTATGTGCAAATCCATCTTTGACCCACACAAAAAATAACCCCAGCCGAAGAGTATCTCATGAATTTTATTCAAAAATTGAAGTGCGTAAACAATGTTTTTTATGGTTTGACCCCCTGTGACCCCAGATGACCTTTGAACCCCACCAAAGACAAACGGGTTCTTTGTTTTACCATAATGCATCTACACACTAAGTATGAAATTTATCAAAGCTTCTTACCTTGAGATATCTTGTTAAAGAGGTTTTCAGAATTTGACCCCCGGTGACCCCAGATGACCATCAACCCCCACCAAAAATAATAAGGTTTTTGTTTCACCATAATGCATGTACATACTAAGTATAAAATTTATCCGAGCTTCTCACCTTGAGATATCGTGTTAACAAGGTTTCAGAGTTTGACCCGGTGACCCCAAATGACCTTTGACCTCCACCAAAACCAAGAGGGTTCTTTTCTCACAATAATACATCTACATACCATGTATGAAATTTATCCAAGCTTCCTACATTGAGATAGTGTAAACAAGGTTTTCAGAGTTTGACCCGTGGTGACGCCACATGACCTTTAACCTCCACCAAAAATGTTACGTTTTTGCTCTTACCATAAGGCCGTAAGGCAGCTATATACCAAGTATGAAATTTATCCAAGCTTTCTACTTAGAGATATCATGTTAACAAAGTTTTCAAAGTTTGATCCCCGGTGACCTCAGATGGCATTTGATCCACACCAAAACAAATCCCAGCTGAGATCTTTACATGCTTTACCCACAAACCAACTTTGAAGTGTCTCTCCCTTTCCCCTCAAAACCTAGAGCGCTTACGAGATGTTGTTACGCCCATACATACGCACACACATACACCGACATCACCATAGCACAGATTCCTTGCCTGCCTTAGGCAAGGAATCAATAACTTTGATTTACAAGGGAAGCTAGGGTACTAATACAATTACTGTTAAGATCTAAAGTGTGATCCCGACATGGTAAGGAACTTGTTTAGAGTGTAATTGCTATAACGAATGAACGTTTCTAATGTTTTGAAAAAGTCTTTTAAAAGATATTTTACAAAAATTCTTAATTTTCATATTTAATGCACTTCTGGTTTATGCCTACCACTTCCAAAACACCAAGCTTTGGGACTGTTTAGATTCTCTAAAATGATGAAACCGTTTAATATGTTAGATAGTGTTGAGACAATCACTCCTGCAAAGTCTTTGGTACGGGGATCCAAAATTACACGAAGATGAAATTTTCAAATATTTTGTTCTTGCTCTATTTCGTGATTATTCCTTCAGATTAAATGATATGTACAGATGATTGGAGATGATCGTCATAAATTATAATAGCAGGCATTAGCAAAAACTGATTCGGGAGCTACATGCTCCTGGAACACTGTATATGACACTACATATTTACAGCTTTGAAGTCTGCAGCACGTGTGTCCAGCGTTGCACTTCTTCAATTCTCTGCAGGAAGTTATAACTATTCTGTATTAGGTTAGGTTAGACGAGGTTTAACGTCCCAGTTTCCAACCAATTGGTTCAAGTCGAGAAGACCATGGCCTTTTTCCTAGTTGTGGCTCACTGGCTTGTTTTCCCTAATCCATTTTTTATGCTGAGCACCAAGCACAAAGGCAGTAGGTTCTAGTTTTAAAGTCTTTGGTATGACCCGGCCAGGATTTCAGGATTTGAACCCTAGACCTCCCGGCTGCAAGTCGGATGCTCTAACCACTTGACCACTACAGTCGGGAGAGGGGCTATTCTGGGAAAGGGCCCTAAGGCCATGAATTACCGAAAGTGAAACGCTGTAAATAATTGTGCAATCCTATAAACAACAAAACGGTGGCCCTAAAATATATACTTCACTACAATAACAATTCATTAAAATATAAAAATACAACATGTAGAGATGAAAGTAGAGATAACCAATATTTGGCATAAAAACAAGTTTCTCTGTGAGGTGAAAACCTTATTTTGGTGGAATTTACAGCTTCGAGTTACACAAATACACATAAAGGCCAAAAATTCATCTTTGCCATGCAGGATATGTTTCTAATTAAAGTTTAACTATCCCAAGGTCTTGATCATCCCGACTACAAGTGTTGAGATGTTACCTCATTTACTTCTGTGCCTCAAAATATGGTAAAAAGAAACAAGGGAGGGAAAACAGTTTCATCTTCATCAATGAGTAAAAGATCCTCAGCAAAGCATTCTGATGTCCGTTTTGTCATTGTTCGAAACTTTGTTTTGTCTTCCGCTCAATTTTTGATCCTCCTTCGTTTCTAAAGTCCGTTGCACTAGTTGTTACTAGTACACTTCTCGTACTCCATGTTGCCACTATTGTTTTTTTCCAATCGGGTTTGTTTTTAATCATACCCACTTACATCTGCGGGTTTCATACCTGTCTTACACCAACGAACGAATGTTTTACAGTTGTTAAGTGCGATGTGGTAAACTAAGTTGCTGTCATCTATCTTAGACCTTGCTCGACTAATAACCTCATCTGGATCAAAGAGATCACTGTTTACGGTGTACAAACGTCCGACATTGTGAGAGAGAACTTTGTATACAGGTTGTTTAAATGGGAGCCACTCTTCCACAACTCCATTTGCGTATGTAAATCTAATCACTTTTATTTGATCAGTGTATTCATTAGTTTCGACGACAATAGCATGACAACGAGGATGAAGCATCCATCCTGACAAAACGATGTGATCTCCTTTTTGAAGATCGAATACAGATGATACTTCTTCATCTTTATGGTCGCTATTAATATTAAAATGACTGACAGCAGCTCCCAAAGTAGATCTGTACATAGTGGAAGTTTTTCTTGAGACGATGAAGGTGAGATTATTCTGGAAAAGATAAACAAAGGCGTGCTCCAGTACCACAGAGAAATAATAATAACTATATTTGCTGTTGATGTTTTTCCAAACTCTTTCGAGGACATTTCAATGACCTACTTTTTAGTAAGCTTATCGTTGCTTTGGTTAAGCTGCTTGCAAAACAATGCTGCCCGACATCAGGCGTGTAAGAGACTAGAAGGTGCATGATAGATGGACAGTTTACAAGCAAAATAACAAAGTCCATTAACAATATCAATGCGACATTTGAAATAAAATTATATCTGGTATAGGCCTATTGTAATTTATATTGGAAAGGTCACATGCCGAGTGCAATTCTGTATTCAACACTAAACCTTTTAGAATGCTTTGGTCACGTCAGATTTCATGGAAGTACATTAGTAGCCAGCTACTCATAGTTAGAAGGACGGGAATTATTAGTAGAGCTACATGGGTCCATTATCAGATTCATGAGAACGCTAAACCTTCAAAAATGGGGGCATTATTATTGCTACTAAATGCACCCGCTACGTAGCTACGAGCCCAACTTTGTTGCAGGCCTCTGACTTGTTTATTTTCAAGTGATTTTACTGTGCCTGTGCAAATTGATATGTAAACAATATGTTAGTGCATAATTATTAATACCCAAAATTCATGGGGTTACAACGGTACGACAAACCTGGGGGAATTTTCCCCTTTCCCCTCCTTGGCGAAGCTACTGAAGTAGATCAACAGCGCCAATAATTTTAGGTCCTTATATTCCAACATATATTTATTAACTCCCTGACGGAACTGAGAAAAATCCTTTACGGGAAAGGGGATGGGGTTAGGATGACAGCCTCCTACAATGGCGGTAGCCGTTCCTCCTCCTGCCCTGGCACCATCGCTGTACCACTCTAAACAAGTCAGAGGCCTGCAACAAAGTCTGACTCGTAGCGGTTGCAGTAGCACGCATCGTGATGGCTTACCAGTGCCCCACTTGGGATAAGATGCACTAGATGGGATCCACAACGTTCACCCGACTAACCTTCTGGGTTAAATACAGTAAGTACCAATCATTGGTTAACTTGTGGGTACGTACAGTACTGTCTGAACAAGAATGCAATCCATGGAGTTGCAAATAGCATCTTCCTCATGTTCTCTACATCATCTCGTGTAGTAAAAATTTCCCCGTTCATACTGGTAACGACAAAAGACTACTTTTAGGTCACCTCATTGAACTTTGATCACGACTCTTAAGGTGTAAGTAAAGTCTTGAATTACAAGAATGTATATTTTAGAGGTTGGAAAAGCAATCTCATTCATCCAACTCCCATTTTCATAAATAACTCCATTGATGATATACAAAATGTTGAAAGAGTCGATTGCACAATAATTTTTATGTACTTCTTGTACAACTCACATTATCTGCTTTTATTTCCTCCTTAAGATTAACTGTTTTCTTGCATAACATGTTGTGCGGAGATGGCCTGTATGTATTCAAATCACCCTGCAATAGTAAGACAGTGCTCACATTTTTGAAAAAAATGTGCAGTGGCTTTCGAAACAAAGAAAAACAAAGACATAATTCACCAAAGGTCAAAATTTAATAAAAACGGTGAAATAGTTTTTATCCGGCTATAAAATTACTTACCAGAGCATTGTGGTTATGGTTCTTTAAAGGAAGAACTTATCAGAAACAGGATTGTTGTGGAGATTTGAGATCAACAGCTGCAACAACAGCTACAACTTAATAGCGAGTTAACCTTGGAAAATGGGAAAACTACAGTTCGGATGCCTAAAATAAGTTTTTTGCTGGGAAAAAGTTCTCATCAAAGGAAATTTGATATCAATGGAAATGAAATTACGTGTATATTATCGTGATATAATGCCTCTGTCACACATTTTGGGAGTTTTGAGTAATTTGCATTAACCCAAAACGACCGCCACTCTTAACTTTGGGGCCTGCATCTTCTTTTGGGTTGCTTTTTTAACTCCCAAGTGTATTCCCGTTGGATAGAAACATAACACCAGATGAGCAAGTAATTGTGTTAAAAATACATTTTGATGTACCTGTGACGTCATATGGGTAAAATCTCCTGATTTTACGTCACCAGGACTCTTAATGCGTTATAGACTATGGGCCAGGACACTTCACGGGCAACCCCTTACGCACAAACAACCCAATATGTTTTGGAAACCTTATAGCTCCCTAAACACAAAATCGAGTGGTGAAAGTAAATATTTTGGGTTTCACTTGTTCAAAATGGCTGCCGAAAAATTGGCGGCAAATTAGGAATTAGGAATATTTTGTATTTCATAATAATAATAATGACGATGACGACGACGACAACAACAACAACAACAACAACGACAACAACAACAACAACAACAACAACAACAACAACAACAACAACAATAATAATAATAATAATAATAATAATAATGATGATGATGATGATGATGATGATGACGATGATGATGACGATGATGATGACGATGATGATGACGATGATGGTGACGATGATGGTGACGGTGATGGTGACGGTGATGGTGACGGTGATGGTGGCGGTGATGGTGGCGGGGATGGTGGCGGGGATGGTGGCGGGGATGGTGGCGGTGATGGTGGCGGTGATGGTGGCGGTGATGGTGGCGGTGATGGTGGCGGTGATGGTGGCGGTGATGGTGGCGGTGATGGTGGCGGTGATGGTGGCGGTGATGGTGGCGGTGATGGTGGCGGTGATGGTGGCGGTGATGGTGGCGGTGATGGTGGCGCTGATGGTGGCGGTGATGGTGGCGGTGATGGTGGCGGTGATGGTGGCGGTGATGGTGGCGGTGATGGTGGCGGTGATGGTGGCGGTGGCGGTGGCGGTGATGGTGGCGATGGCGATGATAAAGAAACTAATCTTTGAAATATTTCGACACAACTACTCTTTACATTAGTTCATTTTTATGGTGAATATTCAGATATTAATTCTTGAACTTTTCTTGCGAGATAAAGGTCAATCAAGATGGCGGAAAAACAAAATGGCCGTCAAAATGAATAAAATATTTTAAAAGCTGTAAAGACATTTCAAAATGCCACACGTTATGATGTGATAAGTGTTTATAATCAAAACTAGATATAATATTAGCTTCGCACGAGAGTTTGGGTCAGCCAATATGGTGGAAAAGCACCGAAAAAGTAAAACAACACAGTCAACATTTCCCACAAAAGTAAGAAAGTAAAAATTATACAAGAAATCACTGGAAATAACCAATGAAAATATACTTCAATCAGAAGATCTCCATTTCTTTCAACAAAAATTTTACTTTAAAATCAAAGCATGAGTTTTCATATTTTATGCAGGAACCCAGATAACCAAGATGGCGGAAACAACATAATGACCGCCAATGTAATAATTACATTTTATAAAAACATAAAAAGATAAATAAGAATAAAAAATACTCTCGACACAGTTGCTCTTTATCTCTGGCCACATTTTCTTAAATTAATCGGATAGAATATTTTAAAATATTTTTGTTACAATTCAGGTCATTCAAGATGGAGGAAAAAGCAAAATGCCCCCCCCCCCCCTATGATGATGACATTATAGTAAAGTAATGTAGTAGGGAAAATAACATGAACAGTATTTTTGAAGCAGTTGATCTTACTTTCTGACCTAATTCTTTTATAGATATCCAAAGAGTATTTGTCTGAACATTTTTTTCAGCATCTAGATCAATCAAGATGGCGTAAATGACAAAATGGTCTCCCGCATAATAATTATAAGATATTGAAATAAGAAGAAATGTAATCATCAGAAATATTTTTGACACGATATCTTTTTATTCTTTTATGCAAAACAAAGTTTATGTCAAAATATTGACAAACTTTGGGTTTAACTCTGGAAAAAATACATTTGATGATTATGTTAGTTATTATCATAATATACCAAAAATTATTATGTTGGTGGCTGTTTTGCATTTTCCACCACCTTAGTTGACTTTAATTCCAGCAAAATGTTCTTTAAAGTATAAAAAGATAATTTTGCATACTAAAATATGGCTAGATATTATGAGCAACTGTTTCAAAATTATTCTTAATGATCATTTTAATTATTATTTTGATATATTAAAATTATGAAATTTGCTACCTTTTTGTTGTTTTTGCCAACTTATTTGACTTTGATCTCGCAAGAAAAGTTCCAAAAATTAATATTTGAATGTTCATCACAAAATATTAACAACTATTAAGAGTAGTTGTGTCAAAACTATTTTTCAAAATTATTTTCTTTATTATTATTTAATACAAATTTGCCGCTATTTGTTTTTAGCAGCCATTTTGAATGAGAGAGATCCAAAATATTTACTTTTACCACTTGATTATGTTTACAGAAAACCATAAGGTTTCCACAATCTATTGGGTTGCGGAGTTGTGGGGTGGGGGTTCACTTGAGGTGCATCTGGCCACTGGCGTATGGCCCATTTCCAGTCTTCATGGCATAAAAACACGTGATTTTACCCATGTGACGTCATAGAGATGTCAAAATGTATTTTAAAAACAATAACTTGCGAATTTTGTGCTATGTTTTCATTCATCGGCAATACCCTTGTGAGCAAAAAGAACAATCCCTAAGGAGATACAGGCCCTCAAAGTTGAGAATAGCGATCATTTTGGATTTATGCAAATTACTCAAAATCCCCAGAATGAGTGACTGGAGGCATTTTATCATGATAATGTAAATATTAGGCAGATTCCATTGATACCAAATTTCTTTGATTAGAACTATTTCCGGCAAAGGCCTAGGTTTGGTGTATTTTAGGCAGCCTACAGTGAAAGAGTTCAAAGGGAACACGGAAGCATGGGGAGAGAGGATGAATACCAAGAGAAACCATTAGCTGTAGAGAAACTCTTTCAGAAACCAAAAGGGTTCCTGAACTTTCAGAAAAAAGGAAAGTGTTATAGATGTGAAATTTTCAAAGAAGTATACTGTCCTGCAAAGTCCAGTATTTACAGGAAGTGTGGCATTATAGGACAGCTTTTTCAAAAAAAGCACAAATCCAAGCACAAGACTATACAGAGCGTTGTGAAAGAGGCTGAATATAATTCAAGTGATATCAATTACCAAAAGTCCGCAGATTCCGAACAGAGTTCACTGCTGTTTATTATTCCTTCAACGGTAAGGTCTCATCAGATGAGCCAAATTCCCAGTGGAAAGTAGAATTAAGATTTAACGGTTGTGATGGGAGTGAAATTTTTACCATAGATACTGGTTCTGATATCACCATTGATCTTACCAGAAAATTTGTTCCAAAACTTGGGTCTGAAAGTGAAGTTGTAGAAACCGAGCAAAACACTTCATGGTGCAAAGAATAACAAATTACATTGATTTGGTCAATTTTCTGCTTACGTCAAACCAAGCTCTGCTAATTCTGATCAGACGATCTTTGTAGTCAAAGATTTTACAACTCCCTTATTGGGAAAACCTGCAATTGAGGTATTTGACATACGTAGATAGAATTGTTAATAATGTACAAGTAGCATCAAGGCATCCTATTTTGAGGTTTAAGAGTCATGAAGGCAGAAGGCAAAATACGATATTAAATTGAGTAAAGAGAACACTCCCTATGCAGTAAATGCACCAAGGAAGGTGACAACAGCTCCTATGTACAAAATGATCGATAGAAAGCTATTTAACCTTGAGAAGCAATGGATCATCTTTAAGGTAAGTGAGTCCACAGAATTTTGTGCCTCAATGGTACCAGTCCTTAGTAAAAGAACTTGAACAAAAAGGGGGGTATTGTTGATGTCAGGATTTGTGTAGACTGTACTAAGTTAAACCAATATGTTTAAACTGTAAGGTATATGGATACCAAGCACCTCAGAAATTCTTAGTCGATTTGCAGGTGCGAAAGTGTTCAGTAAACTAGATGCTAATTCATGGTTTCATCAAATACGGTACAATTTACTGAGTCATCACAATTGCTGAAAACCTTTATAATGCAATTTTTGCTTATCAAAGAACACCACTTGGAATCACTTCGGCTCCAGAGCATACCCGGAAAAGACTTGCTCAATCCTAGAAGATCCTGAAGACGTAGAACTATTCAATGGTGATGTGCTCATACATACGCCCAGTCAGAAGCATCATGATGAAAGATTTGAGGCTGTTTTGTCGCTTCCAGAAACAGCAGGTATGACACTTAATAAAAGAAAAGTGTAAGATAAGTTGTTGAGAAGTAACCTTTATGGGTCACATAGAATTTCCCCAGACCCCGACAAAGCAAAAGCTTTCGGGATATTCCCATCACGTCAAGATATTCATGACGTTAGACGGTCTCTTGGTACTTAGTGAGTTATTTCAGTAAACTTTCGCTTACATTGTCAACCCTTACACAAGCCATCAAAGAGTTACTTCAGAAAGATAAAGTTTAGATGTGGAATGAAAATCATGAAAAGGCTTTCAATGAAATCAAGTCAGTCATCTCAGACAGTCCTTGTTTGGCTTATATAAATTAACTTCGGTCCTTGAAGGGCAGTAGTTTTAGGAGGTTAAGCAACCACGAATGTGGGAGAAGCCTATAAGGCTAATAAATTACAAGTTCACGTCGAATGGCCAATCAACTCAACTATTTAGATAAAATTTGGTTTCTTTTGAAAAGCCAGTTCAGATGGGAAACTCGTAGATTGTTCTTGGATGAAAAACCCACCTTACTTTGACTCAGCCGGGAATCGAGCCCCGGTTGCTAGGGTTCATTGCTTCAATGTCATTGCCTTTATCCACTCAACCACAGGACCGGTAATATGATCCAAACCTCAAAACCAGGGTGTTTAGTGATGCCTTTCAAATAGGTTTGGGGGCTTGTCTTTACCAACAATAGGAATATGATGACTGCCGATTAGTCTACTAAGCATCCAGATCCTAGCACAGAACAAAACTACGCCCAACTGATGGGAGACGTTAGGAGTCACATGGGTTGGTGATAACTTTGCTCATTTAGAGATAGGTCTGAGGTTTGAAACTGAAACAGATCATAAACCCTTGGTGGCACTTTTGGGACAAAATGACCTAAATTAATTGCCTCCCTATGTCCAGAGGTTTTGAATACGCCTAATGCGTTATAATTTCAGCATCAGTTACATTCCAGACAAAGACTTGACCGTGCCTAACACTTTGTCTAGAGCCCCAAACAAAATTGCCCCGTCTCAAAATAACAGTAGTTTTTCAAGAGGTTGAGAGTTATGTAAGGTATACGTTGTGTCAGAGTTTGCACTCACTCCACACTGCATGTCAAGAATAAAAAGGGAACAACTGGATGATGTAATATGTTCTTAGTTAATTTAGTGCTGTACGAAAGGATGGCCAAACAAACCTTCTCTTGTACGAGTTTTGAAGGTTTAGTACCCTTTTAGATTAGAGAATAACCACTCAGATGTTTTAACTAAAGGCACAAGGATTATTGTTCAATTAGCATGATACCAGATATTGGATAAACTCCATGAAGGTCATCAACGTCAACTGTAGAGAGCGAGCTAAGGCGTCTGTGGGGTTGCCAGGACTTCGTATTCAGGTATCCGATTTGTTCTTCAAATGCACAAAATGTATATACAATAGCCAGGAAGTAAGGAGACCTTAGATCCCTTCTGATTTCCCTGACCGTCCCTGGGAGGTGGAAGGTGCTGATCTTTTCAGTCTCCATGGTACTTTTGCCTTGTGGTGGTAGAATATTCGAGGTTTATTGAGGTATCTAAGCTGGATCATCTCAAAGCAAGATCTTATGATGTTATTTTGCACGTTAAATCCCTGTTTGCTCTACAAGGTGTGCCTGATAAGCTAAGATCTGATAATGGTCCCCAGTTTTCCAGGTGGAAATTGGCTAAGTTTGCAAAGGATTATGGGTCTGACCATTTAATCAGTAGCCTTTAGCTTTGTACAGTCAAGCACATGGGGAAGCTGAGAGGGCATTGAAGAAATCTTCTAAAGAAGTTATCAGGCCCTTACTTAGCCTTGTTAGCTTACAGAGCTACACCTTTGGGGAGTGTATATAGTACTCCTGAGTTACATTTTGGTAGGCGATGGAAAACTAATGTCCCTACCGCACCCTCTCAACTAACCCTAGCTACCCTGTCAGATCAGAGCAGGCTAAAGCTCATGAAGAAACGTATAGTCATAATAACAAGCTTGGGTATGATAAAAGACATAGGGTAGTCCAGACAGCTCCAGAACTCAAACCCGGCCTTTGTGTTTTTTGTAAGAGACGGCCAGACAAGTGGGATTATTCAAAGGAGTTGAATGAGCCTAGGTCATATGAGGTCTAAACACCTCATAAAACTCTCCGCAGAAACAGAAAATATTTGGTAAATTTCTTAGCACAGGGGAACCTATCCTACCCGAGGGGGCTAGTGACCACATACTGGACAGATCACAGGAAGGTGTGCTAAGGGAAAGGGAGAACTGTAAGACTAAAGACAGGAATCAAAATCAGGGCAACACTAACAGAGCAGTACCAGTCTCTTGCCTGCAAGGTATGGCAGACAGGTTAAGCCAGTTGATCGCCTGCATTTGTAAATCTAAGTAGGTACATTTCAGTTTCAGGTGCATTTTCAGTCTTAAGAGGTCAAGGTGCAGAGCCCTGTGGCCACTTTCACGGGCTCTCTTTCTGTCCTTTGGTTTTTGCAGTTTCAGAGCATGTACTTGACTAAAAGTCTAACCAGTGGATTTGAAAACCCTCCAAAATATCAAGATGGGTTTTTTCTGCAGAATTAGTACGTCACTTCTTTGCATTTTGTGGTTAATTTTGATATACTCGATCTACCAAAATCCAAGTACAGTAGGTCTGCACACGGAAAATTTCATTGTTAAACATACTTGTGGAGCTTAAGTCTTTCTCAAGATAGAGTTTTTCACTTTTTTTTAAGCGGCCAGAAGATCGATTCACTGTTACTCATCTTTTTGTTGAGCGGTCTAACATCGCAGTGGAAGAGTCAACTTTGCCCATTCACCCAGTGATCATGTGGTGGACTATCAGAGATTACTTTTTGTCTTGTGTTTCCCAAATGTTCATCAACAATATGATGGATAGCGACCGGCCGAAGATCGTGCGTCCAGTTACAAAATCACAGTATTCTGCTTATTTCCTCCTTGAATTGAATGCAACGTACACTAGTTGTCGAGGGAAGCAGGTTTGAAGTTACAAGCAGTGAATCTCCTGCGTGAGCCCTGTTTATCTCACCACTCTCCAGCGTCTATCTGTCAGACAGTTCGTAGAAAGCGGTGGTGGCACAGAGGTAAGAGGGGTGGTAGAAGATCAGAAATGGGCCGAATAATTGATTATGGTAACTTTGGACCTCATACAACCTCCCCCTTGTCTCCTGCTGTAAACAATGCCAAGGTATTTCTTCTTTCTTGCATCTGGAATGCTCACTCAATTAAGAATAAGACTATAAGTCTCTGACTTTGTTATCCAAAATGACATTGATATTTTGTTCGTAACAGAAACTTGGATCAATGAATATGATACAGCCATTATTGGGGAATGCACTCCTCCAACCTGCTCTTTTCTAAATTTTCCAAGAGGCACCGATAACTATGGCGGGATATGTGCCATTTATAAAACCTCCATTCACTTAAGCATTGTAGGTGTTGAATCCAACATCTGCACATTGGAACATGCGAGTGTAATTGACCACACAAATGGAATCCAGTATATCATCGTTTACCGCCTCCCTCTCTCTCCGATAAATGGGTTACACACATCTGATTTCCTCAGTCTTCTCCCTACCGGGACATTTCTCGGTAAGGTAGCGAGGCTCGTCACGCGCGGCTGCACGTGCTTTCACGGCACCGCACCCCGCCCTCAAGCGACCACGTCTGGTCGCCTAGATCTCTGGCAGCTCTGCCGCTGGGTAGTTGCAGTCTTTTCCCTACCGGGACATTTCTCGGTAAGGAAGCGAGAGTGCGTATGGGTGCACCCGTGGTGTGTCGTGGGTGCTATGGGCATGGGTGCACTCACCAACATGTGATTAGCGGGACATTGGGCGGCTCGCCGCTCGCACGGCTCGCACGTCTTTCCTAGCTCACGAGAGGCTCGAAACTGCGATTAGCTACCCGAAAACTCGGCCACTGCAACGAAAAGTCACGCGCGGCTGCACGTGCTTGCACGGCACCGCAGCCCGCCCTCAACTACCACGTCTGATCGCCTAGATCTCTGGCAGCTCCGCCGCTGGGCAGTTGCAGGGATATGTGCGCTTGCACTGTGATTTAGGTGTGTCCGGTACTGCTCTAAATTGGTTTACAAGCTACTTGAATGCTAGATCGAGTTGTGTTTGCGTTTTCTTTGTGCAGTCTAAACACATCTATGGTTCGTCACGGTTCTGTTATCGGACCAATTCTCTTCACAATCTATACACAACAAGTGGTTGATCTCATACATAGTCATATTGTTAGTTTTCATTCTTACGCTGATGATACTCAGCTCTATGTCTCATTTAATCCTAAGGAAGCTGTTGCTGCTGAAAGGGCATTACATTTGTTACAGTATTGTGTTAACGATATCAAATACTGGATGAATCAAAACAAATTAAAATTAAATAATGAAAGAAACTGAATTTTTATAGCTGGAACTAGGTAAAGCCTCCTAAAGCTCCCGAAGCTAAATCTTACAGTAGGTGATAGCCAAATTGAACCGTCCTGTAACATAGCAACCTAGGAATTTTCTTCGATTCTAACATGTCCATGACCAAGTAAATCAATAGTTTCATATCAGCTGGAAATTTTCAACTCCGTAGTATCCGTCGCATTTGCCGTTTACTTGATCAGGACACACGTCATCTCACGGTCCGTGCATGTGTACTTTCTAGATTAGATAATGGTAATGCGGCTAATGTCCTCCTATATAGTGCTAACGCTCGAGACCTCACCCGTCTGCAGTCATTTCAAAACTGAGCTGCTAAAGTGATTTTTTCTGCCTCTAGATTCGATAGTCCTTTACCTTTCATGAAAAAGCTTCCCTGGCTTCCTATCGAAAAGCGCATTAAATTTAAAATATGCCTTCACGTTTACATATGCCCCCAATAACTACGGACCATTTATCTTGCAAACTCTTTGATACGAAAACACTACCTTCTATGG
This sequence comes from Holothuria leucospilota, assembly GCA_029531755.1. NCBI lineage: Eukaryota > Metazoa > Echinodermata > Holothuroidea > Aspidochirotida > Holothuriidae > Holothuria > Holothuria leucospilota. The sequence goes on along the minus strand of CM055976.1, from coordinate 91,835 downwards.
GTCCCGTTAGAAGACCTGCCAGAGATACAACTCTCCTAGTAGTTCTGTCTAGGAAAAAACATCTGTGACAAATCTCCGCGAAATATCAGAGAAGCTCAAACAGTCACTATTTTTAAGAAGGTCCTCAAGTCTCACCTGTTCTTACTGTACTTTTGCGTTCTTTTCTGTTTTTCTTTCAGCGCTTTGATCTTTTGGAGTTAGCGAAGTAAGCGTTCGTACGTACGTACGTACGTACGTATGTATGTATGTATTTTGTGTGACTTTGATTAATGATCAGAATTTTTTGTTTATCATGGTTTGATCAGTGGACTTGAAAGTTGTGTTTATGTCTAGCTTTGAAAGGAGAGATGTGCAATGACATGTGACAAAGGTGGCGCTAGAGCAGATAGGCTAGCATAGAGAGAATAGACTCACACATGAGATACAAGACATAATGAATAACTGAGAATTATACCATGCTGACTGGTCTGTTTTATCATCGGTGTCCGTAAGTAACAGAACAGGATATAGTTTAGGAGGCGTTGGTGACACACTTTTTCGCAACATTTAAGCCAGTTGATTATTCGTGACATTTAACCTCACCCCTTAGCCACCAAAAGCTCCAGCCTAAAATTTTGCCCATCATTCAACATCAATTCTTAGAATACTTGACCTGTAAATTTTGAGCCCTTGGCCTAAGACATCACTCATCAGTTACACAAGATTCATGTTCCGGTTAACCTACCCACCAAGTCTGAACTTCAACGGACGTACTATTCAGGAGAGTTCGTGACACACAAGTGGCTCTCTCTCACACGCACACTCACACTCAGACAGTCACTCACGCACTCACACGCACTCACACACAGCTTCATATTTCTGATGTTAGGTGAAATTTACTATCCCATCTCCCTACACATTGCATTTAGTCATCTCCCTATACAATGCATGTCGTCATCTACCTAAACATTGCATATAGTCATCTCCCTATAAAGTGTATGTAGTCATCTCCCTATACATTGCACGTAGACATCTATCCCTATACATTGCATGTACTTATCTCCCTGTACATTGCATGTTGTCATCTCCCTATACGTTACATGTTGTGAGATGAAATTATAGGTGAAGTCTATAAACGTTGGTGCAAATCCATTTTACTTCCTTTAAACGCACACTTATTAACTCGTAATCCTTACCCAGAAGACCACAATGAAACCCAAACAATTTTCTGCTAATCACGGCCATTATATATCTTTTAAGTAATCGGTTTCGAGAAAATTCCTCTCAAATGAACAGCTGCCTTATATGAAAATATCATTTTGTTGCTGAAGGGCTTGATCGACTGCAGTGGTGGTGTTAGTACATGCGTTGTAATCCACTGAAATTTCAACAACAAATTTGCACCACAGGGTAACATTCATTGATCAGACTGGACGCACAATACAGTAAGCTATACACAACTGTGACACATGATCGTAGATGCGTGCACATTGCAAAATATCTCTTTAGACAATCGTACCAATCTTACCTTTTTCCGGCCTAATGGCAAACCATTACAGAATCCCGCATATTCACCTTGCGTAAGTACAGAGGATTCGACAAAGTTAAACAAACCGTCTCTGCCTAAAAAATTTTGCAGCACATGAATATGCCGGTGACATAACACTAATACAATCGGCGTCGCTGATAGCTTTTATGTCAGTGACTATAATCTGTTCACGTATATTATATCTCATACTGCATATAGTGTACAGGAATTCCCAACGAGATAAAGTTAGAATTTCCTTATACTGATACGTACCTGCAATACGGCAATGAACCCTGTAACCCTAACTCTGTAACCGTAAAGGTTAAAGTACGATACTTATCTTTACAGAGAGAAACGTGAGCATGTGTAGATTTAACCTACCTGAAGTTAGCAGCACAATTTTTTGCTAGCAGCATACCTTTCCTGAAGTTAGCAAGTTAGCAGGGTATTTTGCTAAAAGGAAAATATTTTGTCGAAGTGTTCATCGGATAGTGGGTGGCGCTGTTTGATTAGACTGCAAAGATATTATAAACATAGATTCCAAACTCCTAAGTATGCCTACACTGTTCGGGAAATTGACTCCTCATGGAGACGCAAATATCGGGGCGAAAGTGTGAGTTTGACATGCGCGCCGTTCTATTTGGGGATCTGCGTGTAAAAGGAAGAGTGTGTTATAGAAAATTTTATTGTTAGAAGAGGTTAGCGTGTGTGCGCTTTTATAACGCGTTCTGTACGCACAGAATACATTCTCTGTATAATATCCGGAATGCTAGTTGATGCATATTTCTGCGGGCTCGGAAACGTACGTGCTAGCTGCTTTCCCGCTGCTTCCTTGTTGCCAGAGCGTTACAAATTGAACGCGCATATAACAGTGCGTCACTTGAAGATACCATATAAACTGAGCAACGAATAAGTTCATAAACTTCAAATCAGTCATTGTACGTTCATGTTCATATGTACTTATATGAAATGCCGCGAGTAAGAAACGCCTTCGTCTTTTAATTGGTATTTATTGTGGAGTGATACTTTAATATTTCGAAATAACAAGTGTAAATATTATTTAAGACATTTCATAAAAATTCAAAGGTCGCAGGCGGTTATTTAATATGCCATATGTTCCGTCTCCTTTCTCCCGATTGAAAAACAACTCCCACCTCTCTCTCTCTCTCTCTCTCTCTCTCTCTCTCTCTCTCTCTCTCTCTCTCTCGGAGAGGCTACGTCGGATTTGCCATGCAAATTCATATTTCTAGTCTAAACTCGTTACTCTAAAATATTATTCGTAGAGAGATCAAAACTTCAGCCCTTCGAAGTTGGGCCGAAAGGGCAGCAACCGGGTAACTGAATATTCATTCAACGCGGCTAGAAAAGACGCATCACCCACATTATACCACTATCTGAATATGGGCCAAAAGATGGTCCATCTGAGCTTTAACTTTTTAATATTTTTATTTCAACATAAAAAGAGAGATGGTCATATCATACATTAATTTTAATTAGAGCGTCTCATTAATAACAGTTTCTTTTATTACAAGTTGGGGAAACTCAGAAGGAGGGCCAGTGCAATATCTAAGGTCCACCTATACGAAACAAGTGGATTTTAAAGGGAAAGTCGGATGGTCAACGCTGGTAGCAGTACATTGCTTCCTAAACGCACTATTGGTAGATAATTATTTGCAGAGCGGCCTCGTTTTCGGACCTTCATAGCTAGGATTCCGACGGCAGCAACGGAGGTAACGTAGTATCCATTCAACGTAGCCTTAACAGACGTTTTACCCACACAATATGAAGCTTTCGATTCAGTGAACGTGGACTGCGTTCAGGTCGATCAGCGTGTCTACGTGAAAGCGTCGACTGGTTAGGTACGTCAACTTTTATAGCCTGTTTTGATCCTCCAGTGCATGGGCCGAGGTAGACGAGTCGTATAAAACATGGAAGTGTTAGTCTTACATAAGATTTCGGAATTCGTGCAACTATGCATAGCGCTGGCCAACAACATGTACTTCAGCTTATTAAAGTTTTTGGTATGTTTTCATGGCGATATACACAACAGTAACAATATAGGCTAACTTCACGGCCTATTGAGGCTGCAAGAAAACATGCCCAAAACAAAACAAATTCCCCGACGGAACCATCACTGCCTGGACATTTTAGGGGATCACAATTGTACAAAACAGGTCATGGCGAGAGATTCTAGCATGTTGTTGAGCGCAGTTGTTGCCGCTTCATCCATTTTCAGAAATTCTGTGACGTCGCAAGTGTCAACAGCGTTGCAGTTTGAGACGAACGGCAAAACCACGGTGGACACGTTCTCGAATTGGATAGTGGACGAGGGAGACGACGTGACGCATGCGCAGAGTCTTAAAATGACGTAATCTCGTAGCAGTCGACTATGTGGACGTGCAAATCGAAAGCTCCCTAATACCGTTATCTGACACAAACGTCCTACTGGCGTGAATATGTGCCCAAAGAGGGTTCATACTGTATAAGCATTGACCATTTTAAATATTTTATTCAACTGAGTAGAGGAAATTGTTAAGAAGTACCTAACCTTTACTTCAGGGGCACTGGTGATAACAGCTCAATTCTAACTATTTCTCGAAGCTCGGCAGGAGGGCTGGTGTAATATTTATGGTCCACCAGTGCAAACGAGGGACCTTTAAGGGAAACTCGAATGGTCAACGCCGACAGCCTTGTACTGCTTTCTAAACGCGCTATTGGTAGAACATTATTTGCAGAAGGGTCCCTTTTTCGGGTCATGAGAGTTAGGACCTCGACGGCAGAACCGAGGTAACGCAATATTCATTCAACGTAAACGCCCTACTGGAGAGAATATGTTTCCAAAGAGGGTTTATTTAAACATTGACGTTTTCAAATATTGCTTATTTAACTGTATTGGGGAAATTGTTAAGTTATTCCTAACCTCTACTTTAGGTGTATTGGTGATAACAGTTCATTTTATACCAATTTCTCGAAACTCGGCAGGAGGGCTGATGTAATATTTATGTTGCACCAATGCAAATAAGGGGACGTTACAGGGAAACTCGAATGGTCAACGCTAACAGCCCTGTATGGCTCTCTAAAAGCGTTACTGGTAGAATATTATTTTCATAGGGGCATCGTTTTCGGGCCTTTATAGTTAGGATTCCGACGCAGCAACCGAGGTAACGAAATATTCATTCAACGTAGCATTAACTTACGTTTTACCTAAACTACACCGCTATCTGACGCAAAAGTCCTATGGACGAGAATATGTTTCCAAGGAGGGTTCATGTAAACATTGACGTTTTCAAATATTTTTATTTAACTGCATTGGGGAAATTGTTAAGTTATACCTAACCTTTACTTTAGATCAGTGGTTCTCAAACGCGGCCCCCGGGGCCCTGTCAGTGCGGCCCCTGAATTGATGTAAGGTTCTCAGAAAAATCATATTCGACTAGAACAAAAACGTATCAAAGTAGGAAATTAAATTATGTAACATAAAGTCACTACTTGATCCTTACAAGTTTGCTCTCCTGAGGAAAGGGAGCTTGGGGCCAGGTTGCCTACGTAACAGGCTGTGCGTTATATTCCTCTTACAGTCATATCTAGAGCCAACACTAATTTCGTGTGCCGTGTTGTTGGCAATCATGTTATGTACACGATAGCAAGTATTTATGTAGTGGTAGCGGAGTAGTTGTATTTGTAGTGACAAAGCTTGTAGCAAAGTTAAGTTTCGGAGTTTTATTGCAACCTGAGGTGACTGTTCAATTGAAAAACGTATCGTGCTGAAAGTTTGTTGACTGGTTGTTGAAATAAAATTTCGGTACTAACAATGGCATGCGGCGTTTTATATGAACTTGCTCTTTCCATAGCTCTGTAAGATGAAATATAATCATCCAATCAAATTTTTTCGACTTTTGCTGCCCTCGAATTCAGCAGACTCACTTCTCTATCTGACCGTGGTTTAGATTAACTGATCAAGAGCTTCGTCATATACTGGTCAAAAAGAAGAATAAGTACACAACTGTTATGACTTCATCCGTTTCAGCGAGCAGTTTTCGTCAGCAACCTTCTTAGTTTGGAATGCCAGATGATTCTCCTATACCGCAAACCGACGCATAATAAACATCAAAATGACCATACTAGTGACTCACGCATGCTTGACGCAGAATTGTAGATGGGTGGCGCCAGGAGGGGAGGTACAGGGGCTGTCACCCCTATGGTCGGGGAACTCCTTTTGCATCGGGGAGCCTTAATGTGTACGATAAAGTATGTAATACCCCGACGACGACCAGCCGCAGCAACAAACTTGATAATTTTGCCCTGAGTATCATATATTGCCCATTAAAGACCACTATTTTTCATACTTACTTCTATAGTAATCCCAAAATTTTCGGCGAGCCAAAATTTCGCGTTTGCCATCCTTTGGGCAACTTTGAAGCTCCGTCAGGGAGTTGGGCCGCCACCTGGCGCCCTGCCCCCTGATTGAAGAAGCAAATTTGTGGTGGAGTGCGATTTCCTACAGTCTAGTGCCCCTGGAAAGAAAAATTTTCTGACCTCAGCCCTAACCATGGTGGGGCTGAGGTCGGGTTGTTGCTGTTGGACGCTGCAAAAGTGCAAACTGCCCTCTTAAGGAATTACTTCCTATGAAGACATCGTACCTCTTAGCCTGAGATCCTCCCCTGGGGCCCTCGACCTGTTTCCAGTCTCTAGATGTGGCCCTCACCCTCAGAAAGTTTGAGAACCGCTGCTTTAGATGATAACAGCTCATTTTATAACAATTTCTCATAATTCGGCAGCTGATGTAACATTTATGATACACCAATGCGAACAACTGGACCTTAACGGGAAAGTCGAATGGTCAACACTGGTAGCATTGCATTGCTTTTTAAACTGGCCTTTATAGTTAGGACTCCGACGGCAGCAACGAGGTAACGTAATATTCAATCAACGTAGCCTGAATAGACGTTTTACCCACACTATACCGCAATCTGACAAAAACGCCCTAATGGCAAGGATATTTGCCCAAAGAGGGGCCATTCGAGCATTTACGTTTGAATATTTCTAATGTAACAGAAAAGAAAACATTGTTATATCAATGCATTTCCTTTAACTCGGTGATAAAAGTTTATCTTTTAATAAATTTGGGGGACCCGGTCGTAGGGCCAGTGTAATTTTTGTGGTCCACCGATGCGAACAAGTGGAGGGAAATTCTAATGGAAAACCTTGACAGCACTGTATTGCTTTATAAATGCGCTAAGGGTAGAACATTATTTGTAGAGGGGCCTCGTTTTCGGGCCTTCGTAATATTCATTCCATCGGGATGTTAATTTCGGGACACTCGGCAGGGGGGCGACAGCAGCAACGGAAGTAAGTAAACGTAATATTTATTCCACGAGGATGTAAAAGACGTGTTACCCACACTATCTGACACAAAAGCTGCACTGACAACAGTTTAGGAACAGAGAGGGCTCATTTAAACATTTCCTTTTTAATATTTTTATTGCAACTAAACAGACTTGTAGTACTCGAGTACGTACTCGTACTCAGTACATTTTTCTGTACTCGTACTCGTAATCAAGGCTTTGTACTCGTACTCGTACTCAGAGGGTTCGAAAATCAAGTACTCGTACTCGTACTCAGACCTTTGTACTCGTACTCAGGATTTTGTACTCGTACTCGTAATTGTACTCATGAGTACAGACATTTCAGTCCAGGATGCTAATATTTGTAATCTTCATCGATCCTTTTCTAATTTAATAGAACTTGTAATTATTTAAAGCTTCCTGTACTTATCAGCATAGACTATCTCAACAAAGTAAATGGTGCTGCTATCAGTAGCAGTAACAAAGGGTTCAAAGGAACCTCTCTTTGAACAAACTGAAAAAATTGCTACAGCTTAATACCTTAGGGGTACTAAATTATTGTCACCTTATGCATTTAAGCACTTTGCCCCCCCCCTTCCTCTTCAAAAAGAAAACATCTTGCCTTGGTGTAGTCTAGAACTACATTGTTTGAAATTACCTTGGACAAGCTCTCAAAACTTAATGACTCAGCTGATGTTACTTTTTGTTGTTTGCAAGGGTGCACTTCCAGTACCAAAGATTTGAGACTGGATGGCATATGTTTGCATGCGAAGAGCATGTATTAGATCTTATAACTAAACTGACCAGTGGTGGAAAGTCTACTTGGATCAATCTTAAAAGCTTTAAAAGTGACAAACCCTAGCAAGAAACAAAGCCAAATTTAAAACAAAAACTGTGCAATCAGTTTTCTTTACAGGCTGGACTCAATCTTAATTATTCCTCTTTTTATTAGTTATTCAAACCTTTGTTCCTCCACTGAATTTGAAAACATGTTTTGTGGCAGACTACAGTATACCAAGACTATTTTTTTTCTCTGAGAGAAATTACCTTGAAATGAAATACACTTTAACAGTGGGTTTCTGTTTATAACAAAATGACATAGACACGGCTGTTGAATTTTTCTTTTCTTCCCAAGTATCACTGCTCAGTATACCATGATGGGTTCTAAGCTAGTACCATCACAAGTTTCCAATATAAAGCTTCTGCAAGTTGTGATTTGTGCAGTAGAAAATGGACTTTCATGCAAGTTGGTCATTCGGCTTCAAACCCAAGGTTAATATTCCTGCCTACGTAAGGTCCGACAAAGAGAATAAGGCAAAGCATTTTTGTAAGTAATCATAATTACACCACAGCTATTATTTCATTCACCTCTATCAGTCACCAGCATTTCATGTTATATAAAATATAATATTGATAGTGGTACAGAGAAATCAAATGCAACATTTGGTTGTAATAGGATTTCAAACAGACAAACAGTTATAAGATAAACGTTTGAGCGTCAAGAAGCCACTTGGCTCATCAAGGACCCTATATCAGAGTGATGAGCATGAGTGAGATTCACCTTCTCTTTTCAACTAGTGCTCAGAGATAAACGAGGTAGGTGTGTATTGACGGATCCCAATTCTGCCTCGAGACTGTCATTTAACGTCGCCATATGACGGACATGAGGGTATCACCCAGTCTTAAGCCACTTTTAAGGGTGGAGGTATTCGCTGACAACATGCTGAATCTGACAACTTCCCTTCTCTGACAACCAGATACTATCACTATCACTTATATAGAGTTAATACTGATGTCAGTAAAAAGTCATTTGTTACTTCTGGCTCTCAACTCTGGAATAACCTTGATCCCCAGCTAAAACGCATCTCCTCACTTCCCTTATTTACCAAGAAATTCAAATTATGTTTAATTGATAAGTATTGATGTCTTTTGTTACCTATGATCTTTTTTATTTTACTCTGTCATGGATGGTGGGTGGTTGGGGTTTAGTGGGAGGGAAGGGGGCTGTTACTATGTCTGTGTTATTTGATTTCTCTATTGTGTCCGTATTTCTCGTTGACTTTTTTATAAAGGTGGCCTGCTTTGTACAAGCATTTGCTTTTTGCAGGCTTCCTCCACCGCTTTCTGTAAATTTATATCTGTCTATATTTTATGAAGTTTGTGGAAAATAAATAAATGAAAATACCCACCGGGATCTCATCCGTGGACCTCAACCTTGGAAACAATTAAAGACAATTAAAGTCTTTACACCCCTTTCACAGTTTAGTCTCTTTTAACAGATCCGGTATTAGATTACAGGTGCGTCTTACCAAAACATCAAGGTTTCGAAATTCGTTCCTTCCCGAGATATTACATCTATTCAATTCTTGTGTGAAGCGACCTGTCCACAGTGCAAATCTTTGATCTTTCTACTTTCGCTTTTATTTTATTTTACATTATTTCTATTTACCAAAATTAGTTGTGTATATCTTTGCTTCTATGATTTTTACAGTTTTGTATCTTATTTGTGTACCGTATATCTTTGCCTTTATGTTTTTTACTGTTAATCCTATCTGTGTGTATCTTTGCTTTTATGTTTTTACTGTTTTGTATCTTTTAAACACTGTCGACGGAGTATCATTTTCCGTTTTACTGAAATGACAATAAACAGTTAACTATCTGTCTGTCTGTCTGTGTCTCCGTCCGTCCGTCCGTCCGTCCATCCGTCTGTCTGTCTGTCTATCTTTCTATCTATCTTTAATAAAAGAAAATAAAAGTCTTTGAATTACCTTAAAGATAACTGTATGTTGCTGCTGTTATATTACTCCAGCCTATACATGTACTCAGAAATGTACTCGTTTTCGTACTCAAGTACATTTTTTCTGTACTCTTACTCGTACTCATGACTTTGGACTCGTACTCGTACCGATGCCTTGTACTCGTATTCGTACTCGTACTCGTACTCAGGAGCTAAGTCTGTACTCGTACTACAAGTCTGCGAACTAAATAGAGGAAATTGTCATGTTATACAGCCCTTTTACTGTGGGCGTTTTAGTTATAACAGTTCATTTTATATCAATTTCTGAAAACTTGGCAGGAGAGTTCTTGTACTATTTATGGTCCACCAATGCAAGCAAGTGGACTTTAAAGGGAAACTCGAATGATCAACCCTGACAGCCTTGTATTACTTTCTTAACGCGCTATTGGTAGAACATTATTTTCAGACTGAGGGGCCTCGTTTTCGGGCCTTCGTAGTTAGGAACCCGACGGCAGCAACCGAGGTAACGTAATATTTATTCCACGAGGATGCTAAAGACGTGTCACCCACACTAATACTGCTACCTGACACAAAAGTGCCTCTGGCGATATTATGGGCCCAGAGAGGGCTCATTTGAATATTCACTTTTAAATAGTTTATTGCAACTGGATAGAGGAAATCGTTATATTATACTTTCCACTTTACTTTGGGCGCCTCAATGATAACAGTTCATTTTATATCAATTTCTGGAAACTCGGAAAGAGGGCTGGTGTCGCGCTTGTGTCAGATAGCGTTATAATATGGGTGTCACGTATTTTCAAGCTACGTTGAATGAATATTATGTTACCTCGGCTGCTGTGGTCAAGGTCCCAATTATAAAGGTCCGAAGACGACTAGGTCCCTCTACAAATAATATTCTACGAATAACGCGTTGAGAAAGCAATATACTGCTGCCAGCGTTGAATATTCGACTTTCCCTTTAAGGTCCAGTTGTTTTGCATTGGTAGACCATGATCATTACACTGGTTACCTGCTGAATTTCCAGAAATTGTTATTAAATGTACTGTCATCACTGAGGTGCCCAAACTAAAGGGGATATATAATTTAACCATCTCCTCTATTGAATTGCAATAAAAAATATTTTGAAAGCAAATGCTCAAATGGACCATCTTCGGGCTCGTATTCTCACCAGTAGTGCGTTTGAGTCAGATAACACTATAATGTGTTTTAATGCGTCTTTTCAAGATAAGTTGAATGAATATTACGTTCTCCTTATTGCTGCCGTCGGGGACCCAACTATGAAGGGCCGAAACTAGGGCCTCTACGAATAATGTTAAACAATAACGCGTTTAGTAATTAATGTATTTTTACCAGCTTTCGCCATTTGACTTTCCCTTTAAGGTCCACTATATTCGCATGACACTACTGACCCTCCTCCTGAGTTTTTCAAAATTGAAATAAAATGTACACTGTTATCACTGATACTCAAATTAAAAGGGGGGTTTATCTTAATAAAAAAATTTAAAAGTTAAAGCTCAAATGGACCATCTTTGGGTCCATATTCTCTACATTAGCACGTTTGTGTTACAGGCATGTAGCCACGGGGGGCACGGGGGGACGTGCCCCAAAACTTTTCAATCAAAGGTCTTGCACTGGAGGAGGAAAAATTTACGAGACCTTGCAGCCTTTTTTTTTTTTTTTTTTTGAATACAAATATACGAAGAAAAAATGGGAAATATCGCACCATTTTGTATCTAGGGTACTTAAAATAGGCAAAAATCTTCAAAGGGGGTACCCCATCCCCTCAGAACCCCCCAGGCCATCGAAACTCCAACATCGATGTGCCCCCTCCCCCAAAAATTGGTTATTCTGGCTACAGGCCTGTCGTGGCAAATAGCGTTATAGTGTGGGTGATACGTCTTTCAAATTGCGCTTAATGAATATTAGGCCTATGTAGCACGCCTTTTTTTCTTGTCTGGATTTAAAGGCGGATTAACATAATACTTGAAATAAATCAAGAAATATTTCGGGTCGTTTCATTTATAAGCAAGTATTTATTGTAAACTCTCAACTGGTTGCATGATACACAACGAGAATACACAGAAATAAACTCAAGCAGGACAAATAATAAGAAGACTTGTGTGTCATCTCCAAATGTTCACAAAAAGAAATTCGAATAACATAACGTAAACTGGTTGGATAAAGATGAAATAAAATTGAAACAAAGTGGAAACAAAGTGGAAACAAAGTAGAATCCTCACTCTTTGGCACTCATATCATTGGGCACTGCCTCAACCAAAGTGGGCGAAAATTAGCGAATCTCAAAAGCAAATCTCAAAAGTTCGGTATTCAGATCATTGGGCACTGCCTCAACCAAAGTGGGCGAAAATTAGCGAATCTCAAAAGCAAATCTCAAAAGTTTGTTGCCTCTGGTGATGTGAAATTACCGAAATTACCAGAACATTCAAGGAGAATCATTATTTTGATCATACGATATCTCGAACAAAGGGTCCTTTACCAAGAATAGTTTGTAGGAGGGACAATTACAAAAACCAACAAAATCATTAGTGGTTAGGGTTAACAGGTGGAATTCCGAATACTTGGAAGTTTGGGGACAAAGAGGTATGAACCTTAGGTTTCGGAACGAAACAAAGGGTAGGAATAACTTTAGAGTCAGTGAACTACTTGATAAGAGAAACCTTGGGAAGTCAGTGGCCTAATCACATTCCCATATTCTCACTGGGCTGAGTCACGTCCTCGTGACCATAATAAGAAAAAACGGAAATTTGAGATAAAATTCATCCATATCTCGAAAATGTAACTTCGATTTATCAGAGTGGACAACATGACGACATAAATCATAAAAACGCAATGAATACAATGATCTCATATTTCAAAATATGAAGCAGTTTACAAATTCAAATTATACTATACATGCAAACATGATTTTCAGACATTTAAAAGAAACAATATGGCCTATCACCACATTAAAAACACATGATCAATCAAGCTAACATGAAAAAGATAAAAATGTTCAAATACACCTTTCGTTGTTCGGCATTATTCGTTTTACTCTGGGGAATAACCACTGTCAACTTTTGCCGGTCTTGATAGCTAAACTCCTGCGTACGGAGATGAACTCTTGACATTGAAACTCTCACACAGAAGGTGATATTTAGGCTAGGCCTAGAGCTACATAACGTTAAGAACAGTGACATCAAACGTAATTTGAATCAGAAATAAACCAGAGACGGAAACTCTACAGCCTTCCTCACATTTCCTAAATGCTTTATCTGTAAATGTTTCTAAAAAATTTATGTCATGCCTAGATCGTGTCTAACTATGATACCATACTAAAATACCAGTCACATATGTGTGAAACAAATAAAACGCTCACCAACGAAGGAACATTTACATTTTATGCAACACCCAATGCCATCTCTCCTTATATGTTGCAACTGAACCATTTCAAAGTGAAATGCTCCCCCAGATGGGTTGGTTATCTTTGGGTCCATATTCTCGCCAGTAGCACGTTTGTGTTACATAGCCGTAATAATGTGGGTAACATGTCTTTCAAAACCGCTTACAATGAGTATTACTTTACCTCGGTTGCTGCTCAAACTACGAAGGTCCGATGGCGAGACCCTTTGCGAATAATATTCCACAGATAGAGTGTTTACAAAGCAATATACAGCTACCAGCTTTCACCCTTAAGACTTTCCCTTTCAAGTCCATTCGTTTCACATTGATGGACCATAGACACACTTCTGGCGCTAATGCTGAGTTTCCCGAAATTGAAAAAATTCAATTGTTTTCACGGAAGCTCCCAGAGTAAATGGGGTGTATCAAATAACTATCTCTTCTTTTGTGTTGCAATTAAACTATTAAAAGTGAAATGCTCAAATGGGCCATCTTTGGGCTGACATTATCGCCAGTGGTGCGTTTGTGTTAGATAGCGGTATAATGTGGGTGACACGTCATTTCAAGTTGCGTTTAAATGCTACGTTTCTTTGTTTGCTGGGATACAACTACAAGGATCGAAAGTCGAGGCCCCTTTACGTATAATATTCCACAAATAGCGCGTTTAAAAAGCAATATACTACTAGCATCTTTCCCCATTAGACTGTCCCTTTAAGGCTCACTATTTTCGCATTGGTTGACCAAAGATATTACACTGGTCCTCCTGCTGACTTCCCCGAAATTGACATCAAGTAATTTGTTATCACGGAGGCTAACAAAGTAAATGGAGTGTATCATATAACCACTGCCGTAATACGGAGCTTTTAAGGTGACATGCAGATGTTACAATATTATGTGACTTTCTCGACTTTTTTCAGTAAAATATTCAGCTGTTGACTTCCGAGATCTTTTTATCTCAATATTTTAGCGTAAAATATTGAAATATAACGTTAAAGGATCCCAGTATCTTAGTATCTTCACTGAAGGATATTAAGATATTGACATCCAACATCTCGTTATTTCAATATTTTGTTGTAAAATATTAAAATATTACATTACAGGGTCTCAATATCTTTAGGTTGTATGGACTTCAGGGCATCTTATGGGGCCTTAGCCCTCCTTTGCCCTCTTAACCTGTTATGTTATGTTATATCTTTACTGAAGGATATTGAGATATTGACATCCGAAATCCTGTGTTCTCAATATTTTAGAGTAAAATATCGAAATATAACAATACAGGTTCTTAACATCTTAATATCTTTTCTGAAGAGTGTTAGGATATTGACATCTAGTATCTCGTTACTTCAATATTTTAGGGTAAAATATTGAAATATTACATAACATGATCTCAATATCTTAACGGATCTTTACTGAAGGATATTGAGATATTAAAATACAACATCTCATTATTTTGATATTTTAGTATAAAATACTGAAATCTTACAGGATCGTAATATTTTAACATCTTTTCTGAAGGGTATTAAGATATTGACATACAACATATGTGCAATTACGGAGGAACACAAGCTTCTCTCTTAGGATGCGATGAAGGGGATCTGTTTCCCGGTTTCCCCTTCTTTTGGGAAGGCATTATTTTCAGATTCATCAAAAGCATAGCCATTAGCGCAAGGGACATAGAAATTGAAGCACTCTGGACTGAAGCCACTAATCCAGCTGTCTGTATGTCAACCATGGGCGGAGTTACGGGTGGCAAGATGGGGAATTCCTCCTTTTTTCCAGACTTAAAAATATAATAAAAATAATTAAAAAATGAATGGAAGGAAGAGAGACCAGAGAAATTATGAGCGAAGTTTTAATATTATGGTAAATGCCGCAATATAAACTCAAAGAAAACGTTAATTTTAAATATAACAATGCCAGAAACAATTTTTGGTGCGCTTCTCGCACATCCATAGTAAATACTTATACAGTGGCAGAGCTCAAATGTGTGGAGGCAAGGGGCAACTGTTATTGAAAACTGTGTTACGTAGTAGTAGCGTGTTCAAAAAGGGGGCCGGGGGGCACTGGCCCCCCACCTCTGAAGCCAGTCGGGGGAAATCTCTTAGTCGGGGGATTTAAGGGTTAGGGGAAGAGAAAAAGACTGAAGAGACACTGAGCACTCAACAGGGATGGCGCCAGGTGGGGACGGGGAGCCCCATCGGGGAGTCTTAATCGATACCATAGAGTATGCAGACAGTCCCCGACGGAGCCTGAGAGAGGACAATTTCTCTAATAAGAACCCAAATTTTTCGGCGGGCTACGCGCGCTGTATAATTACTCCAGGATCTTCAGAGTTCCATTCCACATTGCTAGAAAGCACATGTCCTGCCAACTTTACCACGAAACATGAAGGCAGAGAACACTGTTCATGTGGAGGTCGAAAATTTCATCGCATGTCGCTAAGCCTAGTTACTGTTCTCTTATGTGTGTCATGCGGTACGGTCAGTTTGTGAGCGACTCACGGACCACAGTTTGGCTGTTTCATAGGGTAGTCCAAGTGTTTCGATAATATGTATGTTATCCCCGATATTGTCTAGAACCCCTACAGTTTTTCTTTTTTGTTTTCTT
This sequence comes from Holothuria leucospilota, assembly GCA_029531755.1. Lineage (NCBI taxonomy): Eukaryota > Metazoa > Echinodermata > Holothuroidea > Aspidochirotida > Holothuriidae > Holothuria > Holothuria leucospilota. The sequence goes on along the minus strand of CM055976.1, from coordinate 76,219 downwards.
TATGTTCTTGATCACATATCTTTTTTGTGTAAGCCTACCAAAAATTTTCGCGCGCTTTGCAAATTCAAGTTTCAGATTCGAAAGAACACTATATAAAGTGCGCAACTCGGCTAATGAAGTATCAAGTGATATCATGTAAAATATGCCCTGAAATGGCATGGGATAATAAGTCATATCCCCTTGTCACCACCTCTTCGACAGAGGGGCTGTCGAACCTTGGGGTGGCTGGCATGGCCCAGCCCTCTGAAAATTCTATCGCCACCCATGATCTGTTTACTTATTTTGGCTTTCAAAGGGTCATTTTTACAATGATACCCAAGATTTCCGGTACGCTTTGCCCACTCTTCCACAGTTCTGTTACTTATAGCTAAATATAATACAAACCATTTCCACCTTTTCAAGTAACTGAAGAAGTAGAATTCATGAATTTATGTAAAAGTTGGGAATTTCACCTCATTTCACGTTATTCAGTCAATGTTCTCTTGGGTCTGTTGTGCGATACGGCTACAGTGACAAGAGGAAAGAAGTACAATGTAAGTTATGCCCGATAGGGACCAACTGCCCGGACAATTGACCTTTATTAGCTTTTAATAATTATACCGATTCTTTTTAGTAAAGGATAACCCAAAAAATTTTCGCTCGCTTTGCAATTTCACACTTTAGATTCTGGGGAAAACATTAAATCAGCCCGAAACTACGTTCCTCTAGTATATACACCCATTTTTATGAAATATATGTCCCGCAATGGCATGGTACAGTACACAGATTTTCTTCAGATCCCTCCTCACCATCCCCTTGACGGCATCGGGGCTATCGGGGCTTCAGGTCGCTGCCTCCGCCCGTCTGGCCACCTGTCGGGCAAATCCTGGCGCCATCCCTGGCACTCAAAACTTAGAAGTAGCCTACAGAATGATATTTGAAGAGAATTTTTTTTTCATTTTTTGGTCGTTTACCAAAGGATAGAGTCCTTCCAATTGTCCTCCAGTGAATAATCAGACAGGATGCTATCAACATCAATATCTGTCTCATATGGTGCAGGTAGGCCTACTATCATTAAGTTTCCTTCGCGCTAGTCACTTTAACCATCTGTAATGGTAAACTATATAGGTTTAAGGATCAAACAGCGCTGTTAACTTTTGCGATCATCTAAGCAGCCTTCTTGACTGGCCTCGTGATCTTTGACGTAGTCCTGTCAATGTATGTGACACATACTGTAGCAGCTTTCAACGCATACAGGATAACCTGAACTCTCCGTCACTGACACCGAATTTTAAAAAAATCTGAAACAAACGAAACCTGATCAATAAGGCCTCTAGAACCAATTTAGGTCGGTCTTATTAGCTTATGTTGCAGGAGCTTCCGGGGGCTTCGCCCCCTGGACCCCCACCGGGGTTCTGCCCCTGGACCCCGCCAGGTGCCCTGGCGCCGGCCCCTGGACCCCACGCGTGCAAACTCGCGCTTCACGCTCGTGGTGCACCTTCCGGTGCACTTGTCACACCCCTTCATGTCAGTCGGGAGAATCACAGGTTGTGCCCCCCCCCCCCACCACCTTCGAAATCCTGCACAAGCCACTGTTACGTAGTGTACTTTATTTAAAATTTTCCAAAGCATGTTTGGGTTGGCTCGCGCCATATTTTTTTGACGTGAAACTCTGAAATAAGGGCCACTCAGAGCACTAAATGTTCGTCATTACATGCACCATGCATGGTCGTTGCGTGTAAAATTCCGAAACCTACCCGTGTATAGGGAATCTCGATTCTCAATAAATTTTCCGGTTTGTTTCGTGTGAGCTCAATAGAAGTAGGTGTTTCGTTAGTACTGCTGCCCGTAGTAAAATATTGTGGGATTGTCTCATTATTACTTCATGTAGAATCAGTGCTTTAGTAAATTAGTATTTCTTGAACCCCTCCGGCTGTTCGCTTTCACCAGACCACCATCCTCATAAAATTCACCGACGGTTAGTATCTGAAATTTGCAACCATTAGTAAGAAACTATTTCATTAGCATTTCAGATTATACATGGGGACAGGGTAGTTTTTCTAGAAATGGTCCAGAATGGCGCAAAAGCCATCAAATTTAAGAAAAATTCTCAGGGAGGATTCTCAGTCCCCAGCCTTCGGCACTCGCGGCTAAAGGCTTCGCCGGCCACACCTTACGAAGATGCAGACTCCAATAAAACTTGGTTCCCTAGCATTTTTTTACCGTGGACAACTAAGTCCATTTGTCTGTAAGAACTACCCATTATAACATTTCATTTATTTTGGAAAGTATTATACCTTATCGCCCTAAACCTTTTATCGTCCTTACAAAATTATGCTTTAAACCTGTATTTTCGAAACTGTCTTGTTTTTCACAGGAATGAAAAACTTGAGGGATCCATTTTGTCATACCATCGACACAAATGAAACATAAAAGAAACCATTAGGTGGCTGTGGAAAGTAGGAGAGTCTTTAAAGTAATGGATAGTAATGCATTCAAACAGTAAAAACAATAGACTACATAAAATTCTGTTGTCTTCTGCGCGGCGTACTCGGAATTTTGTTTCTAGATTGCTTCCTGTAGATAATCTTGCGTGTTTCATCGTTCGGACTAACTCTTCTATCATAGTAACCACCCACAAACCTAACCCCTTTATCACAAAAATTACCTGCTATTGTGATTGAGGCTATGTTTAAAATGGTAAAAATGTGATTCTTCTGATCTGTTTAGTGCACATCCGATGATTTTAACATAGTCAAATGCTTCATTCTAATGGTTTTAATTCTTTCAGTACCTCAGGACTTCCTAAGCGTTTCCCCTTTGACCCCTAGCAGGGCGTTGCCCCTTGACCACACCAGGGGCTCTAGGGCGGCCCCTGGACTCATGTCTTCAGGGGAGCGGTGCTTGGTATTCCGCCGAGGCTTGTTACAACTGATAATGTAAAAATCAACCGATAATGTAAAAACGACCGATAATGTAAAAAGAAATTATCGATTATGTAAAAACAACCGATAATGTAAAAAAAATTACCGATAATGTAAAAAACTCTTTGAACCGATAATGTATAAAAATTTACCGATAATGTAAAAACTCTCGTCTACCGGTAATGTAAAAAAATTTACCGATAATGTAAAAACTGATGTAAGGACGTTTTCAGATGGAATTGGAAACGTGGAATTTTATCCAAAAAGTCATACGTTAATTTAGAATAGTCGTAAGTCATACCCCAGGGTACGGGGCTCTCACCCCTATTTTACAGCGCCCTCTTGCAGGTATATTTCCCTTAAAAGGGTACATTGAAAGACAGCAGAACAATTAAAGGTTACTTTATCTCAATTGTCAAGGCCAAATACATAATGCTATCATATTTCTCCTTCATATACTTAAAGCGCCCTCACTCTCTGTTGTTCCGCAAGCTCACCAAAAAGAACATATCTACGATAAAAAATATCATAAACCATATTTTATTACATAAAGGTGGGTCATACAGATGGCACAGCTTGTTTGCATAGGTCTATGGCCCAATAGAGGGCGCCCAGGTCTATGGCCCAATAGAGGGCGCCCTCTAATAAAAACCAGATATTTCAAAAACTAAAGGACTGAAAATTACATTTTTGAAATGAGCATGTCAGAAAACCCTGCAATCGAAATCATATTCGTAAATTTTAATTGGTAACCATCTAGTATGAAAACTGGGTGTTTTGAAATGCCTAAAATCTGTTCTTGGGGAAACTGACCCTAAAAAGTGGGCCTTTTGACGGCCCGCACATCCCACTAAGACCGGGAGACGAGATGACTGACTTCGGATCTGTGGTCAACGTGGTCGATAACCTCTAGGATGCAATTTTTATCAAGCGTGAGTAGCTTCGATTTCATCCCCTTCCTCCCCTGGGGTGGGGAACGCGTGAGAGAGAATAACTTTCCTTCAGCTTCAGAATAACGATAATAACACTCCTGGGTTTTCTGACATGCTCATTTCAAAAATATACTTTTCAGTCCTTTAGTTTTTGAAATACCTGGTTTTTATTAGAGGGCGCCCTCTATTGGGCCATAGTAGAGACCCTGTAGTGGGAGAGATTGGCCAAACATTGTTCTCAGATACGCATTCTGATTGGATGGAATGTATGGGCACCATTTTGGAGCCAAAGCACGAGCTTGCAAGATCATGTGTAGCCTATGTACATTTGAGAAGTTGTGCAGGCTGTACTCTACGTACGGCCGGACGTACGCATCCTATGTTAGATAGACATATTTAGTTTCCAAAACTGCGGCCAGGTCGTGCTGCATTTGGATGCACGAACAGACCAGAAAAGGGTTACAAGTTGTATAGATTCCCATCCTGTACAAAATAAGGCTTCGGTGAGCTGTAAAAGTTAAAAGGTTCAATTGAAATCCATCAAATAGCGATCGCTTATGCGACGTAACTTTGCAGTACACGACTTAGTAATACATGTAGGCCTAACGTAAGGGTAGGCTTAGCCTTAGAGTTCGACGTTCTGTACAAGGCCTAGCCTATACCGTATACGGCGGTTCCATCTCTATATTCCTACTGCTTGATATTCCAACACATAAACCCAAATACAACTCCTAATGAACCCTTTGGCCTAACCGGTTAACCCTAATCCTAGTACTAACCCTATTGGAGAGTTGTCAGAACATCCCCATAGAGAAGTTGGAATACCAGAGCTGCAGTCCCCAGTCATAGGTGTAGGAGCAGTGGCGTATTTGGGGGACATTGAGCCATACCCCACCCCCTCACTGATGCCGATTTTTTTTTTACTTCCTAAAGATACGTAAAGTTTTTAACACAAATTTTACTGCAAATGGTAGCCTAGCATATGTGGCACCAGATTGCATGTAAGGACACCTAATGTTTCAAAAACTTTTCAAAGGGGAGGGGACACCCATTGGGCCATGGTTCCCCTCACTGATGCCGATATTTTTGTTTTAGTTCCTACAAATACATCCATTTTTTAGCACAAATTTTACTTCAAATGTAGCCTATGTGGTACAAGATTGCATGTAAGGACACCCAATTTTTCAAAAATTTTCATAGGGGAGGAGGGACTCAAAATAACAGATTAAACATTGCTCCTGGATCTATTACTAACATGAGAAAACTGAAACATTTGCGTACCTTTGACTTTGATGTAGGTTTTTACATGGAATACCCCCATGGTCAGTCACAATTTAATAAAACCTAGGCCTAGGTCCATAGGTGTCAATCCTGGGGGGACAGGGGGACACGTTCCCCTACATTTTGGAAATACACCCATTGACTTGAGATTTTTACACAGGAAATTTTTGACAGAAGTGGTCATGTCCCCCACACTCGAGTAAAGATTGACGCCCATGCCTAGGCCTTTCCATAAAATAAAAAAGTCTCACTACGAAGTGCTTCTCTACATTTACCCCTTCCCCCAGACCTCTCCTGAATCTTTCACTAAATAATGAAAAATCTCAAATGATTAGTTCAACTTGCTTGAACTTTCCATAAAAAGCACCATTTTGCATATATGCCATCCTGCATTAACGTACAAGTAGTTTTCTTAGAAAGAAGGGGTAGACCCAGCCCAGAATAGGCCCACCCCCTCCCCCTCTATTACAAGCACAAAAATAAGACACACTAAAATGAAATTTTTTTAAATAAAATCACTTTTAAGACTGTCAAAATAGCATACACCATTCTGCATTTTCGTCACTTTCTATTAGCAAAAGTTACTCAAAACGGAGGGTGGTATCCCCTCCCTCTAGACCCCTCCCAGGACGACTTTTCTCGCACCGGGTGACAAACTAAAGGATCCGGGAGACAGAGCCAGAGTCAACCAATACGAAAGATTGTCACAAGAGAACAGAACGCTGTAACTCACTTTGTTTTACATTTTGTACTGAAAACTGTACGCACACAGTGTATATGATATCTGGCCATAGTTACCATTTGGCTCCAAAATGGCGCCCATGAAATAAGTTGGTGCTTTTCATGGAAAATTGTAAGCAAATTGAACTAATCATTTAAGATTTTTCATTATTTAGCAAAAGTTTCAGGAGAAGTCTGGGGAAAGGGGTAAATATAAGAGAGCACTTCCTAGTGAGACTTTTTTATTTTATGGAAATCTGTAATCTGTAATCTGTACTTTGACTTAGGTGCTTCACGCAGTAAATTCTTTAAATACTGTGGAGCGTCACCGTTGAGAGATTTGAATACTAAGGACAAAACCTTATGTTTAATACGTTGATTAATTGGAAGCCAGTGCAAAGATTTTAAACAGACTTTAGCACCGGCGAATTTACTTTCACGAAGTACTAATTTGGCGGCACGATTTTGAACACGTTGTAATGTGTTTATATCGCATGCCGGTAATCCCATTAATATTGCATTAGCGTAATCTAAGTGTGAGATGACAAGAGCTTGTACAATAGTACGGCAAGTATCATGATCTAAATAATTCCTAATAATTCGAATTCGGTGAAGATTAAGTGATTCACTTCGCGCTTGAAGAGTTATGTGTTCTTTCATAGATAAATTTTCGTCAGTATGTGCCCCAAGGTATTTAATACGCCCACTTCTCCATTAGTTTCATTTACATTCAGTTCTTTGGTAATACAGTTTGAAATTTGAACTTTTGACCCTAACATAATAAACGGGTGGGGTCCAGGGGCCCGCCTTAGGGCCCCTGGTGGGGTCCAGGGGCAAAGCCCCGGTGGGGGTGCAGAGGGCGAAGCCCCCGGAAGCTCCTGGGTTTTAATGTCTCAGAAGTGCTAGGAAGACTATTTTAAGCGGTTAAGTTTGTACATTAAGGAAATGCTTTTTTGAGCACAAATCTCGTTGATAAGCTGCACTGGATTGAAATTGTACAAGAGCAACAATGTCCTGTTATCCTTAAAAAGGCAGGGATCAACATATAGGGTCATCCCAGACAACTGGATTTTGAATTCGGAGATCATTACAAGAACTGCAAGTTGGCTTGAGATCAGTGGCGTCGCCAGGTTTTTTTTGTGATTGGGGCACCATAGATGATGTTGTAATAACACCTCAGTTCCCCCAAGTGTGCGGAAATTACACCTTTATTTTTCATGCGAACAGTTTTGATATTTCGTTTGTCACGACATAAAGATGTCGTTCTGGGGAAGGGGTTCCCCCTCCCCTTTAAGATTTTTTTAATTAATTTAAGGTCTTTTAGATGCAAAATGGTGCTATCTTTGAGATGTTTTTGGAACTGATCATATATGGCCGGAAAATGTCCATAATTTAGTGAATGCTAACTTTTGGTAAGGTAAAAGAGGAGAATATGTTGTCTAGAGACAGATACGTTGTCAACAAATCTCCTGAAGCCCCCTCCCTTCTGACTATTTTACTGCCTTCTGTTTCTGGAAAGTTCTTACACAAAAATATGTGCGTGGAGTCCACAGAAACATTCTTGAGTTATTACGAAATATGTCCTTTCCTTCATTGTGCATTATGAAAGGGCATCTAAGGCTAGCAGATACCTGAATAGGGCCTCCTGGAAGCTCTGCATTAATCATATTAATTGGTGCGGGGGGCAATGACATAATGCGTATACTACCTGACATCCAAATGATAATATAGAGTACGACGCCGAACACTTTACAACTATCGTATTTTTACTACTTTTGAACTAAAATCCGGATGAACAGCTGCCAGCAATGGAAAATGACAGGGAGGGAGAGTATAGGTGCAGGGAGGTGATATTAGACCTCCCTGATACATGTAGCAAAAGGGGTGAAGGACTAATAAGAGCGTTACAGAGTGCTGTTTTCGTCATAAGTGTATTTCAATCACCATCTATACCGATAATGGCTCAGCGCAAACTGGCGAAGCTCTGGTAAAAATTTTTGAAAAATGTATAAAGGCAGATACTTACTTTTAACCTTCTACAACATGCTACATATTAGATTAAAAGATCCCATATTGACGCGAGGTCCCCACAGATGTTTGGAGATGTATCTCTGTTCTTCGGAAAGTGTCGTGATCAGAACAGTTTCGTGTATTATTACCTTAATAATGGTCATGACATGGAGTGTGAACAGTGACGAAAAAATATTTCCATTACCTGATTACAAAGCCTGCATTCAGACTCTACATCGAGACACTTTCAATTGCCCAGCAAACCTACATGCCACTGCCATAAGCCAGTCTTTTACCTATTAATTCGTAAACTTTCAACTTTTAGCTGCTGTGCCACTCCGAAAGTTGCTATCGGAAGATATTGATAATATAAGTGACACTGACGTAAGGTTGGAAGCGCGCGGAGCGGGCGAAAATTTTGATAGATTGCCAACGATTTGCTAAAATTCTGATAGTTTGAGAAACATTTGTGATAGAAAGTGAAGCGAGATTGAAAAAATTTCTTACGAAAATGAAGAATAAAAATATACTTTTCATCATACACGTATCTGTTGACTGTAACATTGGGGGGTATGATTACATGGACCATCCCCCCTAGTCAAATGTTGGGGGGATATATCCCCCCATCCCCCGGGATTTACGCCCATGGAATAATCTACCGCACGAGGTTCGGAGTATTTCTCACCAACACGTACTCCGAATTGCCTTGGTCTAAGGTATGCTTGGAACCATGAGAAAACATTGCCAGAGATGCCAAATCGATTCTTCAACAGTGCGAGTAGTACATCATGGTCAACGGTGTCGAATGCTGCGCTAAGATTAATTGAGCATAGAGTAGTTACCCGTTTTTCCTCCATTGACCAGAGAGAGTCGTTGAACAATTTGACAAGAGCAGTTTCGCAACTGTACTTTTGGCGATACGCGGATTGATAATCTGGTAGAAGAGCATGTGTCATGATGTGATCATTATATTGTTGTAGGACCAATTTCTCGATCACTTTGGAGAGAAATGGCTAATTACTGATGGGCCGATAGTTACCGTACTGCAATTCCATTCCCGGTTTCTTTAATAGGGGCTTCACTGTAGATAATTTCCACATTTCGGTAAAGTCACCATTTTGCATAGACTTGTCGGCGATTTCGGTGATTAGTGGAACAATTTCATCTATGCATTTCTTTAGCAACCACGTTGGTATAGGATCTAAGTCACAATGTTTAGTCCCCAAACTTAATACTGCCCTCTTCACATCCTGGTCTTCTACAACTGTGAAGTTTGACAATAACTCCACCTGTTTATATGTTGGAGTATATAGGGGCAAATTGTCCAAACCATCACGAATTGTCTGAACCTTGGTTAATAAATAATCAGCAAAGTTCTGTGACAAAACGTAATCACTTTCACACTCAGGCAGAGGATTTTCAGTAACATGGCCAGTTAAACTGCAAATTAGTTGGAATATAGCTTGACAGTTAAACTACAAGTTTCCAAAGTCAAACTACTAGTTTGAACTACAAGTTTCCAAAGTCAAGAGTATATAACGAAAGCTTTAAGAACCATAACTTATCTCTTTTGGGAAAATTTCTCCTAATCTTTCGAAAGCGGATAAAATGACATTTAATTTCCTAAGTTGAATGCAAGCTGTACATGGAGAACCTCGCTTTTTGCCGTACAGTGGAAGCGCCCTTACAAATTTCTTGGCTTTTCTGGCTAAGCAATACTGGCGTTGCAACACTTACGTTGTGTCAACGTTTTCCCTTACTTCAACTTCTATGGTACGAGACCACTTCCAAGGGCGTAATGCAGACCTTTGGCCCGAAATTGTAACGTAAGTTAGCCCGAAAATAGCATATATTTTGCCAAAAAATGGCGAATTTTCTGTCGGCTGCAGCCCTCAGCCTTCCTCCGGTCTGCCTGAGCACAGCGGGTTTCCCGGTATTCTTCATTCACTGCGGCAGAATTGCCTTCGTAGCAGACACCTTTTGTTAGACAGAAGTGTCATAGTGCATTGCGTGTGTAAGCAATTTGCACCATGGAACCCCAGTCCTAACACAAAAGTTCAGTCCATTTGAATCGCCATTGTGCACCGTTCACGATTCACGATTCATGTCTGTAGACAGATTATAACGGCGAGAGGATAAAAAGAATTAGCTAGAGAAATGTGCTTACCTATAACTAGAGACAAACCTCTAACCCCATGTAAACATGGAGCTACTACCTAGACCAAGAACTTGTTTCATGATTTAATGGAAACAGGTCAACAAGAGGGGATAACCAAGTAATAAAATAAAATCACAGCATGTAAATTACACATAACACTTGTTACACAAAGCTTTACCAATAGGATACATGGTTTTTAAATCTCAATCTATCGGTTAACCCCCTCCTCTCCTTCACTCCCAGTTGTAGCTAACTGCTACTTCTCGTTCGAAATTATGAAGATATTTGTTGAGTGCAAAGTGTACTTCCATTGTTTTGGTGGGGAATGCCTCACTCACTTTGCAGATGGGCAAAACGTGGGAACAGTCTAAAATTTCATTTCAGCTAAGTTTCTCGAGAGTTAAGGTGAATTTTACCTGACAATGCCATATTTGGAATATCCCACATATCTACGTGTATAAATATCAAAGCATAAATTTTTGTCCCGCTATTCTTGCGTAATGTTGCTACCGTCATAATATCTGCAATGTACCAAACAAAACAAGTTATATTTGTACACAACGATCCCATCATATTAATTTCACAAAGTTGGTTTCCGTCGGATAAAACTTGTAATGATTGAGTTCGGGAAATCGCACTTTAAGAGACACCAGTCTGTTGCCTTTTGCACAGGCTTTAAATTTTTTTTTGGGGGGGGGGGGTGTCATGACGTGACATTTCAATCACAGCTCAGGAAACTGAAATGAACCCTTCCATTAGGCGACATTCCTCCCCTTACACCCAACCAAAAGTGAGAACATTCCTCTAGAAGTTAAGAATTTCTACACACATAATCAGTTCAAGCCTTTGCCTAGGATAACACTTTTCGCATTTAAGCCACCTTAAAGACAGATACTCGTCACTCCAAGCATGACTTTTTCTTGGGGGTAAGCAAAAGTCTCAATTGGTGACTGCTGTTCTTTGATTGACATCAGGGTTACAAAATTCAAAAGGTGCAGAGTAGCTCATATTACACAGCATGCAAGGAGAGTGTTCTGATTACTCGTTAGGGCCTTTTACGCTCCCCAGGATATTGCCTTAAGCAGGTTTGTGTCTGCATAAGGATAGGTTAAAGACACTTGTGGGCGGAGATAGAAGTAACCTAGTTGGGAGACTTGGAACTGTTTAGGATGATGAGTATCTGTCTTTAAATAAACAAAAAATACTCCCTTTGAAACCACCCCATAATAACACCCTCTGCAGGGAATTAAGGTCAGACCCAGGTCCAAACTATACTAGGTTCGCCACTGATTCTGCCCCCCCCCCAAATAGTTCTCTCCGTTGCATGGACACACTTAAAAGTTAAATGTAGTACCACCAGTTTGCGTCTATTATCTCTTTTAGAGCAAGATTTTCTCGGGGGTATTTCTTCCCTTACCAGGGAGTTGTTAGGAAGGAGATACAACAGGCAAATCTGTCAAACAATATGTACTTGAAAATGATTTAATTCTTTTCAGGCACTGCTATTTGATTGACAGGTCTCCTTGTTCCTATTGTTAAGTCTCTGTTGACTAAACCCTTTTATTGATGATCTCCCCCTTTCTTTTCCAAGTAATCCCGAGACAAAGGCCATTGTCTATACGTGCTTTGAAGTAAGGTTTGTTTCCGCCAATGAACAAAATTTAATCAGGATTTTTAGTAAAACCACTGGCAACAAACGTTTAGATAATGTACTTCAATTGTGCCCCCCACGATTTTTATACGTCAGCTAGCTACTGGAAACATTGTTCAAGCCTATACATTTCTCTTTGTTTTTAGCAAAGTTTCCCATTATTAGGAAATATATTCGAAAAGTAAGTTGTAAAGAAATTCTTAGCTTACTTTAAATGAAACGATATTTAGCGTGACGAATAACGACGAAAGGTTAAAATTTCACATTTTTGCATGACGGCTGGCAACGAAAAGTTAACGAGTGCAACGTAAGAGCTGTGTCTTCTCATTGTCATTTTGACAATGTATCACTGATCCTAGTTGATCTAGGTATTGAGACAAGAGTTTTGAGGAGAAAGGCAAGATAACTGTCGGAAACGAATATTGCTTCAAAGAGTCTATAGAACTTTAGATCTCCTTCCTAACACCTCCCTGCCCTTACAGACCCCTCCCTACGGACAGCCAGTGAATTAGCATTCAATAAATCGGATAAAATCAATATCCGTGCAAGTGGTACTTCTCAACCCCCTCCCCCCCCCCCCCCGCCGCCGCCACGGAACTTGCTTACGCAGAAGGAGTACGGCATATTAATTGTTTAGAAAGCTGAGGATCTGCGCAAACAGTCCGTGGTAACACGGAACATGCTTACAAAGGAAACTTAAGTCCTAGTTTTGTCGTGTACAAATCAATGTACCGAATACTTTTCAAGTTTCTTTTGGAAGTGCTGATGTCTGCAACATAAAATCTTGGAGTAAAGATTGTTCAAATACAAGTTACAGGGTGTGGGGAGTGTCATTTTTGGCAATCTGGTAAGCATATTTGGCAAAAATGTTCGCTGCACGCCAACTAGTGCTGGAGCTTCAATTAGTGTCAAATTCTTACTCTGAACTCCTCATTTCGGGCCTTGAAGTGAAGAAATCCTGCTTAGCTTTGTGCTGTTGTGTTACCTACTTCATGTGACATGACACTGTTAGAAATTCATGTTGAGTGGTCCCCCATATTCGTGTAATTGTCACTACTAAAATAACCTTGTTGGCAGCGCTGTAACACCCCAGTCCGGACTCGATTCCGTTTGATACTGGGCTCGGGACTGGCCCGGAATTAGAGGTCCCGGAATCGGAATTGGCTTGAAATGGGCTGAAGCTGGACTCAGACTAGGAGCCTATTCCACAAAAATGAAAGTTACATAATTTATACTTAAGTCTATATTCTTATTTTCTAGGCCCACGTCAACTTATAGAACCTAAAGGGGGACAAAATTTGGAAAATTAGTCGCTTTTAGATGGAGACTACATTTTTTGGCATCTGGAAATCAAGATAAGAACACAAAGAACCATACGTTTTCATGAAATCGTATATCATGACGTATATCTTTACGTGATCGCTTTACAACAGCCAGTAACTAAGTGCATTGTTGGAAATGCCCAAGACGGAAGTCTGCATGGCCCTCTAGATTACATTCTTCATGAAAAATGAAAGTTAACTTTATTAGATGTGATTTCTTGGTATTTAAGAATCAAGCAAATACAGAAAGAAGCATTTCTGTGGCATTATCATACAGTGTCAGATGACGACTCAGCATTTACGGAGTAAGTGAGCAGGTTATCATGCCCACGTACCCTTAAAAATGGTCACTTGCAGGAAAGCAGAAAGGAAGCTGCTCATCGGATGTGAGTCTAGTAATCAAAGCCATTCCCACTAGGACAACAGTTTTATTTTATTTTAACCAAAAGGTTCTTTCAAATGTGTTGTGAAACAGTTTGTGGGAGATTTTTTGGAACCTGCATGGACTATTTTTACTATACATGTTGACAGTTATCCCGGACGAGAGCAGGAATATTTTTGAAAGTTATTTTGTGCCTTCCTCAACATTTTCCTTGGGACTGCGAGGGTGAAATAAAAGTCACTCTGTGTATTTTGTAAGCTTATTATCACACCCGGCTGGAAAGCAATGACCTAGGTAAAGCTCAACTACACATTAGTGCGTATATAGCGTCTAGACAAGTTTGGGCTAAGCCTACCTCCTAGATCACAAAAGATAACCCTTCCCATTAGAATATAGTACAGATAATAGCTGTTGTTTGGGCATTTTTGCTGTCTGGGCCTATGTTGTTTGGAAGCAATGCCAATAATGGTGCAAAATTAAAGTACGGTAAAAACCTAAAAAGGGAGCCGACTGGCGATCTGAGTCCGTTAGGGGGCCACAGCCCCCTGACTGTATGGTAGCCCCGCCACTGTGAACCACCAAGTAGACTTTCCAGCAAGATGCCAAGGTTTTAGTGAACCGGTGAACATACGATTGGATGGGCGGGCGTTTTTGCAGAAAGGACATGAGGTCTGCAAGACTGATGCTTCCCTCGAACCCCCAACATCACCCGTTATGCTCATGCTAAAATTGTCAGAGGGCATGCCCCACAGAATTTTTTCAAAAAGCCTGGGTAGGATAAGGATTTTGGTATGGATTATGGTTAGGGTTGTTCCTGCGATGAACAAAACGCGAAATTAACGACAAGTTTTTCAAATAATTGCGTTACTCCCAGTGGCTTTATGTCGCCATCTTTTTACTGAACCCCTTCTTCCAACAACCTTGGACACATGTTAATTATTTTACTATCAATCTTCAACTTCGTAAAACTCTCAGATCATATTTATTAGACCAGCAATTTTACACAACACTTTGTAAATGAAGGTATCGTAAAAAGTTCGGGATCACTCATTTCTTCAGAAATATTTCGGTAATTTATGACCCTTAATCCTTGCTTTACAGGTCAAAGCGAAAGGTAAACAAACCCATGACGACCCCCACATTTCACCTTCCACCTTTGTTCCATTAAATTCCTTCTCCTTCAGAACAAGGGTTAGGATTAATTTAATGATAGAATCTTCGGCCTAGGTCAGCGGCGGGAATCTTATTCCTCTGGCGGACCGTTTTGATAGTCACAAGCCGTTGGCCGGCCGCAGAAATGAGGGCGCTACAAGTTTTCCCATAGGGCGCAGGCCAAAGGGCTCTAAACGGGCCTCGGTGGGCTGAAGCCCCTAGGGGGTTCTGGAGTTTATACAAATTTTTAGGCAAGAGAATGTTCATCCACTATCTTTAAATGACACTGGATCCCAAAGGCTACATAGACCAGACGTATCACAATGTGACCCTTTGACTTAGTAGTAATAATGAATGATCACATACGAAAAGTGCGTGCGAAGTGCGCCGAAAAACGCGTATCTTGAACCCAACTTTATTCCATAACGTTTAATTCACTCTTCGGAGGGACATTTCTTACTCCCCCCCCCCCCTCCTACCCAATCTACCGCAATATATACAGTGCCCATCGAGTTTAGTAGTCAAAGTAGGCCTAAAAGATAGGCCTATACACCTGTTAGAGCACATCTGTCCATTGCTACGTAGCCTTCCACGCAAAACTACCTATGCAACCAAATGTACACGGATTCTACACCTGGTTTGTGTCTAAGGAAACGGTGGAGATGTTATACTGTAGATACTAAAGGTTTTTAGTAATAAACTGGTATTGTTTCACAGCAGTGAAATATGAGGAAAGTGGTATAAGCAGGGAACACGATAGACACCATGGGCTAAAAGATTATTATCAATTACCTATTAAGTAATTCTGAATTTACATTTATGAATTGCCTCGCGGGCTGGATAAAATGGCCTCGCGGGTCGTATACAGCTCGCGGGCCAGATATCCACATCACTGGCCTAGCTGCCATAGTGAACCTTCGATTAGTGAACCTTCAGTCTATGGTGAATCTTGCCCACCTCCCCTACAAAGATAATAAAGATAATATAAACTTTCATTTGAGCTGAGTAGACATGCGAAAAGAGGGACCGCTTAAGAAGCAGGACATTTGCTGGGAAAGGGTTTTGCCAGAACACAAAACCGTCTGGTTACGCGCATGCGTAATGCTTTGGACCGAAAAGCAAATGTAGGCGGTTGGTGCACCTCTTTTTTGAGAGAAGGAACAAAATTTTGTTTTTGTTTTGAGGATGAGTACGCGTATGGTCACAAATACAAAAAAAGCAGTGGCGTAGCTAAAGGAGGGCAGGGGCGGTCGCCCCCCCCCCCACAAAGCCTCCCAAGGCCTCTGTCGGAAATTTCTAGTCTCTGTCGGAAATTTTTACCACCTTAATTAAAAATTCTTACAACGGAAATTAGTAGATGAGGGGTTTACTTACAACACTTCTTATGTTTTTAAGCAGAATTACACATCAAAATGGTTACTGACAAGGCCTGGAAGTGTCATTTAAGGCAATCTCGGAGATATTTTAATCTAATTTTGTCCGCGCGATCACGCCAGATGATGTCTACGCTTAGATAGTACATCATTACTTCAAGATAATAATCTGTTGGAAATGTTTTGCTTTTGCGCCCCCCCCCCCCCCATACACACTCACCCAAAAATATCTAGCTACGCCACTGCAAAAAAGGAAATGGGACACTAGGTTGTAAAGTAAACAACCTACTGAACCTGAACCTCCCCAAACCCTTGGTTACCCCAATGTGTACTCCACACATTCTAAGCAACTTGCGCCACTTATCTAAACCAAATATTGGTCGGTGAAGGCATATTGTGGGGAATGAAAAGTAGTGAATCGGTAACCTAAAATGAAAAATTTTATAGCTGACCAAATGCTGGGGATGAACAAAAGCTATCCCGCAGCAACTAAACTATGGAGGGAACTCCCACATATGATCACCTTTGTTAGCCGGCTAATATACATATAAATCAGCAGATCATACATGTTTGCAAAAATATGGATGGCGTTCAGCCCACTCTTGGCCATTTTTTTTTTTTTTTTGAAGCGACCTGTACGTCTTACACTCACAAATATTAGCAAATGTCAGTGTCGTTGACCATACTTGGGGTGGGACGAAAGGGGGTTCGTCCCTCAGACAGATTCTTGGGTGAACAATGTCAGCCCCCTCCCACCCCGCCATAATCGCCGCCCTTTTAAGAAGGTACGATTTTGGGGAGATTGGGACTTTTCTGTATTATTTTATAGACATTATAATGCAGGTCTTGAACTCCAGTCATATGACTATACGCTAAGCGTCTACAAATATCTATAAAATTGAGTGGCTGAGAAAATTAACAATTTAGATCAAATTTGGTTTCTAACTTCCTTGTGAAAGGTAGTTTTACAGCAGGGGTGACGCCAGCAGGTGATTCCCCCTACCCCCCCCCCCCTCTGTCGGGAAGGCTGCCCCCTTGTCGGGGGAAATTTTCCACTTTCGTGGGGGAGCTTAATCCGTACATGATATAATATGTAATCCCCGACGACCTGCTTGATTTTGCTCATTGGAAGGGCAGATTCTTCAGTAAAGACCCCAAATTCCTTTTTCCTTGAAAAAACCCTAATTTCTAAATTTTCCTCAATAACACCCCCTAAATTTTCATTTTTTTTTTGTAAAAAGGGTCAAGATTTTTCAGCGCGTTTCGCGGGCCAAACATTTTGCATAGGTCGTTCTTTTGGCAACTAGACGCATTTGTCGGGGCATGGGGTTGGTAGCACCCCGTTGGGCAGTTTGTCCCCCCTGTCGGCAAATCCTGGTGCCACCCCTGGTTTAGATGCGAAAACCTTTAGAGTGATCTTGGGTGAAAAACCCACCTTACTTTGACACAGCCCCGAGATCAGTCCTCGAACCTCCTAACTTTATATGCATGTCTTTCAAAAAGGTTAATGCTTATTTAAAGATAATTGGTGCAATTCCGTTAAAACTGAACCAGCTCCAAATTCCTACTTTTCAACATGTTAACTAGACTTATAAAAGTAGAAAGCTAAATCAAAATGATTTTTGAAGTAGATGGGGTGAATAAGACCTCTTTAAACAGTTTGAAATGTAGAGGTATTCTTCGAAAACTTGGCCTAAAACTTGTATATAAACAACTTTGAGCAATTTTTGGCACACGCGTATTAAAAGGGGCAGTCCCCAAATTTTTTGGCAACCCTCGTAAGCTCTGAGCTTTTTGCGTATCTCTGGTGAAGAATCAAACCGCTGGATAGGTGTATTTTGGTTCATGATACATCATCCAATGCAAAGATTTTCAATGATTTTAATGTATAGGCTATTCCACTATACTTCAGTAGCCAAGTGGGAGTAAACTGGGGAGGGGGCTAAAGGTTCTGACTGGGGGATGTCCCCCTTGGTGCCGCCACTGACCCTCTCAAACCCGAATGGTTCCATACGCCTATGATCAGATGATTGTTGGATTGTTGTTTTCTATATAATCCTCCCCATCAATCTTTGGACAGATTTCTCTTATACCACTTTTATAGTAAAAATGAAGAATGACTGAGATTTAAAATTTTGTTCTCTAGTTCATATTAACCCAATCTTGCAGACAAGGTTTGACGTGTTTGGGATGACTTGAAAGACGCTAAAATGTTGATGGTGGATGTCAATATCTCAATATCCTTCAGTGAAGATATTAAGATATTGAGATCATGTATTGCAATATTTATATATTTTACTGCAATAAAATTTTGAAATAACGAGATGTTGGATGTCAATATCTCAATATCCTTCAGTGAAGATATTAAGATACTGAGATCCTATAATGTAATATTTCAATATTTTACAATTAAATATTGAAGTGACACAGCGGCGGCGCCAAGGGGGGCTGGGGGGCTTTAGCCCCCCCCCCCCCCCAAAAAAAAGTGGTCATCCCCCCTTAGTTCCCCCCCCCCCACTGAAATGAGCAAATTAAAAATTTAAAATACTCATTAAAACTTACGGGGTGCAGGACAAAGATCTATCCGTAGAGCTGCACCAACTAAGAAAATTGATTGCCAGGAAGCAGGAGCAAGGAATGGAAGTGGACACACCTATAAAACTTGCCATCATGCTCCAACCGTACAAAGATGCATTCATAGATTTGTATAAGCTAGTGCGTATTAGTGTTACTCTTTCAGTAAACTCAGCATCATGTGAAAGAAGCTTTTCGTGCCTAAAGCAACTGAAGACCTACTTACGTAACAGTAGTGGTGACAAACGTACCAGTAATCCTGGAGTATTAAACATCAATTCCCAAAGAGCAAAGATGTTAGACAGGGATATGATTATCGATGCATTTGCTGCCAACCATAGGAATAGGTGTATCATTTTAAAGTAGGTGGAACGATGTATTTTCTGAGATATATCATCGTGAGTTTCTGTTTTTTTTTAACTTTATCTGTTTATGGTTAAATCCATGAAATGTCAAAACATCAAGGATTTACTGGCTTTTTCATATTAAGGACACTGGAAGAAGAAAACATGTATTTCTTTCTGTTTTTAAAACTATTCTTAAGGGACAACTTGCAATTAAGTTTAGCAAGAGGATTACATGTTTGTAATCGAAATATGTAAATAGTTTCTGGGGAAGTGCTTATGTTTCAAAAGTGTTTGTTCAGCTATATATGAATATCATTTTCATTCAGATAAATGTTTTATAATCCGTGACGCCTCTTTGTTTTTGTTTTTAGTTCAATTTTTGTTTATTCGACAATTGAAGAAATATACTTCAAGTAATGTTTCATGAAGCAATTTACACAGACGTATATGCCACATGGGTTAAAAGGGTGATTAGATGCCAGGGTCCACAATACTATATAAGAAGGTTTTGAATTTCCACATTGACCCTGAATTTCCTATGGCATGTTCTGTATGCCTCCCATGTTCAGATGTTCGTGAATGATCATCATCTGAGTTTATTTTCTGTGTTTGGAGACCACCCCTTCGTCAACATGTCGAGTCCCTCCTCAGCCCCCAACAAAAAAATCCTAGCCGAGCTCCCGCCAGGGCGGTGCCCCTGGACCCCACCAAGGGCCCTAGGCCGGCCCCTTTGACCCCACGCCCGGGCCTTGGGCTACGCCCTTTGGATTGCCGCTAACGCGGAAATTATATGAGCCACCCCAAAAATTTGCTCAGACACCCCTTAGCCTCCCCAACTAAAAATTCCTGGCGCCGCTGCTGAAGTGACGAGATGTTGGATGTCAATATCTCAATATCCTTCAGTGAAGATATTAAGATATTAAGATCCTGTAATGTAATATTTTAATATTTTACAATAAAATATTGAAATAACGAGATGTTGGATGCCAATATTTCAATATCGTTCCGTGAAGATATTAAGATTTTGAGATCCTTTAATGTAATATTTGAATATTTTTACGCTAAAATATTGGGATAAAAAGATCTCGGATGTCAACATCTGAGCATTTTACTGAAAAAAATCGAGAAAGTCACATAATATCTCAACATCTGCATGACACCCTAAAAGCTCCGTACCATCACTACTTATATGTTGCAATTAAACTATTTAAAAGTGAAATGCTCAAATGGGCCATCTTTGGGCGCATATATTCGCCAGTGGCGCGTTTGTGTCAGGTAGCGGTAAAATGCGTGTGGTACGTCTTCCCAAGCCGCTTGAAATGAATATTACATTACCTCGGTTGTTGTCGTCGGGGACACAACCATGAAGAGTCGAACTTATGACCTCTGAGAATAATGTGTCACAATATCGCCTTTAGTAAGCAATATAATGCTACCAGCTTTCATCATTTAACTTTTCCTATAAAGTCAACTATTTTCCCAGTACAGTACTGGACCCTAATCGTTAGAGTGGACCCACTGCCAAGTTTTCCAAAACTGATGACTCTCAAATTTTGCCCTGGAGGGCCGAATATAGCATGGTTTAATCATCCCTCCTGTTGCGTTGCAATAAAAAATATTTAAAAGTGAAATCCTCAGATGGGCCATCTCTGGGCCCATATTCTCGTCAGTGGCGCATTTGTGTCAGATAGCGGTACAATGTGGGTAACATGTTTTCCAAGCCGCTTTGACAGAGTATTACTTTACCTCGGTTGTTGCCGTCGGGGCCCAACAACGGAGGGCCGAAGTCGAGGCCCCTTTGCGATAATGTTCCAAAAATAACGCGTTTAGAAAGCAACATACTACTCCCAGCTTTCGCCCTTCGTTTTCCCTTTAAGGTCCACTTGTTTGACATTGGTGGACTATAAATGTTACACTGGACCTGATGCCGAGTTTCCCAAAATTGTATAAAAATAAAGTGTTTTCACCGATGCGCCAAAATTGAGAGGGATGTATAATACAACTATCTCTTCTGTTATGTTGTGATACAAATGAATGAAACTGAATGCTCACATGAACCATTTTAGGGCCCATAGTCTCGTCAGTGGCATGTTTATGTCAGATAGTGACATAGTGTGGGTAATACGGCTTTTCAAGCCGCGTTGAATGAATATTCAATTACCCCAATTGCTGACGTTGGGGCCCAACTTCGAAGGGTCGAAGTTACAACAACGCTTTTAGAAAGCAATATACTGTCCCCTACTTATTCTCCTCTCAAGGTCAAGCAGGGTTGGAGAATACATGTTGAAGTGGACGTGCAGCTTTCTTCGATGAAACTGTCTAAAGGATCTGCAGAAGAATCCGATGTATGTTAATTATTCATTTCATCCTAGAAATGTTTTGGATAAAATAGCTTATAGTCAAGCACTAAGATT